>OY728139.1:879970592-884970592 GCA_963277665.1 Viscum album | reverse complement strand
ACCAATACCAATTCGTCAACCCTGGTAGAGACACCCTCTTAAAAACTGGGAGGATCATCCTATAAATCATATTCTTCATCCAGGAAGGAGGGATCATCAGTAGAAGGTTATTCCTCCAAGTTGAAAAATCATGACAGGAGACTGTGCCAGCCTGAGCGGTGATGGACACCTCATCGGGGTGCTCTTGTACTACCAAAACCATGGCGACCAATGCTGTTTACAAGATACCATCTGACCAATGACTCAAGGGGACATGTTTTATTATATCAAAGCAATAATGGCATGTCAACTTGAGCTAGTTTATCTGAGCCCTATGAAAAAATAATGTACGAAATATTGTCGTTTCCATGGGGTGGACATCCCAATACATTAAGGGAGTATAGGGATCTGGGATCACCCAAGACTGATTTTTATAGGAATATGAGGTGATCTTCCTGCATCAATTAGACTTGGGAATGTGATTTTCCTTCATTCCATAGATGAATTTTTTCCCCAAATTCAGGGTCATGGCCTCTAATTGGTGCATCTAGAAAATGTAGGCATCATCCAGGTCTGTCCATGGGTCGGTCACAATTGTAGCGTGTTCAACCTCATGATCCAGAATCTATTTTTCCTTTCTTTTGTTATAGTAACCATCAATGTAGCATGATTCACAATAGGCAATGTGAGACACATCACCTTAGATTATTCCTAATCAACCATTGAGGGAGTACTTAAGGAATTGGTTATATGAATAAGGGACTATTGCGTGAAGGTGGAGCCATGGCCTACCCATAAATGAGTTGTAAGCCGTGTCTTATGAGATAACTATGAAATCAGTACTGGAAACTGTGCCACCAAACTAGGCCTTTATGAAATTTTTTCCAACCATTTTATGCTCCATCAAGTCATAACCTTGAATTTTTAGGTTAGAGAGAATTAAAGCAGCCTCAAATAGTCCCACCTTACAAAGAGTCTGGGTTACGAAAAAGGTTATTCGAGATCCGGTGTCGAAAATAAAATGGTGAACCTCCACACCATTGAAATGCCCAGTGATGTACAATGGGTAGATGAACCCCTATATGGGAGTGCCTTCATCTTCTCCACATAAAGAGATAATGTCTGAAAATTCTTCATGCTTGACAAACTCAGCATGGAAGGATTTTATGGTTGCTATCTATTGCTCAAATTGGAGGGGGATTATTAAAACATCGACAAGGGATTCGTGCATATCTTCTTAAAAGAGAAGTTACTCAACTATATAGATCTTCATTAGAATATTGGGAATATGATTGAGAATATCATACCTTTGAGCTAGGTTTGAACTTATACTAATAAGAGAACTGATAGAGTTAATATTTTCAATATTATTAATATGTTTTCAATGATTTAATCCATCTCAATTATTCAATTTGAGTGTATTTGCATCAATTATGTGTTTTTGGTATATTTTGGGCTTAAATGTGAAAATGGGGTAATTCTGAAAAATTGACAGTTTTATATAGATTCTGTTTTTCGCTAATAACTTTTAAACTATTGATCCAGTTAAAGTTAATCCTTATTTAGGATTCATATGATCGTGGGCTTCAACTTTGTCTTCTAGACCAAATCCCAATTCGAAACACAATGGTACAGAAAATTCAATCAAGTGGAGAACGCAGTCTGGATGGCAGCATAGACCCCACCAAATTAAATAAAAAATATCTCATTCAGATGACCTTAGAATGATGTGATTCTATATGGTCTTGACAGAAGATATGAAAAGTACGGTTCACAATAAAGTTGATAAAATATGGAGCTCATTAAGACATCCTTTGGGCGCGTCCAAGTGGAGTGGGTGAAACAGTGTTTGGCGGCCAGAAAGGTAATATCCATTGACTCAACCATATATTTATTTACACCTATCCAATGACTCTCAAATTTTGAGTGTTGATATCCAACTTCATTTCCAACATTCTCTAAGAAGTTACCTCAGTGAGTTTTGGCCATATGGTCGGCAGAAAAGAGAAAAACCTATGGAGGAAATATTTTGGTGCATCAAATTTTTCTGTTCTTTGTTTTCTCTATTTTGTTCTTCTTAGTTTTGTAATGAATTATTCATTCCCCTTGTTAAAAATTACCCCTACCATAGTGGGGTAAAATTCTATGTGATTGGGGAAGGAGAGGTTTTGCCTTTTGTTTTTCATGAGTTCTTGCTATTAATTTTTTTAAATCCTATTTTCTCTTCTGCAAACCAATTTCAATTTCTTATAACCGTTTTTATTATCATGTACAATGTTATATAATTTTAGATTTTGTTTTTTATTTATATTTGGCCAATGATAAATATCTCCCTCCACTAGGTTATGGTTTATAAATGATGGAATAGACAGGGACATAGTGGTGAAGTACTCGGTGATCACCCGTATGTGTCTGAGGAGTAGACAATGTTCTTGATTACTTGGGGTAAAAATGACCTGATTGGGAATTGCCTAAGATAATTGGGGGTATTTTCTACAACTCTATTACACATATGAAGTAGATTAGACCAACCTAAGATTTTATTAAGGTTTATTATCACATTTTTAATCGACCATGGGAGTGAGAAGAAACGATTTTGGATTCTCACTCTTAATAATTTAGCAGAAGAGCATTGGGAAAAGTGAACTCTGATAGAATTACAATTGGAAAATTGACCCTAACCTGATCACCATTTCATATCACTAATTTAAATTGCGTCATTTTTCAATTTTTTTTAAACATTCACTTAATTTCTTTACTTTATTTAGTTTCTTTCTTGTATTTTCCAAATCAAAATTTTTTAAAAACAACATCACTTCTTTCTCTTATTTTAAGTGACCAACACAAATGTTGAGCACTCCTCTCTAGAGACAAACTAGGTAACCAACTATAATACATTTTAACTTAGGTTATATTTTTTTTGCCACACCCCATGACAGGCACATGTCATAACTTGGCAACGCTACCGGGGAGGTAGTGCCAACATTTTTTTCTTTTCATTGCTTTACCTTTTCTTTATTTCTATTCAAAATTGAATGAATAGAACTTCAAAAATTGAACCTTTATCCATAGATCATGAAATTGAAAGAAAATTGTAGAATAGAATTATAAACATTAATTTGGAATTTGAATTATAGGAAGTTCCACTTGCAGACTCAGGTGAAACATCTAGTGTTCACTTTGAGCCTATCATCATGGTTTAAAATCAAAACCAAACACTTAGAGAACTCTGTAGACCGAAATTCCTTAATCAAAACAATCAACTTTCCATTCCAGTGTTACAAATGATTTTGAAATGAAACCTAACATGATTCCTTGGATTCCAACATTTCATGGTTTGGAAGGTGAAGATCCAAAGATACAGATTTCACACATGTTTTCTCAACATTCAGACCCCGTGGAATTACTGAGGAGCAGGTAAAGTGGAAGGCATTTCCATTTTCATTGGATGGAGTTGCAAAAGGATGGTTGTACGGCCTACAACCAGGAGACATGCTTGACTAGAATGACCTGGTAAGATTTTTTATGAAAAGTTATTTCCCACCTCTAGAAGTATAGCCATTTGGAAGGAAATCTACGCCATACAACAATCATCCGGAGAAACCATTTACAAGTACTGGGAGAGATTTAACAAGCTATGTGCCCGATGTCTACATCAAGCCATTTAGGAACCCCACTTTCTTGTCTTCTTATATCAAGGACTACTGGAAAATGACATAAACCTTAGAGATACATAATCTGGAGGTTCCCTGATTGACAAGTCACTATAAGAAGCCAAGGGCTTGATTGAGAAGATTTCATAGAACTCACAGAAGTTTGGAATAGGAGATATTGGAACCAGAGGTATTCATGAGGTACACAGTTCTCATCCATCACCTTTATTAGAAACTAGGATTGAAGAGATTACTAGTTTGGTGAGACAGATGGCCTTGAAGCAAGTTAGTGACCAACAAGAGCCAGCTATGGTATGTGGTTTACACTCATCGCCTAATCATTTTACTGACCAATGTTCTGAAATACATGGAATGGAAACATGTGCAGCAACCTTTCAGCCAAGGCAATTCCAAAAAAATCAAGGATGGAGAGATCCTAACAAAGTCCAATACGGGTTTGGAAATCAGTAGAATCAAGGTAGACCCCCTATACCAAATCCAGTTTCAAAACCAACAACCATTCCAGAATCAATTCTATAATCCACCACCATTTAAAAAGAAACAATCTTATAACCATACTTCTTTCCAAAAACCAACCAATCTCCAAAGACCCTATGAGAAACCATCCAACATTTCACAATATTCAATTCAAATCCAACAAAAATTTGAGTTTGAATTCCAGAAATACACTGCAAAGGATTTGTCCAACATGTTTGAAAGTCTCATGGACTTTCAGAAAAAAAATACAAGTAAACTCCCATCCCAAACAATCCCAAAACCAATATAGAATGTTAGTATTATAACTACAAGAAGTGGAAAAAAACTCCCACCACCATTCACCATTGAATCTAAAACAAGAATATCTAAACTGGGAGAGAGTGAAGATGGATATTCTATGAAAATACATCGTGAAGAAGATAAGAAAGAAGCTCAGGAAAAGGATAGGCCAAGGTATAAGAAATAAGAAACACCATTTCAAAGGTAACAAATGGAGAAGTAAGATATACCACCACTATTTACATCAAGTATGATTGAGTCAAAGAGGTTGTAAGAAGAAGCACTGCAAAAAGAATTTCTGGACAACTTCCAGAAAGTGGAAATCAACATATCTATGCTTGAAGAACTCAAACAAATTCCAATGTATGTTAAAATTTTGAAGGATCATTTCACCAAGAAAAGGAGACTTCAAGGGAATGAGAGTATCAATTTGTGAAGAAGTGTCTCATCCCTTATCACACCATAATTTCCCAACAAAAGTCATCATCCAGGGATTTTTTCTATTCCATGAACTATTGGTTCATTAGATTTCTCTAATGATTTGTGCAATTTAGGTTCATCAATTAATGTATTGCCTCACTCAGTATATAATTCTTTGTAGATTGGAGACATGAAGCCCACAATATTGGTGGTCCATCTTGCAAATAGATCCATAGTTTTCCCAACAGGAGTTCTGGAATATTTCCTAGTAAAAGTCAAAAATCGTTTATTCCCTGCTGACTTTTATATGTTGAATATGGAAGAAGATAGGATCCCATCTCACTCACCCGTCATTTTGGGGAGACCTTTCATGAAGACAGCCAAAACCATCATCAATTACCATGAAGGGACACTTACCATGGAGTTTGGAGAGAACACCATCCAATTCAATATTTTTGAATCCATGAGGCACCCATCAGATGATCATTCACTCTTCTCAGCCTCCTATGAATATGGTATAGAACCGATTGAAGAATCAGGTATGTTTCATGAATTTTTATCATTAGGAGATAATTTTCCAATAAAAATATCACTAAACATATGGATTTCCAACCTCTTGGAGATTTTTATTTCTTGTTGGAAGAAGAGGTAAAATAAGATTTCTTTGATAATTTGTTAAATGATGGTGAAGATGATATTATTTCATATGTGTAGGATTACAAACCATTGGAATTAGAGAACCTTAATTTAGTTTAATCCCTTGAACGTCCTCTTTATCTAGAATTAAAACCACTCCCCACTGATTTAAAATATGTTTACCTTAAAGAGGGAGAGAAATTACGAGTAATAATTGCTAATAATCTATCTAAAACTCAAGAAAAAACATTGATTGAGATTTGGAGAGAGAATTTCCAAGAAATAGGGTGGAGCTTAGGTGATATCCTAGGAATAAACCCAAAAATTTTCTCACATCAAATTTTTCTTGAGGGAGATTCCAAACATGCCAGACAACCCCAAAGGGGGATGAACCCCACCCTGATGGAGGTTGTGAAAAAGGAAATTGAGAAGCTATTAGAAGCTGGAATCATCTATCTACTATCATATTCACAATGGGTTATTCCCATCCATATAGTCCCAAAGAAAAATAGCCTAACCATTGCGAGGAATGAAAAGAATGAATTAATACCTGTGAGATTTCATAATTGCTGGAGAGTGTGCGTAGATTTTATGCAGTTGAATCAGGTCACTCTAAAAGATCATTTCCCTATCCCTTTCATTGACCAGATGCTAGAGAGGTTGGAAGGTATAACTCATTATTTTTTTTGGATGGATTTTCAGGTTATTTTCAAGTACCCATTGCTCCTAAGGATCTAGAAAAGACTACCTTTACTTTTCCTTTCAGTACTTTTTCATAAAAAAGGATGCCATTTGGATTGTGTAATTCCCCCGGTACATTTGAGAGGTGTATTATAAGTATATTTTCTGATCACATTGAATATTTCTTGGAGGATTTCTTGGATGATTTCATAGTTTTTGGAACTTCTTTTGACCATTGCTTGAAAAATCTTGATTTTTTTAAAAACTTACATTGAAAAGAACCTTGTTTTGAATTTTGAAAAGTGTCATTTTATGGTATAGAGAGGAATTTTCCTTGGGCATGTCATTTCTCAGAAAGGCATTGAAGTTGATAAATCAAAAATTGAAGTGATAAATTCTTTTCCATACCCTACTTGTGTGAAACATGTTAGATCATTTTTAGGACATGCATGATTCTAGAGGAGGTTTATCAAAGATTTCAGTATGATTTCTCTCCCTCTCTCTAGATTACTTTTGAATGATGTTGATTTCAATTTAAATAGTTAATGTAGGAAATCCTTTGATGAGTTGAAATGGATATTGACTACACCACCGGTAATGCATCCACCCAATTGGGAAGAACCATTCGAGCTACTTTGTGATGCTTTAAACCTAGCAGTTAGAGCAGTACTTTCTCAGAGAATTGAGGGCAGGCCACAAGTCATTGCATATGCCAGAAAAACATTAGATGCTGCCCAATTCAACTACAAAAAAATATAGAAAAATAGTTTTTAGTAATTGTTTTTTCTTTAGAATGATTTAGATCATATCTTTTTGGAACTAAAGTCATTTTTTTTTCTGATTATGCAGCTCTTAGGTACTTGATAAATAAGGCTGAAGCAAAAAAAAGTCTAGTGAGATGGATGCTACTACTGTAGGAGTTCAACATTGAAATCAAAGATAAGAAGGGATCTAAGAACCAAGTGGATAATCACTTAAGTAGACTACCCAACACCGCTGAAGTTGATATTCCGGACACTGAACCACTAAATGATCGCCTTCCAGGAGAGTAGTTATACTTGATTGAAGGATAAATACCTTGTTATACTGACATGGTCAATTATGTGGTAACATCTTAGGTCCCATCTCATTTAAATTCTCAACAAACTAACAAATTGAAAGCTGAATCTAAATATTAAATTTGGGATGATCCATTTCAATGGAAGATTTGCAATGAGAAAATGATAAGAATATGTTTGTCTAAAAATGAAATTGATTATGTATTTATGTTTTGTCACACAATAGCTTCTACAGGACACTTTGGACCTTAAAGGACAGTAAGGAAGGTTTTAGAATCTAGACTTTATTGGCCAACGCTTTTCAAAGATTCTCGTGAATTTTTCAAATGATGTGATAAATGTCAGTTTACAGGAAATATTTCCAAGAGACAAGAAATGCCTCAAAAGCCACTTAATTTTTATGAAATATTTGAAGTTTGGGGGATAGATTTTAGGGAACCTTTCTCAATGTCATTTGGAAATTCTTATATTAAACTTGTTGTTGATTATGTTTCCAAATGGGTGGAAGCAAAAGCCACCAGGACTGACGATGCTAAAGTTGTTTGTGATTTTGTCAGGGATAACATATTTTGTAGGTTTAGAGTTCCTAGAGCCATCATTAGTGATCAAGGGACTCACTTTTGTAATTGGATAATGGAGACTTTGTTTAATATGTATGGGGTGCATCATAAAACATCAACTCCCTATCATTCACAGACTAATGGGAAAGTTGAAGTGTCCAATAAGGAAATCAAAGGAATTTTGGAAAAGACTGTTAATACAAATAAGAAGGATTGGAGCCAAAGTTTAGAAGACACATTATGGGATTACAGGACAGCCTACAAAACCGCAATTGGAATGAGTCCCTATAGGTTGATTTATGGGAAACTTTTTCACCTACTTGTAGAATTGGAACACAAGGCATACTGGGCTATGAGGAAGAAGAATCTGGATCTTGAAAGTGATGGGAAAGAGAGACGATTGCAGTTACAGGAGTTGGAAGAAATTAGAAGGGAAGAATTTGAAAATTCTAGGATTTACAAAGAGAGAACAATAGTGGATCTTGATAAACTAATCCAACCAAAAGACTTTCATCCTAGAGACAAAGTGTTGTTATTCAATTAAAGACTCAAGCTGATTACAAGTAAACTTCATTCTAGGTGGGAAGGTCCATTTATAGTTACTCATTTATATCCTTTTGGTTCTTTTCAGATTGTGAAGGATAGAGAGAAGGATCCATTCACTATTAATGGGCACAGATTGATGAAATTCCATGGAACCATTCCATCAGAGCCAATGGAGGAGATCACACTCCTCCAACCTGTTTATCAATAAACTCCATCAGGTCATACCTCTCCCATATATTTTCTTCATTTATCTGATTAAACATCAAATATTCATTTGTATTAAACCCATTTGAATGCGTTGCAGACACTGCATCATTTATGTGTGGGGGAGGGAACCTTTGTAATTTATGATTTTTATATGTTGTTTATTTTCCTATTTGTTTTAAAAACATGTGTGTGATTCAAATTTTTTGTGTTTATTTTTCAATTTTTCTGTGTTTTTGAAACTTTTGTGCTGAAATTATTATCATTGACATTTTTGAAACCCATGTCCATGGAAGAAATAATTTATTCCTTGAAACTGAGCTTAAATGAATGATGAAAATGACATTGTTTCAAGTTCAATTATTTGGGAATTTCATGAAAAATAGTCTGTTTTTTTGAATCCCATGCCAGATATCACTGTCTTTATATTTGAAATCACATTCTAGTGAGGCTTCTGAACCAATTATTTTCATATGCTTTGCATTTACCTCACTTTTTGAGAGAACCAAACCATTCTTGTTTAACCAGAATTTGATTTATTCCTTTCAAAACATGAGGGTTTTGGGTACATGTGTTTTAAATGATTGAGGCATTTCTTTGGTTTGTAAGCCCCCTTTTCAAGATAATACCTTTCATTCTGGACTACCTTATAAATTTAATCCTTCTAGCCCATAGAAGCCATGAACATCCTGTTTGGTTATCCACATTACAAGACAATTTTCCCTATCCAACCTGCTCTTGATGTGATATTGCATGATCTAGTGGAACATAAGTGTGGAGGAAGATGTCTTGTGTGATGCTAGATTATTTTATGAAACCATGGGTGGAAAATAAAATGCTGAAGAGATGTTATTTCTATGAAAAAAACGTTTTTCTGAAATCTGTTCCTTTTCTGGAGCTTTCACGATGAGAGAAGCTGGGCCTTTCTGGATCATCTAATGAAGAAATAAAGTTGTAACATTTCTAGAGCTTCTAAGAAATATTATATTTGAAAAGATTGAAATATTTTCTGCTGAAATAACGAACTTTGTAAACATCCCTTGATATTCTATAAATAATGAGATTATTTTCTACTAAGGAGAGTGAAGAGGAGACCATGCTTGTGTGAAATTTATGGTAATGCAATTTTGCTTCAAAAAGAGCCAAGCCCTCTACATTCAGCCTCCTAATTTTCATATATAAATCCTACCAACATAAATCCATAGAAAAAACTTGAAAATTACTCATGATAAACATATCTCTTTGACTCACATTGGGTGAAAAATTAGGAATTTATCATGCCTATGGTGACCCTTGTATGATTTTGGATGATAAAGACATTGCTAAAAAATTGAAAATTTGTATAATGAGAGATAATTAATGTTAGTTAAGTGTTTTGTGTGAAATGGATGAGAAATGAATAGTAAATATATTGAACGATCATAAATTAAGAACATGAAATAATAGAGTTTTATGAGTCATGATATCTTTTATTTCTTGGTGTGGCATTGGTGGATATCAATGACATGTGTTTTGAATTTACTTTGATTTTATTTTGATTCTGACTTGTCAAAAATTCCAAGTGATAAGTGTAGAGGAATTGATAGAGTTAATATTTTCCATAATATTAATATGTTTTCAATGATTTAATCACTCTCAATTATTCAATTTGAGTGTATTTGCATCAATTATGTGTTTTTGGTATATTTTGGGCTTAAATGTGAAAATGGGGTAATTCTATAAAATTGACAGTTTTATATGGATTCAGTTTTTCCGGAATAACTTTTCAACAATTGATCCAATCGAAGTAAATCCTTTTTTGCAGGCTTCATATTCTCTTGGGATTCAATTGTGACTTCTAAACATAAACCCAATTCGAAACCCAATGGTATAGAAAATTCAATCAAGTGGAGAACTCAGTCTGGATGGAAAAATGGACCCCATCGAATTAAATTTACAATATCACATTAATATTACCATAGAATGATGTGATTCTAGCTGGTGTCGACATAATACATGGAAATGACAGTTCAATTTTTTTTGATAAAATATGGAGCTCATTAAGACATCCTTTTGACGCATCCAAGTGGAGTGGGTGAAACAGTGTTTGGTGGCCAGAAAAGTAATTTCTATTGATTCGGCCATATCATTCTTTAAACATGTCCAATGACTCTAAAATTATGAGAGTCGATAGCCAAATTTATTTCCAACATTCTATAAGAAGGGACATCAGTGTGTTTCAGCCTTATGGTCAGAATAACAGAGGACATCTTCTGGATGACAGATTCTGGAGCATCAAATTTTCTGTTATTTTTTCCCCTCCTTTGTTCTTCATAGTTTTATAACTAATTATTCTTTCCCCTTATTCACAATTACCCGTACCATGGTAAGGTAATATTCTATGTGATTGGGGAAGGAGCATTATTCCATTTTTTTCATGAGTTCTTGCTATTAATGTTTTAAAATCCTCTTTTCTCTTCTGTGAACCAATTTCAATTTCTTATAATAGTTTTTATTATCACGTACGATTGTATCTGATTTTAGATTCTGTTGTTTATTCATATTTGTTCAAGTATCAATATCTCATTCCACTAGGTTATGGTTTATAAATGATGGAATAGAGGAGGACGTAGTGGTGAAGTACTCGGTGATCACCAGTATGTGTGTGAGGAGTAGTGAATGTTCTTGATTACTTGGGATAAACAAGACCTTATTGGGAATTGATGAAGATAATTGGGGGTATTTTCTACAACTCTATTACACATTGGAATGAAATTAGACCAACCTAAGATTTTATTAAGTTTTATTCTCACATTTTTAATCGACCATGGGAGTGAGAAGAAATGATTGTGGATTCTCACTCTTAATGATTTTGCAGAAGAGAATTAGGTAAAGTGAACTACGATAGAATAAAAATTGGAAATCCAACCCTAACCTGATCACCATATCATATCACTAATTTAAATCACATCATTTGTCAATTTGTTTTTAAACATTCACTTAATTTTTAACTTTATTTAGTTTCTTTCTTGTATTATCCCAATGAAACAATTTCAAAAACAACATCACCTCTTTCTATTATTTTAAGTGACAGAAACTAATGTTGATAACTCCTCTTTGGAGACAACCTAGGTAACCCACTATAAGAAATTTTAACATAGTTTATATTTGTTTTTGATACACCCAACGACAGGCACATGTCAAGGACACTCTGTGGAAGGAGGTATGAAGGGCCATATTGGTTAAGCCGGAGGATGAATGGTGCTTCGAATGTCCCACTGCTCACTAGTTGAAATGCATGGAGTGACTATCAGATGAGGTCCATATGACTTAGGCTAGTCCACAATAGAACATGGCTGACCGTAACATGATCATGGTGGTTCCACCTAATCGAGTATTATAAAGGAAAGTGGAGGTGGATCTGATGTAATAATATTTGAAGGTTGTGCATACTAAGCTCTATAATGGGCATACTATCTATTTTTGGTGGCATTCACATCTTGGATAAAATAATTGGATAATGCATTCTAGTGACTCAAATTACTATGACTGCAGAAACACTATCATCAGCAGGGGACGTTAGGAGGATCCGTCCGGTGCTCTTCGTCTTCGGGAATCATGTAGGGGTTTACCACCTCTATGGTGTTAAACTAAGTGTACCCTATATCACTTCTTAGAGAATACTCTATCATTGGTAGGATTCTAGGGATAATATCTATCTCTGAGGTCCTGGAATCTCTAAGAGTATATGATGACGATTGAATCATTGGGGGAATTTTATTTCCCTTACATCACAAATGCTTTCCCTTTTGGGAATAAGATGACTGAGATGTCAACGCAGAAGTAGTGGCTCTAGTGTAACATAGTGACTTTTGAAGGCTTGGGATAGCTTAAACATGCACGAATAATACCACGGTCACATTCCACTACCTTTTGGTCCATTCAATTGTCATATTTTTGGGACTCGTGGATAGGAACCGACTACCCCTCACCTTCACTATCACTGTCATTACTAGGATTTATTAACATGCATTCAACATGGGTTGGGGATGGACCTAACTTGACTATTGTGTTATCAACCAGTTCATGGAGCCAATCATTAAACACATAGCACCACTTGAGGTTCTGCCCCAGGAACCAGTGATGGTGGTAGTAATTGGGACGATTAGTGAGATCTTCCTATTCAGGCGTCCTACATTTGCTCAACCATAGTATTCCCTATACCAAGGAACTTCATAAATAACCAGGGACCTAATCCTCATTAAATGAGTAGGTCCTATTCCTTTTTACTAGGAAGTGATCTCTAGGAACCTTTCCCGGATGAGGGGATGTAGGAGTCCATTAAAGAGGTGGAACCTGATTATCTCACCTAGGTGGTGGAAACACATTATGTAGGGGTGCCTACTTATTCTGAGGTGGGATTTACTGGGCCAGAGGCTATGCCTAAGATGGTGGGCCTCAGTGAGATTTTTAAGGTGGCTCCTTTGGTAATAACTCAAGCTCCATGGGGGAATATATTTATAATACTACAACGGGAACAACCTTATTGAATCTTCTTGTAGAGACTAAAGGAAGCAATGGATGTGCCAACTTGGCTTGTTATAAGGATTCCATTAAAGGATGGCCATTGTTAGAGAAATCTAAAAATCCCCCTAGGTTTTTCAAAGTGATGAGGGAGGGAACCAATTCGATCTTGGTATTTCCCACAATAATTGTCAACAGTTTCCCTTGATTCTATAACATATAAAGCCATTACGTGAAGCATTTCCCCCTAGAAAAAAAGTATGTGACGCTTTCATCAGGCCTCTTCATTCCTTTGAAGAGGTCAACGATACTCATCTTCTGGATGGTGGAACTAAAATGGTAGAGAAACATCATATGACAATCCTCCCAACCACCTACAGACACTGTGGGTAGCTTGTTGTATGAAACAAATGTGGGTCCTTCCCACATCTGTGTGAATCAATAGATCTTGGTGGCCTCATGCTATGCTAAAGTTCCCAACATGGGTCCACAATGTGAAATAAAGTGGCTTAGGTGATATCAAAGATCGCCCGTCCCATTGAATTAGAAGAATGTGGGCTTCCTAGAACCATGGTTGTTGGAATATCATCCACCCATGCCGAATATGGCTTTCCATATGGTGGTATTTCCACTTATCAGGTTTCTAAAGCCTTGAGGTGGGAAA
Source organism: Viscum album (assembly GCA_963277665.1). Classification (NCBI taxonomy): domain Eukaryota; kingdom Viridiplantae; phylum Streptophyta; class Magnoliopsida; order Santalales; family Viscaceae; genus Viscum; species Viscum album. The sequence goes on along the minus strand of OY728139.1, from coordinate 884,956,911 downwards.
TGAGAGTGACTATCAAGTCCTCTTGGTGGTTATTTTTATCCTAGTGAGGATTTATGACCACTAGAATATTCATTGGTTCTTTAATATGATAAGGAAAAGCATCTCATGGAGAGGCTGGTGGGATGACTTACAGGACTACTGAGGGAGTGACATGTGGAGCGGCTGGGGAAACCCGATCTGGGTCTCGAGTAGGGTTATTACGCAACTTGGGTGGCTTTGGTGATGCATATCATAACCTCTTTCCATAAACTTTGGCCTCTGCCCTATCTATATGTGTAGGATGGTCAAATTCATCCTGAGGAAACTCATCGGGGGGAGGGTGTACCGACCCATGGTACCCTGATAGAGTATTACCATAATCTGATCGCCATTCTTAAGAACATTCATTGAGAAGGCAATCAACCCTCTTTTTGGGTTTTGTGAGATGTGGGTGCAACATAGCCTTTTCTGGGTAATCTTCCAACATGTTGACTAAGCCAGATGAATCAGTGGGTTTGATGGTTCCAACATTATCTTTACCCTTATAGGGGATCCGACCAAAGGATAATGACTCGGAAGGTGGATGATGGCCCAGTAAATTTTTTATCTAGCGAGTAAACCTTCCCAAAGGATCCAATAGGGGAGGCACCAACACAAGGGGTAAGTTATCTTCAATGAGATCTATCTTGGTTTCTTCTTTTGATAGGTCAGACATGTTAACTGTGAATGTACCTAGAGAAATATCCTCAACATCACATGGAAAGTCAAGCTGGAATAAGATATAATTGAAATTAATGGTGGTATACTGGCACAACCCTGGATCTGAACGTGTGGGGAAGCCTCCATAAAAATAATGTGGAGCACTATAATCTTCTAGAATCATAATATATTGAGGGTCTGATGGTGACTGGGTGAGTCAGGATGCTAAGCCATGAGGATAACAACCATGTTGACCATGTGACATTGTTGGCCAATGGCTTTAAAGTGTTCCTAGCTCATGGGGTAAGCCACCTAATTATGATGGAGAAAAAATTGTGTTTCTTATATATTTTAGTAGATGTACATGACCTCTTCATGGGTATTAGATTCTGGAGTACAGAAACCGGTAGTTGCAATTGGCCAAAGCATCTATGGGAACTGGTCCGCTGCAAGGATGTCCCACAAGCTCTTCAACTAAAACTCAGAATCCATCCTTTAGTTGACCCATTCATCGACTGGGGGAGGTTGAGGGAATAGTAATGGAACATATGTCTACCATGCGATGGTAGACTTGTTAGTGGATAGTTTGGAATGTTAGATGACAAGCTACTATATCTTGGATTGTCTTATAATGAATGCAACAACTAAACCACCACATCATAGTATGACGGACTAGCGACCACAGCTTCTCGCATAGAGTTTGCGATTACTAATGGTGGGTCATGCTATTTATAATCCTATATTGGTCTCCAAACAACTCTGTTATATTTTTTTGAGGTAGATAATGATCGTATTATCGATAGGGAGGATTTCCTGGAAAGTCCCTAGAAAGAGGAAAAATATTAAACTTCATTGATATATCTATGGAGGGATATAGGGATCTGATGGACCTCACTTTCTGGAAGGATGGGGAATATATTTTTTGTTCCTACACCAGATACTAACATGGATGATTAGTGTGAGGGTTCCATAACAGGATCACACTCTGCCTCAAAGTCTGAAAATAATGATGGGTTTAATTGTAGTCTAAAAATTCATAGAATTATTCCTTTTGTGGTGGAAACCTACCCTCCTAACTCAGGATGGTTCTTCAGGACAAGGTAGATTTTCAACATGATGAGGACCATCAAACGAACTGGTGCTGGGGTGTAGAGGACTTCCACTAATGTTATTCGAGGTGCGAGGAGCACCAGAAAAATTTCTAATGGAACACAACAATGACCTCCATGTCTACTAGCTGGCGTGTAGAGGGGACCTCCGCAGGATGAGTTAGAGTAGGTAGGACCTCCACTGAAGCTGGTGAGATAATGGTAAGTGCTTTCATGTTTTATTACCTTGGTACTGATGGTATGATGATGCCTTCATACCGGGAAAACTGAACATGGTGAAGACCTCCACTTTAGACGCCAATGAATCGGGGAAGGCCTCCACTTCTCTGATTATCAGGATAGTGAGAACCTTTATCGACTATGGTATGAACATGGGGAAGACCTCAATGATGATAGTTTACTAGTCAAGGAAGACCTACACATTGGAGACCTTTTACCGGAGAAACAACTCCATAACTAGGATCACCGATGTGAAATTAACCTCTATAATGGATGTTAGTGCGGTTGGGAGGGCCTTCACTTGGACTGACGGTGGCATGGGGATCCCTCCCTACTGAACAAGGGAGTGGGTAGGTCCTTTTCTCTAATTTATGGTGGCATTGGGAGGACCTCTTTTATGATGTCATTGCCATGGTTCAGCCTATGATGGGTACTACCAGTGTCAGTGACCGAGAGAGTCATCCCAACCTTCCCATTGGGAGGTCGGGGCCTCAATCTTGGTTGGGAATATATGTTCCCATGTTCACTATAAATGGGGCATTGATAGTATGTGTAATAGGTGGCATGAGATACTCTATCCATTAATGATGATGCCCCCAAGCGGGCATCCTCCTATGCCTGCAACGAATATTGGAATCAGGTTAACGAGACTGGGGATGATGGTTCATGTTTGTAAATCACCTGCTTCTCAACCAGTGGGACCAGGTGGTGGATCTGACATAGCCATGTGGGATCCCTCCATTGCATACCCTAGGTCAGGATCACAGTTGGGCTATCCTGGACTTCCCTTACTTAATTATCATAATATAGTGAGACATCAAAGAGTTAGGGGAGAGACTCCCCAAACGGTTGTAAGATGGAGTGGGGGAGAAGTGGATCCCTATTCAACCCTTGGTCATGGTCGATTTAGTGAGGCACAAAAGAAACTAATTCATAACAGGACATATCCCAAGTTGGGATAATCCCTTCTTCCTCATACCATCAGATGAGGTCATTTATCAACCTCCATTGAACAAGTCCAGATGGTGTGATAGGGTATGAGATCCCAATAGTCATGGATGTGGAGGCTATCACAGAAGATATGGAGCCATGCTATATCGCCACGTTTTTGTTGTCTTGTCCCCTACGTCGGTGGGTGGGTGGTGATCAGTTTCCTGACACAACATCTTGGGTCCTACAAAGCTGAAATATTCAAGCATTAGCACGGAAAAAAGGATGTGATTTCCAGTTCCCCAACATATTTTCGTCTCCCATGGTTGGTAAATAGGATCCACGATGACTACATCATATACTAGGATGGAAAACATTTAACAACCATGATATCTGGTGATTTTCACATGATGCCCACTATTTTCATGGAAGGACCTAGTGCCAGATAGATGGATTCGGTGACACAATTATATTCTAATTTCCCAGAATCTACAAATGTCCACATCAAGGAGATGATTCATGTTGGGTTAACCATTTCTGTTTCGGACAATTTCACTAGGACATGTGACAACATGCTACAATGTGCTGGATATTGCACTGCACTCCCACTTTCTAATGGTGGGAAACACCCATCACTTAAAGGAAATGTTTCTCCTTGATTGATATGAGATGTTTGTCTATTAGCCTCTCCTTATGTGGACTCCTCATTGGAATTCATCACCTAGTTAGAGTCTCCCATTAACAATAATAAATTGTTCATGAAACATTTCCTCAGTTCCATATCTTCATGGATGCACATTTATTACAACTCTTATTTCAGGACATTTCATGGGGTCATGTTAGAGTAGCAAATTTCGATTGGGGGAGTAGTCATGTTGGACATAACTATCCTTTTTGGATGCTAAAACAAGGATGTGTCCTGGATACTTCACCTTATGATAGGGATTCTCGAGGGTGTAGAAGCTTGAGGCATCCCATATTGAGTACATGGAATTATATGCTATACGCATGTCCATGAGGGTTTCCTTAGAAACCCAAGATTAACAAAGTGTATTTCATACGTTCAATGTCTAGTGCAGAAAGAATGAGAGTGATTAGAATAACCCATTGAGATGGATCATATTTTTACATCTCTAAGTGGGAACACCTTGATGTTTTACCATATGGATGGATCAAAACACCCAGTGGGGATGGATCTGAGATGGTGTGTCCCATAGAAGAAATATATTACACCATGGAGGTCGTTATGTACACCATTGAGGGAGGATCCGTGAATGTGCACCCCAGAAGGGGGGGGGGGGACCCAATGGTTTCCCATTAGATGGGATTGAACCTCATCGAGGTTTTCTACTTACCCTCTGTCAATGATAGGGATTAAAATGCACATAGTTCAAAGGGAGAGACATGGAAACATGATGTACACAAAGGACAAAGACCCAAATACATGATAGGGCTTACGCAAGGAGAGTGTCCCATCCCAAGAGGGATACTATTGGTTATATGGTTATGGATTTTGTGGGGCTTATGTATGGTTGGATGATCAGATGGATGGATTGACTTCACCAGGATGTGGTGGCCTGGGTCAGAATCTGGATGGATGAATGATGGTTGAGTGATGTGGATGGGAGGAATGGGATGGAACCACCGTGAAGATAATGGTAATTTTGGGATTGAACCATGAAGAGACTTCTTATGTATCCACTTTTTGGGTAATCAATGTTCTTATAGCTCGGTGGGGTGATGGAACACCTGAGGAGGAGGGTTGTGAGAATGGATTCATAATGGGACCTGGAGGAAGTAGAATCCCCATTTTGGGGAACGAACTTCCCAAAACAAAAAGGAAAAATAGAGAGACTAGTATGGGACATGGGTGATGGGTATGAACCTCAGGTAGGCTTCCTATGTATCCACATGACAGGAAAAAAATGTCCATGTAGTTCAGGTTAGGGCATGAAATATACGTGTACACAAAGAACATCAACCTGATGACATGCTTGGGGTTACACATGACAAGTGGACCAGGAGTTGGTCTGATGCCACTAAGGTAGGGACCATGGATGTGGGTCTCAGCATAGGGTACACCTAAGTTTATTAGTGATTGGGGTTTTACTTCATAGAGGCTTCCTATGTACCTTACCAATGGGACATGGATCAAGACCCATATAGTTTGAATTGGTTTTCTAGTGTTTGGGGTTGAACCTCAGGGAGGATTCCTATGTACCATTCCTAGGAGATAGGGATCAAACCCCACATAGTTCTAATGTGTTTACTAGTGTTTGGGGTCAAACCTTACGGAGGATTCCTAAGTACCTGCCTATGAGACACGGATAAAAACCCATGTAGATAGAATAGGATTACCAATGTCTGGTGTGGAACCTCATGTTGGATTTCTATGCACCCTACCGAGGAGAGAGAGATCAAAACCCACATAGTTCGAGTAGGTTTACTAGTGTTAGGGTTTTAACCATAGTGAGTCTTCCTACGTATGCTTCCTATGAGATAGTGATCAAAACATACGTCGTTATAATATGTTTACCAGTGTTTGGGGTTGAACATAAGGGAGGCTTCCTATGTACCCTTCAAATTATATAAGGATCAAACCCAACATAGTTCGAAATCATAATGTTTAATGTCATGTGGGAAGAAGGTGAACTAACATGAAGTGGTCAGAACTAATATATGATGGGAATGAACCTCAAGGAGGCTTCCTACGTACCTTGCATGGGAAGGGAAAGGATCAAAGTCCATGTAGTTTAGGATTAGGAATGGGGATTACAATGTATGGATGCCCAAAATGATTCCATGGTCGATAATTACTGTAATACCACATGAGTCATGTTCAGTGTGAAAGACAAGAGGTAAGAATGACATGATGATCACGTCAAAAAAGGTGCATCTACAAGGAATGGAACAAGGATAATGTGTGGGTATAGGCCCAGGGAGATAGGGATTGAAACATACTCTAGGATGGAGACCCGATAGAGATAAATACAAAAGGGAGACAGACAAGGTATCTAGAGTCGCTGTGACCATATCTCCTCTGGTCCTTGTAAAAGGAAGAAGAGATGAGGTGAAAGGATGAAACCTCCCATATTAATGGATTGGCATAACCCTAGGATGGTTCCCCTCCCCAAAAGATATATATCATTCCATCAAAAGAAGATATCATTCCATGTGAGTATGATCTCACTCTCGAGGAGACAAGTGGGAATGGAAAATGTATGAGGTGGGGCACCACTGTACATTTCACGAGGCAAGGCTACAATTTTACGTCATATACTAGTGACGATGATTCATGGTTGTTTAAAATATTGCTGCTTGGACATGTGGATTCTCTCCCCACCACTAGGACATACATAAGTAGTGCAATTTAACCCTTGGTGAAGGGATATAACTGATAATGTCGTGTGGTGATGGGGTTGTAGAGTGATCCATTGAGGGGTTCATGTAAGTGTGGCTATGAAATGAAAAAATAACTGTTATTGTGCCTATGTTAAGAAGCATAAGATAAATCAACGTAATACGAAGCACTTCCCAAGGGACCTTGAAATCAATCTATTCAAACCGTGACTTCCATACAAGAGAAGGGTTGGTGAAGAAAAGTGGTTCACAGGAAGGGACCTTGCGATGCTCTAGTGCTCCACAATTAAAAGAGACTCTGTGATGGGGTATTCTTCACAAAGTGGAATTATCTAGCCATGGAATGGAGTATACATCAATATAAATAGTGGTTCATAAAGTGCATTGGATTTTAGGAAGTTGGACTTCATAGGGCATGCGTTCTGTGCAAAGTGTGGCATCGCAAAGCGATGTAATTTGTAGATCATAGTGATCCTACCTTATCATGGGGTTCACATTTTAATGGATGGTACTTCACAAAGCATGAGTTCTTAATGAAGACATGAGTTCCCTTAGGGATATCCATCCTTTGATATGGACCATGGGTTTTGTGAGGTGCATCAGATCTTGAAGAGGTGTTGCATATAAGCCATGAGAAAGGTATTTCACAAACTACAAATACATTAAAGAGCTCACTTTATCAATGCTTTGTGGAGAAGTGGGTGATTTATGATTTGAGAGTCATAAGGGGAAAGGTTAGGTTATCCATCATTTGGTTATTTGGGGAGCTTGGTATTTATAGTCAAGAGCAGGTGCGAAGCTCATAGGTTTGGTCATAAAGGAATTGGACCTCGATATTGTAGCTAGACCCCTTATGTTCTTCAAACCCACAAATCTGTATGTTAGACGTTTCACGGTGCTTTCAAAAGGCTTTCTCCTGTGCATCGTAGTCACAATGTTCTCCGTCACCTGCTCTATGAGGCCTCTTTGTGAGGATTTTGTACGGGGTAGGTGTCTATTTAATTTTATTGGGTTTATTTTTCCAAGGTAAATATTTTGTCACCAATAATATCATATTTTAGGATATAACAGTATGTTCTAAAATTTTAGTATCATAAATATTATATAGTTTAGAAATAATTGTTTTTATTAGTTATTATTAATTATATATTAATAAATGAATAACTTCGGGAAAAAAATGAATCCATATAATGATTATCATTAATTGTTTCCATTGATAAAATAAAAATTATGGTCATTTATAGTGAAATGAAGAAGAAAAAACACATTAAATAACATATGAATGCATTACAACATACAAGAAATACCTCAACATTTTTTAGTTGATAGTGGTTTGTGTGAGATGCCCCTCACATCAAACGTGATGTAAAATCCAACTTATTTTCAATTGGTATAATTATAACTTCTTCTAACACAAAAATAGAATGATTATAAAGAATCACTTAAAAACATGGCGTAAGAGTCAAATATCATAAGAGTATGGTAAATATAATGGAGAATAAAGTGTGACATAAAAAAAAGACATGTCTTCATAATATATATATTTATAAAGAATAATAATATTATAGTTATATAATAGTTACACAAAAAGGTAGTATTTAACTAAATGAAATGTTATATAATACTTTATATAAGTTATTTCTAATAATATACATAAAAATCATAATATTAAAACCAATATATATGTAAATTTAAAAACATATATAATTTTTTTTTCTAAAAGGTGGCAGGCTCCTATCACCGTTTGACTAAACAAAAAGGTGGCAGCAGGCCTGCCACCTTTCAAGAAAATGTTAAAAAGGATATTCAATAAATTTAAATAAAAAACATAGAAAACTCATAAAAACTCCACCTATTTCCGTTATAAATTTTTTAATTGAGTGTATTGAAATATTTATCTTTGGGAAAGAAGATATAACATCAATGGAAGAAATATATGACTTAAAATGAATGAATAATACTAAAAGGGTATCCCACATAACTTTTTACAACCAATAATTTTGCGGAAGGCCATCAGATATCTAGTGGTATTGGATAAAATTCTATTACTACTAGAAGATCATTGGATACCTGGTGGTGTCTAACTAGTTAGGCAGTGGTTCTGTTGAGAAGCTATAAAACTACATGTAGCTAACTAGTAACTCAGTTATAGTTAGCAACTACCTTTTAGGGTCTATAGTATCCAGGAAGCCTAAAATACGTGAACCATCATTCTATAAGCATTGAGAGTCTAGACATTGGGGCCAATTGAGATAGTCAATGGGCATATTAATGATAGTCTTCAATTGCTCCCCTAAACCCTTTACCCTTCAAACATGATCATTATACCCATAGAGGATATAAAAATCACCCATGAGAGGGTATTAAAGGATTAATATTTAATAACTGTGAACACCATGGATGCATTTAAAAAATTATCCTATACTATAAAATTGAATCACCTTGAAATTATTTTTTGTTTCTTTTTCTAAAAACTATGATCTCCCTTATTTTTGTCTCAAATTCCCTAAATTATTTATTTCATAACATCATATAGAATTGATTTATTTAATTAAATTGATTCCATATATGAAAATCCATTTTTCAGTCCTTTTTTGGATTAATTGAAATACAATAAATTTTGTATCTTACCCTTCTAGTGATTTCAACATCACTATAATAAGTTTATTTCTCCATGTCAATTTCCTGCCACTAAATTGATAGTTATTTTTATTTCATTGTTCTATAGGATAAAAAAAATTTGTGGACTATATATTCATAAATCCTTAATATATTAGGGTTTAAGCAATGAGGGTCATAATTGAGCTACTGTTAAAAATCTTTAAAAAATTATGCATCTTATTTAATTTTATAATATTTTATTATTTTATTATTTTTATTTATAATTATGACTCAATCAAAAAATATACTAGTCAGACATACTATTATTTCTTATTAAAATATCACTTAGTTAATTAAAATTTATTCTCTTATGATAATTTTTTTTAATTTCAAAATTCTTATCGATTCGTCTCTAGATAATTTAATTATTTAAAATTATAGTTCAAATAAATATATTATTTATATATATATAATATAACTTAGAAAATTAAAATATACCCCCTCATTTCATTTTACTCTCACTAACAATAAGTATAAAAGGAAATCTTGTTTTTACATTTCTTGTTTAATGTATTTTAAACAAATTTTTTTCAGTGATAATTACCAAATTTTGAAAAATAATCCTAAACAATATTACATAACAATCATTAAATATTTCATATCCCTCTAATATTCAAGTTTTCTCTTAAAGGGAACTCAATTAGATGTTCGGCTTTATTTTATTGAATAGATTATAGTTTTTGGAAAACTTTTTTGTCTACTTTTTCTATGTTTCTTTAGTTATGTTCTATTGATAAATTTTCATGCAGTGATACACACACACACACTAATGAGTCAAAAAAAAAAATAAGATTCCTGATGAATTTTACTCTATTAAATTATATAAAAAATCAACAACTTTCTCTATTATGTACTGGACTAAAATTTATTTAACCATGTACCCACTTCTAAAATTATTCATGAAATTTGGAAATTAACTAATGTTACACATGATGTCGCCAAAAAAGATATTTTTACTAGACAAGAAATGTATTTTTTAATTACATTATATATATTACAAATAATAAATTTCTAATAGATTATTCTCATTTTATTGACATTTTCAACTGTAGAAAATATCTTCGTAATGATCTTTCTATAAAAAATCTATTGAATATAATACTTTTAGTATTTCTATGTTCTTGGGAAACCAAGTTAATAGAAATTCTAGAAGAAAATAAAATTGAATAAAATATTAGTTGAAGAACATATTCATTCACTCATGACATATGAGATCATTATGAATAAAAAATATAAAAACAATTAAAATGAATTAGAGGAAACTAAAATAACTGATTTTATATTAATTTATTATTGAACCTCTAATAGTGAAACTAAAATAATACAAATGGACAACAAAGTGAACATATAAATAATGAATAATAAATCCTAGTATCATGAAAAGAAGGAAAATAAATGTAATTAATATAATAAAAGGTGTTATTGTTTCTATAAAATTAGACAAATTAGTCATAATTACACTATTTTGAAGAAGAATATATAAAAAAATAAAGACCATAAAACCAAAATGTGGAGTGTAAGTGACAACATTATATATTCTTCCCAAAACATTCGTGTAATTTATTAATTTATAAAAACATAAATTGTAAAATTTTGGCTAAGATACCACTAAATTGATTCCCCAAGCCAATTCTCTAAATAACCTCTAGATTGCCTCCTCTTATTCCAGAGGATTACGATAAGTAGCGGGAGGCTAATGTGGAATGTTGAGGAAAATATAACCCTATATCACTGTGAAAATCCATTTTTATGTAACCAAACATCATACACATCTGATTTTGTGGAGGGAATTAATAGAATGAAGTTAAAAATGTTTTTGCTAAAACAAAATAAAATGAAGGCTCTAAAGACCATATAATAAAATAACACCACCACTAGGCCAAATACACAACATACAAAAATAAAATAAATTACATAATTTCCCCAGGGAATCACAGATCCAAAACCATCAAATCACCTGATACTATTCGAGCAGTCCTTCTTGATCAACCAATACTCAATATAAGAATCATCCCAGAACCATTCCTATAATAAACTTGTGAGACATAGTTGGGTATCCAAGTGTAATGGAGGCTCAAGAAGAGTTTGAGTAAATCTCGGTAAGTCACCATGAATGGTAACTAAAGGTAATACTAGTAAGTACAAAATATAATGTAAAAAAATGAATTACATTAATAAAGATGGTAAATAAAAAATGTTCCTTGTTTAATAAATTTTTAATTTAATCACATTCATTCATTGTTCCAAAATTTACCCATTTCCATTAGTACTAACTCATCCTAAATAGGATATCTGATCCAAATATTGCAATGTTCTATAGTTGGAGAACAAGGATCCATATGGAAGGTATCCAACTAGGATATGGTGCACAATGTCATGAAAACCCAACCAAAAGTTAACACATCAGAAAACAAGAAGCAACTGTTCCTGAAACCAACTAAGTTCGAAATTCCTTTTCTAACCATCCATCCATTATCTCACCGGTCAAAAAAAAAATAGATCATCAATCCAAGAATCTACCTAATACTCGGAACTCCTTGTCAAACCATACCAAAATATAGTTCAAAATTCGGTAAATGCAAGTCATCAATCCATGAATCCAACTAGGACTGAAGACATCATGTTCTACCATCACAAAATTTATATGAAATTACATTTCCATACCCCCGGGTTGATGAGAATTAATAATTCTCCCAAAGCTATAGTTCACTATGTCACTTGGTTGATCAATATTGCTTACCAAAATTGGGGAGTGGTGTTACTATATAAAATACAAAAACATTTACTGATAGGTCAAGAAAACATGGAGCCTTAGTCCATTAATCTAATGGGATTAAACATTTCATGTCCAACTATCCATAATAATTACATTTTTAATAAATTCAATTTTATTTCATAATTCCATTTTTATTTAAATTCATCATAAAAAATATCAAACATTTAATGTTTAACATTTTACTCTATCACATATTACATAAATTTAATTGATACCATTTAACAATAAATCACACCCCCTTCTACCCATTCCCATTATCATTATAAATCACAAAATTGATCATAGTCCCAAAGGAACATTAAATCCAAACATGGATCAATAAACTCCAAACTTTTTTGAAATTTAAAAAAACATAGAAATAAAAAAATCTCATTAATCATTTTGAAACCACCCATTAAAAATAGCTTATTCTCTTTAAAAAAAAGATGACAAATTCCTCCGTATCCAATGAAAATGTTTTTTATGATACACCAAATTCCCATTTCTAATCATAAAAAAGTCCACTTCTAAACCCATTCAATATCAAATTGTGGCCAAATACCTTATATAAAAAAAATAATCAATTCAAAACCTGTATTTCCCTACTTTACATCTCAATAATAAGCCAATATCTAAATAAAAATTTGAACCCCATTTCTAAATCCTTAAATTATTTTTCATAAAATCAAAATGTATAAAACATTCCACTTGTAATTGTTTTCACACCCCATGACTTGATATAGGTCCAATCACTCTCTATCTAGGAAATATAATGGTGTTCATGTAAGGTCCAATGTTTTCATCTAAACTCATAACCAATTTACAGAATCAAGGTAGAATATGTACTATTTTTTTGAATCAGGAACATATCACATACATATTCAAATAAATTTTCAAGACTGCGAGTAAATATAACAGGCCAGTGACCTCGTCAACCAACCTTTCCAAACATTTCCATGAAAATAGACTTTATCAGGGCCCTTCCAAGCCTCACCCTGAATACATAACACCAATATAAGCATATAAACTCTACCTAGGCTCTAGTTCCACAATAGTTAATCACAAAAAAATTATTATAATAATAATTATTAATTAATTTACCAAAACCCAATACGAAATAATGTTGGAAAACTCACCAGGTCAATAAACTTGTATCAAAACTCATAATAAACTCCATGGAGGGTCCACAATGGACTCCCAAAAATATCCCAAGACAAAGTCCTAAGTGTTGATACCAAAGTGGAAACTATTTAAATTAATACATTAGAAAAAACCTAAGATAATTTACCTTGGTAATATTACTTAATGAAACTCCAGGTAATAATGTGTGGAATCAATATTAGGATAACCTCTACCAATGGGGACTAAAATAATTTTCATCCTTGGAATATTACAGAACGATCATGTGAAAATAGAATCAAAATCCTATATTGCTTATATGAAAATTACAAGTAACTAGGGGATGTGAAGAAGTGGAGTAGGAGGAAGAGGAATATCACCATAAACATTGATGAAACACAACCTTATCACATCCATGGTGACAATTGAAAAAGGGATTAATGGAGGAGAAGCCTCTCTTAGTTTTTTATGAAATAGGGGGAGAAAGGGTAATAATGTATTAAAATACCGGAGATAAAATATGGTAATGAAATTTTTTAATTAAACTCTGGGAGGCCATATGCATAGGCCGCATGTCTTTTCAAACAATGCTCAAACCGTGTGACTACTTCTGTCTAAGGCCAACCTAGTTGATTTACTTGGCTGCATGGTTGGCATAACTGTGAACCAAAGTGAACATCCCTACTAGAAAACACCCATACCGTGCACAATTATACCACACAATTTTAAAAACCACATGCAAACTATGTTATCAGCACTGTTACCCATCCGAAACATTGTGCATGTTTTTTCAGAAACCTTGTGTAGCACATGAACTATGCATTATAACTTCCTGAAACTCACATGGTTTCACTTTTTTCATCATAAAGATTACCTAAAAAATGGTCTAATATTGAAATTCAAAAATTTATTGTTAAAAATGAACTAAATATCTTAATAAATAATGTGTCGCCTGGTCTCTCCTCATTCATGAACACAAAATATTTCACCATTTCCAGAAAGTTCCAATAAAATTTATAACTTATCTGGATGCCTCTAAAACTCATACAATCACATGGGATAAATCTGGAGAATCATTTGACACCCTAAAAATCACTCTTTCAAGAATTCAAAATCTAAAACACTGTTTTGATTTATAATCGATGATTTGAATCATCTAGTAATGAAAATTAATATTATTTAATAATTTTGGATCTATCTGGCCACATTTTCTAAAAAACCTCCCCACTATTATAATTCTTTACCTTTAAATGTGTCAGTGGTCAATCATCTGCACCACCCATCCTATACCAGTCACTAGATTTTCAGCTAACATTCCATTCTAACATTCAATAACCTAAATACTATTGAGGAATGACTTCAATCTCAATTACCTCTACCTGTCAAAACCTAAGATGACACCAATTTCCAAAACCAAAACACAATATTGGTTCTTAACCACGAATATCCCTCAAAAAATATTATTACCACATTACCCAATCCATCCTCATGCTATGGTGCTCCACACCCAAATCTATAACTTATAAAGACAAACATGAAAAACATAACACTCCTGGCATCAAGAAAGACCTAAAAAACTAAACTCACACTCCCACAAATCACCTGACATGGTTCTCAACTCAGTACACCCCAAAACAATTGAAAATTCAAATAATATGTGAAACATATCCTCATCATTGAAAACTATCTCTTGAGGATTCATAAAAACTATTCATTCACATATTTATAATAGACCAATTTTTCTTAGATTCCCATCTCGAACCAGAAGTACACCTATCATTCCCAAATGAATCAATGGATATATCTTTCAAATTTAGCACCCAAATTTTCGTCTAACCACATTCATACTATCATAAGACACCTCATTAGAAAAAAAATCCTAACTTCAATAGCCATTTTGATAAAATATCACCTAATCATGATGCCCTCACACCCACAAGAATTCTATGAGCATTCCAACACACTCCCTCCTGTCCATAAACAAAATACTTCCATGAACTACCTCATGTATGAATCCAATTATCATCTTGATCATCTATCATAATTTATTTCCAATTCGAATACCTTATAGATTTTAAGTATGTTCCAAAATGGTTATCCACTAGAATCATAGTCCCACCACAACTATTCAATGATTAATTCCAAACACCCATGAATCCTCTATAACTATAATATTATTTTCGCAACTGATACATCACTTCACACTATAAGAGTTTCATCAAAACTAAATCACACAAGAAACCTCACCCACTTCAGTACATGATCGAAGGAAAATTAACCAACGATTAAGATGTGGCCATCTCACCTACACCTGAGCGACCAAATAAAACATCATTTGTCCCAGGTACAGGGAACCCAAGAACATAAACCGTTGAATTCTTCAACATCTGGTCCATATGAAGGACCTAACTCTTAAAAAATTCAATGATGAAATACCCACCATAAGACTCAACCTTCATCACTACATGAATATAACCTCAAAGATTCCATTTTCTATCAATCCATAAGTCCATTTTGTTAGATTAGATTATTTTGGAATCTCACCCAGTGTATCATAAATGATGTCAAGATATTGGGAATGATTCTCACCAACTAGAAATATGATAAGACTTGGTTTATGACTACAACAATAAATCATCCATTAAAATAAAAAATTATAGTTTCAGGGATATAACACACCCATTAAATGGTTCTAGGACACCAGTCCCAAAACAAACTCATCACATTAACATTATTCAATAGCCTACACATCACTACCACAAAACCATTCCTCCTCAGATGTATGATCCAGAAAATCCTACAAAAAACCAAATGACCGAATGATAACTATCCTTACATGAATCCATGACCCCATTAACACTTAACTGTTTCACATCATTGAGAAACCCTACCATTAAAGCTATTTAGAACCTTAGCAAGTCACATCACAAGAAATCTCTGCTCACAACACTATCGGATTCCAATGCCTACCCCATGTGAATATATCACATGTTGTATGGAACCTTTGTTTCATTCCAAAAAACAAAATAAACCAACATTCAAAACCATTTTCATGACCACTAAATACTTGAGCATCATTCATATATTCCACCAGTATTATCTAACCTATGATTTCTTTCCTGGAGATGCATCCTGAGATAAATAGTCCATGAACATAAGTAGTTTTTCCTTAAAAACCCACATATTCATCCCAAAAAACAACTCTCCAAATGATTCTCATCTTAATAAAACCAAAAAACTATATGCACCTCTTACTGAATAAATTTTTTCATGAATGGTCACTTTCTTAATGGGATGTGTGAACCTAAAACCTCCTTCCCTCAAGTACCGACTATGCTTCCAAGATAACTATTAAAAAATAGAGACACTCACTAGTAAATATATTATCAGGGATAGGCACCCAAACAAGCCTCCCCCACTAGAAACCAACCACAATGCTAAACCACTATCATTGAAGTAATATTTATCAAAACCAAAGGAATCTTACTTTCCAAAAACACAAAATTGGTTTCACCCATCATCGAATGTCATCAATATTAAAAAGCATCCATATGTTCCCCTGTAACCCAAAAGCACACATAACTGGTTTGACCACTCTATCATTTGTCACATTCGAAGGCCCCATGGAACCATCTCCCAAAAACTATTGTCATGTCATGAATTCCACAACTCATGTGGTACCCAACATGAAACCATCTAATATCTAGACAACACTATGAAGTCTTAATACCTCCTAGGTTATCATACCATAATAGTTCCATATACCGACCAACTTACTATGACCAGAGTGCCCATACACTACAATAATATAAACATCAGGCTACTCCTAAGAGGTCATGGATGAAAAATTAACCTCTCACCAAAACAATCCACTACTTTCTAATAAATAAACATATATACTACAGTAACACGCCAGGGTCACTTTACCAACCGTGCAAGATCATTGCACTAGTTTCCTCAATATTGAGTGCCTCAATGTTAATCAATGGAACCTATAATAAATAGGAAATCCAAAAAACCACATAGTAGAATTCCAATATATGTAGATCATATGTTACTAGAAATATGAATGAGATGTATCTTACCCCTATAGGTGAATAGTAAAAACCAAGACACTGGCCTCTTATGAATGCAGAAAGTTCATGAAATCCATCAGAAACAATCAAATACATAAACCAGGTTCATCAATCAAATAGAAACACCTATAAAACTATAACATCACAAATTCATAACATCAATCCCATTACCTTTTATCATATACTTCCTACTTTAATAGGTGATCATAAAGCACTAGACCAGAATCCATCTTAGGATTTGAAACAATCATATCTATCCAACCATCCAAATCCCAATAAAATTGAAATAAAAATATGCATACCAAACTTTTTAACCTACCATCCATTATTCCACATAAATCATCCCATTATCTTTTTCTCCACATGACCTCAAGCACACCTCCATATATTCTAGAGTCTTTCGATAAGCTGCAAGGGTATAATGTTGAATTCTCAGAGTGCACATACATATATATGTAACCAAACACCATAAACATTAGAGTGTACATAATTAATAAATATATTGATGATGGAATATAATTTAGTGAAATGAAATGAAATAAATGCTCAAACTACCATTTGTTAAATTTGACCATCATCCCAAATTGATGGCTACACAACATACAAATATAAAGTAAACAATATAAACTAACCATAGAATCATCGAGATGAGAAAATCTAGTCACTGAATACCACTCATGAAATCCATCTTGATCAACTAATACTCATCCCAGGCTTCAACCCAAGAATGTTCTTAAAATGAACATGTGATAGCTACACAGATACAGAAGTGAAATGGTAGCCAGATTAGGGAGAGAGTATAACTCAATAGGCCACCACCAATGGTGTATAAAAAAATAATTTTTAGTATAATAGTGCATTCAAGAAAATTAAAAACTCTAGGAAACCATGAGAATAAAAATAAAGTTCATTGTTTAACAATTAATTAATAAAATCTCATTAATTATCAGTTCCCAACATTACCCATTTCCAACAATATTTCCTCAGCATAAGATTTTCCTCTAATCCATATATCACTGGGGTAACAATTATCCAATCAAGGAGCTTCAATCCCAGAATCCAATCAGGATCCATTTATCTATGTCTAGCCATCCACAATACTAGGCCAGAAGTCAGAAAACACAATGCATCATTCCATGAATCCATACATGACTCTAAACTCCATGTCTGACTATCCCAATGTTTGGGTCACATGTCAAAAAACACTAATAATTATTTGATAAATCCAACAGGGACTCAAATCGACATGTCCGACCTACCCAATCATTAGGGCACAAGTCAGCAAGCATATTACATTATTCCTTGAACCACTGAGGACATTGAATTCAATGTCTGACTATCCAAAAATATTAAGTGACATTCCTATACCCATGGGATCTTGAGTTTCCTCACTTTCCTACGAAACTATGGTCCAATATTTTCTATGGAGAGTAATTCTAGCCTACAAGAAAACCAAGGAATAATGCCTTAGTATAATATCCCTAAACAAGTTTTCATTGGTCAGAAAACATAGTGCATTAGACCGTGAATCCTACCAGGATTCAATGCATCATATATGACCATCCACAATCATTCCAATATCAATCAAAACCATTTTTTAATATTTACATAATCCATTAAATTCATAAAAAAACTCAAAATTTAACCATATCACATTTACCCTAATATATATTTGTTAAATTTTCACCATACCATTTGATAGTCAAACACACCCCTTTATAAACATTACAATTATATTTTTAATTCATAACTATAAATGTAGTCACAAATTACCATTAAACCAACACATTGATAAATTAAATTCATGTATTTTCATATTTTATAAAATAAAAAAAATAAAATATTCTTATTAAATTTTTTTAAACCACCCCATAAACATTTTTCTTTCCCTATTAAACCCAACATGTCCCAAAGCCTCCAAATATAATGAAAAATATTTTTTTAATTTCACCATATTCTTAATTAATATAAAATATGAAATATATTTTAAAACACATTTAAATCACCTTGAGATTAAAAACTCACAGTAATAAAAGTGACATTTCAATACATGGCCTTAACCATTTTAAATCGCAAAACTATGTAATAAATGAACACATTGAAAACCATTCCAAAATCCTCTGAGTAATTTTCATAAAAATATGACTCCAAAAATATTACACTTCCATAGGACGGAAGACATAATGGGTGGACCTAGGTCTGGCCTGACAACATCTAACTGATCCATTGGGGTATGAGGAAGGTGAAATTTATCAGTCTAAATTAAAAACAAATTTCATAAATCTAGAGAGAAAAAAAATAATTTTGGGTTTAGGGAACATATGATATACACATTCAAATAACATAAAATAACTATGTGTAAATATATTATACCACCAACCATTTCAATAATGATTTCCAAAAATTAACAATCATGTTGACCTTGTTAAGGCCCTCTAAGGCCCCACACCAACTCCACACCACCCAACCGTGCTCATTACCACCATATGAGATATAGTATATCACAAATAATTCAAAAATAATTAATTTCAAAAATTATAATTAATTAGATAACACAAAAGAATCACAGAATAACTACCTAAAACTCAATGGGATTATCAACTCTTATCAAAACTCCATGAATTATCTATGGAGGGTTCAGAATATACTCCCAGAAACATCCTTGGAAAAATCCCTAAGAGGAAATACCAAAATGGAAACAATTTGAATTTAAAAATTAGGAAATCCCTAAGAAAATTCACCAAGGTCACATACCATATCAAAATTGCATGAAATTAAGTGAAAAATCCATCTTGGAATCTTCTCTACATATACTGACACAAATCATTATCATCCTTATATAATTACACTATGATATGGTGTAATTAGAGTCAAATACCTATCCCACACATCATATGATTAGAAGGAACCAACAGATATGAATAATGGAAGGAGTGAGAAGTTAAATATATATAGAAATGTAGAAAATATACCTTAAATCATCTACTTATAGAGTCTTCAAAAATGGAGAAAGGGAGGAGAATCTTCCTTTTTATTTTGTGAAAAAGAGGTGGAGAAATGAGAGAAATAGATTAAAATCAAGAAGGGGATATGGAAAAAACCATTGTAATTAAAATATAGGAAACCACAAGGTTGTTATTCTTGGTTTTCTAAACCATGTTCCAACGATGCAGTTGGTTTAATCAAAAAAACAACCCATTCTCATTGTTTAGAAACATGGTTGGCCAAACCATTCACTAACTATGTGAAAAAATACAATAAGACACTAATTAATTTAATTTATAGTCTACAATGTTTAAAAAAAATGTTCCAACAATGCTGTCAGCATAGGCTCTCTTCTAAAACAAAGCACACAGTTTGTCTGAAACCATGCATAGTATGTGCACCCTACCTTAGACCTTCCTCAACCTCGCATGGTTTCTCTATTTTCCTTACATTGTATCCAAAATATATACAATAACCATGAATATCAACCATCCAAATATCAATATAAACTAAAAACCACCAAATCATCAATATTTTTCACATTGACTCCTAAACCGTTCACACTAAAGCAAAGACTCTTTCTATAATGATCATAAATCTTCTAAAACATAACTCGATTCAATTAAACGTCTTCCAAAAACACAAGATACCTCCCTAGAATAATTCATCATCTAAAATTAACTTTTTGGAGACATTTAAACACTCATTACTCTATTATTTGAATTAATTAAATATTTGACCAATTAAATAATTTAAATTAAAATTACTTCAAAAATTTCAATCCACTCAGATGTGTGATACTTTAAAAAATTAGGCATATGATGAGTTAAATTATACCAGTTTGTTTAATTTTTAATCGTTCATATATTTCATGTATTCAACATAATTATATTATAAACTATTAGAATAAATAATTTTAAAACATAACACAAAATTTAATGAAAACAGAATGAATTATAACTAGGTGATTTTTTAAAATATTTAACTATCTAAAGAAAATAAATAATTTCATTGAAATAAATTGAGGAACCTATGTAAAGAATATCAACTCATATATTAAATATATAATGAATTTTTCCACTAAATTGAACAAATATAATCAAAATTTATGAACAATTATTGGTTATTAATGACATAAAATATATTTTACTTTTTTTTGTTTTAAAAAATCAATCTAAAATATTTAAAATTACTACTATTGAAAAAGGGTGATTATAATATAAGATTTATTTTAATTTTAAAAAATCAAAAAATTATATCTTTGAATATGATTATAAAAATACACATTATGTTGTCCAATTTAAATTCATGTCTCTTGAGATAATTTTTTTAGCAATTCTTATAGGAATCATATACTAACGAAATATGGATTCTGAATTCTATGTTGGAAAATACTAGTGGACCCAAATTTTTGGTTGCAAAATCAATAGTTTCATGACTATTATACTATAGAGTGTCTCAAGATAAAAACAGTATAATTCTCATAGTATATGGATAATGGTTTTTCAAGAAACATGTGATGTGACTAATCTATGTTTATTTATTACAAAAATACTATTGTAGACTATACCACTTTTATAGAAAACTCAAGGAATATGATCAAAAATGTTTGTAACATTGTATTTTTAAATTTATCTATTATTAATAATGTTTTATATATAAGTTTTTTAAAATAATTTTATATAGGTATCAATAAATTATGTTATTATGGTTATAATGTTTCTTTTGAAAATGTTTTTTAATGTTTCTTTTCCAAATTAATACTTTTATTACCTGCATCTTATTAACCGAATGTTAAAGTTATTGATTTAAAATCACATTAAAATATTTTTTAAATTTTTTTTAAGTCCATGAGATAGGTATTCATGGTCTAGTAATTGGTTCATCAATCAATGCAGTGGAAATTAAATTTCCAAACACAACCAAAATCATCTAGTATGAGATTTGACAACATTTATTTAAAAAAATATTTTTATAAACCATACCAAAATTATAATAAATAAAAAATTCTATTTAAAAAAAAATGAAGAATCCACATTTAAGACCTTTGAAATTATTATTCATTATATTTTTGGACCTACCCTTGTTATATCTATATAATTTAAATCATACAATTTTTTTAATTATTTGTTCTTATTATAGGATAACATGGGTTTATTTATTATATAAAAGATTTCAGTATATTGAATTTATTGAATATTGTATAATGGTTAATATTAAAAATGATATCTGATTATGTATATTAGGTAATATCATGGTGGATAGTTTTATAATAAATATATTGGTGAAATTTGTACTTCATAAGGTTGTAATCATTTTTTCTCCACTATATGAACTCCATAAAAAAATGGGGGTTTGAGGAGAATAAATTAAAATATTTGAGAAATTTATAGAACTATCATTAATAAATGTAATCACAACCAATATTTTTTTGTTGAGACATTTAATATATCTTGTTATACCATAAACTATTTTCTCATAATAAATATGCTTAAAATGAAAATCAGTAAACATTGGAAAAATAAAATTCCTAAAGTATGATTTTTATAATTTTTTTCTATGTAAATAATATATTCATAAAAATTAAGAGAACCTATGAAATTTTAACCCCATGTAAAATTTATTTAATTTTATTGGGCACTTTAATTCAAGTAATTCATATAAATTTTCTAATAATATGACCAATACCAAGGAGGGATAAATTCACATCAAACATTCTCATAATTTACATAAATTTCAACCCCAAAATGACTATTTTGAGGTTTACATATAATATTTAACCATAAATAAACAATCTACATCTCAAAAATTGTTATTATGAAAAAACAAGAGTATATCCATTTTCCAAAATCATCACTAAAATCAAAAGGCCATCCCTAAGAAAATATTTTCATCCATTTAAAATATAGTACTCATACAAGAATTTTTATTTTATGTTAGTTTGTTATTAACAAATGTGTTTTTACTATTATTTTATTTTAACTGAAGGGAGCCTAGTCATTAAATATTGGACTACGCATAGGTAAAAAAAATCATGGGGGATTTTAATAATGATACCCTATAGAATCTCTGATTACAATATTAACTCCTACTTAATGAAAGGATCCCAAGTCAGAGAAGGGGGATAAAGGTTTTATGTTTAAACACCTTTATGTTATCTCATAACCAAGACCTCAATTTTTTTGATTACATTGATAATCTATGAAGGGTACTCACAATTAAAGATGAATTGAACCAATTCAAAAGGGATAATGTTTGGAATCCCAATAAATGGTCCAATGATCATAAATTTGTACATATAAAATAGATTTTTAGAAATAATTTCCTTAATCAAGTCAGCATCACCCATAAGAACGTTGGACTCATAGATAAAGGATATAATAAAATATTATTCACTAACTATGTGAGACGTTGGAACCCATTTCTAGTAAATAATATTTTATAATCATATTGGAATTCACCACTATTATTTATTTTAATATTTTTCAAAATGATGTTAAATGTGATTTTAATGGATTTTTTTTCGAAAAAAATTAATATTTTGTAAAACATCATTTTTTTGATGATTTATCATTTAAAATTTATGGTTTTATGAAAACTGTGGTTATTATGGTTTAAAATAATCCTATTTGTCCTCTAATTAAAAATTTACTAAAACACTCTAATAAATGATTTTATTATTATAAAAACCTATTCAAGATTATGTTTACAATATTTTTCAAATGATTTACTTTTTTTGAAATTTATTTTGATGAATTTTTTATCTTTTCTACTAAACACTATCATGTTATTTAGTTTTTCATGGTTAATTTGAAAATAATTTGAAATTAATATTATGGAGAACATTAATTTTTTCTTTGTAATCATATTTATAAAAATACAAAATGTTTTTAATTAGATAATGAAAAAAATATTGTTCATTTAAAACATTTATTCGAGATCATTTAAATTAAATAAGTACACCCAATATTACTTATTATAATATAAAATTGGATGAATATCATAAATCTATAGATAAAAATATTTATGGTGGTATGTTTAGGTGAATTATTTTTTAGATTATGAACCAGGTTCACATTATATATATTTTATGACATTACGTACATATTCAATCAACCCCAAAAGAATAAAATTTTAAATATCTTTAAATTAGTTTTGGATATATAATTATTATAAAATTAATTATTTTTTTTTGAAAAAAACCTCAATTAAACTTCTGATTTTTTATTATTTTCATTTTTGGGGATAAAAACAAGATGGGAAAACTAAATATTTGACTTTTCTAAAACATAGAAAACCTATTATCTCTTAGAGTTATGAATATAAATTATGTTGATCTGTATTTGGATAATGTAAAATATATATCTACCGGTATTTTGGGCACCCATATTATTTTTCTGAATCACACTCTACTATATTAATGGGTAAAATTAATTTGTATACATAAATTTTTTGAAAAAAATAGTTCCATTAGTATTTCATGATATCCAATTCTATACTGTCACATGACTCAAATTTACATTAGATTTTTTTGAGAGATTACTTTCTAAAAGGTGACATATTGTATGAGTTTATTGGAATGAATATTAAATTGTCTGAGATATTTACCAAAAAACATCTCTTTATATCTTATTTAATTTGTTATGAGTGTGTCAGGTATAGTATTTTTGTGAAACATATTAATTATATTTGGAGAGATTTTGTTGTTTGAAATATTATATATTCTTCAAAAATGTATTTTTTTAATGGTAGTATTTTAAAAAAAATCTAACTATTACTTTTGGTGAATTGTGAACTATAAGTAAAAAATAAAATCGCATAATGATACAAACAATAGGATGTGTATCAAGAATAAAAAACCTAGTGGTTATAACATAAAAAATGGATGGTTTTTTTAATCAGATCTCCACCTTAGGAATATGTAATGGACCTTTAAAATTCACATTTTCTAAAAGTCATACAGAATATTCATATGATAATTAACAAAATGTTTATGAAGTATAATTATTGATGTAAAAAATTATCATGATTTTAAATCAATAATACATTTTTATTTAACTAATGAATTTTATTATAGAGTTAAACCCTCTAATTTTTATATGAATTAATTATTTTGGTTGTTATCTTATTAATACTAAAAATTCAAATGAGGATAAAACATATTTAGATTGTGAAATTATTGTAAAACTATGGAATTTTTTATTTACATTTTTATCTATTTATTTTCTTAAAAAAATAATCATTTTATTTCAAACATGATCTTATAAAATAAAAGTTTCAAAAATAAAATTTTTATGCTTTGATGACATGTTTTTCATTTTGTTTTGGAAAATTTAAAGCCTTCAATTTTGAAAAAATTATATAGATATAACTATTTTTATTAAATAATATGATCTTGTGTATCTCAAAAAATTTTATAATGTGTATTGTAATAATTTTTTGTTTTCAATTTTGTTAACAATCATTTTCTTTAAAAATATTTTACTCTAAAAATGGAGACAAATTATATAATTCTATATCATTATATTGATGTAGATTTTTTTGGTAATGGTAAGGAACATGATGGATTTATTGATTTATTTCTTATTTTAAATTCCATTTATATAGAATATTGTTTTATCTTGTGTTATAGTCTATCTTTTTATAATCTAATTGTTTTAATCTATTGATTATTGAGATGGTTTTTTATCAACTCATTTTCTCATAGCTATGAAATATTTAAAATATTTTTGAAATTTAATTTGGAATATTATAAGTCTTTGTGATCATAAAAAGTGGGATATAAAAATTCTAAACTCACATAGATGTGTTTTAATGACCACAAACACATTTTTATGTTCTAATTTTTTTTTAATTTAGTGTAGTATGGTATATCTATTTTATTATAATGATAAATTTTAAATGGATAGTGAAAAGGTACTAATAGTGAATGAAGGGGGAGAAAAGGGGAAAACATAAACATTATTGTTACTGATTACCATGTGAAAAGTCACCTTTCATCTGATAGTATTAAAAAACACATATACATTGGGAACTCTCTATCTACCCTATGGGGTGTCACTAACCAGTCTATGGAGTTGGATAAAATCTCTAAAAATTTTGGTATCACATGTCTACCTGATGGAGTCTACAACATATATGAATGCACCACAATACCTACTAGTTATCCAGTGACACCAGACATGTTGCTAATGGTTCAAAGTTAGCATGTCAAAGGGAAAATTGACAATGATCACCCATGTATCCCTTGAACTGAATTCACTTCCAACTCAACAATTGGACCACAATATTTTATAAAAACCTCCCAATGGAGTCCTAAAAAGAAATAATCATAATAAATTTTTAACAATATCAATCCATATAAAAATAATTATACTCATCTATAAAATTTCATTAACATAATATCTCTTTATATTTCATTATATTATTACTTTCATCTCCCATCATTCTCTCTTATATTTTCATAATTAATTATTTTAAATCTTAATGAATAATTGATAGAATTTATTTAACAGATCTGTTTATAATAAAATCATGTTTTTCTATCTCTATTAGAGTTTATGAAAAAATTATCAAACCAATGTATTTCTCTTTGTGTTCCTAGTAAACCACTAAAACATACGTATTTTTCGATTTTTTTGACCACTAAAGTCAAGGGTATCTGTTCATTTCAATATCTGTGGATACTATTAAATTGAATCTTTATATAATTAAAAATCATTAGTATATTTGATGTAGGGGTTAATAATTGAGATATATTTAATCTTCCTTAAAAAATATTGTGTCATGTTTAGTGTATGCATATTATACTTTTAAAATTTCATTGTTTCTATTAATCAAATGATCGATTAATATATTAATAACTCATATCACATTTCATATAAATCAATATCTTACATAAATAATACTTTCACATATTGAAAATTATTATTTTCTACATCAATACAATTATCAATTACATTTTTATTACTTTGATTATTTTAATTTATCATTCTATTTCATATTTTCATCTCACATTGTGTAATAATTTTTTTACATACCATTTACCCCTCCAATAATTCTAATATATATTATAGATTAATGTCTCAAGGGGATATTTAATTGATATTTTTGATGTAGGAACAATATATCCAATATCATGTTGTTTATTGTCCATCCATAGTCATTTTATTATAAAAAAGGGGATTCTATTCTTATCACTAATGAAAATAATTGGATCAAACCTACCCAGACCATCATCGGGTGGTGTTTTTGTATTAATCTTAGAAATATGATTTAAGAAATAATAAACGATAAATTTATATCTATTTATTAATTGAAATAAAATTTATTGGGTCATTATTTCTTTTATTTTATAGATGGATAATCGTGTTACTATAAAATTTCGATATAACCTAAAGGCTATGATGAGAATACATTTTCTTGTCCATAAAGTGGATTTCAAAATTGTTATATTCAATATGGATCATGTTTATATATATATATATATAAATAAATTTCAATGTATAGTGATAAATAATTTTTCTAAAATTTTAACACCTCTATATTTTATAAAATAATTTTTTTACAAGTAATTTTAATTTCTTTGAAAGCATCTATTATATGAAACACTAAGTTTAAACGGATTATTATATACTATTAAAATATTGTTATGTGACCATTATAACCTATCCATTAAATTGGAAACTATTACTATGATTAAATAGTTTTTTTGATCTATCGTAATTATACAAATAAATATAAATTTGTAGATTAATGTAATTGAAATACACATTAATTTTTTTTTCAATATTATATTATTATTAAAAAATGAATTACCTTAATTATTATTTTTTGTTATTTTTTCTAAAAATTTATATATTTAATTTTTGAAATTTTTTTTTTCATAAAAACAAAAACATTTTTATATCATCATTTCAAAATTAGTTTGTGGTGTATTGTTTTGGAAAATATTAATTTTTAATGAATAGTAAAAATATTTATTTTTATTGGAAATTTATTTTCTTTTAATGTAATTATAAAGAAATGTTATTTTTTGTATTAGTTATAAAATGAATGAATATCATTTAAATTTTAAAAAATACAATAATTTTTTAAAAATTATTTTTATAGTTGAATTAAGGTAAAGTCATTTTATATTTTAATGGTCTATTTTTTTTGATAAACATAGTTTCATTAAATATTTTAGGAGGATATTAAAATAAATTCTTCAACTTTTTTAATTTGAAATTTTAAAAAATGATTACATATTTTGAATAGTTGGTTTAAAAAATGGAAAGTATGTCCTGTTTATATGTAGTTAATATGAATAATTACTGTAGAATTTTTTTACCATGACAAAATGGGTAAATCAGCTAATTAAGGGTTACAAATAATATGATAATGACTATAAAATTACAGCAAACCATTGATTAATATTATATTATGAGTCCATTATGCCTATAATCACAATATATTTTAACATATGTCCTTTGGTTTCCATTTTATTGTGATTATAATATCTATAAGAATTTATGTAAGAAAAGTAAAGAAGATACACTCTTCTTTTTTATATTTATAATATTTTTTACATTTTGGTAAAAAGAGTATATGTTAAGTTATAGATATTTATTTGAAATTTAAATAACATTATATTCAACATGATAATTTCATATTTAGATATACTGAATAAATAATTACATTAAATTCTTACACAATGTTGATGTTGTAATTATTCAATTAACATAAAAATATAATAAATGAATTTAAAAATATTAAAAATAATATAATTTATAAATTTATCCATGATTTTTTTGGTTATTATTAAATGTTAGGGGTGTAATAAAATATTATATTAAAATTTTAATTTTTGTTTTGATGTTATTAAATTAATATAAAATGAATAGTATAAAAATAGAAAATAATGGCATTTTATCAAAATATTTTTTTTGTATTTTTTTAAAATGATTAAAATCTTTAAATATGGCAATGTTGATATTATATAGTTGAAATTTTGATAACGTGGCCATTTATATTCCAATTTTCAACTCATATGTAAAAAATTTAAATTCTTTATATATTAAAATAGTTGATACCATAATAAAAATTAAAATTAGATAAATTTGGGTTAATAAAAAGAACATGTTTCATAATTATAAAAAAATTAATAAATTATTTTATGTTATTGAATGACAATCCTATTTACATTTTTTTATTACCCATTTCAATTTGGATGAATTTTTCTTGAAAATGAATTTTCAATAATCTATTATTTTAGAAAAAAATCTAAAAGAGACCCCCATACCAATTCTAAAGGTGAACCTATTCCCTCAATTTTTTACAAAACTTTGAGCCTTCTATCTCTACCAAACTATGAATATATATCTAAAAACATTCATAGACACATTTTAGTGTTTATGGTTTTCCCAAAATTTCTAACATGGATCCCATTGGAGGAGATATAAATGATTTATTTCAATGATAATATAATCCCATGAACCAATAACTTTATTTATATACACTACTTTGAATACTATTAATATATGCTACATAATATAAAAATAGTATCTTATGCATCCTCAATATGATCAATTTTTTTTATGATTATAAAAATACAAATATACACCCACATTCTAAACAAATGAGATGTGAATTTATTAGTCATGAATACACACGGCTTGCCGTCTCCACATAACAATATAATTTATATTTTATCACATCATTTATAGATTATTATTTTGATGTGATTAATGATTATAGGTTTATTTATGAAATAATAATACATATATAATTATATTATCACATGTACCTACTTACAATCCTATCAACTGGAAGACGATAACATCGTTATTACGTATTTGTAGACTACCACCTCAATGAAGTGATATGTTTCATCTTTGAGTAACATTTTACTTATATGGTAATGAAGATGAATTTGATGAATATATGTGATAAAATATTTTATTTTCTATTGGTAATTATTAAATATAAATTTATTTATTTCAATGTATTGTAAAATAAAAATAGAATTCAAGATTATATAGGACTTACTATATCCATGAACAGTGTAATTGATTTTTCTATATATAAAATTTATTTATGACTATTAATATGTATATAATGAATATATATAATATTTTTTCATTTTTAACTTTAATTTTAGGATGTAACCTTGATCAATATTCAAATACAAAACTTACCAAATAAGAACATACTTGAAA
The DNA here is from genome assembly GCA_963277665.1 of Viscum album. NCBI lineage: Eukaryota > Viridiplantae > Streptophyta > Magnoliopsida > Santalales > Viscaceae > Viscum > Viscum album. The sequence continues at coordinate 884,926,820 of OY728139.1, read as the reverse complement.
ATTGATGTAGATATCAACTGAAATAGTGATACTAATAAAGAATTGTTAGAAAATAGATTATAATGTATTGTAAGTAGATAATATTCGGTATAACTTAGATTGTAATTTTTATTTAATATACGTTCATAAATTTATCATGTAGTAGGTTCCAATATGTATGAATGTTGACATACCTAAGTTAAGAGATATTCATCTCACTTTAATATCAATGGGACACATTCCATAATCACCACTTGTTTCTTTTGACTGGAGTATATAATCACATAAATATATTTTACGATGATTCAAATGAAATTTATTTGGATATAAATATACATTCATGCTTATTTCATTCATGGGTATTACAATTAAAATGTTACCAAAACTGTAAGGGGATTTATATTACAATCTCATTGTTTATGATTATGCAATGATGACTAAATAATTTTATAATACACTCATGAACAAATTATGAATTTACATGTACTCTAGTTATTTGTTTTCAAATACTAGTTTTAATTTCATTTTACTGATCTTATATATTCACGAGATCAAAAATATGTTTTTATGAAAAATTATCAATATTTATTTATTATCTCAAATTATCTTTTTCTTTCATATCCATATTTTCTGAAAATGGATTAATTATTTTTTTAGAGTATCCTTTGTTTTTATAATTTCATTTCTACCATTTTATTTTAAATTTTAATAAATTATTATAATGTTTTAGTTTTTTTCTTTTTCCAAATGAGGTACTTTCGGTATTTTTATAAGATATATTGAAGTAATGTTTTTTACATAAAAGTTATCAACATATTTTATCTACATTATAACTAATGTTTTACTTTTAATATCCCATTAAATTTCTTCATTTAGATTTTATAATGAAACTATTTTCATTTTTTTATATATGTGGCCTCAAAATGGAAGGGTTGTTATCCTAAACATATTAATGAAATTGTAAATGTATTTATATTTATAAAATATATAATATTATCATTTAACTTTTGATTTATTGGGGATATGGTATAAGGATGAAATTCCCATTCCTTATATGAGATTTTATGAATAAGATTAATCAATTATTATGGGATCCATTTCATTTTGATAAGAAATGATCTGATGAAATTACGAAAAGTTTCTAAAACAAAATTTTTCAATGTGTTTTTATGTAATGAAATGATTTTGAAACGAATTTATTTTCATTTTTTATGTTATGATGAATTATTTATGATCTTTTGTTACGCATATTTATGATTTACATTATGTAATGGGTGAGACCTGTATCTCTATACAATTAATTTAGTAAGGTATGGTGTCTCATGAGATAAATAAGACTTAACTGGGGAGTGATCCTAGTTCATTAAAGAACATTTTACACTATAATAGTTTGGGGTGTAAAAATATAGTAATACAATGTTTTGGGAAGTAAACTCATTCCACAATGATGGCCTTGGGATTTATAATTTAATATAATGGAAATGATTTTTTTCTTTTGTGTCTGAGAATATTCTATTTATTATAATAATGTTATGATCTCATGGATCATTTAATTTGATTAGATTATGATTAATAACTCATGAACATATATTCATTATTACATTACTCAAGATTATGATCTATGATATATTATGTATATCTTTAAAATTTTATTCTTATATTCTAATACCATTTTTCAAATCTTCTGCTCATTTGATCATTGATAAATCCTTTATTTAAAATTGATAAGCATTTGATATCATCATTTTTTATGATTCATTTACCCAGGTTAAGAAGAAAGGTATTAAGTATGATATTTCTAAAATGGAATCCCGTTATAAATAAATTAGTTATAGATAAAACATATTTTTTCTGAAACAATTTTTTATGTTTCCATGTATTCATTAGTAATAGGACTAAAATATTATAATGTGGACTGAAATATTACGTTATTAATATTTATATTTTAATATTCAATATCTCTCTAGGAAAATAATAGGACCTCATATTTGGAAAAAATGGTTTAGTTAGTGTTTTCATACATGTATGAAAAAACATTAGTAAGAACACTATGGATAAGTCTATATAGAGTATAAAATATTAATGTTTCTATAATGACCATTTATAAGCAAGGATAAAACTAGGGTCCCCCAAATTTAGAAGAATGTGTTGTGATTTAGTCATACTATAAAGTATATTCTATTATTATCTGAAAGATCACTCTATTATTTTATCATTATGCATATAGTTTTCTTCATAGATTTAATAAAAGGATTGAAACCAAAGGAATTGAGTTTACATTTAATGTGATGATCAATGGAATGACCATTATCACGAGAAACCTATTTATTTATGATATTAAATGAAAAATATTATATTATTAATAAGAATCGATCTAATTAAATGTTTTACAATCTCCACTTTGGTGTGGATCCTAAAATACCTAATAAGAGAATTATGTAGTTTCATTACACCTAGAGAGGATATAATAATTAGGTTATGTCATGTCTATAATGTGGGATGAAGCACTAAAATTATTTTCTCATAGGAACAAGAATAAATGTGAGTGTGAGATATAAGGGAACAAAGAATGTCATTTCAGACAAAAATGAAAATATTGGATAACAAAATTGATGAGAAGAACAGTCCCCCCTAAGGTATCCTCAATGGTTGAATGTTCTCATTATCCAAGATATAATAATTTTGAAAATAAATATCTTATGGGAAAAGATCATGATGAGATTCCTCAAGGTTTTATGAGTAGTATTATTGATAATGAAAAGACGATGAAAAATGTATGAAAGGTAGTAGATGTTTTAAAAAAATCATTATGTTAGAAATAATAATCCCGATTAACCTTATGTTATTGAATCTTAATTCATAATTCATATTTTATATTATAAAAATAATGTCCTGTGGAGTATTCTGGTGAATCCTTGATAATGTTTTAATAAATATGAGGGATTACTGAAATGTTTAGGAATTTTTATTCAAGAATTATGTTTTATATGTGTTATAATAAGTATATTCTATTTATAAATTAATGAAACTTTTAAGTATTGTTCTGAAATTGATATTCGTTATTGATATAAAAATATATTTTGAATAGTACCCGAACAAGGATAATTCATTTAGTGGAAATGTGATATTTTTTAGGAATACATTAATAATGGAAAGATAACAATTAATATGTTCTTATGTTTTAGTCAAAAAGGGTTTTTTGGGAAAATGAGATGATTGGGATTGAATATGTAAATGGGATAATATTGATGAATTTTGAAATAGGTAGTGATTTGATGAAAATATAATTCATGATGGTGTTTAAAGCATTTTATTGAATTTATGAATTCTATTTGACAATATAATATATTACATAATGAATAAGGATAGATTTAATTATTTAAAGACTGAATGTATTAATTAAGGATTTATGGTGATTCAATTAATTACAATGAGTTATATTTTTATGTGGTTATGGTTTTTATGAGTTATATTAAGATATGCTTAATGGGGGATTAATGACATGTTAATTTTGGAAATTTAGGGACCCCATTCTAATTGTTTTATGATTTGTGAATTTTTTCATAATTATATTTTTTAGATTTGTGTTTAACAACATATAAAATGGATTAAGATAAAAATTTTATGTTATTGTTTAAGGTTAAATTATGTTTTATCATATTGGATAATCTATGAATACTCTTTCGGTTTTGGTAAATATTTAGAGACCAAATGAATCAATTATAGATAATTTGATTCATTATAAATTGCTACAGATATAAATACCATTCACCTTGAAAATTCATTTCCTGGGATAAGTGTTGATGTAGAAATACATTATCATGTAACCAAATGATGAAACTATGATTAATCCATGGAATTAAATAAAGTAGGTTAATTTTCATGATTTCTTTATCTAGATATTAAAATAATCACTAAACATTAGGAAAGTGGACCAAGAATTAAAAACATTTTCAAATTTATTTTTTAATGAGACTCAATGGTATTTTATCTAATCACTTATTTTTGGTTTTATAATGATTAAAATTTACATTACCATGTTCTATATCACTCTCTATTAATACTTGGATATTAGTTTTATCTTCCTTATCTATATTTCCCTTCCCAATGATGTTCACCAATTAAGAAACCTAATTTTTTGTGATGTTTTCAATTTTATATTCTTATTTATAAGGGGATGTTTTAATAACCATTTTTTATTTAGATTTTAATAATATAATTTAAAAATATTAAAATCTTTATTTAAAATAAAAATTATGGGGGAATATTTTATATTATGGGGAATAATGTAACAACCTTATATATTATAAAAATATTGTCTCAAATAAATTTAATTTCATTAATAGATTTTTTATATGCAACATTTAGTTAAAAGGAACAATTTCATATTATTAAAATACTATTCTGTGATCATTATAAATATGCTGCTAATTTTATGGTTATAAATATGATAAAAAAATTTATGAGATATATAAAAGTATCATACTAAATATAAATGTTTTGATAGATGCTTTAGTAATAAGAATTCAATTGTTTCCAAATTTATATTATGTTTAACAAATATATTCACATTAAATAAATTATTTATTTTGGTAAGATATTGTTATGTTTACTTTTTGAAAATATTAAAAAGTTGATTTCTTAAATGTAACTACAATTTTGAAATCATAATATTATAATTAGCTTATGGGTAATATTTTTGATATTTATGAAAAGTTTGATTTTTCAATGAATATTTGGAAATACTTATTTTTATTGAGAATATTATTTAATTTTAATGTCGTTATAATATAAATTTATTTTTTTTATTTTTAAAATGTAATTTTTTTAAAGTATTAAATAATAAAATTTTATTTTTAAAAATGATTTTTATTAATGAATTATGTATAAAAAATTTTATATTTTAAAAATGGAATTCTTCTGAAAAACAGTTCTTTGTAATATTTTTACAGTTTGATTGAAAATTAAATTATAATAATTCTGTGTTTTGAATTGTAAGAAAATGATTAAATTTTTTGAATCAGTGTTTCCAAACATTGTAATTATTTTCATTTTGAGTCATTATGAATGGTAGCCTTAGATATTTTTTTCACCAATGTAATTAAAGTAAATCCAGAAACTATGTGTTAAAAATAATATGATGTGTACTATAAAATAACCCTAAAACTAACCGTAATATTATAGGATGTTTCTATTTCATCCATACCCATCAGTTATTTAGTGATATGGCATTTTGTTTCTATTTAAATTTCATTATGGCCTATAAAATAAATTCTGTTAGGGAAAGTGAAAATTTTCACTTGTATATTAAATATTTAAAAAAACCATTGATAGTAATAGAGGGTATATTTAGCTATAAATTTTTAATTTTCATATAAATTATTTTTTATAATCATGTTAATTTATATTTAATTTTTATTAAATAAATAATTAATTTAAATTCATACACAATGCTAAAGAAATAGTTATTTAACTAACGATAAAATGAAATAATTGATATCTAAAATATTAAAAGTAACATTATTTGATATAATTATTTTCATCCACAAAATTTATATAATAATATATTTTGTTAGGGATGTGTTGAAATAATATATTTCAATTTAAATTTTATCATGATGTTATTAAATTCAACTTAAATGAATAGTGTAAAAATCGACAATAATGATATTTTATCAAAATAAATAATTACTAAATATATTTAAAATCATTAAAATATTAAAATAAGACAATTTTTATGTGATAGGTTGTAAAAGTTAATAGTAGGTCCATTTATGGCCTAATTATGAACTTATAAGTTAAAATTATAACCCATGAATATTGAAAATGTTAATACATTTATTGAAATAAAATTTTGTCAAATATAAGATAATAAAAATGATAAGGTTTGAAATGAAACCGTAACATGTATAAATTAAATAGGTTGATTGGATGAAATCCTTATCCAAACTTATATTCTAATTCCCATAAATTTTGATGCATTTTTATTCAAAATGAAATTGTTATATTTTAACATAGCGAGAAATTACATATGTTCCTCTCACGTTAATGATAAAGAAGAACCATGTACCCCACTTATTTACTCAATATTGATACTTATATCTTAGAAAATCAATAAAATAATTTCTTTTCTACTTCCAAAGATGAATTATATAGGTTATGGTCTTCCCAAAACAAGACATGTGATCCCTTTATAAGATATCTAAAGGTTTCATTTCAAAGAAGTGTTATTTTTCTAAACCAAGAACTTTATTTTATACTATTATTTATCTCTTATAAAAAGTGGTATTTATAATAAATTCTAAATTAAGCATCCTAAATATTTTAAATTATTATTATAATTATTATAATTCCATTATTCACCAACTTTCCTATCAAACATGATGTGATATTATCAATCCTAAAAATGTATGGATTACGATCCCTATGAAGAGATATGATTAGTTTTTCAGCACCATATTTTATTATAGGGTATTAGGAATGGTATAATGTTTATATATGATATTTATGAAATTTTAATACTTTTAAAATCATATTATCAAATCTACTTACATACGAGAAATCATTCAAGAAACAAAAATGTTATTTGTGGGTACATGTTCACTACCACATCCACAAAGCGATGTTATTTTATTTCTATTTTAATTTTATTTGGATGCAAATGAGAACAAATTTAATGATTATATAAGATATATATAATATAATATCAAACATTAAAATTTCAATTAAAATTTACCTTTATTTCATTATATGAATCGAATAAATCAAAATAATATTCATGCGTACATACTACGTACCATATCTATGAATTTTGTAATGTATCAAACCTCTCTATTCAATTAAATTTTCAAAATTTAGTGTTTTAGTAATTCTATTCGCAATAGTGAATCATTTAAATAGTTTTCCAAAAAAAATCAACATTTTCCCGCATTACATGGAATCTATAGGCGACGAAGGTAGGTGGCATTGATGAGTGGCATTAGTGAGTCATGTCAATGACTCACAACTATGACTCTCTAATGGTAGTTCATTATGTAAATTCATCCATTAGTAGGTGGTGTCAGTAGGTGGAATCAGTAGGTAACGTTGTAGGTGTGTTAGTATGTGGCGTTGGTAGGTGAGTCAGTAGGTGATGTCATTAGGTGTCATTAGTGAGTGACATCATTGAGTCACATCAGAGACTCAGTCATCAATGACTCATCCATGGGTGACTGATGTTGTTGAATCACCCAACATTGAGTTATTTTGACAAATTTCCAAAATTTCATATTTTTCCCAGTTTTTCAAGATTCACCCCTTAAATTGCTTTAACATAAAACTAGTTTAAAACCAAAACTAAGTGTTTTTAAAGACCTATAAATGGTAAAAAAATATATCATTATTTTTTTAATTTTGAGTAGGCTTAATGTTAGTCAAAATGTGTGATCTTAATCATGATCCCACTTTAATGGCTTTGAAAACTATTCCTCAATTGATATTGGATCTGGCCTTTATAAAGCCAAGATCTATTATCCCTTCAACATTTTCTCATTACAATTTCTATCGAGCATCTCAGAAACTTTCTCCCCAGAGGAGGCATGCGTATGTGTTTCACCCATGGATTGCGTCACCCACAAGGATCCTCTGACTACTTAAGTACCCCTATTAGGGCACAAGGAGGAGATGTCAATTGTCTATTATCTCATATAGGGAACCCATCATCTCTTTTAATTATTGTGTCATGCTAGGTGGGTGAATGAGTGTTCTCTTAATTATAATATAATTCTGAATAAATAAAGAAAATAGATCTATTTATTATTGATATATGGGAGTATGGAAAAGTGATTCATGATTCTATTTATGGAAAAGTGATGCATGATTCTATTTTATTATTTATTGATATTTTGATTTCTATAGGCTATATGCCTAATAAAAATCATGTCCATTGGTGATCTTTGTTTTCAAATCTATGATGGGATATGTATATTTATTGTTTATCATATAATAATTATTATATGAATATTAAATTGGTTAACCATGTTTATTTGGTTAAATAAGTGGATTCCTCAGGATGAAATGTTCTCTATGATAACCCCTGAATTATAAAAGGGTAATTAAAGGAGTGTTTTCTATATCTGAATACACCCAGATTTGTTGGTGTGTCTAGGTTTTGTTTGTGGGTTTGTTCTTTATTGTGACTTGTGTGGTTGTGTGGTGCTGGGGTTGAGAGCACGACTGTTTCTTTGGTGATACCGATGGTTAAATGGTATCTATGGTTGAGATATATTTTATTGTGGAATAGATGTCAAATGTTTTAGTAGTGAGGAAGAAGGTTATTTTTATGATATGTTTATGTTACTGGGTGTTATGGGTGTGGTGTTGTTATAGAGTGGGCCTGTGAGGTTGGATGTGATGAGGTGTGTTACAGGGTTTGGAATTAAGTTGTGGTTTTTTTGAGAGGAAAGACATGACATAATGACATTAATTAATGACGGTCGAAGTGGATGGTATGTAACTCCCCAACCCTAGCTACCCAGAGTCGGTGCATTACTTCGTAACATTGGCATGATCACAAAAGATCAAGTCCCGAAAGACCGATTAGTTTAGTATCCTTGGAAACACTAGAAACATTCGTAAACGTTACATTACATCATAAAGTGAAAAACTACAATAAAAAAGTCTCCATAGTCCACACTCATATCCACTTCTGACTATCCCTGCAGGTCATTCATAAAATACTTCTTCACATCCTGGAAAATATTAAAACATTGAAAGGGGTGATCTCAGATGCTCAGTAAGGATAACAATAATGCGGAAGCTTTCATAAATAAACATTAACATTTAAGGCAATGTATAACTAAAACAAAAGCCTTTTAAACATGAACTTCAACATAATATGGCAAAAGTAAAATGAGATAATGCCATTTACTTCTTCACATGGATATTCTACTGGTCGAATAATCACATGTAATATCAATAACCACTTTCATAATGATGGAATGCATAATTCCAGACTATCATAACCACGTAGTCAAGGCCTCGTGCCAAGACCATAAATAATATTTTGTCAAGGCCTCGTGCCAAGACACTAGCTTGTCTCATGAGACCTGCTGATGCATCGAGGAGCTATAGCGGGCTCCACCCGTCACTTATTAAGTCCAATTCATTCCACATATGAATAGGTTTAAACATATCATAAAACATAACATAATCGTATCACATAAAACATGCGTAAAGGAAACATAAAATTTCCACATTTCAATCACAAGATTGTCAATACAACACATTGATATAATAAAAACGCTTTCAAAACCATTTTCAATACCAAAATAAAAGCAAGTTAAAACTTTGTATTTATTATTCATTAAAAAAAGTGATGGCTTGTAGAGGAAGCCAGAACTCAAATAATGGTCACGGCGGCGGAGAATTCGTTGTCGCCGCATAAGTACGGAAAGGAAAACATTCCCTTTTTGTCGTTTAGTAAAATGCTTCATATAAAAAATATTCCTTTTGAATAATCGTAAAAGTCAAAGGGGTTTATACACCGTATAAAAGAAAGTTGTGTATAAAATAAAATATGCCTCAATGAAAGGGGATTGAGACGACGTCCTTAAAAAGATCATTTTTAAAATAAAATAGATCTATTATGTGTATTCACTATAGGTACACATAAAGAAAGCAAAAATACAAAATAGGACATAATAACATCATGACATAATTTGAAAGTAGGAGATTAACCCAAAGAATAGAAATTGGGTTAAGAAGTTCCCTTACAAAGATCATTTTCTTAAATAAAATAGATCTATTATGTGTATTAACTATAATTAAACATAAAGAAAGTACAAATACATTATTGGATATAATAATATCATGACATAATTTGAAAGTAGGTGATTAACCCAAAGAATAGAAATTGGGTTAAGAAGTTCCCTTACCTCGTGTTTGACTTGACTCAACCGTTCTTTAACCTCCTGAATAATAAACTAGAGTTAATATATTCCTTATTAAGAACCATTTTCAATTTCATTATCCTTTTTATATCACTTATTACAATGTTATGAACATTATGTAATTATTTAAGTTAATAACGGTCGTTTTGTCGATCTTTGGTACTTGAGTCAACAATAGACTTCTTGTAATTACAAGTTGTTTATGTGGTAGAATATCAATTATCTCCAGAATTATATTAATGATTTAGATGTCATATATATAATATATATCCAGTATATACATTCATTTATATTATTACGTAACATTTAGAGGTAAGAAATGAAATGCACCGTTCATGGAGACGGTAAGCCGTACGTACGCATGAACGCTACTTTCATTTCTATTTCGTATTTAATGGAATGAAATCATAATGATATAAAGGTATAATATAGTTACAGTATAACATCATATATAATATCATTTAATCCATCCTTTATACATCCCACATATGGCATTAACGATTCACATCACTTTGAGGGGGCGGTAGTCCGCACTTCCTAAAATGAAATTATCGCGTTTTACCCATAATGGAAATCATAAAGTATGCCATAAATGAGAAATACAGAAGCACAAGTAACACATAAACATATTATATATCATATATAAAAATAGTTACATCTTAATGGCCACCTTTGAAGGTGTTATATGAGTGTTGAACAATCATCATTTCGTGAGGCAGAAATTCTCCATCCACAGAAACCGTATGTTCTTTAACCATTAGATGTAGGTGTGTGTAATTGTAGCTCGAATCCTTCTTATAACAACATCCTAGTATATTGAGGATACTGGTGTTGTTACAAAAGAAATGAATGAAAAGAGTTTAAGGGGTTGGAGAGGCAAAATAAAACAAAACAACATTAGAGAAGACATTACCTAAAAAAATCGGGTAACTCTTTTTGATTTGAGACAAAGGATTCCTTGGGAAGCATTATGCCCATAGTGAGGATTCTAGGAGTAATTGAGGGATGGTGGGAGAGTATTTGGGCAGAGTTTGGCCGAGACAAATGGCTTGAAGGTGTGAATAAGGTGGGAGAGGTGGGGGCCTTTTATAAGAGGAGGGGAGAGGCTCTTTTGGAAAGATTGAAATGTTAAATTATTATACAATTCTTTTCGGATTCTAAAGGTCCCACACTTATATAATTAGTGGATAAGGTGATAAGGGTTCGAAATATACCCATCCAATAGTCTTTGGACAAGTGTAAGCCTTGGATTTTACATTATCTTTTCATTTTATTAAAATTGTTAAATAATGAGGTCATCGCTGCATCATAATGATGTCATAAATAATTTAATTTATTTAATGTCTAAAAATTATAAAAAAACTACTATGATGTAGGAAATATTTTTATATTTCTAATGAATATTTATAGTCAAAATTTGGACTTGTGTAACCCCACTTAAAAACTGTTTTAGTAAAACAACTCATGTTTGTGTCAATTTAATTTTAACATTAAATAAATATATATTAATGTCATTTTCCAACTAAAGTGGCTCCATGGGGTCCCCAAGTTGACCCATGGGTTGTCTTGGTCGGCCATGACTCATCCAATAGGAGTAGGACAAGTGTCAATCTCATCTCATATTATTAAAACATTATTTTTACCTTAAACAACACTAATTACCTCTAATCGCGATTAAGAACTTAAAAGTTACTATTCACCAAAAAATTATTTTGATCTCATTGAACCACATTTTACTTCTTAATGACAACCATGTATGTCGGATTTTTGAAAATCAAATAACAGAAGTGGTAATATTTCATTTAAACGAAAAATTAGTTATTTAACTACCACTTAGTGGTTTCACTATTCATCAAAAATTGAAGTTTTTCAGAACAATGCCAAAATTTCACCCTAAGCTATAATTGATATTCCGAATTCAAAAATGATGTCTATTTTACAAAATTACAAAAATATAAGTTGCATTAATTAATTTTATAATTAATTCCCGCTGTCACAACAAATAGCGTGTTTTAAGAAACAATTTATATCAAAAGATTGACAATTGTTTATGTCCAATTTGAATGTTAAATTAATTCTAATGACCACCATTGGATAAAATGGTAAAAATATATTCTAATTATACTTTAAAACCACTAAATAGTATAATTTATCACTATAAATTATTTTGATTAAAAAATTTGTTTATAAGTATTTTTCACTATTCCTAAAAAATTAGAAGTTCTCAGAAAAATACTAAAAATTCAACAGAGGCTAATTTCGATATTCCGAATCTAAAAATGAAGTCCATTTTGAAATATAAAATTTCTATAATTTTAAAAAGTGGTTATGACTATTCATAATGGCTACTTTGATTAGTCGCGGTGTTTTAGAACTTGAAGTTTCGTACAATGCAAGCTATTTCATTATTGAATGAGAAGCGTATCGTGGAAGCTCGGGGTGTTACATTCTACCCTCCTTCAATAAATTGCATCCTTGCAATTTGAAATTTTTTTTTCATTGAAAATAAATGGTTGAAAAGAGAAAATACCTTTATGGAAAACCCACATCGGAAATAAGGTTAATAAATATATAACATTAAAAGAAAGCAAGGTAAGTACAAAGGTCACCCGATATAGCCCATTCTAGGATTCTATGAAAATATGGATATGGAGGAGAAACAAACCATCAAGGTCTGATGGAGAGTTATAGATAACAGGATTAGGAGAAAGTTTAACCACAAGAAAATCACAAACTTGTGATTGGTTAAATGGTCATTGAATCCCCAGTTGGAAAAGTTAACCGACAACATTTTTGTTTTAAGTTAACTTTTATAATGTTGAGGAATTTATTTAGGAGATTTACTAAGAACGTAAGGGAATATACATACTTGTTATGTATACTTTCATTCGTTAATAAATTTTTACCACAAACCCAACTTTTACTCCAAATGGTAACGGAACTCAAAAATATTCTATTTATCCTAATTGTATAAGGTTACAAATGTTAACACATACCATTTAGATTAGTAAAACTATTTTGTAATAACCAGGGACTTCCTGTAGGCTAGTGGTAGGAAATAAAGTCTTGTCGCACTATGGTAGTGGGTTCGATTCCTGCAGCCTTGTCCGACGCGACGGGTTATTCCCCACCCTGCAGGGTGTCTTTTTCCTAAAACTATAGTATCATAATATTTCAAAAATAATCTTCATAAATTTTTTAACCTTAAACATTACTATCCAAAGATCAACTTAATCCACTCCAACCATTATAGTTATCCAAAATACCTCTGTCCAAACTTTCTCTAAAAGGTCTCTTAATTCCAAAATCAATTTATCAGATTCCCCAAACAAAGTAAAGTTTCTCTTATTGTCACTTACTAAAAATATAATTACCTTCATCATATTAAAACCTTAATGAAAACAAAATGTACTGCAGTACAATCCTTATATATATATATATATCACATTATTCTAATAACCAGAATATAATCCATGAGTCCAAAAGCACCAATACATTAATTACTCTGCTTCAACTGTAGTAACAGCATAAGATTGTCCTTGATCCCTTGGCCTTTTCTAAGGTAAGTTTCCCTGACGCTTAGGATATTCATTTGCATAATTCCCCATTTCTCTACAATTTTAGCATTCAACTTTGATAGCCTCTTTCTTTCCCTTGCAATCACGAGCCTGGTGACCTTTTTCTCCACATTTATAACAAACTCCCATTCCTTTTAGGCAAGTACCAGGGTGATTCTTCCCACAATTATCACATAATGGAAAATCCTTCTTTCCCTTCTTTCCCTTTATCCGTCTCTAGTTCCACGATTCTCTTCTTCTCTTGCTTTACTTTGTTGTCATAAGACTTAGAGAATTCCTTTTCCGTCTTGATAGCACACGAGACAATATCTTCGTATGATGAGAAGGATTGTGATACTAAAGCTCTACGGAGAAATGGTTTTAACCCATCAAAGAAACGATCAATCTTACTCCTTGGGTTACGTATATAATCGGAAGCATGCCTCACTAACCTTGTAAAGTTAGCCTCATACTTTGCGACATTTTCATCCTCCTTCTGCCTCAGAATCAGAAATTGCCTTTCCATATCTGCTCGATGGTCACGAGGAAAGTATTTTTCTAAGAAAAGCTCTTTGAACTCCCTCCATTCCATATTCGATACGTCATCATCTTCCTTTGTGTTTTGAATCAGCGACCACCACTGATCAGCATCTCCAGTGAGGCGGTAAACTGCCATGACAACCTTCTCCCTTTCACTACTCCCCAAGGCATGGAATATTTTCTCTAAGGCATTTATCCATTGCTCAGCTACTATAGGATTTGTACTTCCATTGAAGGTTGGTGGTTTTTGCCTCATGAAGCAGTCTAACATTGATCCTCCACGTTGCGGATCAGGGTGCTCTATACGAGTAAGGTTATTATTCATAACCTGAGTGAGTTGTCCCAGTATGGTGATTAGCTAATCGGCACCAGTTGCATCACCAGCCCCACTATAATTATCTTGAGTAGGAGGGAAATCCCTACATGGAGTGCGCGCATTGATACGGTTTCCATTTCTTCCACTAGGCGCCATTTCTAAACAATTGCATAAACTAGATCAGTTTATGAATCAAAATACATAATCCCATAATTATAAAACACTTAACATAAATTGAACTATTTATGAATATAATCCATAATAATAAAAAGAAATGTTTCCTTTGAGAAAGTATATACTCATAACCCTTCATAGTGGTTTGTAAATAAAATGAGAATTATCCTAAGCATATCCCCCAGGAGTGTCATAACCAAGAGTGCAGCAAGGCCCATTATCGTGCACCAGTTCCCGTTCGAGTCTAGCTCAAAGTGGTGTTTTCGGGTTTTACCCCTAGGTACATCTGTGCCAGAGCCGCCTCTATCTGCTCATATCCAGACAGGGATGTATTTCTCGGAAAACTCACAAAATCTCTACAATACCAAAATTTTAGGTAGTTCTTCTATACTAATCCCTAAAGTTCATCTTAGGTCTACATGCTCTAATCATAGTTTATCTAAATCTAGCTTCCAAGGTTTGTACTAAACTTCCTCTGATACCAACTGTAACGCCCTGACCCCAGCTACCCAGAGTCGGTGCATTACTTCGTAACATTGACATGATCAAAAAAGATCAAGTCCCGAAAGACCGATTAGTTTAGTAGCCTTGGAAACACTAGATACATTCGTAAACGTTACATTACATCATAAAGTGAAAAACTACAATAACAAAGTCTACATAGTCCACACTCATATCCACTTCTGACTATCCCTGCAGGCCATTCATAAAATACTTCTTCACATCCTGGAAAATATAAAAACATTGAAAGGGGTGAGCTCAGATGCTCAGTAAGGATAACAATAATGCGGAGGCTTTCATAAATAAACATTAACATTTAAGGCAATGTATAACTAAAACAAAATCCTTTTAAACATGAACTTCAACATAATATGGCAAAAGTAAAATGAGATAATGCCATTTACTTCTTCACATGGATATTCTACTGGTCGAATAATCACATGCAATATCAATAACCACTTTCATAATGATGGAATGCATAATGCCAGACTATCATAACCACGTAGTCAAGGCCTCGTGCCAAGACCACAAATAAGATTTTGTCAAGGCCTCGTGCCAAGACACTAGTTTGTCTCATGAGACCTGCTGATGCATCGAGGAGCTATAGCGGACTCCACCCGTCACTTATTAAGTCCAATGCATTCCTCATATGAATAGGTTTAAACATATCATAAACCATAACATAATCATATCACATAAAACATGCATAAAGGAAACATAAAATTTCCACATTTCAATCACAATATTGTCAATACAACACATTGATATAATAAAAACGCTTTCAAAACCATTTTCAATAACAAAATAAAAGCAAGTTAAAACTTTGTATTTATTATTCATTAAAAAAAGTGATGGCTTGTAGAGGAAGCCGGAACTCAAATAATGGTCACGACGGCGGAGAAGTAGTTGTCGCCGCATAAGTACGGAAAGGAAAACATTCCCTTTTTGTCGTTTAGTAAAATTCTTCATATAAAAAAGATTCCTTTTGAATAATCGTAAAAGTCAAAGGGGTTTATACACCGTATAAAAGAAAGTTGTGTATAAAATAAAATATGCCTCAATGAAAGGGGATTGAGGCGAAGTCCTTAAAAAGATCATTTTTAAAATAAAATAGATCTATTATGTGTATTCACTATAGGTACACATAAAGAAAGCAAAAATACAAAATAGGACATAATAACATCATGACA
The DNA here is from genome assembly GCA_963277665.1 of Viscum album. Lineage (NCBI taxonomy): Eukaryota > Viridiplantae > Streptophyta > Magnoliopsida > Santalales > Viscaceae > Viscum > Viscum album. The sequence goes on along the minus strand of OY728139.1, from coordinate 884,910,634 downwards.
TAATTTGAAAGTAGGAGATTAACCCAAAGAATGGAAATTGGGTTAAGAAGATCCCTTAAAAAGATCATTTTTTTAAATAAAATAGATCTATTATGTGTATTAACTATAATTACACATAAAGAAAGTACAAATACATGATAGGATATAATAATATCATGACATAATTTGAAAGTAGGTGATTAACCCAAAGAATAGAAATTGGGTTAAGAAGTTCCCTTACCACATGTCTGACTTGACTCAACCGTTCGTTAACCTCCTGAATAATAAACTAGAGATAATATATACCTTATTAAGAACCATTTTCAATTTCATTATCCTTTTTATATCACTTATTACAATGTTATGAACATTATGTAATTATTTAAGTTAATAACGGTCGTTTTGTCGATCTTTGGTACTTGAGTCAACAATAGACTTCTTATAATTACAAGTTGTTTATGTGGTAGAATATCCATTATCTCCAGAATTATATTCATGATTTAGATGTCATATATATCATATATATCCAGTATATACATTCATTTATAATATTACATAACATTTAGAGGTAAGAAATGAAATGCACCGTTCATGGAGACGGTAAGCCTTACGTACGCATGAACGCTACTTCCATTTCTATTTCGTATTTAATGGAATGAAATCATAATGATATAAAGGTATAATATAGTTACAGTATAATATCATATATAATATCATTTACTCCATCCTTTATACATCCCACATATGGCATTAACGATTCACATCACTTTGAGGGGGCGGTAGTCCGCACTTCCTAAAATGAAATTATCGCGTTTTACCCATAATGGAAATCATAAATTATTACATAAATGAGAAATACAGAAGCATAAGTAAAACATAAACATATTATATATCATATATAAAAATAGTGACATATTAATGGCCACCTTTGAAGGTGTTATATGAGTGTTGAACAATCATCGTTTCGTGAGGCAAAAATTCGCCATCCACAGAAACCGTATGTTCTTTAACCATTAGATGTAGGTGTGTGTAAGTGTAGCTAGAATCCTTCTTATAACAACATACTAGTATATTGAGGATACTGGTGTTGTTACAAAAGAAATGAATTAAAAGAGTTTAAGGGGTTGGAGAAGCAAAATAAAACAAAACAACATTAGAGAAGACATTACCTAAAAAAATCGGGTAACTCTTTTTGATTTGAGACAAAGGCTTCCCTGGGAAGCATTCTGCCCAACGTGAGGCTTCTAGGAGTAAGAGAGGGATGGTGGGAGAGTATTTGGGCAGATTTTTGCCGAGCCAAATGGCTTGAAGGTGTGAATAAGGTGGGAGAGGTGGGGGCCTTTTATAAGAGGAGAGGAGGGGCTCTTTTGGAAAGATTGAAATGTTACATTATTATACAATGCTTTTCGGATTCTAAAGGTACCACACTTATATAATTCGTGTCTAAGGTGATAAGGGTTCGAACTCTACTGATACAATAGTCTTTGGACAAGTGTATGCCTTGGATTTTACATTATCTTTTCATTTTATTAAAATTGTTAAATAATGAGGTCATCGCTGCATCATAATGATGTCATAAATAATTTAATTTATTTAATGTCTGAAAATTATAAAAACAAATACTATGATGTAGGAAATCTTTTTAGCTTTCTAATGAATATTTATAGTCAAAATATGGACTTGTGTAACCCCACTTAAAAATTGTTTTAGTAAAACAACTCATGTTTGTGTCAATTTAATTTTAACATTAAATAAATATATATTAATGTCATTTTCCAACTAAAGTGGCTCCATGGGGTCCCCAAGTTGACCCATGGGTTTTCTTGGTCGGCCATGACTCATCAACTAGGAGTAGGACAAGTTTCAAGCTCATCTCATATTATTAAAACATTATTTTTACCTTAAACTACACTAATTACCTCTAATCGCGATTAAGAACTTAAAAGTTACTATTCACCAAAAAATTATTTTTATCTCATTGAACCACATTTTACTTCTTAATTAAAACCATGTATGTCGGATTTTTGAAAATCAAATCACAGAAGTGGTAATATTTCATTTAAACAAAAAATCAGTTATTTAACTACCACTTAGTGGTTTCACTATTCATCAAAAATTGAAGTTTTTCATAACAATGCCAAAATTTCACCCTAAGCTATAATTGATATTCCGAATTCAAAAATGATGTCTATTTTAAAAAATTCCAAACATATAAGTTTCATTAATTAATTTTATAATTAATTCCCGCTATCACAACAAATAGCATGTTTTAAGAAACAATTTATATCAAAAGATTGGCAATTGTTTATGTCCAATTTCAATGTTAAATTAATTCTAATGACCACCATTGGATAAAATGGTAAAAATATATTATAATTATACTTTAAAACCACTAAATAGTATAATTTATCACTATAAATTATTTTGATTAAAAAAGTTGTTTATAAGTATTTTTCACTATTCATAAAAAATTAGAAGTTCTCAGAAAAATACCAAAAATTCAACATAGGCTAATTTCGATATTCCGAATCTAAAAATGAAGTCCATTTTGAAATATAAAATTTCTATAATTTTAAAAAGTGGTTATTACTATTCATAACGACTACTTTGATTAGTCGTGGTGTTTTAGAACTCGAAGTTGCGTACAATGCAAGGTATTGCATTATTGAATGAGAAGCATATCGTGGAAGCTCGGGGTGTTACATGGTATGGGTTTTTAATGAAGATTAATGTGAAGTGAGTTAACATACAATGGTAATTCTTCCTATGTGTGACCTTGTTGTGTGTCTTAATTAGTGGTGTGATTAGTAGTTTCATGGTTAGGGATGAAATTAATGAATGTTCACCTTAATAAAGAATGATAATTGGTTAAAGGAGATGAATGTGGGTATGTTTGAGTTGTGTCCTTTTGTGGATGGAAATCATTAAATAACTTCCATTGGGACTATTTATGGTGTTAAGTAAAACATTTAGTAGTAGTAACAGAGTTGGTAATATCATTTTGTGGTTGATTGTTTGATTGATAACCCATAGGTTGGGCTAGAGTGTTTGATACTATATATATATACCTGTGTTTTCTGTGGGTTTTTTATATGCACCCACCCTCATTAAGAGAAATGTTTTGAACACCCACATTATCATGGGGGAGGGTGCCTTTTCCAAACATTGTTGTGGGAGGTTGGATTGTTTTCCACCCACACTTCCCTTCTCCCTCATCCAATTGGTGTAAACCAAATATTCTTCAGGTAGGAAGTGGTTTGTGAGCCCTAGGTGTGTGCGGGTGAGTTTTTTTACAAAGTGTCATTGGAATGAGATGTGTTGTGATTTCCTTTATGTCGTCAGGATGATATGTATTGTTCTTTCCCTAGTGATTTTGGGATGTGACATGGTAAGTGGAATAGGTGTCTATATTTTGGTTCTGGTTGTGAGTCCCAGGTGTGTGGAGGTGAGATATGAAGAGCTTCATTTTTCTAGAATGAGGGACTAGACGTGGGGACCACGAGTGTGTGGGTGAGTTGTGATGTGGTGCTTTAAAAATAGGTGGGAGATCCAAGATACTTTCCATTATGGTGTGAGAGTATATAATCAGTGGGAAAGTGGTGTGGGGTATACTATCCTTGATGTGCTCTATCTCAGACATGGGGATAACCATCATGTTGCTTCTTATCTTTTTTATTTTGGTATTTAATTTTTATATTTCCATTATATTTGTAATCAATTTACATTAAATCATTAATGTGGGATAGATTTTGGTTTTTATTTTATACAGTTCTTATAGTTTTTTTAGATGGACCATCTTATCTCTTATTCTCAATTTCTAATAAAAAGGGCAATGCATCCCATTTCGTGAGATTTTATACCATTTTTGTTGGTCACCACTCAGGGCCTATCGGAGGAGGGACTCGAGGGTAATTACCTCTATATCTTCATTTCCATACCAGGAGGCATCTTTGGAGGGAGGGGTCATGAATGAATGGTATTAGAGGTAGGTTGAGAGATAGGATGGATTTTTGAGTTAGGCACAATGAGGATTTCATGGGTGGTAGTGAAAAAATGCTAGGTGACCTTTGTATGACATAAGAAAAGGGTGATTTCTAGGACATGAGATTTTAGGGGGCCCATGACCCGACATTAAGAATCTGAGCCTACCAAATAGACATGTGAGGCTACAATTCTTGTAGGGTAGAGGCCCTAGGAAATGTAAATGAATTACAATGACTTGTGAACTTTTTAATATTTTGGGTCTTTTAGTTAATTTAAAATGGATAAAAATGTGTTAAATTAGATAAAATAAATCTAAAATAAAATTCAATACTATTTGAGATTAGGAATTCCCTGTATACCATTCAGCTATGTAACCCAGTCATCATCAGCATGCAGTACAAGTAGTGGAGTCTCATAAGTCTAACCCAGTTTATTGATTGTTTGTTTACCCAGTGAAGGAGGATGAATAGAAGAATAAAATGTTACATTCTTTCTAGAAACAAACTCTAGGGAAGTATAATGGAATCACTTTGAACATGGAGACATAGAGTTGGATAAAGATGTTGTGAAAACCTTCTGGTTGATCTGGGATCTTATAGAGTACAGGTTCCCTTCATCGTGAGAAAAATGTGGGGAGCTTCATGTCAATGGTGGATGCTTTACATTGTGGGTAGGAAGGATGATGATGTTCGATGGGTCAATATTGAGAATATGTTCTGAGAATAATTCCTTTCATCAACCATGAAGGCTGAGAAGAGGAAAGAGTTACTATCTCTCAAGCATGGGAGTATATCGGTATGGGAGTTAGGGATCAAATTCAAAGATATCCATCATTTTTCTATGTATCTCTTTTCAGATGAGGAGTATCACGTGAGATGACTAGAGGAGGAACTTGTTCCTTCTCTAATATATTTGGTTACCCCTTTAACCTTTCCAAAATACATAGATGTAAAAAATAATGAGGAATTAGTTGAGAGGATGAACTGTGGAGGAGGTCCACCATAATAGGGTAGTCATCCTTGTTATTTTAAGGGAACATTTATCAGTATTAGGTCTTGGCCTCTAGGGACTTCAATGTTTTGTCCAGTGTGGAGGAGACCTATTCAATTTATGTTAAGCCTTATGGTCCTATTGTATACTATATGGGTCTAGGTCTACTGTGTTCTATTTGTAGAGTCCATGAGAATCATTAAAGTAAGTGCCCAATGGCCCAGAGAGATCTTTTTTTGGAAGAGGTGGCCAGTTCCAACACCCACTTCCGCAGAAGTTTCCAATAATACAGTTTAAGCAGTAGGAATAAGAGCCTCATGATCCACTGAGGAGAGACAGAGTGGGTAGAAGTTTTCCTTAGGGGTTTTCTCAAGGTCCTCATCTCAGGTGTGGTCGAGGTGGTGGTCTTTAGTAGAGGGGAAGAGGAGATGTGTGTGGTAAGTTACACGATATAGAGGCAACCGTTCCAGTAGGTCCAAAGATCGTTAAGGTATGATCAGTTTGTTCAGTACTCTTTCCTAATATTTTTTTGTTTTATAATAATTTCATTAAATTGTTTAACCTATTCTATCCCATTATTTGGGTCTAGATGTATAGAGGCACCCCATGTGACTGGTGTTGAGAAATCAAGTCATAGGTCAGACTGGCTTGTTTGATATATGTCAGGGGTGTAGATTGATAATGGGGTTGCATCAGTCCTGTGATGATATTTTTATATTATAGATTCAAATATAAAATGTCATCCTTGGAATTGACAGGATGTACATAAAACATTCTGTTATCAGCTACTTATGGAGGAGGGTTTAGTTTTTATATGTGGATGGATAGCTTGTGGATTTAATTGGCGAGAAATGTTTTTAGATGGGATGTCTCTTTATGGGGACCCTTCTTCTATTATTGGCCAAGCTGTTAGTGGAATAGGTGGATGCTGATATGGGGGTGGTTACCATCATTGTTTGGGAGTTATTAGATGTTTTCATCATGGATATTGTAACTCTACCCCCTCAACCTGATGTTGAGTTCTGAATAGTCTTAAAACATGGTTATTCTCCAATTTTGTTGGCTCACATTTATATAAAAACATTAAGTCTATGAGATTTTTGGATTCTGATAGATGATATGATGAATAAGGGATGTATCCGGCCCATTGTGTTGTCTTGGGGTCCTCTAGTATTGTTTTTGATGAAGGTTGATGGTGGCGTGAGGTTGTGAATAAACTACTAAAGTTTAAACCATGTGACGGTCTAGTAATTCTACATTCTCATAAGGATAGATGATATTTTCGACCAACTAGGAGGGGAAAATTGGTTCTTTAAGATAGATCTATGGTCTGGATATCACCAATTATGGGTGAAAGAGGGTGAAATCCTAAATACTACTTTTAGATATAGGTATGGGAACTTTGAGTTCATAGTCATCCCATTAGGTGTCATGAATTCACCAGTTGTATTCATGTGGCACAGGAACTCCATTATCCAGGAGTTCCTAGATTAATTTTTATTCATTTTCATTTATGACATTCTGATTTACTCAAAATCATAGGAGGATCATACAAATAATCTTACGACTGTCTTAGAGGTTCTTCAACACCGTCATATCTATAGGAAGTTATCCAAGGGTATGTTTTGGAAAACTAATGTACACTTTCTAGGACATGAGGTGTCTCAGACTAGTATAGAAATGGACTCGTGGAAGGTCTATTTAGTTTTTCCTTTGTTATCACCCAATAATGTTGCATAGGTTCAAAATTTTCATGGTCTGTTATCCAATTACGAAATATTTTTACCCGATTTATCTCAAGTAGTAGCTCTATTGACATCCTAAACTATAAAAAGACCAGGCCTTTGTGTGTAGTGTGATGGGTCAAAATTCATTCAGCTATTTCCAGGGGAAGTTGGTTAATTCTCTAGTGCTCCAGTTTCTAGAGTAAAGAGTGATGTTTTAGGTGTTTTGTTATGCTATCCAACTGGGCTTGTGATGTGTGATGATTCCATAGAGATGAGTGAACAATTATGGGTCTAGGAAGTTATGTCCCCACAATCATAACTATTCCACCCATGATTTAGAGATAGCATAGGCCGTGTTGATGCTAAAGTTGTGGTGGAATTTCTCTATCAGGGAGTGCTCTGTGGTGTTCACGGATCATAAGATCTTGAGGTATATATTTTCCTAGTGATATATGAACTTTTAATAGTGGAGGTGGATAGAATTTCTTGAATATTATGATTTTGAGATCTATTACACCTCATGGAAAGGAATTTTTTTTTGTTGATGCATTGATAAGGATGTCACAAAGCATCTTTTTTGGGAAACTGCGGATACTTGGAAGGTGATGGATGTGTTGAAATCATTACACTTTGATATCAGAATGGATAGGGGTAGAGGCTTTTTGTTTTAGATGATGTAATAGTATTCTATAATACAGTAGTCAAGGAGTCTTAGTTGGTAGACGTAGAGGTAGAGTTTATGAACAGTCATGTTAACCACAGTGATGCTCTAGAGGTATGGTCGAAGGATGGCCGGAGTTAAATGATATTCCATGGGAGCCTATTTTTTTCAATGGAAATGAATGTGGGAGTTATCAATTAATTTCACATATCACCCTTAAAGGTACACCATATGATTTATATGATATATTACAACATGAGAGAACAATTTCGGTGTCCCGGGATGAAACGAGTAATAACATAGTTTGTATCGAAGTGCTTAGTGTTCCAATAGGTGATGGATGGGCACTTTGTATCTGATGGTTTGTTATAGACCATATATGCCCATGAGTGGGAGTGGGATATCATATTAATGTATTTAATCATAGGGTTACTCAGGGATTAGGGAAGATGTGATGAAATCTGTGTAGTGGTGGATCAACTGATGAAATCGGATGACTTCTTAGAAATTTAGGAGTCAGGCTCAATGGATTATATGGAAAATAGTTAAGTGGAAGAGGTGGTGAGACTACATGGAGTTATGATATGCATGATCTCATATCAAGATGTGTGGTTTACCTATTGAGTATGCAGAGGACTACAACATGCTTTTGGAACCTAGTTACACCTCAGCATTACTTTCCACCCTCAAACGGAAGGACAAACAGTGCAGACCAGCCAAATAATGCAGGACATACTGCTGGTGTGCATCTTGGACTTTGGATGATCATGGGTGAGATAGTTTCAATTTATTGAGTATACATACAAAAATGTCACTCACTCTTCCATTGGAAAGGATTCATTTCCAGATTTCTATGGAAAGCACTGTCATTCATCCTTATGTTGGATAGACGTTGGGAAGGTAGCTACTCTTAGTCCAGACGTGGTGGAGAGGTAGACCAAGAAAGTAAAGCTTATTAATGAGAAGATGAATGTAGAAAATACCATTAGAAGTCATATGTCAATCACAATAGTAGGCCCTTGTATTTTGAGTATGGGGACCACATCTTCTTAATGGTTTCCCCTCGATGTGGGAAGTAGAGGTTTGGTAGGGCATTCATCTTTTTTTGATGTTCATTGGACCCTTTTAGGTGTTGGGGAAAGTTAGTGAGGCGGAATACCAGTTGTCATTTCCACTATTGTTGGTGAGGATCCAAAACATCTTTGATGTCTCTCAGCTTTTTTGGTATCATAATGATGACTCTTATGTCATTTACTGAGGTGATTTGGAAGTTTAAGATGATGCGACGTTCATGAAGTGACCTATAGTGATCCAGGATCATCGAGAGAATGTTTTTTGTAAATGGACCATTTCCTTGGCTCATGTGTTGTAGAGGCATGGTAGTCTGTAAGATATTACTTAGTAAAGAGAGACACATATGCATACCATTTACCCAGTGTTGTTCTAAGTTTTTCCTTATTTTATTCCCTTTATAATGTATATCTTGACCCTTGTTTGTTTTGAGATGAGTTGATTTTAAGTTATTTTTTGTGTGATAAAGTCCTAAAACATGGAAAGTGAAGGATATGATTCCTAATCAGGATTCATTAATTGAAATGTGATCAAACCTGTCTTTGTGATTCAGTGCCAACTAGAGTGGATAATATCTTTAAATGGATGATATAATTCTTTGATTCCCGTGTTTTGGATAGTGTGGTAGTTTTAATTAAGTGGTGTGTCTTTTGGTCAGTTGGGTTGGAATATTTCAGTTGAGGTGTTCTAGGATTTTGAGGTTTCCCTCTATCTTTTGAACAATACTGGGTGGTTTATCATTCAACATTGGTGTTCTTAGTCAGAAGCGGTGTCTCAAGGATAGTAGGAACCTTGAGAGGTATCTCACAGGGTGGTTCTTGAAACCCCTATTTCTTATAGGTTGGTTTCAAATTCTCGAGTGTAAGAATAGTTTTTGAGGTATCTAATGTAATTTACTGAACCTTCCTAGTCTAATACATTATCAAAATCAAGGGTCTGAGGTATTTCGGAGGCAATGATGTCTAATTTCATGATTTTTCTAAAACTTCCACTTTTACCCTCGGTAGGTATCATCAATAGGTGGAATCGATATGTTACATCACATAGTGGTATTGGTGAGTCATGTCAGTGAATTGTATATGTGAATCTTTAATGGTGGGTCATGATAGTGAGTTGTCTATTTGTAGGTGGCATCGATATTTTGCATCGGTAGGTGGTGTTGGTAGGTGCATCAGAAGGTGGTGTTAGTATGTTTTGTTATTTAGTGGAATTAGTGATTCACATCAATGACTCATCCATCAACAAACTCAATCTTCAGGGACTTGCTTCAGTGACTCACCCAATGGTGAGTAATTTTGATAGGCTTCCAAAATTTCTTGTTTTTCATAGTTTCTTCAAATTATACCCTTTAACAATTTTTTGACGTAAAATTATTTTAAAACCATATTTGACTATTTTTGAATTTGTTTTAAAGGATGTAAAATATATCTTTAATTTCCTAATGATCAAGAGGCTTTATGTTAGTCAAAATGTATGGTATTGATCATGATCTGACTTTAATGGCTTCTAAAATTATTCCCCCATTGATATAATATCTGTTATTTATAAATCCATGATCCTTTATCAATTGTACATTTCCTATTTACTCTTTCTACTGAGCATCTAAGAACCTTTCTCCCCAAATGAGTCATGTGTCTTTGTTTCTCCCTTGGATCACATCTCCCTTCAGTTTCCTATTACTACTTGTACAAACCCGGTTTTAGTGAATTTTGGATTTTCATATCGTCTATTATTTCATGTACGAATCCCTTTATCTCTTTTAATTTGTGTGTCATGTGTCATGGGTGTAAGAATGTTCCCTTTTAAAGAGAGCAAAATTCTGAATAAATAAAGATAATCGAATCTATTTAATATCGATATACATGGGCTGGGGAAACATGACACATGGTTATGTTTTATTGGTTACTAATATTGTGATTTTTATAGGCTATATGCCTACTAAAAATCATGGTCATTGGTTGTCTCTATGTGTACACATCTGAAGGATTATTGGTGTTTATTATTGACCCCCTATGAACAACTGTGGGTATATAAAATTGGTTAACCATGTATATTCATTTAAATAAATGGATTCCTTAGGATCAAACATTATCTATGATAATCCATGATTTATTAAAGTGGAACTAAAGAACAAGGGTTTTCTAAATCTAAACACACCTTGCTTTGTTGGTGTGCATGTGTGATATGTGTATCTTTGTTCAGTACTATTCCATGTGTGGTTGTGTGGTTGAGTGGTTGTGAAGTTATAGGGTTGGGAGAACAACTATTTATGGGGTGATATATGTGGTGAAATGGTATCCCAAGTGGAGAGATGTATTGATTTTAGAATGAATGTTCAGTTTTTGAGCAGTGGGTTTATAAGTTTGGGTTGTTCTTCGCTTATATTACATGGTGTGATGGGTGTGGTATTGTTATACAACAGGGCTCTCGGTCTGGTTGTGATGAGCTGTGTTGTAGGGTTTGGTGGTTATTTTGGGGTTTTCTTATTGAGAGGAAGGATCAGGCAAAATGATATTAAAGAATGATAGAGGAAATGGTTGGTATGGGTGTTAAATATAGAGGAATATGAAGTGGGTTAACATATTGTGGTACTAATTCCATTGTGTGAACATTTTGTGTGGCTTATTTTATTCAATGATTGGTAGTTCCCTACGTATGTATGGAATGAGAAAAATTATATCCTTAATTAGGAATAATAATTTGTTAAAGGAGATGGTTGGTGGTGTGTTTTATTTGTGGCTTGTTGTGGATGGATTTAATTTTTCATCTTAAGATGTGACTATTGCTGGTGGTTAAAAATTAATTTAGATGTGGAAATAGAGTTGGAAGAATAATAGGGTGGTTGATTAATTTATTTAGAACCCATTGGTTGTGCTTCAGTGTATGATACTATATATGCACAACTATATTTTCCTTGTGTTTTCAATATTTACCCACCATCATTGAGCATTATCTTACAAAAACACCCATTATCCTAGGGGTGACTTTATTAAACATCTTGGCTGGATGAAGGATGGTTGTCTACCCACTCTTCCCTACTCCCACTTCTAAAAAGTGACAACCCATGATTATTTGTGCAGGTAGTATTTTGTTAGGCCGATGTGTGTGTGGGTGAGTCATGTTTCCCCAGTTTTCCTCGAGACGAGTTGTGTCCTGATTTCATAGATATCTTCCAGATGAGATGTTTTGTTCATTCACAGGGGTTTTCTGAATGTGAAATTGTATGTGGCCTAGGTTTATGCAGGTGGGATGTGGTTATGTGGCCTAGGTGTGTGCTGGTGAGATGTGATGAGCTTCTTTTTCCCAGGTTGGAGGACTAGTTGTGCGGCCTAGGTGCGTACGGGAGGGTTTTGATGTGGTACATTTTGAAGTGTTGGGAGAACCAGGATGTTTTCTATCTGGGTGTGAGAGTGGGTAATCAGTGGGAATATTGTGTGGGGTACCCTATAATCGTTGTGTTCTACATTATATTACACGACTTTTGTTATTTAGTGAACATGCCTTTGTTGATGTTAGGATTTCTAGTATACCTTGTTATGTGGTATTGGTTTCTACTATTTTCTCACATGGGAATTAGTATGCATATCCACTTTTTCACGAAAAACATGGTTTTTCTTACTGAGTATACATGTATTCTCACCCTACGTTATAAAATTAAATTATTGTTTCCTGGAACACTACGTAGACCATGTTGGGCATTAATAGCTCAGAGTTGTTGAAATTTATTGGGTTACTTATTAGATTTGTTCTTTTGGTATTTACATTATATATTTTCATTCTATTTTTAGTAGTTTTACTTTAAAACATTCATGTTTGATGGGTTTTTGTTGTTCTTTTATATAGTGCTTGGAGTTGTTTTGAGATGGACCATCTTATCTCCCAGTATCATTTTCTTATAAAAAGGGTAATACCTCCTATTTCATGTGATTATATACCCTTGTTTCTAGTCTCCACCCTGAGTCCTATTAGAGGCAAGACTCGAGGGGTCATTACCTATCTTCATTTATTTCTAGTTGAGGAGGGGCATCTTTCGGGGGAGGGGTCACGACAAATGGTGCAAATTAATTTTCTATATATAAACTATATAGTTTACTACAAGTAGGTAAATAATGAATATATATGATATTTTTATCATGTCTAAAATTTAGTATATTATTGAAATATTATCAAAATAAAAATACCAAAACTACTAACCCAGAATATATATGAAAATCAAAATAGATAAAAATCAAAAAATAGATTTTAATAAGGAAGTGTTAAAAAATATTCGATAAAATTCTATAAGTAAATAATTTATTATATGATTAGAATGAGTATTTTTGTATAATATATTTATAATATATTTATATTTATATACGGGATATTCTATTAGGTATGATGAAAGTTGAACCTAATGTAAACAATTTTCATCCAGCTTCTATATTAGTGAGAGACATATCATATTCCCCAATTGTTCCATTTTTTTGGCATGTATAAAATCCATGAATATACAATGAAATTATTTTTAGTATATTTATGGGGTTATTATTATTCATGTAATTTTCTTTCTTCCATGATAAATATTATTCAATTGATACCAAAGTGATAAGGGTTTTTTTGTTACAATCTCATTATTGGTCAATATTATTTCTGATTAAGTTATGGTGATGAAATATTATGATCAACCTATAAATAAAACATATATATTTTATTATCCAAAAAATATTTATTTAAAATTAATATATTCCATTCATTTTCTACATCTTACATATTCATTAAACCAAAAATATGTTTTTAAGAAAAATCAAATTCATTTATCGCTTTAGTGGAAAAACATTTATCTTATATGTCCATGTTTAAAAAAAAGATTATTTGTTTACAACTTGAATGTTATTTTTAAATTATTTTTTTCCACGGTTGTCTAATTTAAATAATAATGATAAATTAATCTTTATTTCATTTTAAAAATGTTGTACTTCGTTTCTTTTTTGAAAAAAGTATGAAGGGAATGTTTTTATTAACTTTAAAGGAAGTAACAGAATTTATTACACTACTGAATAATTTTTTCATTGAAGATTAATTTTGAAATTTCCATGTATTACATAAAATATGGGGTTTTCCTTTCTATTTGGTAAATTTCTTATAAATTATTTCCTAATTAAAGTGTTATTTTCCTCAATAATTTTTAATGACATTTTTATGGTATTTCTCTTCATTGATGAAATGAATACTTGATTTTACATAGTTTTTACTACAGATGTGATACAAGGATAAAATACTCATTCACTATCTATCTAGGTTATGTATATAATGACATAAATTTTATGTAACTTATTTCATTTCCAAGGGTTATTTTATGATGAAATATTGAAATATTAATGAAAAACACTTCATTTTCATTGTTTGTGATATAAATAAATGATTATAAAACACCATTAAATTTAATGGATTATGATATGATGAATTATTTATGATATTTTGGAACACATATGTTTTATTTCAAACATGTTATATCTGGTTCATATAACACCCTCAAATTTATTTGGTATAAATCAACATCCCATGACATAAATGGGACATTAATTGAGAGTTATCCCAATTTAGCAGGGGGTTGTGACTACAAAGTAACCTTTAGGAGTGAATCTTGACTACTATGAAAATTTTTAAAGTGATACCATTACACAACTATTTCCTTTTAAATCGTACATTACTAATATAAAATTTATTTTCTATTCTTCTATTGTATACCACAATTCCATGTCTTATGCCAATGTAGAGATCCCATGTTGCATATAATTTCATTCCTTTATGATTAATTTATTTTGGACTATGAATATACCTTATATGACCTGGTATTATGATCTATGACATATATAATATTATTTTTAATGTTAATGATCATGCTTTCATACCCTTTTTCTCATGTCCTGCTTCTATGATATTTGATATCTTCTTTATTTACCCATACTGAGTGTTTGAGCTCAAATTTTTCTGATGTTTACTTTACCTATGTTTTGAAGAAAGGTATTAGGTATGATAAGTGTACTCAGGTTTCGTGTTATGAATAAATAAATGGGAGATAATGTAAATATTTAATGAACTAGTTTTTTTGTTACAATGTTTCCAAAGACACTAGAACTGAATTATTCAATCATGGATCGGAGATCTGTTTAATGAACATTCATAAATTAATATGTAATATATATTTATGAAAATTATGGACCTCTATAAAAATTATGTAATAGTAAATTGAAATTTTAATGGATTATTTTACTATTACTAAAGAAATATTTTATTATTTCCACGAGAAATTTAAGAAGGTGTTATAGCATTTTAAAACATTTTTCATGGCACATATCTGGGATAAATATAAATTTATGTCGCATAGAGGAAATTTTATTTGCAAAAAAATATCATGTCACAATATTGATTTAAATTTATAAATATTTACAGTGATTTAAAATAAACCATTAATAATTTTTTTGAATATAATACAAATATTGTTTTTTGTTATATAGGATTTTTTCGATGGTTTATTTATGTATTTTCAATATAAAAATAAAGCCACTCTATTAATTGATTGTAAAACCATCACTATTTTTATTTCATTATCCTTGGTTGGATGAAATTAATATATTTTAAATCCTCTTAATATAAATAAATATTATTTTGGAAAAATATTTAAATATTCCTTTTGAAGACATGTGTGAAGTAAATTTTATTTCCATTTGGGTTGTTTTTTTATGTAAAGGTATTATAAAATTCATATCATATATTTTTATTTGAGGATACTCAATGAAAAAAATGAAAAATAACAATAACAAAAAACAACTTATTAATGTTATTTTTAAAATAGAGTTTTTTCAACCACAACTTGCTAGGTTAGAGGTGATTTTCTGTACCAAACATTCTACATAAAGATACGTATATTTAAAGATGAATTACAAATAATTACTTAATAAATATATGGACCTATTTAAAGAGTTTTATTATAAAATTAAACATTGGAATGGAACAATTAACTTTATCATTGTTCAAATTATGACTTTAAAAGTAATGGAATAAAAATTGGATGAGGAGATTGCTATAGAGTTATCAGATGCGATGTAATTGGTTTTTTAGATGTCAATATTCAATGTATTCCATATATTTTAAATTTCACAGTGGTAAAACTAGTACATAATGATTTATCATATGACCAGAAATTAAAAAAAACCATCTTCAAAACACAAGTTTTGGGGAGACCCATTAATTTTACAATGGTGTGTATATTGTATTATTTCATTATGTGTACCAAAAGACAAAATTATTAAAATAAAAAATCATTATTATTAACATCCCTACGATAAACATCATGGATATTACATAATAGAGAAATGGTTAATTAAATATTGTTTTGAAAATACCTCATGTTCTAAGAAGTCCAAGAGTTATATTTCAGTATGTGAGCACTACCAAAATATTGAATAGTTGTGTGAAGAAATGAAAATCCACAAAATGTAATTATAAAAAAAAATATTACTTATTTTTTGATTTAATTACATATTACCATTTCTATTTTATTTGGGAAACAATTTATGTTCTTTTTCTAGTGGTTCATGTTTTTAAATGTATTTAAGTATCAATATTTCCCATTAATACAATGTCTAGTGTACTTAAATGTTCTTCAATTTTTTTTCTTAAATTCATAAAAAGAATAATGGACATTATTAAATATAACATAGAATCATCAATACATATTAATAATAGAGATGTATGGGTTTCATAAAAAATATAACCCTAGTTAACGACCATTAAAAATGATCATATTATGGTTTCAAACCCTAACATCAATATGTTCTATGAAAATAATATTTATGGTGGATGGAAATATTTTCATGGAATCTTGATGTAGTTCCATGGAATTATAGAATGATATTTTAAATAGTCATTGATATATCTACCCATACATATATTTTTAAAGATCATTTAATTATCCCATGTAGATAAAACATATGGTATATAAGGAAATTAAATCCCAGAATTCTAATGTTTATAGAAAAATGTAAGAAAATATTCATCAAATCATTATTCTTCATGAAATTATTTATTATTATAATGAGAATTATTAATTATAAAAATAGTTAACACCATAATATAATGATAAACATAACCATAAGAATGAGTTAAAAAAGAGATACATGTTTTTATTATTCTGTTACAGATATTAAAACTTACATGGGAATTTGATTTCATTGTAGTTAGGTCCAATCAAAGTCAATAATATATTTTTATATATTGAAATTCAAAAACTAAATAATGTGAAAAGGAGATTCTTAGTATATAATATAAATTTAAATATATATTATGATAGAAAATCCTTAAACAAGTTTCCTCCATATAATTTTATGACTAATGGGAAGATGCTCTATAGGGAAGAAGTCGTGAACTAATTTTCTTCCTCGGAAGAAACTATTGTGGTATGGTATTTTTCATAAATTTAAATTTTTTTTAAATTTTTCCTTTATTTTGTATCATGTTACAAGAGTATCCCAATTTTTTTTACAAATAATGTCTTATATATTAATGCATTGAATTTATTGAATAATCAAAGGAGGATCCAAACAACACAACATCTAAATACAAGTCAAAAGCTCACAAAGAGAGTATTATCTTTTTTTAATTTCTTTATTTTTCATCTATGTATTTAGATATGTAACACCCCAAGCTTACACAATATTCTTCTCTTTGAATAATATAATATCTTCCATTATACGCAACCCTACGTTCTAGCACACCATAACCAATCAAACTAGCCGTTTGAAAAACCGTTTTAAATAGTAATACCCACATTGTGAAATTTTATAAATTTTATTTTCCAAAATAGAAATAATTTTGGATTCAGAATATCAAGATTATCTTATGGTGAATTTTTGGTATTATTATGAAAACATTCAATTTTTGATGAATAATGAACAATAATGCGTTATTGTTTAAAATCGACTTTTATTTGAAACAATTATTTTTAATTTAAAATTATTTTAAAGTACAAATAGACACTTATACATATATTAGTCTAATTTAATTCATTAGAGTCATTTTATAGTAATATAATATATTTAAAATTTTATTGAACTTTTTAACATATTTTACCCACCTTCTAAGCACATTTGCAAATTTACATAAAACGTAATTTTACCGCTTCTTTGATTTTAATTTAAAAATTAAAAAATACACAGTTGTAATCAATATATAAAATTTCTTTCAATATGATGTAAATAATTTTTGTAGAATAATAAATTTTGAATTTTATTTACCACGGTTAAGAGTATATATTGTAATTAAAGGTAAAAAAATATTTTAATAATATCAAATTACCCCAAAACATGTCATAATTTTAATGTATAATTTTATTTAAACAAAAATAAACTATAGGACAAAAAATAATATACTTTTTGATCCACTTAGATTAGATTATCACATTTATTATTTTTTATTTAATGAAGTGTTAAAATCGTTAAATTCAAATTTTATTAAATAAACCCTTTTAAATATAGAGTTATACAGAAGATAAATTCAACTATAAATATTAATTAGAAAGATAAAAATATTTCATACATCATGGTATTTTATTTAATATTTTTATACATGAAATAATTAAATTTATTAATGACACAATGATGATGCAGTAATTACCTTATTAATGAATGATTAAATTAATTGATGTTATAAATATTAAAATAAATTTTAATTTAAACATTTGATTACATTAAATAATTTTCTAGGTGAATATGACATTTTAGGGGGTATTAAATGTATTTGTTTCTATGTAATAATGTTTTTATGACTTTCCCAAAAACAAAATACTAAATAGTGTCAAAATTGAAATAAATGAATTTTTAAAACAAATACTCTTTTAATAAATGATATAATATTCTTAAAAATCTATGATTCGGAAAAAGGACATATATAATGTTATATATGTAATTAATGATCCACTTTATGTTCTCTTGGTATTTTATAGTATATAAATTAACCATGTAATATAAAAATACAACAAGACATGGAAAAAGTTATACTATTTAACTATGAGTTAAATCTAAAAGATATGTTAAATATGGTGGCCTAAACATGTCTAAAACCTATTGGTTGAGATTTGTATACCCATACCCACCTTATCCATTTGGATATTTTAAAAACAAAAAAAAATTTATAATAAATTATTATATCAAGCTCTTTTAAATGTGCCACTCACCTATCTTATAAAAGGGTAGATACCCTTCTCTCAAAATTCACACCTCAAAATTCATCTGTCTTGGCCAAACCATAATCAAATTTCATAAAAACTCCCATAAAATGATTCTATAGTCCTTAATTTGATCAAAAATCCCACCTATAGACCCCTTTTGTTCAAATCAAAAGGAAGAACCCAAAGAAGAGGTAATTATTTCATCACCTATTTGAAAGTACATTTCTTCTTCCACCTCCTCTTTCTTGGTTGTTTCCATACCAAAAATAATAACTCAAGTATTTTATACATACTATGATGTTATTATATATATGTTACATTCATAATCATTATTCTATCCATCCTATTAATGAAAACATCATAATACATGCGTATGTTAGGATTACCATCTCCACATCATGGCGTAGTTTGTTATTCAACACTTAATTATTTGGATGTGTATCATAATGATTATAATTTATGTAAATAATAAATATTAAATGTAGATGATTTTTTAAATATAATATAACATCCAATTATATTTTATTTCACCATCAATAGTTGGATATTTTTGATTGGGCGTACATACGGCTTACCATCTCCACGACGCGATGAGATTTCATTCCCCATCGTAATCAATAAAGAATTATTTTCATTTGATTATTACAAAAATAATAGTATGAACATACTATAATTATGGATATGAATCAAATACATCCTATCCATAAAAAATATGGCTCTTGTAACCATTCATATAAAGGAAACAAATTAGTTAACACCCGAAATAAAGATACAGCTCAAATATTATTAACAATGAAATATTAGATTATCATATATGATATCAAATTTATGTATGTGGTTATTTTATAATTTGATAACAATTATTTAATCATTATACATGTGGTTAATGTACCCTCTATTAAGTAAAAGTACAAGGTAAGTATTAATTTTAGAATCTCTTTATTACCAGAGGTTGTTTAAACGTAAGTATCTAATAGGACTTATTTATCATACACATCCATGTTTCTTAAAAATGTATTTCAAAACATTTATACTATTTACTATACTATGGGTTAAATTCATTTATAGCATTTTTTGAATTTCTGTAAAACTGTTTGAATAAAATATTTCTATCTTTTTTCAAACAAGGAACTCTATGACCTATTCGACAAATTAAGGATAAAATTATTTTTTAACTTATATGGTTTATACATATATTTTCCTCCATTATAACAATTTTGAAGAATCCCTTCCATGATTATATGAAAATTATAAAAATAAATTGTTTCTTTTATAATTATGAATCTTTTAAATGATTTCAACGTTGAAAGAGATATTTCTATCAAATAGTATTCCGGATTGATTTCATCTATGTAAAAACATATTGTTGGATTTTATGTTAAATTGAATTTGATTTAGGATGATAAAATATTCCATATTGTATTGATAGTTTTATGATTTTTTTCACTATGGATGTGTTATTTTTATGTCCTTCACGGTTTTTGGTTAATATATTAACATTTCATATGTTCATTTAATATGAATGTTTATGTTTTGTTTCACCCCTTTTGTATGTGAAATTCATTGGACATAGTAAGTGATGGGTGTGAACCACTATAGCCCCTCAATTCATCGGTAGAGATCATGATACAAACTAGTGTCCTAGAACAAGGCCTTGATTTTTTTTGTATTTATAATCTAGGCACGAGGCCTTGACTTTGTGATTAAGATTTCTAGAATTATGCATTCCATAATTATTTGGTTAGATATTGATATTACATGTGATTATTTGTATATTATAATATCCATGTGAATATGTAAATCGAATTATTTTATTTATCTTTTCCATTTTATCCTGAGGTTTATTTTAGTATTATACATTGGCTCAAATGTTTATTCTTAATTATGTTAATTTTTGCAATATTAGTATCCTTAAAGATCCTTTGAGCTCACCCCTTTCTTATGATTTTTTTCTGATGTGAAGAAGTATATTATGATTGACCTGCATAGATATACAAAGAGACACGAGTGTGTTCAATGAAAATAAAATTTTGATTTTTAATTTCATAATTTAATTTAAATATTATGTATGTATCTAGTAATTCCAAGGAAAATAAACTGGTCGGCCTTTTGGGAAATTTTTTCTTGTGATCATGCCAATATTATGCAATAATGCACTGAATCTAGGTAATTGGGGTCAGGGCATTACAGTTTGTATCAAAGGAAGTTCAGTAAAAACCTTGGAAACTATATTTAGAAAAACACTGATTAGAGAAAATCACCCTATGATAAGCCTTTTATGATTAATATAGAAGGACATCCAAAAAAATTCATAATTTAGATATTATGATGGTTTTCCAATAAATATATCCTTCTCTCAATAAATAAAGTGGACATGGCTCTAGAAGAGATGTACCTAGGATTGAAAACCCCGACAATGTGTTTTTGGCTTGACCTGAGGTATCTTGGTACACAACAACATGCCTTACTATGCACCTAGTTTGACACTCCGGGGGGATATGATAAAGATAATTTACATGTTCTTTATAAACCATATTGAAATATTTATGAGTAAATAACTTCACAAAGACAATATTTTTTATGATTATGGATTATATACATAAACTGTTCAATTTATGTTATGTATTTTACAAGTTAGGAATTATCCATTGTTATTTCTAATCTAATATAGTGTGTTCCATTGTTTAGAAATTGATCCTAGTGGAAGGAATGGAAACCGTATCAACTCATGTAATCCATGTTGGCATTTCATTCATATTCAAAATAATTATAGTGGATATGGTGATAAAACTTATTCTAATAAAATTATAAAATACTGAGACAACTCACTTAGGTTATGAATAATAACATTACCCTTATGGAGCTCCCTAATCCACAAATGGTGGATCAATGATATACCTCTTCATAAGGCAACAACCACCAAAATTCAATGGTACTAAAAATCTATTTTTATATGACCCGTAGATAAGTTCCATAGAACAAATATTTCATGCTTTGGGGTGTAGTGAAAGGGAAACAAATTTCAGGGAAGTTTATCGCCTCTTAGGAGATGCGGATCAATGGTGGTAATTAATTCAAAACAGAATGGAAGATGAAGAAGTATAAAATATAGAAAGGAGGCAGTTTAAATATATTTTCATAGATAAATACATTCCTCATGAACATCAAGTGGATATAGAATGGCAATTTCTGAGTCTGAGGAAAAAAGATTATGAGAATGTCGTAATGTATGAGGATAACTTTACAAGTTTATCAAGGCATGTTGCAGATTATATATGTAACCCAAGACGTAATATTGATAAAATCATTGATGGGAGAAAACTATTTCAATGATGAGCATTAGTCTCACAATCCTTCTCATTGTAAAATAATATAGTCTCATGTTCTGTCAAGACAGAAAAAGAATTCTCTAAGTCTTATGACTTTAAATTGAAGAAAGAGAAGAAGAGATCAGATGAACACTATGGAAAAGGAAATAATGGGAAAAATGAAAATGTTAAATTTCTGTCCTGTTGTAATTGTGGGAATAAACACTCTTGTAAATGCCTAATGGGGATGGGAGTTTGTTAAATGACTAGAAAAATAGCCACAAATCTCTTGACTAGAAGGTGAAAAAGAGGCTATCGATGTTCAATTCTACAATTGTAATGAAATGGAGAATTATGAAAATAAATTCCCTAAGTGTCAAAGAAACATACCACTAAAAATGGTAATGGAGTAAGGCCAATCTTATAAGGTCACAACTACAGAGGTTGAATCCTTGAATGATTTGGTGGCAGTTTCTTTGATAGTTCCCTAAAAATTAGACTATGCTTTATTTGAGTATGGATCATCACATTCCATCATATATTCTTAGTTTTAAATAAAATTAAATATTTCCCATTTGACTCAACAAGGGTGTTGTAAGTCAAAACACTTAAGGGATGTATCATAGCAACACTGTTTTTTCAATCAGTTACCATTATGACATATAGATGTCCATTATCTGCGGATATTATTGTTATCCCAATGATTTAATTTGATATAATTTTTAGTATAGATTAGATTTATAACCATGAAGTGAAAATTTATTGTAAGAAGAATGAAGATACACTTTTTTTGATGATATGGAATCCAATATCATTAGAGTGGAAACATCACCATCTGATTTCCATCTAGATACACCCCCAATAGCTCTACTAAACTCAATTATTGGGGAGAAAGGGAGTGAAATAACTATGGGTGAGGAAAATAATGTTCAAATATAGGATGTACCTATTGTGAAAGAATATGTTGTTTTGTTTCTAGAGGATTTACCAAGACATAATATAAAATGTTAAATTGTGTATTCCATTGACTTAATTTCTTGTTCAAGGCCAATATCAAATACCTCTTATAGAATAGCCACTATGGAATTTGTGAAACTAAAGAAAGAACTAGAGTAATTAAACAATAAAAGATATATTTCACCTAGTTTATCTATATGGGGAACCCCTATTCTTTTTTTAGAAGAAAGATTTATCTATGAGGTTGTGGATCGACTACATTGAGATGGTTGCTATAAAAATAAAGAATAAGTATCCCCTACTTTGAATTGATAATTTGTTTGATCAACATCATATACCTCAATATTTCTTATGATTGACCTTATTTTTTGGTATCATCAGTTGTGTGTGAAAAAGGAAGACATTCCAAATACAACATTTCGAACTAGGTATTGGCATTGTGAGTTTACTCTAATGCCTTTTGGACTGACCAATGCACCCTTTGTTTTCTTCGATCTAATGAATAGTGTTTTCAAGTAATATCTTGATGAATTTGTAGTGGTTATTATTGATAATATTCGTATACACCAAAAGATATGAAGATACTGAAAATCTCTTACGCACTATTCTAAAGGAACATAGAAGAAATGAATTATACGTGATGTTCAACATGTGTGATTTCTGGCTTCAATAGATTTATTTTCTTGGCCATATTGTCACTAAGGATATAATATCTGTTGATCCTTCAAAGAAAAGGGAAATCAAATAATGGCTAGCACCGACGAGTATAACTGAGGTACATAGTTTTATTGGTTTAGTATGTTATTATCATCATTTAATCCATAATTTTTCTTGATTGGCTAACCCACTAACCAATATCACACAAAAGGGGGTTAATTTTTTTTGGATAAAAGAGTGTGATAATGTTTTGAGGAATTAAAGAAAAGATTAGTCAATTCTTATATCTTCAATCTGCCATCATGTAATGATGGGTTTG
Organism: Viscum album; assembly: GCA_963277665.1. Taxonomy (NCBI): domain Eukaryota; kingdom Viridiplantae; phylum Streptophyta; class Magnoliopsida; order Santalales; family Viscaceae; genus Viscum; species Viscum album. The sequence goes on along the minus strand of OY728139.1, from coordinate 884,886,774 downwards.
TTATTTATATTGATTCTTCCGCGAGAATACATGGTTGTGTCTTTATGTAAAATGATAGTGTTATTGACTATGCATCACGTTAACAAAAACTTCATGAAAAATACTACCATTCACATGATCTCGAGTTTGCAGCTGTAATAGTTTCTCTAAATTTAGGGAGACACTATCTCTATAGTGAAAAATGTGAGATATATACTGATAACAAGAGTTTGAAGTATATTTTCTCACAGAATGAACTCAACATGATGGAATGTCGATGGATTGAACTACTCAAGGAATATGATTTTATAATAAACTACCACCTGGGGAAGGAAAATAAGGTGAAAGATTCATTGAGTAGAAATGATCATGGTGTTATGAACAAGATGAGAGGTGGAAGGGATCCTATGTTCATGCATCTAGTATATATCGATATGGGAAGAATCATGGAAGATGGAACATTAATACTTTTTAAAATGGTTTCCAACCCATATTTACTAGAAAGGATAAAAAGTTCTCAGACTGATGATGAGGAATTTCAAAATAGAATTAAAGATGTAAATGATGTGAGATTGATTTAATTCCTCTATGAAGATGGAATATTGAAATTTGGGAAAAGGATTTCTGTTCACAACATACCTGATATAAAAAGGGAATTGTTGGATGATGCTCATAGTTGCAATTTCACCATACACCATGGTAGATAATATGTATAGAGATTCGAAGGGAATTTATTTTACGGGACAACATAAAGAGGGGGATTGCTGATTATGTGTCAAGATGTATCATTTATCAACAGGAGATGGCGGGAAGACAACATCCTAGATGATTCATGAATCCTTTTCTCAAACCTGAGTGAAAATTGAATGATATTATGTTGGACATTTTCATGGGGATACCAAAGATAACTATAAGTAATGGTGAAATATGGGTCAATATTGATCAACTTACCAAGTCAACAGATTTTTTTTCTATAAAATAGGATTTTTCACTTGAATGTTTAGAAAGATTTTATATTAATGATTTTGTAAGACTTCATGGTGTACCCCTATCGATTGTTTTTGATTGTGATCCCCATTTTACAACAAGATTCTGGAAAAGTCTTTAGGAAGCCCAAGATACTGAACTTTAGATGAGAACTGCCTACCACCCTCAAACTGATGGACAATCTGAATGGACTATTAATACCATAGATGGCATGTTAAGATCTTGATAAATTAAATTTAGAGGTGTGTGGGATCAGTATTTATTTTGGTTGAATTTTAATATAACAATATCTTTCATTAAAGTATTCTGATGACTGCATGTGAAGACTTATATGGAAAGAGATGTAGCATACCAACTTATTGGGATGATGTTGGTGAAAGAAAACTCTTATTCATAGAACTTATTGAGGTAACAATGGAAAAAGTGACTATTATCCAAACCCATATCAAAGCAGCTCAATGTATGGAAAAGAGATATGCCGATAACTGAAGGAAGGATTTAGAATTTAAAATAGGAGATCATTTTTTCTTGAAGGTATCTCCATTGAATGGTGTTATATGATTTTTAAAGGAGTTAAATTGAGTTCCAGGTACATCAGACTTTTCAAATTCAAGAACGAATTGGATTTTTATATTGCCATTTGGGAATGCCACTAAGTATATCCAATGTTTATGATGTGTTCCATTTATCACTATTGAGAAAATACATATCTGAACCAACACATGTACTCACATATGATGAAATAGTAATGGAACCTAATAAGTCTTATTGTGAAGATCCTATTAGAAGTCATGATACTAGGGAACAAGTTTTGAGAAACCGAATGACTTATCTCGTAAAAGTTCTTTGGGGAAACCATAAAATGGAAGAGGCAATATGGGAACCTGAAGAAGTTGTAAGAAAGAACCACACAAATTGTATTTATAGAAATATTATATAAATTTTGGGGATGAAATTATTTTAATGAGGGAAGAATGTAACATCCCATTCTTCCCCAGTATTCTTCTCTTTAAATAATATTGTACTTGCGTTGTATGCAACCCCAAGTTCTAGCATACCACGACCAATCAATCTTGCAATTAAAAAACAAGATATGAATGGTAATACCCACTATTTTAAATTTTATGAATTTTATTTTTTAAAATGGACATAATTTTTGGATTCAATATATTTGAATTAACTTAGGATGAATTTTCGTTATTTTTTTGAATACATTAAATTTTTTATGAATAGTGCAAAACATTGTATTATTGTTTAAAACTGACTTTTTATATAAATAAATATTTTTAATTAAAATTTATTGTAAATTAAAAATAGTCATATTATACCTATATTTTTCCAATTTAATTCATTGGATTCATTTTATAATAATATTAGATATATATAATTTTATTGAACTTTTTAACGTGTTTTACCCACATTCTCGACACATTTCCAAATTTGTGTAAAACGTAATTTTACCGCTTCTCTGATTTTTATTTCAAAAATATGAAAAACTCTATTGCAATTGTTATGTACTATATTGTTAAATATGTTGAAAATTATATTTGGTGAAATGTAACTTTTAAATTTTATTTACCAAGGTTAAAAGTAAATAAGGTAATTAAAGGTAAATATAATATTATAATAATATCAAATTACCCCAAAACATGTCCAACATATATTAGATAAATATATTTCCACTAAATTCATCCTTAATAAAAAAATATGATCCTTTTTTATTCACATGGATTACATTAGGACATTTATTATATTTTATTTAAGGATGTGTTAAAAGTGTTAAATTCAAATTTTATTAACTAAACCATTTTTAATATAGAGTTATACATAAGATAAATTCAACTAAAAAAATTCATTAGAAATAAAAAAATATTTCATATATCATGGTATTTTATTTATAATTTTCAGATATTAAATACCTATATTTATTTATGACAAAAGGATGATGTAGTAATTTCCCTATTAATGGTAGATTAAAATAATTGATGTTATAAATATTAAAATAAATGTAAATTTAATATTTTGATTCCATACACGAATTTTTTATGGTAATTTGATATTTTAGGGTTTATTCAATGTATTTATATTTATTTAATCAATTTTTATGACTTTCACAAAAACCAAATACTAAATAGTGTCAAAATTGACATAAATGATGTTTTAAAACAAATACTATTTTATTAAATGATATAATATTTCTAAAAATATATGATTCAGCCAAATGAATTATATAATGTTAGATATTTTATTAATTAACCACTTTATATCCTCTTTAAATTTTATAGTAACTATATTTACCATGTAATATAAAAATACAAGAAGACATGGTTAAAGTTAAATGATTTAACTAAGAGTTAATTATAAAAGATAAGGTTATTATGGTGACCAAAACATGTCTATACCCTATTGGTAGTGAGGATTTCTTCCCTGACACACCATATCCTTGAAATAAATTCATTTTTCGCTATTATAAATAGAAAATACTTTTATAATAAATTAATATTTCAATCTCTTCTTAATTTGTGCCTCACCTATCTTATATAATGGTATATCCACTTCTCTCAAATTAACACCTCCAAAGCCATTTTTCTTGTCCAAAATGTGATGAAATATACTACCAACTACCTTCAATTCATCCTATAAGTCTTAAATTAATAAAAAAACCAACCTAAAGAGCTCTTATTTCAAATCCAAAGGAAGCACCTGAAGAAGAGGTCATTATTTCATCACCTCTTTGAATGTTTTTTATTCTTCCATTTCCTCTATATTTGTTTTTCCATATAAAAAAAAATAAATCCAGTAACTTCTCTATACTGTGATTTTGTTATAAATTTTGTACAACCATATTTATTATTTTATCTATCATATGAATGACAAAGTTACCATATGCGCGAATGTACAGATTACCATTTCCACATCATGGTGTAGTTTGTTATTCAACACTTCATTATTTGGATGTGTATAATAATGAGTGTAATTGATTTAAATAATAAATAAAACATGTCAATGATTCAAAAAATATATTATAGCATCCAATTACAAATTATTTCACCATCAATAGAATGATATTGTCGCTTGTGCGTACGTACGACTTACCGTCACCACAACGTGATGAGATTTCATTCCCCGACGTAACCATTCAAGAATGATTTCTATATCATGATTAAAATATAATGTTTGATAACTTAATATTAATCTTTATAAGAATCAAATACATCATATCCATATCAAACATGTCTTAATTAACAAAACATATAAAGGAAAACAAATTATTTAACACAAGAAACAATGGTACAACTAAAATATTTTTAACAATGAAATATTAGATGATCATATATGATATAATATTTATGTATGTGGTTATTATATAAATTAATATCAATGATTTAACCATTTTACAAGGGTCTAACATACCCTCAACTAAGGAAAAGTACAAGGCAAGGCTTAATTTTACAATCTCTTTATTATACAAGGTTGTTTATATGTAAGTACCTACTGGGTCATCTTTATCATCCAGATCCATGTTTCTTAAAAATGTATTTCAAATTTTTATTCTATTTACTAGAATTTGGGTTAAAGTCATTTACACCCTTGATTTACTTTTTGAAAAATGTTCTGAAAGGAATAATTTTATCATTTTCCATACAAGGTACTTTATGACCTTTTCAACAAATTAAAGAAAGAATTGTTTTTTTACTTATTTGTTGGATTCTGCTATTTTCTACTATTATGGCACCTTTTAATCTTCCCATTCAAGATTATATGAATATTTTCAAAATAAATTTTTTGTTTTGTAATTATTTGAGTTTTAAATGATTTCAATGTCAAAAGAAATATTTCTCTGAAATAGTTTTTGGTATTGATTTCATCTATGTCAACATATATTATTGGATTTTATGTTTAATTGAAGTTGATTTATTATGATATAATATTCCATATTGTATTGATTTTTTTATGATATTTTTGACTATGGATGTTATATTTATATTTCATTCACGGTTTATGGTTGAAGTGTTAACATTTAGTATGTCAGTTTAATGTGAATGTTTAGGTAATGTCTCACCATTTTCATATGAGTAATGAATTAGAGGTAGTAAGTGATGGATGGGGCACACTATATCCCCTCAATGCATTGGTAGGTCTCTTGAGACAAACTACATTATTGAAATAAGGCCTTAGAAATATTATATTTTGGGTCTTGGCATGAGGCCTTTACTCTGTGGTCAGGATGTCAGACATTATACATTCCATCATTATGAGATTATCTATTGATATTAAATGTGATTATTCATCTCGTAGAATATCTATGTGAGTAGTTAAATGAAATTTTTTGACTTATCATGGCCATATTATTCTAAAGTTTATTTTAGAGTTATACATTGCCTGAAATGTTTCTGATTATTTATGTTAGTTTCTACTATATTGTTATCCTAACTGATCTCATGAACCAGCTCGGGTACACTGGAAACTCGATAACCGAGCCTACCCTGAAATAGCCCGAAGGGTGCTCCCGATCCACACGGGTCGGTGACTACCACCTAGCATCGTACAACATACAATTGGGAATGATTTTTTCCCGAATAATGCAGAAGCAAAAGTAAAAAAAGCTGTATGCATAACAAAAGAGACTCTACTGGGAGTGATGTACCAAAATACAACATGGCATGAAAACCCGATGTAATACAACCCAAGTACTAAAATGGGAATGACAGCCCCAAGGTCCCTAGGGACACCATTCACAAAGTCCAAAAATAAAAAGCTGGATTCACCTATAAGAGATCCCTTTTCATTGCTCGAACCGAGAAGATGAATGTCTACAGACACTTGAAGGCAAAACTAGAGTGTGAGATAAAAAGCTTAGTAGGGTCTCACCACATATTCCATAAAAATTGTGAATAATTGATTAACCAATGGAATGATTTCAATATTAAAGATAAACTGGTTTGAAATTTTTAAGCATAATTAAACAAATCATGTTATATAGTTCAAATGATGGAAAAAAATACTTTAAACAAAGAATTTACATAACGATGGAATATTTCTAAAACAATAGCTTAAATAAAAAATTTATATAAAATTGTTTATATATATTCAGCAGGTATGTAAATTAATTCAAATGCAATGACATACATTTATATCTTAAATATTAATTAATAAACGAGCATCATGGTGATATTCCAAAAGGTAAGATAGTATTAACCATCTACAAGATTCTTCACTATCTATGTGAACTCAGAAAAATGTGTATACACACGTCCCTAAGACACTGGTCAATGGAGACTCGTCACCAGCCCATCGGGGATGTGACCCACTGCAAGTATGTTTTAGATTTTTGTTGTAGCATTGAGTGTATCCAAATAACACAATAACTACCCAAGGATTACATGTGCTCTTACATGATTGGCGAACTATTTTAAGACTGCTTAAAATACTATCAATCCCATTCTTCCATTTAAAAAGATCCAATTTCCTTCAATTTAAAACCAAATAGTTATTATTAAAAAACATGCCTTTTTCACAAGATAAAACCAATGTGTTTCTATCAAATCATTTTAATCCATTTTCACCAGTTTGGAATCTATTTAAAACCAATTCCATCATTACAAAATTAATTTCAATAATTAAATTCAACAATTTAATTGAAATAATTTCCATCAAACCCCAAATTTAAATTAAACAATTTTATTCAGAAAATTTCTATAAACATAACCAATTCAAATATCTCGATTCATGGCAAGTGATTTTTTATCAATTTAATTGAAATAAAATTTGAGCAATTGAATTTAAATCAACATTTGAAATAAATCTAGTAATACATGGATAATCAATTTGGCTAATCAGAATAGAACCACCAACCTCAAGGTCGCTGAGGTCAGGGGAAATGATAAACCACCCCATGTGGTTCAATACACCTCTACACGACCCTATCATCATAAACATATACTCACTAATGGTCGATGTTCATCATAGTCTGCTAGAACCAAAATAATATATTTTATTTTAAAATGAAAAAAATATCAGATGCGATGATAGTTTCTATCTCTCAAATAATTTTCAAATTATGTAAAAACATTACAGGTGATAATATTATTTTATCCCTCATGGATAATTTCAAATTATCAATTAAAATATTACATGCGACTATAGCTTATCTCTCCTTGATAATTCTTAAATTAATTATAATTCTGATTATCACAAGCGATGATAGTTCTAATATCCTTGAAAAAATTCCAAATTATTATTTATTTTCAATAAATATGTTCCCAATATCTACCTCAGAATTATTATAAACCACATTCAATATTATAATATCTTTAAAATAAAACGATAACACATGTGGAAGTCCTTTATAATTATTCATATATAATTTGAATTATTATCCTTCGTTAAATTGTTTTAATATTTATCATTTGGCAATCTCATGATTATTAGTTGTAATTATAATTTGATAATTATTTATAATTATCCTTTGATAAATCTTGAAATTATACTTCAATAATTATGTTAATTTTCCTTTGATAATTTTTATAAATTACCCTCAATAATTTAATGAAATTATCATTTGATTAATATTTATAATTATCCATGAAAATTTCCAAAAAATATTTCTTTATTAAACATTACAATTATCTTTAATAATAACTCACAACTATCCTTTAATAATTTAGTGAAATTATCCTTTAATAAAACACGTAATTATATTATGATAATTATGATAATTTTGTGAAATTACATTTTGATAATTATTTTCAATAAGAATAATAAATTTCCTTTAATAAATCAAAGAAATTATCATAAGACAATATTATAAACTATCGCTAGATAAAACCATGTAATTATCCTCTTATAATTATTTTAATAATTATATTTTGATAATACACATAATCATCCACTAATAGTTTATTTAAAAAAATCCATTTAAAATGTGAAAATCGGGTCAAGGTATACCTTACTACCATTGAAACAAAATTATCATTAAGCTTTTCCCTCATCGAGAAGGATTCAATGGTATCGATGACAAGTAATTCCAACCAATAAATAAGAAGTTATTGAATTTAAAATATTTGGAGTGTAAAAAAAAATAATGAAAATAATAATAATAATGAACAACTCATATGCGCCACACACATGAGGTCTCCCACCTTTGTCTACCGATGGAGGAAATAAAATTCCATTCAAGGTCTAATGATCACATCCAGGGATGATTTAGGCTGCATAAACTCCACATTATAGAGCCAAAGAGAATGTTAATGTGATTGAGGATTATAAGAACACCAAAATCATGCTTGACAACTTCATTTAAAAGATCCATCTTAACCCATTATTTAATATAAATTTTACTGCAAAGTCAGTCATTTACCATCATGAAGGTGTTGCAAGTTAAACGGATTAAAAAGGTGGTGATTTGGAAGCTTTTGGGGGAAGAATCCATTGAAAAATGAGTTTTAGTGAATGGAGAAGATGATGTGGCGTGAAAGGATATTGAACATGGTAAAAATAATCATATTTGATAATTGAAACTAGATTTATTTATTAAATTAAATTAATCATTTAATAAAAAAATTAAATAACATCAGATATCCATTGAAAAGAAAAGCTATACCCTATTTAGGGTAAACACCTCATTCTGAACCCAACGGTGGTGTCAGATTTCTCAAACGATGAATGATTTGAGAGATATTAATGATTTATTAATGGAAAATCGGAATAATTAATTAATTAAAATAAGAATTGTTATTCTTGCGAACGAGGCATCCAAATGCCCGATGTGAACAAATGCTATAACTTGCCTAGGGTAAACACCACATTCGAGAAAAATTGGTGGACTCATATTTCCCATATGATGCACTATTTGAGTGATATGTAATTATTTTTTTTAAAATATTAATTATTATTTACGCACATTATCTCACGAGCGAGACATTCAAATTTCAGATTCCTTCGAATGTTATACCCCTTGTAGGGTAAAAACTATATTTTAGACACAATAGTGGTCTCATATTTCTCAAATGATGCACCATTTTGGAGTTATTTAAATATTTTGAATAAAAAGTGCACACATTAGATATTCTATTTAATTATTTTGTTCCTTCTTCGCTGGGTCTTTTCAGACCTCAGAAAATCATTTTTTACCCAATGTTTAACTCATAAAATATTTGATTGAATATTCTAGAATATTAATTGGGAGTTTTACCATTCTACAATGTGTTTAACATAAACACAACATTTCACAGATAAACCATTTCCCCACATATTACATGAATAATTTAGCTCAAGGGAATTTAGGAATATCTAAACAGTAACATGATGTTACAATCTCCCTATCATAGAAACTTTCATCCCCCAGAAAGCATAAAAAAATCCTCTACATCAAAAAATACATTGACATTGTTGTCTCATCAGTGCCTCACTTTCCCACATCTCATGAGAATAAAAACCATACTGATATAGTACACAAACCAGGGGTATGGTCCTCCCAGGATGTACCTTGGTCAAATAATCAACAACCCTGACTGGTCGTTTAGTCACAGATAAATATGGTTCAATCTCAAGATCATTCCAACATAAAATATGAGATGGATCATAAATATACTTTCATAGATACGATAAATGCATCATGTTATGTATCGATATTAGTTGTGGTGGTAGATATAAATAGTAGGAAACTTTCCATACCTGACCAACAACCTCAATATGTCCCACAAAATGAGAAGCAGGCATCCATTTCCTCCCAAGTCATCGATGACCCAACCGGGGTGAAGCTTTCAAGAATCTATGTTCACCAAAACTACAGATTCATGTCAAAGAACATCTTAGTGATTCCTCAGTGCACAACCCATTGGAAATTATAGAAATATCCCATTATATCCTTCCTTGTCAGAAACGATGAAATATAACAGTTAACACAGAACACTGTCTTTAGAGAAGAACCACTAGGTATCAGTCTCCCCACTATAAAGAGAGTTTCTAATTCTCAAAAAATTAGTCAACTAGTTTTTGTTCTTGTAGAATCATCTCTTGGTGATAATATGTTAGAGAACCATTAGCTTTCATGGGGGATAGAACCAGCACCACCCAAAAGGACACACTTCGGTGAATAAAGGATTTCTCAAAAAGATCGTCCAATTGGGTCATTAGTTCTTTCAGTACAACCAAAACCATTTGGTATGAGGGAAAATAAACTGGTTGATTACTAGACATTCATTCATTAGAGAACTCAAGATCCCTTACTAGTAAAAAAAACAAGAGAATCCAGAAGGAAACACATCAGGAAACTCAACGATGAGTGGAGAGATATCACCACCCAAATAATCTCGTTCGAGACCAAAATTAAACATTGATATCAATTTCTCTAACTTTAGTTAAGAAGGTCTACCCACGCTCGACATTGGGTCTCATTCTCATTGAGAAAAAGAGACACACCACTGGGTGTGGTAAGGTAGACCCATAAAATATAACTATCAATCCGTGATTTATTTGTAATGAAACAATCTATCCCAAATATGACGTCAAATTATTTCATGTCAAGAACCAAAAAACTTTAAGAAATATCGACATCTGATAGAGAGAAGACATAAGAAGGACTACAAAGACTCTTCTCTCTCTTTGTACCAAGGGGTGTCGTAACATCCATCGCACAAGATAAAATCTCTATAGGTAGATTAGGCAGATTAACAACATGGGTTGAAATAAATGAGTGATTTGAACTAGTATCAAATAAAGTGGTCACTAAAGATGAATCTATTGTAATGGTACCTCTCATAGTTTCAGAACTGGTGTCTGCTACCTCCGGCCACTCTTCAACTGCATGAAGAAGCTTCATTCTGGATGCCTCTGGCTGGAACCATTTTGTATGTGAAGCATTTGATTCCCTGAAGTTTTTGAATATGTTGATGATCATGTATCGTTTCATAGACTGGGAAAGATGTGGCATAACATTTTCAAGTCCTCAAAATGTCTTTAGGAGCTACTATTCTTTTAGCCTGCTCGGGCATGAAAAACTCCACAGCTTAGGCCAACACCATTGGTTGTAGATAGAACTCATTGGTGAAAAGAAACTTGATGTCCTTCTAATATAAGATCTCATGTTTCTTTTTCGTCACTATCATGTCCCACCCTATTCTTCCTGGTCCCTCCAACTCCAAAGGTGTCACACATCACCTTGATCTCATCCGGTGTCTACAAGAACTCAAGAAAAAAATTCTATCCTGCCAAACCATTCCTTAGAATGTTGTGGATCAGTAGAGCCTTTGAAAACTGGTGGTTTATGGTGAAATAACTATTGGGAAAAAATTTCTAAGAGCACCCCCCATATTCCACAGCTAGATCCAAAAAGGTGACTAGAGGTGGTGCCTATCCCAGACCTTTGACAGAGCACACAATCACCTAAAATAGGATCGGGTCCCCTGGAGGATTTTCTCACAGATGTTCAATAGTTTCCCCTTCCTGGATCTGATTCGCACGTCTTCTCAGAGGCATGATGCTAGATGACATCAATAGACAATAAGGAATACATTAGATAATGCTCGTATATAACAACGAGTGAAAACTTAATCCCGACCGATAGAACATAAATGATTTGGATTTCACCCTATCCAAATTAAAATAGGAAAACACTAGAACTAATCCATAAGTCGTCTTTCCTTAACCAGACATGGTTGCTTAAGGCTCATTGCGGTGAGAGCTGGTAAGGAACTCAATCAAAACTACCTCCTAAGTCCCAACAAGAATACTCCAATGCATATTGTCATCAAGAGATTATTCTTAACCTCCCTTCGATACGATTTTGTCACAAAACAACTCAGCTACCCTGGTAACCCAATAACCAAGACGAACCTGACATATTCCAAAGCGTGTTCCTGAACCCCATAGGTCCATGACTAACAACTGGCATCAAACAACATACATTTGGGAACGATTTTTTCCAGAAGAATGAGGATGAAAAAGGAAATGAATCAGTATGAATAATAAAAGAAACTCCACTAGGAGAGATGTACCAGAATACAAAATGGCATGAAAACCCTAAGTAATAAAACCTAAGTACTAAAATGGGAAAACAACCCCAATTTCCCTAAAGATATAACTCACCAAGACCAAAACTCGACGGCTGGATCCACCTCCAAGAGATTCTTTCTCTTTGCTCGAACCTATAAAATGAAAGTCTAGAAAAAACTAAAGGAAAAAAGTAGGGTGTGAGCTACAAAGCTTAGTAGGGTCTCACCAGAGATTCCATAACAGTTGCAAATAATTGATTATCCAAATAAATGCTTTCAATATTAAAGTTAAACTGGTTTGGCATTTTAAAGAATAATTAAACAAATCCCGTTATACAGTTCAAATGATGGAAATAATACTTTAAACAATGAATTTACAAAATGATGGAATATTTCTAAACAATTTCATAAATAAAACATTTATATAAAAGAGTTTATATAAATTCAACATGTATGTAAAATAGTTCAAATGCAATGGCATACATTTATATATCAAATATTAATAAAAAAGCAAGAAAAATGGTCAAATTCTAAAAGGTACGATAGTATTAACTAGCTACAGGATTCTGAACTCTCTATGTGAACTTAGAAAAATGTTTATACACACATCCCTATGAAAGTGGTCAAAATAGACTCATCACCAGCCCATCAGGTATGTGACCCACTTTAAGTATTATTTAGAACATTTTCCTAGAATAGAGTGTATCCATATAACTAACTAGCTACCTAAGTCTTACATGGAATACTATATGATGGGTGAACTATTTTAAGACTGCTTAAAATATGATCAATCCCATTCTTCTATTTCAAAAGTGCCAATTTCATTCCATTTAAAACCAAATAGGTTTTATTAAAAACATTCCTTTTTCAAATGATAAAACCAATGGGTTTCTATCAAATTAATTTAAGCCATTTTCATCGGTTTGAAATCCATTCAAAACCAATTCCATCATTACAAAATATATTTCCACAAATAAATTCAATAATTTAATTGAAATCATTTCTAATAATTCCACAATTTAAATTAAACAATTTAATTCATCCAATTTCCATAAACACAAGCATTTCAAATATCTCGATTCACTAGAATCTTGTTTTTATCAATATTATTGAAAGAAAATATAAACAATTGAATTTAAAACAAAATTTGATTTAAATCAAACAATACCAACATAATTAATTTTTCTAATCAGAATGGAACCACCTAACTCAAGGTCACAAATGTCAGGGGAAATGATAAAACACCCCATGTGGTTCAATACACCTCTGCACAACCCTATCATTACAGGAATCCACACACCAGTGGTTGATGTTTGTCATGGTCTCCTAGAAACAAAACCATATATTTTATTTCAATATAAAATAAAATATTAGATGTGATGATAGTTTTTCTCTCCTAATTAATTTTAAATTATGGAAAAACATTACATGTGATAATATTATTTTATCCATCACGGATAATTTCAAATTATCGATTAAAATATTATATGTGACGATGGCTTCTCTCTCCTAAAAAATTCTGAAATTATCATTTTGATTATCACATGTGATGATAGTTCCAATCTCCTTGAAAAAATTCCAAATTATCAGTTCATGTCAATGAATATGTTTAAAATATTTTCCTCATAATATTTTTAAACCACATTCAATATTATAGTATCTTTAAAATAAAACGATAACACATGTGGTAGTAATTTATAATTATTCATATATAATTTAAATAATTAAAATTCGATAAATTATTTTAATAATTATCATTTGGAAATCACATGATTATTCATTGTAATTATCATTTGATAATTATTTATAAATAATATTTAATAAATCATGAAATTATCATTCAATAATTGTGTTAATTATCCTGTTATAATTTTTAAAAATTACCCTCAATAATTTGTTGAAATTATCATTTGATTAATCTTTACAATTATCCATGAAAATATCCATATAATATTACTGTATCAAACCTTACAATAAACTTTAATAATACCTCACAATTATCTTTTATTAATTTAGTGCTATTATCCTTTCATAAAATATGTAATTATCTTATTATTATTTTGATAATTTTTTACAATTTAGTTTTAATAGTTATTTTCAATAAGACATGCAATTATACTTTAATAATTTCAAGTAATTATCATAAGACAATTTTATAAACTATCTCTAAATAAAACAATGTGATTATCCTATTACAATTATTTTAATAATTATATTTTGATAATACACATAATCATCCATTGATGTCTTATTTAAAATAGTCAATTTAAAATGTGAAAAATCAGGTCAAGGAATACCTTACTGCCTTTGAAACAAAAGATTCATTAAGCTTCTGCTCATCGAGACAGATTCAATGTTACCGACGACGCATAATTCCAACCAATAACAAAGAAGTTATTGAATTTAAAATATTTGGAGAATAATAAAAAAAAAATTAATAGAAAGGAACACCTCATATGTACCACGCACATGAAGTCACCCACCTTTTGGCCACTAAAGGAGGAGATCAAATGCCATTCAAGGCCTCATTATCGTAGTTAGGGAAGATGTTGGTTGTATATAATCCACACGATCGAGGCAAAGATTATTTTTATGCATTTGAGGATTATAAGAACACAAAAAATGCAGACTTGACAACCTCATTTAAAACATCCAATTTAACCCATTATTTAACCTATATTTTACAACATAGTCATTCATTTACCCTCATAAAGGTGTTGCAAGTGAAACTGATTAAAACAGCTGGGATTTGAACCTTTTGGGTGAAGCATCCATTGAAAATTGAGTTTTAGTGCATGGATAAGATGATGTGGCGTGAAAGGATATTCAAAAGGGTAAAATGAATCATATTAGATAATTAAAACTGGATTTATTTATTAAATTAAATTTGTTATTTATTAAAAAAAATTAAATTACATAAAATGTCCGTTGAGAATAAATATTATACCCTATCTAGGGTAAACAATGCATTCCAGATTCAATGATGGTCTCATATTTCTCAAACGAGGAACGGTTTGAGAGACATTAATTTTTTATTTTTGAAAAATCAGAATAATTAATTAATGAAAATAAAATGTTTTATTCTTGTGAGCGAGTTGTCTAAACTCCCGATGAGAACAAATGTTATACCTTGACTAGGGTAAACACCATGTTCCAGACCCATATGTTGTCGCATATTTCCCATTAGATACACCATTTGAGAGATATTAAATTGTTTTTTTAAAAAATATTAATTATTACTTAAGAAATTTATCTATTGAAAGAGACATCCAAATGTCTAACGCCAATGAATGTTATACCCCATTTAGGGTAAATAACATATTTCAGACACAATAGTGGTCTCATATTTCTCAAATGATTCGCCATTTTAGAGTTATTTAAATATTTTGAATAAAAAGTGCGCAACTAAAATAATCTATGTAATTATTTTATTCTATCTTTACTGAGTCTTTTCAGACCTCCGAAACTCATACATACTTAGTGTTTATCTCATAAAATATTTAATTGAATATTATGGAGTATTAATTGGGAGTTTTACCATTCTGCAATGTGTTTAACTAAAACAAAACTTTTCACTGATAAACCATTTTCACACTTATTACATTAATAATTTAACACAAGGTAATTTAGTAATATATAAACAATAATAGGATGTTACAACTGAGCATCTGAGCTCACCCTTTTTATATTTTTATTTTTCCTAGGATGTGAAGAAGAATATTATGATTTATTTATAGGGATAAGTTAAGATATATAAATGTGTTAAATGAAGACACAATGTTGATTTTTTATTAAATAATGTAATGTAAAACTTATGTATGTATCTAGTAATTTAAATGCAACTAAACTGATCGGACTTTTAGAACTTGATCTCTTCTAATCATGCCAATGTTATATAATAATGTACTATCTCTAGGTAACATAGGTTAGGGCGTTATAGGATAATATATATATATATATATATGTATATATATTAATTTTTACATGGAAATACACCTGATTTTTAAAAATTGTTTATTATGTAAAATTTTGTGTTTAGAGAAGGGTTGTTGGGGGACACAATTTAAATGATAATTAATTTTCAATAATGTTGATAAATGTTTTGATAAAAGATATTTTATTTGATGTCTTAATTTTAAAAATTTAAATTTAATAATTTTAAAATTATGGCACATTATTAATTAAATAATTATATTTTCCTTTTAGTTAAATTTTTATAATATTAAGAAGGATAGTATAAGTTAAACCAAAGATTAATATTCAACATAAATAAAAAAATTGATTATTTAATCCTAAATTATAGTATGAATCATTAATATTATGAGGCTTATTTATTTAACGATACATTGGCCATAATAATATGTGTATTTGAAAATAAATTATAAATAAATATTATAGTTACTAATAATTTATATAACTCTAAATTTTTCTCTTGACTGTAATAAATATATATTCAATTTTATTGATGGTTAGCTCTTAATGTATTGATTGGTTTAAAATCTAAGAAAATATTGGACTTAAAAAAATAATACTATAAACATAAATTTTGTATATTAACTACATGAAAAGTCCATTTTGGAAATTTATGGTGAGATTTTGGTTTTTGGAACATTAAATTTACATTATATGATAAATCCTTTATAACAATTATATTAAGAAAATATAATATAATAACTCATAAAATGAAATAAAGTAAAAATTATGATGTAAGAGTTGGATAATACTATGTTGTGACCAATGTTTTTGTTCCCAAAAGAAGAAAATAGATTTTATTTCTAGAGAGTATATGTTTTTTTCAATTTGAGTAATGAAAAAATCATATCAATTTCTCTATGTTTCAATGTAGAAATTTTAATTTGAGGATCGAGATAATTGGTATACCATTATTATTATTTTAACAACTAATAATTATTTTTTATGATATTGGATAATATTAATTAAAAAATGATAATCATTTTCATTCATGTGGTTTATCAATTATCCTATATGTAATTGAAATAATTACAAAAATCTAATTGGGTGTTTTCCTAAGGACTAGAATATGTTCATGTTTAGGGGAAATTATGCATAAAATTTATTTATATGTGTTTTGTGATATTTAAATTTTATTTAAGATATATTGGAACTTTAAATTTAATTATATTTAATTTTATAATGATTTTTGGGAAAACTAGTCAGTGTGAGATTTTTAATAATCATACATCACTTGATACCATCATTATAATTAGATGACAAAATTCAATTCAAAATTACAATGGATAAAAAATGTATATTTCTAGAATATTTAGCTTCATTGTTTTAGTAGAACCATGATCTTATTTTTTCATGAAAAATATTAATATAGGTCTCTAAGAAGATAACCTTGCTGGGAAAAGTAGAACAGATGTTAAATCATTATTTTGTGCAGTATCATGTGGTAATTTAAATATTTTAATATAATTAATGATTCAAATAAAAATAATTATAATATAGTCAAAAATTGAAATATCTAGTAGGATTTATTTTATTAGAGCTATAAAAATGTCACCTTATGTCATGTGTAAAATGTTTTTTAGATAAATTACGTATACAAAATATTTTTTTAAAATTTATTTTTATTTCCACCTTCGTATTGAATGGTTATCATATATAATACAATTTTATGAAATAGGGGATTGAAGCAATATAAGGGGAGAATTATTTTTTATATAAAATGGAGATTTTAGATAAATTAGAAATAATACACTTATAGATGAAGAAGATCTTCAAGAATAAGGGAGAAGGAGAACATACTTGAAGAGGGTGGTGGAAATCACTATAGTATCTTTAAAAATTAATCCTATATTTATAAAATTAAATATATTTAACAATTTAAATATGATTACCTTTCTAAAATATTATTTTTAGAAAAAAGGCTACATATCAAAGAGGTAACAAAGGATATAACTTAATTGATTTTTCTTCCTTTTATTTTTACAATCTACCCGTATAGTTAATTTCTTTTTCTTAATAGATTAAAATTAAATATATATCCATCATTTATTATTATTGTATTTTTTAGAGGAATTTATGAAAGATTCACACATTATTCACTTGATATAGAAACCTAAATCCCAGAGTATCACAACACAATATAGATTTCAGAAAACCATAGACTACCCAGACCTTAAATCCTACATATGAAACACACATCTTGAAATTAAATTGGTATCCATATCGAGATGTGCGGAAATGTTTTATGGAGATTTATTCATCACATGTGTTTTTGTAAGTAATAATTTTAGAAATTAAAACAATGAGAGAGTAATGTCCATGTAAAATCACGTAAATTCCCCTATATGATAATCAAATCACATAAAATGTGATTTTTTATATACTAACAACTTTAATATGATTAATCTAAATTATCAAATTAATAATACTTTTATTTTATTATATTCTAATTTCATAAAATGAATCAAATGTACCATATATACCTTTTCCTGGTAGAAATCCGTCAAAATAATTCTACCTATATAGTATGTATAATAAATTTTGGCATTAAAGTTGACTAACAAGGACATGAAATATTATATTTAGATATGGTTTTGTGATGAATTTTTTTTCCAAATATATATATATTTTAAATGTTAATTTACATGATAATTGATATAAAAAATAGGTTGAAAATCCATCATTGATATAGTTTTAAATTCTAAATAATATAAAAATGGTTGAAATCATGAATTTTAATTTTTTTAATATTTTTTAAATATTTCATCAAAATATATAAACTTCTAAAAAAATAATAAAAATTGTTAACCTTCTGTTTTTTATAATTAAATTATTTTTTACGATTTTTATTTCATTATCAATGTTTAAAAATTTAGTTGTTATTGATATTTAGGTGAAAATCATAGCCCTATATCATTATATAGAAATATACATTGAATGGATGTGATTAAATGTTTTTGAATGTATGTTAACATTGTTTCATGTGAATAATCCCCTAGGATGAAGTGCTATGTAGGAGTAAAATTTGCATGACACGACCCGAAGGAATATTAAACTCATTATTGCATCATCTATTTAAGTAAGGTGAACAAGACGAGTGAATACCATAAATAAGAGTAACATCCCCATTCCATCCTCATATCAAAATAGGCGTTATTTTATGAGTGATGTGTATGAATGAAAATCCATTCCAAGAACCTATGTATGATTATTTCGACAAAATAGATTCTCACCAATGAATAAACCAAAAACCATGATTCTAATGTAACATGAATAAAAATTCTATATAGGCCATGCAAGGTTAAATTAAAGAGGAATATTCTCTTATTAGATTGAGATTCCAACACCGTACCTTATGATAAAAATCGGATCACCCTGAAACAAGAGTAAAATTAATGACACAGACCCCACCTAAGAATAATCATAGAGTATTATCCAATTATTTTTTTATGTTTTAAATATATTAAAAAACTGTAATTAAAATGATTTAGAAATTGTCATATCAAAAATCAACATTCCTCTTCATTGAGAAAAATAGATAAATCACATTGTGAGGTTTCACATAATGTTCATCCATGAAAAAAAGAATAAAGTTATCATTAGATGAATTAAGGGAAGACTAATAGAGGGATTATTTGAGATGAAAATAAATAAATAAATTCATACAATTTTGTTATCCTACATGAAATTTGATACTCGATCATAGGAAATTTTTGTCACTTGAAATTAGTTGGTAGGAAGGTTGATTAAGATGGTTGATGTGGAATGAGGTTGCTACTAAAATTATTTGTAACTAAAATAAAAAAGGTTTCCAGAAAACCACTTATAAGGGACAAGTTATAATATTTAATTTTTTCATTAATTTACATTATTCATTAAAATATAATCATATTTCTATGTGTTTTCAAGAAAATATCCATGAAATGTGTAGATAGGGGGTTAATTAAGTTATTTAAAATTATATTCTATTTAAATTTACCTGATTAGGTAGTTTCAAATATAATATTTTTGATAACAAAATTAGATATGGGTTGTATATGAATATGGAAAAAATAACAAAAATTGAGATTTATAGTGGTCTGAGTAAGAAATATCCAAAAATCCACTCGACTAACACTCTTACCCTTGAGTTTTGTTTTTTTCACAATAGAATTAATTTTTCTAGGGTCTCTATAATGAGTACAAGTATTTGTTACCTTTTAAATATGATAAATATATTTTAATCATTCTCTCTATATAAATGAACTGTACATAACCATGAGAAACTAAATCACAATTATTCCATATTGAAAATTAAATTAATAAAATATATTTGGATGTCTGTGAAGTGAATAGTTGCAATATGAAATCGATAATAAATGATACAAAATCTAAGGAATATATTAGACATCTGGAATTAGGTTCAAAAGTTCTTCAATTACAGGATATAGAATTTTATAGTCATTTATAGTAGATATGCATTTTTTATTTTCATTTAAGATGTTTTTATAAAGAACGTATATTTTCCTATGTATATATAATTTCTTAATATAGTGGAAAACTATTTTACTTATACCAATTATTTTGAATTTTACCCAAATCATATATAATAATCTAAACAATCTAGTGGATAATATTTTTAAAATATTAAGAGATATATTCATAGTGGATTATTTAAATCTTATTAAAATATGAAATAAACCTATATTGATGAGATGGAAGGAACTATCTTTATCATATCTTTCCATTCTTAGGAAACTAAACATTATATTAATCAATTATTTCTTTTCTGAAAAATCCTTTTCTGATGCACTTAAATGAATATATTATATTATCAGAATGTCACACCAAAGGTAAGGAATATAATCATATAGAATCTTTATAGGATATTTGGATATTCATAAGATTGTAATATGATATTACAATTTCTATAAGATAATTTTTAGAGTATATTCAGAACATAAAATACACCATATCATTGATGTCATGGTTGTATAATATAAGATCAATTTACTTATTGTGTAAGATAAATATTTCATGAAAAATATACATAATATAACCATACACATAAATTATAATAAAATACTTCAAAAATTTCCTTGATGATATTAATGTATCTTGATTTTCAATTTTCTTTTTTTGTATGATAGAATACTTTACTAATTGTTTTACTAACAGAGATTTATAATTTTTAGAATTCATAATATAATTTACCTTCTCCATACTATAATTTTATTTTATAGTTTATAGCCTCTTTATAATGAGATTTATAAGATAATATTAATTGGAAAATATTAAACATACATCATAAGAAGTGAGATTCATTTAAATGATAATTATTTCAAGTGTAAGATAAAAATATATTGTATGTTTATTTCCATTGATATATAGAATACATTTAATATCCATAAAATAGGTCTATTTGTTTTTGTCACATGATTGGTGAATAAGATCAATTTTATTATAACTTTTTAAATAAAAATATTAGAACATATTAGAATATATAGAGATATAATATTGCACACATAATACAAACTCTTTATAAAATATGTATGAATTGTTTGGTGCATTAAATGGAATAAATTATAGATTTATCTTGGAAAAAATAATTCTACGAATCATTATCATCCATTTTATGATTATAAATCTCATTGAATGATCAAAAATAATTTCACGAGAATAGTCTAAAACAAAAAAGAAAAATATAATTTACATTTTTTATAGACATTTCTTATCACACATTTTAAGGTATGAAGAAATGAAAAAAAATTGAAACCAATGTTGTAAAATAACAATTCTAAATTGAAATAATAAGACAAAATAAATTTTAATTGAATTTCATATGAACATGTATAATAAATAAAATAGTTATGATGAAAAAGGAACAACAATAATATTCAAGAAAAATAAACCTACAATGAGGATAATGAAAATAGTAGAACATTGAAATATTTTCATTCAAAACATAAAATATTTAAGTGAAAAATAATTCAAATATTTGGTATAAAAAAGATAATTTTAGTTGAAGATCAATATGTAAGAAAAATTGTATTATTTTGGTGAAGGAGTATTTTTAGGTGGTGATTTTAAAAATTTCAAGGGTTGGTATAAAGGTTTGGAATAGTTAGTATTAGGGCATTAAAACTCTCACCAATATTATATCCCATGTTGAAAAAAGATCATACAATGCATGCATGATCACCTAGACTGGTCCTTAATAATTTGGATTAGATATCAGTAGAATCTTGTTGATGTATGTGCATTTAAATATGATCCATAGGAGTTATAGTTACCATAGTTGAAATATTTGGATAATGATATGATCTCTATACATCAAACATTAGATTTTTTTCTTCAATAAACATTGGTGGGATAAAAATATCTATAATCCATTTGTATGTGGAAGAATAAAAGTAATCATGGAAGTTCCCAGTGTATGTATGATCATATGTGATACACTTCATCTAGAAACTTGTTAATTAATTTTTCTATATCACTTTTATAGTAGTGTAAATATCTGGTGAAGACATTCCATATTTTTTAGTAATGTTTCCAATGTAGTTTCTCAAATTTACCTTACATACTTAGTTGAGGACATTTCTTTCTAAACATCAATCTGATTTTCGATGAAAATAAATGATTTAACAATGTGAGTATAAGACTTCAGTGAAAATTTATTTAATTTACATGTAGATGTCACATAAAATTCCTTTGGCCTAGAAAAACGTCATATGCATCAGATTAAGATTCCAATATCTAATTTTGATCAATGATATGACACATATAGACAAAAAATATAATCTAAAATTGAAAATAAATTTTCAAAAGGACCAACCATTTTTCAAATATTGATGATGATAAAACCTACATCCTTTTTGGGTTTTATAGTTTCATCCTAAATAATCAAGACATTCAACATAAGATGTGTACAAATCTCCACCTAATATTAATTAACATTGGATATTATAATTCATAAAATACTCAATATCCTCCTACCATATTAAATCGTACTACACTAATGTTTATATAAGACATAATAAAAAATAATCTCACATTCAATAAATTATACCCCAATAAGTAGGGTATCTATATCTTGAGATACACATTCTAGCTTCACTTCCATTATAACCAAATCCAGAAACCCTTATAATGATGATTCATCACAGGTTTTCTTTGATATGTTCTCCATTAGTAATTGAATCATTACTTTTAATCCTTTAATTTAATTATTTTGAGATTTATTTTTTCTCATAAGTTAGTATCATCTTGATATACTAGAATTGATTCAAAAAGATCTTTCTGAGAGTATACTGGCACCCCTTTAAAACAGAATTCCCATTAAGAGTCATCATCTCTATACAAGACTCAATAATATCATTTATAACACATTAAACATAGAAATCAACTTATAATAGCTTTTACGACCCCCTCACTAAAAAAATAATATTTCAAATATGAATATTAAAGATGGTATGATTTTTATGAATCAGGGAAGATATTTTATGGTGCACTTCATCACTTGGATAGTAATCTAAAAATAATTTTTCATAAATATATTGATTTCAATTATAGTGAGGAACTTATTAAATGTAATATTGTTCACCATATTGTGAAATCAATTTTTTCTTTGCTATATATAGAGTAGATTAATCACCTTCTTCCAAATCCCCTTTATCAAAATTGATAGCACCACCAATGCTGAAACTAAAAACTTATCTATGAATATTTGGACAAGATTCTAATGCAGATATATTTAAAATTGAGGACTAACTCTAGATATATTACATATTTCCTTCTATTTACCTTAAATAACCATCCTTGAATTGGTCAAATCCAAATATTATCATTGTCACGAACCGAATCGGGTCGCCATCCGAACCGACGCCCGACCCGGCCCGCGGCAAGGCCCGAAGGGCGTTCCCGATCCCCACGGGCTGGCACAAGTGCCCGGGTATCAAAATAAACCTTGGGAATGATTTACCCGAGTGAATAAATGTAATGAATCCAACAAAAGTAAACCAAAAATAGATAAAGGTTACAGTCAAACATGTAGATAACCAGACAGGTTTTTGGTTCACAAGTACTCAAAACCCAAATAACACCAAAACAAGATAACCAAGAACAAACCTAAGGACTGTCGCCCGGTGTAAGGACACCGCCTCTAGGCCACCACCAAAACGCCACGTAGATAGTCCTGCTAACAACCTGATCCACTGCTCCCAAAAGGTGGACCCCTACCTGTATCAGAAGTAAAAAGGTCTACTTACACCCAAGGGTGTAAGTAGGGTGTGAGCAATCGGCCAGCAGGATATCACCAATAAAAAATTCCACGCACAACTATCAAAAGCCAACCAATTGCAATGCTGAAATAAAGATAGAAGGAAGTGCAAAAGAAAATCATTTTCATGAAATGATTTAAAAGAATGGCAGTTCAAGATAAACACATTAGGATAGCAGTTCAAGTGACATATCACGTATCAGCATGCACGCAAGGTAACTGGTGGCACCAAGGAATGGGAAAGGCGCTATGGGTATTAGAACTAGTGGGATCCTAGAACGTCGTGTCTCGGTGAAACGTGGCTTAGGCGGCCACGACCCTCAGATTTACGTGGCTTAGAAGGACACGACCCTCAGAACACGTGGCTTAGAAGGCCACGACCCTCAGATATCATATGTTTAGTTAGTGTTGCAGTCGTCAAACCTGCCAGTGAAACTGGGTCGGGTCATCTCCGGAACACTAGCTCACTAGTCCCAGTCTCCCCACCTAATACCCCGACTTCCCTCCTTGTGCCCACCAAGAGATCAAAGTTCACATAACATGTCACATTAGCACCTCGAGCCAAATGGGTCACCTGCACACTGATATCCTCTTTGAAAACCACACACGCACCAAAACTTTTCTTTTTAAAAACATAAACCACACTGCATACGCTTTAAATTAAACTAGGCGTATAACTTAACGAAATCACTTTTTTTATTTAAGAAAACCACTAAGAAAAATTATTTAACAGTTTTCAAACATGTCGCAAAAAATTTTAAAGGTTAAAAAGTCACCCAAAACCCTCTTTCTATAATAAAACACATTATGACATGCCAACACACAACCTGCGTCATCCCAAATCCCTGACACACACTGCACGGTTTACAAATAATAATAAACAGCCAAAGTGAGTTTCCGCGATAAAAGAAATGGGCTTGCACCACATGAATGTACCACTGGCAAGTAAAATGCGCATTTAAGAAAAGTAATTAAAACTAATTTGTCAATACGAAAACTAATTAGCAGGGTGATGAAAAATTAAACCAGCACGCAAAAGATCGCCAAAAGATAATTGAGTGCGGAATCACCTACCTCAAACAGGAACGGGAAAGGACACGGTGCAAGACTCTAGTTGCACCGTGGTCGCACCGTCTTGAGCCGTCAATCAGGTCCTAAAGACAGCAGAACGCTCAACGGGTTTAGAAAATTGTTAACATAATAATAATGATGATAATAATAATAGCGATAACATAATAATGATAATAATAATAATAATAATAACATAATAGAATAATAATAATATAATAATAATATCAATAATAATAGTATTGATAATAATAATTATAAATAATAATAATAACAATAATATTAATATTAATAATAATAATAGCATAATAATAATAATAATAATAACAATAATAGTATAATAATAATAGTATTATTAACATAATAATAATAATATGATAATAATAATAATAATAATAATATAATAATAATAATAACAATAATAATAATAATATTATTATTATAATAACAATATTATTATTATTATTTACATAATTATAATAATAACATATTAATATTTATAGTAATGATATAATAACTAACATATTAATAACAATAACAAAAGAAAACAAAATATCTTATTAGATAACTTAAAATAATAAAATAAACTAAATGAAAAAATAAAAATAAAAACAGACCTGCACGGAGGAGGCCGAACAGGGGCGCCGGAACGGAGAAGAAGTGGAAGAAAAAGAAAGGGAAGAAGAAGGAGAGAAGAGGAAGAGGAGAAGAAGAAGAAGAGAAGGAGGAGAAGAGGAGAAGAAGAAGAAGAGAAGAAGAAAAGAAGAAGAGAAGAAGAGGAAGCAGGGGCGCGCCGGCTGGACGGAGGGCTGCAGCAGGGGCGGCGGTCGGCGGGGGGTGATGGAGCGGCGCATCAGAGGAGGTGGCTGGTCCGGCGAGGGTGCAGGAGCGGTGTAGTAGGGGCGGGAGCGCCGGATGGGGCCTTGTGCGGTGTGCAGGAGAGGACAACGGCAGTGGGCAGAGAGGTGGTCTGGTGTGCGGTGAGTAGGTGGCTCCGGAGTGGGTGCAACAGCGACGACGAGGGGGTGTAGGAGCAGGGCGCAGCCTGAGAAAGGACAGTGGGAGAGAGTGACTGAGCGGAGGGGTGGCACGCCGGTGAGCAGGAGAGAGGGGAGGGATGAAGAAGAAGAGTGGGGAGAGGGGAGCGCGGATGCAGGAGGTGCGACGTGAGGGTGAGGCCGAGCGGAAGAAGGAGAGAAATGAAATAAATAAAAAAAGAGAGAAAGGGTGGCGGCGGCTAGGGTTTGACATGGGGAAAAAAGTTAAACAGATTAATATAATATAATAATATTAAATATCATAATAACATTAGAAATAATAATATTATTAGTAATAATAATTATCAAAATCCTAATAATAGTAACCGCATAAAAATAATAATAATATATTAGCCATAATAATAATAATATAATAATAATTATAAAGATAATAATAACAATAATAAAAGCATAACATTAATAATAATAATAATAATAGTAGTATCAATGATAATAATAATAATTTAAATAATAATAAAAGTTAACATCTGCCATTGATTCGTCCGCGCAAGGGGCACCGTGCGTTGAAAAAGGCAAAGCTGCATGGCCTTGCCCATCCCCTACCCGTGCGCCAAGCGGCGTAAGGCCCGCGCGCGCGCACCGTTACCCCAACGGGAAACCCAAACCAGGTTCGGCTCATGATACAACCAAATAATTTAAATAAACCGGCAATTAATTTATGAAATAAAAATTTAAAATTAAACGTATACCACAAAAAAGTCCGGGCGTGACAATCATGCTCTACAAATTTATATAATAAATGGTTAAACCATAGTAAAAAGTGGAATATCGATTAGAACCTGATTTTCCACTAATTTTACATATGTTATATTTACCTTCTTGATTCAAATATCATTCAACATAAATAATACAATAATTCATTATCTACTTGAAATTGTTTCGATCTATAATGGGTCTTATAATCCCAATCATGTATTGTGTTCTTCAGATGGTTCTTTCACACTTTTAGTAACTTCCTCATATATGTTAGTAGTAACTATTGATCAAGATATCTCCTTCCAAATATTATCGTGGTTTGATTCCATATCCTCATAGATTCTAAATAGAAATAAATTTCTTAAAAATTTACTTTGGAAAAATAAATCATGTTTCAGAACCCCATAACTTATGTTTTTCAACACATAACAATGGATATTCACGGTTTTAACTAGTCTTACACCATCTTTGAAAATGATCATTGATTACATTCTCCAAAATGTGTAGAAATTAACAATTTATTTTTATAAATTTGGAACATATATTTTATAAAAATTTATATATATTTAGAGGTTTCTATATAAAAATAATTATAACAAAGTATCATCATGGAAAAAATATTGTCAAAATCATCATTACGTATAGTAATTTTGGATTGGTCAAACATCATGAGAACATTTCTTTTTGGAATCATTGCCTTTACTTTATTTCTTATCTACATATATCATTCCAAATAGATAATTTATTACCTCTCTAGGGATAATCTTATCAATGGAAGATAAATAATATTTGAAATTTATATGAAATTCATGAGGAAATATACATACTTTATACATTTCTTTTAATAATATTAATAAATCATTCTAATTTACATTTGTTGTTACATTATTCTCCAAATCTCCCAAATGAAACACTAAGGTATCATAAAATTCATGAACATTCATATCAAAAAATAATTCTTTTATTTTCTCATCCAAAAAATATACCCATCCTTAGTGGTTGATAAATTTAATGAGAAGCATATAATTCTTGTTAATCATTCTATAATCAATGGATTTTTATTGAATCACCTTCCTTGCCAATCTAGAGAAATTATATGTACATGTTGATGCATTATATTATCTCATAGTTGTCCCCATGACTATAGATGTTTTATTTTATGTCAAAAATAAATAATAGAGAGAAATTCCAATATAGATATGATGTTTACAAAGGGGTTAAGTATACGACTAGTTTTCTTACTTTTTTCTTGTGATAAGTGAAGGGTTGCATAGTGTGATATGAAGTGTAATCATGAAAATATTAGGCTACATGTCACAATATAATATGATTATCACTTAATGAACATATATAATTATATATTTGAATATTGAAAATACTAATTTACTAAATATAGATTTTGGGTTATTAAATTATAAGATAAATTAAATATAAATAACTAAAATTAAGAAATTATAATTTAGATAAGATAAATTCAAATATGTTACCAAGAAAGGTTTTTGTGGAATGTTTTTCTAATTAATGTTTCTTGAGGATACATGATATAGAGATATATCATTTTTTTACATGATCTCTTAACAAATTATACTTGGACTAATATTCTTTACTCTAGAATGTATCATGTGTTTCTTTGAAAATTTCCTAAAACTAGAGACATCAAATTTTATTGGAACATAATTAAAATTGAATCCACAATCCATCAGAAAGTGTCCCTTCCATAGAACAATTTAAGAAAAAATTAATGATTTAATATATATATATATATATATTTATATATAGTAGTTGACAATGAAACTGAATAGTGTTTTTTACTGAACTATGATACTAAGGATTTTCCTAGAAAATGAAAAATCCAAACGTACTTATCTAATAGACCTTGCTTGATGTACAAAGATATGACATCTTTATAAATGAATATTTATTACATTATAAAAACACACACCTGATGACTGTAATAGTTTACTGAACTTAGAAACATGGAAACATAAACAACTAGTATGAAAAAACATCTACATCATCTCCTATATTTTCCTCTACAACAAGAACCCAAATTTGACACATTGTACTTAATACCTTTGGAATGGAAACATAATAAAGTCTGAGATCCAATTATTAGTAAGGGTAATCATAGATAACATAAAAAAACAAAAATATAAGAATGTTAAAACATGAACATAAATTGTGAATATCAAAATCATGAGTCATGAAATACATTTTGCCAGTTTGTAAGGCATAAATCATAAAGGAACAAAAATCATGATAAAAATGAATTGGAATAAAAATTGAATTTTCTACAAAAATTAATAATATAATATGAATTCCATAGTGGCCAAGGCATTTCTGCCAAAACCATCATAAAGGACAAAGTCCATTACTGAACCAGGTTTAATTTTCGTTCCAACTATGTATTAATAAACAAGTTTTACTTGCCGTTCCAGCCCTGTATTATTTAACCGAGATTACATTCCATTGAAAACATCTCTAAATAATGAGATATAAATAATTACCCAATGAATTGGAGGGATATATATGTCCCACCAATCTTATAATGAAATCATTATTTAATGTTCTACAAAAACATAACTCATTCATCATAGCGTGACGAAAGAAATAAAATTTGTTTCTTAACCATCATTCCATTATAAAATACTCCATATAAACTTTCATACCATCATTAGAATAATTAAATCATGGTAAAAAATAGGTATTATACTATTTAATTAGTTTTATCTTAAATGGAAGATAATTTATATAAAACATTTGAAGTTAATTATTGAGGATAATATCATTTCTTCTTCAAAAATGTTTTCCTTTCTCAAAATGAAATGTAATTCTAAAAGAAAATAATTTAGTTGAAAATAATATTGTAATCATGTAGAGGAATATTCTTGGAAATAAGGAATAAAAATACCTCTACTCTAAATAAGTTTAAAAACATTCTCTACGTACTTTAACCAGAAAAGATAAAAAGTACATCATATGATAAATGAAAGAAAGATTCTTTTCAAAATACGTATTAAAAGTAAAAAATGGATAAATTTGAATTTGAAAATAAAAATACGAACAGTAAAAAGTTTATGAAAATATTTTTAGAAATCATGAACATGGATGATAAATATACCCCCAGTAAATACTTACGTATAAACAATACACGATAAAAATGAGATTGCAAATTTATACCTTACTAATTTATAATCATTCGGATCATATTCTTCAAAAAATAATGAAACTTATATGAATATTTAAATATCCTAAAGTTCATTATAATAATAATAATAACATTCATGGTAAACATATACACCATAAAATATAATTAGATGGTGTATAAGGCATATGTCTTACATAAATAAAAGTTAGACAACATAATCCCTTAACTTAGGTCTGATTTGCTTAGTATGTATTTGAAACTTATGTATAATGATTTAAATAATGTAATTGAATTATTCCATAATCATAAAAAAAACTTACTATATCATATATGATTATATTCTCATCTTTTTGGTAGTATCATTTCATTGTTACATGTTATTCAGGTATTAACAGCATTATGTTCTTATGTATATTTTCTCAAATGAGTTTTTGTTTCTATTATATGGTTATAGTTAGATCATTTAAATATTAATATTAGAATAAAATATATAATTATTATTCATTCAATTAACTTATATAATTATTCTTTAATGAAGATCTTGCAAAATGAATCATTTCACATCGTGGAGACGGTAAGCTGTACCAACGCATGAGTGATTATATCATTCACATAATTGTTAAACAGTATTTATATGGATTCTGTATAATATTTCAGAATCAGTATAATTTTATAATAATAATATATAGTTTTTAATTCCATCATTATATCCATCCAAGTAAGTTGGTGATTAAAAATATATGACACTATATAGTGGAGACGGTAAGTCGTACGTACGCACACATGGTTATTTTATTTTTCATAGGATGGATATAAGATTTAATATTGTTGTTTCATATTAATAACAACATATCATTATACAATTGATACATGATTTATTACATAATAATTAAATTACTCATAAAGAGGAAGTCAAATATGAATGATGTTTGATAGAATCAATAGAGGAGATTACATCTTCTTTCATGTTCTTCCACTAAATCTCATCTTAGAGTGCTAGATTTGGAATTTAAAAATAACCATAACCTATATAATAATACTATAGAAGTTGATAAGTGAAATTGGAAGGGTATGTCCGAGTTGGAAGGCTCAAATGGATGTGTAGATGTGAGGGATTATGTTCCCTTTTATAATAAAGGTGTGGGGAACATTTGGAATCCTAAAAAATATTAGTTTATATTAAAATCAATCCACATGCAAAAATCCTCCAAAATGTACCAATTTATAATATTATATGAGATAGGGTTTTAATATCATCAATAAATAAATAAATTTTAGACATGTTTCTCTGTCTATAAAAACCATATCTTTTCAATTTAACACTTAATTATTCTATTTAATTCTAGCAAGGCTAAAAAATATTTCAATACTAAAAGGGTAAAATATTTACTTATTTGATGTAAATTTGATCATAAATAAATTATTTATAATATTTATCACCATATCATATTAATTATATATTTTTAAAAATGGTTTATGATGTTTAAATAATTTATTATACATAATTTTTACAAAATATCAATAGTGTCCATTTTAAAACTATTCATTTCTTGGATTTTAACAAATAACAAGATAAGAATTTATCATAGAAAAAAATATTTTATCACATCCCAATGTTGTCATGGTCATATATAAAATTAATTAGAAAATTTAATTATTCCAAAATATATTTATTTTATTATTTTTATGAACATTTATTTGTTATTTACCTTAATAACATAATTACAACCTCAATTTTGTGTAATTATTTAATATAATTATGTATTTTATAAAATTAAATATAATTTAGTATGATGAAGATAAATATATTATATATAATAATAATAGTTTTAGTAGAATTTATCTTCTAGAAAATATTCCATGAAAAATGTTGTATTTATTAGACTATGAGTGTGACAACTTTAGCACTGCTTGAAATAAAATAATATAAGTGTCATAATCTCTTATATAAGGATCCATATGGTCCCTAACTCGAATATTGGATGATTTTGGTCGCTGTATACTTGAAAAATGAAATTTTTTAAAGATTTTTTTCATTTAAATGTTATTATCATTTTAATAAGAAATAGTTCACTGATTTTTTATCAGTTACATAATTTATGCATCATCCATATATAAAAAATTAAGGTAATTATTTATTTCTTAAATCTTTAAAACTAATTACCATGATAAATAGAAACATTTTATCTTAAAAATTCGTAGTTATATTCAAATTTATATTCTGTATAACCTTAGTTTAAAAATGATATATTATTTAAAACATGAATGTAGAATCTATAAAATTTCATAAAATAAACTATTATAAATACCATAATATCTTCCAAAAGGACCCAAAATATCAAAAGTAAATTCATATAATGGTAATGTGTTTATTAAGATAAAATTTACCATTTATATTCGTTGATAACACCCATTTTTTACATATGTGAAGACTTAAAAGATATCAAAGACAAAGAAAATGACACTTTCTGTCTTTCATTGATTTAAATATTATTTTAAGTCATTTTCAGGGATATAAGTACATTAAATGAAAAAATTTCAATCATGATATGTTACGGGTCTAATTTCATGCATCAAAATTTTTTTTTTTCATTTTTTGGTCATTTTATAGTCATTATAATTTTTTATCCTAAATTACCTAATTTACCCTTTATCGTTGTAACAAAATTTACCATGGATATTATTCATATTGTTCAAAAATAAATGGGACCTAAATAACAAATTTGGACCTTAGGAATCCAAAATTTAAATCCATTTATCATAATTAAAAACACAAAATATTCATAATTTTATTTAAA
The DNA here is from genome assembly GCA_963277665.1 of Viscum album. Classification (NCBI taxonomy): domain Eukaryota; kingdom Viridiplantae; phylum Streptophyta; class Magnoliopsida; order Santalales; family Viscaceae; genus Viscum; species Viscum album. Next base: position 884,853,817 of record OY728139.1, on the reverse strand, counting down.
ATAAATCTTGTAAAATGTCACAAAAATTGTATTTTAAAAAATTAACCCTTTTTAAATGGAAAATGTTTTTATAAAAAATTCAAGTATAAATATATTTTAAAAAACTATAATTGGATAAAAATGAAACTATTAAAATTCCAAAGTAATACAAAAAATATTTTTACTATGTAATTACTTTAAATTAGAATAACCATTTCAAAAAAAAATCTGTATTTTCGCTATTCATCAAAAAAATGAAACTGATTAGAAAAATACCAAAAACTATATCAAAGTAAACTTTTATAATCATCATTAAAATAACAAGTTTTATTTTTAAAATTTAATATAAAAATGATTCAAAAACAAGATTAAAATTTGATGCACTATTAAAAGGAGGAAAAACTGCATTTTTTAAAAACAAAATATCTTTTATCTGAAAAATTGATTTTTTTATATTATGTATTGATAACATATAACATAAATTTTAAAAATTATATTTAATATATTACATATATATTACATTAATAAAATCCATCATGAGTGATATTTTTATTTTATAAACTCATTTATATTTAGCCTTTCATGAAATGGATTCTATCAAAAGAATATGAAAATGTTTTTAACGCAAGCTAAGAATAGTGTTGTGTATACCACAAGAAAATCCGGAGTTCTGTATTGAAAAATTTTATCTTTGGTTAGTGTAGAAAACAAGTCCTAAAATAGATTTAAAAAAGAAAAAATTATTTTATAGAAATCTCAGGGTGTTATATTATAACCCCATTAAAATGAATTTCTCCCTCGAGATTATTCTTAGTGGTTAAAGGATTAATATGTGAAAGTTTATTTCATAGAAACGTAGATAAAAATAATGGATAAATCTTCCTTTTAAAAGGAAAAGTTATAAACATAACAGTTAACCAAGGTAACTCATCACTGGGTTTCCACATAAGAGAACATAGGATGGAAGTGAAAACATGGATATGGAAGAGAAATATAACCATCAAATTCTGATGGAATATGATAGAAAACTTAATTAATAAAAAGTTAGCTATCAGAAATCCATAAATATTTTATGATCTATGGGACCATCTAATTCACCAGATAAGAAGGTACTAGGATAATATTTTTTTTCAACATCATTTATATATAGATGATGAACATGAAAACAAATGCTATCATGATTTCAGAAGAATAACGTTGTTTGTCATACCTTGAACAATTTACACATCATATATTTTTCAAATAATTGATGTTGAATTTTACATTCTTAACAAATTAGTAGATCATGTAGACTATAAATTTAATTATAGGTCATTTCATCTATCATTATCACAAAAATGTCAACAAACGTTATCAAATATACAGAAGTCCATCTACAGTGAGACTTATTATATATGGTTCCAAATATTTTACTTATACATCATCTATCATACCCCTTTTGAAAACAAAACTAATTTATTCAAAACATGGACTTCTCATAGGCTAGTTATAGTGCCTATAGGCCTATCATACTTCAGTTGTGGGCTTGATTCCCATAGTCATTTCCAATGTGACATGTTTTCATCCGTCCTGCAAGTTGTCCTTTTTCTAAAACTATATTATTATAAAATTCTAGAAATGATATTTTAAAAAAATTATCCATAAACAATACTATATTATTTCCAAATTAATCCATTCCAGCCTTTAGAATTGCCAAAAATACTTCTATCTAAAATCACAATACAAAAAAACTATTAAAGAAAGGTCTTATAACAAGCATGTGAACACCTTCATTTAACCCCCATATATCATAATAAATATCTTTTTGGTCACATTCCAATCATTTTAATGACATTATCATACATTCTCTTGAGTCATGTTATTTACCTAAATTACCAAATATCCTTATTGAAAGCATTCATGTTTCATTATTCCAAAATTTATTGGATATATTCTTTATTTCCCAAAAATTTATATACATTATCCATTATATAATAAACATAAATACTTAATTAACTCCCCAAAAACTATAATCATCTAATTTAATTATTCAAATCCAAAATATCTGTATCCATATGTCATTGTTATAACAAAATTGAAATATTTAGGGTTACCATTACTATAATGTGTTTTGAAAAAATATATGAATCACTTTTCATGGTTAATGGTACCATATACATATGGGAATACCTCAAAGGACCAATACATATATATTTCAATATTCTATAATACCATAAAATTTCATAAAAAAAAATCATTCCTGATAAACATGAAATCATTCAACTATCTTCTTAAACCATTAACCAAGATTCAGCAATTTCATTCTTCTCATATGTCATTCATGGTCTCTTCTTCATCAATAATATTAATACCACTCATATTATCATTCATATTCTCTTCATGGTCATTCCCCCAAGGTCTTCTATTTGCATAATGAACATACATTGCATATTTAAATCATTTAACCATAATTGATTTCTTTAGAATACCATTATCATTTTTCATTGTTTTATGTGAACCTTTTGTTTTGAAATTAACTACATTGTGTCCTTATTTTAAAAATTAAAATAATCTTATTTTTATTTTAAAAAAATCTCTTTGATGTCTCTTTCCACATGATTTAAATGAAAAAAATTGAACACTCTTTCATTTGTGGGCATCACAAAATTCCATATTTCTCTTATTAAGTGGTTTAGGAAATAGACCAATGTTCATATTATTGATTATATTATGAGATTGATGATTATCCATAATAATTATGTTTTTATTTCCATATCCAATTTCATTTGGATTCTCATGAGGAATATCATTGAATTGTCCATCATATTCTCCATTAACATGAATCCACTTGTTTCCAACCATTTTATAAAACCCAAAAAACAATAGAGTATGGGGAAACAATCATTCTAGGATAAACAAGATAATAATGGGGGAATACTCTAAATATATAACATCTTAGGTTTAATCCTTAGTTATTTCTGATCATCACCCAAATTATAGGATTTTAACTTATAATGAGACTTATACTGAGGACATCCCTATACATAGCTTAGAAATATCTCTAGGGATCTCACTAATGATTTCATATACTGCTTTCAAAAGTTAATATAATCCTTTAAATTGATACCATGTATAATAGAAAAATCATTACATAAATGGATATTACATCTTTTAATATGAATATTAATCACATTATACAAACTCACACTCAGGGATCAAAATAGTTTATTTCCCTTGGAAACATTGAAACATAGGGAACTGGTTCATAAAATATCTACATCATCTCCTTCATTTTCCATCACAACTAGAACCCTCTATGACAAATCATACTTAATTCTTAGTGAATGAAAACATAAAATATGGTGACATAAAATTCTATGTAAGGGTAAACATGGATAACATAAAAAAAAACATAAAAACATAATGTAAAAACATGAACATGAATTTTGAATATCAAAATCATGATTTATGAAATAAATCATGGAAGTTTGTGAGGAATCAATCATAAAGGAACACAAATCATGAAAAACAATATTTTTAATAAAACATGGAATTGTGAAAAAATATTAAGCACATTATATGACTTCTAAAGTATCCAAGCCATTTCTTCCAAGACTATCATAGAGGACAAAGTCAATTACTAAACCGGGTTTACTTCCCATTCCAGCAATATATTATTAAACCATGTTTACTTGAAATTCCTGACCAATATTACACAACCATGTTTTCTATCAATTTCATCCATTTATATCTCATGAGATATAAATTATTATACAATTAATTTTATGGAGATATATGTCCCACTCATCTCAAAATCAAATCATTCTTAAAAGTTCCATAAAAACATAAACCACTAATTATAACAGAACCCAAGAAATAAAATGGGTTTCATAAACATCATTCCAACATAAAATAATACATATAAAATTTCATTCAATAATTAAAATAGTCATTTAATAGTAAAATTTTTGATAACACTGTTAAAATAGTGTTGTCTTCGATGGAAAATAATTTTGATAAAACAATTGAACATAATTTTTTGGGACAGTATCTGTTTTTCTTCAAAAACATTTTATTTTTTCAAAATGAATGTAAATTTTAAAATAAAATAATTAATTTGAAAATAATCTTGAAATTTGGTTGAGTAATATTCCTTGAAATAAGGCCTAATAATACATCCATGATGTATATGTTAAAACAAATTCTCCTTTTACTTTTTTCTAAAAAAGTATAAATGTACCTCATATAGTAAACAAAAGAAGGATTCCTTCAAAACCATGTAGTAAAAGAAAAACATTCTAAAAATGTCTCTAGAGATAAATATAATAATATTAAACATATTATGAAAAAAATTATAAAACATGGATAGTGATAATAAATAAACCCTTAAAAATACTTATAAACAATCTCGAATAAAAATAAGATTGCAAAATTATCCCTTAACAAATTATAATAAGTCAAATCATATGCCTCATAAAGTAATGAAAAATTATATGAAAATTTAAATATTATATCCTTAATTATATGAGTAATAAAAAAATTCATTGGAAATACAAACACTATAAAAAATAATTAAATGTGTATAAGGCATATGTCCCATAGAAAGAAACGTGAGACTAAATAATCCATTACCTTAGGTCTGATATGCTTGTTATGAATCCAAAAATCTTACATAAAGATTTAAATAATTTTCATTACTTAATCAAGAATAATATTCATTTTTATTGTATAATATACAATTATATTCTCATCCTTTTGGTGTAACATTTCATTGTTAATTGTTATTTTGGAATTAACTACTTTATGTTCTTATGAATGTTTTAACAAGTAATTTCTTTTTTATATTATTTTGTTAAAATAATATAATTTATAAAATGATATTAGAATAATGTATATAATATTTATTCATTCAATTTCTATTTATAATAATGCTTTAATGAAGATCATGTAGAACTAATTTCATCACATCGTGGAGATGGTAGGTTGTACGTATACACGAGTGACGCTATCGTTCTCAAAATTATTAAATGGTATTGAAATGAATGGTGTATACTATTTAATAATAAATATAATTTTATAAAAATAATATATAGTTATTATTTCCACCATTAGACATATCCAGGTATGTTGGTGATGAAAAACATATTACACCACAGCATGGAGACGGTAAGCCATACATACGCACGCGTGGTGATTTTATTTATCTTAGGATGGATAGAAGATAAAATTTTATTTTTTATATTCATAATAAAAAATAATTATAAAATTGATATTTGAGATACTATTTAGTAATTAATAAACTCATGAAGAGGATGTAGAATAAGAAATAAGTTTGATAGAACTAGTAGAGGAGATTACCTCTTCTTCAATGTTCTTCCTCTAAATATTCTCTTAGAGCACTAGAGTTGTTCATTGAAGAAGACCAAAACCCATATAATATTAAAAGGGAATTTTATAAGGGAAATGGATAGGGTATGAATGAGATTTAGGGATCAAATGGCCATGAAGAGGTGAGGGAGGTGGTTCCCTTTTATAATTTAGGTGAGGGGTACTTTTAGAAACCTCTAAACATTAGTTTATAATAAAATAAAAACCAACTCAAAAACCTCCCAAATTACAGGATTTAGAATATAAGATGATATAAGGTTGTAATATTATCAACCAATAAATGTTATACAAGTTTATCTATACATTCAAACCTTATATTTTAAATTTAATAGTTAGTTATTCTATTTCATTTTAACTAGGGTAAAACAAATTCAAAATTAAAAAGGTAAAGTATTTAATTATTTGATGTCAATTTGTTCATAAATAAATAATTTATAATATTTTATCCAATATAATAATAATTATATATTTTGAAAAGTTCTTTATGATTTTTATATAACATGATTATTAAATGTTTTTAAAAATATCAATTATTTCGATTTTGAAATAATTAATTTCATAGATTTTTAAAAATATCAAGATAAGATGTTATACTCAAAAAATTATTCTATCATATCTCTAATGGGTCAATGTAATTTATAAAATTCATTGGAAAAATCAGTTATCCCAAATTATATTTATTATATTATTTATAGTAATAATAATTTGATATTTTTCTTCATAAAATAATTTCTACATCAATTTTTGGAAATAATTTAATATAACTATTTTTTACATAAAAAATAAAAATAAAATTCTATTATGGATATAAATATAATATATTTCAGTTGAATACTTTTAGTCAAATATAACATTTGTAAAATCTTTCATTAAAAATGATAAATTGATTAGATTATGAATGTGACAACCTTAACACAAGTTGAAATAAAATAATATAAGTTTCACAATCTATTATATATGGCTCCAAATACTAACCAACCCGACCCTTGGATGATGATAGTCGATATAAAGTTTACAAATTAAATTTGTTATAGTGTTTTCTTCTTTTTAATTGTTATTATCATTTTAAGAAAAGTTTATTTATTGATTTTTTATCAAATAAATAATTTATGTATCATCTATATATAAAACATTAAGTTAATTATTTATTTATAAAAACTAATAATAAATTATCATGATAAATTAAAAAAATTATATTTCAAATAAGTATTTATAGTTGAATTTATTTTTAGAATATACTTATTTTAAAAATGATATATTATTTAAAACATGAGTGTAACATATTTGAATTTTCATTAAATGAAATATTATAAATACCATAATATCCCCAAATGGCCCCAAAACATCAAACATAAATTTATATTATGTAAATTTATTTATTAAGTTAAAATTTACAATTTATATTCATTGATACCAATAATTTGTCGATAAGGCAACACATAAAAGATATTAAAGAAAAATAAAATGACACTTTGAGTATTTCTTTTATTTAAATATTATTTAAGACATTTCCATGGACATGTGTCCATTAAATGACATAATATATGTCCTTAAAATGAAAAGGACCAATTTCATTTATAAAATATTCTTTTCATTTGTTTTGAACATTTTATAGTCACTATAATTTTATTTTCATCCTAAATTTCCTAATTAACCCTTTACCATGTAAACAACATTTACCATGGTCACTATTCATATTGGTGAAAAATAAAAGGGACCTAATTTCAAATTTTGGAACCTAAGAGTCAAATTTTTACATTCGTTTATCATAATAAAAAACAATTAAGTTGTAGAATTATGTTTAAAATAAAATTGGTAAAATATCACAGAAATGGTTTTTGGGAAAATTATACCTTTTAAATTGAAAATGTTTTTATAATATATTCTTGTATAAAATAATTTTAAAAATCTAAAATTGGATAAAAATGAAAATATTAATATTAAAAACTAATCCAAAACATAATATTACAATGTAATGAATTAAAATTAAAATAATGTTTTGATTAAAAATTTGTATTTTTACTTTTCCTCAAAAACTGAAACTTATCAGGAAAATATAAAAAACATAAAGAAAAGTAAATTTTTATAATCTAAATTAAAATGAAAAGTTTATTTTGTAAAATATAATATAATTTGTTTTCAAAAACATGATTCAAAATCAGTGTGCGATCAAATGGCGACAAAAATATATTCTTTTATATCAACAAATCATTTATCTATATATTTGAATTTTTTATTATATCATGTCTAGAAATCATATAAAATAGAATTTAATAATTATATTGGATATATTAAATATATATTATATTAATAAAATCCATCATGAGTGATATTATTGTTTTATAAACACACTAGAATTTAGACTAGTGTGAAATGATTTAAATCAAAAGAACATGAATTTTTGAATAATGAAAGACAAGAATAGTGTGAAGTATACCAAAAGCTAAGACAATGTTTCATATTGCACAAAATTATCTTGGTTTCGCATACAGCACATGAAATCAAAGAATTTATAAAACATTATTTTATAAAAATCTCGAGGTGTTTCAACATTCATTATAAAACTTACACCCCCAAATTAAGAATATGAGTATGATTTATAATTAAAAGAATAAGTGAATATGATTAGTGAATAATGAGAAATAGTTTCATTGAAATATCTTAAAATTAATTTAGCTGTATTTAAATGATATTATTTTGGATTAGATTTAATTATATCACAATGTAATTCAAAAAACCCAATGTATTGAATACTTCCAGTGATATAATGAATTCTCCTAATTATTCCTCTATATAACATACTTTCAACTAGTTTTACAGCCTTATCCAAGTCATGTTTTATATTCAAACTTATAGGAGTTAGATATGTATTATATATTTCAATTCAAAACATTTTATGCAAATCATGTATTTATTTTCATTGGTTTAAAAAATTTTCATAATCATTTTTAAAATTGTTTAAATCCTAGAAATTATTTCAGTCACCTATCATGCTCATAAAAAATTATTTTTTCATTATTTTTTTAAAATTCATTATACATTTTTTTTTGTATTTTGGACACAGAAATAACATCATGAACATATATTTTCAAAACAAAATTACCCTTTATATAGTTTTCTTGATAAGAGTGGTTTGTTACAATCCCCCATTTAATCCATTTCGTAAAATAAAGGGGAAACCGAGATATATGTTCCCATTTAAATCCATAAAGAGAATTCATAATTATATAAATATAATTTTGAAAGTGGGGTTCATGAAAACCATTTGGTTGTTAAATATATAATCCCTAAATTAAAAATAAATTTATAGTAGGTATATTTTACAGTATCAAATATCATTTTTAATTCATATTTGATACATATGTTAGAACGATTGAAATGGATTTTAACCTATCTACTTGGGTGAATATTTCTTTATAATCTATTAATTATTATTCATTATACTAGTTTGAGGATAACATACTCTTTTTCCAAGTGATCACAACCTACACATTCTGTTTTTTCGTGAACAACCATTTAGATCCAATAATAGCATATACATAGGGTCTATCAACTAATTCACATACCTTATTCATCCGTAACAAGTATAACTCTTTATACACTATAAACATCTAATTTTCATTATCTAAGGCCTCTTTTATAGTTTTCAGATATAACTAAGATTAAAATGTAGATAATTCTACAAGATTACCAACATTTTTTCTTAGTCATAACTCCTTCTTCTAGATATACTCTAATATTCTCTAGATATTTTTATCATAGTTTATATGTTGTCTAGGTAACAAAATTTATGGTTTTATATTATTAATCCATTCAGGATTTTGTAGATTAAAATCATTTTCCAAATCATGATCCATTTTTTGTTAAAAATATGTTCATGTCTCATTTCTTCAAGAGAATAACTTAAATCCTCAACTTGAGTCATTTTGTGATCAAATTGACCACTACCAACAAATATCACATTAGTTTATTCTTATAAAATCTTTTTTCTTCTGTTAAAAATAATTTAACATTTTGATGTAGTTGAATAGCTTGGATAGATTGTTTATTCATATTTAGTATAAAAGTTTCACTGATTTTTCAAAGTGTTCAAAATATATTCCTTTTATCCAAACACTTCACAGTATCCTACCTCTAATTTATTTTATTCCATAACTCATATGGTGTTTAATTAAAATATTCCATTTTAGAACTTTGTTAATGACATAAAATTTTGATCTAAAACCATTAGTCTATAAGTGAGTTAAAAATTTATATTCATAAACAAATATCCTTGTTAATTTATTCTATGATATTATTCCTTCGTTCAACAACACAATTCCATTATGGAATCCTAGTTGATGAAAAATTATTTTTAATACGATTCATTTTAGTTAAAACAATTTATATCAGGATTCTAAAATTCCCCTCATTGTTAATTTCAAAAAATCCCAATGTTGTTATATTTTTCCTTTTTAATAGCATAAAAAAATTTAATTAAAATGGAATAGGATTTACATTGATGACTTAAAAACCAAACACATGAAATGATTTTAAAAATAATCTAAAACATATTTGAAGGATCTTCTAGAAACACATTCTATTCTAGATGGTCTGGATATATCAATATGGAAATGTTCTAGGGGTCTATATGTAAAACTACATTATAATGGTTTAAAATATTATTTTCATTTAATTCCCATTATACATTCACCACATAGTTTCTTTTCATCCAAATTATGGTTAGGAAAGTCAGAAAAAAAAATCTCATGGAAATTGTTTTTATGGAGTAAATGGTTCAATATATAAGTCTTCTAATCCATTTCAAGGATTCATTAATTTCATAATTATAAAAATTTAATTTATTTTTACATAAAGGGGATATATGAACTAGTTATGAATTCTTATTTCATGGTTCTCTAAATATAATATATTATTACATAAAGTGTTAGAATGAGTTTTTATGAAAAAGAAACCAAATTACAATCATTCAAAAATTGATAAATACATATCAGGTTTTACTTTAAAAAACAATCATATTGTAAATTTTTTATTTTAAAATATATCATATTTATAATAGTTCCAATACAAACTATATTTCAATTTTCATTGCAAAAAAATGCTTTATAGCCTCTATCAATCATAGTTAATGAGGGGAAGTTACAGAAATCCTGACTCATGTCCCTTGAAAAAAACCTATCTATTATTTATTTTCATTAATGTTGATGTGGAATATTACATATAAATAAAAATCATACTACATGATTTTTTTAGTGACCAAAAATTCATTGTTCTAGAAATTTTATCATAAAAAGTTATGGGAATCCAGATCTATTTTTAATTTTCAAAAACTAAGACCATTATTTTATAATTTTACAATGTTAAAACCCTTATTTTTTCCATATAATTCTGGTTTTCAAAGATAATATCCATTTTAAAGATGCGTTTCTTTTCCTAAATTAATTAAATTAATAAAATAGATGGATTTATTTTTATATCTTGGTATAATGTTTTTATATTTCTTGGGTTGTTCATCGTTTTTAAATACAATATTCATATATTTTGGGTTGGTTTTTTTGAAGGATAGGTTTGATCATCTTCAATTGTATTAAAAATATCTACATCATCTTTATGATCTTGATTATCATTTTGTAGACTCTCAATATTGTTACCTTATTTAGTACATTGTCAAGTATATTTTTTCAACATGGTATTCAAATATAAATGTTTTTATTTATGAAATCCACTTCATTTTGAATATCACTGTAAAAATTCATGATGGATTTATTTATCCTTTTTCTATATTTCATAATTTATTTCCAAAATGAAAAAATATTCATATAATTCATCAAAATAGAATTTTTTATTTCCATAATAAAAAATATTCTTAGAGGTAGAACTAGAATTTACCTCTTCTAAATGTTCCACAAATAGATATTTTCCTTTTGTTTATATACATCAACTTTTAATAAACATAATTATACAATATAACTATATTCATTAAAGCCACTCCATGTGGTTTTTATAAAATTATTGGATTTAGTTTTATATCTAACCCTCCTAAAAGACATTTTAACATATGTATTCTCTTCTTAAAATTGAGGATCATTTGGCTTTATGTTCTTGATTTTCATACACTCATTAAAACTATCATTTTTATTAACTATTTATTTTTTGTACATACTGAGTGGTTTTAAAAAACTTCTCTCTTTTTCAATATATTTTTATGATTTCATGAAAAATATGAATGTTCATTATTTTATCTTGAATTACTTGAGTTATCTTCTTATCTAGATTATTTAGAAATTTTTTTACTCATATTGTTAATGTCATATTTATACGTTGAAATTTCTAAGCCTCATATACCTTCTTAATTATTATATGCACTCATATTAATTTCCATATCATCCTCATACATAATATATGTTCAAATGATATCATTTTTATTAAAATTTATGACCTTTTTTGATTGTCTAAATAAAAATAATATTCCTCTCCATCTAGGTGAATGTATTAATAAAACATTTAGTTCTTCATTTGGATTAGAAATTAGTATTCCTAAAGTATCAATAATATTCAAAATATTTGTGACTATTCAATTTAGTTGATTAGATATTTATCCTTGCATCATTATAATATTATTGAACTTCATCATGGAATTATTATATTAGAGAAAAATCACATTGTACAATCCATCAAAACCTATTGATATTATAGTTCACATTTCATGAGTTGTTCGACATTGTGACACTCTGTTGAATTCCTACAGGCCTATCTCACATATTATAGCATTCGTTTCGTCAAATTTTAGATCATAACAATTTAGTATCATTATAACATTTATAGGTTATGTCATTAGAATTAAGTACTTCTGTATGAAATTAAGATAAACTTTTAGGTAATGGTTCCTCAAATTTATTAATAATTTTTCCTTCCAACAACAATAATTTTCACCACTAAGATAATGAAATCATCCTATAGACATGCCACCTATATTGTCAACAGAAATTACCATTTTAATATGTTTATAATTATTAAAAATTTGAAATATGATAACTCAAAAGTTGTATATTCAAACACAAAACTTTCTCCCATGAATGGGTGAATAATGACTCAAGAAGTGGGTTAGTTGAGTTATTGAAAATATTATTCACTTCAAAGACACCCACATAAAGGTATGTTGGATCTAATATAATTATTAATAAGAAAAAAAAACAAATTTAACTGAAAGGATGATCTATCAAGAGATATTTACCTTGTTTCATGGAATACATATCCCCTAGAACACTCAACCAATACTATAATCCCAGATTTTTATGATTTTCACTATACCAACCAATTTTCAGGTTCTCCCAATTTATTTAATGAAAATGTTACATGTTATAATTGTTGAAGACATGTTATCTAAAATGTCCCTTAATATGAACTTTTAGGGTATTAAAAAAATAGAATAACGAGGTATGAATATTGAAATATAAATGAATAAAATATGTTTTGAATCCAATTCATCTCATTATTGTAGTAAGTGATAGTATCTGAAGAAACATCCAAATAATATATAATAAATCTATAATTGGATTTAAAAGTCATTTAATTGTAAGATATAGACATGTGTGGCCATTAATAAAAGATAATATATAATTACTAAATACTTTTAAATATATATAAAGCACTTATATTATTTTATATATAAAGAGGGTCTACATGAAGTGACAAAAACATCTATTTAGACATTTTATTTCTAATTTGACAAATATAATAAATGATAATCTCAATGGTTGTGTATATAATTTTTTGAAAAGATAAACATATAAGTTCGTAATATATTTTTTCTTATTATCCAAATATATAATAAACCTATATGGTAGGGATGGATGGAATTTTATTTATTAGATACTTTTATTATTGTAAATATGATTATTTATCTATATTAAACATTCTTGATTTATAAAAAACATTTTCTAATGCACATAAATGAATAATTTTGTTTTCTATAACTATCACACAAAAGGTAAAGAGTATAATCATAGTTAATATTTACTGGATATCAATATAATAAACGGATTGAAATATAAAATGACAATTCTAATAAGTTAATTTTCCGAATAACATTATATGATAAAACAATTCATATCTTTGATGTATATGTTGTATAAGATAAGCATGATTTAATATTTTCAGAAGAAAAATCATTCTTCATATATGTCATATGATAATATTATACATCCATGTGATAACTGAATTCAATTTTATTTACTTGATGATCATAAGATATTTATTTTCTCAATATCCTTTATGTATGATATATGAATTAGATTTATTTGATAGAGTTTATTCCTTTTGATTTTTAGGATGAAAATAGATAATTTACAAACTCTATAGGACTTTTTTCTTATATAGTAAGATAAACATTCAATAATTATCTTTTTGAAGATTATGTAATGTGGTATAAAATGACATTGCAATGAATGAATTTAGTTTACATCATATGATAATTAATTTACAAATATGGTAAACCTCTGTCATAAGATAAATTTGTTTTATAAACAAGTAAATGTCGGTGTGCATAAATTGATTCATATATTATTTAAATGTTATTGTAATGTTATATAAATTCATTTGGAATTTTTTCAGTAAAAATATCATGAATTATATAAATATATAGAGATATATTTTGAAATAATTTATATAAACACATTAGTAAATAAATAGTGATGTTGTTAATCAGTAATATGTAAAAGTTACTAGGAGATATTTGAACAATATATGTTTTTCCAACACCTTTTTACCTCTTACTATAATGAAATTATACCTTTTTCTTCTAGGAGTGAGGTGTCAACATAAATAATTTATTCCCAAGAGAATAAAAACATTATTCTCAACTCTTAAGAATTGTAATTTCTATTTATTTTATTAGGATGGTTTTTTGAATTATTGGGAATTATTCATTGGAGATTGTCGATAAACCTATTAATTTTATATTCAAAATATTTAATTCCTATTAAAATAATAATTCATCTTATCCTTTTGCTAAAGTGAATAGTGATAACTAGAGCTCAGGTGATGAACTAGAATCCTTTTTCAATTTACTAAAGGTTGAGTGTTGTATTCAAACTTAAGAGAGGAGTTTATCCATCCTGAAACATAGAGATAGTCGAATGTTGGGAACTAAAAGAAATATAGTCGCATTTTCTATTCACACTGAATAATAAAGGAAAATATTCTTGGAAATAAGAGAGAATGGTTATAAAATTTGGGGAGACTAATAATTTTGATATACAGTTAAGGTTTCATTAGTTTAATACGCAGGGTAGTTTCTCGTCACTTGTGTTCCAAATTTTTGACCTTATATTTTTCATCTATATGTTTATTTTATACTCATGATAATTCATTCTATAGGATCTAATTCCATTTTTATAATTTTTAGCAACACGATTTTATTTTTTATATAAAAGTCAACAAGATAAGAGTTTTTTTGACTAGAAGTCATTAATAGTTGACCCTGGTCTACATTAAGATACATTATAGTAATAAAAACTATTTGACATGTCCCAATGATAGATCCGTCATCAATTTGGATGCATGTATAATGAGAGTCACTCTTTCATATTTTGTTTTCTTAAATTTTTTTAATTGGAAAAAAACATGCCAAGTGATAGTGTTTATTGAGTCTCAGTCATATGCATGGACAGTTCACTCTGAGGTCCTCAACTAGTTAAAGAGGGAATAAATACCAAAATGATAATCAAATTCTAATTTTAATTCCTTAGTTATTTATTTTATTAAATATGAATTTATATACTACTTCACATATGATTACCAAAAGGACATAGATGACTGTTGTATTCCCTAGTATGATCTAAAATTCAAATAATAAAAACCTAGTGTAGAGTATAAAGAGAAACCAGAAACTATAATAGAAATCTCAATTGGAGAAAATATAGAAAACATTGTTTCAGGTTATATATTAAATTCTGCACGAATAGATTATTACATTGATATTCATAATGACGTGGGGAAAATACGTTACCATATGTAATAATTTATTGGTTCTATTGAATGAAGATTCCCGTTTTTATTCATTTCTATATTAAAAAACACTAGGATGAAGACGGTATACTTTTATCTTATAAGAAAAATACACCCCCTACTTATTATGGATGAGTTTCTTGAACTATCAACCAAAATACATAGAACAGAAACCCTATATGGTAGGGTTAACCAAGGTTTTTTATCTTTTATGTTCTTAATTTATTTCTCTGGTTTTTTGGAGGATAATAGTAAATGGATAATTAATTTTAAGAGTTAGTTTGAGTAATTATCCATTCCATTGAATAAAAAGTATATTTTATAACTCTTTCTCATTATTATTTCTACCCAATTTTCTTTTAGTGCGCTTACATGCATAATCATGTCTGGAAAAAATGAAAGTAGAGGGAAACATATAAGGGAAGCGTTACCAAAATACCTAGGAATTTTATTATTTATATTAATATTTTTATTTTTGATGAATTTTATAAATATAAAATATATATTTTTTATAATTTTTTATACCATAGTAAAATACATTTGTTATTTGTTTGATTTAACAAGTTCTAAAATTCTTGATTTTTTGTTCTTTTTTATGTTTTTGTATAATTTCATTCTAAGACAATAACTTTTTAAAGTAATATCAAAATGAATTCTCAAGCCATGAAAAGTATCTATAATTTTTTTTATCCCAATATACATTATGATAATTATTTTCATACTCTTTCTTGTAATTCATTTCTTGAGAATATCAGGAATTATGTCAAAATAGAACATTTTGGGGTTTTTAATAATCTATGATTCATGCATTCTATATATTATTGACGCTATCATTCATTTGAAAATTCACATGTAATGATTTTTTTAAAAAAAATATTTTATCCCATTCATTTCATAGGATCCATTATCCACCTATTAGGTAAACCACATTATAGTATTATTAATCATATAATACCAATAGCATAGTAAATTACATATTGTAATTTAATATAGGTTTGATGAAGAGGGAATATAAATGATGAATTTTTATTGAAAACATAACTTTTTTTGTTAAGTGAGAGTGTCCTTTTTTAATATTTTGGGTTGTGTGGTCCCAATAAGAATTTCATTTTGTAACACCTATTACCTAATAATGATCTAGAAATAAACATTAATATAAAAAAAATTATATAACTATAAAAGGAGAATAAAGTAGAAACATAATGAAAATAGATATAGGAGGAATAGTATTCACCACTATTCATAATATTAAATATTACCCACAAAAATAAAAAAAGGAGAATGAGAGATGGGAGTGATAGTTCTATGATAAGATGAGTTGAGTAACCTTAATTATTTTCACTTCATTAAAAATTACATTCCCTATGATTTAGATACTGAAAATCCTGACTTTACCTCTAAATTTTTTTTCACAATAAATCCTACTAAACATTGAACAACAAAACAACCACTTGTTTGTCCTCAATAATATTATAAGTGTTTCTACTACTAGATAATGAATGACAATTTCTTGCCTATGGTGTATCCTATAGAAATATAGAATGATATAAGAACCATTTAATATGTAATTATGTGATGAGGGGATAATTTCTAAATATTTATATCCTTTAGTGTCTTGGATAATATATTATAGCAAAACATAATAGTGATTTAAAGTGGGGTTATAAAATAAAATCATCATATAAGGGTGATAATTTTCAATAATGAATGGTCCAGTAATTTTTTAATGCTAAGTCTATGTGTTTGAACTACGATGGATGTATACCTTTTATTTAATTATTTAACATTTCATATAATTTTTAGGGAAAATGAATAGGGTTGTGATGATATCCTAATGTTTCCTATTTAATGCTAATTTTTTTGATATTAATTAACTTTATAAGTAATAAAAAATATGGGAAATAATTCAACTTTAATACATTTTTTGAATATAGATTAATATGGAATGGAAATAAAAATATGTAGTCATTTGATTTTATTGATTTTAGAATTATTTAAATAAATATAAAATAATTTAGGAATATTTGGAGTTATTTATAAAATTTATATAATTTTTTCATTGTTAAAATATTATTTAGGATTTAAATACCATGAAAGAACATTGATTGTTTAGCGATTGTTTTTTCTGTTGAAAGGAGTTTTTCTGTATTATTAATGAATCAATTTTATGGATTATTGGTTTTCAAAATAACTGGTATATATCATTAAAATGGATAAAACAAACTACCACATATGAATATATCAAAGTGATAAGTCAATTTATTGGAGAAAAATGACTATTACATGGACTATCATAAGATTTAACACCATGATATATCTAGTTTTTTTATATAGGAATTATTAGCCGAGTGAACACCACTCATAACAAAACATCCCTATTCAACACGAATTTATGATTAAATATAAATATATGATGGTTATGTAAAAATGAACAATAAATACCAAAATCTAGTTATAATTAACTCAATTTTTTTAAATAACATGTTTGAATAAACCACCTTTGTTAATGAACCTGTATATTGATCTATTTCACTCCACAGTCTGTCTAAGGTGAAATCATTTGGGAATATTATCCTACTATATTTAACTCTCATACTATACCTCTCATATAAATTTATTATTTCCCTTTTCCCTCATGTAATATAAATGTCGTGCGAACTATATGTGAAGTATTATGTTATATCAACCACTTATTTTCAATATTCACAAGGGATAAAATAATATCTATATTAAATAATTTGGGCTCCACTAGATAGAAAAAACTTATATTCTTCTTATATTTACAAAATTTGGAAATCATGTTGTAGGATTTCATTCAGCGGTCATAAAAAAAAATAAAAATACAATGATCATTAGATGAATTGAGGGATAAAAAAGTGGGGATGGATTAATATATCCAAACAGAGAGAAATACTGACTGTTCAGTTGATCTATATATAATTTAACCATTATCTTATGATTTTTTTCTCAGCTTCATTATGAATAAATAAAGGTTGAGGATGATGTTTCAAAAGGAAAGAGTTACTATTTTAATAGTCCTCAACCATATTGTGTGTCTTAATTGAGAATAAAATTATGAGGAATTAATTTTTGTGGTTTTTAAATTTCTATATAGTATACATTAAATTTAATTTATAGTTATATGTTTCAAACTCCTCTTATGACATGATCTCTTTTTCTCATTAGAACGAGTGGCTAACATGATGAATTTTTTCCCAAGAGGATATCGATTGTATTCCTAATCCTTCTACAATATAATTTTTTTAATTTTATAATATTAATTATATTAATTCATGGGAATGAATTGGTGGGGGTTTTGGATAATTTTTATGTACACAATTTTCATTAGTTTTCTATCATATTGTGAAAATATCTCATCTCTCACATTGGTCGAGATAATATTGGGTATTGATGCTTGTGTGGTGATATTGGGTGTAATTTATATTCAAAAAAGGTTCACTAATAGATTCACACATAAGATATGTCGGAGGAAAAATTTTCTCAATCCCATACATTATAAATTAGCTGTTACAAAGAGGGTTTATTCATTTCATGGATTCCAAGGGAGACAACGCATGTTTTGTGGTGGTATTGTTGCTAAGGGATGAAGTGGGGATTATTTTAAAATAATTCATTCAATTTTGTTTTTTGTGATAAAGAGTTTTATAGAGTAATTATTTTTCCCAAATTTTGGATATAATCCATGATTTTTATGCTACATTCTATTTAGGGTTGGAATCTTATAAATAGAGTGATATTATTTGCTAATGGAATGTATATGCTTAAAGAAAATTTTATTAAATTTTGAAACTATTTAAAGCATCAACCTCATATATTCTCTTATATTTTTTAATACTTTTATAATAATACCATATATATTTACCTTTTCATTTTTATATTCATTGAAGGAGGTATTTTTTTATCCAATAAAAACCTAGATGTCACATTCCTTCATTTTGTCTCATTATGTGTTATTTCACTAAAGGGAATTGAACACCTTATGGGTTTAGGTAAGGGTTAGTTAGAATGTTGAGAATAGGCCAAGAGTCACAACATGACTTCATGATTTTCACTATTATATAATGAATTCTATAGACACATCATAAAAAAATTTATTTAACAAATAAATGGTCATATTACAAGAGGAAAGAAAAAATCAACACCGTGGGATCACTCTATAATCTTCAGATATAAAAACTTCATGGTGTAAAAATTCATATCATGTAATGATATATTTATTTATTGGGATATCTATAAATTTCAGGTGTATCCTAAATTATTTGTGATTCCACCTCTTTTCATTCTACCTTAGGTGATTTTGGGTTCAATTTTTATGAACTCAAGACAATGTGGATGAACCTCAAGCCTTATCATTTTGAAATTAGTACCTTCAATCAAAGATAACATTAATGACCTATTTGTTTCATTCATCATTCCCCATTTCTCTCTCCAACCCATGGAAGTGTTACATCCTCTAATTTTTATGAGTTTTATATTAGTAATTGATAGGGTATTATTTGTTAGATGGTCACTTTTAAATCATTGGTTTTTCTGGATGCTTCATACAAGTAATTTCCATCCATGTTTTCTATTTAATTCAGTAAAAAGTATTGGTTTATATCATAGTAGGGTATTTAATACATTAATTAATTTATTTTTATATTTTATATTTTCATTTTTTTTTCTAATGGGTAAATATTTCTGAGTGTCTTGATGAATATATATATATATATCTATATTTTGAAATTTTAAATTTTGGTAGGGTTAATTTTCATATGATTATAAATATTCTTCGTGATATTGAAACTTGTTATTTTATGATATTGTAATATCAAATTATATTTATTATAATTTTTATTATATATTTGGTCTAAAAGTGACTGATTAAAAAAATAAGGATTAAAAAATATGGAAATAATGAATTAATCATTCATTGATGTTATCATTATTTCATGGAAATTCATATTATTATAATACATTTCTATGAGAATAATTATTGGTAAATATTTGTCACGAGTGTAATATAATTTTTTTTATTCATTTAATTATAAAACTTTCTCATGCTTTACTTATTATTTAATAATGTAAAGGAATATATTTCATACTCGAATTAATATTAGTGGCTGACTGAGATCGATGCATGATTTCTAAAAATATTACATCTATTTAATGATGTAATGTTATCGATCAAATGATATTAGTATTGAAGGTTTTATAATTCTTTTACTATGTATTCTTTATCATTTAACCTTTACTATGATTTTAAAATGAATCCATATTATTTGTCATTTTAAAGGTGGAGATTAAACTATTCACATTATTATTATGGTGATTTATATTTTTGTTAATTCTGGTAATGTTTTACTGTTTTGGAAATATGATAAGGATGCAATTTTGGAGGTTATATTTATAGGGTGAGTATATTAAATATTTGTGTCCATTTAACTTTTTTTTCAGGCTATTGTGCCTTAACCTCTAGTAAAAATTTTCATGATTTATTGATGATTTTCTTATATATACCTAGTTTTAATTTTCCTTTCAGAAGCTTAATTTTTTCATAGAACCCATGAGTTCGGGAATGGTAACTAATTAAGAATATATAAAAATTGGGATGGGATATTTCTGTTTAGCGATGAATGCGGAATATATTAAAAAAAATAGATTTAGAAATAGATTTAAGATATTTAATCAAATCAACATGAATTTTGATGTTCAATATAAATACTAATCATTTTTTATCAATGGTTATTAATATATTATTTATAAATGATTAAAATTAATTTATTTGTGATAATATAATTTCAGATGCTTTTATTCTTAGTTTTTGTTAATTTACATGTAATTTGTGATGGATATTATTTTATACTATTAAAAGTTACTATTTAATGAATTTATGGATATTATATTTGCTTTATAAATAGTTTTGTTCTATATGATTTATTATTTTATACTCTCCACCACCTGAGTTGGATAACACAAAAAATTCCCATTTTTTTGTTGGATTTGATTATTCTCCAAACATATTGGTTATGAGGTTATGGATGGATAATGAATTCCCTTACCAAACTATATTTTCACAACATAGAATGAATGTTCTCTATCTATTATATATGGTCTTGCAGTTATGTTATGGATATAATAAAATTGTAATATCTCCTGGATAAGTCATATATATATGGATTTTGATGGATTAAGGTTATAGATTACAATGAGTCAAATATATATTGTATTATTATTATCACACATTTATATAAAGAACTAAATTAATAGGTTTTGTTATAATGTGAATTTATAAAGACTGTAATGAATCACAATATTTTTATATAGTTATACTTATATGAGCATTTTTTTCAACAATGTGTAGTTGTGACTATAAATATAGAGATTATACTATAATGTTTTGACAAAGATGCGTAGATAGTCAATTGGGGATGGGAAAACCATGATTTGTGTTATTGGTGTTTTAGATGTCTATAATTGTAGGAATATAGTAGAGGGGTACCATTTATAAATATTTCACTTTTTATTGTGTTACATACTTTAGTATAATAATTGGGAAATAAGCCTTGCTGTTTATAGACATTCATATTTCTTTGTTTAGGATATAAATTTATTTTATTATTTATTCACTGTAAATATAGTATAATCCTTCAAAATTTTCCTGAGAGTTTTTTGGGTGGATAAAAAAGAGTCTGTATTTATCCTCAATGATGTATATGAACATATATTATCTGTGTCTGTATGTGGGAGCTACTGATGGAGATAAACCATACAAACTTGTTAGTGTTTTTGGTGAACATGGCCAATATTGAAGGTGTTATTTGGTATATTCGCTTTTATATAATTTATTATATTGAATTTATTTTACTAAAAATGTTTTATTTACATGTATGTTGTTAATTGGGAAAATTTATAGTATTTCCTAATAATTTTTACGATAGTAGTCACATTTGTGTGTGTTTTATAATATGGTGATGGTCACTAACTACTGGGATACTGGATTTTGGATTTCAGGATAACTCTTTTGTAAACTTCCATTTTAGGAGGGACACTAGGGGGTATGTTCATTAAAAATAGGCATTAATACACATTATAGAATTTGAATATCGATTGGTGCATCACTAGTAGAGAGCAAAAATCCATGGAACTTTGTACATATCACATCTTCATCAATATCTTCATGATGTATACCATTTCATTAGTTGGGGTGCATATGATTCTTATGATTATATGATGCGCATGGAATTTCGTATTGAGGGTTCAAACCATCAGGGGAAGGTTTTGTATCGTAATGCTACATTGTTTTTAAGTTTCATATGGCTACACAGTTCCATAGAAGAGATTAAATGGTAACATGATTCGCAAGACCATGCTCAATATCTTGAGTTTTTTAATTTTAAATTTTATTTGAGATATATATTACATTATTATAATTAATTATGTTTAGATATGGGAACTAGATTTATACCATTCCTTACAAAAATTTATGTGCAATATAATTATCAAAATTTCTATATTCAAGTGGTATGTCATAGATTTTATTTTCATAAAACCCTTCCAATTTTCATTCCAAGGTTCTATTTTGATCCTCCAGAATGAGAGTTGTTAAAGGGGTATCTGACCTATGGGCCCCTTTTTTCCCGAACCAATTTTTTATTAATTTTTGTGTTATTATAGTTTTAGACAATTATTAAGATCCAAGGGATTTTAATAATGTATTTTTATAGTTGTAATGGTGATGGAATGAGTTGGCTAATTGTCATATAAATAAAACTATAAATGCTGTGTTGTGACATCTTTGTGACTGTCAAAACCTGAATATGTTGAGTTTCATGGGTACCTAATACTATAGAGTTAGTTTAATGTTATTTCACGTTGGAATTATAGTCATGGAAAGGCTGGATTTGTTATTATCATATAGATTCATGAGGATAATTTTAAAAAATGGAGAAACAATTATCTGATTCAACATTTAATACCACCTTATAACTATTATATATTGTCAATTTGATTCTTATTTATTTTATTCATTTCATTTATGTTTATAAAATTATGTATTACAATAACATCATGAAGTTATAGAGGTCAAACTCATCAGCTCTCTCCCATTGGGGGTTGTTTCACTATAGTTCTTAGGCCACTCATTGATTTTATCTCAGGATAGGTAAAGATTATCAATAAGGGATGAGAGTCATGATGTGATGTCATGGGGTTTTAACATTTTATTGTGATAGATGTAGACACTTCATAAACTATCATTTTTCGTAAACATAATCACAGACCACAAGTAAATGGAAATGTTCTGTGAGGGGGGGGGGTCATACCATGATATTCAAATCTAATCTTGTTGTGGCAGGGAAAATCCTTATAGTACAATGAATCAATATTTTCTATATCAATTAATAAATATATTAAGTCACTAAAATTCATTATATTTCCCCCTCATTTCATTAAAACCTATGATAATAGGATAATATTTTGGATGCACATTAGACTTTGTGATTAAACATTAATCCTTCACTTAGTTCACTAATTAGAATCAACCCATCACACCACTCTCCAACTCTTTATTATTATTTATTTCCTTATTCATCATTCTAGACCATTATAGTTTCCCATTATTTTATTATTTTTAGTATCTTTTCAATTATTGATAAATGATTATTTTTGGGATGATGTATTACGATACATGGGTTCATCATGATGATTATTTTTGGTGATCTTTGTGCCCATTTTCATTCTTTTTAGTGATCATTAAATCTTAGTATCAATATTTAGGACAGTAAAATACAACATTTTATTATTTTTTATTATGGGACTATACATATTTAATTTATAATAGGTAAATTGATGGATTCATTATAAAGATGATAATAATATAGAAATTTATAATTTAATGGATTGTAGTGTTATTTCTAATTTGATTTGGACTATTATACCTGTAATATTCTAATATTTATTTATTTTTATATACTATTAATATTATTATCTATGTTTCAATTCATATTTCCCTTTCTTGAAACTGATCAGACAACCTAAACACTATAATATAAAGTTGAAACTCAATGAATCCATTATTCATTCTAGTGGTTATAGTTATAAATGATTAACATTATATGGATGTTCATTTGTAATATTACATATATAAATATCTCTGATATCATTTTTTGACATGTTGATTTAATTTCATTTTTGAACTATTTCATAGGAAATTAATTAATTAAATATTTAATAGACGATATTGATTAATGGAATCTATATCAGTGGTCGACTATATTAATTACTGAAAATATTAAATGATTGATTTTATTCCATTAGGTGGTGTTATTTTTTAATGATATTATTAATGTTAATTTTATAACATTTTTAAAAATTATTTTAGAACATATATCACTTCTTTTGATTTTGAAATGAAACATAATTTTATGTTGTTCAAAATAAGGGTGTTTATTGTTTATTGATATTTTTATTGTAGTATATAATATAGGGGATGGATGTATGGTTTGGATGATGTGGAAATATGGTGGGGATGTAGTTGAGGTGGTTTGATTGATATTGAGGTGGTATTTAGTTTCATTTGTCCATTGATAGCAGATATTGGTTATTTCTCAAACCACTGTTTCTTATTTATTATATGCTATTTCATTACATTCTTAAATCCTTCCTTGTGTATCATTAATTATACTTATCCGAGTATCAGGTTAGCTGTGTCATAGAATCTGAGAGTTTTATAATAGAATGTAATTGATATATTAATTAAATAGGTATAGGATATGATAGTACAATAATGACCAAAGATTTGTATACAATATTACGAAGAAAGAACATGAAAAATAATATTGACAAGCAATTGATAGAATTTTAAGGATCATAGTATGCTTATATTTATAAATTGAAATTATTAAATTATTTTTAATTTATTATTAATAATATATTAGTGTTTTTATGAGCATTGAATCTTATGAGAATATAACGTATTGGTTTCTTCTACATAATTATGGAATCAAGGCTGCCATGTGGGACATTAGTTATAAACCAAGTAATGATAGAATAATATCCTTTAAAATGGTTTTTTATATTATATTCATGATTTAATTACTTTCTACACACCACCAATAAAGTTAGATAAGGTGAAATCATACAAATTTGGACTTGGGTTTTGAGTATTCTCTTATATTTTTGGTTTTTGTAGTTAAAATTGATTTAATACTCTCTATAGCCCTTTATCTTTACAAAACATATCATATATAGTTCAATCTATGATATCCCAGATTATAAATATAATATAGTTTCAAATGTGATATATAATGGATGGAGGTTATAACATAAATGTTTATGCAAGTTGTAGAAGCTTGTGCTTATAGAATATACTAGTATACAGACTATAATGTCTTATGGTTATAACATGTGCCTATATAAAATAGTTATTAAAGGACTTTTGGATTGTTAGTTTTCAAAGACTCTTTAATAATTCATTGTCTTCTAATATGATTAATGGGATTTGTGATGATGAGGATACAATTTGAATATATGCCTCTGATTACATATATGTTGTTGTGATATGTTAAAACATATGTGAGGTATTCCTTATGGAAGAAATATAAACAAAAAAATGATAGACTATGGGGATTATGGATAATAGTATTTTGGTAA
Organism: Viscum album; assembly: GCA_963277665.1. Taxonomy (NCBI): domain Eukaryota; kingdom Viridiplantae; phylum Streptophyta; class Magnoliopsida; order Santalales; family Viscaceae; genus Viscum; species Viscum album. The sequence goes on along the minus strand of OY728139.1, from coordinate 884,827,810 downwards.
TTTTGTTTTAGGTTTCCACTAGTATATATATTCATGTTTATCTCTCTTTTCATTATAGTTTTGTGATTGTTCATTACAAGAATTTGTGTTATGTATTTGTGATTTTTTATAAATAATTATATGTAAATAGGATACTACAATTCTTTATATTCTAATAGGTATGTAGTTTTTATTGGACTAAAATGACAATAAAATAAAATTTATTAAGTGAAGGTATGATATTTTTATTTTGAATGTGAATAGATACACTCTTCATGATATTTACATGTATTAATTTTTTTTTTGATATTTTGATATCCTATTCATATGATTATCGTTATTTCCTTACACATTCATAATAATTGAATCCTATTAGAGAATATAAATATAGTAAAATAATAATGATCGTTAATGATGAATTCATTGATTTTACTATTCATCCATACAAAATATTAATTTGATAATGAATATCATTGAGAATATTATTTTTATAAAAATCTATGTTATTAGGTAATAATTGATTTAATAAACTTCTTTCTAAAACATACTCAAAATGAATTTATTAATTATGTTAGAAAAGTATGATGATGATTTCTAGAATAAATATATTTAGGTGACTACACACGGTCCTAGAATTCTAAAAATCTTAATTTCATTTAATGAGGTAGTTTTATTTATTAATTGATATAGTTGATGATTATGTTATGTGTTTTAAAATGTATTATACAACATATACCCCTTTTTAAGATTTTAAACAAACACATGAGTAATGGTTGGTTAAAAGGTGGTAGTTGAGAGTTTATTTTAAATTTTTATGTTGGTAACAATTATAATTAAATATGAGATAGTTTTGGATGGTGTGGAAATGTGTTGTAGGTTTATTTAAGTATTTTTAATTATCAAGGATGTAGTGGTATGTGATATATATCCTTTTTTCGTTGATATTTTCTGTTTGACTAGATATTAGTTCATATTTTTGTGTTTCGATTCCATTGATTGCATGATTCTTTGCAGGTATTTACACAATGTTAAATTTTCTAGAAATATTTTTTATGTTTCACAGGATAACATTATTATAGAATAGTAACTAATTAATTGATCTATTAGTTACAGGTTAAATGTATTTAAAAATTACCAGGGAATTGATTAAATAGATAATAAATATGAAAATATAAATATAATATTGAATAATAGATATTGTATTTAAATGGATAATATGAATTTTAATCTATTATTGATAGTTGGATATTATTAAATATTTGGAGATTGATTAATTATAAAAGATTATTTTTAGTATGATCCTTGATGATTTTGGAATTAGAATGTATTTTTTCTATATACTTATTGATGCTAGCTAGATTGTTATGTGAAATATTGGTTACATATTTTCTTTTTTATAAGACAGATTTATTTTAAATGGGTGAGTTAAAAAATATAATTTTTTTTGTTATACTCAATCTCATCAGTTAGAAAATGAAATTTATGCTTCTATTTGGCTTTCAGTTCTAGACATCTCCCCCATATCATGGTTATCATGGTTACAATTCTATTAATACTCACCAACACTCTCCTAAATCATGAATATATATAATTTACATGTTATATTTGGTCTTTATGGTCTTTTAATTTTTTTTTTGAGAAAATAAATGTTGTAAATTCAAAATTTCATTACATATATTAATATTTTGGTGTTTTTTTTCATAATTTTGAAAAATAAATTTTTAACAATGAAATAAATGCCTACAGTTATCACAAGTTCATATAAACATGTGATAAAAGGGATTTCTGTATAGTGTGAATATACATATGATATAATGGATCTCAATGTTTTTGTATTATTAAGTGTATGTGATAGTGACTTTTTAGTGATGTGTGGATATGGATATTATTATGAAGATGGGGTTATGATTTGAGTGTATCAATTTTTGACATGTTTTATACTGGGGATGATGGAACTAATACATGCTGCATTTTGGTTTTGGTTGCTTGGTAATTTTGTAATATTGTAAAAAGGGAAATTTCTTCAATATATTTCTTTATTATTATGGTACCAACTTATAAACCATTCTTGGTGAGTGATCATTTGTGATGAGTGGGATTTGGTTTACTATATTATGTTACAATTATATTTCATTATTAAATTTTTAGGGATTTATTATGATCCTTCAATGTTAACATGAGAGGTTTTGGGGAGGATTATATTGAGTATACTTATAATAGCATCCATATAAACACAAATTTATTTTTTACTAATGTGAGAGGGAGTTAGTGATAAATATAAGATGTACATGAATATATGGGTTGTAATCAAAGTCACTTATCTATGTGTGTTATAGTATATATTGTTTTTGTGTCTTATATTGTATGATATTTTATGTATTGGGAATAGTTTATTTATTACAGTGGAATTGAATATAAAATTTTTATTATTCTTTTTGAAATATTACTATAAATTATCTAATATGATTTTTTTCCACACAATCAATGCTAGTTCTAAATTTTTTTAATAAAAAAGTAAATTCATCATGACTCACTCATATCTATAATACTATTATAATATAGGTAAACGTTGGGTCACTCTTGATACTAGATGAGATTAATTATCAAAAGGATTTGATAAAATCACATTGATTGCACTAGAAGGGTTATTTTTGTTCCATGTATTGAGATAGAATTATCAGTGAGGATGTTAGTTATGGATAGTGATCGTATAATGAGAGGATAATTGATAATTTAGAGTGAAAATGGATGTTTAATTTTATTAATAAATGGGTTGTTATTTTAATGATATTATTTCATTTTTTCTTATATTTACAATCTAAATTTTTATCTCAATTTAGTCATTTTACATTTTCATGATTTCATTCATTTATTTTCTATATTTTTGGTAACTATAGGTAATTAATTTATTAAATATCAACAATAGTACAATGTTTTTATGAAAAATCATTGGTTAAAAAAACTTTTAAGGTTTATAATTCATTTAGGGATTAATGTAAAACCATTGACTAACTCTCTCTGATCATTGATGTGTGATATTGTTTTAAAAGATAGAATTTCCAATTATGGAATTAAAGAAATGATGAAAAAATATAAGTAATCTATATAGTACAAAACTCTAATCCAATATTGGTAATTAGAGGTTTCTTTGGACATATAATATTTTATGGAAGGTTCAATAATGAATTCAAAAAGAGAAAAACATGCATGTTATCACTCATAGGGATAGAAAATAGTATTGCTCTGATAATTATATTTTTTGAATAAATTGAGATATTAGTGAGGGATTTAATATTTTCTTCAATAAGTGTAGAATAAAACTGGGAGATACACTTAGAGATTATGTATGATCTCATTTAATACTTAGTGGGTGTATTATTTTACATGAGAAAATTTAATAGAAAACATGTGATATATAATGACAGTAAGATTATCAGTGGTTCACAACTAAATTATACTACTACAATGATTGAAATTTTTGGGTTTAGTATATAAAATAGAATAATTAATATAATATCAATAATAATGTATTTTTTTAAGGTGAGACAACTCAATCATAATATGGGTACTTATCCTATAACTTATCGTGGATATTAATTACAAATCACAGTAAATCATACCCCAAAACTATAGGTTCGTTATCATTATAGAATGAAAACACAATCAACACTATTTCATAGAAAATATATATTATATCCCACCAATTTTCTTCACACATAATAACATTTTAGATATGTTACAAATAATACTCAAAACAAGTCCCTGTGGAAAAAGGAATATATGAAAGGGTGGTCCAACTTGCTCAGTTTGGGTGATCATAACACATATCTATTAGAGATCATAATTGAGCATAAGATAAAAATGTTGGTATGACAACATAATAATGATTTATGAATACAACATAAATTAATATCACCCAATTAAATATAGATCATAAATCTTGAATTGTTAATTATGTTTATGTGGATAATTTAACACAAGATCCATGAGTTTGCGAAAGTATATGTCAATAATAATGAGACCTTATGACGTAGTTATATTCTATGAAAATTGAATATGGAACTCAGATAACAATTTTAATTAGATAATATTTCATGTCAAACATCTATGAAATTTATAACATAATGGACTAAGCTGACCACCTACCAATAACATAGTTAACTTTGGAAACCACTCATATCCAATAACACATTGTATTTTGGATAACCACTTGTATCTTGTAACATATTGGACTTTGGATTACCACTTATTACCCATATATAATAAAATAATGTAAACATTAACCAATGCATCATGCCAATATAAAATACCCACCCATCCTATAATGACCTCCCATATATATGGATGCCATAATAATATTAAAACACTCATAATTCCATCATAACATAAATAACACATGTGAATGAAATTCTTTTTCTATAAATTTTATGAATTTGTGATCATAACATATAAGGAGTAAAAAGTTTCATAGAATCATTCAAGATTATCTCTATTGAATCATTATAGACATTAATGGATGTTGAAATATAGGAAAATAACATTATAATATAATATTAATGCATCTTTGAAAAACAAAAAAGAAATATCATTTACTTTTGGAAGATATTTGTTTAAAGAAACTTATTTTATAAAATAATAGGAATTATAATTTATTCTAAGAAAACTATGAAATCACGGAATGTATAACTCATAAATATAAAATCATATATATTGGTGGGAAAATAATTTCTTACAGAATTAATTAAAAAAGAAGATTCATTTCATTTTTTTTGTAAAGAATCTCAAATGCTAATTACCTAGAAAGAAAATATCCAAAATTATTCATTAAATTATTTTTCAAAGAAAATAAAATATATTTAAAAATGGACTCAATTAATAATCATGTGTAAATAAGGGGATCCATAAAATAATATATATAACATGTATATAGAGTATAAGACATTGCATACCATAATGAAGAGATAAAGGGGTCTCCACTTACAGGCTATCATTTGATTGATTTTTAAACCCAAGGTAGTTGAAAGGGAAATAATAATTGAAAAACACAATAATTTTTATATTAGAATAATTTAGATATATTATAGGAGAGAAATAGTTATTTTCCAAAAAATATAATTCAAGCATATAGAATCTCGATTTATAAGTCAGATTGGAAAAGAAGCTGTTAACCTGGATTCATACACAGTTAGAAATGATCCACACTATTATAAAAACAATTTACAACTAGTATTTATCTACATTAGATATAAATTTATATTCTTTTATTGAATACCATTCATTTATAATTTCTTATTACATATTTTTTAAATATTATTGGTTAGAATTACTATTTAGATATTTACTAATCTTTTGTCCAAGTATGAATCTGTTAGAAGTTTCCAATACATGAAAATTGAGAATGGGATCATCACCTCTATAATGTTAATGATAGTTTAATATTTGTTTTCAGATATATTTTGATATTCAAAAATTTATGAAATGGATCATATATTGACAGTTCTCATAGATTGTTTATTTTTTTTTCAATTCAATGAATTTTAGGGATTTTATTTGTAAATATACTTATATATAGAAGTTAATACTCACGGTGGGATGAGATAAAAATTTCTAGAGTATTACTCCTTAAAAGATATAATTTATTATGGTTTACCTCTTATATTTTGATACTTTTACACTTTTTATTCATGGGAGATAGTTTTCTTATGCTAAGGATGTTTGATTCTTGTCGTCACATTAGTTTTGTGTTGGAATATCGAATTTAGGGATGACATAATGATACAGATATCGATGAAATCATTTTTAATTGATGATTTTATATCATCAAAGGCATGAATGATTATTCTATTCCAAGAAAAGAAATTAATTCACACATCAAAGAAGTCTCTAATGCTACTTCAAAGTTGGTTAAAAAGGTGGGTTCTCGATCGTAGCTTCTATTTTTCTACCTAAATGCTATCTTCCTCTAAAAATAGACGTACTAATGGAAATAATTTCATCAATTTGTGGATTACCCTTATGAAAATGTGTCTTTTTAGGAATGGTATATTTCCTAATCTCATTCCCTTGAAATATTTTAATGTTCGAGCCTAGGGTTTCGTATTAATTATATTTAAACCTGTAATTTTAACCTTTATTAATGGGTTAAAAAAATAAACCCATTTAAGGTTGGTAACACCAATACTCAAATTTGGGTAAGGGTATACTGGTTTAATAGGAGTCATTGAAATCCAAAAACATGTTATTACATTTTGTTTTTTATCATTATAATAATTAAAATTGATAAGGAAATAGATATTGAACTATTTTCCCACTTCACCCGATTCTTAGTTTAGGATAAATTGGGTTTGAATCTAGTTGATAATGTAATTATCACAACATATGGAGATATTATTTATTTGAATATGATGTATTATAAAACTACAAAATTCTATAAGAATAGTAATGTTACAGGTCAAGAATCTTCAAATTATAGGAAATCTACAATGTGAAGTTTCTATTTTATGAATTTAAATGATATGAGAAACTATCTTAAAAATATTACAAATATGTTTGTTAAGAATAATGACATTGTTCCTCCTATGTAACTGCCTCCTGGCTATAATGAACCTTATAAGATTGAAAATGAATATCACATTGCTGTTAATAATGTAAAACATAAGAGAGGTGATTACAGACATGTTCTAGATAATGATGTCAAACCAATGGATAATGGTAAGGGTTTCCTACTAATTGATTCGTCAAATGTGAATGTCTCTACATAGTTGAAAAAGAAGAAATGATGGGATTTCATTTTTTTCTAAAGAGGACAATGTCAATAATGCTAAAATTTATAAAAAAAGATAAAGAGATGATGACTTGTTAGTTGAACAAGTTAATGAAGAAGATATTAAAAAAGATATTGATCAAAATATTTCCAAAGAGAGGATGTTATCTTCGGATATTCAAAAGGGTACAAATTTTTTTGAATCTAATTCTCGATTGATTTATAAATCTTAACAATCTTTATCAAAATCTGTCATCAATGATGATGGATTTCAACATGTTTCTTATAAGAAGACAAGGGCCCTGGTTAACTCTCATGTGGTGGTTGATTAATCAAAAGAAAGTAAATCTACTACTTTTTCTAAAAAAAATAGACTATACCAATGAGATTAAGGATTCAATTCATGGTTCTTCAAATATGGTGCATTAGAGAAAAAACACAAGGAGACTCTTCCTCAGGCAAGAACAGAAGTGGATGAGTGGATTATGACTCTGATGGAATGGGGAAACAATCCTGAAAAAAAAAATCAAAGTGTAGTAGGCTGGAAGCACAATATTTAAATTCACTAAATTTGAGACCATACATGAAAGGATTAAATCTCCTCTATTATGTAGGGGGAGAAACAGAGTTCGGGGGTAATGATGTAGCATAGTTGAATGAAATAAAATTTGAGAAGAATAAAAAAATTAGGTGAAAGGTTGAGAAAAAATTTAGGTGATTATCTTTTACCGTTTTGTCACATTTGTTATGTTTTTATATACACTCTTTGATTCAATTATTTTTTATATTTTCTTATAAAAGTAAAAAAACCTTTATTCTTTTAAAAGAAGTATAAATATTACCATAGAAAATTATTAATGTAACATAAATTTACCATTCATAAATTATTTTATCAAAATTATTATTTTTTTAATAATTTAGGATGTAAATGTTTTCACATTGTTATTGTTGGTGGTATGATCATCCCAAATAAAAAAATGTTATAAAAAGTAAATGAATAAGAAATTAATGTTATATAGAAATAATATCATATATATATATATATTTAAACTATTAATTTTTTTAATTTAAATTTTGAATCATATTTATGAATATGTGGATGAGAATTATTAGGAAGAATTATTTGGGGGAATATAACTCTAACATTAAAGCCTATATCTCCTCTTAGAGAGCCTCTTATAAATGAGGGAATTGGGAATCCTTCATAGGACAATAATTACCAAAATGTGGTGGATGGATATTATTTTAAGAATAGTTTTATTTTTATTAGTCAATTATTAGGAATTGTATTGGTTGAGGTTAGTATAAAAGGGAAATTATTATATGTGAGTGGGGTGGAATTTTACAATACCTATTGATCATTTTATAATCTAGGCCAAAAACTATGATTTTTTTATTATCATGGAATTTATAGGATTATGAGTAAAAAATTTGGGATATTTGAATTTAAAATTAATACATCAGTGATAAGAATATTTTGAATACTTAAATAATGTAAAAGGAAAAGAAATAGATTGTTCAATAAAATATAACATTGGTACCAAATTTTAAAAAAATATTTTCTAAAGTCAACTTCTCATTTACAAATGAATTATTTTATATAATAAATAATTATATGGAAATTTCAAATCTGTAGTATGATTTTATATCCTATTTTCATCATAATGATTTAAAAAAGGATCAAATAATTATAAGAACAATATTTATTTACCATTAATAGAAAATCAACATTCTTTAGAAAATAAAAAAATTATACCCAAGATAATTTTGAAATTAAAAATCCAAAGACATTCATTTTATCAAATATAAATTATAATATATTTAAATTTAATGTATAAAGGAAAAATTAAAATATAATGCATATTTTTTATTGAAAATGAGTTTTTAGTAATTGTTTCTCAATGTTATTTCATATCAATCATAAATTTTCTTGTTTAATATTTCATTACAACAATTAAAAAAAATATATATATATATATATATTAATATATTGGAGTCATTTATATCTAATAATAATAAAATAAATTTCAAAATGTCTGACAACCATAATTATATGGAATATATATAATTTTCATATTAAAATATTATATATTACCTTACATAATTCATTAAAATTCACTTATACTATTCAATTAATTAATTCTAAAAAGGTATATTGTATTTGAAATTCATTTAAATATTTCCATATTTCTAATTGGGGGAATGGTCTTCATGGAAAACCTTGAGGATAAGGGTTGCATATTAATGTTATTTATTTTTTACTTGTGGTTTTATTATTATTTTAATTTTCATAATTATTTTTCATATTATATTATAATAATTAAACTAATTTGTATCATTAATGGTAATATTTTTTTGAATTTTTTTATCATTTTAATTCTGTGTTTCATGTGAAACAAACTATTAACCCAACGAATTTATTTTACGAAAAACATATAATTTAATCCATAAGAGATAAATCATATATTCTTAAAACAATTCCTCCCCTAATATTCCATCAATATGATTGAAAAATAAGTCATTTCCTCTTCCTCATTACATATTCTTGTTTTAATTTTGTTTATAAAAACATAATATTCCAAAAGATAAATTTAATTAGGTGGGTGGTTATATTTTATATCACGTTATCACTATAATAAAATATTTCTACTTTTTGTTTCTCATAGGGATATCATGTTCTATTTTTACATATTTTAATACATATAAAATTTATGTATTATGAATTTATTTTCTCAGAAGTGAAAGAAGGAATAAATGATTCATTTGGGAGAGGTTTGGTGGAATTGAAAGATGGTAAGATGCCATCTTTATAAGATCTTCTATTTCAAAAGGCCTAATGTATATATATATTAACATTTTCCATTGATAAATCTAATAACCCACTTCATAGATGATATTCAAAACAATAAATTATCTCTGAAATAAAATTATACTTATCAAAATAAATATTCTAAATAGATCATTTATCTACCCTATGTAGTTTAAATGTTCAACTAAATAGTTTGGATATTCTATAACAACTCATGAGGAAAATATAATACCATATATTACAGTCTATATATTTATCCCAATATGGTATAGTTCTTAATATCTTCCCATAAATATACTCATTAGTTTACATTTTTTTGTGAGAAATGAAACTATTTTTATATTAGAACTATATCAAGGGATAACACATATCAAAACCTCATTTTAAATCACTAGAATATGATCATAGATTACCCTTATAGTTTCACCATTTCCATTCATATTCCTGATGATTGTAAGGATTACAAGATGTTCTAAACCAAAATTCTATATCTAATTAATATTGAATAATCATCTATAAAATCGAGGTAAACCACATATATAGGTCAGGTATATTGGAATTTGGTACTCCATTAATCCATACTAATTCATAATATATAATTATTAATGATGATAATATATGAAATTTTCATGAATATCAATGAAATTTATTTTCTTTATAAGCCAATTAACTAATACCCAAATGTATGAATGACCCTTAGAAGTATTGGGAAGTCTTAAGATGAAATTCATTGTGATATTATCTTATATCCATAAGTTTAGATGAAATGACTTCATCATCACATTATATGTGTTTTATTGCACCTTAACTTACTGGTAAAATAAGCATCATGATACAAACTACAAAATATCTAATTTCATCTTGTCCCACTAGAATTTATCTTGGAGATATATGTGCATATTTGTGTTTATATAATGGATATGGAATTATAATCAATATGCCTCTTCTAATAACTATAATTTCAATTTTGTTTTTGATTTGGAAAAAAATCTAATCCCAAATATTATAATTCTATTACTATCAAATTTTATATATATAGTATTCTTTACCATTATGGGATACTCCATATCCTTCTTTTATTCCTCCATAATATTAATATTGAAGTTTGGTTGAATAATCATTTATATAAGATTATATTTCTCCTCTTACATTATAATTCATTCTCAATCATTTTAAAATTCATGTGTACCAATTATATTTCAATCCTCATCAAGAGTTATGTAGTGTTATCCTACCTTATCAAATAATAAAGAACATTTTTTCTATTAATGTGGTTCATCAATTGGTCATTAATAGTCCTTGATAAATTCAAACCACCAATATTGTTTTATTATTATCTCCTTCTATTTGAATAGATATATTAATATTTTTTGATCAGTAGATAGGAAACAATTTTCATCATAGGGATAATTCCTCCAACTAATTTATTTGAATATAACTACCATTAACAAAAAATAATATAATATGAAATTTTTCTTATGAACCTTCAATTAATGTGAGGTGTACACAACATCTATTTAATTTTTCATGTGTACAAATACCAACCCCTACATGGATTCATTAATGGATATGAAAACCCATACTCCACTATAGGAAAATTTGAGTACAAGTGTATGGACTGATCATCTCTTGATCTACTTTATTTTTTCACATTTATATATCCAAAGGATTATGAATCCCTATATAGTGAAAATAGATAATAGATTTGATAGTGGTGATAAGTTTCTCACAATATGTTAATAGTATCCATGGAATCAAGGAAAACTAAATATATCTTTTATGATGGTTGGTCTTGGCCATGTTTAAATAACCTCTATCATTGAAGGATCATAATAAATGCCATCATTTTCAATATTGCATTTAATATTACAGGTTTTATAGAATATACATCAAATAATATTTATTTTAATAATTTCTCATTGAATATATTTTAATTTATATAATAAATTCTACCAAAATTGATTTATGTTATAAGAAAACACTCTATTCATCTTATACATGATAATAAAATTGGAATTTATAAGTCATAAATGTATCACAATAATTTCATAGAGGCCGTATCTTATATATAATTCGATGTTGAGTATATCCTAAATTTTTATAATTAACTGATGATATCCATATTTAAGGTAAATATTTGACATGTTTCACTCTCCTTATATTTTATTGAATAGATTATTAATATAGGGAAATGATTGTGGTTCTAGATAATGATATTGTTATGATCATCGAAATCAATGTTGAGATGAAATATCCCATCTTTTTTGTGGAACCCATGGTGAATACCATGTGCATATAAACCCTTATCTTGATTCTTATGGAGGTTATTATTCAATTTATTCAACTAAATTGGATACATTATATAATGATTCATGGAAATTGTCATAACACCTAGAAATTGTTTTATTTAAAACTCATCCTTGGGATCTATGTTAAGGCCAGATATTTTGTTTTGAATTAAGTTGAAATTATTTTTGTACAATAGGTTTATCTTTAATGATGGGTTACAACCAAACCATTTATACTAAATTCCCCTAATGAACACTTATTAATGACATATAATAGAACAAATTTACATATTGATATCATAGTATGAAATTTACTACTATATGATCAAAATTTCATTCATAACATGAAATGTGACATCCCTATCAAGGTAATTAATATTCTATATATTTATTGATATCCAATATATTCATAAATTTACATGAAATTATTTTAATTGGAGAATAATAAGATTTTAATACAGCACATTCCCATTAAATTTTATTGGATATGACTCATATAATTGATATTCAATAATTTTACCACATATAATTTTCAATAACATTTCAAAATATAATCATTGGTTGTTATGATTTGATTCCATTAGAAAAAGTTTCGAAAATAATGGGGAACATATAACTAGAATTATATAGTACATATACTATTCTTAAAAATATTTTATGGGTACCTCTAACAACTTCTTTTTTAGAAGTGACATAAATATTTGTAATCACAAAATCATTCCCTTCAAACATTTAAATAAGAGGTCCTTGATTTTTATTGTTATCTTAAACCCTTTTATTAGTTTAATAATTAGAATAATGTATATATTTCATTTAATTTGATCATTGGAGTGATAATGTTTCATCAGGATGAGAAATATTTATATTCATATCAACTTTTAGACTCTTCATATCTCCTCATAAATCATATTCATGATAAATATTTATTCAACTATTGAAGAATTTACATATTATATTGAGAGAAAATCCATGCGTTTAATAGAACATTTTAAACATTTAAGAGGATTAATTTTTTTACCAAATTATTTTTATCACATATGTTTCTATAAAACCAATTTTTCTCATATTTTCCTAAAAACATAAAAAATTGGAGTCTTCTATATCAATTTATACCTCAAGAAGATATAAAATGTTTTCTCATAACGACTAATATTCATAACAGAAAAATAATTTATGTGGCTTGGTTTTAACAGTTGGATGAAAATATTGATTTTTTATTGATAATAAATTATAAAACCTAATAATTAAATTTCATTTATATTGAATTTTTCATTATTAATACAAATGGATTCACCCTCATGTTTTTTCAGCACCAAGAATTCTCAATATAGGTTACTATAAAGATTCTGGGGAAAATACTTATTGAAATGTTACTTTTAAAACTCTTAAAAGCCCATGTAGTTGATTTATTCTTCATTATATGTATTCTTAATATGATTCATCCATTTTGGTTACACCCTGATACATTATGATATATTTCATCTTCAATAAATTAAATCTCTTCAATATCTTATATTAAATGAAACCTGGCATCTAATTAAATCATATTAAACTAGGCATTAAATAATTAGGTATGAATAGGAAAAAATAAATTTTGAAATTTATTTTGTGTACCAATTTATAAAATAAATAAATTTTTTCTACTAATTATAAAATAAATCATTAAAAATTAATAATTTTTTTTCTAAAAAACCTTAATAAAAAAGGTTGTCTTTCATGATTTGTCAGAATAAATTAAAATTATTTTTTACTAATAAAAAAAATAATTAGTAAATAAAATTTATTTTCCGAATCCTAATTTTAATCATATATTAGAGCTATTTATTGTCAATTTTCTAAAAAATTAATGTTTTCAATAAATCGTGAAAAATACATGTTTTTTATTGAAAATTCCATTTTCATTTAATTAATTTAGAATTTATATTCTCACATAAAATGTATTTAAAATTAAAATAATGAAAATAATAATATTATTAATAAAATTTTAGACATTTTAATTATGTTAATAATTAACTATTATATCAACACCTTTTCTACTAATGATAGTTTTATCTTTGAAAAACTGTTTTTTCATCACATGTATAAGTTCAATTTAATATCAATTTTTTCCACTTCTATGAATGAAATTTTGAAAAATTGATACCAGGATTTCAATATTCATAATGTTTATTATATAAAATGGTAAAATTAAATTTCTCTTATAATGAGTTGGTGAAACACTAAAAATTAATTATAACAGTCATGGATATAATTATTTTACTATGGGGATAAACTAAAATGTTAATGATTTGAATAATATATAAATTTGTAAAATTTCTATTTTATGGATATATTTCAACCTTATATCATAAATTTATTGATAATGAACCATTTAAGTGAATGATATAATGTGAAAACTTTCGTTAAAACATTTTATTTTTTAAAATTTCCTCTTTGTCTTATCCCCCACTTGTAAAAGGTCACACCCTCTCCTCTATCCCTCACAGTCCAAACTACTTTTATATAAACCATTACATGCACATATATATTTTTTATATTCCTTAACAAATACTATATTACTTTTTTCAGAAATCCTATATTGCAAGGCATTATAAATAAACTAAAGGAGGTTATATAAAGAAGAGATAATGTTCCAAACCATGTATTTTTATTTTAATAATTATTTTAAGTCTATAAAATATGAAAAAATGAAATAATAAAAATAATTTCATATTATATATATATATATATATATTTTATTATGTAAATTTAATAACATATATTAAGCTCACATTTTTCAAAATGGGAAATGAAACCATCAATCTTGTTTTAGGCGGACTAACACCTAATTAAACCATATAATTCTTATTCCATGAACACCTTTCATGGGTAGATATAATGAAATATTTATAATGTTTATATGATATTTTTGACATTAATATACTTACATAATTTTTACATCACATATAAAATCTTCCTTTATAATATATTGGTAAACATTAACAACGTTCATGCATATTAGTAGTCTACCACCCCCACATAACATTGTGAAATGAATTTCATTTAATTTTTAAATGAATGGTAATAATGAAATATTTAATGAATATAAATTAAATTTTAAAAATAATCATTGAATTTTATTAGAAAACATTATTTATATTTTTACACTCGATATATTAGAATATAGAAACAGTATTTATGCATATGTATGTCCTACCGTCTCCATGAATGGTGTATCTTCTTTTACCATCTCTATCATTTGGGGATTATTATAATACTAATATAATTATTATATAAAATATTTAAATTATGTTTAACATTATGTAGATAATTTTACCAAATTTAATATATATTGACCAAAACTACTGAACCACACAAACATGAAAAACTGGGAAATTTTTAAACAAAATATTGATTTTAACAATTAATTTTTTTATAATAGAGTTAGAATAGGAAATAAGTAAATCATATATATTATATAATATATATTTATTTTTATGAAATAGATCCATAATATATCAAAATTTATTACACTGAGATTTCGAACATGTATAATAGAAATCAGACATGATGTAAGGGTTTCTCATATCACTTTTACATTTAGGGGATGTATATCATATTCACCACTTATTTATATTTTATGAGTGTATAATAATCCATTAATATGTTATATAATTCCGATATTTTTATTATTTGTATTCAATTATTATTTTGATGTTTTTTCATTCATAGTTCTAATGATTCAATTGTTACTAATGTGTAAAGTTTTTATTTCACAATATCATTATTATTCTATATTATTTATTTTTTAATATCCTTTTTGGGGAATTAGTTAAAATTTTTATACTAAAACAAATAAATATTATTCTCCTCTATTAATTATATAAATTTTTATATAGTAATCTAAAATTTTCAACTTAAGAACATAAATGACTGACCAAATGAATTTATGAAAAGATGAGTGTATTGGTATCATCATTAAAAACAATTTCTTTCCATATTCAAGATATCTATAAATATATTGATTTTTTTAATATTATCCAAATGATTTATTAAATAAATTTCCCCCATTTTTCCTTTTTGCAATATGAATTTAATGAATGTTTATTTTCATTTTCCGAATAACGCACCTTTGTACCTTCTAACAACTGTGTGAATGGAATTTTTTTATAACATGTAAGATGTGTTCAGAGTTACCTTATATCATGGAAAATCATTTAATTAAGAAATATTTTAAAAAAATTCAAGTATATTTTCAATTAAAATGTATATATTCATATTATATATATATTCTGTTTTATAGAAATTGATTTTTGAAATGAAATGGATATTTCTCTGAAGAAACGTTTATTTTTTAATAGTATTTTTACTCATCAACTAAGAATGAACATATTTCACATATTCCCCATTTAAAATATATTTTAATAATAAAAATGTTATAATTTATATATATTTTTTATGATCTTTTTTAATAGGGATGTAGTATTTTAATATCATTAGAAATAATACTAAGAGTGTTTTATTATTAAGTTTTTTATTGGGGAGAGTATTAAAATCTATTTTGATAGTTTTTAAATATGAATGTTTTTTATGGATTATGTTTCATCCCTTTAATATTAAGAATTAATTAAAATTAGCATGTTAAAATAGGGGTCCTCTTTATCCCCTGATGCATTAGTTGGTATCAGGAGACATACTAGCATTGGTTTTTAGAAAAGACCATAACTATTTATGTTATTTGTATTAGAAAGAGATTCCAATGGTTTTCTTGTGATGTCTAAAATTATTCATTATCTCAATATGAGATTAGTTATTGATATTCCTTGTGATTAAACAATGCATTGTAATATAAATTGATAAGATGAAATCACATGTGTTTGTTTATATTGAAATATACAGTCTTAATTTATTTGTATCATATTAAGAATAGGTAATTTATTGACTGGAATGTGTTTCAGTTAATTACCTTACAATATTTATAATTTCTTATTTATTCATGATTTATCACATTATACAGATACCCTTACTTGGAATTAAATCTCACCCCTTTCTTAGGTTTCTTTCCATATGTTTCTAAGAACATTTTTATGATTGAAATGCTTAGAAATTCTAACAAAGATAATAGTGTACTATAAGAAAACACTATTTTATATTGTATTTTATCAATTGAAATATGATATTTTAGTATGTATCTATTATAAAAATACTACTAAACTATTCTATACTCTGGGATTCGATTCCTAGTATCTTATGAAAATTTAATAAACAAACCATTGAGTCTAGGAATTAAAATCAGGGTATTCGCAGTTTTTACGAGAGGATTTATAATAGAAACACTAAGAAGTTGATTTTAGAAAACATATATTAGGTAAAATGACCATACGATAGAATTTCAAGATAAGAATAGAAGAACATCATATTTTTTTCATGGAATAAATTTTATGTTATCTCCATAGAAATATATCCCATTAAAGATAATACATGTGGACATGGATTTTATTCAATTGTACCTTGGGGTAATGACTATGAAAAGGGTGTATTTGGAATTGAATTGATCTCCTCAAAGTGAATGAAAATGGTCATTACCACACACAGGTTTTGAAAATCCAAGGGGATATTTATTGGATAATTGAAATTGTAATGAAAACACACAATAAAAGATATTAAAATATTTTTATTCGATAAATTTCTCAAATAACCATTTTATTTAATTATGATATTTTTTATCTTTAAATTGTTCTTTTTATGTTAGTTATTTCTCTAGGATTTTGATTACAATTTTTTTTTCATAATATGATGAACTAATATCATGTATTCTATTATCTAGAAATGGGACCTAGTGGATGGAATGATAACTATTTTAATGCATGTACTCAATGTATGGATTCCCCTCATGGGAATGATAATTAATATTGATCATGAGTAGTAGCTAGAACTGATCAAATTATACCCATATTGGGGTTGATGAATCATGATATTAATAATCACCTTTCTCGTATAGAGAATCCTACTGATCTATAATGTGGTATAATAATGTTAAGCCACATCATGTTTATGAAACCTATATCATTAAATGGGTTTAAAATCCATATTTATATTAATAATAGATATGATCCTTATAAAATTTAATTCTTCCCATATGATGTAATGTTAGAGAAATGTTTGTAATCATGGTTTATCATCACTTATGGGATGCACATAAATGGCGTAATTAATTCAAAAAAATAAGTTTGAGGTGAAAATAGTGATCCTAGAGTGTAATGATTTTATTTTACTCTTCTTAGAAAAATCTTTTCTTCATAATAAAGGAGTGGATATGAAAAAAATTTCTATGTCTATAATAAATGAAGATAAAAATCCGTCTATGTATGAAGCCAACTTTACTATTCTATCAACAAATAATACACAATATGTATGTATTCCCAAGAGTATGGGTGAATTCATAATTTATTTGTTAATCCAATCCTTCAATGGGGAATAGTATCTCAAAAAAGCTCATTAAATGAGGCCATAGTATCTTGTAATATCATGATATTGAAATAATTGTATAAATCAAATGGATTCGATGGAAATAAATATAACAAGAGGGATGTTGAGAATGAAAGAAAATGAAATATAAAAAATGGGGAAAAAACGAATGGATGAATTTATATATTGTAATAGATTTGGAAAAAAACCCCATGGAACATTCCTAGTTTTAATGGGAGATTCCAAAAAGTCTGGAGATAAAGGGCACCATGACTATGATCATAAGAGAAAGAACAAAAATTCCAATGTGAAAATCTTCATCTATAAATATATGGGAGAAAATTTAAATAATTATATTTTTATCAAGTTAATATTCTTACAAA
Organism: Viscum album; assembly: GCA_963277665.1. Lineage (NCBI taxonomy): Eukaryota > Viridiplantae > Streptophyta > Magnoliopsida > Santalales > Viscaceae > Viscum > Viscum album. The sequence goes on along the minus strand of OY728139.1, from coordinate 884,809,141 downwards.
AAGGAATAAGTTGAATGGAAAATATAATGTGATCCTAGTAACAATGGTTGATTTCAATAATGGTGTAGTGGTAGATATAAGAATGTTATATTTTGTGATGTGGAATCCCATTTCATTAAAGGGGTACCACATAATTTTTGTGATGTCTATATCAACACCTAGTAGATGTTTTCAATGAGATTCTTGGGGTATAAGAGGAAAGAAAATCGATGTATGGAAAAAATAAATCTTTAAATAAAGGATATACCTATTATGAATAAATGCACTGATTTAGTTGATGTAAAATTTCCTTGGAAACCACTAGAGCATTAAACTGAGTCTTTAATTGATTTAATCCCTAATACAAGACCAATATTAAAAAAACACTATAATATTTCCACTTTTGAATTATTGGAGTTAAGAATAAACTATATTATATTTTTGAAAAGGTATTTATAAACCCTAGTGTTTCAACATCAGGAGACAAAGTTCTTTTCATTGGAAAGGACGATAGATCTCTAAGGCTCTTAATTGATTATTGAGAAACCACTTCTATTATGATAATTAATAGGTACAATATACCTCACATTTATGAATTATTTGATAAACATAACATGTATCAATTACATTATTAGATTTATCTTCTTTCATGGTATCATTAATTGTGAGTAAATAAGAATGAGGTTCAAACAAAATATTGTATGATGTATTGAAATTTTGGGTTCACATAATTTACATATATGTTTAGTAATGAACCCTATATATTGATAGATATTATAAATAGAGTATTCTGGGAATATCTTTATAATAATATTGTTTTATTTATTGATGATATATTAGTATACTCAAAGAGAAATGAGTATAATTAGAATAACATGGGGCTCATTTTGGTGACCATTAAAAGAAAAGGGTTAAATAGAAAATTTAGAAATCATGAATTTTTTCTTCAAAATGTTTCTTTTTATAGACATATTATCATAAAGGATAAAGTTTTAGTTGAAAATGGGAAGATAAAGGCAGTCCATGAATGGCCTATGCTAATTAATATAATCGAGGTATGTAGTTTCAATGTTTTTTAGCTTACTATTAGTTTGTTTTATAAATAATTTCTAGATTAGATAAACCGTTAACCAAGATTAAATGTAAGGGATTTATGTTTGTTTCGACATGGAAATGTGATGATTTATTTTAATAAATCAATAATCGATTAGTTAATTCCCATATATTTAATCTACCATGAGAAAATGATGGTTTCATAGAACATGTTGATGTATCAAAGAGGATACTTTCTTGTGTCCAAATGAAGAATGATAATGTTATTACCTATACATCAGGGAAGTTAATGACTAATTAACATAACTATCCAACTCATGATCTTGTGTTTGTTTTAATAATTTATTATTTTAATATATTGAGAAATTTTCTCTAGAGTGAAAAGTGTAATATATATATGTATCATGAATACCCAAAAAACATATCATCATATGAAGAGGTGAAAATGAGAAACATAGATTTCCATCAAGAGGCATATCAAATAGGAATGATAATATGAAAATGAGGCATATCATATTATAAATAACATGAATTATAATACAGAAGCATGGATACAATATAAAAATGAGACATTCATAATTATATTTTCATGGTTTATGACCATGGTGTCAGAAATCATAATTACCATAGTTATTCGCCATTGTATCCTAAAAGATGCCATATCAAGAGATTCATTCTTACCTAAATTCATTGTAACACTATTAGGGTAAACCATTCATATGTCATAATTCTAGTGATCCACATTGATCATAATAAATCAATTCCTCAATTTCCCAAGTAGAATAATAATTGGGTTTCATATATAATCATCTACTTCATAAATGCCCAAGGAGTTGAACAATACATCATTTTTAAGGAATTAATATGGAATGTGTATTTAATACATGCAAATATAAAAATTAATATATTAGACTAATATATAGGTTTTTCCAATGGGGACAGAGGATGTATGGGTTTTCAAAATATAAAAATATTTCTTGAAAAATAAATTTCATTAAATGATTTCATCAACATGGAAATATACAACATAAAACAACAGGAATAAATAAATTGTGGGAATGAATTTATTATGTTGATAAAAACAAATTTGTATGTAATTGGGAAATCAAAATTTCATGATTAGAAGGAATCTTTGACATTAATATTACTTCTAAATATGAGGTAGTTTAATGAAAATAAAGAAGAGGATAATTACATTTCTTTGATGATAAGGTTCTTTAAATCTTAGTATGGAACCATGAGACTGTGGGGTCACCTATAAGGTATTATCTGGGAAGTAAATTTACCATAAATTCATGTTTTATAAACTTTTATGGGATAATAATGGGTAATGGGTGGTATTTATACTTGAGGGAGCATGGTCATTGAAGGATTAACTATTGGTTATTTTATTATATAAACAATATACATCTGGTTGTAAGGAAAAAAAGAAATTTATTCGGATATTAATGAGTAAAAAAATATAGTTGGAAGGTCATGGACTTCAAAAACTAAATTTTTTTTAATATCAATCTTAATTAGTGAACATAAATAAGAATTTTTTTTTTAAAAAAATCCCCTTTTTGGTTAAAAATGTAAAGTATAAATTTTGAAAAGAAAAAAATAATATATATATATATAATTTCATATTTTACTTATTAAAGGAAATTTTTATTAATTGGAATGATTCATACTATTTTTTATCATTATAAAATAATAACGATTTCATAAAATCAGAGTTCTCGTAATGCTGGAATATTCACTTTTCCACAAAAAACAAATTTGTTAGAGGCGAGCCATAAAAACACCACAAGATAATCTTTATGTAATGAGATCAAAAATGAAATTAATATTATTGAAATAAATATAGAAATATTTAAATTTTAACTTTTAAATTAAAACCCTTAATTATTTAAAATGTAAAAAATTACCGTATTAAATTGTATTACCATAATAAAAAATATTTCTGTATTTTTTTAAAATATATAAACAATTAAAATGTATTGATAATATTGTATCCTAAAATATAAATTATTTAAAACTTATAAATTTTTATTAAAAGTCATTTTTAATGTAATATATTAATTTTTTCTAATAATAAATTTTTAGTTGTATAAAATATTATAGATGTCTCTTTAGTTTACAAACATAACCAAATATAATGAAGGAAAAAAAATTATAGACAAATGGCCATAATTAAGATTAACGAGGCTAGCTAGAAGACATAATTTTATATGATCATATTTCCATAAAAATAAACTGTTAATCATACACTTCACCATTCACATTGATTCTATCAAGGTTCAATATTTTTTCCAAAATGAATAATGTATTACTAACTCTTTTTTACTCTAATATATTGATTATCATGGGTGTGGTGATTATAGGGGATCAAGGTGACCCAAATTTTTAAATTTCATACAATTTGTCCTCTATATATTTTCCCATTGTAAACTTTAGTATGTTATTGTGGGTTGTTTTATATTTAATATGATATTATTAAATAATTAAATAATGTGTTTTTGGCATCTTGTATTATTATACATCTCCACTACATCACATACAATGGATCTTACACATCTTAAACTAGTAGAAATCTGTTCATTAATGAAATTTTTTGGAATATAAAATTATTTTTAATTCCATTCATTTAAAAACAAAATAAATGGTTAATGGGATGAATGAGTTCATTTATTTATATATGTAAAGACCCGTAAAATTCAAGGGAATTTTTTTTTTAATTTTCTTTGGATTTTTACAAGAGCGCTGTTTCTGACAGCACCTGATTCCGAGGCCCGGAGTGCCCGGAATCAATTTCCGAAGTTTGGCTCGGGTACGTTCTGTGAACGAACGAGTGGGAATTTCTAACTTTTGATCCGGTGCTCGGAATTGAAATTCGAGGGCACCGATGAACTCGCAGCGCCGATATTCACCTAAGGAGACCTTTTCCGAGGTTGCGTTTATTTCGGGTTGAGAGTTAGTTTTTGGGATATTTATAAAAAGTTGAATAAAAAATGTGGAATTCTTTTTATTTTACTTTTGTTGGTTTACTTCTCTCAAAGAGGGTTAGGGGTGGGACCCACACCCACATAACCTCCCTTGAAAGGATTAAGTGTGGTGGGACCCACACGAAACTAAACCTCTCATTTTCTCCCTTAAACTCCCCTTTTAAATTAAGTTGGCAAGTTGGGTTAATTAATGGCTTGAGTTGTCTTAATTCAAACCTTTGAAATTCAAATGGTTTGGTTGAGTTAATAAAATAACCCTTAGCTTATTCTTTCATTGGATAGAATTATTTAGCCAACTTGTGAGGATTTTTGAGAGCTCCTCCTCCTTCTTCTTCAACTCTGACGAAGAACACGAAGAACCTTCGAACTTCGACGAAGAACTCCACGTTCTCGGAAACCGTCTTCCGTGACGACATAACCGCGACATCGACGTTCTTCTTCCGTGACGCCGACCACCGCGACGCTCGACTTCCGCGAATCGTTATCGATCATCGAACTTCGTTCCAGAACCAAGGTAGGGGTTTGTTCTTTTAAAATTACGTGTATCATTCCCTCGAACATGAAAGAATAATCCGTTGGGCGTAGTTCCAAATTTTATTAAAAAAATTGTGAAACGTTCATTGTTGTGTTATTTTGATTGGCCTATTGATATCGTTTTAACGGGAGGAGACCGGACCGCACGAACACGGCTGATTCTCCTCCCCCTTCTAAACTTTCGTGTTGTTTTAGTGGAGACAGCGCGATGTCATCGCACCGTGCAGGAACAAAAGAATTTAAGGCCGGTTTGGGTCTCGATGAAGAAACGCGGCGCTATAATGCCGCGCCTTCGAAATCGGATGAGACCGCGGCTGGAGTCGGGCCGCGGCGGAGGGGCGTGACGCCATTACACCGCGCCAATCGTTCAAGGGCCGAGCAAGAAGGGGCGGCCGGAAAACCGGCCGCCGGCGGAAGAGGAAGAGCCGCGGCGGAATAGCCAGAGGCGGCCGGCCTCGCCGGCCGCCGGAGATCAGGAAGGGCCGCGGCCCTACGGCCGCGGCGGAGCAGCCAGGGGCGGCCGGCCGCGCCGGCCCTCGGTTCGGTCAGAAGGCGGGACCCGCGGGTCCCATGGGTTAATTAAAACGGCCGGCAAAAGCCGGCCGAGATCCGGAAAAGGGGGGGGGGGGGGGGGGGTTCACCCCCCACGTGCGGCACGTGCGCGGCACCCTGGCCGCGCTGCCGCTGGCCGGGCCGCGCCGCCACTGGCCGGGCCAATTCCAGCGGACCGGGTCGGATCCGGGTCGGGTCGACCCGGTTCGGGTCAGACCAGGGGGGGTCGGGCCGGGTCGTCCCGGACCCGGACCCCCCGTTTTCGAGTCAGTTTCGGTCTTTTGGCCATAACTTGAGCCACAGACCTCCGATCGACGAACCGTCTGCGACAACGCGATCCTTGGATCGAGGCAGTCGTTTCGGTATATTGCACTCAAGGTTTCGGAACACTTTGAGTTTGGCCGGGTTGGTTCGTTCACGAAACCAACCGGGCCTTCGGAGCGGAAACGCTCATATCTTGAGCTACGGACGTCCGATTGACGTACCGTCAGGTTTGTTGTGTTTCTCATAGTGAGATGGTTCTTTTGGCATGCTCCGCCCGAGGTTTGGACGCAGGTGGAGTACGGTCGGGTTGTTTTTTCCTTAAAAACCAACCGGGCCCCGGGGACGAAAATGCCAATAACTCTCAGACCGGGCGTCCGATCGACGCGCCGTCTGTTGCGTTGAGATCCTGTTGACGATACGAAACTTTTGGATACATCAACTCTGGACTTTGTGACAGTTGATGTATCAGCTTCTCGGCTCGTGGAGCGGACCCTCTGAACGAGCTTGCTGTGTGCGGGAACCCTAGTGCTGGCTGCGACTGCTTTTCCGACGACGACCAAGAAGAGATCCTCAGTGGACTGCGGCGACGACTGTGCAGAGATCCGCAGTAGACTGCGACGACTACTGCACTCAGCGATCCTACGTGGATCAGTGCTACAGGTCTTGCGTGGGCCCGATCCTGTGTGGGTCCGATCCTGTGTAGGTCACTGCGGGGGTTAGTACCTATCGGTCCTTTGTGGGTCCAACGACTTAGATGGTTCAGTGATCATCTTTATCGTCATCCGAAGAAGTATACATGTGTGAGCTGAATCTTCTGTTTTACTCGATAGAGGTGGTGCGCTTGGTTGTAGCGGCAGACCCGCGATACTGGAGACGAGCGTACGGAGTACGGAGACCGTGTAGCCGGCTGAGACCTGAAGACTGCTCGACCGACTCGACTTGGAGTGAGTCGACTAGCCCAGTGGACAGAGCGCACTGTATTTGGCGGCAGACCCACGGTGGACGGAGCGCCTGGTAGTTGGCAGCAGACCCGCGGTACTCGACTGGAGGAGTACCTCTGTAGGCTATTTGGGTGAGCGCCCGATATTTGGCAGCAGACCCTCAGCGGACGGAGCGCCCAGTAGTTGGCGGCAGACCCGCGGTACTCGACAGGAGGAGTACCTCAGCAGTCATAGGTTAGTGAGCAGTATCTCAGAGTCGTGACAGGACACTGTACACTTCAGAGATGGGGCTCTTCAGTATTTACGTTTTTTATAATGAAAATCCTGTGTGAGCTGAATCCTGTTACTTTACTGTGTGGATTATGTTGTGCTATCCTGTGTGGATTACGTTTTGCTTTCCTGTGTGGAATACGATTACTTTCCTGTGTGGACTGAGTTATTCTTGGGCTCGGAGGTTGGAGCGTTTTTGAATTGATGACTTAGGTATATGTATGGGCATATACCTAAGCAGTGTCGGTTGTTACTTCGTGATTGTACCTTTCTTCGTGGTTTATCCTTTGTGGATTTTGAGAGACCTTCCGTGGTCTCGAGGTCCCTACTGAGTAGCTTATACTCACCCCTGCACGGGCTTTTCCCGCACTACGTTGTGTTGGTTGTAGACGACAGACAGAGTTGATCTTAGCTGAGGCTTGCAGAGCAGGACGGTACCTGGAGGTGGACCACTGGGCGGGACGTGCTCGGAGCGGACGGTGGGACCCGTGGAGCAGTGGAGCTATCTGTACCCACCCTTCAGGTGGGTTTTCCAGTGGACAGCTTGGTGTAGCTTCTTTTACTTTTCAGTTTTTGTTTTCCCTTTCGAGTTGTACTTTACTTTCAGTTTGGGTTTGTATACTGGCCCATTTACTTTTCCGCACTTTCAGTTGTACTATGCTTTTTCTTAGTGTTTACTTTCCGCTTGCTTACTCTGTGGTGTTTGTTTACTTAGAAAGGCAATGCCTTCCCTTTTTACCGGGATTTACGCCTTGGTGCTAGTCGCCAGCCCCTGGCCTATGGAAGGCGGGCTTGGGGTAGTCACGGCACGGACCCCGAGGGCGGGTCGTGACAATATAATAAATATTTTTTGGTTTTTACATTATCTCCCACTTTAAAAAAATTAAACTCTCAATTTCAAATCAAATTCTTAGTTGATAATTGTCTAGGGTTGTTTAGTCTCATTGTTTACTATAGTTCCCTTATTCCCTATTCATATTTATGGTTCCTCCATAATACATTGATATGGTGATTTATCTTATCTGGTAAAATTTTTTCTCAACAATACATGATCTTCATAGGATAATACTCCTAAAACCGCTCATTCCACATTTGGACTACCTCTAGATTCATTAAATATACAGGATTAGTTATGTACATCCTCAAGAGTGATATGTTGAACACATCATGGACGTCTGTAATTTTTTGTGGATGCTCTAGATGATAGTATACTAGTCAAATGTGATCAATGTTCTCAAAGGGGAAATATACTTTGGGATATTATTTCATTTCTTTCCAAACATCATGAATCTTTTCCTTAGTGATATTTAAAGGAAAATGTTGTGTCCAATAATAAACATAAATTTCCTTTTATGGTTTTGGGAAAAAATATTTTGATGAATCTAAGTAGTTTTTATGTGTTGTTAGATAGATTGAACCATTTTTGTCATCTCTTGGATATGATCAGTTGCAAGTTTATATTTTTCACAAACTTCATCCAATCTTGTAAGAGTTTTACAATGTTTCTCATTATGAGTTTTATAATGATCTATTTGAATAATTGATTCCATGATTTCATTTTATTAGAAGTAAATTTTTTATAGCTATTAATTCCATCCAACCATAAATTCCATTGATAATTAAATGAACATTTCATATACTATATGAATGGCTATTTTAGATAATCCATCATTTTTGGGGTGATAGGAAGTATAAAAAATAAATTCCGGTTTATGAGAATTTTGAATAATCCTATAGAGTTTAAAAGTGAACCATGACTAATTATCAGAAATGATTGAATGTGGTACCCCATGTAGCCTCAAAACATCTGTTATGAATATCATTTAATGTTGAACAATAGATTAATTTTCTTGAATAATGAATAATTGCGTGTTCTTTGTGAGTCAATCTACTACAACACAAATTACATTGCATCCTTTGGATAAATTTAAGAGACCATTGATGTGGCATGTGGTGATATTATCCTATTTCCATGTGGGTATCAAAAATTTCATCATCATAAATTTGGACTTCTATAACTATGAAATAACATTTTGATATACCATTAACTTTAAGGAATACATAGTTTTCTCCATCTAATTTTTCATCAAAACAAATGTGCTATAAAAACCCATTGTACATCTTGGTACTTCCATGATGGATAGAGAAAGATGAGCTATGAAAATTTTTCTATAGTTATTTATTTATCTCAAGGGATAAAATAACATAGTGTTTAGATAGAAAATGTACAAATCCACCTTCATATATGTGGAAATCGTGATGTTTCTCATCATTCAGTTCTTCAACCCATATTTTTAAGCCATAGTCATCGTTTTATATATCATTGACCATATATTGGATAGATAGTTAAGAATAAATTGTTCTATGTAGGAATTATTCTCCTATACTATGATTTTTATATCTATACACTAAATATCTATTAAAATAGGGTATTTTTAATTATGTGTCATAGTTAGATTGTAATTTTATTTTCTTCTATCTACATTGGTTACCTTATTTTAAATTCCAATATTATAGTGAATATGAAAATTATGGTCCTTAAATAGTTATAACTAACTTCACTAATGCTTGTTGAGATCCATATATGAGAATATATACTAAAAACATTGGCGGTTTATCTATATATCACATATTCTCTATAAAGATAGTTTCTCCATTTCTTACATTCAAGAAAAAATATTTTTAGCTCTAGAACATGGTTACGATAACAACTTTCATGAGTAATTAACAACAAAAATCATAAAAATCCACCTTATCATTTTAAATTTGTGTAAATATAATCAATTTTATAGAAAAATCATTATAAATGAATATTAAATCCCTATTATTGGGTATAGTTAGATAATGTGAACTAACAACCCTCTTCTTTAGTACATGAAAACTATTTCCACCTTACATTTTTGAGATAAAAATAACCCCTTATTGAGTTAACTTGGTTTATGTACTATAAACACATTAAAAGGTTTTAATATACATTAAATATAATCCTACTATAAAAAGGAAATTAATAATAGTTGTTATATTTGTAAGATGTTTCCATTACCCAATGGCTGTTGTCTTTTCATGATCCAAAAAAATTTCTTCATAGGAAAAATTTATCCCAAGAATGTGACTTGTTGTAACAAGAATATACATTTTCTGAAATTACCAAACTTATCCTTCCACAATGTTCATAATATGACCCATAGTTACTATTCACGTTCCAAAAGTATTTGTAACAAATCTTAATACTTTCAATAGAGACATATATGAATTCATGATGTTAATACAAAAACACTATATTCATAAAATTCATTAATATAGTAGAAAAATTAGTCAAGCCAAAGCGAATCACCAAAAACTCAAAGTGTAACAACCCAATCTTCCACGGTACGTTTCCCTTTGAATAATGTAAAATATTTCATTGTTCGCAACTTCATGATTCTATCACACTGCTAGCAATCAAACTATCTGTTATGAATAGTAATACAAACATTTTGAAATTTTATAAGTTTTATCTTCCAAAATGGACTTTATTTTTGTATTTGGAGTAATGAAATTAGCTTAGGGTGAATATTTGGTATTTTCTGAAAACATTCAATTTTTGATGAATAGTGAAAAACACTGAGTTATAGTTTAAAACTGAATTTTTATTTAAATAATTATTTATTTTATTAAAAAATATTTTAGGTAAAAATAGGTACATAATACTTATATAAGTTCAATATAATTAATTGGAGTCAATTTATAATATTATTTGATATATAAAAAGTTTATTGAACTTTTTTCCGTCTTTTACCCACCTCCTAGCAGCTTTTGCAAATTTACATGAAACATAATTTTAACGCTTTTGTGAATTTACTTTAAAAAATCAGAGAGAGACATCTGATATCAGTACGTAAAATTTGGTTCAATAATATGAAAATAATTTTTGGTGAATGGTACCTTTTTACTTTCATTTACCATGGTAAAAAGTAAATTGGGTAATTAAGGGTAAAAATGATTTTATTATTACCATAACACAAGTCATAATTCTATTGTATAAATATAATACGACCAAAAACAACCTTATTAATAAAATATGATCCTTTAGGACCATTTGGATTAGATTAGGACATTTATTATTATTTAATTCAAAGAAGAGTTAAAAGTGTTAAAATCAAAGTTTAATAACTGAACCATTTTTAACATTAGGTTAAAAAAAGATAAATTTGACTATAAATATTCCATAGAAATATAAAGAGATTTTATACAGAATTTTATTTTATTTATATTTTTAAACATTAAATAATTTAATTTATTTATGACATAATGATGATGATGTAATTACCTAATTAATGAAATATTAAAATAATTGATATTATAAATTTATAAATAAATGTAATTTGATACTTTTTATAAATTAAACTAATTTTATAGGTTAATATGACATGTTATGGTTGGTTAGATGACTTTTTTTCGAAGTAATAATGCTGTTATGTATTTAGCAAAAACAAAATACGAAATAGTGTTAAAATTGAAATAAAAGAGTTTTTTAAAAAAAAATTATATTATTAATTTATATTATTTTCCTAAAAACCTAAGGTTCTTCCAAAAGACTTATATAATGATCGGTGTATAGTTAATGAACCACTTGGGATTCTCTATGAAGTTTATAATAAGTTTATTTACCATATAATATAAAAATACAAAGAGACATGGTAAATGAAACACTATTTTACTAAGAGTTAAATCTAAAAGATATAGTTAATATAGTTACCCAAACCGATATAAAACCTATTGGTTGAGTTTTTTTAGACTCATCCCCACCATAGTTTTTAAATAATCCATTTTACACGCATTAGAAGCCGAAAATGATTTTTTTTATAAAATAATATTTCCAGCTTTTCCTAAGGTACCCCTCACACCTCTTATAAAAGGGCAGTCCCCATTCTCTCTCACACTTTAAAATCCATTTGGCTCGGCAAAAATCTGACCAAATACCCTCTCCACTATCCTCCCTTAATCCTAGAGGCCTTCCTTTAGTCATAAAACCAACCTAAGGAGCCATTTTGATCAAATGAAAAGGAAGAACCCGAAGAGGTGGTAAATATTGAATCACCTCTTTCAAGTTCCTTTCATCTCCCACTTTATCTTTATTTGTTATTTCCATTATAAAATAATAAATCCAGTATCTTCTATATAATATGATGTTATTATATTTATGTTAAAACCATATTCATTATTCTAACTATCCTTGGAATAACATGTCACAATATGTGTGTACGTACGACTTACCGTCTCCATGTCGTGGTGTAATTGTTATTCAATAGATTATAATTTGGATGTGTATAATAATGATGTGTAATTGATTTAAATAATAAATATAACATGAAAATTAATCTTTATATATTATATATCTACCAATGATATATTTTTTAATATCAAAAGAATTATATCGTCGCTTGTACGTACGTACGGATTACCGTCTCCACGAACGCGATGAGATTCATTCCCCATCGTATCCATTCAAGACTAATTTTCATCTTATATTAAAAATATTGTTTAAGGACTTAATATCATTATTAATATTAATAATATACATCCTATTCACAACAAACATTTCTTATGTAACAAAGCATATAAAGTAAAACGAATCTGTTTACACCTGAAACAACGATAATACTAAGATATTATTAAAAAAGAAAGATTAAAATATCATATATTATATAATATTAATGTATATGATTCTTTATTAATTTAATAAAAATTATTTCACCATTACAAAGGAGGTTGACCCACCCTCAACAAAGGAAAAGTACAAAGTAAGGGGTCTCTTATCTCACTTTAAATTCCGTGAGATTTCCATTATTCGCCACTTATTTATTGTATGTGGTGTATTGTGTACTTCCATTTGATATATAATAACATCATTATCTTTAAATTAATTTTATTATGTGATCCATTATGTGGTTATTAACTTTTGTTCATACAACTCGATTGATTACAACAAAGTAAGGGGTTTTCATCTCACTTTTTATTCCCCTGAGATTCATGCTATATTGGCCACTATTTATTTTTGTGTAGAGTGTGTAATGTCCATGATTGTATTCATGGTGTAATATACATTAATTTATTAGTATTTAAATATTCATTGTATGATCCTTTATTCATGGTTTTTATGTTTCCTAAGTTACCAAATCGGTAAGGGAATTTCAAATTTCAACTTCTACTCAGTGGGCTTTACGCATACTTTCATGATTATTTTACTCCAAGATTATGTGTGTAATAAATATTTGTTACATATTTAGTAATTTAAACTCCGATTTGTGTGGATATGTTTTTGATACACATAATCACTCAAATGATAAATTCTTAAGTCATTGATTTGACATTGATAAGAGTAATTTTAACTCAATCTCTATTTATTGAGTTCAACATCAAATTCATTGGTGTAGTTCTTAAAAGAATATGTGTGAAGGTCCTCTGATTTATTTAAACTGAATATCCAATCATATTGAGTATATTTATATTCATCACACATTATTATTTTGTTGATTTATCCTTATCGTATGGATATGATCTTTATAAGAGATTTCATCTCAATTTACATTCCATTGACATTTATTTGTTGTTATACACCAATTCACTTTTATATAGTTTATATAATGTACTATGACATAATATATCAGGAATCCATTAATTCTCATGTTATTATAATGTTTTTATTTCATCAAACAATTTTATTCAGGTGTCTCTCTTTCGGTTAGAAACTCTAACAAAAATATCATTTTAAATGTTTTAAATATTCAATAATCCAAATTTTTCTCATTAATGTCCATGTTTAAAAAATGGTTTTAAGGATTTATTTATATGTAAATTAATGTTTTAAAATAAAAATTCATTTTAAAAGATTAAATTTGGTTTGGGACACTTTCATTCAAAAATCTATTTTAAATGGCTTCTTGATAAATAGTGAGACATTTAAATGTTTTCAAGAAAAGGGGGATATTTCTCTCAAATAGTTTCTATGATTATTTTCATATGTTTCAATATCATTCATTATTCTTTATTTTTGTTGATCTATTATAATACAATCTACCATATTGTATTGAATGAGCTGTGTTTGACTATGTATGTGCTATTTTTATACCATTCATGGTTTGTTGTTAAAAAATTGGCATTTCATATGCTAGTTTTAATACGAATGTTTAGACTCTGTTTCAACCTTTTCATATTAGGAATGAATTAGACTTAGTAAGTGATTGGTGGAGTATGCTATAGATCCTCTATTCATCGATAGGTCTCGTGATAGAAACTAGTTTCTTGTTATAAGGCCTTGACAAAATCTTATTTGTATTCTTGGAACAAGGCCTTGACCATGTGGTTATGAAAGTATATAATTATGCATTCTATCATTATGAAAGTGGATATTGATATTTCATGTGATTATTCGACTAGTAGAATATATATGTGAATAAGTAAATGGCGTTATATTATTTTATCTTGGCCATATTATTTTGAAAATCAAGTTTAAAAAGCTTTTGTTTTAGTCTTATACATTGCCTTAAATGTTTATGCTTATTTATGAAAGATTCCACTATATTGTTATCCTTTCTGATCATATAAGCTCACCCCTTTCTATGATTTATTTTTTCCAGGATGCAAAGAAGTATATTATGACTAACCTGTAGGTATAGTCTATGGGATCTCAGGGTTGTCTATGGAAACAATGTTATTCTAGTTTTCCATTTTATGATGTAATGTAAACATTATGCATGTATTAAGTAATTCTGAGGATACTAAACTAATATGTCTTTTGAGATTTGATCTTTTGTGATCATGCCAATGATACGTAATAATGCACCTACTATGGGCTTCTAGGGTTGGGGTGTTACAATTGGTATCAGAGGAAGTTTAGTACAAACCTTGGAAACCAGATTTAGGTAAACTATAATGAGAGCACATAGCCCTAAGAAATACTTTGAGGATTATTATATAATAACTTCCTAAAAATTTGGTATTGTATAAATTTTGTGAGTTTTACAATAAATACATCCATGTATGGATACGAGCACGTAGAGGCGGATCTGATACAGATGTACCTAGGTGTAATACCTAAAAACACCGCTTTAAGATAGACTCGAACAGGAACTAGTTCACGACAATGTGCCTTGCTGCACTCTTGGTTATGACACTCCTAGGGGATATTCTTATGATAGTTTACTTTTTATTTACAAACATATTAGAAGTATTTTAATATAATATGATAATAAATGACCTTGGATAATCCTAAGGTGTTTCAAATTGAAAATATGGTGTCATGACATCCTTTAAATGATTTTATGACTATTGTTACTCACACAATGCTTTTTGGTTTTAGTGAATGGTAGGATTCCAAGGAAGTCATAGTAACATTGATCATGATGTATATGGTGGGAACGAAGGTGTAGATGAGAAAAAAAATGTTGATAGGCGTAAAAGATATTGTGTTCCTGGCAAATCAGTTTTCCAAAAATATGATCAACAACATATATATTAACCAACTCCTGGACTAAACAATGAAGAGAAAGGTCATAAATGATAAAAGATACTATTGTGGAGACCATGGAGAAATGAATCCTAAATTTCCATCATTTAGGAAATGTGTAAGGGGACACCTAGGAAAGTGTCTTAATGGAAAAAAGAAATGCTTTACCTCTAGGAAGGAAGGAGATAAATTAATGAATTGTCAGTGAAAAATGAAGAGTACTAAGGAAGAAAATAAAAATGGTTACACCAATCCATTTATAGTCATTTTTCGTAAATTTAGGGGACCTGGCCATTATCAGAGTGGATTCCCTATTATATATGATATTTTCATGGTCAAAGAAGAATTTATGTGGAAATAAATTGTTGGAGAAATGTTTAAAAGTATTAGTGATCTTTGTTAATGGGACTACGTTGGAATAATTTTCTCTTGTATTTGTAACCCTATAGTTTGTCATGTGAAAATGATATTTGAGGAATAATTATCTTTTCTCTTTTGAATATAGTTATAAATAACCACGTGGTTTTATATGATCATTTGGTTTGAGGAAATTACAAGTTATTATATTTTGGGATGAAAATGAAAGGTATGAGATAACATTTGTGGTTAAATTATGTTATGTTTATTTTGAGGAATTTATCTCATTTTGGTAACATTATAAAATATAGTTTTTGAAAAAGTATAGCACACAGACCGTGTGACAACCCATCGCGTCAGACAATGTTTTTGGAATCGAACCCACAACGAGAGTGTGATTTGGATTTATCGCCTACTAATGGACTACGTGAAGTCCCTGGTTAGTGTGACTAATTATTTTTAGTCAAATAATTTTATTTATCAATAATATGTTGATTAGGGATCTTATGTCTTGTCAAATGAATACCCTTAGTATAGGAAAATGATTTGGTGATTAAGTGATAAATGTTATTTGGGAAGACATTCGCTCTGTTGGAAACAATATATGCCTAAGAAAAATAGAATAATATGGTATTTTATTTGAGGAGTAATGGTGGATTTTATCTATTTTTTTATGGTGGATTTATAGTGATTTCGGTTATTTATGGAAATGGTTAAACCTTAATAGAAAATATGTTATTAGGTTAATTACTTTTAAGTATGTGACCTTAAGAGTAGTCGACGTCATTTAGAGATAAAAGTTATCGTGGAAGACTACATAACCAAATTCTTATAAGTTTTGGGTTTCTATATTAGTTTGCATTATACTGAAGGATTTTATGTATATTAGTTTATTGAATGGTATTTATTTAACTTTGGGGTATTTTTGGATTAATTTTAGATATTAAGATTAGTGTTTATTTCCTTAAAGGAATGTAATTTGGGGGGATTATCTAATCTTGTACTGACTATTTTGGTTTTGATTAATCTCTAAAGACAATTTAAATATATAGTTTATCCTTTGTGGATCATGTGATTTTCTAGATGTTGATTCTAGCTCTTCTGGTGTGACCAAGTCATGTTGAATACTAATCGTTTAAAAAAACGAGTTAGTGGTAGAAATTTATTAAAGAATGAAACTTTACAAAAAAAGTTAAGTATATCTCTTTATGTTCTTAGTGAATCTCATAAATAACATTCCTCATCTTTATTAAATGTAGAATAAAAAAAACGCTGTCTGTTTACTTTTCCTACTGAGAAACTAATGACCGTTTCTCACATCATAAGTTTATGGTTCTATTGTTGTTAACATTATCCTGATCTTGTTTTCTATCACTCTCCACCAGAACATGAAACTTATTTTATCTTCCATATGCACATTTTCCTACATGGAATCCTAGTATGGGTTATCTCGGGTGACCTTTGTACTTCGCTTTCTTTTTCTAAAATGATAGTTTTATTGAATCTTTTTCCAATGTTGGACATTCAATTATGTTACCAAACCCAATTTTAAAAATTTTGAGGGCACAATTTCCAAAATGGGGGAAGAATGTACCACCCTAAGCTTCCATGGTATGCTTCCCTTTGAATAATTTAATAGCTTACATTGTACACAACTTCAAGATTCTAACACACCATGACCAATCAAACTAGCCGTTATGACGAGTAATATCCACTTATTGAATTTTAATAAATTTTAACTATAAAAATAGAGTTTATTTTTCGATTTGGAGTATTGAAATTAGCTTAGGGTTACTTTTTGGTATTTTTCGGAAAACATTCAATTTTTGATAAATATTGAAAAACCCTGAGTTATATTTTAAAACCATATTTTTATTTAAATAATTATCTATTTTATTTAAATATATTTTAGGTGAAAATAGATACATAATACCTATATAAGTTCAATATAATTCCTTGGAGTAAAATTTTAAAAAATTTTGATATATAAAAATTTTATTGAACTTTTTACCGTCTTTTACCCACCTCATAGGAGTATTTGAAAATTTACAAAAAAAGATAATTTTATAGCTTATGTGAGTTGAATTTTGAAAATCCAAGAGACATGGTTGATATCAATAAGTAAAATTTGGTTCAATAAGATGAAAATAATTTTTGGTGAATAGTAACTTTTTACTTTTATTTGCCGCAGATAAAAGTAAATAGGGTAATTAAGGGTAAAAAAGATATTATTATTATACTAACACATATACTAATTATATTGGATAAGTTTAATTCGATAAAAAATAACCTTAGGAATAAAATATGATCCTTTAGGTCCATTTGGATTAGATTAGGACATTTATTATTATTCAATTCAAAGAAGAGTTAAAAGTGGTAAAATCAATGTTTAATAACTGAACCATTTTTAATGTAGGGCTAAACATAAGATAAATTCAACTATAAATATTAATTAGAATTATTAAGAGATTTCCTACAAAATAGTAGTTTAATTTTATTTTTTAAACATTATATAATTTAATTTATTTATAACACAAGGATGATGTAGTAATTGACTAATTATGGAAATATTAAAATTATAGATATTATAAATATCCAAATAAATGTAATTTTAGACTATTTATAAATTAAACTAATTTCATAGGTTAATAAAACATTTTAGGGTTGGTTAGATAAATCTTTTTGAAGTAATAATGCTATTATGAAATTAGAAAAAACAAAATACCAAATAGTGTCAGAATTGACATAAAAGAGTTTTTAAAACAAATAATATATTATTAATTGAAATTCTATTATTAAAAATCAATTTTTCGGCCAAAAGACTTATATGATGATATGTGTATCATTTTTAACCACTTGGGATTCTCTTGGAAGTATATAATATGTTTATTAACTATATAATATAAAAATACAAAGAGACATAGTAAATGTCAAACTATTTAACTAAGAGTTAAATCTAAAAGTTAAAGGTAATATATTGAACCAAACCAGTCTAAAACATATTGGTTTAGTGGTTTTCAACCCCTCCCCACATTATCCTTCAAATAATACATTTTGGAGCCATTAGAAACCGAAAATTAATTTTTTTTTAAAATAATATTTCTAGATTTCCCTATGGTGCCCCTCACCCCTCTTATAAAAGAGAACTCCCCCTTATCTCCAATTCACACCATCAAAGAAATTTGTCTTGGCCAACCACTTCCCAAATACTATCGCAACTATCCTCCCCTAATCTTAGAGTACTTACTTTCGTTATAAATCCAACCTATGGAGACATTTTTATCAAGTCAAAAGAAAGAACCTGAAAAAAGGTAAATATTTCATCACCTCTATCCGGTTCCTTTATTCTCCCATTTACTATTTATTTGTTGTTTCCATTATAAAATAATAACTATAGTATATTATATATATTTTTATGTTATTATAAATATGGTAAAACCATATTCATTATTCTATACATCCTTTGAATGACATGTCATCATACGTGCGTACGTACGACTTACCGTCTCCACATCGTGGTGTAATTGTTATTCAATACATTATAATTTGGATGGGTATAATAATGATTTATAATTGATGTAAATAATAAATATAACATGATAATGATTCTGTATATATTATATACCATTCAATTATATATTATTTTAATATCAAAAGAATGATATTGTCGCTCGCGCATACATATAAATTACCATCTCCAAGAACACAATGAGATTCATTACCCATCATATCCATTCAAGAATAATTTTCATTTGATGATTAAAAATAATGTTTAAAGACTTAATAACATTATGAATATTAATAATATACATCCTATACATAACAAGCATTACTTTCATAACAAAGAATATAATGTAAAACGAATCAGTTAAGACATGAAACGACAATAATATTAAGATATTATTAACAAAGCAATGTTCTAAGATCGTATATGATATCATATTAATGTATATGATTCTTTTATAATTTAATAAAAATCATTTCACCATTATAAATTAGGTTAAACTACCCTCTACCAAGGAAAAGTACAAAGTAAGGGGTCTCTTATCTTACTTTTAATTCCGTGAGATTTCCATTGTTCGCCACTTATTTATTTCAAGTGGTGTATTTTGTACTTCCATTTTATATATGTTATCATAATTCTCTTTATATTCATGGTATTTTTTGATCCATTTTGTGGTTATTAACCATTTTTCATATGAATCGATTGATTACAATGAAGTAAGGGTTTTTCATCTCACTTTTTATTCCCGAGAGATTCTTGCTATATTGGCCACTATTTTCTTTTGTGTGGCATATGTACTGTACATGATTGTATTATTGGTGTAATATACTTTAATTTTTGAGTATTTAAATATTCACTGTATGATCCTTCTTTCATGGGTTGTATGTTTCATATGTTACCAAATCGGTAAGGGAATTTAAAATTTCAATTTCCACTCAGTGGGCCTTACTCATACTTCATTGATTATTTTACTCCAAAATTATCTGTGGGATCACTATTTGTTTTTTATGTATTAATTTCCACTCCCCTTTGTGTGTATATATTTTTGATACACATAATAACTCCATTTATAAATTCTCAAGTCATCGATATGAACTTTATAAGAGTAATTTTAATGCAATCTCTATTTATTGAGTTAAGCATTCAATTCATTGGTGTTTTTTTAAAAGAAAATGTGTGAATGTACTTTGTTTGATTTATAATGAATATCCAATAATATCTAGTGTATTTATATTTGTCACAAGTAATTATTTCGTTGATCCATCTTTAACCTAAGGATATATTCTTTGTAAGAGATTTCATCTGAATTTACATTCAATTGAGATTTATTTGTTGTTATACACCAATAAACTTTTATATGGTGTATATAATGTACATTGACATAGTATATCATGAATAACATTATTTTAAGGATATTATAATTTTTTTATTACCTTAATTATTTGTAATCAAGTGTCTCTATTTTGGTTAGGAACCCTAACTAAAATATCATTTTAAATGTTTTAAATATTTATTATTCTAAATCTTTCTCATTAATGTCCTTGTTTTAAAAATGGTTTTAAGGATTTATTTGTATGGAGATTAATGTTATAAAATTAAAATTACTTTTAAAAGTTTCAAAGTGTTATGGGACACTTTGATTCCAAAATCTATTTTAAATGGCTTCTTGATAAATAGTAATACTTTTAAACATTTTCAAGAAAAAGGGAGATATTTCCCTCAAATAGTTTTGATGATTATTTTAATCTATGTTAATATCATTCATTATTATCTATTGAGGTTTATATATTATAATAAAATCTACCATATGGTATTTAATGAGCTTTGTTTGAATGTGGATGCGATATTTTTATACCATTCATGGTTAGTGGTTAAAATATTATCATTTCGTATGCAAGTTTTAATACGAATTTTCAGATTAAGTTTCAACCTTTTCATATGAGGAATGCATTGGACTTAGTAAGTGATAGGTGGATCCCACTATAGCTTCTCGATGTATCGGTAGGTCTCATAAGACAAACTACTATCTTGGAACAAGGCCTTGATGAATTATTATTTGTAGTCTTGGCACAAGGCCCTGACTATGTGGTTATGAATGTCTGGAATTATAAAATCCATCAATAAGAAAGTGGATATTAATATTGCATGTGATTATTCGACTAGAAGAATATACATGTGAATAATTAAATGGAATAATTTGATATTATCTTTTTCATATTATTCTAAATTTTATGTTTAAAAGGCTTTTGTTTTAGTATAATACATTTCCTATAATGTTAATGCTTATTTATGAAAGTTTCTGCTATATTTTTATCCTTACTGAGAATCTGAGCTCACCCCTTTCTATGTTTTCTTTTTCCTAGGATGCGAAGTTGAATATTATGAATAGCCTGCACGGATAGTCTATGGGATCTCAATGTTGTTTATGGAAACAATGTTGTTTTATTTTTCTATTTTATTATGTACTGTAAACCGTATGAATGTATCTAGTACTTCCAAGGCTACTAAAGTAAACAATATTTTGAGACTTGATCTTTTGTGATTATGCTAATTATACGTAATAATGCACCGACTCTGGGCTTCTAGGGTTGGTGTGTTACACATATTGACCACATATTTTTCATAATTTAGTATTTGGGATATAATCTTTATTCACCATTAAAAGAAGATACCCATATCGAAGATCAATCCTATAAACAAATTGATATCCCTTAATAGTGTAAAAGAAATCATTATTCCATGGAAGAGAATAATTTTTATTTACTATGATCCCATTATTTTCTTTATAATGAAGTGTATGAAAATTTACCCATCCTTATTTTATAAAAATGGAATTTTCTCTATAAATTTGCATACTTGGAAAAACCAAACCCCTATCCAATAGATCATAAGGTTTCATTTTTAATTTCTCTAACACCATCAATGTCATTATCTATAGGTGCTTTGATATTGGATTATATCCAATTAAGAGTTCAATAAATAACCCTAATTGGTTTTTTGGGTGAGGTCCCCGTAACTCACCAATAGATAAATCATTATATTACATAAAATGGGCTTGTCACATATCTTTATACATATTAATTCTTATTCTTCTTTAAATATATTATCCATAAATAATTAAATAAAATTTGTTTTTATAATCAAAAATTAAAGGGAATATGTCAATTGAGGATGATCATGGTATTTCCCTTTAATACTTATGAAATATCCGAACGTCTAAATTTGATCTTAGCATTATATGTCGAAAAAATCAATCCCATTTATTATGTCAAATCCACCCATCAGAAATATCACCAATTTTTAGATTTATTTTACTCAACAAAGATAATAGGTGAATCCCTATATATATATATATTTAAATCATTAATAGTCCCTAAATGAGATTTATCATACAACTCTACCACAATTAATTTATATTTGATGCTGATGTTCTATAAAAAAGAGAAAAAAAATAATTTTTAGAACCAAAATCAAACAATATACTTACTATTTTTCACTATTTGATCAAGATACCTTCCAAAAAATCTATTGGAGTGTAAAAATTGACAATTTTAATTTTAAATGTAAAAAATATCCCTTATCAATTTTTTTGTTTGATGGTGGTTTCCCTCCATTATAATTTTATTTAGACATTATATAGAAAAAATAAAATGTTCCCCAAACTTGTTTCACTTCACAATAGGTTACTGTTAAACCACCATCAATCTATATTTAGTATTTATATGTTCATTATTTACATCTTAATAAATGTTCCATGATGTATAAACATTACTTTTACCATTTTATAAATTTTATCATCCAAGAAAACAATTCCAATAATATTTTTCCTATATTTTTTATACATGTGATGTTTTACATTATTCTCATTTGGATTAGTCCCAAATTTTATTACGTCTTTATATTTTGGTCCTTTTCTTCATCTGTCCTCTAGTAAACATTGGACCCCATTTAAAATTAGAAATAATATCAATCTATTTCTTTATAACTCCAAGAATCTCTTATTTTTGTTTTTTTGATAGATGTGGCCTATATATTATGAAGAATTGATCTATCTTCCCATTATAATAAATGACAATGTTAGATGTGTAACACACAATCCATGTATTTTTATCTCATAATTCCATAGTAATTAATTTTACCTTTATTAACTCAACTAATTCCCTCTCCATTTTTTTATGGAGGGTACGTGGAAAATAATTCTCGATAAAGTCATTTTTAATGTCCTCCAAACCCATAGAGTCCACCTCATCCCAAGCCTTCATGTTATTGACCAGTGTCTATAACTAATCAGTTTCTCCCTCTATGTGGTATAATATTGATGGAACATTCTATTTTTCAGAATATTTTATTACAAAAAATATCATTTCAATAGTATTAATCCATTGTTCATCATTTAGTTGATCATAGGTTTCACTAAAAACCAATGGTCGTTGAAGCATAAATGAATGAACTACTAGTTGTTCCTTCCATAGTGAAACTAGATTCTCCACATGTTCTGGGTTCTTGTTCATAATATGTGTTAAATAATTCATCATCATCATGATTTTTGGATCTTTAGGTCACACATATTGATATTTTCTTCATCGTATTGTCTCCTGTATATATTATTAGAATGAGTCCTTCTATTTACATCCGTTTTTTTGGAGACAACATATTTTAGAATTGTTTTTCTATTTTAAATAATATAATTATAATTATAATGGAAATATTAATAAAAAATATTCTAATATCATGCCTATATGATTAGGTATATAAATATTAATATAATGTTTACATTATATCCATATACTTTCTAATGGTTTGAACAAGCATGTGAATTAGAAAATCATTTACCCTTGGAGTTAAACAAATTGTGTACATAAAGCCCTATTTTTGTTTACTAGTTGATGATTGAGAACATCTAAAAAACCATTTTCAATGTTATTTCCCCCATGTAAAATGTTTCTAGACACACATCCTAATATTGTATCTATACATCAATGTATATTCTTGGAAACCTTTTACATAATACTTCACCCTAATACTAGGAGGATTTCATATATTTTAAATATTCCATAGGGCTCATAAAAATGTTTTCTGTTACTCATTTCCATAAATAACTAAACCATCATTTCATAGAAACTATGGTTACCTTATTTTGAATTTCATAAACATTTCATTACATGGTACACCATTTAATAATACAAATGACCTTTTGAGATTTTGTGTCTTGGAAATTAGGATCATAATTCAAGAAAAAAAATTCACCTAAAATACTTGAATGAAATTTCTATAGAATATTTATGGGTTACTTTTACTATGTCCAATTTCCTACATACATTCATCAATGTCAGGGTTGATAAAAAGTCAAGAGTAGGAATAAACAATGTAGATAATTAGCATGTGACCCCAAAGCTTTTGAATAATGAATAATCATATAAACATGATTAATATAATAACATAAATATCATTAATAATTACATTTTAATATTGTTACATCATGAAAACACGAAATTTATAATCAAATCACCCAGGTTTATTACTATGGAGTCACAATCATAATTACAATGGATATTCCTGAAGGTATAATAAAACTATTCTGTATAGATACTATTTATTCTCCAAATTAATTATTGTGACATTACGGTGAATGATTCATATATATTAATTCATATTAGTCATATTGATCATGGTAAATCATTTCATCAATAACATGAGGATAATAATGAACTGGTTTTATATCAAATCACAAAGTATATAAGTACCTAAGGACGGGAAAATTACATAATGTTTTCCAGAAAAATGGTAATTCACATTTCATACCTTCAAATATAAAAAAAATTAAATTTATGTCTTATTTAATTTTCATGACCATGTAAGAGTTCTGGTTATTATAAATACATTAATATTTCAAAAATAAGGGAAAATTTCATGTCTTAATTTTGTCAACATCTTGGTATAATACATTGATTTAAGAAATGAAATATTAAGATAGAATGGATGGATTAAATTGATAAATTACGATTTTGTATGTCATGGTAAGACCTCAATTTCATGAAAATAATTATGTTTTTATAATAATAATCCTTACAAATAGAAGGTACATAAATGAAAATGATGAAGAGGAGAATTTTTTTTCATTGAGTATTTTCAGCATAAAACATGAGGATTTAACCTTATAACCTTGAGGTAATGTGGGATGGGCTATTTTGGAAGAATAATGACTTGACACTAGTGTATTGAGAATATTGGGTGGATATGAATGGGGTAAGTGCTATATTTATTCAAGATGACGTGTGGTTTTTAAAGGAAAAAAATATAGGATATTTTATTATATAAGAAAACCCCAAATTAGTAAAATTATTTCCAAACAATTATATATACTATTATTGAGCCATAGACCATTTTTCTAATTTAATCACCTTATAAAAATTAAACCTACCTTTCATAAAACTCATTTAATGCACACAACATTTTATCTTAAAACCCAATTTTTTGGTTCAATAATGTTATAAATAAATTAATAAATTTAGATTAATATTTATAACTCGTTTATATAATTATTTAATTAAATAATGATTAAAAAAAATTACATAAATTTTTTAATTATGATGAAATACTAATGTTTATATAAAATCATAGTTCTCATAAAGCAGCAAGATTGATTTTTTTTCTCAAATTAAACATTACCATAAAATACCCAACAAATAACCCAATGTCAATTTTCATGATATTAATTAATTAATAAGATTAATTTTATAAATGAAATCCTATTAATAAAATAATATTAAATTTTATAGTAAAATCAGTATTTTTTAAAAATTAAAAATTTTATGTGTAGTAAATATTATGACAACTATAACAATTACGTAATTCTTTTTTAAGATATATAATCATAAAAAAATTATAATATTATTTAATGAAGTAACATTTAGGTAAAACATATACCCTTGTCATAAATCATATTTGTAATGAAATATATTTATTTTATCTAATAATGTAGTTTTAGTTATTTTAAATAATCTTTAATTTTACCTAAATACGTCCTCATAACCGATAATAATAATAGTGAACCATTTTATAGAATAATGATCATAATTCTGAAAAGACATGTTATGAAATGAACAAAAATTCTAGTGATCATATTTAATAATTAATATAATATATTTATTAAACATCATCATTCAATTCTTTTTCATGATGGTTTATTAAATTTTTGAAAATGAATATTTTTTTCTAATTCTAATTCCCATTATTATAGTTGTGTTCAAATATGAAATGATTTTAGGTGATCGAGGTGACCAAATACTTTATATTTCTATTTATTTTAACCCATTTTTTTTCCATATTAATAATTTGTATGATATTGGGAGTTTTTTAAACTAAATGAAACATTCATAAATAATGAAAAAAGTGTCCTTTATTTCTAGTTCTATAGTAAAACTATAGTATTTCAGTGAAAAATGTTCTTAAACATCATATTTAATGAAATAGATTTCCATAATATTCATTATTGAAGGGAAAAAATTATTTTTAAGTCCATTTATTTTAAAACATAAATTTTTTTTATTAAGATGAAATAGTTTTTTTATTAAAAGAATAATTACATTTTAGGTTGCTATAAATCATTTAGCTAATGCATTGATTAGAAATGATCATGGATTCCTCAATGAAATGGTTATGAAAATGGAACTTAAGTTCATGCATTTAGTAAGGATGGATCTCGAAATACTTAAGGAATGGGAAACATCATTCCTCTTTCAATTGAATATGAAACTATATTTTTTGGAAAAGATAAAATATTATCATCCCTTGAAAGAGAATTCTCAAAAGATGATTAAATTTGGGTATAAGGAAAAATTGGAAGACATAAATTATAAAGACAGTGTTATGAAATTACTTAAGAGACAATGTGCTCCATCTATACCTGAGCATAATATATAATTGTCAGATGACACTCAAATATTTAGTTTCTCTATAGAGCCTCACAACAATAAGATGTATAAAGATTTTATGGAACATTTCTATGGGAAATATTTAAGTAATAAATTACTGATATAGTGACCAAAATTTTACTTTTTCCAAATTTTGATTATGAGAGACAAAAAACCAGAGTATTATTACAACATCTACATATCCCTATGTGGAATTGGGGTGACAATAAAATGGAATTTTTTACTTCATTATAAAATAATCTAATAATTATAGATTATACGTGGATTAATATTGATCTCTATAATGAATTTTCACATTACCATTCAATAAGACAAGATTTACCATCTGAGATATTTTTATGACTCTATATTAATAAATTTATAAGACATTTTGGAACACCTCTTCTAATTTTGTCTTATCATGATCCAACATTTACAATGAAATTTTGGAAGAGTCTCCAAAATGATCTTTATACTGGGATTTATTTAATAACTATATATCACTCTTAAAAAAATAGATAGTACAAATGGAATATTAAATCATTATAATTCATGTTCAGTTTATTATCTCTTTACTTTTAGGGTTTTTAGGATCAATATTTACCATTAGTAGTGTTCGCCTCTAAAAGTATATTCCATTAAAGTATTCAAGTGGTATCATATGATTCATTATATAGAAAAATATTTCACAATATAACATATTTGGAATAAGTTAGTAAATGGATTATTTTATACCTATAACAAGGTAAGGAGACAAAAAAAAGATAAATAATATTCATTCCTATATCTACCTGCTAAAATAAGTTAATAAAACTATATCGATTACTGGATGAAATATTATTAGTTTCAATTAGGAGATCATTTTTTCTTGAACATATCTCCATTGAAATAAGATATATGGTTTGGTAATAAAATTAAACAAATACAAATATAAATAATACATTTTAAAATCCATGAAGGATTTTGTATTTTGGATTACAATTTATAAATGTCATTGAGTATGTCAAAAGAACATGATATGGTACTTAAATCATTTTTAAGGAAGTAAATTCCAAACCCAATGAATGTTTACTACTATAACTAAATAAAAATAGAACATGATCTATCATACTATTATGACTATATCTAGATTCTAGATAGTAGGGAATAATTATTGAGGAATCAGATAAATTATTTGGTAAAGGTATTTTGGAGAAATAATAAGATTGGGGAAGAAACATGGGATTCTAAAGATAATATTATAATGAACTAAAAAAATATAATAATGAGGTTACATTATAAAAATTTCATGTATGATATTTCTTTATGTAGGAATAATATAACGCCCTGAAACATTACAATATATTTCTTATTAAATAAATTCAATCTCTTTGATATCCTATAGTACACGCAACCAGGAGTGTAGGTGAATTATAATTATGTTGAAATTAAATTGATTGTTATTAACAGGAATAAATAAATAATTAAATTTATAGGTTTATAGTTTTATAAAATAAATATAATGACATTATATTTATTATAAATAAGACAAGAATAATTTAAAAAAAAATTAATGTTTTTTTGAAACATATTATATTTCTAAAAGGTTGCCTCACCACACTTTACTAACATATTTTAAAATTAATTTTTACCCTGTTAATAAATTTAATTTATAAAAGTAACATAATTTTTGAAATAAATATTTTCAAATTATAGTACAATTTTTTTGATAATTTTATGAAAATGTCAATTTTTTAATAGAGTGAAACAATATAGTTTTTATTTAAAGAATTAAAAAATTAAAATTTGATTTTAAATTATTTTAAAATATATATTAGTGTAATTTAATTATTATAAATGTAATTGTTTCCATTTTTATCAAATTAATTTTGAATTTCAGAATTAAAACATTTCATAATTTTTAGAATTTTCTATTTTTAATATTGTTCCTTTCCCCCAAATGTGGGTTTCATTTTAATTTAAATACTACAGCAAAATTCAATGGGATTTTCATAAATAGATTTAATATATATATATATATATAATTAATAATATTATATAATAATTTACACATAATTTCTTGCTATAATGAATAGTTAAAATAGTAAAAAATTATTACCGTGATTATGGTAAATTGGGTTTACGAACAATTAAACTAAAAATATATGTGTTAAATCGACACCATTTATTTAAATTTCTATTTTATTCCTATATTTAGATATTATATAATTCATTTATCCCTAATGGAACATTTTGGAGAGTTTTTTCATGTGGAAAATGTGGGTATCACTTTTTCATTTATAAAATTACATGTGTGTCCTCTCCCATAATAATAAAATTCCACCCGCAATTCTATCATGTTCACACACCAACTACCTTTTAATATGACCAATACCTACCCAAATATCATCCTTAAATCTCACCCAAATTTTTTATTCCTTGTTTTTTTGGAAATCCAATCTATGAGGGAATTAGGTATAGAGCTTCGAGGTTGATCGATTAAGAGATAAAGTTCCTAACCATGCGTTTTCATTTTATATATTCTTCTAAATCACAAAAATTTTCTCCAAATATGATAACATAATAAAAAATTTATCTCTTATATACTGAGATGTTATCATGTTAATGTAATAATTTATATCACTCTCTTATTATATCAAATGGGATAGGAAACTATTGATCATGTGTAGAGTGAACTATTTCCTCAATAATTTATGTAATTATTTTTCCATCAATGCCTCTCCCAAAAGGATATAATAATTTATTTATCATATTTATCTATTATTTATGATATTAATATATCCGTATAATTAAAATATCATATATTCCTTCCAATGATTCATTTTGTTGGATAACAAAAACCTCACTCGTATATATGTATAGACTACGGCCTCTCTATATTGATGTGAAATGTTTTTCATTATATTTTGACATGGTTTTTAATAAAGATATGTTTAATGAATATACATGAATGATTCAATATAATAATTTATCTCTGAATTTGAAATATTTTTCCATTATTATGTTCTATATAATTGAAAAATTGAACGAATATTCATGTGTATGTATGGCCTACTATCTCATTTAATGGTGTAAATCGTTTTCCTATAATGAAAATTTATGGATTGGTTTATATAATTTCATATTTATTAAATATGTAATATAAAACATGGTGAATATTGTGGGGATTATGTATCCATGTTCAACGTTAAAGGGTTGAAACTATCAAATTAAAACATACATGAACAATAGAGTAATTGTAACCACGAATAATGATTTTAACAAAGAATTATTAATAAACATTTAAAAATACTATATATAAGTGATATATGGTATGTAATAAATTAATTTGGTTATTTATATGATTAAAAAACCTCTATATTTATTATTTATGTGTTTTGAACATGGAAGAAGATAATCAAACATGAGGTAAGAGTTTCTCCTCTTACTTTTATTTTCATAAGACTTATGGATTATTAACCAATGATTCTATATTTTCATTTATATAATAATCCCTTGATATTTTTTATCATTAAAAACATTACATTTAGGTTATTTAATGTATAATTTTAGGTTATTTATTTCATAGGGATTAAAAATCAAATGGTACCATTGTGCTGAGCATTTATTTCATATCCTCATCTTTATCCAAGATTGTATATGTTTAAGTCTCTCTTGGGGGAATTGATTATTTTTTCATCTTAACCATCATAAATTATATTATATACTAGTTATTCATTAAGATTAAATTTAATAATACCAATTAACATTATTTTTTACTTAAAATTAAAGGGAGAACATTTTTTAAAAATCTTTATTTCTCTCTTCAGTCAAAAATATAATATCTTCCATATCTATGTTTTATAATAATATTTCAAAAAATAATTTAAAATTAAAAAAATTATTTAGTAATTTTATCTATAAGCATGGTTTATTTTTAACTAAATAGTTTGTAATGAATCTACTTAATTTTATAGAATGAGTCACTTTTTAACCATTTTACAATCGTATGAAACTATTATTTTTTAATATATATTGTGTGTAAAAAATAATCCTCTCTCCTATACACTAAATAATATACATATTTCATTAAATTTTTATGAGGATATATATAAATGTTTATAAAATAATAATATTACAATAAAATTTATTTTTTGAATGTGATTTTTAATGTGAAAAGTGTATTTTTATTAGAATGTCTTAATGGAATTTTTGTGGTATTTCTATTTAGTAGCAAACAACCCACATATTTCAATTATTCTCACATATTAATAAGATTGAATTTTATAATATTTTTTATTTCCCTATTTGGTTTATAATTATATTTAATGGGGATATACTATTTTTACACAATTCAACATAATACTCTGAATGTTTTATGATTATGTATATTGTTTTAAGGAAAGTATTAAAATTCCATTTGATAGTTATCCTATATGAATTATTAGGATGCTAATGATTCACCCCATTCATATTTTGAATTCATCAGACCTAGTTAGTGATCGTTAGGGCTCACTATAGTGAGTACATGCATCTATAGGTCTCATGAGACAATCTATCTTGCGTTTTTAGAAGAGGTATTACATATTTATATAATATGTATTGGAATAAGTCCTTGATTTTATGGTTATGATGTATAGTATTATGTATTAACACATTATGATTTTATTTATCGGTGTTCCATGTGATTATTAAAATAGTTAGGAGATATATGGCTACATTTCATACTCATGAGATTATTTATATGACATTATTTCATCATCATTTATTTCTACCATATTATGCTCATCTAATTAATTGAATGGAATGTGTTTTAGTTATTTATCGTCACATATTTATTATACCTAATTCATTCCATATATCTTCCACTATATGTATACTCTTACTGATTATTAGAGTCCACTATATTCTTATGTTTCCTTTCCCTGGTATGAAAGGTGTGTTTTAAGATTAATATGCATGGATTTGTTAAAGGGAATAATGATGTACTGAAAGAAAATGGTATGTTTAATTTTATGATTTAAATTGTAATATGAGACTAATGTATATATCTAGATGACCTTGAAAACTAAACTAATTGTTCCTTAGATATGTGATTACATTTTCCGTATGCCAATGTAATAATGTAACAACCAACTATAGGATACTAGGGCCAGGGTCATTAAAATTTCTATAACCCATAATCCAAATGATAAATAGAAAGAAAACCCAATAATGACTAAACAAATAAAGAATATAAAATATCATTTCCGATGTATTTATCTATTAATAAATAATTAGGGGATCAAAATACCAACTAATAGAGAGTGGGTGTTTATAATGGACTGAAAATTCAATCAATGATTAATAAAATAACACTTTATTCATAATGGTTGTTTTAGTATTTTCACAATGGATGTAAAAAGATATAAAATTTAATGAAAATTATATGTCATGACATAATATCGATTATTCTGTATAGAATTAAAACAATGATTTAGAAACCAAGGAATAGTGAACATAAAATGGTACACTCTATAGGATCGAACTATTATAGAAATATTAAACATTCAATGAAAAATGTTAAAAGAAAAAGAATCATTGTGAATATAGTTGATATTATCAACAAAATTTTAATGTCATTTATTAGTGAAGTAGTAAATATTGAGGAATAATAATTATAATATGGGAAAAATGATGAAATTGACTATTTGGATCTAAATATTACAAGGCAATCGATTATATTCACACAGAAAAACATTATTTTTGGTCAATATGACCAATAATGATAATGTTACATTTGTAATTTGTTTCGAGAATTTAAATAATGAATAATAATTGTTGTATAAGGGGGAAATGATGGATTGAAAAATTATATCTATCTTATATTTCATATGAATTATAATATTGGAGGGGTAGTGTCACTATGGTTTATGATGGATTATCCCATGTAGAACATCAATTAGAGAGGCTTGAAAAAAATTTCATAAGAGAGAAGGTAATGTTAGCACATATCACTAACATTTCGATGATATCTTTTCCACCCCATGAAACATACCCCACCACAAAAAATACCATTATGTCATATTCTAGTGTAATAAAGGGTTATATATCAAGACATTTAAATAACAAAAGTGTTATTTAGTTTTTATAATTTATAGTTTTATATCATGAATCTATTTGAAATATTATTTTATTTAAAAAAATACACATAAATATAAACTAAATTTGATATATATATATATATATATATGTTAATTAATATAAATAATAAATAATTTTACCATAATAAAATATATACAAATTTATGTTAAATTAAAAAATTATAAATTAAATGTATTTCAGGAAAAAATTTTCAAAAAAGAATTTATATAAATAAATCATATTATAAAATTATAATATCCTTGGAAATAATTATAAGTGTATGGATGTTTACTATTTCATACAAATGTTTATTTATTGATATACAATTACATTTACATTAAATGTTAATATTGTAATATTTAGAGAATTATTTTGATAATATAAAAATTATATTTAAAATGGGATTGTCAAAATTTGGTAAGGGTGAAAATATGGGATTTTCACAAATATATTGTTTTTTATAGAATATATTTAATTTTTTCCTTTTTTATTATGTTTTATAATATAATATATATCAAATAAATATGTAATAATTATTGAAATTAAATCAATTTAAATTATTTTATTTTATTAACAATGTTAATTTTTATTTATATATATAAATTTTTAACCTATTAATCACATACCAATGTTTAGAATGAAAATTATGATTTTCAAATGTATATTTTTTATATTTTTTCCATTTCCAAAGTGATATATAAAATTATATTTTAAATATAGTAGATTAAAATATTATGAAATATGATGCAAATGTCTTAATCCCTAAGAAAACCCATGTGTATGACAATGGTTTTTTATTTTTCAATAACCTAGAATTACAAGACCAATATATATATAATATACAAACATTAATACAATTAATACTAATAGGCACCAATCCACCATTCCAATCAACTCAAATTTCTTTATACAAGAATATTTTTTTCATTTTTTTCGTAAATGATCATGCCAATGAATTTTTATAGTATTATGATTGCATCCTTAATACATGGAAGTAACTCTTCAAATTAAAATAAGCTTCTAATTACATATTTATATTTATGTATATATTTTGAGGTTTGTTTTATAAATGTTGAATTAATTTCATTTCAAATACTTTTTATTAATACATTAAACAAATATTATTGTTTAATCAAAGAGTAACATTTATTTCTTCCCATTAATCCCTTTCCATAACTTGTTGTGTATATCATTATGATTCCAAATTAAATTATTGGATTTCTTTATTTTACATCAATAATATTTATATTGTGAATACACTATCCATTTCCTTATCCATGGGTTTTCAAATAGATATAACAAATATTTATTGGGGGATTTACATGTACAAAATAAATCAACTTTCATATGATACAAATCATAAAATTTTGAATTTATAAAGAACTTATGTACTCAATTATTTTATATAAAAACCATTCATTATTCTCCATGGGTTATTAATGAACATTTCCATTATAATCCCTATAGAACATATTACTTACGGAATTTTTCGATGGTGCACCCTAATAGTGCTCTAATTTATTGGGTAATGAATAAATCTATAGAGATGACATATTTTAAGAAATGTGGGTGAATAAATTTTTTAATTATGTTTTATGAAACATTGATGATTTTTTTATATGTTTATTAATATCTCATTTTAATATTCTAGACACATTTCCATGTTTTTATTCATGTTAATTATCTTATGAAATTTTTCATGTTCTTTTGATAATGGGATATATTTTGCCTCTCGATTACATTTTAAATATTTCCCTTCTTATACCTTTATTGTGTATTATGAAAACCCCTTCCTTTAATATATGTCCCCAATATTTGATGTGCATTTAATTTAACCAAGTATGAAAATATAAAAAATTATTTCCTGTGGATTGGAATATAGTATTATGATTACCATGAATTACATTTCTAATTTTGAATTAACTAAACATAAAAAAATCGTGTGTTTTATTAAATAATGTACTATGTAATGAACTATTTGTGAATTTAATAGAGGTTCTAAATAGTTTGTTTCAAAGTGTATGATTAATTATTTTTGAAAATAGGGAATAAAATATACTAGTAAAAACCATAGTGTTAATTCTAAATATAGAAAAACATCCATTAAATTTTTAGTTAGATTAAGTTTTTGGTCTTAAATCAATAAAATTTCTATTTGAATACTAAAAATTTGATATCGATCAAATATAGTTGTTCCTGGGGGTTAAAACTCCAAAATGGAATAGTGGGTATTAACTATATTTTAATATGTTTCTTGAAAAATAGGCCTTACTTTACTCTTAATTTGACAATACTTTTCGATTTGTTTCACATAACCACTTCATTTTTACAAATCGTTATAAAAGATATATAGATATTTTAAAAAATTTATTGTGATTGAAGTATATCATAATATAATAATGATACTAGAAAACATTATTGTTACGATTTACCAATTAAAAAAAATTCCCACATAGGTTATACTATTTAATAAAAATGTTTTGAGATAGATGGAATTGTTTAAAAACTGATGCACCAAATAAAATGATGATCAATTTCCTAATATGGGAAGATATAGAGATGGAAACTTCACGATGATGATGAAAAAGTTAACATAGATAAACAATAAGAATATAAAAAATGTCGAGTTTCCAACTTCACCATAAATTTAATTACATGCGATTTAATCATTCATGTTTCAATAAAAACATGCCTTCAGGGGATCATATGATCACAAGATCATAAAATGATGGATAAATACTAAAGAAAAGATATTTTTTGTACTCCATTATCCTGAGTAAGAGAATCTTACATTTTCATCATATCTCTTTGAGGGATAATCTGATAAGTTGTGGATATTAATTATGAATATGATTCTATGGGATGAAGTGGATGCCATAGAATGGAGAGCCATATAAAAAGTATTTCTAAAAATGATTTTTCCTTATAACCTTATATACCGTATGAGACGAGAATTCCAAGAGGTTAAAAATTGAAAATAACTCATTATAAAATAATGAGATGAACATTACATGACTTGTTTTATACACTTCAAACATATTTTTCGATTCTAATGGGAACATAGACCAATTATTTTAAGAAATAATACCCCCTATACTGAATGAATTGAAAATATTAGACTTTTTATTTTATACAGAGATATTATAACATGTTCTAAATGTTGAAATAGAGTTTGGATACACCCAATGGACTCATAGATAGAATGAGTAGAATAATTGGACGGATATAAATTTTTTAATAAATCTAAATGTGTTGAAATATTAATATCTCATATGTATAAAATTTATGAATATAGTTGGGGAAATGTATTAAAGGAAGAATAATTTTCAATAAGTGTGGAAGAAATGTTCATATAGCTCAAAACTATCATGCATATGTTAAAAATCAACATCTAAATACTAATGGAAAAGGTAACGTGGTTGACTGAATGGACATCATACAATGATTCATGTGATGGTAGTTTGGAAATGATTATAATAATTTTCCAAATTATAAGATAATAGAGGTAAAAATCAATCAATATCAATGGAATAAATGTGAGAGAGGTTTTGATTTTTCATTCAAAATAGGCACAGTCAAGGCTTTAAATGATGTTGTGGTAGGTACAGTCATCATACGCACCATTTTATCATATACATTTTTTTCTATGCATTACATTATTTCGTAAATATATATATGAAATTAAAATAAAGTCAATACCAAACATTGTAGAGTTATTTTTTTCAGTTAAAAATCCTATATTATGTATTTTAGAATCCCATATAAATATAGATATTCCCTTGTTAACCTTGGTAGTTAATATCTTTATAATCCTTATGGTTCATCCAATGGTGGAATAAAAAATTATTCGCGGGTCGTATTATTTTTAAAAGTAAAATTGCATGATCAAGCATATTTTAATTATCATGATGCGATAACTCATAGATATTTTCAAATGAGATATATCCTAGACCAAGCCTTACCATAAACTCATCCCATTTCCTCTATTATTGAAATTATATGTGAAGAAGAAAAATAAATAAAAAGAATAAATATAAGTGATGTACCCATTTGTCAATAATAAAATAATCTATTTCTCCAATAGTTACCAATTCTTCCTCTAGAAAGAGAGGGGGAGTTCTAAATCAAACATATACTTGGATCCAAGATATTATCAATGACTCATTATATAATGGAAAAAATAGAGTTTGAAGGATTAAACATACATGTACAATATGTTGTTGAAAATGATTTTTACCCGATGTGTCACCATTAGGTGAACCAGTTCTACTTGTGAGAAATAATAATACATCTATCCATCTATACATTAATTATAGACAAATTAATGCGATCATAGTTAATAAATAATATATTTTTTCAAGGATTTCTGATTTTTATAAAAATATTTTAGGGGATGAATTCATATAAAATATTAACTAAAAATCAAGGAATCATTAATTGAAGGTCAACATATTATATTTCATAATTAATTACATTTTAAAAATACATGATCCTTATGAATTTGCTATTAATACCTCTGTCTTGACTATTTCTCCTAACATTTTATTTTATTTATTTCATAGATTCTTTGTGGACAATGAGGATAAATTTATGGCAGTTGTTATGGATGATATATGATATATTATAAAATGTTTTTAAGATCATGTGAATCATCAAAGTGTCACATTAGAAACTATAAGTAAGGATATCAGATTTTAAAAATTAGGTGAATATGAATTATGGTTAAAAAATATTCATTCTTAGGTAAAAGTTTCTCTATAAAAAGAATCTTATTTATTCCTCCCATGCTAAATTTCATTAAGATGTTTCAATTTTGTATAATAGTAACTAAGAATCATTATTAGTTTCTTTATTGGGATTTTATTTATATATTTTGAAAAAAAATATTGATTTATAATCTACATACCAAGTAAAATAGATAGAGATTTCTGTTTATTATGATGAAGGTGTATGGATAATGTTTCCAAGAGTTGAACAAGTGGTTGATTACAAGAACTGTTATGAATTTTTCCACCACTAGAGAATGATTTGTTATATATTTTGACACAATTCTGAAATGTAATGGTTGTTATTACATGATAATTTGAAGGTAATATCATATAGAACTTGATATTTAATTACCCATGAGTGTAATTATCCTACTTATGAATAAGAGTTAGATGAAGTCATTTTTTCTATAAAGATATAGAGATTGTATCTTTATAATGAAAAGTTTGATATATACATAGAAACAAAATACGAAATAAAAATTAACACATATGAAATAAAGAATGAGAAAATGGTAATGGCAATAAATTCTTTAAAAATATGAGTTTTCATTTCATCATCAAACAAGTATTGTGAATTGTTTCATGGATTTATTAAGTAGAAATGATTCTAGTTTTCTTACATGGATGAGGATTGAAATAGATCCATTGATCAAGGACCTAGTAATGTTGGAAATGGGAATTATATGTTAAGGGAAATAATTAATCATTTACCAATTGATTTATAAATTTCCATTAATATAGAAGATCATTAAATTTCCAATTGATGATCATTTGATTAAAAATTCTATATATGTTGGAAAAAAGAGAAAGTAACTTCAATTCAATATTGTTCTTGAAGGTGTGTGAAAATATATTACAGGGATATACATTTTGTATAACTTATATATATAGAAGGTCCTGATGGATGAATCTTGTAGCTATACATTTTTTATATAACCTAGATGCATAAAATTGTTAACATATGTTCATTTTATTATATATGGGATCATATGAAAAGGGAGATTGTCGATTGTACTCTAAGTTGATTGGTGTGTAAAAAAGGGAAGGCATTGTGAAAATATTCTAATGGGGAATAATCCACTACCCATACTGATGTGGATTTGGGACAACATCACTATAGACATTTTCATTGACCTTCTTATGACATTAAATTGAAAAGAGTCTACATGGGTAATCATTAATACATTGAATATATATATCCACTTTATTTCCAAATGAGAGGATTGCTCCCACGATTTCCTAGATCACCTATATATATTCATGAAATAGTGATATGTCAAGGTGTACCATAGTTTATTTTTTAAGACTAAAACCCATGATTTACTTATATATTCTAGAGGAGCCTTCAAAAGGCTATAAATATAGATTTAAACTTGAGCACATTCATTTAACCTCAAATAGATAGATAATATAATATGTCTTTTCAAAACATAGATTAAATGCTAAGGACTAGCTCTGTGGAATGTCATGTGAGTTTGGATGAACATCTTCCACATGTTGAATTCTACAATAACAAGTGTTTTTAGTTAATCATTCAAATAAATATTTATGGGGAACTATATAAAAATAGGTATATAAATATAATTTGATAGGATGAAATTCGAGAATGAAATTGTTTTGTAGTAGAAATTATGAAAAATATATCACGAAGAGAAAAATTGAATCTTAAATATTCAATTCAAGATGGGAATGAAATCTCATCCCAAATAAACCTTAATAAAAACTATTTGTGATGGGAAAACTGGACTGTTGAAAATTCCTTTGGAGTGCATGCACACCAAACCCTAGAAATCGTATTCTCGAGTAGAATATACCCCCATCGCAAATACCTTCTAACAATAGTTTTATTTTTTATGTGACCCATCACAAATATCATTTTAGTCACCAATAGGGTTATTAATTATTAATACTAGTTGGGATGGGTCCCATAAAAACTATTGTTATTTATATGGGTTTCCCATTGCAATTACCAACATCACTAATTATCTAACCTATATATACCATCCAGCACCAAAATCATCTTCATTCTCTTTTATTTTATTCTTTATGATATTCCTCTCCTTCTTTTATTTTCCACTTAAACATTTAAATGTTTTCAAATATATAGGGAAACAAACATGAAACATTTGATCTAATAAGAACTTCCTTTTAATGTAGTTTTTATAATTCTATCTTTTTTAATAAATTTTTTATAATAGTAATTATTGATATTAATTAAAAGTAAGTTGTTTTAACTAAAAGTATAAAATTTTATTTTATAGTGATTAGTTTTTTGTAGGATTAATTACTTTTAATTATAAGTATTATGTTTTAATTATTAATATTTTTTAATTATAATAATTAGGGTAAATTGGTGGTAAATAATTTAAATTTTTATTTTGTAATTGGTATTAATTAGTAATAATTTTCAATAATTTTTAATTATAACCAATAATTAGTGGTGATTAGTAATAATTGTAGGCAATTAGTAATAATTATTAGTAATTCGTAATAAATAGTGGTAATATGTAGAAACAATTATTAAGAACGAGAAAAAATTATTTATAATTACTATAAATAGTATTAAAAAGTAAAAATAGTCAAAGTTATTAAAAAATTGTAAAAAATTGTAATAAATTTTAATAATTTTTAATAATTAGTAATAATTAGTAAAAAATATTAGTAATCCGTAATATTTAATAATAACTAGTAATAATTAGTAATAATTAATAATAATTAGTAATAATTAGTAATAATTAGTAATAATTAGTAATAATTAGTAATAATTAGTAATAATTAGTAATAAATAGTAATAATTATAAATAATTAGTAATAATTAGAATTATTAGTAATTATTAGTAATAGTTACTGATCATTAGTAATAATTACGAATATTTAGTGACTTTTATTTTTCATGTGACATTTTTGAATATTGTATGGATTCATTATGATACCATTGTTCGAGACAACTTGAGATTTTGAGGCCTGATGTGCCGAGAATAAATGTTTAAAATATATTAAATATATTAAATATATTAAATAGCATAAGCATGTATTTTTAATGTAAAGGTAGATTAAATCCTAAAAGGTTGACAAGATCATAAATCTAAGGGCATCGTTGAATTCAAAACACATGGTTTACCCTAGGTTCGACATAATCTTAGTTGGTGTAATTTGTTTGTGGAAAATATTTCAAAGACATAAAATGAATAAAATAATGAATAAAATTATTTTTAATTTTTTTAATGCAGCGACATAGAAACCTATATTTATCACTCTATAAGTACACAATTATAGAAATTTTGAAAGGTAATATACATGATCCTACAAATTGGTTTGAGACATTAGAGTCATTTGTTGAGATTAGGTTGGAAGACAATGACCAAATGAGGGAGAGATGACCTACGCAAGAAAGAATTGAAGGATCCTTCCAGTGAATGAGTAATGTCATTTTTATACTTCATTAATTAATATGAATCATTATAGGTTTGTTGTTTGATGTGTTTCCATTCTCTGTTATTTATTCCTATGATGAATATGAATCAATCAACTAACCAATTTATCCTCGGATTGGGAATAATTGTAGGATGCATTTATTGTGGGTGGATTTTGGGATAATTTCATTGATTTAATGTTTTATTCATTATTATTATTATTGAAATGAATCGAGATTGAAAAAAATATAGACTGAGGTTAATTCCTCAAATGTTTTCGTTTTTCACCAATTCTCCATTCACATTAGGCATTCTTCATTTGTATTAGGGTTTGACAGATCTTGATCAATGGATAATTGCACACCCATTCATAGTGAAACATTCCTAAATCTTAGATACTGTATTGGTACCCCATGATGATGGGTGAAAATGGAAATGATGTCGAATCAGATGACATAGATAATAAATAATTTTTTTCTTCAATGAAAAATGATAAACAAATACTTTCCCATTTTTTCAGGGGATCGAAGGCCTTGATGTTACAGATCGATGATGGATGGGTTAGTCTGGGCCTAATTCATGATTTTTTAGTGAGGTGCATCTAGATTAGAGTCCTGATAAGAGAAGAAGATGCATGGATCACAGTTCTATGATTCTTGTAAATCCTGATCCACTCGGTGTGTCATCTTGGATTACACAGTTTGTGGGTCCCACATATATGTGTCTGGGTTTTTAATAAACCTATGTATCACATGATATGTGACCACTGTAACATAGTGTGTGGTATATCCCAAGTGAATCAGTATGTAACTAACTAGATACATCAAAATGATTTTGAGAACATTGTTTACTCACCTACATGTATATGATATAGACCAAGTACACCAGATAGGACATGAAATGGTACAAGGGAACATGTACAAAAGTGAGAGTCTTGTACTAAAACCTGGGTACACTATATGGGCGATCTACATTCCATGTACTTCTACATGTACATGGATTGAGATATTGGGATGTTACATGGGTAGGAACTATTATCATGAGACATGGACTGCGACCCCTATAACACGCCATGCACTTTATTACACATGTATTAGAGAAATTTTCTTCCTTATATTAGATAGGTTTCATTATGGTATGATTCCTTTATCATTTCCCTAATTATTGGTATGTAATAATTTACTACACCTAGTACTATGATCCCTTCAACTGGACTTCTTAGATAGAGTCTTTGGAATCCCTTTGAGAGGCATAGAGTGATATCCTCTATTTTTCATCACGACCTAGGTGGATTTCTCAGTATGTTAATGACCAAATCTA
Organism: Viscum album; assembly: GCA_963277665.1. Classification (NCBI taxonomy): domain Eukaryota; kingdom Viridiplantae; phylum Streptophyta; class Magnoliopsida; order Santalales; family Viscaceae; genus Viscum; species Viscum album. The sequence goes on along the minus strand of OY728139.1, from coordinate 884,766,694 downwards.
CACAGATATTGATCTTCTATATAAGAGGTTAATCAATATTGAGTTGTGGGTATCACCTTATCCCTATGGTAGTGATCCACTTCTTTTTATATTATTCTATTCATACCTTTTGTTTGTACTTATAGTGAACATTCCAAAGAAGAACTACCTATGGGACATACGTCATCTACGCTATCATACTCAAGAGTGTGTTCTCTTGGATGAGTGCTTTTTGGAATCCTTAAGAAGGAAATAACATCTTGTTATACTATGTTTGTGACTTTCCATTATATTGTGTGACTTTTTGGATTATATATGGATGTTTTTATTATATTTCCTATAGATATATGCTGCTATAGAGTTGATTGTATTTCATATTTTTTATGATTTTTAGTTTTTAGGTTTCCTATTGAGAATTATTATAGTCACACATGTATTGTCTTTTCCTTCACGTGTCATGTCTTTTGAAAATGATTAACCCTTAAACAGAGTTCTAGATGGACCATGACTAGGACTAGATGGTGCTTGATGAGTCCACACAGACTGAGGTGTGTTCCTACAACCCCTGACAGAAGTTCCCAATACTTATGTTTATGTAGGACATGTGTTTCAGAATCATTATGGAAGGCATGTGTTTTTATATGTTTAATTTCTCTTATATCTTTTCCTGTTATATTTATATGATTTAGAATTATTCAAGCCTGGTAGACATTTAGTTTTTCATTTTAGAACTGTATAGGCTTAAATGTTTGTGCCTATGTTCAAGTACATAGGTTAAGGCATCTTCTGTCACATATATGCCTACTTGGGTCTAGTCTCCAGAACATGGACTATTTGAGGTGGGATTGTTGAGTCATGACACATGAACCATATGGGAAGGTCATGAAAGAGAGGTATCAGAGAATTAGGTACTACCTTAGGACCTGAGTATGTGATATTTGTTTCAGGAAACATCGTTAAGTGTTTCAGGTTCAGCTTTTAGGACACAAACTGTAGTGTTTCTATAGTGATATATATATACATACACTAAAAATAAGATAAATTCCCTTTTTAAATGGTACATGAGAACACTGGTTTTAGGAAAAACAATGGTTCATGCATCATATTGGAATGGGTTGTGGTTTCAATGTCCTTATTGAGTCAAATGTGACAATATACTAATTGACCAAGGAACATCGTGTTTATTTTAGGATGAATCCATGATGTATGCCATCTAAGATTCATAAGAATGATCACAAGGATAATCCAATTTGTGAAGATTCATCTATATAAGGACCAGTTCATTAGGTTTTACCTCTTGGGGACATTCATGCTATAACAAAACCTGTAGAGAAGCACGGGGTTCCCACAGTTTCAACTGATGATGTGAGTAGTATGAGTGAATTTCAATAACTTGTAGTTGATACCACTTAGGATAAAAAAATTTAGATACCCACAAGATGTTGAGGAATTTCTCAATGCGGTGACTAGAGTTTTCCATCTGGCCAGAACACTATCGGATCATATGGTTTTTCTCATGGAAATCCATCTTTATAGATGATCATGGAGATAATGGGGTTTAGTGACCCAGCCTTAGGATTAGGTGACACATTCATAGAAAACGTTTGAGTGCATTTTTAAAGAGTTTTTCTCATTATCTATACTTAGGGATGTTCTTATCCTGGAGATTTATTAGCTCCAATAAAGAAGCATGAAAATAGTGAAATATTTGTCGTGGTTTACCAACCTCTCCAAGTACTCGATTTATATGGTCAGTGGTCTGTTTTTTAGGGATTGAACATTAATTTGAGTTATGTGAAGAAAAATATAGTCTAATTTTATCCCACATTTAATTCCTACTTATACTGGGGTGCTACAGAAATCATTTTTGGTTGAGGGTTTTGTGGGTGATTAGATATAACAGGTGGTGGTAGTTGTGGGTAAGGATCATAGACCTCACCACTAGCGATATAATAGAAGTACTAGGGACCTAGATAACTAATATTTCACAGTAAAGGGTCTCACGATAAAGGATCCATAGTACCAAGCTTACATGGTTGGTCTAGTCAGCCCCGGAAGAGGCGGTTCTACTCATGTGATATCAAGGGACATCTCTTCCAAGATTTTACAACCCAATGTACAACTGACATAGAGAACATAAATGGGCCACCAAGGTAGAGGAAGTTAAATTAGAAGACAATTTGGTGGGGCGGTGGATTTGGAAGAGGAGCTGGGATAATAGTGGGAGGTGGTCAATGTATCTACGTTTTTCTACCACCACACCAATGCGGTCCATGTAATGCTCAGCGAGCTGGAGGATAGGGGAAGGGAAAATTACTAGTTGTCGAAGATTATGAACTAGAGAGTATGGGAATGATTCATGTTGTGATTTATGTATTTTCTACCATGAAATTAGTATTTATAGACATATTTCATAGTCATTCCATTTTTCCACATACAATATATTACTCATCAAGGTTCTAGTAATGCCCTTGGATCCACCCTTGTGATTGGATGGCCCTTATGGAAAAGCCCTAGTGATCACACATTTTTTGCGATAGTGTGATATAAATCTTGGATGTGAGATTTTTTATTGGAATTTTGAGGTAGAAACATCATGTATTTACAATTTTATTCTTGGTGGGGATAGGTTGTCAAAAATTCATTCCAAGATTGATTTTTTAGGTGAAGGATGTATAGTGTCTATTGTGACGGTAATAGTTTTTCCTTTATTATTAAATGGGAAACCCATTTCATGCAAAGAGGACTCAAAAATTGGATGGTATAGCCAATTACTCATTACTGGTAGATCTTATCCCTTGGTTTAGTGGATGATAAGTGCTCCCATTTTTCTATTGTGATGGAAGATGGGACAGAAATCATCCCTAAAAATGTTCCATGTTTAACTCCCCATTGATAGATAGACTTATGGATTGATATATACCCAATTATGAAACTTATATTTATGCCATCATATCAAATGGATCTCAAATAGATTCTTGATATGAAGATGCAGTTGGAGGACTTGAAGGGGAATGGATTTCTTAGACCAAATGTTTTACCTTGTGTAGCCCTAGTATTTTTTTCCAAAATGGTAGACGGGTGATTGAGGTTGTGTGTAAATTAATGGTAGGTGAAGTAGATGAATGTGAAAAATATTTATCCACTCCATAGGATTATGGCCCTCTTTCATTTGTTGATAGGGGAATGATGGTTCTCAAAGGTAGAACGTAGGTCAGGCTATCACGAATTATGATAACAAGATGAAGATATATGCATTATGACATTAATATGTCTATATGATCACTATGAGTACATGGTTATTCTTATTGGCATGAAACACACCCTATAATAATTACTGGGACTCATGAACCTGATCATTTATCCATTCATAGACCGGTTCATGGTAGTCTTCATCGACTATATACTTGTGTAATTTGATCCCAATAAATAATTTGAGACACTTTTGTATTGTTTTAGATATAATTTGAGAGAAGTATCTTTATGGAATTGTCTCAAAGTGCCAGTTCTAGATTCAAGTAGTCCACATTCTAGTCAATGTTATCTATATAGATAGAGTGGTTGTGGACTAGACCATGGTTGAGGCTGTTTTATCATGGGATTCACCCAAGAGCGTGATGGAGGGGAATAGATTACATAGGATGGCATGATTTTACCATATATTCATACCTTATTTCTCCAGAATATCATAACCAATGATTGGTTTGTCTCAAAATGTGAAATATTTCACGTGGATATATAGATGCCACTAGGGTTTTAAGTAGTTTTGGTAGAGTTTTATGAGTGCTACAATCTTTATATTTTTAAAGTAAGGTGTTGAGGGCATAATGTTATCAAATTCATCAAGAACTATTCTATTTTTTGTTCTTTCCAAGAGGAAAGATGTGATTTAATATGGTCCATACCAGTTGAAACTACATGATATGAACTATGAAACCAAAATTCATGAGTTAGTAGTAGTAATCCTAACATTGAATATATGGTGAAACTACCACATGGGTGAGTGGTTATTCATCTACTATGGTCACAAGAGTCTCAAGAAAATATTTTATTAGAAGGATATTAAAATGTGATAGGGGTTATTTATAGAGTTACTCCATGATTATGACTTCAAAATTGATTATACTCATTAGAATTGGAACATTGTTGCTGATGTTGTTAGTAGGAGATCTTGTTTATAGTTACTAAATGAGGAATCATAGTAGCTTCTTCATTGAAATTATCATTTATGGATGGAGATGGATTATATTTTCACCAATCAATGGTTGTCTCCCCTCAGCTCATGCAGAGAGTCAAGGAGGAAATTCTAGGGGATACTAACTGTGAGACCATATGTACTCAGATATCTACAATACATTTTCTTAAGGGATTTTATACAGGTGGAGAACATGCCATTTTTTTGGAGAATTCATAATGGTACCTGTGATTTTGTAGGAATTGATTCTGATATATTTTCTTAAATATACATTGGTGGTACGTATTTTTGTGAAAAAGATGTATGATCACCTCTAATTTCAATTTTGGTGTCTAGGTATGAAGAAAGGTCTTGTTGAGTTTGACTCTCAACTCTTTACTTGTTAGGAATTAGAGGATGAGATCCAACTTTTATTGGGTTTTGCTAAACCCCTTGAGGTTACATAATATAAGTTGAATGGAATATCCATAGACTTAATGATGGGAACACCATGTATATATAGGGGTAAAGATGTATTCTGGGTGACTATAAACCGACTATCCATGTCAGATCACCTCTTAGCAATATATGAACATAGTTTAGTGGAGAGCATGAGATGCCTCTATGTTCACAAGATAGTCCAACTACATGCATATCCAGCGATGATCTTTTTAGGTCTTGATTCTATCATCACATCCCTGTTGTGGAATAGATTATTTTAGGCATTTGGGACTCAGTAAACTGAGCACAATGTTTCACCCCCAAACTAATGACCAGACTAAGCAGACCATTCAGGTTTTGGTGGGCATGCTGTGAGATTGAATTTTCAACATCGGTTTTAGTTTAGAGGATCACGAACCACTCTTTTTGTTAGTGTAGAAAAAAATATATCATTCCACCATCCGTATGGAACCATTTATGGCTTTTATTAGCAACCCTATAGGTCAAAACGTTTTTGGACTAACCCAATAGAGTCAGCACTCATGGTCCCAGAGATAGTTCGAGCTACAAATAAGATTATATAGATCATATAGGAGAATATGAATAGTACATTGAGCTATCAAAAGTATTATTCTAATAGATGATGGTGTCTTTTCGAGTTTATGTAAGGAGACTGTATGGGTGTCACCTTGATATTGATTATGGAGATTTAGAGGGGTGTAAATTTATCTTGGAGATTCATTGACCCTTTTTAGATACTTAATAGAGTTAGAAAGGTGGTGTACCGATTAACTAAACATCCATAGTCAGATTAGGTACAAGAAATATTTCAATTGTCATAGTAAAGCAGGTATGTGCATGATCAATCACACATTATCAATGGGGGGAGTGGGACTTCAATAATGGAGATACCTTTACTGATTAGACTATATATATTGAGAATTGATAGGGGAGGATCCTTCATTGGAAATTGATTCCTTCATTGCATGTCTGGTGGAAGCATGATAATCTATAGAGGAGCACATGGTAGCGAGAGCCTCGTATTTATTTTTAGTACCCACAAGATTTTTCACCACTTGTTTTTTGATTTTTGGGGATGTATAACCCCAAGGTATGGAGAATCTAATCACTCATATTTTCCATGTAAAATTTTAGGATACTCTATGAATTATTTTTGAGACCAAAATCAGAGACTTTATGTGATTCTGAGATCCAGTGTTCCCAGAATAAATGTTTGAAATAAAAAAATATATATTAAATTTTTCATTCATTAAATATGCACGAATAGATAATGAACATGGCTTGATTCAAAACATTTTTAGTTGACATGGACTATGGGATACGTTGAAGGATATCCCATTGGTGGACATCAAATAAATGGTCGATTGATGAATGGTGTGGGAAATAATCAAAGGATATTTCTTCATCATCAATCGATTTAATTTGGGTGGGTAGCTATTTGATTTGTTTCCTTTCCCTGTTCATGATTCCAATGAAATACGTAGATCAATGGACTAACAGATTGATCTGAAGATCATGATTTTTTCTGGTATGGGTTAATTGTGTGGGGATTCTAGGAAAATTGTTTTGATTTGAAGAATTCATTATTTTTATTCCAATATAAATGAGTCGAGATCGTCAAGAACATCGATTGAGTTTTTTTCCTCTCATTGGTTTCTTGATATTTTCTACCCTAGTTCTTCATTCTCCATGACCATTCTTTTGTTACCCAAGATTAAACATATCCCAATAAATTGACTGTTTCACACCCATTTCTCTGTACAATGTTCTGAAATCATAGATGTTGGATTATTACAACACCATGGTGGTGTGAAAATAGACATGACAGCGAATCAAAATATGATGAAACCCAATATTCGTGTTCTTCACAACACAACAAAGAAAGATGAATTTACCATTTTTTGGGACGATTAAAGGCCCAAATGTTTCTGATCGGAGATGGATTGGTTCGATAGGGCCATATTCATGATTTTCTAGTGGAGGTGTAGATGGATCAGAGGTCGAAGCAGTAGAGAAGAAGCGGGTATCATAGATCAGGGATTCTAGAATGTCCCAATCCACATGATGTGTAATCTAGGATTTCATAGCATGTGGGTCCCTACATGTGGAACCTAGTGTTTTCGAGAAAGTTAAGTATCCCATGGAATGTGACCGTAGTTACATGAAATGTCATGTCTCCCTGGTTACTCAATGTTTACTCAAAGGTTACATGGACACAGGTTACAATACATAGGTTGGAGAACACCATGTACTCCCCCACACAGACATCACAAGTCCCTAATACATGGGCTATGGTGTGTACTGGTTCACAGGCACATTCACAAGGGAATGAATCATGTAATGTAACATGTGTAGACTACACATGTAGCCTATACATCAAGTAATTTTACACAGATATGGATTGAGATATGAGATGTTTACACGGGTCGAACTCTGGGTCATGGGAAACATCGTCTAAACCATACTACATGTTGTGTGCATTATTATACGTGTATTAGAACCCCTGTATAGCATATATTGTATAAGTTTCATTATAGTGTGTTCTTTTTATCGTTTACCTAAGGCTTAGTATGGAATCATCGCTGACTTTTATGACTAAGATCCCTCTAGTATGACATCATGGATAGAGTCGTTGGAATCCCGTAAAGAGGCCAGGTGTGTGATTCTGTATAAATGTTTCTACCCTAGATGGAGTTATTGGTATCATCGTGACCAACACTATGAATGTGTCGATCATCTACTTAGTATTTTAATGTAGATTGAGTTATTGTTATCACCTGATGGACATGGTATCAGTCCTCATCTATGTATTATATTCTCTTTTGAAATTCAGTGTATACTTATAATGATGAAACCTGAGGAGCACTACCTCTTGGAAATAAATCATCAGTTTTCTTTGATATAGGTGTGTGTTCTCTTAAATGAGTGTTATGTTAATGATCCATGCTAGAAATCGATGGCTAGTATGCTATAGTTGTGGAATACCTTTGGATTTGGTGTCTTTGTTATGTATATCATGATATTGTACCTATATGATTTGTCGACATATACATGTGTAGTGGTTATTGTATTTATTTTGTTGTATGATTTATGGTTTTGGGAGACTCTACCTTGTATTTTTATACTCTCCCATGGACAAGAATTTCTTGCATGTGTCATGTCTTATGTTGATGATTGATCCTTTGATAGTGTCCTAGACAGACCAACACCAGATTGTGCTTAGTGAGACCAGACATAACGGTGTGTGTCGTTGTGGACTTCGAAAACAGTCTCCAGTACATAAATTTAGCTTGGAATTTTGATTCAGACTCATTATTGTGGGATTGTATTTGGGCTTATTTACTTCACTTCCTCTTGGACTCTAGTTATGAGATTTAGATTTCTAACTTCATTGTTGTCAGTTGTTTTTTACATTTCAATATTGTATAGGCTTGGAGATGTGTGTCTGTGTACTGGTACATAGGCTAAGGCCTCTCATGCTAGTGGTATGCCTACTCAGTGCTTGTCTCTAGCACCGAGCCTATTGGAGGCAGGCTGGGGGATTCATGACACATGCCCCACTTGGATGGGTTGTCACATAATAACTAGTAATAATTATTAATAAATAGTAAAATTTGTATTAAAATTTTAATAACTAATAGTACATACTAATAATTAGTAGTAATTAATAGTAATTAGTAATATTTAGCAATAATAAATAATAATTAGTGGCACTTACTAGTAATTAGTAATAATTATTAATAATTATTGACAATCAGTAACAATTATAAATAATTAGTAATAATTATTGGTACTTTGTAAAAATTAATAATCATTAGTAATAATCATTAATAATTATTAATTATTGGTGGTACTTAGTAATAACTTGTAATAATATGTTGTAATTAAATATAATTTTTAATATTTTTTTATAAATAGAAATAATTAGTCATAATTGTTAATAAATAGTGGTTATTTGCAATAATTAGTGGTTATTAACAATAATTATTGGTGATAAGAAATAATTATAAAAATTAATTATCATTTAGAAATAATTAGTGGTCATAAGTAATAATTAGTAATAATTAGTTATAATTATTTATAATTAGTAATAATCGTTACAATTATTAATAATTAACAATAATTAGTTAAAATTAGTAAAAATTAGTAAAAATTAGTAAAAATTAGTGGTAATTAGTAATAATATATAGTAACTATACATAGTTATAATTTCTGGTACTTATTAATAATTAGTGGTACTAACTTATAATTCATGGTATATAATAATATTTAGTAATAATTAAAAATTATTAGTAATAAATAGTGGTACATAGTAATACTTAGTAATAATTAGTTATACTTAGTAATAATTTTTAACCATTACTGGTACTTAGTATTAATTACTAATAACTAGTGGTACACAGTGGTAACTAGTAATAATAACTAAAAATTAGTGTTAATTATTAATAATTTGTAAAAATTAGTCATAATTAATCATAATTAGTAATAAATAGTAAATATAAGTAATAATTAGTAATAATTAGAAAACATTTGTAACAATTATTAATAATTAGAAATAATTAGGGGTACATTTTAATAATTAGTATAATTCAGTAATATTTATTAATAATTAGTAGTAACTAGTAAAAATAAAAAATAATAAAAAATAATTAATAATAATTTGTAATAATTACATATAATGGGTAGTAATTAGTAATAATTAGTAATAATTAGTGTTACTATGTATTAATTATTAATAATTATTAATAATAATTGGTAATTAGTAATAATTAGTAATAATTAGTAATAATTAGAAATAAGTAGCTATAATTAGTTATAATTTACTGTAATTAGTAATAATTATAAGTAATTGGCTATATTTAGAACTAATTATTAATAGTTAGTGATATTTAATACTATGTAATAATAATGAGTGGTAACAAAGAATAATTATAGGTAATTATAAATAATTATTTTTAATTAGTATTAATTAGAAACAATTAGTAATAATTAATAATAATCATTAGCAATTGGAAATAATTTATGATAATTAGTAATAATTAGTTTATATTAGAAATAATTATAGGTAATTAGTAATAATCAATAGTAATTAGTATCAATTAGTAACAATTAGTAATAAATCATATAAATACTAACAATTTGTAATAATTATCTGAAATTAGAATTAATTAGCAATAATTTGTAATAATTATCAGTAATTATAAATAATTAGTAATAATTAGTAATAAATTTATGTAATTAGATACATATAGTAATAATTAGTAATGATTGGTCCTAGTAATTAATAATTATTCCTAACTAGTACTAATTATTCATAATCAGTGATATTTAGTTATATTTATTTATAATTAATAATAATTTGGAATAATTAGTAGTAATTATGAATAATTTGAGATAATTGTTTCTAATTTGTCATAATTATTGCTAATTAGTAATAAATAGCACTAATTAGTAATAATTAATAATAATTAGTGGTACTGAGTAAAAACATTTATTATTTATTTTTAGTAATAATAAGTATCAATTAGTAATAATTAGTAATAATTAGTGGTAATTAGCAGTAATTAGTGGTTCCTAGTAATAATTATCGATAATTAGTAAAAATTAGTTATGTTTACTAAAACATTAGTCGTATGTAGCGATACTTAGTAATTATTAGTAATTATTAGGAATAATTAGTAGTAATTAGAAATAATTAGAAGCTTGTTGTAAAAATTTGGTAATAATTGGTAATAATAAATAATAATTAGTAACAATTAGTAATAATTAGTATTAATTAGTAATAATTAGTGTTAATTAGCACTAATTAGTGGATTTTAGTGGTAATTTGAAAACATTATTGGTAATTATTTAAAATTATTATCACTTAGTGTTAATTAGCACTAATTAGTGGATTTTATGAATGATCCATATATATTTTTGACCTTATTAATTCAACGAAATAGAAAAAATACCATTTATGTTTATTTTAAGCCATTTAATGATGAGATACATTTATTGTGGAGTAATGGTATAGGTACATAAGATGTTTTCAAAAAAATAAAATTCCTAGTCAATTATTCATTAATGTGGACAATTACTTAGTACCCATCATATATTATGTGATCTGGAGAATGTACACATATTACAAAGCATGTTTATATAATATGAGTGATTGAAAAGCATTAATTCTAGTTAATGGGACAACCATGTTTTTAAATTATCATTAATGATTTTTTCCAATTGACCATCCCCTCCAAAAGACAAAAATAATTTCAGAAAAGGTAAAATTGAAAGATATAGACCACCGAAAATGATCATAGTTATTGAATAAAAATATATTTCCTCTTCATTAACTCTCAATACCTTTATACTAACTAAAAACAAATGAATAAAATGACGATGGGAATTATCAAAAATGGATTAAACGAAGTATTATTTAGGATATTTCTTATTGGACTAATTTTTTAGTCTCCCACATGATGGAAGTCATGAATATTGAGACTAATAATTTTGATAATATAATTTATACATTTTTAGACACAACTCGTAAGACCGATGAAAATTTAATGACATGAAAAGATCTTGAAAAAAATATCAAGTGACTATAACCCGATCTGTTTGAAATGGAACGATCATTGTTGTTAATGAATCCAAAAGTGTATTTTTAATCTTTCCAAAGATAACCATTTATTAATTTTTAAATTTATTATATATTTCAAAATACTAGATGGTTATGTTTATAGATTTTCTAGTTGTTTTGAAAAAAAAACCATATTAACAGATTACAACTACAAGATTTTCATTTTATATTAGAAGAACATATACAAATTGAATTTAGGGGTTTGTTGAATTATTTTATTTGGAATAATTTAAATAAAATTACACATTTTTTTCCTAGAGATATATACTATGAAAATAGAATATGGAACACATTGTATGATATAAGAAGGTGTACTTTTAATTTTATTAGAACTGGAAAACAATTTCCACCATCTTAATTTAATTCAATGGAACATTTGATATTAAATATTCGTCATGAAGTAAAATTTAGAGGTTGATTACATATTTTATTTTTTTCTCTATATGAGAGATGTATATAAAAATTGAATAAAATTTTATGTAAAAAACCATTAGTTAAATGGTCAATTGAAGATGCTTATTCAAAAGATGAAATTTATTTTATATGCCCCCATTATTTTCATCCTAGATATATATTAAAACATAATTGAATGGGATGTAATGAAGAAACTATTTCTAATTCATTAGACATTCAATAATTATTTTTTAGTCATCATAATCATATCTTTTTTGGTGGAAAAATGATGTATTTAATATGATAAACAACACAAAGCTCATACATATATTCATCTGAAATCAGAATAAATTACATGATTTATACAGTGAGTGATACTACCATATAGTATATATATATATATATTAAAAATAATATTTTTATATTTTTATATTATATGCATATAATATAAATAAAAAATTTAAAAAAATTACAATAGCTTATCTCGAAGAACGTCAAAAAAATAATTTTTCCTACTAGTTTCAAATACATATAAATAAAATTGTTCATGTATTAACATATGAAATCAATTTATTTTTTGTTATATTATTAATTTTTCAGTTTTTTAGATATTACATTATTACCATTAATTGGATAATAGATTATGTGTATTCAGTTACCCACCATCAACATGTGTTAAATATTATATGTTATATATGGTGACTCATTTTTCATTTGATACACATGTATATAGTGATTAAAAAATAAATTAATAATGGTGTTTTATTAAGAGGATATCATCATAGAGAAAGTGAAGTTTACTTTTATGGAATGTTAGATGGTATAAATGAAATGTTTTATCAAGGATTGAATTATGTAATGATGTTTATATGTCATTGGATTGAAACTGATAAAGGATTTTGTGTTAATCCAAACTAGGTAATCATTGATCATAGATATGAAATCCTTTATTTTATAAGAGAACGTTTTTTATTATCTCATCAAGAACAAAAAATATATTATATTGAATATTGTGATTCTTCAAGAGATAAAATTTATTGGAGGAGAATTATAATATTTAAATAACACAAACAAATTGATGAAAAGTGAATGTGGTTATATTTAAGTGCAAGGAATTGAAAATTTTCATGATATATTTCCCAATATATATTTTAAATTAAGTGTCATGAATATCGATTATTACACCAAGAGTTACGGGTGGATTATGAGGATGATTCTAGTGATATAACAAAAAATGAATGAACAAGTGATTATGCAGATGAAACTCTTATGGATATTCATGATACTAATGATAAAGTTAAATATATTGACCCTTATGTATATTTAGATGAGGATGAGGATGAAGAATGACTCAATTAATTATTAGTTATAGTCAAAATAATTAAATATATATAATACACATTTTCATTTATTTTTTGACAAAATTATATTCTTTTTTTATATGGTTGATGGGATGTATGATGATTATTTTTGTATCTATGAGGGGTTGTACTACCTAGTGAATCAGATGCCTTATCATATAACCCTCAGGTTCTAGGCAGTTTATCATCATATCAGAGGGGTTGGGGTCTTAGTAGATTGATGATTCCCATCCCTATACTAGAGAGACATCCATGTATTTAATTTCATCCATGAATGGGTAGGTATGTGTATTAGAGTATTTTAGAACGTATTAATTACATTTAATTACTTTTTAATGTACTAATTGTTTTATTATTTGTAATTATTTTTTCCAATATTTTTCCATATAGATATTGTATAGGGGATCTATATTCAATAGAATTATTTTTCCGAGGAATTAGATGTAAAGACCCAGAAATTCGAAGCATAATTCTTCTTAATTTCTTTGGAATTTTACGAGTCTGCAGTTTCTGTCGGTGCCAGATTCCAAGGCCCGGTGTGCCCGGAATCAATTTATAATGTTTCATTAAGGTACCTTCACTAATCTTACGTGATTGTTTTTCTATCATTTGAACCAGTGCTTGGAATTGAAATATGAGGACACCGATGAACTCGCATTGCTGGTATTCGCATAAGGGGACCTTTACCGTATTTGTGTTTGATCGGGAGGAGAAGTTAATTTTTTGAAGAATCATTATAAAAATAATAAAAATTATTTGTACATAATTTTTATTTGATGGTGGTTATTTCCTCCAAAGAGGAGTTGGATGTGGGTCCCACACCCCACATAACCTCCCATGGGAGGATAATGGTGGTGAGGCCCAAACGAGCTCTAAATCCTTCAACTCTCCTCTTTAACCCCCTTTAACCCCCTCTTTTAACTCTCCACATCCCACATTAATTCTAACTACCCATCACCCTTCTCTTAATTAATTATGTCAACACCCTAAAAAATTAATCGTCCAGCTTGCAACTAATTATTTGGCAAAAAACATTTGAATTATATTTAAAATTTATGTTGAGAATAAAATAATATCATCAGCTATTGTTTTTGGGGTTGGCTTTTGTGGTGTTGGAGAGGCTCTGAATAATTGGAAAGATAGTGTTTCTCTCTCGACGAAGAAGGGTGATGACCATGAAGAACGAATCCCTCTTCGATGAAGAATGCCGATTCCACCAAATAATGATGATGTTTATTCCTTCCTCTTACTCTACGGCAAGGAAGATGATGCTGCTTCCTCTTAGGATGCACTTCGATGTCAACAAAATCTTCGTCCGTAATATGCGACGCTCAACCTCTGTGACAACCGTCTTCCGCGATTCATCGATGTGCAATGTTCTTGTGATTGAGGTAGGGTTTTGTATAATTTTAAATTGAATAAGAATTATACACTCATTCATGATGTGTACTTTGGAAATGCCTTGGCATCTTGATATCACATAATCCAAAGGGAACGAGCCGAAAAAACATGGCCCGACGACCCTCCGTTGATCCAAGTTTATTTTGGAGACAAAAGCGATGTCGGAGAGGCGACGAAGACCAGAAGCTACGGAAACCAGAGGTTGTGGCGACTGGGGGTGGCTGCCACGGGCCGGCCACATGGAAGAAAGCAGTGGCCCGCAACCGCGACCGCTCCGGTTGAAGAACCGGTCAGTTGTAGCTGGCCTATTTGGTGAGGCGCGACACCCACAGGTGTCGCCCGGATGTGGTGTGGCCCACATTTGCAGGTGGCCTTCAGGAAGAACCAGTTGGATTTAGTTGGCCAAGCTGAAGAAACGCGACGTGCCCATGGATTCGCGCTATGGAGAATGGAGGCCGGCGCTGGGCAGGCCTCTTCAGCGGGCGAACTGGCCGGCTCAGCAGCGGGTCGGGTGGAAGGAACCATGACGCTTAAGGGGTTAACGTGCAGAGGATCAGAGGACCTCCCGTACAAGCCGCTCGCACTGGAAAAACTGGCTGCATTCAGTCGGCCGGGCTGGAGAGGCAGTGCCGCTCGGGCCGGACCGCCTGGGCGCGGGGCAGGCCACCAGCCGCACGGGCTGAGCCGCCAGCCGCGCGGGCTAATCCGCCCTTGCGCGGGCCAGGCCACATATTCCAGGCTAGGCCATTCCCGATTGGGCGGGACCTAGACCTGGGTTGGGGCCCCCCGGTTCAGGCCGAACCAGGGCGGGTTGGACCGGGTCAGACCGGACCAAGACCCCCTTATTCGAACCGTTTTCAGTTTTTGGCCGATAACATGAGATACAGACCTCCGATCGACGCACCATCAGTTGTGTTGGATTACTTTGATCAAGACAGTCGTTTTGGTATATCACGCTCAAGGATTTGGAAAATTTTGGGTATGTCCAGGTTGGTTCGATCCCGTAACCAACCTGGCCCCTAGAGCGGAAATGCTTCTAACTTAAGGACCGAAAGTCTGTTTGACGTTCTGTCAACTACGTTGCATTCCTTTGGATGAGAATATATTTTGTCACACTCCACTTGATGTTTGGATGCAGATGTAGAATGGTTGGGTTGGTTTTAGCTTAAAAACCAACCGGGCCCCTGGTATGAAAAAGCTAATAACTCACAGACTGGGCGTCCCATTGACGTGCCGTCTGTTGCGTTGAGACCCCTATGATGTGGTTGTCCTTGTGTTACTTCCATGCGAGTTTTCATGACACATGGAGTATCAGCTTGTTGCATGTGAAGCATACCCTCTCGGTGACGAGCAAGCAGATTGCAGAGACCTAGTAGCTGGCTGAGACTTTAAGACTGCTGATCGATAGACTCATAGTGATTCGGATGGCCCAGTGGGGAGTGATTGGCTGTAGTAGTAGACCAACGACAGAGGAGTGCTTGGTTGTAGCGGCATACCCGCGATACCCGATAGAAGGTGTACCTCTATAGGTTATGAGGGGGAGCACTTGGTTGTAGCGGCAGACCCATGGTGGGAAGTGCTTGGATTTAGTAGCATGCCCACAATACTCGATAAGTGGAGTACTTTAGCAGTCCAAGGTTAGTGGGAAGCACTTGGTTGTAGAGGCATACCCACTATACTCGACTGAGAAGGATTTCTCCAGCATCTGTGGTTTCGACCTCGTGAATAAAAATCCTGGTTTGAGATGAGTCAATGACCTTTTTGTTTTCCTCATGATTGAGATGTGTTATTTGATAACTTATGTATATGTATGGGAATATAACTAAGTAATGATTATCCATTGAAATCACACTTTGTCGATTATCCTTGTTGGATTTTGTGAGACATTGAGTGTCTTGGGGTCCCTACTGAGTATTGTTATACTCACCCCTGCACTGACTATGCCCGCACCTCGTTGTGTTTTATGCAGACGATAGACAACGGTGACCAAGGCAGAGTTTAGGAGGACTGGATGGTACTCGGAGGTGGACCTCACGACGAGATAGTACCCGGAGGAGATAGATGGGCGTTGAGAACTTAGGAGTCTATCTGTACATATCCTTCAGGTAGGATCCCAGGAAAACGATCCAAGAGATGCTTTCAACTTCAAGTTGTTTATTCCATTCTAGTTGTACTTTCTTTCAGTTGTATATGTACATTACATTTGGTATTGTATTCTAGCCCCTTTACTTTTAGTACTCTTGTTATACAGTTTTCACATAGTGTTTTCATCAGCTTGTACTCTGGTTGTGTTTTTTTCAGTTATAACGGCAATTCCATCCCTGTTCTAGGGATTTACCCCATTGGTGCTGGACTCCATCCCCTGGCCTATAGAAGGCGGGCTTGTGGTAGACATGATATGGCCCCTGGGGGGTGGGTTGTGACAAATTGGTATTTGAGGACGTTGGTTCTACCGCAGAACTTAGGACATTGAGATTTCTTTTTTTGTGAAGCAATATTGTTCAGAGTATTGAGTGCGGTTTTCAGTCCAGGGAGTCCAGTGTTGGTCCGGTGGCTGACGTATCCATACACCAGGACCCTGACCTATGATTTCCGACTCAGTACAGGAAAAAACTAAATGTGTGTGTGTTTTCAAATGTTTTTCCTTTAAGTTATCTCAAAACAGGTCACCTCACCAGGTATAGTCTTTGACCGTGTCGCATCTGTTTCTTTCAGGATGCCTCCCAGCGAACGACTAGCTAGAGCCCCAAGATTTGTACGTACTGACAGCCCGCTGAGCGACGAGGCCTCATTATAGTGCCCCCTTCCAGTTGAGGCACCAGTGGTCCCACTTCGCATTGGGCCACCGATGCCACCAGCCCCAGCAGCTGGTGATTCATGCCACCTGAGTGCGCTGCACGAGTTCCAGTGCCCAAGGCCACCCAGGTTCCAGGGAGAGACAGACCCACATGAGGCTGAGGATTGGATGAAGGATGTGGCGAGAGTCTTCAGACTTGTAGGGACACCAGAAGACTTTATGGTGATCGTTGCTGCCACCCTCTTTCAGGCAGCAGCAGGCATATGGTGGAGCCTTAAGCTCTAGATGCACGATGAGGCAGTACTTCTCTGGGAAGACTTCAAGAGCCTGTTCCGGGTGGAGTTGGTCCCAGCCACCCTTCGAGAAGTGCATATATATGATCTACTGCGTCTATAGTAGGGAAGCATGACAGTAGCACAGTACTCAGCAAGGTTCATAGACCTCTTGTGCTATTCTACAGATATGGTACGTGACCCGTTCTTCAAGGATCTGACCTTCGACCATGGGATCAGGTGAGAGATTAGAGATTCAGTTGTTTCTCAAAGCATCCCTATGTAGATAGGGGTGTTGGAGCGATCCCTCCTAGTGGAGAGTTTCCTTGCTAAGAAATCTCCAGTAATGGAAACCACTACTAGTCGACATGAAACATCGTCTTTTGCAACTGGCAGTATACAGATGTTGCAGAGGTCCAAGAGGACTAGACCCAGACGTGGTCGACCGCATGACTCAGGATTATGTGTGCGAGGAACCCGGGGTGTAGAATGACTTACCAAGAGCGGACAGTTTTACTCTTGCAGCGGGCTTGGTCACATGGCACGTGACAGTCCGACCCACTATATAGACGATCAGCAGATAGATGAACGACCTCCCAGGTAGAGGTAGAGGTTCGATTGAGGTTGACCGCAAGGATAATGAGACCGAGGCTGAGGAGATGGTTGTGAAACTAGTGGTGGACGATGCTTCATGGTGTTTCCACCACCACCACCAGGAGGTCCACCACGACCGCAGGGAATGAGTGGACATGGGAGAGCCCAACTTCATGCATCTGAAGCATATGAATATAGAGCTTCGGAAGCAGGTGGACATGAGTTGGACTTGTTCTAGGCATGGAGGTCTTTGTTCTTGGTTCTTCTAGCTTCGTTGTTGTTGTTGTGGTTGTTTGTGGTTGTTATGTGTCTTTGTACTTTGAGCTGCATTAATAAAAGAAAGATTTATTTGTGACGTTTTCTTTCATTCCTTTTGTGTAGATAATAATAAGAGTATCCAATTATAACTGTTGACTTTACCCTCTCATTCGATATTTCTACTGGATGAGACACAGTGATAACATGCTGATTCCGATAGTGTGACTCAACCCTTGGAGGCGAGATCAACGTTTGGAAATCTTAGTAGTAGCGTCGAGGCCTTACGACATCGTCCATGGAATGAATTAGTACCATTCATGTTAGGATGGAATGTATTAGGAAAATGATGTGGTTCATCCAGGGGATGAGACTAGATTTCTCTTTTTGGAAAAGGAAAAAAATCGTAGCAGCCCTTGTAGAATGTAGACGAGGAAGGGTGAAGTCGTGTTATTAAAATTGGCTAGTCTCACCCATAGTTCGTTAAGTGAACATTTTTTAGTTTACCCTAATATCTATTATCTCATGTGTATCTTATCACAGAAGGGCATGAACCTGAGACAACAACGATGACTTGAGTTCTTCTAGGACTATGACTTCAAGATAGTCTATACTCCGGGGAAGGGGAACGTTTTTGCAGATGCACTCAGTAGGAGGTCTGGTTTTCAACTTCTAGGGGAGAACATGGGAGTGAGAGGATCAAAATGCATGCACAGAACCCACCTTTGTTTCCCTAGTGTGTGTTTTAGCTCTACGGGGACTTAAACCCATGAGGTGGGGAAAATTTAAAGACCCGAGAAATTTAAAGGAATTTTTTTATTAATTTCTTTGGAATTTTATGAGTCTGAAGTTTCTAACGGTGCCTGATTTCAATGCCCGGTGTGCCCAAAATCATTTTTTGATGTTTTGTTCGGGTTCGTTCAATAAATGTACGTGCGAGTTTTTCTATCTTTTGAACTAGAGCGCGGAATTTAAATTCGAGGACACCGATAAACTCGTAGTGCTGATATTCACATAAGGGGACCTTTACCGCAGTTGTTTTTGATAGGGAAGAGAAGTTATTTTTTTTAGATTCATTAAAAAAAATATTTGTGTGTACAGAATTTTTATTTGATGGTGTTTATTTCCTCCAAAGAGGAGTTGGATGTGGGGCCCACACCCCACATAACCTCCCATGGGAGGATAATGGCGGTGGGGCCCAAAAGAGCCTTGACCCCTTCAATTGTCCCCTTTAGCTCCCTTTAACCCCTCTGTTAACTCTCCACCTCCCACTTTAATTCTAACTCTCCACCTCCCTTCTCTCAATTAATTCTACCAACACCCTCAAAAAGTAATTGTCCAACATGAAATTAATTATTTGGCTCAACCTGTTGATTTTTTTTTTGAAAATTCATGTTGAGAATAAAATAGTAGCTTAGGATATTATTTTTGGGGATGGTTTTTGTTCTGTTGGAGAGGCTTTGGAGAATTAGAAGGATAGTTTTTCTATATCATCGAAGAATGGTGATGTCCACGAAGAATGACGCCCTGATCGATGAAGAATTCCGATTCCACCAAATAATGATGACGTGTCTTCCTTCCTCTTCCTTCGTGATAAGGGAGAAGATGCCACTTCCTCTTCGGACGCACCCCGATGTCAACAGAATCGACATCCGTAATCTGCGACGCGCGACCTTCGCGACGCACATCTTCTGCGGTTAATCGATGTGAAATGTTCTTGAGATCGAGGATGGGGTTTCTTTAATTTTAAATTGTATAATAATTATAAACTCATTCTTGATGTGTACTTCAAGATTGTCTTGGCCACTTCATATCGCTTAACGCGGAGGGGGCGTGCCGAACAAACACAGCCCTGATGACTCTCCGTTGATCCATGTTTATTTTTGCGATGGAAGTGGTGTCAGAGAGGTGATGGTGACCGGAAGCGACGATGACTGGAGTCAGCGGTGACTAGAGGCATCAACCATGTACCGGCCGCATAGAGGATACCTGCAGCCCGAAACCACGGCTGCTCGGGCTGAAGAATCGGCCAGTCGTAGTCGGCCGGGTTGGTGAACCGCAACACCCATAGGTGTTGTGCGGAGGAGGTGTGGCCTGCATCCGTGGGCCGCCTGGTGGAAGAACTGGTCGTCTTTAGCTAGCCGGGTTGAAGAACCAAAGATCCAACATGGTGACGTGCTATGGCCAACTGCTGCCCGCATTGGGTGGGAAGCTTCGGCGGGCAAACAGGCCTGCTCAGCAGTCGGCCGGGAAGTAGGAACCGCAGTGCCTAAGGGTGCCGCATGCGGAGGATCAGCGGCTCGCCCGTGTAGGCCGCTCGCGCCGGCAAAACCGGCCAGCTTCGTCTGACCGAGCTGGAGATACGGCACCGCTGTTAGAAAACTGGAGAGCCGTGCCACCCCGCATCGTGCTCGGCCAGGTGGTCAAGCTACATCCAGCTATCAAGTTGGGCCTCATTTGGGCGGGTCGGCCCGCCTGGTGCGCTGTTCGGGATGCCAGCCACGTGGGACCGGCCGCTGTCGAGTGGGTTGGCCCACAACCATAGGGATGGGCCACGCCCAACCATTCCGGGCCATGCCTAACCGGGCCGGGCCACACCCAACTGGGCCGGACCTGGATCTGGGTGGGGTCAACCTGTTTTGGGCCGACCCAGGGCGGGTTGGGCCGGGTCAGACCGGACCCAGAGCCCCCTCTTCGGACAGTTTTTGGTTTTTCACCCATAACATGAGCTACATACCTCCGATCAACGCACCATCAGTTGTTTAGGATTCCTTGGATCGAGACAAAAGTTTTGACATATCACACTCAAGGATTTGGAGAAGTTTGGGTATGGCTGGGTTGGATTCATTATGATGAGATGGTTCTTTTGGCATACTCCACTTGAGGTTTGGACGTAGTTGGAGTACGGTCTGGTTGTTTTTTTCTTAAAAACCAACTGGGCCCCAAGTACATAAAAGATAACAACTCACAGACCGAGAGTTTGATTGACATGCCATATTTTGCATTGAGACCCCTATGACATTTCAGTCCTTGTGTTACTTCCATGTGAGTTTTCGTGACACTTGGAGTATTAGATTGTGGCATGTGGAGCAGACCCTCCCTGTAACGAGCATGTGGATTGCAGAGACCTAGTAGATGGCTGCGATTTGCTGACTATTGATCGATCAACTCGGAGTGATTCGGATGGGACAGCGTGGAGTTCTTGGTTGTAGCAGCAGACCCATGGAAGAGGAGCGCTTGGTTTTAGAGGCAAACCCACAATACTCTATAAAAAGAGTACCTCTGTATGCTATAAGGGGGAGTTCTTGGTTTTAGCGGAAGACCAATGGTGGGGAGTGCTTGGATGTAGTAGCATGCCCATAGTACTCCACAGGTGGAGTATTTCAGTAGTCCAAGGTTAGTGGGAAGCACTTGGTTGTAGCGGAAGACCCATTGTACGCAACAGTGGAGGAGTTCTTCAGCAGACATGGTTTCAAATTCATGAATAAAAATACCGCTTTGAGCTGAGTCAATGACCTTTGTGTTTACCTCGATAGTGAGATGGGTTATATGATAACATTGGTATATGTATGTGCATATACCTATGTAATTGTTATCCGTTGAAATCATACTTTTTGGATTATCCTTGTTCGATTTTGTGAGACCTGGAGGGTCTCAGGGTCCCTACTACGTTTTGTTATGCTCACCCCTGCACGGGCTATGCCTACACCTCGTTGTGTTGGATGAAGACAATGGGAAGCGCTGACCAAGATGGAGTGTACGAAGATAGGACTGTACCCAAAGGTGCACCTCATGACGAGACGTTTCCCAGAGGAGGCATATGAATGTGGAGCACTGAGGAGGCTATCTGTACCTACCCTTCTTGTAGGATCATCGGAGGATAATCCGGGAGCTTCTTTCACCATCCAGTTGTTTGTCCCTTATTATTTGTACTTGATTAAAATTGTATTTCTACTTCACAGTTGGGTTTTTATTCTGGCCTCTTTACTTTCAGTACTCTTGTTATTCAGTTTTCACTTAGTGTTTGCTTCAGCTTTTACTCTGGTTGTGTTTTTTTTTCAGTTATAAAGGCAATTCCATCCCAGTTCTAGGGATTTATGCTTTTGGTGCTAGTCCCCAGCCCCTGGCCTATGGATGGAGGGCTTGGGGTAGACATGATACATGCCTCGTGGGACGAGTCGTGACATGAGAGACATGCAATCATATCTCTATTAATAATTGACATTGCTTGTTTGATCATTGGATGGTACATAAATAAATAATAGGGTTTTAAAATTTTATTTCATTATTTACATTCTACAAAAAAAAATTTGTGTTTATTATATCCCATAAATAACGAAATGTGGAGATCATCAAGGAGGCATGGGTGGGGTGTATGCATGATTACTTCTGCCAGTTTTTTACAACTTGAGGACGACCTCCATGAATGAGCCAATCTTGGATTTTGACACTGTCCTGCAACACCAATCAACCATCTTATATATTATCATTGTTTTTGGATAGATTATATTTATCTTTTATAGGATATAGTTTGTAGAGTAGAGTTCAAATAGTTCAATATATCCCGGGGAGGAAAGAGGTGATGCATCGAACTGGTAGTTGTACATTTTGTACACATCAACTACATATGGTAACTATTTTTTAGTAATATATATATATATATCATTAAACCTAGTCAATTAATTTTTTACTCATATAAGTAGTTTCACATATTGATAGTATACATATAATATTAACAAACAGATTCAAATTGATCATGTCACTAGAGATATAACAATTGTACCTAGTGATATATTGAGGTTGGTATATATTTTTTATTTTTAAAATCAACAAAAAATAATATTTTTAAACATTGATATCAAATTTTAATTATATGAGTCAAATGAGTTCTTGACTTTAATGACCTGGGATGAGTGTCAGGATAATACCAAGAGTCCGACCAATAGTGGTTCCGGATTTTAAGTTGTTATATGGATGCATGAACATCAATATGAATTCGAGAAGGGAAATGTGGCTGGTATCAGTTCATGACTGATGCCAAGAATTTTTATTGGTATAACTATATGGTCATCCTCCAGCTTGAGGGGAGATCCTAGAGAGTTTTCATCATTGGTCTCATAGTATAAAGAGTAATTACAAGATCAGATTGAGTTTATTGATGTCACGACCCATCCTCGGGCCCCGTGCTATGACTACCCCAAGCCCGCCTCCCATAGTCCAGTGGCTGGAGACTAGTACAAAAGGTGTAAATCCCTATAAAAAGGGAAGGAATTGCCTTTATAGAGAAAACAAACACCAGAGTAAGAAAGCAGAAGTAAAAACTAAGTAAAACTGGGTACAATAGTAAGTGCTGAAATTAAATGAACTAGAATACAAACCCAAACTAAATGTAAATTACAACTAGAAAGAAAGTATAGCAACTAAAAATAAAGAATCAACGTCGAGCCATCCACTGGAAGTCCCACCTGAAGGGTGGGTACAGATAGCCTCCTCAGGTCCTCGGGTCCAGCCGTCCGCTCCGTGTACGTCCCGCCCAGTGGTCCACCGCTCGACACTGACATGCTCCACAAGACTCAAACACTATCAGCACTGTCCTCTGTCTACATCCAACACAACGTAGTGCGGGCATAGCCCGTGCAGGGGTGAGTATACGCTACTCAGTAGGGACCCTGAGACCCCCAAAGGTCTCCCAGAATCCACAAAGGATAATCCATAAAAGAAAGATACAATCATGAAGTAACATCCAACACTACTTATGTATATTCCCATACATATACCTAAGTCATCAATTCTAGTTCGGCTCCAACATTCGAGCCCAAGTTCGATCACCTCCTAAAGGATAGTACAACACAATCCACACAGGAAAGCACAACCCAATCCATATAGGAAAACAAGTCAATCATATCGAAGATAATGATTTAAAGTCAAGACTCAGCTCACACAAGTATAAATCTTCGTAAGGTTATAGAGATGATCAGATGTATCCATTGATACATCTAAGCTGGGACCCACGTAGGATACTAGACCAGCTAAGCTGTTAGACCCACATAGGATACAAGACCAGCTACTCTACCAGACCAACGTGGGATACAAGAACAGTGTCAAACACTGCTGGACCCATGTAGGATACAATAATAGTCGTTCTGACACACCCACGTAGGATATAAGAACAGTAGTCATCGCCGTCGAACCCACGAAGGATTTTAGTACAGTCGTCATCGCTGCCGAACCCACGGTGGATTTCAGTGCAGTCATCATTGCTGCCGAACCCAAAGAGGATTTCAGTCCAGTCATCATCGCTGCCAAACCCAGGGAGGATTTCTGTGCAGTCGTCATCACTATCGAAGCCACTGAGGATTTTAGTGCAGTCATCATCGCTGCCGAACCCACTGAGGATTTGAGTGCAGTCATCGTCGCTGCCGAACCCACGGAGGATTTCAGTGCAGTCATCATTGTCGTCGAAGTCGCAGCCATCTCTAGGGTTCACACACAAAACTTGCTCGATTCTGGGTGGGTCTGCTCCATGAGCCAAGGGTTCGATACATCAACTAACACTTAGTCCAGATTTTATGTATCCCAAAGTTCCGTCTCAGCAAAAGGAACTCAACGTGACAGACGGCGTGTCAATCAGACGCCCAACCTGAGAGTTATTGGCTTTTTTGTTCTAGGGGCCCGGTTGGTTTTTAAGTCAGAAAAATCCCGAACATACATCAACTGCATCGAAACCTCGAGCGGAGTAAACCAAAAGGTCTGTCTCACTAAGAGGAATCAAACAAAGTCGACGGCACATCAATCGGACGTCCGGAGCTCAAGTTATAAGTGTTCCCGCTCCAATGGCCCGGTTGGTTTTGTGTTCGAAACAACCCATCCATACATAAATTTCTCCGAAACCTTGAGTTTAATATACTAAATCTACCGTCTCGATCCAAGGATCATATCCCAACTGATGGTGCGTCGATCGGAGGTTCGTAACCAAAGTTACCATCATTTAAACGAACCAGTCCGGTTTTAGGGGTTTTGGGCCCGGACCGACCCAGCCCAAAACCCCCCAGGGTCGGCCCAAACTGGGTGGACCCGACCCGGGTACGGGTCCGACCCATTAGGGCGCGGCCCGACCCGGTGCGGCCGGTCCAGCCGGCGCGGCTGGTCCATCCCGGCACGGCACCGCGCGCCGCGTGATCATGGAAGGGGGGGAACCACCACCCCCTTCGACGAAATGGAGGACCCGCGGGGGTCCACCCTACTATGGTTGACCGCAGGTTAAAACACACAATTTTTTGGAATTTGGCCGGCCGTAACGGGCTGCCGGCTCACCCTACGGGACCAGTTGGTCCCGCCCTCCAGCGCACAGGTAGCCGGCGGCTCCGGCCGCCCTCCCTTGCTCCGCCGCGGGCAAAGGTCGCGGTATTTTTCGACCGGCACGGCGCGACAGCGCCGCACCCCTCCACCGCGACCCCACTCCTTCCGCGGCCTCTTCATGGTCCTCCGGCGCGGTGCGACGGCTCCGCACCGCCTTTGTTCGAGTCACAAAGAATTCAACAATAAAGGGGGAGGAGGGTCGACCTTGTTCGTGTAGTCCGACCTCCTCCTGTTATAATGCTAACATGCGACCCAAAAATAAATATCTTCGTCAAAACAAGCGAAAATTTAATTAATTAAATTTGAAATCAAACCCCTACCTCGATGAAGTCGTTGAACGAGGATCATCGCAGGTAAAGGACGTTGCGGAAGACGGCGTCGCGGAAGACGGCGCCGTATACATCATCTGTGTTCGCCCGAAGAAGAATGTGGTGCGTCATCGTTATCCAAAGAAGGTGTCTCTCACTGGCTACGGAGAGGAGAGTAGAAGACATGACGATTCCCTTTTGATGATAGAGTTCTTTGTCTTAGACTCGGCGTTCTTCGCGTTCTTCGACGAGGAAGAAGATGTTCCTCAAGAGCGCAAGAGTCCTCTCCTTGTTTCCACACAACGAATCAACCGACCAATAAAATTAAGTCATTGTCTTATTTTATTAACACACTCAAGCCATTAATTTGAAATTCAAAAAGATATCATTCAATTAAGTAAATTAATTGAAGAGGGTTTAATATTCAAATCAATCGTTGAGGGTTCACTTTCCATTAAATTGGGGGATGGGTGAGTTACACAATTAAGTGCTCATGGGAGGTTTATGGAATTTGAAGGGGTGGGGCTCGTGTGGGCCCCAATTCACTAATATCCTACCTAGGAGTGTTAGGATGTAGTGGGTCCCACTCCAACCACCATGCATAGGTTAAAACTACATAGAATAGAAAATAAAAATTTTTGCACAAATTTTTATTTCTTTCATAGTTAACCCAGTTTTTTTAATAACCTCACCCGACGAAACAAAACTCCTAAAAAGATGTTCCTAAGAAATTAACGGTGCTGTGATTCCAACGGTGCCCTCGTATTTCGATTCTGAGTACCGGTTCAAAAGTTAGAAAAACCCGCTCGTTCGTTCACTGAACGTACCCAAGCTAAACTTCCGAAATTGATACCGGGCACATCGGGCCTCAGAATCAGGTGCCGTCAGAAACTGCGTACTCGTAAAAACCCAAAGAAAATTAAGAAAAAATTTCCCTTGAAATTTACAGGGCATTTACATTACTCCCACCTCAGGGCTTTACGTCCCCGTAAAGATAAATCACAAACTAGGGAAACAAATAAGGGTACTAAGAATAAATCTGAGCCTCCCGCTCCCAAGTGCTCTCCTAGAGGTTCCCGTGCTGCCATCTGATGCATACTATAGGAATCGATCGCCCACATAGGAACCGCTTTTGTAGATCCTCAATCTCCACCAGGACCTCCGCAAAAGTCGCCACATCGTCAATGTCCAACTCCCCATGGTCGATGATATGCGTCGGGTCGTGCACGTATCTCCTTAGCTAAGATAGGTGGATGATGTCATGCAACCGGTGAAAATGAGGTGGTAGAGCCAAGCGATAAGCCACCACACCTATCCTAATGAGAACCTAGAATGGCCCGATGAAGTGCGGAGATAACTTGTTGCGCCGGCCAAATCTCTGTACTCCAGATCGAGGTGAGACCCGCCAGAAGACGTGGTCACCATCCTCGAACTCTAGTGGTCTCCGCCTCCTGTCAGCATAAGACTTCTGCCAGCTCTGAGCTATCCTCATCCGCTCCTAGATGACCTGGACCTTCTCTGTTGTGGCCTGGACCACCTCTGGTCCCACAAGTGCTGACTCCCCAGGGTCTGTCAAGCATAGAGGTGATCTGCAAGGTCGGTCGTACAAAGCCTTGTATGGTTCCATCCCGATGGTGGAGTGGTAGCTGTTGTTGTACACAAACTCCACCAGTGGTTGGTGGTCCTTCCAGCTGCGACCAAAGTCGAGGACACATGCAAGGAGCATATCCTCGAGAGTCTAAATGGTCCTCTCCGTCTGACCATCTGTCTAAGGGTGAAAGGCGGTGCTCAGACGTAGCAGCGTCCCGAATGCCTCCTGAAATCCCTTCCAAATCAGAGAAGTAAAGCGAGATTCTCTATCAGAGACGATAGATGATGGAACACCATGAAGATATAAAATCTCTTTAACATAAAGACATCCCCATATCTCTACTGAGCCCTGATCTCTAATGGGTAAGAAGTTAGCCGACATGGTGAGTCGGTCCACAATCACCCAAATGGACTCGTGACCTTTGGAAGTACGTGGAATTATAGTTACTAAATCCATAAGTATCCCGTCCCACTTCCACTCCAGGACCTCCAAGGGATTTACCAAGCCTACTGGTACCTGGTGCTCTACCTTCACTTGCTGGAAGGTGAGGCATTGAGAAACGAACTCTGCCACAACCTTCTTCATACCCGGCCACCAGTGTTGTTGTCTAAGATCATGGTACATCTTCGCCACTCATGGATGTACCAATAAAGGGGAACTGTGAAACTCTCTCAGCACCTCCTCCTGCAAAGCAGCTGGTACCATGGTACGTCCTCTGAAAAGGATGATGTGCTCTTCTCCCATAGAGAATCCATCAGGTGCCTGTCCTAAGGATATCTGTGCACACCACGTCTCACAGTCAATGTCACCACGCTATTCCTCTTTGACCCACTAAAGAAGTGGAGGAGTGACTGTGAGTGACTGAATAAAGGATGCTCCATCTTTATCCATGAAGGATATCTTCAATGCGGCTAGCTGCTCTGTCGCCTCCCGAAGAAGTTGAATGCCAGTCCTCCTACTGAGAGCATCGGCTACTACGTTCCCCTTTCCAGGAGTATAGACTATCTCAAAGTCATAGTCCTGGAGGAACTCAATCCATCTCCACTGTCTCAGATTCAGGTCCTTCTGCGAGAAGATATACCTGAGACTCTGGTGGTTAGAGTATACTGTAAAGTGCTCACCCATCAGATAGTGTTGCCACATCTTCAGAGCGAAGACCACTGCTGCTAACTCCAGGTCAGGGGTAGTGTAGTTCTGCACATGCTGCCTCAACTGTCGTGATGCATATGTGATCACTACCCGCTCCTGAATCAGCACACATTCGAGTCCGGTCTCTGATGCATCGCAGTAGACTACATACCCTACTCCCTCCTCCAGTAGCCTCAAGACAGGTGTGCTGGTCAACCTCTGTCTCAGCTCTTAGAAGCCCTGCTAACATCTGTCTGACCACACAAAGGGATTCCCCTTCTTCATCAAATCTTAGAGTGGTGCTTCAACTCTGGGGAATTCCGGCACGAATCTCCGGTAGTACCGAGCTAGACCCAAGAAACTCTGCACCTCTGTCACGCTATTGGGTGGCTCCCAAGCTAGCACAGCCTCGATCTTCATAGGGTCCACCGCAACTCCCACCTTAGAGATGACGTGTCCCAAAAAGGAGACCTCACGTAACCAGAACAGACCCTTCAAGAGCTTACCATAATGCTGGTGGTCTCGGAGTGTGTCTAGTACATCCTGCAAGTGGTAGGCGTGGTCTTCCTCAGTGGTCGAGTATATGAATATGTCTTCAATGAATACCATGACAAATCGATCGAGGTATGGCTGAAAGATCATGTTCATGAGACTCATGAACACCGTTGGAGCATTGGTTACACTGAATGGAATAATCAATAAATCCTAGTGGCCATACCAACATCTGAAAGCCGTCTTCTGCATGTCCTCATCCTGAACTCTGAGTTGATGATAACCTGACCCGAGGTCTATCTTTGAGAACCACCGTGCTCCTTTGAGATGATCGAAGTGGTCATCAATCCTCAGTAGTGGATACTTGTTTCTCACGGTCACCTGGTTCAAACGACGATAGTCGACACACAGTCACAAGTTCCCGTCCGCCTTCTTGTCGAACAAAATTGGGGAATCCCAGGGTGAAACACTAGGTTGGATGAATCCCTTTCCCTGCAAGTCCTACAGCTGTACCCGCAGCTCTAGAAGCTCAGTGGGAGCCATCCGATATGCTGGAGTGGATATCGGGTCTGTTCTGGGGTACATGTCAATATAAAAGTCTACCTATCTACGAGGAGGTAGTCCTAGAACGTCATTAGGAAAAACATACTCATACTGATCCACCACTAAAGGAAAACTCGAACTCCGCATGTCAACTGCTCCTAGGATGAGGATAGCCAACTGATGAGTGATGGGATGTCCTCTCCTCTACGTGAGTCCATCCTGTTCTATAAAGGCTCCCTTCTCGCTTGTAAAGGTGAACCTGCTCCTGTCGGTGCAGACACACCACACCTTGCGCCTAATACAGTTGATCTGAGCATGGACTATAGATAAACAATCCATGCCCAATATGACATTGTAAGGCCTTGAATCTGCTACAAGAAGATCCCAGCCAAAGCTCTCGCCTCCTAGAGTAAGATCACACTCTCGGCACCAATGCGTAATCGTCGAGTCTGCTCACATAGGAGTCTCTAGCCGTAAGGATCGAGAAAACGGCTCCGTCGGAATCTCTGAGCTCCGAACAAGGGAAGCGACAATAAAATAATGACTCCCTCCTGTGTCTATAAGAACTGCACCAAGGATGGAGTAGACACAGATAGTACTTCGAATCATCTCTAGTGCGCCGTGGTCGTAGGCCTCCCCTGCATGAAGCTGAGCCTACCTCTGTCTGCCAGCTCCCTGTGGTCAGGGTAGACCTCCTGGTGGTGGTGGTGGTAAAGCCTCAAAGCGTCACCCACCACCTACTACTCGGCCAGATCCCCTTCCTCATTCGCCTACTCTCTGCGGACTACCACATTCGACCCTCTACCTCTGCCTGGGTTTCCCCTCAACCTTCTGCTGCTCCTCGGCTTGGCGGGTCGGACAGTCACAAGCCATGTGGCCCTGCCCGCCGCATGCGTAGCATTGTCTGCTCCTCAGAAGGCTGGCTCTGCGCCGTGTGCCCCAAACCTCTGAGCCAGTGCCCTGATGTCGTCCGCCTGATGGTCTGGCCTGCCTGGACCCCTGTGACATTCGTCGACTGCCAGCTACAGATGACTCTTCTATGTGCCTCCCTACGGTAGGTCTCACTGCTCTTATTGGCTTAGCAAGAAAACTGTTTTTGAGAAGGGAGTTCTCCAGTACTCCTGTCTGTGTCAGACTACTGAGGGAGATCATCGATGCCCTGATATCATGCCTCAGCCCCTGCTCGAAGGTCCAGGCCCTGAAGAATGGGTCTCGTACCATGTCTTTCAAATAGCGCGAGAGATCGTTAAATCTCACCGAGTATTGGGAGACCATCATGCTGCACTACCACAACTGTAGTAGCTTCGGAATGTTCACCGCACAGAGGGTGGTTGGGACGAACTCTGAGAAGAAGAGGCTCTCAAAGTCTGTCTAGAGGAGTAATGCCTCATCATGCACCTAGTGCATCAAGCTCCACCATCTGCCTGTTACCGTGTGTAGGAGGCTCGTTGTAAGGATCACCATGAGGTCAGCTGGTGTCCCCACTAACCTGAAAACTCGCACAACTTACTACATCCAATCCTCGGCTACCCGAGGGTCCGTATCCCCACGGAACCTGGGCGGTCTCTGACACTGGAACTCGTGCAGTGCCCTAAGGCGATGTGCACTCTAAGCGGCTTGGGCTGGTGTCATCGGTGGCTCGGCGGGTAGAGGTACCGCTGGTGCCTCCGCTGAAAAAGGGCCCTACATCGAGGCCTCGTCGCTCGGTGGGCTTTCGTCTTGTATAAAGCTCTGAACCCTAGCTGCCTGTCATCGTGGGGCCATCCTGAAAAGAAACAGATGTGCCACGGTCAAAATAGTATACCTGGGGAGCTGACACAAAGTAATAACAAAGAAAACTTATGAAACACACATGCAATCAATGTTTTCGTGCATTGAGTCAGAAATCAGAAGTCAGGGTCTTGGTGTACGGATACGTCGGCCGTCACACCAACACTGGAATCCCTGGACTGATAACCACACTTGATACCATTAACACTATTTATTCACATAGAAGGAAGATCAGAGTCCTGACTTCTTCGGTAGAACTGAACTCCTCTGATACCAATTTGTCACGACCCGTCCTCGGCCCCTATGCCGTGACTACCCCAAGCTCGCCTCCCATAGGCCAGGGGCTGGCGACTAGTAACAAAAGCATAAATCCTGATAAAAAGGGAAGTCACTGCCTTTATAAAGTAAAAAAACACCAGAGTAAGCAAGCAGAAGTAAACACTAACTAAAAATGGGTACAATAGTAAGTGCGGAAAGTAAATGAGCTAGAATACAAACCCAAACTAAAAGTAAAGTACAACTGGAAATAAATTACAACAACTGAAAGTAAAGCAGAAACGTCGAGCCTTCCACTGGAAGTCCAACCTGAAGGGTGGGTACCAATATCCTCCTCAGTTCCTCAGGTCCAGCCATCCGCTCCATGTACGTCTCGGCCAGTGGTCCACCTCCAGGTACCAACTTTCTCCACAAGCCTCAACCACGATCAACGCTATCCGTCGTTTGCATCCAACACAACTTAGTGCATGCATAGTCTATTTAGGGGTGAGTATACGCTACTCAGTAGGGACCCCGAGACCCCTGAAGGTCTCCCAGAATCAACAAAGGATAATCCACAAAAGAAAGATACAATCATGAAGTAACATCAAACACTACTTTGGTATATGCCCATACATATACCAAAGTCATAAATTCAAGTTCGACTTCAACATCCAACCCCATGATTGATCACGTCCACAAAGGATAGTAAAACACAATCCACACAGGAAATCACAACTCAATCCACATAGGGAAACAAGTCAATCATATCGAAGATAATGATTGAAAGTCAAGACTCATCTCACAGAGATATACTTAATCGTAAGGTGATAGAGAGGATCAGATGTATCCATTGATTCATCTAAGATGGGCCCCACGTAGGATACTAGACTAGCTAAGCTGTCAGACCCACATATGATACAAGACCAGCTACTCTGCCAGACCCACGTAGGATACAAGAACAAAGTCAAACACTGCCATACCCACATAGGATAAAAGAACAGTAGTACTGCCAGACCCATGTAGGATACAAGAAGAGTAGTCATCTCCATCGAACCCATGGAGGTTTTCAGTACGGTCGTCATCACTGCCGAACCCACGAAGGATTTTAGTACAGTCATCGTCGCTGCCGAACCCACAGAGGATTTCATAGCAGTAGTCATCGCTGCCGAACCCATGGAGGATTTCAGTGCATTCATCGTCATTGCCGAACCCACATAGGATTTCAGTGTAGTCGTCATCACTGCTGAACCGACGGAGTATTTCAGTGCAGTCGTCGTTGCTGCCGAACCCACGGAGGATTTCAGTGCAGTCGTCATCGTCGTCATAGTCACAGCCATCTCTAGGGTTCCGGCACACAGCATGCTCAATTTCGGGAGGGTCCACTCCACGAGCCATGGGGTCGATACATCAACTGACACATAGTTCGGAGTTGATGTATCCAGAAGTCCCGTCTCGGAAAAAGGAACTCAACGTGATAGACGGCGCGTCAATCGGACGCCCGACCTGAGAGTTATTGGCTTTTTCGTTCTAGGGGACTAGTTGGTTTTTAAGTCAAAACCAACCCAGTCGTACTCCAACTGTGTCCAAACCTAAAGAAGAATAATCCAAAAGGTCTGTCTCACTAAGAGGAATCCAACAAAGTCGACGATACATCAATTGGACGCCCAGAGGTCATGTTATAAGCGTTTTCGCTCCGAAGGCCCGGTTGGTTTCGTGTTCAAACCAACCCGTCCATACCCAAAGTTATCTGAAACCTTGATTTTAATAAACCTAATCGACCATCTCAATCCAAGGATCGCATCGCAACTGACGGTGCATCAATCGGAGGTTCGTATCCCATGTTACGGGCTTTTAAACAAACCTATCTGGTTTTAGGGGGGTTTGGGCCCGGACCGACCTGGCCCAAGACCCCCCTGGGTCAGCCCGAACTGGGTCGACCAGACCTGGGTCTGGGTCTAGCCCATTAGGGCACGGGCCGACCCAGCGCGGGCGGGTTTGCCTGGTGCGGTCGGTCTAGCCGGCCTGGCCGGTCCAGGCCAGCACTACGCCACTCGCCGCGTGAGCGCGGAAGGGGGGGGGGGGGGGAACCGCCACCCCCTTCGACGAAACGGCGGACCTACGGGGGTACGCCCTGTTGAGGTTGACCGGGGGGTAAAACCCCCGGTATTTTGGAATTTGGCTAGCCGTAATAGCCGGCCAGCTCACCCCGCGGGACAGGTAGGAATAGTTCATGATATAAAAATCAAGTTATATCAAAATAATTTAGAAAATAGTAATAAATTAAATTGTAAACATATGGAATAATGAAAATATTATACAACATATTATCATTTATATTTTAACATAATAAATATTTATATAATGTATTAATAATTATGGAGGGGGAGGGGGATGAATAAGGTCAACTGGAAGAGGTGGTGGAGGGAACTTCATCCATAACACCAGAACAATCCATCACATGTAGATGTTCTTATTCTCATATCATCTTCATATCTCCTCCTCACACTAGTTGTTTTGTCAAAATATATCCTATTTCTACCTATTCATGTCCTCAATTGTAATGACCCATAAATTTCAAGGGAATTTTGTTTTCTTAATTTTCTTTGGTTTTTTACGAGTATGCAGTTTCTGACGGCACCTGATTTCGAGGCCCGGTGTGCCCGGAATCAATTTCTGATTTTTAGCTCGGGTACGTTCAGTGAACGAATGAGAGGGTTTTTCTAACTTTTGAACTGGTGCTCGGAATCGAAATCCGAGGGCAACGATAGAATCGAAGATCCGGTAATTACTTAGGAACACCTTTTCTGGAGTTGTGTTTGCTTGGGTGTGGTATTAAAAAAATGGGTTAACTAAGGAAAGAAATAAAAATTTGTGAAACAATTTTTATTTTCTATTCTAAGTAGTTTTAACCAATGCATGGTGGGTGGAGTGGGACCCACTAAATCCTAACTCCCCTAGGTAGGATATTAGTTACATGGGGCCCACACAATCTCCATCCCTTCAAATCCCTTAAACCTCCCACGAGCACTTAATTGTGTAACTCACCCACCCCCAATTTAATGGCAAGTCAACCCTCAATGATTATTTTTAATATTAAACGCTCTTTAATTAATTTAATTAATTGAAATAGATCTTTTTGAATTTCAAATTAATGGCTTTCATGTGCTAATGAAATAATATAATGACTTATTTTATTGGGGGGTTGGTTCTTTGTGTGGAAACAAGGAGATGACTCTTGCACTCTTGAGGAACATCTTCTTCCTCGTTGAAGAACCCGAAGAAAGCTGAGTCTAAGATGAAGAACTCTATCACCGCAAGGGAATCATCGTGTCATCTTCTCTCCTCTCCACAGCCGGGGAGAGATGACTTCTTCAGAGAATGACGATGTGCCGCA
The DNA here is from genome assembly GCA_963277665.1 of Viscum album. Lineage (NCBI taxonomy): Eukaryota > Viridiplantae > Streptophyta > Magnoliopsida > Santalales > Viscaceae > Viscum > Viscum album. The sequence continues at coordinate 884,731,541 of OY728139.1, read as the reverse complement.
TCCTTCTTCGAGCGAACACCGACGATGTATACTGCGCCGTCTTCGGCGACATCCTTAACCCGAGACAATCCTCGTTCGACGACTTCATCGAAGTAGGGGTTTGAGTTCAAATTTAATTGATTATATTTTTTCTTGCTTTGATGGAGATATTTATTTTTGGCCACCTATTATCATTATAATGGAAGGAGGTCGGACCGCACGAACACGACCGACCCTCCTCCCCCTTTGTTGTTGAATTCTTTGCGGCTCGAACGAAGGCGGCGCGGTGCCATCGCATCCCGCCGGAGGACCATGTAGAGGCCGTGGCCAGAGAGAGGCCGTGGCGGAGGGGCGTGGAACCGTCGCGATGTGCCGTTCGGACAATGCAGCGGCCTGTGGCTGCGTTAGAGCAAGGGAGGGCGGCCGTAGCCGCCAGCCGCCGGTGCACCGCAGGGCAGGACCAACCGGTCCCGCGTGGTGATCTGGCCAGCTGTTATGGTTGGAAAAATTCTGGAAAACCAGGGGTTTTAACCCCCGGTCAACCCCAACAGGGCGGACCCCCGCGGGTCCTCCATTTCGTCGAAGTGGGTGGCGGTTCCTCCCCTTCCACGCTCACGCGGCGCACGGCGTAGTGCTGGCCTGGAATGGCCGCGCCGGCTGGACCGGCCACACCAGGCCAAGCCGCCCGCACTGGGCCGGGCCGCACCCTAATGGGTGAGACCTGGACCCAGGTCTGGTCGACCCGGTTCGGGCTGACCGAGGGGGGTCTTGGGCCGGGTTGGGCCAGGCCCCAAACCCCCTAAAACCAGATAGGTTCATTTAAAAGCCAGTAACATGGGCTACGAACCTCCGTTTGCTGCACCGTCAGTTGCGATGCAATCCATGGATTGACACGGTCGATTCTGGATATTACACTCAATGTTTCAAAGAACTTTGGGTACGGTAGGGTTGGTTTGAACATGAAACCAACAGGGCCGTCAGAGCAAAAATTCTTATAACATGAACTCTGGACGTCCAATTGACGTACCATCGATATTCCTGGTAGCGGCGTTGGCCCCTCCCCCGCAGCGGGAGGGGCATGACCTTCCACTTCGAGATGGAGTACCCAAGAGGCGCCCTTTCCTTCCCAGCATCAACGTCTCTCCAAGGGTACCTCGAATCTGCAACAACCATCCAGTTGTCCCCGTTTCGTCCAAGGAATTCTCTGATGCTTCGTCGCTTCTTTCCATGGAACTGGTTGCGAAGTTCAATCATCGTAGACCTCTGGTTGAGGTGTTAGAGAGGTACATGAATCAGGAATGGGGTTTAGGTCACCGTGCGGTTTTCGGACTCCTTGGGCCGCGTCAAATTCTCGTTTGTCTCGCATATGAAGATGACCTAGCACTGGCCTAGTCTCGTGCAAGGAGATATGTTAGAGGGTTTACATTCCATTTACATCACTCGCCATTTTATTTGAACATGAATCGTGACTCTTCCTCATCGGCAATCTGGATTCAAATTCCGGTGTTACCGCTACCCTTTCAGAGTCCTGCTCTCGTTTGTTCAATAGGTAATTGTTTAGGTCGTTTCCTCTGTGCGGATTGGAAGACCGATTACATGGTGCATCCAATAGTTGCGTTCATATGTGTTGAAATGGAGCTCTCCCGTCCTCCACCCGATAGAGTATGGATCGTGAATGAAGGGAAATATAGGTACATGCAAAGTATCTTCTATGAGTCCTAGTCCTTGTTCCGTTCCTTCTACCATAGACAGGGCCACCATGTTCAGGAGTGCCGCAAAAGAGCTTCAGCGGTTGTGGATGGTACTTCTTCGGTGAGTAAGGGTGACTCAGGTCAGGTTGAGGGTGATGGAGCACATTCTGGAAATGGCTCTAAGCCTTTGCGCACGAACTGAGATTACAAGAGGTGCCGGCGGATACCAGTGATCATCTTGAGGCACTTCGGGGCGTCAAGGAGCAGGGGTCTCCTTGCCAACCTGGGGCGGGGTTCCCCAGCCCTTCTAATGCCTCAGCGATGGTTTATATTATCTCGGGGAGGGCGAGGTCTGCAGGTCCAGTTTTGAAGGAGGCATCAACGGTTTCGGAACCTCAGGTGGAGGCGGTTTTTGAAGGTTCCAAGAATTATTTGGGTGGTTTCCAAGCTTCTAGAAGCATAGGGAATGAGGGTCAGGGTCTTTCAGCTGGGGATTTGGCGAGGGCCTCCCTGCCTACATGTGAGCTTTCCAAATTTGAGGCCACATGTGTTCTGGTCAGGGGCTGGGAGGATCAGAATCCTCAGCCTCAATATATGGGCAGGGGATTTGATCAATTTGTTCTTCTAGAGGGATCAGGTGATGGGGAAGTTGGTGTCATGGAGAAGGAAGGGGTAAGTGGGGTAGGGCCTGCTCTGGGTAGTCTCCCTAGCTAGCCGATAAGGAATGTACTGTAGGTGCAGACCCTGACCAACCTTGGATATGTAGGGGGTCGGGCTCTACCTTTCTGCCAGGGGATATCTCTCCAGTCTGGACTCCAGACGTCTTGAGCAACAGGTATGAAAGGCTGGCTGAGGAGGCTGTACTAGCTGAGGAAGGTCAGGAAAACAGGGGGAGCGCTGATGGTTTATTTTTGGAATGTCAGATTATGGGGGATGTTCATCCAGATTGTGATGATGGTGGAGGGGAATCTGAATGCAATGTGGTCTGTAGAAGTTTCTCAGAAGCAGAATATGGTTCGAGGAGTATCAGGAGGAAGTGAAGAAGGAGGTGTAGGAAGGATTACTCCTCCTTACCTCCTCCTATGAAGACCCGATCAGCAAAGAAACTTTTGGTGGAGAAGCTGGACAAGGATTTCATAAAGTTTCATGGACAACATGATCTTTACTTGGACTTGGTTTTATGTTCGGATGATGTGGTATCAGAGAAGGTGTTATTTCTCAACGCTTTGGAAGAGGATGCAGCCAAGATGATGGGTAGGAATCTTGATGTGGATCTTAATGAGGTGCAGTACATTTGGGTTGACAAACAGGACACGATCCTGGTTGGAGGTTTCAATAAGGGGTTGATCAGACTTGAGGAGTATATGCAGGTCTGGAATAAACTGACTTCATCCTTTGAAGACCTGATAAGGGGGGGGGGGTATACTTCATGCAGGTATCTAATTTGTCCTGGAGGCTGTTTAGAGACACTGACTCAGGTAGACTTCAACTGATTTTCAATGACTCTATTTTACTTATTTCCTAACTTATGCTTTGTTGAGTTACCATACTTGTTGTGTGAGGAACGTTGAATGGTCAGTTTGGCTCAGATGGGATAGATCATGCTGCTTCTTCCTCTTCAGGCCATTTGGGATGTGGTTGATACAGAGGGATGTCTTGCCATCAAGAGGGACCATGCTTGCATGGGATCACCGAGTGGTCCTTCTTTGGAGTTAGCGGTTGCTGCTTATGCGTGGATGAGGTTGTTTCTGATCAAATGTTTGCCGATGTTTAATGCTTGATGAACTTATAGTTTCTCACTTTTACCTCAAAAGTTTCTTTCTTAATAAAAAAATAATTTTTCAGCCAGTAATTAATCTATTAATAAACAATTTTTGTTCAGTATATTTCCAATGACAAACAATTTTTTTTATTGGCCCATCATAGAAAGTATATTTACTGAAGCCAGTTTTGGTAATGGGGTATTTTTAATGGGTCCCCATCACAAATAATCCATTTTTAGTTTTGGATAAAAGTGGGTCCAAAACACGTCAAGGGTACTCATATATGATAGAAAGAGTATTTCAAAACATTTTTGAATAACATAGAGTTCCATATCAAGAATCATTTATTTATAAAGATATCACTATAGATGTGATAATTGATATTTAGAATGATGGGGAAACTCAATATATGTTTCATTGGACTCTCTGATATCTACCTGTGTGTTGGAGTGATTAATTACTAATTAAAAGAACATATAAATCATTTCAATATACAAATTGTCTTCCATGTTTCACTATTAAATGTAAATATATCTATCTCAACCTATATATATATATATATTATATTAATGGTTTGAAAATGGAAAATGAAAATTATTATAGAGTGGAACTATACTAGATTATTAACATAAGGGAACATGTATTGAAAAATAAGAAAACATGACATATGAATGTCCTATAGATCTACCACATGATTGAAATAGCTACAAAGGAACCTAGAAATTGATAATAGAGAAATACCCACATTTATTGGGGAACAAATAGTGTTATTTTTATAATTTAATTTATTAAGGTTAAGGGATGTAATAGATTAAAAAATTCATCTATTATTTATAAAAGAAATATTTTATTTATAATGAATATTTATTTATATTTCACATAAGATGTACATAGAAAGACTATGGAAAAAATAAAATTTAATAAAATAATATTGATTACTATAAGTAGGAATAGTTCATGATATAAAAACCAAGGTATAATTACTATTAATTGGTATAATCCATAAGATCAACCTCCTCCAGGAAGATTAAAAAACTCATGAAATGTATTAAAACACAGAGGAAACATTAAGAATATAATTTACATTATGAATGAAATTGTAAAGGAATTTAGAAATGAAGTAATGAATGTTGATAAATGATAGAGAATATATAGTGTATATTTGGAATATTGATAGTTCAGATATTATCATTACCCACCATTTATTAATATGACACATGTTTAATATTAGAGTTGGGTATTATGATTTTTGGTAAAAATGTTATAGTTATTAATAGTGATTAGATAGTAAATAAAAAATAATAAATATTTAAGGAAGAATAAATGATGGCCTCAACCATTAGAGTCATTATTTTTTAATCCCATTTAATAGAACATGTTTTTGAGTTAGCATCACTGGGGTTCATCCATGACCAAGACCAAGTAAGGCTTCAACAAGTGAGGATTGATTGAAATCACACTTGAAAGATGCTAAAGATAGCCGATATAACCACCAGGACTATGTAATATGAGCCACCATAGGAAAAAATCATCTTCACACACCTTACCCATATTTTGTATGATGGTGTTATACTTGATTATGTATCTAGACCTTAGTATCATAAATTTTTAGTTTCCATTTGATAAGTAGTTATTTCATTATCCTATTTACATTATTATTTTATTCTATAAAATAAACATGAATATAAAATGAATTTGATAGATTTATTTTTGTATACAAGTAAAAAATATTTTTTTTCAAAAATATTTATAGTTTTTCAAAAAATCATTTATTAAAAATATAATTTTTTTCAGGAAAGAAAATTTCAAATCAAAATTTATTTAAATAAATCATAATGTAATTTAATAATGTCCTCCAAAATTTGCAAAAGTGTTATACATTTTTCTATTTCATAAATATTGATACTTTGAAAAAAATATGGATTTTTATTCAGAAGAAAAAATTCATATTTTTAGAGTTATTTTGAAAAAATAAAAATTATATTTTAAATCATTAATCAGAATTAAGTTAGGTGTAAATTTTGTTACTTTTCAAATTACTTATTTTTTACCGAATAGTAAAAATACATTTATATGTTTTTGATATGTTTTATGAATAAATTTATAACTGATAACGATGAAACAATTAATTAAATAAAATCCTTGACCGAAAATATTTTATATTATTAATAATTTTTAATAGATTTAAATTAATTTCAAAACCTATAAATGAATTTGGAAAAAAAATTGAAAATATAATTTTTGGAAACTATATTTTTGGAAAGATTTAGTTTTATATGTCTATAGTAATATTAAATAATAGATTTTGGTTTTAATATATAAAAATATTATAATCAATTATGGATATTTTCTAAAACTAGGAGAAAAACCATTAGTATGCCAATTGTTTTTCATTTACAACAAATATGAATTGTAAAAACTATATTTATAATTACTAAAATTTCCTTTTCATTTACTATAAATACCACCAATATTGTAATTTATTTTCGCATCATATCCATTATCTAAAAAATTTCAATCATGTGGACTTCCATTGAGTTCTTCTTTGGTGAATTTATTGTCATAAGGTTCCTAACTCATATTCTATGAAGAAACTCTACATTGTAAGGGAACTGTTCACTTCTTATTTCCCATTAATGTACATATTTTGTAGTATGATTTATAAATTATTAATTACATCATTTTCAACCTTTAAATTATCCAATTACTACAATACTATTTTTTTAATCAATTTTTGTCCTCGGTTCCATCCCATTATTCCATTTTTTAACACATAGATTATACCGTTATGATACAAAATTCATATCTTGAATTTCCATGTTTCAAAAGAATAAAATCATATTTTGATAATAATGAATACATTTAGAAACATATGTGTATTCACCTATATGAAAATATATATTATTCATTGTGGGTATTACAAGTATAAAACCAAATTTCCCTTTGTATGGGATAATATTTATAAAATTTTAAATAGTTTGAAAACTTATGTTCTCAATGATTTTATAAAAAATGTGTTCTTTAATTTTCATGTCCTATTAATGATAGTTTGTGTTATAATCGTAGTGGTAAATATGAATGAAGACATATGAAAGGTGAACCGTAATTGTAATCCAAAAAAATTACTAAATAATTAATCTATAGATATGACTTATTTTACAATACCATGGTGAATAATCTTGATAATTTTGTTTTATGGCACCTTAGTTATAAAACATGGTGTTATATTTATAAATGGATCATTAATATGTTGTATCCACAATTCCATGTTATGATTCACAATAATTGTTTTATGATATGCCTCATGTACTTATGATCAATCTATATAGTTATGCTTTATCATCATATTCAAAATAGTTTTTTATTATTACCTTATTTCGGATTACACTCACCCCGTTATTTTAATATATATACACATGATTTTAGATTGAGTAAAATTAAACTAGGATAAATATAAAGAGAATCCTTTCATTTGTATTATAATAATTGTTTCTTTCTTTCATGTGATATATTGACAATTTCCATGAAACTAAACCTCAATCGAATAGGTGTATTATTAAAGGTTTTACAATGTAATGAATGATTTAGGTATTTAAAATTAATTTAATCATATATTTATAGAATGAAATTCTCAATGGATTATCTTTTCATGCATGGCATGATTGGAAGTTCAATATCATTCATGTTTTCATTCATAATATTATAGAGTTTAGTTAGAATATATACTACCTCCAAAACTTCCCTCCTACAGTTGGTGTCTAAAATAAATAACATACAACAATAAATTTCATATATATCTATTATTACAGTAACATTATCACATTTATAATCTATGTAATATTTATTTAATAGTTTTATATAATTATGAAAAAACCAAAAAATAAATATAATTTCATATCATAAAATGGGAAATTGTTTCCACTATAAATGATGTTATCACATATATAATGAGTCATCAACACTCCCCATAAATTCTCCACAAATGATGATCATCTTGGATTTTCGTAACTTATAATTTCATTAAGAAACAACAGAAATGGGAAACAAAAGAATGAGTGAGATAAAATTCTATGTTCAGATAATAATAATATAAATTCATAACATGAGTTATTTAAGGAATAACATGGCATTAGAATGAGGATGATCGTAAGAATGGTATCATGGATTAAATATATGATATAATATAAAAATTTAATTAAAAAATGATTAAATAATAATACAAAACAATCAATGGAATTTAGGGAAAATGTGAAAAAATCATTATAAGAATAATTGAAGGCTCCCCTCCTTGTTAACATTACAATATTGGCTTGGATAACTACCAATTGACTATAGTTATATATGATCACTACCCACATAGAATGATATCTATAAGGATTAACACATTTTCCAATGCATTAAAGTGATATATCATTTTAAAACCAACCAGCACATAATAAAAATAATACATTTGTGTTCATTTGGTTTCAATGAACTTATTATATAAACCTAATGAAATAAAATGGGTTTTATGTAATTTTAAAATGGGTTCCCATTAAAAAATTCATGATTTAAAAAATAAACATGACATGGTAATCCCATAGAAATAAAACGATATCAAATAATATTAAGAATCATTTTTGGAAAACACCACACAAAAATGATAGTTATACATACCCTATTTTATACATTTTGTATATATATAAATGATATAGAAAATAATTTCCAAAATTAATCTATGTATGAAGAATCTTTTCGACCACCCTTCAATTATGTAATGGAACATTGAGAATCGTAGAGTAAAATAATTAGAAATAAATATTAAATATACAATTATATGATTATGGAATACAAAAGTAGTGATAGATCATATAATTAATATAAAATATAATTTCATATCACATATAGATAAAGAATATGGAAGGATATATTTTAAAACAACCATGATCAAGAATATGAAATAGTATAATAAAACTCATACAATAATTAGTGAAATTTATTAATGAATAATAATTCCCCTTTTTTATTTAATTTTGTAAAAATTATTATTTTATTAAACAACAAGAATAATAATTTTTATTTTTGAAAACTTGTTACCAATTAGTCGAAGACTCATAGAAATCAAAAAAGGTGGAGGGAATATCCAATCCCAATGAAACATGCAAAATAGACTCCTTTTTTGATAAAATTAAACCACACAAAACATTTAGAATATTTTATTTTAACAAATTATCATGGAAATTCAATATATAATACATTTAACTATTTATAATTAATTTGAAAGAGTGAATTTTGTAACATATTAAAAAGTCTTGTTAAAAGAAAACATTTTAAAAAAATAATTACTTTTAAAAGTTTTAAATATGTTAATATAATTTAGTGAAACTCATAACATAAATTTTTTTCTAAAATTGTTCTATGTTTATAGGTGAATAGAAGTATTAAGATAACTTTAGATAGTATATAAAATAATTCTTCTAGGTAAACCATATATATATATATAAATTTTCAATTCAAAAGTACACTATTTATTAGTATCAATATCATATTATTATTTGTGGAAGTGTTCCAAAAAATAACATGATATAAATGAATATATTAAATATCCCTAAAAATGAAATCAACTATTTTAAAAAAATAACTACAGCAAAATGATACATGAAAGATCATAATCGAAACGATATTTGATAACTCCTGGGAAAAATTACTTGAGTCGAGAAAAAGAGTAGAGTGGTATTATAATAAATACCATTTAAGGGAACATAGGTACAAAATGAACCTGAAGTTACATAAATAAATTATAATTAAACATAAAAAAATTTGGCTTCGTATGAAAAACATTAACATAAACTGATGGACAAAGTAAAATATGTGATAAAAAAGTGATTCCAAGAATAAAATCACAACCCTGCTTTCCATGAATAGTTAATCACATAATTATTTCATGTTATATAACCAAAATTATATTAATAATGTATTTTATAACTGTGTCTATCTCTATTTCCCTTTTATATATTTAATTTATAAGTATTTGCCATTAATTTAGTGGTTCATTATGGAATATATTTATCTTTAGTTGTGGACAATTTTAATTGTCTATAACAATACTTATTTTGTTAATGTTGATCCATGATCATTAATACCATGTGAAAAATTCCAATATCACCTTGGTTCTAGTAAATATAAACCACAATTATTTATAATCATCCACTATCAACCCATGATAGTTTTAATTAGGACACTTGATGAAGATGTCAGATATAAACTTGTTTAAACTGTTTTTAATAAACAAGGTTGATATATTATATATATGTTAAGTTATTAATATTATAAATATATAAAAATTAAAACATATTCTATAAATTACAATTAAATTTTATTAGAATTATATAAATTATTAAATAAATAACTGTATAAATATTATAATATTTCTCAAGTAGGCGATAAACAGACCAAAACAATAGCATGTTATAATTACCGAATGATTAATAGTGTGTTGTAACATAGTGTTAATAAAACAATTTACAGATGATTATACATGTCATAGATATCATATATCTTCCTAAAATACTTTATTATAATCATTAAGGTTGGGTGGTGTTGAAAAAGGAAATATATCGATCATGGGGGAGGTAGTCCGCATGTACACAAGATTAATGAACCATTTACCAATCAATGGAGGGAGATACAATATATCTAAATTTAACACATAATAATTGTAAAAATTTTGTAAATATAATTATATTTCATTAAAAAAAATTTTATGCCTATCCAATGATTCTAGTTAATTGATATAAGATACTTTATTCAATGAGGTAATAGTACACACATACACATGATTAATGATCTCATTACATAAATAATTAAAATAATTAAGGTAAATGTATAATCGGTCATAGATGTATTTTATTAGTGAGTTTTTTTAAGTATTCCTAAAAAATATTTATTATACCTTACTAATGTTTTGTGATGAATAAAAGTCTATATCATGTCGTGGAGGTGGTAGTCTACATATAATCATGATTAATGTGACTGTTTCTTATTATATTCTATATAATGAATGAATAATTGAATGTTCATTAATATTATGAATTATATATATATTATACATAATTCAATGTATTAATAATTAATGACATATTTAGTATGTTGAAATTAAAAAATAAGTACTAAGAGGAGAGTATTACTCAAGTATGGAATGTTGATTTTCCTTAGAAATGAAGGGATTAATATAAATAATAAATTTCAAAGGTTTATCATTAATGTATGAAAAACATGTTAGATTTTGATAATGTAATTAAATGAAAATTATTTATAAATAATAATAATATTTTTCCCTTTTATAAGTAATGGTAATGAGAGTTTTGGAATTATCTTATCTAATTAAAATATTTATTAAAACTATTCTGAGATAAAAGACCCCCATAATTATAAAATATATAGTGCAGTGGATGGAATGATAAAAAATCCTTCCATTCTGTAATTTTTTATAAAACCATGAGTGATTTTGGAGATTTTTTTTTTAATTTTCACATTACCAAAGTTTTTGTTTCCCTATGTAGCTTTTTTCACTCATGAAGATTAATATAATTATTCTTATTAACATTTCTTTTAAAACCTAATATGAGTATTATAATTTGATATATGACATTAATTTTATCAAATATAATAAATAATGTTAAATTTTTTTATTCTCATATAAAATTACTTAACCCGTAATAGTGTTGAGATAATTAAGTTCTTATTTTTAAAATATATTTGTGAGATAAAAATATTAAAAGGAATGTTTTATATTCACTAAATTAACATTATAAAAATTAAATGAAGGCTATGTGACCTTAAAGTCGTTAAATATATAAGTATTTTTAGAATATTAATTAAATGGTATAAAATACATATAATAGTTTTCTTTATAAAATTATCCTTTATCATTAGTTAAAAATTATTCCCATGGGATCTATGTGTTGAAATTGTATTTTCAAATGAATAATGTTATTCCTTAATTTTATATATTGTAAATTTAATGTTTTCACTACCTAAAACATTTTTTTATATTGATCATGTCATGAATATTATAATTTTCAATAAAACGTCATTTTTACAAGAAATTGTAATTTTCTTAAAGTGATAAATAATTCAAACCCAATAAATTCTGATATTCTATATTGAAAAATAATGTAATTTTTATATAAATTCTTTTATTAAATTGGAATATATAAATTATGATATAAAATATATATAATCAAATTGATTTAATTTAAAAAAACATTCTTAGACCTTTATAATTTCTAATATAATTTCAAAAATATTTTTCAAATTTAATGAAGTAATATTTAATGTAATTTCTATTATTCTTATATGTTATCATAATTATATTTATGAAAATTAATTTTATTTACAACTATATAATTACCTTTATTCTATTTTCTATGGTGAAATATATGAGGCTCATTATTATTCAGTGGGAAAATATATATCGTATAATTTCAAGATGATAGAATCTGCACCTTAAATATGTTTCGTCCTCTTAATTTTGTTAAAATAATTTATTTAATAAATTTGATGATAATGATATGAATTATGTTATAAAATTCCAAATTAAATTTCTATATTTATAACTTATGTCAAAATAAAAGGAAAATATTCTTCCTTGATTAAATTAACTAAAATATTCATTTTTTATCAGAATATATTTTCCATAGGTCCTTATATTCTGAATTTAAAACTTTTAATAGTTCCTTTGAGACATTACTTATTTTGTTTATTTAAAAATGTTTTTACCTATAAGAAATTAAATCTTTATTTATTTATCACCTTCACCACTCGAACTTTCACAGGACTACATTTTTAGCTTATTTCATATAATAAGAAATTTATCTTCGTTAAATTTTTCAATCAATATTTATAATAGTTTATTTATAATAATAATAATAATAAATTTATTTTCAAATAATTTACCGATAGTTTTTTGGTTAGCAGAATCATCGCATTTTCTATTTTATCCATTATTAGATTTCATTCATCTTCCTTCATACATTGATTTTATTCAATATTTAAGGTTGAGAATATGAAAATTAGTAAATGTACAAATGGAAAACTATGATCTTTGAATAAATATTTTATAATTTATTTTCATATCTGAACATATGATGCTAATGTTTCATTCAATTTTATACTTTTTTATTTCACTATTACATTCTTTAATATTAATATCATTAATAAAAGAACATGTTAAAATATAATTTTTTGTAAAGGGAAATTGAATTCACCAAAGTATACCCCCTGGGAGTGACTGAATAGGTGAATAGATATAGGCCATTCACTATAACCTAGAATAATAAATTTGATATACATAAATAACCCTTTAATAATGATGAATCAATTCCAAAACACATCCATTTTCCATTATATAGATAGAGATATTATTTCTTGGAAAACAAAAAAGGATCTTCTTTATAAAAATTCCATGAGTATTTTCTTTTACCTAGTTATTTACATATAGTTTTCAATAAGTATATCTCATATTATTCATAAAATGAAAAAAAAGATATTGAATACATCCAACGACAAGTGTAAATATAACATTGAAACTAAGATCATCCTTAACAAATCAATCCTTTATTTCATTTCTAAATCATATGTCATCTTCAAACAATACAATCATAACAAATATTTGTTTCCTAAAAAATTCTCTAGTAATGATTATAGTTCCCTTAGACCCACACTGTCAGTTCTAGTGTTAAAAACACATAACACAAACTTGTTTATTTGATTTATACTTATGATTACCACAACTTTATCCAATTTTAAATTTGATGAAGTTTAAAATAAAAATATTGGTGAATTTATAAAAAATTATCAACTAACAAATATTATGTCTTATCATCCAATTAAAAAATATCCCACTATAAAATAATCTAATTAATTCATAACTAGTCTTTAATATTAAAAACATCTCTAAAAAAATATACTTCTAGTGGTACAACAATTAACACATTATTTAAAAATCTTGGGAAATGGATACATAATATGTAGTGAGATAAAAAAGTATGGTTAAACAAAATCATGAATCATAACATGACGGACATGAAACATAACATGATATCATGATAAGGAATATCATAAACTGAGAATACTGTAATGATGAGAATATATCAAATGAACATGGAAAACATTATGACAATAATATAAAAGAATGTTATCATTCTAATGTTTAGACAACCAATAATGAAATCATATGTATAATTCAAGTATCCAATCATAGTTAACCAAACACAGTTGGATTGGATTACTAACTACACCAGAGTTGTCTTGGATAAATTTCCACAATAAATTATATCCCATGAGATAAAAATATTATCCAATGTATTAGAGGGATATATAATCTGGATCCCAACTATGTTATAATTAAAATCAAAAATTTTTGTGAAAATGGTTTTAATCAACATATCAAAAAATAAAATAGAAATAAAAAGGGTTCTATATCCTTATTAATTGGTTCTATATAGAAGAAATCATGATTTCATTCAAAAAAATAACATGTTAATCCCTTGGAAAATAAAAGGATATCCAGTGAATTTAAGAATCATTATTGGTGAATATCACTAAATTCATATGACGATGTTTGTAGTATTTAAAACTTATATGAAATACATATATTTTTTTGACTATAATTTCACTAATAAATAATTTTTTTGGATATCCATATGAATTCTAATCATTCATTTAACGGAGTGTTGTAAATTAAGAGATAAAAATAAATTAATGTAAATCATACGTATAAATGTCTATGATTAGGCATGGAAAAAATGTGATAGATCAAACAGTAGATGTAAAATTGAATTACAAAATCCATCTAGATAAAAAAGGTGTATTTTAATAATATAATTAATCAAACATATGAAATAGGTAGATAAAACACTTAAATTTTTTATGAATATTTCTTTGAAACTTATAATTTTTATTTCAAAATGAAAACATATAGAAAGAATGATTTTATTAATAACTGAGATTAATTCTTTCTTTTTTAATCATGAAATAATAGTGTGTAAGCCTCTTGTTAAATAAAAAAGGTTGCAGGAAGATGCTTTATCATGGATACATGTAAAATATATTTCATTTTTTCTTGACAACGACCCATAATGAAATTATAATATAATTTTCTATTGAAAATATTTATATGAAATTTATGTTAGTTGAAAATTACCCTTTTAAATCAATATATAACAAAATATTTTTTTTTAATATTTTAAAACATTATATTATAATACAATTTTTTTAAAAATAATCACATTGAAAGAATTTAATATAAATTACATCTACTTAGTGATACCCATAACATAAAAATGATAATCAAAATATTCATTCATAATAGGTTATGTAAAAAATTAATTACACATCCAAAATTACAAATAACACAATTCTTAGGTTAAAAGTTGATTAGGTAGAAAAATTGCCATTAGAAAGTATATAAGTTATTATTAGACACATTTCTTTATTATTTGAAGATGAATTTAATAAATAATGAGGATATTAATAAAGATAATTAATATAACCATTTAAAATGTAATTATACCATTTTAAAACGTAATTTTAGGAAAAAACATGGAAGATGAGAATAAAGAATATATTTAATAACTTATGGGGAAAATGAATTTGGTCGAATAAAAATTTATCAATTGAGTAAAATTTTACTTAAAACATTTTATGGAGTCGTATTTTAAAAATAAACATAAGTTAAAATTAAATTATAATATTTCATTATATCACTAAAATTTAGTATCATATTGACTATATAAAAGAAAATTGTTGCATAATGTAAAATATTTCTCAATGAAGGTAGGTTGAGAAATAAATCCAATTCCTTATTTCCTATATTAGTTGATCATACTCTAACATCGTATAAAATAAATTTATTATTAATCTATTTCATAAACTTTATCAAATTTATATCCCATTTATATGATTCATTTATATTTATTTACATTAAATTTAGTGGTTTATTATGGATAATTTTTGATAGTAGGTGTTAAAACATTCAATCTAGTTACAAATGCTTTGTATTTTTATTATTTATAATCAATATTTGACACAAATTAAATCATTTAATAAATACCCATGATTATATTATATATGTACCATAATTATTTTTATTTTATTCTTTGATACTATGATTTTATTAATTTTGACTCTTGATGATTATGTATGAGACAAAATTGTTTTAGTAATCTTTAAAGAAATAATATGATATGTTATTAATATAAATTTTAATTATTATCATGAATATAGAACCATTAAAACATATTTAATAATTTAATATTCCATTCCATTAACTATATATAACATTCCTAAATAATTCACTATATAAAAATTACAACATATCTCAAGTAGGTAGTAAGTTGAGAAAAATCTTGTTATAGTGACCGAAAAATAAGAATTTGTTATTAATAAATCTTAATAAAATATTTCATGAAAAATAATATAGTAATATATATCATACATATTCATAAAGTACATTTTAGTAAAAATTATTTATGGGTAGTTTGGATAAATGGAACTCGTCATTTGATGGGGTGGTAGTCCACACGTATGCATAAATAATGAACACAATCATAAATGAATATACTAAGTGATTATATTTAAATATTTATAAATTCATATTTAGTATATTTTTTTAAAAATAAAATTTGTTAATATATTATAATTATATTTCCAAACATTTTCAGTCACTATGTGAAATAGGAGACATCATTCATGGTGGTGCTAGTCCATATATAAAGACCATTAAATATCTCTTTCATAAATGAAGTGATTGAATAATGGTAAATAGTTAATGTGATAACTTTAGAATTCTATACGTGAAAAAATAAAATTATTAGTAATTATACCCATCCATGATACCATCCCCAATATGTGGTAATGAATAAATAACATTATCATGTTTTGTAGGTGGTAGTCTGTGCATACACATAGCAGATGTGTCTGTTATATAGAGTCAATAAAATAAAATTATGGAATAATTAATTTCAGTTTAATATATCGAAATTTAAGTGTACATATGATAATTAATACATTATATATACAATTATATAGATGGATTGTAAATGGATAAATATAAAAAGACGAAGAGGAGATTAATTATCACATGGATAACATTGATTTTCTTATGAATTATGGAAGGAAATAAATTGCATAATATATCTTAAGAAGGAAAAATGATTTAGTTCCTATTAAAAGGGTATAGTGTGAAAAAAGATTCGTATTTTCACAATTAAAGAATAAATAATTAGATGTTAATCAATGGGTATAAGTATACCCTTTTATAAGTGAATGGAATAGAAGGCATGGAATTAATGAAAATTATTAAATTTTATCATTATAATTTTTTAGGTTAAACAATTAAATATATAGATAATATGTGTTTTCATTCCTATTAATGTTAAAACTCCTCCCGCACACTCATTTTTATGATTAAGATGAGTTTTTAAGGGATTTTCCTATTACTTTCCACTTCACCCAAGTGTACTTTTTACATATGTATGTTTTCCATTCACACATTAAAATTAATTAAAATTTCTCTATTAATATTAATATTTCCACATAATTCAATTTATATCATCCTATATATTATATTAAATTTATAAATTATTATTCTTTTATTTTGAAAAGTTACTTTTAAAATTAACACTCTTAACAACTAATATTTTTTTTAGACATACACTTTCTTCAGATTAAAATTTAATCATGAATTAAATTTATTAAATTTATTAATATTTACTGAAAAAAGACTGAATATAAAAAATTTTATGGCTCTGTGACATTAAAATAAATCTATAAATGAATTTTAACCTAATATTAATTAATATTTTGAAAATATAAAAAAATATTCATTAATGTAACATGATGATTTTGTTATAACAGTGATTTCATTGGGTTCTATATGTTAATATTATACAATAAACTTCTTAATAATGTTCATTAAAATTACATATGATCATTTTAAAGGTTTTATGAACCAATATGTCTTTCTAATATATTTATATTTTCAGGAAAATTATAATTTTCATAAAAATTATATTTCCACCTAAAAATGATATTTTCTAAAAATGTAAAAATAATTTAAACAATTTTTTTAATATTTAAAATTTAAAAAATAAATATATTTTTATCTATATATGTTTATATAACTTATTTAAATAAAATTTGTTTGAAATATAAAGTATAATGATAAACATATCTAATTTTAGTAGACCTTCTTAAACATTAGGTATTTAAAATATTATTGAATACCAATTTTATAATTTTATAATTTTTATTATTTTAAAATAAATATAGATATATTATATTTTACCAAAATGATCACTTAAATGTGGTTAATTTTATTTAATAACAAATAAATATCTTCATTATGAAATATATAAAGAAATTTATAAAAATAAATATAATAAAATATAATAGATACACATAATGATATTTTATGATGTTATAGAAAATATAAAACAGTTTCACCATAACACCCATACTATTTTATTACTCACTATTTTAATATTAATCAAACAAATTTATAGCTTTGTTCCTCAAAGTGATATTCATCACTCAAAATAAGAAGGTTCATGTGATTATTAATAATAATTAGATTACTAAATAACATTATAGTTAAAATAAATCATAATATTTCCTAAATAATGGAAGCTTCATTTAATCCTATGTCATTTTATATTTTTCTTATTAGTATGATCATAATTTTTTTAGGTTATATCCTATTATTGTTCATAACATAATAACTAAATTTCTCTATACCCCTCATTTAAACTACCTAATATGAGATGACCATAAATAGGTATATATTAATACAACACTAATCAAGAATATTCATTAAAACTAATAATAATTCTCACAGAAGGACATATATGTTGAGTTTTATTATATAATAAAAATATATTCAACATCATTTCAAAAACAATTCATCAATATTTCTCATATATTATATTCACTCATAATTCAATTCTATAGTAGCCATATATCACTGTAGCATCAATTATACAATCCATAACATTATTTATAATGAAACTATAGCATAATACACATAGATTTATTCAAGAATATCATTAAATCGTAAATTATAAAAAAATTTAATTTAAAATTGATGAATTTAATTTTAATTTTCACTTATTGTGTCAATATTATCATTATATTAATTTTTTATATTTTTATAAAATATATGATATATGGGACAAAAGGTGAAAAATACTAATTAAAAAATAGTATTTTATGTCATTATAATGATAACAATATGATGTTAAATTTCATTAATAATTTTCACTAAACAAACTATATTTTTAATATTTAATATAATGGATATAAAATATAGTATTGAATATATAAATATATACCAATAGTTGTGGAAGTTTATGTAATGTTTTGTTAAACTAAAAATAGTTTTGAGTTATTTTAACATAATAAAATATTTCCAATTATCCTTTTAGTTATGTATTAGTTTTAAATAAAAATTTGTATCCCAAGATTTTAAATAATCACAAAAACATCGTCGGAATTGACAATAGATGTTATTTTTCTATAAAATCTTTTTTATTCATACAACAAACATTTTTCAAAAAATATTCTTCATTTCATTTTGTGAATATATATTTAAATATATTTTGGTCACTTATAAAAATTGAATCCTGAAATACAAATATTATATATCGAATCATAATAATTACTATTTGGTAATATGTTGAATATAATTTATTTTCCTTTGGAATTATAACTATGGTACATATTCTTCACATAGATTAATGTTGAAATGAGTAAAAAGGGATAAAAATTAATAGATAAGGATTCAAAATGACAAAAACATATTATTAATTAGTATGTTTTGGATTACATTATTCTATATCATCATCTTCAATTATATGAAAATTTTAAACCACTTGACACCATTTTGAAAAATATTATATTGTAATGTTTAGAGTTATTATAAGTATTTATGAGTACTTAACCAACCAATCTAAATAGATGGCACCTACTATCCATAATTACCGAAACAAAATGATCCAATTATATAAACCAATATCTATCCAAATACATTTGCAATAACCTCCCAAATTCACCATAGGTAAAGGTCTCAGCAAAATAATACTTCATTAATTCCTAAGGATTAATCTAAAAGAGGTTACCAAATTAATATGTGTACGTCCTCACTATGATTTTTGAAGTTAGAGTCTTCTAAAACGAACTCCAAATTATCATTAACTCTAATTGAATAAATAAATAATAATATTCCAAATATTAAGATTTTTTTTATGTTATTTAAACAAAAACAATCTCTCTTTATTCCATCTTTTGGAAAATAAAAATAAATATTATGAGTATGTGTGAGATACCATCTCCACAAAATAGTTCAATTTTTTCATCAATTATTCAGAAGAATAATTATAATGATATATTTATTTAATATATACTAATGTTATGAAAGAAATAATTATCTATAAATATTATATTTCATCTACCTTTTACTTATCCATCCATTGAAAATTGATAGTGTCGCTCCTACGTAGAAACAATATACTACCGCTAGGAAGTTATGTGTTTAATTTTTGTATTAAAAACTTTAATGGATTATAATAAAACTATTTATAATGAATGAAAATTATATTAATGAAATATTTAATTTTTTTGATATGAATATCCATTTAATTATACAATTAACCATGGACAATATGTCGATATAATTTTGAAGAAATTGAATAAAAAACTAGAATTTCCTGATGTAATAAAAAATATTCAATTAATTGATTTAAACTGATAATAATATGACATTAAAAATGTAATATAGTTGAAATTTATTCTTAAGAACATCTTTAATTTTTTTTAATTCACTATAATGGAAGATCAAACATGTAGGACTATGTGGAGACAAATGGTAATGGAATTCTATTACAATATCATTTTATTTTAAAAATATTTAGTTTTAAATTTCCATTAGAATCATATAATGTCATAATATCTTAGACACCATATTTTTTATCTACTCCAATTGAGTTTTTGGTTTTAATTTCTATTTTTCATTTCATCTCTTTTTGTATCAATAATAAATATATATGCTTCATGTAAGTTATACCGAGCATAAGTCTTCTATTCAATTAAGGATATTTTCTCTCTATATCAAACATATTAAAATTGGTTTACGATTCCCTATATTTACACACCAATGATAATTTTATGTTATATTCAAATAAATTATACTTTATTAAAAATTTTCTAATAAGGATTGTTCTAATGTTATTTGAAATGAAATATTTTTCATTATCTACTAAAGATTGAATGAAATGTTATTATTAACATATAAGGTGTAAATAACTATTACTATTTCCATGATTGTTTTCAATATTAATGTACCATAATAGTTTTATGTGTTTATTTAATTAGAAGTAAAATTTAAATAATTTTAATTGAAAATAAATGGCCATTATATTATGAAGGGAATGATAAGAATTTTGAATGTGATTTTTAACTTTATTCCTATACAAATTTGTAAGGAATATATTTTAAATTTCTTTCAATTTAATTCTCTATTTAACCAATATTTGGTTATCCTACAAGGTAATAATTTATGAAAAATATATGGTCTTCATTTATCCTTTACTAAAATCATGGTTTTCTTCTCATTATCTTTATCATGATCTCTTAATCTATTACTCTTTATCATTTCAATAGAAATAACATTTTAATTATTGTACTTCT
This sequence comes from Viscum album, assembly GCA_963277665.1. Classification (NCBI taxonomy): domain Eukaryota; kingdom Viridiplantae; phylum Streptophyta; class Magnoliopsida; order Santalales; family Viscaceae; genus Viscum; species Viscum album. Next base: position 884,710,384 of record OY728139.1, on the reverse strand, counting down.
TGTATGTATCATGGATTTATATAATATGATTTCCACTTTGATGATCTTTTCATCACCATGTACCAATGTGATATGTTGTATTAGTTGATGAGAAAATATTATTATTGTTATTTCAATGATTTTGGAAATAATACAAGTTATTGATTAAATAATAATAATTGTTGATTTATTTGGAATTATGAGAATAAATTATAGTAACCATTAAATATTAAAGTAATATATAGGATTTTTATGTGATGGGTGTGGCCTTGTTATAAATAACCGTATAATGATTCTATATGTATCAAGACAATAAAAATAAATAATTTGGTATTTGATATACACCAAACAATTTATTAATAATTTCTTATCCATGAACTTGATTATCAAATACATGATATAATTGAATAATATATGATGGTATGATAAAGAATTGTGTATATTTATTTATTTTAGATTTTATGAATTCACATTTTGTTATACAAGTAATTTATATATTATTATTATCTACAAATTCACTTTGAACTGATGAATTAGAGTGAATGGAATGAGTCTTGATTATCAATTGTTTAATATTTACTATCCATTCTTTACATTTCATAAATTCCATTATGAATAATCTTTACCTAGTATACATGATCATTACTTATCCATTTTATGTTCTCAGTGATATGAATAATAATTCATTAAATGATTTCAAATATGAAAAATGTTTTTTATTCCATGTTATTATATTTTGAATGTAAAATGGGAATCAAATATTTATCTTGTTTTCCTACAATTATAATGTGAAAAATCTTACAGAGTGTGATCCAATGTATATTGTAACGATTTAATAAATCAAGTTGTAGATCCTTTTTAGCAGATTTGTGATTATTACATTTTTTATAAGTGGATATATAGTATGATACTTGGGAAATAGATTTTAAATGAACATAACAAACATTAAAATTATAAAAAGTCCTTAGGGTATTCAATAACATATATGATGATATGGATTTTTATATTATGTATTAATATTCATTATTATTATCATCTAAATTAGTAGAAACCATTGATTAATGATAGAACTATTGAAATATATCAAAACCACCACCTATAGTTTGTGTAAGAATTTCTATTTTGAGTAATTTAATAAAAATAGTGTTGTAGATGAGAACATCATGGCCATATTAGGGGAGATGACTTCGGTTATGGATAATAACCATTATTTTATAGAGGAACTAGTTCTGCCGCAACACAATTAACCTATTTTGGATCACTACATGGAATATAATCCTCCATATATTAATCGAACTATTAATCCATTTATAGTTAGATAATTAATTATTTCCCTCAAAATATATATTTTTGACCATGGGAAGAAATAAGTGTTAAATGGTTATTCTAGAATTATATTTCATAAAAATATATGTCGATCAATGGATCTCATTTATCCAAAACACTTGATAGGAAAAGGAAATTTAAAATATTGAATAGATAAATTTTAATGATATATTCCTCATAATATTTATTCGTAAAGAGAAGTGAGATGAAATAGAGAGGATATACCTAACATTATTTCATACGGAAGAAGGATTTATTTTATAGTATGAGGAAAAAATTATAAGATTGACGAATAATGTTTTAGAATAAACGAAATTTTTTTAAAAAATGATTGATTGTATCATTGATGGTTATTAGTCGATTCTATGGGAGGAATATCTTTCTCAAACATTTTCATCACTAGATGATATAATATCATATATGTTCATGAAAGAAAAAAAATTCCATGGATATTAATATTTAAGGGAAATAATAAAAATAAGAAGTTGAATGGGAACAATGAAAATCATATTGAGTATATGATAAGGAAATGGATGAACAGATTTACAATATGTAATAATTGTTGATGGAAAGACTCTAGTAATTTAAAATGGGAACATGAGTATACCAAGGTTACAATATCAATATTATATTAATATTATATATTTGATTTATGTTCCTAAGGATGTGATTTTATATACTTTGATCATAACCAGAATTTTAGAAAATGCATTATTTGATTATGGATCTTATCACTTTCTAAAATCTTATATTTTTTTTAAACAATAAATATCCCCATATCACCTTAATAAGGGAGTCATCATTAAATACTCCAAGTAGAAATCCAATAAAAATAAGGATGTGACTGCGAGTCCCAGTAACCATGAATATGTATACCCTATTTTAAAATGTGGTTTTATAATAATGGTTAAATTTTAAATAACCATTTGTCTGTATGGGATTTCAATGTATATTGTATAGTTGTGTCTCCCAGATAAAGAGATTGTGATTCACAATTCAAATATGGAATCCCATATCATCAAATGGGATTATACATCACTTAAATTATATTTATATTTACCTTATATATATCTAGTTAATGAAATTCATGGTGAATATGAGTTGACACAACCTATTTATGGGTTGTGAATCCTTAAAATAGTGTTTGTATCTACATTTCAGGAATATAGTGATATATTTACTGAATATCTACATTTAAATCCATATGAGTGTGAAGATTATTTTCCTATTGAACTCATCCCTAATTAAAACCCCATATATAAGACTCCCTTTTTAATTGCAATGGTTAATTCAGTGTAAATGGACAAGAAACTACAAGATTTTTGTTATAATAGATTTGTACCCCAATTTTTTAACTATAGGGATCTTATATTCTACTTAATAAAAAGAATGATTTTTATATGATGTTATGTATTGATAATATAGAAACTAAAATTTTACAATTAAATATCCTCACACCTATATTGATGAAAATATTAACCAACTAAAAATATATCCATATTTTTCATTGATTAATTTTTATTCTTATTATCAACATCTATGAGTATAGATGAAATATATTCAAAATATAATATTTTTTATTTGTTATGGAAATTATGAATTTATAGAAATTCTAGTTTTATTCACTAATAAACCCAATATATTTATGGATATGATAAAAATAAAATCAAGGATTTTCTCAATAATTTTATTATTGTATTTATTGATGATATCAAAGTACACTACTACTATTATAGTGTTTATAAGAGTCATTTTTGAATCATTCAATAGAATCATATGGAAAGGTAATTATATATAATATTAATTAAATGAATATAATAAACATAATATTCTTCTTATCCTATCCATTTTATAACTAATAATGGAATATTAGTTGAACCATCAAATATAAAGTATATGATGTAATTTCCAACACTAATTATTATTACTAAGGTACATAGTATCCTTAAATGAATAGGTTACTAAAGAAAATATTTTAAAAAATTCGTTATAAGGTAAATTATTAACCATTTTAACACATAAAGTGTTTATGTTCATTTGTTTAGAAGAATACAAACACTGATTTGAATCATTAAAGTTGGGGTTAGTCAATTTACACATATTTTTTTTACCATAGGGAATGGATCAACCTTTTGTTTTTGTTTTGGTGTATCAAATAATAGATTCTGATGTTTCTATATGTATTGTGATACAATTGTTTCTTATGAATCATGTCTTTTATTGATTGATGAATAAAATTATTCATCCAATGATCTTGAGTAGGATTTCATAATATTTTCATTGAATAAAATAATGAATTAACCATATGGAAAGAGATGTGAAATAAATATAGAACTCAATATCATGAAATACATCCTTCCAAAAAATAGATCAATATGAGGGGAATGTGTTGGATAAACATACTATAGGATTATGAATTATCAATAATAATAGGAAGGAAAATTAGAATAAGGGGATATTAAGTTGGAAATATCATGGTGTTTTCACAAAAATGAGGATTACCAACAAACCAATATTTAGAGATTCATTAATGTTAGATATGGTAATCATTAATAATGGGGAAGCATCATATACATTCAAAATTATTGAATATATACACTTATTAGAGATGAAAAAATGGTTTCATCATGATTATATGATTTTTTTACATAAAATAAAATTTAGGAATGATAGGAAGTTAGTATAATTTCTCAAAAAATATATTATAGTGATATTTGGAATGATAATATATCATTTATCCAAGCTTGAGATAATATAAAATGATTATATGAAACACGTAGGTCAAATTTCATTATAGACCCCATTGACACCAAAATGTATAGGTATTTGAAAAAATATTATTGTTGGGATAATATTAAATGTGAAATTGTATACTATATATCAATATCCATGGTATTACAATATGTAACTTCTTAAAAAAATATAAAAATAGATTCATGAAATATCTACCTATTTCTATTTTGAAATTTGATTATATTAATATGGATCCTATCAGTGGATTTCCAAATTCTCTATGAATTAATGATGACATATGTGTTATTGTTGATCACCATACTGATTCCACAATGTTTTTTGCTATATTCCTTTTTTGAACCCCTCAAAAAACCATATTAATGAAATTTTGATACTTCAATGAACATGTATTTTAACTATGTTTGATAATTACCACTAGTTTAAAAAATATATATATAATTCTATTATTGACTCTTGACACTGATATACATTTTCTCATGGGTTATCATAAAAATATAGATAGATAGTCCAAAGAGACTATTTATACAAATAAAAACATGATGAGTTCATGATAACCTGAAATTCACTCTGTAAAGGATTAATATTTATAATTTGTAGAATATTATTATAATAATATGTTCCACTGGTGTAGTTAAATATATATATATATATATATATATAAACCACCAATTTAAAAATATTTGATAAAAAACATTTTGAAATTAAGTTGGAGATTGAAAGAATTTTTTACAAGAATTAATTTATGAAAAACAATTAAAATAATTAATATTCTGAATAATCTCATGGAATCTCAAATAAAAAAAAGTTCATTGTATATAACCAAATGAATGATTTTGAATTTTCTAAGGGGCATCATTTTTTCTTGAAGGCTCCTCATTTAAGTTGTGTAATATTGATTAAAAAGAATATGTACTTTGTCTTTTTTGTATCGAGCTTTATGAAATTATAGAAATAAATAGGGTAGTATCATACCATTTGGAAATACCACCTTGGCCCTTTAAAGTTCATGATTTGTTAGAAATAAAATTTTAGAGGTAGTCGATGCCATACGTAAAAAAAATACTCACCTCTAAAGAAATAATTTTTTATATAGAGTGGAAGGCTAAAGAGGCATGACCAGTGAATTGAGTTTCCAATTATATTTTATGTTAAAAATGATTTAAAATAAAAATTCCCTAAACTGATAAATTATATCCTAATTAACTAAAATAGGTGAATAATTACATTTTATCATAAAAAATTATTTACTGAAGTTCAATAACAACTCAGTGAATAAAAGTCTAAAAAACTTTTATGTTTTAAAATATATTTACTAATATGAATATTATAATACAAAAAATTTTAACTATCAAAGTAATGTTTTCCAATTTTTTTTTTCAAAATCGATATATAATTTCATTAAAATAGTGTAACCAGAACAAGAAATCCAATTGTAGAATAAATTTAATAGATTCTGTATCAAGCCGTTGAAGGTCCCTGGTGCAGTGGAACCTCGTTGGTGGATGTTCCCATATAGATTTTTGTCATTAAAAATGATCAATCCAGGATCAATATGACGATAAACTCCAGACTCCATGAATTGAACCACACAAATAGACAAAGAAGAAGAATAGCCACAGAACCTCAAATGATGATCATCACAGGATGATTATAATTAATTTAATTAATTGACAAGAAGTACCTTTTATGGTGTTTTTTCTTCGTTGATATTTATGATCATGTTCCAATGTGATTCATCATTGCGTCATAGAAGACAAGTGTAGACTTCCTCCAGCGGTGATCCATACGTACACCACATATCTTTGGACGTTGCTAAATGAATATCCATGTGCTATTGTGGAAAATACTTTTCTTGCGTTGTCTGCCATATATCTCCTTGATCCGATGGATATGGATCTCTCACGGTCTTGAGAGCATTCTTGAAGGACATAGTCCTTTTGGTCTTGAAAGAATTATCCAAAATTATTGTGTAGAACAATTCATAGGAAAAGTGTTGGGGTTGGGAGGATATTTATAATCAGTTTTGAGGTTATATAGTTATGACAGTAAATAAACACTTTGTTCATTTTATTTATTTCATTAACTCTTATTGAAAACCCCATGTCGAATCATCAATTCCTTGACATACGCCCACACTGATTATAATAAATATCATTTAATAAAATGATATTATTTTCTCAAAATATCAATAGGAAAAAATATACGACATGTAATCATCAATACATAGTGTGTAATCATTTTTCATTTAAAGATAAACAGCATGTACATTCAATGTACATGACATGTGTATCTAGTTTTCATTTTTCATTTCTATTCCAAAATGAAAACTACACGACGAGTACATTCAACGTACACGACATGTATCTCTTTTTTTCATTTTATTATTCCTCAGACATTAAAATTATTTACGCTTCCTTGAATAATTATTAAACCACATTCATGAATAATCTTTATTATACTTTAGATACTTAGATACACTTACTGTGTGACCCTCTTGGCCTCTTTCTCATTGGCATTAGGCGGGCTTGCCTAAAGTCTAGGACTACTGTCTTGCAACGGGTCAAGCCACCCAAGATAAAGAAGTTGACGCCACATTTACGTGTAACCTCATACGAATTCTTATCGTGAAATTTAATCCTTTTTCCTCAATATCTCATTAAGAATGTTTCATGGTAGTGTTATAAACCAATATGCTTGTTCTGTCATTCTTTGACTTCAAGAAATAAACTCGTTGTGAAACTATGGACATTGAATTTTGTGACAGTTCTATTTAAATCAAAGGGACCAAGATATCTAATTCCATAAATATGGAAGGTACAAATCCTTCCTTGACATATCCATTAACAACATGTCATTCGTGACACACAAAACATACACTACTTCCTGCCAACTATCTTTGTGACGATTTTCATTAGTAAATATAAGTGTGCGAGTCAAGACATGAGTTAATGATAATATTACTGTCTGGGGACCATTACACACACTCGTAGATAGCAACGTCTGATGACACCAAGACATGCGGAATTGCTAATAGAAAGTCTGTTCTCATAATCTCTCATCTTAGAGATTACCAAGTGTGACCTCCATGACAGAGAGAATCATATTCTTACAATTACTCACACATAATGGTTTATATACCATGTGTCCTATTATAGTATGTCATCCATCCTTAGAACTTTATTTAAGAATATTGTTATAGAATTTCAACATTCTCATTATAACGGGGATCTTCCATGACCTTATTAATGAAAAAAATATTCCAAGACATTGTTATATTATAGTCATGCAGAATACTGAAAAATATTTAATAAGTGTACATTCATGTAACAAAAGTACAGAACTGTTGGTTCTCAGGACACCAACTCTAACAAACACCCACTTGAACTAGAGCCAACTTCATATTACTTTTAATACGCTATACTGCACATGATGATCATGTTTCTGCTAAGTCAAAGCATTATTCATGGCATCCTTTATGTTTTCTTCCATGGAAATACCTCTCACTGCAACTTTAAATCTCTGTAAAAAATCCCTCAAGAGATGATATTTCCGAAGTTTGTGTTTTGTCTGCTGATGTGACCACCACTATTTTCCAAGTGCCACCACTGCAATATTATCACAATAGAGTGTGATTATATCTTTATTGCTAGGTACTAAATCCAAATCTTGGATGATGCTTTGCATCCATACTTCTTCTTTAGATACCTCAAAGATGTGATATACTCAGACTCTACTGTAGAATCTGCGACCACACCTTTCTTTGAGATATTCCATCTCACTGCACCTCCATTCAAACTAAATATGTATCCAGTATGTCACTTCATGTCATCTTGATCAGTCTAGAAACTAGTATCTACATTTCCTCTGATAACTATTCATCGTCTCCTCCAAAAACTATGAACATATCCTTTGTACGCACCAGATATTTAATGATAGTCTTGACTACCATCAATGGAAGTCTCTTGGATCATCTTGATACCTACCTACCACAATTAATGCATAAGAGACATCTTTCCTTGTACATTTCATAACATACATGACTTACCCAATCGTGGATGCATAAGGGATCCTTTCCATTTTCATTCGTTCCTCATGTGTCTGAGGAAACATTTTCTTGGAAAGATGATTTCTATGTGACACTAAAACAATCCCCTCTAGGAATATTCCATACTGAATCTCTTCAGTATCTTGTCAATGTATATACATTGAATTAGACCCAACATTCATCTGGATCTATCACAGTGGATCTTGACCCCAAGAATATATGCTACCTCACCCAAGTCTTTAATACCAAATAATTTATCCCGCCATGACTTAACTGACTGTAAGATTGGTACTTCATTTCCAATTAGTAATATGTCATCAATATATACTATTAGTAGAATGACTGTACTTCCTCTAAACCTTTTGTAGACACAAGGCTCGCATTCGTTATTAACAATGACAAATTACATTATGTCTTTATCAAAATAAATGTTCCATGAACATGATTCATTCATTAATCTATAAATTTATTTCTACAACTTGCACACCTTGTTGGAATCCTATGGAGTGACAAACCCTTCTGGATGTGTCATGTTGACATCTTCCTCGAGGTTCCCATTAAGGAATTATATTTTGACATCCATTTTCCAAATTTCATAGTCATGGTATGCGATAATGACTAATAGTATTTTGATTGATTTCAACATCAAAACTGTTGAAAAGGTTTCATCATATTCAATTCCTTGACACCGTTTAATACCTTCTTCAACCAGTCGTGCTTTATAGGTGCGGACTTTCCCCACTATGTCAAGTATCTTCATGAATACCCATTTATTACCAACAGGATTTACATTAACTGGACGATCTACTAAAATACAGACTTGGTTTTGGTACATGGAATCTATTTCAGAATTCTTGGTTTCTGGCCACATGGCAACATCTGTGACTTCAACAACTTACTTGTATGTAAGAGGATCATCACTGTGAACCAATAATGAGTCACCATCCTTGGTGAAAATAAAACCATATCATTCTATTTTTTTCTTTCCTCTCTCATGCTCCTATGCAGTTCTTGTGTCTCTGGAACATATTGTTCTTCCACAGGGCTTTGTGGAATCTGTTATTGTACAAACTCCTGTTTATCTTGAGCCTCGACTTCATCAATGTCTATCTCACTCCCACTATCTCTTTTAGATATGTGCTCCCTCTCAATGAATATAGAATGTCTTTCCATTGTTACCTTTTTATATGTGGGGTTGTGTAACACCCCACACTTTTATGATAAATATTTTTGTTTTTATAAATCATAAAAGAAATCTTTCACTACACACAACACTAGCTTGGCTTGCTTTACATGCAATCATGACCTTCCCCGATAGCTTGCATCGTACGCAATACCGAGTTTCACTAAAGAATGATATGCTATTAAAATATTATTAAAACTAGACGTCATGAATAGTAATAACCACTTTTTAAAATTTTATAAATATTATTTTTCAAAATGGGCTTCATTTTTGGATTCAGAATATCGAAATTATCATAGGGTGAAATTTTGGTATTTTTCTGAAAACATTCAATTTTTGATGAATAGTGAAACCACTAAGTGGTAGTTAAAAAACCAAATTTTTCATAAAACATAATTTTACCGCTTCTGTGAGTGGAATTTCAAAAATCCGAGAGACACGGTTGATGTTAGTAAGTAAAATGTGGTTCAATGAGATGAAAATAATTTTTGGTGAATAGTAACATTTTACTTTTATTTACCACGATTAAAAGTAAATAGGGTAATTAAGGGAACAAATGATATTATTATTACCCTAACACATATACTAATTCTATTGGATAAGTGTAATTCGACCGAAAACAACCTCATAAATAAAATATGACCATTTAGACCCACTTGGATTAGATTAGGACATTTATTATTAATTTATTTAAAGAAGGGTTAAAATAGTTAAAATCAAAGTTTAATAAGTAAATAGTTTTTAATATAAGGTTATTCATAAGATAAATTCTACTATAAATATTAATTGGAAAGCTAAAACGAGTTCCTACATAATGGTATTTTATTTGTAATTTTTGGACATTAAATAATTTAATTTATTTATGACACAAAGATGATGCAGTAATTACTTTATTAATGAAATATTGACATAATTGATGTTATAAATACCAAAATAAACGTAATTTGAGACTTTTTATGAATTACACTAATTTTATAGTTTAATATGACATGTTAGTATTTATTTAAAGAACTTTTATCGAACTAATCATTCTGTTATGATTTTCTAAAAAATCAATTACTAAATAGTGTCAAAATTGACATAAAATAGTGTTTAAAAGAAATATTATATTATTAATTGTTATTTTATTCTTATAAATCTATGATTCGGCCAAATGACTTATATAAGGTTATATATATTAATAATAAACAACTTGGGGTTCTATTGGCTGCTTATAGTAATTTTATTAACCTTATAGTATAAGAACACAAGAAGACACGATAAAAGTAAAATTATTGAACTTAATGTTAAATCTAAATGATAAGGTTAAAATAGGAACCTAAACTTGTCTAAATTATATTGTATGAGTGGATTTAGACCCATCCCTACCTTATCTTCTAAATAAATCAATTTGGAGCTATTTAAAAACTAAATTGACTTTATAATAAAATAATATTTCTAGTTTTTCCAAAGGAGCCCCTCTCCTCCCTTATAAAAGGGCACCTCCTCCCCCTCTTCCTCACACCACTTTGAGCCTTCAATATCGGCCAACCCCTATCACTTTCTCCTCTACACTTCTCTAGATACATCCTAGAGGTCCTTGTCTTCTTCAAAGTCCAATTTTTGTTCCCTAAAATGAGGTCTCAAAGAAGCACATCAAAGAAGAGGTAATGTCCATTACCGATTATTTCTTCTTTATTTCTTCTTACACTTATTCTTCATTAGTTGTTTCATTATGAAGTGATAAAATAAGTATCACTCATATACCTATATGTTATTATAAGTATTAATCAACCCTATTTCACCATCTATCCATCCTACAGATAATGAAATCACCGCGCGTGCGTACGTACGGAATACCGTCTCCATGCCGTGGTGTAATCTATTTTCCACCACCACCGTACTTGCATGGGTATAATGGTGTAAATAATTAGTATATATGATTATTGTAAAGTGATATTTATTCTGAAATAGTATACATACACTTTAATACAATTCCATGATCATGGGAACGATATCATCGCTCGTGCGTACGTACGGAATACCGTCTCCACGATGTGATGCGACTCGTTATACATGATCTTCATTTCATAATGATTATATAAATGAATTGAATGAATTAATATTATATATATTACACTAATAAAATTATGGAAATGATGTATCTATAACCTAAAGAGAAGAATAAGAATTTATTCGACAAAACACGCATAAGAACAAAAAGTAATAAACACCCGAATAACAAGTTGTAATGAAATATTACTAATAAGAAGCTAGGAATATGACCATATATGATATAATAAAAATAGTTATGATTCTGTAATAAGTCAATAACATTATTTAAATCATTATACAGGAGGTTCAGACACTTACGAAGCAAATCGGACCTAAGTTAAGGGAAATATCACAATCTCATTTTTATCCTAGATTGTTTATACTTTGGTATTTAATGAGGTGTATTTTATCATCCACATCCATGTTTCCTCAATATATAATATTTATATCCTTCTACAATAGTTTATATCCAATTTTACCCTTCAGCAATTTTTTAGTAAAATATATGAAGTCGTTTTTCAGAAGAGGTACTTTTTGACTTTTCCAACAAAAGTACGAGAATAATGTTTTTTTACTTATACAGCAAGAATGGATTTTTAAAACATTATTTCCAAGAAGCTTCCTTTAAAAGTTTTTAAGTTTATTTTTAATCAATTTCTTTTAGTTTAAAATTGTATGACATTGTATGAAAGGAAAAATGTTTTTGAATTAGAAAGGATATTTTCTTCAAGAATGGAGTCTAAGTGTTTTATCAAAATTATTTTCCATATAAGATATTAAAGGGTTCTGTTTCTATCCCTATTATTACATTGATTTGATTATGTTGTGATGGAATTATATTTATGAATTCTTTTATCTTATATGAATTGTTTTATGATGTAACGATGTTTAAGATTCACATTTTTATTACCTGGGTTATGCTATGATGTATGGTTTATGATTTTGTGGCACACATAAGGATGGTATCATTAAGAGATGGGTGGGACCTATATCTCCCTCCAATGCATTGGGAAAAGATTTTATATCTCATGAGATAGACATGTATGGAACGGCAGGTTAAACCGGTCCAGTGAAGCAGGATTGAAACGAGGAGTGAACTCAGTTCAGAAATGGACTTTGTCCCCTAAGATAGTCTTGGAAATGAGTCTTGACTAATAAGAAATGATTCTTTATGATTATGTGTGTATGCCACAAAGTTTCATGTTTTATGTTATTATTACTGGGATTACATTTAACTACTACTATTTATCCCATGTTATGAAATTATGATTTCTTTTGAAGGTTAATATTTCTAAAAGTTATGTTCTTATATATATATGATGTGATTGATATTTCTTTTTTTTACCCTTACTGAGCATTTGATCTCACCCTTTTGTATGTTTTATTTCCCCAGGTTAGGAAGAAGTTTATTAAGTAGGATATTCCAAAAAGGGACTCTAGATATGATGAAATGAATGGGAGGACAAGTAGATGCTTTATGAACCAGTTTTTTATGTTTCCCAGTTCTTAAAGACACTATACCTATACGGTCATTTCCTGGTTTTGTTATATGTTGTAATAAGTGTGCTTAAATTCTGATGTAATAACAATGTATGTAAAGTATGGGTCGTTATAGGTTGTATAGAAAATACCCCCTTGTTTCCAAGGGATATCCTATAAAGGTACACTCTTTGCCTTGGGGTTCAAGGTTGTTACATGAAGAGGCCTTAAAAAATGCTTCACTACCCCACCCATGTAAATTTGATAACATGGATTTGCATCCTCTTTATAATTCGTATGGAATACCATTTATCGATTTAGTTGGTACTTAGTTTTGTATGTGTGCTGCTGTTTGTAATGAATATCCCCAAAATGATAATGGAAGACTCACATGACCCATAATTGATCTCACCATGTCCAACAGGGTGCAGTTCCTCCTTTCACTTATGCCATTTCACTGAGGTGTGTAATGAGGAGTGAGATGAGACAGAATCCTAAACTACCATAAGAAATCAATAAAGTCCTGATTAAGATATTATCCTCCTCAGTCTAATCGGAGTTTCTTAATCTTCTTACCAAGATGGTTCTCAACATTTTTATTGTATTCTTTGAACTGATCCAAATAATCTGACTTATACCTCATTAAGTAAATATATCCATATCTACTAAAATCATGAGTAAATGTTATGATGTACAAGAACCCACCCCTTTCTTAAACTGGAAATGGTCCATATACATATGTTTAAACTAATTTTAGAAGCTCTTTAGTCCTTTCACCATTCCAACTAAATGGGGATTTTGTCATTTTGCCCTGTAGACATTCATGACATACACAAAGTGATTTTAGTTCGAAATAATCTAAATAACCATCTTGATGTAATTATGTCAAATGTTTCTCATTGACATGACCTAGCTGGTGATACCATAGTTGGGTGTGGTATGAGTCATGTAAATTAACATTGTCATCGATTTCCATTACTTTCTTTGTGTAGTGGAACACTTAAAGGTCATGATATAAATGTTCCCTACCAAAACAAATGAAATCTTTATAAAAGCAGCAATATTAATTTCCAAACATGAAGATGAATCCATCAGTATTAAATCTAGACACTGAAATAATATTTGTGGTTACAGAGAGTATATAATAACATTATTTTAATAACATGACCATCTCAGTTGGCAATGTGAGGTGGTAGTCCCTGAAAGCTACAATAGTGAGTCTGGCTCCATTGGTTGCTCGCAGATCCACCTCACTTTGGTAAATCTTTCTAAATCAACTTGGTTCATATATTTGGATACATATGTGAGCACCACAATCCGTATCTAATACCCAATCGGTATAAATAGATAGATTTCATTTGATATCAAACGCACCTGAAGCTTCCCCCTTCTTCCTTGGTAGGTGTAGTTTTTCTTCCAATGGCCCTTCATGCCACATGAGAAACAAACAGCCTCATGTTCTCTTGCCTCCCCTTTGATCTTCCTTTTCTTTGAAGGCCTTGAGGTAGCTTTGGTCCTAAATTTCTTCTCCTTCCCTTTCCTTTTATTCACAATAAGTACATAATTATTTTCACACTTCATATCATTGTCCACATAGAGAATGAGGATTAGATGGTCATATAGAAACTTCTCAATGTTTTTCATGATGAAATTTACAACAAAGTTAGGGAATCTCTGGGGAAGTGATGCCTGAATGAGATCGATACATAGTTATTCTGGGAGTTTAAAACCTAGAACCTCTAATAGGTCAATGTTGCCAATGATATTGACTAAATGAGGCCTAGATGTGGTACCCTCTCCATGATTTTTCTGAAATAGAGACTTGGAGATTTAAAAACTTTCTTGTACTGCTCTCTCCTAGTATAGACCATGGAGGTGCTCAAGCATGGTATAGGAATCCATGTCTTCATGAGACTTCATGAGATATATAGACATTGATGACATCATCAAACACTGAACATCGAGTGCATCGTTCAAATGTTGATCATAGACTATGAAATCATGATCACTTGCCCCTTTGGCAGGAGAATCAAGAAGTGAGGACTCGAGCACGTAAATATTTTTTTCATGGCATAAGATAACTCGAAGGCACCTAAACCATTATTGAAAGTTACTAACAGTGAGGATATTGTCTTTATCCAGAATTGGTTGCAGAGAAAATATGGTTGACAAGCTTGTAATATTGATTATACAAATTAAAAGAGTGTATTTATCAGTTCCTTTTGATTAAATTTTATAAGAAATAATAAATGTTTTTATTAATTCTCCCACTATTTTATCAAGACCCAACGACCCCCACCATTGAACTTGGAATGCCTAGTTGCTATGACATTCTAGTGGAAATGATCGATATTCCCCTTCACATAACCCCAAAAAGGGATAGTCAAGATATTTAAAGGTATTTAGGTAGGCATTTATTTTCCAACTTTGAGCTTACAATTCCTTGATCTGTTGAGTAGACTCTCCAATATTAAAATCTTGACTGGGATTTTCTCAACACTTGCCTCCATTTTACAACAATCCCAGAAAGGGATACTCCTCTTGATGTAAAATGTTTAGGTCAACCTCAACCTTTCATAAGAGATTCCTTTATAAAAGTAAGTGTCCCAAAAAGGGTTGGTCAAACACATAGTTTTATTGAGTCTTTCCCTTAATCAAGTGATGGAAGTCTTGGTCTGACATAATATGGTATTTGAGGGATTTCAATTCTTTATGCATAGTTTCGAATTATCACATGCGTTTTAATATTAATTGATGCTTTCTTAAGTGATAAACCATGTTCTGATAATGATTACACATAGTTTAGTTTTTATTTTATTCTATATTTTCATTCTTTTTTATTTTATTAGTTATGTGATCGTGAAAACACATGCATAATAAATAAAGTATGAAATTAGACAGAAAGAAAATAAGATGGTGTGGTTATTAGCCCTTATTGGTTAGATTATATAGTAGTTTTGATAATATAACCCATACCTATGGAAAAAACACCTCGAACTCGGTGCTTCTTGTTTGGAAGCTCCCACCTACCACCTTGGTATCTTTTGGGGTTGTTTTCACCTCAGCTTCAAATTTTGAGCCGTCTCCTCTAGCATGGGAGATCCTCTATTACATGTGGTTTACATTAAAGAAACCATGGGCACACTTGCCCTAAATTTTATATGAAGAAGGCTCACATGCCAAAAAATTTATATTAAACAAATTTAAATGAAACCATACACACATACAAAGGGTCTTTGGTCTATCTCATGATCATCCATAGAATGCAATGACATTTACACATATTTAGTATTAAAATTATTTTAATCTTTCTTATATTCAAGATAAGTCGTGCTTGAATTAAATTAATTATGATCTTATAATTAATCAATTATCTATCTTAAATTTCTTTCTGAATTTCCTTGAGATTTTTTTCATCCATATTCCTTGTATGGGTCTTCTTACTTTGGTGGAAACATGGTGAAATTCCTTTTTTGGAAAGTACATGTTGTGTATGATATATTACATAGTGTGTATTTATTTTCACCATTATACGCTGGTTCTTAGGAATGCTTTCCGTACTATGGAAATTTTTAAGTACATGACATGTAGATTAATCTAACACGGTGTGTACTTCCTTGTTACACAATTATAGGCCTGGAAATCCCATGTATGCGGTACACAAATTATCATTGTACACGGTTTCACCTGGGATGGATCAGACTACACGGCGTGTTGATTCAACATACACGCTGTGTATTCCGTTTTCCATGTGTTGTTCAGTTCTGGTCAAAGAAGTGTTAAAAAAAACGGGTATACTCAATTCACATGGCGTGGTTTGGCATACCAGTACCAGTTTATTGAACCTAAGTACACGGTCTGTATTCCTCACTACACATCGTGTATTCATGCATTGTATAGACAGAATGAGAAGGTCCTCCGGATGAGTTCCTCATTTTTATTTTAATAAAAATAAAAATTAAAAGGTTTTTTGTGATTTGAATCAAGAAATGAAGGAGGAAGAACAAATATCATTCATCAGTTTTATAGAACGATTTATCTAGAATTGTATCAAATATAAATGTGATTATTTTTAACAAAAATTAAATAACTATAATCAATGTTGTGACCCCCTCTGATACAACTTGATGGTCCTAGGAACAATGAAAGCTCATGGATGGATGTGCCCACTTGGATTTTTTCATTAACAATGATCAATTTGGGATAAATATGATGATAAATTCCAGACTACATGGATCGATCATAAAAATAGGCAAAGAAGAAGAATAGTCTCAGGACCACAGATGAAGATCATCACATGCGGATTATAATTAATTTAATTAATTGACAAGAATTACCTTTTATGGAATTCTTTCTTTGTTGATATTTCTGATCACGTTCTGATGTGATTCGTCGTTGTTTCACATAAGCCAAGTGTAGAATTCCTCTAATGGTGATCCACACATGCACCATGTATCTTTGGACATCGCCAAAGGTATATCCGGGTGCTAGTGTGAAGAAGCCTTTTCTTGTGTTGTATTACATAGATTGCCTTGTCCGATGGAGGTGGATCTCTCCCAGTATTGAGAGCGTTCTCGGAGGACGGATTTCTTTCAGTCTTGAGAGAATTCTCCCGAATTGTTGTGCACAACGATGCTTAGGAAAAATGTTGGGGTTGTGAGGATATTTATAATCGGGTTTGAGGTTATAGATTTGCGACAATAAATAAACATGTTACGCATTTTATTTATTTCATTAACTCTTATTGAAAACCCAATGTCGAATAATTAATTCCTTTACATGTGCCCACACTAATTATAATAAATATCACTTAGTAAAATGATATTATTTCCTCAAAATCCCGACTGGGAAAACTACATGGCGTGTAATAATTAATACATGGCCTGAAATCATTTTTCATTTAAAACTACACGGCGTGTACATTCAATGTACACGGTGTGTATATCTTTTTTTCATTTTCATCTATTTTCAAAAACGAAAACTACACGGCATGTACATTCAATGTACACGGCATGTATATCTTGTTTTTCATTTTATCCTTCCTCTAACATTAAAATGATTTCGGCTTCCTTGATTAATTATGAAACCACATATAGGAATAATATTTATTCTACTTGAGATACTTGGATAAACTTAGTGTGTGACCCTCTAGGCCTCTTCCTCATTGGCATTCGGCAGGCTTGCCTGAAGTCCAAGATTAATGTCTAGCAACAGGTCAAGGAACCTAAGTGAAAGAAGTTGATGCCGCATTGATGTGTCACCTCATACGAATTTGTACCATGTAATTTAATCACTTGGCCTCAGTATCTCATAAAGAAGGTCTCATGGTAGTGTCATAAACTAATATTCTTGATTCGTCATTATTTGACATCTAGAAATTAACTCATCTTGACACCATGACCATGGAATTTGGGCGACAGTTCTATTTCAATCAAAGGGCCTGAGATATCTACTTCCACAAATATGGAAGGGGAAAATACTTCTTAGACTTATCCATTAAAATCATGTCATTTGTTACACACCCAACGTACCCTACTTCCCACCAACTTTCTTCGTGGTGGTTTTAATTAGTAAATATATGTGTGTGAGTGATGGAATGAGTTAATGATAATCATCCAGTCTACAGACCATTACACACAATCATACCTAGCAATGTCCGATGACACCAAGTCATACTAAATTTCTACTAAAGGGCCTACTGTAATAATATACCATCGTGGAGATTACCATGTGCGAACTCCATGAGAGTGATTATCACCTTATTACGAGTACTCTCACATGACGGTATTTATACCATGTTTCCTATCCTAGTATGTCATCTAACCGTGGAACTTTATTTAAGAATATTTCTATAACATTTCAAGGTTCTCATCATAATGGGTAACTTATATGACCATATTAATACAAAAAATATTCCAGGACATTACTATATTATAGTCATGCATAACAATGAACAATATACAATAAGTGTACATTCATATAATCAATGTAAAAAATAGTTGGTTCTCAGGACACCAACTCTAACAGCCGATACCTAGTCCCCTATGTGTCAACATGTCTTAAGAAAATAAATAGTTTCTTCATCTATTAGTCTATATATATGTTCGTAATATTTTACTAGTGTAATTATCCCTCTTTATATATAAATTCATCTCAAATTCATTGGAGGATATTTATTAGAATTTTAAATGAATTGAATTGGTAATTGAAGCACATAAGTATAGCTATTTGATATTTAAAAATACTGAAATTCTAATGATAAACATAGTCAATTTTCTACAACTAAATCACAGTAACATTGTATCAAATTTAGTTATCATAATTTATGGGAATTGTGACGTGGCATGGAAATGTCATTTAATATTGTAGTAACATATCTTTTTCATGTGGTGTGTAGATCTATTCACGTGGTTTCTTATTTTTTGTGCATGAGCAATTCAATTATTGATGTAGTTTCATTTCTAATAATTTCCATTTTATTTCATAAAATGGTAGACTCAATACTTAATGTGGAAAATAGATTGTTGTTTTAGAAATTACATATTTGAAACATGATCAGTATAAGAATTAGAGAAATTATACTATCCTTTCACATGGTAACTTGATTTTTCATGTGGTAGGTTAAATTATATATGTAGTGGGGTCAGTACACATGTGGTCACTTGAAATTCAATGAATAATAATTACATAATTTAGACATAATTTTATCTTCTGACACTTGGTTATATTATTTTTTACTTGTAGTCAGTTAGAGTAGAATGTTTGGTCACATGAACTTGGTTAATTGAACTCCATGGTCATTTTAATTTATTCACATTAGAGGTTAATTATTCATGCTGATAATATTAAAGGTAACTTGTAGACATATTCAATTATAATATTTTCTAAAAAAATAATAAAAATATTGAATCATGAAATCCATTAGGAATATAATAAACATTATTTGGGATCATTTAAATAAAGACATGATCTACTACGCCAACAATATATCCATTTTTTATGATTAAAAGTCACAAAATATAAAATTAATCGAACTGAATACCTCAATAATGATTTCCAAAAATTAAATCATGTATTCCAATATTGTATATAAAATTCCTAAATCAAATCATTTAATTTTACAAGTTCACACCATTATAGAATTATAAAAATTGACAGGATTGTTATAATAAAATTTTAAAATAATAAATAATAGAAAATTTATAACTATTAAGAGTGTGGTTTTATAAATAAAAAATGATATCAAAAAAACTAATAGAGTGTTGATGAACATGATCTTCTATCATTTCCTCGATCAGTTCATTGTAGTCTTCATTGATGTCATCTTAGTGTACTCTGCGTCGGAGGAGGAGCACACTAAACACCTATAGATAGTTATGGATACACTCTGATAGCACAATATTTAGGTAATCACTCAATGTTCCATTTATGGATTTGGGAGGTCAACTTTCTTGGACATGTCATATCAGATGGTGGATTTGAAGTGAATCCGGAGACAATAGAGGTAGTGCTTTCTTGGTTTCCACCCAAGATCATGATTGAGGTATAACGTTTTTGGGGTTTGCTGGATACTATCAGTGGTTCTTGCATTACTTTTCCAGAGTAGCAGAACCATTTTCAGATTTGATAAATATGGGTCAGTCCTTCTTATGGATGGGGAAGTTCTAGCAGAGTTTCTAGGAGTTGAGGAAGATAATAACAAATGCCTCCATCTTGAGACTACCAGACTAGGTAATTGGTTATGTAGTGTATTGGGATGCATTAGAGACCAGAATGGGTTGTGTCCTAATCTAAGAGTGAGTGGTTATTGGCTACGTCTTGTGGATGTTGATCTGTCATGATCATAACTACACGACCCATGACCTGGAGTTATTAGTATTGGTCTTTTCATTGAATATGTGGTGGAACTATTTGATGGGATAATGGTGTACCATATACTCCGACCATAAGAGTATCAGGTATATATTATAACGAACCATACATTACATACATTGTTATTACTTCAAAATTAAAGCACACGTATTACAACATTTAACCAAATCAAGAAAGGAACGTATAGGTATAGTGTCTTTAGAAACTGGGAAACATAAACAACTGGTTCATAAAGCATCTACATTTCCTCCCATTTATTTCATCATATCTAGAGTCCCTTTTTGGAATATTCTACTTAATAACCTTCTTCCTGACCTGGGGAAACAAAACATACAAAGGGGTGATCTCAAATTCTCAGTAAGAGTAAACAAAAGAAATATCAATCACATCATATACATAAGCACATAAATTTTGGAAATCTTAACTTGTAAAAGAGATCATAATTTCATAACATGGGATAAGTCTTAGTAGTGAAATGTAATCCCAATAATCATAAGATAAAACATGAAAATTTGTGGCATACACACATAATCATAGAGAATCATTTATTATTAGTCAAGACTCATGTCCAAGACTATCTTAGTGGACAAGGTCCATTTCAGAACCGAGATCATTCCTCATTTCAATCCTATTTCACTGAACCGGTATAACCTACCGTTCCATCCATTTCTATCTCATGAGATATAAAATCATTACCCAATGAATTGGATGGAGATATAGGTCCCACCCATCTCATGTTGATACCATTCTTATGTGTGCTACAAAATCATATATCATACATCATTGCATAACCCATGTAATAAAAATGGGATTCTTAAACAACATGACATCATAAAACAATTCATATAAGATAAAGGAATTCATAAAAATATTTCCATCACAACATAATCAAGTAAATGTAATAATATGGATAGAAACAGAACCCTATATTATCTTAGATGGAAAATAATTTTGATAAAACACTTGAACTCCATTCTTGAGGAAAATATCCTTTCTACTTCAAATTTTTTTTCATTTCTTAACATGTAATACAATTTTAAACTAAAAGAATTTTATTAAAAATAATCTTGAAAACTTGTAAAGGAATCTTCTTGGAAATAATGTTATAAAAATCCATTCATGCCGTATAAGTTAAAAAAACATTCTTCTCGTACTTTTGTCGGAAAAGTCAAAAAGTATCTCGTAAGAAAAACGACAAAAGATTCCTTTCATATCTTTTACTAAAAAATAAACGAAGGGTAAAATTGGATATAAACTATTGTATAAGGAAATAAATATTACATATTTAGGAAATATTGATGTGGATGATAAAATACACCCCAGTAAATGCAAAAGTATAAACAATCTCGGATAAAAATGAGATTGTGATATTTCCCTTACCTTAGGTCCGATATGCTTTGTACGTGTCTGAAACACCTGTATAATGATTTAAATAATGTTATTGACTTATTCTAGAATCATAATTATTTTTATGATATCATATTTTGTCAAATTCATAGCTTCTTAGTAGTAATATTTCATTGCTACTTGTTATTCGGGTGTTTATAACTTTTTGTTCTTATGCGTGTTTTGTCGAATAAATTCTTATTCTTCTCGTTATGTCATAGATACCTCATTTATAGAATGGTATTAGTGTAATATATATCATATTAATTCATTTAATTCATTTATATAATCATTATGAAATGAAGATCATGTAGAACGAGTCTCATCACATCGTGGAGACGGTATTCCGTACGTACGCACGAGTGATGATATCGTTCCTACGATCGTGGAATTGTATTGGAGTGTATGAATACTATTTCAGAATCAGTATCACTTTATAATAGTCATATATAGTCATTAGTTACACCATTATACCCATCCAAGTAAGGTGGTGGTAGAAAATAGATTACACCACGGCGTGGGGACGGTATTCCGTACGTACGCACGCGCGGTGATTTCCTTTTCTGTAGGATGGATAGATGGTGAAATAGGGTTGTTTCATAATTATAATAACATATAAGTATATTAGTGATACTGAAGTTATTACTACATAATGAAACAAATAAAGAAGAAGAAGTGGAAGAATAAATAAAGATGAAAGAATCGGTAACAGACATTACCTCTTCTTTAAAGTGCTTCTTTGAGACCTTCTTTTAGGGCACTAAAATTGGTCCTTGAAGAGGACCAGGACCTCTAGGATGTCTATAGGAAAGTGGAAAAGAGAAAGTGGTAGGGTTTGGCCGAGCTTGAAGGCTCAAAGTGGTGTGAGGAAAAGAGGGAGGAGGTGCCCTTTTATAAGGGAGGAGAGGGGCACCATTGGAATAACAAAAAATATTATTTTATTATAAAGTCAAGTTCGGTTTTAAATAGCTCCAAATTGATTTATTTTTAATATAAGGTGGGGATGGGTCTAAATCCTCTCATCCAATAGAATTTAGACATGTTTAGGTCCCTATTGTAACCTTATCATTTAGATTTAACATTTAGTTAAATAATTTTACTTTTACCGTGTCTTCTTGTGTTCTTATACTATAAGTTTAATAAACTTACTATAAGCATCCAAACTAACCCCAAGTTGTCTATTATTAATATATATAACCTTAGATAAGTCAGTTTGCCGATCCTTATATTTTTAGGAATAAAATAACAATTTCTAATATAATATTTGTTTTGAAAACTATTTTATGTTAATTTTGACACTATTTAGTAATTAATTTTTGTGAAAATCATAACAGAATGATTAGTTCGAAAAAAGTTAATTAAATCAATAATAAAATGTCTTATTAATCTATAAAATTAGTGGAATTCATAAAAAGTCTCAAATTATATTTATTTGGGTATTTATAACATCAATTATGTCAATATTTCATTAATAATATAATTACTGCATCATCGTTGTGTCATATATAAATTAAATTATTTAATGTCTAAAAATTACAAATAAAATACCATTATGTAGGAAATCATTTTATATTTCTAATTAATATTTATATTCGAATTTATCTTATGTATAACCCCGTATTAAAAATGATTTACTTATTAAACATTGATTTTAACTATTTTAACCATTCTTTAAATAAAATAATAATAAATGTCATGATCTAATCCAAGTGGGCCTAAATGGTCATATTTTATTCCTAAGGTTGTTTTTGGTCGAATTACACTTGTCCAATAGAATTAGGAAATGTGTTAAGGTAATAATAATATCATTTTTACCCTTAATTACCATATTTACTTTTAACCGTGGTAAAAAAATGTAAAAAGTTACTATTCACCAAAAAATTATTTTCATCTCGTTGAACCACATTTTACTTACTGACATCAACCGTGTCTCTATGATTTTCGAAATTTCACTCACAGAAGCGGTAAAATTTCGTTTTATGAAAAATTCAGTTTTTTAACTACAACTTAGTGGTTTCACTATTCATCAAAAATTGAAAGTTTTCAGAAAAATACCAAAATTTCACCCTAGGATAATTTTGATATTCCGAATCCAAAAATGAAGTCCATTTTGAAAAATAAAATTTATAAAATTTCAGAAAGTGGTTATTACTATTCATAACGGCTAGTTTTAATAATATTTTAATAGCATATCATTGTTTAGTGAAACTCGGTATTGTGTACGACGCAAACTATCGAGGAAGGTCACAATTTCGTGTAAAGCAAACCAATCAAGTGTTGTGTGTATAAAAATATTCCTTTGA
Organism: Viscum album; assembly: GCA_963277665.1. Lineage (NCBI taxonomy): Eukaryota > Viridiplantae > Streptophyta > Magnoliopsida > Santalales > Viscaceae > Viscum > Viscum album. Next base: position 884,686,023 of record OY728139.1, on the reverse strand, counting down.
TGATTTATATAACATAAAAGTCTCGGTTGTTACATTCTACCCCCCTTAAAATGAATTTCGCCCTCGAAATTCGTCAATTTGTAACAAACAGATGAGGATACCTCTCCCTCATCATATTCTCAAGCTCCCATATAGCTTCTTCTAATTGGTGGTTCCTCCATAAAATTTTCACCAGTCGAGTGGTCTTGTTTCGTAGGACTTTTTCGCTATGATCCAGAATCTCTATCGGTTGTTCTTCATAAGAAAGATATTGTTCCAGCGGTACAACTTCTGAGCTGAGTACATGTGAAGGATCAGGTATGTACTTTCTCAGGAGAGATACATGGAACACATCGTGAACTAGAGAGATATTCGGTGGAAGCACCAATCGGTAAGCTACCTTCCCAACACGATCCAGTATTTCGAAAGGACCAATATATCTAGGGATCAACTTCCCCTTCTTTCCAAATCTCATAACCCTCTTCCAGGGAGATATTCGTAAGAACACTTTATCACCCACTTCAAACTCTAGGTCTTTTCTTCGGTTGTCGGCATAGCTTTTATGTCGACTCTGAGATGCTCTTATGTGTTGTTGAATAGATCTGACCTTTTCTGCCATTTCATCAACGAGATCGGGTCCTAATAGCTTTCTTTCCCCAACTTCATCCCAGCAAGTTGGAGTCCTGAATTTCTTTCCATAGAGAGCTTTATAAGGAGCCATCTGAATACTGGAGTGAAAGATATTATTATAAAAAAATTCCACCAAAGGTAGGTGTTGATCCCATCCACCTTTGAAATCCATAGAGCAAGCTCTCAACATATCTTCTAGAGTTTGAATTGTTCTCTCAGGCTGACCGTCTATCTGAGGATGATAAGTAGTGCTGAAACTCAACTCTGTATCCAGAGTATGCTGAAGACTTCTCCATAACTTCGAGGTAAACCTCGGATCCTGATCAGATATAATAGAAAGTGGTACTCCATGCAATCTTACCACTTCCTTTACATATATCCTGGCAAGCTGATTCAGAGAGAAATCCTCTCTAATAGCAATGAAGTGTGTAGACTTTGTAAGATGATCAACTATGACCCAAATAGAATTATTTCCTTTGGATGTTTTAGGATGTCCTGTGACAAAGTCCATAGTGATGTTTCCCATTTCCATTCAGTTATGGGTAATGGTTGTAACATCCCCTTAGACTTCTGTCTCTCAGCTTTAACTTGTTGACAAACCAAGCATCAAGAGACATATTCAGCAACATCTCTTTTCATTCCATCCCACCAGAAGTATTCTTTCAGGTCCCTATACATCTTCGTGCATCCAGGATGAATAGAGAATGAAGAACTATGAGCCTCATCCAGCATCTCCTTCTTTAATTTGGGGATGTGAGGAACACAAACCCGATTCCTGAACTTTATTATCCCATCACAATCAAGGTTGAATTCAGGAACATTTCTCACCTTCCTTTGTAACTCGACATCTTCTTTTTGTGCCTCTTTAATCTTCACATGTATAGATGGTTGAACATTCATTTGTGAACGATAAGATTTTTCCCCTTCCATTATAATTCCAAGATCCATTCTTTGTAAATACATAAATATTGGATCTTTTGTGATCCTCATTATGGATAAACTGGCATGGTCTTGTCGACTTAATGCATCTGCCACCTTGTTTGCTTTCCCAGGGTGGTAATGGATTGAGCAGTCATAATCCTTAATCATCTCCAACCATCTTCTTTGGCACAAATTCAGCTCCTTTTGTTTGAAAATATACTTTAAACGTTTATGATCAGTATAAATATCACACCTTTCACCATAAAGGTAATGCCTCCAAATCATTAATGCAAAGATTTCCGCAGCTAACTCCAAATCATGAGTTGGGTAATTTTGCTCATTTATTTTCAACTGTCGTGAGGCATAAGAAATCACCATATCATTTTGCATAAGAACACACCCCAATCCCTTCTTGGATTCATCACTGTAGATCACAATCCTTTCTCCACTACAAGGAAGTGTGAGCACAGGTGCACTGGATAACCTTCTTTTCAACTCCTTGAAATTATCTTCACATTCCTTCGTCCAAAAAAACATAACTCCTTTCTGAGTCAACTTGGTGAGTGGATTAGATAATCATAAAAAATCTTTCACAAAACATCGATAATATCTAGCCAAACCAAGAAAACTTCGGATCTCGGTTACTGTTGTTGGTCTCGACCATCTTTCGATAACCTCTGTTTTTGGTGGATCCACAGATATCCCCTCTTTTGAGATTATGTGACCCAAAATGCAACTTTTTGAATACAAATTTCACACTTGGTAAATTTGGAATAAAGCTTCTCCTTTCTCAGGGTCTTCAATATAATTCTCAAGTGATCTTCATGTTCTTCCTTGATCTTTGAATATACAAGAATATCGTCTATAGAGACTACCACAAACTGGTCAAGATAGTCTTTAAAGACTCTATTCATTAGATCCATGAAGATAGGAGGGGCATTATTAAGGCCAAATGGCATCACTATAAATTCATAGTGTCCATACCTTGTGCGGAAAGACGTCTTTGGTATATCCTCCCTTTTGACCCTTAATTAATGATACCCTGAACGAAGATCATTCTTGGAAAAGTATTGAGCTCTGCGTAGTTGGTCAAATAGGTCATCAATGCGCGGGAGAGGATATTTTTTCTTGATTGTGATCTTGTTAAGTTCTCGATAATCAATGCAGAGTCTCATTGATCCATCTTTCTTCTTAACAAACAGAACAGGTGCTCCACAAGGTGACGCACTAGGGCATATGAACCCCTTATCAAGATTCTCTTGGAGTTGCTTCTTCAATTCCTGCAACTCAATTGGGGCCATTCTATAAGGTGTATGTGAAATAGGTGAAGCACCCGGTACGAGTTCTATTGAAAACTCAACTTCACGATTCGGTGGAAGACCCGGTAATTCCTCTGGAAAGACATCATCAAACTCTCGTACAATGTGCATATTATTAATTGTGAGTTTCTCACCAACCATTTGAGATAAATAACCTTCATTTAGTGGAATCAAGACCCATAAGATGGATGGAATTTCCACTGGAAGGTTATGTTCATCCTTGCATCGATAGACGATCATAGATTGATCTGGAATATGAAATGTGACTTCCCTTATTTGGAAATTGATATGAGATCCATGTAGAGAAAGCCAATCCATGCCAAGAATCACATGAAATTCCACTATAGGAAGGATCACAAGATTTGCAGGAAGCACTTTCCCACAAACTTCAATTGGAGAAGAATTATAAACTTTAGATGCGACTGTTGTGCCATTAGGTGTTATCACAGATAACTCAACATCTAATTGTTGAGGTAATACGGTGATACCCTTAGAAAATTGTTCAGAAATAAAGGAGTGGGTGGATCCAGAATCAAATAAAACATTTCCTACATTAGAGTGGATGGTAAGTGTACCATTCACCACATCGTTATCGTACTCCACATCGCTGATAGAAATTCCATGGGAATTTCCTTTGTCTTTATCCTTAAGAGTTTGTTGATGTCGACCATAATCATCAACCCTTGGATTTGGGCATTGATTGGCATAATGCCCCATCTCCTTGCACTTGAAACATTGATGTGTAGTAGGTTCATTCTGTGTATCCCTTCCTTTATTTTCATCATTATACATCTTTTTCCCATCATCGTGGCATTCAAATGCCCGATGACCTTCCTTTCCAAATTTGAAACATTTACTTGTCCCTTTAAGACAACTCCCTCCATGTTTCTTTCCACACTTTGAGCATAAGGGAAAGTTCATCTTCTTTTCAGTGTGCTCTTTAGATTTTCCTTTGAATTCCATTTTACTCATCCTATCAAACCCATATGACTAATGGGTTACTCCAATCTCCATCTCAACTTTGATAGCACATCGAACGATTTCCTCATAGCTATTGAAGTCCCTTATGGCTAAGGCCCTTCGAAGACTTGGTTTTATGCCACTAAAGAATCGATCGATCTTACTCTCAGGTTGGATAATAATACCCGAAGAGTACCTTGCAAGTCTTGTAAAATTTTCTTCATAGGTACCAACAGATTCAGCATCCTTTTGCTTCAGTTCAAGAAACTCTTTCTCCCTCTTTGTTCGGAGAATACGAGGGAAGTACTTATTGAAAAATAAGTTCTTGAACTCGTCCCATTCCATGGACTCAATTTCATCCCTTTGCCTCATATTCATAATAAGACTCCACCATTGACCAGCATCACCCTCCAAACGATACACTACCAAGATGACTTTATCATGCTCAGAACATTGAAGAACTGACAATATCTTTTCAGTAGTACTAATCCATTGTTCAGCAACTAATGGATCAATAGACCAGCTTAATGAAGGTGGACGCTGTCTCATGAAGGATTCAACAGAATGTTTCTCCTTCCTTTGCTCATTTGGAACTCCTGCATGATTCATAGCTTGAGAATGTTGTGTGAGCATGGCTACAAGATTTTCCATTCTAGCTCCCATAACGTTTGTTTGTTCAGGGGGATAATCAATGCATTTCCCGTCGCATTCCGCATTAACACGGTTCCTTCGTGTTCCAGCCATTGACTAAAACCTAGAAGAATAGTGTGAGAAACACTAATTATAATAGGAAAACCACATAATCAAGAATAAAATTTCACACTTAAGGTCTTATACTAGGTTATTCATGGACATTTCTAAAACACTAAGATTGTGTTCTATGCTTAGACATATCCATAGAGTTCTTACTAAGGATTTCACATCCTAGTTTCCAAAGGTTGACTATACCTTTCCTCTGATACCAACTATAACGACACATACTTTACATACATTGTTATTACTTCAGAATTGAAGCACACTTATTACAACATATAACCAAACCAAGAAAGGACCGTATAGGTATAGTGTCTTTAGAAACTGGGAAACATAAACAACTGGTTCATAAAGCGTCTACTTTGCCTCCCATTTATTTCATCATATCTAGTGTCCCTTTTTGGCATATCCTACTTAATAACCTTCTTCCTGACCTGGGGAAACAAAACATACAAAAGGGTGAGCTCAAATGCTCAGTAAGGGTAAACAAAAGAAATATCAATCACATCATATACATAAGAACATAACTTTTTGAAATCTTAACCTGCAAAAGAGATCATAATTTCATAACATGGGATAAGTCTTAGTAGTGAAATGTAATCCCAATAATCATAACATAAAACATGAAACTTTGTGGAATACACACATAATCATATAGAATCATTTATTATTAGTCAAGACTCATGGCCAAGACTATCTTAATAGACAAGGTCCATTTCTGAACCGAGTTCATTTCTTTTTTCAGTCCTGTTTCACTGAACCAGTATAACCTACCGTTCCAGCCATATCTATCTCATGAGATATAAAATCATTACCCAATGCATTGGAGGGAGATATAGGACCCACCCATCTCATAATTATACCATTCTTATGTGTGCCACAAAATCATAAATCATACATCATTACATAACCCATGTAATAAAAATGATATTCTTAAACAACATGACATCATAAAATAATTCATATAAGATAAAATAATTCATAAAAATATTTCCATCACAACATAATCAAGTAAATGTAATAATATGGATAGAAACAGAACCCTATATTATCTTAGATGGAAAATAATTTTGATAAAACACTTGAACTACATTCTTGAGGAAAATATCCTTTCTACTTCAAAAACATTTTCATTTCTTAACATGTCATACAATTTTAAACTAAAAGAAGTTGATTAAAAATAAACATGAAAACCTGTAAAGGAATATTCTTGGAAATAATTGTTTAAAAATCCATTCATTCCATATAAGTTAAAAAAGCATTCTTCTCGTACTTCTCTCGGAAAAGTCAAAAAGTACCTCGTAAGAAAAACGACAAAAGATTCCTTTCATATCTTTTACTAAAAACTCAAAGAAGGGTAAAATTGGATATAAACTACTTTATATGGATATAAATATTACATGTTGAGGAAACATGGATGTGGATGATAAAATACACCCTAGTAAATGCCAAAGTATAAACAATCTCGGATAAAAATGAGATTGTGATATTTCCCTTACCTTAGGTCCGATATGATTTTTACGTGTCTGAACCTCCTGTATAATGATTTACATAATGTTATTGACTTATTCCAGAATCATACGTATTTTTATTATATCATATTTGGTCATATTCTTAGCTTCGTAGTAGTATGATTTCATTGCTACTTGTTATTCGGGTGTTTATAACTTTTTGTTCTTATGCGTGTTTTGTCGAATAAATTCTTATTCTTCTCTTTAGGTTATAGATACCTCATTTCCAAAATGGTATTAGTGTAATATATATCATATTCATTCATTTAATTTATTTATATAATCATTATGAAATGAATATCATGTAGAACAAGTCGCACCACATCGTGGAGACGGTATTCCGTACGTACGCACAAGTGATGATTTCATTCCTATGATCGTGGAATTGTATTGGAGTGTATGTATAATATTTCAGAATCAATATCACTTTATAATAGTCATATATAGTCATTATTTACACAATTATACCCATCCAAGTAAGGTGGTGGTGGAAAATAGATTACACCATGGCGTGGAGACGGTATTCTGTAAGTACACACGCGCGGTGATTTATTTTTTCGTAGGATGGATAGATGGTGAAATAGGGTTGTTTCATACTTATAATAAAATATCAGTATATTAGTGATACTGATGTTATTACTTCAGAATGAAACAACTAAAGAAGAAGAAGTGGAAGAAGAAATAAAGATGAAAGAATCGGTAACGGACATTACCTCTTCTTTGAAGTGCTTCTTTGAGACCTTCTTTTAGGGCACTAAAATTGGTCCTTGAAGAGGACCAGGGCCTCTAGGATGTCTCTAGAGAAGTGGAGAGGAGAACGTGGAAGGGTTTTGCCGAGCATGAAGGCTCAAAGTGGTGTGAGGAAGAGAGGGAGGAGGTGCCCTTTTATAAGGGAGGAGAGGGGAACCTTTGGAAATAACTAAAAATATTATTTTATTATAAAGTCAAGGTCGGTTTTAAATAGCTCTAAATTGATTTATTTCAAATCTAAGGTGGGTATGGGTAGAAATCCTCTCATCCAATAGAATTTAGACAAGTCTATGTTCCTATTTTAACCTTATCATATAGATTTAACAAAAAGTTAAATAATTTTACTTTTACCGTGTCTTCTTGTGTTCTTATACTATAAGGTTAATAAACTTACTATAAGCAGCCAAACAAACCCCACGTTGTTTATTATTAATATATATAACACTATCTAAGTAATTTTTCTGAACCTTAGATTTTTAGGAATAAAATAACAATTACTAATATAATATTTGTTTTAAAAACAATTTTATGTCAATTTTGACACCATTTAGTAATCAATTTTTGGGAAAATCATAACAGAATTATTAGTTCAAACAACATTAATTAAATCAATACTAACATGTCATATTAATCTAGAAAATTAGTGGAATTCATAAAAAGTCTCAAATTATATTTATTTGGGTATTTATGACATCAATTATGTCAATATTTCATTAATAGGATAATTACTGAATCATCGTTGTGTCATAAATAAATTAAATTATTTAATGTCTAAAAATTACAAATAAAATACAATTATGTATTAAATCATTTTATCTTTCTAATGAATATTTATAGTCGAATTTATCTTATGTATAACCCCATATTAAACATGCTTTACTTATTAAACATTGATTTTAACTATTTTAACCCTTCTTTAAAGAAATTAACAGTAAATGTCCTAATCTAATCCAAGTGGGCCTAAATGGTCATATTTTATTGCTAAGGTTGTTTTTTGGTCGAATAACACTTGTCCAATAGAATTAGGACATGTGTTAGGGTAATAATAATATCATTTTTACCCTTAATTACCCTATTTACTTTTAACCATGGTAAAAACCTAAAAAGTTACTATTCACTAAAAAATTATTTTCATCTCATTGAACCACATTTTACTTACAGACATCAACTGTGTCTCTCGGATTTTTGAAATTCCATTCACAGAAGAGGTAAAATTATGTTTTATGAAAAATTCAGTTTTTTAACTACCACTTAGTGGTTTCACTATTCATAAAAAAATTAATGTTTTCAGAAAAATACCCATATTTCACCCTAGGATAATTTCGATATTCCGAATCCAAAAATGAAGTCCATTTTGAAAAATAAAATTTATAAAATTTCAAAAAGTGGTTATTACTATTCATAATGGCTAGTTTTAATAATATTTTAAAAGCATATCATTGTTTAGTGAAACTCAGTATTGCGTACGACGCAAGCTATCGAGGAAGGTCGCGATTTCGTGTAAAGAAAGCCAAGCAAGTGTTGTGTGTAGAAAAAGATTACTTTGATGATTTATATAACATAAAATTCTCGGGTGTTACATATATTCTCCTAGAAGGACTTGAACTTGATACAATGTCCATGGCCGGAGTTCCTCCGGGACTATGACTTTTAGATGTTATATATTCATAGGAAGGGTAATGTGGTTGAAAACATGCTTAGTGTGAGTTCTGGTTTACAGTAAATGAGTGAGGCGATTGAGCAGCAGTCCACAATGCTGATATATTTCATGGATGGTGATGGAGAAGATTACCTGTAGTCAATGACTATCACTCCTCCACTCTTACAGTGATTCAGAGATGCATATTTTGTTGATGTTTTTTGCAAAGAACGATGTGCTCAGATATCCTCAAGACAAGATCATGATGGATTTTCAATATGTGGGGATCATATCATCCTTTTTAGAGGAGGTATTATAGTTCCAATGATGTTACATGGGGAGTTGTTGAGTGAGTTCCATACATCACCATTGGTGGTAGATCCTGGTGTGGTGAAGATGTATCGGGACATATGACATCAGTACTGATAGCCATAGATGAAGATAGAATTTGCAGGGTTTGTTTCATGATGACTCACTTGTCAGTATGTGATGGGCAAGCATAATGTCCCAGAAGGCATGGCCCAACCACTTGAGGTACTAGAATGGATGTGGGATGGTATCTCTATGGACTTAGTGAAGGGGTCACCATGCACGTCTATAGGCCATGATTCTATCTGGGTGATCTTTGACCTACTAACCATGTCGTCTCACTTCCTACCCATTCGGGAGCTGGGATAAGTAGAGGGATTGGGGAACCTCTAAATCAAAGAGGAAGTACAGATTAATGTGGTGCCTTAGGAGATAATAGAATATCATGATTCCCTCTTTACATATTTTTTGTGGAAGGGATTTCCTTAGGTGTCTAGAAATTAGCTATGCTTGGGCGTAACTTTACATGCTTAGACAGATAGTCAGACAGTGTGGACCATACATACCTTGGAGGAAATTATTCATTCTTGTGTCCATGATTTTGGTCAAAGTTAGGAGGACCACCTTACACTGATGGAGTTTTCATACGATAATATCTAACACTCCACCATCAAGATGGAATAGTTTGAGGCCTTGTATGGGCATCCTTGCATATCACCTCTATACATGAAATATCTAGGGGAGTCTGCACTCATAGGTCAAGAGTAGGTATGGGCTTTCACTGAGAAGGTTCAGAACATTCATGATCAGATGAGGAATGCACAGAGTAAGAAGAAATCATATGCTAATAGGATACAGAGACACTTTGAGTTCGAGGAGGGAGACCATGTTTTACTCTGGGTCTCACCCCGACGTGGTTTTCAGAGATTTTTAAGGGATCCAAATTATATATGAGGCTAAACACACTTTTCTAGATCCTCAGTAGAGTTATCTAATGTGGTGTACATCCTTTCTCTTCCCCCATATATGTACAGTGTGTATTATGTTTTTTCACATGTTACAACGAAAGAGGTACATGCATGATCCATCACACGTCATAGACTTGGGAGAGATGGGCATTGATGATGGGGGGATGTTTGCAGAGTTCCATGTGGAGATAGAGGGTTGATAAGAGAAGGTCCTTCATGGATGATTGATTCCTCTGGTGTTAATTCATTGGAAGCATGTGACCCTACATGAGAGCACCTGAAAGTGGGGAGGTATTGATTCATGCTCAGTACCCCCAATTTATTTTTTTACCCCATATTTTGGATTCTGAGGACGTAAATCTCAAGTTGGGGAGAATATAATTTCCCAGAAGTATAGTATATTTTTTAAAATTATATGGAATTATTTTGAGACTACATGCTTTGATATCCTGTGATTCGGAGGCCCAAGGAACCAGGAATGGAATTTTTAACTTTTTTTAGTTCACATATGTAAATGTGTGACTAGGTTTTTCTATCTTTTCAGCTGGTACATAGATCAAAAATCTAAGGGAACCATTGAACTCAGAACCCTGAGATTCTCCTTGGAAGGACATAAGTTCTTCCAACATGTGTCAGATGGAAATGTTAATTTACAGATTTTTAGAAAATAATAAAATAACGCTAAAATTTAATAATTTTTTTCTAACCATTAAGATGAGGACAACGACACTACAATGCGATAATGATGTGCATTATAGTTAAATTCTTAAGGGATCATTTTTGTGCAGCGTAATGATGCAACATCGCAGCTTAAGAGAAATATTGTGACATGTTTCTTTTTATTAAGCTAATGTGTTTGAGAGTTGGGAATTAAACCCTTGGGATACTCTGAGAATCCTATGACAAGGAAAAACTACAATGAAGAAAAAATAATGCCAAAGGATTGTTGTCAATGTAGATGCCCTATAAAGAACGGGATCGAGAAGCGATGAACGCCAAGAGATCAAGAATCCTTGAGGGCGGAGCACTTCAATGAACAATATTGATAGAGGTAGGGGTTTATTTGTTTTACATTTCCTCATTCTTCATTTAAAATGATGAACATGGATCATCTCAAAAATAGGTTGACCTTTGAATCATTCATTCTTGTGGGAGGGTGATTTTTATTGGGATTTCTATTCAATAATAAATTATTGTTTATAGAACATCATCACCAAACATACCCTAGATTTAAAAACTATAATGGGGGGGGGGGGTAAAGGTCTGCCCAAACAAGCCCTGAGCCCCTCTATTTTTCCGTTATTCTTGGCTATGATTTTTTAAAGGGGTGGAAAGGTAGATTCAAGTCCTTTTCAGGGAAGACAATACCCCACAATGGTTGGAGGAACAGTCGGTGCGAAGAACGGACCACCGGTATAGATCTCTTGGTCCACGGAAGAGGTTGTCTGCTCTCCAGTGCCAGCCACGAGCGAGAGGTGGCATGCCACAATGCAGCATCGGGTGGAGAATCTGGATGGGTGGGCGTCTAGAGGTAAGGACGTGACCCACAACTAAACGCCCCACATCTCGAGGGAACACAGACTCTAGATCGTGTGCGGGACTCCAGCCAGCCAGACTGGCCGACCTTTTAGAGGCGGCCCCAAACACCTTGTGTGTCTGATATGGAGGAAACAACCCTATGATGGACAACATGTGTGAGTAGGGAGACGAATTTGGCTTCTATCCATGTCCCAACCAAGGGGAGAATCGTTCCTCCTCTGGAGGACCAGGACGGTCAGCGGGCCGGACCCGTTCCAATAGGCCGTCATGCTCCAGCGGGCCAGACCTGCCTAGGGTTCCGAACATACCCAATCAGGTCGGGCCAAACCCATTACACAAGAGACCAGACCTAGGTTGGGCTAGGTCCGTATTGGGTCAGTAGAACCGGGTTGCATCAGTTGACCTTGGTCCGGGTTGGGTCTGGTCTGTTCCACCAATCCGGAAAGGACTGAGGCCCAACCGACCTCTTTTGGGAAAAACACCAATATCATTTAAACTGTGTGTCTGATTGGTGATCCATTTACATCATAGGAACCCTCATGATGAGGAGAATTTTTTTGAATACTCTATGCTGTATTTCCATCAAGTTGAAATTCTACGATTGTCTTGGGGAGCAGTCGTTCTATGTAGGGATACCCTACAGTTGGCTGAGACCTAAAGACTACTGACGAGAAAACCTGTGTGAATCAGATACTATGGTCTAGTGGGAAGAAACATCTATTTGACCCGACAGGACCACATTGGTTAATGGATTCTATGTGACACAGCAGACCCACGATACTCAAAAGGAGGAGTAACTTAGTAAGGCTATAGGTGGGAAGAGGCTTTTATGTGACCTGACATGCCCACAGTAGGAATAACCTTCTTTTTGAAACAATATACCCACAATAATCATCATATATGAGTACCATAACAGTCCATGGTTAGAGGGAAGTGGATTATATGTAACCCTCTAGGCCCTCTATACTCATTGAGGAGAAGTTCTCTTACATGCCATGGTGTTCATTGATATAACAAATGGTCTTACTTTCCTACTATAGAATATAACTGTTGGGAGATATCTTGCATCGTGATATTTCTTTATGGATTGATGAGGATTACTTTCTGGTATTTACTTATTATATTGGGGTCTAATGAGCATATTATTACTCACTAATGCATGGTCTTCAACTACATGTGTTATGTCTGGTGTAGAAAACTGTTAACATGATGGAGGACTTGGTGGCCCAAGACCCGGTGGTTCTAAGTGAGACCAGGAAACGTGATGTACTTCTATAACTTATAACAGATACTCTATAATTACATATTAAGTGGGGTTTTCAATAGATGACATCTAGAGATTAATTTTTACATTCTAATTTTCCAGTTAGTATTTTTTTGGGTTTATATTCTACCCCATTTGACTTTCAGTTTTACTTGTACTCAGTGTATGTTTATTGGCATGTTTGTTTATTTTTTTATATATGGAATGTAGTTGTGTGTGCGTGCATGTAGGTACTTAGGAAAATTCCTTCTACTTGCAGGTTAATGAGTTCAGTGCTAGTCTCCAACCCTTGGCCATCGGAAGGCACGCCTGGGGTATGTCACGACAGTGGCCCCGGTGGACAGCTAATGATAAAAAATCATGAAGAACAACTCCTTACTAATACCTTATGATATCTATAATACTATCTTCATCAATTTTAAATATTTAAAGAGGATTAGGTAGTGGATCTACAGATGGAGAATACTAAAAAAATAAATTTTCATATACTTGGTCATGATTCAACACAATGTTTGAAAGGTCATCCTAAAAATCACCAACTAGTGGACTAAATTCCTTAATATAATTCCTCATTTTTTTCTTATTTTCATGAAATTTGGGAGGAATATGTGATACAACTAATTTATCTAACTTTTAGATATATTCAATTATGGATGACTCTAAATAATTTTTGAAACCAATAAATAGTTCTTTTAGCACCATATTTTTATCCAATTTTAACTCTTTCGAATAAACATTAATTACATTAGATGTGTAAGGAATATAAGTGATTAAACCTGGTATTGAAGTATGAGCATTATATGGTGAATATCTACCATCATCTTAAATGTCCAAAAATATAGATCTCATAGATTCGACATCAGTTTCATCACTAGTGAGTTTATCATTTCTTTTTTGAAGTGTTCAAATAGTTTCTATTACATTTCTATCCCAAGGATCCTAAATATTAAATGATATACTTGGACCAAATAGTCTTCAAAAAACTGATAAAAAATATATTATCTACATATAATTCATCTATATTCTAATATTTTATTATAACAATTAAATTAACTTTTAGCACACTTTGAGTAGATGAAATGGTAGGTCCATATTTTTGAGGAGTATTTTCATGATTATCACTATAATACCAGCACTCAATGTTGTCTATTACAAATAATTGAAAACATTGAGACCCCCCTAGTTGATGAATTTGGAATACCTAGTCTAGGATATATTCTAATCCAAAGGAAATTATCTAAACTGTCATCATCTTTATCTGAATAACATGAGTTATCTTTGTGAGGGTCATCTAAAAAACCATAGGCACACACATTAGTTTCCATAATGTCCCAATAATTATTCTTCTCTCCATGATATGGTAAAGGGATAGTGGATTTATATTGTCCTAAATACATAAAAGGAAGGACCTCACTATTATCCTCATGGGCTACCCTGGTTTCCCAACCATTATCAACAATTAATATTTCTTCTTCCTCATATGTGAATTTTTAGACTTTTTCATATTATTTAAATTCAATAGAATATTATTCAACTATTTAATTTTGATTTATACTTAGATATATTAGATCCATTTGTCAAACTGTATATCTTATAGGGTCAAACATCTCATAATACTTATTAGACTCATGCACCAATTCATTTTTCTCTTGGTTCTAATTAATTCTGATTTGCCTAAAAATCATCTGATTCAAGGAAAATCATTTTTCGAGGATATAATTTCCTCACCATGTGGAAATAAATTATTATACTATGAAATGGAATAAATCAATTTGGATATGGAAGATAATTAAAACTGGAATAGGTCTTAAACATCTCATTTAAGTTCGTCATCACATATACTTTCATGTTGATTTGAAATCCATTTTTATTAATAAAAGGAAGAAAAAAACCAGTTCTTCAGGATACAAGAATTTTAATTATTGACATAGATAAAATATTGGATGAATTTATCTACAAATTTATGGTCACTACTATGTTCTAAAACAATTTGACTTTTGGGTGATATATTCACCATCAGTTGTTGCAAATTATTTGGAATTTCATTTTTGATAATATTTATTAGATATAAACTATGGTAATATTTATGTTCAACCTTATATGTTTTATGTAATATTCTTTCATAGTGTTTTGATGAAAACTTAAAAGCCACACCATTGACTATTTTTTTAATGGTGTATTATTTACCAATAAGAATAAATTCAAAATTCATAAAAAAATCCTTAACTAGAAGTACATATAATGATTCAACATTTTCTATAAACCAATCATACCATATTTTAATATCAATAAAATTACAAAATATTGATTTAATCCACTATATAAACTGTTCATCCAATTACTTTTCATCATTATATGGTCAGTTTATCGAATTTGGGTTGTGATGCATCAAAAAATTATTATTCTACATTTATCTTCAATATATTTATTTTTAAGAGGGGATTTGACATGAGTTATAGGACAATGATCATGTTTCATACTCAAAATTACCACACTTCAGTCTCAACTAGGATTGATTGTGTTTTATATGTAGTTTTGTGTAAGTGTCAGTCATTAGCAGATAATTCTTTGAAAGGATGCAAGGGGTTTTATGGTAAAGGTAGGGGTCAAATTAGATTCTAATTTAAATTTAATTTAAAAAAATAAATGGATATAAAATAATTATAAACATCATTAAAATCCCACAAAAATGACTTATAAAAAAATTCAAATAAAATATATATGGTAGGTATACTAATTTTGGATTCACAAAAACTACAGTAAGGCATAATAGTTATCTTTACAAGACACTCAAGTTATCTATAGTTAATGTGACCTCTTGGAGATTATATTTAATTATTGAATAAAAAATCATCGTAAAACTGCATGAATATTAAATATGTATTATTTATAAATAAATTAAATCTCTTTTATAGCTTGTGACACATGTAACAATAAGTTTAAATCAAAAGTGATTCACTATTTAAATTTCATTATTTAAATATGACTATTTTATCCCATCCATAAAGTAAAAGTTTATGAATAGTACTGAGTAAAATATGAAAATTATATGGTTTAGACATGAATAAATTAAATTTATTTTTCATCTTATAATTATAAATAAAATAATATCCATTTTAAATTAAAAGAAACATTTTTTAAACTATTTTTTTTCTAAAAGGTGATTTAGTCACCCTTTGTGTACATAATTAAAAATTATTTTTTACAAATTCTATAAAATGTATTTTAAAAAAATATAAAATAATTGAATCCGTATAATTTAAATAATCTAATTTGGACCTCATAATTTTTTTACCATATTGAATAGTGAAAATATTGAACAATATTCACCACGGTTAAGGTAAAAATGGTTTTTCCGGGGTGTTAAACTAAGATGATAAATATTAAGAAGGACCAAAAAAAGACTAATTAATATTTTAATGTCATATATAGAACATACATTTTCTATGGATTTAATGGGATCAATTTATTATTCTTTATCAATAAGAAAAATGTTGGTGTAGTTCATTCTGTTCAAAAATTTCATACTAGTCCTCTCCCGTAATTATTAAAGGCAACCAACTCACCTCTCCATTACACACAACCAATACTCATTTAATCACCAATAATTTCTTATATAAATTAATTATTCACATTCCATAATCATATACTCCATGGTTTTTTTCAATATCTTATCTTGGAAGGCTTTTGTGGAAACTAAAAGAAGTTGTCCGAAAAAGAGGTAACATATTTTACTAATCATTTTATTATATTTATTATTACAACTTATTAAATTATTATTAAAAAAATATAATATAATAATTTTAGTATATTAAAAATGAATATGTGTTTTCACATTATGGAAAATTAATACAACCATATCCTCCTCCCTTAAATGGTAAATTAATCTGTTGATCGTGTGTACGGTGTATTATCACATCTTGAATAGAAAAATCGATTTCTATCACTACTTATCACATATTGATATAGTGATGTTTTAAATATTAATATATACTATTTTTGATATTATTATATCCCAAGATTATATTTTCACATATACCTTCTTACAATCAACTCTATAGATAATATGATACCGTTTCTCATGTGTACAACAAACTACAGCCTCACAAAGCGATGTGATTCATTTTTAACTTACACATTACATTGAATGTAATAAAGATTAAATTATTGTTTATATATGAAAATAATACAACATTAATAATTATATTAAATTAATTTATACTTTAATTTCTAACATTTTCTTCCATTTTAAAATTATAGCATATTTCTTATGTTTGATGGACTGCATCCTCATGAAATAATGTCATTCATTTCTTTAATTTAAATTACCTAATTATATTTATTGTTTTTGTATGGATATTTTAGAAATAATATTATATTTATGATATAATTATAATATATGGAATAAAAAATAACTCATACCTTCTTTCTATCATGATCTTCAAAAAATAAAATTGTTACTCGTGTATACATGTACCCTATCATCTCCATGTATGTAATGTAGTGAATTTTTCATAAAAATCATTCATTAATGGATAAAAAAGAATTAATTATTATATAAAATTAATAATTATATATTTTTTTATTTCTATAAATTAGTAAATAATAATTTCTTTGACCTTAGTTAACAAATTAATGTGATTTTTGATGTAGTAGTCATTTATCATTACAACAACGGACATATGATTAATTATTTAGGTAATTGAATTTCAAATGCTAAAAATTTAAATAAAAGGAATAATAAATTTAAAAAAGGTTTTTATGAATGTAAATAATTAAAAAATATTTTTAGTAATTAGGATGCTAAATTATGAACATGACAGATCATGCTCCATGTAAGGGGTCACTCTAATCCACCCTTTCCTATGGTTTTTGATCCTTTCCTATTAAAACAATTTTTCCTCCCTCATTAATTTTATGTAATGATTTTAAATTCCTTATGTATAACACTTACATAAATAATTATTTTATTATCCCTTTTATTTATGGGTTTATACTTGTGTTATTACCATTTCTCAAGATCCTTCACTAGAAACCTTCTATTGATTATAGTATGAATCAAGTTTATTCACCCCATGTTAATTCCATGGGTAAATATTATTATATTTTTTTATTTCATTTCATTTTTATGGAACAAAAATATCATTAAAATACTATGATGTGATTTATAATATGATTATTCAATTCATTGTGTAAGGTTTTGGTCACATGAGGCATCATGTATGTGATCATGGAGTAAACATAATAAATTATGGTATTTTTTTTCTTGTTGTGATACGGTCTAGGCAGTTAGCACTGACTCATGTTTATGTCATATTATATGTTGTTTCTAAATTTCTTTTATTTACAAGATCTTATGTTACTATTCCCTTTATGTTATAATTTCACTTTAGTAATCCTCTATCCTCTCTTTTATTATATCTTGTAGTACCTTTGGCTTGAATGTAGTAATTCATTAAATTGTTTGTTCCCATACTGGTATCATTATATCACCCCCTTATTTATGTATTCCACAAGTTATCCAATGATTTTTTAGGATCTCAAATAGATTTTAGGATCTCACTATGGAGAATAAAATAAATATTCTATTTTTATTTTTCTCTGTCTATAGTATGAACTTATTCATCTGATTTTAATATAAATGTACAATCCTTTTATCGAATTAATGTATATTTATGTCTATGAATAATGTTATGAAATGAGTAAATTACTTGGTATCTATGTTTTCTATCAAAATAATGGTTTTGATAACCTTTGGAATTTGGATGAGAAAACATCATTGAGTATTCATAGGATATGCTTAATAATATTTCCATGTATATCAAAATATCTTATAATATAAGTGAATTGTTGAAATGGTGTTTCACAATAAATTAAATTCATTTGTCAATACCAAAAGTGCCTTTTGTTCTACAAAAAATTTACCTAGGTGAAATGTATTCTTAACAGTCACATAAGGCTTGAGTTTACTATTTTCTAGTATATGAAAACATGCCTTACTGAAAACTCTGTTTGACAACACTAGTGGATATTTTTATAAAATTCACAAACTTTATATAAATAATTATGAAGAATGTGAATACCTTATTTGGCTAGAAAAACAATTATAGAATGCACTATTGATAACCTAGGATGAAACCTAGAGACTCAGAAGATAGGATGTAATTATAATTTATAAGTTATTGCTCCCATGTTTATTGTTTTCCATTGTGTACATTTATTAGTTAATATATTATCATTTTTTCCATCTATTTTATAGTGGGTAATAGGAGAAACTATCCCAATAACCAATATCAAAATTAATTTGATCATTTATTCACTGATATTACTAATATCATGTCTGTGGGAGATAATAAATCCATTAATTTAGTGAATCAATCAACTCATGTTATGAATAATAAAATGAATCTAGAAAAACATCCTCATCCACAAGACATGGATCAAGTTGTATTTCAATATTTTATGCAACAAGGTCCCATACCATTTGTGTATCTTCTAATCAGCTCATCACTGAACAGTGTATTAAATCTATTAATTAAATATTCTTTTTCTTCCATTATATGGAGAAAAAAAATATTTTGTTAGGTTTTTATTATATTGAGGGTGAAGAAGTTCAGTGATGGACAGTAATACATAATATAGATTTTGAAGAAGGTTTTTTATTCCTTGAAATGGGAATATTTCTAGAAAATATTTTTTAATAACAAATTTCCCAAAACACATAGCTTTAAAATATAGTGGTATTTCATTTTCTAATGTATAATGAATAAGATTCTATTAGGGCTGATAAGGAAAAAATCACAATGTTATCACGGTATTCCTATGACATTATTATCGTCTTGAAAAAGAGATTTGGACGATTTTCTTTTGTGGGTTAAATACAAATATATGAAAATATTTTTCTCTTTGTAACATTGTTATATATTAATATTCTCTATGTTGTGAAATCAAGGATTAGGTGATGATCAATGACTCCAAATGGACTTGTGGTAGTAGAGAAAAAAATAAAAAACTGAGTTTCATTTGCACCATAAATTAATAAATCCCCTTGAGTGCTGAAACCCCATCATCCCAATTTTCAAAAGTCTGGAAGAAGAATCCAAGAAACTATATAAGTGGAACAAAAAGATTCATCATGTGTGCGAAAGATAAGAATATGGACAATAAATGTCATAGGTAAATGAATAATCCCACTAATTAAGAACTAGGGAGGATCGTTCAAATAAAAACAACACTATTAATATGATATTTTCACTATATGGATCATGGGAATAATGAAAAAAATAACATAAACCGGTGTTTTTCTATGACAATCATCAAAAACTACTTCCAATGCAGTTTATTTGGGAATATATAATCACTAATGATCAGGTTGATGTCCAAAATAATGTAGTGAAATGTATTATACATATTCATTCAAGAATATAAACAGGCTTTTTAATTATGGTTCTACAAATTCATTCATATCATTCATTTTTGAAGAGAAATTTAAAAAATACCTAAAAAATATGTGGTTGGAGCTATCTTTGAATCCAACTAACAAAGATACAATTTTAGTCCAAGTATTTAACTCTTCACCAATATATTCTTATTGACTTTATATTCAAAGATATTTCATCATACTTATTTTAGTATAGGTTGCCTCTATTTCGTTCTTCGATTGTATATATATATATATAATTCCAACATCATCTATTGAGAGAGGGAGATAACTGTTCTTGTCCCAATTCATCCTTTTATTCTATAAAAGTTTATCTAGGGGGAGGAATATTCACTAGAACCTCCTTTATATGCATGCATATTTTTTCTATATTACAACCATATGTCAATCAAATGATTATGAAAAAGGATATAATCATGTTTTAAGACATACCCATTTTGAGGGCCTATACATATGTATTCCTTGAAGAGTATTATGGCCTTCCTCCTAACTGAGTGTTTGAATTATCAGTCGAAATTATACCTAGATCTCATACTATATCAAAGAATCCATATAGAATTGACAACATTGAAATGGAAATACTGAATAATTAGTTACAATAGAATTAATAAAAAGGTTTCAATATTTCTGAGTGCTTCACCAGGGGGGTTTAGTTTCCTCCTTATCAAGAATATTAAATTTTCAATATACCTCTATATTTACAACCATAAACTCAAAAAAATAAAATAATGAACAAGTGTCCCTTTCCAGGGTAGTTAAATTTTTTGTTCAACAACATGGAGATTAATATTTCTCTAAGGTTGGCCTTCATGAATGATATCAACAAATAAGTTTGAAGAAGGTTGATATTCCCTGTATTTCATTTCTAAAATGTTTTGGGTACTATTATTTCATTATGTTTCATTTTAGACTTTCTGGTGATCCAAAATGATTTTATGGAATTGATAAAAAGAGTACGAATCTAGTTTCTCTTCAAATTTTTGGTATTTTTTATATATGACATTTTGATTTTATCCATTTGAATGGAGGATCATGAATAGAATTTAAATATTTTGTTAAGGTATTTTATAGAGGATAACCAATGTGAATTGAACAATAATCGCGAGTTTAGGGTGATAGAACTATTATTTATGATGAATATTCTCATAAGAAATGGAGTATCAATAAAAACTTATATGAAAAGGGAAATCAAAGATTTTTTATTACTAGGTTCTATACCGGAGATCTAGAGTATTCTTGGATTAACATAGAATTAAAGATGATATGTGAAAAACATTTCTTGATTTTGAAACTCACTAACCAAGAAGAAGCTGAAAAGAATAAAATTTTTCTATCCTTGTGAACATGAAGGGATATTTATGGATTTGGGAAATATGTATATCACTACACTAGTAAATACACTTGAATATTATTGGGAACATTTTTTGGTTCATAGTAATAAATAAAATATGGTTATTTGATTTTTAATAATGTCGTATAATATAGTGAAAAATTATGCCCTAATGTAGTTTAATGATATTGAGAAGAACTATCCCATGCATGAATTGTATTTTTATGTAGTGATGATTTCATGGAAGATCTAGTGACATTATATAACACCCCGAGATTCCACGATACGCTTCTTATTCAATAATGCAATAGCTTGCATTGTACGCAACTTCGAGTTCTAACACACCGCAACCAATCAAAGTAGAAGTTATGAATAGTAATCCAAACTTTTTGAAATTATATAAATTTTATATTTTAAAATGGGCTTCATTTTTGGATTAGGAATATCTAAATTAGCCTATGTTTATTATTTGGTATTTTTGTGAGAACTTCAAATTTTTTATGAATAGTGAAAAATACTTGAAAACAACTTTTTTAATCAAAATAATTTATAGTGATAAATTTTAATATTCAGTGGTTTTAAAGTGTAATTAGAATATATTTTTACCATTTTATCCAATGGTGTTCATTATAATTAATTTCACTTTGAAATTGGGCATAAACAATTGTCATTCATTTGATATATATTGTTTTTAAAAACGTGCTATTTGTTGTGACAACGAGAATTAGTTATAAAATTAATTAATGCAACTTATATTTTTGTAATTATTTAAAATAGACATCATTTTTGAATTCGGAATATCAATTATAGCTTAGGCTGAAATTTTGGAATTGTTCTGAAAAACATCAATTTTTGATGAATAGTGAAACCACTAAGTGGTAGTTAAAAAAACTGATTTTTCAATTAAATGAAACATTACCACTTCTGTGATTTTATTTTCAAAAATCCTTCATACATGGTTGTAATTAGGAAGTAAAATCTGGCTCAATGGGATTAAAATAATTTTTTGGCGAATAGTATCTTTTAAGTTTAATTAATCACGATTAAAGGTAATTAGTGAAATTTAAGGCAAAAATGGTATTATAAAAATATGAAATGACCCTTAAACTTTTCATAACCTGATTGGATGATTCATGGCCGACCAATATAATCCATGGTTCAACTTGGGGACCCCATGGAGCCACTTTTGTAGGAAAATGACATTAAAAACGTTTTATTTAATGTTAAAATAAAAATGTCACAAACATGAGTTGTTTTACTAAAACAATTTTTAAATGGGGTTATACTAGTCATATTTTTTACTATAAATATTCATTAAAAATATAGAAATATTTCCTAAATCATGATAATTTTTTTATAATTTTTAGACATTATATAAATTAAATTATTTATGACATCATGATGATGCATCTGTTACCTCATAAATTAACGATTTAAATAAAATGAAAATATAATGTAAAATATAAGACTTAAACTTTTCCAAAACCTATTGGATGAGTATATTTATAACCCTTATCACCTTATACTAGAAATATATAAGTACGAGA
Organism: Viscum album; assembly: GCA_963277665.1. NCBI lineage: Eukaryota > Viridiplantae > Streptophyta > Magnoliopsida > Santalales > Viscaceae > Viscum > Viscum album. Next base: position 884,663,163 of record OY728139.1, on the reverse strand, counting down.
CCTTTAAAATTAGAAACTAATTATATAATAATGTGACATTTCATGACTTTCGAAGAATGCACCTCCTCTCCTCTTATAAATGGCCCCCACCACTACCAATGTATTCACACTTTCAAGCCATTTGGCTTGGCAAAACTCTACCTAAATACTCTCCCAACTTCTCTCCCTTACTCCAAGAATCCTCACCTTGGGTAGAAGTCTTCCCAAGGAAGCCTTTGGCTCAAATCAAAAAGAGTTACCTGATTTTAGGGTAATGTCTTCCCTAATATTGTTTTGTTTTATTTTTCTTCTCCAATCGCCTAAACTCTCTTTATTATTTTCTTTTGTAACAACACCAGTATATTAAATATAATAGGATGTTGTTATAAGAAGGATTCAAGCTACACTTACACACACCACATCTAATGATTAAAGAACATACTCTTTCTGTGGATGGCGAATTTCTGCCTCACAAAACGATGATTGTTCAACAATCATATAACACCATAAAACGTGGCCATTAAGATGTCTGTATATTTATATATAATATTTAATATGTTTATGTTTCACTTAATCTTCTGTATTTTTCATTTATGGCATACCTTTATGGTTTCCATTATGGGTAAACACGATATTTTCATTTTAGGAAGTGCGGACTACCGCCCCCTCAAAGTGATTTGCATCGTGAATACAATATGTGGGATGTATAAAGGATGTAGTAAATGGTATTATACATTATATTATACTATAATTATATTATACCTTTATATCATTATGTTTCATTCCATTAAAATATTAAATTGAAATGCAAGTAGCGTTCATGCGTACGTACGACTTGTGGTCTCCATGAATGGTGCATTTCATTTCTTACATCTAAATGTTATGTAATATTATAAATGAATGTATATACTGTATATATATGTTATATATGATATCTACATCATGAATATAATTATTGATATAATGGATATTTTACCACATGAACAAAGTGTAATTATAAGAAGTATATTTTTGACTCAAGTACCAAAGATCAACAAAACAACTGTTATAAACATAAATAATTACATAATTTTCATAACATTGTAATAAGTGATATAAAAAGGGGTAATGAACTTTAAAAGGTTCTTAATCAAGTGGAGATTAACTTTAGTTTATTATTCAGGAGGTTAAAGAGCGGTCGAGTCAAGTCGGACACGAGGTAAGGGAACTTCTTAACCCAATTTTCGTTTTTTGGGTTAATCTCCTACTGTTATATTATGTCATGATATTATTATGTACTATCTTGTATTTTTACTTTAATTATGTGTAATTATAGTAAATACACATAATTGATCTATTTTATTTAAAAAAAATGATCTTTGTAAAGACTTCATCTCAATCTCCTTTCATTGAGGAATATTTTGTTTTATACACAACATTCCATTATACGGTGTATAAACCCCTTTGACTTTTACTTTTATTCAAAAACGAATCTTCTTATACAAAGCATTTTTACTAAATGAGAAAAGGAATGTTTTATCTTACGTATGCGGCGACAACGACTTCTCCACCGCCGTGACTATTATTTGAGTTTCGGGTACCTCTATAAGCCATAACGTTTTTTAAATGAAAAATAAATACAAAGTTTTAATTTTAGTTTATTTTGGAATTGAAAATGGTTTTGAAAGTGTTTTTATTATATCAATGTGTTGTATTGATATCTTTTGATTGAAATGTGTAAATGTTATGTTTACTTTATTCATGTTTTATGTGATACGATTATGTTATGGTTTATGATATGTTTAAACCTATTCATATGAGGAATGCATTGGACTTAATAAGTGACAGGTGGAGCCCGCTATAGCTCCTCGATGCATCGACAGGTGTCATAAGACAAACTAGTGTCTTGGCACGAGGCCTTGAAAAAATCTTATTTGTGTTCTTGGCACGAGGCCTTGGCTATGTGGTTATGATAGTCTGGAATTATGCATTCCATCATTATGAAAGTGGTTATTGATATTGTATGTGACTATTCGACCAGTAAAATATCCATGTGAATTAGTAAATGGCATTATCTCATTTTACTTTTTCCATATTATGTTTATGTTCATGTTTAAAAGGATTTTGTTTTAGTTATACATTGCCTTAAATGGTTATATTTACTTATGAAAGCTTCTGCAATATTGTTATCCTTACTGAGCATCTGAGCTCACCCCTTTCAATGTTTTATTATTTTTCAGGATGTGAAGAAGTATTTTATGAATGACCTGCAGGGTTAGTCAGAAGAGGATATGAGTGTGGACTATGGAGACTTTGTTGGTGTAGTTTTTCACATTATGATGTAATGTAACTTCTATGAATGTATCTAGTGTTTCCAAGTATACTAAACTAATCGTTCTTTTAAGACTTGATCTTTTGAGATCATTCCAATGTTACACAATAATGCACTGACGCTGGGTAACTGGGGTCGGGGCATTACAGTTGGTATCAGAGGTAGTTTAGTACTAACCTTGGAAGCTAGATTTAGATAAACTCTGATTAGATAATATAGCCCAAAGATAGACATTGAGGATTAGTATAGAAGAACTTTCTTGAATTTTGCTATTATAAGGATGTTGTGAGTTTTCCGAGCAATATATCCCTGTCTGGATACGAGCAGGTAGAGGCGGCTCTGGATCATATATACCTAGGGGTAAAACCCGAAAACACCGCTTTGAGCTAGGCTTGAACGGGAATTGGTGCACGACAACTGGCCTTGCTGCACTCTTGGTTACGACACTCCCGTGGGATATGCTTAGGATAATTATAATTTTCTTTACAAACCATTATGAAGGGATTATGAGTACATACTTCTTCAAAGAAAACATTTTTATGATTATGGATTATATCCATAAATAGTTAAATTTATGTTAAGTATTTTACAAGAATGGAATTATGTATTTTAATTCATAAAATAATATAGTTTATACCATTGTTTAGAAATGGCGCCTAGTGGGAGGAATGGAAACCGTATCCGTGCATGCACTCCATGTAGGGATTTCCATATTACTCAAGATAATTATTATAAATCTGGGGATAAAACTGGTGCTGATAAAATTATTACCATACTGGGACAACTCACTCAGGTTATAAATAATAACTTTACTCCTATTGAGCACCGTGATCCACAACGTGGAGGATCAATGTTAGACCGCTTCATGAGGCAACAACCACCAACATTTAATGGGGGTAAAAATCCATTAGTCGCTAAGCAATGGATAAACTCCTTAGAGAAAATATTCCATGCCTTGGGGAGTAGCAAAAGGGAGACGTTTTTCATGGCAGTTTACCGCCTCACGGGAGATTCCGATCAGTGGTGGTCGCTGATTCAAAACACAAAGGAAGATGATGAAGTATATAATATGGAATGGAGGGAGTTCAAAGAGCTTCTCTGAGAAAAATATTTTCCTCATGACCATCGAGTAGATATGGAAAGGCAATTTCTGAGTCTGAGACAAAAGGAGGATGAGAATGTCGCAAAGTATGAGGCCAGCTTTTCAAGGTTAGTGAGACATGCTGCAGATTATGTACGTAACCCAAGAAGTATGATTGATCGTTTCTTTGATGGGCTAAAACCGTTTCTCCATCGATCCTTAGTCTCACAATCCTTCTCGTCATATGAAGATATTTTCTCATGTGCTATCAAGACAGAAAAGGAATTATCTAAATCGTATAACAATAAAGTAAAGAACGAAAAGAATAGAATGGTGGAACAAGAGACATATAAACAAAATAATGGAAAGAAGGATTTTCCATTATGCGATAATTGTGGGAAAAATCACCCTGGTACATGCCTGAAAGGAATGAGAGTTTGTTACAAATGTGGAGAAAAAGGTCACCAGGCTCGTGATTGAAAAGGAAAGAAAGAGGCTATCAATGTTTAATGCTACAATTGTAGGGAAATGGGGAATTATTCAAATGAATATCCTAAGCGTCCTGGAAACTTACCTCAGAAAAGGCCAAGTGATCAAGGACCATCTTATGCTGTTACTACAGTTGAAGCGGAATAATTAATGTATTGGTGCTTTTGGACTCAAGGATTATATTCTGGTTATAAAAATAATGTGATATATATAAGTATTGTTCTGTATTACTTGTTGTTATAATTAAGGTTTTAATATGATGAAGGAAATCCTATTTTTATTATGTGACAATAAGAGAAACATTACTTTGTTTAGGGAATCTAATGTTACAATTGATTTTGGAATTTAAGGACCTTTTTGAGAAAGTCTAGACGGAGGTATTTTGGATAACTATAAAGGTTGGAATGGAGTAAGTTGAACTTTGGATAGTATTGTTTATGGTTAAAACATTTATGAAGATTATTTTGGAATATTATAATACTATAGTTTTAGGAAAAGGACAACCTGCAGTTTGGGGGATAACCGGTCGCGTCGGACAAAGCTGTAGGAATCGAACCCACAACCATAGTGCGACAGACCTGTATTACCTAACACTAGCCTACAAGAGGTCCCTGGTCATTAAAAAATAGTATTCCTAATCTAAATGGTATGTGGTAATATTTGGAACCTTATACAATTATGATAAATAGAATATTTTTGAGTTTTGTTACCATTTAGAGTGAAAGATGGGTTTGTGGTAAATATTTATTAAAGAATGAAAGTCTACATGACAAGTATGTATATTTCCTTAGGTTCTTAGTAAATCTCCTAAATAAATTCCTCAACTTTATAAAAAGTAACTGGAAAAAAATGTTGTCGGATAACTTTTCCTAATGGGGAATCAATGATCATTTAACCAATCAAAAGTTTGTGATTTTCTTATAGTTAACTTTCTCCTAATCCTATTTTCTACAACTCTCCATCAAACCTTGATGGTTTGTTTTTCTTCCATATCCATATTTTCATAGAATCCTAGTATGGGCTATCTCGGGTGTCCTTTGTACTTCTCTTTCTTTCTTTTAATATTATATTTATATTAACCTTATTTCCGATGTGGGTTTTCCACAAAGGTATTTTTTATTTTCAACCTTTTATTTTTAAAGAAAAATTTCAAATTGCGAGGACACAATTTATTGAAGGAGGGGAGAATGTAACACCCCGGGCTTCCATGATACGATTCTCATTCAATAATGCAATAGCTTGCATTGTACGCAACTTCGAGTTCTAACACACCGAAACCAATCAATGTAGCAGTTATGAATAGTAATATCCACTTTTTGAAATTATATAAATTTTATATTTTAAAATGGACTTCATTTTTTGATTCGGAATATCAAAATTAGCCTATGTTGATCTTTTGGTATTTTTGTGAGAACTTCCAATTTTTTATGAATACTAAAAAATACTTAAAAACAACTTTTTTAATCAAAATAATTTAGAGTGATAAATTATACTATTGAGTGGTTTTAAAGTTTAATTATAATATATTTTTACCATTTTATCCAATGGTGTTCATTATAATTAATTTCACTTTGAAATTGGATATAAACAATTGTAAATCTTTTGATATATATTGTTTCTTAAAAACACGCTATTTGTTGTGACAGCGGGAATTAGTTATAAAATTAATTAACGCAACATATATGTTTTTAATTTTTGAAAATAGACATCATTTTTCAATTCGGAATATAAATTATAGCTTAGGGTAATATTTTGGCATTGTTCTGAAAAACATCAATTTTTGATGAATATTGAATCCACTAAGTGTTAGTTAAAAAAACTGATTTTTCATTTAAATGAAACATTACCACATCTGTGATTTGATTTTCAAAAATCCGACATACATGGTTGTCATTAGGAAGTAAATGTGGTTCAATGGGATTAAAATAATTTTTTGGAGAATAGTAACTTTTAAGTTTAATTAATCACGATTAAAGGTAATTAGTGAAATTTAAGGTAAAAATGGTATTATAAAAATATGAAATGACCTTTAAACTTTTACTACCCCTATTGGATGAGTAATGGACGACCATAAAAATCCATGGGTCAACTTGGGGACCCCATGGATCCACTTTGGTCGGAAAATGACATTTCAAACATTTTATTTAATGTTAAAATAAAAATGTCCCAAACCCGAGTTGTTTTACTAAAACAATATTTAAATGGGGTTATAAAAGTCATATTTTTGACTATAAATATTAATTAGAAAGATAAAAATCTTTCCTACATCTTGATAAATTTTTTATAATTTTTATACATTAAATAAATTAAATTATTTATGACACCATGATGATGCAGCGATTACCTCATTAATTAATGATTTAAATAAAATGAAATGATAATGTAAAATCATAGACTTAAACTTGTCAAAAACCTATTTAATGAGTATATTTAGAACCCTTATCACCTTATCCTCTAAATATATAAGTGTGGGACCTTTAAAATCCGAAACTCATTATATAATAAAGTGACATTTCATGACTTTCCAAGAATTCCCCTCCTCTCCTCTTATAAAAGGCCCCCACCACTACCACCTTATTCACAATTTCAAGCCATTTTGGTCGGCCAAACTCTAACCACATACTCTCCCAACTTCCCCCCCTTAAACCTAGAAGCCTCACTTTTGGCAGAAGTCTTCCCAAGGAAGCCTTTGGCTCAAATCAAAAAGAGTTACCCGATTTTAAGGTAATGTCTTTCCTAATGTTGTTTTGTTTTATTTTGTTTCTCCAACCCCCTAAACTCTCTTTATTATTTTCTTTTGTAACAAAACCAGTATCTTAAATATACTAGAATGTTTTTATAATAAGGAATCAAGCTACACTTACACACACCTACATCTAATGGTTAAAGAACATAATGTTTCTGTGGATGGCGAATTTCTCAAGAAACGATGATTATTCAACACTCATATAACACGTTCGAAGGTGTCCATTAAGATGTCACTATATTTATATATGATTTTTAATATGTTTATGTGTTACTTAAGCTTAAGTATTTTTCATTTATGTCATACCATTATGGTTTCTATTATGGGTAAACATGATATTTTCATTTTAGGAAGTGCGGACTACTGCCCCCTCAAAGTGATTTGAATCGTTAATACCATATGTGGGATGTATAAAGGATGGATTAAATGGTATTATACATTATATTATACTGTAATTATATTATAACTTTATATAATTATGTTTCATTCCATTAAAATATGAAATAGAAATGAAAGTAGTGTTCATGCGTACGTACGACTTAAAGTCTCCATGAACGGTGGATTTCATTTCTTACCTCTAAATGTTATGAAATATTATAAATGCATGTATATACTAGATATATATGTTATATATGATATCTAAATCATGAATATAATTATGGATATAATGGATATTTTACCACATGAACAAAGTGTAATTATAAGTAGTATATTTTTTACTCAAGTACCAAAGATCGACAAAACGAGTGTTATTAACATAAATAATTACATAATTTTCATAACATTGTAATAAGTGATATAAAAAGGGATAATGAAAATGAAAAATGTTCTTAAGAAAGTAGAGATTAACTCTATCTTATTATTCAGGAGGTTAAAGTGCGGTCGAGTCAAGTCGGGCACGAGGTAAGGGAACTTCTTAACCCAGTTTTCGTTCTTTGGGTTAATATCCTACTTTCAAATTATTTAATGATATTATTAAGTCCTATCTTGTATTTGTACATTATTTATGTGTAATTACAGTAAATACACAAAATAGATCTATTTTATTTAAAAAATGATCTTTGTAAAGACTTCGTCTCAATCTCCTATCATTGAGGCATATTTTGTTTTATACACAACTTTCCATTATATGGTGTATAAACCCCTTTGACTTTTACTTTTATTCAAGAGGAATCTTTTTATACAAATCATTTTTACTAAACGACAAAAAGAATGTTTTTTCTTATATATGCGGCGACAATGAATTCTCCGCCACCGTGACTATTATTTGAGTTTCAGCTTCCTCTATAAGCCATAAATTTTTTTAAAATGAAAAATAAATACAATGTTTTAATTTTACTTTATTTTGGTATTGAAAATTGTTTTGAAAGTGTTTTTATTATATAAATGTGTGGTATTGATATCTTGTGATTTAAATGTGGAAATTTTATGTTTCCTTTACGCATGTTTTATGTGATACGATTATGTTATGGTTTATGACATGTTTAAACCTGTTCATATGAGGAATGCATTAGACTTAATAAGTGACAGATGGATCCTGCTATAGCTCCTCGATGCATCAGTAGGTCTCATGAGACAAACTAGTGTCTTGGCACGAGGCCTTGACAAAATCTTATTTGTGGTCTTGGCACGAGGCCTTGGCTACATTGTTATGATAGTCTGACATTATGAATTCCATCATTATGAAAGTGGTTATTGATATTGCATGTGATTATTCGGCCAGTAGAATATCAATGTGAATAATTAAATGGCATTATCTCATTTTAATTTTTCCATATTATGTTGAAGTTCAAGTTTAAAAAGATTTTGTTTTAGTTATACATTACCTTAAATTTTTATATTTACTTATAAAAGCGTCCGAAATATTGTTATCCTTGCTGAGCATCTGAGCTTACCCCTTTCAATGTTTGAATATTTTCCAGGATGTGAAGAAGTATTTTATGAATGACCTATAGTGTTAGTCAGAAGAGGATATGAGTGTGGACTATGGATGTAAAGACCCATAAATTTCAAGGAATTTTTTTCTTAATTTTCTTTGGAATTTTACAAGAACACAGTTTCTGACGGCACCTGATTCTGAGGCCCGGTGTGCCCAGAATCATTTTCCGAAATTTGGCTCGGGTATGTTCAGTGAATGAACGAGCAGGTTTTTCTAACTTTGGAACTGGTGCTCGGAATCGAATTCCGAGGGCACCGATGGAATCGCAGCGCCGGTACTTTCTTAGAAACGCCTCTTTCGGAGTTGCGTTTTCTTGGGTGTGGTTTTTAATTTTTGGGCTTAAGTTAAGAAATAAAATAATGTTGTATGACAAACTTTATTTTATTTCACTTAAAGCCACTTAAAGACACTTAAATCTACTTAATCTGAGTTAAAGAGGATATGGTGAAATTCAAAATATCCTACCCTCTTGGTAGGATATTTGTGATGTGGGGCCCGCACGAGCCCCACCGTTTCTTTTCCGCTAAGTAACGCACCCTTGAAAACCCTTTTTAATGAAGGTCATCTGGGGTGTTTTCATAAACAATTTAATGCTCCTATTAATTGGGCTGTTAGTTCGTTGAAATTAATTCTATGAATTAATGGTTTGTTACTTAGTTTGTTTTTCAATTTGTTGGCATGTTAATAAAATAAGACCAACACACCTGTCTTCTTGAGGTTGGTTCGTTGAGAGGATTTGACAGAACCCTTAAGTCCTTCATCCTCCTTCGCAAAGAATGTGAAGAATGCAAAGAACGCGAAGAACGCGAAGAACACCGACCTTCGATGAAAGGCGACAAAGAACGCCGAGACCTCGGAGATCGACGACGCGACACCACGTACTGCGACGCTGACGATTCTTCTCCCGCGACAGATATTTGATCATCCGTTGAGGTAAGAGTTTGCGGACCTTTTAATTCTTGTGGTTTATAGAAACAAAAAGGATTTAATTGTTATAATTAAATCTGTATGTTATTGATCCTCAGAGTTCGTCGACACAACGCCGTATACCGCGACGATGCGACGCCCTTCCGCGAGGCGACGAAACTCTTCTTCCGCGACGATCAATTCCGAGAAGAATGCACGTTTAAATACTTCGACGAGGTAGGAGTTTTATTTGAGAACAATCTTTATTCCCAGGGTTGTTTCTTTTAAATCAAAGAACCCAGATCAAAGTTCAATTTTAATTTTATTAAAATTGTGTCTTGCTTGTTATTCATGCGTTGAATATATTCCCGATTGTTATCACCTAACGCGGAGGGTGCGGGCCAAACAAACACGGCCCAACAACCCTCCACAGTTTTCTGTTGATGCGCGGATTGGCGGACGATGATAAATAGGGCCGCAATGGCGATTTGAGGGTCTGGCTGTAAAGAATGGGACCCGGGAGGAGCTACAACGCAGACGGAAGTGGGATTGGACCATTAGAGAAACTCCGGTGGCTCGCGGAATCCACCGGCGGCACGGGTCGCTGGCGCGGCGGCGGCGGCCAACCAGAACCACGACTACGTGGGTCCAGTGACACACGGGATGTGGCAAAGCCACGTCCGCTGACCAAGCGCGGCCCCACGCGGGGCTGCGGCACCTCATACCGCGGGGGCAACGCCCCCCGCGGCTTCGTCCGCGCGGCCGCTCGGACGAGCCGAGCCGGTCCGACCCGCCGGGCCGGGTCGCGCCCAATCAGGTCGGACCCGGAACCGGGTCGGGTTGAGCCATGGGGGTTGGGCCGGGTCGGTCCGGGCCCAGACCCCCCGTTTTCGGACCCTTTTCGGTCTTTTTCTCATAACATGGGCTACGGACCTCCGATCGAGGTGTCGTTAGCAGCGATGCGATCCTTGGATCGAGATAGTCGTTTCGGTATATCACAATCAACGTTTTGGAATACATTGGGTTCGGCCGGGTTGGTTCATACACGAAACCAACCTGGCCCTCAGACAGGAAACACTGATATCTTGAACTTCAGACGTCCGATTGACGTGCCGTCGACTTTGATGGATTTCATTAAGTGAGAAGGATCATTTGGATTACTCTGCCCGAGGTTTGGACGTAGGTGGAGTACGGTTGGGTTGGTTTTTCCTTAAAACCCAACCGGGCCCTTGGGACGAAAAAACCAATAACTTTCAGACCGAGCGTCCGATTGACGAGCCGTCTGCGACGATGAGTTCCCGTTGACGATACGGAACTTTTGGATACATCATCTCTGGACTATGTGTCAGTTGATGCATCAGTCTCTTGGCTTGTGGAGAGGACCCTCCTGAACGAGCTTGTTGTGTGCGGAAACCCTAGAGCTGGCTGCGACTTCTACTGTGACGATGACGACTGTACAGAGATCCTCAGTGGATTCGACTGCGACGATGATGAAAACAGTACGGGAATCCTCCATGTTTTCGGCAGTGACCACTACGGTAAATCATTGGATACATCAACTCCGGACTACATGTCAGTTGATGCATCGACCTCTTAGCTCGTGGAGTGGACCCTCCCGGAACGAGCATGATGTGTGCGGAAACCCTAGAGCTGGTTGAGAGTTGACGACTGCTGATCGAACGAATCGGTGTGTTACGGATATCCCAGTGGGGAGCTCTTGGTTGTAGCGGCAGACCCACGGCGGAGGAGCGCTTGGTTGTAGCGGCAGACCCGCAGTACTCAACAGAAGGAGTACCTCTGGAGGCTATGAGGGGGAGCGCTTGGTTGTAGGGGCAGACCCATGACATAGGTGCACTTGGTTGTAACGGCACAGGGGAGTGCTTGGTTGTAGTGGAAGACCCACGACAGAGGTGCGCTTGGTTGTAGCGGCACAAGGAGCGCTTGGTTGTAGTAGCATACCCACGATGGAGGAGCGCTTGGTTGTAGCGGCACGGGGGAGCGCTTGGTTGTAGCAGCATGCCCACAGTACTTGATAGGTGGTGTAATATAGCAGTCCAAGGTAAGAGGGAAGCGCTTGGTTTTAGCGGAATTACCACTTTACTTGATGGAGAGGGAGTTTCCCAATAGCTATGGGTTCAACTTAATGATCGATCATGTGTGGGTCATTGCGGGGGTTAGTAACCTACAGATCCTTTGTGGTTCCAACAACTTAGATGAATAAGTGGCTACATCAGATCATATCTAACATCATATGAAAAAGGTATACCTGTGTGAGATGAATCTTGTTTACTCTCCTATGTGGATTGTGTTGTGCTATCCTGTGTGGATTTACATTTTTCTTTCCTTTGTGGATTGTGTTGTTCTATCCTGTGTGGATTTACATTTTGCTTTCCTTTGTGGATTGTATTGTGCTATCATATGTGGATTTACATTTTTATTTCTTTTGTGGATTGTGTAGTTCTATCCTGTGTGGATTTATGTTTTGATTTCCTTTGTGGATTTTGTTGTGCTATCCTGTGTGGATTTACATTTTTCTTTCCTGTGTGGACTGGGTTGTTCTTGGGCTCGGATGTTGGAGCTAGACAGGAATTGATGACTTAGGTATATGTATGGGCATATACCTAAGCATTTTCGGATGTTACTTCGTGGTTGTATCTTTCCTTTGTGGTTTATCCTTTTTATATTCTGGGAGACCATCGGGGGTCTCGGGGTCCCTACTGATTAGCTTATACTCACCCCTACACGGGCTATGCCCGCACTACTTTGTGTTGGTTGCAGACGACGGACATCGCTGATTGTGGCGGATGCTTGCGGAGTAGGACGGTTCCTGGAGGTAGACCACGGGGCGGGGTGTACTCGGAGCGGATGGCTAGACCGAGGAGCTGTGGAGGCTATCTGTACTCACCTTTCAAGTGGGACTTCTAGAGGACGGCTCGGCGCTGTGGATTTTATTTCAGTTTCTGTTTTTCCCCTTTCAGTTGTACTTTACAGTTGGGCTTGTATTTCCGGCCCCCATTACATTCAGCATATCTTGTTTAATTTTTTACATAGTGTTTTAGTTCCACTTACTCTGTGGTGTTTATTGTTTACTTTACAAAGTCAATGCCTTCCCTTTACCAGGATTTACGCCTTGGTGCTAGTCACCAGCCCCTGGCCTAGGGTAGTCACGGCACGGGCCCTGAGGACAGGTCGTGACAAATTGGTATCAGAGAGGTTTAGTTCTACCACAGACTCTGATCCTTCTTCTATGTGAAGAAATAGTGTTAAGCGTATTGAGTGTGGTTATCAGTCCAGGGAGCCCAGTGTTGGTGCAACGGCTGACGTATCCGTAATCCATGACCCTGACTTCTGATTTCCGACTTAATGCAGGAAAACATTGATTGCATGTGTGTTTCAAGTTTTCTTTGTGATTACTTCGTATCAGCTCACCAGGTATACTTTTATGACCGTGGCGCACCTGTTTCCTTTTTAGGATGTCCCCACAACGGATGCCATCTAGGGTTCCGAGAGTTGTACGTGACGACAGCCCACCGAGCGACGAGGCCTCGGTACAGGGCCCTTTGACAGCAGAGGCACCGGTGGTACCTCTACCCGCCGAGCCACTAATTCTTCCAGCACCAGCCACTGGCGATGCACATCACCTTAGTGCACTGCATGAGTTCCAGCGCCAGCGACCGCCCAGGTTCCGTGGGGAGACGGACCCCCAGGCAGCCGAGGACAGGCTAGATGCGGTTGTACGCGTTTTTCGATTAGTGAGGACACCAACAGACCTTATGGTGGTCCTTGCAGCGAGCCTCCTGCATGCAGCAGCAGGCACATGGTGGAGCTTGATGATCCAGGTGTACGATGTGGCATCAATCCTTTGGACAGACTTTGAGTTCCTTTTTTGCTCAGAGTTCGTCCCAGCCACCATCCGAGCAGTGCGCATCCAGGAGCTACTACAGCTGCGGCAGGGCAGCATGACAGTAGCCCAGTACGCGACGAGGTTTACCGATCTCTCGCGCTATTCCACAGACATGGTACATGATCCATTCTTCAGGGCCCGAACCATCGAGAAGGGGATCAGGAGAGAAATCAGAGCTCCAGTTGTTTCTCACAACATTCCGACATAGACAGGGGTGTTGGAGAGAGCCCTCTTAGTGGTGAGTTTCCTTGCTGAGAAGTCTCCAGCAGCAGGACCCACCACTAGCCGGCATGCGGCAGAGTCTTCTGCAGCGGGCAGTAGACAGATGACGCGGGGTTCCAAGAGGACTAGACCTACCGGTGGTCGACCGCGTGACACAGGATCGTTTGTGCGAGGCACCCGGTTTGGACAAAGACTTACCATGAGTGGATAGTGTTACTCCTGCGGTGGGGTTGGTCACATGGCTCGTGACTGTCTGACCCGCTATATGGATGACCATCAGATGAAAGAAGGACCTCCCATGTAGAGGCAGAGGTTCGATCGAGGTAGATCGCATGGCACAGGAGATCGTGGCAGGGGAGCTGGCCATGCAGATGGAGGTGGACGACGCATTGAGGTGTTGCCACCACCACCACCAGGATGTCCACCTCGACCAGAGGGTGCTGGTGGACATGGGAGATCTCAGCTTTCGGCCGTGGAGGTCTACGATCATGGAGCTCCGAGAGCAGATGGACAGGAGCGGGACTAGCTCCAGACCTAGAGACTTTTGTTTTTGCTTCTTCTAGCATTGGTGATGTTTGTTTGTAGATGTTTTGTGTCTTTGTACTTTGAGCTACAGTAAATAAAAGACACTTTTCTTGTGGCGTTTACCTTCCTGCCCTCTCTTTTAGTTGTTACTAAAAGGTTCCGGTTTAAAAACCGTTGACATGACCCTCACTTTGAGATACCTACTAGAGGAGACCCTGTGACCACACACTGATGCCGATAGTGTGACTCAACCCTTGGAGGCGAGAGTAACGGTTGGATCTCTTGGTAGTATCGTTGAGGCCTTATGACGTCATCCTTGGTATGGAATAGTATCATCCATGTCAGGATTGACTATATTAGGCGAAAAACATGGTTCATCTAGGGGATGAGACCGAATTTCTTTTATCAGCAAAGAAGAAATATCAGCAGCTCTTGTAGGACCAGAAAGGTCCAAGTCATCCAAGACCGGATGATGACAGCTTAGATCCGGCTATAGTCATATGCTGATAGGAGGCAGAGGCCACTAGAGTTCGAGGATGATGACCACATCTCCTTGCGTAACTCACCTCAATGTGGATTACAGAGTTGTGGCCGAGACGACAAGTTATCACCGAGGTTGCACCAGGTGCATGACGATCTCCATGTATCTCAACAGGGGAGATACGAGCTCAACCCTTCACAGTTCATTGACCATGGGGAGATGGACGTTCATGATGGGGTGACTTTTGCGGAGGTCCCGGTGGAGATTGAGGATCGACAAGAGCGGGTCCTACGTGGGCGGTCTATTCCTCTAGTGAGAATCAGATGGCAGCACGGGAACCTCCAAGAGAGCACTTGGGAGCGGGAGGCTCAGATGCGTGCTCAGTACCCACTATTGTTCACCTAGTTTATGATGTATCTTTACGGGGACGTAAATCCTTGAGGTGGAAGTGATGTAAAGACCCATAAATTTCAAGGAATTTTTTTTTCTTAATTTTATTTGGAATTTTACAAGAACACAGTTTCTGATGGCACCTGATTCCAAGGTCCGGTGTCCCCGGAATCATTTTCCGAAGTTTGGCTCAGGTACGTTTAGTGAATGAACGAGAGGGTTTTTCTAACATTTGAACTGGTGCTCGGAATCGAATTACGAGGGCACCGATGGAATCACAGCATTGGTACTTGCTTAGAAACGTCTCTTCCGGAGTTGCGTTTGCTCGGGTGTGGTTTTTAATTTTTGGGCTTAAGTTAAGAAATAAAACAATGTTGTACGACAAACTTTATTTTATTTCACTTAAAGCCACTTAAAGCCACTTAAAACTGCTTAATCTGAGTTAAACTGGATATGGTGAAATTCAAAATATCATACCCTCTTGGTAGGATATTTGTGAGGTGGGGCCCGCATGAGCCCCACCGTTTCTTTTCTGCTAAGTAACGCACCCGCGAATACCCTTCTTAATGAAGGTCAACTGGGGAATTTTCTTAAACAATTAAACGCTCCTATTAATTGCACGGTTTGTTCATTGAAATTAATTCTATGAATTAATGTGTCATTACTTAGTTTGTTTTTCAATTTGTTGGCATGTTAATAAATGAAGACCAGCACACCTGTCTTCTTGTGGTTGTTTCGTTGAGAGGATTTGACAGAACCCTTATGTCCTTCATCCTCCTTCGTGAAGAACATGAAGAACGTGAAGAACGCGAAGAACGCCGGCCTTCGACGAAAGGCGACGAAGAATGCCGAGACCTCGGAGATCGACGACGCGACAGCAAGTACCGCGCTGCAGATGATTCTTCTCCCGTGACGTTCTTCTGCGACGTTCCTTCATCCGCGACAGATCTTTGATCATCCGTTGAGGTAAGAGGTTGCGGACATTTTAATTCTTGTGGTTTATAGCAACAACAAGGATTTAATTGTTATAATTAAATCTGTATGTTCTTGATCCTCGGAGTTCGTAGACGCAATGCCGTATACCGCGACGACGCGATGCCCTTCCGCGATGCGACAAACCTCTTCTTCCGTGACGATCAATTCCGCGAAGAACGCACGTTCGACGACTTCGACGAGGTAGGGGTTTTATTTTAGAACAATCTTTATTCCAATGGTTGTTTCTTTTAAAAAAAGAACCCAGATCAAAGTTCAATTTTAATTTTTTTAAAATTGTGTCTTTCTTGTTATTCATGTGTTGAATATATTCCCGATTTTTATCACCTAACGCGGAGGGTGTGGGACAAACAAACACGGCCCGACAACCCTCCACAGTTTTACGTTGATGTGAAGATTGGAGGATGATGATAAACGGGGCTTCAATGACGATTTGAGGGCCTGGCAGTGACGAATGGGACCTAGGAGGAGCTATGGCGCAGACAGAAGTGGGTTCGGACCATCGGAGCAACTCCGGTGGCCCGCGGAAACCACCGGCGGCGCGGGTCGCCAGCGTGGCTGAAGCCGCGGTGGCAGCGGCTAACCAGACCCGCGACCACGTGGGTCCGGTGACACATGGGACACGACAAAGACGCGTCCGCTGACCAAGCGCGGCCCCACGCGGGGCCGCAACACCTCATCCCGCGAGGGCAGCGCCCCCCATGACTTCCTCCGCCCGGCCACTCGGCCGAGCCGAGCCGGGCCGACCCGGTAGTCTAGGTCGCTCCCAGGCCGGACCGGGCTGCCCGGGCCGGGCCAGTTCGGGCAGACCCAGGGGGGGTTGAGCCGGGTCGGGCTGGGCCCATACCCCCCGTTTTCATACCCTTTTCGGTCTTTTTCTCATAACATGGGCTATGGAACTCCGATCGATGCGCCGTCAGCGGCGATGAGATCCTTGGATCAAGATGGTCGTTTCGGTACATCACACTCATGGTTTCGGAATAATTTGGGTTTGGCCATGTTGGTTCATACACGAAACCAACCGGGCCATCAGAGCGGAAATGCTCATATCTTGACCTTCGGACGTCCGATTGACGTGTCATCGAATTTGATGGATTCGTCTAAGTGAGATGGATATTTTGTCTTACTATGACCGAGGTTTAGACGTAGGTGGAGTACGGTCGGGTTGGTTTTGCCTTAAAACCCAACCGGGCCCCTAGGACGAAAACGCCAATAACTCTCAGATTGGGCGTCCGATTGACGCGCTGTCTGCGACGTTGAGTTCCCATTGACGATACAGAACTTTTGAATTCATAAACTCTGGACTATGTGTCAGTTGATGTATCAGCCTCTTGGATCATGGAGCGGACCCTTCGGAACAAGTTTGCTGTGTGTGGAAACCCTAGAGCTGGCTGCGACTGCTACTGTGACGACAGCGACTGTACAGAGATCCTCAGTGGATTCGACTGTGACGATGATGAAAACAGTACAGGAATCCTCCATGTTTTCGATTGTTACCACTACGGTACATCTTGGGATGCATCAACTCCGGACTACATGTCAGTTGATTCATCGACCTCTTAGCTCGTGTAGTGGACCCTCCCGGAACGAGCATGCTGTGTGCGGAAACCCTAGAGCCAGTTGAGACTTGACGACTGATGATCAAACGACTCGGTGTGTTATGGATAGCCCAGTGGGAAGCACTTGGTTGAAGCGGGAGACCCACATCGGAGGAGCGCTTGGTTGTAGCGGCAGAACCACGACAGAGGTGCGCTTGGTTGTAGCGGCACATGAGAGCACTTGGTTGTAGCGGCAGACCCACGACAGAGGTGCGCTTGGTTGTAGCGGAATAGGGGAGCGCTCGGTTGTACCGGCAGACCCACAACGGAGGAGTTCTTGGTTGTAGCAGCACATGGGAGCGCTTGGTTGTAGCAGTAGGCCCACAATACTCGATAGGTGGAGTACTACAACAGTCCAAGGTAAGAGGGAAGAGCTTGGTTGTAGCAGCATTACCACTGTACTTGATGGAGAGGGAGTTTCCCAATAGCTATGGGTTCAACTTCATGATCGATCATGTGTGGGTCATTGCGGGAGTTAGTACCCTACAGATCCTTTGTGGGTCCGATGGGTTAGATGAATTTGTGGCTACATCGGATCATCTCTAACGTCATATGAAGAGGTATACCTGTGTGAGCTGAATCCGGTTTACTCTCATGTGTGGATTGTGTTGTGCTATCCTGTGTGGATTTACGTTTTTCATTCCTTTGTGGATTGTGTTGTTCTATCCTGTGTGGATTTACGTTTTGCTTTCCTTTGTGGACTGTGTTGTGCTATCCTGTGTGGATTTACATTTTTCTTTCCTTTGTGGACTGTGTAGTGCTATCCTGTGTGGATTTATGTTTTGCTTTCCTTTGTGGATTGTGTTGTTCTATCTTGTGTGGATTTACGTTTTTCTTTCCTGTGTGGACTGGGTTGTTCTTGGGCTTGGATGTTGGAGCCAGACAGAAATTGATGACTTAGGTATAAGTATGGGCATATACCTAAGTAGTTCCAGATGTTACATCGTGGTTGTATCTTCCTTTTGTGGTTTATCCTTTGTGGATTTTGGGAGACCTTCAGGGGTCTCGGGGTCCCTACTGAGTAGATTATACTCACCCCTGCACGGGCTATGCCCGCACTATGTTGTGTTGGTTGCAGACGACGGACAACGCTGCTCATGGTGGAGGCTTGCGGAGCAGGATGGTACCTGGAGGTGGACCACTGGGTGGGGTGTACTCAGAGCGTACGGCTAGACCGAGGAGCTGTGGAGGCTATCTGTACTCACCCTTCAGGTGGGACATCCATAGGACATCTCGACACTACGGCTTTTCCTTTCAGTTGCTGTCTTTCCCCTTTCAGTTGTACATTACAGTTGGTCTTGTATTTCTGGCCCCCTTTACTTTTAGCAGAGCTTGTTTCTGTTTTTACTTAGTGTTTTACTTCCGCTTACTCTGTGGTGTTTGTTGTTTACTTTACAAAGGCAATTCCTTCCCTTTACCGGGATTTATGCCTTGGTGCTAGTCTCCAGCCCCTGGCCTATGGAAGGCGGGCATGGGGTAGTCACGACACTAGCCCCGAGGACGGGTCATGACAATGGAGACTTTGTTGTCGTGGTTTTTCACTTTATGATTTAATGTAAATTTTATGAATGTATCTAGTGTTTTCAAGGCTATTAAACTAATTTGTCTTTCGAGACAAGATCTTTTGTGATCATGCCAATGTTACACAATAATGCACCGACTCTGGGTAACTGGGGTCGGAGCATTACACATTATCTCTGTGGGGAGTGGTATGAAATATATATAGATCCAAAGATCCTCTAATATATATTCACATTGAATAAGAT
Organism: Viscum album; assembly: GCA_963277665.1. Classification (NCBI taxonomy): domain Eukaryota; kingdom Viridiplantae; phylum Streptophyta; class Magnoliopsida; order Santalales; family Viscaceae; genus Viscum; species Viscum album. The sequence continues at coordinate 884,643,833 of OY728139.1, read as the reverse complement.
TAACATGTTCCTAAAATGATGGTTAGAGATGATCAAGGAATATGACTGTACATTATAGTTCCATCCTAGAAATGTAAACAAGTTGTAGATTCTCTAATTAGAATATATCTCACAATTTTATGAATGGAGATAAATGAGAAGGATCCAATCATATAAGAGTAAAAATTATTTGAGATTGGAATAGTAAAATTATATTCATCCTTCCATTTTTAAATAAAAACTTATGAATAAATTCTCCATGGAGAATGAAAGCCTATAAGAGAGAGGATGTTCTACTGAAAATGGTATTAAACATTTTGATGTTAAATCATGCTAAATTTTGTGTTATAATTTTTGGAACCTAGATATATGAACAATAGAAACTAATTTTCAAGAGTGGTCATTTGGATAATGCACATATATCATCGTTTTCTATTAATTAGGGGTGAACTATGATGTAAATTGATATGAAGAAGAACATGTTGTAGGGTAAAAAGGTGTGGAATATTATAGAATTTGTATCTTGATGCTTAGGATTCAAAATGTCCAAGGCTAAAAAAATAATTCTAATAGTGTGATGACAATATTTGTCATACCATTAAGTAAATTAGAAAACAAAATGATGGATTATATCATAGGGTTTCCCAACACACCTAATGGAAAAAATCCATTTTGGTGATATTTGATTAACTAACATGGTTTGAATATTTCATTCCAACCATGTAAGCTTTTGCTCTTGACCAACGTAAAAATAAATACATAAAGGTAGTGATACTAGGTTAATGAATTACACTACCTATTGAATCTAATGAATATATGAGGTCTACCAAATTTTTTTGAAGAATAATTCTGTGTGTGTTAGATACATAACTAATATTTAGTAATACGTATCACACTCATATTGATATACAGGTTGAAAGGAACTTCAAAACTCTTGATGATATGCATAGGTATTATTAAATGGATTTTGAAAAATGTTAGTATCACAACCTTCCCTAGAATAGATCTCACAGAACAAAAATTTCCACTATAGAATTAAAATAGATCCTTATGAGGATTTATATAGGAAGTAGTGATATACTACAAAATGATAGGATTATATTAGAGATAAAAATCTAATGGGGAATTATCATTCCATAGTTATAACATAGAAGGTATAAACCATTCATTATCACATGATGTTTATATAAAGATGACAAAAAATATATGTATGAAATTATCTATAAAACCTGGTGTTTGAAATCTTAGATGTGGTGTTCCTTATTATTTCACCATGTACGGAACTCATGAGTAATAGAAATTAGTGAACAGTTAGTCTTAGATAAATTGTCACCATTTATATCATTTATTTTATTGATATAGTGTCATACTAACTAGAACTATAACCTAACATATCTTAAGTACATGATGTTTTCCTTGTATCCCTCTTGTAGAAGTACATACTAGACCCCACACATGTAATTAATCTAGAGGCAGCATTACTGAAAAAATGAAACTCATCAAGGGATCATATTGTGATGATATTGGTTCATAAAGACAATGTTATATGAAGTAAGACATATAACCTGGTAAAATTACTATGGTGAAATCATATTCTTTAGGAAGAAACATGGGAATTGGAAGAGCTTATGGTGTACAAGTACTCTCACATGTTTTCACCTTAGTATAAAATATGAAATTATTACAGTGAAATTGGATATATGATGATGATTATAGTTATAAAATAATTTATGATATATTTACTTTTTTAATAAATTCAATACCTTAAATATCTTATGATGCATAAAAATTGGGATTAAATGAATCATGATACTCTATTAAAATATTATTATTTAATCATTACCATCTTATCCAAGACATAAATACATTGGGTTTGAATAGGAATTACAAAATTTTGAAAATTTTATCATTTAGACATATAAAAGATAAATTAAATATATATCTACTAATTATATATTTAATAAGAACCATCTATAATATAATGAAATATTCTATGAAAACATTTATGTCATATGATATTTTTTAGTCATGATTTGTTCGAATTGTTGAGAATAAATTTTTTGAAATTTTTTAAATAATGTATTTTACCAAATTACATCATTTTTCAAATCAATATATGTTTAATTATCAATTATTTTCAATATATTTATTTTGAATTGTAAATACTGAAATTGTGAAAAATATTTACAATGGATAATGTAAAAACAAGATTACCATGGTGTTATAAAATGAAAAGGGTTATAAACTACTAAAAACATGAATTATTCCTATTGTATTTTCATAGATCTAACTTATATATTCGATGTTTTGAAAATGGATTATTTTTTATCCTTGTGGAATGAGAAAAATATTGGTGGAATTATTTTTTCCAAAAATACATATGCTTCCTCTCCTCCACATAATTAAATACACCTCTTTCTACCCTTTTATTTAAATCCATAACCCATTGGTTTAGAAAATAATTTCCCAAGTGACATAATTACTTCCCTCCACTCATTCTAGAAATGTTGGTTGGTTTAACAATCAAACCTTAGATGGATTTTGGTTTGATCTAAAAGAAGTTGTCTAAAGAAGAGGTAACAAAATTAACCACGTATTTTATTTTATGTATTCCTCGTCCTCCTTCAATTATTATAAATCTGTGATGACATAATAACCTTTGTGTCTTCAATTTTATGATATTTTTATTTTAATGTCACATACTCACCTACCAAGGATGTCCTAGCCGGTGTAGTGTCAAGCTACAACTACCCAAATCCCATTTCCATATTCTAGGGGATGGATACTTATGTGAAAAAATGTGACTAGTATAGAAAGAATTTTCCTAATGTGCCTATACGCACACAACCAGCCATCTCCCTGTAATTGTTCACCAAAAATAAATAAAATATAGTGACACCTAGAGTAACAACCATTCATGAAAAACCCTATAGGTAATATAAGGCTAATAAAGTATAATTAGAAATGTAATGTGGAAAAATATAATCCCAAATAGAAATATTCACCAACCATAAAATATGTATAAAAGTAAATGATAATATATCCATGCACTTTATCACTAATTTATGACCACTGTATGATGTCATATTCCCCATGGAGTCATTATCCCCATCTAAAATCACCACTTATATATCCATTGTCTACATGAGACACAACCCGCGTGAGAAAATCGCTTTATTTTTTATTTATATCATACCAAGTAAAATTACATAAATGTTGAAGGGGAATTAATAGGAGACATTATATAAATATACTTCTCAACCCATATCAAGAAACAAAATTAAACAACATCGATAATTATATATGATCTTATCTAAAACGCAAATGAAATAGAAAGGGGATTTCCATATCAGAGCATGTCCTAGGAAAAAAGACCTCCATCAATTCCATTAAGTCCACCAATGATTCCCAACATGTCACATTTATGTTTGATGAAGTATCCATATCGATCCACACATCACTATGGTGTTTCATGGTTGAGGGGACCTAACTTCTATATAAAGTACCCATACCCTAGAAAAACATGGGGTGTTACTCAATAGGGAGAGGACCCATGCCATTTCCCAGCATATGGGTGACACACTAGGGATAAAGGACCCATACCCTGACTCTGTAACACCCTAGGTAAATAAAGAGTATGAAATTTTCACATTTATCCATATTTGTGAATAAAATATTAATATTACTTTAAAGGGGACGCTATGCATGATGGCGTGCCCAATATGCAACAATGAGTTTCTTGGTAATCTTGTGTTGCACTCTAATAATAAAATAATATTATTTTAAATAGTAGTTAACGCCTAGCCGTTGTAATGGAGGAAATGAACAGAACTAACTACAAAATGATTATATATGTTTGTCAAATAATTTTACTTTTTACAATAAATGTTAGAGGATTAAAAATGCGAATGAATCCAATTTTACGCGTAAACATTCTAATATTCTTTTAAAGGTCGATTAAACAACTTTTGATGGCGAACCTCTTTTAAATACACTTTTTGACAATTTTATGCGTTATATTTGATAAAATAAAATTCTTCTTTAGAATCGGGACATCAAAATTTACTTTGTGTAACTTTTTGGTATTTTTCCGAAAAATTTCAATTTTTAATGAATAGTGAAAAATGTTGTATTTTAATTCCAAACCTCGTTTTAATCTAATTTATTTATATGATTACATTATCTTTTGAATTGGTTTTAAAGTGAAATTAGAATATATTTTTACCATTTAATCCAATAGTGGTCGTTGGAATTAATTTCACTTTGAAATCGGACTTAAACTAGTGTCAATCTTTTGATACATTTTTTTCATAAAAACACGCTATTTGTTTTGACAGTGGGAATTAATTATTAAATTAATTAATGAAACTTATGTTTTTTTAATTTTTTAAAATAGACATCATTTTTGAATTCGGAATATCAAATATAGCTTAGGGTGAATTTTTGGTAATTTTCTGAAAAACTTCAATTTTTGATGAATAGTGAAACCACTAAGTGGTACTTATAAAAACTGATTTTTCCGTTTAAATGAAAATTTTCCATATTTGTGTTTTGAATTTCAAAAATCCAACATAAATGGTTGTCATTAATAAGTAAAATGTGGTTCAATGGGATTAGAATATTTTTTTTGGTGAATAGTAACTTATTAAGTTTTTAATCATGATTAGAGGTAATTAGTGTAGTTTATGGTAAAAATAATGTTTTAATAAAATGAAATGACATAGACACATGTCCTAACCTCATTGGATGTGTCATGTTAGACCATAAAAATCCATGGGGCAACTTGGGGACCCCATGGAGCCACTTTGGTTGGAAAATGACATAAATACCTTTTTTTAATGTTAAAGTAAAAATGACACAAACATGAGATGTTTTACTAAAACAATTTTTACATGGGGTTATACAAGTCATATTTTTGACTATAAATAGTCATTGGAAATATCAAAATATTTACTACATCATAGTATTTTTTTATAATGTTTAGACATTAAATACAATAAATTATTTATGACATCATGATGATGCAGCGATGACCTCATTATTTAATGATTTAAATAAAATGGAAAGATAATGTAAAATATAAGACCTAAACATGTACAAAAACTATTTTATGGGTGTATTTTGAACCCATATCACCTTAACCTCGAATAAAATCAATGTGGGACCATTAAAATCCGAAAAACATTCTAAAATAAAGTAACATTTCTTTACTTTCCAAGAGTGCCCCTCCTCTCCTCTTATGAAAGGCCCCCACCTCTACCTCCTTACCCACACTTCCAATGACTTTGGATTAGCCAAACCCTGCCCATTTTTTCCTTCCACATATCTCTCTAACTCCTTGAAGCCTAACGTTGGGCAGAAGTCTTCCCAAGGAAGCCCTTGAGCTCAAACCAAAGGGAGTTACCCAATTTTAAGGCAAGGTCTTCAATTGAGTCCTTTTGTTTTATTTTGCTTCTCCAACCCCTAAACTATTTTTATTAATTTATTTTGTAACAATTACAGTATATTAAATATACAATGATGTTTTCATAAGAATTATTAGATCTATACATACACACACCTTCGTCTAATCTTTAAAGAACATAAAGTTTCTGTGGTTGGCGATTTTCTGCCTCACTAAACGATGATTGTTCAATAATCTTTTAACACCTTTAAAGGTGGCCATTATGATATAACTGTATTGTATATATGATATATATGGTATTTATGTTTAATATATGCTTCTTTATTTTATATTTAAACCATACCTTTATTCTTTTCATGTTGTGTAAATGCGATAATTTCATATGAGGAAGTGTGGACTACCGCCCCCTCAAGTGATGTGACTCGTAAATGCAATACATGGAATGTATAAAGAATGAAATGAATGAACATATGTGATCTATATAACATATATATTATACTTTAATTATAATATATACATATATATCATTTATTTTTAATTCCATTAATATGAGAAAGAAAAAATGAAAGTAGCGTCCATGTGTACGTACGGCCTGCCGTCTCCATGAACGATGCTTTTCGTTTTTTATCTCCAAATGATATGGAATAGTATAAAATGAATATGTACTGTATATATATATATGATATTTTAATCATTAATACTATTCTGGAAATTATTTAATTATAACTACATGGACAATCATTTTTCAAACATGTTCATTTTTGACTCATGTACCAAACATCGACAAAAACGTCTGATATGAACTAACATTATTAAAAAAATATTAAAACATTATAATATGTGATATGCACTGAATAATAATCTTTAAAGGAGTTCCTTAGGAAATTATAAATTGAAAAAAGTTTATTATTCAGGAATATAAAGAAACGAACAAGACAAGTCAGACTTGGGGTAAGGGATCTTACTCCTCTCTGTCATTTTAAGTACACTCTTTTATGTAATTCCATTTAAAGCTCATATTTATTGTTATTGGGATGTTATTTTATATTACACTTACTGTAATTTTAATGTTCATATGATGAGGTACCCTATTCTATCTCATCAATCCATTTTGGAAGTTTTGAGTGGTACCGTTAGGCTGTCAAATTTTCATAAGAGATCTAACCCCTCTCTTTCTTTTTAAGTACTCTCCTTTTGTCACTTATTTTAAGCTCCTATTTGTTATGTTGGGGATGATATTTTATATTCCACTTTCTTTAAACTTTTTTTTAATACGATGGGAGACCCTATTTTCTCTCATCAATCCATTTTGGAAGTTTTAAGTGGCGCCATTAGGCTGCCGTGTTTTCATAAGGGATTTTTCATCTCACTTTTATTCCCATGAGATTTATGCTACATTTTCCACAATTTCCATTGAGTGGTGTATATAATTCCCATTATTATACTCTTTGAGTAATATACATTCTTTTATGAGTATTTACATCAATGATGTGTTGTTCTTCTTTCATGGGCTGTATGTTTCGAAAGATACCCATGTCGGTAAGGGAACCTTTCACCCTCCTCTTTTTAAAAGACTTCTTTTGTTTGGTCTTTTAATTTACAAATTGTTACATTGGGATATGTTCTCATATATCCTTATTGATGTAAATTTTATGTCCAAGTGATGAGATACCCTTTTTATCTCTCATCAACTCTTTTTCTCTATTATGAAGTGACGCCGTTAGGCTGTCAAATTTTTACAAGGGAACTTCTTAACCCAAATTTGATTCTATGGGATATACTTGTACTCCTTGAATATTCCGTTCTATTAATATGTGTTAATAACCTCTGATTTTTTTACACTTAATATCCACTTATATTTGGTGTATTCATTTGTCACACATAATTATGTAATTGATTTATCCTTAAACCAAGGATACCATCTTTGTATGGGAATTCGTCTCAATATCCTTTAATTGAGGCATATTTGGTTTTACACACAACCTTCTTTTATACTATGTATAAACCCCTTTGACTTTTACATTTATTTTAAAGGAATCATTTTTTATACGAAGTGTTTACTAAACGACAAAAGGAAATGTTTTTGTCATACGTATGCGGCGACAATGACTTCTTCGCCGTCGTGACCATTATTTGAGTTTCGGCTTCCTCTACAAGCCATACCTTCTTTTTAAAAGAAAAATAAATACCATGTTTTACTTTTCATTTATTTTTTTATTTAAAATGGTTTTTATAATGTTTTTATATCAATGTGTTTTATTGATATCTTGTGATTGAAAGGTGGAAATGTTATGTTTCCATTACGTACGTTTTATGTGATACGATTATGTTATGGTTCTTGGGAATTGTTATGAAGACGGGTCGTTCCGTGATAAACTAAGGGCGGGTGAGATAGATATAGCTCTCCAAAGCATTGGGTAACGCTATGGAGTGAAACATTAAGGTTTCTCCGAAGAGATTTAGGGAATATACTGTGGTGGGTATTCCAAACGTAACCAAGAGGGTTACTCCCTACGCAAGAATGTTATGAATGCCTTAAGTTACCTTTATGTCTTATGATTTCTATGATTTATTCATGATTTGATGAGGTATGTTAAAGGGCTTATGTTTTATGAGTAAAGTATGATTTCATTGATTTTTATGTGTACATGTACTCATTTTTCCTTTCCATATATTTTTATATCCCTTACTGAGCTTTTTCTTCTCATCCCATGTTTTTGAAATGTTTTTCACAGGTCAAGGGAAAGGTACATGATATGATGATAGTGTCAAGGAAGTGTCAAGAATGAATCCATGTTTTATTTTAAATATGTTTCCGTTGATGGGAAAAAATTAATACTATCTTTTATGTAACCACATTTTTAAAATGTCGAATGTAATAAAAGTTTATGATCTAATTCTCTAAAACTCTAAACCTGAAAAGATCCTCAATGTGTAATCTTGTATTAACTCAAGATTAAGTAAGGTTTAAGGCTAGGGCCTTATAGTTGGTATCAGAGGTCGGTTTAGATAACTTTAGAGGCTAGGGTATTCTCTAAGCATAAGTGACAGTACCATAATGGACATGATTTCAGAAGAGTCCTAGTTTTAGATAAAGTTAATGAGTAAGTATATATTAGTGTTTACCTTTCTCATTAGTACATGATGGTTTTGTTGATATACTCACTCTAACATTTCTGTTTTTAGTGAATGGATGGATCTAGCAGGCACCAAAGAGACAATAGGTTTGAACGAAACTGTGGTGGTTCTCTGATTAGGATACTAGATAAAATGGGGGATTCAATGAGGAATCTCATGGTTGTTATAAACCAACTATCAAGGAGTCATGATCATCCACTTGAACCTTGGTATGTTCTGTAATGCATCATGTACGAGATGACCAATCGATGTGGAAGTTCAGGTAATAATTATAAAGGTAACCATTAGAGTTTATATGATCCTTATTTTTAAGGTAATTATGGGTTTTTATATGTTATGATGGAAAATGAAAGGCATGAGATAAACTTGAGTCTAAAATATGTTTTGATTATTTTTGATTATTTTATCTCGTTTTGGTGAATGTTTTAAGAATTATGTAGTTTTGGAAAAAAGACAACATGCAGACCGTGTGAAAACCTGTCGCGTTGGAAAAAGCTATGAGAATAGAACCCACAACCAAAGTGCGACTGATATTTATCGCCTACCACTGGACTACATGAAGTCCCTGGTTAGTTTGACTGATTCTTTTTAGTTAGATGATTTTATGAATTAAGAGTAAGTTGATTTTAGGTTAATAAATATCTATGGATATTTATTAACCGATCATGGAGGATATGTGATTAGGTTAATTACTTTTCAATACGAAACATTAAGAGAAACTGATGTTGTTTGGAGATAAATGTTACGATTTAACTTGGAAGACTATGTGGATAAATACTTCAAATATTTGGGTTTCAATATTAGTTTGGTTTACTTTGAAGAATTTTATGGACAAATTTTTTATCGAATGGTCCTTGTTGAACTTTGGGTTTTGTTGGACAAATTTTGGAGATTAAGAATAGATTTTATTTTTATAAAGGGTTATCCTTTTCTGGATTATCTGATCTTGTACTAACGATTTTTGTTTTGGTTTTGGTTAAAGTCTAAAGACATGGGAAGTTTATAGTTCTCTTTTGTGGATTAGGTGATTCTCAAGAAGTTGATTATAGTACTCTTAATGTGAAAAAGTATTCCTAAATACTCGTCTTTTGGAGAAAATATGAGTCTGATTAAGGAATATAGTAAAAGTTGAAAGTCTACGTGACAAGTAAGTATGTTTCATTATGATTTAGTTAAGATCAAAAATAAATTCCTCAATAAAAATTAACTTAAAACAAAAATGTTGTCTATTAACTTTTCCTACTGGGGAATCGAATACCGTTTAACCCATCACAAGTTTGTGATTTTCTTGTGGTTAACTTTCTCCTAAACATGTTTTCTATCACTCTCAATCAGAACATGACCCTATGTTTTCTCCTCCATGTCAATGTTTTCCTAGATGGAATCCTTGTATGGGTTAACTCGGGTGACCTCTGTACTTATCTTCCTTTGTTTTAAAGTGACTGATTTATCGACTCTTGTTTCGATGTGGTACTTTTAAGGATGTTTCCAAGCTCAATTTTAAAATTGTGATGAAACAATTCCCAAAAGGGGGGAAGGATGTAACAACCTAGGTAAATAAAGAGTATGACATTTTAACATTTATCCATATTTTTAAATAAAATATTAATATTACTTTAAAGAGGACGTTTTGCACGATGGCGTACCCAATACGCAACAATGAGTTTCTTGGGAATATGGCATTGCACTCTAATAATAAAATAATATTATTTTAAATAGTAGTTAACGCCTAGCCGTTGTAATGGCGGAAATGAACAGAAATAACTACAAAATGATTATATATTTTTGTCAAATATTTTTACTTTTTACAATAAATGTTAGAGGATTAAAAATGCGAATGAATCCAATTTTAAGCGTACACATTCTAATATATTTTAAAAGGTCGATTAACTTCCTTTTGATGGAGAACCTCTTTTAAATCCACTTTTTGACAATTTTATGTGTTATATTTGACAAAATAAAATTCTTCTTTAGAATCGGGACATCAAAATTTACTTTGTGTGAATTTTTGGTATTTTTCTGAAAAAGTTCAATTTTTAATGAATAGTGAAAAATGTTGTATTTTAATTCAAAACCTCTTTTTAATATAATTTATTTACATGACTAGATTATCTTTTGAATTGGTTTTAAAGTGAAATTAGAATATATTTTTACCATTTAATCCAATAGTGGTCGTTGGAATTAATTTCACTTTGAAATCGGACTTAAACTAGTGTCAATCTTTTGATACATTTCGTTTCATAAAAACACGCTATTTGTTTTGACAGTGGGAATTAATTATTAAATTAATTAATGAAACTTATATTTTTTTAATTTTGTAAAATAGACATCATTTTTGAATTCGGAATATCAAATATAGCTTAGGGTGAATTTTTTGTAATTTTATGAAAAACATCAATTTTTGATGAATAGTGAAACAACTAAGTGGTACCTATAAAAACTGATTTTTCTGTTTAAATGAAAATTTTCCATATTTGTGTTTTGAATTTCAAAAATCCAACATACATGGTTGTCATTAAGAGGTAAAATGTGGATCAATGGGATTAGAATAATTTTTTGGTGAATAGTAACTTATTAAGTTTTTAATCACCATTAGAGGTAATTTGTGTAGTTTAAGGTAAGAATAATGTTTTAATAAAATTAAATGACCTAGACACATGTTCTACCCACATTGGATGTGTCATGGCCGACCAGGAAAATCCATGGGTCAACTTTTGGACCCCATGAAGCCACTTTGGTTGGAAAATGACATAAATACCTTTTTATTTAATGTTAAAGTAAAAATGACACAAACATGAGATGTTTTAGTAAAACAATTTTTACATGTGGTTATACAAGTCATATTTATTACTATAAATATTCATTGGAAAGATAAAAATATTTACTACATCATAGTAGTTTTTTTATAATTTTTAGACATTATATAAATTAAAGTATTTATGACATCATGATGATACAGCGATGACCTCATTACTTAACGATTTAAATAAAATGGAAAGATAATGTAAAATATAAGACATAAACATGTCCAAAACCTATTGGATGGATGTATTTCAAACCCTGAGCATCTTAACCTCGAAAAAAATCAATGTGGGACCATTAAAATCCAAAAATCATCCTAAAATATATTAACATTGCTTTACTTTACAAGAGTGCCCTTCCTCTCCTCTTATAAAAGGCCCCCACCTCTACCTCCTTACCCACACTTCCAAAGCCTTTATCTCGGAAAAACCCTTCCCATTTTGTCTCTACACATCCCTATCTAACTCCTTGAAGCCTAATGTTGGGTAGAAGTCTTCCCAAGGAAGCCGTTGAGCTCAAACCAAAGAAAGTTACCCAATTTTAAGGTAATGTCTTCACTTGAGTCCTTTTGTTTTATTTTTCTTCTCCAACCACCTAAAATCTTTTTATTAATTTATTTTGTAACAATTAATATATCTTAAATATACAAGGATGTTGTTATAAGAAGGATTTTAACTACACTTACACACACCTTCATCTAATGGTTAAAGAACATACTGTTTCTGTGGTTGGTGATTTTCTGCCTCACGAAACGATGATTGTTCAATAATATTTTAACACCTTTAAAGGAGGACATTATGATGTCACTGTATTATATATATGGAATTTATGTTTACTATATTCTTCTGTATTTTATATTTATACCATACCTTTATTCTTTTCATGTTTTTTAAATGCTATAATTTCATATGAGGAAGTGTGGACTACTGCCCCCTCAAGTGATGTGACTCATACATGCAATACATGGAATATATAAAGAATGAAATTAATGAACATATGTGACCTATATAACATATATATTATACTGTAATTATAATATATATATATATATATCATTTATTTTTAATTCATTAATATGACAAAGAGAAAATGATAGTAGCGTTCATGTGTACGTACGACCTACCGTCTCCATGAACGGTGCTTTTCGTTTTTTATCTCCAAATGATATGGAATAGTATAAAATGAATATGTACTGAATATATATGATATTTTAATCATTAATATTATTCTAGAAATTATTTACTTATAACTACATGGACAATCATTTTTCAAACAAGTTCATTTTTGACTCATGTACCAAACATCGACAAAAACCTATGATATGAACTAACATTATCAAACAATTATTATAAAATTATAATATGTGATATGAAATTAATAATAATCTCTAAAGGAGGTCTTTAGGCAATTATAAATTGACCAAAGTTTCTTATTGAGGAATATAATGAAACGAACAAGACAAGTCGGACTTGAGGTAAGAGATCCTACTCCTCTCTTTCTTTTTACGTACAGTCTTTTATGTCATTCCTTTTAAAGATCATATTTATTGTTATTGGGATGTTATTTTATATTAAACATACTTTAATTTTTATGTTCATATTATGAGAGTCCCTATTCTCTCTCATTAATCCATTTTGGATGTTTTGAGTGGCACCGTTAGGCTGCCGAATTTTCGTAAGAGATCTAACCTCTCTCTTTCTTTTTAAGTACTCTCGTTTTTGTCACTTATTTTAAGCTCCTATTTGTTATGTTGGGGGATGTTATTTTATATTCCTATTTCTTTAAACATTATGTTAATCTTATGAGAGACCCTATTTTCTCTCATCAATCCATTTTGGATGTTTTAAGTGGCGCCGTTAGGCTGCCGAGTTTTCGTACGAGATTTTTCATCTCACTTTTATTCCCGTGAGATTTATGCTACATTTGCCACAATTTCCTTTTAGTGGTGTATGTAATTCCCATTATTATACTCTTTGTGTAATATAATATCATTGATGAGTATTTACATCAATGATGTATTGTCCTTCTTTCATGGGGTGTATGTTTCGAAAGATACCCAAGTCGGTAAGGGAACCTTTCACCCTCCTCTTTTTAAATGACTTCTTTTGTTGGGTCTTTTAATTTACATATTGTTATGTTGGGATATGTTCTCATATATCATTATTGATGTAAATTTTATGTCCATGTGATGAGATACCCTTTTTATCTCTCATCAACTCTTTTTATGAATTCTGAAGTGACGCAGTTAGGCTGTCAAAATTTTGCAAGGGAACTTCTAAACCCAAATTTGATTCTTTGGGATAAACTTGTACTCCTTGAATATGTCGTTCTATTAATATGTGTGAATAACCACTGATTTTTTACACTTAATATCCAATTATATTTGGTGTATTCATTTGTCACACATAATAATGTAATTGATTTATCTTTAAACCAAGGGTATCGTCTTTGTATGGGACTTCATCTCAATATCCTTTCATTGAGGCATATTTTGTTTTATACACAACCTTATTTTATACGGTGTATAAACCCCTTTGAATTTTATGTTTGTTCAAAAGGAATCTTTTTATACGAAGCCTTTACTAAACGAAAAAAGGGAATGTTTTTGTCATACGTATGCGGCGACAACGACTTCTCCGACGCCATGACTATTATTTGAGTTTCGGCTTCCTCTATAAGCCATACCAAATTTTTAAAAGAAAAATAAATACCATGTTTGACTTTTCATTTATTTTGGTATTGAAAATGGTTTTCATAATGTTTTTATATCGATGTGTTGTATTGATATCTTCTAATTGAAAGGTGGAAATGTTATGTTTCCTTTACGCACGTTTTATGTGATATGATTATGTTATAGTTCTTGGGCATTGTAATGAAGACAGGTGTTTCCGTGATAAACTAAGGGAGGGAGAGATTGATATAGCTCTCCAATGCATTGTGTAATGCGAAGGAGTGAAACGTTAAGGTTTCTCTGAAGAGATTTAGGGAATATACTGTGGTGGGTATTCCAAACGTAACCAAGAGGGTTAATCCCTACATAAGAATGTTATGAATGACTCAAGTTACCTTTATGTCTTATGATTTCTATGATTTATTCATGATTTGATGAGGTATGTTAATGTGCTTATGTTTTATGAGTAAATTATGATTTCATTGATTATTATGTGTACATGTACTCGGGTTTCCATTCCATATATTTTTATATCCCTTACTGAGATTTTTATGCTCATCCCAAGTTTTTGAAATGTTTTTCACAGGTCAAGGGAAAGGTACATTATATGATGATAGTGTCAAGGATGTGTCAAGAAAGAATCCATGTTTTATTTTAAATATGTTTCCGTTGATGGGAAATAATGAATACTATCTCTTATGTAACTACTTTGTTTAAATGTGGAATGTAATGGAAGTTTATGATCTAATTCTCTAAAACTCTAAACCTGAAAAGATCCTCAATGTGTAATCTTATATTAACTCATGATTAAGTAAGGTTTGAGGATGGGGCCTTATAGACTCCATAGGAGGGTGACACTCTGATGGTAGATGACCCATGCCCAGAATCTGTAGTAGGGTGTCAGTCTGATTTAGAGGACCCATTCCCTAACCCCACATCATTGTGCCAGTCAGTAGATAGATATAGTACTAGTAACGTGTCTCAGAATGAGGGTTCCACTAAAATAGATGCTATATAATGCATATATTATCCCATAATATGGGTACTAGTTTGATATATAGAGGACCCTAGCCCTTTCCCATAAAGAGAGTCTTAGTCTATTGGTAGTTGACCCATGCACTGATTCTATAAGAGGATTCCACTGAGATGGTAGATATAAGACCCAATCATTTTCCAAAATAGAGGGTTCCATGATGAAGGATAGAGGACACATTCCCTATCCCCATATTATGTTGCCACCCAAATGGAATACATAGGACCCTACCATCTTCTGTCATGAGGGTATGATGATAATAGTATATAGAGAACCAATTTCATTTCCTAGATAGAGGGTTCCACTATAATCATCTCTAACTATCCTACCTTATTTCTTCCATCACTGAGTTCCACAATATAACAAAATCACACCTAGAACATATCACATAATATCTCAACCAATACTATAAAGTCCACTATCGTATTTTATGTAAAAAACCCATGTTGTAGGATTCTTGTAGGGCCAAATCATACTCAAATAAGAGGATGTATGAGAGATAATATTTTCCTAAAAAGGAGGTAGATGGTGTGTTGTATATCCACACACCATGTGGTCCCACACTATGTATTAGATGTTTCATCACTTGTACATGGATCATATCCCTTTTATCCCTACAAGTTGTGTAATGGGGCTAAACTTCATGTCTCATCCACCCAATCTTGACACATATTCTCTATGATATGCATGTGTATTTCAGTTCATGTCTATGTACACTGACCATGTTAATGGTCAGTCCCATGTCAATGTACTAATAGAGAACACTCTGAGTTACCATAACATAGTCACATGTTTTGCAGGGGTCCCACATGGTGTGTGATACTTATGATCAATAGGAAACCCTAGGGGAACTAATTTCTTAAGACGAAGAATTGTTTTATTATAAACTACATGTAATATAGTCATGATTTTCACAAATTTTCAGTGAATTGTTCTAGATATTCCTTCAATTCCTCGACTGAAACTTGTAGACTATCTAAAACCAGTATTAATCACCTCCAACCACCATTTTTATCCATATATTGACTATAAAATTGAATTTTGATTCTCCGTTGTAAACCACACACTCTATCGCATATATAGTTATCTCCCATTACCTCACTGGATGTTTGATCCATGGGGGACTCACTAGTATCTCACAATCTATCAGAGTCCATCCATGATTCTTCTTCTAATAATAATCATAATCACCTCACATCAATCTTTTTTAAATATGGCATTCTGATCAAGCTTGATCTTTGGTGGGAATGACAAATTATGGTCCCTATAGTCCAAAGATCAAGAATGAAAAGAATTATGTGGGAGATCTCATGAAAAAAGGTGAAAAAAATCATTTGATGAGTGTTCTTGGAAAGTTAAATGCATTGTGAGTAGATAGAAAGATAAACATGACATAATGAGAGTAAAAAATTGACTAGAAAATTTAATCTAATATGTGAGCTCATGTATAGGATGAATTTGAACACATATCAAATAATAAATTTATGATCATTCTTAATGATATAATAATAATTGTTGGAATATTGATATTAAGAGTCATACCATGAGATTGGATATTTAATTGTCTAATAAAATAGATTCTAATAATGGGACGCACTATTGTGTTCACTAAGCCTCAAGTCTCTTAGATACAAAACATCTTCATCATTTGATCCCAATTTAGCAAGAATGGGTGGTATAATTCCACTATCAATGGTCCCATGTTTATGTGGATAACACTACCTATAAAACATTATTTTTCATTTATAGAGGTAAGTATTCATTCTGCCATGTAATGAATTAAGTAAAAAATAAATTAATTAATAAAAAACACACTCGCCAAAGGACACTTTATCTGAACACACTACACTAACCATACTTATGTGGCACATAGGGTAAAACTCATGTTATAAATTAAATCTTGGCCTCAAATTATTTATTCAATAATACCTTAAGTTGTATTCCATTATTTATATAAAACATTGTCGGTGATAAAAAATATACATAATATATTTATATAAATAATCATAGTCACAATAGGCCATAGAATCACATGATGTTGCATGGATATGAAAATATTAATTCATATGTTAAAAATTATTACAAAAAATAGGGTATAGAAATTATTCCATCATTCAATATTGTAATCCTAAAAAATATGAACTAAACAAAAATTAGTGGATATTGAGCCTGTATCTGGCTCTCTTACTCACATGATATCTCCCTCATGATCCCATGATCCTAAAACACATGAATGAAGGGTATTTTCATTTAACATAGGATCAAATCCAAAAATTCCTTGATCTTAATTGGGTTATCCACGAAGATGTCTCAATCATCATGGTCATTCCCTCCCCATTCAATAATGTCTATTTGACCATACATATATATGATCATCTATAACACATGGAAGATATAAGGACCTGGACTTAAAACATTACATAATATTTAATTAAATGAATAATTTTCATTGAAGATAATTTTTGGATTATAGTTTTAGGGAATTAGGCCATAACATATACATGATGACTTGAATAATACATGTAGAAATATCTACTCAGTTTCTATTTTTTCACAACATAAATACTCTAGAAAAAAAGAGTCATCTCTAGTTTTATGTTTTAGACAACATGACATTTCCCTGATCCCATAATTGACCCTATTCCACTTTATGTCATATGAAAAACATTTCAAAAACATGGAATGAGCATAAAAAGCTCAATAAGGGATACAAAAAGAAGGAAAACTGTTATTTTTCCAAAACAACAAGTAAACCATAAATACTTTATCATAAATAATACTTTTCACCTTTATAAATTAGTAATTACTCTTCATATAATAAAAGAACAATACATACCATTTTTTGACCAAAATATTACCATAAAACCAATATAAAGAAGACATTACATATAAAGGTAACTTGAGACATAATGATACTTAAATAGAATAACCATATGGTCAACTTCCACACATATCACTAAATGGAATTTCCATACGGCTGAATTACATTCCCAATGCATTTGAGGTTATAACGTAACCACACTTCCACGTTTATCATGGAAACACTCGTCATTTGGTTTATCATGTAACCACCCGTCTAATGTCCAAGTACCGTTATAAAATCATAACACATTAAAATATTTCAAATATAAACATTTCACTAATAAAATATAATTTGATATCACAAGAAATAACTTCAAGATATTTAAATAATAAATCCATTTCAAAAACCGTTTTTAATACCAAAACACTCAATAACAGAATATGGTATTTACTTTTCATTTTAGAAAACATTAAGGCTTATAGAGGAAGCCAAGTAACAATTACAGCGACAGAGAGGTCATTGTCACCTCAAATGTTAAAAACATTCCATTTTTCATTTAATAAAACGCTTCATATAAAAAATATTCCCTTTGAATGAAAGTAAAAGTAAAAGGGTTATATTATACACCGTGTAAAAGAAGAAGGTATATATTATCGAAATATTCCTCAATGAAAGGACATTGAGACGAACTCCCTTACCTCATGTCCATTTTGACTCATTTGTTCTTTAATATAATGAATAATAAACTAAAGTTATTTTATAGATGATTAATAACATTTTTAAAGTTTATAATTCCTTTTATGTCACTTATTAACATGTTATAAACATGGTGCAATCATTTAAGTTAATAATGATCATTTGTCGATATTTGGTACTTGAGTCAAAAATGGACTTCTTATAATTACAAGTTCTTCACATGGTCAAATGTTCATTATATCCAGAATTATATTCATTATTTAGATATCATATATATCATATATATATATATATAAATTTATAATACCACATAACATTTGGTGGTAAAAAATGAAATGCACCATTTCTGGAGACGGTATGTCGTAAGTACGCATGAACACTACTTTCATTCCTATTACTTATTTTAATAGAATTAAAACATAATGATACATAGTTATGTTATAATTAAATTATAATATCATATATAATATCATTAACCCCATCCTTTATGCATCCCATATATGGAATTAACTAGTCATATCACTTTGAGGGGGCAGTAGTCCGTACTTCCTCAAATAAAGTTATCTTGTTTACCCATAATGGAAACCATAAAGGTATAATATAAATGAAAAATAAAGAAGCATAAGGAAAACATAATCATAATATATATCATATATAAATATTATTCCATCTTAATGGCCTCCATTATAGGCGGTAGGAGATAATCGAACAATCATCGTTTCATGAGGCATTAGTTTTCCATCCACAAAAAGAGTATGTTATCCACCCATTAGATGGAGGAGTGTGTAATTGTAGTTAAAATACATATCATAAACAAATCCTAGTATAATTAAGATACTGGTGTTTTTATAAAGTAAAGTAATAAAAAGAGTTTAGGGGTTGTAGAAGTAAAATAAAAGAAAATAATGTAAGAGAAGTTGTACCCTTTAATTTGGGTAACATCCTTTGGTTTGAACCAAAAGGACTTCTTGAAGTTCATGATGCCTAAGGTAAGGATTATAGGAAGAGAATATGGATGTATGAAGCTTAATTGGTCTAATGATGGATGAGTCAAGGGGCTTGAGAGGTGTGGGGAATGGGTTAGTAGTTCTGCCCATTTATAAGGGGGAGGAGGGGCTCTATAGGAATGTTTGAAACAATTATTTTATTATAAACTTTCTTCAGTTTATAAAGTTAAAAAAATATTTAAAGTCGACGATTTTATTACTCATGGTTAAAATAAAATCATCTAATAATATTTGGAAAATTTTCGGACATTATTTTATTATTTATAATCTAATTTATTTAAGTTGTTTATTAATGAGGTAAATACTACATCATTGTTGTATCATAAATAATTTAATTTATTCGAGGTATAAAAATTATTAAAAAAATAATATGAAATAGGAAATATTTTTCGATTTCCAATGAATATTTATAGTCAAAAAAATAACTTTTATAATACCATGTAAAAATTAATTTACTAAAAGATTTTTTTGTCATTTTTTTCTTTACATTTAATTAATTAAAATAAAGTGTCATTATCACTCTTAAGTGGAATCATGGGGTCCCAAAATCGACCCAAGGATGCCCATGGTCGCTAATTACTAATCCAATAAGGTTTTTAAAAGTTTTAATGTAAATCGTTATTATTATTGTATTCTTTTTACCTTCAATTACCATATTTATCTTTAACGGCGGTAAAAAAACCAAAAGATACTATTCAAAAAAAAATTCATCTTATTGAACCAAATTTTACTTAATAATAACAACCATTTATGTCGGATTTTCTAAATTCAATTCACATAAGAGGTAATATTTCATTTAAATGAAAAGTTAGTTTTTTAACTACTACTTAGTGGTTTTACTATTCATCAACAATTGATGTTGTTCAGAAAAAAACCAAAACATCAGCCTAAGCTATATTTGATATTCAGAAATCAAAAAATATATCTATTTTACAAAATTAAAATCATTGAAGTTGGATCAATTAATTTGCAATTAATTCTCATTGTCAAAAAAGTGTGTTTTTAAGAAATAATAGCTATCAAAAGATTGACAGTTGATTATGTCCAATTTCAAAGTGAAATTGCTTATAATGACCAAAATTGGATTAAATGGTAAAAATATAATCTAATTAAACTTTTAAACTAATTAAAAAGTTAATCTATCCATATAAATAAATAATATTAAAAGGAAGTTTTGAATTAAAATACAACATTTATCATTTTTCCTTAAAAATTTAATTTTATCAGAAAAATACCAAAAATTTACTGAAAGTGTATTTTGATGTCCTTATTCTAAAGAAGAATTTTATTTGGTCAAATAGAACATATAAAAGTAACCAAAACTAGATTTAATGAGGGTTCACCTTTAAAAGGCAGTAAATCGACCATTTAAAGTAAATTATTCTTAAAATTAAATTCATTCACATTCCACGCCTCTAACATATATTGGATAAATGTAAAAAAATTATCAAACATCTATAATCATATTGTAGTTAGTTTTTGTCATTCCTTCTAATACAACGGCTAAGAGTTAACTACCATTTAATATAATAATATTTTATTATTAGTGTGTAACATAAGATTTCAAAGAAACCCGTTGTTGCATATCAGGTATGCCATCGAAAATAACAACCCCTTTAAAGTAAAATTAATATTTAATTGTCAGAAAATTAATAAAAAAGAGAGTGTATTTTTTATTTATTTACTTAGGATGTTACAGAATATGTTGTGAACCCATTCCAATAAAGTTTCATTATCACTCTTAAGTGGATCCATGGGGTCCCAAAATCGACCCAAGGATGCCTATGGTAGTCCATGACTAATCCAATAAGGTTATAACAAGTGGTAAGGTAAATATTTATTATTATAATATTCGTTTCTACTAGAATTACCCTATTTATCTTTAATTGTGGTAAAAACGTCAAACGAAACAATTCACCAAAAAATATTTTCATCTTATTGAACCAAATTTTAATTACTAATAACAACCATTTATGTTGGATTTTTGAAATTCAATTCACATAAGCTTTAATATTATATTTAAATGAAAAAGTCAGTTTTTTGACTACTAAGTGGTTTCACTATTCATCAAAAATTGATGTTTTTCAGAAAAAAACCAAAAATTTAGTATAAGCTATATTTGATATTCCGAATTCAAAAATGATGTCTATTTTACAAAATTCAAAACATTGAATCTAGATTAATTAATTTAAAATTAATTCCTAGTGTCAAAACAAAAAGTGTGTTTTTATGGAATAATAATTATCAAAAGACTGATAGTTGATTATGTCCAATTTCAAATTTAAATTGCTTAAAATGACCCACATAAGATTAAATGGTAAAAATACAATCTAATTAAACTTTTAAACCAATTATAAATATAATATAACCATATAAATAAATTAGATTAAAGGGCAGTTTTAAATTAGAAGACAACATTTTTCATTTTTCCTTAAAAATTGAATTTTATAAAAAAAATACCAAAACTTTTCCCAAAGGGAATTTTGATGTACTGATTCTAATGAAGAATTTTATTTGGTCAAATAGAATATATAAAAGTGACCAAAACTATATTTAATGAGGGTTCTCCATTAAAAGGCAGTAAATTGACCTTTAGAAGTAATTTATGCTTAAAATTAAATTCATTCACATTCTAATCCTCTAACATTTATTGGATAAATTTAAATACTTTAACAAACATGTATAATCAGATTGAAGTTAGTTTTGTTCATTCCCACTAATACAATCGCTAAGAGATAAATACCATTTAAAATAATGGTATTATATCCTTATTGTGTAATGTAAGATTTCAAAGAAACTCGTTGTAGTGTATTGGGTATACCATCGAACATTGAAACCCATATAAAGTAAAATTAATATATAATTCAAAAAATATTAATAAAAAAGATAATTTATTAGTTCTTTATTTAACTAGGATGTTATATAATATGTTGTGAACACGTTCCAATTTTGGGGCTTGGGTGAGGTAATAAGTAACCTTTCCAAACCTCTATAAGATCTCAATTTTCCAAATGAACTTCATTGATAGATTTCCTCCATAGTAGATTCTCTAAAATAATAATTTTATAGAGTCTCTCTAGGAAATATGGTCTTCCTACTTTATCTCCATGGGCTAATAATGTTGGTTTGAATAATATTTTTTCTTGGTATGATTTTCCCTCATCTACTCATAGATATCCATGATATTCTCCCTAGTCACCTACCCCATACATAGATCAACAAGAGATGCATCAAAATTCTTAGTCCATCAATGTATAACTTTTATGAAATCCTATACTAGGCCACTAAAATTTCCATATGGATAGTAGAATGGTGACTATTATTATAATAAAACTCCGCCAAGGTAAAGTGATCATATCATCTCTTTCCAAAGTATAAAAAAAATACACTCAATACATATCCAAGAGCCTTGAGAGTTCTCTCAGAATGGCCTTCTATATAGGAATGAATGGATATACTCATCCTTATATATGTACTAAATGGCTCCTATAGTGCTCTATACAATCCTGACTTAAATAGCACATCAAGGCCAAATACATTCATTTATGTAACCCCATCATGGATAATGATCTAATTCTAATACAACATCCCTAAATACTCCACAGAACTCTTCCTTGCTGATATTAAGGAAGTGAATCAACTTCATATGTTAGCTGACTATCACCAATATGACATGATGGATCCTCTATATATATGGAAGACCAAATAAAATTTCCATTAAGATGTTGTCTAATTTCTACACAATCATCTCAAGAGCTGTAATGACATTTCTATAACCTGGGGCTTAGTCATCACATGATGAAATGTGTGGCACTAAATTTTGAACATAGACATGCTCCACCACATACCAGCCCAAGAAACCTATTTATGAAGGTTACTATAAATCATTCCCATGCAAGGATGAAAAACCAAAAGAGATGTTTGAAACTCTTTCATCAACTACTCCCGCCTCATGACTGGGACCACCACCCCTCACCGGAAAAGGATTATGTTATTACCTCTTTTAGAAATAAAATCGGGTTAATCTCCTCAGAATAACTGGTGACATAGGTCTTTAAAGCTGATGGATACCAAATTTTCCTCACATAGATAATAAAGAACTAAAGGGTTCAACACCATCAAATGAATAAATTATGAATCCTCCTCCTAATTTTTGT
The DNA here is from genome assembly GCA_963277665.1 of Viscum album. Classification (NCBI taxonomy): domain Eukaryota; kingdom Viridiplantae; phylum Streptophyta; class Magnoliopsida; order Santalales; family Viscaceae; genus Viscum; species Viscum album. The sequence continues at coordinate 884,620,143 of OY728139.1, read as the reverse complement.
CTGGATGTAATGATGTCAACTACTGTAACACCTTCCATACTAAACTAGAATGGGACTTCCTATTATGGCTATCGTCCACGATACGTGCCTTCTATGTGGTATGGACTATCTCGAAGTCATTGTCCTATAATAACTCATAAATTTTCAGGTATTTTATGTTCAGGTCCCTCTCAGTAAATAATTAATGATACATCAATGGTCTTAGAAACAGAAAAAATTCCTCTCCTAGATGATAGTTCCTCCACATCCTTATAGTAAATACTACAACTTCTATCTCTGAGTCATGAGTAACGTAGTTCTAAATTTGGGTTATCAACTACCTCGATGAATATGTGATAAATACCTTTGAAAAAATAAAAAAATATATCAACCCTTCTCTAGGTGCATTGTAAAAAAATATAGATTCTCTACCATTCTCAATAAGACTCAAAATCAGATCGACAATAATTCTCATTCAAAACACATCAACGGATTTCTATCATAGATCAGTCCAGGTAAATAGTTTCCCTTTTTGAGTAAGGGTGAATAGAGTTGCTTTAATAATATAGAATTTTTTTACAAACGTTATATATTACCCTATCCACTGTTGACATGCTCTTAGGTGACTCCCAATAAATGATTACATCGATCTTCACATGACCCAGAACAATTTTATGCTTAGAAATGACACTCTATATAAAGTAAACCTTTGGATCTATACCTTTTACAGAAATATCTAACCATAAATATGGTTCTTCTAAAGTAATACTAGGACCATCCTCAAGGGCTCAACATGCTTATCCTTTATCACAAAGCATATATGTATGTTCTTAAAGATTAAAAAAACAAAAAAATAAATGCATGGCCATAATATCTTGTTCATAAAATCTATAAACCTAGTGGGGGAATTCTCTTTACTAAAAGGATTCACCCATAACTCATAGTGTTTGTAGCGACACCATAATTCCATTTTTTGGAATATCACCCTCAAACAACACTCAACTAGTTGTTTCTAAATATGAGATTGATACTCAAGATCCATTACAGGCCTCATATCTGATCAAAGAGGTCATAAATCCTTGATATGGGGTTCTTTTTATTTATCATAGCATGTATTAGGTAATAATATTCTACACAAAGATATAATATACCATATTAATTTTTCCAAAAAAATCAAATCTTCCAAGATAGACATAGTGGGTCAGATGAGACCCTTTTCTCGATGGTCCTCAAATATAAATTGTAGCTCTTGGAGCTCATTAATGTCCATATGATATTCCAAAAATGATATCAAAGTATTCCTAGGGTTCTAGTCAATGAAAAATTACATATACCTCCTCATAGGTTGTCCCAAAACTTCCTCAATGAATATTTCCATGTAATCATCCACAACTAAAAAAATCTTTTTGATTGAATAGAAAATTTTGCCAAGGGCTACATCACTTACTATTGAGTGGTGGGTTCAATACTCCAGATCGCAAAACACACACATCCTACCATGAAATATCTCACTCTTTCCAACATTATAGAATCATATACCATAAATGGGTAGGAATATGACAATGGTCTCTGATAGTAGATAAGGTCTAATACTGTGGAAAATGAGTCCATACAAAACATGATGTTAGAAGGTATCATTTTGATGACCACAATTTCAAATGAGTCACTCTATAAATAAAGGGATATATTGTACAAATATTTGATAAAAGATCTCATAGAAGTGATCCATGTAGGTATATAATGGAAATTCCTCTAGTATAAGGAAACAAATGGGTGCCACATATCTCAAAACATGAGTAATTATATGAATAAATGAATCACAATTATGTCTACTAGTATCAAGGAAATATTATAATAAACATATATTGTAATTATAATCATCTCATGAGCTATTGGGAGATAAGCCTCAATAGCCTATAGATTCACACGACCTTGACTGCCTACTCCAAGATATTGATGAGGTTATACTTGTGGCTTTCACTGAAGGATATCATAACATTATTCAACACTAACAGATCCTCCTCCTAGATCTCCACTTTCTCAAGTACAATAACTTCCTACCTGTGGAATGCCCTTCCCTCTCTTGGGAGATCCATTATCAATGTGTTTCATATTCTATCATGGTCCATCCAATCTTTTTCTTCACCCCTCATCACTTCCAGTAATGAAATAACATGTCATGTGACCTCTCAAATCATATTCATAGAACCACCCCTTCCTAGGCTACCCTTTCCCCATACACGGGCCTTATAAGACACAAAAATATCTTAAGTCTAATATTGAGAATATATCCTACACCAAGGTCCTACAGACTACCACCTTATAGATGAGGTAGTTTAATAGACCCTATTACACCCAATGACAGTTATAAATTCATTAATTATATTTGACAAGAACCTCTCCATCACTAATTAATTCTGTATCACCTTGATATAAGTGGTATTGACCAGGGGTACCACATCGGTAAAAATGTATTTGCAAAGAACATTCACAATATTTCATGCTTGAAAGTAGACATACTAAATCATTTCAAGGGAAAAAATAAGTCAATTGAACCTGGAATCATAATAATAAAAGATAATAACTTCATGATATAGCAGCATTTTCTCCTAAATGTTATCTTATTGAAAGCATGGGGTAATATTCCACAAGAAATTGTTGCTCGTAGTTTACCTATGAGAGTGTTGACTCATCATGTGTGTCCATAAAAAGACTAAAATTGTTCCCAACACCTCCTTTTAAATGATGTATTTTAGTCAAATCACCTAGTTAGTTTCCATCCAGATAAGTCTATAAACCAATGTAATTGTATGTAGAAATTGTTTCACCACCTAGTGATATTTCTCACCGAAAAACCTCAACGCCCTCTAGTGTTAGAACTCATAGAGTGTTCTGAGAATGTATTCATCTTTATCCTAGTTTATAGGTATTATATTATACTCTATTGGTGTGGATGATGATACTTATCCACCTAGAGGAGAGACCTTGTGAGATGGATGACAAACTGCGGCCTCATCCTTCATCAAATTTTCATCATGATCTTGAATTAGTTCCCTGCCAAGATCTCTTCATTGATGCATCCTAAAAATAAAATCACGATGTACCATTTTTAGAGGAACATATACATATGGGGATATGATTCAAGAAGGTAATTCAATGAATCAATCCTTAAAATTGTATTTACCAATGTTTCCTATTACCAATGTCTCGTTATACTGACTCCACAAGCATGTGGTTAGAGGCCTAATTTATGGATACCACAACCACCCCAATATCATTGGGTTCATTAGACTGAAATGGAAACCTGAGACACCTTGAGACAATTTCAAAATGTCCCATCCAAATCCTCATAAGAGTAAAGCACACTAAAACCCACCACAAGAAAAAAAACCTTTATAAAACAATTCCACCTTGAACCAAACCATGAGGTACTTCTTTCCTGATGAAGATTCATTCAAAAAATACCCCAAACATGAATCCATAGTATTTGTTCTGGTGATAAGAACTAAAAGAAATAAAAAATATGGGAGGGACCTTTTTAATTTACCTTTATATACACACTCAACCAACTACAAAAATATGTGTAGAAGAATAAATGAATATAAAGTAACATCTAGAGTAATAACCATGAATTCAACAAACTCTATGGTATAACAGAGTTTGAAAATGTAATAATAAAATTAAAGGTGAAAAATAAATAGATAAATAGAAAGATATAACAACATGACAATAACTGTAATGGTAAATAAAGAGAGATCCAAAATGAAAATCTCTAATCCTCGACCACCGTATGCGGTAAAATTAAATAGGGTATCCTTATGCTCCTCTAAAAACAGCTCCATCTTATAAGTCATCTTCATAACATATGAAACATGCAGTAAAATCCCACATATGGTTTATTATAAACATAACTAGTAGGATACCATGAAATCTTTTGTGGTTGAAATAGGTGGGAAAATATACATAGACAACTCAAACCATAAAATCAATTGAAATCCAACATGGTGGAAAAATATATATTATCTTATTAGAAACACCAATTAGATAAAAAATGGATATCTATATCAATCTCATACAAAGAAAATAGTCAACCATTCATTCCAATAGGTCCATCAATGATTCTCATCATATCATATCAATTCTTGAATATGTATCCATGTGGATGATACCTTGACAATGTGACACATAGTCGATGGGACAAAATCTCTAGGTAGAGATCACATTCCTTGTTACTATAAGAAGCTTTCAATCAGTTTGAAAACGAACCATGCCTTATCCCAACAAGAGGGTTCGACTATGTAGATAGAGTAAACGTACCATAAATTTGTAGGAGGGTTCCACTTTAAAGGTATAAGACCCATTCGCTAACTACATAGGATAGATCCACTATGATGGTAGAGTACCCATGCATTGACAACATAAGAGGTTTTCAATATGTAGAATGATAGAGGACCCATGCCCTATCCCAAAAAGAGGGTGCCTCTAGGATGTTAGATAGAGAACCCATGTGTTTTACGAGTAGGTGGGTTCCACTGAGAGAGATAATGGACTCTTTCCATATCCTAACAGAAGGGTTCCACTATATAAATAGAGGACCCATACACTGACTCCATAAAAGGGTTCCCTTTGGATAGTAGACAGGGGACCAATTCCATTTCCTTGTAGGAGGCTTATATATTGAAATATGGATGACTCGTGACCTATTCCCAAATGATGGTTCCATTCATAAGATAAATAAAGTAAAATTTCCTTATACAAACTAGAGGTTACATCTCTAATTGTAGATAGAGGACCCATTAATTGTCCCAATAGGAGGGTGCCACTAAGATCTCTCCGATGAACCTACATGTTCATCATCATAATCAATTTTCAAAATAAATATTATTCATTCCTATAAAATATCACATCATGTCTCTAAATAAACTATTAAGGACACCATCATTTTCTACTTGAAAAAAAACTCAATATAGTAATCTCGAGGCACAAAATGCAATCCTAAATGAAGAAGATACAATTAGATGTTGTTTACATAGAAATATGTAAATTGCATGTAGGGGAAAAACATGGTGTGTCGTCCCACTCTGCTACTTATATGTGTCCTCATCAGTACATGGATCACTACCCATGTATGTTTATATGGTCAGTAAGGGGACTGCATGGAGAGTCTCAACCTCCCAGGGCGGATCCATGTTCTCTTAGATGTCTTTGTGTCATTTATAACATGTTCTTGTACACTAGTTGTGTTCCTTGGAATGACGGTGTCCTCGTATCCCATAGTACATGAAATTTATTCAAAATTAAGTCTCATGGTAGGTGTGGTTCCCATATATTGTGTGAATATTATGATTTCAAACACTCCCTAGATCCCCAGATTTCTAATGCCCATGGTGTGTGTTCTTCCAAAATATATGGTGTACAGTTGTTTTTTTTCAAAACAAAATTATCATCCATGTGTTACTCCTGATATAGCTTCTATACATTGAAGAAATCCATTAGGATACGCAAAATAGGCTATAATAACCTTCAGAAATCTTTTTTGATCATCTGTTGGATGAGGAATTGAATTCTGATTGTCCTCTCAATATACGCATGCACCGTTGCATCATTGATCACTTCCAGTCATCTCACGATATTTACTATCAATGGTAAATTCCAAAAAATATCATAATATATCTGAATAAACCACTAATGTTTCCATGAATCCCCATCCTAAACTTTTCATGTGAATCATCCATGATTCTCCATGTGTGATTGAGCTCGATCTCTCCAGACAATGTCGAACCATGGTTCCCTCAGGCAAATGAAAAATAATGTTATGAAAGATGTTGGAGATGCTTAATAAATATTTTTCAAAAATAATTTTACAATAATTAATGTCCTAAAATTATATTGGTGATAAATGCGTCCAAAAACATAGCACAATAGGAGTAAACATTTTAATAAACAAATTTATGCAATGTGAAGGCTCATGATATTGATGAATTTTAATACAGATCAATGAATGACAATATTATAATGCTAAATAATTTAATAATATGTTATGGAATTAAAAAAATATGTTTCCTACCTTGATGTTTTATTTTTATTTGATGAGGAATGAAACTACCAATGAAGGGGAGGATTCATTGCTTTTGTGGCGCATGGATTATCATGGATCCAGAATATCATCATCGTTTGATCCCATTTATCCAATGATGGGTTGAGAAATAATCCTCCAAATGTTACCAGTTTTATGTGGATAACCTTTGAGATCCTCTATATATATGAATTTTTATATTTAATATTATATTTTTTCATTTTAAAAATTAAATAAACTATTAATTAATTAATCTACTTAACAAACCATCCAATGGATGTTTTTTCTAAAAACCCAACTCCAACCAACCAAAGGTTATGGTTATGGTAGAACATACATTATTGACTCAAATTTGGTCAGAAATTATTTACATGGGAATCCATTATTGATATATTTAATTAATTTAGAAAAACCATGTGCACGATATAAAATATGTTTAATACTTTTATAAAATTAATTTCAGGCACAGCAGTCTTCGGAATCAAAAGCGGTCTCCCTACCTTGTTACAAAAATATTCATTAAAATATTTCAATGTATTACATGGAAAAATGGTTCTCTATTGTTAAGATAATTGACTTCTACTGCTTCCACCTCCCTCAAATGTGAAACAAACCTGTCTTCATTTGTATGTCAGACGGGCAACTCATGAACTAAAGAAAAATTAAATTTTTATCCTCACTTATCAAGGACGAATATAATGACGTATTTATTATTTATATATAATTTTTACGATATAATTTATAATCTATTATTATAACATCATGTATACCTTCTAATATTACATTCTATAGAGTATATGATTATGTAAATCGCGTATATGGTGGACTACTGCCTCAAAAAGAGATGTGATTATTTTTTCATATATGATATACATGGAAGTTAAAATGTATTAATTAAATATTTTACATTATAATCATAGAATATTAACCATTGTATATTATTAATATATCATATAACTTTTCACCTAACCATCCATTGAAACTAATAAGGTTGTTATTGTTTATGCCATACTACTGCCTCATTAAGTTATGTGATTTGTTTTTTTTAAATTTTTATTACGAAATCCCAACCATGGTATTTTTAATGTTATTTAAAGAATTAAAATTATATTTATTATATATTTATCAGTATTTAATTATAAAATAAATGTTATGTTATTACTATTTTGATCTTTGATAAATGGAAATGTTACTCATGCATGCATATATCATACCATCTCTCTGAAAGTGAAATGGTTCCTTTTTCATAATAATATTTCATAGATCAATAAAAAATTATAATTTTTCTTTAAAAATGAATTTTTTTTCATGTTTACCATTCTATAAATTATTAATGAAAAATCTATTGGAACATAGTCATATTATCGATTTTATTTTTTACATATCAACTATTTATCATTAATAAATCTTATGTGGAATTAATTTGTTATGTAATTGAATATAACATGAAAAAACTTAAATAAAAGGAATAATAATGTTGAAATAGGTCTTTAAGAAAAAAAATAATTAATATAATATTATGATTTTCGAAGATAAATAATGATCAGGATAAATCGAGCTTGTGGTATGGGATCACTATAAACCATCCTATATTTTATGTTATGATATATTCATTGAGGACTTCATGGTAATGTCATGAATTTCCATAATTATGAATTTCATTTTTTGAAAATTTTATTTCCATTATTTTTATGATTCATGTATTTATATGTTCTATGGATGGAATTTTAACTAAATTTTGGTTTTAATAAAATATTTTTTGATAATACACTGCTCTATATTGAATATGTCTTGTTTACGAATGATATTTTCCACTATATAAAACCATTAAATAGAATTTGATCCAACTATTTATTTTTTTTAATATCCCCTAGATATGTAGATGGATTCATTCAATTATTTCTCAAATTTTATAATTTTTATTATTCTATGTTTTTATATTTCTAGTGTAGTATGGGAATAAATTATTATAGTTTTTTTTCAAAGACATAGAGAAAAACGGATTAGATGTTTTGAGAACCATTGTATATTTTACCAACATATTAATGTAAAAACCATATATACGTTACTAGATTCATGTTTTTCAACATACATATAAAATACTAAAATTTATTCGATGGGGAAATGGATTAAGAATAATGGGTGAACTCATATTTTTAGTGAGGGTGAACATAAGATATATTAATTAAAGATAACATGTGAGAATAAAATAACAATGTTATAATGATAAAATATTTTATAATATAATATAATTACATCATACCCTATTAAAAATGGATCACAAATCATGTATCATGAAATAAAAATTTGATCATAAATTATGACAGGATCCATGTGAATGTGAAAGAAACTTAATAATCAGAAGCCATCATTTCATAGGATGGTTTCATGACCTAGGAATATACAAATAACATAACAATTGAAATAATATATTATTTTAAGGATAACAACCAAGATATTCATAACACAATGTTCTATGATAATCACCTACGCATAATATATTATGCATGGAATAACCCACCACATACCATAACATAGTGAATTTGTGAAAACCACCAGTATCCCACAAAATAATGTTCTTGTTATACCCCCCAATGTCCCATTGATGATTTTATGAGATATAAATAATTATCCTAGAAAATGGTGGGAGATAATATATTAATCGATATCTTAATAATTATTTTATAAATATAGGGTTCCATAAGAACATGAACAAATTCATGGTTCTATCATAGTTTATTTAAATCAAGTAAAAAAAATTAGTATCAAAAAATTGACCATGATATTTCATTAGAATCAAACAATGGGAGAAAGGTGGATCGTTTCACAAAAAAGTCATCCTAGGGAATCATAGAACATATTAAAGGATGATTACATTGGTCAAAAGTTATTCAAATGGGAATTAGAATGTTTCATTGAATAATTAGAACAAATGCACTGTATGTTTTTATTAAATTTACTTATGTAGACTAATTATATACAAATTTATGAATGAAAAATAATAATCTAAATCCCAAAAAACATCGAATGGTTTCATTATAAAAAATGGATATAATGATGAGATAATGAAATCCTTAGTAATGTGTTTAAAATAAAAAGTTTGTAAACACATTGGTAAAAGAAATAAATGTTAAATGACTCGTAAAGAAAATATGAAAAATGATTTTTTTTAGACCATTGATATGAAAAAACGAAAATATAAAATAAAGATAAATAATCAATAACTTATAAAAATGTATTTTATTAAAATAATATTTAGAATATTAAGAAAAAATTCCCCATCAAAAGTAAGAGATGTGGAGGAATCTAATTATAGGTAAATAATAGTTTAATTTTTTAACCAAAAGGATTTCAAATAGTTAGAATATATATATATATATATTTATATAATAAACAATGAAAAAAACTATTATTTTCTTATAGTAAACATACCATTTTCCCCAAATAGGAATCATGCACAGATAATATCTATTTGAAAGTGATGTTGGAAAAAAATTCCTTACCTCGATTTCCCATTAGTCATATGTTCTATAATCCCCTGTGTGTCTGATTTATATTTATTTTCAATTCATATAATACCATATTTAAATTTTTATACCTATAACACCCTGAGATCTCAAATATATTTCATTAAATAAATATATTGTTCAATATAATGCTTTATACACAACACTTAACCAAAAATATCCATGACATATTAGATTAATTTCATAAATAAATTAAAATTTGAATAAAATCTATAGTAAATAAAAAATATAGTAGTAAATTAAAATTTCTTACATTTATAGGACAAATAATTAATATGATTTAATACTAGAAAATTCTTTTATCAACTAACTTGTTAATATATTAATAAAATTAATCACCCACTTTTATTTTTTTTTGAATTAATAATACATGAGATAATATATTTAACTCTATAAATTATAAATTTATATGAGATAATATTAAGAGCACATATTGATTAAAAATATAACTTTTTAATAAAATTTGTTTCCCATTATATTTTGATTTTTGATGTATAATCTTAGTTCATAAATCACATAATATTAATTTGAAAAAATAAATATCATTATAAAAATAATATATCAATATTATCCCGAGGATAACTCTTTATATTTTTCAGAAATATTTTATTTTTTTGTAATTAGTGAAATATACAATTTAAAAAAAATTTGTTTAGGAATATATCATAAAATAAGTTTAAATTTAAAAAATATAAAACATTTTTTCGTTATCAAATATGTATTAAGTAGTAGAAAAAAAAATTTATAAATACTATTATTAATTTATAAAGCATATACTAAATTAAATTTTTAATATTTTCCTATAAAACTATTTTTGGTATTTCATTTTAATTAAATTATATTTTGGTTAAAGTTTGATATAAAATTACATAAATTAGATATATTTTTTAAAAAATTAATAATTTTATAATAATAAAATAAATGATTTTGATAAATATAAAATTTAAATAAGTGTTATTCCTAATATACCTTTTTCTAAAACGTGGTATGACACATAACAATCGATAATGTTAAAATTGATATTACTTAAAAATATAAATTTTATCTAATAAAATTAACTACATATTTGGAAATAGTAAGATGAAATTATGTAATAATAAGGATAAAATACTAGGTTTTAAAAGTTTATTTGGTAAATAAAACTTAGTTATTATGATGAAACATAGAAATAGTGAATGTGAAAATTTTATGATTAAATGACATAAAAATATATTTACAACATGGGTAGAAATTAATGGCTTATTATGATCAACCATACCTCCTCCCAAATAATTATTTTCCATTTTTATCTACTTTACTTGTTTAGTGTGTTCTATTTCAATATTAATTGGTTATAATTTTGAAATTGGCATTCTCACATCTTATAAATGGGTCATATCACTACCCATACAATTCCTATTAGAAATAAGATTTTCCTATAAAAAACTCTCCATTTATTCATTCAACTATAAAATTATTTTTCCTTGAGTTTTAATTAATTTTATTTTATTATAATACCTCTATTTTGGATGAATCCTTGAAATAAAGTTAGTGATTTTAATGTGAGTACTCATTTTTCCTAACTTTTAATCCATTTTATCTTATGTTCAAGAAAATAGTTTTATAATTATATAATAATTACATCACTATATTTTATATGTTATATTATATATTTCCATTAGAATATATATTAAAATCCATTCACTTATTTATAATGAAAAATGAAAGATGTATTTATGTGTTGTGCGGGCTACCACCTCCGCGATGCTAGGAATTTTATTTTACTCCATGACATATATTCACTGATTAGAAGAGTTAAATTTATAATAAAATATTATAATATTAATATAATTATTATTATAAATTTAAAAATATAATATATATTTGTTCCTTGTCATTTTTTGAGAATTTAAAATATTAATCGTGAGTTGTGAGGAGTAAAATCTCAATGAAATACCATATCTTGTTTTCTTCATCTAAATTATTTTTTATTTATTAGAAATATTAAATTATGATTCATGGAATTAAATTATCTGAATAATATACAATTAGTTTTATAATAATTATATTATGAAAAAATAGACAACTTCTATAATCTTAATCACCAATTAAATATTTTATATTCTTGTTTTGGTCGGTATGACCACCAAATTGAAAAATGATATATAATAATATCTTGGATGAATATGACATCATTATGGATAATGTTTCATATAATTAAGTAAATAATGATTTTAATTTTTCTCGAATGGTTACATTAATATTTAAGTCATCAAATATAAAACCGTAGTTCATTTGTTAAAAATCACCAAAACATGCCGGTTTCCGATTTTATTTTCAAAGAACCTGGTAGAAAATTACACATAAATAAATAATAAAAATTTAAAGAAATATATATAGTCAATTATATATATTAAATTATAATATATTTAATTATCTCATATATATGATTTTTTGGAGGAGTATAAATACTAATAGAAATATTACAAAACTAGCTCAATTTAATCAATATTACTCACACACAATTTTGGAAATAGATAAAATGTGATGAATATAAATATAAAATTTTATTATAAAAGATATTTAAAAAATAATATTTATATGAACATATTTATATGAATTAGTGAATAAAATAATAATGTTTATAATTTAGGATGAAGGAACATGTTCAACTATGAGAGAATACTATATAAGGGTGTGTTTGTCTCATTTTTTAATCTATGAGACATGTTTTATGTTTTTAACTCTAACTTCTTTTAAATAGTTTAGTTACTATAATAGTCACAACCCCACACTCCTAGATTTGGTGAAAAAAACAATCTATTCATCGATGATTGTGATTCTAATAAATATGACCCAATATTTCCTTCCAAACAATATAACATCAAAAGGAAATATTATATCTCTTACATATACATATCCATTTTATGTTTATAGTTCTAGATAATGTGGAAAAACAATTACATAGAGAACAATCATGAATTGAGTAGAGTATTTCTACACTATACCTAAATTTTTTTATTCCACATTACATCTTTAACAACTCCCATGAAATAATCCACATATGAAACCATTAAAGAGAAAATTCACTAATCATCATTCGTCATGACCATGGGAAAATGAAACATAAACAGGGTTAAATAAAATGATTAGTAATGGAGAACATATTAATTAAAAATGGAATTTCAATAGTGAGAATAAGATGATAATTAGCATATTAGGACATAATAAATGTGCATGATCATAACATAATAAAATTAATACCAATAAAATATTGGATCATTAATCCTGAAACATATTATAAAACATTACCATAATACATGTGTCAAAATATTAATTATTCAAAATAAATGTGATGTCATCATTAATTAATATAATCATTTATAACCCATAAAAAGCATAATGAAAACATTTTGGTACCTTGGCATATCATTATTATACAACCCTTATAGAAAACTTATAATTAGTGTAACCTCACAACATAAAAAAAATATAATTATCAAGATAACAGAATCATTACCCAATGTGTTCAATTGCTATTTGGATTCACCCAATGTATAAGATAAATTAGGTTCACTCATGAACTATACTTGGGTTCAAATATTTATTTAAGACAAATCCGTCTCACTTGTCAGTAATAATGGGATTAAAACTCTTTTCCATATTTTCCAACAACCATAACACGAATAACACCTTTGAAGAACTCATTTAAAGCTGTGTAAAAAAAATTTGTTTATCAAAAATTCCCTTCTATTAATATTACATAATAAAATAATCCACCCACAATATGGGACAAAGTGATTTTATTTAAATAAAACATTAAATATTATATGAGAATCTGGATATCAAATAATGATTATTATGGTGCGAATATTGTTTTTTGTTGTATTTTTTAAAATAGAGAAATCCTTTCAAGTCTTTATTTAACCTTGGAAATTAAACAAGTACCCTAAAAATATCTTTCAAATATTCATAATCCATCTATTTAATGAATGAGGATGATATCATTACAAAATATCCCCATGTTATCATAATTAAAATCAAGGGTTATTAGGTTTGATGAATGGAAATAATATTAAATGTTCATTAATACATTATTGAGGAAAATATACTTTTAATTTTGGAAATCCCATTAATAAGAAATATAAATTAAAAAAATATATTTAAAAATGATCATGTAAATATATTAAAGAATATTTAATGAAATTAAATTTTTTAATTATGGGAAATATCTTTATGTTATTGATTTCAAAAATTCTTATTAATTAATTTTTTTAAAAGGATTAAATGGTGATATATTTTGGAGAATTTTATCAAATTTCTTTTTGATATCCATTTACAATAAGTAAAGATATCATGTAATATATCTTTATGAAATTATTTATATTTATAAAATTTGATTTTTTATAACAATTAAGAAAACATTAACATGGAAGAGAAATATTCCCAATCTAAAGAAGATACAAGATCAATATCACTTACAAAAGACCGTCATGATGCTTCTTTAATCAATAAGGGAGGAAATGAAAAGCAAAAAAATTAAACCAAATTTATGAAAAGGATATATATATATATATATATATATATATATATCATGAAAAAATAGAACTTGATTTCCCCCAAGGTAACTTTAACATAAACAATCCTGAAAATTATATAGATTGTTACATAAATTAATTTCCACTTTGATGAAACTTTAATCGCATGCCCCATGAAATAATAACACAAAAAAATTATATATAATCAACCAAAAAACTCTATTTATGATATATTTTATCAAATTGTATGTATAAAAATATTATAAAATAATATATGTACATATTAGAAGCTTATGTTCTAGGGAAATGGAATTTTAACTGAATAACTCTTAAAAATATCATATCATTTAATTGAAAATTAGTCAATGAAGAGATGGTTTGTAATAAATTTAAACACACAGTACATATGGAAATAAAAAATAATTTAAAGATAAATTCATATATAATCATGGCATAAAAAAGTCAATTAAGAAGAGTTATAACCGAATGAATGTATGTCAATTTAATAATCCCTTTAACACTTTTTAAATTTCATATCTAATTTGTAGGATTGAATTAATTCACAATGAAATATTAAATAAAATTAAGTTTGAATGAATAATGATATAAAATTTAAAATTATAGTATATACACCACATAAAAGAAATTATTTTTATAATAATAAAATATACTTCAATGAAAGAAAACTGATATGAAATCCCTTATATCAAGAATAGACTTTATATATATATATATATGTCCTTCAAAAAAATGTTTAATATAATCACATAAATTATTTTATTTATCAATAAAATATTCAGGATTAATATCGTACTGAAATAAAAATTATATGATTTTTTAAAATTAAGTATTTAATTAGTTAATCAGTTTAATCCACTTTAGGTGTTTTGAGGACATTTATTCCATAATATCAAAATGATTTTAGTATGTCATCCATGGGGAAAGGGGCCATTTACCATTAATATATTTAATAATAAACAAGAAATAATAATAACTTTTATACATAATGTATAATTTTATATTCAACCTTTAAATATGTTTATGAAAAATTAGTTATGTTAAAATAATGGACACATTATTTCATATTTACACAAGAGTAACATTTTCTTTTTTGAGTGATCATAAAAAAGAAGGTAAGTATTAATATTTAATTTCATAATGATCATAATATCAAAAATATGAAATTATAAATTCTAAATACTCTTATATATACCTTTCATGTGACTAGGAGATAAAAAATAAATCACATTGATTCGTGGGGCAGTAGTCCACATATACGCATGAATGAAGTTATCATTTTTATTGAATGGAATTATCATGACCCCTTACAACAAAAGATACCCCTCCTATGATAAAAATGAAGAAAGGGAGATAATGAAACATAATTCCCACCATTAGTACGCCTCGGGATGTTGACTAGTACTAAGGGTATACAATCTCACAAAATGGGAGGGATATCCATTTTCTGAATAAAATGATTGGGATATAATATGGTTCATACCAAAACAACTCCAATATATATATATATATGAAAACATAAATCCATCCCACATTAATGTTCTAAATAAAACTATTACAATCACCATAAAACTCTAAAAGTAAGTTCCAAAAGCAAGATAAATCAACAACTCAACAACTATCAGGAGTTGAGATAGTAAGGTCTAGAAGTGTCTGTGGGGTCCTCCTGGAAACCTAAAAGTAGTTTTATATATGTAGGGTTAGTATATATATATACTTAGTTGGAAAACTAATGTATCACATGCACATTTAACATTAATCAAAATAATTCCCCTATGGGAAAACAGCAGAACCAAACAACACCTAACAAGGTATACTAGCCATCCCATCCTCACAACGGCATGATCACCATGTAAAAAAGGCCATATAATGTAATATAGTAATCAAATATATTATTTTGATAACCCAAACCACTTACCACTATTTTATCCTCTTTTTCATAATTGAAAATGTCCTCATTCTTTCACCACTTCTGAAAAAGCCACTTCCCAACCTACCCGCGCACACCCGGGCACCCAACTGTAACTCGTCCCATCACCTGGTTCGTTAGCCACATCACATCCCGCTCACAAACACCTAGGTAACATACCACATCACATATGACCCATATACACCTCATCCATATACCACATAATATACAGACACAGACACCTGGTCTACATACCACATCATATCACATCCCAAAGTCACCTGGGAATGCAAAAATCATCCTATCATGAAAACACATGGGAAAAGTCAACCCATCTCATCCTAAAGACACACGGTGAAGAAAAATTCTCCCATACACACCAGGTCCATACAAACCATAACTTTATTGAAGAATCATGGGATATCACTTCCTGGACGAGGGAGCAGGGAAGAGTGGGTGGCCAGCCATCAATCCTTCCTCTGAGACGTATGGAAAAGACATTGTCTCTTGTGACTGTGGGGGTGTTTGGTATGTAGTTCTCAACTAGGGTGTAGTTCAAATAGAAATTAAAAAGGTAAAAATATATATGTATATACATATATGATTCCAAAAACTCAATCCCATCCTATGGGTGCTCAATAAAGAATAAACTCACAAAACTGAAAACAACTTGCTACCCCCTTAATGCACAAAACCACACATCCAGACCAAAATTCCTTTCCATTTCTATTAAACATGGTTAAATATTACCATTTTATAACTAATATTTTCACCATGATACCCAAACCAATATATTCTAGTTCCAAATGTTATTAACCAATTATTTATCCATTTATCCAACTACTATACAAGAATCTACCAAGCACAACACACAACAAGAAAGACATCAACACATAATCACAGAAATTGATTGCATCCATACAACACAACACTTCTCATCCATTTTATAATCAATAAATATATCATCTTTAAATTCCATTTTATGGTCAGGATGATGTATCATCTACATATTCATCCACCACATCACCCAAAATAATCTACAACACATAGTTTGGCACACAAAACACAACACAACACAAAACAGAGTAGATCCACACATCACAACATTTCCACTACACATTCCATCTATCTCATGTAGACAACCACACTATTCTGCACAATCATATCCCCACATAACATATAATAAAACAATTCTAGTTTCAATAATGTATTGCTTATTTAATTACAATTATTAATTCAAGGGTTCACATAGAAACTGGGTAATCCTAGGGCATCTGTATATTATCCAAGTGTATATGATTTAAAAATATCTATATACTGGTGTTCAATATAAAAATCAACCAACATGAAACGTGTTTACTATGAAACCACAAACCACCAACGACCACAATTTTTACTAGTGCATTTAGCTTATATAGTTCACAACATCACAATAACATCAAAGCTATAAAACCATGCTTATCATATCCCTTTACCCCTTTCAATTAAATAACCCAGTTCATATCATTCATTTGTGTAGAAAGACTATGATACATAGGTTTTTAAAATTAAATCCATCCCAAATGATGTTCAATTAAATAGGAAAATTGGAATGTCTACCTTTAAGAAGATTTACTACTTGTTTGTGCGCTGTAGGGAAAAGGTAATGTCTGCAAATGACAACTGTGCCACCAGAAACATGGACCAAACTATTCAGCAATATAAAAATAAAAAAAGTCTAAAACATCTCACACATTCCAAATTGTCTCACATAAGCAAAACTCAAAGAATGACCAAGAGTAAACATATGAGAAAGAGGATAAAAATCACCACAGATTGACTATATATCACCAATGAACAACCATCATGATTGATAGATAAATGAGGGAGGAGTAAGGTTCAAAGGAATCTTTTGGGTTTTTTGGGTTCCTCTAGAATGAGAGGGAAAAAAAATACCTAAATAAATAATGGTTTTGTTGTAAATAATCATTATAACTTTACATAATCATGGTATTACATAATGTGTAATACCCATTCATGTCATGTATTACTCATGGTTTTGTTTCCACTGAAAAATACTTCACATATTTATTTTATATTATTTTTCAAACCCAAAAATATTACACACCATGAAAACACTAAAAAATCTATGAAGTAGTGTTTCACATCTTGTAATACAATTACATAGTGTGAAATCTTGACATTTCCGATCCTTTAGGAACTGAACCATTGCATACTCATTCTAAGCCTCCAATGAACATTTCCAACCACCAAAACTAAAAATATAATGAAGAAGTAGGACACATACCATTACATTAGATACCTATAAAATGATTATCGCCCTTGAGAATCTAAAAACAATTGTAGAATAAAGAGGGGTCTGAACAACCACTCTATGAGATTACTCTCAAGGAACTTGCTATGCATGAAATGACGCTAACAACCAAACATGTAAACATTCAATGATAAACCACCACGATTTTTTATAAATATAGAGTGGAAATTCCACACATCCAAGAGAAACACCTTAACTAATTTTTACACAATCACAACATGCCACACCACAAAATCACAACAACCACATTGTTTGACCATTCGAATCTAGGATTTCCATCCTCCATTTTAAGATACAATTTGTTATGGGTGGAATTGAATCACTCATAAGGGATTAATTGCATCAAAATTAATGGATAATGATTTGGAATCCGGTCTTCCACTTTTTAAATTTCATGAATTATTTTCACATATTGCACTACACATATCTCAACCTAAGGGAAAACAACTCATTTCATCAAAAAATCTTCATAATTATATTTATAAAAAAACAGAACACAACAAAACTCATAAAAAATTCTATGTATTGGGAACACGTCAGGGTTTCCCACTCCGAAGTGCTCTATTTCTGGACAATATGCCTCTATAACACATTAACCAACAGAATGGTTCGTTCATTCATGAACTTATCCAAAAAATATAGGATCTCTACTAGCTGCTCCACGTACATTGTGTCATCATAGGAATCCATGTATCCCTATTCAAGGACATGGGAGTCATAATGGGGATACCAAAAATGTTTTGAGATGTGGAAGAGGTCATAGATCCTCCCCATCTATGGTGTAAACACCAACTGGTATACCACATCATCCTCTCGCACTAGCTGGTCAAAGGGTCCAATGATCCTAGGTGAATGTTTACTCCCTCGTCCAAACCTCCACTACCCACATCAGGGGGAAAAATTCAAGAACATGTGGTCCCCACAATCAAACACTATGGACATCCTTTGATGTCTAGCATACAAATTCGTCCAATCATGAACTGCTTTCATCCACTGAGGAATGAGATGAACCTTTTATGTCATGCTCGGAACAACTTCAGGACTACGAATAGTTATCTGCATATCCCCTATCCAACACAAGGGTTAATGACACAATATTCTATACAAAGCTTCAAATAGACCTATTCCAATGGAATATTTATAGTTATTATTGTAAAAAAACTCTAACAATGGTGTGTGTCACACTAATGATCCACCAAAGGCCATGATTAATGCTCCCAGCATATCCTTTAGAATCTAGATTTTCTGTTTAGACTTCCCATCTATCTAAGGGTGGAAGGTTTTTATGAGGTGTAATCGGGTTCCAAAATAGTTCTTCATTCAACTCCATACTTTTAAGACAAATCACACTTCTTGATCTAGTATTTTTTATCCATGTAACTCCTATAAACTACACCACCTCATCCACATACTTCTTATTCAAAGAATCTACTAAACCTATCTAATTAATCACCAAGAAGTGAGCCGATTAAAAAAATTGATCCCCCGTTACCTAGATAAAATCATATAGTCCATGAACACTGGGTAACCCCATGAAAAAAATTCATTGATATGTCATCCCACTTCTCCTCTTGGACATCCTAGTGCTGCAACAAACCATTGGGAACATGGTACTCAACCTTCACCATTAGTAAATGAAAGCACCACAACACAAACTCTACAACACCCTATTTCATATTTGGCCCCCAAAAATGAATCCAAATTCTATGACATGTCTTATAAAATCATGGGTATACTACTATATTTTACCTATTAAACTTATGAAGGACCCCTTCATGCACTTTTATCGAAAAAAATAACTTGTCGCAAAACAACATCATGTTCTGGCCATCATCTGACCAACCTTCTAAAGCATCACCATTTCCAAAACATTTGCGAAACACCTACACATATATTGATCACCAAATAGACTACTACACCTACCTCATTATAGAAGAATACATAATAATCTAAAAGAAATATCTTCTACCTCCTTCTACTCTTGCATATAATTTTAAGGCAGGCAACTCCTCCAGCACCTACCAAGAATTCACAGACTCCTAAACAACATTTTTGAGAATAATAATGATCAGAGAATTAGAAAAAATATTCCCCTTTACTTATGTGTACGAGACCATGAAATCATATTCCTAAGGAAAATCCATTCTACTTCACTTCCATATGTTCATATTACACTGGAAAAAAGACACACCTCGATATATTGTGATCTGTGAAGACCAAACAATTATCTCTAAAGATGTAATGCTACAAGAAATTCACCACAAATTTTACCGTTTATAGATAAAGATCTTTAGTGTTATAATTAAACTTGTTGGGATGTTTCTTCCTAGACACAAAAAATATTAATGCTAACTTCTTAACTAAGACACATTGCAATCCCTGATGGGAAGCATTACAAAACACCACATAGATCACCTCTTCTTCTGGATACCAGAGCACTGAAGAACTAACCAACTTCCATATCAGATAATTGAACATCTCATATAACTACTCATTCCACACAAAAAATGGTTATACTTGTTTAGAGTTGTCAATGGATATTAATCTTGAGATAAATCATCTACAAATCTCCGATAATAGCCTGTAAGACAAAGAAAACTGTGCAAATTTTCCACATTCTATTATACTACCCAAGAAAAAATTACTTAAACCTTTGAAGGATCAACTGACACACCCTGTTGATAAACTATATTCTCAATAAAATTCACCTATCATGTCCAGAACAAAAACATAGAAAAAATTTCATAGAGCTCGTGGTGTCCAATAACCTGTAAGAATGTTCTAAGATGCTAAACATTTTCCTCCTATAACTTTGTGTAGACTAGGATGACATTGCTGAAAATAGAGACATACCAGCCATAAACTCATGGAAAATAGAGTTCATAATCCCCATGAACATGGATAGTAAATTCATAACACCGAATGACATGACTATGCATTCAAAATGCCCCTAACTGCCCCTACAAAGAAGTCTTCAGGATATCTCCCTCTATCCCCATCAACTTCTAGTACCCCAACCGTAGATGGATTTTAGAAAACCAAATTACCCCTCCATGATGGCCAAGAAGATAATATATCCATGGTAGAGGAAAAAAATTATTTAATGTCACATGATTCATCCTTTGATAGTCTATGGACAACCTCATACCAACATGTACCTTCATTGAAAACAAAACTAGAGCACCCCACGACAACACACTAGTCCAGATAAATCCCTCCTTTATCAGATCATCTATCTAAATCCTAAACTCCCATAACTCATATGGTTCCATCTGATAAGGATCCATTAAAATCATAGAATATTTGTGTTACAGGTCTATCCTGAACTCAACATCATGTTGAGGGAGTAGAATCACAACCTCATTGGGAAAGAATAACCTGGAACTCACTAAAAACTATGGGAACATCCAGTATCCCAATTTCTACTAATTCCACTGACAATATAGCCAACACAGAAAGAAGATAATTTATACACTGACTGCCAACCGAAAAGCTCTGCTCACTAACTAAATCCTCATGCTGACCATCCATATCAGAAAAAAACTCTCCTATAGAAGTAGACGATAACACCATGCATAGAATACAACCCATCAACGCTGAGAATGATGTAGTATGGATACATATATATAATAAAATCGTCCCCATTTGAATGACGTAGACAATCATCAGTCTACATCCTCATCACATATCAAACAAGTTGACCTTACCTATGATTTTCGTACTCAACACCAGGGGCATAAGAATACAATATATGGATATTCTTAGATAATGTTCTAAAATGGATGAAAAAAGGCCTATGAAGCTACCAAATCGATCAAATCACAAGGAAGGGTACTAATAAAAATGATCATACCTCTAATGATCTATGGTCCTACCAAATTTACTGCATCTTCTATGTGAAACTGACCATACCTAGCCCCTCTATCCCCTATTGACATTTGCCTCTTTGACAATTCCTAGGTCAATATCCCTGAGGGACATCCTCAAGTTAGACCCTAAATACTCTATCTCCCATCAGTGGAGCATGAGCCTATTATACCTACTTTTGAAATGGACTAACTAGAAACTTTTATTAAGTCTAGAGATGAACCTGTCAATATCCACTATACTAATCTCAAACAATAGTTGAACACTGATTCAGAAGAAGGTCACTGACTCAAAATATGAAACACATCATCCCCAATACCATAGAAATGTATGAGGACCTAATGGTCAAAAAGGGATATATTAGGGTAAAATCACTATAGGAAGAAACATCTATGGTCCTTCCATGTAAGACCAACCATTGGTAACCCTACCCCTTGAAGAACCCTGGTGGCTCCCCTTTTATCGTAAACCTCATCATGAGTGCGTCCGCTCAATAAAATCCTCCACTTTATGGACCTCAAAATATATTGGCAATATAAATGGAGTAACAAGATACTTGATTAAAGGAAATATCCCCTCTTCTAGATGTCTCATATGAGACTCCTCATCAGAAAAATGGTATTGATAAAAATAGAGGAGATCTTAAAACATTATCCAAATCTCTCATACTAACATACTCTACTACTTGTGGGAGATTAACTATTTAATATTATCAATCGGTATGGCCGATGAAATGATTTATGGTCGGAAATCGTCAAAATCGTCCCATTGAATTTTATCCTCCTTCCTCTCTACCAGGTTCAATGTTCCTCACTAACACATGGATACTTCCATCTGACTAACTACAAAATAAATTCATTACTTCCTCAAGGCTTGGATCATGCTCAAGGTGATCTCAAGATCCTCAAGCTAGCTCTATATCTCCATGTAAAAAACACTTCCCTCATACATTCCCAATGTATGTCGATAGAAAGAACAAAACAATATCGGCCACTATTCATCATCTTCCTCTAGATAAACCCTACTCTAATCAACTGGACCAGCCTTTTGATCCTCAACCGCCTAACCCACACATAGATGATGACTTAGTCCCACAGCTGAAAGGTAAAAAATGAATTATTAATATCAAATAGTATGGAATTATATTTAATATTTATTTTATCTAATTTTAAATGATTTGTTTTAATTCATTCCCAATATCCTCAAACCCCCAATTTAGATAAGAACACAAGTCATTATGATTCATGTGCCTTTACAAGGTTCTCTACCCTATAATCAGTATAAGCTCACGTGGTTGTTGGGTAAGCTTCGATTCCATTCATCAGATCACGAGGGGCCCCAAAATCATGTGTCCTAGCTTTTCTTCCATAGACAATGTCAAACACCAAGATATCCAAACATTGTTTCCCTACCAACCCATGAAATCCTTACTTTTCCTAACTCAAAACTCTATTCTATATATCAACCATCCTCTATAATACCATTCTGTCAAAAAACCTCCCTCTAAAGATACACCTCATTTGATGGAAACATTTAAAGAGATATATTAACCCCTGAATCATTCCTCTAATAGGCCCAGGTGTGGTGACTATATGTAAGGGTATAAAATCTCACAAAATGGGAGGCATTTATATTTTTAGGAAAAAAGATCAGAAGATATGATGGTTTGTTCTAAAATAACTTCATGAGATATATATATAAAATAAAACCAAAATTTATACCACATGAATGTATAAAATAAATTTTTTACCAGTCTAATAAAATTCCAAAGCGAGCACTAAATGAATGAAAAACAATGACTCGTCGACTGTCAATATCTGAGCATGTAAGGTCCATCATTGTCCGTAATGTCCTTCTATAAACCTGAATGAGGATTTATATATGTAGGGTGATTATAAAAATATAACCAATTGGAAAACCAAATTCTCAAGTGTGCACATGAATTGAAGAATACAAATTACCCTATGAGATAATATTAGAACCAAACATCCCATAAAATGGTATACTAGCCACCACATCCTCACTATGACACACTCAAAAAGTAACACAAGTCTTGTAAAGTAATATAGTAAGCACATCAATGATTTGAGTACCCCACACCACTTCCCACTAGTTTACATGATTTTTCCTAATCAAAAAAATAATATTTCTCCAAAAAATTATTAATGAACCACATAAAAACCCACCCTCGCAGACCTGGGACCCACAACCACACCTCGTACTACCACCTGGGCCATTAGACAAAACAAATCCCGATTGTAGACACCTTGTCCACATACCATATCACACCTCACCAACAAAAACTGAGGCCACATAACAAATCACATCCCACCTATAGACATTGGGACTATATACCACATCACATCCCACCCACAGACACATGGGCCACAATCCTCATCACATAACATCCTATAGACACTTGTAAAAGCACATATCATTTCATTCTAAAGTCACCTGGGAAATAAACCCTTCTCATCTTGATGACAGTTGGGATTGCAGAATTCACCCACAAACACCTGGAACAGAGAATATATAACCAAACCAATGAATCATGGGATGTGACCACCTATAATATGGAGATCGGAAGAATGTTTTGCCAACTATCCATCCTTATGTCAGGATATTTGTAGAAGAACCTCCCCCCCCCCCCCCCGTGAAGCTGGAGGTGTTCTGCACGTAGTTCTCAACTAGAGTGGGGTGCATATATAAATCACAAGGAAAAATACATCTATATATTATTAGAAAATAAAATCATAGATTTTAATGATATATTAATGGTATAAATTATTCATTTTTGATCCTATGGGCCAATGTTAGTGGATTTTAATTTTGAACATCCATTCTCATCATTTGTGCACTTCATGCATATTGTCCACCAATTTAGGCCCAATGATTCATATAATTTTTTTTGGAATGTAATTATCTATATTTTAATTTCATATTTTTTTAAATGGTTTTAAACTTAAATATTAACATTTATCATTTAGTTATCAATGGAGTATTCATAAAGGATGATCAGTATATATGGCGATCAAAGGAAAGAATTCTGGAGAAGGAAGATTGGACATCATCCCACTGATGAGAATGTGGATCCCACAATATAGGAACCAAGAATCCCAAATTTCATGGGAATCTATAAGACATATAGAAGAACAAATTAAATTACATGAAATAGTACTAATTTTTCACTCATGGTAGTTATTAAGGAGGTCCAATTGGGAGATAAAATTGTGGGCTAGATTTTGTGGCCCAGAAAAACATCCCACCAATTTAACAATATCTTGGAAATGAAAAATTATTTTGGGATTAAAGATTACAATAAGTCTTTAGAAATCATTGGATATATTTTCTTCTTCTATGTCCTACTCCCATTCATCTATATAGAAGGTCTAATAGGCGCATTTATTTGGTGGAGGCATGCTGGATGAAACTTCGGGTCAAGGGTGGAAAAGTCTCTTATCCCTTACTTTCTACCACCCTAGGCCTACCATACTCTAATGGGATTCTTTTTACTATGGGAGGATCAACCCAATACTCTCGAAATTCCTATTTAATGCAGTGTTGTTTGAGTAGTTAATGATTTTTGGGATTTTTTTCATTTTAATGTTATGTTTCCAATTCGATGTTGTAATCACATTCCTTTAATTGTATGTTCTTGAATTACCTTAGAATATTTATAAAAGTTATTCATATTCTCATTTCCTATTATTATTCTTATCACATTGATACTATTTCTTCATGGTGTGAACTTTTTCACACCAATTCTTGTGATATTATCACACAACTGTTGATTGATCGTAATTTCATTGTTTTTTTACTTCTCCAATTCCTCCCTCATGAATCTACTTCCTGCTTCCATTGAAATAATAGAATAAATGAATGGATGAACCACTTATGGTTTGATCCAAGAGAGTAGAAAGGGGTTGGATTGGATGTTTTATCTCAGTACATTAATGTCTAATCCCTTATTTTAAATTCTATTTTTATTTGATGATTTTAAAACCTCTTCATCCTTATTGAATTTAAGGCCACACACTTCAAGTGAAAATACAAACCATTACCTTGGAGTGCTGAAAACGTTTATCCTTCAAGTGTATAGGTGATTAGTATTAAGGTGTCTAGGAATTAAACCAGTAAGTGATGATTTTGTTTTATCTCCTTAAATGAACCCATCTAAAATATAAGAAATTGAAATATTAAAAAAATGGATCCAATCCACCCCTTGTAATAACCTTGGTTCAACCTTTTTTCATATTTAATATTCACTTAAGACATTTAGTGTTCACATAAACCCATCTAAAATCAACACAATGTTGGAAACATAATAGATAAAAATAGTCAATATAATGTATATTTCCCTAGGTTACTTCTTAGGTCTCTGAGGATTCCATAATCCAAAATAATCTACAAGTGACCACTTAACCCTAAAATCCTGGGTAAATTTGAGCGTGAATCACATTTTGGCACTGTTACTAGGGACCAAGTATGTACCTTAGACCAAAAACTTTTTTCCTCACCCATATTCTTCTATTCTCACCCATGATCTCTTATCTTGTCCCTTTCCCACTTTTTTCCTTTTGGTGCATGTCCGCCTACACCCGTAATAATTCAAATAGACTAGTTACGGTTGAATGTCCTAGGATAGGGGAGTTAAGTGAACCTATAATATTTTTTACAATAGTTACAAATCTTTTTGATACTCCATAATCAAAAACTGAATCAATTATAATGGAGGTTCTTCAATGTAATCAAATTGTAAATACTAGGGGAAATAAAATGGGAAACCTAAAACAAAAATCTCCAAACCTAGGTCATGTAATCAATCAATCCATGAATGACTACCTCACTCCATCTTGGACCAATGTTCTATCATGGATTAGACAAAATTCCCTAGGAGATACCAATTACACAATTAAACCCCTTGTCCTAAACCACCTTCCAATCGTTCACGGGATGGAGTCTAAGATGCTATACCTTCATGTCAAAGAGTTCAATGACATTGTTAAAACCATGTGCCAACCACATCAACTAAAATCAGCTAAGATGAGGCTCTTTCATTTCCCACTAATGTATCGAGAAAATAATTTATTAAAAAATATGATACATGTATCAATCAACTATTGGGACCAATTACAATGAGAATTATAAAAAAATACTTTCCCCAACAAAATACAATTGCACTTAAAAAGGGATCATATTTTTTTTAAAAAAGAGGGACATCCATTTTATGAAACCAGGGAAAGGTTCAAAGACACACTCAACATGGTACCTCACCATGTATTTTCAATCCTAGAATAAGTTTGAATTTTCTGTGAAGATTTGGGTCTGTGGAAAAAAAAATTCATTGACATGATGTGTAATGGATATTTTAAAAACAAAGCCCCAAATGATTCTTACTAGTATCTGGAAAACCTTGCTGAACAAAACCAAACATGGGGAACTTCACCTTATTCTGAAAATCCACAAAGAACTGCTAGAATTCATACAATTATAGAAGAGGAAATCCATAGGGATAAACTCACAGCACTCTCTAGGAAGGATGAAGTGATAAACCATAGGAAAGACCATGAAATCCAAACTGTAGACCCTGTTTGCACAATTTGTGTCAAACAAGTCCTTAAGACAGAAAAATGCCCAACCATTCAGTCCTTCAAGGATGTTCTTTTAGGAGGACCCTCTATGGAAGTATATTCTTTGAACTTTCAAAAGAATCAATTCCAAAACAAATTCATCCCAAGGTATAATGACCACCCAAGATTCTGCTGGAAAGATAACCAACAACCTAGCCAACCACTGGGACAAAATCATTACCCACATCAGAACTACCAAACCCATAACCAGTTCCTAACCCAACTTTTCCAATACCAACATCGACTATTTTATTTTCAACAAACCATCCCACTGCTAAAATATCCCCTGGTATAAACCAATATTCTCAAGAACTTACCCATACTATTCCTAAAATACTACTAGAAAAAAATGTGAAAACAAATAAAAAGGATGAACTCAGATGTCTCTAACATAAAACAAGAACTTCAAACCATAAAAACTTGAAAGGCACCCTTTCCTACACAATCCATTCACTACTAGAATTCATAGATATACCAAAACATTGATTCCAACGGTTTGAAAAAACCATTGGCATAGGTGGAATACCCCAATAGTTTGAAGAAACTGTTGGTAAACTCCCATCATTATCAGCCTTTCCAAACAGTTTTCCCAAACTATTGGGAAATGCCTCCTTTTCCCAATGGATTCAATGAAAGTGTTGGTTAAATTCCCATTACAACATCCTATAAAAATGGTTCCTAAAAACTGTTGGTATAGAATACATTTCCCAATGGTTTTTAAAAAACATTGGGAATGGTTTCCCTAAAAAATAAAGTAGCCCCAATTCTCCTCAACGTGTGACTGCACCCCTAAAAATGAAGATCTGACAAATCTCTCTAGTTACGCAGGCTGGGAAAGTATTTCCATCCTCTTCAATAGACACAAATCTATATGTCATAAATTAATTTTATTGTTCTTAATCTATTTTTTTCTTCTCTGTTTGGATTTGGCCTAAAATAGAGGGCTTTCTCTTTACCTAGGCTGAGAAAATGCTTCCACCCAATAGATCCATCTTAAATCAAAATAAAATTTGTTATACACTCCAAATCTGTATGTACAACTTTATTTTTAATGTTTTCCATCTATTATTTTTATTTTCTATTTTTATTTTGTCTAAACCATGTAATGATGTCCTAGGCATGACATAACTAATAAGTGAAATTTGGTTTGTTTTCTATTTTTTTCAACACTTAAGTGATATTATATTATGGATCAACATTATTTGAAGTATTTATACCCACTCCTTCTCTATAGTTAGTGAACTATATGATCTAATTGGAGGTTAGTGATGCTATATGAGATTTTATTGGTTATTGTGAGGACTTTCTTTCCCTTTAATTGACTGGTTCATAAAACATAAGTTTGTACTCTATGTATTATGTAATTGGATTTGGTAAAGTAAAATTTTGGTCTTAGATTTCCGAGTTGGTTATTTGGACGGTATTATTTATCAAAAGAGGGTATATATCTATGGAATATGGGTGTATTTTACAATTTACTACTGTATTTGTTAAACTGACCATGAAATAATCATTTCCCACAATACAGAAGCTCCACAGAAATAATATATAGACACTACACACCACAAGAAATGCATGGGAGACACCCCTTGACATCTACAGATAGATAAGGGGTCATTAACATAGGAACTGAAGTCGATTGGAAGTTAAGCCTAGAAAAATTCCCATTGATGGTAGAAAAGATATCTACACATTAATTATTAGTATAGTATAGTGAAATGTTTTACACCATCATGACCAAGTAGACCATCTGGTTCTGGGACTGGTGCCCAACCAGGTTCAATAGTAGGATCAACTACAAAACATTTATTGTGGTCCCTATGAGGTTCTTTCCTTAGGGAAGAGGGTTATGTGAACAATCTTCAACTCAAATAATTTATCATAGGTTCATATTAAATGGATATGTGTACTAGTTTGGTGTTTCCAAAAATGTACTATATAATGAAGATAATGAAAAATGAAGAGATTATTAAATGGAATTGTTTCCTCCTTGCTTGCAAGAACACGATTTTACCCATGGGGTGGTATGGTTCTTATATATTGTGTAGTGACATGTATAGTCACATGATACAAGTATGTTTTTGTTTTGTTTTTATTTTATTTTCATTATCTCATTTTCCACTTAGGTATTTTACTTCTTTCTACGGACATAGGGTAGTGATAATGTACAGACTAGTTGATGTAGATCACTTGTATACTATAATACCATGAGGTGTGAGTGTGAGGAAACATTGAAAGATAGAGGAGCCTTGAGGTCTTCCATGAGATGGAATTTTTAGTCAAAAGACTTTTGTGGGATCATTTGTAGAGTATATTGGAGTCATGAGATGAGCCCAAGTGTCTCCATGAGATAGCATAAATAACCACAAATGTCTCCAAGTGTCTCCATACATTGTATCATCCTCACATGGGTTAGCCACTCACCCAATCCTATCATACCAATCCTAGTTTATCCTCTCAGTCACATAGTCTAGAATCATCTCTCGAGGA
The DNA here is from genome assembly GCA_963277665.1 of Viscum album. Lineage (NCBI taxonomy): Eukaryota > Viridiplantae > Streptophyta > Magnoliopsida > Santalales > Viscaceae > Viscum > Viscum album. The sequence continues at coordinate 884,589,816 of OY728139.1, read as the reverse complement.
TTATCCCATGCCTTGATGCACATCTCATTATCCAACTAGAAACAAGGGATTATTCAACTTTTGATTTTCCTAGTCACAAAAGCACACCATGTCGAACCCATATACATTATATTCTCAATAATACGGTAAAGAACCTCATCAAAATCATGTATTATAACCCATCCCCACTAACCACGTTCCATCCTAAGCTAAATCACACCAAGCCTCTTGGAATTATAATGCCAACTTATCCGACAATACCCAATACCCACTCTAAAATATCATTCTTAATCTCTTTCGTTGAACTCTTGAATCATTAAATGGAGTAAAATCATTCATAATACGTTTTATATACTCAGAGGGGCCATCCAACTCTAAGACCTACTGAGATTCCAATACATCCTCATAAGTACTTCCTCATCAAACGCTATATTTACAATTGATACACCTATCACTACAAGGCCCAATCCTCTTATGAATATTTTAGATGATCTAAATCCTCATAGTTAGTGACATCAATCACATTAATGTGAATAAATGTCAACTGAACCCTACATTCCAAGAATTATTCATGTGGAAAGGCCCCATGGTAACGGGATAAGAACAAAACCCATAAATAATAATTCCAAATACATGCATCATTTTTAAATAAATATATCATGTTTAAATATAAAAACCATGAATAATAATACCTCATCCTTTGTATCAAACAAAACCAAACTAAGTTGGAACTCGGGCCAAATCGATTATATACCATTCAAAGGAAGAGTGATTGTTAATTAATAGGAATGCACTATTTGATAGAACCATTTTGAAACATTGAACTATTACCCCTTTGCTTCCAAGAATATGATTTGACCCATGAGGCGTTGTAGTACTTATATGTTGGGCGATGACATGTATAGTCACAGGAGATAGGTATGTTTTAGTTTAGTTTTTAATTTATTTTTTTATTGCATTGGTCACTTAGATCATTGACTTATTTCTATGGATAGAGGGTAGTTATATTCTGTGAAGGGTTTCAGAAGGAGTTCATATTGATTCAGTCCACCAGATTTGATCCGAGGTAAGATTATATAGTCACTACTTGTCTCGCACCTCATGTATTTTGTGCTTTAGTGTTTTTTACTCCATATTTTGTTTTCGGTAGGGCGTTGGATAATTTCGTGTTGGTTTAGGTGGATTTGGTCTTCCACTGGGAACCTTGGTATGTCTTTAATGCCATTGGTTGGTTAATCATGGGTTATGTAGCGTCCATCATGTGTTTTAAGGTTATTAATATCTTTTGTGTAGTGTGTTGATCCCATCTCGTTGGTTTCGAGTCACGAAGTCAAGGGCGACTCTCCTGTGTGTGCATAGGTAATTAAGTATATGCATGTGGGTTCCCCCGTTACATGTATAGTCACCCATGGCAGTGATTATGCACGTATGAGGCTAGGTGTGCCCATGAATATATATGAAAATGCATACTCAGGTGAGTGGAGACTAATATATGCTTATAATCATATGTGCAAGGATCCCCTTGCTCATGCTCATGGCCACACAGGTGTGTGCATAGGGTCTAGGTGTCTTAGCATGTTTGTTAAGGTGTGTATACCTATTGGAGGATCATTAGCTATTAGTTAGAAAGCTCCAAGAGCCGAAGTGGATGGCTTGGTTCCACCTTGAGGTAGAATCCCTCTCGTAGCCTCTTTAATTTAAGAGAGGTTTAAATTGAATTTAGCTTTTTCTTAAATCTTCTTAATTATATTGAATTGCATATCTTGAATAAGTCTTATTTAATATAATTGTTTCATTTGATAAATAAAGTCATGTCTTTTAAAATAAAAACCCTCCAATAGAGGTGCACTATCTACGAAAACTCACAGTGATAGTTTTGGTTATATGATTATTTTACATCATTTCGTTTCCCTTTAGATGTTGTGTCATTGTGCTTCTAAATACAACCTTTAGACAATACCTTCTTATAATATATGAAATAGTTTATTTGTTCTATCATGTCTGTTGTGACCTTATCTTATGGGGAAACATGTTTCAGGTGTTTTCCTGGCCTCTTGGACACCACTTATGGTGTTTACCCGAGCCTATATATCTAAAAACAATTATTGTGTCATTTCTTAACACCTGTAAGTCTTATGGTTCTCCCCACCACAAGCTTATTCTTAATACTCTTTGGGGTGTTATTCTAGCCTCGATGCACGTCTAAATTTTTACATATATGAATTCCCCCATAAAATTTGTGTCGTATCCTGTGATGTTTAAACATTCTCAAATTCTATTGTTCGCAAGGTGACTGAAGTTTTATTATTAGAGATTCAAGAAATGCATTTACCATTGATAAGCAATACACCTGTATAATTTGACTCTCAATCAGTTTGTTCAACTACCTAGTAACACTTTTAAAAACAAGTAATATAAAATATATATCTTTGTCATATGACAATCCTGGATCAAGAGTCTATTTCTTATCACATATATTCAGTTTCTATAATGTGAAGGAAAACTACAGAGGATTTATTTGGAATATTGGATGAAAGATGCTACCACGCAGATATCGCTGGACTGGGCCAACACGCCGCGGTCACGCCACAGTCATGCCGCTATCATGCCGCTGTCACGCCTTGGTCACGCCGCTGCCACGCCACTGTCACGCCGCGGTCACACCCCGTTCAGGCCCCGGTCATGCCACGGTCACTCCGCGGTTACGCCTCGGTCACGCCGCGGTCACGCTGTTGTCACGCCGCTATCACACCGCGGTAATGCCGTGATTTTTTCCTTCATCAGGATGACACACCGCGGCTATTCAAATTTCTGTGATAATTTAATATATGATACCTAGATAGAGTATTAAATACATTACCCATACATAGTTAATGGGGAGGGAGGCAATGGTTAGAATGCTCCCCAACTTCCTCCCCCTCCCTCTGCTCCTGTCCGGAAGATGCGGCCCCACAGATGTCGCTGGACAAGGCTAACACGCTGAGGTCACACCGCGGTCACATTATGGTCATGCCGCAGTCAGGCAGCAGTCACACCATGGTCACTCCCCTATCACGCTGTGGTCTTGCCACGATCACACAGCGGTCACTCCGCAGTCATGCCGCGATCATACCGCAGTCACACTGGGGTCACGCCGTGGTAATGCCATGATTTGGACTTTCTCTAGGATGACACCCCACTGCGGTTCACAGTACTGTCAGAATTATATTTATGATACCTAGATAGTGTATTAGATACATTACCCACCCATAGTTAATGGGGGGGACTTGAAGGCACTCAAAACTCCCATGTGACGTGTACAAGTCAACCCTACCTCAAACCGAGGCATGGTGTGGCCAGTACCACTCAAAGTGTCTCACTTATATTTGAAATGAACAACATTTTAAATGAAAACAAAAACTAACTTATGGAAAACCCACTAAACGAAATCAGATTGTGTTGATACTTTAGCACAACTATCCATGAGTCATTTCTGACATGTACGAGTCAACCTCGCCTCAATCCAAGGCACATAGCATCCGATACCACTCAAAGTGTTTCACTTTTATTTGAAATGGAAAATTTTTTAAGTGAGAACAACAATTGGCATACGGATAATTGACCAAACTCATTCAGATTGTGACATGTATGAGTCATCCCCACCTCAATCCGAGGCACAATGTGGCTGGTATGACTCAAAGTGTCTTTCTTTTGTTTAAAATGGATACAGTTTTATGTAAAAACAACGGGTAGAAGGAAAACTGACCAAATGCATTCGGATTGTGTTGATAATTTAGGAAAACGATCCATGAGTCATTTTTCATGTGTAATAGTCAACACCGCCTCAATCCGAGGTGTGATGTGGCCAGTACCACTCAAAGTGTCTCTCTTTTGTTTCAAAAGGACATCATTTTAAGTGAATACAATAAATGACAAATGGAAAACCAATGAAAGGCATTCAGATTCTGTTGAAAATTTAGAAAAAATGATCCATGGGTCATATGTGACATGTACGAGTAAATATCACCTCAATTAGAGGGCCGGTGTGGTCGGCACCACTAAAACCGTCTCACTTTTATTTGAAATGGACAATATTTTAAGTGAAAACAAGAACTAGAATACTTATATCTAACCAAATGCATTCATATTATGTTGATACTTTAGGAAAATGATCCATGGGTCATTTGTGATTTGTACGAGTCAACCCTCCCTCAATATGAGGCACAGTGTGGCCGACACCACTCATAGTGTCACTATTTTGTTTCAAAAGGACATCATTTTAAGTGAATACAACAACTGACATACAAAAAACCAACCAAAGGTATTCAGATTCTATTAAAACTTTTGGAAACATATACATGGTTCATTTTTGACGTGTATGAGTCAACCCCACCTCAATACGTGGCACGGTGTGTCCGACACCACTCAAAGTGTCTCGCTTTTCCTTGAAAAGGGAAACATATTAAGTGAAAACAAAAACTGACATATGGAAAACCGACCAAACACATTTATATTTTTTTATATTTTAGGAAAATGATCCATGAGTCATTTTTAATGTCTATGAGTAAACCCCAACTCAATTTGAAGCAAAGTGTGACCGGTACCACTCAAAGTGTATTTCTTTTCTTTTAAATAGATATACTTTTATGTAAAAACAACGACCATATGGAAAACAAACCAAAAGCATTCGGATTGTGTTGATACTTTAGGAAAACGATACATGGGTCATTTGTGATGTGTACGAGTTTAACCCGCCTCAATCTGAGTCACGGTGTGGCCAACACCACTCAAAGTGTCTCTCTTTTGTTTCAAAAGGACACCATTTTAAGTGAACAAAATAACTGACTTACGGAAAACCAACCAAAGGAATTAGGATTCTACTGAAACCTTAAGAAAATGATCTGTGGGTCATATGTGATGTGTACGTGTCAACCCACCTCAATACGGGGGCTAGGGTGGCCGAAACCACTCAAACTGTCTCACTTTTATTTTAAATGGAAAGGATTTAAAGTGAATACAACAACTAGAATAATTAAAACTGACCAAATGCATTCAAATTGTGTTTATACTTTAGTAAAATGATCCATGGGTCATTTGTGATGTGTAAGAGTCAACCCCACCTCAATCATAGGAGCGGTGTGGCCAGCACCACTCAAATTTTCTCTCCTTTGTTTCTAAAGGGCATCATTTTAAGTGAATACAACAACTGACATATGGAAAACCTACCAAAGAAATTATTATTCTGTTGTAACATTAGGAAAATGATTCATTGGTCATTTTTTGACTTGTATGAGTCATCCCCTCCTCAATCTGAGGTGTGTCTGTCTGGCACCACACAAAGTGTATCACTTTTCATTGAAATGTACAACATTTTAAGTGAAAACAACAACAGACATACAAAAAACTTACCAAACACATTAATATTCTGATGTTACTTTATGAAAAGGTTCTATGAATCATTTGTGACTTTTATGAGTCAACCCCATCCAAATCTATGGCATGGTGTGTTTGATACCACTCATAATGTCTTTCTTTTGTTTAAAATGGATATGATTTTAAGTAAAAACAATCGGCATATGTAAAACCAAAAAAACGCATTTTGATTATGTTGATACTTTAGGAAAATGATCCATGGGTCATTTGTGATGAGTACGAGTAAACCCCACCTCAATCCAAGGTGCGGTGTGGTTGGAACCACTCAAAGTGACTCTCTTTTGTTTCAAAAAGACACTATTTTAAGTGAATACAATAACAGACATACAGAAAACCAACCAAAGGAATTTAGATTCTGTTGAAACATTAGGAAAACGATCCATGGGTGATATGTGAGGTGTACGAGTAAACCCCGCCTCAATCCGAGGGTCGGTGTGGCAAGCACAACTGAAATCGTCTCACATTTATTTGAAATGGATAGGATTGTAAGTGAAAACAACAACATGCATACTTAAAACTGACCAAACACATTTGGACTATGTTGATACGTTAGGAAAATGATCCATGGGTCATTTGTGACATGTAAATGTCAACCCCACCTCAATCTGAGGCGTGGTGTGGCCGACACCACTCAAAGTGTCTTTCTTTTGTATAAAATGGATACACTTTTAAGTAAAAACAACTGGCATATGAAAAACTGATTGAACGCATTACGATTCTATTGATACTTTAGGAAAAAAATCCATGGGTCATTTTTGATATGTACGAGTCAACTCCGCCTCAATCCAAGGTGCAGTGTGGCTGTCACCACTTAATGTTTCTCTCTTTTGTTTCAAAATGACATCATTTTAAGTAAATACAACAACTGACATACGGAAAACCAACCAAAGGAAATCGGATTCTATTGAAACATTAGGAAAACTATCCATGGGTCATAAGTGATGTGTATTATTCAACCCTTCCTCAATCCGAGGGCTGGTGTGGGAAGCACCACTCAAACTATCTCACATTAATTTGAAATGGACATGATTTTATGTGAAAACATAAATTTGCATATATAAAACTGACCAAATGCATTTTTATTGAGTTTATACGTTAGTAAAATGATCCATGGGTCATTTGTGATGTGTAATAGTCAAACCCCCCTCAATTCTAGGTGTGGTGTGGCCGGCACCACTCAAAGTGTCTCTTTTTTGTTTCAAAAGGACATCATTTTTATTGAATACAACAACTGACATACGGAAAACCGACCAAAGGAATTTGGATTATGTTGAACTTGAGGAAAACAATCCATGGATCATATGTGATGTGTATGAGTCAACCCCACCTCAATCTGAGGGCCGGTGTGGCCGGAACCCCTCAAACTATCTCACTTTTATTAGAAATGGACATGATTTTAAATGAAAACAACAACTAGCATATATAAATATGACAAAACACATTATGATTGTGTTAATACATTAGAAAAATGATCCATGGGTCATTTTTGATGTGTAAAAGTCAACCCTACCTCAATACGAGGCGCGGTGTAGCCGGCATCACTCATAATGTCGCTCTTTTGTTCAAAATGGACATTATTTTATGTGAAAACAACAACTGACATACGGAAAACTGAACAAATGCATTCGGAATCTATTGAAACATTATGAAAACAATCCTTGTGTCACTTTTGATGTGTACATATCAACCCCACCTCAATCTGAAGCACGGTGTGGCCGGAACCACTCAAAGTGTCTCACTTTTCTTTGAAATGGATAACATTTTTTTTTGTGAAAACAACATATAACATATGGAAACCCAACCAAACACATTCAGATTCTATTGATAAATTAGGAATAGGATCCATGGGTCATTAGTGATGTGTAAGAGTCAACCCTGCCTTAACTTGAGGCGCGGCGTGGACAGAACCACACAAAGTGTCTCTCTGTTGTTTCAAAATGACATCATTTTAAGTGAATACAAAAAACGACATACAGAAAACTGACCAAAGGCACTCATATTATGTTAAAACTTTATTAATATGATCCATTGGTCATATGTGACATGTACGAGTCAACCCTTCCACAATCCAAGGGTTGGTGTGGCTGGTACCACTCATATTGTCTCACTTTCATTTGAAATGGAATGGATTTTAAGTGAAAACAACAACTTGCTTACTTAAAAAGGACCAAACACATTTGGATTGTGTTGATACATTATTAAAACAATCCATGGGTCATTTATGATGTGTAAAAGTCAACCCTTCCTCAATCTGAGGCACGGTGTGGTCGACACCACTCAAAATGTCTCTCTTTTATTTAAAATGGACATCATTTTATGTGAAAACAACCACTGACATATGGAAAACTGACCAAACACATTTGTATTCTATTTAAACATTAGGAAAAAAATACATGTGTCATTTTTGAAGTGTCTGAATCAACTACGCCTCAATCTGAGGTGCGGGGTGGCCGGCACAAGTCAAACTGTCTAACTTTTCTTTGAAATGGACAACATTTTAAGTGAAAACAACAACTGACATATAGAAAACTAGCCAAACACATTCAGATTTTATTGATACATTGGTAAAAGGATCCAGGGGTCATTTGGGACGTGTAAGATTCAACCCTTCCTCAATCTGAGGCACGGTGTGGCCGGTAATTTTTAAAGTGTCTTTCCTTTGTTTAAAATGGATATGCTTTTAAGTAAAAACAACCAACATACGGAAAACCACCCAAACAAATTTAAATTGTGTTGATACATTATTTAAATGATCCATGGGTCATTTGTGATGTGTACGTGTCAACCCCGCCTCAATCCAAGGCACAGTGTGGCTGGAACCACTCAAAGTGTCTTTCTTTTGTTTCAAAAGGACATCATTTTCAGTGAATACAACAACTAAAATTTACACTCATAAACAATAGTCACAAACTCTTTTTAATGAGTTGGGTAGTTTCACTCATGGGGTCATAAGTGACAAGACTCATAATAAAATACATTTTCACAAAATATTATAAAGAATACATGTTCAATGCATAATGAATCACAAATCATTACATACCAAAATCTAGGATCAGAAAAAATGGGATTTTTGCCAATTTCAAACTCTTATTCAACTCTAATAAGTATTTCTCAAACTATTATTCCTATTAGAATTTTATAGGGAGGTGGGGGGCTGTTCTGGTTAGGGGGTTGTGCAGGGGTGAGGTGAATTTCTACTAGAAGAGTGGTTGTCATTTGAAGAATGAAATGGGTGTAAATAATGTTTGAGTTATTGAAAACTTTTATTCAACTCTTCTAGATGATTATTTTCATATGAATATTAAAAAATGGATTTGTAGTACATGACTTGGTTGGAAGAGTTTGATGGTGTTTTGTAGTTTTTGTCCTATTTTAGGTGTTTTTATGCTATTTTAAGTCTTTTTGTATGTGGTTTTTGTGCTGTTTTTAATGCAAGTGCATACTAGAGGGACTGATGTGCAATTGTTCTGGAAAAACACAAAACCAGTGGTTTTAAACTGTTGGTATACTTTGAGCGAAATTTAAAAACTATCCCAACGACTTTAAAACTGATGGTATAGTGTTCAGTCATTATTATATACCAATAGTTTCATTGAAACCATTGGTAAAAATGTTATACAAATATATACCAATGGTTAGACTAATACTATTGGTAAATAAATGCATACAGTGGTATTTACCAATGTATTGGATCAAACCGTTGGTATAGGGATTTTCTCATGTCTTACTGCCCAAAAGTTCGAAAAACCATTGGTATAGGCTATACCAATGTTTTCCATACTATACCAACTCATGAACAACTAAAGGATGTGAGTATTTTTAGAAGTGGGAAATCAATTCTGAAACCAGAAAAATTAATTCAAAACCCATCTTAAGATTCAAACTTGGATGAAAATTTAAAAGAACCAAATGATCAAACTAAAAAACACAATAACATTGTCAAAATAAAAACACTTCAACAAAAATTCCCAAAACCTACACCATTTCCTCAACCCATGATGGAGAAAAAAGCCTTAATTGAATGAAACATTGGGGTAAATATTCTCACAAGTCAAGTTTAACATTCCACTCCTAGATACAATCCAAACCATACCTACCAACTCAATGTACCTTAAGGACTTGGGCACATATAAAAGAATATTCTCACATAAGAACCATATCCTTCTAGCAGCAAATGTTAGAAAAATAATCTAAGGAACCCTTCTACCAATGATGAAAGACCCGGAATTTCCTTAAATCAATTTTGAACTATGAGAGAACAACATTTTCAAAGAATTATGTGACCTAGGTTCCAGTGTCAATCTCATTCCCAATGTTGTGTACTGCCAGTTAGTCCTTGAAGACCCCCAACCCACATTTATCACACTTCAAATTGTTGATCGTAGCATTAGGGTTACAAAAGGGGTTTTAATGGATGTTCTAGTAAAGGTTGAAAACATCATCTACCCTACTAACTTCATTTTCTGATACAACAATCCAAACGTAGGATATAAATTACAAATCCCAATCATCCTTGGTCATCCTTTCTTTGAAACAATGAACTATGTTATCTAATTTTAAAATGGGAACATGAACATCACATTTGGAAACATGTGTCTATACTCTATCATCTATAATGCAAGCTCACAAATTGGGGATGCCGAGGAAATTCATGATGTAAACATGATAGGAATAATTGATAATAAATCCATTGAACATCAAAGATTATTTGAAGGATTTTTAATTCATGATGAGATTTACTTCCTTTGTTCACATGAAATAAGTTTATCTCCATGTCTTGAATCATTTTAAAATTGCTCTTCTAATGAAGTCTTATGTCCAACAATTAGTGAAACATTTCAAGAAACTACTTTCAGGGAGACCACTCCAACTTACCTCCCTAAATCCGATCAAGCCAATCTAGTAGCTGAAACATCTACATTTAGGGAATCAATTCTATCTAAAACTCTAGGAATCAAAATTGATCTTGATCCAATGTTCCAATTTTCTGCTGAAATTCCGAACCAAACAGAACTTGAATTGAAGGAACATCCCTCTACACTCATGTATTACTTGCTATGGTACAATAAAAAACATCTTATTGTCATTTCTTCTTCTCTTGAATCCAATAATGAGAGTATGCATCTAGATTTCCTTAGGAAACATAAGAAATACATTGGTTGGACCCTGTCTGGTATTCCTGGGATTTTACCACTAATCGAGACTCATAGTATTGTTCTATAATCTGATTCAAATAAATTAAATAAACCTCAATGGAGACTCAATCCTAATCTCATGGTGGTAGTAAGGAAGGAGCTTCTAAAATTGTTAAAAGCTGGTATCATCTACCCCATATCTTAGAGTGAGTGGGTGAGCCCAATCCAAGTGGTTCTCAAGAAGGAATGAATTACAATTATAACCAATATGCATGGATATATTCTTCTAACTAGGGTGGGTAGTGGTTGGAGAGTCTACATCAACTATAGGAATCTAAACACAATTACCCAGAAAGACCATTTCCTCTTACCATTCATTGACCAAGTCCTTGAGAGAGTCGCATGTCATGCCTTCTACTGTTTCTTATATGGGTACTCTTGGTATAATAAAATTTAGGTCCTCTAAGAGGATCAAGGGAATACTACAATTACATGTCCATTCAACAACATTGCTTTCACTCCCATGCCCATCGGTTTATGAAATTCCCTTTGAACCTTCCAGTGGTGCATGATAGGAATATTCTCAAACATGGTAGTAGATTTTCTAGAGGTATTCATGGATTACTTATCTACGTTTGGAGATACATTTGAGGAATTTCTGAGGAATGTGGAGGAAGTCTTGTCAAGATGTGAAGAAAATTATCTAGTCCTAAACTGGAAAACATGCCATTTCATGGTTAAAGATGGAATAGTTCTAGGACATCTCTTCTCAGGTAGGGGAATTGAAGTTGATAAATCCATGGTTGACATCATTCGTCACCTTACATCACCCTAAAATATCAGGGATGTGAGTTCTTTCTTAGGAAATGGTGGATTCTATAGAAGATTCATCAATGGAATTAGTTCCATCTCTCGTCCCCTTTGGGCTCTCCTAGTAAAGGATACTCTATTTGTTTAGACATAATGTTGTGAGGGTTCATTATCAACCCTCAATTCCTTTCTCAATACTCAAACCATTATGAAATATCCAAATTGGTACCTCAATTTAGAAATTATATGTGATTCTAGTGACTTTTTTGTCAGAGTTGTGTTTGGACAAAGTTGTAATAAAACTCCTTATGCCATTTCTTATGCAAAAAAATTCATAAATGATGCCAAAATAAACTACAGCACCACTAAAAATTATTTACTTGCTATTGTGTTTTCCTTACATAATTTTAGGTATTACATATTAGGATCCCCCATCATTGTGTTCACTGACCATTCTCCACTAAAATATCTCTTCAAAAAACAAGATGCTATGGCTAGACTGATTAGGTGGGTTCTTCTATTAAATGAATTTGACCTCAAAATAAAGGATAAAAAGGGTGTTGAATGTTGTAGATGATCACCTCTATAGGTTGGAATTCAATGATAGATCAAATCACCTTTCTGTGTCAGTTTCATTCCATAGTGAACACATATACTCTGTAAGTGACTTCTCTTGGTATGTTGACATAGCCAAATTCTTAGTTATAGGAGTAATTCCAAAATTCATAGGGACTCAAGACTAAAGTAAATTTATTTATGATGTTAGGATCTATGTGTTTAATGATACATACCTCTATATGTTCTGCCCTAACCACGTTATTAGGAGGTGTATCCTAGAATCTTAACAAGATTCCATCATTAAATTTTGTCATAGTGAGGAATGTGGAGGTCACTTTTCCTCTAAGAAAACATCTACGATGGTTCGTCAGTGTGGTATCTTCTGGCCCACCCTCTCATGGGACTCCTATTTTTTTCTGAAGCTGTCCTTAGTGTCAAAAATTAGAGTTTATCACAAAATGGAATCAAATACCACTAACTCCCATCCTAGTAGTTATAATATCTGACTTTTGGGGAATTGATTTCATGGGTCCCATTACAAAATCTAAGGGTTATCCTTACATTCTCTTAGATTTTGATTATGTCTCAAAATGGGTTGATTAAATTCCCAAATAACACAATGATCATGAAACTATGATTTTATTCCTAAAAGAAAACATCTTGTCTAGATTTGGAATTCTTAGGGAAATCATTAGTGATCCTGGAACTCATTTCTTCAATCATCCTTTCTTAGAACTCATGGAAAATTATGAAATTTCTCACAAATTGTCCACTTCATACCACCCACAAACAAATGGTCAAGCAGAGTTAGCCAATCAAGAAATAAAACAAATTCATGAGAAATTTTTAAATCCATCTAGGAAAGTTTGTCAAGAAAACTATTAGATTCTCTTTGGGCCTATCGAACCACATATAAAACCATTTCTGTAATTTCCCCATATAGGTTGGCTTATGGTAAAGTATGCCATTTACCAGTGGATATTGAACATATGGCCTTTTAGGAAATTATAAAAATGAATTATAACTTCTCATTGGCTGAAAAAAATTGAAATTAGATCTCAATGAACTTGGGGAACTTATGATGGAGGCTAATGAAAATTCAAGGATCAATAAAGCTAAATTACAAGACTACCAATCTTAATATCTTAAAACCAAAAACATTGTACCTCATAAAAATATTATTTTGTATTGTTATAAACATCATTTACACCCAAGAATGTTGAGGTCAGGACGTTCAGGTCTATACATAGTGCATAAGTTGTACCCGCATGGGGCTGTTGAAATTCAAGATCCCACAAATGGTCAAGCATTTAATGTTAACTGTTATAGAGTTCCACCACTCATATATCCATTCCTAAAACATGAATTTGATGAAGAATTGTGTGATACTATCTTAGATAATGAAAATAATTATTCAATTAGGGATCCATGTCGAGATAATGACGTTAAACAAAGCACTGCCTTGGAGTCAACCCATGGTTTTCAAGTTTCCAATCATTTTGTTGTTTTAATGAAGATTATATTTTAAATAGAATTAATGAATCATTTTGATATTTAAAAATAAAAAAAATAGATTATTGACCTGTTCATCTATTATGATTATGGATGGGTATGAAAGAGGAGCGACATATTCATATGTGTCATGTGGTGTGATCCTTGAGTAATACCTTAACATGAAATTTAAAAAGAAGAAAATGTATCATCAGTTCAATTTATTTTTATGTGTTTATAGGTTAAAATAAAAATATAATAATAATAATAAAATTAAAAGTCCACATCGTAGGTTGTGGGGTAAACCCAGTCACAACAGGAGAAACTGCAAAAACTCAAACCCGGGACTGAAGGGAGACATGGGCGTATGCTTACCACTAACCTACGGCTTATAGTAATTCATAATTCTATAATTTTTTTATGTATACTTATATTTTAATATTTTTATTATTTAAATAAATAAATATATCTATATATACTGTTTTGTTTTTTGTTTTTTTCCTTTTTCCACTAGGGAACTCTCCATGTGACATGGATATCAAAGTACTAAATTGGAGCAGCAAGAATTTCAACATCAACCACCATGTGAGTTCCTTCCATGATCCTCATATTTAAATTTACTTTTTGAAATCCCCTTCTCTGCCCTTACCCCCTTCTAAATTCTCCTTTCTACAAACATCAGGGACAACATTATTTTATGTTGGGGGAGATGAAATAAATTTTTTGATTTTGTGTAAAATAATTGTTTTTATGTGAACAAAATGATTTAAAAAATGTTTGTAAATGGATGGAAAAATAATTTTAAATTTGAACATGATAATACACATTTCACAAATTGATACTTATGATCGAATAATATTGCATGCCCTGATTCTAATTTTAGTCCTCATGTAATTTCATGAGAATCGATTTTGGAAAGTGTGGTTGTCTTATGTAAAATTTCATCGTTTATATTTTCATCCAATTTGAAAAAAGATAGATCACAACGCTCGTCCATTGGATAGTGGGGTATTATTTTGAGTTCATGAGGTCCCCAAAATAATTATATAGGTTTTGTGATAATTTTAGTTTCAATATGAGTATTCAAAAAAATAAAAAAAATTAAATTTTCTCATTGATAAATTAAATGACCTAATGTGCTTCTTTTGGCACTTGAGGATCATGACTCCATAGTTTTCTGTCCCAGAGATAGTAATTCAATCTCTACATGTGGTAATTTAACATTGTTTTTTTTACTGATTTAACTCGATATTATGCACGAGTATGTGGGTTTCACATGGTTCCCCATGGTATTTGATCCTGGGAGTCTTCAGCAAAGTCTCGCTACATGGGTCGACTCTATTGAGTGCAATTTCAATTACCGTGGAAAAATTGAAAAAAATTAGTATATATATATATATGTGTGTGTGTGTGTGTATATATATATATATAATTTAATACACATCTTAATGTTGAAATTTTACTCCACCTAGCACTTAAATCATTTTCCCCTTGAATAAAAATGAACCCTCGTGTCTTTTGTGACACACAACACATCATCATACATTATTGAAATTGGATGAAATGTAGTGATGAATTTTAACAAAGTAATGGGATTGAGATTATGATCTTCTTATGAATCAATAATTAATTAAAATATTTTTATGGTTTTCATGATTTTTTGGTATAAGGGTTTTTGGTGATCACTGTGTCTTAAAATGTTTTTTGAAAGGGGAATTTGAATTTCATATTGTTGAGATACATTTTTCTCCAGACTAGAAAATCTCAATTTGGGGGTGATTGGCCAATAAAAACACATATGTTAATTAAATTTTAATGGTATTGAATTTTTATTTTTAATCTTATGGGCCCATGTTAGTGGATTTTAATTTTGAACATCCATTCTCATCATTTGTGCACATCATGACTAATGTACACCAATTTAGGCTCAATGATTCATATAATTTTAAGGAATTTAATTATCTATATTTTAATTATATATTTTGGTAAATGTATATACACTTCAATATGAAAATTTCTCATTCAGGGATCAATGGAGGATTCTTAAACGATGATCGAGATATTTGGCGATGAAAGAAAACAATTACAGAGAATCCTGATTTGACGCCATCCCACTAATGAGAACATGGATCCCATAATACAGTCCAACCAAAGCCCAAATTTCATGGGATTTAATAAGACATATAGAGGAACAATTAATTTTTCAGGAGACAGTTCTAATTCGGCCTTCATGGTCGTTATTAAGGAGGCCCAATTTGGAAATATAATTCTGGACCAGATTCTGAGACCCAGAAATACAGCCCACAAATGTAATAATATCCTGGAAACCAAAAATTAATTTGGGCTGATATTTTATAGTAGGCTTTTAGTTATCCGGGTCTCCATTGTCTTTTTCTATGGCCTACTCCAATTCAGCTATATATGGGGTCATATAGGTGCATCTGTTTAGTGGAGGCAAGTTGGCTACAACTTCGGGTCAAGGGTTGAAAAGTCTCCTCTCCCTTACATTCCACCACCCTAGGACTACCATACTTATGTGGGATGATATGTACAATTGGGGGCTCGACCCAAGACTCTTGAAATACCTATATAAGGCAGTTTTGGTGGAAGATTTGAGTATCTTTGGTATTTGTTTCCTTTTAATGTTATACTTCCAATTTAATGTTGTAATTGCATTCATTCAATTGTAAGTTATTTAATTACCTTATCTTATTTATAAGTTCTTCATATTATCGATCCTATTCTTATTATAATCACATTGATACCATTTACTCAAGGTGTGAACTTGTTCACACCAAACCTTGTGAGATTATGATAATACAGTGGAGTGATCATTATTTCTTTTTTTTACTTCTCCAATTCCTCCCTCATGAGTTTTCTTTATGCTTCTATTGAATCCACATTATAAATGGAGGGATAACACACTTATTTTTTGATCGATGGGAGTTTAAAGGTAATGTATTGGATTTTATTTCTCACTCTAGTAATGGATAATCACTTATTTTAAATGTGATTTTTATTTGATTATTTTAAAACCACTTAATCCTTACTGAATTTACTATCACACACATCAAGTGCTAATACGAATCTTTACCATGGAGTGCTCAAAACGTTTATCCTTAAAGTGTATAGCTGATTAGTATTGAAGTGTGTAGTAATTATAGTAGTATGTGATGATTTTTTTATCTCCATAAATTATCCCATCTAAATTATAATAAATGAAAATACTAAAAAATGAATGCATCCTATCCAACCCTTGTAATAACCTTGGATCAACCCTTCTAATAATTTTAATTCTTATAATAATTTTTTTTTCACTTAAACCCATCTAAAATCAACCCAATTTTGTCCACTTAATAGGTAAAAATAGTCCATAGCATGTTTGTGTCCATGGTTTACTTCTTAGGTCTCTGAAGATTCAATAACCCAATCTAAACTACAAGAAACCTCTTAACACTAAAATCTTGGGTAAATTTGACTGTGAATCAATAAAAATATATGATACAAAAAACATTAAGCCAAAAATATGGATTATTAACACACAAACCGCTCACAACACTTCTTAAATTTCTTCTACCCCTAAATGCACAACAACAAACATCAAGCCACAAATTGCTTTCAATTTCTATCCAACATGATTAACCATTCCCAATTTACAAATAATTTATTCATTTCATTTTCCAAAACAACCCAAGAAACTTGAAAATTTTATTTAATAGTTATTTATTCATTTATACCTCTACCATCTGGGAATCTATCAAGAATAGAACACAATAAGAGACACATCACACATCAGTAGATAGCCTAATCGCAGCCCCACTATGAGACACTTCTCATCCATCCCACAATCGGTCAATCTATCATCATGAGATTCAATTACACGGTCTGGATGATGCATCATCTACAAGTTAATCCACTACACCATCCAAACCGACTAACATCACACACCTATGATTCATAAACTTACCAAAGTACAAAACAACATGTATCCACACATCACAATATTTCCGCTTCAAATTCAATCTATCCAGCACACATAAGCACACTATCCCACACAACCATAACACCAACCATAAAAGCATAACGAGATTATAGATTAAAATAGAAATACATTATTTAATTACACATTTTAATTATGGGGTTTTCACAGAAACTGGTTAATCCAACAGTATCCATTTATTATCCATGTATTTATGATTTATGAATTTTTATATAAATGTGTTCAACAGAAAAATCATCCACAATGCAACCTTTTTAGTTCACAAGTGAGGACCACCAATGAAAATTTTTTTCTATGGGGAATTTATCCTGTATAGTTCATAAAATTAAAATAACATGAATGAAAAAAGTAATGTGTATCATATCCCTCTACCCCTTTCAATTCATTTACCCAACTCTTATATTTTATTAGTGTATTAAAACAATGATACATATGTCAAATAAATAAATTCATCCCAATTAAAATAATATTAAATAGAAACAAAGATAATCATTACTTGAAGAATATTTCCAACTCGTTTATGCACTATATGGAGAATAATAATGTCACAAAGAGACAACAAAAACTCTAGAAATGTATATCAACCTATTCAGCACTATAATATTATCACAACACTTCCCAAAAAACCAACTCATGACAACCTATATCATGAAGTGAATATTAGGGAAATAAAAATAGGAAATGAATGATAAGGTGTATAAAACTCACCATAGATCAAGTATGGATCACCATGGAATAACCACTTAGATTGATAGATCAAGGATGTCAGAGTAAGGGTTAAGGGACTCCTTGGGGTGCCTATGACTCATCTTGAATGAGGGGAAAAGAAAACCATTACAGAATAAATAATGGTTAACAAAAAAATAATCATTAAAAATATACATTATCGAGAGTATTACATGATGTTTAATAAACTGTTATCTCATGTAATAGCAGGGGTTCAGTTTCTCCTAAATAACACATCATATCTCAAGTTTATTTTATTTTTCAAGCCCCAAAATATTACACACTGTGAAAACTCAAATACAATATTTGATGAAGTGTTTGATACCATGTAATATAGTTCTACGATGTAAAATCACCCCTTTTCCATCATTAAGCAATCAAACAATTCTAAAATCCTTTTGAGCCTCCTACGGACACTTCTTCCCACCAAAACATGCAATGTAATAGACTGGGAGGACATAGAATAATAAAAGAATTATAAAAAATAGGTGTTACATTATCATTTAAAAATGATATATATGACATTAATATCATATATATATATATATATATTATATCCATCATTATATCAATCCATGATATGTGGTGACAGAAACTAAATTACATAAATCTGTGATCTGGTAGTCCACCATAAACAAGAATGATCAATTACATTCATATCTAATGGTGGTTGGAGGTGGATATATGTTATTCCATTATCATATGTTATTGTAATAAAAAATAACCATTGCATATATCTATTATATAGATGTTAATATATCAACATTCTTAAAAATGATTTTATGGAAATGGTTGGTGAAAATAAAACAAAAAAATCAGTTTATAACTATACATATTCTTCAAAAAACCACATAATATTTATACAAGAAGCATCACATGGTTCATTTTCGAAAAAACAAAATGAAACTTGGATTTTATGAATGATTTTAGAATGTTATTTGGTTATATATTTTCTAAAAAAAATGTTTCTTTATGTGTCGAGTAAATAGAAGAAGTGACGATCTTCTATAATAGAGGGGAGGGGAACTTATGGAATTATAGACAATATTAAGTTTTCATTAATTAATTATCAATTATGAATGTGTCAAACCTGATTTATTTCCAATATAAAAATATTAATTTAAAAATAATCTCTTATAATTAATATATGAATTTTAACAATTTTATTAACCTTATCATTTGGTTTTAACCACTGTCTTAACCCCTTCAACACATATCATAACAACAAATATTTTGACTAATTGAGGGTTAAGATAGTTACAATAAATGGATAGACATGACATAGATGTAACTTGGTTGATATTATCAACCATATACTAATAACTTGGAATAATATAATATTTCTAATAATTTTATAAAATATAATAATATATTATTATAAATATAATTAATGAAAATATTTATACATATTCATTACATTAATATTTATAACATCATAAAAAGGAATAAAATTTGGAAAACAAAATTATTACATCACAAAAATGTTATTATAAACTATATAATTATTCGATAAAAGTAATTATCTGATAATAGTTTTTGTTTAATATTTTTAATATCATTTATTTGATTTTTTTATTTATTGAATAATTAATGTATCAGCAGTGTGAAAGAATTTAAGGTAATTATTTATCACCATAAATTAAAAATAAATTATCATTTTGGAGAAAAATAATTTATACTTCAAATTAACAATTACAAGTGAATATAAGATTTTTTAATACCCGTGTTAAAAATACTATATTTATTGAAAAATTGACTGTGACATTTTTTTATTTTTCCATAAATAAAATATTATATTGGTTATAATTAAAAAATAATAAAATACACTATATAACAATTTATTAGATTATTATGTATGAGGTGGATTCATATATTACAAATAATGCACATGTAATGTTCTTTTTATATTCCTTATTGTATTATTTTTACTGCTTAATATGTGATTTTACCTTTACTCTAGTAACAAAAATTACTAAGGTTTCAATTCATATTGAACAAAAAAGGTATTTAAAAAATTACCACTGCCTAGTTTTGAATATGGAATAATGTTTTTAAAATATAAAACCAATAAGTATCTGAATTTGCTTTAAAATTAATTTGAAAACATAGGATGACAACCCGTTTTTAAGAAAAAAAATATTCTATAAGTTTTTTATATACTAAATTTAGTTATATGATTTATTTAAAACCTGTAATTATAATAATTTTTATTCAAACAAACTATATAAATTTTAAAATTAATAAATATTGAATTTTTCATTGTAAATAATTTAAATTAAAGTAGATTTTTTAACAAAAATATGTATTTTTCAGTATTTAGAAAAAAATAATACTTTTCCATGAAAATAAAAAATTTCATCATTAAATAATTTAGATATTATAATTTAAAAATGATATTTAATTTTAAAATATAATTTCTAATATTCTTTAGAATTAATTATATTATTTTCTCAATAAAAACCCATTTTTGAAGAAAAAATATATTAATAATATTAAATAGATTTACATAAAATATAATGCTAAATTAAAATGAATTATTAAATATATTAGTATTCATTAAGTATTTTCTATATATTTCATACAGTATATACTCGTATTCATACCCACCAATTTATCAGTGTGGTTATAATGGTCACATTTAAAAAAAAATATTTCATGGTTTGTTTAAAATTAGTGTTTCCTGTTGTTGACATTTTCGAACATAATTTCATTGTTTTAAAATATCATGATATTAAAATCTACCCATTATGAAATATCAACATTTTAATTTTGAAGTTGATCCCAGAAATCAATGGTTGATATTTTAAAATATCTATGTTCAAATCCCACATTATAAGAAGGGTTAAGAGAAAATTATCTTCAAAAGAGAAAAAAGGAGAGTATGTAGGTCATTTGGGATTACACAAATAAGATTTCAAATATGATTCCATTAGTGGGAAGTGAAAAATATGGACATGGA
Organism: Viscum album; assembly: GCA_963277665.1. Lineage (NCBI taxonomy): Eukaryota > Viridiplantae > Streptophyta > Magnoliopsida > Santalales > Viscaceae > Viscum > Viscum album. The sequence continues at coordinate 884,568,746 of OY728139.1, read as the reverse complement.
AGAAAATTATACATTCCAAATAATGATGGAGAGTGACAGAGAACATTGATCACAAGAAAGTGAATGAATATGAGAAATACAACAACCATAAAACCATAAACCAAAGAGGTGTGAAGAAGTCCATAGATTCATTAGAAAGGATTTTAATAGGATACCATTTTTCATTATCGTATTATTAGAGATTAAGGATTCTTTTACCATCTTGACTATGATTATAAAGCAATATACGTTCATGAAATGTCAAATTTACAAATTTAAAACACAATATCATCTTTTGTATAACACCCGAATATTTTTAGTATATTTATTTTAAATATATGTAATATAATTTATTAAATTTGGTTTATGAAATCCTAGTATTATAAATAACATTATGTTCAATAGCATATATGACATGCAACACCATGATTAAATTTCTCCCATGATATATTATGTTATTATCACCATTATAACCTAGATATTGAATTGGCATGTATAAATATAAAATACCATATTATGAAATATATATATATACACCCTAATACATAAACTTTATTTATAATAATAATTCAATTTTTAGTAAAGTCAATTTATTCATTAAAAAACATTTCGATCACAAATTATATTTATAGATTTTTTTAGAAAATAGTATAATTAAATTTTAACACCTTTAAAAAAATATTTAATAAATTGAAAATCATTTTTAAGTTATTACATCAAAATTATTTTAGCCTGAATTTTTTCAATATGTTTGATGATCTATTTTTCAATGAATAGTGTAAATTTATGTTTTTTGTAAACCTTTAATTTCTATTTAATAAATTGAGTAATTCAAATGTAATATTTTGTATTAAGTTTTATTCAATGATAAAAAATTATTATTTGGTTAATTTTAAATTAATAATTATATTTCAATAAACATTATACCCAATTTTTGTATTTGATTATTTTTAGACCACTTAAATGAGTTTGTCTGAAAACTGATTTCGGTGTATAAATTTTCTCCATATAGAATAATTAAAATAAAAAATTATAATGATATATTTATATTATATTCATCATATCAATCGACTTTTTTACTGCTTATATAGTTAATATATGATTATATTCTATTAGAAAATTAATTTCTTGAAACGGTATTGCTTTTCTAATAAATGTGGTATTATTTTTAAATTAAAATAAATCACTTATTTGATTTGAATTTCATAAAATTTATTCCAAATTTTTAATTATCACAATTAAATTTATATAATACAGATATCTCTTTTTTAATAATGGCTATTAAATATAGTAAAATTTACTCAACATGATTAATGTTAAAATGAGGGTTTTTATGTTACATGTTCTTATGTTACAATTGAATTTCCACTCAGATATAATATTAATAATCATTGGATCTACCTTATATAACAAGGATAAATTTATATTAGTATTTAAGGAATAATTAACTATGTTAAAAATCAAGCTACTGTGGTGAATAAAATGGCAAAGAGAAATAGAGTTAGAGGATAAAGGATGGACTATCAAAAAATGAAATTTTTTATTTAGAGAAGTTTAATATTTATTTTACCATCCATATACACAATGATTTATCATTTTTGGAGTAACTAGAGTATATTTTTTATTCCCATTATGGACTTGTTTTGGGTATTTACAAAAATGGTGCTCCTCCCCATTTATAAAAGAGACTAAATATTGTCACTTATTCACATCTAAAAAAACATTTTTCTCAACTAAAACCAACTGAAATATATCCCAAATTTCCTTATCCATAATCTAAAGGTTCCCATATTCCCTAAATAATAAATACAGATCACTAAAGCTAAAATAAAAAGGGTTGTTTTTCAAATTAAATGAAATGGTCTTAAGGAATCTCTTTCAATTAAATTATTATTTTAAATCCATTAATTATGTATTAACACATAAAATATAATAAAACCAATATATAAAAATTGTATATATTTTATTATGATAATTTTATAACCTATATCTTTATCCTCTTCTATCAAATGATAAATAAAATAATCGACTTTGTCTATGTAAGATTACTACCTTACGAACTAATGTAACATGTATTCTATAAAATCATATCACTATTGTAAATAATTATTGTTTTTATGTGTATATATATTTTTTATGATATAATAATATGTGGTAATTAAAATATCAAAAATATATTCTTATTCTTAACTCTATTTAATATATGATAACTTTTCTCGTCTGTAAGACAAACTATCCCCTTATAATATGATCTGATTTTTTTAACATATGATTTATAGAGGTGTTAATAAGGATAAATTTAATGATTATATGACAAATATATATAATTATATTGGTTATTTAAAATTAATATATCAATGAATTCCCTACCCTTCCACCCATTGTGAAATGATATTGTTACTTGTGCGTATGTATGACTTACCATCCCCATGATGATATACGATTCATTTTCCTTCTGTAATATTCAATAATGGGATAAAAATGAATCAAATAAGTAAATATGATATTAATAAGGTTAATATTATTATCGATATGATTTCAATATTCCTTATTGAAATAAACTAGAGCATTCATGACAAATAAGTCATGGATAAATAACTCAATTACCTCTGAAAGAATAATAATAAAATATTTTTATCAAATGAAACATAAGATCGTATAATAGTATCATATTTGATATTTTTAACATTAATATAGTTATAGTATAAATTAATAACATTTTTAAAGAAGTTATACATCATTTTTTAGAACTTTCTAACAAAAAGACGAATGAGATAACATATTTTGACCAAATTTTCTTTTCATTTTGGAATATTGTAATGTTATGAGCAAAATTTATATTATATGGTGCATATACATCTAATTTTAAATTTAATATCTTAAATTATTTATATATCATGGTATTTTCTGTTTCAATTTTAATTATTTCATCCAATCAGATTTTAAATGAAAGTTACTTTATTGTAATGAATTTCACAACATTGTTTTATTTCATTTGGTTATATTACTTATTTATTATATATAATATTAGTTGATTTATTTTGTAATTATTTATTATTTTATTAAGTTGTATTTAATATGGATTTATTATTTACTTTTTTTATAAAGAAAAGATTCTTAATTAATTCTAACTTCAACATCATGATCATTGTTTTGGTTTCTATTCCCAAATTGTCTTTTTTGAGATAGTTTTCATGCGATAATACTATATTATTTTTATGATGTGTGTCTAATAAAAATTGATATATTATATCATGAATAAATTTATATTTATTTCATTTATTTCATTTATTTATTCATTTTATTTTATTCACTTCATGGGGTTTATGATTGAAATGTTCCCAAAGTGGTAAGATATTTATGTCTTAATTTAATTTTAAAAGGTATTTTTTATACATGAATTGCAATGAAATGAATATATTTGGTAATTTTATAATATAACCATTAATTATTTATATCATATGGTTATGAATTATTTTTCCACTAACAGTATTATATACATCTCGTTTTTTAATTAATATGACTGAGAAAATGTTTTTAATGAAATACGACTTCATTTCTCTCTTCATTCAAAAAAACATTTTCTCAAATATGTGTTCTTTCCAAATGTTTTAAATTTTTTTCACAATTTTTTAAGTTGATTTTTACCCATTATTTTTTTTATAAAATATTTTAAAGAGAATCCCCTGTTTATTTTCAAAATAAATTATTTTTTCATTTTCCTTACAAAAATGTGAAATGAACCATTATTTTTAACATATTCATCATAGAACGAACCTTAAACCATTATAACAACCCATTTCATTGAATATTACATTATTATATTATATGTATATTTATAATTATTATTTTTTCAAATATTCTTGAAATATTTAGTTTTTAATTTTACTTTCAATGTGAAAATTATTTTTTAACAAATTTTTAATTAACTTTTTTTTATTCATCAAAAAAATCCAATTATTTTATATATACTCCACTAGAGATAAATTGTAATGAAAAAACCTTATTTAATTCTACATATAATTTATTATTAATTTGACCAGGGAATGATTCGACTTAAAATTTCTTGGTTAAATTTTCTGATAATTAACATTCTTTTAAAATGATAACTTTCTTGTGATCAATGGACATTAAATTTGTTCTAAATATCCACATTTATAATCATAGATATTATTATTATAAAAATTATATATCATTTTATATATGGTAATTTACATTTAATTTTATATGATTTACCTAGGAAATTATTTTAATCAATATTCATTACGCGATACAAAAAATAATTGACAAGTTTTTTTATGAAATAAATCGAGCATTCAATGTATGAGGAATTCAATGGAAATGTAGTTATGAGAGTGGCTTAGTTATTTATTACCATTTTATTAATAAGATGTATTATGATAAAACTTTTTTGTATAGACTTGTATAAATGTGTTTTAGGTGTATACATAACTATCAATTAAGCATTTCAGAAAATAGACATGACAGTAAATGTTTCAGGATACATGATTTAAGGACATTAAATATTAAAAATTTAATTAATTAGTAATTAAAATCTTAAAATACATGTGTTTACTACATTGATATTATCCAAGGAAGAATTATGATCTCTTGTTAATAATTAAATGACATGCATGGTCATTTATATTTCTTTTCATATTGATTATGTTTAACCTAATCATGTTTTTTATGCTATTTATTTAATTTAATATGTGATTTGGTATTTACCTTTTGAAATCCATTTTTCTTATTTATTAATTTTTATTTATTCATAAAATATTCCCCTTTAAATAACTCTTTCTAAGCATAAGAACTCAAAATTATTTTGTTTTATATTCCTAGGATATAAAGAAGGAATCCTTGAATGGGTTTAAGGGTCAATTTTTTTTATATTAATTATGTTATAATTCATGTTTTTAAATGTGATTAAAGTGTGAATTATGTATCTATTTAAACAAGACTACTAAAATTTTTAGTCAATTTTTATTTGATCGATTATATCTTATACCAACATATTAAATTATACCCTAACTACGAGATACAAGTATCAGGGTATTTATGATTTTTATTATATAAAGTGTAATAGAATCCTTGGGATGTATATTTAGAACACCATTATCAGAATTTCTTGTATTAGATAAACTTTAATCATATTTTTAGGAAATGTAATAGGAATTTTATTAATTTTATTTTCTAAAAAGGAAAACCCAAATTCCTAGTAAAAACTCATTACATCATGAAATGTCATGTGTCTTTGACCCACAATAAAGGGGTGATAATTGTGTAGTGCTACTACTAACTTACATTAGTTACCGATTAGTATGAATTTACTATTACATAAATATTTTTATGTTTAAGTATAATTTTGATTTTAGTAAACATATTATTGGATAAAATATTTTTAGTATTGAGGTAATTAATTTAATTTCTTGAATTTCTTATTAGTCTTCGGTATATATGATATTTACTTTTAAATTAATGGGTTATTTAGGAATAATAAAATTATATACATGTGTATGAATGTTAAAATAAATGATATTGTATTTTAAGTAAAAAAATTATTCAATATTGAGAATATTAAGAATAATTGAGAAGTTGGTTCGTTGATTTGTTGAATAATTTAATATTAAAATTTGGTTGAAATTGTGAAGTAAAATGAATAATTTATTTATATAAAGGTTTATAAATTATTTATTATCCAACCTTATGGTATCCATTTCATTTTTTATTAATAGTTAAAGATGATAGGAATATATTATTATATTATAGATCATATAATCTATTAAATTTTAATTATTGGGATTTAAGAAATAAAAAATGCATTTTTTATATTCAATTCATTATGTAAGTGGTGAAGTTAAAATTGATAAAATAACAAACAAATTATTAAATGGTGATTATAAAAATAGAAAATATCAGCTAATTATATTTCCTTGTGTTTATTCATTGTAAATTAATTCCTAAAATATACAAAAATATATTTTAAAAAATAACATGTTGGCATCATATTCGATGAATAAATCTTCTTTTATCTCGATAGAACGTTATGGTATTGTGGTGTTTAATTTCTCTTGATTAATCATGTCCATGTGATAAATTATCCATATAACTCTCTATAAATATTTATGATTTTTCTCATATCCCCATTCTTAATTCTTGAAAATATTTCCATAATTTTTAACATAGTTATGTGTTTTTCAAAATTAAATTCAAACATCCACTTCTCCTTTATCATGATAATTTTTTATTAACCCTTTTTATAATGTGGGTTTTCAATAATGGATTTTTAAAAGTTCAATCCATTGACTTCCAAGTGAAAATTTATAAGATGAAATTAATTAAAGGTGGGGAGAAGAAAACACACAAATATATTAATATATATTTATTTCATATAAATTTATCCTTTTAAATATCATGTTGTACGTGCATTATCATGTCATTAAAAAAAATTATTCTTGATAGTGTATACAACACACGACACAGAGCTTAAATGAACCATAAAACAAATGATTTTATACGAACATTATAAAAAGATGTTTGATTAGAGAGTTTCAAAAATATTAACCGAATTACAAAATATATATAGGTCCTAATAAAAATATTATTCATTATAATATCTCAATTTATATTAATATAAATATATTTTTCAAAAAATGTATTTTCTTAAAAAACTGATTTTTTAATTATTTTTTGAAAATTTAATATTATTAATTTTTACCATATCAATAAAACAGAATCAATAAAATTAAGATATTTTTTTAAAATAGCATATCAAAAATACTTCTGGGTGATATTTCTGGATTTTTTTGAAAAGTGTGATTTTTATAGTGAATAGTGAAAAATACACCTTTTTTGAAAAACTGTCATTTATATTCCATAAATTAATTAAATTATTATTACATTTATTTATTTAATTTTTTTTTCAAAGAAAAAAATTATTATTTCGTAAATTTTAAAATAGTTCAATAAATTTTAATCACCTTAAAAAAATTTTAATTTGATTATTTATAGACATGAAAATGCATTTTTATGAAATTTTTTTATACACTCAATGATCCTCAATTTAAATTAAATAATGCATCAAATAATATTGAAATATTAAAAAGTTATTTTTTGTTTATATATCAAAATATAATAATTTAACATCATGTAATTTTGATTACTAGTCATATAGTCAATATAAGACAATCTTATGCCTGAAAAATACATTTCTTGAATATTAATTTTTTGACATGAATTGAAGGTTTGTTTTTAAATTAAATTACACCAAATATGTAAATTTAATTTAAAAATATAGACTCCATATTTCTAATTATTATAATTAATATTATATAATATTGTAAACCTAATTATGTATCATAATCATTTTTACAGATAACAACATTTATTTAATGCAATTAAGCTTATGAGAAGGTTTTGTATGTTACGTGCATATATGTTAAAATTAGTTTCCCAAACATGTGGAATTATATATGATAAATTTTATATAGTATTAAAAATCAGTGGGTCAAAATTATATAATTAGTGTTAACATATTTTATCGCTAAGGGATTAATTACCTACGTTAAAAAACCTAGTTAATGTTGTGAAACCCAACATTGTATAAGTAAATACACAATGAGAATAAGAGATTTTTTTTAAAAATGGGTATCTTTTATGTATATAGGGTTTTTATCATCCTTAAAATAAATATATAATATTATATATCATTTTTGTATGAACATTAAAAGAGTTTGATATCCTATTATTTATATTTTTTAGTATTTAAAAAATTCCACACACAATTAACTATAAAAGGGAACTCACTCCCCTAACATATTCACAAGTATATAAAATTTATTTTCCTTAAAACCATAAAAAATATCTCATGAACATAATTATCCAAATTAAATTGGTTTTAGTCATCCTAAAAGACTATCCCTAGTGTCTTTAAGAGGATATGCAAATGTGGTTTCTCAAAGAGAATGTAACCACGTTAAAAAAGATATTTCTTCTTTTGGCGTCTTTTATAACCATAAATTATGTATAAGAAATAAAATTTTAACAATAACGCATCTTCCATGTACATAGTTATTATTATGATAATGGAATAACCTATATATATCTCATATTACACTAATGAGACAAAAATCAATGATTAGGACTATGATGGACTAAGGCCTCAGGAAACTATGTAACTAATTTACCAAAAAAACATTCAGGGTTTTAAAGAATTTTCTATTTAATTTTTAAAAATAATATTTTTTATATAATTATACTTATCTTAAATTAATATCACATACACCCCATTATTTTCCATTCTATTTAAAATATGATAATGTTGTTTGTGTGTACATTGGATTACCACCTCATGAACTATACTGGAAAATCCACCTATACCTATGGTGTGAAACTCTGTTTATAGCCCCTGAAGTCATGGGTATATTCTATAACAATAGTTTTTAAAATTGGGGCCTGTTAAAGTGTTTAAATAGCCCTGATCTATACCCATATTTTGAAAAATTCTATACCCATGGTTATGAACCATAGGAATAGTTGTATGCCCCTGTTTCATTAACCCTATACTAACGGTTTGAAAACTATGGGTATAAGATTTAAAAAAAATACCTACCATCGGTTTCAATCCCTAAAATTCAGGTATATGATTCATTCATATAACCACAACACCGCGATGTCTTTTATGTATATAAATATATATTTACTAATATATATTTATGTAAACTGTGGATATTGGTGGAAACTTTCGAAAAGTTATTTCTGTGAATATTTTTTTCCCCCAAAAAGAATCTCACCCTAACTCAGCAAATATATTCTTAGGATTTTTTGAGAACTATGGGTATATGTTTAAAAAATACCTTATCCTCACTATTTTGGAAAAACTGTGGGTATATTTGTTGAAATTAAATCCATATACCCACCATTATTTCAAAACAAATGGGTATAGGTCACCACTATACCCACGATTTTTAAAAACCTTGGATATATTTTCCTATCCAATCCATATACCCAAGGGTTTTTTTTCAAAATTGTAGGTATAAGGTCATTTTCCAGTAGTGGAAGCGATGCGATTTGTTTTTCCCATACAATTTACATGGATTTTTATAATGATAAATTTATTTAATATATTTGATATATTTTAAATCATATTGATTTCTGAATATTAATTTATCACCCACTTCCATACCCTTCCACCCATTTATGATGATATCATTGATCGTTTGTATATAAAACTTACCATCTCTATGAAGAGATGTGATTCGATTTCATGGGAAAATTTTCTAAAATGATTTAAAAAATTTTCCATTACGTAAATATGATAGTTATAACATTTATATAATTTTACATATGTTATAGCTATGTCATATACACATGAACCAGAACATTCATGACAAAACATGCATGAGAAAACTAGGAAACTAACACCCGGGATAATATAATAATAAAACAAATAGGTGGTAAAATATTAAAATATGATCATATATTATATTATAAACCTAAAAATGATATTTTTATTAATTAATAACATCCTTAAACCCAATATAAAATAGATTAAATTGCATTAAACAAAAAGGAAGCATGAGGTTAGGGATTTTGTCTTAATTTCTATTCATTCAATAATATTATAATTTTTTGTACGTAATATATTATGTATGTTATATATAATAAACAATTTCAATTTAAAATAATAAATAATTGACAAATCGTGTTATTTTATATTTTAATTTGAATTATTTTTTCCATGTTAATTTTCCTTGAAAAATAAAAATTATGAATGAATTTCAAAGCTTAATGTCTTTGTAAGAGGTTATACTAATTATACATTGTCATCAATATTCATATATTATATTTGTAATGAGTTTTTATTATATAATGTTTTATTTGTAATATATTTATATGGGTTTACATTTTATACATGTAATCTTTTCATTAATCAAATATCACTTCATTGTTATGATCATTGTAAAGGTTACTCATATAAAATTTTCTTCATGGGGACATTCATCATGTTATACAAATATCATCATATGTGAAGCATATCTATAGATAATTTTTTTACTTATATTATAAATATATTAGTATTAATGTTAGTTAATGTTTCATTTTATTTTATTCATTTTATGGGGGTTATGATTAATGACTTACTAATGTTTTATGATATTTATGGTTTAGTTAAATTAAGTTAGGTTTGTTTTAAAGTGAATCTCCATTAAAAGAAATTATTTCTCCACTATCTAATACACATAATTAATTTTATTCAATTATAACAATTCATGATTTTTTCATATAATTATATCATTTTCACACTTTGTTACTTCAAGTGATTTATAAAATATCTTTAATAAAATATTACATCATTTCACTCTTTTATTGAAAGTATTTTTCCTTCCTAATAAATGACTTCTAAAAAAATTAAAACATATTCAAAAGTTATTTTTAATTGTAATTTTTAAACATAATTGTTTATAGAAAAAACTATCTAAAAAATAATATTCACATATATCTCCAAAAAAGGTAATTTTATACTTTTCATACAAAAAATTAGAGGAATCATTGTTTTCAACAAACATTTCATGAATGGAATGATCTACTATTATGGCCAAATCATTCAATGTAGAATCATTTACATGATGAAAATTTTATTTTTAATTTAAATTTTTTTCTTAATATAATAGAAATTTTTATTTTCTAAAGTTCATTTTCAATGTGGTGATGTTATTTTTCTCATCAACGTTTTTAATGATCATTTTATGATAATGTATCCATTATTGAAAACACCCCTTTATTTTACATACAATTCATAAGAGTTGTTTTTTAATGATACCATTTATAACCTTTCTATGTATTGATTTAAATTAGTTTGGATAAGGAATTTATTGATATCATCTTTATTGTTTAGTTCCTGTAATATTATCATTCCCTCAAAATAATCAATTTTTTATGATCATTAGGCATTTTATTTCCCATAAATATCCATATTATTTATCACATATATGATTATTACATAAACCATGTATAATATATATACAAGGTACTTTAGATTCTAATTTATATGATTGATTATGAATATTATTGTTAATACATATTCTATAATCGATGCACATATTTTTTGACCAAGAATATTTATCATGAAATAAGTAGATCATATGATATATGAGGAATTAATTGGACAAGATGTTACCTAGGGTTATAGAAAACCCCTTGAATCACCATTATTTTAATGAGATGAATTAGTTGGCGAGAATTATTTAAAATGGTTTTTAGTGTATACATACCCATTAGTTAAACTATTCTATAAAAAGGTCTGGATCATAAAGGTATCATGATTCCCATGATCATGATGTTCAATATTAATCAATTCCTTCATTTATATTTATTTTACTATTATCCATGATATTATGAATTAATATTAACCATGTATGAATTTTATTCTCATGTGTTTAATAAAATGGAATGTGTGTTGAGTTATTTACCACGTCATATTGATTACGCCTTATAAAATTTGGATAGTCTTATAATTACCTAGAAATTATATCTAGATTGCAAGAATATGACCATTTATTAAAAATAAAAGTAAAATTACTAGGGATATGGTTGGGATCAAACAAAGGGATTGTCCCTCATCTGGAGAGAATATAATTATAGATTATAATAAGATATGTAATTCTCACAATCAGAATCATCATCTATTTATCATTTAGATTGGTATGTATCATGGTTTTTGATCTTAAGAATATGAGTACTAAACTTTCTTAACATATTTAAAGATGATCGAGTATACACATTTTGAGGTTTTATAAAATTTTCCTTCTATAGCATTCTCTTAGAGGGAGTAGGAGTAATGTGTAGACAATCCACAACCTTCCCTTTTTCAAATAAGAGTGCATCTTTGAAAGTGGTTGGTCCACTAATTCCCATTCACATCCCTTATGCCTCATAAATGTTCCCCACTTCTCAGAAATCCTAGATGAGTTCCGTAAATTCTTAATCACCTAATGATAATCAACATGTTGAGGAACTCCAATGTGATCATCTAGAATATGGTCCGACACAACTGTCCCATTACATGACAAGCGTGGACCAGAACTATAAATCATGATAGGATTTGAAGAGTAAGTGCATGAAGGATACCCCACAATAGTGGGGCTAGCATTCCCTCCAGTCACAACTAATCCAATGGGATAAACATCACATGTAATATCCTTGTAAAATTCATCAAGAGCAGACATAGACCAATATTAGTTCTCATCAGGGACTTAACCAACCTTATTCTTTTCCCTTTCAAATTAGGAACTTGAGATTTAGATTTTTTAGAATCCAACATATCAACCTTAATGGAAAATGTATTTTGAGAACATATCTATCATGATCAATATTATTTCACAACACCACATGATTCCTCTTGAGATTTCTTCAACACATGATACATGGATGACCCTTTATCCCACATTTCTCATTGGAGATCTTCCTCCAATATAACTATGCAAAATTAAAAATAGAAATACATATGTAATTGGAAAGGTTATTATTTCATATTTAACATATACATGTACATTATCATAGGTAATGGACATAGTTACCTTAATAATCAATGTGAAGATCAAATCAATATCCAAAATTGTTCTAGAAATATATCCAAAATGAACAGCCTCAGTTTCCTTGTTGAGGTGTATTGGAGTCCTATTTTCCATACCAATATCATACACAATCATTGGGTGTCATAGGACCCAATTAAGTCCACAAAAATGAACCCAGACCTGATAAATTGAATTCATTTCAAGTGAGGAATTGAAATATAGGGACCATTCATCTATGTGTAGCTATCTAGATTTCATAGACTGAGGCCCGATACTCCACACGTGTAATTTAAAAACATTTTATGGAAAAAAACAATGAAAGAAACTACAACCAAGAGAAACAATCTCTAATAATAACCCCCACCCCCGAAACGAGTTATTCCCAACCAGATCCTCAAACCTCTAGGACATCTCACCCTTTAGTAAAACAAGATACACAATCAGGGTATTCTTTCTAATTGAGTTCCTCTAAGAAAATTCATTAAGGTTAGAATTAATCTGGTCTGATTACTATTTTTAGATATTTAATTTAGAGTCAGCGTCAATGAGTAATACAAACAGGGGTGTCAATGCATGTTCTTCCAATGTTCCAATTGGGACGTTCATAGTAGATCTATCATTTAGAATCATCAATAGAACCTTCAACTTAACCATCCATGGATATGAAATTATAGGAGTAGAGTGAAAATTAGACAAATCATTCAGTGTCACCCCCTTCAACCCAGATGGAAGATCAGACCTAGAAGAATAAAAATACCACACATGACTATTAGCCTTAAGAACACCAGTAGACCGAGTGTCTCGTACAAATCTAGAATTAAACACCTCAAATGAAATATTCAATGTAGTTGATGTATCCATCTTAAATGGAACATCATGAAATTGGACACCTTCTAGGAGACTGGTGATCCATGCATCATAGTCCATAACCAATGTATATTTCTTAATTACGGCATCACACCAAAAGATGCAACCTCTAAGACACTATAGTCATTCATTACATGATGATCCATGTTCCCCAGTAATGAGTATAAAACCAAAATGTAAGGAAGACGAATATCGAACCCTTTGTTGGAACCAGACCTCCATGATATAAGAGCAGCTGAACCTCTCGAAGCACCGTCTTCTCAATAGTCAATTTGTTGATTAAATAGAATGTGTGTTTAGACTTTTACATTTCCATATTTATTATTCATTATTGATTATGATTTATTTATTCATTATATCTTTTTATTTACAAAACTCTCAATGATAATATAAGATGACCCTTATATTTTTTTTATTCCCAAGGATATGAAAAATGAATTTTTGAATGTGTACAAGGTTGTAGAATTTTGGACATTTACTATATTTTATTTAATTTTTTTTATGTAAAGTTATACTTATGGATATAAATGGGTTAAAAATAATAGTAAAGTATTTTTTTCCATTATGATGTGATCTCTTGTATCTTATTACATTGTAATAAAGTAGACATTGGCTCTGGAAAACTGGTATCTGGGCCACTATTATTATTAATCAAAAAATGATTTTTGGAAACCTTGAGAAATTTAGTTAAGGAAAAATCTATTAGGAACCATAACATTATGATAGAACTTGAGGATAATTATAAAATAACACCCTATTTTTTTGCGAGGAAGATAATGTTTGGCTTCCAAAAAATACATCCTTATCTAGTTAATAGAAATTGATGTAGTACTAGAACTTTTTTCATTGGGGTTACAACTTCAAAAAGAATGCATTGAAATTAAATTTAATTTTCAACCAGTTCATGAAAATGGGCCTTAGTATGAACCTCTTTTGACACTCTTGGGAATTATTGTTTGGATAATTCACCTTTTTTATGAAACATTAGGAATGATTTAAATAGATAATGATAATGATTAATTATTGTTAAACCAAATATTTCTTGGGATGGTATATATAATTTTTATCATATGGTTAAAGATGTGGATACCCCATTGTAATAATTGCAACATATGAAGTTAAAATGATTAATGATATGTTCAGAAAACATTTATTTCAATGAAACCCTTGGTTTTGTATATGTTTTAATGAAAATATTATTTGAGAAATGATGCTTTAAATTTTATAGAGAATACATTATAGGTATTCATATCTTTTAGGTTTAATACTATACTTTATTTTAATATAATAATAGTCAATTACGATTATAAAATTATATAAAAAAATATAATTTATATAAATCCATAGTGGTTAAAAGATGATTTAATAATTAATGTTATTTTTAAGTATGTTCATCATATATATTGGGAGAGTTATTGGAATATATTAATTTAGTTTCTGAAAAAAGTGTAACCTATATATTGAGTGAAAATTTTTAACATTCAAAACAACCATAGGGCTTGAACCCACAACTGAAGGGTGATAAGTGTGAAATTCCAATAACTAGACTATAAAATGTACCATTTAGAAGGAAAATACTTTTAATTAAATAATTTCATAGTTAAATATATTGTTAATTTTAGGAAATATTTTATAGGATCAAATATTTTTTATTTTGTGTTAATTAATGACTTTTATCACAATATTTTTCTGGGTTGAAATATATACAAAAATTATATTTAATTTATAAAAAATATTATGGTATAACATAATTAAATATTTTGGTATATATTTTAAAACTTATAGGATCACATTTTTTATTAATTTTTTTTAAGAATATTGATGTTCGTTGAGTTTTTTGGTTTTTCATTATTGGAATAATTTAAGATGATATTTTTGGGAAATTTTGAAAGAAAATATATTATATCTAAATATGAAGGATTAAATATTTTTATTACTATCTTAACGTATGTACCATTTCAGGTTTAGTTACCATTTAATAAAAACATGAATATTTTTTATTCTATTGTGGTTCTTGCAATCTGTTAATGTTAATTTTATGTCTTCTAGAATAAAAAATATATTCACGGATATTCATTTCTTATAGGATGTGGGGGAGATAAAATTTTTTGAAGCACAAGAAAAAGATGATGTTTTCCAAATGAAAATGAAATTATTTCATGTAAATATATTACAATTTGTACATAGATAGTAAAATAACTCCTAAATATAAAAACAAATTCATGAAAAAAATCAGCATATTACCATCATATCTTATAATCTAATGGTCATTTAACTTATAATAATTTTTTTGTCTTTAAATTTATTATATTAATTATATAATTCACATTCATGTGATCAATAATATCTATGAATTTCCATAATTATTTATATTATTCTTCCATGTCCATGTTTTCAATTCCAAAATATGTTTTATTAATTAAAAACAAGATATGTTTTATTATAAATAAACATCACACATATTTTTATCTAATTTCAGTAGGTTGTATTATAAATATTTTTTATGTGGGATTTCACCAAATAAAATTTTCAAATTTCAAACACAGGATTTCAAAGTGAAAATTGTGAGGATGAAATTTATTTAAGGTGAAAGGAATGTAACACCATGAACATTTAAATTAAATTTCATTATAATAAATTTTATCTCTTTGATATCTTTTGGTACAAGAATCCCAAAAAATTTAAAATCATTTCATTATGTTTGGTAGTGTATACAACGCACAACACAATGTATAAAAAACAAATGAAATATATTATTTAAATATAATAGTTATAACTTACTCATAGAATTTTTAGATACGAATTATATTAAATGAATTATATAATATATATATGTAGGTCCCCATAAAAAATTATATCAACAATAGTTTTCTAATGATTACTAATGTAAATAAATTTTCAAATAATAAGTATTGATCATTAATGGTTTCTATTACTTTTATGAAAAAATAATGTAATTAATTATTTCCCCAATTATGAAATTTATTAAGTAAAATTAAATAATATTTTTTAAAATATAATATAAATATTTTCTTATTGTGAAATGTTTTAATTTTTCTAAATTGATTATTTTTAGAGTGAATAGTGAAAAATAAAACTTTATTTAAAACTATAATTTCTTTGAAATAAATTAATAAGATTAAAATCACCATTGTGATTTGAATTTTATCTTAATGTAAAAAAATTATTATTTACATGTTATTAATATAATTAATTACTTATAAATCTTATTTATACCTAATTTTGGTATATGATTATTTTTATACATAAAAAACATTTTTATTAGAAATGTTTTAAGTGCACAATGTCCCTCCATTTTAATTATTTAATAAAACCACTAATAAAGAAATATTTAATTTATATTTATAGATTATATATATTATTATCTTTATTTGAATCCATAAAATAATTTTACAAGTTATATACTTAATATAAGTTCATTTTTTTCTTGAAAAATGTATTTTCTGATGATATTTTTATCGACATGAAATATCTGTTTATTTTTAAATTAAATTATACCGGTTATATAAATGAAATTTAATATAGTGGATTTCATATTTTTAATAATAGTAATTAATATTATATAATATGTTCACATGTAATGTTATTGGATAATTTGAATTTAATATTAAGAATAATTGGTTACAAATTATCCCTTAAGGATCATTTTTTATTCTTTAAGGATTAATTACTTAGGTTAAAAAAACATTATAGTGTGTTGAAAACTAAACTGGTAATATGAATAATCATTGAGGATAAGGGAATAAAATGTTTAAAGAAACATTTATTTTCTATTTTTGTTTGTTTTTATCCACCATAACCACCCTAAAACCAATTATTTATGAAATGTTTGGTCACTTTTGGTGAGAGTAACTTCCCATTATTGAATAGTTCTTGGTATTTAAAAAATGTCACTCATCCTCAATTATAAAAGGGTACGCCATCCTCTCATTTATTCTAAATAACCAAGTCATTTGTATGGAATAAAACAAGTAAATATCACTCCAATAATTCCATTCCACATTGTAGAGGTGCTTCTATTCCAATAATCCCATCCCTGGTGTCCTTAATAGGATATCTAAAGGAGGGTTCACTGACTTAAGGTAATCGTCTTAATGAATCTCTTTCATATTCATTCTTGTTTTTGAAAATAAAATTATATCATAAGACGTAAAAGATAATAACACCATTATCTACCATATACTTAGTTATTATTATGTTAATGTTATATTATATATCCATATCCTCTTCAATAAAATGGTAAATGAAAATGTAATCATATTTATGGTGGACTACTACCTCACAGAACAATGTAACACGTTTTCCATAAAAACCTCTCATGAGTGAAATTAATGATTAATTAAAAGTATATATATTTATAATTTTTATTATATGATTATAAATTATACATTTAAATATCACACATAGATTCATACTATCTATTCCATTTAAAATACAATAATTTTACACTTGTGCATGGAAGAATAATGCCACACGAAGTGATGCGATACATTTATCACTTACAAATTACATGAATGTTAATATTGATAAATTTATTGAATATATGTCATATATATTATAATATATTTTCTATAGTTATTGAATTTGCCACCCACTTCCAAATCCTTCCATCCCTTATGAAATGATATCTTTTCTCATACGTTCGTACAATATACCATCTCCACGAAGAGATGTGATTAATTTTCCTTTTCCTTCATTAATAAAAGATTATCAGAAGACAAAAAATGAGTAAATAGGATATTTAATGTATTTATATAGTTATTTATACAGTGGAAATATGTATTATTCACAATAATTAGATAGTTTATAAAAAACATTCCTGAGAAAAGTAAATAATTAACTCCCGAAATAATAATTGTAATAAGAAATTATTTTTTAAAAAAATTGGTAAGATGTTATAAGATGATCATATATTATATTTTAAAAATTAATATTATTATATTTTAAATTAATAACATTATTAAAACCATTATAGATGAGGTTAAATCATGTCCAGTCAATAGAAAGTGTGAGGTAATGGATTTAGCCTCAATTTTTTTATTAATGATTTTTGTAATATGGTACACTTAATTTCTTTATAAAGATATATATATAATGACTCTTTTACATGAAAAATAAATAATAATAATAAAATTCAATGTATTTTGAGTGAGAATTTAAATTAATTAATCAGAGATCATTTGATATTAAAATTACCATTTACTAAATAACATCATAAATCAATTTCTTTTCATTGTGTTATATTACATCTTCATTTACATACATATTATTAGAGTATGTGTTTAATATATTTTATTATCTTGTGTTGTGTTTAATGTTTATTTATTTATATATAAATTTTTTTAACATAATCAATTCATTTATTAATTATAACTTTAATATTACTATCATTATACTGGTTTCTCATATCAACTTGTGTTCTTTGATAAATAAGTCATGTTATAAACCTATTTATTTTATGAGTTTTATCAAATAAATACTTGATATTTTATATTATTAATATTTTCAAATTCATGTTATTTAATATTTAATTTTACATTATTCATTTTTAGGGATTATGACTCAAATATTAACAATGTGGTAAGAGATTTATGTCTCAATATCATTTTAATCGAAACTGATTATACATGAATTTGCATTGAAGGAAATTATTTAACCACTGACTAATAAACCCATTTCGATTTATTCTACACAAGTTAATCATGATTTTTTCATGTAATATTTCTATTTTACACTCTTTGTTACTTAAAATTCTTATGAAATATGTTTTTTAATTAAATTCATCTATACTTCACTCATCGGTCGAAAATAATTTTCTTCCACAAAAATTTTTCCTTAAAAAGATTTCATCATTGTTTTAATATAAATATTTAAATAAATTTTCACCCATAATAATATTTTTTAAAAATATTGTAATCATCCTATCATTTTCCAAACAAGTTATTCTTCTAATTTACAATAAAAGTATTGAAATTAATCAATGTTTTTGACATAATTAGCCTTAACAAAACCACATGCCACTAAAACCACTCATTTAATTGGTGTTTTATTTAATATATATAAATTTAATGTTCATATAAAATAGTATTGCTAATATTCAGTAAATTTTTAGTTTTGAAAATTCATTTTCAAATTAAAGAGGTTATTTTCCTACATAATGTTTTTAATGGTCTTTATAGGCTCTTTATATTATTAAATGACTCCAACCCGTTATTTTAATTATACACCACCAGATAAATATTTTAGTAAAGCATCCTTAATAATGTTGTGGGTGGATTAAAATCAAATATAATAAGGAAAGAATCGACATCATCTTTATTGAATAATTTTTGTAATAAGTAACATTCCATTTAAATGATCACATTATTATGATCATTAGAAATTATATTTACCCTTAATATAAATGTTATTGGTCATTAATATGTGTGTTAAATAACCATTATATCATTTCTATATATAGTATATTATATTGAATATAATATAATTTACTTGGGAAATTATTCATAATTTGGTTTCCTTACTCGATGTGATATTTTTTTGATAAGGAATATTGTTCAATAATAGAATCGATTATTCAATATCTGAGGAATGAGGTTGATATACATTTATGGGATGCACAAAAATATAGATATCCCCTTAATTAAATTGTAGTACAATTACTATAATAATTTTTTGGTCTCATTTAAATAATTCTCGAGTGTATACACAATCATCAGATATACTATCATATCACAAGGTCTTGCTGGTAAAGGATTATTGATGTTTGATATCATGATATCCAATATAAATAATTTCATTCATTAAGAATAAAATTATTTTCTGCATTACATTATGTCATCGATATTGTCGAAGGATAAAATTTTTTATCACGTTTTTTGTTAAATGATATGAGTTTTTGGTTAGTTACATAACACATTAGTTAATAGTTATATAAAATAGATAGCCATGTTATTGATTAAATGGAATATGGGTTCAGGTAATTACCATTCAAAATTAATTTCGAATTATTGATTATTCTTTATTTATTTATGATAGATTTTTTATTAAATAACTATAAAATAGAATCAATTATCACCATTAATCTTTGTCATTTCAATTAGACATAAGAAAGGAATCATTGAATGGGTCTAGGGATGCAGGAATTTTTAATATCACTATATTATATTTTAGGATTTCAAATCGAATTCATGCCCCATGTTTAAATGTTTTTATCCATTACTAGTAAATAATTATGTCTTTCCAGATGTGATCCCTTGTATATTATAATAATTTAATAGAGTAGAAATAATATTTGGGATATTAGGGCTAGGGTATTTACATTTTCCTTTGAAAGTTGTTATTTTGGATGAATTTTTTTATTCAGGAAGAACTAATGTCAACTTTTATCAAATCAAAAAATTCAACATACAAATATACCTCTGTTCATTATATATTAACAAAACAAATTATTAAAAGATAATGAGATAATAACCATAATTAATGAACTGCCACATGATGATAAAATATAGTAATTTCAGAAGTTCAATAGTAATACCCAAATTTCATAGTAAATCCTTCGATAAATAACTATCCTTAAAAATTTTAAAAATATTCCTCATCATTATTGAAATATGACATGAAAAATTATTTAATCACACATTCTTCTAAGGTAAATAAAACATTTGTTTCCAAATTATATTAGTTTCTCATAAATTCCTATCCCAAAAATGTTATCTACATTAATTATATAATCTTCAAAATATATTATTCATTTCCAAAAATAAATAACCACATATCTCAATATTTACATTAATGAATGTTTTTTCTTCAAAGGTTATCTAATATATTTTATCATACTTTTCAAAAATTGTTATTAAAATTTTCTATTATAATACCTCATGTTAATGATATGGGTTACCTATACTTCAGCTTAATAAAATTATCCCCAAAATATAATTTTTCACCATAAAATTCTATTACATAAAACATAAAATGGGGGTCTAGTATATTGAACTTATTATTAAACATAGATATATAAAACCATGATGGTATCACTAACTCGTATGATATCCTCACTAAATACATATTAATATCAAAAGCCACCTAAACAATCCTCATATACCAACAACAATACCATGAACCTATACTTCGCGATCCTTTTATAAAATCATATGATTTAAATTTATTCCCTTGATTCAGATAAATGTGTCATAATAATTTCAACAAAAACATTATAAAATCAAAAGGAAATATTATATCAAATACATACCCAAAGACATTTTTGGTTTAATGATTTAGAATATTGTGAAAATTTATTAAATAAAAAAATTAATGACATTTAGAGATTATTTCACCCACTATAACATGGTTTCTGTATTTCTAATAATGGTTTTAATATATCACATAAAACTAACTAGATATAAATCCTTTCTAAAATCAAATCAGTTGGAATCATTTTACATGACCTGGGGAAAATGATACACAATAAGGGTCTACTCAGATTATCATTATGGTTAAATATAAGGTTTAACAATTGAATTTAATCAGTGATAATAATAGAAGAATATAGTAATTATGACATAATAAGTTTTCAAGAGAATAATATTAGATAATTCATAAACTTCATCACATAGATCAACAATCATGAGACATGGGTTACTATATTACCAATAGAAATGATTCATAAGTATAAATAATCATAGTCAATATAATGTCATCCTTAATAAGAGGAAAAAATATATAAAAAATATAAATCATAAATAGAACATATTGGTACCTAGAGGAATCATCATCATATAACTTTTATATATTCCATAAAATTTGAAAAACCGTACAACAAAATTCCATTATAATTATCTAGAGAAAATAATAATTATCGAATTCACTGGAGAACTATCTGGGTACACATATCATTTTAGAAATAATGGGTTGTCGTATGATATTAAATGGAGATAAAACCTTTCTATATGTTTAATTAGAATCATTTATGTACTATAATGGGAATCAAAAATTCATAAAAAATGTCTGAGGACCATATCATTAATAAAACCATTGAAAACCACTTTTTATCCTATGTTCAAAAAACTTTTAGATATCGAATTTACATTTTATTTTGAAACACATTTTTAAAAATATAAATCACCCAAGAAGAGAAAAGGAGGTTATATATTTAATAAAAACTTTAAATCTTTTATGGGAGTATAAACATTAAATAAAGGTTTTCGCGGGGGGGAATTTAATTATCTCTTTATACACTACTATTCAGCATTTGTTTTATAACATGATTAACCAATGAGATAAAAATAGTTCCATGAAAATATTTTCTCAAAAATAATAATACATCAAGATAATAATGATGATAAAATCATAACAAAATATCCCCTTTAGATCATAACTGACATTATTGGTTTTTGGTATTCATGAATGAAAATATTACTAAAATACCATTAAAAATATTTTTGAGTAAAATACTCTTTTCACATTGAGAATAACATATATAAACTAAAAAATTATAAATAATTGTTAAATTTTTTTTTGTTCAAAATAAACATAAAAATATAAAATTTAATCTGTAATGAATATATTGGTATCGAAATTGTGAAAATATGTTCATATTGTATATGTAAAAAATAAATATTCTTTTCAATCATTTTGTAAAATTATTGAGGAGTAAAATATTTGAAAAAAACAATATGACATTTAAATTTTACAATCATTTAAAATAATAATAATTAACATGTCAAATTGATTTATGAAATTAATTATATTTATGAATTCAAATTTTTTAAAACAATTCAAAAAAAAAGGATGTTCAAGACAATTTATCTAGATCTCAATTAATATACAAGATCATTATCAATTATGAATAATCTTCTCAATATTTTTCTAATTAGTAAAAATTAAAAATGAAAATTAAAATTTGGAACACATTTATAAACAGAGAAGATTAAGAAAATTGGTTTAATAAAACAAGATCATATGATTTACCATTATGTAACCGTGAACATAAATAGTCATTAATAGATAAGAGATTGTAATTTAATGCCATTATCACTTTATTGACACTTCAATCATAAGCTCCATGAAATAATATTACCAATTTAAATAATAAATAACATTAAAATAATAATATCAATGATATATTTTATCAATGGGTAAGTATAGACACCTTAAAATATAATATAGGTTCATATCGTAACATACATCATAAAGAAATTGAATTTGTGATGACTAATAGTTACAAAGAACATATTATTGAAATTAAAATTAATCAATGATGGAATTATTTGTAACAAGAGAAAATTATCAAAACCAATCAAGATATATAGGAAAATATTAATTTAGTTTTACACATAATAATGGAATAACAAAATCAATTAAGATTATTTATAACCCAACATAATGAAATTGATTTAAGAGTCCCTTTAATGTTGGAAATATTCAAGTCAAATCCCTTTGGATGACAAATTTTAAATTGAAACTTAAAATAACATGAACTATTAAGGGATAATTTTATAACATATAAAATTGAATTATATAAATGATATAAAATAATTTAGGTGAATAATAATAAAATGTTCCCAAATGAAGTAATATTGAGTCAAAATCTCTCTCTAACCTTGAGTCCATACATTGAATTTATATCATTCTTCAACTTTATAATAGACTCATATCAATTATTTTACTTCATAATAAAATTTTATAGGATTAAAACCCTACCCTTTATTTTTAGTTCAATTATTATATTAATATTTTTAATTACATAATCAGTTAATTCTACATCGGGTATTTTGAGGATATTTAGTCCATAATTTCAAAAGGGATTCGATATATTGAATGTGGAAAAACATGTCATTCCCCATCATTTTAATGTTTAAAATAATAAAACAAATATCATTTTTATATATCAATTATTTATATAAATTCAACCACTATTATCGATATAAAAAGTAAAATACATTACAATAATTGAGATGATGGGTCATACACATGCCTGAGTAAAGTTTCCATTTTAAATGAACCTTTTGGAAATAAGGTAAGTATTATTATGATATCTATAATAATAATAATAAAATTAAAAATATTTTATAATTTCAATAAATAATGATATATATCATCCATGTGATGTGGTGATGATATTTGAATCACATCACTTTGTGAAGATGGTAGTCTACACGTATAAACAAATGAAATTATCATTATCCTTTGAGTAGAATGGTAAGAAAATTCTGTCATATTATCTTAAAATATTGGTAAATTTATAATGAATATCATATATATACAAAAAATCAATAAATATAACCATTTTTGATACATTCATATAGAAAAAAATTACATTAGTCTGCGAGGTTGTAGTCTGTTGTACACACGAATTATGGAATCCATTATTTATTATAGGATAATAAAAAAGGATATTTTTTCTAAAATTAACATAATAACATATATGTATACATTAGATGCATATATTATTATTTCATTTTGGATAAAAAATATTTTAATTAAGTGGAAGAAGAAGAAAAATAAAAACAATCAGTTATGAATGATACATATTCATCGAAAAAACCATATGGTTTATAAGATATGTTTATGTAGGTTCTTTTTTTGATCAGATCATAGATTATAGGATTATATGGGATATTTATTTAAATTAATTAGGTTGGTATTTCGGAAAAAATGGTTCTTTATGATTTATGTATATATAAGAAGCTATTTCATTTTATTAGAGAGGGGAGGGGAACTGTTGGATTTTTCTAAAAATATTAAATTTATATGAATTTAATTTCATTTTAAAATGACAAAAAATTATTCATTTATAATTTAGAATGATTATATGTTTATATACTCTTATAAAATAAAAATTAGACAATTTTTAATTTTCTTTAACCTTGTCGTTATGTTTTATCCCCTCATTTACCCCTTTCACACTTATCATATTTACAAGGATTTTAATCTTGGAGTTTCATGATAGTTACTAAAAAAATGTCATATAAATTGAAAATTGTTGATATAATAATCCATATCATAATAAAATTGTTTAACATAAAATTTTTATGAATACTTTTTCATTTAAATAAAATAGTTTTTATAATACAATATAATTATTTTAAGTATTTAGAAGTGTTCATTACATTTACTTTAATAACACTTATGAAAAAAATTAAATTCATATGAAATACATAATTATCTCCTAAACCTATTATATTCATCTATAAGATGAATGAATCACATTAATACCACATGTAAAAATATATTCTCACAAACAGCCCCACCAAGGCTTGAGCTGAAACTAACCCAATACCACCTCTATATTCCATGGGTTGGAGACAAGTGATGATACCCATAATTGATATGGGATGACTCTAAATAATATCCTCTATGAAAACACATAAAAATTTTAATTAATAAGTTTTGTGTAATTATAATAAAAGGTTTAACAATTAGAGTGAAAATAATGCATGTGAAAAATCTAGAGATACAAGATTATGACAACATAAGCTAAAAAGTAAAAAAACACAGATGACATGAATGATGTCCCAACCAGAAAAATACTAGAATGTTAAATATTAAGATATATCAAAGTAAAATTTCAAATATTTATCAAAATTATGTGGTCAAATTAACAACAGTAAACATATGATTCTCTATAAACACCACCGACTTGTATGTCATATTTTTAAGTCACGACACATGTGGGATAATCCTATTAAAGGGTGACTATATAAATACACAATATGACACCC
This sequence comes from Viscum album, assembly GCA_963277665.1. Lineage (NCBI taxonomy): Eukaryota > Viridiplantae > Streptophyta > Magnoliopsida > Santalales > Viscaceae > Viscum > Viscum album. The sequence goes on along the minus strand of OY728139.1, from coordinate 884,542,585 downwards.
AAAAAATTAGAGGGGGTAGAAAGATACCACATAGGTATATTAATCTCAACCTATGATAGGTAATTAAAAAAATAATAATATGGATATATATTTATATCTCTAGGTGTGTGTGATTGAAAAAATATTCCCAAATGAGAGAGAAAGGGGGTCTTTATCTCACATCCTGAACATGGAAAAGGTTATGTAATTTCCAAACGTCCATGGACCAATGCCAACATCTCATGCATCTTACTAATGAAACATCCATTATATGTCACACATCACCACTATGGTAGGCAGTTAAGTGGAATAATCTATAGCTCTTAAACCAATACAAAAGTACAACATAAGGGTGTCACATTGGTAGTATATGGAGGTCACATGTCATGACCGGTAGGAGGGTTCTATACTAATAGTTGATAGATGTCCCATACCCTACATAGCAGGAGGCTTCCACTCCAACAGTCTAGGACCTAAGCCCAAATAATTCAGGATGGTTCCACTCAAATTATATATATATGAATTATTCCCTTCAAAGTAGGAGTGTTACCATATAATGGTCTAGGACTAATACCTAATACATATGAGTCTTTTACTCTGATAGTAGATAGATAACTAATTCCATACCCCGTACTAGGGTTCTACTCTAGTTTATGAGGATTTGTTCACTGATACTGCTATAGGGTGTCACTATAATAGTAAATAGAAGACCCATTCCTTTCCTAGTTGGAGGTTGACACTCAGTAGTCGAGGACACATACCATGATACATTAGGAGGGTGATAACCTAATAGTATATAGAGGCCCTATGACCTATATATTATGATTTTTTGTGTCCCGTAGTCTAGAACCCATGTCATTCAATGTAAGAGGATTCTTCTCCGATAGAATATAGAGGACCCATTCTTTGATAATGCTTGAGAGTGCTAGTCTAATTTCTCGGATGATACTACTCAAACACTACCATCTTCGAGCATCACCTAAAAAATCATCACACTCCAAATATATTATACCATATCTCAAATTACACCAAAGATTCCACCATTTATTTATATGTAAAAAAAAATTGGATAGGCTACTCATAGGCTAAGATCCACATTATAATGAAGAAGATAAGAGAGGTGGATGTTTCCTCAATCACTGGTACACGACATGTAAGTGCACCCACATGTAGTGTGGTCCCACCCTTTTACCTAGTTATGTTCTTACTATTAACATATGACAACCCATATAGACATAAATGGTGTATTAGTTTTCTATATGGTGTGAATCACCTACAAGGGGTGCTTCCCATACCCCTAGTCATGTCTATGTTCACTGGTTGTGTGCTATGGTCATGTACAAGTATACTGGTTATGTACTTTTACAATTCCCTTATACACTGTTGATGTAAATAGTCTTTCCCATGTTTGTGTGCACATAGATTACATGATGGGTTTCATGAATTGGCTAGCAGGTCATGTGGTGATCACACACGATTTTTGATACATATAATCTCACTGAAACCATAGTGCAATGGATTTAAGAGGTTCACACTCTGTGTTCTTGCTCCCTACATTACACGTAGTCATTTTTCATTGAATTTTAAATCTTGTGAAATCATTCTAGATCTACTTTTTTACACTATTAATTACTACTCTAGGCCAGCCAAAATAAAAAGAAAGATCCTTCGTTCGTCATTTTCATCCATTCCGTGGCTGGAAATCAGATCTCCATCCATCCATATGAAGAATATACACACATCTCATTCTTCTGGTGCCATAATTTTATTTTTCTCATATCCAAGATCCATGGAACAATCAAATGATATGCAATAATTAATCCCCTTTCAACCCTACAATTCCAAACCATTCTCCATATGTTAATCTTTTACGAATCTGGTGGTTCAATTGAGTTTGATCCCACCCAAAAATGATAAACTAATAAATTATTGTACAATCCCAAAATAATATGAATAATGGTGTGGAAAAGAAAAAATTAATGTACGAAAATATTTTTCCATTAATATTTATCCAACAGATACATATTATGTTTATTAGTGTTAAAAAAACTAGCATAAATTGAAATAATAAAATTTAATCTAATATGAAGGCTTATTAAAAGTGTCCTAATAAACCTTGATAAATGGAAATTAATTGATAATTATCTCTAAATTAATTATATAAAGAATAATCCAAAAATGATGAGTCATACCTTGAATCAGATCGATCCTTGAGGAGGATCATTATCTCTAATGAATAAGGAAGGGTTATTGTGTTTGTGACGCCTTAATTCACCCTGATACAGAGGATCATAAAAATTTGATCTCAAGTCACCACAAAGAACATGGAATTATCCTATATATGATCCTAGGGTAATTTTAATATCTCCAGATATCTTCCATAATTATTATTTATGTAGAATATATAAATTTTTTTTTGGAATAATTAATTTAATAATTAATTAATTCACTGAACACACCCACCGATGGATGATCTATATGAAAACCTTGTGCCAAACTAATTTATGACTCTCCCACATTAGTAATCACATTACATTATTATCCATGGTCTAATATTTTTTATCTAAGACTCCATTTAAGAGTTATCACATTTTTCCTGAAAAAAACTCAACATGTGAAAAATAAATTATTTTAATTACATCAATAAAATTTATTCCAGGAACACCCACCCCTATAATTTACTTCCTTATTTTTGACTTTATGAAAATATATTTCAATATATATTTCAATGTCTTATATGGAAAAAAATAGAGTCACTACATTGTTTTATATTTCAAAATTTTCATCATCAAAAAGAAAAAAGCAATCTAATGTTCGAGATACTGACCCCATATCTGGATCCCCCACTCCTAGGTACTCTCTTGTATGCTCTCATGCTACGAAATCAATCAAATCATTATGATAGATAATCAGTATAGGATCGTATCCTACCATTCCCCGATCTCTATTAGGTTCTCTATGAATGTGGATCCAAAGTAAATTAAAATATCTCCTTAATCAATAACATTATTACGGTCATGCCCTTATCACAACAGCTATGACACATGGATGAAGTGATTCACATACCCCAAATGTTGGGTAGGGTGAAATATTATGAAGCTAACCATCCTTCTCTATGATCTCAAACATCCTGAGGAACCTAGGGAATAACATGACTTCCTATTATAATATCCATAATTCTCATCATGGGAAGACATAAAGGAAAACATGGTCTCCCTTCTGGAAATCCAAGGGCCAACAATTTCAATATGAAATAGATTTCTACCTGATCTGATATATTCTCATCTCTTAATCGATGACCTAAACCTTCACCATATTCGCATGCACCATCTATGGCCTAACAAGTGTTTCTTCAACAATCTATGTATAACATAAGTATTCAAAGAAGGATCTCCCATACAGTTCCCCAATTGGTTCTATACCAATAGTAGAGTGATAGCTAATATTGTAATATATATTTACCAATGGATAGTGATCCTTCCAAATTTAGACAATGTCTAACATTAAATCCCTCATCAAATCATCCAACTCTTAGATAGAGTGCTAAATATGTCCATCTATCTATTGGTAGAAGCCTATACACATCCTGATCTAGGCCTTGGATAACTCATGTAGTCCTCTATACAACCATGACATGTAACACACACCATAGTTAGATACAATATTTGAGGTATCTTATTGAATATGATCAATCTCATGTACATAAAACTAGGGAAAACTATCCACCAAACTATTATACCCAATAGAAAGGATGTGTGGAAACATTTTATATTGGTCAAATATTACCTAGATTGAATCATGGCCTCTTGCTACCTATGGAATCCAAATAACTATATCCATGGATATGTTATCCCATTTCAACTATAGGTTCTCAAGGGTCTATAACAATCCTCTATGAACCTAGTTCTCATTATTTACCAACTAATAGGTGATTCATTAAGAGATGAACTCATCCATTCACAACATCATGATATCCCACCAAAATACAAATGAATTTATGTGAACATATTTGGCACAAGTAAATGTACAAAAAAGGAGATGTGTGAAAATCCCCCAACACCTCCACTTGCATTAGGACTGGGACCACCATCCATCCCTAGAAAATGATGACTGGACTATCTTCTTCAAAAAATCCATTTGGTGAATATACTAGGGAGATCTAATCATGTATTACATCACAGTCGATTTCTCCCAATTAGGACTCTCTCACATACTAAAGGAGTGGAGTATTAAACACCATTGATTGAGTAAATGTTTCACCATCCATTTTCACAATGGTCTGTTTTAAGGAAGTGAACTTATTTAATAACTATTACGTCAATTGAGCCTATGGATTCCTACAAAATAAATTTTCCTCCATGTTTCCCTTCCTTAGAATATATATTCTATCAAATTCATAGTTATATATAAAATAAAACATGCTCTAGTACATTAGGTTTAAATTTATCCATGTAATGTTATACTTGAGACACAAATGGTATGAGTAAACAATAATGTTTTCTACTAGAAGATATTTAATACATATCCTTAGTGTAATGGCCACCACTAATATTTTTAGTAATGATTCACATATTTATTATCAACTAGTTTCAACTACCTTTAACCATATATCATAACTTCCTTCATCTACATCAACCTAGATCCACTCTCAGCTCCTAATGAAAAACATTACTCAACAAACTACATGTTCTCCTACGATATTTTTTTTAAAAAATAACTGACAATTCTCAGCCACAACTCTATAAAGGATCTTTGGAACTACCCATTCTATGTAAAAGGTTTCCCTTTCCACATCAGGGAGGTTAATGTGGCTATAATCCTAGAGAAGTCTTCCCCAGACCTATTATAGTACCCTTCCAAGCCATACAAAATCGGAAACTTCGACATGCTCTTGGGTGGATCTTGAGAAATAAAATCATGGATAATCCATATTTCCATGTATAATACATTCCCAAAAAACGAAATTTCCTAGAAACTAATCCTTTTTAATCTAAAAGGGATTGTTTGAGAGCTTACCATAATGATGGTTCTCCTAATGATAATCTTGGACCATTATCATGTTTTCATTATGTTACTCCTATGAAATAGGGTATATGAGTATTCCATCAATGAAGAGAGAAAAAAATTGGTCTATATATGAATGGAAGACTATGATAATCAAAACCATAAACATGGATGGAGAATTTTTCAGACATAACTGATTCACCAGAAACTGATTGTTTCCCTAGTGACTTTCAAATTAAATCTGCAGAACAATATCTTCATGAACACTAAAATGGTGGTAGTTGGAGCTGATATCGATAATTGGGAACCATATAGTTCCTTAAAACTTTTAAAAGAAGTTATTAATGCTCGATATTGGGACTATATATTTACCGCGATCAATTTCATGTGATGATAATCCACATAAAATAACAAACTAATGTCCACCTTTTTCATGAAAATCAATGGAGCCTACTAGGGAGAAACGATGTGTCTAATAAAACCCATCACCAAATGGTCCTCTAAATACAACCACAACTATGGAAGTTATGTTGGACCTATCTGATATCTACAATAGATATCAGGGCAGTCTTGCAATGCATGCCATTATAAAACTCAATCTTCCACCTCAAAGGTAGTCCAATATCATCATTGGGGAAGAAATTCATAACATTATCTATGACAAAAGGAATTGAAATTAATAAAGAGACTATTAAATTAAGTTTTATACTATCTAATTAATGGGAAATGGGTTTCAAACTTCTTCTTCCAATAGCTAAGCACCGTGATAAGAGACATTTTTTTAACCACAGTGGAGAATCTCATCCAATTAGTGCGATGGAATATGTATTATTTGTAGTTATTTTCTATCTATAATCTGACCATTGATAACCAATCCAACCTAATATAACATAATAAGGTTCCACCTGGATGAACAAAATGTCCCACAAAAACCTTTCTCCACTAAGCTATATCTCTCACTATTGATTTATAAATGATATAGACGAGGTGTTACCTGTAGAAATAAGAAGAAAATGTTACTGGAATAAATCCTCAACTACGGTATCCAACAATCACACCAGGATTGATGATATCTAGTAATGACTCACGTTTGGGCCAATTAATACCAATACAAGATTATAATAATCATATAGTGTACCTATAATCAATTCCTTTTTGATCACGTCATACACCCCCCACAACTAGGAACTAAACACTTCATCGACCTCCTCCTCCATGTACATGTTGTAGGCCATCTGGTGGTGGTAGTGGTGGAAGTATATCATAACATCATCCACTACATATATATCCTCCTCTGGGAGAACTATATACTCGTATTCCAACCTCACCTCTTGGGGTCCACCCTTTCCATGATGGGGAGATATATCATCATGGCAATGCCTCATTCATGGTGGTCCATACATTATTCATCTACCCACTTCTAATGTCGGTTTGGTAAATCATGTGTCACCATACCTAAACTATCACATGAATAGAGATTCACCTATCCGGGATACCTAGTTCCCTTGTGTGGTCCCTATAATGCATCACAACTTACTTGAGTCTAATCCTGATAATATCTCATATAGAAAGATAATGTGGACTACTACATTCTAGTTGCTATAGATGACATAGTCCCATAACACCCACTTCCATCCCCATCTACCTAGAATCCCTATGATATAAATCTCTCTATCAAAATTGTTTGGTCCAACTCCCCTTCATAGTTGAAAATACACAAGGTTCCCACACTACCACAAATGTCTTTGTGGAGACCCTTCTCAATCATCCATGACCAGAACAATCTATCTAGAATAATGTCAAGGGAGTGACACGTAATGTCTATAAAGCTCATAACATACCCATACAATAACATCCCTCCCTAATGAAGCTCCACACGCTCCACAATTTAATGAAACTATAAGCATTAGATGTAGTACTCCTCATGGAGCAACATCTAGATGTTGATCCATGATATTATTGACTCATGATGAATTAGTATAACTAAACTACACAATCACCAATCTAATCCATGGAAAAGAGTGTCTGAATGTGAAACCACCTAATTTCTCAGTGAGTGGATAACCCTGAACACACAGATCACTGACTATTGAAAATTCCCCACTTCCTAGGGATGTATCTCATCATGGAACCTTAATGTCATCTAGTACCGAAACCCATGGATTGTGTTATGACTGGTCACATACTAATACTACTCTTCTAGTACGATCAATTGAATGAAATGTGTGAATCTAACTACTTATCCACCATGAGGAAGAATCTTTTGGGATGTCCCTTGAAATAAGGCCTCATCACTCATTAGATCATTATAAAAATCCAAAATTATTAACATGTATAGTTTTCATCATTTAGCCACACTAAAAATTTAATAAAGTCATACCACAATTATATATGAATATACATTTATATGGGTAGTGGAATCATTATTGAAAATCAACATACATGATAATATATTATTCATGCCATAATGACCCCTGCTGCTAATGTCTCAATATACCATGTCAAAAATTATGTGATTGGAATCTTGGTGAATAGACACATCTTTTATTGCACCAAATCTAGTTTCCCTATCCTGAGATTGACACTCGAGATTGAATTACATTATTGACCTAATCCTTATACAAATCATTGTATAGGAAAAAACACTATCCCAATGAATGAACCCACTTTTAATACCAATTTATTATGAAATGACCAGACATTTCATAATCCACAAATACTCTAAGCCCACATCAGTAGGCTAAAGGATGGAAAACATCATTGAATTGAATAACTAATATGTGAGGACTTTTTCTATGTGTTTATAAACACCCACAACCAACCCTATGCATATCTATTGATAAATAATAATAAAAATACATAACATCTAATGTTAAAATCATACATGAAAACCTTCCACTGAGTACAAGAGTATAGCAACATAACATGAAACATAAAAAAATAACAAATACACACCTAACCGGAAATAATTCCTCAAATAAAAATAACTATAAATATAAATGAGGATATATTATAGGTCTGAATTCCCGTGATCCAACCAACATATCTGTTCAAATGAACCCGTGTATCCTTATTCTCCTCTTCAACCACGTCCAAACACTCTGTTGTATTCATAATAAATGAAACTTTATAGAAAATCTAATGTCATATTTAATATATATATTCCATGTCGGATTTCATAAAATATTACCTCGGAGAAGTAAGATACACTATAGGAATAGATGGCTCAAATCATAACAAGAGAGTGAAAAACTCCAAAAACATTGATATATATATATATATATACTTGTATATTATCAACAAAAGGTGACCAAACATGAGAGATATGTGATCTCTTTATCACAACCCATCCTAAAAAAACTACTCCCATCAATTTCAATGGTCCATCGATGATGTCCACCATATTTCATGTACTTTTGAAGAAAAATACTTGTCATGCCACACTTCTCCACTGCACAGCAATGTAAAGGGAGACAATATCTTGGAAGAGGTTCCATTCACTAGTAAAACAGGAAATTTTAACTCTAGAAGTCGATAGAGGAACCATGCACTTCATAGTAGAAGGGATCTACCCAAATAGAGGATAGAGTATCCATACCTTTATTAATAGTATAATGAAAATCTAAGGGTTAAGGAAACATTCCATAATACCACATGAGGGTTATTCTCTAATACTATATAGATGACATATTCTTTGTCTAGAATAAGGGTTCCGCAATAATAGCCAAGTAACCATACCTTGATATTTCTAGAGGGTGACACTATGATAGTTGATAGAGGACCCATGTCCTTACCAATAGAAGTATTACACTCTAGTTGTTGAGAATCCCAACCCTAATACCATAGGAGGATTCCACTAGGAAAGATGATAAAATACCCTTTCCCTTCTGGTAGGAGGAATCCACTTTAGAAGTGGATAACCTAAAGTCTGGTATTGTAGGATGGTTACAATATGATAGTAGATAGAGGAAACATGCCCTGCTTAGTAGGATTATTCCACTAATCTAGTAGATATGTGAACCACGCCCTAATACCATAGAAGTGTGTCACTTTAATGTCATCGATGATTCTATCCAATCACTACTATGGTTTAGTGTCTCCTAAATAGGATTCAAAATCAAAACATCTCGCATCATATCTCAAATTCCACAATAGAGTTCACCATTTCATTATAAATGAAAAAATATTCAGGATATGCTAATATCATGAAAAAATATAGGTACGCAATATTAAAGGGGACCCACAGATTGTGTGGTCTAGTACTGATGCTTTTTGTGTCCCCAATGGTACACATACCATTACCCAAGTATTCCTATATGTAATTTAAGGTGACTACATGGTGTGCCTCATCCTCCTGGGGTCCTTTCATTGCACATGGTCATGTCCATGTTCATTATTCATGTACTATAGTCATGATTCTGTGCACTATCATGAACCAAGTGGGGATTCCATCGAACCTAAATCCTGAACATACCTATGATAATCCTGAATAGGATTTCCCAATCCTAACAGGATGGTGTCTAGCTTTGGGAGTCTGATATATCACAATTGTGAATGATTTATCCCAATAACCCAAAGATGAAAATATCCTAAGTAGAGTACGTAGTGTGATCCAATAATTGATGGACAATATTAAATAACTAACCAAATTTAAATAAAACAGCAGTAGAACAAAACATAGAGTATCATATGAATGTAAAACCAAACTAGAAATGATATGATCAACATGTGATATTATATTCACAACCAACCATAAAGACCAACCTAATCGGAGGATAATCCCATTATAAAAACCAGAACCTACAAAACATCTCGGGTTTATCGAAGCATAGTGGATGAAGTAGGGTGTTAACCTAAAATAGATCAGTTGGAAATCACCATATATTCTATATATTTCCTTTATTAAAATATACATATATAAACTAGGTTTTTTTTAATTTTAAAAAACTAATCAAAACATTCCCTTTTAATACAAAAGACACCCCTTTCCTCTTTTCAAATCAGGTTTCCATTTTAAAACCAGTTTCAAATCCCAATACCAAATGAAGAAACAAAACCAGGTGATCAAAAGAAATTCCAAAAAAATAATGGAAATAGCCCAAGAATTCATATACTAGTTGGGGAGATAATCATGTTTAATAGGATAAAATAGAACATATATAATGTTAATCATGGCAATTTCATAAAAATATCAAGAAGAAATCATTGTATATACTTTGCTCGACTCCTCTTCTTGCATATTATGCCGCTCCATAGTCAGTAACCAAATAGCTTCTAAAAACAAGTATCACCAGTTGGACAACCTAACTAGACTCATAACAAATGAGGATTTACCAACCGTTTTAGTAAGTGATATAAAATAACCATCACTAGAACCTTTAGTTGCCACCAAAAATCCCAATATAACAGTACATATAGAATAATGAGGTCCAAAAAAGGTTGGAAAATATAATAACTGATAGAATACATTTTGGGTTCCTAGCACAAACATCAAAACCTATTATGAAATGACCTATCATCATAGGGAAAACCATATACTACCCCTCACCAATATAGCCATACAAAAGCTCCAACTAGGCCATCACATCATTTGAGTTTCTAAATAATTTTCCAATGCACCACAATGTAAAATTTAGGCCTTCAAATTAATAAATACATACTATATTTCCAAACCATTTCCAATACGAATGAGGAAAAACCATTTGGATTTGAAATATTGGAAATGTTCCATTATTTAATTTAGTAATGAAACTCCAAATCATGATGCCAAAAGTTCACTTATTTATAAATCATCCTTCGAAACCCTATATTAGTCCTTTGAAAAAATGTATCTAATTATAACACACTGGGGACTGATAAAACATTTAAAATAAGGAGGAATAAAGGAAATAATTAAGAATATGTGATGTTGATTTGAAATATAAGGTTTAAGATGAATTTATAAAGGATCCATTATTATTTTGTTTTCTATACAGATGTACACATAATGCAAATAAGGATATTCCAACATCCAAGGACACACTTTTTGAATGCCTTAAAATATCAAAATTTTCAATTTCATAATAATAATGAGCTTAGAAACCAATTACAAGAGTCCACATATAAACACCAAGCAATAAATGTCACAGAAATCAACACAAAAGGACCAATTCATAAACAATTTGATTTAACAAAACAAAAAAAAGGAAAAAATCAAAATTCACCAATTTCTCCTCTAAAATAAGAGTGGAATATTATCAAACACATTAAAAATATATAAATATATGAATAGTTATACAAACCCTTTTAAATAAAATTTTATTTAAATTTCATCAACAAAAAACCATAAATTTTTTAACTGACACACAATAAGAACGATTAACAAATTTCAGGAAAAAAAAATAAAAAGGTGAAAGCATGAATGGTATGTTCCAAAAAAATAATGGAAACACTATCCTTAAAGATGTGTGAATTCATAAAAAAATAGGATAATGATGAACTTAGAAATAGAGATGATCCAAACACCCTATCATTAAAGCAACAAAACCCACACATCAAACATAAACACCAGAGTTCGGCCAAAACATATCCATTCAATAAAAGAGTGGTAAACCAATAGTGAAAGTAGAGAATATGAGGAAATGAACAAAAAATACAATTTAACTGACCAATATTTGAAGGAGAACCACCAGAGACAGTATGGTATCAGAAGGGAGTAGAGTTGGGAACCCTCTTATTCATCAAATCAAACAAGGAAGGATAATCCCAAATTGGTTTAAAACATAATATGTGAAATATTCGAATTTCATTTTTTTAATAGACCTTGTATAATCACACTATTTGGCTTCCCAATTTTCATAAGCATGCTCCAACCATGTGAAACATAGAGGAGAAGTGTGACTCTCAAATGATATTACTTCATGTCTTGGAAAACATTATTACTGAGAAAATGGATCTATTAAATGATATACACCCATAAAATTCATTTAACACAATTTATTCTAACCATGTGCAAGTCATGAACCTTGTACCATAAACCCGACAACATCCACATGATTTGTTTCTATCCCTGCATGTTTTGTCCCAACCATTGAACAATACATGAAAGACGAATAATGAATGATAATAATTAATAGAAATAACCCTCATCCTCAAATAACATGGTTTACCCTCAATCTCTGCAGACCAACCGTGTATTAAGCCCAAACCACCCAACCCACTAAAACATGATAATTATGAGTAATAACTTGACCCATACCTCAACCATCATATTTGACACTGATAAAATAATAGAAGAAATGAAAAACTATGGTTATAGTTTGAATATTAAATCCCCTGAAATGACTTTATTCCCCCTAGAAATTCATATATCTGAAAAATAAACAAAACACATTCTCATAGTCGAATAGTGTTAAATGGAACCACTGGAGTTGGTGTGAAATTTCTCTCCAAAAGTCCCACCCAATCATATATAATATAATCCTCAATGAAGATTAATTTGGGAAATGTTGTGGTTATATCTCCCATAAGAACCCAACAATAACAAGCAACACTAAAACACCCATAAGATAGAACTAGAACTAGAACTCCTGATATAAGTTAGGCACCTTACACATGGTGATGCCATAGAAAAAGGAAACCAAACAATGATCCGGATAAAATATAATTTAATAGTTTCAATATAACATGAATATCACCAAAACAAGAATGAATAGAAACCAAAACCGTATGCAATCCAAAAAGGATTACCACATAAGATTCTAAAAAAACACAACAAAAAATAATATAAGAATAAAAATCTAATAAGAATTTTAAATCAAAGGAGGGACATAAAACAAGAAGTAAAGGTAATATAGTGAATATTGTATGATTATTTATATAATATGAACAAAAATGTAAGGAAAAGGTTTCCTACACCCATGATCCCTGATTGTGTGAAAATGTTTACTCTGGTGCCTATGGTAGGAGCAATAATGTATTGAAGAATCTGATACCCTATAATCAGTACCAATCACCCTCCACATAAAATATCATATTAAGGAGATTTCACTTGAAAAACTTCTCCAGATGTCCCAAATGTCCAAATAGATGTTATATAATTATTGGAATAGAGAAAATGTATTTGAATGCATGAATCAGCCACACTGTAAGCACATGAATGAATGGGCTGATGAAGGAGAAGCTGGAACCAAAATATCAGTATCCATGATAATGGATTCCACTGGTATACTCTTATCAACATCTGTGGATGCTTAATGAGTTAAAAAAGAAAATATATTTCCAACTATTATAGGTCGCAGTCCAATAATCAACTCACCCAAAACAGCCTCATCAGTAATATTACAGAATAGAACAGAAGTAAATTATAGGACTCGATGTCTAATCATTTGGTAAATATCCCATATGATGAGAGGATTCTTAAGATGATCATATAATTATACCTCAAAAAATAAATAACCCATCTCTTTGATGTAATAAATGTTGGCCTTCACTATCAACTAACCTTTGTAGACACTCAATAAATCTTCCACATTCCCTAATTTCAATTCCTCAAGTGTGAACCATCAAATAAAGTTTTACTAAACAGATCTAAAGACATCCCAATTTTCAATGATGGAGGAAAAATCACCGTCCATTGATCCAAACCTACTCCCTCAAATGAACTCAGAAAAAAGCTAACCATCATGGGTTCGGGAGTTACCAAAAACCTAAAAACACCTTCAACTTAAACAATCCATTATACAACCTCAAACACACCTCAATCACCATGGAAACCCTGCAATAGCTAAGTGGAACCTAGCTATAGAAACCAACTATGTGTCTGGGTAGGGTCAACAAATGAAAGTGACCTGGTGAAATCATGTAGGACCTTTCTCTGTGGCATACTCTATATGATATAAGTACAAAAATACAAAAAAAAAACATCAACCCATGTCTAAAATTTGTAAAAATATACATTTTAAAACAAGAAACCAAATTAATAAATAATAAATCATATGAAAAAATATATTCCTATGTCAAAACAAAAATTTCTGTTCCTTCTCAAAACCAACTTCTTTGAAGGAAAATTTTCAAAATTCAAAATCTTATCTCCAAACCCAATATCAAAAAATTCCTACATTCAAAATTTATCTAACCTCAAAAATTATTTTCCATTTTTGAAAACCCTTTTTTGAAAAGCATTTATTCATTATATAATTCACCCACCCCAACCAAAATCATCCCAAAAGATAACTCCCACTAGAAATACTGAAATAGGGAACTAATTGTTATGCACATCTCAAACACATGGTGTACTAGACCATGCCTCAAGAAATCCCCAAAAAATAGATGTATCTTAAACCATTGTCATAGGCACCACATGGGTCACTAATCCATGAATTCTCACCATATCACACTGGTTCACGTCAATTTTCATTACCCAAACCAAAAAAGAAAATCAAGAACCAACATCATAAACATAAAATTCAAAATATGATACTCAAATCCCAGACTACACTTTGAAACTATATGTTCATTATGAGAAATGGTTCATGAAACTCTTCCCATATATACTAGTTGAGTCCCAAATGGTCTAATATTCAGTACACCTGACACCCTAAAAAACAAATGATTACTCTAATTCCATTATTTCAATGACCATGCTAGGATTTCTTCCAACTCAACACACATCCCGTCGTGCGATGAGTCTCTATAGGTGTTCTTGATTCTCTTAGTCTAGTCAATATAATCTAAAATACAAACTATCACAAATGGGAATGATTTATTCCAAAAAACAATAGATGAAAATAACAAAAGCATGGTACACAACATGATCCAATAACAGCTACAAAAAAGTAACTACCAAACTGGATCCAAATAAAATGACAAAAAAACAATATAGATATTACAAAAAGAAACATAAATTGTACTATAAATGCAATTATCTCTACATGAACTATTTTATACTACCATACATAATGGAAAACCTGGTCTAAAGGTAAACCCAATCCATATACCTGAACCTAAAAAATAACTCACGTATACAGACACTAAGTGGCACAAGTAGGGTTTTTTCAAAAAACAACTTACCAGGTATAAACCACATAATAAAAAAATGTCTTTTTCCAAAACAGCCCATAAATGAAAGATTGAAATACAAAGAGAACATTCTTTTATCATTTTTATAAACAAAACACAAATATTCATTTTCAAAACAACACAAAAAACTTTCATCAATTTAAAATAGGTCTCCATATTAAAACCTGTATTTCAAACCTAATTCCAAAATAAGGAACCAAACCTAGAAATCCAAATCCATTCCATAAAATGAAGGAAAAAATGCTATTAGGAACATACTTTCTGGTGAGATAATCAATTTCAATGGGATGAAATGAAACATAGATATATATAATCCTTGGAATTCCCTACGAATATCTAGAATAAATCAATTGATATAATCAGTTCTATCTCACCTCAAAACATGTCATGTAGCACCATAGTTAGTAACCAACAAGATACTCCAAACTAGACTCACATATGGAATAACCCATATAGACTCTCATCAAATCTGGGGGGTGCTGACACGTCTAATTTTTGTCAAAAAGAAACTATCACTCGACCTATTATATAACTCCCATGAATAACATCATAATTGTGCATAGATAATGTGGATATCATCACACATGTAGAAATATCCAATAACACATAGATCCCACTGTTTTTTCCTATCCCAAACATCAACACTAACTATGGGACAAACCTCTTCAAGGTGGGAAATGAATAGGTGTGCCTGTAACCAATCAATCCATACAAAGGTACCAACCAATCATTCATGTCATATGAGTTTCAAAACCATTTTCCAAAGAACCACAATATATTAACCATGAATTAGCATATAAATATTCAAACTCCATTTTCTTTCCATTTCCAAAAGCATAGAAGGAACACCATTTATGATTGAAAAATTCCAATTAGGCCTTTATGCCATTTGATAAGCCAAAACACCTCATGAATCAAAATGTCCCCGGATTTATACAAAACATTGGAAACCATATATGAATCATTTGAAAACATGTAACCATTTATAACACGCCAGGGTTTGAATGAACCCTTTGAGATGCATAGTAATAAGGATGATATAGAAGAAGAGGGGAAGGTGTTTTGAAATTTGGGATTCAATATGAATTTCTATAATATCCATTATCATTTAGGTTCCTATCCAAATGTTCATCCTATGGAAATTTTAATATTTCAACATCTAATGGATCACTTTATAAAATCCATAAAATATAAAAGGATTAAAATGAAGAATCACAATGTGTAAAAAAATCAATTTAGAGATTATATATATAAGAACTAAAACAAGAAAATCACCGAAATCCAAATAGAAGTCACAATTCTTAAACAGACGGTGGTTCTATCACTCAATCAAGTCAGAACAAGACCCAAAGCCCTAAATTTCTCAATAAAAAGTTGAGTTTCATTGTATCAAACACATTACATACATATACACATAGGTAAAATTTTAGAAACACTTTGAAAAATAATTCTCTTTAATTTTCCACATGAAACACCAAAAAAATTTAATTTAACAAACCCAAATAATGATAAACAAATTTTTGAGACAATTTAGGAAGGAACATGAATTAATGGTTTTTTATGAGAAGGAAAATAATTGAAACACCTACCCCAAATGTTGTGATAATGTAAGGAAACTCCAAGGGTAGGAATAACTAAGCCCAAGAGAATATCTACACCTTGTAACATTAATAAGAAAAATGAAACACATCAACCATGACCTCGAAGGTTTTTTCAAAAGGGAACCATTCCATGAATGTAGGGGAATACTAGATATAATATGATTAGTGGATAAAATCAACTAAATAACCAATTTAACTCACATATATTTGAATGAGAACCACCAAAGATCAAAGGGGAGACATAGGGAGGTGAGTTGGGAGACCTATCATGTGCCAAAAATGTATAATGGAAAAGAATACAAAGTTTGAATTAAAAGATAATGAGTATAGGATTATAATTTCAATATTTTTAAAGAACTAGGTAAGTTTCATGGTTTTGACATACCATTTTCCAAATCATGGGCTAACTGTGTGTACCCTACTAGAGAGGAGGGACCACCTATAAGGGATGGCCACATTGTTTTTGATACCAAGAAACTACCATGAAAATGGTTCATTAAAATGATAGATACTCATCACATGATTTTTTCATAGTTTATACTAACAATAAACAACAAATATTCCTTTTTTCAGAAAGCACCAAAGAACAACACAGTTCCTCCTTGGCCTTTCATGTTTTTACCCAAACTATGTGTAGAACATGTTAGTTGAATCATGTAAGAAACAAATGATCTTAAAAAACTGTCATCCTTAACCGTCCACACATTTTACCCTCAAACAAGGTACCCCAATTGTTCACATATAAAAAACAACATGAATCCTCGAAAACTCAAACACTCTCCCCAAAAGCATGATGTGAAACTCAACCAAAATATCCTAAAAAATGAGAAGAATAAAATAACATAATAAATGATTATGGGTGTGACATATAATGGTTGTGTACTTTGGATATGTCCATGTTCAGTTTTCGTGTTCTTGGACATGCCCATGTATGTGTACTCCCATAGTTTGGGGTTCCATATTGCATTTTATAATTATAATCTCTTGTAAAACCTTACGTTAGAGAATTATAAGGAACAATTTGGGTGTTAATTAGAAAAAATAGTGTGTAGGTGCATTTATTAAGAATATTAATTCTACTATATTTGTTCCAGATCCACTGCATCCACTTCAAATTACTCATCTAGTTTAAACAAAATAAACAATCGGGTGGATGATAATCAGATCTCGGTCGTATAATCTGAAGAAAGTACATGCCTCGGGAACAACTCATGCAATCACTTACATTATCTTGGATCTTGATTCCAAAAAAATCACCAACTATTACAAAATTCTCCCCTTAGATCCTTCAACTCAACTATCATCTACTACATGTGAATCCTTCATGAATGAAAAGGTTAGATCATGTGTGCCCCCCCTAAAATGTTGAACTGGTACCCTTTAAGACAATTTTTAAGAACACATTGAATGGTACAAATAAAAGAACCAAGAATCATTTCAAAAAAATCATTTTACAAAAGTTAAGACCCAAAAAATATATATTTGGATACCTGTGGTGAAAAACAAAGGATAATATTAAAAAAACATTTAAAATGATACACATCCTCATGAAAAGGCTTATAATAAGACAAGATCAAAAAAAGGAATTGTTCATTCTCAGTTATTTAATAATATGGGTAATAATATTGAAATGGTTTGTCCTACCATGATTCAGATGGTTTTTTGATGAATAAGACACACACTATTGATGGAGAAATCTCTGTTGTGTTTGTTGCGCCTTAATTCGCCTTAATCTATTGGATCATATTTAATTGATCTATAATATCCAATTATGAACATGGAATTTTCCACTCAATGATCCAAGGGTTATGATGGAAAATCTATATATCCTACATACTAATTCTTATATAGATAAAATTTGGTTTTTGGGATTTTTTAGATTAATTAAATAATTAATTAGTTAATTCTGTGAATGCACCCACTATGGGATGATCTATCTGAGTTCCCCATGCCAACCAATTTTTGGTCACCCCTAGGGTAATCCATGCGTTCCAGATTCAAACATGGTATATATTTTCTACCCCAGAGCACATTTATGATTTATATAATTTTTATGGATAAAAATGTATGAGTGATATAAAATATATTTAATATTATTATAAAATTTATTCTGGTCACACCGAGCCTAAGAATATCCCACCATCTCTTCCCCTAGCTCTAAATAAAATTATATTTACATTTAAATGTATTTTAAGGAAAAAACACAGTCTCTACATATTTTCTTTTTATCCTCATGCTAAATGAATTGTAGTTATGAAAACAAGACTGTGATATTTTTGAAATTTCATTACGTAAAATGTTATAATTGACATAATCACACCAAAATAAAAAAACATATAAATATAATATAATTATTGATTCATACGTGAAATATAAGCTCATATAATATAATTAATACCATTGATATGGTCATTAGATAGTACTCATTATAATAATTTTAACCCTTAATTACCTGATTTTCCTTTCACCATGGTAACAAACATTTCTAATGTTACTATTAATATTGAAAAAAAATTAATGTGATCTATTTACTCAATATTGACCAACTAATTCAAAATATGGAATCTAAGATTAAAAATTTTATAATAAGAATGTGTGAAATTTATTTTATAATTACATTTACCAAATATGATGTAAATAGTTTTCTAAAAATGATTTTAAAGTATAATATATGTTTACTCTAAATTAATGTATATGATTGATATCAAAAACCATAATAGTGTTAATTTAAATAAAAAATAACTAATTAAAATTTAATACTAATCTAAAATACAATTTTACTTTGTAAATACATTATATGATTTTTTTATAAACATCAGTACTTTCCAGTATTTTTTGAAAAAATCATCAATTTCAAAAAACAATTCAAAATTTCACATTGGTTAAATTGGATAATCTAATTTCAGGAATGATATTTATTTTATGAAATAAATTTTATAAAACTTACACAAATTAAAAATATTGTTTTCTCAAAAAAATCCCATTTTTTAAGAAAACATATATTTGATAAAACAATTTTATTAAAAAATTAGTGCAGATTTCTTAAATATTAATTGATATATTTATATTGATTAGAACCATTAAATATATATAAATACACACACACACACACACACATATATATATAGATATTTAAAAAAATAAACTTATTCATAAACTCTAATTTAATAGATAGTTTATAAGGGAAACAATTAAATAATAATATTTCACCATTCACACTTGCTCAGAGTTTCTTATCAAATATTTTATCAAATATAATGAACATCATTTTAAATATCAATATTTTACAATTATTACATACTAAATTTATTATGAAATATCACTAAATGTCATTGGTTTTTGAGAAAAAATTATAATCTCTTTTATTTAAATTGACATAGATTAAAAAGATACTAATCTTGTAGGGGTTTTTTGATAAATTGTGTACCATTATTGATTTGTAATGTGTATTATTGAACATTTTTTCTCCAATATTGGATTATTCAAGCCTAAAATTTTATTTAATAGTATAATAACTTTTGGTAAAGGTAAATGAAACATTTGAGTGAAATATTCTTCCAAAATAAACATCTTCCCCCAAATTGTTTTTCATTGTTGAGAATACTTATCATCCTAATTAATGAAGGTATAAACTTTTTGTTTATAATTTCCATTCCTTCCAGTTTTCTCATTTATATTTTCAGTGTCTGTTTATTTTTTATCTAACGTGACCATAATATTTTCTGTTAACAATTTTCAAAGGGACTTCTAAATATAATTTTGTGTTGATGTTTTTAAAAAATGCTAATTAAATATACTAAATAGATTTAAATCCTTCTAAAATCAAGTGCTTTATCATCCACCTAACCTTTTTAAAACATTATAAAATTTTCAAGGCTCAATTACTGAAGTATATTTTTAAGAATATATTATTTATTATGTTTTCAGTTCACAATTTAAAAAATGAATTTTCAATGTGATAGTATCTTCTTCTTATAGGATAATTATAAATTAATTATCAATGTTGGAGAAAAAATATTTGGGTTGGGAAAAATAAGGTAAGAATACTACACAGAAGTCAAAAGGGACTGCTTTGCGAAGCACCCTCGCAAAGCCCTTCAGCACCGTGGCCAAAAAAAAATTGATGTCTTCTATATGATCATCTCAAATAAATGTGACATTTCACTGTTCGGCTATGATTATCATGATTGAAGGATCCACATTGCGAATGGAAGGACGATCTCCTCTATGAGTCCTTCAAAATTGATGGATGCCTCTACGACCACCATGGAAGGGAAAAAGCAAGACACTACTTCGTGGATGGGATGATGGTCGAATTCACGACTCTGAGAAATTTTAATAAATATGTCTCGGATGGTAGAGCAGAAGATACTTGATAGTGTTCCCTAAAAGTATCACACCCCCTGAAATCTATAGACAATCGACTCCCCCTATTCAAAATAATCAGGACCCCGACCATTCATCTTCTCAATTCACAAATCGTGAAGTGTTATTTTCTCTGTGAACCAATCAGGATAATCAATCATTTGAGGTACATTATCACAATGAAACCCCTTTTCATTTTCTTAGATACACCCTAGTTTGAAGAACGGATGCCCTTAATGAAGCATGTTGGTCATCACAAAGGAAAGAGACCCCTTCGATTACTCGAGGCATTGAAAATCACCCAATCTTCACGAAACACCCTCCAATAACATGTGTAATCCATGCATAGGATATGTATTTTTTCTACCCAAATCTATCATCTTTGAAAAGACATATCCTCTATGATTCCATGTACTCTGTGAACCCGTGATCTCTACGAAGCCATGTGCACTGCGAGCCCCTATGCTCTTTGAACATGTGTGCTTTGTGAAGCAGTGTGCTCTATGAGACCATGTGTTCTACAAACTCGTGATCTCTACAACACTATGTGATCAACGAGGAACTATGCCTTGTGATCCCATTATCTCAGCAAATCTATGCATTGTGTGATCCCCTATGCTATAAAAGCCCCTGATCTTTGAGAAGCCCCGCTCTAGGAGGCCTCATTCATCATGAACCCTTCTCTGGTGCCACCCTTTAGGATAGAATGAATTGATTTCAAAGTCCCCTAGGTGGTTCCTCATGTTGTATTAATTTTCCTCATGATTCTTCACATATGAACATTAATGGATAGTGATTATTTTCATATCCATTCTATCGTGATCACCTAAATGGATCACTCCACAACCCCATCTCCATATACCATTGCTGGTGCATTCCCATAATCAAGGGTTATATTGCGCCAGTTATCTATTTCCTTGGGGTGGGGAGGGAATCCCCATCATTTGAGATATTGGACATTAAACATCCAGGCATCCACATCTTCAACGCATGATGTTAATTTTTTATTACTATATATGTGATAATCATGTGGGGTCCACAAAGGGGATGGACACCGACACCCTCTCACATCTCCTCTCCCACTATTCTTTATCACCATATGTGTATCGAGAAACCCATGCATAACCACCAACACTCCTTGAATGGCTGATCTATGTATGGTGGTCATATCATCCTCATACATCCGGACCCCTATTTGGGATTCCCTCCTGGAGTAAGTCCCAATCATCTTTTTTTTGGGAATCTTACTATGCCTTTGCCCTAATCCATTACTTGCGGACACACCATTCAAGATGCGAGCATCAGGTCTTTGTTGACTCATATTTATCAAAATAGTCATGAATCACATGGGCTTAAATTAAGCTTCTTCCAAGACATTCCCATGTGCCTCCTTAGAGTATAGGCCTAATCACCCATCCTAACAAACAATGTGTACTTTTATGTTTTCCCTTTTCGAGAAAGGTATATAGGAATCCTTCCTAAGGTTCAAGCCCATTACCCATCAGTCCCAAACACTTCACATCAGTTTACCCTCTTCCCACATTCCATTAAACTATATTTCATTTTCATCACATATGATGTTAAATTTTATGCTATCAAACTATGTGATTTTTGGTCATTACCCCCTTTTGAGAAAGGTACGTAGGAAGCCTCCATGAGGTTCAAACCCCAATCACCGGTAAACTTTGGCGTCCCCTTTATTGGGACCCACATCCTTGGTCCACCCCTTAGAGGTGTCATACCTATTCTTGGGTAGATAACCACGTGTAATCCCCACACTTAATCCATAATAATCCGTCCAAGAGTGTCCATCTTGCAATGGGCTGCTAACCATGCTTAAGTCCCATCATGCTTCTAGGTTTCTATCCATTGACTACACCCCGAATATGTTCCCCAATACTGAACTATTTGGACATTTATATTTTCAATTTTTGAGAAAGGTACCTAGGAAGCCTCCCAAGGTTCTATCTCATCATCCATGTCCTATCTTGTTCTCTCCCATGAGCCTTTGTTTTTTGGGAAGATCATGATTTCACCCCTAGGATCATCATACTTTCAGTCCCCATCCATGCATTCATTATCATGAGACACCATATATGATGTCCCATCACCCCACCAAAATTCGTGAACATTGACTCCCTACCATGGGGATACATAGGAAACCTCTATGATGTTCAAGCCTAACATCACCAAAATCATCAAAACAATTCCATCATATTTTTACCACCCACTTCACTCAAACATCCATAATCCATATTGATTTATACCTTGGCTGCCACATCCTGGTGGGATGTCACCATTTCCGTGGGCCACTATCCATGCATAGGCCCCCAAAATCTATAAAAATCCAACTGGGATGTCCCCCTTTCAAAAGGAAGATAAAGATGCGTAAGCCCAATCATGCTTTCTGGTTGCTGTCCATTGTGTGAACCCTAATCATATTCCTCACTCCTTAGAACTATGTGGGTTTTGATCTTTTTCATATAAACTGTGTATGTAGGAAATCTCCCTAAGGTTAAACCCAATCCAATTATAAACATTAGTGCCCTCCTCCTAGTTGTACACCATCCATATTATTCCTTTATTGGTGTTTCGATCAGTATTCATGGTGTGACAAACTACCTTTATGGTACACAACACAATGGGTCTATCCTCATTGGGCATTCTGATCCAACCATTATGGACTCCCTTTTTGGAATATAACTCCATGGTGTGATATCTTCGCTTTATCGGACACCCCACCAGGGTCCATCCTCATTGGATATTCTGATCCAACCTTTTAGTATTCTCCTTTTGGGATGTACCTCCCTAGTGTAACATCTTCCTTTTATGGGACACACCAACTAAGGTTCATCCTTATTGTTTGTTCCGATCCATACATCTAGTACTCACTTTTTGGGATGTACCTCCAAAGTGTGACATCCCCCCTTTATAAGACACCACTCCCTAGGTCCGTCCTCATTGAGTGTTTTGATCCATCCATCCAAAACTCCATTTTTAATATGTACCTATATGGTGTGGAATCTTCCCTTTATGGGACACACCACCTATGTCCATCTTCATTGGGTGTTCTAATCCATCCGTCTGGTACTCCGTTTTTTGGATGTACCTCTATAGTGTGACATCTTCCATTTTTGGGCATAGCACCCCAGGTTCGTCCTTATTGGCCATTCTAATCCATCCATCCAGTACTCCCTTTTTAGGATGTACCTCCATGGGGTGATATATTATCTTTATGGGACACACCACCCTGGGTCTATCCTCTTTGGGTATTCTGATCCATCTAATCAGTACTCCCTTTTGAAATTTACCTCTATGGTGTGACTTCTTCCCTTTATAGACACACCACCCTAGGTCCATCCACATTCGTTGATATAATCCATCCATCTAGTACTCCCTTTTTGGGATTTACCCCCATGGTGTGACATCATCCATCTATGGGACAATCCACCTCAGGTCTGTTCTTAATGGGTGTTCAAATTTATCCATTTTGTAACCCTTCTAGGTGAATCCTCTAAGGGATATACCCACCCAATCCACTATCATCAGTGTTTTGATATGTCCAAACCATCTCTTCTAGATATTTAACTCATGGAATACCACATTTTAAACATGGGAATTCAATGAATACATCGGCAACATGCCTCTAGCATATAATTCCCCACATTCGATATGGGCTGCCTCAAACTTCCTTGTTCTCTAGTAGCCCTATCATAAGGGAAATATATACAGGTGTTCCTATTTTTCAACATCCATACACACCATTGATTTTAAAAATGACTACTCCACGATTAGAAGGTTGCTGCCATGATGTGACCCATGGAATGTCTTGAAAGATGCAGTAAAATTAACCAACATCCATAATGTTATGGCACTAGGATGAGTGTCACAAACAATGTGTGAATCATTAAAGAAGACCCAGGCTATATGAAACATTTCGAGGAGGAATCCATGGAAGGAGGAACTGACATCCCATCATCCCATTTCTGTCAAGGAGAAAATATCTCTGAAGAAGTGATAAATGCCACTCACCTTTGGAAGAAGGGAACAATCAACACATCCTCATAGGTGATGAAGACCCCGATGAATGTGTTGAAATCAAAAACAGAGAAACCAGTCTGAAATTTTTCTCCTCAACATGGGGATAAGTAGTGTTCGGGATATCAATAGATAAGTGTGTCACCAAATCTAGATATCTGGTGCTAGGTCCTACCGTGAAGGTAATGTGTCTGGCATGAAACTCACCAATGATTAGGGAAGTTAATCATTAGGAATCCTGGTCGGGGAAATTGTCAATGTGGAACATTGTATCTATATATAATAGACTGAATGACATTGGGGAAATGTAGATTAATTTTATACTATTTGTTCTGATGTTTGAATCTTCGTGCTTTGTAGGACCCAAGCTACAGCTGCAGGAAACCAATCGTAACCCACCCATGGAACCATGGGAAAGGAAGGGGTAATGAAAACGTTCCAATACTACACGACCTCACCTCTTCCACGAAGTCTCCCATGAACACATCTATCATGTACCCACACACCATCTCACCTTATGAATTTATTAAAAGGATGGCGATTAACAGTCCTTCTTGTCAATATGTATAGAAGGTGGTCATCCCGACCTGGGGCATGGCTCTCTATGATTTAGAGGCTTCAGTTCCTCATTGTCGCACCACCCCCAAGGGCTGTGCAGGGAGACGCTGCTCCCCACGACATTCTACAATATATTTTTTAGCCTCTCCCAAGAGTTTTCTTATGACTCACTCCCTTACGCTGATGATATAAGGGACATCTGTGTCCCCCTATATGTGACTTCATTCGAGTATCTACCAATGAGGGTTCCCACCAGTCCATGTCATTGCCTCCATCAAGTCTTATAGGATGAACAACGGGTATTTCTCACCCCTACACAACCAAATCATATTCATCTCAACCAATGAAAATTCCATGTACTTAATCATGAGGATTCCCACGTGGGGGGATCATCATCCATATCTCTAGTGTCCCAAGCCACCATTGGCGCAAGCCATTGGCCCCATGTTAGTATTGGGTCGTGGAAACTCCGTCTAACCGAGAAAAGGCACTTCGATGCCTGGTCAGGTGAGAGGTACAATCCACCAAACGAGAAGGATAGGTTGGCTATCCTGGTCACTGGGTCAAGTAGCAGTCATCGTAGGGTGACCCATGATTAAGACTTTCAATGCATAATCCCTCCATGTACCGCCATCAGATAGTGAAGATGTCTTCTCCAATCTCACATCTAGTATGGGGTCCTCCCCATGCCACTTTCACCAATTCAAGTGGAAGTCATCCCAATATTATTGAGAGTGCGTATGAAGGTCCTCCCCATGCTCATGAGAGAAGAAGAGGACCTCCTTAAGTTATCGACAATCATTACGTGGGTCTTTCTCATATATAATATTATTTGTAAAAAGGATATCCTAGTACCACCGCTACCAGATCTGGCTATGTGTAGGGCCTCCTCACGCTTCACGAAATCATAAGGGAGTTCATCCCCATATTCATTCCATCACTAGTAGAGCCCCCCTATCCAGTTCCCTCAATTTTAGAGGTCCTCCTAGTGTTCCATTTGACATTTCTCTATGTTCTCCTCACAATGTGGTTTGTTCAAGCATAGGTCATCCCTAATCCAACACCATCCCATGTGAAGGTCCTACCTGTGACAAAGATTCCCCCTACCCTGATGAACCATCTCGGGGTAGGAGGTAGTTTTGTTTTCATTAGAGGAAGAATCTTAGGAAGCCTCAAATCGTGATTAAACCCATATGATTCTCAGATTCTGAAGCGGAGTGTGATTCGATGATGTAACCATCACCCCAATCCTCAATGTTTGGAGTCTCCTACCCCCAACCCAAAAAAATAATATATATTTTTTATATTTTTATTTCTAAAATCAATTCAATCAACCTTCCACAAAGTGAGATCCAAAAGATCTGAGAATCCCTATAAAGATACAAATTGTAAGTGGAAGATTCGGTTCCTTTATAGGGGATGGTTGTGAAATCCTTTTTATCATCACCAGTATCATCCTCTACCTCAACCCGAGAGCACGGAGAGTTGTTCTGGGGACCAGTAGAGGACGATAAATATCATGAACCACTGCCAATTACCAAATCCCCTATGTGGGAAGTAGTGGTCCTTATTCCATCTTATATGTATGTGGTTGTGAAATAAATGCATTCTTTAGTAGAAAACCCAAGATGCGGTGGCATGTCAGCTCACACGTCGTACTCTCCATAAGATAGTATACCAGAAAAATGGTTTAAATCATTTATTTTATTGGTCCCATAACCTCTTCTAGTCATAGTGTGGGGCAGTCAAGGGTCGGATCCTAATTTTGAGCCCCAAATTATGTTGGAAATTATCATAGAGTACGATTTCCCAAAGGTGTTCTGGCCTTTTTCAACTACAAAATTCAACATTCTAGAGTCCCATATCGAGGAGAAGGTTATTTTCCTTCTCAAAACATTAGGGACGACACATTTCCATCTATGTTTTCAGCATTTCTCTTACTCCAAGATTCGGTAACACTATGAAGACCTTTTCCAACAATGCCTCCTAGTTGAGTTGGCTGCACTTCCCGTTTCCCAGCACCCTATATCACCTCATTAGCATCGGGACATCCATAAAAAAGGTGGTTAGTGTTCCATTGTTCACAAGAAATATATCATGGATGCTTCTCCACATGTCCAGATCTATGTCTTGGGTTCATATGGTCTCCTACATTACAGTCATATCCTGCATCGGCCAGGTTAACTCTATAATATACAAGATATACATCTTGGAATCATCATAGATAACATGGTCTTACCTTATATATACCTAAAGGAAGACACTATCATAGGTCTCAGAGAATAGGAACATATTTCTGGGGTAGTAAAACACATAACAGATCTTGTAGGTTCATTACACTCCAAAAAAGATCATTTCTTGGCCTTCCTAAACATTCTGAGTCATAGTGTATCGGTTAAGACCCCAGTAAGGAAAAAGAGAAAATTGGGGCTGTCAAACCCTATGAACCATCTAGATTAGTGAAAAGTATAAAATATTTCCTGCAAAAGGTTGTGTTTCATCAAAATTTTGCTGAACAATAATGTTGGTTGATGAGTTCCTCACTGAGCGCGTTGTGGAACTATGGCCCAATTATAGTAACCCATGACCGGGGAAGTAGGGGAAGGTTCATCTTCTTCCTAGAGACTTTCCTCCTAGTGATATATATTCCCTTACTGTATATATAGGTTATATTCTAGTGTTTATGTTAATCATCCATGATATGTGTCACCAAATCAACATGAAGTGTGTGATGACCTACCTTAGAACCCGAGTCAGGATCTACTGACCACTCCATAGGTCCCACTGGATACTCTCTAGGTTATTACCCCAGTTCCTCAGATAATTCCTCTGGTTTTACCAAAAAAACTGAGACCACTTACCATGTTGAAGAACCTGAAATTGTGTTGGTGGTCAGGGACCCTCACCAATATTTGAATCCTCATCCAGATGATTTGATGGAAGCACATGTTGCTCGACTCAAGGCTCTGGAAACTCGATAGGTGGAAATATAACCTAACGGTAAGACATATTTATTATGGTTGGATAATAATCCATCACCTCCCATGTTTTGTAAATCCTACCTTCTCCCCCTTGATGGGATGAGCGATCCACTGCACCATGTGGCCAACTTTATTTTTTTTGTCTGAATCCATCCTAGGAACTCCAACATGGCATGATGCCCCCAACCACTATTGTTTCGTAAAAACACTAGAAGGACTAGTATTTGTTTGATACAACCAGTTATCCATAGGGTCAATAGCTTTTTGGGATGATCTTCATAGAATGTTTATATACTATGTAATCTCTAAAACATGGAAGAAATGTATTACTAACATATTCAAGTGCAAGCAGAGGCCTGGTGAGCGTGTTGTGGACTTTGTTTCCAAGTGGAAGGTCTTCACATATTTACTTGATGTTCCAATAACCCAAGAACAGTTACTAACGATGTGAATGGGGAACTTGAAGGCTGATATAGTACCTTCTTTCATCATTCAAAACATCCCAGGTGGATTCTGGGAATTCACCGACAAAGCTCAACATTTAGAGGAAGCCTTGAAGCAAGCCAAACAGGCACGCCCATTGTCTCTTGTAGCTTCATTAAGAAGATATTCCAAGGAAGAGACAGTAGTGATATCAAAAATAGAGGACCCAAGACTATTATGATTGGTAAAGTCAGATCCACCTCCACATCTTCATTAAGGCTAACCCCCTCAGGCACAACCTTTGGGTAAGCAGTTCTCGTCTCAGAATTAGCAAGCACCCCCACGTAGTGCACCACCACCACCTAGGAAAGATAATTAGGATCCACCTCTTTAAAAGGCTCTTCCCACCCTTCATCTAGGACATGATACATAGATCCTTTCCAAAATTGGTGTAACTAGACCTACTCATTGATCATGCATTAGGTTCCCATTTATTTCCAAATTCCTTTTGACTAATGAATCATGTGTTTAAAATAATTAAGGAGGACCGAAGTGGTGGATTTCACTTATGACCCCAATTAATTCTCCTATCACTGGTTCCATGGGAACAGCCTCAAGAAGTTCCATGTATTTAAATACTGGATCCAAGACCAGGTCTTTAACAATATAGTCATAATGGGTTCACCCCTAGCACATGAGGCATGTGTGTTCATAAATATTGACAGCACCAATAAGGGTGAATGGAAATAGGTTCCCAACTGCAGGTCTCAAAAATACAATGGATGAATGGATTTCAAGGTAGTCTCCCATGCCCATGGTATTATCTATGCAGGATTAAATCCCCATGATCCTTTATAAGTCATTATTCTAACATTAGATGCTACCTCCACATCAACATCTCAGCCTTCATCCTCTCATGGGAGTAAACACCGATGACCCAAGGGAAAACAAATCCCTCTTCTAGTGCCAAATCCATCTCATATTCCTTGTAATTTGATGACTCTAGGGATAAGGATTCTCCCTAGAATCAACCCAATGATGGAGGATTCATTGAGTTATGACCAGGGGTACACATTGATCAATACCATCGAGTTGGTAAATCATTTCATGGTTACCAGTGACAAAGAGAGCCGAGAAGACCCTCACAATATCCCTACTCGACACTAGCATAAATGAATTCATAGGTATGCAAATCATCAAAATGCACTAGCTCATGCTTCCATCCATGTCGTACACATCATCGAGACTAGACCAAACGCCCAATGTAGAGCTTGTTATGAACAACCTTATCATGTTGTTTCATTAGATCCCCCTTCACCATATTTTTCCCTACTTGATCAGGAAGATCAACCATGATTGTGCTATGATCAGTCACATTCTATTGTGGACAGAACAAATTCATCTGGCCATCATCATATTGTCAGTCTCTGTGATTCGGCTTGTGAGTAGTGGGACATTCTCCACACAATCTAGAATCTTCCCATTTAACTAACAGTGCTCGTTATACCCCCAACCACATAGGGATCTCATTTTAGTAGAAGTGTATGCGTGTCATAGAAATTTGATATCCTCAAGCATCATTCCACTATTCTTGTGAGGCTCTATATCTCCAAGGATCTCTACCTATCAGCAGATATGCATGAAACCCTTTAGGAGGCACTAATATTCCCCTTCCAATTTGAGATGGAAGTAGCATCTGCATAAGCATTCCATGTTGTGGCAGTCGAACATGCAGAATTTCAGGTCATCAACTCCTTCTCTGGAGACGATGAATGTTCTCTGATATAGGGGAACATCCTCCCATGGTACATCACTGGCTAGTTCCATGATGTTGACATCTTTCACTATCTTGTCGTCATGGGCTCTTGGATCAACCTTATCCCAAATTGTAAAATCTGCAATATGGAGCTCTCTCAAGCAGATCTAAGTCCCTTTGAACTAAATATTCAAGGTTATGACATGAAGGAGGAAATACCAATTAGAAAGATCTTCTTGAATGTTTGATGACCTAGTTTTTGATACCAAGTTCACGGTTGTCTTTCAATACATCACTTAAAATGTGTTGATGGGTAGACCATGGATCCACCTACATTCAGCAGTCCCTTCTTCATTTCACTAATTCCTTATGTACTCCCTTAATAGTCAAGTAGGCATAAACCAAGGTGATGTGTCTCCATTTTCCTCATGAAAATCCTACTACCAAGATGTCGACTACTACAAGAGAAATCACAAGAAGATTCGGGCTAATGAGGTTAAGAACACCCTGGATTTAACTGAACCATTGATAGACTATGATGATGCCTATATTTTCCCGATTCACAGATTGTAGTATATAAAACCATACTTCTGGTGATGTTTGATTTTCTATGGAATAATGGGGTAGTTTATTCCCTTGATTAAGTAATTCTGGTAGATCACCTCAAATTCATATATAAAATGGGCTCAGATGATTTAGGAGCCACATACTCTAATAAGATATCTAGACGTTCACCCTATGGAAACCTAAATAAGGTATACTTATCTATTCCTCCAGACTAACTTGAATTGGTTAAAGATGATGTGTGATTACTTATTTGATATTATCATGTGTGGACCCTTGGGTTGAAGGCCTGAATGAATCAAAAAAATGACTTTTGTTTCCATTATTTTAGTAAAATGGGATCCCTCCAGGGTTGATTCTAACACCGCTCAAGCTATCTCCATCATTTCATCATGATATGTGGACACAAAATATTTGTCTCTTACTGAATTACCTCTCACTGTGGAGGAAGAATATGATTTTAGAGACTCCCCTCTATAATTTTATGAGGTAGTCTCCACTATGGTTGATGAATTGGTATATCTGAACCTCGATATATGTACGAATCTGAAAACAACACTGATCTATGTAGCAATTCTTGTAGAAGAGAAACATCGATATGTGGATTTACTAATTCATCCTCACAAGTTAATTTCCTTCACTTATGATGTGATTCTAGGGCTAGATATTCATGTCTCTATCCACCATCTCGGTCTCCCAATAAATCATCATGTGTTCAAACAACCTCTAAAAAATATGCACCCTTCTCAGGGTGCCATGTTTGAGGCTGAAGTTGATAAGCTCAATAAGTCCAACAATATCATGGATGTCCAATGAACTAATTTTTTTATTGAAAACCATTCTCTTAAAAAATATGAATGTAAAATTTGGAGTCTACATCAACTTTTGAGATCTTAACTGTCACTATCTGATGGATGATATTCCCCTTCAAGAAATAGAGATGTTGATCGATGTTAACACTGGTTTTTGAGCTCTCCCTTTCATGGATGGTTATTCTGCATATAATTACATCTGAATGGCCCATAAGGATTAAGGGTCCCCTACCCGCAGTGCAAAACAAGGTAACTTTTGTTATTAGGTAACACATTTTGGTCTTAAGAATATAGGTTCCACCTATCAGTATGTCGTGCACTTCATATTGATGTCCTACTTTGTAAAATTGGTGGAATGTGTCATGGAAGATCTAGTGGTTAATTCTCACCAGCATAAGGACTGTCTCATGTATCTAGAAAAAGTGTACAACTTCTTTAGTTCCTTCCATTTGAATATGCACCCCTTTAAGTGTGCCTTCAGAGTCACATCTAGAATGTTTCTTAGCATTGTTGGTAGATTCAGAGGCATTAATATCGATCCAAAAACGATCAAGGCCAACAGTTAGATGTCTCATCCTAGAAATATTTGGGTGCTCTGAGGATTTCAAGGATATTTATCTTATATATTCAGATTCATAGTATATATGAATGGAAAGTGTAATCCCTTTTCCAGGCTCATGTAGAAAGGTGCCGATTATCTGTGGAATGAAAAGTGTCAGACTACTTTGAGGAAATCAAGAAGTACCTGCTACAGCCTCCGGTTCAGATGTGTCCTATCATTGGGAAGTTGCTGGTCCATTATGTGACTACACTAGAATGATCCATTAGTTCCATTATTTCCCTAAATACAAAGAAATTATATAGAAAATTTTATATTATCTCATCATATACTCCTTGATACATATACCATATATTCCTCTATTGAGAAGACACACCTTGCGCTAGTATTTCGAGTGCAGAAATAGCGACATTACTTGCACCACTATAAGATACGACTACTATATCGCATGGATCCACTTATGTACATATTAAACCATCCCATGTTAACATGTTTTCTAGATCAGTGGGTAGTCATCATGCAACAGTTTGACATCAGTTTTGTCCCCTATAAGCCTATCAAGGGGAAAACTCTGTTAGACTTTCTTGCCGCCCATACATCCCCCACAGAATAGTCTCTACATCTTGAATTCCCATATAAATTCATCATTTAGATGTATCAAGTATTACCATGTTGGAAGATGCAATGTTATGGTGCATTCCTAAGCCCTACTGGTAAGAGACTCAATGATCCTAAACTCAACAGAGTAGTCCTAG
This sequence comes from Viscum album, assembly GCA_963277665.1. NCBI lineage: Eukaryota > Viridiplantae > Streptophyta > Magnoliopsida > Santalales > Viscaceae > Viscum > Viscum album. The sequence goes on along the minus strand of OY728139.1, from coordinate 884,509,131 downwards.
GTATCGTCTTCATCACGCCTGCATAGGTTGTCATGCCATGTTCATTCCTTTTGTAAGAGGGTTGTACCAACAATGAGGAAGAGTATAAGGCTATCATCATTGGTCTCGAGATGGCCCTCGAGAGTGATGTTCCCCATTTAGATTTGAAAGGGGACTCTTAGATGTCCATCAAGCAGATCAACTGTGACTATGTTGTCATTAAGCCGGAGCTCGTACCTCTGTTAGAGCATACTTGTAACGACCCAATATTTTATCAATGGAAATTATTTACTTATAAATATGTTTTATAATCACATGAAATAAGAACACAAAAAACTACTATGTACTATGTTACCTTTAAATATAATTTTGTCCCTTTTTTCATTAGAATATCGAAAAATCTGACACATAACAGTTGCGATCTTTAATTTATTTGGATTCAAATATGACCAACATATTTTTGGGTGAATAGTATCATACCCTTATGAAAAGTAATGTTTCACTTATGAATAGTGACTATACTAATGAATCGTAACCTTACATATCATAGTATATAAATAATATTCAAGTGGGAGTACGATATACCTATATCTTGGAATATGAATATAAATATTTTAAAATTGTTATTTTGAATAAATTATGATTTTAATTAAATAATAAAAAATCATATTTAGAAAAATATATTTTAGAAATGGAAATCATTTTTAGATTATAAAAATTATAAAATTATTTGGGTGTATTGTTTTGGAAATACTTGAATTTTTGGTGAATAGTAAAATGCGTTTATTTACCATATAAATACATTATAATTTAAATCCACTAATCCTGACATCATAAGTGATGTATGAACCCAAATATGTAACTTATATGCATTTATTACTTTTCTAGTTCATATAATACTCACTATTTCTTATTTTTGAAGAAATAATAAATTCATGATTATAATATTCTAAAAACTCTCATACCCTCCAATATAAATAGCACCCAGCCTTACCTCTTCTCTCCACTCCTCTCAAGCCTTGTGCATTGGGAATATTATACCTAAATCTCATCCCAAGTTCCATTACTGTGTCCAACATCCCCTATTCCCAACAATATACAAAATATTCTCCCCTTAATAGGATATCAAAGATGGTAAACTCAAGAGGTAAATTCCTCATTCCAATTATTTTATTTCTTTTATATTCTTTAATTTCTTGTTTATTTCCTAAACTACCATTAAACAAATGGTAGGATATATCTAATAACATAAATGTACTATAATTATATTATTCAAATGGTATAATTCATTATCTTCTCTCCTTACACCATATTTTATTTGAATGAAATTAAAACACTACTTGAGAAGTGTTCATTTATCAGAATCAAGGATGACATGTTATCAATTTCCATTACCATCATAAATTATGGTCATGAAACAATTTTTATTGTTAGACTAGACCATATTATATGTGTTATTACTTATCTATTGTTCTTTAATCATTTTTTCACATGGTTTTTGTTTAGAAAAAAATGTGTTCTTTGTGGTAAAAAACTACCAATTAACCCAAAAGGATGTCACTAAAGTTTTATATAATGATTCAACGTCACATTAAGTGACCAAATTAATTTTTCAACCATGTAACCTTTTGGATGATCAATAATAAAATATAAATTCAATTCTGGATGACCACCTTCATCATACATGTTTATCTAAACATTAACCGTTCATTAAACCCAAGAAAGCAAATAGACCCGAACAATGAAATTGAACCTCTTAACCAATCAAAATAGATAAAAATGAATATAAAAAGGTTATAATAAATATTTTTAATATATAATAGTTTATGAAATTATTAATTAATTAACCTAATATTATTTTACATGCCATTAAGTTGAAGAAAAGATCATTATCAGACATAAGGTAATAGATCCTCTCCATTTCACTTTTATTCAAGAATGTACTCCATACTATTTCATTTTCGGTGTAATCCTTAAAGATGGGGTATGATTAAAAACCTTACCCATAGTTCACATATGATCTAAAATTGATGATAAACCATTTTCCCTCTCATGAATCCCTATTAAGTACACTCTATACCATGTCGATAATCCATAATGAATTCTACCCGAACTGCCTTTATTCATTCAGGTTAACCTATCATTATTTTTAACCAAATGAAGTTTTTATCATTATATTTTAAACTAATACAGACAATTTATATTCTAAAAACTAATGTTTCATAAACCATCCCTCATTCGTTTTTGGGGATACACATGATTTTAAGTGAATCACTTCTCGATACTTCCCAATAAGTAAACTCGTTTTAAGGGATATTCCAAAATTTTTACCCAATCTCAAGTGCCTTATATCTTATACTATAATCCGCTATTGTCTCTTTAAAATCAGTATTTTTATTATGAAAACCATCTTTGTTCAGTTATGGTTTTTTATAAAATATTTTTCCCATTTCAATTTTGAAATCTCTATACTATTTTCCTTTGAATTACACAAAAATGATTTAAATGTTAAAATTTATAAAATACATTCCTACATGTTGTAAACTCTATTTGACATAACTTACCATGATATACTAATATTTTACCTTATTAACATCAATGTATCTTCTAATTCATTTATTTCATAGAAACATTCATGATACTCCCATTGGTTTATGCTTTATGTCATGATTGTGGTACCCAATTATTTCCATGGGTAACCCTTGTGTTTAAGTAAGATAGATTATGTATGATTATTTGTATGGAAAAAATATTCATGAAATTTACAATGGGTGTGCCCAGATAGTTCTCCAATGAATTAAGAAAATTTGATTCCCATGAGACGTTATGTGCAATGGTCTTGGCAGTTAGCCTTGGTCTCTGCTACTATGTGCAACAGTCATGGTGGTTAGCCATGTCTTCTGCTAATATGGGAAACAGTCTTTGTGGTTAGACTTGACTCATACTAAATTCTTATTTTATGTTTCTTCCACATTTATATGATTCCATGTTTAGATGATCCCTTGTTTATATTTTATGATTCCAAATGTTATATGCCTATTTATATCATCATGTCATGACATCTATACTATGTGATAATTCTTTGTTCTTATGGTTATTCCCTTACATGGATTTTATCTCATACCTTTGTTCATGTTATCCCTAGGTTACCCTAGATATATGTAAGGGCTCAGAGAAAGTCAAGAGCTCTTTATGAATACTAAATAAATAGATTTTATATTTAGTTTCATGTTTATTGTTTTATGTACCTTGTCTTCAAATACACTAGAATTCACAATCCTTGTCTTGTAATCTGATGTATAGTTTTTCTCAAAATCATGTATTGTTATATGTAAAAAGATAGTGTCACTATATTTGGTATCAGAGTATGGTCATGTTATTTTTGGATATTTGGGATAAAGAACATTAGAAATAGCCTTAAGGATAATATTGAGTATAAGAAAACATCTCTAAATTTTCTTATGTATAGAGTAAGTGGTTTATTTAGAAAATACATCCCTGTCTGGATGCAAACAGGTAGAGGCAGCTCTGGCACAGATGTAACTAGGGGTGAAAATTCTGACAATGTGTTTTGGGATTGGCCTATGGTATCTTGGAACATGACAATGGGGCTTTCTGAACTCTTGGGTTGACACTCCTGGGGGATATGATTTGGTAAATTCATGAGATTAGTATAAACTATTATTAAGGGAATAAAATAATCCAATAAGAATGTAAGTTATGATATAGATCGAGGATAACCTATAGTTAAACATTTGGAACCACAAGTTAGGATATAATTCTCCTCTATATGTTTATCCTATTATGCTAAAAATTTTCCTTTTTTATATTCAATAACTAAGTATTAATGCTCTATAATTGTACATTCCTTTTAATAGATAATGGCAAGAAAAAGAAAACCACGTTCCAAATCCATTGTGATAGGAACTATGAATAATAAATTGAATCATGATAGTACTTGGTCATGTGGCTCAAGTTATGAATAGTAACTTGAATCATGCAGAACTCCCTCCTCCTACAAGGAAATTGAATGTGTTCATATAATCATTCATAAGGAAAAGGCCTCCCATGTTTAGAATATCTTTTGATCCCCTCCTTGCGAATCAGTGGATTTACTCCATTGAAAAGATATTCCCCATCAACTAGTGCTCGGAAGAATTGAATGTTGCACTAGCGGTCTATCATTTTTATGGGGAAGCTGATAAATGGTGGACACCGATCACGAATACAATTTCCCATGAGGAAATTTATTCCATGGATAGGGAGGAATTTAAGAGTATGTTTTTCTATAAATATTTTCCGCAAACCCTCCATCTCAATATGGAAATAGATTTCCTCAGTCTGAAGGAGAAGTAAGGTGAGTCCATTAGGGAATACAAAGAAAACATTACATAGCATTCTAGGTACGCCTATAGGTTTATCATGTACACTAACTGAAATGTGGATAGCTTCTTTTGCAGGATACAACTATGTTTATGGAAGGTGTTGGCAATTTGAGACATCGATAGTTATGAGGAGAGTCTCTATTGTAACCTCAAGGTTAAAATAGATATTAGAGACTCTTAGTGGTATCATGGGATTGGTGATAAGAAGTTAAAAATGGATAACATCATGGTTGTTTCAACAAAAAAAGTCTCATAATAGAAAGAATCCCGAATTTTCCACTTGTAATATATGTGGGAAGAAGCATCCTGAGAATCATCTAATGGGAACTAGGAATTGATTTAAATTTTTAAATTTGGGACATCTAGATAAGAACTGATGATGGGATATGAAGAACCCTGCAAATGTGGAAGAAGAATGGAAGGTTCAGATCAACACTCATCCTATATTGTAGTGTTAAAACTTCCAGGAGAATGGGCATTGAGGATAAAATTTCACTAAGCCAAGGGTTTTTGGAGGCAATCAACAAAAACCTACAGGGAAATAATGAAAGGCTTATAATTTCTCTACAGCTGATGTAGAGCTGGACAAGAATGTAGTGATAGGTATGCTAGTTATCCATTCAAGAATAGCAAACATACTATTTGATTTTGGTTCTATACATTCATTCATATTTTCCATGTTTAGTATAACTATTTAAACACAACCTCAGAATTTGTAGGAAAATTTATCTATGAGAAAATTGAATGGGGAAATTATTGAATCCATGGTTTATAACTCCCCCCTAATTAATGTTTGTGAACTAAAAATACCATCTAGTCTTTTCATACATCCTTTATTAGAGATCAACACTATTCTGGGAATGGATTGACAATCATTATAAAAATCCAACATCAACAGTTTGGAAAGGGACATCACTATTCACATCCAAAAGTATCCCCCAATTCATTAGAAGTGTAATGAGGAAGATGAACCTCTTTTAGAATCATCATCTCAATTGTAGAAATTTATTCCTTATTAGAAGGCATATCTAGCCCAAATGATTGATACAAATGTGGGAATCATTCTTGAAGACATCACCATCATAAGGGATTACACTGATGTATTCCATGAAGAGTTGCTTGGTATTCTACTTGACTGAGTGGTTTAGTAATCAATTGATCTTATTATTATATACTTACATATTGAAGAGACACCTTATTGAATGGCCTCGATAGAGCTAGAGGAGATGAAGAATCAGTTATATGAGAATCATGAGAATGGTTTTATACGCCCGAGTGCTTCACCGTGGGGTGTGCCAGTCTTTTTCTTCAAGAAGAATGACAGATCAATGCTCCTATAAACTAATTATTATGAGATAAATGATATCATGTTAAAAACAAGTATGCCATTCCAAAAATAGATGACAAGTTTGATTATCTTCATGGGTTTAGTTGTTTCCCTAAGGTGGACTGTTGGTCAGGATATCATCAATTAGTGGTGAGGAAAGAAGATATTCATAAGGCTGCCTTTGAAATGAGATGTTGACACTATGTTTTCGTAATGATTCACTTCAGAATCACTAACTCTCTATAAATATTTATGTATTTAATGAATAGAATCATTAGATATTTCATCGGAAATATTTTGGTAGTCTTTATTGATGATATTATGATATACTCCAAGAGAAATGAGGAACTTGATGATCATTTGAATACATTTTTAATGGATTTGTGAAGGGATAAGTTGTATGAAATGTATAGTAAATGTGTGCTTTTGATGGTGGATGTATCATTCTTGGGGCGTTTTATCACCATTAAAGGGATATCTATGAACCATTCCAAGACAATGGAAATTGAAGAGTGTCCCAGACCAACATCTGTAATAGTGATCTACAGCTTGTTGGGTCTATCTGGACATTATCGACGATTTCTGAGGAAATTTTCATAGTTTTCAAACACAATGAACAAGCTGACTCATAAGGGAGTAAAAGTTCTTTTGACTCATGAATGTAAATATTGTTTCAAGGATTTTAAAAAGAGGATTATCACTGCACGAGTATTCACACTCCCAACAAGTGGAGATATATTTTTTGTGTACAATGATGATTTAATGGTGGTATTAGGATGTGTGCTAATGAAAAATGATAAAGTGATATCCTACGCCTCAAGGAATTAGAAAATCACTGAGAAAAACTATCCTACACATGATCTGTAGTTAGAAACAGTGATCATTGCATTGAAAATATGGTGGAATTATATCTATGGTGAGAAGTGTGAGATATATAATGACCCTAAGAGTTTAAAATTTATATTCACATAGAAAGATCCTAAATTTCACAAAAAATTATAGATATAGGTCATCAAGGATTATGACTTCTCAATACACTATTATCCCGATAAGGAAAATATGGGAGTAGATTCTCTAAGAAAAAAGAATCCTCCTATTTATCAATGATGATAATTGAAAAGGATAAAATCATCCTTGATTTGAAGAGGGTGGACATGGTAATAATTAAGGGAGGAACATCATCAATAATTTTTCAAATGATTTCTCAACCATCCCTCACAGAGAAAAAAAGGATGCTCAAAGAAAAAATGTTGAAATTACGAAAAGGGTGGAAGCTATCAGAAATGTGAAATCCTTATAGTTAAACATTGATGAGGAAACATTTTTAATGTTGTGATCATGATTATGTGTATGATCCGATAAAGAGATAAAGAATGATCTTCCGAAGGATGAACATACCTTAACCTTATCTATTCACCTACGGTGCACAATGATGCATCGTTATCTCCGAGAGAACTTTTGGTGGGTCAGTATGAAAAGAAAATTGCTGAATATACATCAAATTACCTGATATGTCAGAAAGTGAAGGCTAAGAGGAAAAGGTCTTAGGGGATAATGTAACTGCTACCAATACCAACATGTAAATGGGAGACCATTACAGTGGACTTTTTAACTGAACATCCAAAGAATTCCACATGAAACAATGCAATACGGATTATTTTGGATCGTCTTACAATGAAAGATAAATTTATCACGATTCCAGAAGACTCCTCATTGGATCAACATGCACGGATTTACATCAGATAAGTGGTAAGGTTGAATGTATGACAATAATATATTGTATCTAATCGTGATCCAAGATTTACCTTGATGTTCTGGAAAAGTCTCCAAAATGCTTCAATCACTAAACTAAACTTCAACACGGCCAATCATCTTCAAGCTGATGGCCAATCTATGTGAACTATTCAGACATTGGAAGATATGTTTAGAGCATGCTCTATAGACTTAAAAGTAGGATGAGACCAAGGTTTAATTATCTTACAATAGTAGTTTCCACTAGAGCATCCAAATGGAACCATATGAAGCCCTTTTTGGGAAAAGGTGCAGAACACTGGCGTGTTGGGATGAAGTCGGTGAGCGTATGATACTAGAACCTAAAATGATAAAAGAAATGGTGGAGAAGGTGGAAACCATTTAGTGGAATATCATGGTAGACCAATGTTGACAGAAGAGTTATGCAGACAAGCATCGATAGGACCTTGATTTCAAAATTGGAGACATGGTATTTCTACGCATATCACCAAGGAAGAAGGTCAACTAGTTTGGAAAGAGAAGGGAATTTATGTCCTAGGTACATCAGCCTCGTTGAGATTCTTTATTGTGTCGAAGATGTGGCCTATCGGCTTGCAAATCCCTCTACCATAGCCAATGTACATGATGTCTTCCTTGTATCCCACTTAAGTAAGTACACACCAAATCCTTCACATTTAATCTCTTTAGAGGTTGTACGATTGGAGGGTGATATTTTTTATAAAGAGCTACTTGTGAAGATCTTGGATCATAGAGAAAAATTTCTATGTAACAAGACTACACACCTAATCAATGTACTATGGTGGAACCACAACTACAAAGCGACAACATTTGAACTGGAGGAGGTAATGAAGAAAAAGTACCCACACCTGTTTATGGATTAGAATGTAAAACGAAATTTCAAGGGTGAAATTTCATAGGGGGGGAGAATATAATGGACCAATGTTTTATAAATAGAAATTAAATTAATATAAATATGTAATATAAACAAAGGAAATCACAAACAATTAACAAATATGTATTATGTAACCTTTAAACAAATGTTTGTCTCTTCTGTGTTATGAATATTGAACAATTTGACATATATGGTTGTAATTAGTATGTTATTTGGAGTCTAATATGAACAAATTAACTTTTATTGAATAAAAAAATACCCTTATGAATAGTAATTTTACACTTATTAATAGTGACATACACTAATGAATTGTAACCTTAAAAATGATAGTAAATATATAATATTCAACTGGGAGTAAGATATACCAATATCATGGAATAAGAAAATCAATTTATTAAAAATATTATTTTCAATAAATTAAGAATATAATTAAATATTAAATTAATAATAATTAGAAAATTATTTTTTTAATAATGGATTTCTTTTTTGGATTCTACAAATCAAAAAATGGTTTGGGGGAATTTTTTTTATTTTTTTTAATACTTGAATTATTAGAAAATAGGAAAATACATTAATTTACCATATAAATACATTTTATTTTAAATCCACAATTCATGACAACATATGTGATGCATACACCCAAATATCAAACTCACATGCATAAATTACTATTATATGTCATAGAATACATACTATTTCTTAGTTTGTTGAGAAATAATAAATTAATGATTATAATATTATGAAAACCCTCCTCCCCTGCACTGTAAATACCACCCATCCTTATATCTTCTCTTCACATCCGTCAGGCCTTGGGCCTTGCAAATTTTCTATTAAAATCTCTTCCAAAACTCCTTTCACATGTCCAAAAACCCCTAGACTCTTCAATATACCCAATCATCACCCCTTAGGAGTCTCTCAAAGGAGTTAAACTCAAGAGGTAAATTCCTCTTTCCAATTATTTTATTTACCATATGATCTCTTCTTTTCATATTTATATCCTCACCTCCCTTCACCCAAATAGTATTATAACTCTAGTAACATACATGTAATGTAATTTTATTATAAAAATTTAATAATTAATTGTCTTATTTTCTTTCCCCATCTTTTATTTTAATTAATTGAAAACACCGATTAATATGTGTTAATTTAACACAATCAGGGACGACAGGTTATCAATTTATACTACAAACATCAATTCAGGTCATGAAACCATATAAATGGAGGATGCAGACCTCAAAATATAAATTATACCTCATCTATAGTTTTGGTATCCTTTTGTATGCATGGTTTTGGTTTAAAAAATTAATGTGTTCTTTGTTGTCAAAATACCACCAATTAACCAAAAAGAATGTCAATAAAATTGAATATAATGATTCAACATCACATTATGTAACCAAATTAAGTTTTAAATGTTGCATCCTTAGAAATTTTAAATAATAAAATATAACTTTAATTTTGTACAACCACCTTTATCAAACATGTTTATCCGAACAAGAACCGATCATTAAAACCAAGAACGTAAACATACCCGAACAATGAAATTAAACCTCTTAACCAATCAAAATGGTAATAAACGAACATAAAAAGGTTATAATAAATTTTTGAGATATATAATAATCTCGTTAATTATTAATCAATGATCCAATCTTTATTTTTTAGTTCAAAAAGTACAAGAAATGATCAGCATTGGATATAAGGTAAGGGATCCTCCCCATTTCACTTTTATTTAGAAATGTTATCTATGCTATGAAATTTAATGTGTACTCTATAATGATGGTGTATTTTTTTACACCTCCCCCGTAAATCCCTCATGAATTATAAGTGGTGATAAACCCCTTTTATCTCTCACGATTCCCTTTTAAGTACACCTAATACCTTACCGATAATCTGTAAGGAATTCTACCTAAACTGCCTTTATTCCTTCGGTTTGCTCAATATTTCTTTTTACCCAAATGAAGTTGTATTTTATTTTTCTGTACTAATTATAAATAATGTTTATATTCTCCAAAAATCATGTTTAAATAACTATACCTCATTCTCTTTCTAGGATAGACATTCTTTTAAGTGAATCACTCCTTGATACTTCCCAACAAACAAACCCGTTTTAAGGGAGCTTCCAAACTTTTTACCAAATTTCAAGTGCACTCAATACTTTTTTTAAGAATAAAGTATCTTTATTAAATAAGTGTATTTTTATGAAAACTATATTGGTTTACTTCAGGTTTTATATAATATGTTTTCCATATTATATTTTGAAATATCTATAGTATTTTCCTTAAAACAACAAAAACAATGGTTTAAATGCTAAAATTTATCAAATACATATCTTACATGTTGTCACCTCTGTTTGAAATCACATATAATGAAATATTCACATATTACCTTATAAACTTCCATGTATGTTCTAATTCCTTTCTTTAATGGAAAAGTTCATTATACGCCCATTAGTTATGCTTTGTGTCATGATTGTGGAACCCAATTCATTCCATGTGTAACCCTTATGTTTAAGTAAGATTGATTATATATGATTATTTTTGTCGAAAAGAATTCATGATATTTTAGATTGGTGCACCCAAATATTACTGTAATTCATTTGGCAATGTTGATTCTCATGATATGTTATGTGTGACGATTTTGGCAGTTAGCCTTGGCATGTGCTACCAAGTGAAACGATCTTGTCGATTAGCCTTGGCCTGTGCTAGAATGGGAAATTGTTTTAGAGGTTATCCTTGAATCATACTAAATTCATGTTTTATATTTATTCAAAATTTCTATTATTAAATTTTTTAATGATCCCTTGTTTATATGTTAAAATTCCTAATGTTACATGGAATTTTATATCATCAAGTCATACTTCTATCCCATGTGCTAATGCTTTGTTCTTATGGTCATTCCCTTACTGGGATTTTTAGCTCATCCCTTTTTTCATGTTATCCATAGGTTATACTATGAATATGAAATGTCTCAAAAGATGTTATTATCTCTTTATGAAGACTGAATAAGTATATGTTATATATAGTTTCATTTTTTCATTTATATGTACCTTTTCATCAAAGGCACTAGACTTCACGATCATTGGATTGTACTTTGATGTATAATTATTCTTAAAATCATGTAATGTTATATTAAAAAGGCTAGGGTCACTATATTACTCATTATTTTATTTCCCAGTTCCATTCTCCAGTCGAAGATACTATTCTCTTTCAATCATAGAATGGTCAAGATGATGCCTTTTTCATCCTTCCGCATCTCTTGAAAAGACATACCCGTATTATTTGATTATCCTTGTGTCACATAAAAGATTCATCACTCATGTCACCCCAGATGATGATGATAACTATCAGGTTATCCACCTTAACAATGATTCATCCACATCAAGACCTCTAGGTCCCATTGACATAGAATTGGCAAAAACTCCTGACTGGATGACTCCCATTATCAAGTATCTCCTGCATAGTAGTCTCTCGATGGACTGATCCGAATTTGAGAAATCCCATAAATGTGAAATGCATTTAACCCTATAGAGTTTTCATTTTCTTGAGAGGATCCTATACATATGTGGTTTTGATGGGATTATCCTCAATTGTATTCAAGGAGATAGTATTTCAGAGGTAATGCTGGATGTTCTTGCCAGTTCCTGTGGGGATCATCAAGTACGTCTGACACTTTATCATTAGATATGAATATAAGACTTTTTATGGACCACCATAATCCAATATTGCATCGAGTTCTTCAAGAGGTTCTACATGTTCCATATCCATGAAAATTTTATGCATCAGCCACCAGAGCCTCTCCATACTACCATGTACTCCTGGCCCTTTATTGTTTGGGAAATCGATGTTGTGTGACAATATCCACTAGAAAAATCTCACTACTATAAGTTTATCCTGACCACTATGAATTTATTTTACAAGTGGGAAGAAGCAATTCCAATGAAGGATTTTAAGGCCCATTCCATTGATGAATTCATGAGCTCCAATATCATCCACCAATTCAGAGTCCCTCATGTCGTCATCACCGATAACGACACCAACTTCTAGGATATTGAGCTAAGAAAATGTAAGCCAAATAATATATATATTCTAATCATACCTCTCACTATCATACCCAACAAAATGGGAAGTCCAAGGTGTTCAAAAAAACCTCTCTAGCATCGTGAAGAATATGGTTGGTCAGAACAAGAAGAGATGGCTGAAAAACTCCCCAAATATCCTTGGGCTTATCAGACAACAACTCATAATTCCACCCAGTTGACCCAATATTCCCTAGTATAAGGAGAAAACGTGGTCCTACCATCAAGATTTAGTTTCATTACTTCACATATACTTCTATAATCCGTAGATCCTTGAAAGGGTATAGGATGTTCGTATCGATGAGCTGTAATCCCTTGATGATAATAGGCTCTGAGCCATATACAATCTAGGGAGGAATTATAACAAGATAGCCAAATATTTAAACAAGAAAGTTCATCTCTACACTTTCTTTCAAGGTGACAGGGTATTGGCCCTGAGAACTCCAATGATACCGAGTAGGAAGTCGCCAAATTTAGAACCTATGTGGGAGGGACCATACATCATTCAAAAGGTTTACCCCAATGTCACATACTCCATTGTCACTATGGATGTTGAGGGCATTACTCCTCCCAAAAATGCTATATTCCTCAAGTAGTATTTTTCTTAAGAATACCTACTTCTGTTTATATTTCATGATATTGATCTACGTGATCTTTATGGTCTTAAGGATGTAAAACCACAATCAATTAATCTTGTGTGATGATAAATTAAAAAATGGTCCCAGATATACAACCTCAATCTAAGTTATTTTTCATCCTTAACGCAATATGTTAAACTGCATAGGTGCATCCATGCTTCAAGCATTCCCACCCATTTGGTCCTATGTAAAAATTCAATTAAAAATGTACCCTCTATCATCTAGGTCACGTGCCACCTTGGATCACCTACCATTCTGGGAAAACATTCCGGGTGATCTTGAGCGACGTTTGACATAGCTACCACACTAAGAAAATGGTCAACAGTGAACCCTTACATGATTATTTTAATTCCAAGTCACACGATTAGGCTTATGTGTTGTGAACATGGTGAGAATTTATCCTATATCATTATCACCATCACCATGTTCCTGAAAAATATTAGGTGTGGTGATTCACCCTATTCTTCCCTTCTATCCAACACAGACAATAATAATCTAGGCATTTATAGTCTGAGATATATGACCATAAACTAAGATCTTTTACATACATACGACATAATGGTAAATTGCACGGATTTCATGAACTGTGTGTGTCTCGATTCCCATCTGTTGGGTGGATTAGTTTACTCATGTGGGGAGGGGTGAATTGAGTAACTATAAATATTTCTGTTAAAATAATATTATTTTCAAAATAAACAGTTTCCCCAAAAATAGATACAGCCTAGTTAATCAAGGTTATATTGTTATAAGAGTTTTAATTATTAAACATCTTCTTAGAAGATTGATTAATTCCCAGTAATCTTAATTTGTATTATTAATATTACTTTTGAAGTTATCCTACTAAGACAAACCAGTTATAACTTCTTTCCAAGACTAACTATCAAAGTGAAATTGGTGATTTTTGGATTATGCAATAAAGAAGTAAAATAGAGAAGACTAAATTTAAACAACACAATGGATATGAAACAAGTTTCTCAGTCTCATGCCGAGACCTAATCCACTCCACTTGGTGATCAACTTCCACCATGTAGTATATATAAATAATCTTTGATCCATAACCTGGATCGGGGTTAACCATAGTACACAGACTGTCAAGGTATCATAGGGACCTCGTCCACAGTTTTCGTGGGTAAAAAAAAATAATAACCAGGCAACACAGGGACCTCTTCCACAAATTTCGTGGGTAAAAAAATATAAATAGTTTGGTGTAAGGATTTAGGTATCCTCCTTTTTAGATTAGGAGTCACTGTGTATCAAAACAGAAACGGGAGCACACTGCTCATAATGTAAATAAAAATATGATCACAGTCGAGCCAGAATATATAGACGAGGTTAGAATGATCTTGTGTGATGTAAATACTTCTCTGGACTTCTTTGGATTGATGCATATGAAGCTTTGAGTCCTTCTTAGGATGTTGTGTGAAAAATAGAGTGTCGCGATTCAACTTGTGTTCTTCACGAGTTTTGATCATGCGAAGATGTTCTCTAGATTCCAATGTACATTGTATGTTCTTTACCAGAGTTGGATTTCATGCATGTAACAATGCTTCCTTTTGAAAATATTGTAATATGTTCTTCATGGTTGTGCCCATAGGCTTGTTTTTCATTCAGTATCGCCCACTCCTGTTCATGGGAACACTTCGCTTGTTATCTTCAAATGCATGAATTTAGCCAACAGGTTCCATGTGTTCTACACCACATACCTCGTACTGTCTGATGATATGTCTACAAAGAAACCTTATTTCTGTCAGTGCATTAATGGAATCAAATATGACCATTCGAAATCCAATTTAAAGACGAAAAAATAGTTTAAGAAATGGTTACACAGTAAGTTATAAATATGGTGTCTCCTTCACATAGTGTCTAAGTGTCCCAGCATCTCATTTACATTTTCTTGATCATGGTGTCTTGTTAACAGTGTCTTGTTCATGGTGTCTTGTTCAGGATGTCTTGTTCATGGTGTATTGTTCACAGTGTCTTTCTTCATGGTGTCCTTCTTCACGATGTCTTGCTACACGGTATCTTGCTTCATGATGTCTTGCTTCACGGTGTCTTACTTCTTGGTGTCTTGCTTCACGGTGCCTTTTACATAGGCGAATAATGGTACTAATACTTAAACAGTGATATTCATGAAATGCATTAAGCTTAACCATTATAAAGCATGAGAGAACATGAAACATAAATACACATGACTGGATATAATTTATAGGAGTTAACATGGTTGAATAAGACTTGTGATCTTTAAAACATGATTAATACATGAGAAGTCCAACAATATCACCCTTTTTGATGATCACGAATCATGTACAGTTATAGTGTAAATTGGACGCAACTATAGAGAAAACAACATATAGAAACATTATGCAGAAACTTCTCCCCCATTTGGGATTATAAAAAAGTTTAATGAAGAGAGGGAAAACAGGGAACATTCCATTAATAGTAAACATAGTTTAGTACATAATAAAAGATAAATTCAAAAACAATGGCATTCCCATAAAAAAGGAGTGAGCATTGGTATTCATCAGGGCTTGTCCTTCTCTTTTCCTTTATCCGCAGTAGAAGAGGAAGCCACAGGGGTAGTGGTTGATGTAGATGAAGGCAGATACATGATAAATAGAGAGGGTAAAGGGAGACCTTCGAAGAATGAGGGGGCCAAGGTAGGAGCAGTAGAGGATATAGGCAGTTGCAGATCAAGAATCACATGCCTGATCTAACCTATAGCTTGGGCAAGAGACATGGTAGTTTCAGATAAGGCAGAGGTGAAGGTAGGAATCCCTTGTCTGAGAGATGCAGCCACTGGAGAAACTATTGTTGTACTCTGGACAAGAAGATAAGGTCTCAGTAGTTTTATGAAGTCTCAAATAATCTCTCCACCATATTGTGTGGCTTTTTCAAATTCATCTTTGTTTTCCATAAACTTTTCCAACAATACGGTAAACACGGTTAGCTTCTGGACTTGGGTTTTGATGTTTTGAGTCACATGAGGAATTCATAGATTCTATACAAGGACTTTGAAGTGGTTGGTCAGATCTATCTTGGAGAAAATTCGGTGGAAATATACATCTAATTTCTTTGAAATCTCCTACTGGGCATCATTTTCAATCTTGGAGTGAATTTGTACAAGGTCAAGAACTCTATCACTGTTCATGAGAACATCAGATAATGAATCTATATTAAATCCAATGAAAACATATGGAAGCTCTTCTTTGACATTAGATTTGAGCAATGTACTATACAAAGAAGGTGTAGAGGATTAACCATAGCTATTAAAGGCTTTGACAGCTATTTTCAGATATTTTAGCTGATTCAATATCTTATGAAGACAACCGGTGTACTCATCAGTGAGTTTATTTAGGTTCACCATAAGCACTATTATCTCCTTCAACATCTATTTGTGCCTTTCTGAATCCTTTTAATTGAAGGATTCTAGATAAGGCTGAACCTAAGACACAAAATCTCATGGGATTTGAGAAACAGTGGGTGCTAGAGGAGTAGTAACAGGATCCGATCTTGAATGCATCTCTTTCTGCCTGTCTTCAACCATGATTCTCAGCATTGTGAATTCATTACTAAGAATCTTATTTTCCACTCGTACTTCTTTAATCTCATGGAGCATCTTATATTTTATCTTCCAAATAATCTTTTCCAATCATAGCTTGGCATCTCTCTCACCTAAATTTTTCACAGGACGAGGTTGGGAGTTCATAAGTTTCTCAATGCCAGATAAGAGAGTATCCCCAAATTCCTTCAGATCACCCTTAATGACAATGGACAGATGTTCAGATAAATGTTCAGGTATAGGAATTGGTACAGGTTCAGGTTCAAGTTTAGGTTCCTTCTCAGTTGAAAAGTTTGTGAATGATTTCAACTGAAATAGAGAATAAAGATCAAGCCCGATTGCAGTAACCTTCTGAGACTCATTCACATCATAGAAACTATGAAAGTTTTACTGAGTTTCTATAGGACATGACTCAGTTGAATTTAAGGCTTCATCAGATTAATTATTTGGGGTTTTCTCCCCCTCAACAGGTGATTCCTTATTTGGACTGAGAGGCTTAAGAGCTTGTTCTAAATCCACAGACATAGCTCTATGTTCCACATTCATTTCTTGTCTAGCCAGCTGAAAGGACAACTCCATCCTTTCTTCAGTAGTGGGTATGATTTTAGGAATTGATTTTTACATAGGGAGTTCCTCTAGATTCACTTTTGCACAACAGGGAGTTCCTCTATTTTAGGCTCTTCTGTGGCTTGCTTCTCAAATTCTGTTACAACTGATTCTTTTTCAGCCTTGGGTTGGATTTATAGAATGAAATCGTCTCTTGGGGTAGTAACTACTTTTTCAAGAACAACCTATGGAACAATAGTCCTTTCTTTCTCAACAAAAATTGATTCCTGATGTTGTAATTCAACCTTTTCTTCCTCTTCTTCTGAATACTCAACAAGTTCATTTGGTTTCAAACCACGATCAGAAATGTCTTTAGGCCTTGATGGATAATCCACATGATTAATCTTCTCATAAACCATAACATTGTATTCCACTCATTTATTTTTCCAAGGATTCTATTTTAACTTCATTCTCTTGATGGTGTCTTTAGAGAGATAGTACTCACAGTCCAAAAGCACTTCTTCATTAGGTCCAACAACGCCTTTTACAAAAATCATGGATGATATCAGCCGAGAGTATAACAGAGAAGTGGAATTGGATGTAACTTTTATCAACTCACACATATGGTGAATGATGTACTTGCACAGGTTGTCCTTATGTCCATTTTTCATATGGTGAATCAAAAACACATCTTGATATTTTAACACAGCAAAATCACCTTTTCTTGGACTAACCAGATTTTGAACAAACATAAACAGAATCCTTGTTTCTCCAACTAGTTCAGTAGTGATGACCCTTCTCTTGGTGCCATTTATGGTTAGAGTTTTTAGAGCATTTTCTAGATCAAAGAAATCTGTTGAAGGTGGAGGTTCTCTCTGATAATCCTCATATATACCTTCATGAGGTATCCTAAGGCATTCATCCCATAACCTCAAAGAGAAGGAAAATCTTTGGCCATTAACCAAGCTCCTCGCAACATAAATTTCACCAGAATAAAAATTGTATTGTACGTACTGGTAGAACTGAGCCACTACCCTAAGATAGATGGGTCAATTCTCCCTTAAGAACCACTCTAACCATCCTTGTTTTTTTACACTATCAGACCCGATATTTTCTAGATAGAAGCCATTCATGACAGATTTGTTTCTCAGGTACAACACTGCGATTTACCAGATTCAGATTTAAAGGTCCTTCGGGTGTCAGCTTAGGTGAACTCTTCTTCTTCTTCGGGCTGCTCATCACAAGTGTTGATGATGACAGGCATTTCATTCATGGCATCCACAGAAGGTTCAAGATTGTGAGAGAGAGAGGGTTGCAAGGTTGAAAGTGTTCGAAATGAGTGAATAGGAGAAAGCTCGATTGAAGAACTGAGTGAAACATTTTGTTTTATCATTTAGGAATACCAAATATCACAAAAGTAAAAACACATGAAAATAAAAGATGTGAAATAATAATTACCATGATACAAGGTTGAAGAAAAATATGTAGAATTTTCATGGTGAGAGAGTGAGTGGTCGTCACAGTGAGACAATGAGTGATCTTTTTAGTGTGCATTATGGTGAGACAACGAGTGAACTATTTAATATGTGTTACGGTGAGACAGTAAATATCAAATCGTATGTACAAAGTGCTAATGGCGAGATCGTAAAAATTAGAGACAGTAACTAAGAAATAGTAATCATGAAACATTAAAGTATAACCAAGTAAAATGTCGAACAATAAGAAAAGTGAGATATCTATTTCAGATTTATCATGCCAATATCATGTATTATATAGTCTATTCCCTCATAATTTAATGGTTTAGTAAATATATCAGCAAGTTGATATTCAATACCAATGAATTCCAAGGTGATATATTCCTTTTGATAGTGAAATATCATAAATTGATGTCTTACATAAATATGTTTTGTCCTAGAATGTGAAACATGATTTTTTGAGATATTAATAGAACTTGTGTTGTCACAATTTATTGGTACATGTCTGAATTGATATACAAAATCTATTAATGTGTGTTTCATCCACAAAATTAGTGCAAACAACTACCAGTAGCTATGTATTCAGCTTCTGTAGTAGATAATGAAACAGAATTTTGTTTCTTACTACACCATTATACTAGTGAATTGCCTAAAAGGTGACATGTTCTAGAGGTGCTCTTTCTATATAACTTATTGTTATGAAGTCAGCATCCAAATAACTAATTAGTTTAAATGATTGTACTTTAGGATAAAATAGTCATAGATTGGGTATATGTTTGAGGTATTTGAAAATTTTATTTACATCTTCGAAATGATATTATTTAGGATTTTCTTGAAAATGAGCACACATATACACACTAAAAATAATATCGAGACGGTAAGAATTTAAGTAGAGAAAACATCCAATCATTGCTCTATAAGTGGATTGATCAACAGATTTTCCATCTTCATCAAGATCTAACATACAGGTGGTACTCACGGGAGTGTCACTAAATTTAGTGCTATCCAATCCAAAACATTTTAGAATATCTCTAGTGTATTTACATTGAGATAAAACAATTCCATAAATATTTTTAATTATTTGAAATCCACGAATGAATTTTAATTCTCCCATTAAAATCATTTCAAATTCATGTTGCATCATTTTAGAAAAATCAATACATAATGATTTTGATGAAGATCCAAAAATAATATCATCTACATAGATTTGAACAACCAAAACATCATTAGAAATTAATTTTATAAACAAGGTAGGATTAGATATTCATTTTGTAAAACCTTTGGAAATGAGAAAAGTACTCAATTAGTCATACCAAGATCTTGGAGCTTGATTTATACCAAATAAAGCATTTGATAGTTTGAAAATATTAATGGGAAAATAAGGACTTGTAAATCCATGGGGTTTTGAACAAAGACATCCTCAGCTATATACCCATTTATGAATGCACTCTTAACATTCATTTGATATAGTATGGAATTCTTATGTGCAACATAGGCATGTAGGATTATTATGGCTTCATGTCTGGCTACTGGTGCAAAGGTCTCCTCATAGTAAATTCCTTATTCTTGACTATATAATTGTGTAACTTATCTAGCCTTTCTCCTAACTATATTTCCATCTTCATCTACCTTATTTATAAACACCCATTTAGTACCAATGATGACTGTTTCCTTGGGTCTTTCAAAAATTTTCCAAACATTGTTTTCTTCAAACTGATTAAGTTCTTCATGCATATCCATTCCCAAAAATTCACCATTTATTTCATCATCAATATTTTTATGTTCATGTTGTGACAAGAATACATGATGTTTATCCTGATTTCTAAGAAAAGATCTAGTTTGTATTCATTTCTCTATGTCTCCAAAAAACAGCATCTAAGGGATTGTTTTTAAGGGTTATAACCTTTATAGAAATAGAGGGGATATTGATTTCAGGTTCATCAACAGATTTAGATTCATTATGACATGATAGAAGGGAATTTACAGACTTGGAAGTTTTCACAGATTCCTTCACAGGGGAATTTGAGGATTTTGAGTTGATATTCATATTTGAAAAATCATCCTCCAGATTTTCTAGGATGGTTTTAGGCTCATTTGGATCTGTTTCATCAAACTTGATATGAATAGATACTTCCACACATTTAATATCTTATTGAATACTCTATAATATTAACTTAATATTGAGTAACCTAGGAAAATTCCTTCATCACTTTTGGATGAAAATTTTTCATGATTATCCATAGTGTTGAGAATAAAGACTTTTCAACCAAAAAAACTAATGTAATTAACATTACGCTTCCTATTTTTCCTGATTTCATACGGGGTCTTTCTGAGAATTTTTCTAATCAAGACTCTATTTATTATGTATCATGTTGTATTAACAGCTTCAATCCAAAAGTAAATAGGTAAGTCATATTCACTAAGCATTGTTCTTGAAATTTCTTGCATGGTTTAATTTCTTCTTTCTGTAACACCATTCTGGTGATGTGTTCTAGGGACAGAGAAATTGTGACTATAAATAGTTTGTGAGGAAAATGATTCAAACTCTTGATTTTCAAACTCACGTCCATGATAATGTCTTAATGATTTAATTTTCAGGCCACTAATATTTTCTACAGACCTGGCATACTTATTAAAATAAGAGTAGGCTTCAGTTTTGTGATCTATGAAGAAGGTCTATGTATATATAGAAAAATCATCTACCAAAACATAAACATAGTGCTTCCCATTTAAGTTAGAAACTCTATATGGTCCAAACAAATCCATGTGAACCAATTCGAGAGGTTGAGAAGTAGAAACATTATTCTTTGTTTTGAAAGAGATTTTTTTGTTGATTTCCCTTTTTACAAGGATTACATACTTTTTCATGTGGAAACTCAAGTATGGGTAAGTCTTTAACTTGGCCTTTTCTAGTTATCTTTCTAATGGAGTGAACATGGTAGTATCCTAGTCATTTATTTTAGAGCCATGATTCTTTATGAAATACCCTTAATCATGAAGCATTATGAGAAGATAAATAATCTAAATTAATATAATAAACTTTTTCATTCCTAGATGTAGAAAATACTAATTCGTCTTTAGAATTAAAGACATTACAAGCATCATTTTAAAATTTAACATGGTATCCATCGTAACATAATTGTGAGATACTAATCAGATTATATTGTAATCCATTAAAAAAAATACATTAGAAATTAAAATTGAATCAGTGTTACTAATCTGCCCTAATACAATGATTTTCCCTTTGGCATTATCACTAAATGTGATATGTCCTCCACCTACTTTTATCAGGTTCTTGAAAAATGAATAGTCTCCTATCATGTGCCTTGAACATCCATTATCCATGTACCATAGAGTTTTTTAGGAGATAATTAAGAAACATTCTTATAACATTATGAAGAAAAGATAGATTTTGGTACCCATACTCATTTGGGTCCAGTAACATTAGTAATAAGTGCTTTAGGAACCCATATTTATCTCATAGGTTTCCTATAATCATTATGTAATGTATTTGAAAAATAAACTGTATTTGGTCCATAAAAACATAAAAAATTATAATATGTATCATGACTTGACCTAGTTGAGTTGTGTCCAGAACTGGGAACAAAACTATATGTCATAGACTTTGAAACAAAATTCGTTCTACCAAAGTTTCTTTTACCAGTTTGATAACCAATGCCAATATTGTATTTTTGGGAAATTTATTTTCATAGAATTTGGGTAAGGGTATTATTCCCATTAGTAAACTTTTCTAAGTCACATTTTAATTTCTCATTAGACATTTTTTATTCATTATTGTTTTTGAGCAGTTGAGATTTTTTCTCCTTTTTAGTAGTAAGTTCAGATTTAACATTTACAGTGTGAGAATGTTGTTTCTTCAATGAATTATCTTTATCTTTTAATTCATTTCATGTATCTTCAAGAATTTTACAGTATTCAAACATTTCTTCATTAGTCATATTTTCAGAGTCACTTTCCTCTTCATAATAGTATGAATTATGTACATAAGTGTTCAGTGTTACCTCATATGTGTTTTTCATAAAACACATATCGGCTTTGTTAGACTGTTCCTCATGTTATGTCTCTAAGTTAATTTAACTATCCTGATAGGCACTCCAGGTTTCTTTCATTGCCTTTTTATTATTATTTTCCTTTTCCTAATATTTCTTCTTATACATGATATTTGAATAGTCAGCCATTTTATGTCCTTTTCACTTACATCCATAGCGTACAATTCCATCAGTTTTGTCACTTATTTTCCAGTCCTTTTTCAAGTGTCCTTATAGATCATTCATTACCTTGAATTTAGGATTTCTAAAAATGTTATTCTTTTTGAAAAATCGTATGAATCTTCCTGCCCATTGAGCCATCACCACATCACTATCTGGTGATGATTGTTCAGTGGTGAAAATTTCTACATAGGATTGCAGTTTCCCTTTGTCTTTGTGCTTTGAGGAGCTGGTCTTGAATGCTTTAGATTTCCCCTTTGGTTCATCCTCCTCTTCTTTGTTTACTTTCAGTTATTCCTCATACATCATCAGTTTCCCAATGAGTTCTTTTATAGGTTGCTTGCTGATGTCCCACTATTATCTAATAGAGACAGAGGTTCCCCTCAATCTTTCAGGTAGACATTTAAGGATTCTCATGATCTGTTCTTTAGCAATGACTTCTCTTCCAAGAGATTTCATTGTGTTTACAATATCATTGAACCTGAGATACATGTCAAAAATAGGCTCATCAAGTTTCATTTTAAAATTATCATATTTTATAGTATAATAATTAAGTCTCATTTCCTTTTCACTATATGCTCCTTCATGTGAGATAGACAAGGTATCCCAAATTTCAGGGGCAGTATTACAAGTTGAAATCCTATTAAATTATATATCTCTTAATGAACAGTACAAAGCATTCATGGATTTGAAATTATTATTATAGGTATGTTTGGTACGTTCATCCCATGTAATTCTATCAGTTATAAGAATTTTGTATTCATCTATAATGGATGACTAAATTTTGAATCTCATAATCTCTAAATGAATTTTCATTTTAATTTTCCATTGATCATAGTTAGTTCCATTAATGAACGGTTGTCTGTTGGTTGAAGAAACTTCCAATCTATTATCCATACTAACATATTACTTTAAAAGAGCTAGAAATTTAGAATTAATAGAAATTTATAGATCTTTAAATTAAAAATATAATCACATTTGAGTAAGATTAGAGAAAGTCCAAATAAAGAAAACTCTGATACCAAATGTTAGTCAGAGTAGTTTACTCAGGAGGGGAGGGGAGAAATGAGTAACTATAAAAAATTTTCTTAAAAGAATATTATTTTCAAAATAAATGGTTTCCCGAAAAATAGATATAGCCCAGTTAGTCAAGGTTATAATATTATATGATTTTGACATTTTGAAACAGCTTCTTAGAAGATTGATTAATTCTTAGTAATCATAATTTGTATTATTAATGTTACTTTTGAAGTTATCCTACTAAGACAAACCAATTATAACATCTTTCCACGACTAACTATCAAAGTGAAATTGGTGATTTCTAGATAATTCAATAAAGCATTAAAACAGAGAAGACTAGATTTAAACAACACAGATGATATGAAACAAGTGGTTCGGTCTCAAGCTGAGACCTAGTCCACTCAACTTGGTGATCACCTTACACTAAGCAGTTTATATATATAAATTTTGATCCACACCCTATATCAGGGTTAACATTAATGCATAGACTATCCAGGTTACGCAGGGACCACTTTAATAGTTTTCTTGGGTAAACAAAAATAATAACTTGGCTACACAGGGACCTCTTCCACAGTTTTCATGGGTAAAAAAATATAAAGACTTTGGTGTAAGGATTTCAGTATCCTCTTGTTTAGCTCAGGATTCAGTGTGTGTCAAAACAGACAAGGGCACACACTGCACACAATGTAAATAAAAAGATGATCATGGTCAAGCAAGAATATAAAGGTGAGGTTAGAATTATCTTTTGTGACGTCAATGAAGCTCTGGACTTTTTTTTATTGAAGCAGATGAATCATTGTGTCCTTCTTTAGATGTTGTGTGAAAAATAGAGTGTCGCGATTCAACATGTGTTCTTCACGAGTTTTGATAATACAATGATTTTCCCTGGATTCCAGTGTACTTAGTATGTTTATCGGCAGATTTGGATTGCATGCATGTGACAATAGTTCCTTTTGAAAATATTACAATATTTTCTTCACAGTCGTGCTCATAAGCTTGTTTTCATTCATTATCGCTCTCTCTTGTTCCTGGGCGCACTTCACTCTTTATCTTCGAATGCATGAGTTTTAGTTGACATGTTCCATGTGATCTGCACCTAATACCTCGTACTATCTGATGATATTTCTATAAAGAAACATTGATTCTGTCATTTCAATAAAGGCATCAAATATTACCGTTAGAAATTAAATTGAAAGACGAAAAATAGTTTAATAAACGGTGTCACAATATATTATGAAAATGGTGTCTCCTTCACACAGTGTATGAGTGTCACAGTGTCTCATTTATGGTTTCTTGTTCATGGTGTCTTGTTTATGGTGTCTTGTTCGTGGTGACTTGTTCATGGTGTCTTGTTCATGGGGTCTTGCTTCACGGTGTCTTCCTTCACGGTGTCTTGCTTCACGGTGTCTTGCTTCACGGTGTCTTGATTCACCGTGTCTTGTTTCACGGTGGATTTCTTCATGGTGTCTTTCTTCACGATGTCTTGCTTCACAGTGTCTTTTACTTTGGAAAATAAATATACTCAGACATAAACATTGATATGCATGAAATGGATTGAGATTAACCAATATAAAGCATGAGATAACTTGAAACAAAAATACACATGATTGGATATAATTTATAGGAGTTAAATAGATTGAATAAGATTTTTTATCATTAAAACATGATTAATACATGAGTAGGCCAACACCATCCTTAGGGGATATGTAGCAATGATCGGACCATTCGTCTGTGGCCTAGCCTTAGGTCCCTTGACCTTTCCATATTTTGGACTAATCTCTCTAATGGGAGTTCATGTGGTGTGGTGTGTAATCCTTCTATCCTCATTCATGTTGGGTATGTTTTATCGTTCCATTCACATTCCCTTGAGAACCCCTTCATCATCATATTTATCAGACAACATTAGACTAGATTTCATTTATAGAACTATGTATGGATTGATTACTACCCTAATAGGATACATAATAATTCCTTGACATTTTGAATTGGGTCTAGCCCCAGGTTCACTAGCCCATTTTCTCTAAAATCTATTTTCGAATCATATGTTGTAGTGATGACTTCTTCTATCCCTAATCACGTTGGGTTTACAAACACCTTCCCATCATTCCCTCCTTAGGAATATCTCTCCTTCATCAAAGTCCTTACCACACTATGTTAAACTATATGATATTTCAAGAATTACCTGTGGCATGATTCCCATCCTTATGGGATACATAGGAACATCTAGGCATTTTTAATTCAGGTCCATCCTCTCTCTTTAGAAACCTTCTCTTTCACATGGACTGTTTCCCTATGTTCTCCTATGTGTATGTGGTGTAGTTTGGACTTATATCCTCCTTCACTTCATGTTTAAAAATACCATGCCATGTACCTCTCCCAATATCCATCCATTCTCATGTTACATGCACATGAAATTAAACATGGCATTTATAGTCTGGGTTCTATGACTATAAACTATGATATTTTACGTCCTTGTCACATGACGTTAAACTACAAGATATTTCAATAACTACTTTTAGCTTGATTATTATCCTCAAGGGATATGTTGGAATTCCTAGACATATCATCTTTCGGTCCATACCCATGTTCATCAAACTTTTTGGCTTCTTGGCCGGAGATCTCTACTAGAAGTGCATGGTGCGATGGGACGTTTTGTCCTCATTCACATTGGGTTTAAAATTACCGCATAATGTGTCCCCTTCCAATATATCCCCTTCAAAATTCATCCTTACCGAATTACATTAAACTGTATGACATTCAAGAAATATGTCTGTACTTATTCCCATCTTTATGGGATATGTAGGAATGGCCAAACATTGTTTCTTTTGGTACAACCACAACTCCTTCAAACTTTCTAGTCCCCATGGCCTAAGGTCCCCACCATGGGATTGTGTGTGGTGTGGTGTGTAATTTTATTGTCCTTATTTACATATGGAATACATTATCACTCCATTCTAATTCCCTTTTGAACTTTTTTATTCCATATGTTTCGCAAACATATGACGTTAAACTATATAGTATGGTCGCATGTGAATTTAAACTATTGAGTATTTTCCGCATGATGATAATGTTCATGGGATGGTCCTTTTATATGACCTCAAACTATGAAACTATCATCCTAGTTGCAAAAAAAAATGGCACTCCATTATGGTGTCCTTTCATGATAGGGAATCATGTATAGCATCAGTCATCCACCATGCTATTTGTCAAGGACTACATATGACTTGATTCCCGCAGTGATGCTCGTATTCCCTATCCAGGGTCTATTAATAAAACAACACATCCAAAATCAAAAAATAATAATCAATATTCATAATTCATTCAATTCATGGTACTGACATGCACATCAATCCATTTCAAGAACTACATATGGCTAGATTCCAATACTTTTGGGATATGTAGGAATGCCTGTGTATTTTTTCATGGGGTCCTTCCCTTGGTACCTCAAATCCTACCTTCTTTCCAGCCCCTTCTCCCAAAAACTATTGTAAGAACATGGTGTAGAGTGGACATCTTGGGTCCTCATTCCCATCAGATTTATAATAACCATATCATGTACTTCCCTTCATGGATCTCCCTACCATGTTTTGTCATCTTTATCGCGTGATGTTAATTTACACAGATTATCAAGAACTATGTGTATCATGAATCCCATATTTATGGGATTCATAGGAATTACTAGACATGTTGTCCTCTGGTCTCGACTCAGGATGTTCTATTCGTTCTCCGGACCCCTTAGACTCGGTTCTCTCCTGGGATCGCAAATGGTGTTGTATTTGGACTTGTTTGGTCCTCATTCACATTGGTTTATTCTGCCATTCCATACACATATCTTTCTTGTGAAACCTCTACTTTTCACATCTTCACCAAATGATGTTAAACTAAATGGAAATAAAGAACTATGTATGTATTGATTTCCACACTTATGAGATACAAAGGCACACCCTGAAATTTTGACTTTGGGTCCATCCCTAGGTTCTTCAATCCATTTTCCCACATTACCCCCACTCACCTCCTCGATTCATACGCACAACACTGGACCCCTTGATCATTTTCATACCTGTCGAACGTGCTCAGTTACACTATGGTTTATGATTTAGAGTGTTGGATTCTACATAGACATGATTTCATCCATTTCCATGATTCGTGTCTCCCTTTATTTGGGTTTCCATAATATTTCACATCCAAAACGACTGCTAGATGGTATGGATGATCATCCCTATGGATTGCATACCATTTTGGGCCAACATCCTAGAGCATTCTGAACAAAATTATGAAATAGGTCTTGTGTAGCAGATAGGGCCAGTGGTCGACCCCTTTTGTTTTTCCAATTTCAGACAACACAATATGGATGCTATGTCTTTAATGTGGTCAAAGGATATTCTCCATCATTATTCCACCCCCATTAGGCCCTAAATTTTTATCTTTTGATTCACATCAATTTCTACTCCATAATTTTCATGTTCAATTTTGTACACCCTTTGTGTTATAACTCCATTCCTCTTTGCCAATTAAGAGGAAGAATCAGCATTGTGGGTCAAGTTTGACACCACACTATCTCCTACTACTAAATATTCCATGTGTCATAATGATATTTTCCACCCTTATAACCCACAATGAGAATGGATCACATGGGATTTGGAACATGGGTAAGGATTATGCCTCCCCATAAGATCCACAATTCCTTTTAGTCCAAACTCTATACCCATATTCTATGATCTCTAGTCCCTTATTCTAAGAATCAGGAGTTTAAACTAAGTGTGTTATTTTAGAAATTTGTGGTGTGTTTCATACGATCTTGCCCTCATTCACATCGGGTTTCTTTATGGAACCACATTACATATTGTTTCTTCTATAATCTTCCCATTTTGATTCATTTTCTATGGTATTGAACTGTGATCTATTACATCCTTATTGTATGACATTGAACTACATTTTTTTATCCATGTTGTGTTCTGATAACTACCCATCCATATGACATCTTTATTTGAGATGACATGGTCCCTCTGAAATTGTCCCATTGTTGTTCCGCACATAATAACTATGTGTGGCTTGATTCTCTCCATTGTGGGATACGTAGAAATGCCCATAAACATTTCCTTCAGGTCCAAGCATAGACTTGTGAACCTTTAATGTCTCCTTGTTTTATGTATGGGTACTTTCTTCTTGGAACAGTGTGATCTGGTATAGATTTTTCATTTCCAATCCATGTTGGGTCTACCCCATGTTACTATGCCGCACCACTCCACACCATATGGTCAAAACACTATAACCTTAAACTAAGATCTTTAGTTCTAATGTTTGTCCATTAGGAATTAGAATAAGATGTATTCTTTCGGAAATGTTTGGGGTGGGGTGGAATTATTTGTTCTCACTCACGTCATATATTTAATAACAACACCACCCACTCTCTGGAAAATCTATCCTTCTTTTTAATATTTAATGCATGATGATAAATTTCATTAGCATCTACCATGCAGAAGACATTAAACATGTAACCTTACACTCTGAGATTTATGACCTTAAAATAAGATTCTTGTCATCCATGTTCGCATGACATTAAACTCTATTTCAATTATGATATTCATCTTTAAAAGAGGATATCACTTCCTTTTGGTATTGGCCACCTTCCAGAAAACCTACTAAAACTATATATGTCTTGATTCCCATCATTATGGGATACATCGTGATAACCATACTTCTTGTATGTGGCCCAATCATAACCACATTCACCTCGCAAGCCCCTTTTGTCCTAGGTTCTCCCAAAATTACATGGTGTGGTGTTAACTTCTTCATTCCACATTCATATCAAGTTTATAATAATTTTTCCATGTACATATATCAATATTACCACTCTTGGAGGTGGATCAATATTTTTTATCCAATTTTAGGTTAACATGAAATGAATTATGTGTTTCGAACATGCTCAATAATTGTCCTTCATCCTCACACTTCTCCCATTTCATCCCAAATATCAGATGTTGTGAATCACATTTTTAATGCCCCTTTCAATTTTATGGATCCTTGACACTCATAGAGTTGTAACTCTATTCATTTGCACAGGTCATCTAGGAATGTTGGTTTGTTTAAGATTTCCCCTCAACATATCCTTTACATCATTGATACTCTAATTATATGGGGAAGGCCTAAAAATTCTCATTATGTCCTACAACAAGCATGTATCACATAGGATTAGGGGTTATGGTGGGGTAAAATCCATATACATGGTGGTGTGACCTGTTGGTCCTTCCATATAAACTTAAACTATGACACTATTTTCCTAACCACATGATGCTAAAATATTCGTAATACAAAGAACTATATAATGCTTTATTCCTACTTTTTTAGGATAGATAGAGGATTTCGAACATATGATCCATTAGTGCAACCAACTAAATGGTAAATTCCATGTCTGGGCCTTCTTGACCTCTACATCACTTTATTGAACATCTGATGTGGTGCAGACCTCTTTTTTCTCCATTCACATTGGGTTATGAACCACACCACATATTTCTTCTTTAGGGTACCCTTATCCTTTATGCATGACTTTAAATTTTGGCCCTACCCTAATCAAGATCATGATACCCTATGATAATTATGGGATGCACCAGATTTCTTGAAAGAGATGATTTCCCCCACTAGCATTGGTATATGACCATGATATGGTTACGAACAATGTTTTTCATTATTCTAATCATTATTTGATACATAGTGATGCCCCTGCATTTTTCCACAGGCACAACCCCTAGAATGATAAAATTACTAGTTTATTTTCCATAATTATGGTCCAATCTCTATAACACTAATATATAATTCTCTAGTTCATGTTACACAAATTTAAACTATGGACTAGGGTCCAAAAGTAGGACAATAAACTATGTAAAATATCTTAGTCATATGATGTTAAACTATTCCATGCATCATCCTCATTTTCATGATGAAAAACTACAAGTCATTCTAGGTCCTAACTATCAAGGTCCTATATGGAGTAGGTATGATCATTTTTCATGCCTTTATGCTCACCCAAAGATCCTTCATCATGGTGGTGTAGTTTCATGAGTGTAGGGATTTATTCTAACTGTCTGTCATTAAATAAACACCCATTGTGTGCCCTATATTTTGGACCATCATTCTCTCTCACATATGAAGGGACCCCCTAATGTTTAAGATGCTTAGTATCATGTATCTCCTACCATTAGGGGCCAACATTCCTAATAACCTTGGATGAAACATGGAGTTTAGCCCAATGTTTTTAAATGTGGTCGGTGGGTGGCCATTGTTTGTTTGTTCCCATTTCAGGATAACGCAATGCGGATTATGTGTTTTGAATTTGGGAAGTAACTCTACTTCGTTGTCATGAAATCCTCACTACTTTATGAATTTTTGGTACCATAATTAATGTTTTTCATTCCCCTTTGTTTAGATTTATTCCAACACCCCTGACGTTATCCCGCTCATGCACTAGAGCATGATGGGCAGAAAACAGTTTGGTTGTTTTGAGAATTCTATTCTCTAACAATGGCCTGGCCTTTTCTTCTAGAAAACATAGAGTGGTTATTTAAACATTAGATGTCTTGTGATTGGGTCATGATGTTGTATGCAAGGGAAATAATTATGCAGTCATCACTTTTTTCTCATATAGGGTACAACCCATGTGAGCTTAGGGACTAATCGCTAGATATTTCACAGATACAATTGAGATATAGAAATCAAATTAGATAGTGGGACTCATGCATGAAACCAAAATATACCTGCAAGTATGAAAGTATGTTTTTTGAGTCTCTTAAAATTACACCCCCCATGTATTAACCCCACTGATAGATGGGTTTTTCTCTTCAACAGAGCATCCAATCTCCACCAAACTCTAGTTTGTGACATCTAGGATTTTCTATCTCTCATTAAGACCATAATATTCTTAAATAGAAAAGGGATGCAGTTCATTTTCCTTTATCTGTGCCTTATCCTCATCAACTTGAATAATATCCATCTCTTATGAAGATTTCCACATCTATTCCTCAGCATTTATCAATATTTCATTAAATTGCGATATGAATTCAGATTGTGCATCTAGGTAAGTAGAATGTTTGTTCACATATGACTTGAAGCATTTGATATATTTTTCCAACATACTAATTTTTCTTGATGATGAAATACTTTCTTTTCTGCATGCCGATACTAAGGCCACACTCGTGTTCCCATATCTTCACTTCCATATAATCTCATATGAGCATATTAGGGCGTTGGACATCCATAGATCTAGTGCACAGTTCGCGGAGCAAGGAATAAAGTCTCCCCATATAGTTTATCCCATATACTTGTGGGGTTTCCTTGATGAAGTACATGATCATTTTCCAAGATCGAAAACAGATGACCTTGATATCCTCTTCATCAGAAGCAGTTTTTTACTAATCCTCTAGGTCAGAAAGTTCGTATGTTGGAAACACCTCTAGAAATTATTCAGTAGGGTCTTATTCAGGTGTCCTGTCAAATAGCCTAGGTTCCATGTACTTAGGTTGAACATTGTCACTGGATTCCATATCAATAATATTGGGTTCTTTCCAACAAACAATCCTCTTTGTTGTTGTGATCACGTTAGTTTGGTCAGTGTAAGCATCTGATTCCACAATTATCGGTGTTCCCCTCAGAAAAGAAGCACAAAGTGCCCCAACCATCCTCACTGGGGTAGCCCACGTCATTTGAAGAACTGTTCATGTATGAAAACATATATATCATTTTTCCTGGTTCATTGAACAGTAGTTACAAATTCTATGAAAAATATAATATACATAGAGATAATTATTGACCTTTCCCTTGATATTCTTCTATTGGAATCCAAGGGTGTGGCTCCCAATACATGTTAGGGGTATCCGAAGACTTCGAGAGAACCACCATGTGTGTCATAGCCCTTCATGATTATACAATCACCATTATCCGAGGTGCATACCATGAAGCTATGTATGATATCAAGTGGGAATGTGTTTTACATATGAGGTTCTCCTATAAAGGGAAAATATCAGTTGAGAAAGCCAAGATAACCTGAATGAGTACACTAGTGGAATGGTTTATGTTTTACCTTAATATCCCCGCCATACTCTTCTAGATATATGGTTTCTACCTCCCGTCCCACTAATGGGATCCCTCTACCAGCCTCTTACCCCTAGTAAAACTCATCTGATTATTTTTGTGTAGGGAACTCTCCCCTAACTCAATAGCGGACAACTGTAGTTTGACTATTTTGTTAAGCAGTACTGTCACTCGGCATGTCACTAATATAAATTACCTTGAATGTTAACAATGTCATCTTGCTTATAAATTTTTCATTCCTCTTCATCTTGAGATACCATAATGCCAGCCTTGGAATGGCCGATCTCTGATAGATTCATTCAAAGATGGTTAAGGTGGTGCCACATCTGGGATAGATTGAAAAATTTTCAATTGACATACCAGATTTTCCAAGCCATCAGGAAATCAACATCCTCAATAATGTCTATGTGTAATAGATTCTACTAGGAGCTTAAGTTAACATCCTGCTGAACCCCCTAGGTGGCCTCCCTTACTCATGGCTCTTATCATTTGGGACTACCAAGTCCACCACTATCTCTTACCTCCCACTCGATGAAAGTCATAGAGATGTCTGACTCATCACTACTATAGCCCCACTATCATGGCATGATCGTTCCCATTTCTATCCACAACCTCGAGGTTTAGGAGGAACCTCTTCACCATCACAGATGGTTTATCCCATCAACATTTACCCTGGGTAGGCTTCCTCCCAACTGTTGTCATATTCATTGAATATCCCATAGATAGATATAGGTGGAGGTAGCTCATTCTTCATTTTTCTATCATACCATGTGAACATGAGATATATCATCCTACACGCATATGGATGGTCCTCAAGGCATACTCCCATTTGGACTTTTAGTTTAAACCTTTTCATGCATCAGATCTAACTCGCATAGTGGTGTGGGGTGTATGGGTCATAGATAGGCTTGTGATCGATCCATGACATCGTTACTATGTCCCAGAAGGCTAGGATATAGGACTTATGATCCTCAATTCATTAAACATCATCAGTAAATACCATTTTTTTCAATTGAAATGGATGGAAGTTGAATTCATCCGCCTTCCATACTCTTTTAGCACTATTGGTGGTGTCAGCTTGGACGAAAATCACCCCACCACATTCAAAATGGCAAGTCATAAGTCTGATCCATGAGGGGAAATAAGGATTGTATATTAATAGATTCCCAGGTGTGCCTCTATCCATCCATACGAGAAATGGGGGGGGGGGTCTATAGAACCTTTGTGGCTTCATTCCCTCATGTATGTGCTACAACACCTTGAATAGCTTGCCCAACACTGAGATCCCCATGTTGACATGATCCCCCATCACCAAAAAGGATTCCATAATAAATATACATGGTTAGACACCTTTGTTCATGTTTTTGATCGGAACCATCCAGTTGGAAATAAGAGTAGAGATCAACCCAAGCCAGCCAAACCACCTTTTTCTACTCAGTGATGACATAATACCCACATAGCTTCTATTTTATTTCCTCCAGGTTTCACCAATAGGAATTATCTTTACTATGACGGTCCCCCTATGGAAAGGTGTGAGGCCTGACTGGTAGCATTTTGGGCACAACCTTCCCATCCGTGACATGATTTGGTGGGATGGTTATGAAATTCTTAAACCAAAACTTGATGTGGAAATCAATCACCTACTGGTTGTCCTTGCCCGAAACTGGATCCATCAGTTCCTTTTCTAGTCACAACATCTGCTCTGGATCACCCCATGTGTTCTATTAAGGGATTAATATGGCGTACATCTCCCCTAGGATCGAAATCCTGAAGAATGTATGATGGTCCTAGAGGAAGATTTTGACCTCCCCGTGGTGAAGATGAAAAGTGTTGGTCCTCAGTGACCACATAATCAACAAAATTTTCATCAATTTTTTGGTTGATAAATGTTGATTTGAGAGGTGTAAACATCTTCACCTATCCATACATGCTTCATCTCTAACTTGAATTCATTGCAGGATTCACAAACCCAGTAAGCCTAGGCCTAGTCCTCCATAAAATTGTCACCATGGTGTAGGTCTCAATAACTAGTCCACCCCTTCTCTAGGTTCTCCAAAGTCGCCTTGATGATGGTGTGGTACTATGGGTGTGATACATTTGTCTTCAGATTCTTCCCATCAACACTATTAACATGCTTTTATAGGAATTCAACATTGATATGCATGTGGTCTTCCAATGTATGACAATCAGAAGCCCTGAACCACTGGTGCTGATATGATGTACTACTGAACCAGTAAGCTACTTCATCCCTACATGATTTAGGGATATGAATTTTATCCCATAGATCAAAGCAATACATAGTAATTATTATTAATAGAGGATAGTTCTTTTGACTTTCTAACAAGATCTTCATCCGTGATTCACGATTTGAATGGATTCAAACATATTCCTTGATTACCAGATTGTCTACTATATCTTCCCTTTGGGCAGCATCAGCAAACCCCACCCCCACCCCCTGATAAACTTCTTGGTTGGAAATTTCAACTAAAGACATTAATATTTTTTCAATATTTAAGATCTCTATTGTAATACAAGATTTCATGGATTGATTATAGAGAACGATAGTAGAGTTTTACCATAGATCTCGCAAATACAACTCTCAAAGCGTACTATCAAAGAGTATATGGACTCACTGTGTAGAACAGAGTAAAGAGAACTCGGTTCGCAAAGAGTGATCACATAGCGCGTGGATATTCACAAATCAAGAGCTCAAGAATGGAGATATAGAGATAGATGAGGAAAAAAGAGGGGTTTTCCTCCATTATTTATATACGATGACCCCTAAGCTTTGTGGAGTGTCTTCCCATGATGAGATTCACAGAATTATCAATCCATTAACCACCTGTCTTCATCCCAATCTAGCTCCACAATCCTGCTTCGTGATCTACCTAAATTTTGGTGATATTCCCTCATAATCCACCCCTCATTTTCCCCTCAGCTCTAATTCTGAGGGGGGGGGGGGGAGGAGGGGAATTGTTTAGTGCCAAAATGTAACAAACCAATGTATTTTTTAATGGAAATTAATTTCTTATAAATATTTCATAATCACATGAAATCACAACATAATGAAACAACATGTTTTATGTGATCTTTAAACATAATATTTTCACTTCTGTGATGTGAATATCAAAAATCTGACATACACGGTTGCAATCAGTAAGTTATTTGGAGTCTGATAAGGAAAAGATAATTTACAGTGAATAGTAAAAAACCCATATGAATAGTAACATACCTTTATGAATAGTGATATAACCTAATTAATAGTAACTTTACCTATAATAGTATATAAATAATATTCTAGTAGAAGTACGATATACCTATGTTTTGAAATATGTTAATAAATGTTTTAAAACTATTTTTTTGAATAAATTATGATTTTAGTTAAATATTAAATAAAACCTAATTTGAAATTTATTTTTTAAAAATGGACTTCATTTTTGGATTCTATACATCAGAAAATTGTTAGGGTGGATTTTTTGTATTTTTTTGAAATACATGAATTTTTTATGAATAGTGAAATGCTGTAAAATATCATACATAAAAATTATCAGTTAAATACACTATTTATGACATCATAAGTGATATAAGACCACTTTTTTAGAAATCACATGAAATTATTAATTTTATTGTTCTTGGAATCATCAATATTTTTGGTCTTGAGGGAAATTAATAAACTGATGATTAAAGAATTAGGAAAACCCTTATCTCCTCCAATAAAAAAACGCCCCCTCATTCCCTTTTCTCTTCACTCTTATAAGACATGATGATCTACAAAATTCTTCTAAAATACCCTTCCGTGGTCACTCCCCACGTCCAAGAAGCTCTTTTTTGATTCCAAGAGAAAAAAACCCTTCCCTTAATGAGGTTCTCAATGAGGTTATTTCAAGAGGTAAAACACATTTCATTCTCATTTAGTTTCATTCCAATTTATCTTATTTAGTTATCATATCATCACCTCCTCTATCCAAATGAACATGATATATCCTGTATCATCTATATTCTATAATTATATCATGTTAATTGATGAACTTTTATTTATATCATTACTCTCTCTCTCTTTTATTTTATAAACAAAATAAACATCCATGAGGTTCTAATTTATAACCTTCCTGGATAATGATGTTTTGTTCTTCAATTTCTCCTTCATTACTACTCATGAAACAATTTTAATGGTTTATAAATACTGTAATATATTTATTATAAAAGGATTAATATTCATTAAATAGTATACGTAAATATTATTAAATCGTATGGCCAAACTAGTTCCTAATAATCAAAACACCGCTAAAATAATCTATGTTAATGTCATAAATATTCCATCTAATGATTCATCCTTTTTATATGTAACCAAATTATAGAAATGACCATTATCACTTTTGTATGTTCATAAATAATATTTAATTTCAGTTTCTGAGATTTTCAACCATTCCACATGAACTCCAATACTTATGTACAAGTGAACCGATTTTGAAAATAATGAAAACGAACACCATGTAACGATGATTTCAATATAATAACTAACCAATAAATGAATAAATGAACTAAATATAATTATGATAAACTATATACATGTCTAATAGGTTCTCAAATAATTTATTAATAAGTCTAATTTTATATTCTATGACTTTAAGTTAAAGAGTGTAACACCTTCAGACTTATGGTAAGGGTTTTCACCGGAACCTCAATTTTCATTCGGGTTAACTTTTTTGTCTACTTACCTCAATGATGTTATTATGTGTTATTGTGTACTCATCATAAATTAATTTTTGGGTCTTTTATATATTTTTAGCAACCATAATACTTCCTTATTTTATTGATGGTTACAGGTTTTAAATGGAACATTCAAAATTATTTCCAAAATACAAGTCTGATTCAAGAAAATTTCTCAAATCCTTAGCTATATTAAAGGGAACACTATAATATGTTTTTTAGAATCCATTAACATTATAAAATATCTCATTTTAATATGAAAATAATATATTACTTTAGTTTGGATTTTATACAAATACTTTTCTAAAAGAACTCTTATTTCCAAAATAAATGAGCATTCACCTCATAAATTAATCTATGATTTTAGAAGAATATTTTTGTCTGTTTCAACAATCTTGTTGATTGTTATGTATTTCTGGGAATAATATCATATAAAATAAAACTCCATATTTAATTTAATGTATTATTATTAGTTTAATTGTGGATTTCCATCATAAAACATTCACCAATTTACTCTGAATGGTTAACATTTAAGATTAATATTCAGGGAAAGTTATTTAAATTTCATATGTGTGTTTCAATATGAATGTATATGTTGTTTATATATATCCCCACACATATGAGAAATTAATTGAACTTATTATGTGATATGTGGGGCCAGTTATATCCCCTCTATACATCGGTAGGTCTCATGAATCAAATAAATGTAGAATTGGCCAATGCCTTTCACAATTTGATATATGGTTTTAGCCGAGGACATAATAATTTTTAGAATACTTGGCTGAGGCCTTGAAAAAATGTTTCATAATGTCCGGCATATGAACTTACATCACAATGAAGCTAGTAATTGAATGTTCATGTGGTTATTCATCAAGTATAATACCCATGACTATGTTTTATTATGGATGTGTTTACTCAACACATATTTCTGCCATAATATGTTCGTGTTGATTATTTTTAATGTAATTTGGTTCATTTATTCACCATGACTAATGTTTATGTTTATGATATATTCCTTTGAATTACTTACTTTTACTGCTTGTTTGACCTCACCCCCTTTCTTATGTTTCATTTTCCCATGATATGAAGAAGTAAGTTATGAGTGACATGCTGGCATAATCTAGGGGTAAGGGCTCATAAATATTTTAAGGCACTTTCTCATGATGTACACCCTTGGTAATATATAGGAGGATATAATGAGAATGAGGCCCACCAGTAAGAAATCAACATTTAATAGTGTCATAGGATGTTCCTATATTAGGAGGTGTGTATTGGTCCTTGGACATTAAGATTATTATTAATGGGTATTACAACTAGTCCACATATATGTACTGAAAAAATGTGATGACAACCTATTTATTGCGAGGTAAGATATGTTGGGTACGTCCCGAGTAATACCGCATTAATAGATAATGCGAGAAATAATTTTTCCCTTCTATTCCATAATGGATGTTGATATCTCAGGCCCTTTAATGGAATTTATGCAGACTAAATAAATCCATGTGCATGGTGAGAATGGTCATGTTCAATTCTGGGAAGTTAGATAAAGAGTAATCAAGCATATGGGTTGTTGGCACTAGCATGAAACCAACATGATAAGAGATATATAGACAAATGGATTACATAACATGGAAAATGATCATATGAGGTGAAACGTCATTGCGACGTTAACTTCTTTCTCTATGGGTGCATTGGCTTGTTGCTAGAAGGTAACCTTGGACTTTAGGTAGGCTCCACCTAGTGACACTAAGAAAGAGGCCTTGTGGGTCACACGCAATGTGTATCCAAGTATGTCAGTTAAATTTTAATTTAACAAGTTGAATAAAGATTCTTCCTGATTGTAGTTTAATAATTATTCACAGATGCCTAATAACATTTATTTCAACACTAGTTATTCTAGAGAATATATTGTGGAAAAAATTATATATTTATAAGAGAACAACAGAGCAATATTTTTTTAAGAAAAAAATAGTCATTATTCAAGGTATAATACATGTGGTGTAGGAAATAACGAAAATGAAAAAAATACATGCCATGTATGTTAATTTACATTCTATGTAGTTTTTCATATAATTTGAGAGAAATAATACTATTTATTTAACTAATTAATATTAGGTGTAATTATTTGGGCCCATGTAACGTAATAATAATAGTAAAATGCTATTATAGGACATGGGGTCTTACTATGAATTAAATGAAAAAAATAAATACAATTGTGTAATTGTTTTTTTATTATTCTATGTATTATAAATCCTAATTACATTATTCTTATTATGCCGAGCCATTATTTGCGTTTGTGGCAAACAGATTGGTAGAAATCACTCTATCTAAGAGACAATTCCATTCCTCCATGATTTATCACATGTTACGAGAGAGATCATCCACCACCAAATCAACGAGATAGCTTTTGAAGAAGCTCTCACGACGATCGAAGGAGGTCATCCCAAGCGAAGGATCTTTTGTGCTAGAACTCGGAGATCCCTTCAGAGATACCCAGATATACATGGAGCATGTGTGGATCATCACTTGAGGATGTCAACACCTGTCTTCAGCATCGCAATGATGGATCCCAATTTATCATGTCAAGAAGCATCAATAGAGAGATAATTGCATCGAGGTAACTATTTTCATTTAATTAAATTAATTATAACCAACATATAATGATCCTATCTATGGTTTCGAGACTTCCCTATATTATATTTGTTCTTCAATCTATTATTATGATTTGACATTTTATCATCATGACATATCTCAAGTTTATCATTGTTAATGGTAAAATTAAGGTTGGGTACACCCATCCATTTGATTCCACTTTGACCATAACCTACATAAACTATGTCCCTTTACTTCCACATAATTATTATATAATAATGAGAAATAACAACAATAATATAAACCACTAATGTTAACTTGAATTGTTATTTACTTTTTTACCTCTGTCTTTTCCCTCATCACATAACTCTGTAGAATAATGAACAGTACACTTCTTCACTAAAATAAACATAAACACCCCCCATCAGTCCTTTTTCAAAATATCATAATCATATTATTTCTATGAAAATTGGAATATATAACAACCTCTACTTATTCTTCTTCTTATTCCGGGAAACAAAACTTCACTGGATAACTTATATTCTTATAGCATCAAAACATAAACCATTTTTAGAGAAATATCATTGATGGATCTAATATTCTCCTCAATACTGAAAGGTTTTACTATTTTATATAGTATTGACACTCAAATGTCAGCAAAATGATTTTTCTATATGATATTGACTTTCTCAAACATCCAATTCCTTCAAAATAATATATATATATATATATATTATTTAGTGTTTGTTTTTTAATATTTCATCATCTTCCATTATCTAATGATATCTAAAAAATTTCATAGCACTATGAAATATATTTCATTTCTAGCCATAGAGAATTTATTTTGAATTCAACTTTGAAATTCAACTTCAAATCAAATAACATTAGTCAACTTTTTTCCATTGTATTATCATATTTATTATTCATTCTCATTATTCTTAAAGTATTTTAAAGGTACTTTGTAGTGGAGAATAATTTTATACAGTGTGTATAAGATGTAATTTTATAACTACTCATTATTCAATGTGTCAACCATCTTATACCCTTACCTGAAACCAAAATATCATTTTTTTGTTTAAAACAAGAACAAATTACACTTGTAAAATCTATAATTTTACTACCTTCATAAATATAAATTCTAGAAAAGAGTGATTTTTGATAGCATGACATTTCATAGGAAATTCTCTTTCTGTACACTTAATATCTTACATTGTATGGGTATCTTATAAGATCATTTTGTATTATTTTTTCCATTATCTTAATTGAATAGAATCATACATGTTTTTCATATTAGGTATTTAAGTATCTTATAATAATCTAAAATATTAGGAAACTATGTTATTATATGTGATTAGGATTTCTTAGTAAGTCATGTATATATCATCTTGATGTTTTTTTAATTATTTTCATAATAATTTAATCTTCTAGATAATTCTCATTTCATGCAACATTGAATATAACTTATGTAATATAAAATCACTATGTCTAGATTATTCTTCACAAAAAACATGATATTATTTCAATAAAAATAAAACATAGATTATATTTTAGTAGAAGAAACACTATGATTGGATTTTGTTGCCTATAATGGTGAATTCATTCTATATATTTTGTTATATGCAAGGTTTTGTTTTATAGAACTACAATATAAAATAAATATTTATATTAAAATATTAATATAGTTAACACATAGTTTTTTAAATTTATGTTATGGATAATATTAACTAAATTATTAACATATTATTTACACATGTATATAAAAGTAATAAATTATTATCATTTATTTATAAATGAAATTATGTACTATTTTTATGTAAATAAATTATATTTTTAATAATAATATTTTTCGATGTAAAAACACAATTTTATCTCAATAAGTTATTTCATTAAAGGAATGTTTCTATTTAAATTTATTTATTATATATTCTATAAAATATTTTGATACTCATCTAATAGATTTGATAAGTATAAGATAATAATAAATCCATTTTTATGAATAAAAGTATCTAATTTTATAGAAAATAATATTACCAAATTTTAATGGAGGTCAATTTTCAAATTTAAATTTTGAATATTTTATAAATTAAATTCTTAAAAAATACATATAATTTTAAAAATAATAATATAAAAATTTACATTTGGTTATTTTTGGGTATTTTTCTGATAATGCTTTTTGTTAAATAGTGAAAAGCACTCAAATTTTAATTGGAAGCTATATTTGCATCTAATTAATTTATATAGATAAATTATATATTTAATTTGTTTTAATGTGTATTTATATAAATTATATATCTTTTAATAGAATTTAATTAAGTGTAATCAATTTCAAATATAAATTTAATATAAAAAAATTCATAATTTCAAAA
The DNA here is from genome assembly GCA_963277665.1 of Viscum album. Classification (NCBI taxonomy): domain Eukaryota; kingdom Viridiplantae; phylum Streptophyta; class Magnoliopsida; order Santalales; family Viscaceae; genus Viscum; species Viscum album. The sequence continues at coordinate 884,466,505 of OY728139.1, read as the reverse complement.
AATTTCTCATTAAAACCCCTTTGTCTCATCTCATCACCGAGATTAATAATAACTTAATTTATACTAATTTTTTTGAATTTGAAAAAATGCGTTAAATATTTTTAATAATAAAAATTTACAATTTATATTATGGAAAACATTGTTTTGACCCAAAAGACTAGTGAAATTAATTAAAATTAATTTAAACGAATAAGGTAAAAAGAAGATTACATAGAGGTTAAAATTAAACTTAAGGTTTCAAATAACCTAAAATAATGTAAAAATAAATGTTTTGGAAATATGTAGACTATATACTACATTTTAGATAAAATATATGATTATTATTAGCACATTATGTAAAGGAGTGTTTTCGATAGTGTTTGAATTTTTACATTTATAAGAATGCCACTCGTCCCCCATTTTAAAAGGGTGCTCATCCCTCACATCTTTACACCTACCAATCCCTTAAGATATTCCAATAACATACCAAACAAGCTCCCAAAATATTAAATTTCTTATTATAATAATCCGTTTTTAAATTAATCAAATATGGGAAACCCCTTGGTTCATACCAAATGAAGTTACTCAAATAAGCGGTAACATCCTTCAAGAAGAAGTGTTATTTTAAATCTTTCTAAAACAGTTAAATTATTAATATTCTATGATTATATAATTAAATCTATATACTACATAAAATGAGATGTTTTTATGTTAATTTTACAATATACTCTTACACACTCTTCCATCAAATGGGATACAAAATCATCTTATGTGTGTATGGAAGACTTCCATCATGTGAACCAATGTCATTTGTTGTTGCATTACAAGCTTTCACAAGTAGGAATAATGATGTACATAATATTTTTATATTTTTTATACCATATTTATGATTTATTTATTATTATAGGATTATTACATATCACATGAAACCATGATATAAATTTTTTGGAAATACGGTAAATTTATTTATGGATATGTTGACTACCTCACCCTCAAAGCGATTTGATTAATTCACAAGTTACATAGAATGTATTAAAGATGATTTTAGTAAATATATTTATGATATATATGACATAATAATTTTACTATAATGATAATATATATATACATATACATATACACATATTTAATTCAATTTTTTTCTCTCAATATGATAAGAAAAACAAAAATAATGTTCATGTGTACATATGACCTACCGTCTCCATGAATAGTGTATTATATTTAATTTTTCTATAATTAATAGATTATTATAAAAAATTGCATACATAATATATATTATATTTCAATCATGTTTTAAATTATTGTAATAAATAAATCATGATCTATATAGGAGGATCAAAAAAAAAATTAAAGAATATACAAAAACCCTGAAGCAGTTATTTCCCAAAACATAACATTAATGTGAAATTATTAGTCAGTGGTTCATATAAAGTTTTATTAAATGATAAATTGTATGATATATAATAATTCAGTTTTGGGATATAATTATAATACACTTATACTTATTAAATATGATGTTATAATGTGTACAAAAAAGTCAATACTTAAGGTAACAATTTCTTGTCTCACAATTATTTCTATGAGATATATGATATATTCACATATTCTTCTTATTGATTGTTGTATTTAATTCCATATAAAATTTTATTTCATGAATTTAATTTATATAATTATTTTAAAATTTTCAATTGATTTTATTCATTCCTGGATCTCATGAACTAAATGTCACTCAAGTAGTAAGGGGATTTATAAACTCATTTTATTTCTTAGAGACTTATACCATATTCATAAATAAATTATTTTTTGTGATATAAATACTAAATAGGAAATTATTTAATGATTACTATACTTAATTTTATAGTTATTTTCATATACATTTTATGATGTCTCTTTCATGGGGATTATGGTTCATATTTTACCAAATTGGTAAAGAATATTGGCATTGATTCTCCATCATTGAGACAAATATCATCTTATTAACCTATATACTTTTAATAGGTGTATATAATAACTTTTGATAGGATATATCATGAATATAATAGTTTTAATGTTATTATGAACTTCATATAATTTTATTATTTTCAGGGGTTAGGATTCAATGTTTACCAATGTGGTATGAGTTTATTGGTATAATCATATCATTTATCAAGAATTGTTATGATTGTGGTTATATTGATGAAATTTAATGGCCTATATCTCATATAATCTGGATAAATTTTTTATCCTATATTAATTCATGATATTATATTTTAATGGTAACATTTTCCCTTTTTTAATTAATATAGCGATGATTTTTTTAATAAAATCCAATATAATTTCTCTCTTGAATAAAAAATCAGTTTTATTTGAAACACATGTTTCGTAAAAAAATAATTTTAATTTTTTTTTAAATGATATTTAAAATAATTTTAAAATAAATGTATTTTAAAATTTTATTAGGTTTTAAAAATTGTTTTACTGTTTTTCAAATTATACTTTATACTTTTTCAAATGTAATATTCAATGAATGTTATTAAAATGATATCTAATATTTATTTTTAATATTTCAATATAATATTCAAAGAAAATTATTTCATTATTTTATATAATAAATTATAAATTTTCAATGTTATTTTTATGGAAATGTGTTTCATTGATTTAAAAGATTGCATTACATTTTTTCAATTCTAATTTCAATGGAAATGGTTTTCAAAATGTATTACATTTGAAAAATAAATAAATTTGGAAAGGATATTTTACTCATGAAATGTTATTAAAATATATTTGAAAATTATTTTTAATCCATGATGATATAATTTTGTGTCAAATATTCCTAAATAGAGATATGATCCATGAATAACATTAATATTATTTCTGTAAATGGTTTATGTTTTGATGGAATGCCATTTATTACACCAATTTCTCTTTCACAGTTTATACTGTGATAACATGCATATGAAAGAACTATGATTTACAAGTAATGATTTGATGGAATGATTATGAAACCTTTTTATTTTCTCAAGGTTATTTTATTTTTACATGTTTATGATACCAATTATATTTCTTGGGTTATGATGTGATATTTATAAAGCTTATCTTTTTTAAGTAACATGATATTATTAATGTTTTTTATCTTATGGAACATGTATATTTAATTTCATTATGTAAAATTTGGTACAAATATATCCATACAATTAATTGGGTAATTATTTACATATCACGATATATACATGTATGAAATGGGGAGGGAACCCAATTTATTAAAAGACTGTATCCACTATGATGGTCTAGGGAGTGAACCCTGACTACAATGATGGTATTGAGAGTGAAAATTGACTACTAATATGGTATTGCGATTAAACATTGACTGATATGGGGGTATTGGGAGTGGAACATGAATACAATTATTTTAAATTGGTAGATGGGCTTCTCGCCCTATAGGAAAAGGTGTAACTTGAACAACTATAAAGAAAGGGCTATAATGGGGGATGTTGGCATCTACAACTTAGTAGGTACATCTCCATGATGTGTCCTAGTATACTTTAGAAATTATCATTTAATTAGAGGTAATGATATTTAATTCTTATATTTATTACAAAATTATATGTCATATGCCTATGATATGATCTAATGACTCTTGATATTTGATTTTCTAATGATTCATTCCTTATGAACTGCCAATACTTATTCCAGAAATCATGATTTTGATCTTATATATTTGAGGTATGATATTAAAATGATATTATCTTGTTTTCATTCCCTTAAGTTCAAGTTATTCTTTCATATAACCTTTACTATCCCTTAATGATAACATCACCTCACCCTTTCTTATGTTTTCTTTCCCCATTTTATGAGGAAATGATATGAGTAGGACTACTAAAGGGGAAGACCTTTGTGGGAAACATTGAAGAGCATTCACCAAGTTAGAATATTGTGTTACATGATTCCTAACACATTACACTATTATAGTCCTCAGGAATTTAGATTTTTAATGTTCCGAATATTCTCCTAAAATGATGTAATATCCATCTATGTTAATCCTTTATTACTATAGTTTGTATAAAAGGGGTGTTTAGTCAGCCATTTGAAACTATGATGATAATACATTAATGAAATCCATAGGAAAATATCTATGTACGTTTCTAGAGATTTATCTAAGGATAAGTATAAGGTTTCATATAATTAAAAATATGTTTCATGATTTAGTCATCCTATAATAATTTTTTCATGATTATGTGGTTTTCTTCTATGATAATTGTTTCTCACATGATGTGTTCTTTATTTAGAGAATGGAATGAAATAGAAGGTATTGGGTTAACAATGATATTTTAAAATCTATAATGTATAGGCATTATGAAAATCCATTCCCTATGTATAAATCCCTTGAAGAGAACCATGAAGGTGGATCATGTATTGGTCATACAGATAAAGATAAAGAGACCTCAAATGAAATGTGTATGGTATGTGATGTTCTAAAATTAATTTTTACATTAAATGTAAGAAACATTATTAAATTGTGGTTTATTAACCATAAGAAATAATTCATATTTATTATTCTAAGAATGATTTATTAATGAATAAGATGATCAAGGATATGTAATGGTTTAAGTCTAAAGATGGATGATTGAAGTGCATATCTATTAGAATTCAATAATTATGTTATATTAATCATGAATTAAATGTTTTCCAATAATGATAAGAAAAATATATTAAATCGTGTTGAGGTATTAGAAAAGTGATGTAATGGATATGTTATATTATAATTAAGGTTAGGTTACTCTTAATGTGTACCTGATGTTTAGAAAAATGGGTTTATCTAGGATGTAGAGATGATTGATTAAGATAATGTAAATTGGATTGTATCAAATACCATAGAACTGATAATGTATTTGTTTAAAAATTGGATTAGGTAATAATGTATAGATTTTATGAAATTATTTTATTTAATTAATATATCCAATAATCTAAATTCTATGTATGGAATAAAGAAGCATGATTTTTTTCAATATATTTTTATATTCATTTGTATTATTACAATGTTTGTAATAAAATACATGAATAATATATTCACATGTTTAGAATGTGATAACCAAATGGTAATTTATTATATATGGGGGATCAATGTTAAAAAATTAACTAACCTTACTTCCAAAGTTGCGTATTTTCAATTTTTAAGGGATAAAAGGTTAACCTTTTTTTGAATGGTTTATGTTAATATTTATAGGAAATTTTAGGGATTAATTTATTATCTCTCCATATGATGATTTATTCATATTGGATAATCTATGATTACAATTTTTTGTGAAAAAAAGTTTTACGAATGACCTATAATTATATTTATCATTCGCATGATCTTCTAATGCTCCAGAAATGAAAAAATCACCTTGATTTCATTAAATAAGATATGATGTTGAAATTGATCAAGTCCCAATAATGGGTATTATTGTTCAGAAATCATGTAATTATATCATCTCATGAAAATTATTTATCTTTAGGAAAATTGTCTTGAAATATAATTTTTTCCTATGATCTTCATTCATGATGATATCAATTACCATTTTCGAGCCTATTTGATATATTGAATAGTAATCATTATATTTATATTGAACATTATCTCTATCATTCTCCATAATAAATTGATAATTATATTTCTCTTCAATTTTCATTTTTTAACTTTTCACCTTTTTTCTCCTATGTAAAAATATAGTTATGAGTTACATTGGGAAACTATTATGTTCCCAACAATCATTTTTAATTGATTTTTTAAAATTGATTTTTTACAAAGAGGGTTTCTATGAAAGGAAATTTCATTTATTAAAACATTGATGACCCAGATGAATGTTGAGGGAAAAATAAATTTTAAGGGGTGTAGAATGTAAAACAATGAGTTTTGTGATTTTTTTTTCATATAATTAAAATTTTCTATATTGTTTCATCTCATTCAAAACTAAATATAGCTTTTGTTATATAAAAATAATATAACTATCTTGAATTTCACTAAAAAACATGTTAGACATGTACTATATGAAACACTTAGATTACATTTCGATACATGAAACATTATTTTTTCCTTGTGTTAAAAAAAATGTTGAGTTCCCTCGATAGATTGTCTTTCATGTGAAGCTTAGTTTTACCAAACTACAATATAATATTAATCTTGTTATTAAAATATTAGTATATATTAAACCTAGATATTGAAATGGATGTTACAAATAATACTAACTAAAGTGTGAAAATAGTATTTTTACATGTTTTTGAAATTAATCATTTTCATATAAATTAGTTATAAAGAAATTTAAGAACTATTTACTAATAATGAAATTTTATTTTTATGTAAACCATTTATCTATGTATAAAACACATGTTTATCTATATAAATTAAAAAATCACTTTTAATTAATGTTATTAATAAAATTAATATATATAAGATTCAATAATGTTTTTACAGTTATCCCAAAGAAATTATAGGTATAAGAGGAGAATAAATCGAATTTTATAAATACAAAGATGTATTTTTCTAAAAGAAAATTTTATCACATTTCAATAGTGCACCAATTTGTAATATTAATTTTGAAAATATTATAATTATTTTTTAAAAAATAATTTTCATTTTATAAATAAGAATATAAAAATTAAAATTGGGTATATTTTTCTTCTTTTTCAAGGATGTTATACTTTTTGATAAATAGTGAAAAATATTTTAATTTTATTTAAAAAATATATTTTCATACTATTTAATTATATAGTCAAATAATATTTTAAATCTATATTAATGTATATTTAGAAAAAATATACATTTAATTATTCAATTAAGGTAATTGGAATCAATTTCATATTAAAATTGTATATAAAACATATCAAACTTATGAATATTTTCACTTTCATCAAAATTTTCCTTGTCCCATCTCTAGGATAAATTTGAAATTATTTTCTTCTGCTTATGTGTTATAATTCTAATATTGGACTCCATATATGTAATAATGATAATTTTTATTTCTATTATGGAAAACATGATTTTGACAAGCGATTAATGTAAATGAGTTTACTTTGTGGTTAAACATTTACTTATGATGAAAAATAACATTGATATGAGACCAAAATCTATTGTATAGACATATTTATAAAATATCCTACCTATTAATCAAAATTATCCATTATTTTAGTCACATTATGTAATAAATAACTTTTAATTTTTTTCACCATTTTTTTACAAGAATGTAAATTCTCCACCATTAAAGTGAACTCACCTCCTTCTCTTCTTCACAGCTCTAAAGAATTTTGTTTTGGCCAAAAAATAACAAAATATGATGAAAAATTCCCAAATATAATAATATAAGTGTCACTTGGGTAATAAATCCTTCCAATATTTCCCATTGTGAAATCCAAATAGAGTTACCAAAAGATAACATAACATTCTTCAATAAGCGCTTTTGTTTTATTTCTTTGTCTACCCCTTATGGTATTCTAATTATATGAATATATAATTAACTAATTATACTAAATATGTTGAGATATTTTAAGTTCACGATAATAAATACACTAACACAAAATTCTATCAAACGGGATACACGATCATAGTCAATGTGTACAATAGTCTATAGCCTCAGGAATTGATGTTGTTCATTCTACCATTACAACCATTCATGGTTGGTAATTATTATGGAATTTCTATTTATATATTATATAAATGATATTTATGATTTAAATATGCATCTATAATTATTATATAACACATAAAATCATTTTTTCCATTTTTTATGAATAAGATTAATCCGTTTGTGGTCTTGTAGACTATCACCTCATCAAAGCGATGAGATTCACTCACCCATTACATGTAATATATTATGGATAGTTTTAGAAACAATTATATGATATAATGAAATTAAAATACTATATTGATGATAATATATATATATATATACAAATATGTCATTTAATTTTCTTTCAATATGATAAGAAAAATGAAAAAACATTCATTAGTACGTAAGTCTTGTAGTTTCCATAAATAGTGTATTCCATTTAATATTTTTAATATTTATAGAATATAAAAAATACTTATATACTGAATATATATAATATTTAAATCATTTTTACATTCTAAGAATAAATAAATTCTGATAAATGAAATATGATAAAGAATAAATAAACATAACATATATAAAAAAACATTACGGTTATTAACCGAAACATAACATTAACAAAAAATTATTAAAAAAAGAGTAATATAAAGTCATAATAAAATCATATATGGTAGGATATATAATAATATGATTATTTTATATATTTACAATAAATATATAATTATTATGATTTTTTTTGAATAGTTACAAATTAAATCCGCACTTAAGGTAAGGGTTTTATCGTCTCACTTTTATTTCATTGAGATATATGATATATTCACGACATATAATGGTTGAGTTGTGTACATAAATACTTATGAAATATTCTATCATGAACAATATTTATTTATTTATATTATAATTTTAATTCTTTTATTATTTCATGGATCTCACGATTCAAAAGAAACTCAAGTAATAATGGGATTTCTAGTCTCACAATTATTTTTTGTAGTAATCATGCCATATTCAAAACCCTTTTATTTTGTGTAGTGAATATACTACCCATGAATTATTCTATTAGTTTTATCTATTAATTTTTCATTATTTAAATTTTTATTTTATTATATCCCTTTTAGAGGGGTTTATGGTTCAAAATTCCACAAATTGGTAAAGTAATTTTGTTTCAATTTACCTTCTTTGAGACCCATGTCATGTTATGAAAATATTTTCTTTTATAAGATGTCTATTACCCCAGTTTCTTGTATGTAACAATTACTTGATTCTTTTCATGGTTATAATGTTTATGGGTGACCAATGGAAGATTTGGGAGAACATTGGAAATATTTTTTAAGAAAAACGGATGTCGCGCGAGCAGCGCACGGTTGGTCTAACCATATGGAAAAACAATGTATTTTTTGTGCTTGTGAGGTAGTGGATATTAACCGGTTGGAGAAAATTTAGGGAGACTGTGCGAGGAAGATATGTGAGGGACTTACTAGGAATTATCTAACACATGGTTAGCGCATGGTTTGTCTAACCGTGTGAACTAATCGTGCAGACGTTTAAGTGGGTTCCTAAAAAAGTGGATCTCACCAGTTTTTTTGCCTCTAAGTGGATACTTTTTTCTCCAATGAATCCATAAGTCAAGATTTTGTTTCCCCTAATAAAAAATAAGGTTATTACATCAATATTGAGGTGATCTGAAGGATTCCCTAGGTGAATTGAAGTCGGATTCTTGAGGTATGTGATATTTCTTCTTAGTTCTTGATCAGTTTTTTATATCTATATAGATCTACTTCTAATATTCTATTTATTTCATATATATATATATATATATATATGCCCATTATGGTTAGATCTAGGTTTGGGGATGCCAAATATGATGAGATTTAGTCTTTTTCTTGCTAGGAGAAGAGATACATGGCAGGTTCTTGGATAATCGACGAAGTTTTCATGTACGTTATCATTCATTGGGGTTTTCATCAAAACCTTCATGGTAGAAGGATTATTTCATTACTATACTTATCATAACTGATTTTAATTCTATCAATATGTATTTCTGTCATTGAATTGATTGTTATTTGGTTTATGAACACTTATTTGATGCCTTATTGAGTGATGGTTGTAAAATCTTAAAAATTTGTGATTTTAAATGAGTGCTTTGGTTCTTTGTTTTAAAATATGGCTTTTAAAAAGGTAATTCTTTGGATAGATGGAAATTATATTTTTTTTTTCTCAATAAAATGGAATGTTTTATTGAAATGAAAAGTTTCATTGAAATTGGTTATGCATTGTATTTCGATAAAAGTATAGTTTTATTGAGGTGGATTGTTTTGGTAATGTAAATATTTGGAATGAATGGAGTCAGTGAGATTTACTAGTTAATATGCCTTTAATAAGGTATGAGTAACACATGGGTACTGGAGAAGAGACCTTGGATCAGGGGAGTGTGTCATTTAAACATATGGTGATTGGATGAGATACCGCTCATGAGTATGGAACAGTCAAACGAAGCATGCATGTGTGGTTGTGTGGTGAACTATGGAATAGGTATCCCAAATGATAAGTAGAATTGGTTTTGAAGATTTAGTTTGTTATTTTTCTGGAAAAAACTAGATGGAAATTGGTTTCATTTATTTTTGTTTTCACTTGGTTGCAAATTTTTTTTAGAAATTCTTTTTAAGTGGCTATAATCTGTTTTGGTAAATTTTTTTATAAAAACAATTTTATATAAATTTTTATAAATTTTATATTCTAGTCGATTGAGTTTTGAAGTCATTGGGGAAACCATACTGTGTTTTATACTCACCCCTACTTTTGAACATTGGTGATTTTTCAGATGTTATCTTTTGGGATAGAGGCAAAGGTAACTTTTCCCACATTTTTGGTACTACCTTGTGATACTTGGGATGTTTAGTGATTGTGGAGATTGGAGCTTGTGGAGAGTCTTTAGTTGTTTATCCATTTTGTACTTTGATACTTTTTATTCTTCCATTGTTTCACTCTTTGATATGGTTTTGATATACATGATGTTGTTAAGTTGTATTTATTTTGTTCATGCATCATATAGTAAAAGGTTTGGTTATGGTTTTTTGGTTATTTAGTTTATTTAATAAAGGGAAATTCGTCCACAACCTGTATGTGAAAACCATAGTAATTTATTCCCATCCTTGGGCATATTTGGGATTTCCCTTAAGTACATGTAATGACTTGTTGTGCTCTCAAGACAATGAAAATTGGTGGGTCGCTACAAATGGTATTAGGCTGGTCCTTTCTTTATGGTATAAATATAAGGCCCCAACCTTAAACCTTACTTAATATTGAATTAAAAGAATAATTACCATTTATGATCTTTTCAAGTTTATAATTTTATAGAATTAGATCATAACTATTACATCTCAAATGATTACACAGTAGACACTTCTACAATGTTTCCGTTTTTTTCAAAACATGAAATCTAAAAAAAAGTCATTTCTAGTTCTATATTTATGAAAGCATGACTTTTCCTTGATCCCATCCTTGACCCTATTTCACATTATGTCCTTTGAAAAACATTTAAAAAAAATTACGGTGAGCATAAAAAGCTCAGTAAGGGATACACAAAGAAGGATAACTATTAGTTTTTTAAAACAACTAGTAAACCTCGAATACTTTATCAAAGTAATACTTTTCACATTTATGAAATAGAAAGTACTCTTCATTGAATAAAAGATCATTACTTACCCATTTGTTACCAAAAAATTACCATAAAACCCATATAAAGTACACATAACATATAAAGGAAACTTGGGACATAAACATACTTAAATGGAATAACCATACGGTTGACTTCCACACATGTCACTTAATAGAATAGCCATAAGGCCGACTTCCATACCCAATGCATTAGAGGTTATAACGTAACCACCTATCCTGGTATTCATGACACCACCCTTCATATGGATAATCACGTAACCACTTGTCAAATGTCCAAGTACCATTATAAAATCATAAAAACATAAAACAAAAATAATGGAAAGAAAACATTTCCACATTTCAAACACAATATATCACTTAAATATATTGACATAAAAAATATATTATAAAATCCATTTTCAATACCAAAATACATAAAAGTGTATATGATATTTATTTCATTTTGAAAAACATCACGGCTTGTTGAGGAAGCCAAAGATCAAATAATACTCACGGCGGCGGAAAAGGTCATTGTCACCGCATACGTTAAAAAAACATTCATTTTTGTCATTTTGTAAAATGCTTTGTAGAAAAATATTACTTTTGTATAAAATTAAAATTCAAAGGGGTTTATACACCGTATAAAAGAAAGCCTTGTATTAGAACAAAATATGCCTCAATGAAAGGAGATTGAGATGAAGTCTCTTACCTCCTGTCCGACGTAACTCGATTGCTCTTTAATCTCCTGAATAAAAAACTAAAGTTAATTTATACTTGCTTAAGAACATTTTTCAAGTTTATTATTCCTTTTATATAACTTATTTCCATGTTATAAACATTATGTAATCATTTAAGTTAATAATGTTCGTTTTGTTGATATCTGGTTCATAAGTCAAAAATGGACATCCCACAATTACATGTTGTTCATGTGGTCAAAGGTTCATTATATCCAGAATGATAATAATGATTTGGATATCATATATATCATATATATCCATAATATACATGTATTTATAATATTATATAACATTTAGAGGTATGAAATGAAATGCACCGTTTATGGAGACGGTAAGCCGTACGTACGCATGAACGCTGCTTTCATTTCTATTCCGTATTTAATGGAGTGAAATCATAATTATATAAGGGTATTTTATAATTACAGTATAAAATCATATATAATAACATTAACTTCATCCTTTATACATCCCACATATGGAATTAACGAATCAAATCACTTTGAGGGGGCGGTAGTCCACATTTCCTAAAATGAAATTATCGTGTTTACCCACAATGGAAACCATAAAGTTATGGTACAAATGAAAAATACATAAGCATAAAGAAAATAATAACATAATATATATCATATATAAATATAGTGGCATATTAATGGCCACCATGAAAGGTGTTAAAGGATGATTGAACAATCATCGTTCCATGAGGTAGAAAATCACCAACCACGGAAACAGTATGTTCATTAACCATTAGACGAAGATGTGTGTAGGTGTAGCTCTAATACATATCATAAAAAAATCATAGTATTTTGAATATAGTGTTGTTGTTACAAAATAAAGTAATAAAAAGAGTTTATGGGGTTGGAGAAGCAAAATAAAACATAAGAACACAAGAGAAGGCACTACCTTTAAATCGGGTAACTCTTTTTGATTTGAGCTCAAAGGCTTCCTAGGAAAGACTTATGCACAAAGTGAGGCTTCTAGGAGTAAGAGAGGGATGTTTAGAGATAACATGGTCCTGGTTTTGACGAGAAAAAGTCTTGAGAGGTGTGGGTAAGGTGGTAGAGGTGGGGGCCTTTTATAAGAGGAGAGGAGGGGCACTATTGGAAAGTTATAAAAGGTTAATTTATTATAAAATTATTTTCGAATTTTAAAGGTCACAAAATTATATATTTGGAGGATAAGGTAATTGGAGTTCGAAATAAAAACATGCAATAGGTTTTTTACAAGTTTAGTTATTAGAGTTTACATTATCATTCCATATTATTTAAAACGTTAAATAATGAGGTAATCGCTGCGTCATCATGGTGTCATAAATAATATAATTTATATAATGTCTTAAAATTATAAAACAAATATCATTATGTAGGAAAACTCTTTAGCTATCTAATGAATATTTAAAGTCAAAAATATGATTTGTATTACCCCATTTAAAAATTGTTTTAGTAAAACAACACATGTTTGTGACATTTTAATTTTAACATTAAATAAAGAGTTATTAATGTCATTTTACTACCAATGTGGCTCCATGGGGTCCCCAAGTTGACCCATGGATTTTCATGGTCATCCATGACACATCAAATAAGGTTAGGACATGTTTCAAGGTCATTTCATATTATTAAAACATTATTTTTACCTTAAATTACACTAATTACCTCTTATCGGGATTAAAAACTTAAAATTTACTATTCACCAAAAATTATTTTAATCCCATTGAACCACATTTTTTTTCATAAAGACAACAATTTATGTCGGATTTTTGAAATTCAAAACACAGAGGTGGTAAAATTTCATTTAAAAGAAAAAATCATTTTTTTAACCACCACTTAGTGGTGTCACTATTCATCAAAAATTTATGTTTTTCAGAAAAATACCAAAACATCACCCTAAGATATATTTGATATTATGGATTCAAAAATGATGTATATTTTACAAAATTCATATAATATAAGTTAAATTAATTAATTTAATAATGAATTTCTACTGTCAGTACAAATATAGTGTTTTTATGAAACAATATATATCAAAAGATTGACACTAGTTTAAGTCCAATTTCAATGTGAAATTAATTACAACGACCACTATTGGATTAAATTGTAAATATATATTCCAATATTTCTTTAAAACCAATTCAAATGATAATCTAATAATTTAATTAAATTAGATTAAAAAGAGGTTTTGAATTTAAAATACAAAATTTTCCATTATTCATTAAAAAAATGAACTTTATTATAAAAATACCAAAAATTTACAGAAAGTAAATGTTGTTGTCCCGATTCTAAACAAGAATTTTATTTGGTACAATATAATGTATAAGATTGACCAAAACTATATTTAATGATGGTTCTCCATCAAAAGGCGATAAGTCGACCTTTAGTGAATATAAAAGTATATATGCCTAAAATTGAATTTTTTCATATTTTAAGCCTTTATCCTTTATTGGATAAATGTAAAAACAGTTAACAAACATATATAATCATATTTTAGTTATTTCTATTCATTCCCTCCAATACAAAGGCTACGTGTTAACTACCATTTAAAATAATATTATTTTATTTCTAATGTGCAACGTAAGATTTCAAAGAATCTCTTTGTTGCGTATCGGGTACACTATCGAACATAACAACCCCTTTAAAGTAAAATTAATATTTAATTCGGAAATATTAATAAGTATGAAAATGTATTGTTCTTTATTTACCTAGGACATTATATCCTTCACCTCTTTTTGGAATTGCGTCCTCACAATTTTGTTCACTTATCAAAATAAGTTGGGGTATTTATCCCTCATAGAATTTTTAGATTTCCACGTTGCCTCTTCAACCATATAGTTTTTCCACAAAACCTTTACCTTGTGAATTACATTATTTCGCAACACTTTCTCTTTTCGGTCAAGAATCTGAATGGGTTATTGTTCATAAGAGAGATTCTCTTCCAACTGAACTACCTCTGGGCTCAAAACATGAGATGGATCTGGTATATACTTTCTCAACATCAAAACATGAAGAACATTGTGTACTTGAGATAAAATCGGAGGTAAAGCCACTCTGTAAGCAAATGATCCAACTCTCTCTAGAATTTCATATGGTCCAATGAACCATGGACTCAGCTTTCCTATCTTACCAAATCACATCACACTTTTCCACGGTGAAAATTTGAGAAAAACATGATCACATACCTCGAAAGATAGATCCTTCCTCCTGTTATCTGCATAACTTTTCTGTCTGCTCTGAGCTGTTATCATGTGTTTCTGAATCAACTGAACTTTTTCTACCATCTCATCTACAAATTCTGGTCCCATCAGCTTCCTTTCACCCACTTCATCCCAAAAATCTGAAGTTCGACACCGTTTACCATATAATGATTCAAATGGAGGCATATGTATACTGGAATGAAACTATTATTATATGAAACTTTATCCAAAGAAATATGTTGGTCCCAACTTCCCTGATAATCTATCAAACAAGCACGTGGCATATCCTCCAAAGTCTATATTTTTCATTCTGACTGCCCATTTGACTGAGGATGAAGAGATGTACTAAAATTTAATTTAGTACCTAACGACTTCTAAAGGCCTTTCTAAATGTTATAAGTAAATCTGAGATCACGATCAGATACAATGGATAGAGGAACTCCATGCAAACTTGACTATATCATTAAGATACAATCAAGAAAGTTGATCTAGAGAGAAAGTATCTTGAATAGGAAGGAAATGGGCATATTTAGTCAAGCGATCAACAATAACCCAAATTGCATTATTACATCGAGATGTCTTCACCAATCCCACAACTAAAGTCCATGGATATATTTTCCCATTTCCACTCTGGCACTGGTAAAGGCTGAAGCATCCCTTTTGGTAACTGCCGATCTACTTTAACCTTCTAACAAGTCAAACACTTCACAGTAAAATCATCAATATCTCTTTTTTTTGCATCCCACCAGTAATACTCCCACAGATCTCTGTATATCTTTGTACTACCAAGATGAACTGAAAACTGGGAACTATGAGCCTCACATAACAAATCATTCTTCAACTGTGAATCATCAGGAACACATAATCTCTTCCCAAACCTCAAAACACAATCATTATCAATATTAAATTCAGGCAACATACCCTTCCGAACCAACTCTACCTTTTCCTGCAACCCACTGTCTTTCTTCTACGCTTACTTAACTCTGTATGATAGGGATGATCTCACAGATACATGAAACAAAACAGAAGAACTTCCTGCACCAACAACTTCTATGCCAAAGTTCATAAATCAAAAACCACGGGATCTCGTTCCAAGCGTAGCATGGTTAATGAAGAATTACTTTTTCGACTCAAAGCATCAGCCACATTATTTTATTTTCCCGGATGGTAATGAATTGTTCAATCATAATCCTTGATTAAATCTAGCCATATCCTCTATCTCATGTTCAATTCTTTCTGAATTAATATATACTTTAAACTTTTGTGATCAATATATATTTCACACATTACTCCATACAAATGATGCCTCCAAATTTTTAATGAAAAAACAAAAGCAGCTAATTCCATGTCAGGAGTAGGTTAATTTACCTCATGAGTTTTCAACTGACGTGAAGAATATGCAATTACCTAATCATTCTGCATAAGGACACAACCATGTCCCTTCAGCGAAGCATCACTGTATATAACAAACTCACCATTCCTAGAAGGAAGTGCCAAAACTGGAGCATTCACCAATCTTTTTTTCAACTCCTGAAAACAATCATCACATTCTTTTGTCCAGATAAACTTAACACCCTTCCAAGTTAGCTTAGTCATTGGACTAGATAACCGTGAAAACATTTCAACAATCCTTTGGTAGTAACTTGCCAAACCAAGAAAACTACAGATCTCGGTTACATTTGTCGGTCTTGTCCGTTCTTCAACAACATTTGTATTAGCAGGATCAATAGTTATCCCATCTTTAGAAACAATGTGACCAAGGAAATAAATTTTTTGCAACCAAAACTCACACTTGCTGAATTTTCCATACAGTTTATTTTCTTTTAAGGTTTGCAAGATATCACTTAAATGACATTCATGTTCCTCTTTACTTTTAGAAAACACCAAAATACCATTAATGAAAACAACAAAAAATATATCCAAGAACTCATGGAAAATTATATTCACAAGGTCTATGAATACAATAGGTGCATTGCATAACCCAAACGGCATAACTAAAAATTCTTAATGGCCATATCTAGTACAAAACACAGTCTTTTGAATGTCTTCTTCTTTTACTTTCAACTGATGGTTCCCCGACCTCAAGTCAATCTTTGAAAAATTCTGAGCTCCCTGGAGATGATCAAACAAATCATCGATATGAGGCAAAGGATACTTGTTCTTGACAGTGATATTATTCAAGGCTCTATAATCAATGCAAAGTCTCATTGAACCATCTTTCTTTTTAAAAAACAAGACAAGGGCACCACATGGTTATGTGCTAGGTCGAATGAAACCTTTATCTAATAACTCCTGCAATTTCTTCTTTAACTCTAAAAGTTCAACTTGTGCCATTCGGTAAGGGGTTTTTGAAATTGGCATATAATCAGGAACTAGGTCAACAATAAATTTAACTTCCCAATCATGAATAATAATAGGAAACTAATCAGGAAAAACATCAAGATACTCATTTACCACCGGCACATCATTAATTTGAAAAGTTCCCATATTTTCAACAATATGTGCAAGATACCATTCATTTCCATCTTTTACTAGTTTCTCAACTTCCTGAAATGTTATCAAATGCAAGGGTTCATTCTTGTACACAAACTGCAAATCTTTCTGAAAAGGAACCATTTTAGCTCTGCAGTCAATCTTAGCATGATAAACAGAAAGTCAATCCATGCCCAAAATAACATCAAACTCTACTAGAGGAAAAACAATAATGTTTGTAGATAGATTATTTCCGCACACAGTGATACGAAGGTTCCTATAATTTCTTTTTTTCTCAATGTTTCCTCTGGGTGTTTTTACCATAAGTTCAGGATTCATATATTGAGATGGAGATTACAATTTACTAGAAAACTTATCAGAAATGAAAGAATCTGTAGACCCTGAATCAAAATACACATTGGAATAATCTGAACAAACAAACAGTGTACCTGATACTACTTCATTCGATGGCCCAACATCTGGTGATGTAGTTGCAAAGGATTTCACCACCCCTTTCGGCTTGTAGTGTGGCTGCTTTCCGTCAGTTGAGTTCCTCGTTAGACAATCATTTGCATAATGACCCATTTCATTACACTTAAAACATATTACCACTGGCTTTTCATTGCCTTCTTGATCATCTTCCTTACAGTTACAAGAAATATGACCAGACTTACCACACCATAAGCACTTTACAGAATTGGATAAACATTCTCCCGGATTCATTTTCCTCTTTTCTCATAGGATGGATGTTTGGTTTTCTTACCTCCTTGTTTATTTGATGAATTCTTCCTCTTTTCCTACCAACTGGACCTATTATTCTGATGTTTGTCAAAGAAAACCTGATCATCAGAAAAATCCATTTCCACCTTCTCTGCACATCGAACTAGTTTTTCCTAACTTTTGAACTCATGAGATGCTAAAGCCCTTCGATACTTTGTATTTAACCCTGAGTAAAAATGGTTGATTTTACTATCAAGATCTCGTATGAAGTTTGGAGCATACCTTGACAGTCGAGTGAACATTGCTTCATAAACATCCACTGAGTCATCCTCCTGCCTCAATTCTAGGAATTGTTTTTTCCATCCTAAGATGAACCACCTTAGGAAAATATTTCTCAAGAAACATACCTTTGAATTCATCCAAGTTAAGTTCATCAATCTCATCACTATCCCGAATATATTTGATCATCGAACACCACTGATCTGCTACACCATCAAAACGGTAAATAGTAAGAATAACCATTTGATGTTCTGAACAACCCATGACATCAGAAATCTTCTCTAGTGCTTTAATCCACCATTAATCAAGCACATGGTCAGATGAAGCTCTGAATGATGGGGGATGTTGCCTCATAAAATGTTCCACCACTGACATATTCCTCTGTGGTTGGTCTGGATGATCTCGTGCATGGATACCAGAACCATTTGTAGCCTGAGTCAACTGTTCCATCACTGCAACAAACTATTCAGTTCCAATTCCGACCATCTCAGGTTGCTGATTTGGAAGGTTGTCTTCCTCCAAATGTCTTTACAACATAGATGCCTTGTTTTCATTGTGGAAAATAATTCTGAACACATAAATATCTTAGGTGAAGCAACATGGTAATCTTTAAATGCTATATCATTTCAATCATACCATAAATTAATTTTTAATTAACAATTTTCTAACTCCTAAAGTTGTCTAAACCGACCTCTGATACGAACTATAAGGCCCCGATATTAAACATTACCTAATGTTGAATTAAATTAATAATTCCCATTGAGGATCTTTTCATGTTTAGTGTTTTAGAGAATTAGATTAGAACTATTACATCTCAAAAGATTACACAGTATACACTTCTACAAAGTTTCCTTTTTTTCAAAACATGAACTCTAAAAAATAGTCATTTATAGTTCCATTTTTAAGAAAGCATGAATTTTCCATGATCCCATCCTTGACCCTATTCCACATTATGTCCTATGAATAAAATTTCAAAAAAAACATGGGTTGAGTATAAAAATCTCCATAAGGGATACACAAAGAAGGATAACTGTTAGTTTTTGAAAACAACAAGTATACCATGAATAATTTATCAAAGTAATACATTTCACCTTTATGAAGCAGAAAATACTCTTCCTTGAATAAATGATCATTATTTACCCTTTTGTAACAAATATATTACAATAAAACCCATATAAAGTACTCATAACATATAAAGGTAACATGGGACATAAACATACTTAAATGGAATAACCATATGGCCGACTTCCACACATATCACTTAATGGAATAGCCATACAGCCGACTTCCATACCCAATTCATTGGAGGGTTTAACGTAACCACCCGTCTTGGTATTCACAGCACCACACGTCATATGGTTTATCACGTAACCACCCGTCAAACTTCCAAGTACCATTATAAAATCATAAGACGTAAAACAAAAATAATGGAAAGAAAACATTTCCACTTTTCAAACACAATATATAACATTAATTATATTGACATAAAAAATCCATTATAACAACAATTTTCAATACCAAAATACATAAAAGAGTATATGGTATTTATTTCATTTTAAAAAACATCACGACTTGTTGAGGAATCCAAAGACTAAATAATAAGCGCGGTGGCGGAAAAGGACGTTGTCACCGCATACGTTAAAAGAAGAATTGTTTTTTTTCGTTTTCTAAAACGCTTCATAGAAAAATATTCCTTTGGTATAAAATTAAAATTCAAAGGGGTTTATACACCGTATAAAAGAAAGCCTCGTATTAGAACAAAATATGCCTCAATGAAAGGAGATTGAGACGAAGTCTCTTACCTAGTGTCTCGTGTCACTCGATTTCTCTTTAATCTCCTGAATAATATACTAATGTTAATTTAAACTTGCTTAAGAACCTTTTTCAAGTTTATTATTCCTTTTATATAACTTATTTCCATGTTATAAATGTTATGTAATCATTTAAGTTAGTAATGTTCGTTTTGTCGATATCTGGTTCATAAGTCAAAAGTGGACTTCTCACAATTACATGTAGTTCATGTGGTCAAATGTTCATTATATCCTGAATGATATTCATGATTTTTATATAATATATATAATATATATCCATAATATATATATATTTATAAAAGTAGATAACATTTATAGGTAAGAAATGAAATGCAATGTTCATGGAGACGGTCAGCTGTACGTACGCATGAACACTACTTTCATTTCTATTTCATATTTAATGGAGTGAAATCATAATCATATAAGGGTATATAATAATTTCAGTATAAAATAATATATAATAACATTAATTCCATCCTTTATACGTCCCACATATGGCATTAACGAATCAAATCACTTTGAGGGGCGGTAGTCCGCACTTCCTAAAATGAAATTGTCGTGTTTACCCACAATGGATACCATAAAGTTATTCCACAAATAAAAAATACAGAAGAATAAGGAAAAAATCAACATAATATATATCATATATAAATAGAGTGGCATCTTCATGGCCACCATGAGAGGTGTTAAAAGAAGATTGAACAATCATCATTTCGTGAGGCAGAAAATCGCCAACCACAGAAATAGTATGTTTTTTAACCATTAGACGAAGGTGTGTGTAGGTGTAGCTCTAATACTTCTCATAAAAAAATCCTAGTATATTAAAGATAATGTTTTTGTTACAAAATAAAGGAATAAAAAGATTTTAGGGGGTTGGAGAAGCCAAATAAATCTTAAGAACACAAGAAAAGACACTACCTTTAAATCAGGTAACTCTTTTTGATTTGATCTCAAAGGCTTCCTTGGAAAGACTTCTGCCAAAAGTGAGGATTCTAGGAGTAAGAGAGGGATGTGTAGAGACAAAATGGGTAGGGTTTGGCTGAGGAAAAGTCTTTATAGGTGTGGGTATGGTGGTAGAGGTGGGGGCGTTTTATAAGAGGAGAGGAGGGTCACTCTTGGAAAGTTATAAAAGGGTACATTATTATAAAATGATTTTTGGATATTAAACGTCCCAAAATTATATAATTTGAGGATAAAGAGATTAGAGTTTGAAATCCACCCATCCAATAGGGTTTTGACAAGTGCTGGTCTTAGATTTTACATTATCTTTTCATTTTATTTAAATCGTTAAAAAATGAGGTAATTGCTCCATCATCATCATGTCATAAATAATTTAATTTAAATAATGTATAAAAATTATAAATAAAAATTATTATGTAGGAAGTATTTTTATCATTATAAAAAATATATATAGTAAAAAATATGACCTGTATAACCCCATTTAAAAATTGTTTTAGTAAAACAACACATGTTTGTGACATTTTAATTTTAACATTAAATAAAAAGTTATTAAGGTCATTTTCCAACCAAAGTGGATCCATGGGATGCCCATGTTGACCCATTGATTTTCTTGGTCGGCCATGACACATAAAATAAGGTTTGGACCTCTTTCAAGGTCATTTAATATTATTAAAACATTATGTTTACCTTAAATTACACTAATTACCTCTAATCGCGATTAAAAACAGAAAAGTTTCTATTCACCAAAAATTATTTTAATCCCATTGAACCAAAATTTACATCTCAATGAAAAAAATTTATGTTAGATTTTTGAAATTCAAAACACAGAGGTGGTAAAATTTCATTTAAACGAGAAATCAGTTTTTTAAGTACCACTTAGTGGTTTCACTATTCATCAAAAATTGAAGTTTTTCAGAAAAATACCAAAACATCACCCTAAGATATATTTGATATTATGAATTCAAAAATGATTTCTATTTTACAAAATTAATATTATATAAGTTAATTTAATTAATTTAATAATTAATTACCACTGTCAGAATAAATAGCGTGTTTTTATGAAACAATATATATCAAATGATTGACACTAGTTCATGTCCAATTTCAATGTGAAATTAATTCCAATGACCACTATTGGATTAAATGGTAAAATTATTTTATAATTTCACATTAAACCCAATTAAAAATATAATCTATTCATATAAACAAATTAGATTAAAAAAAGATTTGGAATTTAAAATAAAACATTTTTCAATATTCATTAAAAAAATGAACTTTATCGGAAAAATACCAAAAATTTACACGAAGTAAATTTTGATCTCCCGATTCTAAATAAGAATTTTATTTGGTCCAATTTAATGTGTAATAGTGACCAAAACTATATTTAATGAAGGTTCTCCATGAAAAGGTGATAAGTGGACCTTTAGTGAATACTGGAGTATATATGCCTAAAATTGAATTCTTTTTGTATTTTAAGACGTTATACATTATTGGATAAATATAAAAAAATTAAAAAACATATATAATCATATTTTAGTTATTTATATTCATTCTCGCCAATAGAACTGCTATTTGTTAACTACCATTTAAAATAATATTATTTTATTACTAGTGGGCAACGTAAGATTTCAAAGAATCTCTTTCTTGCGTATTGAGTACGCTATCGAACATAGAAGCCCCTATAAAGTAAAATTAATATTAAATTTGTAAATATTAATAAGTATGAAAATGTATTATTCTTTAATTACATGTGATGTTAGAATAAATGTTATTTTCTTGTCAGTTTGTTTCCCAAAAAGTGGTCATCAGTATTCTTGGTCTTGGAGTTGAAATTCATTCTTGCCTAGTATTTTGGATGATATATTAGATAGGAGTATGATTTTTGGAACCTAAAATTAACTGAATAAAAGTACGTATTTAAATTTTTTATGTTGAACATAAATTTACTCGTGAGTTTGTTACATAACTGTTTTGAGACACTTATAGGATTTAGGTATCTCATTTTCATGGGTTTATCCATTGAGATGATCATGATATGCATTATAGAGCAATGAATTCCCACTAAGAGTGCATACATCAATTTGAGGAATGATTCATGTTGTTGAAAAGTGTTGATTTTTGAAAATTTGTGAAATTGTTTTTTCAAATGAATGATTTTGAAAAAGGGAATGCTTATAGAACATTGAAAATTAATTAATTTCAAAAATCATACTGAATGATTTAATTAAAGGTTGAACATGGAAAAATGATGTTTTTGGAAAACAATTATGTGATAGTTGATCCAATAGAATTTGAAATGATAAGACATAATTTGATAGAGAGTTATATTGATGGATTTTGTTATTGGATTAGAAAATTAAATTGGGTAAGCATCATCGAAACCAACCAGAAGAATCTATAGAGAATTTGGATTCACATAAACTATTGGTTAACCAAGTTCTAGTTTAGAGTATTGTCTACGATTTTTTAGCTGTTGATATGCGGAAATGAAGGAATTGGCAATGGCATGTCGATCATACCATCCAG
The DNA here is from genome assembly GCA_963277665.1 of Viscum album. Taxonomy (NCBI): domain Eukaryota; kingdom Viridiplantae; phylum Streptophyta; class Magnoliopsida; order Santalales; family Viscaceae; genus Viscum; species Viscum album. The sequence continues at coordinate 884,442,624 of OY728139.1, read as the reverse complement.
TTCAGGAAATAGAATCCACCTAACATTCAGGGTGATGTTGATCTTGAAAAGGAGGAGGTGTGGCTGAGTAGGATGAATCATATCATTGATTTCATCAGCACATCGTTGGAGGTAATGGTGAAACTAGAAACATATATGTTCAAGGATCATGCACACCAGTGGTGGTATTTACTGGTGAATGATTAATTGGATGAAGGCCTTACATGGGAGGATTTTGAGGAATTGTTCTACAAAATATTCTCTCCTCACACGTTCAAGATCTCGAAAACAACTAATTTATTTATCCTGATGCAAGAGAGTCTATTTTTCACAGATTATGCAGATATATTCGTGAATTTTGTACAATTTGCACCTGATGTTATGAAAAGTGTGTCTTTTAAGGCACATATCTTTTAATCAAGGCTATGGTAGGAGATACGATCTAATATTGTGGTGCTCTGTATTACTGATTATAAATACATAGTGAACAGAGTGAATGTGGCTGAATGTGATATATCGAGACTGATTAGAGGGGGTATTATGATACCTACAATGAATAGTGGTAAATCTACTAGGTTCAAGCAGAAAAGGGACACCATTTTTCATGTATTATGTGGAAATTAGAATCAAACAGTTGGATCAGTGAACATTCCTCCATGACCCGGGAGCAATGTAGGTTTCTTTCAATGTGGTTCGCTTGAACACATAAAGAGAGAGTGTAAGGAACAACCAAGTTCGTTAAATAATTTCAATAATATGATAAACATTCAACACTATTGTCATAGTGCTCCAAGTTCAGGTGCATAGGAAACTTATTACGCATTGCAACCATCGTATACTTCTACAGGGCAAGGACCTCAGAATCAGTCTAGTTAGTAGAATAAATCTTGCGATTGTGATTCACAAAATACCATGACTCCTCAACCAAAGAAATCACCACAAGGAAACAAGGAGAACAATGAAACAATGAATAAATTGTATGGAGTTGAGTAGATTATGGTCGATGATAAAGATGGATCATCTATGGTGAGAGGTATGATTATTTTGAATTTGGATATTTTGCAAGTTCTCTTCGATACTGCTACATCAAATTCATTCATTGACTCTCATGTTGTTGATTTTCTATGTTTAAAGATGGAAATAATTCCTTATATTTTAAAACTAAAAACTCTTCATGGTGGAAGAGAATGTCAATCCTTTGTGTGTTGAGTATGTGTTATAACTTTTGATGAAGATGAGATTAAATGGGACTTCTCAATGCTGGACATGGATATATATGTTGTAATCCTAGGCCAGTATTGGTTGAAAATGATTAAATCTCACATTGACTATTATAAGAGAATATTTAGTTTCACAACTATGGATGGAATTGATAATCTATTAAGAGGAGAGAGGATGGTAAAGAAAGGTGAAAGGATCTTATTGGCACCAATGGTGGGGGCTATCTCTTACCATTTAGCAGTGTTGACATTTGAATCAATGGATGATATTATGGAAAATAGTATTCTAGTAGTTGTGGATCACTTTCATGAAGTATATCCCATGAACATCCCAGGGTTATCACCTATAAGAGAAGTGGAGTTTACAATTGGTCTTTTTATAGGGACCAGTCATATTTACCTTCCGTTTTATAGGATGGAACCTACAGAGTTATGGGAATTGAAAGTTAAATTAGAGGAACTAGAAAACAAGGGTTTCATTCATCCAAGTACATCTCTATGGGAAACACCAGTTTTTTCGGTGAAGAAACCAGATAGAACACTTCGATTGTGTGTTTATTACTGTACGATTAACCAAGTTATGTTAATGAACATATATACATTTACACACATTGATGATTTGTTTGATCAATTAACCGGAGCGTAGTGGTTCTCCATGATTGACAGGTGATCTGGATATCAACTATTGCTAGTTCGTAAAGAGAATTTTCAAAAGAAAGATTTTAGATGGAAATATAGACACCATGAATATGTATTCATCCATTTCGGTCTATTGAATGTGCCTGTGGTGTTCATGACTTTGATGAATTAGATATTTCAGTGATATCGAGATTCTTTTGTTGTTGTGTTTGTGGATGACATCTTGGTGTATTCAATGACAATGGTTGACCATGAGGAGCACCTAGAAAAAATATTACAAATCTTGAGAGATCACCATTTATATAGAAAATTATAAAAGTTTTATTATTGATTATAAGAAGTATGTTTTCTTGGCCATGTCATTTATGAAAATGGAAATTCTGTGGATCCTAAAAACATATAAGTTGTTATCTTGTGTCAAAAAATGAAGAATGACTTTTTGATACAAATTTTTCATGGTCTAGCTGGTTACTACCGACGCTTTGTGTGTGATTTCTCACTAATATCTTCCCTAATGATTGCTAAAACAATGGATAATGATCTATCCCAATGGTTAGAGGAATTACATAATTCATTCCATGAGCTTAAATTTCATCTAACATCGGCAACTATATTGATTTTTCTTTAATCAAGACAAGGGTATGTGGTGTACATTGATGCTTTGTGATCAGGGTTGGGATGTGTTATCTTGCAGGGATACCATGTGGTTACTTATGGTTTAAGGAAATTTATGGTGGATGAGAAGAATTATCCAACACAAGATTTTGATTTTTTGTAGTCATCTATATCTTGAAAACATGGATACACTATCTCTTTGATGAGAAATTCACTGTTTATACAGACCACAAAAGCATAAAAATCATTTTCTCACAGTGATATTTGAAACTGAGGAAAAGAATATTGATAGAGTACCACCAAATTATTGAATTTAACATGATATATACACTAGGGAAATGGAATTTAGTGGCAGATGCATTAAGTAGTAATTAATTTGATTAGTTGTAAAAATAATCTTTAGATGAATGGTAGTTGATGTCAGTACTAGTTGACATGCATGTATAATGTGAAAAATTAGGTGATGTTGCAGTTCTATTCTCAGTTACACTAGCTATTGATTTGGTAAATCTGGTAAAATAGGCCCAAAAATCTGATTCAAAATGTCTAGTTATGGGTTTAGAACTCAATGGTGGGGATACCATTGAGGGATGGAAACTTGATGGGAGTTCAATTTTGTGCTTTAGAGATTTGATGGTTGTATATATGGATTGTCTGGAACAACTCCATCATTCATTCCAGTATTCTATATGGGTTTTACATCTAGGTATACAGATGATGTATAAGACATTAAAGGCATAGTTTTGGTGGAGAGACATGAAAAAGAAGGTGGCAGAGTTCGTCTTGTGATGCTTAACTTGTCTGAAAATTAAAGAATAGAATCAGAGACCAGTGGGTATGTTGCAATCCTTACCTATCATAGAGTTGAAATAGGGGAATATAGTGATTAATGTTTTTAGAGATCATCCATGAATGGTTAAGAAACATGATGTCCTATGGGTGATATTGGATCATCTTACCATGTCAGCCCATTTCATCCCTATTTGTATGTTTCCTATATAAATGGGGAAGACCTTGTTTTTTAATGTTCAAACATTCCAATCGATTTATAAAAGGTTTATTTGTAGAATCCAAAACATCCAATGATTCTATATCCATTTGGACCTACTTTCCAAAGGTAGGTGCTCATTAGTTGTGGACCAATAAGGATTAAGAATTTGCATTGGTCGAGAGGATGGGAGTTCAGTCTCATCACAACTTTTTGGGGGGAATTTTTGTCTACTCCAGGACTCTCTTTATAGATTTAAGTTATCTTCGTGAATCCTTATTACACTACCAAGTATGAAAATGATATTTCCTTATGATTTGAAAGTCAATGATTAATAGTAATGAGATTTAGAGAATCTTTTATATAAGTTCGAGGTTCTTCATCGATAGATAATCATCTGTATCTGTTATAGATTCTTAGTCAATGGTATCCTTCAACACATTATATAAATATCTCTTGGTCATTATGATAACCATACTAGTTTTAAAGCCACTCAGCTGGGCACTTGAAGTTTATTGTGGTTAAGATGGACATGGAATATTTCAGAGTTGGAATCTTACCCGCAGACGGGCCACCTATGTATCCATGTTACAAAAGGAATTATAACCCACGTAGTTCGGGAATTAAGATATAGTTTAACGTCATATGGGACAGATGAGAATTAATGGGTGATGGGCTTGAACCTAAGAAAGGATTCCTATGTAATTCACTTTTAAGTTAGCGATAAATTTCTATGTAGATCGGTTGGTAATTACGGGTCTTACGTATGATTAAAATCCCAAAGAGATGTGTCGTGGTTACTTTTACACTCTACACTCACGTGATTCATTCTCAGTGTGAGAAATAAGAGGTATCAGTATACCTGACAATTTGTTCCATGGATGATGTGGTCACAAGGAATGATACAGGGCTTATGTATGTATGATTTCCCAAATAGTTAAAGATCCGGACTTACTTTAGAGAAGAAACCATAGAACAAGGTCCACAAAAGGTATATGTGATTTATGGAGATTTGGATACTCTATCATGGGTCTTACTCCTAAGGAGGATTCCCAAATTAAGAGGGGACTTGTGATTGGGTTTTATTCTTGAGAAGGAAGCCCAAATCAAAAGATGTTAAGAAGAGAAATTATTACTAGGGCTTACTTCTGAAAAGGAGGACCAGGTTAAGGGAATTTGAGAACTGGGGCTTACTCCTAAAAAGGAGTCCCAGGTTAAAGGGACTTGATAACTAGGGAATACTCTTGAGAAGGAGGCCCAGGTTAAGGGAATTTTGGGTCATGGATCTTACTCCTAAAGAGGATGCCCAGATTAAATATCTTGAACTGTAGCTTACTCCTAAAAAGAAGGACCATGTTAAATATCTTTTCAACTTATAGGATGAGGTTGAATGAATGAAATCTCTATCCTTAGTGACATGAAGATATGTAATCACTAGGTATTGAGTTATGTTCAACAAAATTCCTTTTAGATAAGGAATCCAATCAAGGAATCATGCCATAAATGTATTTGAAGAGGATTATGAAGGCTAAATCTTGAAGAGGAGATATGGATTTGAAGAAAAGAGATGAATATGTTGGAAGGAAACCCAAAAATAAATAGGTGCACAGTTCCTTTTTGGGTGCGCAGGTACTGTTCGCGCATGTATACCTACGTGACAGAGGTGTACGTGTGCATCTGTCAACCCATAGGGTAATACATGGGCGAGACTTGGCTCAAGCCCTTAGTATTATCCCTGAAGACTTCTAAATGAGTGGTGCACAAGTTCTGTTGAAAGGATAAGGAGGTGCACAGGTGAGTCGATTTTCCCTTAAGGGTTCGAAACATAGGTGCACAAGTGTTGCTGAATTCCAACACATAGGCCTTGTTCCCCCTCTGTAGATCTTTCGTTCTATGAAAGAAATTACCATAGAAGTGTTCGTAAGGCTTTGAGAATAGACTAGGGCGCCGAGAGATCAAATCTGAATTTTTGGATTTTTCGACCTCGAAATGGGGGGCCCACAAGGGGTATTTATAGGCTATTGAAGACCTTGTGTGAAAATAATATAGGGCGTGCATGTCACCTACGCACCCAATATATGGCGCGTAGGTACCCTGTGCGACCCTTTGGAACTTGCACGGCCCATGCTGAAGTAAGTCCTTGTTCATACCTTTGTCAATTTTTGATATTTCATCAAAGGATGAATCACTTTGTGTTATGGTATTTCCCTTTTCATTCATCTAGACTCTGTGATAGAAAGGAGAATCAAAAAAAGTTCACCCTCATAGTTTGATCCGAAAGAAAGGAGGATCTGACTCTGAGGTAAAGAAGAAAACCCAAGGAATTGCGGCGCGCAGGTGTTGAGGGCACTAATGGCGTCGCGCAGGTACAAGCCACGCAGGCATCGATGCGGCCTCGCCTATAAATATGCAGTCATTCTTGCTCAAAGCACCTGGGTTTGAAAGAACATCACTCTCGCTGTGCAGGTTTCTCTCATCACGCAAGTATACTAATTGTCCAAGTTTTCATTACTTCTGTTCGTGTAGCGCAGCTGTAGAGGTATTTTGACCTGCGCGGTGATACTAGCGTGCCAAAAACCTACGAGACATAGTTACACTTGCATGCCAAAATTGGACTTGCGAGCCTTAATTCCTTACCAATTTTTTCACTTTTCATCACAAATTTTATGAAAAATCAACTCACAAAAGAGTTAATTATTCGACCTTTATGCAGATTCAATGGCTTTTAAAAAATTGGAATGACTGATGAACTAGAAATCCAGCAGATTGATGACAAGATGAATGCTGTTGGCCATGATTACTATACTGCCTGCAATAGAACTCTCCAAGATTTGGCCAAGTACTTGAAAAAGTATCATCATAACTTTCCAGAGAGAATCTACTTGCCTCTATATGGGCATAGTCATCTGCAAGACGTCAACATTCCAGATGCAAAGAACTATATGTCATAGATGCAGCCACACTGCTATCCCTCTATTTCGGTTAAGTAGTGCATTAAGAGCAGCAACAATGGGGTAAACTTTCAAAATTTTCTTCCATGCCATTTCCTTGAAGATATGAAAATGGAAAACCATGGGCTAATATGTTTTTTGCTACCGGCTGATGGAGTGAAGACTATCATGACATTAGAAACAATATCAGAAAAGATTACTCTCTCCAAATGGCTCTTTATATCCAATGCTCCATTCTCAAATCCATGTATCCATATTCCAATTCTCTTGGAGAGTAACAGAGTCACTGTTTGATCAGCAGAAAATTTTTCTCATACCGCACTCATGAAAATCCTTTTACAATTGTTTGAGGAAGAGTTGGTATCACTGCATCTCTTATTTTAACCAGTTGAATGAGTGAATTTTAGGTGGTTGCTGATGATTCTAGGAATGTCGTAAATCAAATGAAGTGTTATGTTGAAAGTCTCTTGTAATTCCTGAAAATGAAAATAGACTCCAGTCTATGGATGTCCTTCAAAATTTTGTGCAACAATGAAGAATGCATTCATCTTCAATCATTTGTGATTTCATTCATTTGCTTCCTTCTTTAAATATTTACCTAAGACAATGGGCCTGGTAAGCATAGATTTATTTTTTCTAGGATTAAAAAAATAACCCTAAAAACTTTCAATCTTTTTAATTGCTCAATATTACCTAAATCATACAATGTATATGTTTATTAAGCTGTGACATGACTTTTGATCTATGTTCCATTTTCTTTTGGGTGCAGTTTAAAGTCATGCACATCAAACATGAAATGGATAATAATTGAGGTCGAAATATCGTTGACCGAATGGATTAAAATTGACTCAATTCCTTGATAATTTATCTGAAAACATATTACCATATTCAAGTATGGCGAAAAAATGTAAACTATGACTTAAGAAATTTTGAATATGAGGAATGATATGAAAAATTACTAAAACACATTAAAAAAGTATTTTCAAAGAATAAAGTTACCACTATTTAACAAACTCATTAGGGGGTTGAATTATGTAGGGCTGCTTATGGGCATTGGATGCATAGTAAAATAATAGCATCTTTTGGTTGACAGATCCGTTATGTAGACTACTTATGCAAGGCCGCCTAAGGGCACATTCTTCACAGTCAGGCAACAGAAATCTCTTAAATTTACTTTTCTACTGCTAAAAATCCAGTGTAAGTTTTTGGAGATTCAAATTATCCATAGCTTATAGTTTTATGTATGTAGAGAGGTACATGAATATGGAGAAGCTATTTCCAATAATGATTGTCTTAGAACTGGATAAATGTCACTACTGCGAATGTCTGACCCAAACATAGGGAAGGTAAATATAAACCATATACATGAATACTTTCAGATCATGAAAAAGAGTATGAGACAAATATGTAAAGGATGGCTATTTTTTCATATCCCTACAAATTTTCATTAAGACAAATAAGGAAAAAGAGGTTTTCCTCCCATGAATGAAGTTACCACTATTTGAAAAACCTGTTAGGGGGTTGATTAATGTAGTTCCACCTAAGGGAATTGGCTGTATAGTCAAGTAATAAAATATTTTGGCTGACAGGTCTGTTATGTAGACTGTTTATGCAAGGACGCCTAATGTCACATACTGCATAGTCAGGAAAAAGATCTCTTGGTTATCAGACATTTTGTGACTAGAAGTCAAGAAAAGGGTTATGAAGATATATAAGCATTTAAGGTTAGGATTAGGATGCATAAAAATCGGAATTTTTTAATGCTTGTAGAGATACATAGACCAATGCTAACCATATTCATGTTGTGGTCGGGTCCTGAATTGAGGTGCTGGACTTCACTACGTATCCCATAAGGATGGGAATCAAGCCATACATAGTTCTTGAAATACAGTTTAACATCATGTGGGATGAGAGTGTAGGAGATCTTATTTTAGGGTCATCGAGCTCGGACTATTATAAAAAATACACAATGTGTGTTTTATAAAATTGATGAGAATGAAAACCAAGGTTTTCACACCAAATTCATGTTTTCACATTGGGAATTTTCAGCCAAGGAACTGAAATTGAAATTTGGGGTCAGGTCCAAAGACACGGGGCTAGTTTTGAGGGATGCCCGAACATTCCTATGTATCCCATAAGGATGGGAATCAAGCCGCACATAGTTCATGAAATACCCTTTGTACAGATTTGGTTCGTACAAGTGAAGGGTGAAAGGGGACTTTAGTGCAATGATGGTTTGATCCAAGATTAAAAGTTTGGGCATTGACATGTATGCATGTAGTCTTTTGAATATAACATGATTGGAGACCAATGAAAATAATGATTCCCTCTCAGGTGAGGGGGTCGATGAATGTTGTAGTTTATTGTCGTACAGGACAAAAAGTGTGAATAGTTTAATGTCAAATAGCAAGGATGATGGTGAACCAATGTATAAATTATTGGTTCTGGGGGCTGCTTCACAGATCAACATCATATGAGATGGAGGTGAACCTTTGTGAAGATATTGGTTTTGGGCTTGAACCTCAAGAGGTTACCTACGTACGTAGCCTAGAAGTCGAGGATCAAAGTCCACATAGATCAATTAATGAATGAATCGGTGATCAAATTGTTCTTGAGGACAATAATATAAAAAATGGTGTCAGGACTTACACATGGTTACTGGACCATAAAGGGTGTTATGGTTGGAGTTTACTCTATACTCATGTGATTCATATTTGGTTTGAGAAACATGAGGTATCATCAACCCTAACGATGCATAGTTTAATATCATGTAGGACATATGAAGGGACTATGCAGTTTAAAGTCTTGTAGTGAGGACTATTGGTGCTGCACAGTTTAGTGTCACGTAGCAGGAAAAAATGTAGTTTAATGTCATGTAGGACATATTAGGGGACTTTTTTCAGTTTTATGTCATGTAGAACGAATGAGAAGTATAGTTTAACGTCATGTAGGACAAATATAGGGACACAGTTTAACGTCATGTTAGACAATAAGGGTGTTGTACAGTTTAGCGTCCGATATATAAGATGATGGGGAAAATACAATTTAATGTCATGTTGGATGAATGGGGGATTGTGCAGTTTAATGTCACGCAGTAAGGACAAAAGAGGACATGACATTACATTATGTTCGACGTATTAGGGACTTTTTCACAGTTTAACATTATGTTGGGAGATAAGTGAAAATAGTTTAAGGTCATATGCATGGACCGTAATATGTATTTGTATTATACGAAATACTTCATCAGAAATCTGGCATTGGTTGGAGTAGTGTTGACTTCTCCATCCACTGAGAATGAAGAATAAGCTCTATTGGAGCAGACCTATGTATTGATTAAGGTCCTTCCCACTTTGTCTCAAGCTTGGGAGGTTTCTTTCATGTTTTCATTGGAGTTCTGAGAACCAATACCAATTCTCCCTGAATGAATGAATGAAGAAATTTTTTTTTGTTGAAATCTTGTGGTATTTGATTCTGATAGACTTCCATGTGGTGCAGGGTGTACAATATTTTCTCATCTGGTCATTCAAATTCATCCCATTGCTTTTGAGATTGTTCATCTATAGATGAATTATCACAAATGGATACTCTGAGTGTGGGTAATTGAACTTCAATGGTCAATAATGCTTCTGTTCCATATACCAATGAATATGGAATTGACCGCTTTCTTGTTCGGGTGGTGGTCCCATAATCCCATAAAGCATGAAAGAGTTTATCAGGACATGATTTCTTATCTTTTACTACCATCATTTTTTGTATGTTTGAAATATTCTTGTTGAAGGATTCAATTTTCCAATTGTCCACTGCATGATACGAAGAGGAATTGTTGGATTTGATGTTGTATTCTTGATACAACTTTCTTTCCTCGGATGAAGAGAAGATGTTTCCATTGTCCATAAATATGTTATGAGAGACACCAAAATCTGGTAATGATTTTAGATTTGATGAAGCTAACAATTCTATTAGAACTAACTTCTTTGAGAGGTATTGCCTCTACCCATTTGGAAAAGAAGTCAGTAGCTGTAATAATGTACTTAAACTGGTTGGATATAGCTGAAATATAAGGTCATACTACATCCATTCCCCATATGGAAAATGGCCATGAGTATTTGGCTGTATGAAACAACTCTGGGGGTTGATGAATGAAGTTGGCATGTACTTGGTAGGAATTACACTTCTTTGTGATTTCAAAACAATCTTGTATCATTGAAGGCCAAAAGTATCCAAGACTCCAAATTTGATCATATTGTCTATGTGTAGACTGGTGGGCACCATAGAATCCTGCATGCACTTATTTCATGACAACCATTTTCTATTCACTGTCAATTCATCTGAAGATAATTCCATCAAAACCACTTTTGTAGAGAATTTTCTCTAGGTGGCCTGGACTACCATAAAGAGTAAAATTGACCACAAGTTGCCAGATTTGTTATTTCCTGACTCTATTAGGTGTAAGTGTTCCATTTTGAATGTATTCTCTGATAGGTGTCATCCATCCTATAGTATGACCATATGGTTCATGAATGAGAATAATTTTATTGATTTCATATGTTCTGGCTTGAACATAAGGTGAAATTGTACGACGGTGGGAAATACTGATTATTGTCTCATCCCAATTTGGATCTTCTAGATCTATGGCTATATTTCCCAATGCATCATCTTGAGCATTTTGTGATCGCGAGACAAAAGAAAATGTCCGTTCTGAAATAATATATACCATTAACTCTATTATGTAATCATACAAAGGGATTAACTCTTCTTTTCTGATGGCATAATACCCATTGAATTGTTTGATTACCAAGTCTGAATCACTTTTCCCTATTTAGTGATTAACATGTGCTTGAAGCGCAAACTCTAATCCTGCTATGAGAGCTGTGTATTCTTCTTCATTATTTGTCCCGCCTCCCAACAATGAGGAGGAATATGGTAGCACAAACTTTTCTGAAAAAGTGAGCACAATTCCTAACCCATCATTATTGAATTTAGGATCTTTCATTTTCTTCCCTGTTCGACTTCTAGAAGAACCATCAAAGTACATTTCTCATGTTTGAAGACTATCATGAATTGAGAAGACTTCCTCATCAAGAAGTTAAGTATCTAAAGATGTATCTTCCGATGAAGTGTGTTCATAATGGAAATCAGCCAGAGCATAACCCTTTATTGCCTTTTGAGACACATACTGGATATCAAATTGCTGCAAAATAACGGTGCACCTTTCCAGACGTCCTGTAAGCATGGGAAGACTGAGGATGAATTTGAGCGGGTTATTTCAAGATACCAATTGGACCTCATGATTTTGTAGGTAGTGTCTCTACTTTTGAACTACAAAGATTAACACTAGGCAGCACTTTTCAATACATGAATATCGGGTTTCTGCTTCAATCATAGTTCGAATGAGATAGTAATGGATGTTTTCATTCCAAGCATCATTATTCTGGGCAAAGAAGGTTCCCAATGATCACTCTAATGCTATCACATAAATAATAAGTGGTCTTCCATCAATAGGTGGCATTAATACCGGTGGAATCAAGAGATATTTCTTGAGAATATCAAATGCTTCATGACATTATTCAGTCCACTGTTAGGTGACTCCCTTCTTCATCAATTTGGTTAAGGGTAAAATTTTCCTTCTAGATTGGCGATAAATCACCAAATATAGGCCAAGTGTTATTGAAGTCCTCTCAATTCTTTTAAATTTCGAGGAGGTGACATACAAAGGATTGACTTTGTCTTCTCAGGATCGACTTCGATACCATAATGGTATACAACAAAGCTGATATATTTTCCCGATGTTACCCCAAAAGAACATTTCAAGGGGTTCGTCATCAAATTGTGCGGTCGATGTTTGTGGAATATGACTTCCAAATCAGCCAAGTGATTTGAACATTGTATGGATTTAACCACCAAATCATCCACATAACATTCAAAAAAATTCCCTAAAAAGGGGTTAAAGATATGGTGCATGGAATGTTGATATGTTGAGCCAACATTCTTTAGGCCTAAGGGCATTACTCAATATCAAAACACACCATGAGGGGCTCTGAAGGCTGTAGATTCATCATATTCTAGAGCCATTCAGATTTGATTATATCCAGAATATCCGTCCATGAAACAAAGTGATTCAAATATAGTTGTTGCATCAATTAAAAGATCTTTAATCGGGACTGGAAAATCATCCATTGGACAATGTCGATTAAGATATTTAAAATTAATGAAAACTCTAATTTGTCCATTATTCTTTTTCACTGGGAAAATATTAGCCAACCATTTAAGATATTGAACTTCTCTGACGAAGATAGCTTTTATAATCTTATCTACTTCAGCTTCAATTTTGGAAGCATAAGTTGGGTGTGTAATTATTACGGCATTATTAAATCCTCAATTATCTTCTGGAAAACCCAAACGATGAGTAGAAAAATCAAGATCAAGCCCTGAAATTTCTCTATAATTCCAAGGAAATATATCTCGATTTTTCTTTTGAAATGAACTATACATCTCTTGCTCTTCAAGAGTCATAGACGGACTAATTAATGTGGGTAGTGGATCTTGTTTTGAAACCAGATTTATTTCTCTGAGATCGTTCATAGTAGTGGAGATACCCTCTTCAAATGTTGGAGGAGCATCCATGAGATATTTCTCTTCTTCTTCAACATGTGTTACATCATCTGTTTCTACATTCATAGTAGATTATGAAGCAGAATTTCCATGATCATTAGAGATGTTTAAATTTGAACATCTTGAAGAAGTGGCTTCCATTTCTGACCCTATTGATGATGAAGGGTCTTCCTTGGGTAATAAAGGGGAGTTGATAGATTGAGAATAGACATCATAGTTCACCTCTGAAATTGTTATAAATTAGTCTGTCGTGGTTGGTGATGTATATACATGATGGATTTCAGCGGATGAAATGAAGACATCTCCATTTGACCATTCATCATTGCTTGGTGAATCACCACTTTCTCCCATGCTGTCTAGCTTGATTTCCATAATTGACATTATGGAAGTTTCCATACGAGTAATTGGATTTCGGTTCATCCTGTCAATTTGACTGATAGAAAACGCATAATCTGTACTCACATGTGTGAATGGGTTTACTGTAATCTTTTCCAAACCATATGGAGAATTAATTTTTTGGACCTCCTTTATCTTGGATTTCTCCTTCCCTTCCAAGTGATAGAATTCTACCTTAATGTATTGAGACTCACATGTTTTGAATGGGGCTTTATCACCATACAATGTCCCAATTTTACCATTGAAACAATATTTGAGACATTGATGGTATGATGAAGGGATAGCCGTATGTTGATGTAGCCAAGGTCTTCCAAGAAAAATATTGAAGGTTGTGTCTTGATCAACAACCATGAAATCTGAATTAGATAAAAGGTCTCCAAACTGAGTTCTGAGTGTGATCTCACCCAGTGTTTCATGTTCATTTTTATCATATCCTCGAAACATCAGAGTAGAATGAGATCAATCAGATTCTGTGAGGCCTAATCGACGAAGTGTACGAATGGGGATGAGGTTGACTACTGAACCATTATCAATGAAAGATCTTCGGATGTCCACACTATTGACCTTTCCAGATAAATATAGAGGTCTAATATGTCCATTCAAAACATCATACTCATCTTCATCTGTAAAATATATCACCGCAAGGCATTCTACAAGATTATTCTCTATACGGTCGACCTAAGCCACAACAATTTCATTTTCAAACTCCTGAGGACTTGACAAAGCCTCACTGAGTGCCTACCGAAGATCCTTGGATAGATTCAAGGCATCCAAAATTGATAAATTGGCCGGTATTTGAGCCAAATGCTTCAAAAAATCATATTTTTTTATCCAAAGGTCTGTGTTTCCCAACAGGAACATGTGGTTTTGCAGGTTCCTTAGAAGTTGATGAATTTGAAGTAGATTAATCTTGTATCAGGGTAGGAGTTGGAAATAATAATGGATTTGGGAGATTAGACCGAATAGGTCTATTTACTTACTGAGAGGAAGAGAGTGGAACCTCTAAACAATCCTCTAGAATAATTGTTCCAGGACTGAATCAGTTATTGGTGGAAGAATTTGCTTGTTCTTGTTGAGCCTACTGAAGGGATCTACCGTGAGTTTCAACTACATACACAGTTCTAGCAGGGGTAGAATTGGAATAGAGGTTTATGGGATATCCACGTTTTCCTCTATATAAAATACCTCTGTAACTCCCTCTATTTACTATGTTTGATACAAGGAACTCAGGCTCATCAAGATCGAAGATGTGACTGGAATATGGATATGTTAAATGAATCATGTTAACAGAAGCGAAGATTAACTCTTCATCTAATGAACACTCTGCCTGATTAGCCCATTTAGGTATTTCCGTTTGGTAGGGTGGTGCCCCTGGCTTTGAAGTATATGGAATAAAATCTACTAGATTCAAAGACAACTTGGGCATTGACAAGATTTCATCTTCCCTTGATTGTTCCTCTTTCTTCTAATTATGCTACCCCTTTGAGGATTTTCCCTCGATGAAGAGGGTTTTGTTGTGGCATTCATAGCAGAAGACGCAGTTGGTATCTCCAGTTGCATTTGAAAAATTTCATGAGTTCGGTTGATTGTTTTCATGAACATCCAATCATCATATTTCATCACATTTTTGTTCTGGACTTCTTTCCACTCACCTTATTCCTATCGATTAGTAGCAGTAACACATGCTGCCTGAGATGAAGAACCGTTCAGTTTGACTTGTCCTGAGTCCACCATCTCTTGCTGGAGGTCTTTGAAGACCAAACACTCCTGAATAGGATTCCCCAACATCTAATGAAATGGGAAATAATTGGTACGGTCATAATCTCCTTCCTTGTTAGGCCTTTTGGGGCTTCTAAAGTGAACCAAATAATTTTCCAGAGCCGAAATGATGTAACCAGGAACTTGTTCACTTTAGAAAGAGTAAAAATTGCTCTCTAGATCCTCAAATTGTTTTCTTCACTGATCTATTTGATCATCTTGACAAAACAGCCTTTTTTTGTCTCTCAGGAGGTGGAGCCCTTTGATAAGATGAAGGTTTTGAAGTAGAAGATGGTTTAGGTGCTTTTTTAAGCATAACTGTAGCAGTCTCTGCTTTAACCAATATCCATTTTGGAGATGATGGGATTACAAGAGTTTTTTCCTTAGTCATTGTAAGAGATTCTTCAATCTACTGAACAATTGAAGTAAGGTCTCAAAACCATCCTGGGTATTTCACAGGGATCAACAGTGTGTGTAATTCATCACGCATATTTTCCACACATATTGGAAACAAATCTTCTGGAGGGAGTGCTAAGATTAAAGAGTATGATACTCCCTTCCAGCGAGCAATAAAATCTGAAACTCTTTCATTATCCCTTTACTTACAATTTGTAAGAGAAAAAAATATTTTCTTTTTCAATGTTGAGATGAATTGAAGACGGAATCATTGATGGAGATCCTCCCATCCGGTAGTTGTCCAGGATTGGAAACTTGTATAGTAGACCAAAGCAGGCCCTTGTAATGACTATACAAAACATCTAAGCTTAACTGCTTCTTGTTACTGAGGGGTTCACATCATAGGATCGCTACGAGATAAAAAATGTGTTAAGTGTTTCTCTGGGTCTCCCGAGCTATTAAATATTGGGAATGTGGTACTTGCAAAATTTGAAGGTGGAGGAATTGTTTCTACCCATTTAGGGCAAGTTTTCTTATCCGATTGAACTGGGGCACACTTTCCTTCCATAACTTCCAACCGAGCTGCTAATGAATAAATGGTTGTCATTAATTTTTGATAATCATCTGGTTGATCTTGGACACGAGCAGGTGAAATAACTGAATCTTGGATAGATGTGGTGGCTAGTACTGCATCTGATGATAACACGACCAGTTGTTGTTTCACCTGACCAATCATATTAGACCTGTGAGGGAGTACTGAGAATAGAGGATATCCTTGTTCCATCTATGTAGCCGTAACAAATTCCCTTGTATGACTGACTCCATCACACTTAGGAGGAAGACTACCTTGATGTAGTTCTTCATTCAACCTCATTAATTCCTTCATTTCTTCCTCTTATTGTGGGAATATTTTCTCTAGTGAAAGTGACTGGCCTTCTCCAGAGAATGTTATGTAACCTAATTCATTCATTTACCCTTGTTGGACGCCTTTTTAAGAGGGGAAGTTGTTTACTGGAAGAAATACCTAAATTCTGGGTAAGACTTTGATTCTGGGTAAGCACAACTTCTTCATTTTCCACTTTGTGCACACTATCTTGAGTCAGAACGTCCTCATTTGATCTTTCTGAATGAGGCTCATGTTCCAGAGGATCAGCAACAATGATATTGATGACATTTATTGATGCATAACACATTGCATCTCTTAAATAGTCATTTCTACGATATTGTCTTCTTCCATGTCCCTGACGAGACACTACCTTATGTTGAGTTGATCCCTTAGGGTCTTCTTGACAAACCGTAATTTAGCGGGAATCTTCTGATAATTCGGATCTTAATTCCTCTTGGGGATTATTCAATAATCAATAGAAGGATGAATTTCTCTGAGGAATAGATTGAGTATTTGGAAAAGTCCCCAGTATGATGGACTAGGGTTGTTCCTGCAATTTCTGCTCAACTCCTTGAATATTATTTGTTGATTTTGTTGGTTGAGCTAAAAGACTCGCCAGTCTGGCAAGCTGGGGTGGGTCTTGAGTTGCTACATCTGAGCCTTTCTTAAAATATCTCATGATTTTGCAGACTTTATTCTTGAAATTGGCTGGATGCATTAACCTACACACACTCAAATCACAAGGTTGAAATTACTATTGGAGGATTTCAGACACTTCTGTCACTAGATGATGTGCACACGCTAACCGAGAAGCCTGATCGATTTTCTCGTTTTCCTAATGAAAAAGTAATTCAACAACTTGTTCACTGTATTCCTGAGATTGGGATGAACTAGTTGAGGCATGTTCCTGAGAAAGCCTTTGATTACAAAGAAAACCCATTGGTTGTGGCTGGCTGTGGGCAATAAAATTGCATGAGAACACTTTCAGCGGTCTTTGTTGACTAGAGAGTACAGTGAAATATAGTGATCCATGAACACCCTATCCCCTGATATGAATACCAGATGGGGAATTAGTAATTAACTCGTGAAACCCTCTTAGTACTCCAAGGGATGAATTCTAAAGGGCTCTCTTCTACTTTTTAGCCTTCAGATATCAAGAAACTGGGGGAGATTCCAAGTCAATATGACATTATAACCCATCAATTATCATGAAATGATTTTCATATTCATCAAAAGATAATATTTTAATTTTCAATTGACAATGAGTTTTCCACATGTTGAGACGAATATCTTGAATACAATCTTCCTTCAACATTTCTGGAATGTCATACTGAGAGTCAACAAAAGGCCAAAACATGACTTGTACATCACCTTTCGCCAGTTTGTTTCTCATATACAGTACTTTCTATTTATCATTCAATGATGATTCTTCTACCTGATTAGACCAAATCTGGTGCTTTTTTGTTGCTTCATCATATTCAAAAATATTGGAAAAGAATTAATTTACCAAATTAGAAGATCCATGACTCATGGGTGGTTTGGATAATGACCTACACCCCGGGATATCTTCTGGTTGAGAAATTATTTCACCTTCTATTGGTAAAGCATCAGACATGACTGGCTTCACATTTGAAAGTGCCTCAAGATAAGAGGGCTTTCTCATCACTAAATTTTCCGTTGGAGCATTTTACAAGAAATGCGAATTACTACTACAGAGAGGACGTTCACAGCTAAATTCATCATCATGGGGAGGACCACCATGATGGGTTATAGCAAAAGATGAAACATTTTTCTCCTTGGACTTTTGTCCACATAGAGGGTTCTTGTGGCTCTCATCAGAAGATGATAGTTCGAGATTGACCAAACTGTCATGATGCAAGCCTTCATGAGGATGTGTCTGATGTAGAACTTTGGAATTAATGTTCCCACTATTGGGAAATGAGAGAGTAGAATCTTGAGTTACAACAGATAATTGTCTGAGTGCATCAAGAACTCCATCATCAAGCAAGGCCTTATTACAGATTGGCTCTTGATTTTGTGACTATGCTGGATGGGTCTTTTTCTTAGACGCCTTATTACTCACTTTGGGAACCCCTTATTGATGAAAGTGGTTATTATGGGCTGGTTTATGTGCCTTATCAAGAGAAACAGTCAGGTTAGGCTGAATATATCCACTAAAATCAGGTGTATGTGCCTGACTTGGTTGTTCGTATGATATGGGGGAGTATGCCCCACAACCCTCTTGGACTAGAACATAGGTGTGTATCTATTCCGAAGTGATCGGTTGATGTGTCACTCCACGACTAGGGACAGATTTTCATTCATTTCCCTGTGATGTTGCTAAATATATTATAATATTCTACCAGACATTCATAAGATGAGCAGGTATTTTCTTCTACTCTTTCACCATTGTCAGAATGTTCTTTGTGACTTTAGCTGCTGTAATGGGAATATACTTCCATTCCATGCTTGGAGTAGGTGTGTGTTCCTACTCCTGTCCTAAATTTCCTATCAGCGAGTTCTGACAGTAGTTATGTGTGGGTGTAGAGAGTTGAGTCTTCTCCAATTTTGTTATTGGGGCTTTCCGAATGACTTTTCCAAGTGCTACAAAACAAGACTGTTGGTTATCCTGATGAAAATTGGTAGGTGTATGTTCCTGTTGTGTATTATTCATCACGTATGGATGATGATTTTACTTCAATACTGGAAGACGAGACTGCTGATTGAATTGTTGATTGTAAACAGGTGTGTGTGCCTGCTTATTAGTTTCCACCACATTAGATTGGTGAGATACTTTTGGTACAGTCTGACGAGCCTGATGATGGGTTGATTAATTATAAAAAGTTGTAGATTCCTGCCTATAATACTCCACTAGAATTTCCTGGTGGGATTTTTGAGTCTCTTCCTGATGAGTCTACTGGATAGTGGGATTAGAACGGATAGGTGTATGTTCCCACCCATTGCTTTCCACCAATTTATATTGGTGGACTTCTCCGGAGATATCAAAGATACGAACATGCTCACTATTGACCGGTCGTCGCCTCTGGTTGTTGGTCTTGCCTGCTCGGGTTTGAGGAACCTCAACTGAACAGCTGGAGATGACACCCACATCATGTTAAGGGAGAACCACCGCACGAGTCTGGCAGCGATTGTTTGTGGGAGCCCTCAGGAAGGACTCATGTCTCCTTGAATAAAGGACTTGAGTGACCTTCTCATTCAAGTCCTAATAATATGGGAGGTACCGATGATTTCATTCTGGGGATAATGACCAGAAACGGTTGGAAACGATGGTTAGAACCACATCCTTCTTGATCAGTGGTCGTCGTTGTCCGGAAAAACAGGGAGAATTATTGACTTGGAGGGCTTGTCGAGCAGCCTCCATAGTCAGAATGGTACCATGTCGACTGTATTCCATAACCAGTGCATTTGATAACTAGTGTTGAAGAAGCCGAGTAGGTGATGTCATCCTCAGAACGGACGACGATCCAGCAAGATTAGTAGTAGAGGTATTCACAGAAAGGCATTCATAGGTGTGAACTTAAGAAAATCCATTTCTGTAATGCAGAAGATCTTGGAAAAAAGAGTGCCTGTTTGATAAAACAGACATAATCAAGATAAGCTCGGCCACTACATCTTTTGGATGAGTACAAATGTTATTGATTGTTTGGATGGCCCTCTCATTGAGTTCAAATAGGGGCCTAAAAAATAAGTAAAAAATCATTTTAACTTGGTTAAGGATTCATGTCAGGTTCACCATTTTTTGTTTCCTCTTGAAATAGGGATGACCTTGTTTGTTTAAGGTTCTAACATTCCAATTGGTTTCTAACGGGGTTATTTGTAGAACCAGAAACATCTAATGATTCTATATCCATTTCGACCTACTTTCCAAAGTCATGTTCTTATTAATTGTGGACTGATGAGGGTTTAATAATTTGCATTGGTCGAGAGGATGGGAAGTCGGACTCATCACACCTTTTTGGGGGGAATTGTTATCTACTCTGGGACTCTCATTATAGATTTAAGTTATGTTTGTGAATCCCTATTACAATACCAAGTATGAAAATGCAATTTCCTTAAGATTTAACAATCAATGATCAATATGTATGATATTTAGAGAATCTTTTATATGTATTTGAGGTTCTTCGTCGATAGAGAATCATCTATATTTGTTAGAGATTTTTTTCAGTGGTATAATTCAACACATTATATAATGATCTCTTGGTCATTATGATAACCATACTAGTTTTAAATCCACTTAATGGGGCACTTGAAGTTTATTGTCGTTTAGGAGGACATGGAGTATTTCAGAGTTGGGATCATACCCGCAGATGGGCTACCTACGTATCCTTGTTATAAATGGAATCAGAACCCACGTAGTTAGGGAATTAAGATATAGTTAACATCATATGGGACATATGAGAATTAATTGGTGATGGGATTGAACCTCAAAAGGCTTCCTACATACTTCACTTTTATGGTAGAGATCAAATTTCACGTAGTTTGGTTTTGAATTGCGGGGCTTATGTATTATTAATGGCCCAAAGGGGTATTTCGTGGTTACTTTTAAACTCTAAGCTCATGTGAGTCATGCTCTCTGTGAGAAACAAGAAGTATCAGTAAACATAAAAATTTGTTCCATGAATTATGTGGTCACAAGGAATTATATAAAAACTATGTATGTATGATTTCCCAAATAGATAAAGATCAGGACTTTCTTTAGAGAAGAAGCCCTTGAACAAGGTCTATAAAGGTATATGTGCTTTATGGAGATTTGGATACTCTATGTTGGGGCTTACTCTTGAGAAGGATTCCCAAATTAGGAGGGGACTTGTGATTGGGTTTTATTCTTGAGAAGGAAGCCCAAATCAAAAAAATTTAAGAAGAGAAATTATGATTGGGGCTTAATCCAGAAAAGGAGGCCCAGGTTAAGGGAATTAGAGAACTGGGGCTTACTCTTGAAAAGGAGGACCATGTTAAAGGGACTTGAGAACTAGGGATTACTCCAGAGAAGAAGGCCCAGGTTAAGGGAAATCAGGATCTTGGAGCTTACTCCTATGGTGTATGCCAGGATTAAATATCTTGAACTGGGGATTACTCCTAAAAAGAAGGCCCAGGTTAAAGATATTCTCAATCTAAAGGATGTGTTTGAATGAATGAAATATATCACCATTGTGACATGAAGATATGTAAATGACTAGGTTTTGAGAGATGTTCCATAGAATTCTTTTAAGATAAGGAAGCCAATCAAGGAATACTGCCATAAATAGATTTGAATAGGATTCTAAAGGCTAAATCATGAAGAGGAGATGTAGATTTGAAGGAAAGAGATGAATAGGCAGGAGGGGAACCCAAAAGGAAATAGGGGAACATGTCATGTTTGGGCACGCAGGTCCTGGTCACGCATGTATACCTACGCGACACAAGTTTACTTGCACGCCTGTCCACCCATAGGGTAATACATGGGAGAGACATGGCTCAAGTCCTTAGTATTATCCCTAAAGACTTCCAACTGAGTGGAGTGCATGTTCTGTTGAACGGGTAAGGTGGCATGTAGGTGTGTCCGTTTTCCCTTAAGGGTTAGAAACTTAGTCGTGCATGTTTTGGTGAATTCCAACACTTATTCCTTGTTCCCCCTAATTAGATCTTCCGTTCTAGGAATGAAATTATCATAGAAGTGTTCGAAGTCCTTCAAAAGAGAATAGGGCACCGAGATCTCAAATATGAGTTTCTGTATTTTTCGTCCTCGAAATGGGGGGCCCACAAGGGGTATTTATAGGCTACTGAAGACCTTGGGAGAAAATCAAATACGGCGCTCAAGTCACCTGTGTGCCCAATATGTGGCACAAAGGTACCTTGCCTGACCCTCTGGAAACTTGCGCGACCCATGCTGAAGTAAGTCCTTGTTCATGACTTTTTCAATTTTTGATATTTCTTCAAAGGATGGATCACTTTTTGTTAAGGTATTTCCCTTTTCATTCAATAAGACTATGTAATGGAAAGGAGCATCAGCATTGTTAAACTCATATGGTGGAGGATCATTCAAAAATCTATATCCGAGAAATGGTAAAGAGGAATGGAATTCCAGTTTCAATAGTCTCATACGGAGATCCGAGTTTCTCATCTCACTTCTGGAATTCCATACAGCAAGATCTTGGGACTCAGTTGTCTATGAGCACGACGTATCATCCTCAGACAGATGGTAAATCATAGCAGACGATACAGACATTGTAAGACATGTGGAGGGCTTCTGTAATGGATTTTTGTTTCTCATTGGAGGAGCATATAACCATGGTGGAGTTCTTATAATATAACTACTATCAGGCCTCGATACATATGGCCTTTTTTGAAGCATTGTATTGGTTTCCTTGTCATTCTCTACTATGCTGGTTGGAAACAGGTGAAAAATCACTAGTTGGGATGAGCTTTGTCCAAAAAACAATGGAGAAGATATAGTTGATAGGAAATAGGATAGAGACAACTCATATTCATCTGCAATAATATATATATCATCATTTAAGGTCATTGTCATTGGCCGTGAGTGATCATGTTTTCTTGAGGATATCATCAAGACTTGTAAATCGTCATTTCAGTAAGCAAGTAAAACTATATCCTAGATACATAGGCCTGATCGTACCACGATTCACTATTTTATTCCACCCTTACACCATAGTTTTATACTAGTTTTGTAATGAATATTCCAAATATAATAATAAATTGAACTTCATGTTTGAATCAATCAATTAATGTTAAAAAATATTAGAATGTGAAATGTTACTTGTTTTTATTGTTTCAATGTAGGTTGAGGTGATTTGGAGGGCCCTTGATGAAGTGGAAGAAAAATGGGCCAAAATTCCATGGATCCATGGACATTTGTCCACTGTTTTGCATAGTAAACGACATCTGTGCATCCAAATGGGACGAAATTTTGTGGGAATATCCAAATTTAATAGGCTACATTCCATATTAAGGAACCCAATCCTGATTCGGCTTTTATGGGGACCATTCAAACTGATCTGTCGAAGCGACCAAATTTGGACCAAGTCAAATGTGGTGTTCTGTATGTTATCCCTATCTTGAGCTGTAGTTGTCCAAATGGTTCCAAAAATTCAGTGGAGAAATTCAAGAGGTAGGTCTAAAACTTTTCTAATTTTTTCCAAAGATAGATAAGTCTATATAAAGGCCGAAATGTATCGTTCAAGTGGATTTATGAAATCTTTGTGCCTAAAACCACCTTCCAATTTTCCTATAAAAGGGCACCAAGGGAACCTCATTTGCAAGTTCAGACAAGGAGTGAAGTGCTGCCAATTTGGAGTCCTAGAGGAGTCACCTAATCACCTTGGAGGTTTTGGAGGCCCCTATCCTCATAGGGTAATCAAGGATGAATATGGAGTTCCACCCGAGCTTCCTCATCCTCCCGATGTCGGGCTAAAAGTTGGGTGTTCGTTATGAGGGAGCTACACACTTGTCAAGGGAGTTCCGATGCATACACTAGCTACAAGTTTGGTGTAATTTGGGTGTTTAAACATTTCATTCCATTTATCTTATTTTATTTCATATTTTAATGCTTTATTTTATGTATGTGAGTGTTATGCTCTTAATTTCTAACCGATCAGTGTGAGGTTTTGAGTGTGTGACTTGTGTTGTTCCTATTGGACATCACAATAATCATTTTCATACCCGCATTATTGAGATTTCAATCTTATTTGGAAAGCTCTTCTTCCATCCATAAGTACTGGCCCTTGACTATACAATTGTTACGTCATGGTTTGGTCCTTAAAGCATTGAAATAAAAGCTTAGGAATTAATCGGGATTCCAATTAACTCCAACCAAAGAATTACTGTAAACCTAAGATGAATGACTTTGAAAAATGAACTTGATATGTGTGTAGTGAAATCAAATCTACCCTTTAATCTAATATTTTTCAAAATCCACTAGGTCACTCAATGTTTAATCTATTTCAACTAAGTCATTATTTTAAACTCTTATCAAAACCAACCCCTCTCTTAGTCATTTTTATTAAAAATACACACTCTAAACCTACCAACGCTCCTTGAGAGACGCCCTAGGGTCTACCCTAGACTATAAATAAACCTTATAAACATAATAAATTTGATGTGTCATGACAACATGATCAAATTTTGGCACCGTTTCCATGGAGCGCTTTGGTTTTTTGTGCGTGTTTTTGATAAAATTTTTGTAATTTTTGTGAATATTTGATTGTTTTATCTTCTACATTTTTATTTATTTTTTTTTGCCTAATTTATTTATTGTATAGGTTCTCTGTATGATGCGTTCTACTCTAGGCGACCTACAAACTTTTGAAACTGAACCGGAGAGGATCCCACATCAATGAAACTAAGGCACACAAGACATCACTTTGAAGGAGGAGACATCACATCTTAAAATTCTTCTTGATCCTTCTTCTTCTTCTGAAACCAATGTTAAAACTGAACATAACTTGTATAACATGGATGAAAATAATAGAACACTAAAAGAACTAACCTCACCTAATTTGATATCAGACCCACTTACATTCAATTACAAGGCGAGACCCCTAATTTTGAACTAAAATCTAGTTTAATTCATTTATTACCAAGATTTCATAGACTGCCTGGAGAAGATCCACATAAGCATTTAAAAGAATTTCATACTGTGTGTTAAAAATTAAAACCTTCTAATGTGGATGAAGAACAAGTGAAACTTATGGAATTTCTATTTTCATTAGAATACATGGATAAAGATTGGTTGTATTATGTTAATTCACCTATTAGAGGTTGGGCGGACATGAAACAACTTTTTCTTGAAAAATACTTCACAGCCTCTCGAACTGCAAAAATAAGGAAAGAAATATGTGGGATAATTAAATCTCAAGGAGAAACCCATCGTGAATATTGGAAACGATTTAAAATATTGTGTTCAAGTTGTCCACATCACCAAATAAGTGATCAATTTTTAATTCAGAATTTTTATGAAGGTTTAATCCCTATTGATCGAAACATTATTGATGCTACTGCAGGTGGTGCACTAGTGGATAAAACCCCAATTGATGAAAGGACCCTAATTGAGACAATGGCACAAAGCACTAAAAAATTCAGGTCAAGGTCCAGTGTACCCATTCTAGGTGTCCATGAGGTGAAAAGTACTGAATTAGAGAAGAAAGTGGACACAAAGTTTGAAGAGGTGAGTACCCTTCTATGACAACATGATCTTTCCCAAGGGAAATTCCAATCTCCTCCTCCCACACATTGTGGTATATTCTCTTCAGATACCCACTATTCTGACCAATGCCCCCAATTGAGAGAAACTTCTGAGAGTTGTGAGGCAATATTCCCAGGACACCCCTATAACCAACCCATTAGGCACGAACCTTACAATCCATCTAAACCTGGGTGGAAATACAACCAAACCTATTGGAAAGGGGGGTATTCGAACCAGCCTCATCAACCATGGAACCAACCAGGGAAAATTACTCCTCAACCACCACCACCTAGAAATTTTCAACAACCCCAAAGGCCTTTCCAACAACCCCCTCCAAAAACTGAACCTAGCCTAGAAGATATGAGGAAACAAATTGCTGCCAATAATCTCCAACTCCAACAAACCAATCAGGCAGCCATACAAGACCTCAAAACCCAATTAGGCCAACTAGCTAACTCGGTGGGTGAAATCCAAATCCATGGGTCTGGAAAACTAGCATCTCACCCACTTATCGACCCTAGGGATAAGGGAAATGTTAGTTCCATCTCCCTTAGGAGTGGAACTCAACTTAAAATCCAAATAAACCCCCCATTAGAGTAATCCTCTCCAAAGGAAACCACTATCCCAACCATTGAAAAAGGTTCAAATGAGGTGGAACCTTGTCTTGAGAGAAGTCCTACCGAAGGAAGGAGTGTGTCTATCAATGAGTTACCAAGCCCACGCATTCCTCTTCCATTTCCCCAAAGAGCCACACAACCAAGGAAATAAAAGAAAAATGAACATGATAATGAAATCTTGGAGACTTTTAAAAAAGTTCATGTTAATATTCCATTAATTGATATCATCAAGAAGATTCTGAGATATGCCATGTTTCTGAAGGAGATGTGTACCCATCGAAGGTGACTTATAGGTGATGAGAAGGTGAGCCTGGGGAGGAACATCTCAGCATTGATACAACCATCAATTCCCACGATGTGCAAGGATCCTCGAACATTCTTGATTCCATGCACAATAGGGGAGTATTCTTTCTCCAATGCTATGCTTGATTTGGGTGCTTCTATTAATGTGATGCCTCACTCTATATACTCTTATTTTCATGTTGGTGAACTAAATCCCACAGGAATAGTTGTTTAGCTAGCAAATCAGAGTACGGCACACCCTTCTGGTGTGTTAGAGGATGTTCTTGTGAGGGTTCTAAATTTAATATTTCCTGCTTATTTTTATGTGCTAAAAATGGAAGATGATATAATGATTGGACACGCCCCAATTATATTGGGGATACCTTTCTTGAAAACCACAAAAACCATAATTAATGTCCATAATGGTACATTATCTATTGAATTTGGTGGTGACATAGTCCATTTTAACATCCTTGATTCCAAGAAGCACCCCTCAGAAGAACAATACTCTATCTCGGTAAATTCAATTGATGTATTCCCTTCCCCTAAAATCACTTCATTTGTTTCCCCTAATCACCTTTCTGAATTTTCTTCTTT
Organism: Viscum album; assembly: GCA_963277665.1. Taxonomy (NCBI): domain Eukaryota; kingdom Viridiplantae; phylum Streptophyta; class Magnoliopsida; order Santalales; family Viscaceae; genus Viscum; species Viscum album. The sequence continues at coordinate 884,415,489 of OY728139.1, read as the reverse complement.
GATTGAAATTCTTGGTAATGAGTCATGTGTTGATTGTTGTAGTGGTCTAGAAAAGAATCATGCATGTTTATTAATTGATAATTTCTTGAACACGGAGGATCACATGACCATCGATGATACTACTATGCTACTAAAATATAATTCCTCATATGAGGATGATACCATTGAGCGGTTAGATGATATTAGTGACCTCTCACTTTCACACACACTCCCATCAATCCAAAATTCACCTAAATTGGAACTAAAAAAACTGCCTCAAGATTTAAAATATTCATATCTTGAGAATGTAAACAAGTTCCCCGTCATCATTTCTAGTTAACTCCCTCCTGAGCATGAATTGAGACTGCTTGAAATTTTCAGGGAGCATAAATAAGAATTGGGATGGACACATAGATACATTCATGGTATTAGCCCATAAATTTGTACACATCATATTTTATTAAATAATGAGGCTAAACCAGTGAGGTAGGCACAACATCGACTGAACCCAAACCTATTAGAAGTAGTTAAAAATAAAGTAACAATGTTATTGGCTGCTGGAATCATTTACCCCATCTCTAACAGCCAATGGGTCTGTCCTGTTCAAGTAGTTCCTAAAAAAACTGGCCTAATGGTAATTAAAAATGAAAATAATGAATTGGTTCCAACTCATGTGTAGAATATTAGGCATGTCTGTAAAGATTATCACCGACTAAACCAACACACTAGGAAGTACCATTTTTCATTGCCATTCATTGACTAAATTCAAGAGAGGATAGCGGGGAAGTCCCATTACTGTTTTATTGATGGGTATTCTGGATACTTTCAGATTTATATTGCCCCCGAGGACCAGGAAAAGTAAACCGTCACTTTCCCCTTTAGCACATTTTCTTATAGAAGGATGCCAATTGGCCTGTGCAATGCTCCATGTACTTTCCAGCGATGTATGGTTTGTATTTTTTCGGATTACCAGGAGGATTGCATGGAAGTTTTCATGGATTATTTTACTGTTTGTGGATCCTCTTTTGATTAATGTTTATGTAGTCTTGGTTCCGTCCTACATTGCTGTATTGAAAAAAATCATATATTAAGTTACGAGAAATGCCATTTCATAGTGCGATAAGGTATAGTTTTGGGACATGTCATTTCTGGGGATGGTATCCAAGTAGATAAATTGAAAGTGGATGTCATTTCTTCTCTAACATTCCCTAAAAATGTATGTGATGTGTGTTCTTTCCTAGGTCATGATGGATTTTACCGTCGTTTCATTCGTGATTTTAGTAAGATTCCTCTTCCCCTCTCCCACTTACTCCAAAAAAAGATTTTGTTTTTTATAAAGAATGTGAAGATGCTTTTAATAGATTAAAATGGAGTCTCACATCACCCCCGGTAATCCAACCACCTCGGTGGGATTTACCATTTGAGCTCATGTGTGACACCTCTAACTATGAAGTTGGGGTAGTCTTGTCACAAAGGGTCGACCGACCTCCACATGTCATAGCCTATGCCTCACGTACAATGGACCCTGCCTAAGAAAACTAAACCACCACTGAAAAAGAATTTATTTCCATTTTTTTGCCATGGATAAATTCAGGTTGTATCTTCTGGGGTCCAAAGTCATTGTGTTCTCAGACCATGAAGCCCTCCGGTATCTCCTAAAGAAACTGGAAGCCAAACCATGTCTGATTTGTTGGATGCTCCTCCTTCAAGAATTCAATCTAGAAATTATAGATAAAAATGGAGCAGAGAATGTGGTGGAAGACCATATCAGTAGGATCACCCCTTCCACGAACATTGTCTCATCCCCCTGTATTCCCATCAATTACTTGTTTCCTGATGAGCAATTGTACAAAGTGCAAGCTTTTATTCCCTGGTTTGCTAAAATTGTAAATTATCTGGTAGCATCTTGCATTCCTACTGATTTCAACAAAAACCAGGCTAGTAGTCTAAAACACGAGTCTCGTTGGTACATTTGGGATGACCCCTAACTTTAATGGACATGTAGAGATCAGGTCCTTAGGCATTGTGTTCCTGATAGCGAGATTCAATCTGTCCTTAGATTTTCCCACACTCTTGCTTGTGGGGGCCACTTTGGTCCCCAACGGACTGCTCGAAAAGTTCTTGATTCTGGTCTCTTTTGGCCAACACTTTTTAAGGATGCCCATGAATTTTTTAAATCTTGTCCTTGTTGTCAAAGAATGTGGAATTTCTTTAAAATGAATGAAATTACACAACAACCCTTGCTCTTTCATGACATTTTTTATGTTTGGGGCATTGAATTTATGGGTCCATTTCCCAATTCTTTTGGAAACTTGTACATTCTTTTGGCCGTTGATTATGTATAAAAATGGGTAGAGGCACGAGCCATAAGGACATATGATTCCAAAACAGTTGTATAATTTTTGATAACTTGGATCTTTTGTAGGTTTGGATTACCTAGCTTCATCATCAGTGACCAGGGTTCTCATTTCTGCAACCGAACAATGCAATCACTTTTGCGTCGGTATGGGGCTGGTCATCAAATATCTACTGTGTATCAACCATAGACTAATGTTCAAGCCTAGGTGTCAAATAAAAAGGTTAAACAAATTCTTGAAAAAACGGTCTAACCCAACAGGAAATATTGGAGTCTTCGACATGATGATTCATTATGGGCCTACCGTACTGCTTTCAAAACTCCCATTGTAATGTCACCTTATAGGATTGTTTTTGGAAAGCGTTTTCACCTGCCTATTAAGATTGAGCACTGGGCCAACTAGGCCATCAAACAATGCAATTCTAATCATTGTAGTGCAGGTTCTCAAAATAAGTTTCAGATTTAGGAGCTAGAGGAAATGAGAGGCGATCATAGGAAAACATCGGGACTTATAAGATGAGAACCAAGGCTAAACATGACCGTCTTATCCTTCATCTTAACTTCCATATTGGAAAAAACTTCCTCCTTTATAATGAATGGCTGAGTTTGTATCTAGGTAAGCTTCATTCCCCCTGGTTTGGACCAAACACTATTACTATTGTCTCTCCAGTTGGTGTTTTCTATGTTAAAAATGAAGAAACCAAGAAAATATTCACTATCAATGGGTAGTGGCTGAAGCACTTTCATGAACCCGTTCTGGAGTCCCCAATATAGGAACTCCATGTTCAAGAAGCCTACTATGAATGACATCAACCAGGTTTTATCCTTCCTTCCCACATTCTCTTTTATTACAGTGAGGACATTGCATACTGTAGGTGTGGGGCGGGGGGTGGATACATTCCGGGGTTAGTTAGTTATTTTCATCATTTTCTCCTTTTGTTTTCTCTTTTTGGACTTCTTTATGGTATTTTCATTTTCCCCATCAACAATTCATAAATTCCATGATGTGGCGACCATAAAGTGGGGAAAGTAAAAATACCATAACGAAGGCTAAAAAGAATTTGTGTATGAGTTTACCATCAAGGAGTGATTTTTATTGAATTGGTTTTCTGTCAATGATATAAATGGTCGTATCTATGTGAAACCATTTAGATGACCGATTCCCTTTGTGTGAGTAGTTTTTTGGAAAACTGTGTCACTAATATCTCCACAAAATTTTGAACCAAACCACAATGTGTGATATTTCTTACTTAATATAAGGTAAATATATGTTGGGTTAATATTTTTCATCTTTAAATGATATTTCCATATGTTTGTTCCTTATCTGATCTGTTTCATTACTGTACCATATTGGCCTATGCGTGTGTACCTAATGTCCGAATTTTGTATGCCGTCAAAAAAAATTTGTTGTGTCTTGGGCAAGTCAAAAACCAGTCCTCCTATAACTATTTCAATTACTGTTGTGAGGAGATCAAACAAGGGTTGAGAGATGAGTGTGAGATTTTTTCCAATTGAAACTTCAAAAAAAACATAATAAATGAGGGGAGTGATGAAATGTGAATCATATGGGGATATCTAAGTTGGGAGCTTATGGTTTGACTTCTGCTAATTCTTAAATGAGTGGGTCTTGAAATATGATTGCAAAGGATGTAGGAAAGGTTCAGTGACAAAATCATTTAAGCTGAAAAATGTTAAAATAACAAATATTTATTAGATAGAAAGTGTAAAGAATAGAATGGAATGGTTTTGACACACACACATGGAGAGTTAGTGTCATAGTTTACTTATAAATTCCATTCTAAATTGGGTATTATGAATATTTTTTAATTTCGCTGTAATATGATTTATGAGACATCTTTTTCTATTTTCACTTGGAAGAACTACTTGGTGTGGTTCATGCATTGATCACTTTACTTTAATTAAGATTTCCTCAAATGATAAATCGTCAAGGTGTTGGAAATATATATATATATATATATGAATCATTTTATTTGGATATGTGACTTTTTCCAGGAGTGGAAATGTTTTGGTGTGGGGGTGTGATCGTACCACGATTCACTGTTTTATTCCACCCTTACACTGCAGTTTTAAACACGTTTTGTAATGAATATTCCAAATATAAAAATAAAATGCACTTTAAGATTGAATAAATCAATTAATGTTAATCAATATCAGAATGGGAAATGTTACTTGTTTTTATTTTTTCAATGTATGTGGAGGTTATTTGGAGGGCCCTTGATGATGTGGCAGAAAAATAGGACAAAATTGCATGGATCCATGGATATCTGTCCACTATTTTGTATAGTACATGAAATCCGTGCATCCAAATGGGCTGAAATATTGTGGGCCTGTCAAAATTAAATAGTCTACATTTCATATTAAGGAACCTAATCCTGATTCGGCTTCAATGGGGCCCATTCGAACTGATCTTTCCAAGCCACCGAATTTGGACCAAGTCAAATAGAGTGTTCTGTATTTTATCAATAACATGTGTTGTAGTTGTCCAAACAGTGCCAAACCATCGATGAAGATAGTCCTGATGTAGGGATACAAGTTTTCTATTTCCTCCAAAGTGAGATAAGATTGTCTAAAGGCCGAAATGTGTCATTCATGTGGATTGATGAAATCTGTGGGCCTAAAACCACCTTCCAATTTTTCTATAAAATGGCACCAAGGGAACCACATTTGCATGTTTGGCTAAGGAGTGATGTACTACCAATTTGGAGTCCTATAGGAGTCTCCTAATAACCTTTGGGGTTCTGGAGGCCCCTATCCTCATATGAAAATCATGGATAAAGAAGGATTTCCACCCGAGCATCCTCCTCCTCCCAATGTCGAGCTAAAAGTTGGGTGTTTGTTGTGAGGGAGATACACACATGTCAAGGGAGTTCCGATGCATACAATAGATAATGGTTTGGATTAATTTGGGTGCTTAAACATTTCATTCCATTTATCTTATTTTATTTCATATTTTAATGCTTGATTTGATGCATGTGAGTGTTATGCTCTTAATTTCTAACCGATCAGTGTGAGGTTTTGAGGGTGTAACGTGTGTCTTTCCTATTGGACATCACAAGAATACTTTTCATACCCACTTTATTGAGATTTCAATATGCTTTGAAAATCTCTTATTCCATGCATATGTACTGGACCTTTACTATACGATTGTTACGTCATGGTTTGGTCCTTAAATCATTGAAATAAAAGCTTAGGAATTAATCAGGATTCCAATTAACTCCAACCAAAGAATTACTATAAACCTAAGATGAATCTCTTTGAATAATAAAAAAGATATGTGTGTAGTGAAATCACATCGACCCTTTTCTCTCATATTTTACAAAATCCACTAGGTCACTCAATTTTTAAGTTATTTCAACTAAGTCATTGTTTTAAACTCTTTTCAAAACCACCCCTTCTATTGGTCATTTTTATTAAAAATACACACTCTAAACATACCAACGCTCCTTGAGAGATGGCCTAGGGTTTACCGTAGACTATAAATCAACCACAAAAACGTAATCAATTTAACATGTCATGACAATGTGGTCAAGGCCCTTTTGAGATACTGGAATGGGTTGGAGAGGTGGAATATCAGTTAGAATTACCATCATAGTTCATTTTTGTGCATAATGTGTTCCAGATATCTTAGTTGAAAACGTTTTAGCTAGATCCTGACCATGTGATTAGATGAGATCACATTGACCTAGAGTCGGATGATTTTTTCATACATATCCTGGTATGGTTTATGGATAGGAAAAATAAATTCTTGAATGGAAAAATCGTCGGTCTAGTTTTGGGTTTATGATAGCATGGTGAGATTCCGGAAGAGATGAGGGAACATGAAAAGGAAATGAAAGAGCAATGCCCGATACTCTTTCAAGACAATGACAATTTTCTAAATTCCAAAGACAGAAAGGCCAATGGGGGAGAGAATTTAGTACCACTATTTTCTGGTATGTAACCCTTACTTGATGATTTTAATGGTTATAATTTTTAAGGGTGAAAGATGGGATATTTGGTAGAACATTGGATGTAGTTTTGAAGAAAATGGAAGCTTCCTGAGTAGTGCACGGTTTGTATAATTTTTCATGGCCAAACCATGAATTTTTTTTCTTAGTGAGTAAGTGTCTCCCACATAGTTAGGGATACCATTCAAGGAATAAATGTAAGGGTTTTCCTAGGCATTATCTAACACACAATTAGCACACTGTTTGTCTAACCGTGTAGACTAACCATGCAGATATTGAAGTGAGATCCTAAAAAAGTGGATGTCATATGTTTTTACATATAATTGGACCCTTTTTCTCTTATTCAGCCGTAACTCGGGATTTTATTTCTGCTAATGATAAATAATGTTCTCACATTTTTTCAGAGGTAATCTGAAGGCTTCCCATGGTGAATAGAATCCAGATTATTGAGGTATGTGATCGTTCTTCTTCTTTCATGATCAGTTTTGTAGATCTACATAGATCTAATTCTCAAATTATATTTATATCACTTATCTATGAATTTTATGGGTAGATCCTGTTTTTGGATTCCAAATATGGTGAGATTTTGTCTTTTTCTTGCTAGGAGAAGAGATCTAAGGCAGTTACTTGGAGAATCGACCCGGTTTTCTTATAAGTTCATGGTTCATTGGGGTTTTCGTCAAAACCATTATGGTAAGAGGATTATTTAACAACTCCACTTTGTTGAACTAATTGTAATGATTTAAAATTTAATGTGTGTTGTTTAATTTATAGTGAATGTTTTATTGAACACTTGTTGGAATCTTTTTTGATTGATGGTTGTGATATCTCGAAAATTGGGGATTTTAAATGAGTTCTATGGTTCATGGTTTTAAAGAATGGGATTTAAAAAAGATATTTTTATGGATTTATAGAACATAAATGGGTTTAGTTTTTATCAATAAAAGGGTATGTTTTATTAAAATTAAATGTTTCATTGAAATTGGGTTTTCATTGGTTTTTATTAAAAGTCCACTTTTATTGAAGTAGTTTGTTTTGGAAATTGAAATATTTGGCATAAATGGTGTTGGGGTGAGTTCATGATTAACGATACCTTAATAAGATATGATTAACATTGGGGGTATAAGGGACATAACCCTTGATTGGGGGTGTGTGTCATTGGGACCTAAGGATATTGGATAAGAGACTGCTCATGAGTATGGAACTGTCAAACGAATCAAGCATAGGTGAGTGTGTGGTGAACTATAGAATGTTTATTCTAAATGATAAAGAGGAATTGGTTTTAAATTTTTGATTGGTAATTTTTTTGGAAAAGTAACTAGATGAAAATTGGTTTAATTTAGTTTTGTTTTCACTTAGTAGCAAATGGTTTTTGGAACTTCTTTATATGTTGCTATTTACTTTATTGGTAAATTGTTTTATATAAGAAATTTTATATAAATGTGGATAACTTTTTTTTCTAGTGGGGTGTGTAGGTAAGTCATTGGGGAAAAATACTGAGTTTTATACTCACCCCTGCTTTGGGTATTTGGTGATTTTGCATATTCAATCTTTAGGGACTAGGGAAAAGGTAACATTTCCCATGTTTTTGGAACTACCTCGTGATACTTAGGATGTTCAGTGATTATGGAGATTGGAGATTGTGGAGCCTGGAGTCTTGTAGTCTCCTGAAATTATTTAGTTTTTTATCTATGTGTACTTTGATATTTGTTTGGTCTTCCACTATTTCACAATTTGATATGGTATTGATATACATGATGTTGTTGAGATGACTTTTTTTTTCATGCATCATTTAGTAAATTCTTTGGTAATGGTTTGTTGGTTCATTGGTTTATTTATTAAAGGCTAAGTCATCCCCCTTGTACCTGAAACCCTTTGGCATATATTTATTGCCTTTGGAATCTTGGGGATATCTTTTAATTCCATGTAATGACTCACTGTGATCTCAATCCAATGAGAATTGGTTAATCATTACAAGGTGTATATACATCCCTTTGACATGTTATGTCATTAATATCATTATATTAATGATTTTATAAGCATCATATAATGATATTATTTTATGGTTATAATTACTCAATGTTACCAAAGTGGTATGAATTTAATTCATCAATGTCATCATTTATCAAGATTAGTTATGTTTATTCTTACTTTATTGAAATATTATGATTCATATCAAATGAACACTCATGAAATTTATTATCTTCAAATTAATTATCAAATCATAATGTAAAAGTAAATATTTCCTCTCATTTATACTTAATATAGTATTTCTAAAAATATAAATTATTTGTAACACCCTAAAATGCTTATGTACAAATTTGTATTCAATAGTATGTTAGATACGCAACACCAAACATGTAACGGAATATAATACCCATAGACTCTACTATATATTTATTATTATAAAAAAATTCATCAAATTGTATTTCATGTAATACATGAAATACTGAGATGGATTGTATTACACACAATAGTGACCTTTTTCAATATCATCTTTTACACGCAAGAGAGACTGACCTCGACTGCTTTTTTTACACGCAAGAGTGACCTTCTATGGTAGAGTGTGTTTCACACAAGACCTTGTTTCACCAAATAACAATGTAATATTAAAATATCATTATTTAATATAATATGATATAAAATAGCCGTTAAATTACTTTTTATGAATATTAAGTACTAACTTATGAAAATTACAGTTGACACCAGTATAAAATGAAATAATTGGTTAGAAATTACTGAGAAACAAAAATAAGAATCAATTGGATATAAAAAGATTTTTTTATTATTTTAAACCTATAAAGGATTTTTACCCTAATAAACACATATATATAAAATAAGTTATTGATTTTAATGAAATTCTTTTAAAAAAAATTCAATCAAATATTTTTTATGTTTATCCACTAGCTTTTCTATGCATAATATAAGAACAAACCCTATTTTCACACCTAAAAACCTATATGTTTATAAAGGCAATTTTACCATCTTTTATTGGAGAAACTATTTTAAATATTAATTTTGACACTCTTATAAATTTTATTTGATAAAATAAACATCATTATTGAATTTCTAATGTCAAAATTATCATAGGGTGAATTTTTTATTTTTACAATAAATTTCATTTTATAACGAATAGTGAAAAATACTACATTTTAGTTAAAAACTATATTTTCATTTAAATAATTATTAATGTTAAATTATATTTAATTTTTTTATAAAATTATATTATATCAATTAATAATAAATAATTAAATTTATTTTATTATAATCCATTTAACTTTGAAATTGAATATTAAAACATAACAATCTTTTGAACATTTTTCTACTAAAACCAGTTAATTATTCAGTCTGCAATATAAGCATTAATATTAATCTGCAGCTTCTATGATATTATGTTTTAAAAATAGACATAAAATATTTTAATTAGTATGATATTTTTTGTCTTATAATATCAAAATATGTTTTTACCAAAATGATTGTTGAATGTGATTAAAATTAATTAAAGTGATTAAGGTGTAATTAGGTTTAAAAAGGGACTAAACATTTTATTTAAGGGCCCAAAAGACCTAGAATCTTTACCAACACCCAAGAGATGTACATAATTCTTAAAATAACCTTAAATTAATATTTTGGGATTTTTATGACGTTTATAGGTAATAAATATTTTATACTTTACATGATTCAAAAAATTCTGAGTTAGTCGTTTTCCTTCTGTCTAAAAGGCCACCACCTCTCCCACTTCTTCTCACATATCAAAAATATTAGGTTTATACAAGATATTCCAAGACATATTTCAAAATAAAATTACTATTTTAGACCTTATATCCTCCCTTTTTTCATGAATCAATCAAAATAAATCTTTTGGTACAAACCAAAAGTAATTACCCATTTCTGTGGTAACAACTTCTATCAAGATTTTTAGTTTCATTTCCATTCTCCAATCCCTATACTCATATATTTCTATGATTACATAATAAATTATATCATAAATATATAAGGATTTATTTTATTCTATGTGTTTGACCTTCACATACACACCTCTATTTAATGGGTAGTTAACATACTGTTTCCTTGTATGGTGAATACTGCCTCATAAAATGACAATTGTCTAATTCTCCATTACCGCTTCTTATAGTGGTTATTGTTATGGAGTGTTTTTATATATGTTGTATATGATATTTTTTATTACATTATAATTATTTTTTAATTTTATTATACATACATTTAAAACATTCCATTTTATGTTAATACCTTAACATCTTTTGAGGAAGTGTGGACTATCGCCCTCTCAAAGAGATGTGATTAGTTCACATTATACATGGAATATATAAATAATTATAATAATTAAAAATCAATGAATTAAACAAAATAAATATTCTATTCATGAAATAATTATATTTATGGAAATGCAATATATAACATTTTTTATTACCCTTTCATGCACTTTAAAAGAAATAACGTCATTCTGGACGTGTGGAATACCACCTCATAGACACGATGTGATTCATTATACATAAATATAATTTTATATATAAGTATATATGAATATATAATATGGTATTTATGATATTATTATAATTCAATAACGTTATTATTCTTCTTCTATTCTTTCCATAACAACCATTCAAATTTTAGAACGTTACTAATCTGTACATATAGCTTACCGTATTGATGATTATAATGATAGTTCATTTTTCATTACAATAATTGATGATTTATTTTAAAAAATATATTTATTTATAAATGTGATAATTATTTCATGATTATTATTCTGTATATGTTTTATATTTACCCCTTTGACCATTGTTGAACTACCAATGTATTTTTTGACACATAAAACAAATTTGGTCAAAATACCCTATGTTAAAAAAATTATTTAAGTAGTTATATGAAAAATGGTTAAGTGAAATAAATGTAATTATAAAAATGAAAAAAGGTTATCAGGAATGAATAAAATTAACATATGTTTATTATATAGGAAATTAATGGATGTTCACCCAAATAAAAATACAGGGTAAGGCATTCTCATCTCACTTTATATATCTATGTGAAAAATTTCATGTTCACCACATACATATTTTGTGTGGTGTATGTACTACCCATTTTGTTATATTATATAATTAACCCTTTTATCATCATGGAATATTAAACAATAATTTAATATCATTCCTTGAGAAGGATTATAATTTATACTATTTCAATGTGATATGAGACACATTGGGTCTATTAAAGATTATTTTCATCAAGACTAATAGTAGTGGTCTTTAAATATAATTTCCATTCAAGAAAAGTATTTATTTTTTTAAAACATCATTATTATATAGTTACTCATAAAAACATTCATGTATGAGAACCATTTCTCCTCTCTTTATTACAATGATGTTTTAGAAAATGTTTTTTATAAAACTAAACATTATATATCTCTTTAGTCAAGGATACTGTTTTCTTCTAAAAACCATTTTTTATAAAATATTTTTAAAAATATTTTACAAATTATTTATTATTGAAATTTTAAACCTTTTATTATTTTATAATTGTTTTTAATGGAATCTTCTTATCACATTCTAGATAAAGAGTTTTTCATACATTGTTACAATACAAAAGGAATATTCTTTTACCTCCTATAACATGTATGGATTTATCAACCATGATTTCATTGAAGCAAATTTTTCAAGATTATAAGGTTTATTTTTTGAAGAAATTTTTTTAAAAAAGGATATTCAAATAAAAATATTATCATAAGTATTATCAAAAGAAATGTATATATCTCTCAAGAATATTAATAAAATTTATTATTTTATTTCATCTTTGAAAAAAAGCCTTTATTTTACTCCACTTGGAATTTTTTATTGATAACATCATTAATATTCATTTGGATTGTTTATGATTGATTTGGATAAGGATAGTTTTCTCATTCACATCCTTAATTTTTTAAACCCCAATGAAATATTTAATTTTCTATAATTACTGGACATGGAGATTCCCGTAAATTTCCATATCACATTCTCATGGATATGATTATTGACTTAATTGAATAAAATTTTTATATAATGTTTGTGTTAAAATTTAATTTATTATTTTAGAAAATATTGATAAACCAATATCCTTTGTTCAATATGGATATTTTATAAGGCACATTGTTTATTTAAATTTCTTGTACAAGCACTATATGGATTGGTTACCGGTAAATAAAATCTATATAGGTTAGAGAGAAGTTAATACAAGAACTATAGGTTGGGGACTGGTTAATGAAATCCCCACGATGCATTAGATGTCTCATCAGAAGAATTAGTTGTGAAAATTAGAAAATCTTAAACTGTTTGTTGATAGTAAAGGAATCATGTTCCTAGGAAACATGACATCCAATAATTAATAATTTACCACATTTGGTTTTAGTTATTATATATCCATGATATTTTTCATTGAAATATATGTTGATAATTTTCATTTATATTTTATTTAGTAAATGGAACATGATTTAGTTTCATACCATTCTATATTGATTTTTCCATATCTATTTATTTGAATAGAATGTATTTCCATTTATTACCTTTCCATATTAATAAAGAATTTCATACTCAGATTTTTTATTATATTCTATGTGTGTTATATTATTTAACATGAAATTATTTTTATTCTCATTGATTTAATATTTATAATATTTTTCCCATACCGAGAATTTGATCTAACCCTTATTATGTTTTTCCCCAAAGATTCCATAAAGTGTACTATTAAATATATGAATGGATTCACTATATGGAATATAGTTATTCTAATTGATATTTATTTATATAAAATGATTTTTTATAATAAAAAAATACGTTTCAATTATTGTATTCATTTGTAATAAATGACACATGTATATATCTGTTTTACCAACAATAATAAACTGATCAGTCCTTCAGGGCTTAATTCCTTGTAATCATACCAATTTAACGGATAATAGAAACTTGCTCTGGGATATATGGATTCAGTTAACTAAAATTTGTATCAATGTAATATTAGTAACAAATTTTGGAACTAGACTTAAGAAATCATAGGTTAAAGAACATCACCCTAAGGTGGAATTTTAGGATAATTATATAAGAGCTTCCTAGAAATATTGTTAAGGTAAAGATTATGTGGGTCTTTTGAGAAATACATCTAAGTCTGGATACTACATGTCGACATTGTTCTAGAATATATTTAACAATTAGTACTAACTCCAATAATGTCTTCAGAGCCTGACATGGGGTAACCGAGTGCACAAAAACAAGCCTTACTACACATCTGTTTTAACACCTAATGATGTAATCTATTATAAAAAAGAATTCTTAAATATATTTTAAATACATTTCATGATTAAAAAATCCTTTCCTAATTGAATATTTTTAAAACACAAAACCATTTAAAGACCATTTTCTTTGAAAACACTTTTAAAATATATAATGATATTTTAAATTTTTTGAAAACTATTTCTATGAAAACTCATTTAAAACATATAACTAAATATTGAAAATTTATTCAAAACAATTTCATTGAGGGCACTTCGAAAACTTATATTGAAATCATTAAAATGATTTAAAAAAATTTCTCTCAAATTAATTTTAAAACTTATAGAATAATCTTTGAAATCATTGAAATTTATTTATTTGAAAACAAAAATTTGAATACATATAATGTAATAATTAAAAATAATTAAATATAATTTGTAAACATAAAACAATTTTTTGAAAACTATTATTCATTGAAAATAATTTGAAAATAAAAAAATCCATAATATTATGAAAATCAGTTTATTTCGAAAAATATCACTGTTAACATTGTAGACGCTATGAAATGCGTTCCATGAACTTTTCTACAAGATGTACTCAACTGGTATCAAAACGTTCACAGTGTGACTCTGCATTTTTCATGGGGTAAGTGATGGTAGTGAAGGCACGGGCCTGATGGGTGGGGGACGATGCCTGAAGGGCATAGGCCGTAGCCCGACACAGATCCCAAAAAAGGTTGCGGGGGCGCAGCTTCCCTCTATATAGAGAAATAAATTTGGCCAAGTCCTTAAAGTAGTGCTTATGATACCTATGAAAATACTGACACACCACCATACTAGAGCTGATTGAGGTAATTATTTTGGCTAAGTCCTCAATGCGACACCCATGTTTATTCAAAACATCATCAGTGTGCAGTGTACTTGTGCACCACCATTCTCGAGTTCATGACACTTGTGTTCCCAAACATCTTTCACCCAGGGTCCTATTATTGCCTATTAATAGAACCTTGGGGCCTTCATTTGAAAGGGAGAATTTATTTGAAGCCTAATTGATTCCTTGGTCAGCCAAGTGCTTCTCACATGTCTTCTAAAACCCTAAAGGATGTTCTTTAAAACCTAGTGTGGAGGAATTGAAGGAGGATCAAATGACTTATGTTCCTTTAGTGTTTGAAATCCATAAAAATTGCATGCCTAAAAAACCCAACCTACATAAATTAGTAACACATACACACCACCTATTACTTTCAAAAGAACTTGAGCTCCACACTTTTTAGAATACTTGTGAATAATGTTGACGTCTTGAGTCAAATATCACTCAAGTATTAACATTTAGGTTGTCCATCACGTAACTGAACATCAGGTCATCCAAGCCTACTTGTGCACCTTTTCCTATGCTCTAGATACCTACATCAGAACACTTCTTTAATTCACCTTATCCTTGAAATATATACATTCCATTCATCAAGCCTTCTTCGAAGCCATTCCTTGAAAGAATTCTTCTTTACTGGATCCCTTATTTGAAAGGGGTTATGTTGAATCCTTAACCAAAAACTCATGACTTATCAAAAATTTGGGAAGATCACATTAACATGTCTTCTATTTGGGTTTTTATATATAAATTCAGAGGTTTCTATCATTTTTTATTAAATGGGGTTAGGATTCAGGGATCATATTGGGGTTTTTATATCCGCATTAACGTGGACCACTATCTTGGAAATAGTGTTGTAAAGTTCCCGATTTTGAGGATTAGGGTTTTGGTCATGACATCCCCTTATTATCTCTAAAACCTAGAACCTCATGTCACTGGTAAGTAAGGTTCTATTCACACTTAATTTTACCTCTAAACAAAGGAGAATTCTCCCTCCCATTACAGGACAAATTTTAGGTAAACCAACCTGGTATAAGCACATAACCTTACTTGTCAGAGCTTTCTATCTTTATCCTATATAATTCCTCCACCTTCAAACCTTAATTAAATTGGAACCTTGTTTAATGTGATGTTAATAGAGGGAGGGTTCCTTTGTTTTCACCCTCTTCCACATTTTCCTCGTCCTAGTCTACCCTCGCTGTCGTAGGCCTATACTCTTCCACCAGCGGAGGGGGAAAAGTTTATGTGTGCCATTTTTTGAATCATTGACATCCTCTTATTTCTCACACTGATCATGATTAATGTGGGATTAGTGATTTTTTCATGATCACATCATTTTTTAAAACACCCCATATTATTGAACTATGATAAATCTTATTCCCATCATAATTGGGATACATAGGAAGCCATCATCAGGGGCCAAGATCATTATATATCCTCTTTAGGAATCCAACCCAAATTCCCTAAACATGGTCATACTCATTAGGAGTAATCCCTAACACATTTATCTGCAAGGACTACAATCTTCGATGAGACTTGTAGAACTACATGGTATTTGATTACCATCCAAATGGGATACGTAGAAATCCTCTCTGAGGTTCAAACCCAACACTTCAAATCAACCGTGTTATTTCTAGGTCATATTCCCAACAAGGACTAACCCAAAATAGAAACCCATAATCTTTCCATGATTCTTAGGTTACATAGGTATAAATCTCACACCATGATTTGACTAAGCACCATCCACTTATATATACTTACTACATGAAATTAAACTATACAACTAGGCCCTTATCACATGATTATAAACGTTATGATGTGTCCCATTAAGTGGGACCAAACTATGAGGGTTATGATTCCTTTTCCAATGATATGTAGGTATCCAATTTATGGGAATGATCCCGATATCAAAACAATCCTTAATCTCCCTAGATGCTAATAAATTCTAAACAAACCCACTGAATGGCTTAAAACTAGTATTATCATAACGATGGTTAAAAGAATCTCTAAATGATATATGAGAGGATACCATTTACGGAGAACCTTGAATACATATGGATGTACCCATTAATGAATAACCTCTATTACCTATTTATGATTATAAATTTCACACATTCTAATAAGTTATTGAAAATTACAAGGTAAACCTAAGTATTACTTGGTGAAATAATAAGGATTCATGAAAATATCTCAAATCTGTTAGAGAGTCCTGAGGTTGGTAATAATTCCCCCCAAAAGGGTATCATGAGTCTGAACCCCCATCCTCTAGACCAATTTATGTTCTTATGTAACTTAATATCAAACTTAATGAATTACAGTCTTTGGAAACCAGGTCCCTTTATATAAATAACCACTGTATGTTTCCGGTTCCATAAATAAATCCAATGGAAACTACTTGAAAGTAGTGATTCCTTACAGGAAAACACATTTCGATGGGCATGATACAAACATACAATAAAATTATAAAGGAAATTATTTCAGGAATATGGGTATTTTTGGACCTACTGAACATTATTTTTGCAACATAATTCTGGACTTTCATTGGACACATTCAAACCTCCACTTATTTTGGTAACTTTTTTTTCATTCAACAAGAGGAATCCATGGAAAGATTTATTCTAAAAAGATGGATTCAAATAGAAATAGAGAGATGTTATGATATGTTTTGGTAGTTTTTGGGAATGATATAGGGATTTATAAGTGTGAATAAGTGGGAGAGTTGAGTGCACTTTTATAATGGAGGAAGAGTGGTATTCTTGTAAATTTTTGGAAAGTGAATTCCACCCACGATTTCCCTATTAAAACTAGAAGAAATGATGAATAAAATTATATCTAATAGAGGATGGAGTAGAAATATGGATATCTAATGGATTTTGGACAAGTATTAATGTCATTTTGTGTAGTAGATTAAGGTTTAGTCATTAATTAATTTAATTTTCCCCTTAATTATTATAAATAATTTAAATTACATTAATTAATATTTTTAGAAATAAAATAAGTTGATATTATCCAATATTATATATTATTATAATTCCAAATATGGAATCTATTTTTGTAAATTAATGTAAAAAAATCAGTAGAAATTAATTTAAATTTAATCCCACAGGCAAGACGAAAAAGTAGGTTTTTAATGTAAAAGTATTCAAATGTTTGTCATGTTTTTATATCCAATTTCAAAGTAAAATTTATTTCCATGACCTATATTGGATTAATTGATTTATATTTTATCTAATTATTCTTTAAACATAATTATGAAAATAATTTATCCTAATAAATAAATTAGATGAACTTGTAGTTTTGAATTAAAATTCTGTATTTTTAACTATTTTTCATAGAATGGTTATTCATTGAAAAATATCAAAAAATCAACCTATACTAAATTTTATATTTATATTTAATTAATGAATATTATTTTGATATATAAATATATAAATTTTTTAATTTTTTTATTTAAAATAGGTTATCCACTAAAATGTCATAGTATAACTTTTATGAAAATATAATTTTTATATTTCATATTGTGTTTGTTCATATCTTATGAATATCAAATATATTCAATGAGTGTAAAAATTTTTTATTGAATTTAAAATATAAATATTTCATTAATATAATTTGAATATAGTATTAATTTATTTTATTTTTATAAAAAATCATTTGTGAGAATTAACATTGTTTTTATAAAAACATTTCCTTTATATTAAAATGCTTATTATATTCATATTTAATTAATTTGTCACCAATTAATTAAAAGATTTATTTTCATATGTTAGTTAGTACTATTCATAACCTCCAAATTATTTACATGGTCATATCTTATAATATTAAATAATATTATTTCTAATAATTTTCTATTTTTTATTAAAAATTGTTTTAGCATGTTATGCATGCCATCATGGAAAGTCAGTCTTACACGTAATGTATTTTAACATTAGTGTTCAGTATGTAAGAATCTAAGATTTAAATTTCATTTAGTGCATGATTAATATGTTGTTGCATCTAACGTAAGCCAAATTTAGTGCATTAATATAAAATAACTATTTTTACTGTTTGTATGAAATGTAAAGCATCAGAAAGATTAAATTAATTTGAAAATATATATTTTAAAAACTCTCAGGGTGGTACATCCTACCTCCCATAAAATGAATTTTACAATGAATATTCATCTGGATTATCAATGTTTCAATACATGAATATTCCTTTTATAGAAACCCACATTGTAAAAATGAATATGAAAATTCAATTAAAAAGGGAATGTTTGAAACATAATGTTTCCCACTGTAACATATAACTAGGATTCCACAAAATAGAACATAGGTGGGAAGTGAAAAAATGGACATGGAAGAGAAATCTAAACATAATATTTTGATAGGTAGTGAAAGAGAACAAGATCAGGAGAAAGTCAATAGTCAAAAATCCATTAATATGAGATGATCTAAGGGGTTAGTAGAATCAATAAAAACTAATTTTCATAGATAAATTTTTTATTTTCATGATCCTTTTCCCTAAAGTTGAATAATTTTTATGTTATGATATAAATACATGATTTAGTACCATACAACCGTTTATGGTGTCTTGATCAATTTCCACTTCATCTATTATTTTAATAATTAAAGGTGATTTTTTCATTCCCAAATCATTAGCAGATCACGTGATTCATAAATGTAATGATTGGTTATTCCATCCAGCATAACATCAATGTTATCCAAATTTATCCAATGTGCATAAATCCATATGTGGTGTCATGATTCTTTAATCACAAAAAATCCATCTAAAATATAGTAGATACCAATCAATAAATGGTTAACCTTATAAATCATATGATTGATGAAAATACAAAAGTGCAGAGAGAAAATCATGAATTCAATATAACATTAATCCCCCATATATTGTAACAAATCTACTGGTTGTCAAATTCAAAACATGTGACACCTTCATCGTATATTCTATTGAAAAATAGTACGATCCGAAATTACCGAAAATCCTTTTTAAAACATGCATGGTTATTTATTACCAATATTAATAGATATATTACATGAATCAAATAAGTTGTAAACATTATCCATTATAATATAGACCAATTTGTCAACAAATCCCTTATCAGTTCCAAGGTAATTTATATATTCCAATTTACTTAGTAATATCTATCATATATTTATCCAAACAACATTATCTTAACATAGGGAACATATAAAGGGGTATCTACCCTTAATAATGATTTTTTCGTGGACATCACCTTTCCATTAAATCACTTTTCAAGTCCATCTGAACCATTTTATGTATTCGTGTAAATTGGTAGTGAAAAATAATAAAATAAAAAGCTGTTTAAAATTCACCATTATTATAAAATAGTTATTTAATACAAGTTCATAAACATATCAATTATTCTACATTATCATTAATAAATAAGAATAAAACATAATAATATTACATAATATCCATTTCCTTTCACATTTCATCATTAGTCTAATCATCAATGGAAATATAACCATTAATCATACCACCATTCTGATTCTCTTATTGGGAATTCCACTTCGGACATTAATTTTCATATTTGCCATTCATTCCACACATAATAATGTTTTTCCTTTTATTATGTATTTGGGAGGAGAATATTACAATCCATTGCATTAATTGAACCCCTCATTTTTGTCTTTTTTTAGTTACTTTATCTGTGTCCTTGTTTTCCACTCACAGTTGATATTCTTATTCCAATATGACATTAACATAGGTGATTATTTCAACATTCATGATTAAAATAAAACTAAATCTTCATTCCCTCATGGTATTCATTACTATAACTCTCATTAAAATCTTTTCTTCTCTTACGTGGTTAGTTTGATAGTTAGTTATGGTACAAATTGTTAATTGTGTTCTACGAAAATTGATTAAGAATAGTAAAAACAACCTTCACTCCTAGGATTATCTCATTTTAATGCTAATCCAAAAATATTACATAAAAATAAATTTAATTCCAATTCATACTAGTTTCTACCATTACAAAAACCCATAAATCACAATTTGAGTATTAGTTATCAGTGAAAAAACCCCTATAATAATTAAAATGAATTAATAATAGGATGTCTAAATCGAGACACCTTTTTTAATCTTCGAATAAATTGGATTATCTATGTTTATTAAAATATGTTTTATTTCAAAATCATTCATGATGGTTTGTGATGTGATTTGGAATTACTAATGAATAAACCGTTGTATTATAAAACCTAGTGTGTAGTAATTCCCATTTTCATTTACCAGGTTACTCTTGAATCAGGTCCAATGAAACATGTAATAATTATTACTCCTATATACATATATACTAGAACATCTTCTACTTTTATGATCCAGATAATGATGTATTTCTAGGAAAACACTTTCACTGTCCTTTACAAAAATTCGAATACGTTTTTCTATAAATTTCAGCATCCATACACTCATCCATAGACATGTACATAGATTACCTACAATTTTTTTTCTCGTTTTTGATTCTAGATGTTGACTAAACATTTTCTATTTTTTTTTGAGGCACATAGACCTCTTTATTGAACACACCACTACCTCATATTGCAATAATTTCCTTATTGGGGATATACTTTCCCAATCATGATATAGTTGATTGTGATTCTCTATATTCTAGTCATCATGGGGAGTAAACCTATTGGTTTGGACACTCCACCATCCATCGTGAATGTCCATTCCTTGTAAGGGATCTGTTTTCCCCATCGTCCCATAGAGATTGGTTTTCCCCATCTTCTCATATTCATGGGGACTATAACTACTAGGTGAGACACACCACCATCCAAAATCACAATTCTTTATTTGTAAGGGATCATGTTTCCCCATAATCTCATATATAGGGGGACTACACCTACTAGGTGGGACATAAAATCATCCCCATTCATAGACATTTCATTGTAAGGGGTCATGTTTCACCATATTAAAATTGGGGATAAAGCCTATCTAATTTATTTCCATAATTATATCATGAGATATAAATCATTACCCAATGCATTGGAGGGAGATATTGGTCCAAACAATCCCATAATGAAATAATAAATTCATGTTCCACAAGATCAGAAATAGTCATATCATAACCCATGAAAAGAAATGGGTGTCATAAACATGTAATAATTTATTAACCTATGTAAAAGAGAATGGTTTTATAATGATTTCATCAAAATCCTAAACAGTGAAAAGAATTGGGTTTCATAAACATAAAACACATGAATAAGATATGGGTTTAATAAACATATAACCCATGAAAGAGAATCTTTTTTCATAAACATCATGATATAAAACAATAAACCATTAAGAGAAAAAATATAGATGGAATAATTAGAGAATAACCCCAAAAATTCATCAGTAACATCAACTAATTTCTTCTTAGATGGAAAATAATTTTGATATATCATTTAAGGAAACTTTATTAAGGAAACTATCCTATATTCATTGAAAATTTATTTGTAAAACATAAAATTATTTTTAAAAACTTTTTATTGGAAACAAATTTTAAACATATAATAAAATATTGAAAAAATTTTGAAAAAAATTTATTTTAAAACAATTTGATAATGTATAAAGAAAATATTGAAACATTTTTAAAACCATTTTTTCAAAAACACATTGAAAGTATATAATGAAAAAATCAAAACCTTTTCCTTGAAATTACCTTGAAAACTCAAAAAAAATGAAATATTTTAAATACATTTATTTTAAAAAAAATTAAATAATGTTAAAGGATTCTATGAAAATAATTTTAATCACTTTTTATAAATAAAATAATTTTCTGAAACCCATTTTTCATTGAAATTTATTTTAAAATAAAAAAATCAGTATAATAGGGAAACCATTTTTAAAAAAATAAACTTGTAAACATACAATTTATGTATCAAGGAAATGATTTTAATGAATGAAGATATGTCTGAAAATTCTAAACATTTTTTTTCACCTTATCTCTTGACTTTCTTTATACATGTTCAGACACCATCTTCATTGGGTAACCACGTTTTCATTGCACAAAAGGGCTTCCTTGAATGTATTTATGCCCATTTTGAGGATTCAAAGAGGAAGGGAGGGTTTTAGGAAGATTATTTGATTTTATTTTTTGTCAATAAAATGATTTATATTTTTGAATTAGTTGGAGGGGTGAGTGCCTTTTATAGAATAGGAGGAGTGGAATTCTTTTAAATTTTTGGAAAGGTAATTCCACCCATGTTTTTACTATTATAAGTAGCTCTAATAATGAAACCATCTATATAAATGTGAGTATAGAGAAACAATTTGTATATAAAAAATATTTTAGAGAAGTTTATAGGTCATTACGTTCCTTATTTTTATGATTTAGTCAATTATTAAGCCAATTTCCACTTAATCATTATAATTAAATTTAATTAATTAACATAATATTATAGATAAAAAAA
Source organism: Viscum album (assembly GCA_963277665.1). NCBI lineage: Eukaryota > Viridiplantae > Streptophyta > Magnoliopsida > Santalales > Viscaceae > Viscum > Viscum album. The sequence continues at coordinate 884,392,649 of OY728139.1, read as the reverse complement.
TTATCATATTATATATTAAAAATTATTTTTATTCAAAATATAGATTCTAGTTTTACAAAATTCAATCATATAAATTTTAGAAATTGATTTAAATTTAATCTTACAGACCAGATAATAATGTGGGTTTTTAATGTAAAATTGTTCAATGTTTTGGAATGTTTATATACACTATTTTTATGATAAATTGATTAAAATGAACTATATGTGACTAAATGATTTATTATTGATCTAATGAGACATAAAAATAAATTATGAATATATTTTATCCATATAAATAAATTATATGAAAAATCAGTTTTGAATTAAAAACCAGTATTTATCTATATTCATATAAAAATAAAGCTTCACAGAAAAATACCAAAAATTCACCATAACCTAATTATTATTTTTCTATTTTAAAAATTATTATTTTTTAGAAATATAAAATTTATAAAACTTATATTTAAAATATGTTATCAATTTAAATGTGGTAATGCTGCTTTAATAAAAATATAGGTTTTATTTTTAGTATTGGGATTTTTCCTATCTTATGCCTATAAAATATATATTTTGAACGTAAAAATATTTAATTTAATATAATATATATATATATATTTAATAAATTTCATTGATCAATATTGATTTATTTAATTTATTATGATAAATGTATTTATTTTGAATAGTATTTTTTTTAAATTAAAACATTCCCTTTATATTAAATTTGTTATTGTAATCATCTATAATTAATTTTTTTCTAATGAATTAAACAATGTATTTTTATAAGTAATTAAATCATATTCATAACCTAAAACATACCCTCTCAGTTATTCTTTGTTATATTTAATAATAATATTTCTAATAATATATTATTATTGGGTAAAACTCAGTCTCACATGGTATGAAATCCATTGAGGAAAGTCAGTCCAGCGTGTAATGTAAGCTAGCCTGAATGTTCCTTATAGGGGAATAAAAAATTTATTCTTCATTTATTTTACAAATAACTTGATGTTTCATTTAACATAATGCAAAATTCGTGCTTTAAAAATAAATTTTTTCAGTGTTTCATGAAATATAAAATATCAAAATAATTAAATTAAATTAAAAAAAATTCTATTCAAAATCTAAGGTGTTACAATGAAACTCATATCTACTACTATGATTGTAAATATATTCAATGAACCATCTAGTTTTATACTCACAAACATTATCTAATCTTATTCACTTCAGGGGTAATCATTCATTAACCTATACAAGTCTTCTTAAAAAACCTAAACCAATCAATGGACTATTATATTTATTACATGTACATGATCAATGATATCATTTTGAAATCATATATGAAATTAAGAAAATAATTTTGACCACTTTTTTAACTTTTTATCATAGGTATAGAAACATCTAAGTGGATTAACTCAAAAATTCTTGAGGTTTAAATTCCAATAATTTGTAATTTTTTTCACTATTTTCCTATTTTAAATGTTTCAAAGAAATTGGTAATATATTATTTTAGAATATGGATATTTCTTACCACTTGTTCCCTAATAGAATTATTTTTTTGTATAAGAAGAAATAGTATTTTATTCAAAATATTTGTTTTTGATTTTTGGATTAAATAAATTTATAACACTACTTCATGAACATAAAATAATTTATCTGTGGTTATCATACCCTTCGTTATACCTGGCCTACAATTTATTCTCTAAACAAAATAAAAATTTCTACAAAAAATGAAAATATTTCTTTAATTATAGTCCTTTGATATAGTTAACATTAGTTTCATTATCCCATCAGCAGTCATGAAGTTATTTCATACTAATTTGGTTCTTCCCAATATTATCAATTACAACTCTTTTGACTATAAGAGATCTATCCTTCCTAAATGTCACATGTCCTACATTATAATATTAATTATTTTTTAGGTTATTTAAATCATATAGAATGTGTGATGAACAACAACTATCTCTAATATGAGGTATATTTGTTTGATAATCTTTAATTTACACTTCCATAACATTTACTTGAAACTTGATCAAATTCTAATTTTTATTGTTTCTATGTTTATCACCTAAATTAAATAGATCTGGAATAAAAAATGATATATATATAATGTGTTTCATTAGTAATCCCATATTCCATATACCTATTTTGATATTTGAAATTTTTTCTCTCTTCCCCTTTATTATTTGGTAATTTATAATTCCTTCATGTTCTAATATAATTTTTCAATCACCATCTTGATTCAGGAAAAATTCTCAAACATAGTAATGATGTAATTTTCAATCAATTGATTGATTTATGGATACATATAAAAAACACAATAAATAAACTTGAATCCTTCATTTTTAAAATAATTATTATGGTTTTTCTGAATTTTCAACTCTCTTATTTTTTTAAATAATTTAGATTTATTGTGTAGAAACTCATCGATCATTAGATACAAACATAGGAAGATTGACTAAATCAATTTTGTTCCATCCTTGATCTATTTTCCATTATTCATCATAATTTATAATTGGCATGTTATTTACAATTTTTTAAGTTCCATTTGTAAATATATATCTATTTGTAATGTAATTTTAACAAATTTATTCACGGACACATATAATATTACGAATATTATTAATTTCTGTATCATATTATTTATAACATTCATCTTCTTCATTTATATCGCTATTTAAATCACATATCCCCTTTTTATTTACTATTTCATTTTCAATTATTCTTTTTCATCATCTTATTGACTTTATCATTACCAAAACAATCAATGGAGTCATGTGTTTAATAATTTTGCCTCTAGTAAATTTCAAGACCCATGTTATCGATTTAGTTAAAAATGCAGCCATTATAACACAGTGTTAACTTTTCCTAATTGATCAATGTTTTAGAAGATTATTGAATTTTCTCTATCACCCTATATCCATCATAAAGATTTTATTTTCCAAACTCATGGTGTATTATTTTGTAGTCACACCATAATCTATACCCTTTTCACTATTGTATATTAAATCATCATTTAATGAGTTAGTTTCCATATCATGTACCATAAAAACTATATTTTATGATATGGTGAATGTTTTCACATCATCATTACTTTTACAAAATCTGAAACCCCCACTTCAAATAAAATAAATTTTTTATAAATTCTTTGGGTGAGACCTTCTTTTTTTACTACGCTTAATTTTTCATTATTGAATCTATCTTTCTGGTCACCTATATAGAATATCCATCTTCATTCCCTTCATCCCTAAACACCATTATAAAATTTAAAGAAAATTTTCCAAAATATCAATTTTTAAATAATATGAATTTATTTTTATGTTTATAATTGCCTCTCTCACGTGTGATTCTTCTTGTCATTAGAGGAATTTCATTAGTATAGTCATAGAAATTAAAATCATCATTAGTAATGTTCTTATCCTTCTCTATTTTCAAAATTTTTTATTCATTCAATGAAATATATATGTCATTTTTTACCTTATATTTTCAGTTATACTGATATTCTCATCTCATTATTAATGATTGTTATTTGTTGTTAGTAAATAGTGAATCTAATGTGATCTTCCTGTTCATGTGATTATATGTTTTTAACAAAACTATATGGTTTGTTTCTCATCACCTTCTTTATAACCACTAATCTGATAATGTTTTCTCAAAATCCATCAATTATTAACAAAATAATATTAAATAATTTATAGAAATTAACATATAATTTAACATATTGTATCCTAATATCTTTAAAATATTTTATACTAATATTATTTAAGGACACTTTTACCATTATCTGTTATAAATAATATGATTTTTCCTTCAAATAATATATCCGATTTAAACCATAATTCATTTTTTTAAAATTAATTTTAGATAATGATGAAAATTATTCATTGCTATCATTTCCATCAAATATAATATTTTTAATATTAAAACAATACTAATATAAAGCACCTATTCGCTGTATAAATACATACATAGAGGACTCAAGCACATTAAGACTAATATAGATGAGGTAAGGTACCATTCTGTCATTCTTGGGGTGAAATAACTTTCCATCAAATGTTGGGGTGGCCATGATATTAATTAAATTGTGTAGATCCATATAATATAGTTGAGAAAAACAAAATAAAAATTAGGCCACAGAACTAATACCAATTGAATAGATTACACAGATGTTGATAAACACTATGATGTGTGGATGTGGTGAATAAGGGTTTAATGTTTTCAAAAATCAATTCAAATCTCATTCATATTCCACACTTTTTATATCATGATAAATACTGATGTAGATAAATAAATTAATACACAATGTTTTTTAATGTTTTTCAACACCTATAAAAATTTGAATTTATAAATTTTTCATTTTTTTAAGACACAAAAATTACAACCTTTTATAATTATAATGATATTGGAAATAGTATTTACCACACACTCATTCCAATTTCTATTTCAAATATATATATATATTAGCTAAAATGATGCATAATAACCATGAAATTGATGATCCTCTACAAGGGATCAATATATATCATGTTTTATTCTTTTTTAATTTTATCCTTTTAAATAACATAATCTATATAGTAAAATTTTCTCCCAATTACTCAAAAATTATTTTTTAAAGTAGTCCCCCAATTTTTTTTCCTTCCTTGAATCTTTGAAGTAATCCTTTTATTCATCATTGTGCTACAGTTGTTTTAATATCCTTTCTAAATATTTTAACTAGTTGATTCAATATTCATTCCATTCCAACACTCATTAAAAACCATTAAAATATTTACTTTAATCACATATAGGCTCAATATTCATCCTATATTTCACAAGATATTTAATTTTTTTTAAATGTAAACTATTTTTTCTATATCTATCTTTCTATAATTATTAAATACCTATGTCTTACTATTTAATTATGTGTCTTCATTATTTGATAATTTAATTTCCCTAATGTCATTCTATTTTAAAAACATGGTTGTGTATCATTATGCGTGGGCATTAATGATATTTCAATTTTAGTCAGTGCTTCATTTTCATTAAAAGAAACACCACAAAATGATTTTTTTTCTTATATATATTATATGTACATTATTATTGTATCTCTTAGTAGTATAATAACTATATAAAATGATGGTGGAACTTGATGACAGAACTATAGTGGCAGAACATGATGGTATCAACTTAGTGGTTGCATGTGATGGTAAAATAGTCATGGTAGATGCATTGTGGTAACCATAAAGGTGGTAGAACCTATAATTATTTCCATTTCAGGAGTTCTGTAAAATATGAATAAAAATTATATAGTACATCATAAATCCATTATAAAGTTATGTTTCCTAGATATACCTTTATGAATCAACAGAATAACCATCACGTAGTGCCTACTACCATTACTCAATGTTTAGTCTTCTATTACCCGACATCATATATCATTAGGCATCCATTAGTTTACCCTATGACAGTTGTTATGATACCTTTAGATATACATTTTTACCCATATATTGTTCATAATTAGCTTAGGTTACCCATATGTATATAATTACCTGCCATTCTACCATGGGCATTCTATCATCACAATGATTTAATGAACACTTATTCATATCCATTAAATATTCAATCCTATTATGTATCAATTTGTTACCTTTAGGAAATAGCTGATATACCTTTATATAGATCCCATCATGACATGTTTATCTTTTTGTCGCACCTAGGTAACCTCAAGATGTAAAATGATATCACGTGTGATCCTTTCCCATGTAATGAGTTTTCAAAATTTCCATTATATAATAGGAGTTACCCTTATAAAGATAATTATAATATAAATATCTCTTTAAAATAATATTTTAAAATTTCAATATATATCATCATGTAGTAATATATATATTTCATGAAATTATTGAGAACTACTATTCACCTAATTAAAATATGTCATCACAAGATGCAAAAAAAATTCACTTCATCAAGTTATATTGGTACATGTCTTTAGCATTAAGACTGGATCAACAATCATCAAAAAAATCCTTGTGTTTACAACAAATACATCATCCTAATCATATAGCATTGAAAGGATTATTATATTTAAGTTTCTTTTTTTCTTAATCAGTCATTTTTCATTAATAAAATTATAATTTTTAATATATTTTCGTTATGTATATAAAATCACACATATAAAAAATATTCTCTCACATGGGATAAATAATTCAAAAAAATTACCAATTAAATTTATATGTTAAATTTCAGCACATCAAGAGATGAGTTCTATCACAATATAGAACTATTTATTGGGAGGTTTGAAATTTATTACATGTATATGATTCCTGAATATAATATTTTTATAATAATAGATAATAAAATATGATAACAACCAAAAAATTAAGTTATATTGAAATTTGTTTATTATATTTAACTTTTCAGGAATAGAGTTAATAGGATTTCTCTATTATTTAAAATAGATTATTCTAGTTAGTTTTCCTATATTTACTAAATCAATCTTAATAAATATATTGAATAAATTATATCTAAATCCAAACATGAATTAGAGAATAAATGGAAAGGAGAAATTATTCTATATCGATTTGGATTTCAAACAACCCATAATAAAATAAAATTCATCATTTTTATAAATTCAATAATATGGTTTTAGATATATCACATTTTAAAAATTACCATATTTATTTGGTTTGATAGTTTCCATTATACCTATGGTTTCAATAGTAGGTATGCATTGTGACCATAAAACATCCACCAAATGATGTGTCCTACCTTCATCAAAATGCTGAGTGAATATCATTTCAATTACATTCAATAATTTTATTGTATTATTTATACACTTACATTTTAATATTTGATATAGTATAATTTTTGTATTAGTGGATTTATCTATTAGATTCATGTGATATTGTCTATAATAAATTGAAGTCAATTTTAAATTTGAAACAGAATTTAATATATTTGAGGAATAAAATTTAAATGTTATCATGGTATTATGTTGTACAATTTACTAAATCATTGGATAGATCCTAATATTTGTCATTTTAATACCCATAGCATCAATAACCACCATATTTATTGATATAATTTTTTTATGGTCATATTTTGTTTTCTAAAAACCGTGTTGATACATCCTTGATATTCCATTATACTGATATAAACGACCTTGATTTGAATAATATATATAATAGTTTGATAATAATTCATAACAAATTTTTTTGGGGAAGAATATAACTGGTGAATGGAATCTAATCTGAAAAATACATAATAGCGAATGTTGATAAAATTTAGTGGGATCATCAATTTCCATTAGATAAACAAATACCCATCCAAATAAAATTCTATCTTTGATTAATGTGTGAACATAATTATTCTTATTGTATGAATGCTTTTCATGAAATCCTAAAATACCAAATAATTCAATTATATGGGTTACTATGGAATACAAGGATTGAAATCTAAAACCATTTCAAATATATAAATATTCTTAGTGTGAGTGGGGTTATAAGAAACTATATTGGACAGTTTAGGGGTGTATTAACCACAAGAACCACATGGATTACATCCTCAAATAAATACTCTATATAAAAAATGTACACACCATCTAATCAAGGAATTTCAATGATAGAGGTGATGAAATAATTAATGAGAAATATAGAGTATGAAAAAAATGGGAGCATAATATAATTAAAACATAACCAATAATATTTTTTTATGTGGTGAATCATGTGAAAATAATGTTTACAATGGATAAATGAAAACCTCTATAAAACATGTAATTAAATCCAATGGAATGTATATTGGAGGTCACTAACAAGTCTATCTTTTGTATTAATAAAACAATAAATCTTTAAAAAAAATGTTTATAAAATTGTGATTAATTATTTTAAAACCATGGAATAAGAAGATATTGATTTTAAAAATTGTGAATTTCTATATAAAATCATGATACAATTTGTAGAAATTAATAAAAACATACATAATGAATATTCTATAATTAAAAGAGTATGTTAATCTGATTTATTAAAATAAATTTCTGGGGATATGAGGTAATAAAAAATACAGTCAAAATATTATTTAAATGATTTAAAATCTATATGTTAGTATGTCATTCATTGTAATATTCATAAAACTGTTTAATATGGGAATTAATTTACGGATACTATCTTAAATAAGTATATGTTGGTAGAGTTCAACATACAAGATCTTAAAGAAGAGTATAGGGAATTATTACAACATAAAATATCTTAAAATCTAATAATCCAATGTGTTTTGTCATCCCCTACCATATTAAGAAGGAATACCACCAATGATAAATTTATGATGTTTGTTCATGTATAAATATAATTAAATTATCATTGTTCATGTATCCTAGAATTAGTGAATTTAAAACTAGTTCAAATTTTTATTCTACTTTTATATTATTTGTATTACATATCCCCTTTATGGTTTTGAATAAATATTGGTTTAGTTTTTAATTCATATTTTCATATAATTGTTTTACCTCTTTACATAGAATGTGACACAAATTTATCATTTGTTTTTTTAAAGACACTTTTATGGAAACTAGTTGTGATCTAATTGGTTTGACACAAAAAAAAAAGTCATTTAAAATGAGGGAAACCAAAAGGAGGAATACAATTTTTATCATTAAATATGAGTAAACAATATGGTAGAAGTTTTATTATTAGATTATGTGGTGAAAACAGAGATTCAAATAAACAATAATCATATTCTTCCAATTTAAAATGTGTTTTGTAATGGATATACATGTCAAAAATGAGGAAAATGATGATATAATTGATTATAAACCTATTCTTATTAAAAACCAGAATAAGATACAATACCATATACTAATTTAAGAGATATTTTTTTCTAACAAATTATTTTTACCACCTGTTCGTGAACGTTAAAAATTAGTGCTGAAAACCATATAAATTAAATTAAAATATTATTGTATTTAGGATGGTGTAAATTTATTGTTTTTTATTTCATCTAATCTTATTTTATATAGATATAAATGATTTTATAGGTTCTATTAATCTATGATATGGTAATATCATGATCTATTGGGGATATCAATAGTATAAATATTTATATATGAATTCATTAAAAAAATGGACCCAAATCACATATTAATTAATTTAGTATTTTGAAAGATTAATTATAACATGAAGAAGGAATTAATAAATTACATAATTGATATTTTTGAAGATTGAAAAATATATCCCATATTAGATAGTTAATTTGTGAGATGTATATATGTTGTTCTAAAAATATATATGTTATGGTTGTCAGTAATGAAAATGATGATCTCATTTCTACCCTAAAAATCAATGGGTGGAGTGTTTGTACATAATATAAAAAATAGAGTAATTTTAAATGAAATGACCACTTTCACATAATTGATTATGTGCTAAAAATATTAGTTGGTCATGAATTATTGTTTTTATATATGAATATTTGGTTTATAATAAAAGTATAATTTCACAAGAGGAGCGATAAAATTTTACATTAACATATCCATGTAGTACATTTTAATTTTGACATATTTCATCTTGATTATGTGTTGATTAATTACAATTTTGATTAGTAATGATGGAATCTTTTTATAATATAGTTGAAATTAAAATTTATGCACTAATGGTTGATTTTTTACTAAGGCATTAATATTTTTTGTCCCCTCGATTATTTGAATAATGTGTCATCAAACCATGAATACAACATGTAGCTTAATAAGGATAAATAACTATTTATATTGACTAGATGATTTATTATTGTTCTCTAAATATCATGATATGGTTTATAAGTTAACGAAGATATTATTAATGTGATTTAATAAATTCCTCCAATAATTTCTGTCATGAAAATTTGAGACTTTTGGGACAATTGTTATTTTTAGGAGGATCTTTCACCATGTTTGAAAACACATCAAACAATGGTATTCATTATTAGTTAATATTATTTATTTATAATTTAGGATCACTATTTATAGGATATTAAATTTTAAATTTATAAGTTAATATATATATTGATTATTATGTAACCAGATAGGATTCATCTATTTGAAGTTATATGGGATTCATGTGACGTATCAATCTATGATTTTTTTTTGGTAGGTAATGGATTATAAAATCCTTTTCATAAAATATTCATGTAGGATAATTAATTGCACTTAGTTAAACATTTAAAATGTCATGAAGGTTCATTATTCTGTTGTTTTTATAAAATATATGTATCAATAAAAACATATTTTGTCAATAGTGATTTTCTATAAAAAACTAGCAACATTGAAACACATTTTTTAATGAATGATTGTAAACCATGAATTATTAAATGAGTCTAACAAATTAATGAGTATTATATTGAATCTAACAATGATACGGTAACTATGAAACTTTTTATCATTTATTTTTTGATGCTAAATGTAGTGGAATAATGATTAAATTAAGAAATTGACCAATAGTTCCAAATTGAGACATTATTGGAGATTTAAGAAGATAATTTTCCATAATTTATATATTATATGAATATATTTGTGGAAGGGGTGGTACCTCATTATTTAAAACACAATAAAATAATGAATTTTGGCTAGAGGAGAAACTTTATATTTTTGAAAGCGTGTAACATTTGTAAATTTGTGTATATTTAATTATTTGATGATGTATAAATAAAAACGAAATTGTATCAGTAATAGAATGTTATCAAACAAAATTAAATAGTGGAAATAATTTTAGTGATTAGATAGAGAAAAATTTAGTTTACAATTTTCCCCCCACTTTTTAATGTTATAAAGAGTTATATTTTTTTATTTGAGCACTAAATATCTCTTTGAATTGCTGGGTGGATAATTGAAATGATATAAATTTAATTTATTTATTAATTAATAATCATTTATGTGGATTTTATTTTATATGAACATTTTAATATCTTTTAGATATGTGTTTATTTTTGTTATTGTGGATTATGTTCCAATAATGATTGAAGCAGTGATATTAAAATATAATACCGATTATCGTTATGTCAATTTTTTTCAGAAATGTAATTTATCACATTGTAGAGTCCATAAGGTCTTAATTAGCGGTAATGAAATTCATTTTATTAACAATAAATTTAAATAACTAATTGAATATTTTGTATTTACACAAAAAATTGGCACACTATTTTATAAAAATTAATATTTTCAAGATCAATTTTCCATTAATGAAATCATATTGACAATGTAAAATATTTATAATATTGTTTGAAAAAATTTGTATTAGATTATTTATGATGTTATATTGGAAAATATAATTAAATTCAAAAAAATCATCATCATATTTTATTATCCACTTATTTTGGAAAAAAACTTATCTTATTCTATTGGAGAGAAACAATACGGTTTATTGGGTAATTAATTCAGTAAATAAGGATGTGGAAATTAATGAGTAATAATGGATTCTTAAAATTAATGGCCTTTATAAAATATATTGATAATCATATGATAATATATAAATGCAAAAATAGGTCACAAAAAATAAAATTATTAACTTATTATAATATATGATTTAATTAGAGGGGTATATTTTTTGTTAATCATCCCCAAATGGAAAATATTTTTAAATAAAAAAAATCAAGGAAGTAAGGTGAATTAATGGTCATTAAGTTTTTTATTGATCATGAAATGAAAATCACCTGGGATGTGAAGAGAATATTATTATTTAATGGAGAATATTTGAATATTTACATGAAGGGGAAATCATTTTAACAAATTAAATCATTATTATTAGAAGATTAATGATAATATGTTTTGTTCAACAGAAGTTATAAAATTTGGCACATTATGGTATGTAACACAAGGTTTTAACGAATTTAATTAATTTTTAAGTATTTTTTAATTAATTATGTTGTTAAATTTTATTGATGTTTTGATAATTATAACATTTCATTCCGGAGAGTGTTATTTTGGTAGAATATTCAACGGAATAATCCAACAACACATCCTTATATGTCAATTCATAACCTCATATATAGAGTATTTTCATCCATTAATTCATTTTTTTGAACTTATTTTTACATGAATTAACATTATATTACATACTAATTTCCTCATGAATCTTAGACTTCATATTAAATATAAATTATTTTATTTTATTTTATTTGTAGTGTATGTGTTATTGTGGATGACATTTGAATTGTTATTATTATCAATACCTAGTATTCCTGTTTGGGTGTGATATCTCTTATGTGATGGTTTAATTATAAGTATTAATGACAATTTCTTGAGTATGATTTAATTAGTAAAATAACATGATCACAATTTGACTCCATGATTTAATTTCTTATGAATTTTAGTCCAAGTGAAATATAAGTTGTTTTCTTCAGTTCAAATAACGTAATCCTAGAAAAATTAATCCTAATATATATATATATTTATTTTTAATATGACGAGAATAATTTATTATTAAATGTTTTTAGAATTAGGGTGACTGTTTATTAATATAAAAAATTAAAAAAATGAATGAATTATAATATATATTTAATCTATCTTCATATCATTACTATAAATCATAATCACAAGAGTTGATCGATATAGAGTTCATAAGTATCTGATTGGTTCAAGAAGAATGCATTTGATTATTAAAATACCACTATAATGTTAAATAATTATTTAGTAGTATAAAAATTAGATTGTGGATGTAATTACTGCTCAGATTATAGGATTTAGTATGTTCGAATAATTTTTCGTGAAATTAAAATTAAAAAAAATAGAAAACAAATTGTGAAGTACAATTAAAATTCTGATGTGGGGGTTTTGTAACAATATACATTGTTGAATTTAGAATTATAATTTATATAAAAATATGTAATATTTAGATAAATAAAATATTTAATATTATTTATTGAAAATTAAAATTGAATTATTATTATCAATTTTTTTTATTTTTAAATGTGAAATTATTAATTTTAATAAATAGTTAAATAATTTTAATATAATTATGAATGTAAAAAAATTAATTTTGTGCATTCTAATTATAAGAAAAAATCAACTCATACACAATACTTCTTTAGATTAATATGAGAAAACAATTATAAAATGTTTGAATAATATGTTTTTGATAAATTAGTATAGTGATTTTTAGGATGAATAATAATATTTCATGGTTAGGGGAAATCATGAAATCAATTTTTAATAAGTTTTATAGTAATTTGAAACTAATTTCCAAATTTATGAAATTTATTTTTGATTAAATTGAAGTATTTATTACTTTTTTTCTTTCTAATGTGGATTTTATATAACATATTATCTCACATGGTATACACTTTAAAATAATTGATAAAGATTAATTTATAAATACAATTGGTATGAGAGGTTTATTTTTTTATAGAATGATGACCTAAATTTTTATTGGAAATGCTATGAACTGATATAAAAATTTTAAATAAGATACACTACTAAAATAAAGCCATATAGTGACCACCTAAAGTGGATGCTAAAGGTCTTTAGCGGCCGCATTGTGACCGCTTTTGGCGGTCGTATTTGCTCCATCGGTAAGAACCAACAGTGATCGCCATTGGCGGTCTCTGAAGGTCCATTTAAAAATACCAGGTTTCATGTTTGAGGGACACTAGGTGGGTACAACGCCGGACATGCGAGAACACTAGTGGGCGCGCGGAGGGACTAGAAGCTCTAGTCGTCGGCCATGACAGATCTACGGCGGCCGGAGGGAGTGGGGGGTTCAACGTCGAGGATTTAGGAAGTCCATTTAATATTCACCGAAGGATGGGTTCAATGGAGAGTGAGGGAGTGGTGACGGGAGGCGATGTGAGATGGTGATGGGGGTGACTAAGGGTGGCAGGGAGGCGGTGGGGGCGACAGCGGGCATCACCGGTGTTGTAGTGGTGATTTTAAGGAAGACATCGACAATGGGGCGAGAAAAATCGTAGTTATTTATTTCAGTATTAGCAAACACTTTAGGAGGTCGCTAATACTATCAATATCGACCATAGATAGAGGTCTCCCATTACTAGTGGAACAAAAACCAATTTTTCTAGTAGTGATATTAAATCACTAATCATTTAAAATTAATTGATAAACTATACTGGAAATTTATGTAGTTTTTGTCCATAATGTGGGAGAAGAAAATATATGGATGTGACTATGATATTAAAGGAAACAATTAATACCACAATCGATAAAAATATCAAGAATAAATTCATTAATTATGGATATAAAATTTCATTGGATGTTAATACATGAATTTAGTCTTGTTATCTCACATACCCAAAAAGAACAATTAGATTTATCTTTTATCCAAAACCACATTAAAATATTATTCAAAAAAATAATTTATTTTTAAAATGGAATGATTAATATATTCAAGGAGAGGAGTATTATAGAATGAAAAAGTATATCTGGGAGAAGAGTGAAGATGAACACTTATAGTGTAATAAGATCATTTAGAATAATAGAGAAGGAAACCCATATATGAAGTCGGTTATCAAAATAACTATAGTAGAATATTTATAAGCATAATAATTAGTTATTTATAAAATTTTATGGAATTATACATTTATAATTTCGAAACTATACACTAACATTATTTTCAGAATAAAAAGATATGACTAAAGGGGGAAAAGTGATGTAGCTTTGTCATTTTCAATTTTTGTTTTTTAGCATCCTACTAATGCTGTTAATATTTACACATAATAAATTGGATTTATACGTTTTATCAACACTTAAAATTAAATTAGATAGCTTTATAAATGATTAATGATGTAAAAATACATAGGGGACTAGAAATACCCACACACACACATATTGATGAATGATAGTACTATAGTGATATATGAAAACCTTAGACAACCAAGACATTAATTAAAATAGAGGACACAAATTGATTAATAGTAAAAAGTAATAATTTTTAATAAGTGTTCTAATGTTCTACATAGATAATTGAAATAATTTTTTCCCTATTATTAGTATATAAAATAGAAAAAAATAATAAGAGTAGTGATGAACTAAATTCACTTGAATTTACATAATTCAGAATCATAGGACATCACATGTGATTTTATATTTACATCCCATTTTAGGAAGATTAATCAACCATATAACATTTTTCAAAATATTTTTTATTATATTCTCCATTCTATAAATGAAACACATATAGACAAACATACCTTCCCATGGGAGTGATCCCTAAAAAAATTCAAACTACTATGTGTGAATGGTAAATTTTTTCTTGTCAGGTGACGATCATGACCATAAATTTTTTTGGATAGAGAAAGTATTTTCATAAGAAGATAATTTCCCCTAATTTATTTATATTTTCAATATTATGTATCTTCAAAATTTATACAATATATTTTTAAAATGTCCATTTTTAATACATTGATTGATTTTCAAAATATTTTTAAATTGATAAAAATATCAATTTCTAAATGATTTAAAATTTTTGGAAATATTATTAAAAAATAAATACAGTTTTAAATCATTTTAAATTAATTTCAAAATGGGATAAAATAATGTTTTTATGTATAAATTAATATTTGTGATTTAATTTTCGTGGTCAAAATTTTATTCTTTTGTGGATGTTGTTTTTTAAGTGAAAATAAAACATCATGTATCATTACATGAATATTTTTATGGATTTTGTGTGATTAAAAATATTTTCTTATGGTATTTAAATTTCAAAGACAACCCATTGGATGTTAAATAAACCAAGGGTGATGTGTTGTGTATGAGTAAAATGATTGTGACATGGACTCGGGTAAGATTAAACATTAGGAGAAAAATATGCTAATATATGATAAACTATTCGAGCGAACACCCCATTCAAGATTATATACCCTATACCTGCATCATAATAGAAAGTAAACACTAATTTGAAATAATAAATAAAAATTAACACCAATGTGAAACAAAAATATATGATTAAATATACAACACATAAACTCATGTTTGAATAAATTTCCACCTATGATACTTATATATATTGACCCATATCACTATATGGGATTTGAATTATGAAATTAACACGAAAGGCTACTATAGTAGATAAAAAATTGAAAACTATATATTTCCTATAAATCACTAAATTATCCTACAAAATGCCTATGATTAAAGATATTATACCCATATATGGAGAATCATGTTATATTAACATCATAGTTTTAATTATAACGTTTTTTGTTTTGATAAACCATGATTTGGGTAGGTCTCCCAACCCATATCTATAAATTTTATTAAATAAAACAAGAGATTCAATTAACACATAAGGTGTAAAGATATTACACCAGAAAGAAGTTGAGTGAAAAACATTAAAGTTAGAATTAGAAAAACAATGTTGTTGCACACTAGCATCTTGGGATTGAACATTCTCGATCTGACTAAATCTTAAATACAACATTAAGTAAAAAATATTCATTACAGCTATAAGGGATGATCCTCAATCTACATAATGAGAAGTGTTGGGAACCACAATTAATTCCCCATCACCATTTTCAACATTTCCATCAGTAACAGCATTCCTATCCCAGAGGTGTTCTGTCTGCTTGAGAACCAATTATGTGACCTTCATCATCACTTTCAACAACCTCTCCTCCAGAACCATCAATGCTTTTTCAACCAAAATGACAAGAGTTCCCTACATGCCGACAAACTCACCAATATGGATAATTTATAAACCATCAAAATCATTAAATTTACCATGGGATGAATTAGAGGAATATAGAAGTAGGGATGTTTTGAAATGTGCATTCGTAGAGGAATCTCAAATCCTCAGTCGAACCACATTGATGTAGACCCTATATAGTGGGTGATATTTATCAACTACATAGAGAATAAGTAACGATGAGGATGTTGTAGGATGTGGAATGACCTAATGGATTAAATAATCCTCTACCACTATGTTAGATATTTCTATGTAGCCCCCATCATTGTATTTTTTGTATAATTCACATTTATTTATTTTTTTGTGTTTTATACATTCTATTTAAATCATAGTTCATTATTTCATCTTCCTCTCATGTTGTGATATTATAATATAATAGGAATGAGGGGTTTAACTTGAGGAATTAATTTAATGGAGGATACTAGCTACATTCCCTAATTGTTTTCTCAATAATCTAAATTTATTTTGATTATCATAATTCTATTAATTATAGGGAATGATAATTTAATTGTTAGTGAAAATAACTATTTACATGGTGTTAATTTAATTTTTGTCTCACTATTAGAGTCATTCATCTCTCCCACTTCTTGATCGAATGGTTATAACTAGTACTTTGGTGATGAAAAAGGTATTGTTGCTTTCTAGAGAAGGGTTAGGGATGGATTCAAGCATGCCAGAAGTGATTTCCTATCCAAAACCTTGTTCATAGTCGAATATAGTGAACGTAGAGGGTTAATGATAAATTTTTTGTTCACATAGAATTAACATTGAATATTTTCTTTAATATGAAGGAGAATGAGAAATAAATTATAATTGAACTTATAAATTAGAATGGCAATTATGGTTCAATTGATTAATATTAGTGGTATTTTCTTTTCATTAGAGTCTTGAATTTTTTAACAGTATTCATCATCTATATTTCTATTTTATTTTAATGAATTATCCTAATCCATTATTATTTATTTATTTTTTATAATTTTTTATAATTCATTCATTAATTTATATAGATTTAAGAAGACATGATTCATTTGAGTGGTTGTCTTTGGGAATAAACCCTATAATTAATTATGTTACGTTCTTGGATTAATAAAAACTACTGACTAGAACTTTATAATGGGTCGGTCATCATGTTTTCAAAAATTTTGTAGAGAGCAATGGTTCAATATTTTTTCTTGATGTATTTCATAATTTTTTTCTAAAAAATTAAAAAATTAGCATTGATAGCTATTAGTGAGACTCCTTAAATTTCTTATGTAGTTTACTAATAAGAACTCAATAAGTCTGTGAGGGAATGAAAAATTATAAAGGGAGATAAACATAATTTGAATTCATTTCTTTTTAATGTTATCGATTCAAAAATGGGAATTAATTTCTACCCTAAATGACTTGGAGATACAAATAATTGTTAGATCCCCTTGTGGGTCATGAATTTTATTGAGAACAATATTATGTTTAGTACATTGAGCACCACCAAATTATTAGATATATCATATTTGGAGAATATTTTATAACTAAACATTCAGGATCTTAAATTATTTTCCCCACCATCACCACGTGAAAATTGGTAATTTGCAACTGGCCAATTATGACGAGAATCTATACCATCGTAAAACATCTGATGAAATACGTATTTGCGACGGGACTCTCTTCCCGTCGCAAATAGTAGGTTAATTGCAATAGGAATAGGTGATCCATCGCAATAGGTTTGGCGCGGTTTGCGCACCAAAACACGGGTAGGGTTTTTGCGACGGGGACGCACCCCCCGTTGCAAACGCCCGGCTGTGGTAAATTCTATTTGCGACCGGCAAATCTGCCCGTCGCAAATAGTATGTCGACAGGTGTGTATTTGCGACGAGACCCGTCACAAATAACCTTTTTAACCACCGACCGTAAATAATGCGGGCGAGGGTATTTGCGATGACCCCATCATAAATATCAACATTTGCGACGGGATACCCATCGCAAATATCCCCGTCGCAACTAATCTAACCTATATATACCCCCACCCGTTTTGTTCCCAAACCACTCAGATCTTCCTCTCATTCTCTCTGCATTCTCTAGTTTTTTGGGAAAAATTATTTTAGTTAAATTTTTTTATACGAGAGAAATAGGAAGGCGCCAATACCTTCAAAATATCAAAGTTTAAGGTATTTATATTTAATTTTGTATATATGTATTTAATTTTTTGATATTAATTTAAATTGTTGTTTATTAGATGTAATTAAATTAAATTTAAGTGTATTTTTATTTATATTTATTTTTAGTAAGAAATTGATATTGTTAGTGATAATTATAAAAAATTATTGTTAATTCTTGAAAATTAGAGATTATTATAGGTAATTATTGGAATTTTTTCATAATTAGATATAATTAGGGATAATTAGGGGTAATTAGAAATAATTTGGGGTAATTAGCAATAATTAGGGGTAATTAGCAATAATTAGTGGCAATTAGAAATAATTAGCTATAATTCGAATAATTAGCTATAATTACCTATAATTATATATAATTAGCTATAATTAGATATAATTATCTATAATTATGAATAATTAGGAATAATTAGCTATAATTAGGAATAATTAGGAATAATTAGTATTAATTAGTAATAATTAGCAATAATTAGCAATAAATAGCAATATTTAGATATAATTAGCAATAATTATGAATAATCAGAAATAATTAGGAATAATTACCAATAATTAGGAATAATTAGCTATAATAAGGAATAATTAGGAATAATTAGAAATAATTAGCAATAATTTGGAATAATTAGCAATAATTAGTAATAATTTGGAATAATTAGTAATAATTAAGAATAATTAGTAATAATTAGGGATAATTGGGAATAATTAGGAATAATAAGTAATAATTAGTAATAATTAGTAATAATTAGCAATAATTAGTAATAATTAGTAATAATTAGTAATAATTAGTAATAATAAGTGATAATTAGTAATAATTAGTATCAAATAGTAATAATTAGTAATAATTTGTAATAATTAGTAATAATCAGTAATAATCAGTAATAATCAGTAATAATAACGGAAAATTAGAAATAATTAGTAATAATTAGTAATAATTGGGAATAATTAGTAATAATTAGGAATAATTAGAAATAATTAGTAATAATTAGAAATAATTAGTAATAATTGGGAATAATTAGTAATAATTAGTAATAATAATGAATAATTATGAATAATTACGAATAATTATAAATAATAAGGAATAATTATTAATAATTAGGAATAATTAAGAATAATTAGTTATAATTAGGAATAATTACTAATAATTAGAAATAATTAGGAATAATTATGAATAATTATGAATAATTAGGAATAATTACTAATAATTAGGAATAATTAGTAATAATTAGTAATAATTAAGAATAATCAAGAATAATTAGTAATAATTAGGAATAATTAGGAATAATTTGCAATAATTTGCAATAATTCATAATAATTAGTAATAATTAGTAATAATTAGTAATAATTAGTAATAATTATTAGTAATTAGTAATAGTTAGTAATAGTTTGTAATAATTAGTAATAATTAGTAATAATCAGTAATAATCACTAATAATTTTAATAATCAGTAATAATTGGGAATAATTAGGATTAATTAGTAATAATTAAGAATAATAAGTAATAATAATAACAATTAAGAATAATCAGGAATAATTAGTAATAATTAGGAATAATTAGGTGTAATTAAGAAAAATTAAAAATAATTAGGAATACTTTTTAATAATTTGTAATAATTTGTAATAATTAGTAATAATTACTAATAATTACTAATAATTAGTAATAATTAGTAATAATTAGTAATAATTAGTAATAGTTAGTAATAATTAGTAATACTTCGTAATAATTAGTAATAATCACCAATAATTGGTAATAATGAGTAATAATCACTAATAATTATTAATAATTAGCAATAATAAGTAATAATCAGTAATAATTATTAATAATGAGTAAAAATTTGTAATAATTAGTAATAATTAGTAATAATTAGTAATAATTAGTAATAATAAGTAATAATTAGTAATAATTAGAAATAATGAGTAATAATTAGTTATATTTAGTAATAATTATTAATAATTAGTAATAATTAGTAATAATTAGTAATAATTAGTAATAATTAGTAATAATTAGTTATAATTAGTAATAATTAATAATAATTAGTTATAATTAGTAATAATTAGTTATAAATAGTTATAATTAGTTATAATTTGTTATAATTTGTTATAATTGGATATAATTAGTAAGAATTTGTTATAATTAGTAATAATTAGTTAGAATTAGTAATAACTAGTAATAATTAGTAATAATTAGTAATAATTAGTAATAATTATTAATAATTAGTAATAATTAGTGATAATTAGTCATAATTAGTAATAATTAGTAATAATTAGTAATAATTTCCCTTGCTTGGTTGATCACCTTGAAAGTGGCGTTGTCATAGGACAAGCCAAGTCATACCCTGCACATCTATAAGAATTATCTCACATTACCCTTTACATACACCATTCTTTCTTAAAAATTTAAGGGAAATATTTTGGTGTCCCCTCATATTTTTATAGAAAAATGATCTATGTAAAGGGGGCGAGATGATTCTTAGAGACAATAATGACATTACATTGGTCATCCTATTGCAACACTACTTACGAGGTGATCAACCATACAAGGACAATTATAGAGTTTATATTTGACATGGCTGATACAAACATAATAATTAGTAATAGTTAGTAATAATTAGTAATAATTGTCCATGCTTGGTTGATCACCTTGCAAGTAGTATTGAAATAGGATAACTCAAGTCCTGCCCTTCTCATCTATAAGAATTATCTCACATGACTCTTTACAAAGACCATTCTTCCATGAAAAGTTAAGGGAAAGATATTGATGTACCCTCAAATTTTTAAGGAAGAATGCTCTATGTAAAAGGAGCAAGTTGATTCTTAAGGACGAGAACGACATCACTTTGGTCGTCCTATAGAAACACTACTAACGAGGTGATCAATCATTAAAGGGCAATTATACAGCTTACATTGGAGATGGCTAACACAAAATTTTTATAGTGCATGACCTTAAAATTTGAGACCCATTGAGAGTTTAACTTGATAAGAATAGAGTATATCCTGTTTTGAATATTGGTAATTTTAATATTTTATAATATTATTATTATTTTAATAATATGAATATTTTTTTCATAAATATTTATTATATTATATTTTTATTAGTAATAATTATTAAATGAAAACTTCTTGGATTATAAAGGGAAAATATTTAAGCATCTCCACAATGATGATTACCATATTTTCATTCATTATTAAAGCTATTTTCATTTTTCTAATTATTGCTATGTATTGCTAAGTATTGCTAAGTTTTTATAAATTAGTAATAAATAGAAATAAATATTATTAAATAGTAATAATTAGTTAGGAACAGTTAGAAAGAAATTTTATTAAAATTTAATAAATTCCAAGAACCTGGCACAATTTCCAGTGGATTTAAGGCACTCCTTTTTCTCAATAACTTTTCTCCATTCAACGCTCACCGACACAAAACAATATGAAAAATGCGATGATACATAGGCATATTCAATCACATATACACGAGATTGGATTTTCATTCGTAGGATCATGTTTTATATAAGTTTTTCAGGCGGTGACAGTTGGAAGAAGACGATTCATCAACGAAAATGGGGATATTTTTCCCGACAGATGATTTACATCCATCTTTCTTACACTTATGTCAGAGTGAAGAATCTGGTCAGAGATACGTATATTCATTCTCATGCATACGAGAATGAATATGCATACCTCCGACCAGATTCTTCAGTGTGATTTCAGTGTGATAAAGATGCAAATAAATGAGTAATCGGAAAAAAGAGTAGCCAAAACTCCACTATAAATTGTGTCACCTTTAATTAATGGTAATTATAAAGAAGCAGTTGTAATTGTTTATCTTATTTTTTTGGATAGTGTTTTTATAATTTAAAATTATTCATAAACAATGATGATTTTATATTTTATGTAGAAAAATATGGAATAAGGATGTTGACATCAGTCATTATTAGATGATCATGCTTGGATAAATCCGCACAAAAATCCAAATGGTTCTGTTTTAAATCTTGAATGTATTGAGGATGTTGAAGCTTTTGTAGAATTTTCATCATCAAAACCAGAATATGTTTTTGAAGGAACAATTAAGTGTCCTTGTAAAAAATATTCTCTGAGAAACTTTGACACAGTTTGACAGGGGTGCAAGACATCTCTTGCAGTTTGGTTTTCAACTAGATTATGTTTTTTGGTATCAAAACAGTGAACGTAGTTCCATAGAAGATCCTAATAACTTGATTCCAAATCAATGACGTTTTAAAAATTTAGTACATGATGTTGCAGTTCCATCTGTGCAACAAACTGTAACTCACAATGATATTGATTAAACTCCTGAGTGGGAACCATCCAAATTTTTATGAGTTTTTGAGGTCTATTGAGGATGCATTATATCCTTGTTGTAAGATAAGCACATTAAAAGTGGTTAAAATATTTATGGCTATTAAATCATATAATTCAATGTTAAACAACTATTTTGATAAAATATTTTCTTTGGTTAAAACACTATTACCTGAAGGATATGTATTGCTTGCCACTTACTATGAGAGAAAGAGGCTGGTTCGTAATCTGGACCTTAGTTAACGGAAGATTCATGCATTTCCAAATGATTGCATCTTATATTATGGTGAAAATGAGTCATTGGATAGTTGTACAACATGTGGAAAATTGATGTATAAGGAAGCTCAACATGGGAAGCCTAGATCGATTCTAGTAAAACAATTGAGATATTTCCCCCTTACACCTAGGTTGCATCGTTTATTTATGTCTCAGAACACATCGTCAATGATGTCATGGAACAAAACAAAGATTTCAACTGATAAAATCTTGGATCATCCATCTGATGGCAATTCATGGAAAAATTTTGACCATCTACATCTGTCTATTTCTATAGAAGCCCAAAACGTGCGATTGGGTATTACTACTGATGGTTTTTGTCCATTTGGTTCTTATCGTAGTCAGTATTCATGTTGGCATGTCCTTATAACTCCATACAATTTTCCTCCATGGATGTTGATGAAGAATCCTTATAAAATTTTGACTCTATTAATCCAAGGACATCCGAAAAAGAATATTGATGTTTATTCGAAACCATTGATTGATGTGTTAAATGCATCGTAGAGTGACGATGTTAATACATATGTTGTTTCTACGAAACAAAATTTCTTATTAAAAGATTCATTGATGTGGATGATTAGTGAATTTCTGACATAAGTCATGCTATCTGGTTGGAGTACCATTGTCTAAAATCATTTCCTTACTGTATGAAAGAAAACAAATCCTTTATGATCATCAATAGAAAAAAAAACCTTGCTATTTTGATTGTGACCATTTATTTTTTTCAACCGATTATCCTTTTCAGAGGAACAAATATCATTTCAGAAAATGTACAATTGATAGGGATGAACCTCCAAAGATGATCTCAGGTATAGAGTTAAAATCCGTTGTGTATTCGTTACCTCCCATAAAATTTGGAACAATAGTAAACCAACACAAAATTCATGGCTTTGGGAATGAAAATAATTGGATAAAACGGGGCACGTTTTGGGATCTTTTTTATTGGTCTGATTTGTTGGTCTGCCACATGTTAGATGTTATGAATATTGAGAAGAACTATTTTGATCATTTATTTCATATAGTTTTGGATACACCAGGTAAGACCAAAGATACTATAAAGCCATGATTAGATCTTTCCCAAATTTGCAGGAAACTAGATCTTGAACTATTTGAAAATGATAGATCAATGACGATAATGAAGCCAAAAGCATCTTATACACTATCTAAAGAGAGTCTATTATTATTTTATCAGTGGATTGCAGATTTGAGACTTCCAGATGGCTATGCTTCCAATTTGGGTAGATGTGTTAAGAATGGTTTTATTACAGGATTAAAAAGTCTTGATTTTCATGTTATAATGGAAAGACTAATGCCGATTGGATTTAGAGGTTTGTTGAATTATATTATTTTTGATTTGATAATAGACATATCATATTGTTTTCAAGGCATTTGGGAAGCGACAATAGACTATGATGCACTAATAAAACTTACATAAGATGTTGCTCTAATTATATGTAAAATGAAAAAAATCATTCTTCCGGCTTTCTTTGACTAAATAGAACATTTTATATTACATTTTCCGAATGAATCTAAATGTAGAGGTCCAGTACAGTTTCGATGGATGTACCCATTCGAGAGATGCATGTAGAAATTGGTGAAAAAAGTACGTAACAAAGCATCAGTTGAAGCCTCAATTGCTGAAGCATATTTGTAAAAGGATATTGATTTTTTCTACTCCCATTATTTTGAATCTCAATATCCCTCAAAACACAATCACATGGGATGAAAAGAGGGGAATTTAAATTAATAAATGTAAAATTAATTAACAATTTTTAATTAGCAAAATCTTGGTTTCGGTGGAGTTCATGAATGATAGCTTTTAGATAATGAACATCACAGAGCTCAAACATATGTTCTGCTCAACTATGAAGAAATGAAATCATTTATCCTGTGAGTACTTATATCACTTATTATATAATTTATGTTACAATATTTAAACTTTTTTTATTTGTAGGTTATATGATAATCATATCAAGAAAAAACATCCACAAATTACAATAGCTGCTCTTGAAGAATGCAGAAAAAAAATTCTCAATGGTTTTAAAAACTAGTAACATAAATTATTTATGGTTTAATATCAACTATATATATTATTTATTATATTGATAATTGTATTAAATATTTTCAGGTGTCTCAATATTCTGATAAAATTGATAAGCGGTTGTGTATATTGAGTAACCCACCATCTAAAATGGTTAAATCTTATAATTTATATGTTGTGAATGGTTTTTGATTTCATAAACATGCATACAGGGAATAAAAAAAATGAAAAGTGGAGTTTTCATGAGAGGATCACATCCTAGAGAAACTAATGTTGACTTTTATGGCATTTTGAATGAAATTATTAGGTTGTGTTATCTAGGGCATAATTACATAACAATGTTTAAATGTAGGTGGTTGGATACTGAGAGAGGATTGCATGTCCATTCGACTCATGGATGTAACGCCCTGACCCCAGTTACCCAGAGACGGTGCATTATTACATAACATTGGCATGATCACAAGAAAGATCATGTCTCGAAAGACCGATTAGTTTAGTAGCTTTGGAAACACTATATACAATCATAATGTTTTACATTACATAAAAAAACATCCTTCCTTCATATCCCCTCATACTATACCTTTAGGTCATTCATAAATTACTTCTTCATAATCCTGGGAAAAATAAAACATTGAAAGGGGTGAGCTCAGATGCTCAGTAAGGATACCATTATAGAATATGCTTTCATATATAAGCATAAACACTTATGGCAATGTATAATTAAAACAAAAGCCTTTTAAACTTGAACATCAGCATAATATGGCAAAGATAAAATGAAATAATGCCATTTACTTATTCACATGGATATTCTACTAGTCGAACAATCACATGAAATATCATTAACCACTTTCATAATGATGGAATGCATAATGCCAGACTATCATAACCACATAGCCAAGGCCTTGTGCCAAGACTACAAATAAGATTTTACCAAGGGCTTGTCCCAAGACACTAGTTTGTCTCATGAGACCTACCAATGCATCTAAAAGCTATAGAGGGCTCCACCCATCACTTATTAAGTCCAATGCATTCCTCATATGAACAGGTTTAAACATAACATAAACATTTGTCTTTAAAATAGCATACGAAATGTCAATACTTTAACCACAAACCATGAATGGTATAAAAAACAGACCATCCACAGTCAAACATAACTCATTCGATACAATATGGAAGATTGTATTGTATCATATTTACCTCAATCGAGACTAATTAAGGATATTAACATAGATGAAAATAATCATCAAAACTCTTTGAGAGAAATATCCCCCTTTTTTCTTGAAATCATTTAAAAATCACACTATTTGTCAAGAAGCCATTTAAAAATAGATTTTGGAATCAAAGTGTCCCATACCACATTTTAAACATTTAAAAAGAGATTTAATTTTAAAAATTTAATTTCCATATAAATAAATCCTTAAACCCATTTTTTAAAACATGGACATTAATGAGAAAGATTTAGAAGAATAAGTCTTTAAAACTTTTAAAAATGGTATTTTAGTAAGAGTTTCTAACCAAAAGAGAGACACTTGAATACAAATACTTGAGGTAATAAAAACATTGTAATATGATGAGAATAAAGGGATTCATGATATACTATGTCAAAGTACATTATATACACCACATAAAAGCGATTTGGTGTATATCAACAAAGAAGTCTCAATGGAATGTAAATTGAGATGAAATCACTCACAAAGGTCGTACCCTTAGGATAAGGATAAATAAACGACATATTTATGTGTGACAAATATAAATACACTAAATATGATTGGATATTCAGTTTAAAATAATCAAAGGACATTCACACATAATCTTGTAAAAACAACACCAATGAATTGGATGATTAACTCAACAAATGGAGAATGAGTTAAAATTACTCTTATCAAATTCATATCGATGACTTGAGAAATTATCAATGGAGTGATTATGTGTATCTAAATTATATCTGCAGAAAAGGGGAGTGGAAATTATGACATAATAAAATGAATAGTGATTCCACACATAATCTTGGAGTAACATAATCAATGAAGTTTGCGTAAAGCCGAATAAATGGAAATTGAAATTTCAAATTCCCTTATCGATTTGGTAACTTATGAAACATACTCCCATAAAAGAATGATAATACAATGATGATGTAAATATCCATAAATTATAGTATAGTACACAATTAATACAATCATGGGAAGTACAGACACCACATGCAATAAATTAGTGGTGAATAATGGAATTCTCACGAAATTAAGAGTGAGATAAGAAACTCCTTACTTTGTACATTTTTCTTGGTCAATGGTAGGTTAACCTACTTTATAATGGTAAAATAATTGTTATTGAATTATACAAGAATAATTTACATTTATATGATATCATATATTATCTTTTAACATTGATTTGTTAATAATATCTTAGAATTATCGTCATTTCAGTTGTTAACGGGTTCATTTTAATTTATATTCTTTGTTATGTTAGCCATATTAGTTATTAATGGGATGTATATTATTAATATCCAGAATGATATCAAGTCTTTAGATACTATTTTTGAATAATCAAATGATAATTATACTTGAATGGATATGATGGAGAATGAATCTCATCGCGTTCGTGGAGACGGTAGTCCGTACGTACGCACGAGCGACAATATCATTCTTTTGATATTAAAATAATATATAATTTGATGGTATATCATATATAAAGAATAATTATAATGTTATATTTATTATTTACATGAGTTACACATCAATATTATACCCATCCAAATAATAATATATTGAATAACAATTACACCATGACGTGGAGACGATAAGCCGTACGTACACACCTATGGTGACATGTTATTCAAAGGGTGGATAGAATACCGAATATGGTTGTACCATATTTATCATAACATCACAATATATATATTATATTGGAGTTATTTTTTTATAATGGTAATAACAAAGAAAGAAGAAGTGGAAGAAGAATGGAACTCGAAAAGGGGTGGTGAAAACATTACCTCTTCTTCGGGTTCTTCCTTTTGATTTGATCAAAAGGGCTCCATAGGATGGCTTTATGATCAAACTAAGGACTCTAGGTTGTATTTAGAGAGATTGAGAGAGTATTTTTGCAGGTTTTGGCTGAACCAAAAGGCTTTTAAGGTGTGAAGCAATGAGAAGGAGAAGTGCCCTTTTATAAGAGGGGTGAGGGGAACCTTTGGAAAAGTTAGAAATATTAATTTATAATAAATTCATATTCGGTTTCTAATGGCTCAAAAGTTGATTATTTAAATTTTAAGGTGGGGATAGGTTGAAACCAACTCAACCAATATAATTTAGATAGGTTTGGGTACTTATATTAACCTTATCTTTAAGTATTATCTCTAAGTTAATTAGTTTCACTTTTACAATGTCTCTTTGTAGTTTTATGTTATATGGTTTATAAACATACTGTATACATCCAAACGACCCCAAGTGGTCCATTAATTATACATCTATCATTATATAAGTCTCTTTGCCGAACCGTAGATTTTTAGGAATTTAATATCAATTAATAATATAATATTTTAAAAAAAAACTCTTTTATGTCAATTTTGACACTATTCAATAGTTGATTTTTGTGAAACTCATTATAAAATGATTAATTCGATAAAAAGTTAATTAAATCATTCCTAATATGTCATATTATCCTAAAAAATTAATTTAATTCATTAAAAGTCTCAAATTATATTTATTTGGGTATTTATAATATCAATTATTTTAAATTTTCATTGTTATGGTAATTACTGCATCATCATTATGTCATAAATAAATTAAATTATGTAATCTCTAAAAATTATAAATAAAAGATAATTATGTAGGAAATAGTATTATCTTTCTAATTATTATTTATAGTCAAAAATCCAACATACATACCCTTATGTAAAAATTGTTTCGCTAAAAGCTATATACTTGTGTCATTTTTGTATCCATTTTAACTTAATTAAAATAAAGTGTCCCTATCACCTACAAGTGGCTACATGGGGTCCCAAAATCGACCCAAATATTCCTATGGTCGAACATGTATCAACCAATAATGTTAGGACACGTTTTAGGGTAATTTAGTATTATTATAATATTATGTTTTAACCCTTATTTACCGGATTTACCTTTAACCATGGTAAATAAAATATTTACTGTAGTAATTATTCAAAATGTCTAAAAATAAAAGTTACCTATTCACACAATATGAACATCCTGATTCCAAATATGGAATCCATTTTTCCAAATTCAAAACACAGAAGTGGCAGAAATTAATTTAAAAATAATTCCCGTTGTTAAAACTAAAAGCGTCTTTTTAGGATATAATAACTATCAAAAGATTGATACTTGTTTATGTTGGGTTTAATTGTGAAATTATGTCCAATGACCAACATTGTATTAAATTGTAAAAATATATTCTAAATATACTTTAAAACCACTCAAATTCACAATTTATCACTAGTAATTATTTTGATTAAAAAAGTTGTTTTTAATTAAAATTTAGTAATTTTCACATTTCATCAAAATATTAAAGTTATCTGAAAAGTACCAAAATTTCACCTTAGGCTAAATTCGATACTCCGAATCCAAAAATGAAGTCCATTTTGAGAGTTAAAATTTCAAAAAGTAGGTATTACTATTACAAATGGCTAGTTTGATGGGTTGTCGTATGTGTTAAAACTCGAAGTTGCATACAACACACGCTACTGTATTAATTAAAGGAAAGCATACCGTGGAAGCTTGGGATGTTTCATATTAAATTATTGATGTCCCCATTTAGTCAAAAAGTTTAAAATATTGTATTTAAAAAGGGTTCACTATTAAAAGTTGATAAAATTGCAATACTGAAAATGAATTTCTTCTTACATTATGTCTAAGAAACTCATAATATGGATTCTAAGGATTATATAAAGTTAAAAATTTAGTTAATACTATTCATAACCTTTTTGAATGGATTTTTTGGTAAGTCGTGGTGCGATTGAACTTGGTGTTGCGTGTAGTGCAAGTTATTGAATTATTTTGAAGAAATAACACACTGTGAAATCTTGGGGTGTTACATTCTCCCCTCCTTCAATAAATAGCGTCCTTGCAATTTGAAATTGTTCTTCGAAAATAAAACGTTGAAAATAGAAAATATCTTTGTGGGAAAACCCAAATCGGAAATTAGGTTACTAAAATTTAGTTTTAATATGAGGAAAAGTGAAATGAAAGGGTCACCACAAAATTATGATCTGGATTATGAGAACATTGGTGGCAATTAGAGACATATAATTGGAGGGAAAACATAAAAATTTATAGGTAGTGGTTGAGTTCATCAATCACAAACAACTGTTAAATTGAGGTCCTTAAATTCATCAATCTATGATGATTTGAAATACCCTCGGTTTAACAAAACATAAGGTATTAGGATAACACATTTTTGGTTTTAGGATTCCTTAAATAAAGTATAAGAATTAATTTCTTCATAGAATAAGAGAAGAAGAAATATATATTCTGGACAAGTATAATTCCATCCTTTAACTAATTTCTACCACAAACTCATCTTTCACTCTAAAAGATAATAGAATGTAAAAACAAATATTCTATTTATCCTATTGGTATAGGGTTCCAAAAAAACGAATTTATAATTCATCTACCAGATCTTTTAAAAAAACTAAATGATTTAATCCCAGACATCACATGGGTCAGTGGTAGGTGATACACCCTTGTCTCCCTTCAGTTGTGGGTTCAAGTCTCGCGGCCTTGCCGGACGCGATGGGTTGCCGCCCGACCTCTGGGATGTGCATTTATGGTAATTCAAAATAATCCAAACTAGAACTATCCAAAATACTTCAGTCCAAAATTTATAAGGAAGGTAAACACAATGAAGATCATTTTCTTCGCGTAATAACATGTGAACACCTTCATCATGTATTCTTTTAAAACATTGCAACATCCAGAATTATCATAAAATCTTATTGATTACATTCATGATCCCTTATTCCTTATAGAATAATAGATATACCCCTTCAATCCAAAAATGTTGTAAACCCCAACAATGATGGAATATATAAATCATTAATCAGTTTCAAGGTATTCAATAATATCCAATAAAATTTATCCAAAACAATCATGTTTTATTCTAAATCACTAGCCCAGTATCAGAACCATATTATGGTTTATCTTTCTGTCAACCATATATTTTCCAAAATTTTAACCTACTATTAAGTCACTTTTCTTTGTTCCACACAATCTCAAGTCCATAACGAAATAGTACTGCAGTACAATCCTTATATACTTCGTAATTATTATAAAAAGTACATTGTTGATACAACACTCAAAAGACATAATCAACATAAGAACTCTAATCATTCCTCTTCATCTATAGCAGTATCATAACTTGATTATTATATAATAGCATCATTTGAGACATAGTCTGATGACTGAGACATAGGTTCGCGTAGTGTCCAAACGCCTTGCAAATGAAGCATTGTACATTTAAAACAATTTTCTTACCCTTACAGTCACGTACTTTGTTCCCATTCCCTCCACACTTATAACAAACTCCCATTCCTTTCAGGAAAGTTCCAGGGTGATTCTTTCTACAGTTATCACATATGGGAAAATTCTTCTTTTCCCTCTTCCCTTTATCCAGCTTTCTCTATTCCATCCTTTTCTTCTCTTGCTTCCCTTCAAAGCCATAGGACTCAGTAAACTCTTTCTTTATCTTATCAACGCATGATATTATTTTCTCATATGATGATAATACATGAGAGACTATTTCTCTTATAAATTCTGGCATAAGACCATAAAATATATGATCCTTCATTCTCTTTGTATCATGTGCACTGCTGGAGTTCTCATTTCTTCTACTGGGCACCATTTCTAAACAATAGAATACATTAGATTAGTTTATGAATAACAATACCTAATCCCAAACTTTTAAAACACATAACATAAATTAAATAGTTTATGGATATAATCCATAATCAGAAAAATGTCTTCTTTGAGGAAGTATATACTCATAAACCCTTCATAATGGTTTGAAAATAAAATTTGAATTATCCTAAGCATATCTCCTGGGAGTGTCATAACCAAGAGTGCTGCAAGGCCCGTTGTCGTGCACCAGTTCCTGTTCGAGTCTAGCTCAAAGCGGTGTTTTCGGGTTTTAACCCTAGATACATCTGTGCCAGAGCCGCCTCTACCTGCTCGTATCCAGAGAGGGATGTGTTGCTCGGAAAACTCACAAAATCTATACAATACCAAAATTCTAGGAAGTTCTTCTATACTAATCCTCAAAGTACATATTAAATCTATGTTCTCTAATCAGAGATTATCTAAATCTAGCTTCCAAGGATTTTACTAAACTTTTTCTGATACCAACTGTAACGCCCTGACCCCAGTTACCCAGATTCGGTTCATTATCACATAACATTGGCATGATCACAAGAAAGATCAAGTATCAAAAGACCGATTAGTTTAGTAGACTTGGAAACACTAGATACAATCATAAAGTTTTACATTACATAAAAAAATTATTGTCTTTATATCCCCTCATAATATCCCTGCAGGTCATTCATAAATTATTTCTTCATAATCCTGGGAAAAATAAAACATTGAAAGGGGTGAGCTTAGATGCTCAGTAAGGAAAACATTATAGCAGAAGCTTTCATAGATAAGCATAAACACTTAAGGAAATTTATAATTAAAACAAAATCCTTTTAAAATTGAACTTCAGCATAATATGGCAAAGATAAAATGAAATAATGTCATTTACTTATTCACATGGATATTCTACTAGTTGAAAAATCTCATGAAATATCAATAACCACTTTCATTATGATGGAATGCATAATGCCAGACTATTATAACCACATAGCCAGGGCCTCGTGCCAACACTACAAATAAGATTTTTCCAAGGCCTTGTGCTAAGACACTATTTTGTCTCATGAGACCTACTGATGCATCGAGGAGCTATAGCGGGCTCCACCCGTCACTTATTAAGTCCAATGCATTCCTCATATGAACAGGTTTAAACATAACATAAACATTCGTATTAAAACTAGCATAAAAAATGTCAATACTCTAACCACAAACCATGAATGGTATAAAAAATAGCACATCCACAGTCAAACATAACTGATTCGATACAATATGGAAGATCGTATTGTATCATATTAACCTCAATCGAGAATAATGAAGGATATTTACATAGATGAAAATAATCATCAAAACTATTTGATAGAAATATCCCCCTTTTTCTTGAAATCATTTAAAAATCACACTATTTGTCAAGAAGCCATTTAAAAATAGATTTTTGAATCAAAGTTCCCCATACCACTTTGAAACTTTTAAAAGGAATTTTAATTTTAAAATTTTAATGTCCATATAATTAAATCCTTAAAACCATTTTTTAAAACATGGACATTAATGAGCAAGATTTAGAAGAATAAGTCTTTAAAACATTTAAAAATGGTATTTTTGTTAGAGTTTCTATCCAAAAGAGAGACACTTGAATACAAATAATTGAGGTAATCAAAACATTGAAATATCATTATAATAAAGTGATTCATGCTATACTATGTCAAAGTACATTATATACACCACATAAAAGCGATTTGGTGTATATCAACAAAGAAGTCTCAATGGAATGTAAATTGAGATGAAATCTCTCTTAAAGGCCGTACCATTAGGATAAGTATAAATAAATGACATAGTTATGTGTGACAAATATAAATACACTAAATATGATTGGATATTAAGTTTAAAATAATTAAAGGACATTCACACATAATCTTGTAAAAACAACACCAATGAATTGGATGTTTAACTCAACAAATGGAGAATGAGTTAAAATTACTCTTATCAAATTCATATCGATGACTTGAGAAATTATCAATAGAGTGATTATGTGTATCAACTGTATATCCACAGAAAAGAGGAGTTGAAATTATGACATAATCAAATGAATAGTGATTCCACACATAATCTTGTGGTAATATAATCAATGAAGATTGCGTAAAGCCGAATAAATGGAAATTGAAATTTCAAATTCCCTTATCGATTTGGTAACATACGAAACATACACCCATGAAAGAAGGATAATACAATGATGATGTAAATATCCATAAATTAAAGTATATTACACAATGAATACAATCATGGCCAGTACACACACCACATGCAATAAATAAGTTGTGAACAATGGAATTCTAACGAAATTAAGAGTGAGATAAGAAACTCCTTACTTTTTACTTTTTCCTTGGTCGAAGGTAGGTTAACCTCCTTTATAATGGTGAAATAATTTTTATTGAATTATACAAGAATCATTCACATTAATATGATATCATATATGATCTTTTAACATTGATTTGTTAATAATATCTTAGAATTATCGTCATTTCGGGTGTTAACGGGTTCATTTTACATTATATTCTTTGTTATGTGATCCATATTCGTTATTAATGGGATGTATATTATTCATATCCATAATGATATCAAGTCCTTAGATACTATTTTTAAATCATCAAATGATAATTATACTTTAATGGATATGATAAAAAATGAATCTCATCGCGTCCGTGGAGACGGTAGTCCTTACGTACGCACGAGCAACAATATCATTCTTTTGATATTAAAATAATATATAATTGGATGGTACATCATATATACAGAATCATTATCATGTTATATTTATTATTTAAATGAGTTACACATCATTATTATACCCATCCAAATAATAATATATTGAATAACAATTACACCACGACGTGGAGACGGTAAGCCGTACGTACGCACGTATGGGGACATGTTATTCAAAGGGTGTATAGAATAATGAATATGGTTGTACCATATTTATAATAACATCAAAATATATATATATATATGATACTGGAGTTATTATTTTATAATGGTAATAAACAAAAAATAAGAAGTGGAAGAAGAAAGGAACATGAAAAGGGGTGGTGAAAACCTTACCTCTTCTTCGGGTTCTTTCTTTTGATTTGATCAAAAGGGCTCCTTAGGTTTGCTTTATGATCAAACTAATGCATCTAGGTTGTAGTGAGGGAGGTTACGAGAGTATTTGGGCAGGGTTTGGCCGATCCAAAAGGCTTTCAAGGTGTGAAGAAATGATAAGGAGAAGTTCCCTTTTATAAGAGGGGTGAGGGGCACCTTTGGAAAAGCTAGAAATATTAATTTATAATAAATTCATATTCGGTTTATATTGGCTCCAAAGTTGATTATTTAAATATTAAGGAGGGGATAGGTCTCAAAACACTCAACCAATATAATTTAGATAGGTTTGGGTACTTATATTAACCTTATCTTTAAGTATTAACTCTAAGTTAATTAGTTTCACTTTTACAATGTCTCTTTGTATTTTTATATTATATGGTTAATAAACATACTATATACATACAAACGACCCCCAAAGCAATCCATTAATGATACACCTATCATGATATAAGTCTCTTGGACGAACCTTGGATTTTTAGGAATTTAATATCAATTAATAATATAATATTGTTTTAAAAAACTCTTTTATGTCAATTTTGACACTATTCAATAGTTGATTGTTTTGAAACTCATAACAGAATGATTACTTCGAACAACGTTATTTAAATCAATTCTAATATGTCATATTATCCTAGAAAAGTATTTTTATTCATTAAAAGTCTCAAATTATATTTATTTGTGTATTTATAATATCAATTATTTTAAATTGTCATTATTATGGTAATTACTGCATCATCATTGTGTCATAAATAAATTAAATTATGTAATCTCAAAAAATTATAAATAAAATATCATTATGTAGGAAATAGTTTTATATTTCTAATGATTATTTATTGTCGAAAACCCAACATAGATAACTGTATGTAAAAATTGTTTTTCTAAAATATATATGCTTGTGTCATTTTTGTATTCATTTTAATTTAATTAAAATAAAGTGTCCCTATCACTTACAAGTGGATCCATGGGGTCCCCAAATCGACCCAAAGATTCCTATGGTCGAAAATGTATCAACCAATAATGTCAGGACACATTTTAGGGTAATTTAGTATTATTATAATATTATGTTTTAACCCTTATTTACCGGATTTATCCTTAACCATGGTAAATAAAATATTTACTACAGTAATTATTCAAAATGTCTAAAAATATAATTTACCTATTCACATAATACGAACATCCTGATTCAAAATATGGAATCCATTTTTCCAAATTCAAAACACAGAAGTGGCAGAAATTAATTTATAATTAATTCCCGTTGTTAAAAAAAGCGTGTTTTTAAGATATAATAACTATCAAAAGATTGATACTTGTTTATGTTCGGTTTAATTGTGAAATTAAGTCCAATGACCAACATTGTATAAAATGGTAAAAATATATTCTAAATATACTATAAAACCACTCAAATTCATAATTTATCACTATTAATTATTTTGATTAAAAAAGTTGTATTTAATTAAAATTTAGTAATTTTCACTATTCATCAAAACATTAAAGTTATCCGAAAAGTACCAAAATTTAACCTTAGGCTAAATTCGATACACCGAATCCAAAATTGAAGTCCATTTTGAGAGATAAAATTTCAAAATGTAGGTATTAAAATTTATAATGTCTAGTTTGATCGGTTGTGGTATGTGTTAAAACTCGAAGTTGCGTACAACACACGCTACTGTATTATTCAAAGGAAAGTGTACCGTGGAAGCTTGGGATGTTTAATTTTAAATTTTTGATGTCCCCATTTAGTCAAAAAGTTTAAAATATTGTATTTAAAAAGGGTTCACTATTTCAAGTTGATAAAATTGCAATACTGAAAATGAATTTGTTCTTAAATTATGTCTAAGAAACTCATAATATGGATTATAAGAATTACATAAAGTTTAAAATTTAGTTAATACTATTCATAACCTCCTTTGAATGGCTTGTTTGGTAAGTCATGGTGCGATTGAACTCGGTGTTGCGTGTAGTGAAAGTTATTGAATTATTTTGAAGAAATAACACACTATGAAATATTGGGGGTGTTACAATGGAAACGTCGATATTAAATATAAAATTCTTCTTTCAGTAAATGAACCATTTTTACTGGATCAACATGAACATCAAATTTATTATGAAATGTACTTTGCTACTTCAAGAGACTTGAGCAATTGGTGGAGAATATTAAAAATGAAATCTCGAGAAAATCAGTTTAATCAAACTGAATGTGGTTCCGTTGAAGTGGAAGGAATTGAAATTTTTCAAGAGACTTCTCAAAATGCATCTGATTCATAGAGAGACATGAATATCGATGATGACACCCCACAAATAAGGATCTTTGGTGATGAATATGTTAATGATGTTACAAATGAATTTGAAATGATAAGAGATGCTGAAACTGAAACTCATATGGATAATGATGATGCTGAGGAGGAAGATGAAGACATTGACATTGACAGCTACGGAGAAGAGGATGAAGATGAACATTGACACAGTTAATTGTTGTTTATAATCATAACTAATATATATCTATATATAATAGTTATTTTCAACTATCCACTAACAATTATCATTTTGTGTTTCAGATGGACCCTGATCTATATTGCAAGTTGAAGGAGGATGACCTACCGTTGGTTGAGGGAGATATTGGATCATCTGACCCTCGGCCAACTGGTAGTTCATGGGGTACACAGAGGGTGCACGGTCTTGCATGACTGATGATTCCTGACTCTATCCCTGAGAGATGTCCACATCTTGGTTTCGATCAACACACATAGAGATATGGTAGCCTGTATATTTTAGTTATCTTTCTTTATTTACTTATATATATATATACTAATTGTTTGATTATTTATTCATTTTTCATAGTTTTGTGCATGTAGCTATTGGACAGGGAAGCACTGTCCTATGAAATAATTTTTCACAGCCATGGATCACATGGGAACAAATTCCCTTTGATGTGTAAAGTTACATGTTCCATCATTGGCTGGTACGTAAATAAATAATATTTATTTTGAAATTTATTTTACTAATAACATGATATTATAAATTATTGGTAGGTTTTATGGTATCCTATCTATGATTGAATGCATGACGTTATCCACACGACAGGGCAGTTTCTATGTGTGACCTTTTTCCATCAGTTTTGGCACAATTTGAGAAGGAAAGGCATTAAGAAAGAAGGAGTGACAAAATTTGATGAGTCATGATGAACCCACAGACCAGAGTACATTTCATCTCACGTTTGGGATGGATTATGTTTACACTGGTTGGGTGGTGGATTTCCGAGGAGATCTTCAGTGGGATGGCAGAACCGGGGGAGACAGGAGGTGACGCATCGAGTTGGTAGTTGTAAATTATGTTTGCATAGAGAGCATTTTGTAAGTGTATTTTTTTAAATATTTTGTATGAATTTAAATATAAATAGATTATTTTATATTTCTGTAGGCATTCGAGCATCCCGATATTACAGAGTTTGACGTTTATCGAAGGATGTACAGTGATACATTCACTGGAGAGATTAGAAGTGATCGCCAGCGTCAGATTGTAGTCAGTATTATTTTTTTAGTTTGACAATTAATTGTATATAATATTTTCTCAATTTTAATTTTAAATTGGAATTGAGGGACTCATATGAGGCTGTGACCTCACAGACACAGGCTGAGGGTCAGTACAAGA
This sequence comes from Viscum album, assembly GCA_963277665.1. Taxonomy (NCBI): domain Eukaryota; kingdom Viridiplantae; phylum Streptophyta; class Magnoliopsida; order Santalales; family Viscaceae; genus Viscum; species Viscum album. The sequence goes on along the minus strand of OY728139.1, from coordinate 884,353,634 downwards.
CGACTTAGCAGACATGTGCTCACCATTTTGATGAGGCGACAAGGATGCAGGTGACTCAATATGGCATTGAGAAGGGAAGAGTAGTTGGTATCGACTATCGTTTGACTCCTAATACTTATTAGGGTACTACTCCGATGTCAGTGTCTAGCTCGAGAGGAGCTCATGGAGAGACATCATATTCTGGCTCATAGTATCATGAGCAGTTGTGAACTCAAGCTGAGCTTACATGGACTTTTCAGAACCAGCATGAAGAGATATGTCAGCGGCAACAACAGCAGGAGAAGCATTACGAGTAGGAGTTGTGTTGATTGGAACAGTGGCACCAGCAGAAGTATCAAGAACGGATGGGGTAGATGTGATGTCTGACTCATAGTTTAGGGATGGAGTTTCCTCCACCTCCTCCAGATGACCCCGAGTGATTTGTTTTTTATGCTAAAAACATTTGAATTCTAGTTTTTTATAATATGGACTATTTATAGTTTCATTATTTTATATTGGTGGAAATATTACATAATTTAAATTTTTTAAATATTTTAATATTTATTATTAGTATTATATTTTTTAATATTTGTTTATTTTACTAATAATAATAATATTTTATGATTTTTTTATATTTTTTTGAAAATATTGATAGTTTTAATAATTTTTTATTATTTTATTATCTTAATAATATTAGTATTAATTTTTTATTAATAATAATTTTATTAAATATATAGTTTTAGTATTATATTTTTTAATGATTGTTTATTTTATTAATAATAATAATTTTTTTATTTTTTTATTTTTTTTGTAATAATAATATAATTTTTTCATTAATCATAATTTTATTATTATTATTAATTATTTTTAGTTTTTGCGACGAGGACTTTTGCGACGGGTCCCCGTCACAACCAAGTGAAATATATTTTTTAAAGATTAGTATTTGCGATATGACCATCATAAAGGGTTTATGGGTTTATAATGTATATAATTTGAAGAGTATTTGCGACGGGTAAGTTCCCCATAACAAAAACTATTTGCGACCAGCCCATCACAAATATGTTTTTGGGTATATAATGTATATAATAAGGATGTTTTTTGCGATGGGAAAAATTCCCGTTGCAACTGATTTATTTTTTTTTGTGATTGTCCCATCGCAAAAAATATCGGTTGCGACACCATTTTATCCAATGAGTTATTTGCGATGGGGGCCCGTCACAAAAAGGTATTTGCGACGGGATCCCATCAAAAAATTCCTATTGCAAAAAAAGGATTTCTAGTAGTGAATTGACATACTACATGTGGAATATCAACAATGTGGATGAAATATATTTTCCAAGTTTTTAGGCCATTGGATACTAGTGGGTTAAATTTCCAGTGACAATCTACACCCGAAAATAACATAACTCTATTTTGAAGATGATTTATTGGTTTCTTTTAAGGAAACCCCACACACAAAAATTTAGGTTTGAGTGGATGTAAATATCCAGTTACATAATAAAAAAATTAATATTAAATGAAAGGTATAGCCAATGTTTCCATCATTATGTTTATTTTCCCCTTTTGAAATTTATGCTATTAACTTTTATATTTAATTTTCTATGGTTTTGAGCATAGTAGTGGTTGGAATAATAATTTTAAGGACTCATTTGAGGTGTATTACATTACATGGAATAACTACTTGGTTGTATAAAATTTTCACTTTACCTTGGATTCAACCATATATTTATACATTGTGCTCAATTCCATAATATATTTTCAATATTAAAAATTTTACAAAATAAATGATGTGGGAGAAGAATTTAAAACCTAATAAGTAATTTAATTCTTTAATTTTTAATCATTAATATTTTTTATAAATTAAAAACAATTAATCTTAAAAATATTTCTTAACTTTTAAAATTTTATTTCCAGTTTTGAATGTTTCACTAATTTTGATAATACTTTTTCAAATTTTAAAAGTACGTATCTTATTTTTTTATGGACCATAAATTTTATAGGTATGATGGAAATTAATTCACTTTAAATATTATGACTATTAATTTTTTTATCTAAAAATTAAGAAATGTTATAATATAAATTTTCTTATGATGTCTTATAATCTATTTCAGTAGTATCATAAGGGTTATACAAAACTAAAAAATTACTTGATTTAGGGTTTAAGATAAAAATTTCAATTGTTCTATGTATGATTAAAACAATCATAAATTTGAAAACAATCCAAAAATACCACATTTTTAGCTGCCATTAAATTTATTCCTATTTGAGTCATTGAATCTATGAACCATATATTATTTAATAAATATAACAAAAAAACTCATCCTCAAATACCCATCGACTAATTCCTTTCATGTTTAATTTTTTTCTAAGTGTGGAGGGTTGGGTGTTTTCAAATTGATTTTAATGATATTGTTCAATACTTATAGGTTGAGTGAGAGGAGCATAAATTTTTATTTTGGATTTTGTTTTCATATGTATATTTCCTTATTGTAGCACAAGTTACACAATTTATCTATGTGGAATGAAAATTTGAAGATTAAAAAACCATACATAAAAAATATAATAAAAGAAGAAATTAATACATTAAATATATTTATATATAATAGGTTTATTATTCATCATTATTAATATTAATTTCCATAACTCATAAAATGGAAATAATGGATTGATAATTTTGTAGGATATTGGTTGAGAAACATTAATTATTTTCACATGAAATAATTTTACATGCCCAATGCATTAGGGATGTAATTCCATCATTCTTGACCTTATTTAATTTATGTATTTACTCTTAAAAACCATTAAAACATATAAAAACCTATTCAAAGTCCTAAATATTCTCACCCTTTTCATTATTAAGAGAGAAAATAGGATGTTGGAAACTATATGGTGATCACATGAACATTAAAAATGAATAACTCAATTTCATATCGTTGTAAGTGATGAGGAAAAAAATTCAAGAGAGGTAAGTCAATTAGTGTCATCGGTATGACATAAATTTTTTTAACATAAGTGATAAAAGTAAAGTATTGGGATAATTTCATATAATAAGAAAAAAAAATTTCTATGATTGGTGTACTTTATTTTTCAAATATTTATATAGTGTGTTTGAATGTCCCATAATGATTATTCTTCTTTAATTCATTGAAATCACATAATATTTAAATGATATAAGAATTAGGGAGTGATTATAATGAACAATTTCACACTTTATTATGATTTATGAATGATAATTCATTGTATAATTAATAAAAAATAGGAAAATTATCCATTAGTGATACTTTTGTGGACTTTTTATTAATTTATATGAAGCTGAAAATGAAGCATTCTATTTGATATATTCATTATCGAATTATTTTTCTTAAATCACCATATTTATGGAATATATTTATTTAATATTAAAACATCAAAATTTAGTTGAAAATGTATAAATTAATTTTTGGGATTTAAAATCCATGACCAATCTTTTATTCATAACGCTTTGTTAAATTTCAGGTGAAAATTATAGATTCACAATATTAAATATAGATTTATAATTATGGTGTCTGAAATAAACAATTACTATGTGTGATATAATGTTAAAATGTTCAAAACTATATACAAATAAAGTAATGTGATATAGAATTTCATAGGATTAAAATCTCTATGATATTGACTTACACAATATTATAAGTTAGTATGTATATAGTGCATGAGTGTGATTAATTGGCTGATAATATCCATGTGTATTTATAATTTCCCAGTGAAATTCAGGAATCTGAATTAACATCATTTTTTAGGTTAAATAATTATTAACATTCACCCCAACACCTATATATGATTAACTCAGATATACTGATGCTCTTATAGGAATAATTCACCACCCGTTCAACTAAAAATATCTAAATTGGAATGCTTTATAGGTTTGTTAATGTTCAGTCAATTAGAGATATGCATAAATAAAATTAAATCAAGAATATGATAAATGGATTCCATAATCTATCATGTATGTGCAATGTTTTATTCCATTAGTGAAGATTCATATCATAATAACCTCATTATTTTTATTTCCATGTATGAATACATCTCTTATAAATAATACACAACAATTGCTCGACCAAAGTTGAAAAATTTATATTCCTCTTATCTTCAAGATATGTACATGTGGATAAATATGTACTCCTAATTCAAACCGAATAGAAGTTAATACATGATTTTGTGAACTTATTCTCACTTTTATACATAGATATAAAATCTCGTGGAAGCTACTAAAATAGTAATGAAATGCATATTTAAACTATCATCAACTTCTATTTAAGGGGTTCTCAAGAAGCACTCAATGATGGATTACTTTTAGGACTTCTATTTTTTGATCAAAACTAGGTAATAATAACTCAATAATAAATTTAAGTCTCATTCTCCAAAATTTCTATGATATCCTCTTATCACGTAATTGAGTGGTTAAAAAAAGGAATGTATTTCCAGGAGGATATCTAAAATATTCCCAAGACTCCTACACTGCAATTTCTATTTCATTTATTAACATTATTCATGAAATTATAAGGAATCTTATGTTAGGGTTTTTCTGGTACAAGTTGACAAATTTTTCATTTATTTTATTTTTCAGTGGAAAAATTATTCTTCAATTTCGTCCCTTGAGTTCATATACAATGTTAGTTCATGTGTTGTGAAAAAGGGCGATGTTTCTAACTAGTAAAGCTTCAATGAAGGACTCAAATATGAGAAATGTAAAACACATTGTTTTATTTAATACATCTGATATTTTATACCAATTTATAGGGAGTTTGGTAACTTACATACTATAGATGGATTTGGGGGATTTTTTATGGTTGTTTAGGGGGTGATGGAAGAAATTGGGTATTTTTCATTGAAATAACACAATGAATATTTTGTTGCGACGTGATGGTTAGTATTGTGGAATGAAGACATGTCACACATTGGGGGTGTAATCCATGTGTTTCAAGTTTCACACTATTTTTTGTGGGAAGCCTGATCATATAATGACCTTATTTGGTCTCGAAATAAATATTCTTGGCGATAAAAAGGTAAGTGGATAAAATAATTATATTTCTCTGTCTTATGAATTTCGTTATAAGGATTAGCCAATATATAAGTAACACATTAATATTTTCTTATTTATTTGATCACAGAGTGAAGTTTGTTTTCCATGCCTTGAACACATGGAGTTCAAGTTCTTTGGTACTATCTCTTTAGGGTACGTTACACCATGTTGCATGGGATATATCATGGTTTTAGTATGGGGTTGGTTGAGATATGGATGATGGGCCACCTATCACACCCTAAGCTCTAGGGATTTGAGAATTTCCCTCCAACACCATTATCCGGAACTTGATGCCCAATTATTCATTAAAATAAATATTTATGGGACATAATGAATAGGGGAGCCTCAATGGTAGATCAAACTATGATCATTAGATATGTACATAGTATAGATAAATAAATATATGTCATGTTGTGAAATAGGGTACTATAATTCAACTAATAAATTAATGGTCTCTCAAAATTTCAGTCAATTTTCCCATCATTTATTCAAATCATTGGGGTTTAATTGTTCTACTTAGAATTAAGAAAGAACTTTTTATTAGTATTTTTGTCTTCCATTTATGAAATAACTACCTTTGATCTATGATAACAATTTTTACCACTTTCATTATTTATTGTTCCCCATTTAATTATTTTAAGAGATGTAGTTTTATATTTTTCTAATTTTTAAGATTTATAAAATTATTATTGATGCTGGATTTTTGATAGGACGATGAGTCAAGATTCATGGGTATATCATGATAGTTCTTATTAGTGATCATAATCCCACATTTAATTCTGTTTTGGTGATCAAGAAAGGTTTTCATTAATGTAGGGGATTCGAAAATATCTTATTTAATTATTTATAAAATTTAAACTATAACTCATTTCATTATAAAGGATAAATAATTGGGATCACATAAAAAAGGTAGAATTATGAATATTTGGTAATGACGTGACTGTAGTGATATTTTCAATGGGATTTTTTATACTCATAGTACTATTTCCACACATTATTTTATAGATTATGTGATAGGATTCTAGTGTAAATAACATTGTTTACATGAATATTAATCATACTTAAAACTAATTAAAAAATAAGGAATGTAATTAATGATCAATTGAATGAGGTTACCATTATTCCTTTGATATTCTTAAGATTTGATGGAATTTCATTGGGAAAAATTTTAATGTTAATATCACTGCTATTATATACTGATTCATTTGGTTTTATTTCTTATTGAAACCTACTCTTAATAATTTTTTTAATTGATATAGGAAAAAAGATTATTGTTTTTAGAATTAGAATTATTTTCTTACTTTGGTTTTCCCTTAATTTCTGACAACCATTAATGTATTTAATGAGATAATTTTATTTTTTTCATTGATATTATTTGTACTAGTTTAATGAAATTAATACCAAGTATTCCACAATATATATCTATTATTTTCATTTTAAATTAAAACATACATCTAGGATCATCAAAATATGGGTGTTGATCCATTATTGATATAATTTTTATCATGTATGTCATTGTTGATGGCAGGATAGTGTATATGTTTTTGAAATATGTTATAGATTTATTAATGTTGTGTGGCTTGAGAAAGGTGCGGTGGCTACATATTTTTGTACTTTGTAAGACACAATTTATTATCTTTCAAATAGTTATTGATTATTTTGTTTTTTTATATTATTGAGTTCCTGATTCTTTTTCTTGCAAATACCTAGGTTTACATTTCCTAGTATCAAGGTAATTTTTCCTTGAAAATTGGAATCCATGTAATCTATTATTATCTATACTAAACATGGATTCTTCCAGCTTATGTGTCAACTACATATGCTTCCACTTCACCTCAATAAATATTATCCTCCCTCCAATTTTGAGCTTCCCTTGAACGTGTATCCTATTCCCCCACGCATCATCAGTATTTACCTCATCTTCTCCCTCCCTCTCCTGAATTCCATCCCCAAATCGCTTCTTCCCATTCTAGGGTTTCTTCTCCCCTCTCTGAATCCCTTAAAATTTCCACTCCTCTCCACGAATCCCCTCTCCCACTCCCTTCTTGATTCTCCCCTCTAGACCGCACCACTCTTGTTTGCGAGTTAGAGACTACTCCTAGCTTCAGTTTCCAATTCCCAACTTGGCCTCCACCGCCTTCAGATCCTCCACATCAGCCGGCTCCTATAATGCTTACTCCACCTTCAACTCCTACGTGCTTCATAAAAAACCCCTAGATGGTACTATTATTTAAAATTATTCTCTTTTATCTAATGATCTATATCATTATATAGAGTTCGTTTCATCTCCTAGGTTATATCAGACTGCTTTAAGTTATCCCTCCTTCCCTATCATCTATTGTCTTATCTGAAGTAATCCACTGGACTGTCTGAATCTTCTTATGCATTGATTTTGATTCTGTGGTTCTATATCCATGAATGTATTTCATTTTTTAGAGAATTTTTATGATCTTAATTAGGTATTTATCATGATTTTATTACACTATAAGGGATTTAAGATAATTTCATTAAGTCAATTCATTGTTTTTTTGTTATCATTTTAGTTGGTTTCAGCCAATGTTTTTGAAGATTATTCTTGGGAATCATTATGGTAAATTCTACTTAATAGAAAGTTTTTTCATGTTTAAAATTTTGGAGCTATTAGCCTCATGAAATTTTTTAGTGATACCCAGAGATTGATTCCAGACGAGGATGATGCGTTGAGCTACAAAACACTTCGATCTGTAGAATCAGTGTTGGTTCGCCTATGGCCATGACTATAAACCAATCATCAATTAATTAATGGAAATATGTCTCAATGTAGGATTACTTATGTTAAGGTAATGTTATTTGTTTTCTTCTGATGTGTGAATTCTTTTGATTTTAGGAGTTGGGTTCGTATTGGAAAACATGTATTTTTATAAAAAGGTATCTGATCAAATGAAATTGGTACCTGGAAATTTATTTGGGAATATCATTGCTTCTTATATATTCTCCTTCAATCTTTTAGACTTAGTATTAGTTTGAGATTATATTTTCTAGAAACTTCTCACCACTTTGTTCTTGGTTTTATGCGTAAATTCATACTGGATTTTTTTTATTCGTTTGTCTCAGTTGTCTACTTACTAGGATTTTGTCTTTCTACGGTAACATATGTGTGGACCCTATTTATTTTAAAAGATGTTATCTCATTAAATAAAAAGTTTTTTCATGGGACAATGTTGGTTCATTTGAAGTTGGTACCTTGAAAACCTTCATTATATTTAACAATGTTAGTTTCTATATCCACAGGAAATTATCCTATTAACTATACATTAATTTTTATCATCCTCACATAGTGAAGAAGATAAATCCTGAGGACTGTACGTGGGATTATGGAATTAATGTCTTCGGTTTACAAGCATGGAGGGGGATAAGAATAAGAGACCTACAATTTATGGCTCAAGTAGGTTTGATCCTATTGTTTTTGACCAACTAATTATTCATCTTGATTTGATTTATGGTTAATAACTCATCAACTATATATCTCTTAGAAATAAATGGGTCAATGAAACATTGATAATCATTTGATTATATAGTTTTACAAGATATTACTTGAATTTGGCTTCAATGAGTAGGTATGAGTTGTTTTGGTTGTTTTTTCCTATGCATAAATGTTCAATTACTATTGATTTTTTTTCAATGAGTAGGGTTTCGTTTTTTTATCTTCAATATTAAATGCTCACATTTCCTTTGGTAATTTTTTATTTTATTCTATCTCAAATTGAACAAGATTAACATTATTGTTATACCAATATTTTCAAGTTTTTATGCATTTTAATGAAATCTATCAATTATCAATACTAAAGTTGGAATTATCCAGCTACGGTGTCACCCTATCATGCAACCATGTCACCTATTTTTTTCAAACCTACCACCATTATCATGGAACCCATGAACGTGAACTCTTCCATCCCATGTTCCATCTGAACTCACATCCTGCTAGGTTTCCTCTTCAATCTCATACAACTCTTCAATCACCTCCTTCCAGAATCACATATCCATCTTCAATTCTAGATCACCTCTATTTATGATACATCTTCAATCACAGATCACTCCACCAACCATAATCATGGATCCCACTTCCATCTTGGTTTCCACATCAATCATCATCCTCTATCTAGAATCACAGATCCATCACGACACCCAGCAACTGTCTCAACTTTCTAGATTTACATCGCCATCTCACATTACTACTCGCATATCCTAAGCATTCATTGATATTCCCTTCATCTGTGGGTTTCCTCATCAGTCACGACCCACCCTGGGAGTATCTAGGTACCTGCATCTATATGCTCATCTATCTTCTTTCTCTCAGATCCCACCAAATTTTTCTCTTCTCCTAGGTTGCTGACTCTATCAACACGTGCATACAACCAGCCATTATTTATTTCTAACTTCTTCTGGTCCTACAACAATTATAAGGACCCAACCTTAAACATTAATTATTATTGAATTAAATAACAAGCTCACACTGATGATCTTTTCATGTTTATAGTTTTAGAGAACTAGGACATAACTATTACATCTCAAAGATTACAAAGTAGACACATCTACTCAACATCCATTTTATCCACAAAAATAAAAACTCTTGAACAAAAGAGTTATGTCTAGTTCCTTGTTTTAGACAGCCTGACATTTCCTTGATCCCATCTTTGACCCTATTAAACTTTATGTCCTGTGAAAACCTTTCAAAAACATGGGATGAGCATAAAAATCTCAGTAAGGGTTGTAATAGTATGGAAATAAAACATTAGTCCATGTATACATATGAATCAATGGAATCATACATTACCCAGAAAACATAAGCAATTTAACATACCTCATGAAATCATAAGATTTATAAATAACTCATAGAAATTATAATACATAAAGGTAACTTTAGTCCTTCATAACATTCTTACGTAGGTAGTAACCCTCATGGTTACATTTCGAATACCCATCACAGTATATTCCCTAAAAATATTCAGTGAAACCTTAATGTATAACTCCTTCATGTTACCCAACGCATTGGAGAGCTATATCGGGCTCACCCGGCCTTAGTTTATCATAGAACCACCAATATTCATAAACAATGCCCAAGAACCATAACATAATCATAAATCATAACTTAAGCACAAAATAAAGATAATATTCCCACGTTGTAATAATAATATAACATTTTAATATATTGAAACAATGAATCCATTCTAAAAACCATTTTCAAAACCATTTAAAACATTTAATAAAGAGATTTTTGAATCAAAGCGTCCCATACCACTTTGATACTTTTAACATTTTAATCCATTAATATCCATATAAATAAATCCTTAAAAACATTTTGAAAACATGGATATTAATTAGAAATATTTATAAGAATAAATCATTAAAACATTTAAAACGAAATTTTAGTTAAAGGGATTTTAACAAAATGTGAGACACTTGAATACAATAATTGAGTAAAAACTTTTAATCAGAACTTTATAATATCATGAGAATAAATTTATTTATGATATAATATTCCAAAGGACAGTATATACACCATATAATAGTGAATTGGTGCATAACAACAATGAAGTCTCAATTTAAAATGAGATGAAATCCCTTATAAAGAAGGTATCATTAAAATAAGGATAAATCAATCTCAAAATTATGTGTGAAAAATATAAATACACCAAATATAAGTGGATATTAAGTGTAAAACAATCAATGGTTATTCACACATATTCAAAGGATGACATATTCAATAACTGCATGTTGAACCCAATGAAATCGAAATTGGGTTAAAATGTTCCCTTGGTAAAATTCGACAGCCTAATGGAATCACTTTAAAATTCATAAAATTAGTTGATGAGGTAGAAAATGGTATCTCATAACATGGACATAAAATTTACATCAATAATGATATATAAGAACATATCCCGAAATAAAAATATGTAAATTAAAAGACATAACAAAATAAGTCTTTTTAAAAGGGGAGTGTGAAAGGTTCCCTTACCGATTTGGGCAACATTCGAAACGTACACCCCATGAATGAAGGGTCATACAATGAAGATTTAACTACTCATAAATGAGAGTATATTATACAAATAGTAAAATAATTGGCAGTACATACACCACGCAAAAGGAAATAGTTTCCAATTTATCATGAATCTCACGAGAATAAAAAGTGAGATGAAAATCCCCTTATGAAAATTCGGCAGCCTAACGGTGCCACATAAAACATCTAAAAATGGATTGATGAGATAAAATAGGGTCTCTAATAATATTAACATAAAATTTAAATAAATATGAATATAAAAGAATATCCCCCAACATATGAAAGAGGAGCTTAAAGTAAGCTACATAAAAAATAGTACTTAAAAATAAAGAGAGAGGTAGGATCCCTTACATCAAGTCCGACTTGTCATGTTTGTTTATTTATATTTCTTGAATAATAAACTTTGGTAAATTTATAATTTATTTTGGTCCTACTTTAAATATTATTATTCAGTTCATATCACATATTATAATTTTATAATAATTGGTTAATAATGTTAGTTCATATCAGACATCTTTGTTGATGTTTGGTACATGAGTCAAAAAATGAACTTGTTTGAAAATGATTGTCCATGTAGTTATAAGTAAATCACCTCCAGAATAGTATTAATGATTCAAATACCATATATATCCAGTACATATTCGTTTTCTAATATTCCATAACATTTGGAGATAAAAAGAAATGAAATTCAGCGTTCATGGAGAAGGTAGGTCGTACGTACGCATGAACGCTACTTTCATTTCTTTGACATATTAATGGAATTAAAAATAATCGGAGGATATATATATTATAAATACAGTATAATATATATGTTTTATAGGTCACATATGTTCATTAATTTCATTCTTTATACATTCCATGTCTTGCATGAACGAGTCACATCACTTGAGGGGGCGGTAATCCACACTTCCTCGTATGAAATTATCGCATTTGTACAACATGCAAAGCATAAAGTTATGTTTTAAATATAAAATACAGAATCATATGGAAAACATAAATACCATATATATCACATATAAAATACAGTGACATCATAATGTCCACCATGATAGGTGTTAAGAGAAGATTGAACAATCATCATTTCGTGAGTCAGTGATTTTCCATCCATAGAAACATTATGTTCTTCAACAATTAAACGGAGGTCTGTGTATGTGTAGCTCTAATATTTAATATAAAAACATCCTAGTATATTTAATATACTTTAGTTGTTACAAAATAACATAATAAGAAGAGTTTAGGGGTTTGGAGAAGAAAAATAAAACAAAAGAACACAAGTGATGACATTACCTTTAAATCGGGTAACTCCTATTGGTTTGAACCAAAAGGGTTTTTTGAAGAGAATTATGCAAAAGGTGAGGTTTCAATGATGAAGATAGGGATGTGTAGAGATGAAATGGGTAGGGGTTGGCTGAGCCAAATTCTTGAGATGTGTGGGTAAGGTGGTAGAGGTGGTGGCCTTTTATAAGAGATGAGGAGGGACACTCTTGGAAAGTTATAAAATATTACTTTATTATAAAATGATTTTCGGATTTTAAAAGTCCCAAAAGGATATATTTCGAGGATAAGGTGATACGGTTTCGATATATACCCATACAATAGGTTTTTGACAAGTGTAAGACTTATATTTCACCCTATCTTCTAAATTTATTTAAAGCATTCATTTATGAGGTAATCATTGCATCATCACAGTGTCCTAAATAAAATAATTTATTTAATGTCTAAAATTATAAAACAAATATCATGATGTAGGAAATTATTTTGGATTTACAATGAATATTTATAGTCTGATATATCGTTTATGTAGACAAATCTAAAATTATTTTACATAGGTGTTATATACTTTGGTTACATTTTCCATTATTTTAAAAAAATATGATAAAAGGTCACTATCACACTAAAGTGATTCCATGGGGTACCAAGGTTGGAAAAAGGAATCTCATGGTAGGCCATGACACCAAAAATATAATTAGGACACATTTTTGGGTCATTTTAAATTTTTATGATATTATTTTCTTACCCTTAATTACCCGATTACTAATTAAACACGGTAATTAAAGATAATTACAGTCGTTACTATTCATAATGTCAAAAAACAAAAGAGTATTAATTACATAATTTGGACCTTCTGATTCCAAATATGGAATCCAATTCATCAAATTAAAAACACATAAATTGTAGTAATTAATTTAAAAGTAAATCCCATCGTCAAAACAAAATATGGGTTTTAAGAAGTAAAATTTATAAAAAGATTGACTTGTTTTTACATCTATTTGAAAAGTGAAATTACTTCCAATGAACGAAATTGTATTAATTGATTAAAACATTATTCAATTATAATTTAAAAATCATTAAAATGACAATCTAAATATATAAATAAATTGGATGAAATGGCAGTTTTGAATTAAAAAATGTATTTTTCACTATTCATTAAAAAATCATTATAAGAAAAATACCAAAAATTAACCCAAAGATATATTTGATATTTCAAATTCAGAAATGATTTAAATTTTACCAAATTAAAAACATAGAAGTTTCATTAATAAATCAAATAGTTAATTCATGCTTTAAAAACAAATAGCGGGTTTTTTGGAAGCAATATCTATGAAAAGTTTAGCACTTATTTATGTTCATTTTCAAAGTGAAATTAATTATAATGACCACCATTGAATTAAATTGTAAAAATATATTCTAATTAAAATTTAAAACCAGTTAAAATATAATCTAACAATATATTTAAATGAGATGAAAAATCAGTTTTGATGTAAAAAGCAATATTTTTCACTATTCATTAAAAAGAATGAACATTATCAGAAACCTACCAAAAATTTATCCAATGTAAATTTCAATATCCCAATCACAAAGAATAAGTTTATTTTGAAAAATAGAGCTTATAAAATTTTAAAAAGTTATATTTAAAAAAGGTATGCCATCAAAAGATGGTAAAACAATCTTTTAAAAATATTAGAGTATTTATTCTTAAAATTGGATTCATTTGGATTTTAAGCCTGTAAAATTTATTGGATAAATGTAAAAATATTTGACAAAAATATGTAATCATTTTGTAGTTATTTCTGTTCATTCCCTCCATTACAACAGCTAGGTGTTAACTATTATAATATTATTATATTATTAGGGTGCAATGTAAGATTTCAAAGAAACTCGTTGTTGCGTATTGGGTATGCCATCGAGCATAGCATTCCCTTTAAAGTAGTATTAACATTTTATTCACAAATATTTATAAAAATTAGAATGTAATATTATATATTAACCTGGGATGTTACATCCTTCCCCCCTTTTGTGAATTGCGTCTTTACAATTTCAAAATTGGGCTTGGAAACTTCATTGAAAGCCCCACATCGGAACAAGAGTCAGAAAAACAATCACTTTAAATGAAAGGGAGAGTAGTATAATGGTCACCTGAGTTAACCCATACTAGGATTCCAAGTATGAAAATGGGTATGGAGGAAAAAACAAAGGATCATGTTCTGATGGAGAGTGATAGTAAACATGTCTAGGAGAAAGTTAACCACAAGAAAATCACAAACTTGTGATGTGTTAAACGGTATTCGATTCCGCAGTAGGAAAAGTTAACAAACAACATTTTTGTTTTAATTAACTCTTCATTGAGGAATTTATTTTTGAGCTTAAGTAAATCATAAGGAATCATACTTGTCACGAAGACTTTCAACTTTTACTAGATTCCTTAATCAAACTCATATTTTATCCAAAATATGAGTATTTAGGAAGACATGTTCATATTAAGAGTACTATAATCAACTTCTTGAGAATCACCTAATCCACAAAAGAGAACTATATATTTCCCATGTCTTTAGATCTCAACCAAAACCAAACCAAAAATTTTAGTATGAGATCAGATAATACCCAAAAAAGTTATTTTTTTCTCAAAAAAAACTATTCATAATCTCCAAAATTTGTCAAACCAAACCCAAAGTTCAACAAAGACCATTCAATAAACATATATCCATAAAATTCTTCCAAGTAAACCCAAATAATATTAAAACCCAAATATTTGAAGGATTTAATCACATAGTCTCTCATGGTACAAATTAACATTTATCTCCAAATAACATCAGTAGCTCTGCATGTCTCATTCTGAAAAGTAATTAACCTAATATCATATCCTCCATGATAGGTTAATAATTTCCATAGATAACCCAAAATCATCTTACTCTTGATTCATAAAATCATCCAACTAAAAAAAATAATTAGTCAAACTAACCAGGGACTTCACGTAGTCTAGTGGTAGGCGATATATACATGTCGCCCTTTGGTTGTGGGTTCGACCCCGCAGCTTTGGCCGACGCGACGGGTTATCACACGGTCTGCGTGTTGTCCTTTTTCCAAAACTACATAATTCTTAAAACATTCCCCAAAACGAGATAAAATCTTGAAAAGTAACCATAACTTAATTTAACCTCATTTTTATCTCATGTCGTTCAGATTCCATCATAACGTATAGTAACCCATAATTACCTCAAAAGTAAGGATCATATAAACCCTAATGGTTACCATTATAATTATTACCTGAACTTCCAGGTCAAGTTGGTTCTCTTGTACATGATGTATCAGAGAACTCACCAAGGTTCAAGTGGTTGATCATGACACCTGATAGTTGGTTTAGAATAACCAAGAGATTTCTCATTGAATCCCCCATTTCATTCAGTCTCTTAATCAGAGAACCACCACAATTTCCTTCATACCCATTGTCACTTTGGTTCCTGCTAGATCCATCCATTTACTAAAACCAGAAATGTCAGTGTGAGTATATCAAAAATATCGTTATGTACTAAAGAGGAAGATAAACACTAACATATACTTATCCAAGTTATCTCCAACTCATTCTAGCCTTCAAAAATATAAATGACTCTATCTAATATAATAACCATTGTGGTTATACACAACTTGTCACTTAACACTCTAACCTCTAATGTTACCTAAACCATCCAATGATACCAAATATAAGGACCCGACATTAAACATTACTTATAATTGAATTAAAAGAATAATTCACATTGATGATCATTTCAGGTTTAGAGTTTTAGAGAATTAGGACATAACTATTACATTTCAAAGATTAAAAAGTAGACGCATCTACTCAGCTTCCATTTTTTCAAAAAAATAAAAACTCTTGAACAAAAGAGTCATGTCTAGTTCCTTGATTTAGACAGCCTGACATTTCCTTGATCCCATCCTTGACCCTATTCAACTTTATGTCCTATGAAAACATTTCAAAAACATGGGATGAGCATAAAAATCTCTATAAGGGTTATAACAGTACTGAAAGAAAACATTAGTACATGTATACATAAGAATCAATGAAATCATACTTTACTCATAAAACATATGTAATTTAACATACTTCATGAAATCATAAGATTTACAAATAACTCATAGAAATCATATGACATAAAGGTAACTTGATGCCTTCATAACATTCTTACATAGGGAGTAACCCTCATGGTTATTTTTGGAATACCCATCACAGTATATTCCCTAAATATCTTCAGAGAAACCTTAGCATTTAACTCCTTTGTGTTACCCAATGCATTTGAGAGCTATATCCGGCTCACCCACCCTTAGTTTATCACGAAACCACCCGTATTCATAAACAATTCCCATGAACCATAACATAATCAAAGAATATAACATAATCACAAAGGAAAGATAACATTCCCACATTGCAAAAACAATATAACATTTTAAGATACTGAAACAATGAATCCATTCTAAAAACCATTTTCAAAACCATTTAAAACATTTAATAAAGAGATTTTTGAATCAAAGTGTCCCATACCACTTTGATTATTTTAATATTTTAAACCATTAATATACATATTAATAAATCCTTAAAAACATTTTCAAAACATGGATATTAATGAGAAATATTTATAAGAATAAATTATTAAAACATTTAAAACGGTATTTTAGTCAAAGGGTTTTTAACAAAAGGAGAGACACTTGAATACAATAATTGAGTAATAAAATTTAATCATATATTTATAATATCATGAGAATGAATGGATTCATGATATAATATTCCAAAGTATAGTATATACACCATATAAGAGTGAATTTATGCATAACAACAATAAAGCCTCAATGTAAAATGAGATGAAATCCCTTATAAAGAAGATATCCTTAAATTAAGGATAAATAAATCTCGAAATTATGTGTGAAAAATATAAATACACCCAATATAAGTGTATATTAAGTGTCAAATAATCAACGTTAATTCACACATATTCAAATGATGACATATTCAATAACTACATGTTGAACCCAAAGAAATCAAAATTGGGTTAAAAATTACTCTTGGTAAAATTTGAAAGCCTAACGACATCACTTTAAAATTAATAAAATTAGTTAATGAGAGATAAGATGGTATCTCATCACTTGGAAATAAAATTTACATCAATATGAATATAGAATAACATATCCCAACATAAAAAGTTGTAAATTAAAAGACATAACAAAATAAGTCTTTTTAAAAATTAGTGTGAAAGGTTCCCTTACCGATTTGGGAAACTTTCGAAACATACACCCCATGAAAGAAGGGTCATACAATGAAGATTTAAATACCAATAAATGAGATTATATTATAAAAATATTAAAATAATGGGTAGTACATACAACACACAAAAGAAAATAGTGTCCAATGTAGCATGAATCTCACGGGAATAAAAAGTTAGATGAAAATCCCCTTATAAAAATTCGGCAGCCGAACGACGCCACATAAAACTTCCAAAAATGGATTGGTGAGATCAAATAGGGTCTATCATCATATTGACATAAAATTTACAGCAAGAGGAATATAAAATAACATACCCAAACATAAGAAAGAAGAACTTAAAGTAAGTTGCATAAAAAGAGTACTTAAAAATAAAGAGAGAGGTAGGATCCCTTACCTCAAGTCCGACTTCTCTTGTTCGTTTCTTTATATTCCAGAATAATAAACATTGGTCAATTTATAATTTCGTAAGATACTCCTTTAAATATTATTATTCAGTTCATATCACATATTATAATGTTATAATAATTGGTTAATAATGTGAGTTCATATCAGACGTCTTTTCGATGTTTGGTACATGAGTAAAAAATGAACTTGTTTGAAAATAATTGTCCATGTAGTTATAAGTAAATCATCTAAAGAATAGTATTAAATATTTTAATATTCTATATATCTAGTCATATTCATTTTATACTATTCTATAAAATTTGGAGATAAAAATAAATGAAATGCACCGTTCATGGAGACGGTACGCCATACGTACGCATGAACGCTGCTTTCATTTCATTGACATATTAATGGAATTAAAAATAATTGATAGATTTATAAAACACTATTTTATTGAATATTTTATTTATAATAAATTATAAAATTTCCTCACATTGTGTTAAATATGTTTAATTCGAATGTATTTGGGATTAGATCATTCATTTGAATATTTGATGAAAATTCCAGTTTTACCCTTTATAATTCACTGTAGTATTTCGATGATAAATATTTTTATATTAATTATTTGAATTTGAAATATTTTAAAGGCGTTCCTAAATTAATTATATACAACCTTTATTCAAGAAACTAAAGCTAAAGAGTGCATTTGGTTGTTGAAAATGGGACATGTATTCAAAGTTGGGCTGGACTCTCTAGAATGGATATGCTTCTTTATTTCGGCCATAACCCCTTCACATGTGCCTGGAGTAAGCCCAAATTTTTATACGATATAAAGGAAACATATCCGAACATATTATCCTTATGGAAGGCTGGCCAATGGACGCGTTTTGGTGGTCCAATGGGCGGTTCAAGTTGGAATAAAATATTTGGCCAAATTTCCACATTCACACTTGAAACCACTTGTAACCTATCCTCCCCTCCCCTCTATAAATTGTGTTTTTTCTCATTTGGAGGAGTTGGGGATGTGTATTAAGGGATTTTAGGACGAGGAGAATTGGTTTTACCCAAATTCCCCAACCATTGTATGAGGGGTAGCTCTTGAAGCAAGGATCCCCTCATCAAAGCCTTCTTCTTCTCCTTCATGTTGTAATGATTTTGTTTGTGTAATAAAATTATTTGTTCTTATATTATTTCTTCTCTTTTATTATATTTTGTTTAAATTTATTCTTCTCTTAATCTTCCTCTTTGGTCTATAATTTTTTAGTAGAAGCGTTATTGGGTTATACCCATTATAAACCATTGAACATGCAAAACACTTCTATGATGATTACGCCACCCATGGAAGAGTAGTTCTTTTTAGTAATCGATCGACCTCTATCCTTCTTCATTCATTTATTTTGAATCAATGAGCTACTTTACATCACATATTATGATATATTAGTTTAGTTTTTAATTTAAATGAAACTAAGAAAGCAATTTAATAGTTAACACAAAACATGTGAGGCCAGGAATTGTGTGAACTGTGAGAGCGCAACCTTAACCGGTAATTCAAAACCACACAGGATCAATTTGTAGAGTTCAAATATAATCCTTAAACTCAATTAATCCTCACTTATAGAGTGGTTATTTTCCTTAATTTACCACTGATCATAAGCTAATCTTAGAACATCAATCAAAGTAGAGTGTTGCAATTGCGTGTTCCGAAGTTAGCCTATGGTTTAATTCAAATCATCATCATGGTAAACTTAATTCTCGTAGGGTTCGGGATTTAAAAAATTAAGGGATAATAATTAAGTTAATATTTATTTATATGATAATGATTAATTAATGATTGAATAGGTTTAGTTATATCGATTAGGACTTTTAAATATTCTCTAAAAATATCCATTTGTTGTGTCATTTTAATTTAACTTCATTTCAAAAAAATAGAATAAAAAATACAATCTTATTCCAGCAAACTTACTCTAGATTCATAAACTATAACCAGCACCCATCCTTTAAAGTAGTGTTTTTATTATATTCTATTTTATTTGTTTTATAATACCTTTAATAAGTTGTTAAATTCACTTCCTCCTTTGAGAGACGACCTTGGTCAGCCACTCTACTGCATTTAAGAAACCCAAAATCACATTAATCATTTGAGGGCGCCCATGACAACGCTTTATCAAATTGGAACCATTGACGTGGAGGAAAGTAATTTATTCAACCATTTAGAGGTATTTCTTTTATTTTTCATTTTATTATTTTCTTCACCTCTCTCTTTCATCTTTCCCCTTTCTCAAGTTTTCATTTTTTTCATCCTCTTCTTTTATTTTTTTACCATCAACTCAAACTTCTCATTTTTATTTTTACTATGGTCAACTTTCCTTATCCTCATCTTTCATTGATTTATGACATGAACTAATCCCAAATATCTCTTAGATCTTGACCCTAAGATTGAATGTAGCCTTAGGTCACGAATCAGACATTCTCAATCTACGGGAAGTTTCAATATTCAACCAGTTGGTGAATTCCTCTCTTCTGGAAACATTGAAATTGGAAGAAATTCAAATTGAATCATAAAATAGGAACCAGTGGCTGGAAATAATGTAAATGAACTTAATAAAACCATTCAAGAATTGGCTGCACCAGATATTAACTATCAACCAAATTGTATTGCGTACAAAAATCATGAATTGGACTTTGAATTGAAATACAGATTCATTAACCTTATTCCAAAGTTTCATGGCTTATCTGGTGAGGATCCCAAAAAAACCTTAAGAAATTTAATGTGTTTTTCTCAACTTTAAAACCAAGAAATGTTTCTGAAGATCAAATTAAATTTAGAGAATTCTTATTCTCACTTGATGGAGCTGCAAAAGATTGGATGTAATATTTGCAACCTGAAGATGTAACATGTTGAAATGATTTGAATCCTCTTTTATTTCAAAGATTTTTTCTAGCATCAAGGACCACATGCATTTGAATGGAGATACTGGGGATCAAGCAAGCAGAAGGGGAGTCAATTTATGAGCATTGGGAGCGATTCAAGAAGTTGTGTGCAAGATTCCCACATCACCAAATCAGTGAGAAATTACTCATTATGTACTTCTATGAAGGAATCACACCTATGGAGAGGAGCATGGTGGTTGCCGCAGCAGGAGGGGCATTGGTGGACAAGACACCAGTGGCCACACGTGCATAGATCAACAAGATGGCATGAAACTCCCAACAATTTGGCGATCGAGGTACACCACATGTTAGGGGAGTAGATCAGGTAAGTTCTTCTTCTATTGAGAGTCATTTGATTGATACCACGTTAGAAGAATTGAAAACTATGGTGAGGAATATAACATCCCGCCTTTTTATCACATAAACTTTCATTACATTATACAAAACTAAGGATCTTTAAGGTTTAGTGTCTTGGAAACCGGGAACTTAAAACATGAAAACATAAAACATTCTTCTAAAACACTTGAAAGGCTTCTCCTCATGTTCATCCTAGGTTCATTACTGCATCAAATAACCTGGGAACATACATCAAAAGTAAGGGTGAGCAGAAGGCCCAGTAAGGGAAACAAGGGAAACATTTAACATGTGAACATGAGATACATCAACTATGTCATGAAAAAGAACTTTAAGGCATTATAAAAAAATCATGTGGCATATCATAATAAAAATAAAATTTTCATAACATGAAGATGTGGCCACATCATTTAACATAGACAATCATGAACATATCACCAAGGTCCATCCCCAAGGTGTCATTTGAAAATTACCAAGGTTATTCACCAAGGTATCGTGAAAATTGTAATCTCTAGTGGGTACATCATTACCCAATGCATTGGAGCGCTATCAGAGCGCACCCTTAAATTTGCCTTTATTATCATGTGAGCCACATATATCATCATAAAAAATTTCATAAATAACCCACATAGCATAAAATAAATGAGTTTCATTTCATAATCATAACGTTTTAAAAACTGCTTTAAAGACTTGATCTTTACGTCACTTTAAACCCACAGAAAGGGAAAGCGGGTCTCATGTATGTAAATCCCAGAATTTAAAATGGAACATTTTGATATATATGTGAATACCATTGTAGAAATAAGAGCTTTGAGTATTCACTTTATAACATAAAATATTTTTTGAGAAAAGAGAGAGGCATTTTGAGGGGAAAATTCCGCAGCATAACAGCTAAGTTTCGGGGTTTTAGAAAACATTGAAATGAGAGGGGACATGGGTCACCCTCTCATAAATGATCCATAAAACAGTAGGGTGAAAGCATAAGAAGGACATATGGACATGGTAATGAAATTTTAGGGACATACCATTTGAAATGAAAAACATGGAAGGAAAAAAAAATTAGATTTCTCTTGTGAAAATTTGGCAGCCTTACGGCGTCACTTAACTTCAAAAGAAAATGATTTGACAAGATCAAATAGGGTCCCTCATCATATGATCATAAGAGATCAGTATGAAAGATATAGAGATAATTCCCCAACATAAAAAAAGGAACTTGAAAGAATTGACATGAAAGTAGAACTTCAAAACGAGAATGGTGAAGAACCACTTAAAAATTCGACAGCCTAACGGCGCCACTTAAAACATCAAAATACTGTATTGAAGAGATCAAATGGGGTCTCTCATAATATGATCATAAAATATCAGTATGATATATTTAGAGATCATAACCCAACATAATAAAAAGGAACTTGAAATACTTGACATGAATGTAGAACTTTGAAAAAGAGAAGGGTGAAAGAATTCCTTAAAAATTCGGCATCCTAACGGCGCCAGTTAAAACTTCAAAAAACGAAATAATGAGAGTAAGAGGGGATCTCTCATTATATGAACATAAAAACGGCAGTAATAGGAGTATAAAAGAACATCCCCCAACATAAGAACATGGAGCATAAAAGGAATGACATAAATGATATCACTTGAAAAGAAAGAGAGGGGCCGGACCCCTTACCTTAATACGTGACTCTTGAAACTCAAAGGTTTGGACCTTGAGGGCTTGGGGCACCTTGGGAGGACTCCTTGTGAGGTAAGGAGACCAGAACATCGTTGGGGAAGAGTGGGGAGTCGAATGGATGAGAGGAGGGCTTGGTATTTATAGGGAAAGTGAGGGGACAAGGCATTAATGGCCAAGGGACACCTCACATGTGCTTTTCTCAAACCCATGTGCTCTCCCTTGGCATTTACCATGGAGTTTGGCCACATGGGTCCCCAAAAACAATAATTCATCACCCTTGGCCGGAAAACCCTTAAAATATCTCATGACATCATCATTACACAACTATGATGTCATTAAACATACCGAAACCCTAAAACTGCATTTTTACTATTCACTGAAAATTCAACTTTCTCAGAAAAATCCCAAAATTTCACACTAACCAAATATCAAAGCTCTGATTTCAAAAATGAACTCCATTTTATAAAAATATTTTTCTAAATATTTTTAAATTTATTTTTAAATAAATACACTATTCACCGAAAATTCATTTTTTCAGAAAAAAACCCCAAAAATTACCATAACATAATATCGGTTCTCTGAGTTCAAAAATGAAATCCATTTTATAAAAATAATTTTCTAAATATTTTTAATTTAATTTTTAATTAAAAAACACTATTCACCTGAAAAAACTAATACTTGAATAATAATTTATGAAACTGTTATTTAACCATTTTATTGAATCACATTACTTAATCAAGGTG
The DNA here is from genome assembly GCA_963277665.1 of Viscum album. Lineage (NCBI taxonomy): Eukaryota > Viridiplantae > Streptophyta > Magnoliopsida > Santalales > Viscaceae > Viscum > Viscum album. The sequence continues at coordinate 884,329,940 of OY728139.1, read as the reverse complement.
CCTAGATTATTTTAAAACTTTCTTTAAGTGAGATTACTAATCCATTTAGTCATATTACTAATCCTAATCATAAAATTACTATTCATAATTTACTATTCATCAAAAATCAAGTTGATCTTATTAGACTCCAAATTTCGTACTCAACATAATTGTAGAAGACCATTTTTTGAAAATCATTACACATTTTTAATTATTTAAGGTTTACATAAACATTTTCAAAATATCCTTTCTCTAAAATTCATCAAAAATATGCATACTATATTTATCCGGTCATTTGAAAATTTATAAAAGAATTCTAAATTTTTATTTAAAACAAAGGATTACACAAGACAGTTATGGTCTCCTTACATAGCCCCTTATCACACCAGCATAGGACCTAAGTGTAAGGTGTGCTAAGGTGAGAGAATCCGAGGGAGGCTCGGCCAACATCGCACGAGTAGTAATTTCTATCAGTTTGAACTTCTCGCAAATGCGATCCCGTTCTAGCTTTATACGATGAAGTTCAGCTTGGGTTTGGTCCAGAGCAAAGCCCATTGGTGCTACCTCCTTCCCAAGTTCTGTTAGATGGGCTTCGATCGGTCCAAGACAACTGGGTGAGGCCATCGAATCTTCTTTCTATATTAATTAACCAAGATAACTTGTATTTAGAGACAATAGTCAAAACGTTTAGTTTCCAGCGGTCATATTGACCAATTGTCAAATAATAGTCAAAACCCAACAGTCTCATTTTAATTATACTAATGTTACCAAATGAAACATTTTTGTTGATTATTAAAATAACACATAAAATTAGGAAACAAGATTTATTTAAAAATTTCGGGTCGTTACAATCTTCCCCCCTTAAGAAATTGCGTCCTCGCAATTTTTAAAATTAGGTTTTGAAATTTCATTGAAAGTCCCACATCGGAAAAGGAGTCAGTAAAACTATTACTTTAAAATAAAGAAAGGGAAGTACGAAGGTCACCCGAGTTAGCCCACACTAGGATTCCATGTAAGAAAATATGGACATGGAGGAGAAAACAAAGGGTCATGTTCTGAGGGAGAGTGACAGAGAACATGATTAGGAGAAAGTTAACCATAAGAAAATCCCAAACTTATGATGTGTGTAAATGATCTTTGATTACCTAGTAGAAAACGTAAACCAACAACGTTTTGGTTTTACGTTCCTTTTCATAATTTTGAGGAATTCATTTACAACATAGAACAAGAACATAAGGAAATATATCTACCTTCATGTAGAGTTTCATCCTTTAATAAGTCCCTAGCAACACTAATCTTTTCTCCAAATGATGAGAATTCAAAAACACTTGGTCTCATAAAAGCACAAGAATCATCTTCTTGAGAATCACATAATCTAAAAAAGATTAACTATCTATTTCTTCTATCTTTAAACATTATCCCAAAAACAGAAAGGTTAAGGTAAAAAAACTCTTCAAAAAGAAAGAATCCCATAGGAATGGAGACTACTTTTAAATCATCAAAGTTCCATGGTACTACCCAAAGTTCATCATAGACCATTCCATAAATAACGGTCCTTAAAATTCCTCAAAATAAACCAAACTAAGATTGAAACCCAAATATAAGAGGGATTTGATAACATAGTCTTCCAAAATAAACTTCATTGTTAATCTCCAAACAACATCAACCACACCTAACATCTTATAACAAAAGTAGCTAACCTAAACATATTTTATCCAAGATAGGTTAATCATTCCCATAAGTAAACTAAATTACTATAATTCCACCTTAAATTCATTGATTCTTCAAAATATAAGTCAACCTTACTCCTCAATGAAAATACCGTAGTAATCTATTTACCTCGATCATATAGGGTCCTCAAAATAGTGAACGTCTTCCAAAATAATAATCATCTTTTAATCCCCTAATCATCTCTGTCGTATTAATAAGGCAATCGTATAATTTCCTATCACATTGGTTGTTGGGACATGTTCTTCCATTTCCCGCCATTAATTAAGAAAAGAAACTATAATTAGGGGCTTAAATACTTAGCCGATAATCATGAAAAAAAACTTAAAGCATATGAGGATAACTTGTAGTTGAAAAGTATACCCTAACTTGTGATCCCCTAGGTTCCCATCTAGGTTATCCATGATAATACATTCTTAGGTGAACCTTTATTTTATTTTATTTTATCTTTGTTCCTTTAACAATGGTTCATACTAAGCTTATGAATTTACCAAAGTATATCCCCCGGGAGTGTCGTAACCAAGAGTGCAGCAAGGCCCGTTGTCGTGTACCAGTTCCCGTTCGAGTCTAGCTCAAAGCGGTGTTTTCGGGTTTTACCCCTATGTACATCTGTGCTAGAGCCACCTCTACCTGCTCGTATCCAGACAGAGATGCATTTGCTTGGAAACCCCTTACTCAATACTCACCAAAATACCAGGAAGATTTCCTATATTTAAACTTTTCTATAGGGTTTTTCCTAGAGATTTCAAATCCTAATTTCCACAAATAACTAAACCATCCTTTGATACCAACTATAGCATCCCGCCTTTTTATCACATAAACTTTCATTACATTATACAAAACTGAGGATCTTTAAGGTTTAGTGTCTTGGAAACCAGGAACTTAAAACATGAAAACATAAAACATTCTTCTAAAACACTTGAAAGGATTCTCCTCATGTTCATCCTAGGTTCATTACTGCATCAAATAACCTGGGAAGATACATCAAAAGAAAGGGTGAGCAGAAGGCCCAGTAAGGGAAACAAGGGAAACATTTAACATCTGAACTTGAGATACATCAACTATGTCATGAACAATAACTTTAAGGCATGATAAAAAAAATCATGTGGAATATCATAATAAAAATAACATTTTCATAACATGATGATGTGGCTACATAATTTAACATAGACAATCATGAACATATCACCAAGGTCCATCCCCAAGGTGTCATTTGAAAATTACCAAGGTTATTCACCAAGGTATCGTGAAAATTGTAATCTCTAGTGGTTACATCATTACCCAATGCATTGGAGGGCTATCAGGGCGCACCCTTAAATTTTCCTTTATTATCATGTGAGCCACATATATAATCATCAAACAGTTCATAAATAACCCACATAGCTTAAAATAAATGGGTTTCATTTCATAATCATAACGTTTTAAAAACTGCTTTAAAGACATGATCTTTACGTCACTTTAAACCCACGGAAAGGGAAAGCGGGTCTCATGTATGTAAATCCCAGAATTTAAAATGGAACATTTTGATATATATGTGAATACCATTGTAGAAATAAGAGCTTTTAGTATTCACTTTATAACATAAAATAATTTTTGAGAAAAGAGAGAGGCATTTTGAGGGGAAAATTCTACAGCATAACGGCTAAGTTTCGGGGTTTTAGAAAACATTGAAATGAGAGGGGACATGGGTCACCCTCTCATAAATGATCCATAAAACAGTAGGGTGAATTAATAATAAGTACATATGGACATGGTAATGAAAGTTTAGGGACATACCATTTGAAATGAAAAACATGGAAGGAAAAAAAAAATTAGATTTCTCTTATGAAAATTCGGCAGCCTTACGGCGTCACTTAACTTCAAAAGAAAATGATTTGACAAGATCAAATAGGGTACCTCATCATATGATCATAAAATATCAGTATGATATATATATAGAGAACTACCCAACATAACAAAAAGTAACTTGAAAGAATTGACATGAAAGTAGTACTTCAAAACGAGAATTGTGAAGAACCACTTAAAAATTCGGCAGCCTAACGGCGCCAGTTAAAACTTCAAAATACTGTATTGAAGAGATCAAATGAGGTCTCTCATAATATTATCATAAAATATCAGTATGATAAATTTAGAGATCATAACCCAACATAATAAAAAGGAACTTGAAAGGCTTGACATGAAAGTAGAACTTTGAAAAAGAGAAGGGTGAAAGAATCCCTTAAAAATTCGGCAGCCTGATGGCGCCACTTAAAACTTCATAAAACGAAATAATGAGAGTAAGAGGGGATCTATCATTATATGAACATAAAAAGGGCAGTAAGAGGAGTATAAAAGAACATCCTCCAACATAAGAACATGGAGCATAAAAGGAATGACATAAAAGATATCACTTGAAAAGAAAGAGAGGGGTCAGATCCCTTACCTTAAAACGTGACTCTTGAAACTCAAAGGTTTGGACCTTGAGGGCTTGAGGCACCTTGGGAGGACTCCTTGGGAGGTAAGGATTCCAGAACTTCGTTGGGGAAGAGTGGGGAGTCGAATGGATGAGAGGAGGGATTGGTATTTATAGGGAAAGTGAGGGGACAAGGCATTAATGGCCAAGGGACACCTCACATGTGCTTTTCTCAAACCCATGTGCTCTCCCTTGGCATTTATCATGGAGTTAGGCCACATGGGGCCCCAAAAACAATAATTCATCACCCTTGGCAGGCCAACCCTTAAAATATCTCATGACATCATCAGGACACAACTATGATGTCATTAAACATACCGAAACCCTAAAACTGCATTTTTACTATTCACTGAAAATTCAACTTTCTCAGAAAAATCCCAAAATTTCACACTAACCAAATATCAAAGCTCTGATTTCAAAAATGAAGTCCATTTTATAAAAATATTTTTCTAAATATTTTTAAATTTATTTTTAAATAAATACACTATTCACCGGAAATTCATTTTTTCAGAAAAAAACCCCAAAAATTACCATAACATAATATCGGTGCTCTGAGTTCAAAAATGAAATCCATTTTATAAAAATAATTTTCTAAATATTTTTAATTTAAGTTTTAATTAAAAAACACTATTCACCCAAAAAAACTAATACTTGAATAATAATTTATGAAACTGTTATTTAACCATTTTATTAAATCACATTACTTAATCAAGGTGCCTAGATTATTTTAAAACTTTATTTAAGTGAGATTACTAATCCATTTGGTCATATTACTAATCCTAATCATAAAAGTACTATTCATAATTTACTATTCATCAAAAATCAATTTGATCTTATTAGACTCCAAATTTCGTACTCAACATAATCGTAGAAGACCATTTTTTGAAAATCATTACACATATTTAATTATTTAAGGTTTAAATAAACATTTTTAAAATATACTTTCTCTAAAATTCATCAAAAATATGCATACTATATTTATCCGGTCATTTGAAAATTCATAAAAGAAATCGAAATTTTTATTTAAAACAAAGGATTACACAAGACAGTTATCGTCTCCTTACATAGCCCCTTATCACACCAGCATAGGACCTAAGTGTAAGGTGTGCTAAGGTGAGAGAATCTGAGGGAGGCTCGGCCAACATCGCACGAGTAGTAATTTCTATCAGTTTGAACTTCTCGCGAATGCGATCCCGTTTTAGCTTTATACGATGAAGTTCAGCTTGGGTTTGGTCCAGAGCAAAGCCCAGTGGTGCTAACTCCTTCCCAAGTTCTATTAGATGGGCTTCGATCGGTCCAAGACAACTGGGTGAGGCCATCGAATCTTCTTTCTATATTAATTAACCAAGATTGCTTGTATTTAGAGACAATAGTCAAAACGTTTAGTTTCCAGCGTTCATATTGACCAATGGTCAAATAACAGTCAAAACCCAATAGTCTCATTTTAATTATACTCATGTTACCAAATTAAACATTTTTGTTGAGTATAAAAATAACACATAAAATTAGGAAACAAGATTTATTTAAAAATTTCAGGTCGTTACAAGGAATTTGTTTTGGCACATAAGACATATCTACCCCCTGCTTCAAGGCCTTGTGGCATTTGCACTGAGACAAGCCACCCAACTGACTGTTTCCCACAACTACAAGAGACAGAGGAATGTGCAACAATATTACCAGGGAGAACATTTCAGCAGAAATAACAACCATACCCCAAAAGAAGTTTGATTCATTATCTCCAACATACAACCAAGGGTGGAAATATAAACCAGACATGAGGTATGGCTCTAGACAACAACAAAGGCCACCCTTTCAGCAAAACTTCTAGCAGCCTGCACTTTACCAACAGGGTTTCCAAAAACCCCAAAGAAGATTTGAAGCTCAAACATCAACAAGTCAAAAACAAGGGAATCTACAACACAAGGTAGACTCTAACACTGATGATCTTTTGAAACAAATTTTTCTTTATCAACTGAATCAGCTGTAGAGTCAAGGTTCGGAGCTGAGAGAGTTGAAGAATCAAATGAGCCAGATTGCCACCACCCTCCATGAACTTGTGAGTATGAATTTTGTAAATCTACCTTCCAAAAAAACTCCAAATCAAATGGGGAATGTTAGTTCCATAACATTTAGAAGTGGGAAACAAATAAACGATACATCTGGACCTACCATTCCACCAGGATTCACCTATACTCCAGAGAAGCCACATTCCATAGCAGCTGATGAGCAATCCAAGAAGAAAGATAAAGGTAAGAAAAATATTGATGATGTTCCTCATAAAACCCTTCCTTTTCCAAAAAAGGTTTTTCCAACCAAGAAGATAGATGAAGAAGAAATGAAAAAGGAGGTTTTGGATACATTCAAGCATGTGGAGATCAACATTCCTCTACTTGAAGCCATTAAGCAAATTCCATGGTATGTGAAATTCTTAAAAGAACTTTGTACCAATCGAAGAGGGATCAAGGTAAATGAGAGGATCAAACTTGGAAGGAATGTCTCAGCACTCATTACACCAACTCTAGTAATGCCAACAAATTTCATGGATCTCGGGACATTTACCATCCCATGTACCATAGGGGAGTTTCACTTCTCTGATGCTCTTTGTGATTTAGGAGCTTCAATAAATTTAATGCCTCACTCTGTATTCTCTTCCTTGAAGATTGGTGAGCTAAAATCAACGAGTGTAGTGGTGTAGTTGCCGATAGAGCTATGACATATCCATCGGGAGTTCTTGAGGATGTACTTGTCCTGGTAAGAGACGTGATCTTTCCAGCAGACTTCTATGTGCTTAACATGGAGGATGATCAGGTAAGTTCTCATAGACACATTATTTTAGGTAGGCCCTTCCTCAAAACTACAAAAACTATCATAAATTTCAATGAGGGTAAACTTTCCATGGAGTTTGGAGATGAATTTGTGATATTTAATGTTATGGATTCCATGAAGTACACCTCAGAGGACCATTCTGCTTTTGTTATCTCCCATTGTGAACCACCAAATAAAAAAATCCATATAATTTTATTTCCTATGATTAGGGAGATTATGTTTATTGGTTCGAGTTTCATGTCTAAGAGCACTTCCACACATGTTGTTGATACAAAATCCTCTCTCGGATTTGATTTTGTTGTGGATTCATATTCTGATTTTGATCATGTTCACTTTGATTATGACATGGTTGTTGAGTATGCTGATGAATTTGATGCATTATTCTCTGATTTTGATGATTTCTATTCTAATACTGATGCTATTTGTTCACATATTTCAGTTCCTTCAATGTCTCAATCCATACTACACCCTCCTTCATTAGAACTCAATCCATTACCACCAAATCTGAAATACTCATACTTCTTGAGTGGTGAGAGATTACCTGTTATCATTGCTAACAATCTTCCTTTTTAACATGAAGAAAAGATTTTGAATATTTTGAGGGAGAACATCAGGGCGATTGGGTGGACCTTTGCTGACATATCAGGTATTAGCCCCTCCATTTTCATGCATAGGATTCTCTTGGATGATGGGGCTAAACTGCTGAGACAACGACAAAAGAGACTCAATCCCACCATCTTGGAAGTTGTTAAAAAAGAAGATGAGAAATTCCTTAAGGCATGTATAATCTTTCCCATTTTAGATTCTCAGTGGGTAAGTCCTATTTAGGTTGTGCCTAAGAAGAGTGGTGTTACTATTGTTAAAAACGAGAAAGATGAGTTAGTTCCAATGAGGGTGCAAAACAGTTGGCGTGTGTGTATTGATTATAGGAAACTAAATCAGTACACTCACAAGGTCCATTTCCCCCTCCCATTTATTGATCAAATGATTGAGAGAGTAGCTGGGAAAACACAGTATTGTTTCTTGGATGGATTTTCTGGATATTTTCAAGTTCCTATAGCTCTAGAGGATCAGGAGAAGACTACATTCACTATTCCTTTGGACATTTCAACGCCCCCGGTACCTTCCGGAGATGCATGGTGAGTATTTTTTCTGATTTTATTGAGACCTTCATGGAGGTATTTATGGATGATTTTACAGTGTATGGATCCTCATTTGATGAATGTCTAAAGAGTTTGGGAAAGGTATTAGATCGTTGTATTGCGAATAATCTGGTCCTGAACTTTGAAAAGTGTCATTTCATGGTAGAGAATGGCATTGTCTTAGGGCATGTAGTGTCAAAACATGGGATAGAGGTTGATAGATCTAAGATATACATTATTTCATCCTTACCATATCATTCATGTGTGCGTGATGTTAGATCTTTCTTACGGAATTCATGATTTTATCGGCACTTCATCAAAGATTTTAGTAATATTTCTCTTCCTATGACACGATTACTCCAAAAGGATTCTAATTTTGTGTTTGATGATTCTTGCATGACTTCCTTTGATGAGATAAAGAAGTGTCTGACCACTCCACTGATCATACAACACCCACAGTGGGAGATTCCTTTTGAGATTATGTGTGACGCCTCTAGCTTCGCGGTTGGAGCAGTCTTATCTCAATGGGTGGAAGGATGTTCACATGTGATTGCCTATGCATCAAGGACATTGGATTCATCCCAATAAAACTACACTACCACATAAAAAGAGTTTCTTTCATTTATATATTCTTTAGATAAATTTTGTTCATATTTACTGGGCTCTAAAGTAGTTGTTTTTCTGACCATGCAGCTTTGAGGTACCTCTTAATGAATCCAGATCCAATGCCACGACTTATCGGTTGGATGATCCTTCTTTAAGAGTTTGAAATCGAGATAAAGGACAAGAAGGGGTCAGTGAATTTGGTGGTAGACAACATGAGTAGTCTTACTCACACTAGAGGATGACACCTTGGACCAGGTACCACTTCAGGACACATTTCCCAATGAGAATACTTATTCCATCTCAAGTACGCATCCTTGGTATGAAAATTTAGTTAACTACATTGTTGCCTCTGAAATCACTGCAAATTTAAAGAAACATAAAGTCCAAAAATTAAAAAGTGAGTCTAGGTTTTTTGTGTGGGATGATCCTTACCTCTGGCGCATGTGTAGTGACCAAGTCATTAGGTGGTGTGTTCCCGATCATGAGTTTGAGTCTGTTTTGCATTTCTGTCATACACGTGCTTGTGGTGGACACTTTGGACCCCAACGGATAGCTAAGAAGGTTTTGGAATCTGGATTATATTGTCCTAGATTATTCCATGATGCCCATGTGTTTTGTAAGTCATTCTCTCGTTTCCAACACACTGGGAACATTTCTAAGAGACATGAGATGCCCCAACAACCCACATTATTCTGTGAGATTTTTGATGTATGGGGAATTGATTTTATGGGTCATTTTCCTAGATCATTTGAATTTTTTTACATTTTGGTTGTTGTTGAGTATGTGTGTAAATGGGTGGAGGCTAATGCCACTAGGACTGATGACTCTCATGTTGTTGTGGACTTTTTCAAAGCAAGGATTTTTTGTAGGTTTGGAGTACCAAAGGCCATCATCAGTGACCAAGGGACACACTTTTGCAATAGGAATTTTTCTTCCCTCCTTCTAAAGTATGGGGTGACACACAAAACATAAACACCATACCACCCCCAAACAAATGGCCAGGCTGAGGTTTCAAATCGTGAGTTGAAACAAATTTTGGAGAAAACTGTGCAGCCAAATAGGAAGGATTGGAGCAAGCGCTTGGATGATGCATTGTGGGCTTATAGGACAACATACAAGACCCCCATTGGTATGTCCACATTTTCATATTGTTTTTGGGAAAGCATGTCATCTCCTAGTGGAAGTCAAGCATCAAGAATATTGAGCTATAAAGAAATGCAACATGGATTTGGCCCAAGCTGGAATTCAAAGGAAGATGCAAATTCAAGAGCTTGAAGAGATTCGACTGTCATCATATGAGAACTCAAGGATCTAAAAGTAAATATCAAAAGCATCTCATGAAAAAATGATCCAACAAAGGGATTTTCATGCTGGAGAGAAAGCCCTTCTCTACAGTTCACGACTGAAGCTGATGCCTGGTATGTTGCGTTCCAGATGGTTAGGTCCTTATATTGTATCTAATGAGTTTCCTTATGGTGCAGTGGATATCACACAAGAGGACACTGGAAGAAGATTTTCAGTCAATGGGAAAGGTTTGAAGAGATACATTGAGGGACTTCCTACTAATGTATTGTATTTTATCACACTGCACGACCCCATCATCACATGATCACATCAGGCTGTTCCTAACCCTTTCACTTTTATATTATTTTTCCTATTTAAAAATTCTGCATTTCATGTGCATATATCATCTCATGGGTTCACATTGAGGACAATGAAATATTTTATGTATGGTGGAGGGAACATTTTAGTTTAGTAATTTCAATTGGTTTCCTTTAAAAAAATAAAACAAAAAAATTCTGTGCTTTTTTCAAATTTTCTGTGTTTATTTTTTCAATTTTCTTTTTGTTTTTGACATTTTTGAGCTGAAATTTTTCTCATAAAAATTTTCAAATTCATATCAATGAGTGAAACAATTTATCCCTTGAAACTATGTTTAAATGAATTCTAAAATTGACTTTGTTTCAAGTTCAAATATTTAGTAATTTCATGGAAAGTACACCGAATTTTGAATCCCATGACACATCTCACTATCTTTATATTTGAAATCACATTCTTGTGAGGTTTCTAAACGAATATTTTCATATTCTTTACATTCACCTCACATCTTGAGAGAACCAAACCATGCTTTATTTAACCCGAATTTTATTTATTCCTGTCAAAACATGAGGGTTTGAGGTACTTATGTTTAAATGATTGAGGCATTTTTTGGTATTAAAGCCCATATTTCAAAAAATCCTTTTTTTATAATTTCCTACCTTTAATATTAAATACTTGTATCCCTTAGAATCCATGCACATCCATTTAGTTTAGCCACATTACAAGCCAATTTTCCCTATCCAACCAACTCTTGAAGTGAAATTGCATAATCTAGTAGAGCTTAAGTGTGGGGGAAGCTATGTTGTGTTGTGCTACCACATTTTGTGATACATTGGGTGGAAAATTGAATTCTTAAGAGATGTGTTTTCTGCTGAAGAAAGTAATTATATTGAAAGTTATGTCTTTTTGGAGCTTTCATTACAACTGAAGTTGTTCCTTTTCTGGAGCTTCTAATTGAGGTGGAAAGTTGTGCCCATCTGGAGCTTTCAAGAAAATCATATTTGAGAAGATTGACAATTTTTGATGCTGAAATCAATAATGGTGTAAATGTTTCATGACTTTTCATGATTATGGAGCTGAATTGATACTTTGGGTATTGAGGAGAAGAGCATATATAAGTGAAAATTAGGTTAATGAAAATTTGCTTCAAAAAGAGTCAAGCCCTCCTTATTCAACCTCAGAATTTTTCACATCTAAATCCTACCAACCGAAAGCCATAGAACAACCCTGAAAAGTCCTCCTAATAAACATATGTCCTTGACTCACATCGGGTGGTGATGTAGGAATATATCAAGCCTATGGTGACCCTTGTATGAGTTTGGATGAGAAAGACATTCCAAAAAAATTGATATTTAAGTGATTAGAGAAAATTCAAGCGAGGTAAGTGTTTTGTGCATGGGAGGATAAATGAAGTGGAAATATATTGAATTATATTAACAGAAAACTTGAAATAAGGTTTTTAACGAGGCATGATATCTTTTGTTTCTTGGTGTGTAATTGTTTTATCTTAGGGATATGTTTTTTAAAATTGGTTTTGATTTGATATTGATGTTTACTTGATATGTGGTTTTACTCAAGAGTGCAAAAGGGTAACTGTGTGGGAGTTGATAAAACACTATTTTATTGAATATTTTATTTATTATAAATGATTAAATTTCATCACATTGTGTTAAATATATTTAATTAGAAAGTATTTGGGATTAGATCATTCATTTGAATATTTGATGAAAATTCCATTTTTACCCTTTATAATTCACTGTAGTATTTCGAAGATACATATTTTTATATTTATTATTTTAATATAAAATTTTTTAACGGTGTTCCTATCTTAATTATCTACAACTTTTATTCAGGACACTAAAACTAAAGAGTGAATTTGGTTGTTGAAAATAGGCCATGACTTCAAAGTTGCGCTGTTCTCGCCATAATAGAAAAGCTTCTGTATTTCGGCCATAGATTCTTGATATGGGCCTGTTGTAAGCCCAAATATTTAGAGGAGATAGAGGACACATATCCTCAGATAGTATCCTTGTGAAATGCCGGCCAATTCATGCGTTTTGGTGGTCAAATTGGCGGTGGATGTTGGAATAAAATATTTTACCGAATTTCCACATTCACACTTGAAACCACTTGTAACCTCTCCTCCCCTCCCCTATATAAATTGGAGTTTTTCATCTTTTTAGGGGTTGGGTATGTGAATTAGGAGATTGGAGGTAGAGGAGAATTTGTTTCACCCAAATTCTCCAACCATTGTAAGATAGGTATCTCTTGAAGCAAGGATATCCTCTTCGAAGCATTCTTCTTCTCCTTCATATTGTAATGATTTTGTTTGTGTTATAAACTCCTTTGTTATTATTTTATTTATTATATTTTCTTCTGTTTTGTTTAAATTTATTCTACTCTTAATATTCCTCTTTTGTCTGGAATTCTTGAGTAGAAGTTTTATTGGGTTATACCCATTATAAACCTTTTCACATGCAAAATGCTTCTACGATGATTACGCCACCAATGAAAGAGTAGTTATTTTTAGTAATCGATCAACCTCTATCCTTATTCATTAATTTATTTTGAATCATTGAGCTAATATAATTCAAATATTATGATATATTAATTGATTTTTTAATTTAAATGAAACTAAGCAAGCAATTGAATAGTTAACACAAAACATGCGAGGTCGGGAATTGTGTTAACTGTGAGAGCGCAACCTTAACCGATAATTCAAAACCACACGAGGTCAATTTGTAGAGTTCAAATATAATACCTAAAATCAATTAATCATCATTTTTATAGTTGTTATGTTCCTTAATTTACCACTGACCGTATTCTAATCTTATAACATCAATCAAAGTAGGGTGTTGCGATTGTATGTTCCAAATTTAGCCTAAGGTTAAATTCACTTCATCTTCGTGGTAAAGTTAATTCTCGTAGGGTTTGGGATTTAAAAAATTAAGGGATAATAATTAACTGAATATTAATTTATATTATAATGATTAAAAAATTATTGATGAGGTAGAGTTAGATCGATTACATCTTTTAAATGTTGTCTAAAAAACATCTTTTTGTTTTGTCATTTTAATCGAAGATCATTTCAAAACAAAAAACAAAAAAATAAAATCTTCTTCCAGCAAACTTCTTCTAGATTCATAAACTATAACCAACCCCCATCCTTTAAAGTAGTGTTTTTATTATATTATATTATATTTGTTTTAGAATACCTTGAATAACTTGTTAAATTCACTTCCTCCTTTGAGAGAAGACCTTGGTCAGCCACTCTGCTGCACCTAAGAACCCCAAAATCACATTAATCATTTGAGGGTGCCCAAGACAATGTTCTATCAGAGAGATATATATATATATTATAATTACAGTATAATATATATTTTTTATAGGTCAAATAAGTTCATTAATTTCATTCTTTATACATTCCATGTATTGCATGAATGGGTCACATCCCTTGAGGGGGCGGTAGTCCACACTTCCTGGTATGAAATTATCGCATTTGCATAAAATGCAATGCATAAAGTTATGTTTTAAATATAAAATACAGAAGAATATGGAAAACATAAATACCATATATATCATATATAAAATAAATTGACATCGTAATGGCCACCATGAAAGGTGTTAAGAGAAGATTGAACAATCATCGTTTCGTGAGGCAGTGATTCACCATCCATAAAAACAATATGTTCTTTAACCATTAGACAGAGGTGTGTGTAAGTGTAGCACTAATACTTCACATAAAAACATCCTAGTATATTGAAGATACTTTTGTTATTACAAAATAAAGAAATAAAAAGAGTTTAGAGGTTTGGAGAAGCAAAATAAAACAAAAGAACAGAAGTGAAGACATTACCTTTAAATCAGGTAACTCTTCTTGGTTTGAACCAAAAGGGTTTTTTTGAAGATAATTATGCCAATGGTGAGGCATCAATGATGAAGAGAGGGATATGGAGAGATGAAATGGTCAGGGTTTGGCCAATCCAAAGGCTTGAGAGGTGTGGGTAAGATGGTAGAGGTGGGGGCCTTTTATAAAAAAAGAGGAGGGGCACTCTTGGAAAGTTATAAAATATTACTTTATTATAAAATGATTTTTGGATTTTAAACGTCCCAAAAGTATATATTTCTAGGATAAGGTGATAAGTTTTCAAAATATACAAATAGAATAGGTTTGTGAGAAGTGTATGTCTTAGATTTTACCCTATCTTCTCATTTTATTTAAATCGTTCATTTATGACGTAATCACTGCATCATCACGGTGTCATAAATAAAATAATTTATTTAATGTCTAAAAATTATAAAAAAAAACAATCATGATGTATGAAATCTTTTTATCTTTCCAATGACTATTTATAGTATAATAGATCGTTTATTTAGAGAAAACTAAAATTTGTTTACTTCGGTGTTACATACTTTGGTTAAATTTTCTTTTCTTTAAAAAAAATATTATAAAAGGTCACCATCACACTAAAGTGATTCCATGGGGTCCCAAGGCTGTTAGAAGGCATCCCACGGTTGAACATGACAGCAGAAATAGAATTAGGACACATTTTGGGGTCATTTTATATTTTTTTGATATTAATTTCTTACCCTTAATTACCCGATTACTAATTAAACACGATAATTAAAGATAATTACCGTCGTTACTATTCAAAATGTCCAAAAACAAAAGAGTATTAATTACATAATTTGGACCTTCTAATTCCAAATATTTAATCCATTTCATCCAATTCAAAACACATAAATTGTAGTAATTAATT
Source organism: Viscum album (assembly GCA_963277665.1). Lineage (NCBI taxonomy): Eukaryota > Viridiplantae > Streptophyta > Magnoliopsida > Santalales > Viscaceae > Viscum > Viscum album. The sequence continues at coordinate 884,314,848 of OY728139.1, read as the reverse complement.
TAAAAGTAAATCTCGTTGTCAAAATAAAAGACGGGTTTTTAAGAAGTAAAATTTTTAAAAAAATTGACTTGTTTTTACATCCAATAGAAAAGTGAAATTACTGCCAATGAAAACATCGTATTAAGTGATAAAAACATAATTCAATTATAATTTAAAAAAAATTAAAATTACAATCTAAATATATATATAAATTGGATGAGAAGGCTGTTTTGAATTAAAAACTGTATTTTTCAGTATTCATTAAAAAAATCATTATCAGAAAAATACAAAAAATTAACCCTAACCTATATTTGATATTTCAAATTCAGAAATTATTTACATTTTACCAAATTCAAAACATAAATGTTTCATTAAAAAATCATATACTTAATCCCCCCTGTCAAAACAAATAGCGGGTTTTTTGGAAGCAATGTCTATGAAAAGTTTGGCACTTGTTTATGTCCATTTTCAAAGTGAAATTATTTCTAATGACCACCATTGAGTAAATTTTAAAAATATATTATAAATAAACTTTAAAAACAATTATAAAGTTAATCTATCAATATATTTAAATTATATGAAAAAGCAGTTCTGATGTAAAATGCAATATTTTTCATTATTCATTAAAAAGAATGAACATTGTCAGAAACATACCAAAAATTTAACCAAAGTAAATTTCAATATCCCAATCATAAAGAATAAGTTTATTTTGAAAAATAGAGCTTATAATATTGTCAAATTTTATATTTAAAAAAGTTCACCATCAAAAGGCTGTAAAACAATCTTTTAAAAATATTAGAGTATTTAATCATAAAATTGGATTCATTTGGATTTTAAGCCTCTAAAATTTATTGGATAAATGTAAAAATATTTGACAAAAATATGTAATCATTTTTAGTTATTTCTATTTATTCCATCAATTACAACAGCTAGGCATTAACTATTATAATATTATTATATTATTAGTTTGAAACGTAAGATTTTAAAGAAACTCGTTGTTGCATATTGGGCACGCCATCGAGCATAAAATTCCCTTTAAAGTAGTATTAACATTTTATTCAAAAATATTTATAATCATTAAAATGTAATATTATTTATTTACTTGGGATGTTACAATAATCCTCACGAAGTTTTTACCATTGGATTAGTTGATGGACTTTCTTCCATATGAAATATTATTCTCGATCTTTACTTTTAATCTACTTTACATGATGATTCAAATACTGTTGAATGAATTTGCATGTATACTTTGATTCAGGTATCATTATCACCATCTCCTGCTTTACAATGTAATGCTATCAATGATTCAAGGTAATTGAATCTAACTATTATTTATATTTCCATTTTCATAATTTTTCAGTTATTGTTTTTTTTGTTTGGCATCAATAATTGTTTGATACATTATTCTGTATCTTCAAGGAAATTAGTGTTTCATGTACCTTTTGATATATATATTTGTTTTAACTATTGTATTTTTTGTTTTCATGCAATAATATTTATATGGGAGATATTATTTGGTCAGATTTGTCATGCAAGAGAAGCAATCAGGTCTAGAAATTCATCTCGAAATCAGGCCTTATGTCTGTAACCAACGACATTTTGGGCAATTTCAATAGGTTTTAGTAGGTACAATATATTTATGAGGTTGCATTCAAAAAAAATTGATTGTTTTTTATTTCTTTACAAAGTACAAGGGTTTCATTTATATTTTTGTTGTTTGACATCAATATTTGTTTGATACATTATTCTGTATATTCCAGGAAATTAGTGTTTCTTGTAGCTTTTGATATGTATATTTGTTTCAACTATTTTTTGTTTTCCTTGCAAGCAATACTATTTAGAAAGGATATATTATTTGGTCATATTCGTTAATATGGAAAAACAATCAGGTCTAGAAATTCATCTCAGGATCGGGCCTTTTTTCTGTGCCCAACGACATTTTGGGTAATTTCAACAGTTTTTAGAATGTAAAATATATTAATGAGTTTGCATTAAAAAACATTGATTATTTTTTATTTCTTTACAATATACAGGAGTCTCATTTATTGTTTTGTTTTTCGACATCAATATTTGTTTGATACATTATTTTGTATATTCTAGGAAATTAGTGTTTCATTTACCTATTGATATGTATAATTGTTTCAAATGTTGTTTTTTTCTTTTTACAAAATACTATTTATAAGGGAGATATTATTTTTTCAGATTCTTCAAGTTGGAGAAGTAATCAGGTCTAGACATTGATCTCAGAATCAGGCCTTATGTCGGTTCCCAATGACATTTTGGGTAATTTTGAAGGTTTTAGTATGTACAATATATTAATTAGTTTTCATTCAAAAACATTGATTGTTTTATATTTCATTAAAAAGTACAGGGGTTTCCATATTAGGCTGAAATTTGTTCTAGGATCAGTTTTTTAATAGATAATGGTCCTTTAAAGTTTAGATTCACAACATATAATGGTCCATTCAAGAACTTATTATATAATTTGTTTTCTTTGTGCAATATTTTTATCACAATTTTGTAATCTTTTTTGCATATTGATCGATGTTGGTCATTTAATGAACATTTTTTGATTATTATTATCTTATCTATGAATTTTCAGTATACCTGCTTAGATGGTTTTTTGAAACCCTATGGTATTCCCTACTCTACTCCAATAGTCACCCAACAACTAGAAAACACTCCATGTGTATTTTATGTTCCTCAAAAAAAATATATTCCTTCATATGTTAATGATTTTCATTTTGGATAAGTATGTACAAAATATTTGTTTTTAGTTAGTGCATTTGTCATTAATGGGTTAGAAATTAACATTCAGGAGGGGTTCGCTTCATAACAATTTTGATCATTAGAGAAATGAATAATGGATTTTCTGCTGTTGATGACTAGGTGATACGATTTTCACTTTTTAAATTTGAGGTTGCATCAAGAACACTTTTCCATGCTTATTTTGGTGTGATACATTTACAATTGGAATTCTTGTGCATATTTAAGATTTAGGAATATGAGAGTTACAACCACATAATAGTGTTTAGGGCTTGGATCATTCTTTTGAGAACATTGCTTAAGCTATTTTCTCCTTTTTGAATCTCCAATGGTAAGTATAGGAAATAATTTTACACCTTGGATGAACTGAAACATGTTTTACATTTTATTTTTATGAATAACATGGTATATGCTAAGCCTGTTGATGAATATTTGTAATGAGAATAATTATATATTTCATATTTTATATAAATTTATTCTATTCAAATATATTTTCTATTTTTAATTTATGTATTTCTTGAAAAAATTTAGAGCGGAAGAAGAAAAGGTTTAATCCCCTGATCCAAACCCTTTATCTATCTTCCCCATTTTTTCACAATTCTTTTTTGATTTTATCAAAGAGAAATCCCTTATTTCTTCACTTATAATAGTATATTTTTAATTATACATACATGTACTAATTCAATGAGGTAATTGGGCTGCATATTCAATGAAAAAAACCTTATTTTTAATCATTTCTATATAGAATATGATATATTAAACCATATATATTTAAAAAATATTCATGTTGATCTTCATATATTGAACTATATATTCAATTTCCAAATATTCAGTAGTGTATTATCTTGATGTTAAATTGTACTGTTGTTTTTCATTATCTCACAACATATGACTACATTAGTACCACAATTACATGTTCATCCTTAGGAATTTATTCTATAACATATAATGATACTGAGTTGTCTTCTACTCCTATAACTTCAAAATGACTAACAATTGGAAACATTCATATAAGAATAAATTTTTCAAAAATAGGTTATATGATAGAGCAGCGACTACCTAGAGTCGATGAGGTCCAGACATATTCCCTCCAACTACTACAGTATGACAATTAAAGAAGAATCTCATTACATTATGTACTATAAATTTAATCTTTTATTGATAATTGTAATGACTTTTAATCATATTAGGGTATAAATTCTGAGTTTTCTTCTATGTTGTGAAATTAAATTTGACTCACTGTATTAATTTTGTGATATTTTAAGATTTTATATCCATAATAACTTAAAATTATTCCTTGGATATATTTCCTGTGTGTCGGTCCAATACAGTTTTAAAACCATGGAATGTTTTCACATCCGATCCTCTACGTTGATATAGTTCTAGGATGATTACAAAATTACTACAATTTATTTATTTTGGATGAGCATCTTCATATATTATTAACTTAAATAGTGCATACATAAATAACATATCAGTTTTAAAATCAAACGACAGACTTGAATGGAAGTTACAGTATACTATTGTGATCCATTTTCATGAAATCTGGATGATGTACTAAGTTTAATATTTGCATACATGATCCTCTGTTTCTATTGGGAGAGGTTTGTAGGCAATAAAATTTCTTACATTACAATATGTACCTCCTTTCGCATGAGTACCTTATATCCAAATAAGGCATGGTAATTCGTATGACTTTAGAATAGGAATATATGATGTTATTTGGATATTATGTCTCTTCCTTGAATTTATTTTGTCTCTGTGAACCTGATGTGAATTACAGACCTTACTCGGTTGATTTATTTTTCCTAGAAGGAAAACTTTTATGTTTACGATAGTCTGTAGTTGTTAATTGGTTTATTTATTTTCATTTGGTCTATTTTCATAGCATCACTGTGTGATGTTGTTTCATGTTTACTATCTTTGGTTGACTTTATTTCTTCATGAAATAAAAATATAATATGTTCATCAATATGTATATTGTTTTGGTAATGCAGTTCAGTTTAATTCTCATTGCAATACCTTCAGTTTTATTGTTTTACTTCATGGGGAGTTTACATTTCAGTGGCTTTTGTTTATGTTAAAACTGAAGTCTACAACAATTTAATCCCATGCAATGGTCCTCCTGTATCTTAAATTCATTAATGGGAGATCAAACTGGGAAAAACTGATGTGGTGGTGAAGTCCATGTTCATTGTTGGATCCGTTCATGGTATCATATTGAATTTAGACATCCCTTTATCTCTCCATTATTATCTATCATTTGATCATTCCATTAAATAATTTCATTATTTATTAGTATATGATATTAATTTTAAATAGTTATTATGTATATACAGAGACATGTTGGATGACATTTTATGTCATGAGCTCCTAGATTATTAACTCTTATTCTACCACAAAAACTCAGAAATATAATTCCAGGTTAAAAAATATCTTTATTTTGTTGAACTGTTTTTATTTTGGACATGAATTGTATTACACCCATTATTTGTTTTTATTACTCCATTACATAATTTAAATAGATATTACTGATTTTCATTCATCTAATTTTCATTTTTCCCTCAAAATAACATACTACATTTGTTCCTCTCTTTTTCCAATTATTAAAAATCTGCATTCGGCTCAATGATCACAGTTGTTAGAATTTTCTGTTACTTATCCATTAAATTCATTTATTCATGTAGAAAAATATGATGATTGAATTTGATGTTGATAATGTGGTCCAACAATATGTTACATGGTCTCGAGACTATAGAGCAAAAAAATACACTACCGATGAACTGCATCCCTGTATAAAGGATACCGTTAACCAAAAGGCTGACAAGATTGGCAGATATTTTTTGATTCAAATCCCAGAGGAGACATTATTTCTGCGTACTGTAGCATGTACTTTAGCGGGAACTATGCAGCACTATAGAACGTACTGTAGAAGGTACTGTTTGGCACTGTAGCATCCATGAATATGCCCCTGTTTTGTCCTTTGGGACACTAATTTAGTCCCCAAGTCCATTAAGGCCTTCGAGCCACCCAGGCTTTTAGGTCAGTAAGGCCTTCAAGCCACATCAAGGCCTTCGAGCCACATTTAGTGTAGATGAAAACTAGATGACCTAGGAGGAACATGATCTACAAAGAGGATGATCATGGGGTATCACCACAGTAGAATGAACCAATTACATTAATTTTTACAAGTCCTTTAGTATTATTCATTTTCATTTAATAAATATTTTTTTAGGAGGATCATATTAAATATAATTTTATTCTAACTCCTACACACACACACACACACTCATGGGAGGTGTTTGTGGGGATATGACTTACATACAAATGGGGTTTGTTCAAGGGTTAATGTTGACTATGGTCACTAGTGTACCTATGTTGGGGTATATTTTTTGGAAAATAAATTTTATGTAATAATATTTGTTACGAATGGTTTTCTTACTATTATGGGTTTTTATTGAATTATTATAATTTCCTAAAAATTTTAATTGTATGACATCCCATATGTGTAGGTACTATAACCTTGGTGTAATTTACAAACCATTGGTCAATTTGAAGGGGTTTCATGGGTCACTGATGTCTTCCCAACATTCATTAGGGGTATCAGTTGGTCAATTATAGAAAAATTTGTTTTAGAACACATCAATGAGGTTGCATATATATTGGTGATTCCCTCATTGATGGATCAGTTCTATAGTATCATCTATATAACATAACATCATTGTTATCTTCTTGATGACTCCCATGTCATTTTATGGGGTAAAATAAATTTATGTGATGATGATATATTTGAATAATTTCTATTTTATATTGAGGGACTTTGGTAGTATTCAAGCATATTTGTGTTATTCATTTGGTTTTTATTGGTCCCATAGGGAATTAGAATAGAGTTAATGGGAATGTGAGTTAAAAGTACATGATAAATATCACATGTAGTTTGATGACTTATTTTTAGATGATATATATGATCATGGAATGATTTATGAAATGTTTATAATGCTATGTGATTTATGAATTTCCATACCACGAGGTTGATGTGCTCTTATTTTTATGATATGGGTTTTGAGAAACATATTATGGGGTGTTTTTTTTATGATTCCACTTCCTATTTTCCTTCATGTATTTGGTTATGATTTCCAATGGAATGATTCATTTTAGAGATAATAGATATAAGGGCCCAGATTTTCAAAAACCTATCAATATTTATTTCATGGGTTCTAAGGGACTCCTTTTATTTCTAACGAGTTGATGGATTTTGGGAATTCATGGTCATAGTATTAAGGGAGAGGGAATGATTTAATAATTAATACATAGAAATCAGGTTATGAAGGATCTATTTCATCTTTATAGCGAGCATCACATTGTGAAGTTTCATTGAAATAATCGGGATTTGTAATAATGGTTTTGTTTTGTGTTTTTTCAGGTTAAATTATTCAGAATGATGTGACTAGTTATTTAGTCAATAAGGTTTTTCTTATGACTTTTCCATTCTTTCTTTTTTTTTTGAAAATCACAAACAACCTATACATAAGAAAATATACATTTTACTAATATAAGGAAAATTTCCTTCTCAAAGGTATTTACCCCTACCATTTTTTCATTGTACATATCAATATTTTCCGTAAACATAAAAATCGGATTCATAACAAAAACTTCAGCATCATATAATACTTAGATATAAAGAATTCTATTTTAGGATCCGAATTCTGGATATGAACTTTAATAATGTTCCACTCCAAATTCCATATATGAACTGTAATGATGTTCCACTCCAAATTCTGGATATGAACTGTAATGATGTTCAATTCTGAATTCTAGATATGAACATTCAAATAGTTCAACTCCGAATTCTGGATACGAACTCTCATATAGTTCCATTCTGAAGTCTAGATACGAACTCTCATATAGTTCCATTATGAATTCTGGATACGAACTCTCATATAGTTCCATTCCGAATTCTGGATATTAAATTTTACTAGTTTGACTCTGAACTTTTATGAGTTCGACTCCAAACTTTTACTAGTTAGACTTTGAACATTTACTAGTTCTACTCCGAACTTTTACTTGTTCGAATCCAAACTTATTTGAGTTCGACTTCGAACTTTTACTTGTTCGACTCCAAAATTTTTGGAGTTCGAATTCGAACTATTACTAGTTCGACTCCAAATTCCTATAAGTCCGACTCTAAACTCTGTAAGTTCATATTCTGAATTATTATGAAACCACACTCCGAATTTCCTTAAAAATTCAGACTCTGGATTTCTATAGAATTCAAATTCTGAATTCCTATAAAATTGAATATGAATATCTCTTTATTATAGACTCTCAATTCCATTTTGGTTAGACTCCGAACTTTTTTTGCTTACATTCTGAACTATAGTTTTTTTTATGCATACACTCATTCATTATAAAACGATGTCGTGCTTTCAGTTACACATGTTTGGATATAAAATGATGTCCTCCATTATGTTTCTAACTAACCATTGTTTTAGTGACACATGTACAGGTCCCTCCAAAATTTAAGGAAAATATGACCACTTGAGGAGGGATCCGACCATTCAAACCTTGCCTAGAAATAAGAGCTCATTTGAAAGAGCTCATAACAATGACTGAAGTTAATCACTCTAGAAACCACACACTGTTAAGGTGATTTCTAGAGAGAGAAGTTTTTTATGCATTATGCGTACTGAACTGCTCATTCATATTGCTTCGTGCAACTCCGAATTTCAGTGATTACATTTGAGGGATTCCAGGGATAGGAAGACAGATGTTCCAACTACCTTGATGTTTTGGGCTTCCGGGGATAGGAAGATAGAAGTTCCGTCTTCCTTGAAGATCAAGGGCTTCCTTTCTGAGGAAGACCGATGTACCAACTACCTTGAAGTTGAGGGCTTGTGGGGAGAGTAAGACAGAGAATCTGATCTTCATATCGAGGGCTTACACTGGTGTGGGTAACACAGACGTTCTTGATTGTATAAATCAAGGTAACATTATCGAAGGTTGTTGGATACCCTTCTCTTTGGGTTAAAATATTTATATATTGTAACTTGTAGATTTACTACTTGTTTTTCTGCTACTTTTCGTATTGAAAGGAAAGAATAAGTTTCTTATATTTCCTTACACTTGTACTCTGATTAATTTAGATTCTATACTCGATAAGGTAGAATATCATATTGTAAACATCGGTTATGTTCCAATTTCCGGATCCATATTTCCAGAACCTGTTTTCGGAATCACTTTCTATATTAAAGCATGTTCATCAAACTAGAAGTTTGTAACATTATAAATTGTCCCAATATTCATTGGTGATTAGAGGAGTTGTGAATTTGCTAAGTTTAACTTTGTTAAACTTAGATCTTTCCTTGTTTGAGGAGATTTTTGAAGTGTACAATTCACCCCCCTCTTTTATATTGAGCATCTACATCATTTTTTCGATCTTACTATTGGTATCATAGGTTGGAAACCTCATACTGTAAACCAATCCTACATTAGGTATCAGATCAGGTCTTTGAATACTTATACTCACATATAAGTTTTTCTTGCTCAGTTTTTCATTGTTCTATATTTTCCTTACTTATGAATATTTTCATTGAATCCGGACATTTGTGATTAACATGTTTTTGTGTAGAATTTTTTTCAATATGGCAGGTTTAAATATTGGTTCCATCGACAACCTAAATCCTATAAGACCACCAATTTTTTATGGAAATTATTATGAGTATTGGAGAGATCGATTGAAGACTTTCGTTATCAATAGTGGAGTAGATAACTTTGTTATGCTTACCTTAGGATTTCAAATTTCTGATAATAATGTTAGTACTTTCACCAACCCAGAGAAGCATGATTATCAATTAAACTATAATGTACACAATACTCTACTATGTTCAATGAAAAGTAACTTATATTTCCAAATTTATTCATGTGAAACAGCTAACTGTATATAGAAGAAACTTTATTTTACTCATTTTGGTACATCTAAAGTGATTGAGACTAGAAGAGTTATGTTGAGAGCTGAGTATCATGGTTTTATCTTTCCTTATGGATAACCTATCAGCAATGTACAACAATGGTTTATGACCGTCGTGAAAATCTTACAATCTATGGGAGAAATTGGTTTGGATGATGAAGCTCTTGTGGATAAGATTATTTATATTATGCCCTATGAGTGGTAATCAAAGATAACAACTATTGATGGGAACATGAAGGTTAATCAAATTTCCTTAGATGAGCTGTTTGGAACTCTTCTCTAACATGAATCAAGGATGAAGAGAGATGCTGATAACATCAAAAAGAAAAATGGGAATGGTACTGTTGCTTTTACTACAACATCAAATCATATGAAAGAAAAGACTCCTAAGAGAATAACTAGATCCATGTCTAAGAAGGATACTATTCAATCCGAATCTAGTGAGAGTGAAGTCTCAGAGAATGAGTTATCTAATCTTGCTCGAAGAATGAACAAGATAGCCAGTCAAAGAAATTTTCAATATGGGTATAAGAAGAAGGAAATGAAAGATAAGAAAGATTCAGAGGTCACATGTTATGAATGCAAGAATAGTGGACACATACGACCAAATTTACCCTTCCTTAAAAAGAAAAAACGAAAATAGAGGAATTCTGAAAGGAATAGGAAGATGTTTTAAAGGGATAAAGCTATAAAAAGTCTAAAAGCTAATACTACATGGAGTGCTAGCTGTGGAGACTCTTCAGAAAGTGAATCTTCATAATATGATTCATCAGCTCAGAAGAATATGGGTTTCATTTCTACTACTTTTTTTCCACATAAATGTCTTATGGCCAAGGTATGCTATGCCGAGGCTTTAACAAATATATCTCTTGATAATAATTACTATTCCGAAAATAGTAATTCTAATAGATATACATCATCCTCAAAAAATGAAGAACCTTTATATGAATAAGTATCAATATTTTCCAAGTTACATGAAACAAAAAATTGTAAAATTTCTATGAAATTAGACAATGAAAATACTAGGGACAAAGTTATTACAAAAGAAATTTCATCTCTTTCTTCAGATCTTAATGATAAAGAAGAGATTTTATAAAAACATTCTATAGACCTTGAGAAATAAAATTCTGATATGGAAGAACATTCTAATGATCTTAAGAATTCTATTTTAAATATGAATGTTTTTGAGGAAAACTCTAACTCTAAGTAAATGATTCTAGAGGATAGGAATTTAGTCGTTAGACTAAGATCTGAAATATTTTCCCTAAAGAAGATTCTTGAAAAATTTACCTTTGGGAAGGAAAATTTTGACACGATGTATTCTCAAATTAAACTACATGGAAACACTACTGGAGTAGGTTATACTCACCAAAAACCAATTTACAAAAACAACTATTTTGTTCCTTCTAGAGCCCCTTTTTTGCACTAAGTTTCAATTGGCGGGAATTGGAAGAAAAATTGTTCTTTGAATAGAGTTCAATATCTTTGGTTTCATAAAGCATATTTATCAAAACTAATGTGGATACCCAAAATTTTGTTATCTGAAAATCTCGGATCCAAACCAGTTTGGATTCCGAAAGTCTAATTATTTTCATATTTTCAGGAAGATAAAGGAAGTACCAACAACAATACATGGTACATGGATAGTGGATGTTCTCGATATATGACTGGTAACAAAATATATTTATAAAATATTATCAAGTCAAGAGGAGGAAAAATAACTTTCAGAGATAATGGTTAGGGAGAAATTATTGGTTTAGGTAATATTGTTCTTCAGGGTAAAACATTTATTTTAAATGTTTTGTTTGTAAAGTTTCTTAATCACAAACTCATTACCAGAAGTCAATTATGTATTGAAGGATACCTTGTGAATTTTAGGAATGATAAGTGCTTAGTACACAATTCCTAGGAATAGTTTATTCTTTATTCCCATATAAAAGACAATGTTTACACTTTGAACATGGAATACCTTTGGAGTTAAGATATACCTTGCCTAAGTACAATAGAATATCATTCTTGGTTATGGAATAGAAGTCTAGGTCACTATAACCTTAGAAACTTATGAAAACTTTCTAAGAAATGTTTAGGTTATGATCTACCATAGATTAGATTTTATTCTTCTAAAGTTTGTGATCCTTGTCAATATGGAAAGAAACATAAATCTAGTTTTAAATCAATCAGTGATGTCTCAACAACTGATGCATTATAGTTGGTGCTCAATGATCTTTTTGGTCCAACAGAAAATGGAATAATTGGAGGCAAATACTATGTGTTTGTTCTATTTTATGATTACAGTTGATTTACATGTCTTTATTTTCTAGCATAGAAGTATGAATCTTTTTCTTATTTAAAAATTTTTAGAGCCCAAGTGAAAAATGTGAAAAACCATCCACTGAAAACTATTCATAGTGATCATGGAGGAGAATTTAGAAATTATGATTTTGAATATCATTGTAGTAGAAAAGGTATTACTCACAACTTTTCAGCACCTAGTACTCCTCACCAAAATGGTGTAGTTGAAAGAAGAATTAGAATTCTTCAAGAGATAACTAGAACCATGTTGAGTGAATATTCTATAGCTAGAAATTTTTGGGCTGAAGCTCTAAGTACTTCTTGTTACACTATAAATTAGGTTTTGATTAGAACTTTTCTTAATAAAAGTCCTTATGAGTTATAGAATGGACGAAAACCAAGACATTCCTACTTCAATGTTTTTGGTTGAAAGGTATTCATCTTAAATACTAAAGATAACTTACATAAATTCGCACCAAAATCTGATGAAGGAATTTTCTTAGGATACTCCACGACCTCTAAGGCCTTAGAGTTTTGAATAAAAACACTTGTACTGTTTAGGAAACAGTACATGTAAAATTTGATGAAACTGATCCTTTTTTTTAAACCATCCCAACCTACATCCTCAGATGTGTTTTCAAAAACTGATTATCAACATTTGATAGAAGATCCTTCTGATAAGGAAAACTTTCAAGAAGATATTTCTGAAACATTTACACCAGAATACTTTCTACCATATGTTGATGAACAAATTTTTCAAAACCCAAGTCAGGTATTTGATAAGAATCATCCCAGTTATAGTATCATTGGCGATGTAAATCAACCTGTAAGGACTAGACGTTCCTTAAGGAATGAAGTAGAACATTTTACATTCCTTTCCCAATTAGAACCAAAAAGCACTGATGAAGATTTAGGAGATGATGATTGGATCAAAGCCAGGAAAGATGAGATTAATGAATTCGAAAGGAATAAAGTCTGGACCATGGATGAAAGACCTAAGGAAACATCGGTTATTGGAGTAAAATGGGTTTTCATAAACAAGTGTGATGAAAATGGGGTCATCGTTATAAATAATTCTGGACTGGTTACTAAAGGCTATAATCAACAAGAAAGAATAGACTATGAAGAAACCTATGCTCCAGTAGCTAGACATGAATCTGTTAGTATTCTACTTTCCTTTGCAGCATTCATCAATTTTAAAAATTTTCAAATGGATTTAAAATGTGATTTTCTTAATGGTTATGTTCAAGTGGATGTTGTTTTTGAACAACCTTCTGGATTTGAAGATACAAAACATCCTGATCATGTTTTTAGACATACCAACGCTTTGTATGGTCTTAAACAAGCCCCACGAGCATGGTATGATAGACTTACTGGATTTTTTCTTCAAAATAACTATGTTAAGGGAAATGCAGATCCAACCCTTTCTATAAATAAAGATACAAAAAATGTTTTGATTGATCAAATTTATGTTGATGACATTATATTTGGTTCAACTCAGCAATATTTAACTGATTATTTTACGGATGTAATGAAATCTGAGATTGAAACGAGTATGATGAGTGAGTTTACAGTTTTCCTTGGTTTTCAAATTTCTCAAAAACTAGAAGGAATCTACATATCCCAACATAAGTATATTAATGATCTTCATAAAATGTATGGTTATGACAACACTAAGAGTATAAGTACTCCAATTGGTACCACAAACAAACTTGACATTGATGAAGCTGGGAAACTAGTAGATCAAACATCTTTTAGAGGTATGATAGGAAGTCTACATTACATGAGAGCTATTCGACCATACATGGTGTTTATAGTATTCTTATATCCAAGATATCAATCCAATCCTAAGGAATTTTATTTAAAGGTAGTGAAAATAATTTTTCACTACTTAAAGGTAACCATGGATCTTGGATTATTTTATCCTTCTGGAAATGATTTTATCATAAAAAGATTTTCAGATGCTGACTTTGGTGGATGTATAATGGATAGAAAAATTACATCCGGAACATGTCAATTCTTAGGAGATTAATTTGTTTCTTGGTCTTACAAGAAGAAACTTTCTATAGCACCCTCCACTGCTGAAGCTGAATATGTAGCAGTTGGACGTTTTTGTGATCAAGTGTTGTGGATACAACACACACTCACAGATTATGGACTGAGTTTTACTAAGACTCAAATTTTGTGTGATAACACAAGTTCCATTTCCCTTAGTAAAAACCCTACACATCACTCTCGTGCAAAGCACATAGATATTAGGCATCACTTTCTTAGATATCACACTCTAAAAGAAGATATCAGTCTTCAGTTTATCGGAATGAAAGATCAACATGGTGACATTTTCACAAAATCTTTACCCTCCGATAGATTTTAATACCTTAAACAGAAGTTAGGAATGATAACCATGAGGTAATATTTCTTAATTAACTTCTTGTTGAAAAATTCTCCACACAGTAATAATTTCATTTTCATAGGGGGAGTACATTTTCTTGTTAGCATTATCAAAATTTTTCATAGTCTATTTTTTTTTAAAAACTGTCATAATAAGAAAAAATCGTAGTTATTTTTAAAGCTTTTATAACTAAATCTTTTGTAATAAAATTTTCTTACTCAAATGTTCATAATAAAATTTTCTTACTCAAACTTTTTGTAATGAAATTTTTTGAACTCATACATTTCGTAATGAATATTTTCATAGTCAATTTTTCGTAATGAGAATTTTGAAAATGAGAATTTTCATAAGGAGAATTTTCATAATGAGAATTTTCGCAATGAGCATTTTCGTAATAGAAACTTTTGTAATGATAATTTTTGTACTCATATTTTTTATAGCGAGTTTATTCATAGTTAGTTTTTTCATAGTCAAATTTTCATCATGAAGAAAAGCCAATCCAAAATTTATGATTTCATTACTTAAGTATTTGTAATCATATTTTTCTTGCTGGTATTTTCCTATGAATTTTTAGATTTTTCGGATTCTTGTTTTCATAAATCCGGTTGTTTTTCTTAAAACCTCAAAAGATCAGATTCAAGATTTCCTTCCGGATATGCTTTCAACTGTCAGATCAGATCAAAGGGTTTTTCAATCGTTAGATGGTTTTTGGAAGTTCAAATGTCAACACCATCGCCTATATAATGGGGAACCCCCAGGGTCGTCCCACATTAATTATTCAAGCTCTCACGTGACGAAGCTAGACATCAGTTGTTAAAGGACCTTCCAAATCTTCCAGAGCTCTTCATTCCGAATGTCTACTGAAGAAACTTCCTAGGATATGTCAACTACGAAGACAATGTCAAAGTGGTTAGTTTTTAGGGAGAGGCTAGTGCATCCGAGTTTCGACAAGTATGATTCTATTATATCTTAGAATATTAGATTGAATGGCTAGGAGGAGGTTTGTATATAAAATCTAGAGAAACAGGATCTAGTTTATACAGATTTTCTTGTTGAGTTCTATGAGTCTGTTTCCTTCCGTCAGGGATATGGGAGAGAGTTATTTTCATTCTAGTCATATGGGAAGACTTACAAATTATCTTACACCAAGGCTGCAATCATGGTGGGCTTATCTTGTGAAGGTGAAGCTGAGTTTTGTTCACATAAGCTTCTGGATGAGCAAGGAAGTTTCAACAAAGTGAAGGCATTGAAATGAATTGGACATAAAGATGTCAAGATAGCTAAGATTGCTCATCTCTCTTCGAACAATCAGATTCTACAGCTGTGGGTACATGTTTTTTTCATACCAGGAAGGGGTGACAAGGATAATCTCAAGAAAATTGACATTTACATCTTAGATTTTTTGGTAAATCTAAGTAAGATAAATTTAATGAGGCATGTTTTTATTACAGATTAGAATATTAAAGAAGGGAATCAGAAATCTCATATCATAATGTATCTGGCCTTGATCTCTAAACTTATCATCAGATGACTTGATTCTTTTAAAGTTACTTTCATTTCCATGAAAAGAAATTGCAAGGTATTTATAGTTAGTGATGATACATTAAAGAGGATGAAAATGGGTTTTTCTGATGAATCCAAAGAATTCTATCTTTTACCAGAGGAAGAGGCTAAGACCATTCCAGAATATGTGGAAAAAGCTGATACAATGAATAAAGTTACTATGAAAATGAAGCTTAAGGAAGTGGTTGTTGAAGGAAAACCCCCCAAAGATAAGGAAACCAAATCCGAACCTTCCAAGCCACAAAAACAGAAAGCATATCTAGATGAGATGGCTACTAAGTGGATAGAATACAAGGAGAAGAGAAACGAAGGGGATCCACAATTCCGATGGGACCCTACGGAGGATAAAGACATAAAAGAGAGAGGTACTAATGAGTTAGAAAAGCAACCAAAAGAGAAGACAATGAAAAAGAATATTTATGATGCTGAAGTTGTTCAATCTCTATTGAGAGATACTGAAATAGCTTCTGAGAATATTTCCATTCCAGATACTTTTGATTTCCAACCTTTAACAAACACCCTTGGGAAGAAATAATCCACTCCAAAAATGCCTAAAGGGAAAGAAGTTTTTGAATGAATAGAAGGAGAAGTTTTTGAGAGAGTAGAGGAAGAATAAAAATAATAAAAAACTGATGATATTGATGACCTAATAAAACAATTATAAGATTATCATGAAAAGGCTGAATCCTCAAAATTAGTCACTTTGTGAAAGGGAGTTGAGAATGATTCTAAGGAAGATGATTTTCAGAATGAAGAAAATGAGTTTTTTTGATTAGGAAGAGACCTATGATAAGAATTTTCTTGAGGAAGGAGTAGAAAAGGAGAAAATAGATAAAGACTAGATTGTTCAACTAATAGAGAGTGAGGAAGAATCTCCAGATGATCAATCCATTCCAAAAACTGATTAATGAAATCATGTGCTCATGGATACACCAACAAAAGAAATCATCAGGAATAAAGAAGATGGTGGTTCTTCTAAAAGGAAGTTGGTGCAAATTGAAGAAGATTAATCCCCAGGAAAGTTATCAGATTCGGATTCATCAGCACACGGTCATGAATTTGTTGTCGAGTCTTTGAAAAATTTGGTGGACACCATTCCTAATTTCCCCAATATAGACTCCAGATGTTATATGCTGCAACATAGTCTAAATCAGTAATCAGAATCCTTATCTGTGGTGATGGATAAGTGTGTGACGATTGAAGCCAACCATATAAATTTCCTTAACAATTATGACATACACTGTAAATCATGAATAAAAATCACTTTGTGGTCTAAGAAAGATGAAGAATACGTGGCTGAGTTTGATTGTTTTCAGAATAATGTTAAAGATGCATTTATCACCACGGATTCAAAGATTAAGAATCTTCAGGATGAGATGATCATTGAGCAATGTTGTCAGAGTCAACAAGTGATTCACTTTAATGATATGGTTAACTCTCTTGCTCAAAATTTTAAAAGGGATAGAGATCTACGGATTGAGCTCCAAGAAAAACTTGTTAATCAAGATGATTTAGTGATGATGAAAGAAGAGGCCATGAATGCCCAAGAAGAAGTATTAAAAGCTCAACAAGAAAGGATCACAACTTTGAAGAATAAATCTGAGGAGGATCAAAAATACTTGAAGAAGATGAAAATCTTGTTGAAGAAACTAATTCCGAAGGGAAAAAAGTGAAATAGACAAATCCGATATTTTGATACATTTTTCTTTTCTTCTAAAATTTTGTTCAACTCTAATAAAATTTTTAGTTGGTTGTATCCTGTGTTATTATATACTAATATTTCAGGTACCTTATTTCTTTTTCATTCACATAAAATCTTTTTGAAAATCACAAATAGGGAGAAAGAAAAATTTAAAATGGAGAAGGAAAAATTTCTAATTGAAATAACCTTAAAGTAAGGGGTAGTTTTTGATTACGAAGTTTTTCATTTCCATGATAAAGAAAAATCCATTCTCGAAATCCATAATACAATCCTTAGAGTTTCAATGCCTAAGGGGGAGTTAGTTGTATTCATCATCATTCATGAACAAAGGGAGATAAGTTTTAATTTAAATGTCCAATGAAATTTTTCAAATTCCATATAATCTTTTTTGTAAGGTTGTCTGTTCTTTCTAAAAAGGGAGTGATTTTTGAGTCAATAAGGTTTTACTTATTACTTTTCCATTCCTTCTTGTTTGGAAAATCACAAACACCCTATACTTAGTCAAATCTACATTTTGATTATATAAGGAAAATTTACTTCTCACAAAAATTACCCCTACTATTTTTTCATTGTTCATATCACTATTTTCATTAAACATAAAAATCGGATTCATAACAAAAACCTAGGAATCATATAATACATAGATATGAAGTATTCTATTTTAGGATCCAAATTCTGGATATGAACTGTAATAAAGTTCCACTCCAAATTCCGGATATGAACTGTAATGAAGTTCCACTCTGAATTCCGGATATGAACTGTAATGATGTTCCATTCTGAATTCTGGATATGAACTCTCATATAGTTTGAATCTAATTTCTGGATACGAACCCTCATATAGTTCCATTCTGAATTCTGGATATGAACTCTCATTTAGTTCCATTCCGTATTCTGGATACGGACACCCATATAGTTCCATTCTGAATTATTGATACAATCTTTTACTAGTTCGACTCCAAACTTTTATGAGTTCAACTCCGAACATTTACTAGTTCAACTCCAAACTTTTATGAGTTCAACTCCGAACATTTACTAGCTCAACTCTAAAATTTTATGAGTACGACTACAAACTTTTAATATTTTGACTCCAATCTTTTATGAGTTCGACTCCAAAAATTTACTAGTTTGACTCTGAACTTTTATGAGTTAGACTCTGAACTTTTATTTGGTCGACATCCAACTATTATGAGTTCAACTCCCCACTTTTACTAGTTCGAATCCGAACATTTATGAGTTCAACTCCGAAAATTTATTATTTCAACTCCAAATTCTTATATGTCTGACTTTGAACACAGAAAGTTCAAATTCTGAAATCTAGTGAATCTAGAATCCGAATTTCCATAGAAATTCAGACTCTGGATTTATATAGAATTCAGGTTTTTATTATTATAAAATAGAATCCGAATATCTTTTTATTATAGACTCCAAATTCCATTGTGGTTAGACTCTGAACGTTTATTTTCTCACATTCTGAAATATAGTTTTTCTTATTCTAACACTCGTTTCATTATATATATGATGTTGTTATTTCAGTTACACATGTTTTGTTATAAAACGATGTCTTCCATTCTGTTTCTAACTAACCGTTGGTTTAGTGTAACGTGTATAGGTCCCTCTAAAATTTAAGGAAAATTTTACAGTTGGAGGAGGGACCTGACCGTTCCAACCGAGCCGATAAATAGGAGCTTCTTTGAAAGATCTCATAACAGCGACTGAAGTTGATCACTCTAGAAACCACTCGCTGTTAAGGTGATTTCTAGAGAGAAGGTTTTCATGCCTTGCGCATAATGAACTACTAGTTCATATTGCTTCATGAAACTCATAATGTTGGTGATTACATTTGAGGGCTTCTAGGGATAGGAAGATAGAGGTTCCAACTACCTTTAAGTTAGGGGCTTCCGGGGATAGGAAGACAGAGGCGCTGACTTCCTTAAAGATCGAGGTCTTCCTTGCTGATGAAGACAGAGGTACCAACTTCCTTGAAGTTGAGGGCTTGCGGGGATAACAAGTCAGAGACTCCGATATTCATATTGAGGGCCTACCCTGGTGTGGGTAAGATATACTTGGTTGAAATAATAAATTAAGAGACCTTTATCCATGGTTTTTGGATACACATCTCTTTGGGTTAAAATATTTATATCTTGTTACATGTAGTTTTACTACTTGTTTTTCCACTGCTTTTCGTATTTTAAGGAAAGTATAATCTTCTTATATTTTTTTACACTTTTAATATGATTAATTTAGAATATATACACTATAAGGTAGAATCTCATATTGTAAACATTGGTTATGTATCAATTTCGGGATCCATATTTTTGGAACCTGTTTTCAGAATCACTTTCCACATTTAAGAAAGTGCATAGAACTAGATGTTTGTAACTTCAAAATTTTTCCCCATATTCATTGGTGATTAGAGGTGTTGTAAATTTTCATAGTTTAGCTTTTTTAAACATAGATCATTCCTTGTTTATGTAAATTTTTTATGTGACAATTCACCCCCTCTTGTATTTTGAGCATCTACATCATTATTTCGATCCTACAATTGGTATCAGAGGTTGGAAACCTCATTCTCTATACCAATCCTACACTAGTTTTGATCATGCAATGTGTAGTCACAAGAAGAATTTTGGTAAAGTGATAAAATCGTATGTGATTCACCCTGATATATCAAGAAGTGTGTATTAACACATATCTATGCAACTAATATGTATTTTTTTCCACTATTATAGTAATGGATTTAGTTGTCATAGTAATGATTTTATTACAATGAGTATGAGTTTCATTTTTTAAATTATTTGGGGGCATGAGTTGTTGTTTTAGCCTATGTTTAGTTGAGGTGATGAAAATTGTTCAATATAGTCACTTCTAGTGGTTTTAACATTCCAGTCCGACACCCTTATCAACTCCATGGATTTCTTTATATAGATCAATGAAATGATCATGGATGATGAAGAAAAGAGTAATATATGTATTGAAATAAAATTGCGATATTACAATATATATCATTCATAGTGTGATGCAACCCTATCATTCCATGAAACAATGTTTTATAATATTGTTTATAGTTTCAGGGTGAATCTTGAATAAATTTTATTTCACACTCCAACTCTCAAAATATAGGTGCTTTTTGGCGAATTTTTGATGAACATATGACATTATAGATGAACATAAAGATATCAAGTAATTAAATAACTACTTTAAATCAAGGTTTACACACTATGCCCTTTACATTATATGTTCTTCAATAATTTGTCATTCCAATCCCTAAAAGCCTTATTTTTACAATTTCTATGAGTTTAAAATTAAAACATGATATAGGATTCCGTTTTGATGGTGTCATAGAAATAATTGAGTTTTCATGATGGTATATGTTCATTATATTTGTCCCTACTTCTAATTTGGCTCAGTAACTTTCAGTATTCATTTCTAGGTACAAGATTCAATATTATCATCTATTAATATTTTCAAGTGTGGGACTATGTTTTTTACTCATTAATAGTTATTTATCCTAGATTTGAATAAGGTAGATAATAATTTTTAATTATCTAATTGATGTGAGGGTAGAATTATTATAACAACCCATACTTTACATACAATGTTATTACTTCAGAATTTAATCACACTTATTACAACATATAACAAAACCAGGAAAGGACTGTATAGGTATAGTGTCTTTAGAAACTGGGAAACATAAACAATTGGTTCATAAAGAATCTACTTTTACTCCCATTCATTTCATCATATCTAGAGTCCCTTTTTGGAATATCCTAATTAATAACCTTGTTCCTGGCCTGGGGAAATAAAACATACAAAAGGGTGAGATCAAATTCTTAGTAAGGGTAATCAAAAGAAATATCAATCACATCATATACATAAGAACATAACTTTTAGAAATCATAACCTGCAAAATAAATCATAATTTCATAACATGGGATAAATCATAGTAGTGAAATGTAATCCAAATAATCATAACATAAAACATGAATCTTTGTGGGATACACACATGATCATAGAGAATCATTTCTTATTATTCAAGACTCATTTCAAAGACTATCTTAGTGGACAAAGTCCATTTCTGAACTGAATTCACTCCTCATTTCAGTCCTGCTTCACTGAACCGGTTTAACCTACCGTTCCAGCCATGTCTATATCATCAGATATAAAATCATTACCAAATGCATTGGAGGGAGATATAGGTCCCACCCATCTCATAATGACACCATTCTTATGTGTGCCACAAAATCATAAATCATACATCATTGCATAAACCATGTAATAAAAATGGGATTCTTAAACAACATGACATCATAAAACAATTCATATATGATAAAGGAATTCATAAAAATAATTCCATCACAACATAATAAAATCAATGTAATAATAGTGATAGAAACAGAACCCTATATTATCTTAGATGGAAAATAATTTTTATAAAACACTTGAACTCCATTCATGAGAAAAAAAATAGTTTCTACTTCAAAAAAATTTTCCTTTCATAACATGTTATACAATTCTAAACTAAAAAAGTTGATTAAAAATAAACTTGAAAATTTGTAAAGAAAGCTTCTTGGAAATAATGTTTTCAAAATCCATTCATGGCATATAAGTTAAAAAACATTCTTCTCGTAATTTTGTCGGAAAAGTCAAAAAGTATCTCGTACGAAAAATGACAAAAGATTCCTTTCCTATCATTTACTAAAAACTCACCGAAAGGGAAAAATTAGATTTAAAAAATTTTAGGTGGATGAAAATAATATTACATATTGAGGAAACATGGATGTGGATGATAAAATACACCCCAGTAAATTTCAAAGTATAAACAATCTCGGATAAAAATGTGATTGGGATATTTCCCTTACTTTAGGTCCGATTTGTTTCGTAAGTGTTCGAACCTCCTATATAATGATTTAAATAATGTTATTGACTTATTCCATAATCATACGTATTGTTATGATATCATATATGGTCATATTATTAGCTTCTTATTAGTAATATTTCATTACAACTTGTTATTCGGGTGTTTATTACTTTTTGTTCTTATGCGTGTTTTGTCGAATAAATTCTCATTCTTCTCTTTAGGTTATAGATACCTCATTTCCAGAATGTTATTAGTGTAATATATATCATATTCATTCATTCAATTCGTTTATATAATCATTATGCAATGAAGATCATGTAGAACGAGTCGCATCACATCGTGGAGACGGTATTCCGTACATACGCACGAGCGATGATATCATTCCCATGATCATGGAATTGTATTGGAATTTATGTATACTATTTCAGAATCAATATCACTTTACAATAATCATATATAGTCATTATTTAAACCATTATACCCATCCATGTATGGTGGTGGTGGAAAATAGATTACACCACGGCGTGGAGATGGTATTCCGTACGTACGCACGCGCGGTGATTTCATTTTCTGTAGGATGGATAGATGGTGAAATAGGGTTGTTTAATACTTATAATAATATATCAGTATATGAATGATACTGATGTTATTGCTTCATAATGAAACAACTAAAGAAGAAGAAGTGGAATAAGAAATAAAAATGAAAGAATCGGTAACGGACATTACCTCTTCTTTGAAGTGCTTCTTTGAGACCTCCTTTTAGGGCACTAAAATTGGTCTTTGAAGAAGAACATGACCTCTAGGATGTCTCTAGGGAATTTTATAGGAGAAGGTGTCAGGGGTTGTCCGAGCTTGAAGGCTCAATGTGGTGTGAGGAAGAGGGGGAGGATGTGCCCTTTTATAAGGGAGGAGAGGGGCTCCTTTGGAAAAACTAAAAATATTATTTTATTATAAAGTCATGTTTGGTGTTAAATAGCTCCAAATTGATTTATTTAGAAGCTAAAGTAGGTATGGGTCTAAATCATATCATCCAATATAATTTAGACAAGTTTAGATTCCTATTTTAACCTTATCATTTAGATTTAACATTAAGTTAAATAATTTTACTATTACCGTGTCTTCTTGTGTTCTTATACTATAAGGTTAATAAAATTACTATAAGGAGCCAAAAGAAACCCAAGTTGTTTATTATTAATATATATAACCTTATATAAGTCATTCGGCCGATCCTTAGATTTTTAGGAATAAAATAACAAATAATAATATAATATTTGATTTAAAAACTATTTTATGTCAATTTTGACATATTTAGTAATGGATTTTTTTTAAAATCATAACAGAATGATTAGTTAGAAAAAAGTTAATTAAATCAATAATAACATGCCATATTAAAATATAAAATTAGTGAAATTTATAAAAAGTCTAAAATTACATTTATTTTGGTATTTATAACATCAATTATGTCAATATTTCATTAATAAGGTAATTACTGCATCATCTTTGTGTCATAAATAAATTAAATTATTTAATGTCTAAAAATTACAAATAAATTACCATTATGTAGGAACTCTTTTTATCTTTCTAATGAATATTTATAGTCGAATTTATCTTATGTATAACCTTATATTAAGAATTATTGACTTATTAAAAATTGATTTTAACTATTTTAACCCTTCTTAAAATAACTTAATAATAAATGTCCTAATCTAATCCAAGTGGGCCTAAATGGTCATATTGTATTTCTAAGGTTGTTTTTCGTCGAATTACACTTATCCTATAGAATTAAGACATGTGTTAGGGTAATAATAATATCATTTCTACCATTAATTACCCTATTTATTTTTAACCGTGGTAAATAAAAGTAAAAAAGTTACTATTCACCAAAAATTATTTTCATCTCATTGAACCCCATTTTACTTACTAACATCAACCGTGTCTCTTGGATTTTTGAAATTCCACTCACAGAAGCTGTAAAATTAAGTTTTATGAAATATTCAGTTCCTTAACTACCACTTAGTGGTTTCACTATTCATCAAAAAATTGAAAGTTTTCAAAAAATTACCAAAATTTCACCCGAGGATAATTTCGATATTATGAATCCAAAAATGAAGTCCATTTTGAAAAATAAAATTTATAAAATTTCAAAAAGTGGTTATTACTATTCATAATGGCCAGTTTTAATAATATTTTAATAGCATATCATTGTTTAGTGAAACTCGGTATTGCGTACGATGCAAGATATCAAGGAAGGTCGCAATTGCATGTAAAGAAAGCCAAGCTAGAGTTTTGTGTAGTGAAAGATTCATTTCATGATTTATAAAAACAAAAATATTTCTCATAAAAGTCTCGTGTGTTATATTCCACCCCCCTTAAAATAAATTTCACCCTCGAAATTCGTTACTTTGTAACAAACAGATGAGGATACCTTTCCCTGATCATATCCTCATGCTCCCATGTAGATTCTTCTAATTGGTGGTTCTCCAATAAAACTTTCACCAATCAAGTGGTCTTGTTTCGTAGGACTTTTTCTCTACGATCTAGAATCTCTATCGGCTATTATTCATAAGAAATATCTTTCTCCAGCGGTACAACTTCTGAGCTGAGTACATGTGAAGGATCAGGTATGTACATTCTCAAGAGAGATACATGGAACACATCGTGAACTTGAGAGAGATTCGGTGGAAGCGCCAATCGGTATGCTACCTTCCCAACACGATCCAGTATTTCGAAAGGACCGATATTTCTAGGGCTCAACTTACCCTTCTTTCCAAATCTCATAACCCTCTTCCAGGGAGATATTCGTAAGAACACTTTATCACCCACTTCAAACTCTAGGTCTTTTCTTCGGTTGTCGGCATAACTTTTTTGTCGACTCTGAGCTGCTCTTATGTTTTGTTGAATATATCTGACCTTTTCTGGCATTTCATCAATGAGATCGGGTCCTAATATATTTCTTTCCCCAACTTCATCCCAGCAAGTTGGAGTCCTGCATTTCTTTCCATAGAGAGCTTCATAAGGAGCCATCTGAATACTGGAGTGAAAGCTATTATTATAAGAAAATTCCACCAAAGGTAGGTGTTGATGCCAACCACCTTTGAAATCCATAGAGCAAGCTCTCAACATATCTTCTAGAGTTTGAATTGTTCTCTCAGACTGACCTTCTGTCTGAGGATAATAAGTAGTGCTGAAACTCAACTCTGTATCCAGAGTATGCTGAAGACTTCGCCAGAACATTGAGGTAAACCTCAGATATCGATCAGATATAATAGAAAGTGGTACTCCATGCAATATTACCACTTCCTTCACATATATCCTGGCAAGATGATCTAGAGAGAAATCCTCTCTAATAGCGATGAAGTGTGCAGACTTTGTAAGATGATCAACTATGACACAAATAGCATTATTGCCTTTGGATGTTTTAGGAAGTCCGATGACAAAGTCCATAGTGATGTTTTCCCATTTACATTTGAGTATGGGTAATGGTTATAACATCCCATTAGACTTCTATCTCTCAGCTTTAACTTGTTGACAAACCAAGCATCGAGAGACATATTCAGCAACATCTCTTTTCATGCCATCCCACTAGAAGTACTCTTTCAGGTCCCTATACATCTTCATGCTTCCAGGATGAATAGAGAATGAAGAACTATGAGCCTCATCTAGCAACTCCTTCTTTAATTCGGGTATGGGAAGAACACAAAACCGATTCCTGAACATTATTATCCCATCACAATCAAGGTTGAATTCCGGAACATTTCTCACCTTCTTTTGTAACTCAAAATCTTCTTTTTGTACCTCTTTAATCTTCACATGTATAGATGGTTGAACATTCATTTGAGAAAGATATGTTTTTCCCCTTTCATTATAATTCCAAGATCCATCCTTTGTAAATCCATAAATATTGGATCTTTTGTGATCCTCATCATGGATAAACTGGCATGGTCTTGTCGACTTAATGCATCTGCCACCTTGTTTGCTTTCCCAGGGAGGTAATGAATTGAGGAGTCGTAATCCTTAATCAGCTCCAACCATCTTCTTTGGCACATATTTAGCTCCTTTTGTGTGAAAATATACTTTAAACTTTTATGATCTGTATAAATATCACACCTTTCACCGTAAAGGTAATGCCTCCAAATCTTTAACACAAAGATTACGGAAGCTAATTCCAAATCATGAGTTGGGTAATTTTGCCCATGTATTTTCAACTGTCGTGAGGCATAAGCTATCACCATATCATTTTGCATAAGAACACACCCCAATACCTTCTAGGATGCATCACTGTAGATCACAAACCTTTCTCCACTACAAGGCAGTGTGAGTACAGGTGCACTGGACAACCTTCTTTTCAACTCCTTGAAATTCTCTTCACATTCCTCCGTCCAAACAAACTTAACTCCTTTTCTGAGTCAACTGGGTGAGTGGATTATATAATCATGAGAAATATTTCACAAAACGTCGATAATATCCATCCAAACTAGGAAAACATTAGATCTCAGTTACTGTTGTTGGTCTCGACCATCTTTCGATAACCTCTGTTTTTGCTGGATCCACAAATATCCCCTCTTTTGAGATTATGTGACCCAAAAAATGAAACTTTTTGAAGCCAAAATTCACACATTGTAAATTTGGCATAAAGAATCTCCTATCTCAGGGTCTTCAATATAATTCTCAAGTGATCTTCATGTTCTTCCTTGCTCTTTGAATAGACAAGAATATCGTCTATAAAGACTACCACAAACTGATCAAGATAGTCTCTAAAGACTCTATTCATTAGATCCAGGAAGATAGAAGGGGCATTAGTAAGACCAAATGGCATCACTATAAATTCATAGTGTCCATACCTTGTACGGAAATCCATCTTTGGTATATCCTCCCTTTTGAACCTTAATTGATGATACCCTGAACGAAGATAAATCTTGGAAAAGTATTGAGCTCCGCGTAGTTGGTCAAATAAGTCATCAATGCATGGGAGAGGATATTTTTTCTTGATAGTGATCTTGTAAAGTTCTTGATAATCAATGCAAAGTCCCATTGATCGATCTTTCTTCTTAAAAAACAGAACAGGTGCTCCCCATGGTGACACACTTGGGCGTATGAACCCCTTATCAATATTCTCTTGGAGTTTCTTCTCTAATTCTTGCAACTCAATTGGGGCCATTCTATAAGGTGTCTTTGAAATAGGAAAAGCACCTGGTACAAGTTCTATTGAAAACTCAACTTCAAGATTTGGTGGAAGACCCGGTAATTCCTCCGGAAAGACATCATCAAACTCCCGTAAAATGGGCATATTCTTAATCATGAGTTTCTCACCAAACATTTGAGATAAATAACCTTCATTTATTGGAATCTAGACCCATAAGATGGAAGAAATATCCACTGTAAGGTTATGTTCATCCTTGTATTGATAGATGATCATATATTGATCTGGAATATGAAATGTCACTTCCCTTATTTGGAAATTGATATGATCTCAATATAAAGAAAGAAAATCCATGCCAAGAATAACAAAAAATTCCACTATAGGAAGGATCACAAGATTTTCAGGAAGCACTTTCCCACAAACTTCGATCGGAGAAGAATTATAAACTTTTGATGCGACTGTTGTTCCATTAGGGTTTGTCACAGCTAACTCGACATCTAATTGTTGAGGTAATATGGTGATATCCTTAGAAAATTCTTCAGAAATAAAATATTGGATGGATCTAGAATCAAATAAAACATTTTTTACTTTAGAGTGGATGGTAAGTGTACCTTTCACCACATCATTATCGTACTCTACATCCCTGATAGAAATTGCATGTTACATTCCTTTGTCTTTAGCCTTAAGAGTTTGTTGACGTTGACCATCATCATCAACCCTTGGATTTGGGAATTGATTGGCATAATGCCCCATCTCCTTGCACATGAAACATTTAAGTGTAGTAGGTTCATTCTATGTGTCCCTTCCTTTGTTTGCATCATTAGACATCTTCTTCCCATCATTGCGGCATTCAAATGCCCAATGACCTACTTTTCCACATTTGAAACATTTACTTGTCCCTTTAAGACAACTCCCTCCATATTTCATTCCACACATTGAGCATAAGGGAAATCTCATCTTCTTTTCAGTGTGATCTTTAGATTTTCCATTGAATTCCATTTTCCTCTTCTTATCAAAACCATATGACTGATGGGTTACTCCAATCTCCATCTCGACTTTGAGAGCACATCGAACTATTTCCTCATAGCTATTGAAGTCCCTTATGGCTAACTCCCTTCGAGGACTTGGTTTTAAGACACTAAAGAATCGATCGATCTTACTCTCTGGTTGGATAATAATACCAGAAGCGTACCTTGCAAGTCTTGTAATTTTTGCTTCATATGTGCCAACAGATTCATCATCCTTTTCCTTTAGTTCGAGAAACTATTTCTCTATCTTTGTTCGGAGAATACGATGGAAGTAGTTATTGAAAAATAAGTTCTTGAACTAGTCCCATTCCACAGACTAAATTTTATCCCTTTTGCTCATATTCTTAATAATATTCCACCATTGATCAGCATCTCCATCCAAATGATACACTTCTAGGATGAATTTATCATGTTCAGAACATTGAAGAACTGAAAATATCTTTTCAGTAGTACTAATCCATCATTCAGCAACTAATGGTTTAGTAGACCTGCTGAAAGAAGGTGGACCCTGCCTCATTAAGTATTCAACAGAATGTCGCTCCTTACTTTGCTCGTTTGGAAGCCCTGCATGATTCATAGCTTGAGAAGGTTGTGTGAGCATGGCTACAAGATTTTTCATTCCAGATCCCATAACATTTGGTTGCTCAGGGGGACAATCATTGCATTGCCCGTCACATTCTGCATTAACACGGTTCTTTCGGGTTCCAGCCATTGACTAAAACCAAGAAGAATATTGTGAGAAACACTAATTATAATAGGAAAACATAATCAAGAATAAAATTTCACACTTAAGGTCTTATCATAGGTTGTTCATGGCCATTTCTAAAACACTAAGATTGTGTTTTATGCTTAGACTTATCCTTAGAAATATTACTAAGTCTTTCACATCCTAGTTTTCAAAGGTTGACTATACCTTTCCTCTGATACCAACTATAACGACCCATAAATTATATACATTGTTATTACTTCAGAATTCAAGCACACTTATTACAACATATAACAAAACTGGGAAAGGACCGTATAGGTATAGTGTCTTTAGAAACTGGGAAACAGAATCAACTGGTTCATAAAGCATCTACTTTGCCTCCCATTCATTTCATAAAATCTAGAGTCCCTTTATGGAATATCCTACTTAATAACCATCTTCCTGATCGGGGGAAATAAAACATACAAAAGGGTGA
This sequence comes from Viscum album, assembly GCA_963277665.1. Classification (NCBI taxonomy): domain Eukaryota; kingdom Viridiplantae; phylum Streptophyta; class Magnoliopsida; order Santalales; family Viscaceae; genus Viscum; species Viscum album. The sequence continues at coordinate 884,284,980 of OY728139.1, read as the reverse complement.
GCTCAAATGCTCAGTAAGGGTAAACAAAAAAAATATCAATCACATCATATACATAAGAACATAACTTTTAGAAATCTTAACCTGCAAATGAAATCATAATTTCATAACTTGGGATAAATCATAGAAGTGAAATGTACTCTGAATAGTCATAACTTAAAACATGAAACTTTGTGGCATACAAACATAATAATAAAGAATCATTTCTTATTAGTCAAGACTCATTTCCAAGACTATCATAGTGGACAAAGTCCATTTCTGAACCAAGTTCACTCCTTGTTTCAGTCCTACTTCACTGAACCGGTTTAACCTGCCGTTCCAGCCAGGTCTATCTCATGAGATATAAAATCTTTACCCAATGAATTGGTGGGATATATAGGTCCCACCAATCTCATAATGATACCATTCTTATGTGTGCCACAAAATCATAAATCATACATCATTGCATAACCCATGTAATAAAACTAGGAGTCTTAAAAAACATGACATCATAAAACAATTCATATAAGATAAAGGAAATCATAAAAATAATTCCATCACAACATAATCAAATCAATGTAATAATAGGGACAGAAACATCACCCTATATTATCTTAGATGGAAAATAATTTTGGTAAAACACTTGAACTCCATTCTTGAGGAAAATATCCTTTCTACTTCAAAAACACTTTTCCTTTCTTAAGATGTCATAAAATTCTAAACTAAAAAAAGTTGATTAAAAATAAACATGAAAATTTGTAAAGGAAGATTCTTGGAAATAATGTTTTAAAAATCCATTATTGTCGTATAAGTTAAAAAAACATTCTTCTCGTACTTTTGTCGGAAAAGTCAAAAAGTACCTCGCACGAAAAATGACAAAAGATTCCATTAATATCATTTACTAAAAACTCACCGAAGTGTAAAATTGGATTTAAAAAATTTTAGGTGGATGGAAATAATATTACATATTGATGAAACATGGATGTGGATGATAAAATACACCCTAGTAAATTTTAAAGTATAAACAATCTCGGATAAAAATGAGATTGTGATATTTCTCTTACCTTAGGTCTGATATGCTTCATAAGTGTCCGAAAATCCTGTATAATGATTTAAATAATGTTATTTACTTATTCCAGAATCATACTTATTGTTATGATATCATATATGGTCATATTCTTAGATTCTTATTAGTAATATTTCATTACAACTTGTTATTCGGGCGTTTACTACTTTTTGTTCTTATGCATGTTTTGTCAAATAAATTCTTATTATTATATTTAGGTTATAGATACCTCATTTCCAGAATTTTATTAGTGTAATATATATCATATTTATTCATTCAATTAATTTATATAATCATTATGCAATTAAGATCATGTACAATGATCGCATCACATCGTGGAGACGGTATTCCGTACGAACGCAGGAGCGATGATATCGTTCCCATGATCATGGAATTGTATTGTAGTGTATGTATACTATTTAAGAATAAATATCACTTTAAAATAATCATATATAGTCATTATTTACACCATTATACCCATCCAAGTAAGGTGGTGGTGGAAAATAGATTACACCATGGCGTGGAGACGGTATTCTGTACGTACGCACGCGCAGTGATTTCATTTTCCGTAGGATGGATAGATGGTGAAATATGATTGTTTCATACATATAATAACATATAAGTATATGAGTGATACTGATGTTATTACTTCATAATGAAAAAACTAAAGAAGAATAAGTGGAAGAAGAAATAAATATGAAGGAATCGTTAGCAGACATTACCTCTTCTTTGAAGTTCTTCTTTGAGACATCCTTTTAGGGAACTAAAATTGGTCTTTGAAGAAAACCAGGACCTCTAGAATGTCTCTAGGGATGTGGTGAAGAGAAATTGGTAGGGGTTGGCCGAGCATGAAGGCTCAATGTGGTGTGAGGAAGATGTGGAGGAGGTTCCCTATTATAAGGGAGGAGAGGGGCTTCTCTGGAAAAACTAAAAATATTATTTTATTATAAAGTCATGTTCAGTTTTAAATAGCTCAAAATTGATTTATTTCGAATATAAGGTAGGGATGGGTAGAAATCCTCTCATCCAATTTAATTTAGGCAAGTTTAGGTTCCTATTTTAACCTTATCATTTAGATATAACATTAAGTTAAATAATTTTACTTTTACCGTGTCTTCTTGTGTTCTTATAATATAAGGTTAATAAATTTACAATAAGAAGAAAAACGAACCCCAAGTTTTTTATTATTAATATATATAACCTCATCTAAGACATTTGGGAGAAAATTAGATTTTTAGGATTAAAATAACAATTACTAATATAATATTTGTTTTAAAAACTATTTTATGTCAATTTTGACACTATTTAGTAATTGATTTTTGTGAAACTCCTAACAAAATGATTAGTTCGAACAAAGTTAATTAAATCAATACTAACATGTAATATTGACCTTTAAAATTAGGGAAATTCATAAAAAGTCTCAAATTACATTTATTTTGGTATTTATGACATCAATTATGTCAATATTTCATTAATAATGTAATTACTACATCATCGTTGTGTCATAAATAAATTAAATTATTTAATGTCTAAAAATTACAAATAAAATACCATTATGTAGTAAATATTTTTTTATTTCTAATGAATATTTATAGTTGAATTTATCTTATGTATAACCATATACTACAAATTGTTTACTTATTAATCATTGATTTTAACTATTTTAACCCTTCTTTAAATAAATTAATAATAAATGTCCTAATCTAATCCAAGTGGGCCTAAATGGTCATATTTTATTTCTAATGATGTTTTGGTCGAATTACACTTATCCAATTGAATTAGGACATGTGTAAGGGTAATAATAATATCATTTTTACCCTTAATTACCCTATTTACTTTTAATAGTGGTAAATAAAAGTAAAAAGTTACTAATCACCAAAAATTATTTTCATCTCATTGAACCACATTTTAATTACTGCCATCAACTGTGTCTCTCGGATTTTTGAAATTCCACTCACAGAAGTGGTAAAATTATGTTTTATGAAAAATTCAGTATTTTAACTACCACTTAGTGGTTTCACTATTCATCAAAAATTAAAAGTTTTCAGAAAAATACCAAAATATTACCCTAGGATAATTTTGATATTCCGAATCCAAAAATGAAGTCCATTTTGAAAAATAAAATTTATAATATTTCCAAAATTGGTTATTACTATCCATAACGGCTAGTTTTAATAATATTTGAACAGCATATCATTGTTTAGGGAAACTCGGTATTGCATACGATGCAAGCTATCGAGGAAGGTCGCGATTGCGTGTAAAGCAAGCCAAGCTAGTGTTGAGTGTAGTGAAATATTCCTTTTAAGATTTATAAAAACAAAAATATTTCTCATAAAAGTCTCGGGTGTTACATTCTACCCCCTTAAAATGAATTTCGCCCTCAAAATTCATCACATTGTAACGAACAGATGAGGATACCTTTCCCTCACCATATCCTCAAGCTCCCATGTAGCTTGTTCTAATTGGGGGTTCTTCCATAAAACTTTCACCAATCGAGTGGTCTTGTTTCGTAGGAGTTTTTCGCTTCGATCCCGAATCTCTATCGGTTGTTCTTCATAAGAAAGATCTTGCTCCAGCGGTACAACTTCTGAGATGAGTACATGTGAAGGATCATGTATGTACATTCTCAGGAGAGATACATGGAACACATTGTGAACTTGAGAAAGATTCGGTGGAATCTCCAATCGGTAAGCTCCCTTCCCAACACGATCCAGTATTTCGAAAGGACCGATATATATAGGGCTCAACTTCCCCTTCTTTCCAAATCTCATAACCCTCTTCCAGGGAGATATTCGCAAGAACACTTTATCACCCACTTCAAACTCTAGGTCTTTTCTTTGGCTGTCGGAATAACTTTTCTGTCGACTCTGAGCTGCTCTTATGTGTTGTTGAATAGATCTGACCTTTTCTTCCATTTTATCAACGAGATCGGGTCCTAATAGCTTTCTTTCCCCAACTTCATCCCATCAAGTTGGAATCCTGCATTTCTTTCCTTAGAGAGCTTCATAAGGAGCCATCTGAATACTGGAGTGAAAGCTATTATTATAAGAAAATTCCACTAAAGGTAGGTGTTGTTCCAAACCACCTTTGAAATCCATAGAGCAAGATCTCAACATATCTTCTAGAGTTTCAATTGTTCTCTCAGACTGACCGTCTGTCTGAGTAAGATAAGCAGTGTTGAAACTCAACTCTGTATCGAGAGTATGCTGAAGACTTCGCCAGAACTTTGAGGTAAACCTCGGATCCCGATCAGATATAATAGAAAGTGGTACTCCATGCAATCTTACCACTTCCTTCACATATATCCTCGCAAGATGATCTAGAGAGAAATCCTCTCTAATAGCGATGAAGTGTGCAGACTTTTTTATATGATCAACTATGACCCAAATAGAATTATTGCCTTTGGATGTTTTAGGAAGTCTGGTGACAAATTCCATACTGATATTTTCCCATTTCCATTCGGGTATGGGTAATGGTTGTAACATCCCCTTAGAATTCTGTCTCTCAGCTTTAACTTGCAAACAAACCAAGCATCAAGAGACATATTCAGCAACATCTCTTTTCATGCCATCCCACCAGAAGTACTCATTCAGGTCCCTATACTTCTTCGTGCTTCCACGATGAATAGAGAATGAATAACTATGAGCCTCATCTATCAGCTCCTTATTTAATTCGGGGATGGGAGGAACAAAAACCCGATTCCTGAACTTTATTATCCCATCACAATCAAGGTTGAATTCAGGAACATTTCTCACCTTCTTTTGTAACTCGACATCTTCTTTCTGTGCCTCTTTAATCTTCACATGTATAGATGGTTGAACATTCATTTGAGAAAGATTCGATTTTCCCCTTTCATTATTATTCCAAGATCCATCCTTTGTAAATCCATAAATATTGGATCTTTTTTGATCCTCATCATGGATAAACTGACATGGTCTTGTCGACTTAATGCATCTTCCACCTTGTTTGCTTTCCCAGGGTGGTAATGAATTGAGCAGTCATAATCCTTAATCAGCTCTAACCATCTTCTTTGGCACATAATCTGTTCCTTTTGTGTGAAAATATACTTTAAACTTTTATGATCAGTATAAATATCACACCATTCACCATAAAGGTAATGCCTCTAAATCTTTAATGAAAAGATTACCGCATCTAAATCCAAATCATGAGTTTGGTAATTTTGCTGATGTATTTTAAACTGTCGTGAGGCATAAGCTATCACCATATCATTTTGTATAAGAACACACCCCAATACCTTATTGGATGCATCAATGTAGATCACAAACCTTTCTCCACTACAAGTCAGTGTGAGCACAGGTACACTGGATAACCTTCATTTCAACTCCTAGAAATTCTCTTCACATTCCTCCGTCCAAACAAACTTAACTCCTTTCCGAGTCAACTTGGTGAGTGGATTAGATAATTGTGAAAAATGTTTCAAAAAACTTCAATAATATCCAGCCAAACCATGAAAACATCGGATCTCAGTTACTGTTGTTGGTCTCGACCATCATTAGATAACCTCTATTTTTGCTGGGTCCACAGATATCCACTCTTTTGAGATTATGTGACCCAAAAATGAAACTTTTTGAAGCCAAAATTCACACTTGGTAAATTTGGCATAAAGTTTCTCCTTTCTCGGGGTCTTCAATATAATTCTCAAGTGATCTTCATGTTCTTCCTTGCACATTGAATAGACAATAATATCGTCTATAAAGACTACCACAAACTGATCAAGATAGTCTCTAAAGACTCTATTCATTAGATCCATGAAGATAGCAGGGGCATTAGTAAGACCAAATGGCATCACTATAAATTCATAGTGTCCATACCTTGTACAAAAAGCCGTCTTTGGTATATTCTACCTTTTGACCCTTAATTGATGATACCCTGAACAATGATCAATCTTGGAAAAGTATTGAGCTCCGCGTAGTTGGTCAAATAAGTCATCAATGCGTGGAAGATGATATTTGTTCTTGATAGTGATCTTGTTATGTTCTTGATAATCCATGCAGAGTCTCATTGATCCATCTTTCTTATTTACAAACAGAACTGGTTCTCCCCAAGGTGACGCACTGGGGCGTATGAACCCCATATCAATATTAACTTGGAGTTGCTTCTTCAATTCCAGCAACTCAATTGGGGCCATTCTATAAGGTGTCTTTGAAATAGGCAAAGCACCCAGTATGAGTTCTATTGAAAACTCAACATCACGATTTGGTGGAAGACCTGGTAATTCCTCCAGAAAGACATCATCAAACTCCAATACAATGGGAATATTCTTAATCGTGAGTTTCTCACCAACCATTTGAGATAAATTACCTTCATTTAGTGGAATCAAGACCCATAAGATGGAAGAAATTTCCACTGGAAGGTAATGTTCATCCCTGCATTGATAGACGGTCATAGATTGATCTGGAATATGAACTGTCACTTCCCTTCTTTGGCAATTGATATGATATCCATATAAAGAGAGCCAATCCATGCCAAGAATCACCTCAAATTCCACTATAGGAAGGATTACAAGATTTACAGGAAGCACTTTCCCCCAAACTTTGATCGGAGAAGAATTATAAATTTTGATGTGACTGTTGTTCCATTAGGGGTTGTCACAGCTAACTCAACATCTAATTGTTGAGGTAATACAGTGATATCATTAGAAAATTCTTCAGAAATAAAAGAGTGGGTGGATCCAGAATCAAATAAAACATTTTCCACTTTAGAGTGGATGGTAGGTGTACCTTTCACCACATCGTTATCGTACTCCACATCGCTGATAGAAATTGCATGTGACTTTCCTTTGTCTTTAGCCTAAAGTGTTTGGTGACGTCGACCATCATCATCATCCCTTGGATTTGGGCATTGATTGCCATAATGCCCCATCTCCTTGCACTTGAAAAATTGAAGTGTAGTAGGTTCATTCTGTGTGTCCCATCCTATGTTTGCATCATTAGACATCTTCTTCCCATCATTGAGGCATTCAAATTCCCGATGACCTTCCTTTCCACATTTGAAACATTTACTAGTCCCTTTCAGACAACTCCCTCCATGTTTCTTTCCACACTTTGAGGATAAGGGAAAGCTAATCTTCTTTTCAGTGTGCTCTTTAGATTTTCCTTTGAATTCCATTTTCCTCTTCTTATCAAACCCATATGACTGATGGGTTACTCCAATCTCCATCTCGACTTTGAGATCACATCGAACGATTTCCTCGTAGCTATTGAATCCCATTATGGATAACTCCCTTCAAAGACTTGGTTTTAAGCCAATAAAGAATCAATCGATCTTATTCTCAGGTTGGATAATAATACCAGAATCGTACCTTGCAAGTCTTGTAAAATTTGATTCATAAGTACCAACAGATTTATCATCCTTTTGGTTTAGTTCAAGAAACTCTTTTTCCATTTATTTTCAGAGAATACGAGGGAAGTACTTATTGAAAAATATGTTCTAGAACTTGTCCCGTTCCATGGACTCAATTTCATCCCTTTACCTCGTATTCTTAATAAGATTCCACCATTGATCAGCATCTCCTTCCAAACAATACACTACTAGGATGAATTTATCATGTTCAGAACATTGAAGAACTGAAAATATATTTTCAGTAGAACTAATCCATTGTTCAGCAAATAATGGATCAGTAGACCCGCTGAAAGAAGGTGGGCACTGCCTCATGAAGGATTCAACAGAATGTTTCTCCTTCCTTTGCTCGTTTGGAATTCATGTATGATTCATAGCTTGAGAAAGTTGTGTGAGCATGGCTACAAGATTTTTCATTCCAACTCCCATAATGTTTGGTTGCCCAAGGGGACAGTCATTGCATTTCCCGTCGCATTCTGCATTAACACGGTTCCTTCGGGTTCCAGCCATTGACTAAAACCAAGAAGAATAGCGTGAGCAACACTAATTATAATAGGAAAACCACATAATCAAGAATAAAATTTCACACTTAAGGTCTTATCATAGGTTGTTCATGGCCATTTCTAAAACACTAATATTGTGTTCTATGCTTAGACTAATCCTTAGGATTCTTACTAAGGCTTTCACATCCTAGTTTCCAATGTTTGACTATACATTTCCTATGATACCAACTATAACGACCCATACTTTACATACATTGTTATTACTTAAGAATTGAATCAAACTTATTACAACATATAAAAAAACTAGGAAAGGACCGTATAGGTATAGTGTCTTTAGAAACTGGGAAACATAAACAATTGGTTCATAAAGCATCTACTTTTCCTCCCATTCATTTATTCATATCTAGAGTCCCTTTTTGGCATATTCTACTTAATAACATTATACCTGACCTGGGGAAATAAAACATACAAAGGGTTAGCTCAAATTCTCAGTAAGGGTATACAAAAGAAATATCAATCACATCATATACATAAGAACATAACTTTTAGAAATATTAACCTGCAAATGAAATCATAATTTCATAACATGGGATAAATCATAGTAGTGAAATGTATTCCCAATAATCATAACATAAAACATGAAACTTTGTGGCATACACATATAATCATAGAGAATCATTTCTTATTAGTCAAGACTCGTTGCGAAGACTATCTTAGTGGACAAAGTCCATTTCTGAACCGAGTTCACTCCTCGTTTCAGTCCTGCTTCACTAAACCGGTTAACCAGCCGTTCCAGCCATGTTTATCTCATGAGATATAAAATCTTTACCCAATGCATTGGAAGGAGATATAGGTCCCAACCATCTCATAATGATACCATTATTATGTGTGCCACAAAATCATAAAGCATACATCATTGCATAACCCATGTAATAAGAATGGGATTCTTAAACAACATGACATCATAAAAAAATTCATATAAGATAAAGGAATTCATAAAAATAATTCCATCACAACATAATCAAATCAATGTAATTAAAGGGATAGAAACAGAACCCTATATTATCTTATATGGAAAATAATTTTGATAAAACACTTGAACACCATTCTTGAGGAAAATATCCTTTCTACTTCAAAATCACTTTTCCTTTATTAAAATGTCAAACAATTCTAAACTAAAAAAAGTTGATTAAAAATAAACTTGAAAATTTGTAAAGTAAGCTTTTAGAAATAATGTTCTAAAAATCCATTCATTTCGTATAAGTTAAAAAAACATTCTTCTAGTACTTTTGTCGGAAAAGTCAAAAAGTACCTCATACGAAAAATGACAAAAGATTCCTTTCATATCTTTTACTAAAAACTCACCGAAGGGTAAAATTGGATTTAAAAAATTTTAGATGGATGGAAATAATATTACATATTGAGGAAACATGTATGTGGATGATAAAATACACCCTAGTAAATTTCAAAGTATAAACAATCTCGGATAAAAATGAGATTGTGATATTTCCCTTACCTTAGGTCCGATTTGCTTCGTAAGTGTCCGAACCTCCTGTATAATGATTTAAATAATGTTATTGACTTATTAAAGAATCATACTTATTGTTATGATATCATATATGGTCATATTCTTAGCTTCTTATTAGTAATATTTCATTACAACTTGTTATTCGAGTGTTTATTAATTTTTGTTCTTAAGCGTGTTTTGTCGAATAAATTCTTATTCATCTACTTATGTTATAGATACCTCATTTAAAGAATGTTATTAGTGTAATATATATCATATTCATCCATTCAATTCATTTTTATAATCATTATGCAATGAAGATCATGTAGAATGAGTCGCATCACATTGTGGAGACGGTATTCCCTACGTAATCATGAGTGATGATATCATTTCCATGATCATGAAATTGTATTGGAGTGAATGTATACTATTTAAGAACCAATATCACTTTAAAATAATAATATATAGTTATTATTTACACCATTATACCCATCCAAGTAAGGTGGTGGTGGAAAATAGATTACACCACGACGTGGAGACGGTATTACATACGTACGCACGCGCGGTGATTTCATTTTACGTAGGATGGATAGATGGTGAAATAGGGTTGTTTCATACATATAATAATATATCATTATATGAGTGATACTGATGTTATTACTTCATAATTAAACAACTAAAGAAGTAGATGTGGAAGAAGAAATAAAGATGAATGAATCGGTAACAGACATCACCTCTTCTTTGAAGTGCTTCTTTGAGACCTGCTTTTAGGGCACTAAAATTTGTCTTTTAAGAAGACAAGGACATCTAGGATGTCTCTAGAAAAGTGGAGAGGAGAAATTGGCAGGGGTTGGCCGAGCTTGAAGGCTCAATGGGGTGTGAGGAAGAGGGGGGGGGGGGAGGTGACCTTTTATAAGGGAGGAGAGGGGCTTCTTTGAAAAAACTAAAAATATTATTTTATTATAAAGTCAAGTTCTGTTTTAAATAGCTCCAATTTGATTTATTTATAAGATAAGGTGGGGATGGGTTGAAATAATCTCATCCAATAGAATTTATACATGTTTAGGTTCCTATTTTGACTTTATCATTTAGATTTATCATTAAGTTAAATAATTTTACTTTTACCGTGTCTTCTTGTGTTCTTATACTGTAAGGTTAATAAAATTACAATAAGCAGCCAAACGAACCCCATGTTGTTTATTATTAATATATATAACCGTATCTAAGACATTTGGCTGATCCTTAGATATTTAGGAATAATATAACAATTAATAATATAATATTTGTTTTAAAAACTATTTTATGTCAATTTTGACACTATTTAGTAATTAATTTTTGTGAAAATCATAGAAGAATGATTAGTTCGAAAAAAGTAAATTTATTCAATAATAACATGTCATATTAACCTATAAAATTAGTTTAATTCATAAAAAGTCTCAAATTACATTTATTTTGGTATTTATAACATCAATTATGTCAATATTTCATTAATAAGGTAATTACTGCATCATCTTTGAGTCATTAATATATTAAATTATTTAATGTCTAAAAATTACAAATAAAATACCATTATGTAGGAAATAATTTTAGTTTTCTAATTAATATTTATAGTTGAATTTATATTATGTATTACCTTATATTAAAAATTATTTACTTATTAAACTTTGATTTTAACTATTTTAACCCTTCTTTAAATAAATTAATAATAAATGTCCTAATCTAATCCAAGTGGGCCAAGATGGTCATAGATTATTTCTAAGGTTGTTTTTGGTCGAAGTACACTTATCCAATAGAATTAGGACATGTGTTAGGGTAATAATAATATCATTTTTACCCTTAATTACCCTAATTACTTTTAACCGTGGTAAAGAAAAGTAAAAAGTTACTATTCACCAAAAATTATTTTCATCTCATTGAACCACATTTTAATTACTGAAATCAACCATGTCTCTTGGATTTTTGAAATTCCACTCACAGAAGCGGTAAAATTAAGTTTTATGAAAAATTCAGTTTTTTAACTACAACTTAGTTGTTTCACTATTCATCAAAAATTGAATGTTTTCAGAAAAATACCAAATTTTCACCCTAGGATAATTTCGATATTCCGAATCCAAAGATTAATTCCATTTTGAAAAAGAAAATTTATAAAATTTCAAAAAGTGGTTATTACTATTCATAATGGCTTGTTTTAATAATATTTTAATATCATATCATTGTTTAGTGAATCTCGGTATTGCGTACGATGCAAGCTATCATGGAAGGTCGCGATTGTGTGTAAATCAAGAGAATATAGTGTTGTGTGTAGTGAAAGATTCTTCTTATGATTTATAAAAACAAAAATATTTCTCATAAAAGTCTCGAGTGTTACAATTATTTCACATCTTATTATGACTAATCTCCATAATACTACACCATGTCATTTTGTTGAATGTCTGATAGCATATTATTATCATTATCTATGTTTCCAACCATATTTGGAATACATGGAACTAATTATACAGGTTAATGAAGATAAAATAAATAATATAATGGATGAAACATATATTAAGTTTATTAATCATCCTTATAAATGAATTTCATTATAAGGTGTATCATTAAGAATTTTTTTAGTCAATATTGATGCTACACATTTCTGATTTTTTGGTATCATTTATTACGAAAACATAACCATCATGAATTTATTAATTTATATATTAAAGAAATATGATATATATTAGAATAAATATTAGTGGCTGACAATGCTTTGTCATTGACGACATAAAATATTTAATGCATAGAATGATGTATCATTGTTTGTTCCATGATAATATTACTACTAATTTTATGATTTCATTTATATTTATTAAATATAGAAGATCCCCTTGTTGTGATTTTAAACTAAAACATAATTCTGGTTAGTTGAAAGAAATTTTTAATATATTATTATTATTCATTTGGTAGAAGTTATTCTAGATGATGGGGGGATAATGTTGATAATGTTGAAATTTAATGGGCTTTTACTTAAACGGCATGAATTTAGATGAGGGTGGTGGTTGCATTATAGTGGAATTTTTTAACCTTTATTTTATATTTATTATCAATGATTATTATTTCATATGATCTATTTTCATGATTTATTTAATTATCTATTATGTGTTAATAGTGTTTCATTTCCTTATAATAGGGTTTTTTTATTAATTCCCTATAGTTATGGAATTGTAATTAAGTAATAAAATACTTTTATAAGGATTTTATATAAAAATTTATTGATTATTGATGAATTTAATTATTGAGAAAGGATATAAAAAAATAATTATAATTTTCCATAAAAGTACATTGGTTTTATATGTTTATTATAAATAATAACATATCATTTTCAATTGTATATTATTAAAAGACTTTTATATGATTATTAATATGTTATTAGTGTTGGTATAAAACATAATGACTATTTTCTTAGAACATATTTGTTTCATAGCCTATAGTAATGGTATCTAAGATTCCTTGGGGGAAGATAGTTATCAATCTAGCATTGGGAAATGAAGTTTCCTTTAGAACAGTTATCTGATAAATATTCATTATATAGTTCTATTATTATGATCATTAATCCAATTTGAATAATTCTAATGATTCGTATATTTATCTCTTATTTTTGTGTGTTCCCCCAATATCATGGTTATCATTGTTGAGAATTTTTAACTACCTGTCAACCCCACTTTCTCTTCCTGATGTAGTATACAAATGTTATATCCTATCTATTATAGATTAAAATTATAGGATATTTACACCCATTTTTTATAATGTCTCTAGGTTGGTATTTACGTTTATATAGGTGATGTGGATATGTTTCCCAAATCAACACTTCCATATCTAGTGCTAAAAAACACATCAAACAACACATATCATACAAATTGTGATGAAACTATCATGATTTTACATAACTTTCAAATGTTCAACATTATATCTCAAAAATAATATAAAAATCCTATAAATGTATGGCCTACTATCTTTAAGGATCATCCACAGATGAAACATATTTTTCAATACCCTTGAATATTTCGCTAAAATCAAACAGCACTCAACACCCTTCTAGAATGTTTATAAGTTACACAGATCAATATATGCAGTGGAATGCAAACATATCAAAATGGTCATATTAAACTATTAGGGAGGGTAAAATGAAAAAAAATTATTCAAGTTTTATTGAATATGAATAAGATAAATCATGTTTCTGGTAGAAATATAATATTAAAATGAACATTGAACAATACAGTTTTTTCATAAGATATAATAGAATGACTTTTAGTCACAAATAATTTAAAATATATCATGTTATAGGAGTGTAGAAACACGGTAAAATAGACATGACACATTGTAAAATAACAAATCAATCAAACATTGAAATATTACATAAGAGAAAGAATAATAAAAAGTAATATATCATATTAGGCATTGGTACCTGATTCTCATTAAATTATGGGATTGAGCTACCACCATTATACCATCATAGGGTTTTCATAACGACTAGTTTAGTAACTAGAAATTGGTTTACTACACTTTTGCCCTCATGGAATCATGTTTCAATATGTACACTATCATGATCGTGGAAAAAATACATATACCCTCGTGGGATTTTTCTAATACCCATTTTACCTATTTGATATAATGATATATAAAACATATATCAATTAATTAGAGGGACATACAGTAACCATATGTAACTATATTAAAAACCCTACATATGTGTTCCTATTAATAAAGAAAATTAAAAAATATTCTAATGGAAAATAGATTGGGTATTTTATAAAATAATTAAGATTTTTATACATTAAAAAATAAAAACTATTAGATATATCAATTATAATTAACAACAAAAATGGACGAAAAAATAAAAAGAGTCTTTAGAAAACATCTCTTAAAATTATCGTTAAAATATGAAGTACCATATTACTTTTTGAAATTATATATTTTTTGAAATTGAAAAGAATTCATTTAAATATAACTATTTTGAGTGAAATATTAATAAATAATCCATGAAGGATAGATAAAGGATAAAAAAAGAGAGGTGAAAATATTTTGAATTCATATTCGTTTGAAAAGAATCTTCATTAATGGATCCATGATAAATTAATAATGTTTTCAAAAGAGAGAACTGTTTTTTTAAAAAAATTACTATTTAAAATAATAATAAATAATTGATCACTAAAAAATTATTAATGGTTCCAAAAATAAGAATTCAATTTTTTATAAAAAGTCTTATGCTTAATAATTATCATCAATAATGTGGAATTTGAAAATACATAAAGTTCATCTAAGGGTAATGTAGAGTAGAAGACAAACAATCTGATAAAAAAGACATTTAATATTTTGAAATACCATTATTGAAAACCCAAAATATGAAAGGAATAATAAATAATCCTTATGAAAAGTGAAAAATGGAAAATTTGAGGTCATATATCATAACCGAAAATTGGGTTCTGAAATATAAGGTAGAAAATTTGAATGAAGATAAATTATAGACATAGAAAGAACTTCTTATTTTAAGAGAATGTTAATTATGAATATCATCATCAGAAATTTTAAATAAATTAATATATAAATTTTATTTAACAAAAGGAATTCAGGTTCATGTTTATAATTTCATTATATAATAGAACAAATCTATATTGAAAATTAATATGTATTATATCATCCTTATGACTCAAAATGAGAAGATGGGTTGAGAAAACAACATAAAACTTCTCCATCATTCTAGTTAAATCCAATGAAAGGTATATAATATGATGGATTTGTAACTAACTATATAATATTTATAATAAATGGTATCATGTTATGAATGGGTAGTATATACATAAGAGAATATGAAAAAATCAGGCATATGTAATATATCTCCAAGAAATATATCATATTTTATAGGTATAAAACCCCTTGTAAGTAAAAAAAGGAAATTTTAGTAAATACAACTTCACAATAATAACCTTAAAAAATTCAAGTTAAAAATCTCTAAAAATGGAAAATAATGGAGTTTTGGACATGTAAAGATCTATAATCCTCCAATATATTCTATTAGAGTCAATGTCGTTGTTATGTTTTAGATCTTCTCTTTCCTTTTAAATATTTACCCAAATTATCTTTTAGCACATTAACTCAATACTAACATAAGAATTTCATTTTCATGTCCAAAATTAACATTTAACATATTACCCAATTTTAAAATGATTATTTAAATTATTTGAATAATTTTACCAAAAAATGTTTCTAATAGTGAGAAAAATCGAATATAAAATTTGTGCACATAATTCTTAGAAACCATTTCATTAGAAAGTGTTTTTTTATGTTTACTATATATATAGGATTAAACTATCAATGAATTATATTTTCATTAAATAAATTGGATTATTATGAAATAAATATTGATTATTTGGATTTTAAATCATGTTATTTATTAATTCCTTCAAAATGATATTTTACTAAAAGATAAGTCATAAATTAATTATTTTAAAAAATATTACACAAATCCTTCAACTATTAATCATAGGGTTTATAAATTCAATATATTATTTATTATCCAAATAAACTTCCCTAGTTGGATAAAGTGGTATTTAGAGACA
Source organism: Viscum album (assembly GCA_963277665.1). NCBI lineage: Eukaryota > Viridiplantae > Streptophyta > Magnoliopsida > Santalales > Viscaceae > Viscum > Viscum album. The sequence goes on along the minus strand of OY728139.1, from coordinate 884,268,978 downwards.
TACCTTCCCAACATAATTTTCAAGATCATGTTCCAATCAGAATAAGAATTCCAAAAATAGATGGGAAAAAACATTTCATTTTTATATGATATGAAAAACCCAATCCTATAATTTATTCTCTAATGGTGTCTCTATTTAAAATGAAATGATTATTTTCGTTCAATGATGATATAATTGGTCTAATCTATCACTCATTTAGTATAACATAGTTTGTCCATGGTCATTTTATTATTCAATTTTTAACCTATGTAGTTATATGTTACATACTAAAAATAAATATAATTCCATATTAATTGTTCATAAATAATATGAGAATAAAAAATTAATTTCTTCCAGTAGTTTCATAATTGGAGTTCATCCATAAGGGAAATTACTAATTACAATGTGAAAATAGAATTGAAACTCAACCAACATATTTTTCGTTGATAAAGGCTATTTGTATATCAGCAATAATGGTGTGCACTTTCCACTACCAAATAGGGATGTAATTGTTAGAAAACCACAAAATCTAAACATTACTCAAACATTAATATTTTTTACTATACCAAGACTTATCCTTCCGATTTTCAATAATGTTATCCAATTTTAATATCCAAAAATAACTATACTTGTCCATGCAAATAATTAAAACATTATTTGAAACCAAATGAGATGCTTAAACCCCACACACTAGGATCTGGTGATAAAAATAATTCTATAGGAACTTTCCATTATACAAAGATATATTAACTTATATTTATTTTAAATAATTTTCATATATAAAAAATTAAATCTAAAAAAATATAAAAATACCTATAATTAATGGTTTTGTATCATTGAGGATAAGATAAACATTAACAAATTTTTACAATAATAATCAATATTCTTAAAAAAATTTCATCACTAGTCCCTCAACGAGACTTATCATTTGTTATAATTATTTTCCTAACCCAAGTAATATAACCACAATAATGGGGAAAGACCTAACACATAAAAAATATAAAACATCAAACAATTTAAACAAGGGTTATATTATAGGTAAATGAGAAGTTATTTTCTGGGTGAAATATCTTATCAAAAATAATATGTAATAATTATAATTATAAATATGACATAATAAAATTACCTACAGTCTCAAATAAAAAAATATCATTTCATATGTGGATAAAAACATGAGATATTAAACAGAAGTTATTGATTCATATCACATGAATATAAAATAAAAATATTTTATAATAGAATTAAAATGAAATCATAACCTAATGGAGTGGGAATGACTAATAAAATCTGTAACACCCCAAGCTTCCGTGATACGCTTCTCTTTCAATAATGAAATAACTTGCATTGTACGTAAGTTCGAGTTCTAACACACACCACAACCAATCAAAGTAGACGTTATGAATATTAATACCTACTTTTTGAAATTTTATAAATTTTATCTCTCCAAATGGACTTTGTTTTTGTATTCGTAATATCAGAGTTATCCTATGTTGAATTTTTTGTAATTTTCTGAGAACATCCAATTTTTTATGAATAGTAAACAATACTTAAAAACAACTTTTTTAATCAAAATAATATATAGTGATAAATTATAATATTGATTGGTTTTAAAGTATAATTAGAATATATTTTTACCATTTTATCCAATGGTGGTCATTATAATTAATTTCACTTTGAAATTAGACAAAACAATTTGTCAATCTTTTGATATATATTGTTTCTTAAAAACATGATATTTGTTGTGACAGCAGGAATTAATTATAAAATTAATTAATTAAACTTATATGTTTGCAATTTTTTAAAATATACATCATTTTTGAATTCGGAATATCAATTATAGCTTAGGGTTAAATTTTGGCATTGTTCTGAAAAACTTCAATTTTTGATGAATAGTGAAACCACTACGTGGTAGTTAAAAAACTAATTTTTCGTTTAAATGAAACATTACCACTTCTGTGATTTTATTTTAAAAAATCCAACATTAATGGTTGTCATTAGGAAGAAAAATTTGGTTTAATGGGAATAATATAATTTTTTGTGAATCGTAACTTTTAAGTTTAATTAATCGCGATTAAAGGTAATTAGTGAAATTTAATTTAAAAATGATATTATAAAAATATGAAACTACCTTTACACTTGTCCTAAACCTATGGGATGTGTCATGGCCGACCAAGACAATCCATGGGTCAACTTGGGGACCCCATGGAGCCACTTTGGTAGGAAAATGACATAAATAACTTTTTATTTAATGTTAAAATAAAAATGTCACAAACAAGAGTTGTTTTACTAAAAAAAATTTTAAATTTGGTTATACAAGTCATATTTTTGACTATAAATATTATTTATAAAGATAAAAATATTTCCTACATCATGATGTTTTTTTAATAATTTTTAGACATTAAATAAATTAAATTAGTTCTGACACCATGATGATGTAGTGATTACCTCATTAATTAACGATTTAAATAAAATGAAAATATAATGTAAACTCTAAGACATACACTTATCTAAAACCTATTGGATGAGTATATTTAGAACCTTCATCACCTTATCCTCGAAATATATGTGTGTGGGACCTTTAGAATCCGAAAATGCATTTCTTAATAAAGTAACATTTTAATCTTTCCAAGAGTGCCCCTTCTCTCTTCTTATAAAAGGCCCCCACCACTACCACCTTACTCACACCGTCAAAGCGTTTTGGCCCAGCCAAACTCTACCCAAATACTCTCTAAACATTCCTCCCTTACTCTTATATGCCTCACGTTGGGAAGAAGTCTTCCCAAGGAAGCCTTTGGCTCAAATTTAAAAGAGTTACCCAATTTTAAGGTAATGTCTTCTCTAATGTTGTTTTATTTTATATTGCTTCTACAACCCCTTAAACTATTTTTATTCATTTATTTTTTAACAAAAATAGTATCTAAAATATACTAGGATGTTGTTATGATAAGGATTTTTTTTACACTTACACACATCTTCGTCTAATGGTTAAAGAACATACTGTTTCTGTGGGTGACGAAATACTGCCTCACGAAACGATGATTGTTCAATATTCTTTTAACACCTCTAATGGTGGCCATTTGGATGACAATATTTTCATATATGATATATATATTATTTTTATGTATTTATTATTCTTCTATATTTCTCATTTTTTGGAATAATATATGATTTCTATTATGGGTAAACGCGATAATTTCATTTTAGGAAGTGCGGACTACCACCCCCTCAAAGTGATTTGAATCATTAATGCCATATGTGGGATGTATAAAGGATGGAGTAAATGGTATTATACATTATATTTTACTGGAATTATATTATAACATTAAATAATTATAACTTCATTCCATTAAATAAAAAATAGAAATGAAAGTAGCGTTCATGCGTACGTACGACTTACCGTCTCCATGAACGATGCATTTCATTTCTTACCTCTAAATGTTATGTAATATTATAAATGAATGTATATACTAGATATATATGATGTAGATGACATATAAATCATGAATATAATTATGGATATAATGGATATATTACCACATGAACAAAGTGTAATTATAAGAAGTATATTTTTGGACTCAAGTACCAAAGATCAACAAAACGACTCTTATTAACATAAATAATTACATAATATTAATAACATTGTAATAAGTGATATAAAAGGAATAATTAACCTGAAAATTGTTCTTAAGAAAATATAAATTAACTCTAGTTTATTATTCAGGAGATTAAATAATGATCGAGTCAAGTCAGACACGAGGTAAGTGAACTTCTTAACACCATTTCCATTCTTTGGGTTAATCTCCAACTTTAAAATTATGTCATGATATTATTATGTCCTATCTTGTATTTGTACTTTCTTTATGAGTACATATAGTGAATACACATAATAGATCTATTTTATTTAAAAAACGAACTTTTTAAGGACTGCGTCTCAATCTCCTTTCATTGAAACATATTTTGTTTTATACACAACTTTATTTTATAGAGTGTATAAACCCATTTGAATTTTACGTTTATTCAATTGGAATATTTTTTATACGAAGTGCTTACTAGATGAAAAAAGGGATTGTCTTTATTTGTCGTATGTATGCAGCGACAATGACTTCTCCGCCGCCGTGACCATTATTTGAGGTTTATCTTCCTCTACAATCCATAACTTTTTAAAATGATTTTAAAAAAGAGAGAGAGATTTCTCTAAAATATATGAAAATCCAGTGCAAATGTATACGTATTTAATGCAAGCTTAAAAATGTTTTCATAAAACCCGACTATAATGTGTGGTAGACAGGAAGGGATTGGGCGTGGACCCAACATGGCCTGTAATTAGTCGATCAGTCTCAGAATTAGTTATTTTGTTTTCAGAATATTGCATAATGTTTTCAGAAAAACACTGGAGTATATTCAAGAAATTTTAAACGTAAGTATATTCTAAAAAAATTGCATCGCTAGGTCTCATGAGACAAACTAGTGTCTTGGCACGATTCCTTGACAAAGTCTTATTTGTAGACTTGGCATGAGGCCTTGTCTATGTGGTTATGATAGTCTGATATTATGCATTCCATCATTATAAAAGAGGTTATTGATATTTCATGGGATTATTCGACTAGTAGAATATCCATGTGAGTAAGTAAATGGCATTATTTAATTTTATTTTTTCCATATAATGCTAAAGTTCAAGTTTAAAAAGGATTTTGTTTTAGTTATACATTGCCTTAAATGTTATTGTTTATTTATGAAAGCTTCCGTAATATTATTATCCTTACTGAGCATCTGAGCTCACCCCTTTCAATGTTTTAATATTTTCTAGGATGTGAAGAAGTATTTTATGAATGACCTGCAGGGATAGTCAGAAGGGTATATGAGTGTGGACTATGGAGACTTTGTTATTGTAGTTTTTCACTTTATGATGTAATGTAACATTTATGAATGTATCTAGTATTTCGAAGGCAACTAAACTAATCGGTCTTTCGAGGCTTGATCTTTTGTGATCATGCCAATGTTACGCAATAATGCACTGACTCTGGGTAACTGGGTTCGGGGCGTTACAATTGGTATCAGAGGGATTTTAGTTCTAACCTTGGGAGATAGATTTAGATAAACTCTGATTAGTGCACATAGACTAAAGATAGACTTCGAGGATTAGTATAGAAGAACTTCCTAGAATTTTGTTGTTGTAGAGATTTTTTGAGTTTTCAGAGCAATACATCCCTGTTTGGATACAAGATGGTAGAGGCGGCTCTAGAACAGATGTACCTAGGGGTAAAACCTGAAAACACCGCTTTGAGCTAGACTCGAACGGGAACTGGTGCACGACAACAGGCCTTGATGCACTCTTGGTTACGACACTCCTGGGGGATATGATTAGGATAATTCTCGTTTTCTTTACAAACCACTATGAACGGTTATGAGTATATACATACTCAAAGAAAACATTTTTATGATTATGGATTATATCCATAAATAGTTCAATTTATGTTAAGTATTTTATAAGTATGGAATTATGTATTTTGATTCATAAACTAATCTAGTTTATGCCATTTTTAGAAATGGTGCCTAGTAGAAGGAATGGAAACCGTATCAATGCACGCACTCCGTGTAGGGATTTCCCTCCTGCTCAAGATAATTATTGTGGATCTGAAGATACAACTGGTGCTAATCAACTTATTACCATACTGGGACAACTCACTCAGGTTATGAATAATAACCTTACTCGTATGGAGCACCCTGATCTGCAACGTGGAGGATCAATGTTAGAACGCTTCATGAGGCAAAAACTACCAAAATTTAATGGGGGTACAAATACATTAGTAGCTGAGCAACGGATAAAATCTTTAGGGAAAATATACCATGCTTTGGGGAGTATTGAAAGAAAGAAGGTTGTCATGGAAGTCTACCGCGTCACTGGAGATGGTGATCAGTGGTGGTGGCTGATTCAAAACCCAAAGGAAGATGATGACGTATACAATATGGAATGGAGGAAGTTCAAAGATCTTTTCTTAGAAAAATACTTTCCTTGTGACCATCGAGCAGATATGGAAAGGCAATTTCTGAGTCTGATATAAAAGGAGTATGAGAATTTCGCAAAGTATGAGGCCAACATTACAAGGTTAGTGAGGTATGCTGCAGATTATATACGTAACCCAAGAGGTAAGATTGATCGTTTATTTGATGGATTAAAACCATTTTTCCATCGAGCTTTAGTATCACAATCCCTCTCATCGTACAATGATATTATCTCGTATGCTATCAAGATAGAAAAGGAATTCTCTAAATCTTATGACAATAAAGTAAAGCAAGAGAAGAAGAGAATGGTGGAACAAGAGACAGATAAAGGGAAAAAGGAAAAGAAGGATTTTCTATTATGAGATAATTGTGGGAAGAATCTCCCCAGTACTTGCCTAAAAGGAATGGGAGTTTGTTTTAAATGTGGAGAAAAAGGTCACCAGGCTCGTGATTACAAGGGAAAGAAAGAGGTTATCAATGTTGAATGCTACAACTGTAGGGAAATGGGGCATTATACAAATGAATGTCATAAGCATCAGGAAAACCTACCTCAGAAAAGGCCAAGGGATTAAGGACAATATTATGCTGTTACTACAGTTGAAGTGGAATAATTAATGTATTGGTGCTTTTGGACTCAATGATTATATTCTGGTTATAATAATAATTATATATATATAAGGATTGTACTGCAGTAATTGTTTTTTTCATTAAGGTTTTAATATGATGAAGGTAATCATATTTTTTGTATGTGACAATAAGAGAAAATTTACATTGTTTGGGGAATCTGATGTTACAATTTATTTTGAAATTTATAGACCTTTTAGAGAAGGTCCGGACAGAGGTATTTTGGATAACTATAAATATTGGGATGGATTAAGTTGAACATTGAATAGTATTGTTGAAGGTTAAAACATTTTTGAAGCTTATTTTTGGAATATTATAATACTATATTTTTAGGAAAAGGACAACCTGCAGGGTGGGTCATAACCCGTCATGTCGGACAAAGCTGCAGGAATCGAACCCACAACCATAGTGCGACAGGCCTTTATTACCTACCACTAGCCTACAGGAAGTCCCTGGTTATTACAAAATATTTTTCCTAATCTAAATGGTATGTGTTAATATTTGGAACCTTATAAAATTAGGATAAATAGAATATTTTTGAGTTATATTACCTTTTAGAGTGAAAGATGGGTTTGTGGTAAACATTTATTAAAGAAAGAAAGTCTCCGTGACAAGTATGTATATTCCCTTACGTTCTTAATAAATCTTCTAAATAAATTCCTCAACATTATAAAAGGTAACTTAAAACAAAAACATTGTCGGTTAACTTTTCCAACTGGGGATTCAATGACCGTTTATCCAATCAAAAGTTTGTGATTTTCTTGTGGTTAACATTATCCTAATCCAACTTTCTACAAATATATATCAGACCTTGATGGTTTGTTTTTATTCTATATCCATATTTTCATAGAATCCTAGTATGGGCTATCTCTGGTGACCATTGTACTTATCTTTCTATCGTTTAAAGTTATATTTTTACTAACCTTATTTCCGATGTGGGTTTTCCACAGAGGAATTTTCTATTTTTAACCATTTATATTCAAAGAAAATTTTCAAATTACGAGGATGAAATTTATTGAAGTAGGGAAGAATGTAACACCCCGAGCTTCCACGATACGCTTCTCTTTCAATAATGCAATAGCTTGCATTGTACGTATGTTCGAGGTCTAACACACACCACAACCAATAAAAGTAGCCGTTATGAATAGTAATACCTACTTTTTGAAATTTTATAAATTTTATCTCTCCAAATGGACTTCATTTCTGTATTCAGAATATCAGAGTTATCCTAAGTTGAAATTTTTGTAATTTTCCAAGAACTTCCAATTTTTTATGAATAGTGAAAAATACTTAAAAACATCTTTTTCAATAAAAATAACTTATAGTGATAAATTATACTATTGAGTGGTTTTAAAGTATAATTAGAATATATTTTCACCATTTTATCCAATGGTGTTCATTATAATTAATTTCAGTATGAAATTAGACATAAACAATTGTCAATCTTTTGATATATATTATTTCTTAAAAATATGCTATTCGTTGTGACAGTGTAAATTAATTATAAAATTAATTAATGCAACTTATATGTTTGGAATTTTGTAAAATAGACATCATTTTTTAATTCAGAATATCAATTATAGCTTAGGGTGAAATTTTGGAATTGTTCTGAAAAACATCAATTTTTGATGAATAGTGAAACCACTAAGTGTTAGTTAAAAAACTGATTTTTCGTTTAAATGAAACATTACCACTTTTTTGTTTTTATTTTCAAAAATCCGACATTCATGGTTGTCATTAGGAAGTAAAATGTGGTTCAATGGGATTAAAATAATTTTTTGTGAATAGTAACTTTTAAGTTTAATTAATTACGATTAAATGTAATTTGTGAAATTTAAGGTAAAAATGATATTATAAAAATATGAAAATACCTTTACACTTGTCCTAACCCTATTGGATGTTTCATGGACGACCATGAAAATCCATGGGTCAACTTGGGGACCCCATGGAGCCACTTTGGTAGGAAAATGACATAAATAACATTTTATTTAATTTTAAAATAAAAATGTCACAAACAAGAGTTGTTTTACTAAAACACTTTTTAAATGGGGTTATACAAGTCATATATTTAACTATAAATATTCATTAGAAATATAAATATATTTCCCACATCATGATTTTTTTTTTAATTTTTAGACATTAAATACATTAAATTATTTATGACACTATGATGATGCAACGATTACCTCATTAATTAACTATTTAAATAAAATAAAACGATAATGTAAATCTAAGACATACACTTGTCAAAAACCCATTGGATGAGTATATTTATAACCCTTATCACCTTATTCTCTAAATATATAAGTTTGGGACCTTTGGAATCCGAAAACACATTTCATAATAAAGTAACATTTCAATCTTTCCAAGAGTGCCCCTTCTCTCATCCTATAAAAATCCCCCACCACTACCGCCTTACTCACACCTTAAAAGCCTTTTGGAACAGCCAAACTCTTCCCAAATACTCTCTAAACTTCCCTCCCTTACTCTTAGAAGCCTCACTTTGGGCATAAGTCTTCCCAAAGAAGCCTTTGCCTCAAATTCAAAAGAGTTACCCGATTTTAAGGTAATGTCTTCTCTAATGTTGTTTTGTTTTATTTTTCTTCTCCAACCCCTTAAACTCTTTTTATTAATTTATTTTGTAACAAAACTATTATATAAAATATACTAGGATGTTTTTATGACATTTATTTGGTTTACACTTATAGAAATCTTCGTCTAATGGTTAAATAACATACTGTTTCTGTGGGTGGCGAAATACTGCCTCACGAAATGATGATTGTTCAATATTCTTTTAACACCTCTAATGGTGGCCATTTGGATGACAATATTTTCATATATGATATATATGTTATGTTTATGTTTATATTATGCTTATTTATTTCTCATTTGTGGCATAATTTATGATTTCCATTATGGGTAAACACAATAATTTCATTTTAGGAAGTGCGGACTACCGCCCCCTCAAAGTGATTTGAATCGTTAATTCCATATGTGGCATGTATAAAGGATGGAGTAAATGGTATTATACATTATATTATAGTGGAATTATATTATACCTTTATATAATTATAACTTCATTCTATTAAATACAAAAATAAAAATGAAAGTAGTGTTCATGTGTACGTACGACTTACCGTCTCCATGAACGGTGCATTTCATTTCTTACCTATAAATGTTATGTAATATTATAAATGAATGTATATACTAGATATATATGATATATATGATATATAAATCATGAATATAATTATAGATATAATTTATATATTACCACATGAACAAAGTGTAATTATAAGAAGTATATTTTTGGACTCAAGTACTAAAGATCGACAAAACGACTGTTATTAACATAAATGATTACATAATGTTCATAGCATTGTAATAAGTGATATAAAAGGAATAATGAACATGAAAAAGGTTCTTAAGAAAGTAGAAATTAACTCTAGTTTATTATTCAGGATTTCTAAAGAACGATCGAGTCATGTCGGACACGAGGTAAGGGAACTTCTTAACCCAATTTCCATTCTTTGGGTTAATCTCCTAATTTCAAATTATATCATGATATTATTATGTCCTATCTTGTATTTGTACTTTATTTATGTGTAAATATAGTTAATACACATAATAGATCTATTTTATTTAAAAAATGATCTTTTTAAGGACTTCATCTCAATCTCCTTTCATTGAGACATATTTTATTTTATACACAACATTATTTTATATAGTGTATAAACCCATTTGAATTTTATGTTTATTAAAAAGGAATATTTTTTATACGAAGCACTTACTAAAAGACAAAAGGGAATGTTTTTATTTGCCATACGTATGCCAAAACAATTACTTCTCCACCACCGTGACAATTATTTGAGTTTTATCTTCCTCTACAATCCATAACTTTTTAAAATGATTTAAAAAAAGAGAGAGAAATTTCTCTAAAATATATGAAAATCCAGTGCAAATGTATACATATTTAACGCAAGCATAAAAATGTTTTCATAAAACCCGACTCTCATGTGTGGTAGACAGTAAGGGATTGGTCATGGACCCATCATGGCCTGTAATTAGTCGAGCAGTCTCAGAATTAGTTATTTTTGGTTTTAGAAGCTTGTAAAATGTTTTCAGAAAAACACTTGAGTATATTCAAGAAATTTTAAACGTAATTATATTCTAAAAAAATTGCTTTGGTATGTCTCATGAGACAAACTAGTGTCTTGGAACGTGGCCTTGACAAAATCTTATTTGTAGACTTGGCACGAGGCCTTGGATACATGGTTATGATAGTTTGGCATTATGCATTCCATCACTATGAAAATGGTTATTGATATTTCATGGGATTATTCGACTAGTAGAATATCCATGTGAGTAAGTAAATTTAATTATTTAATTTTATTTTTTCCATATCATGCTGAAGTTCAAGTTTAAAAAGGATTTTGTTTTAGTTATACATTTCCTTAAATGTTAATGTTTATTTATGAAATCTTCCGCAATATTGTTATCCTTACTGAGCATTTGAGCTCACCCCTTTCAATGTTTTAATATTTTACAGGATATGAAGAAGTATTTTATGAATGACCTGCAGGGATAGTCAGAAGAAGATATCAGTGTGGACTATGGAGACATTGTTATTGTAGTTTTTCACTTTATGATGTAATATAACATTTATCAATGTATCTAGTGTTTCCAAGGCTACTAAACTAATCGGTCTTTCGAGACTTGATCTTTTGTGATCATGCGAATGTTACACAATAATTCACTGACTCTAGGTAACTGGAGTCGGGGCGTTACAAAATCTCATAACATAGTGGTTTTTTGATAAAACTATGATAACCTCTTGGGATTTGGAAAAATACATGTGTACCCTCTTAGGTTTTTCTTCCACCATGTGTACCATATCAGGCCTAGGTAATAACCTATGTAGCCCGTTTTTCTATTTTTATCAAACTATGTGACCTCTTGGGCTTAGGATGTATACCCTATATTAATTTTTCAACAACCTATGTATAATATTAAGAATGGGTTAATAGCCCATATAGAAAATTGGGTTTTTGATAACAGTTGTGTACTACCACTGTTGTCATGATATATAAAATTTAATGCAATTCATTAGAGGGTCATATTCGACCCCCTATTACATATTAAGAAACAATACATAAGTGTGCCCCTTTAAAAAACCATGTCACTATATTAGCCTAGGTAAATGAGATGAGTATCATAAAAACATTAATCAAACATATCATAAACCATCCAGATATAGAAGGAGATAGTAGATTATGAATATATATTAGTATGGGATAAAGAGAAATATCTTCCAAATTAAGTCAATAATTGAACATATAATAAATTACTCATTTAAAAAAATGGGTTCAATAGTATTTTAATATGGTACCACCTAGATTGAAATAAATGTATCATCACTTGAAATCACAAATTTAACCACCCAAAAATTACATTTCATAAAATCATTGAGAATGGGATTCATGAAATATAAATCTGTACGGTACTTATCCTTCTGATTTCTAGAAGAAAATAGAGGAAAAAAATTATATAGTTTTTAGTAATTATTTCCTTTCATTATGGTATGATGGATAATGTATTCAACAATTTTGAAAATATATCATTCAAATAAAAGTAAAAATTCATTTCAAAAACCATTCATTAGAAATAAATTTCAATAACAAAAATTTTAAATATATATATATAGTTACTATAAAGAGAATTAATTTGTTTGAGATCATTTTGTTTTAAATACGATCTTTAGTAATTTTTCCATTAACCAATATAAAGGCTTCAAAATGAGAAGTGAAAAAATATTGAAATTATCTATTTATAAAATGATTATTCAATAGTGTAAACATGAAAAATTAATAAATGTTTAAAAAGGATAAATTTTTTTTTTCTGAAAATTATTTAATCAAAAAATAATATTCAATAATGGGGCCTAGGAAAAGCTATATGTATTAATTATGGGAAGGAGTACAAGATGATAAAAACCATTTTTGGAAAACCATTTTAATATATTGATTTTTTTTGGAAAATCATTATTTAAAGAAACACATAATATTTAAATTTGAAAACAATAAGATAAAATATTGGAGGTCATATTATATAACAACAAATTATATTACCCAATATAAGTGAGAACATATGTGGGAAAAGAAAATATTGACATAGATGAAAATTAATTTTATAAGAGAAGATGTAAATGAACCTAAAAATGATCAAATTTTATATAGAAATAAATCCATTAATTCAATCCACTAGTAGAAAAAGAAATGAATTATAATTTCAACATTGAATAGAATAAATCCATTATGTAAAACAGATGTAAAAAGGTGACCAATTTGACTACAGAAGTGATATAATGTAAGGGATACCAATTAAAACATCGTTATTTTTCAGATCGTATTCCCATGAATGTTATAAAATAATAAGGATATAAATACATCAAATTTAGTTATGAATAGGATAAAAATACATACTTGTGAATTATATATGAAACACAAAATCAAATAAGTTGTAGACATTTCATGGGTCTCTATGAAATAAAAATTAGATGACAAACCCCTACATTTAATCCCATATAGTAAAGAATTATATAACCTCCAATATAACATAAATAAATTCGTGAATTAAATATTTAAAAATTAATAAATACCTATAATATTTTCTGAACTTCATTTATAATAATTTATTGAAACATTATACGTTATTTATATTTTACATTCATTATATAACATCACTACATTTGATTTAATTGATTAGAAGAAAATTTTCAATGGAACAATCAATTTTTGTTTATAAAATTGAATTTCATCCTTCTGATACAATTTTAGTTTTTTAAGTAGTTGATTTATAATGATTTTTAATGTTCAAATTAACCGTCATATTTATTTTATTTATTATTAACAATGCTAATGTGGGTAAAGAGATATTTTTAGATTTTTTTTAAAGAATAAAAGTGTGGTAAATTAAGAAGAATTCAATATTAATAAAAAATTTCCAACAACATAAACCAAAAATTATTTTATAATGAATTTATAGTCACAAAAATAATTATGTTTTCATTGTCCACAATGATATAAATTTATAGCAGTGTTCCTTTAGGTGGTTCAACAGACCCATATAAGAATAAGATATAATATTTCAGCAAGCATGGTTGATAAATTGAATATTGTTATGTAATATAGTTATGAAATTAGAATTTGGATAATAATTAGATAATTTCAACAAAATGAATCAAATATAAATACTTCTTAATAATAAATAAATGTCAAAATATAAATGAAAAACTAGCACTTTTGTGGAGGTGGTAGTATACATGTATTGATGGGTGACATGTATGTTTTCATAGAACATTAAAAGGAATGAAATTATTTTATAATTTAAAATTCATATAAATTTTATAAATATTATATAAAATATTGAATACATATTTATAATAGTACATGAATTGATGTTATGAAAAACATCACTTATAGAGGCGGTAGTCTACACATAACATACATGATTTTTTTTCCGGATATTTGGGTGTAATGTATATAATTATTTTCTCATTAAAATGTTTCCATTAAATTATACATACGATAATGATTACATTATTTCAAAATTTTTATTTTATATTTAATGGAGTTCGAAGGATAAGGAATGTAAGTGAAATGGAAAAGATGTAATTGAGATTTTTTTAACAAATTAGAAATAATCCTTTTCAAATAGAAAAAAGGATTTAAGAGATGGAATTATATGAATACCAAACCAATAATACATTAATATGAGTGTTTTAGTGTTATTTAGGTTGGTTTTGGTTGAATATAAGTGAAATATTTTGTTATTATAAGTGTGCTAGTGATGGAAATTTTTATAAGTAATGTAAGTGTAATTTTCATAAATAATTTTTTCTTTACAATAACATCATGATTTTTCCAAGGAAAAATAAAAATAAAGTAGAAAATAACATAATATGGTTCCTTTTAAGGTCTATAATCCAATAAACCTGTCACCACGGATATAAAATTTGATTGAATTTTGTCATTTATTTCTTTTATCTTTTTAACAAAATTTTCTATCAATGTGGTAACTCATTTTAAACCCTGATAATTAATTTTAATGAAGAAATTTTAAAATCTGAATTACTAAATAATTTAAAATGGTGATTTAAATTTTGAGAATATTTTTACCAAAAAGTAATTTTAATGGTGATAAATGTCAATCTTAATATTCGTGTATGTTATGTGTAAAACCCATTTGTTTAATTGTTTTTTCTGCATAAATTCTATATCCATGATAAAAATATCATTCATATATTTACATTAATTAAAATGGATAATATTATAATTTATTCTTATGTGGACTCTAAATAAATCTAGATCTTGATTTTAGTAAAATAATATTTATTTAAAATAAAAGTGTACAAATTGTTTTTATTGTGAAATATTACTTAATTCATTTGAATTATAATCATAGGTTTTCATAATTGAGCTTAGTATTTTGGAATGTACATTTTAAATTATTAATTATATATTTTACCTACTAAATTTTTTTATAATAATATTTTTCTTGCTTATATATTGATAAAGTGATAAATTTTATGGTTTCGGTAGAAATTTATTTTACACTATTCACATAAAAGTCAATTATTTTAGGAAAATACAATAAAATAACCCTATTATATTTTTGATATTTTTACTCCAAAAATGTTGTTATATTTATAAATTTATGATTTAAATTTTGAATATTTGTCTTTCAAATGATAAAAATGCATCAAATATTTTTCTATATAGAAAAGAAATTTTGTTACACTATGATTTCTAAATATGATATAGTATCAATTTGTATTTAAATAATTTTTAATGTATTTTATATTGTTTGATAATATTTCAATGATTTAGAATTTAATTTATTATTATAAAATATTAATATTTTAAAAAAGCTAATTTATAGAGAAAAATCATTTTTGAAATTATATCATATTAATTATTGGTCATCAAAATGTTTGTAATTTTAGTTCATTAATGATGAAAAAGATTTCCAATGGTTTTATTATTGTTATTACATTAAATATATTAGTTATGTAATATTTCACATATTTCATTATTTATTTTTCAATATGGATACAACTTCTAAATATAGTGTTAATATAGGTAAAAAATATAATACAAAATATCGGGATGTTACAGTGGTAAAAAATAACAACCCAGACTGTTATATATAAAGGTTCCTCATGATTTAATTATATGTATTATTATGTAATATTTTTATTGAGAAATAATAACTTTTTTTGTTTTATTAAATCCAGTTAGATTTAATAGACCGTTAATTATCATTAACATTGAATACTAATCACATGGTTTGTATTTATATAGGGATTTGAAAATTCCAAATGAAAGATAAAAACATTATGGGCTCAACTAGTATGATCATACCCTATGAGGATCACTTATTAGAGATTTCTAGGTAGATGGAATCATGAGGATTTTTTCTTGACCAATCCGAATCATTGATCGAACAATATAAGAAAGAGTGAAACAATTTACAGGAGAAGTCCGAGCTCATTAGGATCACAACCCAAACCATGTTTTTTGAACCACCCTACGAATGTATCACCATCAGGACCCTTACACTTAGAGTGTTTTCTTGTGTATTAAAAGTATATGTATAAATAACATAGTAAA
The DNA here is from genome assembly GCA_963277665.1 of Viscum album. Classification (NCBI taxonomy): domain Eukaryota; kingdom Viridiplantae; phylum Streptophyta; class Magnoliopsida; order Santalales; family Viscaceae; genus Viscum; species Viscum album. The sequence goes on along the minus strand of OY728139.1, from coordinate 884,252,701 downwards.
ATATTTATATACATTATTTTTTAATATCATGAATAACTTTTCATACTATTATTGTTACTTTATAAATTGATTGTTATTTTGATTCAATAAAATTAAAATTATATTTTTTGGGTAATAATCAAATTAAATTAAGGAATTTATTTTCATTAATTAATGGATTTCTGAAATAAATAAAAATTTAATAAAACATTATAATTAATAATATTTTATGCAATATAAATTATCATGTAATTTTTATGATGTCAAATATAATTTTTGTATATGTTAAAAACTAATATTCTAAAAATCATAACATTTCTCATAAATATCAATTAATATTTTTAATGTGAAAATACACATATTTAAAAGATTACTTATATAAAATGAAGAAATGAATCATAATTTCAAAATTATCCAATAGAGAATTTTTCATAATTTTCCGATACAGTTAAATTTTGGGGTAAAAATTAAATACGATATAAAAATATAGTGTGTATTATGACATCATAATGATCCAAAAGTGATATAACATCTATATAAATGTAATCTAGCATAAAATATTTTTTTCTATTTAAAATAATTATATTTCAATTTAATTTTATTAATTTTATAATTCTATTATGAGTCTTTCAAATCCATTATTATATTTTATTGGTTTAAAATTATTTCTATTGTAGTTTGACTCACCACTACATATGAAAAGGTATTATTTTTTATGTTCTGAACTTGGACTCAAAAAATAATTAAAACCGCTAATATTTTATATAATCCATGGTTAAAAACCATGGGATGGTTTGTGGGTTTCATTATTTTATTATTTAGAGTTGAACACCTATGTTTAATAAATATTAAGGAAATACCCAATCATTTTCTGTATATACCCACATAATATCCCACTTTAAATTAATTAAAATATGTATATTACGTGCTTAATCATTCATCAAATTTATAGAGTAATCTATGTATTCCCTAATCTCTCAAGAAACTCCACCAAATCATTTCGAGTTACACACTCAATTAATGGATTTCTCTCTTCTCATTTCCATCCAAGAACCTTTTTTTGTTATTCTTATTTGTTTCAATTTCTAGTTGTTTGGGTATATTTTACAACAACCCCCTAATATTAAATTTTATTTATAAATTATTATTGTCTCCATTTACTCTCATTAATCCACCATTGAACCTTTTTGTATACCTATTACTATGCTGAATTTTAGTAACAGATCGTCAAATTCTCTTCCTTATTCAAGATTCCTTATTATTATATGCATTATATTTCCAATTACAATTTTTTATTTTTATATTCATGTCCATACTACTATATTTTTTTTCTAAATGATGATATTACTGTTTCTGACTTAACAACTTATTTTTTGTATTTTTATGTGACGTCGTTATTCTGTTGAAATTTCACCACAAATCTACATGAAAAAATTTTATATAGTGAATACAATAAACATTTAGAATCATGGAAATTTACATTTATAAACATATAATTATTTTACATGGGACATAAATTATTCTATTTTACACTCCAAGAACATTTAATATACTAGGTTATTGATTGAAACCATGTTGTGTGATCTATGAGGTACTCCTAAGCATGAGAATGAAATAAAAGTGAGGGGTGAGCACAAAATTATATAGTGATATAATGTATTGGGTAGTGTTTACTCTTATTAAATGTCAGGAAAATAAATTCAATGAACTAGACTCTTTTAGGATAGTTTTTTATCATGATTTTATGGTAGTTATCCTTGACATATGTTTATGATGTAGTGTATTTAATTTATTCTAGATTTCCCATGTTATGATTATCATGTTATATCATTCCTTACTATTCATGTTAATTTTATTCCACATTGATATTCTTATTTTGTGACATGTGTTACCGTATTCTCGAATTATTCCATTAATGGGATTTAAAGGTCACTACTTTCTTTTGTATGTACCCATGTTATCCAATATTATTTGAAAATTAATAGACTTTTATGATCATGTTATGAACATTTTCAATAATTCTAATTTTTTCAGGTTCTATGTTGTTATGTAATGTAACATATTCTCCAATAAACTATACTTCTCAATATTCTAGGTTTTTACTATTGTAATATTTTTTAATATATCATGTATTAATGTGAACTAAATTAATGGGTTCATATAGAATGAATTAAAGTAGAAGTTTGGTTATGTTTGAGATTAGGACTAAAAAACTCTATAGAAAGCCACATGGATAAGACTATGTACATGATAACATTCTTAAATTTTTTAAGTATAGATTTAGTGGTTTATTAAGAAAATACATCCTTTATAGATAATACTAGTGTATGTGGTTCTAGAAGTGATGTATATATGGCTAACAACTCAACCATGGTGTGTTGGGCATGACTCAGTGTATCGTGGTACTTGACAATGGGCCTTACTACAAATCCAATTTTACACTCTTAGGGGACCTGATTTGGTTATTTTAGAAGCTCATTATGAACCATTATTAAAGGAAAAAGATTTCAAAAATAATATACCTTATGAAATAGATCGTGGATAACATATATTTAAACCTATAAGTTCATAAGTCACGGAAATAAATATAATTTATAAGTTCCCCATTTAATTTCATAAAATTCTTATTTACATGTTTAATAGTTTAAAAATACTCATCCCTAATTTTAATTTTATTCTATCCAATTCCCATAAATAGGTGGAATTAGTTAATCCATCAATTCAAGTGGAAATGAGATTACTACCCCCAATGAGATGGTCAACTTGATGGGAGTTAGAATCACAATGTGAATGACAATACTCCCCCCGATGAATCAGGTTCTGAATAGAATCCTAGATCAAGATGATTTTCTAAATCCACATAAAAGAGAATAAGATAAGACAGATACATTTATGCAATAAATTCTTCTAACATTCAATGGGTTATCTGATCCATTAATCATGGAACATGGATTAACTCAATTGATAAGATATTCTCCATCCTTTAATGTTCTACGTAAGAGAATGTTCTTCTGGTTTCTTATCATTTGGATGGAGAAACTGATTATTGGTGTACATTGATAAAAATATGGATCTTTAGGAAGAGATTTATGCGATGGGTGGATGGAATTATGTAAAATTTTAATTGATTTATTATTTCCTTGAACTCTCCATTTTAAAATAACAAGGTATTTCCATTCCCTGAAGATGAAAAATGAAGAATCTATTAGGGTGCATGAAGAAAACCATAAAAGGCATGCTTGATACACCTCATAATTTGATATTACCTCAGAATGCAAGGTTGACTGTTTCTTTGGGGGAATAGAACTTCTTCTATGAAAGAACATGGCGATCTATGTCTTTGATAGGTATGAGAAAATTATCTAATGTGAGAAAAAAATTGAAATATATATCAAAAAATTAAAAGGGTATCACTGTTATTTGATGAAAAAAGAAGAGATTAATTATTATTGACTGATTGATAAATCTAATGGTACTACAAAATTTAACAATCGTACTTGTCAAATGTTTATAAATAAGAAACTATGAGTTTTCCTAAGGTGGATGAGGAAATTATTTAGGTTTTGGAAGATAGTAACCTAGATAGTGTTTGCTGAAAGGAGAACCCCACTAACGAAGTGGAGGATATAACTAATGTAGTCAAGACTCGGTGCATTATTAATGGATTCAACTATAATAAACCTGGGAAATTTTCAATTCAATTCACTATGAAAAGTGTTTTCAGAGACAATCAACGACCTCCAATGAAGCAAGGGGGATCTTTTTTCCATCAAAACTATAGAGGTCGATCCTGACAATGAAGTGGTTATAGGTACGCAAGTTATTCATTCAAGAATGGTTAAAAATCATTTGGATTCTAGTTCTAAGTATTCCTTTATATCATGAATTTATATTATAACTAATAAAACTCTTACACAAAGAATGAAGGTAGTTTTTTCGATGAAAATGTCTATTTGGGAAACTATTGTTTCATAAGTATATAAATCCTCCCCTATCAAAATTTGTGGGATGAATGTCCCAACTATCCTTATGATAATCCATTTAGTATAATTTGATGATTTTTTTGGTATGTATTGGAGTTCCCTATAGAGAGACAATAAAAACTCCCGTGAAAAGAAAATAAGTCTCTATATTACGAATTGACGCCTAATTTTGTACATGTGAAAAGAAGAGGATGAATATTTTTTAGAACCAAAATTTGAATCACTGATATTATGGACCTACGAGGAGTAATATCGAGAAAAAATGATTGATTATAAAGAAAGAACCATCCTCAATGTAATTCCTACTGTGAGGGAATACACTGATGTGTTTCTAAAGTAATTTCATGGTCTTCCTAATAGATGAGAGGTTGAATTTTCAATCGAGCTTATACAAGGAGATTTATTTATTTATAAGACATCATATTGAAAGAATGTCCTTGAACATGAGGAGTTGAAGAAAAAACTATAGGATAATCTAGATAATGGGTTCATACTCTCAAGTGATTCACCAGGGGGTGCACTAGTCATCTTGATCAAGCTAAAGGATGGGTTAATGAGCCTTTTCATTTATTATCATGCGCTCACTAAAATCACGACAAAGTAAAAATATACTCTACCTAGAATTCATGGGTTGTTCAATCTTATACATCCACCATGATACTTCCTCAATGAGTATGTATAGTTTGGATATTACCATGTTAGGGAAAAGAAGGAGGATATCCACAAGGCTTCTTTTTGTATATGGTATGAGTACTATGAGTTCATATTAATGAAGTTTGGGCACACTAATGATCTAAAAATCATCATAGACATTATAAATTGTGTCATTAGATAATACCTCAACCAATGTGTTGTAGTCCTTATAGATAATATTCTAATATATTACAATGTAAAAGAGGACCATATGAGCACTGTGTTAAAAAACCTACAAAAGGATAAGCTTTATGCCATGTACAAAAATTTGAGTTATGGTTAAATGAAGTAACTTTATTGGTCCATTTCATCACAATAAATGATATAGAATAGATCCTTCAATGAAGGAATCAATTAAAGGATTTCTAAGACCAAGATCTATGCCAAATAGAAAAAGTTTCTTTGGGTTAGTTGGGTATTATCACTAATTTGTTAGAAATTTTCCATGATAACAAAACCCTCTTACCATAATATATTGGAAGGGATTCATGTTTTCTGGGAATGACGAATGTGAAGATATGTTTATGGAGTTTAAAATGAGGCTTATCCATTCAACTACTTTCACACTACCCAAATGTTTTTTGTTATTCGGGGATGAATAAAATAATGAATTAGGTAGTGTATTAATAGAAAATGACAATGATATAGCCTATGCAACAAGAAAGTTGATTGTTAATGAATATAACTACCCTATTCATGATGTGGAGTTAGATGTACTGATATTTTTTTTTGAAAATATGGTGATATTATCTCTTTGGTGATAATTGTGAAATATATAAAGATCAAAAAATTATCAAGTACATATTAACAAAAAATTATCTAATCAATCACTAATGATGATGGTTAGATATAATCAAGGACTATGACACCTCAATTAAATATATTATTGGGAATCAAATAAATTAAAAGACACTCTAAATAAAAAGTATCCTACAATTTTTTCATTGATTAGAATTAAGAAGGATATGATATTATAAGACTTGAATAGGCTAGACATAAGAATTGTAAACAATGGAAAATCATCAATCCTTTCACAAATTATTGGACAACATTATCTTTTAGAAAAAAAAATGTTACAAAAAGGGATAATGAGGGAATTTAGAATAAAATGAAAATAATAAGAAAATTGAAATCCTAAAAGATCAATGTTAATGAATAATGAGTTGTGAGATTAAATTAATAACTACAAATCTCGAGTTAAAGAAAGAACTATTTGATGATGTACATAGTTCAACGTTATCCGTTCACCCAGGAAGCACAAATATGTATCGAGATATCCGAGACCACAATTGGTGGTACAATATAGATTTAGAGATCACATAACATACATAAATCTTCCTGGTAAGTCATCAAGGGAAGATTAAAAGAAATATTCCTAAAGGGATGATAAAACAATGACCCATACAAACATGGAAATGGAAAAAATGACCATGTAATTTATCATCAGATATTCGAAGACATCCAGGTAAAACAAATCTGTATCAGATTTTGTGGATTTCACTACAAAGACTGCTCACTTTATTGTGATTTTATAGGATTTAATTCTCAATAAACTATAAAAAATATTTATCAAAAAAGTTGTAAGGCTGCATGGAGTACCACTATCAATTTTATTTCATCAAGATCAGATATTTTCCTCCATGTTCAAGAAAATTCTTCAACATTCTCTAAAAAATGAGTTGAACAAATTCCTAAATTACCACCATCAAACTGATGGCCAATCTGAGTAGACTATTTAGTAATTGGAAGACATGTTCTGATCAAATTCTATATATATCATAGGAGGATGGGAAAAATATATATCTCTAGTATAGTTCTCATAAAACTATAAGTATACAAATTAACCTTGTACCATCACTGCCTCACTGACCAAAAATTAAGTAGTTGGAAAGGTCCCCACATGACCTCAAGTGAATATTTGTGACTTTTAGTTGTGGCTAAAAATAAGAGAGGGACAAGGGTGTGTCTATGGGGAGTGTATTCCCCTATAGATATGTTTATGCATATCAGGTAAAAATGAATAATAAATAGTAGATTCCTAAAATCGGAATAGGTAGTAGTAAAAATAACGAATTGATCAAAGTATAAAGATTAACTAAACATAATTTTTATTATAATAGATACAAAATATGTTTTCCATGATGCTATAAATAATATGAGTACATAGGAACATGGTATAAAAAACATAAACTACATGTTAAAAAAATATATCAAAGAAAAAATATCTAAAATAGTATCTCTACAAAAGGCTTGGTCCTCTACTCCAACATACTTCTTGTGTAAGAAACTCAATCATGAAATGGAAGCGGAACACATCCCTATATCCATTCTTATGATCATAATGTATACTCATGTACAAAGTGGTCCCCATGTAGGGTGTGAGATATAATCTCAGAATGCAGGCACCCATTGTGTATAGGATGACACATTTCATCTAATAAATAACATATACAGTACCATTATGTCTAAATAAAGAGAAAATAACAATTAATTAATTTCTACTTGGTCCGACTTGATAAATGAACACCTTCCCAATAGCATCTATTTCGAACTAATCTTGATATCGTAAAGGAGGTACGTGTTTAAGTAATAATATATAAGTAATCACATAAAAAAAGAATCTACCAATGTAAAGAAGAATACCATATTCTTTTTCATTGGATTTGAGGTATCACAACCTTATAAATATATAAAGATACAATGAAATATATATAAGGGTAATGACAAAGTAATAAAACAAGCATTTCATTAATCCGTTGAATCTAGTAGAGGTGTCGTGAGCCTGTAATACCCCATGATTTTGATAATAAATTTAATTTTGAATGCATGAAGAATAAAATCTCTAAAAGTCACCACTTTTTTTATAACCTATATAGTAAAAAAAAAATTCCACCCCTAGGATTTGAATTTCAAAAATATGATATACACGGTTGCGTTCAGTAAGTTATTTAATGTCTCATATGACAAACTTAATTTTTTGATGAATATTAAATACCCACATGAATATTAATGTTATCCATATGAATAGTGGAAAACCCTTATGAATAGTAACATCATCTATGATAGTAAATATATATGATTTAAGTGAACGTATCATATACCTTTGTTTGGGAATATGTAAATAAATATTATAAAAACTGCATTTTTCAATTAAATTGTGTTTTTAATTAAAAATTAAATTAAACATATGTAGTGAATTATTTTTGAAATAAGGAATTTATTTTTGTATTATACACATTGAAAAATTGTTATGGTGAGTTTTGGTGATTTTTCTGAAATACATGAATTTTTTGTGAATAGTAAAATATGATAATTTAAAATAAATTCTAAATAATAGATATATTGTGTTATTGATGATGTTATGCTAATGTAAGGACCAATGGTTAGAACTCATATTAAAATTATACTTATTTTGGTCTTGAAATCATCTGTATTTATTGTCTTATGAAAAAATGATAATCTAATGATTAAAATATTATGAAAACCCCCTTCCCCTCTACTATGAAAACCACCTCTTCCACCTTCTTTTCATCAAAAATCTAAAGCCTTTTGCCTTATCCAAATTTTGCCAAAATCACCTCCCCAGATCCTCTCCCAAACAAAAAAACCCTTGGTCTCATAAAAAGAAAAAATCTTCTTCCCTTAAGAGGCTCCCAAGAAAGGTTAATTAAAGTGGTAAAATTCATCTATTCTCTTAATTCATTATCATGTTCCTTTGTTCAATTTCTATTCATATACTCCACTCATCCAAATGTTATGAAATGCTAGTACCATACATGTAACATAATTTTTCTATGGTAATGGGATAATTCATCTTCATCTCTCCTTTCCCCCTCATTTATGCAAGAAATTAAAAATCATCCAAGACGTGTTTATTTATCACATTAAAGGATAACGATGCACTCAATTATATTTACCTTCTTAAAATATTGTCCTGAAACCATTTTTTTTAAATCAGACTACTATATATTTATTTTTAACTTATATAATATTCTGTAATCCTTATTCACTTTATATATAAAATAATAATATAAAACAAGGTAATTGTGAGAAAAATCACCAAATTAATCTAAGAGTTTTTCATTAATGTTTTATATAATGTTTCGTATTATCTACGAAAAACAAAATTAATTTTATTATAATTTAATATTCATAATTTTAATTTAATAACATATAAAATAAACATTTTACTCCAACTCCCATCTTACATGAACTACCATATTATTTTATAGGTTATGCGATCATGTATATTATGAAAACGAGGACTCACAAACAATGAAATTGAATCCCTTAACCCATATTAATGGCCATTAATGAACATAATAAAGTAATAATAGAAAAAATAAATATATAAATGGTTTTTTAATTGTTAATTAATGGTCCTAATTTTGTTATTTAGGTCATTAAGATCAAGAGAAGAACACCCTAAAATTTAAGGTAAGGGATCCTCTCTTTTAGTTTTATTCAAGAACCCCCCTATGTTCTGTCCTTTTATTTTTTATTCCTAATGATTTGGTTATTTTTATCAAATAATCCAAAAAAACATTATGACATATAAATTATGGTATTCCCCTTTACCACTCATTAATTCCATACAAGATCACTTTTTACAATGCCTAATTGTTTTTAAGGGTTACTTCATTTCACTTCCATGTTTGTGAGATATTCTATTTTCACTATTATTAATTATGTATAGTGTATTTATACTGACCATTTATGTTTCATATCTAAAATATAATTATTTTAATTATATTAAATTTATCATTTTACTGTTTTTAATTTTGGGTCATGTGATTCAATTGATTACAAAGTTATATGTATTTTCTACCATAACCTCCATTTTCATTCGGGTTGCTCTTATTTTCTACTCACCTTAATGAAATTTTAATTTATTAATTTTTAATTTTCATAAATTATGTGTGAATATTCTATATATGTGAACCAATCATAATCAATCTTTATTTTATGGGTAATTTTTTAAAAGATTCATTCAAAAATTGTTCTGAAATGCAAGTTTGATTCCATGAACTTCTCGAATTATTACATATTTTCAATTTCACTCTATAAATTTTTTTATACCATATATATAATTTTTAAATCTTAAAATATAACATGAAAAATAAATTTTTGTTCATTTAATGTTTTATGAAAATAAAAAATCCCGTTCCATTTAAAATCCATTAATATCTTCCATAAACCTCCATAAAATGTTTTATTTCTAAAGCATCTTTAAAAAATCATTTTAAATGATTTCACCTCAATAAGACATTATTTAAGCCTAAAATATAATTTCAATTAACATAAAATTTATTTTATGGGATATACATGTTCATAATATTATTCCATGACATTTACAAATGATTTCCAAATTAACTCTTCTTTGCAAAGTAAAAAAAGATTTTTCTCATCTCACTTTATATTTTATGTGATGTATTCCTTTTTCACCACTTATTTCTTCCTTGTGGTGTATGTACTTACATTTGGTATATCATATCAATCATCTCCATATTATCTTGATATTCAAAGGTATTATGATTTGTATGTTTCAAGGTGGTATGGAACACTATGGAATGTTTAAGGATTATTTCCGAAATGAATTTTCAGGGGTCTCATTTTATAGCATCTTCATCTATGTCAATGTCATTTTTTTAAACATTTACATCATTGAGGTTTATCTACTATGATATCATAAACCATGTTTTATTTAATTGTTTATGATTAATTTGACCACGTATGTGCTATACTAAAATCATTCAACATATTACTCTGAATAGTTTGTCTTTATTATTAATGAATTGGGAATGTTATTTAGATATCATATAATAGTTCTAATTTGAATATTTATCTTGTTTCTGTTCATACCCATTTGAAATATAAATGAATTAGACTTACTAAGTGTTGGCTGGTCCCCACTATAGCCGCTTGGGGCATCAATTGATCTTATAAGGCAAACTATAGTCTTGGGATGAGGCCTTGAAAAAATGGATATTTATGGTCTTGGAATAAGGCCTTTAAAGTATGGTTATGATGTTCTATATTATACATTTTATCATTATTAAACTATTAATTTAATATTCATGAGGTTTTTTTACTAGAAGAATACCCATGATTATGATTTAATATGTCATTATTTATTCATATCATATTCCTTCAATTGTGTGTAAAAGTTCCAATTTAAGGGCATCTATTTTTAGTTACTCACCGTTCCTATGTTTATGTTTATTATATCTTCTTCTGTATTTATTACCCTCATTTAGAATTTGAATTCACTCTTTTCTTATATTTTATCCTTCCAGGTTCTGTGGATTATTATACTATTAATTAATTGTAGGGTTAATCTAAGAGATCATGGGATTTTATGATTATGTTATTATGTTATTTTTAGTTTTGAGTTGAAGTTTTAAACTCTAGTATGTATCTTGTTTCCAAAACTACAATAAAGGATAGGTTCATCATGATCCATCTTCCTTGTATCTATGACAATATAATAAAATAGTGGTATGACTCTGAGCTTCTTGGGTCGGGGTGCTACAGATCCCAGACAAGGATATCTCAACAGAATCCCAAGGGTCGTTACATGAGTCTATGTATAACCCAATATAACAGAGTCCATATATGGAAACCCATACAACATTTATGTTGTCAATCATGGTACTATTTCCCTGGTCTCATACCAATTATCTGATATAGGCACCGAGTATCACTAGAGGCATGGTGTATCCATCCTTCAAATGGGTCGGTCATTGGGTTATCCCCAAGGGAACCAACATCACCCAGGAGTGTAAAAAACCTCTAGTAAAGGACATACCTAATAATCCAATGTATATCTACGAACACATTAAGCATATCCAATAGAGCACAGAAAGTCCATCCATGGAATCCCCAACTTGGGTCCCATATTCTCTCTCAGCTTGTACAATTGAACCATATAATCCAAGGAACACCACATGACAAGGAATCAATAATAACATTCTGTAAATAAACATCTCAAGACATATACTAAATATGGTACAAATTATGGAATATGGAATTAGACACATGCATAATTTCTAGGACATGATTTATGATCACAAGGCAATAAGGAATAATCATACATAATGGAATAAAAACCTTGTAACATTGAATGACACATATCTAATCACATTGAATTAATGAAATCCCAATATTACAAGCTAGAAATCTTGACCAAGAATATCATTATAATAAATCCATCAAATTGTGGCTTAAGTAATATGTACTTTTGATTACAAAAACATGAAGAAAATATAGAGAATTAGCATAAAGAATAGTTTGAAATAAATGTGAAAAAAATAATTCAAAATTTGTTCTAGATATTTGTGACATGGAAAATTCCATTTTATAAGGAAATATGACATGGATCATAAATCACAACCTAAAGAGGCTATGCAGAAACCTCTTTGGAAGGAAGAAAACATAATATAAATATAAGAATTAGAATGTGGAATGAATTAGGTGTATTTGTACACATGGATAATAAATTTACAACTGAGTCATATGGATTTTAATATGAATCATCCATAATGTTCATTTAAATATATGGAGTTAGGAATGAAACGTAATTCCAATCATTCATTCCAATTAAATTTAATTAATTATTTTTTTTACTAGGGGGAGGTCCCTCTTGTTCATTAACAATTTGATGTACAAGAAAGAGACTATTCAACGTGGGTTCACCCAAAAAGGTTTCCAATGTCATGGATAATGACCCATGGATGGGTTTCTCCAAAATGGTAGGTCATAGCAATCATGCTGATCCATTTTAAATAATATATTAAAAAAGAATGAAACTTTATCGGAAGGTACTACCATGAGGTATAATTGTGCATTGTTTAAGAAGTTGTGAAATGGTGGATAGATAAAATTCCCAAACCATAGGTAGTGGATGAATCACATGTCTAATATCAATCCATGATTTGGTCTTGGTAAAGAGAAATCAAATAAAAAATCATCTTCCCTAAAAATAGGGGAAAATGAGTCACACCATAGAGTACAACTATTGTAAAAGGAAACTATAAATAGAAGAGTATAGATAGAATATATTATCAAGGTCTGTTTAGTTAGGGATGGTGCACCAAACGACAGGTGTGAATGTGGACCTTGGTCCGATGGGTGTTGGGATTGAACCTCATGAGGTTTCTTACGTACCATGACATAGCACGGATCAAAGTCCTCGTAGTTCAGTTATATAGTTTAACATCATGTGGGATGGGGGTGAAACAACATGAATGATGTCGGAACAACCTGGTGGTGGGAATGCACCTCGTGAGGCTTCTTATGTGTCATGCCTTGAAATAGATCAAAGGCCACGTAGTTCAGGTAAGGTTGTGTAAGAGAACTGATGTGAATAAGGACCTTGGTCTAGGGGGGATGGTGGGATTGAACCTCAGAGAGGCTTCCTACGTACAGTACCTTGATATGGATCAAAGACCCCATAGTTCAAAAGGGATTTAATTTTCAGCGAACCGACGTGAAGAAGGACCTTGGTCCGATGAATTATGTTCTTGAACCTCATGGAGGCTTCCTACTTACCATGCCTTGACATGGATCAAATACCTCATAGTTCAAAGGGCTTCATCAGTGAACCGACGTGAAGGTGAACTTGGTGGTCCACTTGTGGTGGGCTTGAACATCATGAGGCTTCATACGTACCATGCCGTGATATGGATAAAAATCCACGTAGTTCAGGATAGTCACAATGGCTTGCCGCTATACTGGAATGCAGTTTAACATCATCTGAGACGAGGGTGTAACCTGACTTGAATAAACGGTGGGTGGTGGGCTTGAACCTCGTGGAGGCTTCCTACATAGCATGCCTTGACATGGATCAAAGTCATCATAGTTCAAAAGGGATGAGGGTGTTGGCAAACCGACGTGTAGATGAAATCGGGGGTCTATAGGTGGTGGGCTTGAACATCAGGAGGCTTCCTATGTACCATGCCTTGACATGGATCAAAGTCCTCATAGTTCAAATGGATGTACAGTTTAATGTCATGCGGGATAGCATATAGTTTAACGTCATACTGGACGGGGGCATATAGTTTAATGTCCTGTTGGTCGGGGAATTATCATGTTGGATGCTTACTCTAAGCCCACGTGAGTCATGCTCGGTGTGAGAAAAAAGAGGCAGCAGAGACCGAACGATCACGTCGCGAAGTGTGCATCCGTGAGAACCGAATAGGGGCTTATGAGTTAGGTGGCCCATTGTTCGAGGACTTACTCCAAGATTGAGGGCCGAGGAGAAGGATGATGATAGTTTCGGGCTTGAGCCTTGAATATGATTCCTACTTTTCCCTGTGGAAGGGAATCAAAGTCTACGTAGTTCTTCTGATGACGACTTACCACCGATAGGGGGTTTCAACAGCTTAGTTCTAGATTGGGTCATAACGGCTTACCGCTGGATAAGGATGTGAATGGATTACCGCTAAATACTGTCACAATAGCTTACCACTGGATGAGGATGTCAATGGCTTACCGCTGAATGGGGTTTCAACGGCTTACCGCTGGATTGGGTCACAACGGCTTACCACCAGATAAAGATGTTAACAACTTACCGCTAAATGGGGTCGCAACAGCTTACCGTTGGATGAGGATGTCAACGGCTAGCCGTTGAATGGGGTTTCAATGGCTTACCACTGGATTGGGTCATAATGGATTACCACTAAATAAGGTTTTCAACGACATACAGTTGAATAGGATCACAACGGTTTACTACTGATTGGGATGACAACAGTTTACCACTAAAAGAAGTGATGATGACTTACCGCCGAATTGAGTGACAACAAGGGATGGGGCATACATAAGGAAGCTACTCGGGTGCTGCTATGGAGCAGAAATTGTGAATGGGGCTTACGTTCAGAAGCTTCTCGAGTGCCACAATGGAGCGAAAATGGTGAATACAGATTACGCTAGGAAGCTGCCTGGGTGCCGCTATGGAGCGACAATGGTGAATGGGTCTTATGCAAGGAAGCTTCCAAGGTGCCGCTATAGAGCGACAATGGTGAATGTGGCTTTTGCTAGGAAGCTTCCCGGGGGCCAATATGGAGCAAAAATGGTGAATGGGGCTTACGCAAGGAAGCTTCCTGGGAGCCTCTATGGAGTGTCAAAGGTTAATAGGGATTATGCGAGGAAGCTTCCCATAATGTCTTCCTCATTTCTGGACATGAGGGCATACCAACACACATGTGGGTTGAGGATTATGATTATACACCTATGTGATAGTGTACAAGCAGGATAACACCCAGTGGAGTTGGAATTATGCCACTGTAATCATGACATTAGGCGTCTTATGCTTGGATCATAAGGCATTTCTTGTTTAGTGGAAGAGGCATCCTATGATTGGCACATAGGGTGTACTACAATTTATAGTCATGCAAAGAGGACTATTGGCATCTCATTCTTGGAGCATGAGGAATCTCTTATTTAGAGAAAGTGGCATCCTATGTTTGGAACATAGGGGATACTACAGTTAATAGGCATGTAGATAAGACTATTGGAATCTCAATCTTGGGGCATTAGACATCTCTTATTTGGAGTAAGTGGATCATATATGGATTACTATAGTTTAATGTCAAGTAGATAGTACTATTGGGCATAAGGCTCCTAAGAATGGATGTTGTTGGGTCTTTGGTGAGGGCAGCCCTTTGTGGTTCAACCTGGCATAGGAGCCAAGTGATAGGGTTTGGAGGAGTTACCTGAGGAATGGTTCGACTCAAGGTACTCGGGGAATCGATGATGAGAATCTCAACTCATGACACGAGAATGAAACAAAGAGGAATATGTCGACTCAAAGTGTTTCATGATGTGTTGAGGAGGATCTCAAATCATGGTATTCCATAGGTGGATGGTGGGTGCACATAAGGGCTCAATGGAAAATCCCGACGTCCCAGCCAAAAAAGTTCACGGTGTGACTCTCCATTTTTCATGGGGGTATGTGGCGGTAGCGAAGGGAATGTTGGGAATCAAGGTAGGAACCTCGCAAAGGATTTGTCTTAGCAAAGTAGCTTCACCGAGAAAAGGGTCTCGTGGATCAAGTGGTCTCACAAAGCATGGGCCTCTTGCGAAGCAAGGGAAGCTCACGGAGCAAAGACTCGCGGAGCAGCATTGCGGAGAATTGGCTCGTGGAGCATGGACTCACGGAGTATGGTCTCGTGGAGCAGCATCGCGGAGCATTGGCTCAAGGATCATGGACTAATGGAGCCTCGGCTCTCGAATCAACAATGCTAAGGAATATGCTCAGGATGCATGGCCTCGTAGAGCCGCAAAGTGGAGCTCTGCGGACCGGGTGATCGGCCGCCCAAGGGGCGGAGTGGCTGTAGATTCCTAGAGGAGGGGGGGGGGGTGATATGGGTATTTATTTGAAAGGGGTTCCCCAAAGCAAAGATCTCTCAGTGCGAAGACTGATATTGATCCGTGGTGGATCGCAAACGTCAAAGACGGTCGCGGAGCGTCCCACATCCTTCGCTTCGCAGCGGGTTCACGAACGTCAAATTCATTCACAAAGCATCCCGCCTCTTGTGCTTTGCGGTGGGTCTTCACTGTGTGTCATGAATGTCAAATAGGTTCATGGAGCTTCTCGCCTCATTTAATCATGGTGGAGATCCGCGATTGTGGAGGGGGATTCGCAAATGGGCTTTGCGAACCAGTTTTCTATTCCAACTTCAAATGTCCATAACACCTAATCCGTAACTCCATTCGGGCCCTATAACCTACCAAATCGAAGATTGTGAAAAGTTCTATGATATTGGATCATGTATGGAAGCATTTGGAATATTTTGGGGACACATTGTCCGGGGTCTACAAATACATATCATATTATATCATTTAAAACACTTATAGAAGATATCATTTTGATGTGATGATGGAAAAAGACTCACATATCTTTATGGATGTGGTTACCCAAACATGAACATGAATACAATTATCATTTTTTTCATTGATGGAAAAGGAAAAAATATATTTAATTTTATATTTTATAATTATTAATTATCTCATGACCATAATATATATATTTATATATATTATATTAATTTTTATATCCAATCATGATTGGTACTTATAGAAATAAAATTACAACAGTTCGTGTCAAAGTCACCCACCGTACATAGAAACAAATTTTATATTTTCCGTTTTATTGAAGAGAATTTTGATATAGGTTATAAAATTTTTGTAATTAAATTTAAATATATTTAATATAATGTTGATATTATTTCGGAATTGTTTAACAATATTGGGAGGAGGTAGAAGAAGAAGTAGAACAAAAATAGTTGTTTAAGAACTATACCTTTACTTCAGACCACCTCATTAGGTTTATACCTAAAGAATTACATGGTTGGTTTTATTATCTAACAATGGACTATTGTGTTTGATAAGGATTTTAGGGTAGTATTAGTTTTGTGATTTTTTGGACATTATTTTTTAAAATATGCCAGTATAATATGAGAGGAGCTTCCCATTTATAATATATGGAAAATACACACAAGTAATTACATACATATTATTTATTTAATATATAATAAAGTTGTAAATTGGAAGCATGGAACACAAAATTTAAATTAAGATAAGTTTGTGTTATATTTTATGCCTTATATCTTAGTTATATCATTTTAAACTGATTTTATTCTTTTATCATGATAAAATAAATTTTTACCTAGATAACATAATTATGTGATCGAAAAAATATGGATTCAAATCAAATTATTAAATAATTATTTGAATTTTTTTAATAAGATCAATTTCTAAATGCGGAAGAAATTAACATTAATATGAGAAAACATAGCATGTAAATTAGCTTTTAGGAAAATACCAGAACTAATAAAAGAAAATTACAATGAATTTATGGGATAAAAAAGTTTTTATAACATTTTTTAACTAATAATAATAGGATTTTCATATAATTTATTACCAATCCAAAACAAAATTTAATCTTCTAATAATGACAATAAAATATGAAGAGAGAAAAATGGTTTTCAAATCGAACAAAATATAACATATATCTGTAATAGCCAGGATTAGGTTCCCAAATAAAAAAGAATATTTTAAAATAAATTACTGAACATATTATAAAACTATTAGTGTAACAATACCCATATATTAATATATATTATCTTATTAAATTTATTTTAAATCATTACCAACTATTTTTACAATGATATAGCTCTTTTACCCTTACAGCACAAAGAAATGTTTTCTATTGTTAGTATTAATAATGAAAAAAAGAATCTTAAACATGTTAGGGTTTCATTATTATTATTATTATAAATATGTAATAAATATTATAAACATCAATTCAAATAATTGGTTGAATATTATTTAACATTTAACTCAGAAAACATGATGAAAATCAATTTTCCAAAAAGAATTCTTTTTAAGAACAAAATGAGTCTATTCCAAATTAATGTATAATGCTTATTAAAATAACCCTTATGTTAATATTAATAATCATTATAAATAAAACATTCATAAAAAAATTTGTAATATATTTTTACATTCTAAATAGTTGATAATAAAAGATAGTTTTCAATTCAAATTAGTAATCTCCCCTATTGATTTGAAAAATAAAACTTTTCAGAATATTATATAAAAATAACCTTAAATAGATGTTAAAATGAGGATTTAAAAATTTATTTTAATTTTTTTTAAATTCCATATGTAAAAATATAATTATTTAATTAAAATAACTATACTCAAAATATAATAAAATATAAATTTTGGTAAAATTGTATTTTTGAAGGATCAAATGATCTTATTAAAATTACCTTCATAATAATATCGAAATGAATTGAATTTCATTATATTTTTTAAATAAAATATTATTAATTAAATATAATCATTTACAAATAATGATAAATTTAATTTTTTAATAGATAAAATAATTAAACCCATAAATGTTTTTTATTGAAAATATATTTTATATATTAAAATAATTGTGTACTCATATTTTTAAAAATATCAGCTTAAAAAAAATAAATAATGGATATATATTTATCATAATATATATTATCGATATTTATCCAACATCTACATATATATAATTAAAATATTTAAAAATTAAAATTGTAGGGTTTTTTAACCGTGATGTTACATGAGTTCAACTCTATCAAACATAGTGTACATATTTTAAAATATTAGGGTGTTTCATTTGAAAAAATATTATAGTATATACTTGAATGAAGGCTATAATGTATTATAGTAACAAAATGTGTATATATATACTCTATCATTTTTTGTGGTTGGTAGAGTGTGTATTTGATCAAGGTGTAAAGGGACTCAGTATTGTTATATGAATATTGGGATGTGACAATGATTTAGCTTTGATGTGTGGATGTGTTTGTTATTAGGTGGGTACATATATGATTTTGTGGTATATATTTTTTTAATCTATTATTTATTGGATTAAATCACTATGAGATGATATTTTAATGATTATGGAAACTAATATAGTGGGAATGTTGAATCTAAATACATTTATTCTATTTATTCCTCTATAATTATGATTCCCAATTTTTTTAATTTAGTAGTTATTGAGACCCACTATGGATGGGAATACTATAGATTATATTTTGGTAAAAAATTTATTTTGTTATTTATTGAATGTGTCTTTTTTTGATTAATCCAAAATATGATGATATATTTGGATGGGGATCCCATTGAGTACACTTGCATACTCACCTATATGTATACATCCAATTTTTCATTCCTTAGGTGGGATTTGGGGATTGATATAGAATTTAATAGGTTATGGTGGGTTTTTATAGTTACTGGTGATCTTGGGAACATTCATAGGTTTATTATACTATCCTTCGATTTTGGGTCATTAATTTTTTGAAATATCATTTAAAATGAACGGTTTATTTATCAATGTAGAAATTATTGGAAAATTATTATAATTTCCATGGAATTTAGAGAGAAATTACACCACAATTTTGTGTTATATACCCTCAATACCATTCTACAACCAATTTACTATTGAATTTGGAATTTGGGATGTCATATATATCATCACTATAAATATAAAAGGGTAACTAGTGGGGTATTTTTTGACAACAATATAAATTAATGTTTCGACAATGATGTGTTTCTATTGGACCATCCTTCATATGTTGATCCTTTCTATATTATTTTCCACACATCATAGAATCATCAGGATCTCTATAATGAATAAAATTTAATTAAATTTGATAAGTTAGGTTGATGAGGTTACATTTTTTGAACATCCTACTGAGATTTATGATAATAAATATAATTTATTATGCATTCATTATTATTAATTTTATTCATCTTTTATGGAAGCCTAATTTCATAGAAGATAGAACATGTCAACATGAGACATTTATAGGCACTAAATATCCATATTTACAGGATATATTATTATGTTTATTTTATATTTATCTGCACTCCATGATTAATTAAATGATAATGATACGATGGGATTTATTTCATTAATAATAAATAGTTTGTAATGTTCTTATTATAGTGTCATCCCAATTTCAAATTTTTCTTATTGGGTTTTTTATTATTAACCACTATTATATATTCATTCCTATGTTTGGTTTTAATTATTCAGGATGAGTATAATTTGAGTTGAATCTAATGTATTAGTATATAATTTTGATAATTCAAACTTATCTATTTCTTGAGTGATGAGGGATTTTAGTTGTTTCCCATGAGTTGGGGGACTCTAGAGATGTTTTGATAAATTTTTTACGGTGAGGGAAGGATTTTAGATAATTTATCTAGAAATATCACCATAAAAGATATTTAATGGTTTCATTATGAATGTTTTGATTTGATGTTGTGTCATAGAATAGGGGAATAAGTATTGAGTGTTTTCACCTTTTTTTATTTAAGATATATGATTGGTATCTATTTTACTAGTTTTGATCATGATCTATAGAATCATTAGTAATTTTTTTGAAATGGAAGAAATCATTATGTGATTCAAATAAATCTAAGGTAGAATGATTTTTATAAGGTTACCTAAAGCTAAATAAAACATGTCATGGATTTATAATGTAACAAATACGTAAAGAATTAATGCACATGAGATTCAAACAATAAGTGGGAAGGGGTCCCATGTAGGAGAAAATCACATGGGGCCAAACTTGAGTACATTTTGGATCCATGAATTCTATAACCTTATTCCATTCATTAAATGTGTAGAACAATTGAGACTACACAATAAACATGTTGCACCATTAGATGATGTAAACAATATAGACAGGAGTGTAAATGAGGTTCTTGTAGGAGTCAATGACCACTAAAGATTCTATTTCAATTGCTTCTAGTGGGATATTAAAATCTAAAAGTATATGAATTCCATCAAAAGAAGACCTTTCCTGCATAATTAAAGATTCAATTTACTCATAGATGCTACTATAAGAAATAATCACTAAACCCCTTGGGCCACATAACACACATCCACCTCACATATGTCCATTAAAGGTTAGAGGCTTCAAAATGTAGTTTTTAGTTGATCCTAGGAAGCGTTCGATGAACCCATATACCCTGTTGGATCATCCCTTGTGTATGAGGACATGAAATACAACAAGATGAACCAAGAAACATGTTGGATGCCTAAACACCATCATACTGTAGCAAACCTTGGAAAGCCTCTAAAAAATAAGATCACACATGGATTAAAAAGTATAAGATGCTGGTATCCACACTACGAGCTTTATTATTAGAAATCCATCAGATCCAATAACCCTCCAACAGGAGATACAGCTTGTCTTTCAACTTTATATAATTATTATCAATTGAATTAAACAATTTTGGAATGAAATTAACCCTTGACGTTGACAAATCATTAAACCCAAACATTGATCATAGTCACTACCATAGTGAATACCCCCATTCTCCAACAAAAAATAGATGATCCAATATTTCTTCCCTAAGAGACTAAAAGTAAGAAATTTCAAGATAATATAAATCCCAATAATTTCATCGAATCATCTATGGGAACTATAATGTTCTAGATATACCATATATATAATTTATTTCATCCCTAGAATATCATTACACCATAACAAGTATTCACACACTCACTTCACTAGGGTGATAAGTAGATAATAATGATATTATTTTTCCAATAAGGTGGTGAAAGAAGAAATTATTTAAAATATCCTATCAGCCTCACTAGAAATCTGAATGGATTTAATAATTGATCACTACTAGTGATCTAAGATGACCTCAATGAATGATGGGTGAATATAAGTTCCGGAAAAATAAATATCTAGTGTTGGATAGCATAGTAATCCTAAAAGTACAATCACTTAGTTTTGAGTTCATAAATTGTCTCCCCTATGGAAACTGATCCACTAGGATTGGCATTTATGATTTGGGAGATGTACCCTGAGCATCTTTCAAATTCTCAAGATTCGTCCTCTAGGATATTATAGATAATAGACATATTTCCCAAATATGAATTTTCTCTAGAGATATTACCCCTCCATAACCTCCAACACTGTTTTTTCCTGAATACTAATAATATCCTCCAATACACTATAAATACTCATTCCTACCTTATTAATATGTATATCCATCCATATTCATGAATCCTAGTGGAACCAGAATTCTTCCTGAGAATCGTAACTAAAGGAGGTTAATATTTTTTCAATATTTGTTAATTGCTTTTTTTGGACACTATGAACTAATAATAAATGGAGGGGAATTGAATACAACACACAATTAACCTGAATGATTCACCTACCAATGAAATTGAATGTATTCTTCCCTTTGATAATGAGATTAGGTATTTTAGTCACCAACCAATAAAAATGATTAATTTGAGTCCTTATATCGGAAATGGGTGCTCATAGGTATATCATCATCAAGCAACTCCTCTTAATACCAAGCATATTATCAATACGTTGGTAATATCTTTTTAGAAAATAATTCGTAATGTAAAAGCTTTTCTTTCACAAAAATTATGTAATAACCACTCCAATTACTAAAATAATCCAAGTTGGATTCATGCCTCTAAATGAATAACTAGTTTTAATGATGAAAATTGAAATATATTTCACAAAGAGAAGGTGTAAAATACCATTAAATAGACATCTACATTTATAGGCTGTGATTGAAACCCTATTAAGAGAATTTTTAGAGTCTTGATAAGAGAATTTTGGGACTTGTTAAACACATTAGATGATAGGGGGTCTTTCTACATTAATACACTTTCCAATATAAAAATACTGCAGCACATTCCCATAATATTCACTAAGAGCCATGGGGAACTGAATTACATGAATAAGGTGACGGAAACAAGATTTGAAAAATTACATGTTGGAAATAACCATGAGAATAAATCACATTTCTAACATGTCACTCCCTTTTTTCATTTTAATACTGATCTACATGATTAATCCAATATTATTCCAGTTGATATCTTTTACAATTTCATGTTCTAATTAAATTACTTCTTGGCTAGATCTACCCTTGACCAACCGATGATACACTTTGGACATCCATCCATTGAGATGGATATATATCATCCTGTTGATTAAAATTTAAATAAATTAATAGGAGAGGATACACAGAATAATAGGTTGACATTGAGAAATATAATAAGTATCTATGACATTGTAAATGAGAATAATGGTTGTAGAAATGGTTTCCTGAGGTATGAATACCCCTTGGAAAAAAAACTCGAATTTCCTCAATAAGATCCTTCTTAATAATGCCCCATGATTTTTCTTAGAAAGTTTATGGAATAAATCAGGCCCCAGATATCATTCATGTTTAGGTGACCTCAAAACCATCCATTTTTCATTATCATCAGAAATTGTGTTGAATAATGAGTTGATATATTCATCAAAAACAATAGGCCGGACCCTTGTATAACTATCTTGAAACAATGAATTGATATCTTTTTTATGATTTTTTAAATTCTCTGCCACCATTATCCCTGTCACCACTGGATCATTATAATATCATGTATCCTCCATGAAAATATAAGGAAATATTCCCCTTTTTCATTATTTTAGGAATTTATAAGAAATTTATTGTTTTTATATCCCACCTTCAACAATACCTTTTGGTTTTTTCATGACCCTTATCCTACTGGTCAAGAAACATGTCCTCCAAATGATTGGTTTTGAAATGAATGTCCATGAAAATTTCACTATGGAATTTTTCATCCAAACTAATCCCATTATGCTCAATTTTTATTTTGATTGAATTAAGGTTCTCAGAAAAATATGTAAGGAGATTTTCTCAGGTCTAGGCCCCCCGTTATCCGAATTAATTTATTTTGAAATCGAAACTACTTTGCTACAGGATTATACCAGTATTCTAGAACCACAACATGGTAAGGAAAGATGGAATCCCTCATATCTGAAAAGAAAATGGTAGTACTAGTTATTGATTTACCTTCCAAACTAACTAGGATGGGGGTACAATAAAAAAACCCACAGACAAGAGGATTGAAATTGGATCTTGTAAAAGTAGTAATTCTGAAATGGTTGTAGAAGACAAGATCAATAAGAAACTGTATTTTACTAGAACCCATTAGGTTATTACAACAATAAAAATGTTTCACTTTCTAATTAGATGAGAATAATTTAAAATCCAATGTAAAGAGATCAACAGATCCATATTTTATACCAGATAAACTATATTTATTTGGTTTTAATTACAGAAGAATCATATTTTACCCTAGAACCCATGCCACATTAATTCCATATCATGAAAAAATTCCTTAAGAAGGATGGAACCTGGGATTGACCAAAGCTATGGTACTATTTTTAGTCTTGAAAAGAAAGAATTCATAAGACATGTTGGTGTAAGAATGATTAAAATTCCATATGAATGGAATAATTCAGAAACCTTAGACAAGTTGGGTGTCACATTCAAGCTCAATAAAGCTAATGTAGAAGCCATTTTAGGACCATACAGATCATTATTTGGCCTTCTAACTAATATCGAAGGTGAAGAAATGGTATTTTGTAGTGTGGGTAGGATAATATATGGTATTAGATGAAGGGTATACTCAATTGAAAATACATTTAAGGGATTGAGATATAATG
This sequence comes from Viscum album, assembly GCA_963277665.1. Lineage (NCBI taxonomy): Eukaryota > Viridiplantae > Streptophyta > Magnoliopsida > Santalales > Viscaceae > Viscum > Viscum album. Next base: position 884,228,001 of record OY728139.1, on the reverse strand, counting down.
AATATGGACAATTGGAATAACCCAAATATCGATCATTAGTAATACCTATAGAGACTTGTAGATGATGATAGCCTTACCATTATTTTTACCCAAAACATCCAACCTAATAAATTCCAAAACACTAATCAAAAAATAAATCTTTTGAATTAAAAAGTTAGCATGGAACCATGGAAATACTTAAATTAACATAGAGAAAACTAATTTGGATGAGATACTGTAGTAATGGGACAAAACCTTTTGGAATAAATATCAAGAGCATGAACACATTAGTGTCGTTACCTACTGGCTAGTCTGAAGATGTCTGAAGAGGATACATGATCTTTAAACAATAATCCACCATGAAATCCTATGAAAAGGTTTTTGGATATTCTATCACATTTTGATGAAATGAATAATTAGATTGATAGGATATTCTTTATATCAGCATAGTGTGACCCTGATAGTGATAAGAGTAGTTGAACCCCAAAGAAAAGGTGTAGAAAATATCCTAGCACTAGTCATATTATCCATCCACCTGGAGGAAAACCTATGTTGGGAGAGGTTATGAGAGGTCAAGATCCACATATATGTGAGTCACCAAGGATTACTACTCATGAGTAGTCCACTCATCTGCATAATGAAATTAATGAAAGACATCACAAATCCCCTGAAAAGTTGAGTGGTTGGGGAAGGGAATAGAGAGCCCATAGAGATTACACTAAACTACCACATTTGTTGAATCCCTCAAAAAAATTGATGGAGGATTTTTTACAGTAGCCAAAAGAACATCACACATAGATTACATGATGTGATCATGAAACAAAAACACATCAAAAATAATGGTATTTATTTCTTCACATAGAATTATTATTATAACACCTAACTTACTCCATATTTGTAGGTTTAAAATAAAATAGTAAAAATCAATAAATCAAGGAAAATGAAATAAATTTCCACAAATATGGTGTGGTAGGTTCCACATAGAAATCCCATTACATACACATTAATCAATCTACATTTAATTCATAAAACCTCCATTATAGTACTTGAGGTAGGTGTCATCTAAGAAATAACATTTTTTTAATATCCAACATCCACCTTAAATTATAATTACATGTGACCCATGTTGTTTTAATTATTTACATGTGTGTAACCAACATCTTTAATGACTTCACCATTGGAATTTTCTATATTAAATTCCAAATCACATGTGAAAAAGATAGAAAATCACTAGAGGTGATCGTATGAAAAAAATAACTGCACAAAGAAGAAAACATGATTTTATTCATTCTATTTAGAATTATTTCACATAGAATTCATATTCTAGGAACATATTCATGTTCATATAATCATTTTCCTCAGGTTCGTAAAAATATCCCCCTTTTCTCTTGGTCTTCATCGGGACCCAGTTTCACTTGATGAAGGTACAATTATTCTTCACCAAGGTAATTGACATGGGGTTTCAGTGGATTAAGAAAATTGAATTGGTGGATGGTTTTCTAGATACTATATTGAGAGAGGTATAATCATTTAGGAAGGTTTATACATCAGAAGGCAACTCATATTCTTGTGTTCTTTTTGGGAAGGCGTATGTCATGGATAAAAACTACATTTCTTCAGTAGCTTCAGGAGTAGATGATCAATTTATCTTCAACAGTAATGGTAAAGGCGAGGGGGGGGGGGGTGGCTTCCATATTTTTCAATGTAAAGAATAAATTGAAAATGATATTATATGAAATTAATTTCATTATCTTGGAAAATAATTTTTACCAGTAGTTGAGAGTGAAATTATTTTTTATGTATTGAAACTATCAATTTTTTCATGAATTACGGACTGAAACAATTTTTTTTTTATTAATCTATTTTTTTCAGAATACATGAATGATGATTTTTTATGATAATATGGGAATTCATGAGATGAGGTGAATAAAATGTTATTTATTTATTTTTTTTTTAATTTTGGACACCAATTTGTTTGTTTTTTCACAATAGTAGACTGGTACTTTTTTTTCTCATAATCAAAATGAATAAAATACATTTGTATAATAGAATAATAGAGGGGATAGTAACCAGGAATGTATGGTTTTTGTTTCAATGTGGGAAGAAAAAAAATAGATTGGAAAGGAGGTTTAAGAAAACAGTAGAAAAAACACTGGTCAATTTGGGAAAAAGAATGTGGTGAGATGAGAGGTGTTGGGATAGAAAAATACTTTTCCAATTTTGAAATAATTTGAAATGGAAAAATTTCGAAACCATGAATGATGTGGAATAATAATATATGTAAATGGGATGGGTAATTAAAAATTTTGGAAATATGATAATAAGGATTTCAAATTTGAATAAGTATTTACTATTCACATTCTTCTTCATTTACCGCTGTAAAAAAATAACTGGGAGCACATACCACTGATCTATATCTTCTCAGCTCAACTTAGAACCTTATATTGATACCACTGATGGAGGATATTGTTTTGAGGATAGAAAAACATCACATGCAGATCAATAGAGGTGATAGTGAAACTCAAATACAATGGAAAGTGTGGTATTTATTTAATTATGTGGAATTATTATTACGACACACAACATAATCCATATTTATACGATTATAATCAAAAACCAGAAACCAAAAATCATGTTTTATGAAATAAAATTATATATATTTTGTGTGGTAGGTGTCTCCCAAGTATCCCATGGGAAACTAGTTAATCATTCTTAATTTAATTCATCAAACCTCTATCATAGTAGTGGAGGTTGGCACCGTCCAAGGAATAACAAGTTGAATATCCAACTAAATGCACCTATATCAACCAATGGAATAACATGATCCACCTACAACCATAATAACATGGATGGAGATACCAATTTTTCATAAAGTATTTGTGACATTAGATCTCATTAATGAAAAGAATTTGGTTAAGAAAAGAAACTACAACAAATTTAGATAGTCTGCATGATCAAATGAAGTACAAAATGAAATGTAGAATAGTTTTTTCCACCATGAATCTATACAAAATGATACACATGGGATGATCTAACACATCCTTTAAGGATATGGAATGGTGGAAGAGTACTGGGGGTCCTCCAGCATAGGAAGCCCAAAATGGATCTGACAGGTTGATCTAGTTTTGAAATGGTGACTATCTAAGAACTGAAAGAGGATGCATCAGAACATCTTTGAGTGAATGAGATGAGACCTTATCATGCATAAGAAAAGTCGATTCCTTCAACTACAGGTATTCTTGGATGGTGGAACCTATTAGAGGAGGTTAAATCCCTAACCCCAGTGTTAGTGGTGGTTCTAAGATAGAGGAATTTTTCAAGGATAAAAAACGAGTAGAGGAATTTAAAATGAAGGTGGTGTAGGAGTCATGTTCATTTTCAACACGTATTTACACTATTATTTGATTCACATTATAAGGATTAATCCATATATAAGTAACTCGTATTCATTACTTTAATACTTTCTTATTCATGGAATGATGTACTTCTATCATTGAATGATGAAACCATAGATTATTCCCATGATTCTATCACCTTATAGGTAATTGTGTTATAATGAAAAAGCTACGTCAATGTTTTAATATGTATTTAGTTAGGATATTTAATAATATTCAAGTGTCATGATAAAATTATTTGGTTTATGAATGTTGAAAAATTACAACATTAAACACATCATTAACCCAATTATTTTCATGACGGACACAATCAAGGTCCATTAAGAGAGGGGGATTCTACCTGGAGGGATCAGATCATGATCCATGGAATGGGATATGTTATAGTGTGATGAGTCCCAATCAAGATATGACTTATGGTTCTCTATGAATATCTATTAACTTCTCCTTCATCTAATATTTTTTTTATTTTTATTTACCATGTCTCTTAGATGTATTTTTTATATTTTTTTTATTGATTTAGGCTACTATGATTGAACCTAAATTCTTCTCTTTTTTTGTGTAACCACCACATTTGATCCAATATAATACAATCTACCATTTCATTTCTTTTTTGACATCCCTAATTAATCATTCTAAAATACGAAAGCATATGTTAATATAATTTTAATAATTAATTAATTATTATTTATGGAGGAATTATTTTTAGATGATTTCACAAAAATCACAGGTTCATTTTGAGAGATGATATTTGTGATTTCATCCCGCATTCCATTATGATTTATTGAACATTAATCAATTGTGTTGAGGAAATAGATATAATAATTATCAATTTAATTTTTTTAATTTGTTATTTTCATGTTCGAGTTCTTATTAGTAAATATTTGGGAATTTTCTAATGAAGATAATAATATGTAATTATAAATTTGAAGGTGTCGTTCTGTAATTTTTCATGTGATTCATTAAACACTTTCAGTTATTTATGAATGTTATTTTTTATATTGTGGTGTATCCTAAGTCTATGAATATAATGGTTTATATTAAATTTTTTCATTTATTTAAGTGATTTAACAACATAAATATTGTAATATTTGAATAATAATTCATGATACATTCTCTTTGGGTATCATTCTTCCATATAAATGATTAACGCAATATGGGTTTTCCATGAGCATATTTTCTAGATTAATATCAATAATATTTTAGGTTGATAAAATTGTTTTCATTTCTTTTTAAAAATAGATAATTATAAATAGATTAATTTAGATGGAGAAGGAAGATGATGATTTCTAGAGTTTATAATTTTATTCACATTATTCAGTAGTTGATTTTATAAACTATTAAAAATCCTTGACTTATGTAGTGTTGTTATTTCATTGATATAATTATTTCTAGTTTTATGATTTTATACCATTTTTTTAAAAAAATATTCCCTTTATGTGATTTAAAATTGATTCCTTATTCTTGGTTGGTAGAACGATGTGGGTAGATCTATTCATGAAATTATTATTATGGTGTATATTGTGGTTTATGGTAAGATTGTATGGATGGTTTGGAAATATTTTGAGGATATAGTTAGGTAGGTTTTTTTTTGTGATGGTGGTGGTGGTTATATGTTTGTAGAATTTGTTATCCAATGTTTTATATTTTTTCTAGCAATTGATTGTTATTTTCTATTTTTTATTTTATTGTTTTTTATGCATTTCTTGTACATCTCAATTAAACCTCTTCCTATAAATGAGGTAGTTTTGTCTCAGTACCCCAATGATAATTAAATGTTACTAATTAATCAATATTTTATATTTGTGTGACATGGTAGTTGATTAATAATCATGGAATTGACTAAAAGGGAATGAAATTAGACCCTGAACAATAATACTACATAAAAGAATATGAGATTTAAATGTTTAATGTAAATCATAATTCTATATTCATAAATTCATTTTATTAAATGAAATATAATTTATTTGTTATAAGGGATTAGAGTTATCATTGTTTTCACTGGGTGAATAAAAAATCCCCAAATAACTGGATTTCCTAATTTTAATATTATGAGCGACATCATGATGTCATCGACAACATAACCTCCCATATTTACCCTCTGAGTATCCTTTGTAATTAAAATATGTAAAAAAGTAATCTTAAATTATACCTCATTTTATTTAAATTGATGTTGCATTCCAATCTACAATGGTGATCATCAACTGAAGAAAGTAAACCAGGAGTCCTTCAAATCATCCACATATTTTCTAAAATCATCCATGATTGTCGAACATTGATCTTTATGTGATATTATTGACATACAATGTTGATTTTAATGTGGACGAAACTGCATGATCACTTTTTCATATATCCAAAAGGGATAACATGGTTTAGGGTGTGTAGTTCTCACTCTATACTCTCTATAATATTATAGAGAACAGAAGAGGATACATAATATGAGTGGATTAATAGTATAATTTAATTTGACATAATATTTCATTTATTAGTATGTTCAATTTATTAAAATTACACTTTATCAATTTAATAAATAAAAACAGTTAAATTAAATTAAATATTATATGTATTAAGTAATTATTGAATAAGAAATGCACTATTTTTTTCACCACATATATGTAATATTAAAAATTTGTTATTTAATAAAAATTGTTTTATTAACTTGAAGCGCCTCTATAATAAATATTAAGAAAACCATTAATATTAAAATTTAAATATTCATGGAGAAAATATTTTTCATTATTTACATATAATATTATGTGAATATAATAAGTAAATAATTAAAAATTTTATTACTTTAAACAACAAAAATATTAAATTTCTTTATTTCATTATGATCATGCAATCTTTCACTACACCTGTCACCCACTATTGGGCCAACCCGGTGCAAAATTATAATTAAATATAATTTTAAATACATTTGAAAATGTTTTTTTGTGAAAGTATAAGACTATATATTTATAGTATAAAGAGATACCCATAAATTGAAAATGGATTTTACTAAACCATCAAGGCATCTAAACTGATAATTTATACTCAATTTAATCATAACCTCCTAAATATTACATAGTTTAATATTTTTTTGGTATCATGATATATAAAATTATAAGACATACACTTTATTTTATCCTTCATTCATGATTTGTTAGTTTATGAAATTAATGGACATACATATCTTATTCCACCATTGCTATGAATTTTGTAATGTTACTAAAATTTTTGTCAACTAGTCCCAAGATATTTCTTCCATTAAAAAGAGAATTTATTTTATTCAAAATTAATTCATTTCATATAGTCAATGGAATACCAAAAAATAAAACTAACTATAAAATAAATATTATGATATTAATATGTCAACAAACTATGAAATAAAATTATATAAAATGATAATGATCAGAATAGATATTTGAATACAACTTCTCATATATGAGAGGGAATGATGAAACAGGAAACATGCAGTGTTTTTATTGGTATGTTAGTTATCAGGATATTCTCTACCTGAGATCATTAAGATATATATTATTTAGTAGAAGTATAGATTATTATGACCCCCAAAACTAATAATCATAAATAATTTGTGGTATACCATTATGGTGTATGCAGACTATATGACATGTCTCTTATATTATAATATTTGTATCATGAAGATCTCATTATAAATTGGAAATACTGTATATCATTGTTGAATAATACTCTACAAACATTAATATGTAAATAGTAGATATAGAAGTGTCTAAAAAATCAATCCAAATATTTCCTAGCACTACATTTTTCCCAGTTAAGGATTTTTTTTTTCACACGGGAAAGAAGACAAGTGTGACCTATTTTGATGATTTCTATAACACAGTAGAACCCCTAACGCCCTAGATCTCATGTAAATAAACCATTCTTATCTAAATAGCTTCATTTTAATAATTCCTCACTTGTGTAAGTACATGAACTCAAATAAAATCCATCCTTTATTTCATACTGTTTACATATTATTGAAATATGCGATTTTATGCATGGTGACGTAAACAACCATCAATAATATATTTTATAGAAAATTAATATATTAGTAGAGAATATTACCATCTATAATAAATATGTAACTACTACAGTTAGTACTAGTAACTAAAATTTCATTATTTCCTTCATTTATTCTAATTTTTATTCACAATGTTGAGAAAAACATTTGTATGAACTAGAATCCATTGAAATGAGGGACTCTATAATTTTTTATATGGGTATTCATTAACACCATTATATATGTTTATGAAAATAAATGTAAAGGAATTTTTCCCATAGAATAAAAATTAGATTTCACTTTTTCACATCATATAAATGACTCATAGACATGGGATTTCGAGAGACATGTATACTTGGTGCAATAATAAAATTTTTAGTCACCACACCTATTGTTTCATGATCCTTATTAAGATAATATCTATGTTATTTATAAATATAAAAAGTCAAGGGTCACCTACCGAGTTTAGGATATCCTGGAAAACACTCATATTCTTATTAGTCTAGAATCCATATGTGTTGTTAGTGTTTTCTTTTTTTTTCTCTTGTTAGTTGGTGTATAATCTAAAATACAATCTTGTGAGGTTTATTTCTTGGTGTAAATGCATGGTGGAATACTTGTGGGACTGATTCGATAAAAATAATATATTCCTAAAAGGGTAACCTCAATAGTGGATCAAAATCAAACCCTAAATATTCCTTAAACTAGAATATATCAAATATATGACCAAATAAGTAGATTCTAGATTCAGTGAAATTTTTTATAGTGTTATTTTTGTGATTTTTTCTATAAGAAGAACCACCAGATGAAATTATAATCACATAAGAGTGAGTGTTTTTGAGAAATATCCAATGCGACATGAATAAATGATGGGTATAAAAAATAAATATTTTACTAAGAATTTATAATATATATTAAAAGGTGAAACATCACCATCATAATATTTGAGTATCACACTTTTTCTAAAGACAAATAGGTGGTGGTAGGTATAAAATAGTGTCACATAAAATCTCTTCCCACATGGGATAACACAAGAATAAAGGAAGTGTACCATAGATACCATGATAATGTAATTTATTCTATCTATAAATTGGAGTCCAATTCAAAATATATGTTCTTTGAAAGCATCCCATAGTAGAGGAAAAATAGGGAAGAACCATTACCTCTCCTCCAAAATTATTCTCTTAAACTATGTGGGTTCCTAAACTCATTTTCTGTGGAATATTAGTAAATAGATAAGAGATGGTCTGGGAGACATTTCAAGATTATTTACATGTAGGTTTCTCAATTTGAGTTTCTTTTGAAACAATATTGGTTCTCATTCTAAATGTGAATTACCCATTATCTCATCTCATCATTTGTAACTTCACCTATAATACACTTTTAGTGTTTTTAACATGAGGGTCTCTGTAAAACTCCCTAAATAGGTATCTAAGATACACCATGAATTCATTATAGGATGTTCAAACTAGGAATCCAATGGATTAGACAATGAAATGATATGAGACATCAAAAATGATATTGGTTCCATCCATTCCCTAAAACCTAATGAAGGAAATGTTTATAGAATATAGGACTCGATTTCATTCTCTTGGTGATGTCTTGAAATAGAATTTCTGGTTGGGTAATTGAATTATTTTTTATACATTATAGTTGACCTTATCATTCAGTCACATAAATGTACAAGATATTTAACTATAAGTTAGTTAAGGATCAAAATAATTTTATTATTTGTCGCCCAATATATAATTTTTTGTTTTGGGAACCATCATAAAATCCATTGATAGGGGTATTATTAGTAGTAACATCATCCCCTTATACTGTTGCATCACATAAATGATATTTATAAACTTCTATTTGTGTAATACAATGTATTATTCATTAATAGAATCAGAAGATCCATATGTTTATTTAATTACATATTGGTGGAGTATATAATGTAGAGTGGGAGAATTATCATCCCTGAGAAAAGCATTGTGTGCATTCTGAAATAATTATAAAAAAGGAATGGAATAATTGATTAAAAACATGATATCCAAATTAGAAATTTCCCCATGGAGTACTTAAGATCTTTGATATTATATTGAAGACTTCATTTCAAAAATTCCCAAGAGATTGTAAACACGGTCTCTTACCTCGTTATCTACCAGATGAATTGTTTCCTCTCTTTCAAGGTTTGGATATCCATAGTTCACTATTTTCACATACCCATTACTATGCATGATTTTCATCCATTATTACTATGATGAAAATACTAATAATTAATATGATGAAAATCATGACATATTTTATTTGTGGTGGTAACTGAGTGGGAATATACCAATCATATATTTGGGTTCAAATTGGAAAATCAACAGATATAGGCTGTAATACATTAGATGTGTGGTAAGTACCACAAAATTCATTTGTGTTAAGATATATTGGGATTTTTTCAGAATTTTTATCCACTTGGGGAAAATTCATTTTGGGTAACGGATGAACCTACATGTGTGAATGTGTATAATATCATATTTATTGAATATGAGTTAGTTGAACATCACAGACCTCCAGCAACACTCGATGTGGATTGTAAGATCCCGATTTTTGGAAAGGAATTTTTTTGTTGTGCTTTTGGTTGTAAACTTTATTTTTTGAGCTTTAAAATTTTTTATGAATGTGTGAGAGGCTTTGGGGGTGTCCCATGGTATTGGAGCACGAAAGAAAGAAAATCTGGGCAAGACAGGACAGGGTGCACAGCCTGCATACGACTTGGTAAATTGTGCGGCCTGCCCAGGCTAAATCGTGCGACCCTTCCTCCTCCAGATAGAAGCATGCGCATGATTTGAGCACGATTTTTCAAACCGTGCGGCTAAATCATGCGACCCCTCCTCCTCCGGATAGTTGCATGTGCACAGTTTGCACACGGTTTTCCAAACAATGCTGAAAAACCGTGCGACCACTTAATGTTGGGAAAAATTAAAAGTTCTCCACTCCAGGATTTAAAACCCTACTCTAGATTTCCTCTCATATCCTCCCTCTCCACCCTAAGCATGAACCATATTTCCCATAGTATCCAAAAATACCAATCTCATATGATTATAAGGCATCTTGGCTGCCATTTGTTGCGGATCAAAGCTCCGAGTAAGGCTAATCCCATCCGTGTTACTCTTTTTTGTTTAGTGTTTTTATATTCTCTCCCTCTCATTTGAAAGCTCTAAAACCCTATCTTTTTAGTGAGTTTTAGTTTGAAGATCCAATTTTTGGATGGATCGAGGTATATGGACTATATTGGGAGTGCATTCAACTGCGGTTTCGAGGTAGGTGGTCTACAAGTGATATCCCATAGTTATTTGGGTAATTGTGCATGTTTAGTTGTGTTCTTGCTATCCTTTGGTTATGATTTGGATAACCATGGATTTTTTGATAATAATGGTGTTTAAAATGGAAAATGGGAACCCTCACGACCCCCGTGGGATGTGTTGTGATAGACTTGTCCGAATTGGGGCCATCAATGGGATGAGTTGGCTTTTCCGAAATTTAGGGATTGATATTAAACAAGTGACCTTGTTGTAATGAATTGTAGATCCCTTGATAAATATGTTGGCATGATTGGTTGAACATGGAATAGAATTTAGGTGATGCAACTAGACATGGAAATAACCTAAGTGTTAATGTGGAATGGGTTAAATGGTTGATTCCTGGGAATGATGAACATGTTAAATGGGTTAATGCGTAAACTGATTAATGACCATAATGTGATAGATTATGGGTTTAATGTTAAATTCTTATTGAGATAAGAATAAAACATGGGAATTATGTGAATGGTTAAATGATGTGAAATGGTAATGTGATAATGTGTTTAGGCATGATGTGGATTCCCATGTGGGTTGCTGAGAATAGTGTTTGCCGAAGGGTAATGGTTTGGATGGTTGATGGTTACTTATATATAAGCATGTGCACATGGATTTTTTGATTGGGGAATGACATGAATATTTATGCCCATAGGTCGAGTAAAGACTGGGGTTCCAAACTCCACCAAAAAGCATGGGATAGGAAAGGGGACTGAGGGTCTATTTTCTTAACAGCTGCATCCACCCAGACTGAGGCTTCGAGGTGAGGTTATGGCTGCGATGAGGGGTTAGTCCTAGTGATATTGGATAGTTATGTGTCTACCCTCTTACATGTGATTGCTAGCCTTAGACCCATGTAACATAATATATGTGATTAACCCATAGGAATGTGATGAAAGGGTAAATGGTGATAATTGGTGTGTAATGAATGGTATGGAAATGTCAATGGTTTGGCTCTTAACTAGTTAATGGTAACTTAAATAATTTTTGTCAATTGTCATTCATATTTCATTTGAATACACTATCTGTTCATACTAAATGTTTTGTAGACACTATTGGTGGTAGCCTACTGAGTTGTACTTAGACCCTACTCAGGCCGCCATTGGGTACCCGAGTAGACTTCATGTTTGAAGGTCAGGAGAAGGGAAAGTGTACTTACTAGATAGTTGAGTGGACATGGGTAGCTATTGGTGGAGGATCCGGACATTGAGTCAGGACCATTTTGGGGATTTTTGTTTTTGCCCTTATTTTGGGATTTTGATCACTTTTTCACTTGTAGTATGGCATGTCATATTTTATTTTTGGAAATGGTTGTTATACGTTTTCCTTGTTTTTTGATTATTTTTTCCACTATTGATTTATTTATGTTGTGGCATACTCTGATAAAAATTGGGTTATAGTCTCCCCACATGACCACATAGACCCCGACTACTAGTCGGCAGCCTTTGGTGTATGGGGAGGCATCCTTACGTTCATGTAACCACCCGGATCAGAGCACCGGTTTAGTGGTATTCAGGTCAGGGACATTACAAAGTGGTATCAGAGGAGTTCTTTCTTCTCCTTCTCCGTGTTCATGATATTTGTGATTGGTAGCCAAGAGTTAAGAAATGTCGGTCCTTGGCAATGAGCTTGTGCTTGGGAGTAGCTAACCCATGTACGATGGAAAACCCAAGTCACCCTGGGTGGGAAATGCTGTTCTTGGTTGTGTGTTGTTACAGTTGATGATATTTCACCATTGGGTGATGCACATTTTGTTTGATACGACTGTTTTATGATATATGGCATGTGTCCGTAACGACATGAGGATTTTCATTCATGCATCATTATAGGAACCTAGGGAGATAGGTGACATGAATTTTGTTAGACACATGCATGGGGTGGGTGTGTGAGGCAGGAATGTAGGGTGAATCATGCATTTCATGAAATCAAGAAATGATGAGATGAATGAAATAAAAAAAGGGAGTACAGATGAATGAATGGTAAATGATGTTTAATGGAGTAATAGGGTTTTAAAAAATTGGAAAATATTTTTGGGTTAGTATATGAAATGGTTTGTTGTAGCTAGTAATGAGCTTTTGATGGAGTCATGAATTTGTATGGTATGTGTTCTAAAATCTCATGCTTGGCATTATAGAGAAATTCCACCACGACATTAGTTACCAGTTGGGAAATGGGAGGATGTTGTTGAGAACACTCCTCCAGGAGAGGAGCAAGAAAATGTGGCGACCCATGAGGGTAGAGAAGACCAGTTCCAGTATATCATGGATCATCATATGTAGATGATGGATTGGGAACCAGGGAAGGTTACACCGAGTATGTTTGAGCTGACCAGGGAGTTCCAGCTGCAACACCTTCCGACCATCACCGGAGAGGGTGTGCTAGAGGCAGCAGAGTTCTGTTTAGAGTTTGTACAGATGATACTAGATCATATGGAGACCCCTGCTGAAAAGCTAGTGAAGCTGTCCGCTTATATGTTTTGAGGCTAGGCTGGGAATTGGTGGGACATTCAGGCTCAAATCGAGCTGGCTGATGGAATGTCTTAGAAGGTTTTTCAGGAAAATATTGGGGAGAATTTCTACCTATAGACCTTGAGACAGGAGTGGGCCACATTGTTTAAGAGCATGACTCAGGGATTGCTATTGGCGATGGACTATAATAGTCGCTTCACTGAATTGAGATGCAGTGTCCCAGTGTTAGCAGGGGATTAGGCAGTAGTAGTAAGGCCTTTTCATGATGGGAAGAGACATGAGATCATGTCTCAATTAAACATCTTCTGATTGATGATGTTTGTAGACGTAGTAGATCAGGCACTGATCTCGGAAGGAAACCTGAAGGGTTCTATGGGTAGTGGGCTTGTGGTGTCAGTGGGACAGACTAGCGGTGCAGCTACAGAAGGTCGAAAGGGACGCCATGAGAGCTCAAAACATGGTGGAAGTGTGTAAAGTGTATAGAAGAGGGGGTTATCCTCTCAGAGTGGAAATTAGGTGTTCTGATATTTTTGCAGTTGGTCGGGGCATATGTTTGGTCTGTGTCCTCGACCTCCAGTTGAGTGTCATTCGTGCGGCCAGATGGGACAAGTGCAACAGTTCTGCGAGAAACCCTAGCAGGTGGGTGAGTATGATGGTGTAATTCAAGTACCAGATATGGAAACGAGACCAATTGACCTGTATCAGGTAGGTATTTGGAGCTCCATAGGTTGTACTGGAAGGGGTGGTGGATATATAACTCCCAGGAAAGATTGTTCATGGCAGCAGGGTAGTTCCGCACAGGGCATTCAGGCTGGAACCCATGGTAGAGGGGCAAGTCAGATTCAAGCATTTTAGTTTGCACCTAGTAATAGCGAGGCTGGACCATCGACTGTTTGAGGTACGATCCTTGTAGATTCTACTTTTTCTACTGCATTGTTTGACACAGGTTCCACACACTCTTTTATCTCTGCTCAACTTGTGGTTGGGTTGTGTTTACCTATGGAGGGGGTGTGCGCGGTGATGTCAATTGACGACCCATTTGTAGTGCGGGTTGTGGATATAAAGCAGTGCATGGATGTGCCTTAGAAGTTGGTGGGTATCATTTTCTTTGGGACTTGATCATTCTCGAGATTTCAGGTTTTGACCTAATCTTGGGAATGGATTGGTTGGTGTTGTATCAAGCACATATAGACTGTTACCATCATAGAGTATTGTTCAGGTCACTTGAGGGTGACGCTTATGTCCACCGTGGTGAATGGGATATTCGAGCAGGGCGTGGTAGGCCATTTTGTCAACAGGTCAGTGGAATCACAGCTCAAGTGGCATGTCTCATTCTTGATGATGATGAGGGAGGGGAACAAACTAATTTTCCTCATATGGTGGATCTGTTTCAGGATGCGTTTCTTGAGGATTTATTGGGTTTACCACTCAAGAGGGATGTTGCGTTCACGATTGAGTTGCTGCCGGGAGCAGAGCCAATTTCTATTCCTCTATACCGAATGGCACCGGCATAACTCCAGTAACTAAAGATTTATCTTTAGGAGTTGGAGAATAAGAAATTTATCCATTCTAGTATGTCTCCTTGGAGATCTCTTGTGCTTTTTGAAAAGAAGGCCAAGTGGCCTTTGATGCTATGTGTTGACTATAGAATGTTGAATCAGATAATGGGGAGAAATCGGTACCCTTTTCCAAGAATTGATGACATGTTTGATCAGTTGAAGGGTGAATCGGTGTTTTCAAAATTGATCTGATGTCATGTTATCACTAGATGAGGGTGAGGACTTCTGATGTAATGCAGACAGCTTTTTAGAGTCGGTACGGGTTGTTTGTGTTTGTGGTAATGCCTTTGGGCTTTACCATTACATCTGTTGTGTTTATGGAATTGATGAACCAGATCTTCCATCCCTATCTAGATCAAGTCGTGGTTATATTTGTTGACTGTATCCTAGTGTAATTTAAAATTCATGATGATCATGCCCAACATCTTGACATCATCTTGGGTACGCTACGATTGCATTGGCTATACTCCAAGCTATAAAAGTGTCAATTATGGATAAGTGAGGTAGATTTTTTGGGGTACATCATCTCGGAGGCAGGTGTGTCAGTGGATTCAGTGAATGTGCAGGCAGTTGTAGCCTGGGAGCAGCCCATGATTGTTTCAGATGTACGAAGATTTATGGGATTGGCTGGGTATTACCGAAGGTTCATTCTGAATTTATCTCACTTGGCAGGACCACTCTTGGGCTTGACCAAGAAGGGAATCATGATCTAGTGGTCTGGATCTTGTGAGAATTCCTTTCAAGATTTCAAGAAGTGTTTGACGACCGCTCCTATCTTGATCTTACCAGAGCCAGGTAAGAAGTACATCGTGTTTTTTGGTGCGTCCACTGTCAGAATTGGGGTTGTGTTGGTGTAGGATGAGCATGTTGTGGATTATGGGTCGAGGCAGTTGAGACCCCATGAGCAGAACTATTCCACTCATGATATTGAGTTGGTTATAGTGGTGTATGCCTTGAAGTGTTGGAGGCAATATGTTTTAGGTGAACATTTTATGGTGTTTACCGACCATAAGAGTTTAAAGTACATATTCTCACAATGGGATCTGAATCTTTGGCAGTGAAGATGGGTGGAATATCTCCAGTCATTTGACTTTGAGTTGGTGTACACGCTGGGAGAGGGAATCATTTTTGCTGATACTCTGAACTAGAAGGTTCAGAATCAGGTTGTTCAGTAGTCCAGAACCGAATGGAAGGTGATGGATTTTATTGTAGAGATGCAACTGGAGGTGCAGGAGGGGAGTGGTCAGGTAACTATTGCTTCCATAACAATGTATTCGATGATTTTGAGAATATTTAAGGAAGGTTATCTTGATGATCCTGAGTTTTTTATCATTAAGTAAAAGCATAAAGGTGGAGATCTACCTTTTAGTTGGGCCGTCAACGCGGAAGGTGTTGTTAATGTTCGTGATCGTGTGGTTGTTCCAATGTTGGTGGGGGAAGATTTGATGTGTGAGTTCCATTCATCAAAGGGGGAAGTGCATCCTAGTTTGACCAAGATGTATTGTGATCTCTGAAGGCAGTTTTGGTGGCCTGGAATGATGAAGGATGTTGCGGGCTTTGTGGCGCGGTGCCTTACCTGTCAGCAGGTGAAGGCCGAGCATCAACGCCCAGGTGGTTTGTTGCGTCCATTTACCATTCCGAAATGGAAGTGGGATGATTTAACGATGGATTTTGTCGTGGGTATTCTGAGGACGCCGTGAAAGAATGATGCAATATGGGTGGTTGTGGATCGGTTAATGAGAGTGGCTCATTTCTTACCAATTCAGGAGAACTTTATGGTCGACCAATTGGTTGAGCTGTATGTACGGGAAATAGTGTGGTTTCATGGGGTTTCATAGACCATACTGTCAGACCGAGATCCATGTTTCACATCGTGTTTCTGGCTAGGGTTGCAGAAGCCGCTTTGTACGCAGGTGTTTTTGACTACGGCTCTCAACCCACAGACAGACGGGTAGTCGGAGCATACAATCCAAGTGTTGGAGGAAATGTTAAGTGCTTGTGTCCTGGACCTTAATGGTTCATTGGAGAGGCACCTGTCGATAATTGAGTTTTCCTATAACAACAATTTTTAGGCTATGATTCAGATAGAACCATTTGGGGCACATTATGGGAGGCCATGTAGATCTCTGTTATGTTGGCTAGAGGCTGGTGAATTTGTGTTGTTGCGGCCAAGTATCGTTCAGGAGACTTCAGAGAAAGTTAAGTTGATCAGTAAGGGTATTTTTACGACACAGAGTTGGTAGAATTCGTATGCAGATCAGAGGCGTAGACCTCTTGAGTTTTGGGAGGGTGATAAAGTGTTCTTTCGGGTGTCGCCAAGGTTGGGTCATTGGAAGATACGAAAGCAGGGTAAGATGGCACCCATGTATGTGGGACCTTTTGAGATTATGGAGAGGATCAGACCAGTGGCTTATCGATTGGCTCTTCCACAATGGTATGGTTGGATACATGATGTGTCTCATGTGTCGCAGCTTCTACATTATCACCCTGACCCATCTTAGGTGGTTTATGTTGAGGATGTGGATCTTCCGGCTGATGCGTCCTTTAAGGAGCATCTAATCCGTGTGTTGTATCGTAGTGAAAAGGTCTTCTGAGGCAAGGTAGTGCCATTAGTTCGATTACTATGGCATAATGGGAAGGTTTATGAAGAGACTTGGGAGTGGGAATCATATATTCAGGCTCAGTGGCCCAAACTCTTTTCTTCGGTGGAGCAATGTGGCTTGGGAACTCAGCATGAGGACGATCCATTATAAGGTGGGGAGGTTGTAAGATCCCTATTTTTCTACAGGTATGTTTTTGTTGTGTTTTGGGTTTGAAACCATTGTTTTTTGTGATTTAAAATGTTTCCTAAAAGTGTGGGAGGCATTGGGGGTGTTTCTGGGGCTTGGGCCACGGATGAAAGGAAATCTGGGCAAGATAGGCCAGGGCGCATGGCCTGCACATGGCCAG
Source organism: Viscum album (assembly GCA_963277665.1). Lineage (NCBI taxonomy): Eukaryota > Viridiplantae > Streptophyta > Magnoliopsida > Santalales > Viscaceae > Viscum > Viscum album. The sequence goes on along the minus strand of OY728139.1, from coordinate 884,210,322 downwards.
GTAAACCGTGCAGCCTGCCCAAGCTAAACTGTGCGACCCTTCGTCCTCTGGAAAGAAGCATGTGCATGGTTTGTGCATAGTTTTCCAAAATGTGTGGCCAACTCGTGTGACCCCTACTCCTTTGGATAATGGAATTCGCACAGTTTGCACATGATTTTCCAAACCTTACGGACAAACTGTGTGGCCACATAAAGTTGGTAAAAATTACAATTTTTCCACTCCAGGCATTAAAACCCCACTCGGGATTTCCTCTCATTTCCTCCCTCCCAACCCTAGGTACGAATCAATAAGACCTCACTATTAGACCTTTCAAATAATACCTCACCGTTAAACCGTGTCGATAAGACCTCACCATTAGACCTTACCGATAAGACCACACCGTTAGACATTACCGATAAGACCTCATTGTTAGACCTTACCAATAGGACCTCACTGTTAGAACATAATGATACCTAATTACCGATAGAAGTCTTAAATCTGGGACTTTATGTTTTTGTGCTATCATATAGAATCGGAAACTTTTTCTGCATATTACTTATTCATTTTATATATTTTATTTTTTCATCCCTAAATGTTAAAATTAAAACACGGATCACTTATTAATCAACATAAAACCATTTCCCGAACCTTCTTATCCCCAATCTCAGAACCTAAACCACTTTTGAAACCTTGAACTTTTCCAGATCGATGGAAAGAGTCAAAACCTCATCAGTTGTTGATGAAGGAGACATGGATGATCCTATGAGGCCAAGAGCCAAGTCGAGTAATGGATGCCAGACAATGGAAAAGGTGTTGAACCGACATTTATCCAAGTGGGAAATAGTATTTGAAAAGGAGTTAAGTTCGGAGTGTCTTTTGTCGAGACAATTGTTAGTACATAAGGAACTGGAAGCTCAGGGCTGGGTTGAATGTTTTGCAAACAATAATGGACCCTATTACACGATTTTAGAAAAATAATTTTTTGAGTACCTCATGTTCGAGAAATATGATGATTGTTAGGTCAAAAAGGGTAATGGAAGATGGTCTAGTGGAGGGAGGGGTGAATATACCAGATGAAAAATGTTAATTAAATAAATTATTTATCAAAGTTAACTATTATGGTTAATTAGTAGCAGAAAAATTAAATAATGGAAGATTTTTTTATAGTAGTTTGGTCCAATGTGGGCCTACACTACTCTTATACCTGTCTACTCGGTGAGAGATACATGTGCACTAATTTTTTTTAATGTGGAATCATAACCTAATTAAAAAATATGTTTCCAATGGAGGGATAACCACGACACCGACTTTTTGGTGGTAAGTCACAACCCTTACAACCTGACTTTAGATACTAGGATTCACAACCCAAACAATCTTGACATTAGATACAGGGAGTCACAAACCTACGATCCTGACTTTAGAATGAGTGAGTCACAACCCAAGGAAAAAATAATACAAAATTATTCTTTTGTGTGAAAAAACATAAAAGAAAAAATAAGAGTGAGTGTGAGAGATGGGAAGTAATGTTACAGACTCAGAACCAGATGAAAGAGAAGATAAAAATTAAATCACAGGTACTGGTTCTTGAGGTTTAGATCCGCACATCTCATCAATGCAATTGTAGTTGATGTAGAATTAATTCAGTGCATGAGAGAACGAGCAGGTGGTGAAGCAGAGTGTCACAGGACATTGCAAATGCACAGCAGGTTCAAAGTTCACAAATCCTTCTCTTTATATTGTGTTGTTATTTTTCTCGGATAGATATAATGATATATATAGAGAATAAAAATATATAGTAGGTTCAGCAACTTCGATTCCTTAGGATATTCAAAATTTATTGAGTTAAGATCTCCCAAAAATAGCTCTATGAAAATAGAAGCATCGTTGCTTCTTTCTTCTCATAGAATAAATATCTAATAAAGGAATTCAAAATATTTTGAATAAGTCTTCCAATAAAATCTCCAGAATAATAAAATCATTGAACGATTCAAACCAGAATTTTAAATCTATTTAAAAGTATTTAAACGTATTCAAAACTATTCTTAAAAACTAGCAACAGATTCAGAAATTAAATTCAAACATTTTAATTTAAACAATATTGAAATGTCCAAATCTTTTTGTGAAGACGTTGAAAAATATTCTTAATATTTCTCTATAAATATAGCCCCAAAAACATTAAAAACTATTTGATTATGATCCATATATTTAATGATGATTTTTAACAAACAAATCGTAAAAAAATAATCCATATATTTGCAGAAAATCAATTTTCATAAAAATTGCACGTAATGAACAGTAACATCCAAATGAACATTAACTTCAAAATGAATATTAACTTCAGTGTGAATAGTAACTTCGGAGTGAACGGTAACTTCAGAGTGAACAGTATCTTCAGAATGAATAGTATCTTCGGAATAAACAGTAACATCAGAGTGAACTATAACTCCAGAGTGAACAGTAACTTCTGAATGAACTATAACGTTGGGTATGAACAGTAACGTAGGGTATGGACAGTAACGTAATGTAGGGTATGATTATTATCCTAGGGTATAAACAGTAATGTAACGTAGGGTATGAACACTAAAGTAACATAGGGTATGAATAGTAACATAGGGTATGATTAGTAAACCATAATTTTGTAAGATAAACAATGAACCATAGTTTTGTAAGATAAAAATGATATATTCTATTGAGATAAAAATGAACCATACTTTTGAGATAAAAGCGAAACATACTTTGGAGATAAAAATTAACCATACTTTTGAGATAAACATGAACCATAATTTTTAGAGAAAAATGAACCATACTATTGAGATGAAAATGAACCATACTTTTGAGATAAAAATGCACTATACTTTTGAGATAAATATGAATCATACTTTTGAGATAAAAATGAACCATACCTTTGTCAAAAAAATATTGACAGAATATTTTGACAAACTAAAAAGAAAAATTAAGGGGTCCTAACATCATATTCAGACATTTGTCAAAACTAATGATTTGTAGGAAAATGTATTATCTTTCCATCAAAAAAATAACCAATTAAAACAGACATCTATAGATTATGAAATAATTAAACAATATAAGAAAAAAAATTCTGGAAAAACTGCAACTGCAAAACAGCATGACATAAATTCAAGTAATTAAAAGTCCATTAAAAAGATATTTTAAGACTTTGATATAAACTAATAAAATAAATATAAACATTTTATATTTCTATAGAATCATGTTTGATGAAAATCTGATAAGTCTATAATATTCAATAAAATAAATACCGAAATGTTTTAAAACAGTGAAATGTAGATATTTTAAAATGATAGTAGCAACTTCATTGAATTTTTAGAGAAATAGATAAGCATTTTAAAACATCCTAATTAACTGATAAAGTATAAATAAATATCGTATCTTTCCAAAATGATTAGAATCAAAAAAAATCCAAATAACATAATTGAATATATCATCAAAATACATAGAAAAATTAATCATGAAAAATAACATAAAATCAAATTAATCGAAATATAAACATGCACAAACAATCTCCCCCTTTTTTATTACAAAACCTAAACATTTAAACCATAAATGAGTTTTTCAAATGATTAAAACCAAATTATTTCTCCCCAAACTTTCTCTCCAAAACTTCTCCCCCTTTTTGTAAATAAACAAATAGTAAAAACATGTTCCCCCTAAACAAATGTATCAAAAAAATTTAAAATTCCAATATACTAAGAGAAAATTTAATTTTCTCAAACTAAGCAGAGTCTAATGGCTTGGTAAATATATCTGCAAGCTTATTTTTAAAAGGGATAAATTTTAAAACAAAATCACCCTTATTCACAAGATCTTGAATAAAATGAAATCTATGATCAATATGTTTTGTTCTAGAATGCAGTAAGAGGTTTTTAGAAATAGAAATTGGAGATGTATTATTACAATAAATATGTAGTTTATCAAGATAAACACCAAAATCACATAAATTTTTCTTAATCCATAAATGTTGAGCAAAAATACTTCCTGAAGAGATATACTCATCTTATATAGTAGATAAAGCAATATATAATTGTTTCTTAGATAACCAATATATTAAACATTTTCCCAAAAAATAACACATACCTGATGTGCTTTTTTGGTCAATTCTATAGCCCCCAAAATCAGAATCAGAATAAGATGTTAAATCAAAACAGTTATAATTTGGATAAATTAAACTAGAATCAACAGTTCCATTAACATATATAATTATTCTTTTTACAATGTTAATATGACTTTCTTTAGGATCATCTTGAAATATAGCCCATAAACAAACACTAAAAATGATATCAGGACTAGATGAAGTTAAATATAAAAAGCTACCTATCATACCTCTATAAACTATAAAATCTACTGATTTACCAGATGCATCAATATCTAATTTACAATTAGTACCCAAAGAAGTTTTCATGGATTTAGAGGAATCAAGACCAAATCCTTTAACTAAATCTTTAGCACACATAGATTGATTAAGAAAAATTCCATCTTTCCTTTGAGAAATTTGATGTCCATGAAATGACTTTAATTCACCCATTAATCTCATGCCAAATTTAGAAGACATTAATAAAGAAAAACCATTACAAAGTATTTCACTAGATTATTTATAATCTATATAACAAACATAGATCTTGAAAATTAAAATATCATTAGAAGATCATATAATAAAAAGAATAGGATCAGTGTTGCCTTTATTGGAACCATTTTTTAATAAAAATAATGAAACTCTTTCATACCAAGCACGAGGTGCTTGTTTGAGACCATATAAATATTTAGATAATTTATAAATATGGTTTGGAAATTTTTAATTTTCAAAACCAGGGGTTGAGAAACATAACCTTCTTCAATAATAAAAAAATTTATGAAAGCGATTTTTACATCAATTTGATATAATTTAAAACCTTGAAAAAATGAAAATGCTATCAAAATTTTAATTTCATCTTACATGGAAACAGGTAAAAATGAATCATTAAATTCTATACCTTCCTCTTGAGATTATCCTTGAGCAACAAGTCTGGCTTTGGTTTGGATAATCTGTCTAGATTCATCCAGCTTGTTTCTAAAGATCCACTTAGTTCCAATTACCCTTTTATCTTTAGGAAATTTTAATAAAGTCCAAACATTATTTCTAATAAAATAATTTAATTCATCTTGAATAGAAACAATATAGTTTTCATCTCTTAAAGAATCATTAATATTGGTAGGAACAAAATCAAAAATAATAGAGGAATTAGAACAATAATATAAAATAAAATTTCTGGTTTTGACACCAGAATCAACATTGCCAATTATATTTTCAACAGGATGATCTTTGTGAATATTCCATGATCATGGATCAGGTTGAGAAGGAGTATGATCCCACTCAACTAATTAATTCTTATCTTGAGGAATATCTTCACCAAAATTAAAATTTCTGAACTCATCATCAATAACATTAGAATCAGAATTTATTTTAACATTATTTTTATCAAACATAATATGAACAAATTCTTCAATAACCATTATTCTGTTTTTATAAACTCTATAATATTTACTTTTATTTGAATAACCAAGAAAAATACCTTCATCACTTTTAGCATATAATCAATCTAAATTGTCCTTTGAATTTAAAATAAAAACATTACAGCCAAAAACTCTAATATAACAAACTTTATGATTTTTATTTTTGAATAATTCAAAAGGAGTTTTATTTAGGAAAGGTCTAATAAGAATCCTATTTGAAATATAACATGCAGAAAAAATAGACATAGCCCAAAAATATCTAGGCATATTATATTCACAAAACATAGTTCGAGCCATTTCAATAAGAGTTATATTTCTCCTTTCTATAACACCATTTTATTTTGGTGTTCTAGGAGCAGATAAATTATGAAAATATAAATTCTCATCATAGAATTTTTCAAAATATAAATTACCAAATTCACCTCCTTTATCACTAAGAATAGAAATAAGCATAAAACCTTTTTCATTTTGAACTAATTTACAGAAATAAGTGAATTTAGATAAAGTATCAATTTTATAAGCCAGAAAATATACCCAAATAAATCTACTATATTCATCATCAATAACTAAAGTATATTTCTTTCCACCAAGGATAGAAATTTGAGTTGGACCAAATAAATCAAGATGTACAAAATTTCAAGGCTTATTAGTACTTATTTGATTGATAGGTCTAAAAGAAATTTTGTGTTGATTCCCTTTCTTGCAGGCATCACAAACATGAAGTTGTTCTTTCTTTAAAGAAGGAAGCTGTTAAACATATTCATGATTTTAAATCTTATGCAAAATTTCGAAATTAACAAGACCTAAACATCAGTACCTAAGAATGGTGTCTTTCAACAAAGCATTCAAACACCTTAAATTTTGAACAGTTAGTTCAGTAAAATTAATAGAATAAATATTACCTTTTATATTAGGATTAAATAATAAATAATAATCATTAAAAACTAAACATTTATCATATTGAAATTTAACTTCCATTCCAACATCACATAATTGTGATATACTAATTAAATTAAATTTTAATCCTTCAATATTTTATACTTTGGAAGTAAATATAGTATTTGAAATACCAACTTTACCAAAACCTTTTACTTTGACTTTGGAATTGTCTCCAAATGTAATAGTGCCTCCATCACATGTGTTGTATATGGTAAAATTTGATGGGTATCTCGTAATATGCCTAGAACATCCACTATCCATGTGCCATATGTCGTTCTTGAGACAATCAAGGAATTTTTACTACAAAAATCATTTAATTGAAAATTATGGTACCTAAGCTACATTGGGTCCAATAGGATTATTAATAAAAATCATAGGTACCCATACAGACTTTAAACATGTATTGTAAGGTACTCTCGATAATAAGGATTTTGAAATATTAGTTTTTTTAAATCCCAATGATTGTTTAAATCTAAGTGAGTAGTCATTGGAATAATGACCATTCATGCCACATTTTAAACAAGTAACAGTTGAAGTACAACCATTTTTACTTTTAACAAAATAGGTTTTATACATTTGAGTAATTTTTTATCATAACCAAATCCATATTTGTTTATCAGTTTTAGTCAATGACATCATCTCAAGATAATTTTCGCAAACTTCAATAAAAGAATATAAAATTTGTTTAAGAAACTTAACTTCCTTTTTCAATTTCTCATTCAGATATTGAGTATTTTTCAATTTATCATAAACTATTTAATGAGATGTAGAAGCAGTGTTTGTTAAATTTTTCATTTCATACAAAATTAATTTATTTTTTAGAAATAAGTTTTTCATTGTCTTCTTTATGATTATTATATAAATTAGCAGCATTGAAAATATATTTTCTTAATCTTTCAATTTCTTTATTTAGTGAAAAAACGTTAGGGTTTTCAGATTCATATTTAGAGTTAGAACATTCAGAATAATAACTAGAATTACAAACCTTATCCAATGATTCCATGAAACATAAGTTAGATGATTCTTTATCATTTCCATATTTTTCACTAGAATTAGATTCTTTACTACAACTCCATCTGGTTTTCAATGTCTTTCTATCCATATTTTTGTATTTGTCTTTAATATTTAGTTTAGGGCAATCCGATTTGATATGACCTTTCTTTATCCACTCATAAAAAGTTACATCTGAAGTATTTTAACTTTTATCACCTTTATTATCTCCCTTATATTTTTCATTTGGGGGGTTTCTACTAAACTTGTTTTTGAAAGCTTTCTTTTTCATTCTTTTGTAGACTATAGTTACAGTCTAAGCCATTTCATCATTTTCAATATCTAGTAGATCAGAATCAGAAGAATTATTAGAAATAAAATTTATAGACATAAAAGCTACAACATTTCTTTTTTAGTTGTCTCCTCTTCGGCTATGTTCTTCAGTTCTAGTTCATATTGAAGTAATGATCTAATCAATTCATAATGTGTATACTATTTGAAGTTATTTCTTTCATTAATGGAAACCTTTTTTGCATGCCATTTCTTATGTAATGCTTGTAGGACTCTTTCAACAAGTATATAATTTTCCAAAGAATCTCCAAGTGGATTAATTCCATTTAAAATGCATGTTAATATATGGAACATTTGGTTTACAGTTTCATCTTCACCCATATTGAAGTCTTGATACTCAGCACGAAGAATTCCAATCTTGGTTCAGATCAATTTTTCAGAGCCAATATGAGTAACTTGCAAATTCTTCCAAATCTCATGAGTTGTCATGCATGCAGACACATGACTAAAGACACTTCTAGTTTTTAAAATACTAACAACTTTGTAATTTAAGACATATCTAGTGGAATAAATTCTTATAAGAGTATCTGGATCAGCTTCAAGCTGTGTCTGTTGTTTTGACATGATAGACCAGTTCCCAATGCTCAACTAATTGAGGTATCCTTCTATTCGAGACCAGTAGTATCAATAATAATTTACATAAAAATGTGATGGCTTCTGAGGAATCCAAGAATCATTCGGGTTCAATCCAGCCATCTTATAAGATCTTAATCCTTAGACTGTGAGGTCTTGGAATAGGTCATCACAATAAAATATAAAAGTAGACTCAAAATATTGGTTGTATAAATTCCTTAATGACTAACCAATGGTTCCGATATTTGGTATAATGAAATATAAAGATAGAGAAAAAATACTCTTAAGATGGATTCCCTCTGATACTAATTGTTAGGTCGGACTAGGTAATGAAAGATGGTCTAGAGGGGGTGAACAGAACAGATTAAAAATTTTAATCAAAAAAATTAGTTATCAAAGTTATTTATTAATGTTTATTAGCAGAATAAAAAGTAAATAATGCAAGGTTGCATTTATAGTAGATCGGTCCAATGTGGTCCTACTATACTCTTATACCTATTTACTCGGTGAGAGATACGTGTGCACTAAAAATTATTTTTAAAGAGGGATCATAACCCAATTACAAAATCCTTTTCTAGTGGAGGAATAACCACGACACTGACTTTTGTATGGGGATTCACAACCCTTACAACCTGACTTTAGATACTGGGAGTCACAAAACAAATAGTATTGACTTTAGATATACGGAGTCACAACCCTAAGATTCTATCTTTAAAATTTTAGAGTCACAACCCGAGGATGAAGAATAAAAAATAATGCTTTTGTGTGGAAAAGCATAAACATAAAAATAAGAGTGCATGTGAGAGATGGGGTGTACTGTTACAGACTCAGAACCAGATGAAAGAGAAGATAAAAATTAAATCACAGGTACTGGTTCTTGAGTTTTATATCTGCATGCCTCATTAATGAAATTGTATTTGAAGCATAATTAATTCATCACTTGAGAGATTGAGCAGGTGGTGAAGCAGAGTGTCACGAGACGTTGCAAATGCACAGCATGTACAACAATCAAAGCACTTTCTCTTTGTATTGTGTTTTTCTTTTTCCCTGCAAGAGAGAATGATATATATATGGAATAAAAATATATAAGAGGTCCAAAAACTCCGATTCCTTAGGATATTCAAAATTATTTGAGTTAAGATCTCCTATAAAAATCTCCATGAAAATAGCAGTTATGTTGCTTCTTTATTCCCAGAGAAAATATATCTAATAAAGGAATTCAAAATATATTGAATATATCTTCAAATAAAATATCCAGAATAATAAAATAATTTAATGATTCAAAACAAAATTTTAAATCCATTTAAAATTATTTAAACTTAGTTACAACTGTTCTTGAAAACTAGCAGCAGATTCTATAATTAAATTCAAACATTTGAATTTAAACAACCTTGAAATGTCCAAATTTATTTTTAAAAGACGTTGAAAAAAATTCTTAATGTTTCTCTCCAAATATACTCCAAAAACATTAAAATGTATTTTATTACGATCCTTATATTTAATGAGGATCTTTCACAAAAACAATTTGTTAAAAAATAATCCATATATTTATAGAAAATAATTTTTTTAAGAAATTACATGGAATGAATAGTATCTTCAGAGTGAACAGTAACTTCAGAGTGAACTATAACATCAGAGGGAATAGTAATTTCATAATGAACAGTAACTTCGGAGTGACCAATAACTTTAGAGTGAACAGTAACTTCTGAATGAACAGTAACGCAGGGTATGAACAATAATGTAGGGTGTGAATAGTAATGTAATGTAGGTTATGAAGAGTAATGTAGGTTAAGAACAGTAAAATATCATATGATATGAACAGTAACGTAACATTGGGTATGAACAGTAACGTAGGGTATGAACAGTAAACCATACTTTTGTAAGATAAACAGTGAACCATACTTTTGTAAGATAAAAATTAACCATATATTTGAGTTAAAAATAAACCATACATTTGAGACAAAAATGAACCATACATTTTCAATAAAAATGAACCATACTTTTGAGTTAAAAATGAACCATACATTATAGATAAAAATGAACCATACATTTGAGGTAAAAATAAACCATACTTTTGAGATAAAAATGAACCATACTTTTGAGATAAAAATGAACCATAATTTTGAGATAAAAATAAACCATGGTTTTGAGGTAAAAATGAACCATAAGATTGTGATAAAAATGAACCATACTTTTGAGATAAAAATGAACCCTACTTTTGAGATAAAAATGAACCATAATTTTGTTAAAAAATTCTAGAGAGAATATTTTGACAAAATTATGGGAATTTTTAAGTATTATTAATAATACATTCATACTTTGGTAAAAACTATTTATTTGTAGAAAAACGTATTATCTTTCCAACAAAAAAATAATCAATTAAAAACGACATCTATAGATCCTGAAATCATTAAAAAAAATAGAAGCAAAATAATTTTGGATAAACTGCTACTACAAAATAGCATAACATAACTCAAGTAATTAAAACCCAATTCAAAAGAATTTTTTTGACTTTTATTTTAAATAATTAAATAAATATAATAATTTTAACTTTCTAAATAATCATCATTCGGGAAAATCATATAACTTTAGAAGTTTCAGTAAAATAAATATAGAAATGTTTTAAAATAGTGAAATGTATAGTTTTTAAAACCATAATGACAACATTATTGGATTTTTAGAGAAATTGATATGCATTTTCAAACATTCGCATTAACTAATAATGTATATTTAAATATCATAGCATTCCAACATGATAATAATCACAAATATCCAAATAACATAATTTATGATTTCATCAAAATAAAGAGGGAAAGTAATCAAACAAAAACACATGAAATCAAATTAATGAAAATATGCACATGCACAAACAAGGATGAGCACCAAATGATTTCTAGAGTAAATAAATTAAGTGTGAGCTTCTTCTCTGCTTAATGGGATGAATGGTTGAAGGTTCCACATGAAGGGATTTATGATTTTTACTCAAAATTTGTGCCTCCCACTATTGAGTTCTTCGGCTATGAAGAAGAATTAGTTGTACTTACAGTGAATGAAATTCCTAGGAATGACATTGCTGATGAAATGTTAAGAGAAGATAAGATGCTTTTCAGGTTTTTTCAAAATTCTTTAAGTCCTATGAGAGAGGACTTTTCAACATTAAAGTATCAGGATTTCTTTCTATTGTATCGGTTAAAGCATGAAAAGAAGTTCAACTTATGTAGGCTGTTTATGATTCAACGAGAAGATATGAACAATACTAGTTCCAAATCCAATTCCCTATTCCATGATAAGTAGTTATCCATTATGTTGAAAGTGACAGGAGTTGCTGGAGTTAAGGGGGAAACTATTGTTGTGCAATATAACCATTGCATCACCGAAGTGATCTACAAGCTGATGAAGATTAACTGGAATCCATGGCTGAGGAGATGGGTGAATGATGAGGCTAAGGTGTATGAAGGGCGTAATCTTATGTCTCATCCTACTGGGCCTAAGAATACGAGAGACCCTGCTCTTAATAAAGATGAATTAGAGAAAACTTATTTAGATGATGAAGAAGAAGAAGTTTCTATTGTGATAGAAAGAGAGGATTCTCTTATAGATGACAAGAGTGACCCTGACCATCCATCACATCATCGTGAGAATACTGTATCCTTTGGTGATCCCATCCCACCAAAGATATTACCTAGAAGGGATATTGTCATTAGGGAAAGTGATAAGGAAACCAGTGAAGAAGAAGGGGATAAAAATGTCTTAAGGGAAGTTAGATATACCTCAGATGAGGATGATGAATATAAATCAAGTCATACTAACTTTGAGATAGCTGCTACTAAAAATGAATAGTAATGTTTTAGTCTTAGTCATTTAATAGTAAGTACAGAAAGAGTAGAAGGTAGAGACAAAGAAGTTTTTGATTCAGTCGAAGCTGAACTTGTTCTGGAAGTTGTTGATGATTCTATAAAGGAAGTGGCAGTTAACCATCCTATTTATGAAGTTGATCGAGGAGGTCATATGGAGATAGATGTGGTTGTTTAGTAGAATGATTCAAGTAATGGCTAGGAACCTATCTCTACAAGATCAGTGGTTGTTACCTGTGAGATAGAAGACTGGACATAAGCTCATGGATTTGTGGTTTTAGGCCTAGATTATAGAGACTCTAATGATAACCATACAGTCAGAAGACCTCCAATTCCTACTGTCTCAGAAACTACCATTATGCATCCATTGGTTTTGTAACCTTCAGAATATGTAAAGAATGATGAATTTGATTCTATGAAATTAGAACTGAAGAGGTATATTTATGATTAAAACTCTAAGATATCGAGAACAATAGATCACAATCAACAACTCAAGACATCTACATTGGAAAGGATAATATCTACCTCTCACTCAACTATGTTACATGAGGTCAAGGAATGTCAAAATCAGGTAAGAGATTTGAAAGAGTCTACAGAATAAATAAAACGTTCTATTTCCATCTTAGATTCATATATGGCTTCAATAGCTCAGGTGGACAGAGACCTTAGATATGTTAAAAGTGTGTTTCATCAAATGGTCACTGTGTTTGAGGATTTTAAGAAGTCTATTGAAACATGTGAAAATCCAAGAAGATTATGTAAAAATGATGATTAGTGGGTTGACCAATCCTTTTAAAGAGACTGTGGATTTCCCTATGGCACCTCTGGGTGAATCTACCTCCACTTCATCCTCTCCTCCAGTTTACATTGAAGCTTTCATGACAGTTGATAGATAATAAGTGGAAATTTTTTCTAGTGCTAATACCTTAGACTCTTAGGTCATTTCCATCACTATGGAAATTTATAACATTGTAGGAAATTAATTAAGGGAATATTTTCATGATCAGAAGTCCATCAAGGATCAAGTTGACTTCTATTACAAATGTGTTTACACTAAGCATCTTATGGATGGCCACTTCATGTTGCTATTGGAGAACGTGAGGATTCCACCTGTCTCTCAAGCATTTAAAGATCATGTGAGAAATATTTGGGAGCTTACTCCTACATTAGAAAAAATCATGGAGAATAAAGATTATTTTTTTTCAAATATGGAAATAGGGGGAAGCATTATTATAGACATTGGGAATCATCTCTTTCCTTTCCTCCATGTGTACTATACTCCCATCATTGTTCCTCCTGATTTTCTTGCTTCTTCAGCTACCTCTGGTTCCACCAGTACTGCTCCTTTGATGAGTCATTCCCTGACAATCATAAGTTTGACCCCAATGATTCCTCATAGATCTACTCACTATAGGTCTATTTATGCCTCAGTGGTTGCTCCTCCTACACTAATTACTGCCATCCATCGACCTATCCCTCCACCTTCAGAACCTACTTCCTCAGCATCCATGTACAAAGATCCAATGGATATCTCTAATGTGGATTGAGTGTGGACTGTCTTAGCTGATATGGATTTCTGTATCTGTTTTTGTATATTTTACTCTTGTTTTATTAGTAAAATATTTCTCTTTTCACTATTTTTGTTCTACACGCTTTTTGTTAATCACAAAGGGGGAGAAGATACTCAGGGGGAGAAAATATTCAAAACATGAATTCTCTTATGGAATGAACTGTTTATATGCATTTGTATATATTATGACCTAAACTTAGTGTTCTCCATATTATTTTTGTATGCTCACATCACATAAGACATTAGAACATGTGTTTAACCCTGATTTATAACACGTAAATCTAAATATTTACTAACATAATTTATGATTATCAAAAAGGGGAAGATTTTTGGACTCACCTGTTTTGATAATCCCAAATAATGTTTTGATTGTCCTAAACCATGTTTTGATAATCCAAAATCATGATTTCATTTATGTGAGAACCATTTTTTCATTATATGCTAATTCTGTTTCATTAATGCTTCCTTTTTCTATAGAGTAATATTCATATACTCTAAATCTCACTGCTTGATTGGTTAATCTTACAATGTAGAATTTATCTATGTACAACGGTCACCTGTACAATGGTCACTGATACAAGATCACTGGTACAAGGTCACCGATACAAGTTCACCAATACAAGGTTACTGATACAAGGTCACAGATACAAAGGTCACCGATACAAGGTTACTAATACATGGTCACCGTTACAAGGTCACCGAAGCAAGACTACTGTTGAAGGTCACCGCTGAAGGTTTCCGATGGATGGTTATAGTTGTAGGTTGTTGATGTGCACTTTCTATTGAAGACTAACGATGTTAAGGCTACCATTATGAGTTTACCGATACCCTTTGTCAAATTTATGATATTTCTATTATAGTCATATTTGCTATCTTTAATGCTTCTGACTTAATTAATATTTGTTGCAGAAATATCTAGAGACCATATCATGATAGTACGGCGTATGAGAATGATTACATGTGATTTATGTTCTCATACTGTCGAAACTCATATACGAATGAAAAATACTGAAGAAAAAGAAGTTATATATAGAGGCACAGAGAAAAAAAAAGATATAGTGATGTTCATAAGTCGAATGCATAAGGATGAAATGACTAAAGAATAAGTAAGAACCTTTTTTCGCACCTTCACTAGAAACCCCTGGAACTACAAGAAGATAATTTCGAGAAAAAAAACTTGAGGCTTCATTCTGTGTTTTATAAAATTTCAATCAACTCAAGAAGCAGAACACTCAATTCTTGAAATCCTGTACATCGAGTTGCGACACACTGTTTTGATGAAAACTACCATAGCTAGACTCATACTTCAAATTCTTAATGGATTTAAGAGCTGAAATGAAATGAAATAGATCCTTCTAAACTCTATCTCGTCAAAATTACTCTATTGTGTTTCTTCATTTTTAAATTTTTGAGAAGTCTGTCTGCCTGCTTCACAAACCGTCTCCTGTGCTAGAACTAGAGGATATGGAATATCCTTACATCAAAGCTCACTTACATATTGTTCCCACATAAAACTATGGATGAGACCATGTGTGTTCTATGTTGTTTGTTTTTTCCATGAAGAATAGTGGTAGAGGGTGTGAACCCTGGATAGTTTGTGAAAACTCTTGTAAATCCTGATACAACATGTGTATCATGTTTATTGCTAATATAAACTGCTTGGGGGTAGGTGATAACCAAGTATCGATGATTAGGTCTCGGCTTGAGACTGGACCTCTTGTTTATATTGTTTTTCTAATCCTCATATACCCGGTTTCATTTTATTTTCTGCTTATATTTTTCAAGGAAAGAAACTGTTTTTACATTCACTGTGATAGTTAGTTTAAGTTCGTGTGTGTATATGCCTAATTTAGTAAACCTATTTCAAAATTAGAATTTGATGATTCATTGATTAAACTGAGGACTAATCAACCTTATAGAAACTTTTTGACTAATTAAATATTTATATCTCTACTGCCTTAATTGAATGGGTTGTTTTAAATTGGGGATTTTAATAAGAACGATTTTTTAATGGAAATTTTAATTGGAACTCAATTCACCCCCCTCTTGAGTATCAAATCTGACAAATGAAAACATAATGAAACTAAACTATGTTACATGTGCCTATATTATTAGGGTTCCATGGATGAAAGTTATGATTACATATTTTTCAATGTATATGGGGTTATGTACATGTGTTGCAATTTTGGATACTTAAAACAGATCAACACATTGGAATTCAACAATATAAATTTTCTACAAGCATGGGTTCATGTAATGGGATGAAATATTTTTGAATAGAAGGAGAGGGTTCTCTAAATAATAGTTGGATACTCTTAAAAATTTCTAGGAGAACCTCCATTTTAGGTTGTTGTGCAAGAACACAATTTGCCATGATGGTCCTTTACATATGTTCATTGATGGATCTGTCCTAACCCATTAATTGAAGGGAGAATTCCACATCTATAAAGATCATCTTCTATGGATTGATACCTCTTCCTTCTACCAAGAGGCTATATCCTTAACAATGGTGTTTTTGTTGGAACCATCCTAAAAGTGAACTCAACCCTAGCTTAAATAGTTCTTGTAATCATGGATTAAAATTAGATAGAGGCTCTATCCATGACTCCAATGGTTTCATTATAGTTTCCTTCAATTTTGTTATGGTAGCAGTGATTCCCTTCTTAATTAAGATAGTTCACTTATCATTGGACATGTGGTCTTATAAAAATAATTCATAGCACTAGGCATGATTGGAAAAATACTCTACCATTATTCATTATTTAATATTATGTAAAAGTAATATATAAGGGCTCAAAAATAGGAAATATATATTCTTGAAGTTTAGTCAAGAGTTTATTTTCTTTCACATTGATGATGTTTTCAGGTTTAGAGTTTAATGGAATTTGGTGTCAATTCATACATAACATCCCTCATTTATAAAAAGTGGATACAATATATATTCCACAAATAATATGAAACCTTTTTAAAAATAAGTAATTAATTCCTTTTTCATGAAAAATATTCATAAATTTAAATAGGACATCCTCTATTCCATTACCCAAATATATACCCTATAAAATATTAAATCAGGTGATGAATAGAAAAATATTTGTAAGGTACATTAAATTATAGAACAAAAACATTAGAACATGATACTTAAAAACCCATGAAAACATTTTAAAAAATTTATACTTTTCACCCATAAAACATAAGATATTTAACTATCCTCCAGTAATCATTAGTTTCCAATAACACTAAATAATAATCATAAGTCATGATGGTAACATGTTAAATAAATTTCATGTCAATAATACATTTACTATAGCTCTCATAACAACATATAGAGTAATATTTATGGTTACATTTGGAATACCCATCGCTGTATATTGCCTAAATATGTTTGGAGAAACCCTATAGATTAAATATTTCTAATTAAACAATGAATTGGAGAGATGTAATAGGATTACCCACCCATGGTTAACCAAAAAACTCAATTTACGGATAAAAAACACCCTAGACCCATATATAATCATAACACAGAAATCTTTCATATATGACGAATAAATTTTAAAACAGTTTTCATTTTTACAAAGCTACAGACTCATAAATGAAAACACATTATTTGAAAACAACATTATAAACATATTATGTATTCATATAAAAAATTAAATAAACATGAATTTGGGAATTATATTGAATCCTTAAAAAAATTCATTTACTATTTTCTTAAAAAATGTTGAAAGTGTAACTTTAAAAGAGGTTTTTAAAAGAACACCCTTTATAAATATCATATCAATAAAGTCAGTGTTTCTCAAATGAATAAATATGAGAATTATATATAAATAAACATTAAAAAATTGTAAATAAACAAAATATATTCAATATTAAAATAATAATTATTATTTTCATGACATAATATATATGTAGATGTTTATCCCAATCAAATTAAATTGGGATAATAATTCCCTTACCTCACATTGGACATCCTTAAAACATTTAAATACTTAACTATTAATGGTTTAAATAATGTTATTAACTCCTTCTAAAACTAATTTCAAATTTATAATATCATATGTGATTCTTTTATAACATCTTATATCCCATTAATTAATAATACTTCTTTTATGTCATTTTTTCAAGTACGTTTGATGCATTGTTTCATTATTGGTTCATTTGTATATAATTACAAATGATTTTGTAAAAGGAGATTAAAACTAAATAAGATTAATGAAATATAATTAATGAACATCCAAAAGCATTAATATTCATATGTATCATTTTCTATTTCATACACAAGGATGATTCGTTTGATAAAACATAATTTATAAATGTTTAGTATATTTTGGCTGTTTTCCAAACATCAAGAAATAGGTTCATCTTATTAAATATTATGTGTATATATAAGTTCCAGAACACTAAATGGTTAATAATAAACGTATTTAAATTTTATTTAAATATAATGACACTTTTATGACCATACATGAATGTAGTAATGGAAAATGACAATTTATTATTCATAGAGATGATAACCTATCATAATTTATACAACAGATTCTTTACATTGAATAAGAGGATATAATAAATGAAATTGATATGAGATATTACATTAGAAAAAATCCAATATATGAATTATTTTTATGTTTCCATTCCTTTATTGATGAAGGAGGTGGGGGTTAAATAGAAGAAGAAAATAAATTAATGTACTTTGAGAAAATCAAATCTTCAATATCACATCTATGAGAGAACGTTATAGAAATTGGATTTGGTATTTTTTGTGATACTAGTAGTAATAAGATGTGGGGAGTGTAAGGGGGATATGTCGAGGAAGATATTTGAGGAGATACCAGTATTTTTAGTCAAAATGGTGTGGTGAGGTGTAGTACTTATACATTGGGATATGTCGGTTTATGCGATTAAAATAACAATTATTTGATATTTAAATAATGACGCATTGATGTGAAATTAATTTAAATTACTTTTTATGACTTTACATATATTATATGCTAGTTTTAGTTGATAAAAACCTCTAAAATCCATTAAATGTGGTAGTTTTTGATGTATTTTAACCGTTTACCACATTAAATTTTACCCATTATATTTTTTACCTTTACCACGATAATTATTATTTTTACCTTGGTAATTTTTTTATACCTAAAAATGAAAATGAACTCAGAACATAATTTATAGCTATTCATTCAAAATATGTAATCCATTTTACTTTCCATCCACAAAACTTGAAAAATTAGTTTTAAAATTAAACACATAGACAAAATGAAATTGAAAGGTTATAAAGTTAATAGCTCCAAATTTTGAAATGTTTTTATATTCTATTTATATGTGAAATTGATTCTACTGAAATAATTTTGATAATTATGTATAATTTAACTAATTATATTTTTAAAAAAATTAAATTAAAATTTAACTGTAAAAACAAATTTGATGAACATTTAATTTTCATATAAATAAATTTATTTTTCTCTATACATTTAAAAATAATACATATTAGAAAAATATAAAAAAATAATCAAAAATAAGGTAATTTTGTTATTTCAAATTCAAAAATTATGTTTATTAACAAAAATAAAATATTTTAAATGTTTAAATTTTTTTAAACAGGTTCTCCATTAAAAGGAGAGATTAATTATTAGAAAAAATATATTATTATGATTAAAATTTGGATTCATTCGCATATTAATACTATAAAACATATTCATAGAAATTATTAACACATGTTTGAATATCTAAAATATATTTTTCATTAATATATTTCACTAATTTTTATTACTTTGTTTTAATAATACTAATAAATTTGAAAATGAAATATTCTATTTGTGTATGGGTCGTCACATTCTCCCCCACATTTTTAAATTGCATCCTCATAATTTTATTCACTTTCTAAAAAATTTGGCATATGTTTCCATCATATAATTTTCAGATTCCCATGTTTCAACTTTAACCATATGGAGTTTTCATAAATCATATAACTAGTTAATAATAATTTTTCGCAACAAATTCTCTCTTGGTCAAGAATATTAAGTTGTTGTTCCTCATATTAAGGTTCACTTCCAACTGAAATACATCATGGGTCAAAACATGGGATGAATCTGGAACATATAGTCCAAACATAAAAATAATAGAAACATTGTTTATATTGGATAATATCATTGTAAAATACACTCACCCATCAAATGATCCATCTTTCTCCAAGATTTAATAGGTCCCAAGGAACCATGGACTCAGCATTACCTTTTTTTAAAAAAAAAGACACCACACTTTTCCATGGATAAACTTCATGAATTACTTGATGAACAACCATGAAAGGAAGAACCTTCCTTTTTTATCTACATAACATTTTTTTTATTTGAGATGATATCATGTGTTGTTGAATTATTTTTACCTTCACAAACATTTCTTCTGAAAATTCTTGTCCCAACTACATTCTATTTCCTACATCTTCCCAAACTATTAGAGTTCAACACCAATTTCCATATAATTTCATAAATGGTACCATCTGAATATTGGAATAAAATATTTATTTTATAATAATTCAACAAAACAAATATTTTTATCCCAAATTCCCTAATAATTCATCATACAATAATGATGCATATCCTCTAACATATGAATTGTTATCTCAAACAATTCATCAGATTGAGGATAAAAAAATTAGTGACATATAATTCTATTGCCAATAACATTTATAGTCCTTTAAAAAATAATAGGTGAATTTGGGATCACAACTAGATTCAAAATATATAGGGAATCTATCCAACCTCACAATCTCCTTTGCATACATTTGAAATGTTAATCAAAAGGCATAATATCTCATATAAGAATAAAATGATAATATTTAGTTATTAGATATAAAATAACCCAAATCTCATTGTTACATTGATGATTATTTGGTAAATAGACTAAAAAAAATCCAATTTTATATTCTACCATTTCTACATCGGTAAAATAAATGGTTGAAGCGTCACCTTTGGTGATATATTATTCTTTATCTTGTTGAAAATACATTGATTTTGTGGTAAATTCATTAATATATATTTTTTCATTCCATCCCACTAGTAATAATCATGATGGGATCTTTATATATTACTTATCCCATTATGAATATAAAATGGGGAAATTTGTTATAATGTAAACAAAACATTCATAAAATGGGAATTATAAGGCACACATAATCTTTTCTGAAATCACAATACATTTTTTTCATAAATATTAAATTCAGGGGACATACCCATCTAATTAGATTCAACCTTATCATGTATAGATTTTTCCTCGCTATGATATCGATTAATCCTATATGAAAATGTGAACAACACTAAAACATGAAACAAAATAGAGGATGTACCCATATCTACAACTTCTAAGAAAAAATCCATTAAAAAGATAACCAGTTGTCATGTTCCAAAAAGAACATGGTTAGTTTATAATTACATTATCTACTAAAATCATTTGAAAAACTATTTTTTCATGATTATAATGAACCATGAAAGAATAATATTTGATAATTTCAATCCATCTTCTATGTATCATGTTCAATTATTTATGAGTGAATACATTCTTCAAACATTTTGGATCAGATTATATTTCACATATTGCTCCATAAAATTGATTTCTCTAAAATTATATTGAATAAATAATAAAAGTTAATTTAAAATAAGGTTTAAGGTAATTTAACTCATTATATTTCAACTAACATAACTAAAAAATATATTTTTCGTTATTCATTAGGACACAACCACATCCTTTCAATAAAGTATCACTAGAGATGAAAATTTCACCATTTATGGAAAGGATGGTGATAACTAGAGCTTTTACCAATCTTCTATTAAATTTATGAAAATAATACCCACATACCTATTTCAAAATGAATTTATATCTTATTCATCTTATATTAGTTATTGGGATAGATATCCATGAAAATGTTTTAATAACCCATCAGCAATATCCTATTAATCCATAAAAACAATCAATCATGGTATCAAATGTAGGTCTTTCCTATTCATAAAGAACATTTTATTTAGCTAAATAAAATGTTGTAATATATTTTCAAATAATATTTCCATGTAATGAATATATTTTCAACAAAAAATCACTCTTACTAAACATTCTATATAGTTTATTTTTTATAGTCTCCAAAAAACCCTAAAGTTAATATTATTTTCATCAATGATTTTTTGAATATATATAAATATAATCTACAAACAAAACGTTAAAAAAATCCAAAACCTAATGCGACACTCAATTCATAATATCCTAATATATCCATTGAATTAGTTAAACCTGATGAAATAACTACAAACTCATATTGTCCATATCTCATCTAGGATGATATATTCATAATGAAATCCTCCTTCATCTTAAGGTAATGGTTTATGAATCATAAGTCAACCATTGAAAAATATTGATCTCTATAGATTTGATCCCACAAGAGTTCATTATGAGTTAATGAATAAATATTACTAATATTAATTCTATTCAAATAACTATAATAAACCAAAAGACACATTAAACCATCTTTATTTTTTAAAAATAAATATGTACACCCCCACAGTGATGTGCTAGGTCAAATTAAACCTTTATCTAGAAATTATTGAAAATATTTTTATTCAAATCAAAATGTTCTACATGTTTGTTTTGGTAAAAGGATTTTAAAATTGGGTTTGCATCATGAAATAAGTGAATACTAAATCTAGCTTCCTGATCAAGTATAATACTAGGAAATACATGACAAAAAACATCCAAATACACCTTTAAAACTAGAACATCATTAATCTAAACTGTTCAATTATTTTACACAATATATGCAAGATAATATTATTTTTCATCTAATAGTATTTTCGTGGATTCCTGATATATTATCAATAGTATGTGTTAATTCTTGTATATATTATTTAATAATATCCAAAATAATTTTTCTTTAGCTATACTATATATCTTAGCATGGTAAATGGAAATTCAATCCATACCCAGAACAATATCAAACTCCACTATGGGAAAAAACAACTTACTGGAAATGTTCTTACATAGGCACGAACATGAATAATTTTATAGTAACTCTTTCCCTCGATATTTTCCCTTTTTTTCAACATATGTTTTTCAGTTAATTCATTAGGAGGAATTTCAAATTTAAAATAAAATTTCAATAAAATAAATTATTGTGCAGACCCCAACTGAAACACGACATTAGAATTATATTAAGAATAAAATAATGTACCTCATACCACTCCATTTGATTTCACTATATCACCTAATGTAGTTGAAAAAGATATCACCAAAAAATTATACTTATACTCCAACTAAATCCTATCATTCGGGTTTCTCCTTAGACAATCATTTTCATAATGCCACATCTCATTAAATTTAAAACATTTTATTAACTGTATATCTCAATTTTTTTGTACCACAATAATGAAATTATTCATTATAGTTGTGATACTTATTTTCCAATTATTCCCCATTAAAATAAAATACCAAATTTAAAAATTAATTCTATAATATTGTTTTACAATAATTCTCATAGAATGTAAACTTAATGTTTTTACCATCAAACTTCACAGATGAGTTCATACCTTTTTACTACCACCTAGGATATTTTTTGTAGGTTTTCAAAGAAAAATTACCACCTTTAAAATCTATTCCCAGATTCTCTACAAATCAAAAATGTTTTTCATAGATTTTTAATTCAAAACATTCCAATGATGTTTTATATTTTGGATTCAATACTGAGTAAAAATGATTTATTTTACTATCATGTACCTAGATATAATTTATTACATCTTTATAATAATGTTATTTTTTCTTCCTAAGAAGCCACTGAATCCTACACCTATCCCAGATCCCGAAACTGTTTTTATTTCGTATATTCAGCCTATATTGTGAAATGTTTCTAAAGAAAAATATTTTGGATTTCATCTCATTCCCAAGATTTAATGTACTCACTATCCTAGATATTCTTGACCATCAAAAACCCCTGTTTGGATTCAAATTAAAAATGGTAAATTAAAAGACTCAACTTTTGATTATCTAAACATTCCATGACATCAAAACTATTTTACCGATCTTTATTCCACCCTTCATCTTCCACTAGGTTAAAATATCTAGTAAAAAATAGAGGATATATCCTCATGAAATGTTCCAATAATTTAATATCCCTCTATGGTTGATATATATGATATCATGAAATGATTTCTCTACCATTTATTACCCTTTTCAACTGAGACATTATATCCACAATCTTTTCAATTTTGATTCCGACCATCTTTGGATGATGATTTGGATGTTTTTTTCTACATGAATCCTTCCCACCAAAACTACAATGTTCCTCTAATGAAAACCACATGGAACATACATATCATAGATGATGAAACATGGTAGAAATAAAATGATCTATCATCTAAAATAATCCATATAGTAAAAATAATTTATAGGAATTTTATTATACAAATCCTGAAAGTTATTAAACAGTGAAATGATACCAACTACAAGTACATGAACGTTAACATTATAAATATTTTCTATTTAGTTAAGAATTTTTTTCCTTTAACATTGAGGACATTTTCCAGTTTATATTATTTGTGTAATAGGTTATAATTCGTATAAAACATACCAAATTCACATAATGGAAATATAGTATAAATTTCATCCATAATATAAAAAAAATTAAAAAATATATATTGAAATATTTTTTCACGAAAATTATCGTTAACATTAAACATGACATCTTGCATTACCCTACATATCCTTATACCCTAGTAAAAACATTATAAAACATTAAATTAGAAGAAATATAATACCAAGGGACCTAAAAATAAATAAAGAATCCATTAGTCCTTGAATACTTTTAAACCCATGGAAATATTTTCCCAATATTATGATTTTCTTCCAAGAAATAAAATCTCTTTTAATAATCTCATGTAATCATTAGTTTCCTATAGAACAAAATAATAAAAATGTTGGTCAGACTGAGTAAATCATGATGGGTTGAATTTAGTCATGAGTAAAAAATGCTGTTAAAAAATTAGGTTAAAATAAAATCCCATTAATAATAATATTAGCGAGTTAATAAAAATTGATAATGAATATAAGATCTTTCCTTTTAAAATAATTCTAAAATGGTTATTATGTCTATGTTAAAAAAATTTACAAATACCATATATTTTGAAATAAATTTACTTAGAGAAAAAAATATATAAAAACTAGTTATGATTTACTATTAGAGAACAAATAGGATAATAGAATAAAAATTATATATGTTTTGTAAATAATACCAAACAAAAAAACACAACGGATTAAAAAATAGGTTCAGTCCCAAGATGAGAAATAACCCCCTTCACAAGGAAACCTCCTACTTCCAAGAAGATTATAATAATAATTAAAGAAATCAATAACCTAGATTCGGTAAACAAACAACAACTACAAGTTATCTAATCTAAATATCCTCTTCCACAGTTATAAGAAGGAAGTAAATATATAAATTTCCATACAAGGACCTATTATGAAAACAACATTGGAAAAATGATCTAAAGGAAGGAGAGAAAAACATGTATTATCAAATATGTTGTGGGAGACAACGTCTTTCTAATAACTGACAAACAACACACTTTTAAAAGTGAAAAACAATAAATGGAATGAGAAATAAATAAAATAGTGATACTCAATATAGTATGTTTAGAATGGTTGAAGTCCTTATATCAAATTTGGCGAGGAGTTTGAGATTTGGTTTTTAAGATTTTAACAAAATAAAGGATGCAAGAAAATTATTGGAATGTTTCAATTGATCTATGTAAGTGTATTAATCAATTTATTTAATGTATTATGAGATTTAGTGAAATTTATATTCATAGAAAATAAATTGATATTCTTTTAAGAGTTCACACATTCAATCACATTAATTTTCAGTATAATTGTCAGTTATTAATCATAATACCTGGAGAGAGATATCCTTATCATAGATATATCTGCATTAGTTGTAGGAGATCCAAAATCCTAATATTTTATTTGACAAGGTCATTAACATTAGGCCAATTTATTATTTAATATAAATATATATTTGAGCCACTCAAGTCAAATTTCTCAGACATAAATTGAAGGACGAAGCTGGCGGTAGCTCATACTAGTGGCAGCATAGGCTGGCGATGACATAGAGTCCAATGATGAATCAAAGTCTAATGATGACATGACTTGATGACAGATCCTTGGTGATAGAAAATCTACTGTTGACTCTATGATTGTGACAAGGGTGGGGGTTACCCCTCTAGAGGGTTCTCCTTCCAACTGTTAACTTGCATCACTGGTACCTTATAACTAATGGGGACTCAGCATAATGCTTATCTGAATTTTCAGAAAACAATTCTTACAATATAAAATGAAATCATAAATATTATAAATCATTAGTACTAAAATATATATGGTCTGTGTTCATTAAAATAATTATGTGTTAAACACTCTATAAAATGAATTTCCAACATTCTTATCATTTTGATGATAAAAAAGGAATTTTATAGGATATGCACTATATAAGTAAACATAGATAATAATAAATGTATTTATGTTAAAAAATAATCATAGAATTCCATAAGATATATGTTTGATATAAACATATTAGATAAAAATATTAAATATATACTGAATATGTCGATTAATATTTAGAATTTGTAGGGTATTTCCCTATAATAGAATAAATCCACCTTTTATCTCCACCTTTGAGATTATCAAAAAAAAGAATAAAAAGTATACAGATATGTGAAGAACACTAAGATATTGTTTTTATCAGCGGCCAAATGACTTCATTATATTAATAAAAAGAGATATTACAAGAAAAATATGGTGATCAAAGTCTGTATCTAATCAATTTCACTATTTGAGATAAATTGAGGGCTATCGATAATATTTTACATTACTTTTCCTTTTCCTTTTTCCTTATTTATACCTAAGAGTTTGAACTAGTAGTGAAATTTAGAGAATCGATGGTAATGGAAAGTAATTTTCTTGGAAGAGGAAATAACTCATTAATAATAAATAGACTAAGGTGATAAATAGGTTCAACTAGTGATAAACACAGAGGTTAATATAGATGAGGGGGATGAACATCTTAATGAGTAATCACATTAGGTATATATCTACTTGGATCTGTGGTTGTAGTTTAAGGAACTGTTGTCAATATAATATCCTCTCTTTCTATTATAGTTGTATTGTTGATATGTAAGAAGGGTTTCATGAGGTTTATAATTTAGATAACTATATTACTTCCCCTTACCATAGAACTAAAAAATCATTTTCTTTTCAATAAATCATTGTGACATTGGTGTGAGAACCATTAGATGACTTACTTGTTATTTAAAATCCCTTGTAACTGTTGGAAATATCACATTCTCAATCTAGAATATATAATAATCATAGATATCATTTTTTTATAAGTACAATAGAAATATAACATGGTGTCTTTCTCTATGGTGTCCTTATCTTCATTGAGTTTAATGGATGATTCCCTCACCAACTCATAAATGTAGTATCTATCATTGTATATTTGATTTAATTTCTCTTCATTTTATGAGACATAACCTAAATAAGTATTCATATCATCCATAATAATTTGTATAAAAATCTCTCTTCCAATAGGTAATGGAGTAGGATGAGTTGAAGTGGATGTTGAGGCAGCAGTAGAGATATAAATAAATTTCAAAAAGATATAATTGAAATATTATTTGAAGGAAGATGTCATTCTTTTTACTATGACATTCATAATATCTACTTATTTGGAAAAACATCAGTTTTCCTCATACATTTCATTAATATAATAGCTAACTCTTAATTTTAAATGATTGAAAACCAGATCAACCAAATAACGAGTGTTATGTTCATTTAGGCTGATAATATGATAGTGTTGAGATCTCAATCATCAATAAAATTATATCCCAATTTTCATATCATTATTTCAAAATCAAAATTCACACATTTTTGAAAAGATTATATATCATTTTTTGTCCAAACATTAGGAGGCATATTAAGAGAAACTAGGTGGATCTCAATTGGTAGGTGGAATAATAACCTAATTATGTTTATTATTATCCATTGGAACAAATGACTATAACTCACCAGCCTGATCATTTAGATCCACTAAGGATCATTCTCATCTAGAAACAATTTCACTTGTTTCATTATCCAAATCATTGTACTATAACCCATTATTTACGTAACCAATTATTTCTCCCACTCATGAAAATCACTCATGTATGGTCTAATATATAAAAGAATTGGAAATTCTCTAGGACCATGAAAAGGCTCACAAGTTTGAAGTGTAGGTACAAGATCTATATGAGATGTCTATTTGATATCTACTAGTTTTATGTGATCCGTTTAGTTTTTATGGTCAACATGTTTGGATTTCTCTCCCCTCACTATAAGCCTACATATCATTTTTAGAAAAATGAGATATAACAACCATTTCACCATCATTATATTGATCTTCGTACCTAATAGTACTTGATTCCACAAATGAAGAGGGATGAGTTTTAACCATCCTCTTATCTAGATCATCAACTTAATATCTACTCTTTTTATTTCAACAATTTTGACCATTTTCATGATCATTTCTAGAATAATAATCTTCTTCACCATTTTGATCATATTCATGATCAGATCCATGATCATTATATCCATCATCAATATCCTTAATAGTATTTCATTCATTTCCATTAGATTTTTCATGGTCTAAATCACTATCTTATTACATATGGTAATTTTCATCCCTTCTATTCCCATTATCATTCTAGTAACATAATGATTTCGAGAAAGATGTCTTATATTGTGATTCACCAGATAATTTATTTTACTCATCATCAATTACATCTAAAATAGACCCTCATGCAGGAAGATAACTTGGTGGATTGATATATCCAAAATAAAATTTAGGCTTATATTTTTGAATCTCTTGATCTCTCCGTACATCAACTAATAATTCTTATTATTCATATTCAACACTAATACCAACTTTATCACTACCAATATCATCATTGTCAGAATTATCAAATAACTCATTGGGTTTAAGACCAAGATCGACCATGTACTTAGGTCTAGTTAGATAATCAATAGGGTTAAATTCATCATATAATTTGTCATTGACTCTTAACCAGCACTTCATCTATGGATTCCAGATCACATTAACAGTTTTGATAACTGTCTTTGGTAAAAAAAATCCCAAATACAAATCTTTTTCTAATTGAAATTAATTGACTAATCAATTATCATCCAAGATGTAATATATCATTTTTTTATATATTATTCAGTAAGATATTGATTTTTTTGACATATCTCATGTATAATGATTATTATAAATCTACACAGATCGATCGAATTTTCATATTTCATCATAAAAAATAAGTGATCATACTGATATCTCATTGTATTGAACTCTCCTATTATAGAAAACATATTAGAGATATATAAACTATAGATTACACTAACTAATGAGTTTGGATTCTGTAGGATTCTTAGTGTAGAATATCCAGTCAACTATAGGATAGCCTCTTTATAATTAAACATTTCATCATCACGAGTAATTATTCCTTGAAAACCCTTATATCACACTTTATGAGGTACTTCTAGAAACATTTTCCATTACATTTAAGAGAAACAAAACAATTCTCTATCAATGGTAATTATTATTTCATCAAATTACTTTATGAAAATAAACCCATTGGTCTGATATAAATTATATAAAAAAATCCGATAATACACATTTTGATTTTTTGTGAAAAAATTCATCTAATTTTTAAGTTATATAATATACGATTCCAGTGTATTGCTATATGGAATCTATTTCACAAACATTTCTTTTTTGTTTTTAAAAACATGTTTCACTAGATGCATGTTTTCTGAAACCACACCCACAATGTTGGCATTCACTTCACATTTATTTGAATGCCCCATCTCTTACGTATTTACCTATAGTGTTCAATTTACATAGACCATTATGATTAGTTAAAGGATTGGCTAGAATGAGTGAAGAAGGAAATATGATAGGTCTGATAGGAAATCTGGGTTTTGGAGTTAATAGAATTTATGGTAAATGAAATCAATTAGACTTATGCCATAAATTAAATCATTTTGGGATTTGAAATAATAATAAATAGAGTATAAAACAATAAAATATATATTGGTGAATGAAATAAAAAT
This sequence comes from Viscum album, assembly GCA_963277665.1. NCBI lineage: Eukaryota > Viridiplantae > Streptophyta > Magnoliopsida > Santalales > Viscaceae > Viscum > Viscum album. The sequence continues at coordinate 884,180,376 of OY728139.1, read as the reverse complement.
GTTAATAAAATAGAAACATAAAATGGAATAGTGAATCGTTCAATGGTGACTTATCAATAGTGACTCTTCAATGGTGAAAAATCAATGGTGACTGATCAACGATGAATTTTCAATTGGGAATCAACCAATGAGGAAATATCCAACAATAAATTAGCCAATGGTGACTGGTCAACCAAAACATATCATTCAATATTCATGTTTGATATAATATAATCTTTTAGAAGATGAAGTGTTTTTATGATATTAATAAGATGATATTCAATTAAAATAAATTGTAAATTTATATCACCTTTTTGATAATGATCTATCAAAATGGGTTGTCTTACATAAATTTTATTTATTATAGAATAAAATAAGGTATTTTTATAAATTTTTATCACACATATGTTCAAACAATATATATGAATATTTCTAAATTAGTATACTATTTCTAGTAAAGTACGTTTCACCAATAGGATTTTTCTATAAAAACATCCTACAACAATGTATTCATCTTTTACATTAGATAGTGCATCAAATTTGTTTTTACAGAACTGAGATACAATAATTTTCATAAAATATGACATGTTCCTAATATTTTTTTCATATGTAACATAAATCCACCCAATTCAACATCTAAATAACTTACTAAATCATATTATTTTCCTCTCAGATTCAAAAATTAAAAAAATTCTTCTATAATTCAGGTATTTTAGTTATTCTTATAAAGGCTATTAAATGTGAATCATTTGTATTTTCATGAATGTAAACACACATAAACAAGATAAAAATGGTATTAGGCTGAACATTAGGGAAGTAAAATACACTTCTAATCATACCATGAAATCTATATTAATCTACTAATTTCCTAACTTCATGAAGATCTAGTTTATAGGTGCCACTCATGGGAGTATCACTACTTTTAGTGCTATATAATCCTAAAATTTATAAAAAAAATTAGGATATTAAAATTTATTTAAAATAATTCCTTCTATATTTAGAATAATCTAAATCACATAATTAATTTGATTTCACCAATAAACTCATTTAAAACCCATTTTTATTTGTTTTGAAAAATTAATACATATGGAATCTATATTATATCCAAAAATAATATCATATATATATATTTGTAATATTAAAACATATTTTGAAATTATTGTTATAAAGTTATCAGGATTATCTATACATTTACAAAAAATACATATATTGGAAAAGAGGTTTGATTATCAAAATACGATATTCGGGAATTTTTTAAACAATTTAAAGAATTTTTTAATTTAAAAACCCAATTTAGAAAATGTGGATTTTGAAATCAATGACGTTGTTTGAAAATAACATCCTCAATTCTAATCCCATTTTATAATGTCATTTGAACTTCCATTTGATATAGTTAAAATAAAAATGTTCTGAATAGGAATGAATTATCCTAATGGATTTATGTCTGGATACCGTTGTGAAATTTTCTTCATAATCTATACCTTCTTATTGGTGAAATCATTGTAAAAATAATCTATCCTTTTTACTTACTATAGTTCTTGAATTATCATCCTTATTTATAAACACCCACTTTGTTCCAATATTTTACTTTTATTTAGGTCTATGAACAAGTTCCCTAAATGTTTTCTCTCAAATTGATTATATTCCTCTTATATATATCTATTATCCAGAATTCATCATTTATAGAATCACTAATGTTATTAGGATCATCCTATGAAAATAAGGATTGGTGTTTATTTTGATTCTTATCGGAAGTTATAGTTTGTGTACCTCTATATATGATTCCTATTACAACATCTATAGGGTGGTTTCTATGAGTCCAAATAGTTATTTAAAATAGGGGGTTTCTTATCTCAGGATATCCTTAATGATTGGGTTCTAGTAGTTCACTGGATGAGAATTATAATAATTTAACATAAATTTAAAAAGGTTTGGAATTAATATTTATATTTTACTGATCACCCTCATGTTTCTGTAAGATAATATTAGGTTTATTGTGGGTGGTTTCATAAATTTTAATGTGAGTAGACTCTTCCATTATGTTGGATTTTTTATAAAACAGTATATAATATTTTATGGAGGTTGAATATCCAAGAAACTTTTATTTATCACCCTTTGATGAAATGATTTCTAGATTATCCTTTATATTTGGAATAAAAAATTTGAAACCAAAAACATTGAAATAATTATCCTTTGGTTTTCTAATCGTTAATAAATCATAAAGGGTCCTTTTTTAAATATACCTATTTAATACTCTATTTATATTGTAATTGGTTTGTTAAAAACCTCTGTAAAAATATAGATAAGTAATTAATAATAATTTAGAATAATCTGAGCCATATCTTGAATATTCATATTTATTCTTTTTACTAGAGAATGTTTCTACGGTATCCTTAGAGCAGTATTGTTGTGCTTATAAATATTTTGAGAAAAAATGATTCAAAGTATTAATTTTGATATTTTGAACCATGATCACTTCTTATGGTCTTAAAACTAAGTCCAATCATATTTTCTATAGATTTTAAATACATAATAAACCACGAAAAAGATTCACTTTTATGAGATATAAATTATACAAATGTGTATCTACACAAGTAATCTACAATGAAATATATATAATGTTTTTCATTTAAACTAGAAAATTTAGAAGTTATAAAGGGATTCAAATAAATTATCTCAAGAGGCTGAGAGTTTTGAATTTATTTATTATATTAAAAGGATAATTGTTTATTTCTCTTATTGGGATAGTGATAAAAACACTATCATTTTATAAATTACACTTCAGTAGCACTCTAACTATTAATTTTATTATTGTCTTTCAATGTTAACAAATATATCAATAGCCTATTATTTTATTCCAAACCCAAGATTCATTGTGAAAGACACTTAAGAAATAAATATTTCTAGAGGATAATGAATTTTAAATAAAAGAATAAATATTATCATTTCTTAAAGTGGTAAAATTTAAAACATTCTTATCCTTAAAAAATTGACAGGCATTGTTTTCAAATATTACATAGAATACATCATCACATAATTGGGAAATGTTAAGAAAAATTTATTTTAAACTATACACATATAAAACATTATAAATTAATACTGAATTCAAATTACTAATTTGGCCATGGTCATTGATTTTCCCTTTAACAGTTTCATGGAATGTGACATGAACACCGTAAATATTGATTAAATTATTGATGATTGAATACTCACCAGACATATTTCTTGGACATACATTATCAAAATACCATAAGTTTTTTCTGGATGTTTTCAAAAAGGTTTCCTACAAAATAATTTTAATTTCAAAAAATATTTGGAACCCTAATCTAAGTGTGTCAAGTTATGTTAGTAATAAGAGATTTTGGAACCCATAATTTCCTAATTGTTTTATTATAAACATATTGTAATATTATATAAATAAATTCATTACTAGTTCTATTTGAGTTGGTAGGGGGAGTATATGAATTTCAAGAATTGGTAGTGGAGCCAAATCTGGGTTTTGAATATTTTCCCTATCTTGATTGATAACCTATTCTAGGTACATACATTGGAGGAACAATATTTCATATTATTTAGGATAATGTTTTATTTCCATTGGGAAATTATTCTATTAATTTATTTATCTATTCATTTTACAATTATAATTCAATTTTATCTTTTTAAAATTGATCATTTTTCTATATTTCAAAAGTAAGGTAGGTTTTAATATTTACTGTCAAAGAATTCTATTTATTAAGTGAATTATATTTCTCTTCCAACTCATGAGAGGTATCTTCTAGAATGTTACAGTAACCATAAATATATTCATTGATCTTTAATTACACAATATCATAATCATTATCATTTTTAAAAATGTATGGAATATATGTAGGTGAAGTAAGAAGAATATTTTATAACTCTAATGTGATTTCTACAATGAGAATATTTTCCCTATCAGCCTCATCTTCTTGATTAATGTCAGAATCACATGGACTATCATTCGAGGCACTCTATGTTGCTTTCATTGTTTTCATGAATCTTTTGTTGTTATTGACATACTTAATTTTATATTTCAATTTTGCACATTCATATTTATTATTGTGTTTCCTCTTATATTCATAGTAGGTGGTTTTATTTTGATTATCATTATTTTCGAAAAACATTTCCACCTTCCCTTGTTGTCATAATTTTCCCTGAATGTTTATTTGTTAGAGAAAATATTTAATATATAATGTATTAAATATTCTAGACATGTTAGTAATATCTTCATAATTGTTATAAGAATAATATTCTTCACTGGTATTTTGAACTAGTATGTTTTCTTTTTGGTTTGAAGGTAATAATCTTGAAGGAAGCTAATTTTATTTTCAGTTAATATTCATTGATAACCTTGTTGACTTTATTTTCTTCTTCATACATCACAGACATTACCACTAATTCATTGAATAATCGTTTTCAAACATCACAAGACTATCTAATTTACACAATTTATTCTCTCTATATGTATCATAATAATCTACATAGTCTCATAATTAGTGATTATTTTTCACTTTTTTCCTGAGTGAATGTATAATATTTACTTCTTAATTTAACTATAGGTAAAAATCAAAAATAGGATCATCAAATTTATTTTTAAAACTATCTTACATTATTGTATTTTTTTATCTCATTTATTTGTCATTTGATATCCCTTCATGTGAAATAGATTTACTATCCCATATTTTAAAAGTAGGTTTTCATGTACATATTCTATTATAATCATCATCACCCAAGTTACAAAAAAAAGCATTCATAGGTTTACAATATTATTGTTTTTACCTTTTATAGTATCTCTCCGTGAAATTCTAGATTTTTTTGGTATTTAACACTTATCATCCATTATAGTTTAATGTCAAACCACATCCTTTATAAATAAATTTTCTTTTTTATTTTCCATTGAGCGTAATTTTTACCATTAATATAAAGGATTTATTTGGTAGTTGATCAATGTTTTCTATTATAGATAATTTATAAAAAATTAAAATTGAAAAAAATTTGAGATCATTAGAATACAACTAAAATATTTGTTGAAAATATAATTTAAAAATATTTTGATAACAAATGTTTTTCTGAGTGAGCAACTTATGTGGGGATGGAATTTTTTCTCAATAAAATTTTTTGTAAAACCATTTAATTAAAAATAAAATCCAATTAATAAATAAAATAATCTAATTGATAAAAATAGAAGATCCATATGACATATGAAATTTTAAATGACTTCTTAACGTGTGATTATGTCTCAGTTAAAATAATGATTAAAATTACCGTAGATTTTGAAATTATTTTACACAGACAAAAAAATACACTATTAAGGAATAACAATCAAAGTAATTGTTCTGTTTATAGATTAAAAATAATAAAATATTTGGTAATAATTAAATAGAAAATTAAAAAAATAATAAACAAGAGGTTTAGTCTCAATATGAGACCCAATCCCCTCTACAAATAAATCACCTTCTAGAAAGTATGTAATAATAAAAAATTATAATAAATCCACAACCTGGATTAGGTAAACAAACCAAAATTACAATATATCTTGGGTAAACATCCTATTCCACAATTATAGGTGGGATGTAAATATAGAAATTTCCAAAGCTGGACCTATTACAGAAACAATTTGGGATAATATAAATATAAGAATAAGATAATAACAATTACTCTACAGTTAGGTGAAAGAGTCAAAGTGTTTGATAATAGGGAAAAAACAAACTACTAAAAGGTAAAAGGAATATAAAACTAAATAAATAAGTAAGAATGTGATACATAGTATCATACGTTCAGAATGGTCAATGTACTAATATCACCTTTTATGAGTAGTTTTAGAATTCTTAATAAAGAATGCAGCAAAATAGAGAATCCTTTGAAATTGATTCAATGTTCTAGTTGATCCATTTTATTGTATAAACCAATTTATGTAATGAATTATATACTTATGTGTAATTGATATTCACAGATAATGAATCTTTATGCTTTTAAGGGTCCATAAATTCAATCACACAATTTTTCAATAGGTTTTCTCCCATTAATCATCATATATAGTTTTAGATATTTCATTTATGTAGATATATGAACCTAAGTTGGAGGATATCCTCTTCTAATAATATTTGACTACATCCTTAATAATTTTTCAATTTATTCTTGAATATAAATAGCCATTTGATCCATTCTTATGAATGTCCTCACACAATAAAGGTAACCAGAAGCTAGAGGTGACTCAGTATCTAAAGTAAGATCCTACTAGAGGTAATTTTAGATGGTAGTGACTAATAGTATTATAGTGACATAGAATCTAAGAAAAACTGGGTATAATGGAATCTCCTTAGTGATTATAAGTATAGTGCTGACTCCTTTATGTTGAGAATGCTAGAGGTGGCTCCCCTAGTAGTACCTCATGTTTGGAAGTAACTCACCTCAATGGATGTACCTATATGATGGTGAATCACTATAAAACATAGAATAATAATTATAAAAACTATATTACTGTATAAAACCATATCATATAACATTTAAATCATTATTTCTAAATGAAATATGGGTGTGATCATTAAAATAAAGGAGTTTTAAAAACACTTCACACAATGAGGTTCCAAAAAATCATATTTCATAGAGGTAATTTTTTTTGCATATATTCCATGTCACAATTACTTTTATCATATCTCTCATGACTATATAGGGAGTAACCTTCATGGTTACATTTGGATTACCCATCGTGGTATATTCCCTGAATCTCTTAAGAGAAACTAGAATGGTTATCTCCATATTAATACCTAATTAATAGGAGAGATGTAATGGTATCACCCCTTAGTATATCATGGAACTAACTATACTCAAAAAAATTTCTCAAGAACCACACATAATCATAACATTTAAATCACTCATAAAATAGGAACAAATTTAGAAAACACTTATCATTTTTAAAAATCTAGTCACTCATAAATGAAAACAATTAATTTGAAAATTTAATTAGAATGTTATAAAAGAATAATGAAAACAATTATGTCATATAAATTTGGAAAATATTATTCATTCAGTAAAAAAAATATTCCTCTATGGTTTTTTAAAATATAGATTAAAGAGTAACATTAAAATCTGGTTCTAAAAGGAAGTCCCGTATAAATATCATATTAATTAAGTGAGTATTAAGAAAATGAATAGATTATGTGTAATCATTGTAAAGAAACATAAATATAGTATAATTACACATAATATATTAATAATACATCAAATCCATAATATTATCTATACATAAATAATAAGTATAAGTTTAACACAAAGAATGGAAATTGTGTCCAGAGATCCCTTACCTCATATTTAAATTATTTCAAAAGTGTTAAAAACCTCACATAAAAACGTTTTAAATATTGTTATTAACTAATTATATATATTTATTCATATTTATAATACCTTATGTGATTATTTTATAACATCTTATGACCCATTAATTAATAATATTTAATTATTTTCATGGTTTCAAGTGTGTTTATTTCATGGTTTCATGATAGGTGCATTTCTATATAATTGTGGATGCTTTGGTAAAATTGTATTACATATACCTAAGTGGAATGAAATATTATTAATTTATTTCCAGAAGGAATAATAGTCCCTTGTATAATTTTAAATTTCTTACATTATATTTAGTCATTTTATAAACCAATAATGATAAATGTTCTGTTCATTTTTGTGGTTTTCTAAACATAAAAAACTAGTATAATATTATTTAATATTATCTATGTATATTAGTTATAGAAAAAGTAATAGATTTTAATATAACTATTTAATAATTATCTACCCATAAAAACACTTTTATGACAATTCATTAAGGATGTAATGGAAAATAAAATTTTTTATTCATGATGATGATAAATCAATGTAATTATAAAAAAATTTACTTTCTTTGAATAATATGAGATAAGAAATGAAATGGATATAATATATTTAATTATAAAAAATAAAATACACTATATATATGATTATGGAGTTACAATTATTTTATGTACAAATGGTATAGAGATAAAATAGAAGATTACAATAAATTAATAGAGGTACATTTAAAACAAATACCACTTGAATAACACATCCTTTATAAAGCTTTGAAGACAATGGATTTTGTCTTTTGTTGAGAAAAGAATCACTAAGATGTGGTTATAGTGAGGTTGAGTGTTTTTGGAAAACATTTAAGGTTCAATAGTATTTTTAATCCAAATGGGGTGGTGTGGGTGGTATTTGTACGTGATAAGAGTTGTGTTTAATTTATAAAAATAATGAATTTTTAATATTTAATACCTTCTACATTATGGTGGAATTAATTTCCATGACATTGGATTAAAATTTATATTTTACAGTCTCTTTAGGTTAAATATATACTTGAATAAGTAGTTAAATTCTGTTGTTTTTTCTATTTTAGTCCTTTACCCTTTTAATGTTTACCCATTTCATTTTTTACCTAAATTACAGTAACTTTTTATCCATGATAACATGTTTATGATTATAAAATTAAATGACCTTACAAAGTAATTTTTTAGTATGATTCAAAATATGGAATACATTTTAACAAATTAAATTCACATAAATTATAAAAATATATTTAATATTTGTCCTGTAGACACAACAAAAATTGGGATTTATTGGTAAAAAATTCAAAAGTTAGAAATGTTTTTGTAACCAATTTCCATGTGAAATTGATTATAATTACCTAAATCAGTTATAATGATGTTTTATTTAACTAATTAGTTTTTAAAACCAATTTAATATATAATTTCCAAATATAAATAAGTTAGATAAAAAATAATTTTTCAAATAAGAAGTTGAATTTTTCACTATAGATCGAAGAAAAAGTCTATTGAAAAAATACCAAACATTCATCCTAAGGTAATTTTTATATTTATATTTTAAAAAAGTTGATTATTTTTTGAAATAAAATTTATAAAAGTGTTAAAATTTATTTTTTAAAATTGGTTCACCATTAAAAGGTGATAAATATTTCTTTTAGAAAATATATAGATTTTATGCCAAAAAATTGGACTAATTTCCATCTAAATCTTATCAAACTTTTTGCATATATTTATACAAAAAATTTTGAATATTTAACATATATATCCCCTTAATATATTATACTAATAGTGGTTAATTTAAATTTAAAATACAAACAAATTTGAAAACAAAATTTTCTATTGGTACATGGTTTGTCACAGGAAATATAATTGATCATAAATTACCATATTAAGATATGTATGAGCCTTATTTTCAATTGGATTATGGTTATAAAAATTTGGTACAAATGTAATATTTTTTTTTGATTTTTTACATCATACAGAACACATGATAATCCTTGATTTATTTTTTCTATCATAGAATCCCTACCCCAATCGAGTGTATTGATCTTGTTAGAGTAGGTACGATTTGGTTATAATACATTAGACCCCATCCTTATCAAATTAGAACCTTTGTTTCTTATGTAAAAATTAGAAACATTGGATGGATGATATTGTAATTGAATTATCCCACTAATTTTGTATGTATGGACCCCCCATTTAAACCACTAATACATTATATAGTTCTAACTTTATGAACATTAAACTGTTATATCTAACATGATTATATCATTTTTTTGCAGAGTTATCACTTTATTCACATGGTCTAACAGATATCCATACATGGGTACTAGTTTATAAATGCAGTCACCTATTTGATTAAAAATACTAAAGAGATTATATCCCTAAATATATCACATTATCCATCTATAATAATATTAATATCCTGGATTGTAGATTAGGTATGACTCCAATAATTGGATCCCATCATTATATATACCATACTTATTATTTGATATATCCAAATATGATACATAGTATTATTATATTTTTATAAAATTTTATTCATTGAGATTACATTTAAAATTCATTTCCTAACTGAATTAATAGCACTAAATAATCAATTTTATCAATAGTTTAGGTCCACTTACCATTAGTCTTTCTTAATCTCCTTGAACCAGATGTATATACATTTTACTATTCTTGTACTATTTGAGATTTTATATTAAATCTTGATATGTTAAACTAGATTAATATTATATATTCCAAAAATATTATATATATTAGTAATAACATATATAAAAAATAAAATGGAAAATATAATAGATCAATCAAAGAGGTATTCCATATTTTACTAACCCTTTTAATATCCTTTTATGCCTTATACAAGAGTTCATATAGATATTTATCCAATGTGTTATGAAAAATAATCCCTCCTTGAATTATTTCCACCATTTTTAAAATACATTGTCAGTCTATATACATTGATATTGTCAAAGAAACCATTAAATTATAAACATTATATCTTATTAAATAGAATATAGTTTTTCAATTTATTCTAATATTTAAAGAGTATATATCAGCCTAGTCTTATTAATATATAATAATAATAATTTTTTTTTAAAATGTTGTTAATATATTTTAAATTGAATATAGTTCTACTCCCACAATCCTATTATAGAGTCCTTATAACTATTCATTCCAAATGATTATTCTATGCTCATTTTGTTTTTTTCGACCCATAAATGAATAACCTAATCCCTTCCTATATTTATTTATAATTATGAAATCAATCCATTGTAGTCAAATCATATATAAATATTCCATATGATTGCATCAATGAGATGTTTCCTTGATATGCAATTCCAAATACAATGATTGTCAATTTTTTTTAAAAATTTTTAATATAAATTTATTTTTCCACAATAATTTGGAGAAAAAAATAGAACTTTATTGGTACCATAGATATCAAAACGAAATATATATCTTCACTTAAATAGCTTCCTATGAAATTATATTTCTAAGAAACGAATATAAAAAAGTCTATATTCTAGTACAAGGATATTCTCTCTAAATTCGTATGATCATATCAATAATGATGAGTTTAAACATAGTTATCCCTAGAAGTAAATGATTTATTATTCGTAGTTAATAATATATTAAAATAATTTTTTTTTATAAAACCACCTCCCTTGGATTTATCATTAATTTGAAGTAAGTGCATTAGGAACCCTCCCTTTTTATAAGACATTGGGAAACATGTTCCTTTTCTAATTACTTGTGCACCATAAGTATTTAAAGTATAAAATTCAAATTTTCTCCCGAAATCTATAATAAGGATATGTAGATAATTATATAAATCTATTATATTTCATTCCTATAATAGGTATATTATATGTATTTATTTAATATACTAAACAACCACGGGGATAATTACCTTAAATTCAATTTTTTTATTATTGATTCTTTTTTTGTCAATTGACATTGACGTAACAAACTCTTTAATTCTAGGAAAATGATTTAGGAAATAATTAATTTATTCCACACTTTAACTTATGATTTATATTGTCCTTTAATATTGGAATATTTTTATGGGATGAAATTTTATTTTTCAATCCAATATCGAAAAATATAGTGGAAGACTTGGAAAGGAAAATATGATTAATTATTTTTATATTTAATGACCGAAAATATTTTTGTTGAAAAATAAAATCCACATTGTGAATGAAATGAATTATATATTATTTTTTGTGGTTTTATAAAACATATGCACTTATTTGGTTTTATTATATCCAATAAGATTTAAATTCTCTTAATAATCACATCCATTGATTAGATAGACATTGAAAAATGTACATATGATTAGTATAAATATAAAGTTATGATTAATCAAATTGATATAGTAAAATATGTAAATGGCCTCATCCAACAAGACCATACACTATGAAGATCATTTATGAAGGATTTAATGGGAAATAACAACACTGGGTGTTTTACTTAACAGTGGCCACTCTGAGATCCAAAAAAAAGTATGAGGGAACCTATTTTCAAGACATGTTCATGCTCATCAAGATCACGACCCAAACAATGTTTGTTGAACCACCTCCATGAGAAGCCACCCACAGATCACCTTAACCTTAAAGAATTTACGAGGTTTGTAAAGTGCCTTTAATCAGGTCCTAAAAGTATGAATAATTATATTTCATATAATAATGAATATATCCAATTCTTATCATCATTACGTTAGTAATGATTTATATTTTGAAACTATTAAAAAAAAATTATTTTAGTTTAATATGAAATATCAATTAAGATATTCCTCATTAATGAATTCATGAATTTTAATAATTAATGATATTATAATAAAATAATACAAATAAATAATTTTTGTTAAATATAAATTATAATATAAATTTTATTATATAAAATGTAAATTTTTAAGGGTTTAAAAAATATTATTGTAAAAAACACATCATTTCATAATAAAACTCAATTATTATTTTAAAAGGGAATATTTAAAAAAATTAATATTATTTTTATAGTATAAATGATATTTAATGAATCACCATGTCAATTTTATCCAATAAATAATTTTTAATAATTCTTTTAGATAGTCAAATTATCAGGTAAAAATTAAATATGGTATAACAATACATTTTGTATCATGACATCATAATAACCCAAAGGTGATGTAATAAATGATATATTGAGTATACATGACCAAATATATATTTCACCATAAAAGAATTTTAATTTTATATTAATTTATTAAATTTATAAATCCCTTGTGAATCCCCAAAAACCAATATTAAATATTAAGGTTTTAAAATATTGTCTTTATCAACAAGACTAAATTTTACACCACCAAGGGTAATATTTTAATGTTTTCTACTCCAATACAATTGAAATAAACGAAAATAACTTCTATTTGGAATAAATAATTGGAAACAACCATGGTAATTTTTGTGGTTTTGATTTCATAATTATTATATTATGAAACACATGTTTAGGAAATAATAAATATCTCTCCTCTATTTCCTAATATATAAAAAAAATGTCCCCTTATCATTACTCAAATATACTATATCATATCCATAATAATTTATTCCCACCATACATTTAACAAAATGTTCCCCTAGGCTCTCAATAATATCTTTTAAATAATTTGTAATCACCCATCAATGTAACAAACTTCTCTCTCTATCCTTTTTTTAGTTCAAGGACCACCATTTAATTAATAAATATTTAATAATTTATTTTTATATTAATGACATCATTAAAATCCCTATACTTTCTAATTTATGTCATTATAGTTATAAAACATTTATACCCTCTCAATAAATCATTTACCTAAGACATTAGTATGTTCAAATTTAGTAAATGATCCCTTCCACCACTTATTTATTTAAGCACATTCATTATTTAATGAAATTTATTTCAAATTCCAAATATTGGTATGTGATTATATACCTAAATATTACATTCATTTGGATTTTAAAATGATTATATACCACATTATCTACCATTAAACCATTTTATTAATTTTTATTTACAACTATTAGACTGCTAAATTTTCACTGGTATTCTTCCACACCAAATCATTGTATATTATTAACATTGTTATTTTCACTATAGGGAATTAACCTAGACATACCTATAGAAATGTTATTGGATAAAACTATGAATTTAACACATTATAAATTATTTTAGAACTAAATGCAATGAAATATGATCCTATTTTGAATTATCCACGTGGAAATGTATTGAATGTACATGATATGAATGTGATGGGTGATACCATAATTATATAGTTATCAAACCTATTGCATAATTTTTTAGTCTTATGAGACATAATGTATTGGTATATGAAGTGAACATAATCAATTATGGGACATTTTCAACCATTTAGTGATGGAATTGAGGTAAGCCTTGACCTTTGTCTATGATGTCATGTTTAATGTCGTCAACACATTCCTGTGTTGTGTTATTGTTTTCATGTTATATCATGTTAATTTGTTCATGTATTTGATTTTCACCACTGTTACACCACATTTAAATGCTTATTGTATAACATGTAATAACATATTTATTTTATTCCATGTTTATTCACATACTGGGATTTATAATTCACCCATTTCTCATATAGGTCCCCAAGTTATCCCATGTAGTGTAAGGAATGATGGATTGTAATGATCATGTTAATTATTATTTCAATAACTTCAATATACTACATATTTTTAAGCTGTAATATAATGTATCTAATTACCAAATTATATTATACTTCTCAATATTCTAGTTCATAGTATGTGAGTTCTTACGTAATAAATCATGAATTAATATGTAAAAATGATAATTATTATCATAGTTTATCTAAAAGGAATGAATATTTATTTTGGGATTTAGATTAGAAAATAGTAGTGAATGTATCTTGGGATATGAATAAACATAATAAGACATCCTTAAATTTTATTACACTATAGATTAAGTTGTATCTATGAAAATAAATCATTTTCTTCATACTAAAAGTTCATGTGGATTTTTCATATATGTACATTGGGGTTGCACATGAAAACACTATATTGAGATAGAATCGATCGAGAATTGTTATATGAAAATACACCTTACTTCGCACATAGTTCTACACTTTCGAGGGATATATATTGGTCAATTGACATTCTGATTACAAAACATTATTAAGTAAAAAAACATCTAATAAGAGAATATATTTAAAAATTAAACATGGTTAAAATAGGTTTAATCCAATATATTCAAATGTTATGTAAATACTTGTTAATGATAAATAATCCATTTAATGTTATTAAATTACCAATTATGTGTTCAATAGTTTAATATTAGTAATCAGTAATTTTCCTTATACAATAAGCCATGGATGGGAATAAGAGGAACTATGTAAAGAACCAATTTAAATGGAAATGTGATAACATCCCAGAGGATATTCCAAAACCTATGGGATTATGAATTGAAATAATTATGAAGATACTCTATCTCATGACTCAGTTTCAATATAGATTCCCAAAACAAAAGGAACACCCTAATCCTCGGAAGAAAGAACAATATATAATTGAGACTATTATTGGAAGAAATGCCTATAGGATTTAATATATTATAATTTACCTTAATATTAGTTCGATGGGTCAACTACATTGAGAATATCATTTTATTATTTCAATTTTATGGGTAGATTATGGTCATACAAGTCATTTATTGTATATAGGGTGAAGCTAATCATTGGTGGACATTGATAAAAACAATTTAAGCAAGAGGAATAGATCAATGAAATGGGGTGGAACGAATTCCAGAAAATACATATTGAAAAATATTTTCCTTTCACTCCCCTATATAAAATCATGAGGGATTTCATTTTAGTTAATTAAAAATATGAAAAACATTTTAGTCCATAGGTGTAAATATTTAAAATAATTTCATGATATGATCAAGATTTGTCAATAAATCCATTTGAAATGTTGACTAATTCATTGTGGGCATAAATTTGATCATATGAAAATACCTAGTGATTTTTGAATTACGTAGTTGTGGGGAAATTTTCCAATGTGTCATCAAAAAATGAAATAGAGATTAGTGAATCTCAAGGACCTCAGGATGATATGATGGAAATGTATTGTTTACTTTAAATGGTCTAATGATGAAATTAAATGGTGGTATGAAATTTCTTTATCCCATTTTTTGAAATAAATGAAATAATTTCCCTAAAAATTACTTGAATTGGATACGAAAATTCATTATATACGGGAAGGAAGGGAACCAATTTATCGACTAATGATGGGAAAAACTCACCAATGTAATGGTAGAGTGGAATTATTTTGTCAACCCTATTCATATTGTCCAATTATTAAACTATAAGTTAGAAGGTATCATTTCAAATAAATGTACAATGCCAAGGCTGGTAGAAGACAATAAGTGACAAAAACCTCTATAGAAGAATAGAAGAGATAATTATCTCATAATAACTAAGGTGGATCCCAAAAAATAAGTTGTGAAAGGTAAAATATTTATTCATTCGTTTATAATAAATGTAATTTTTGATTGTTTTTATACAAAATCTATTTTTTCAAGAACGTTTAGTAGAACTAATCAAATAACACAAAAAGGAATGGAATGAAAGCTATCGATGAAAATAAAAAATAATGTACTTATTACATCCCATGTTTATAATACCCCCTTATCAAATCTTGTTGGCTAAAATTACCATAAATACATGTGATAAACCATTCAGTGTAATTTGATGCAATCCTAGGAATGGATTGGATTTCCTTAAAAATAGGAAACATAACATGCTTCATAAAGAAAATAATTCTCTATATCAGGAATCATTATCCTATTCCATCCAATTTAAATGATCAAGATCTGTCATCATTAGAACCAAAATCTAAAACGTGGATAATATTTACCTAAAATAAAGAATATCTATATCAAATGATTTATTCTTAGTGAAATATCATCCTTTATGAAATTCACATTGTGATGGTATATGATGATGTGTTTCCTAATTAATTGTCAGATATTCCTCTTGGTTAAGAGTTTTTATGTTCAATCGACATTATAAATAGGTAATTGAAAATTTGAAGGTCTCTGTATATAAAATATATAGTGTAACATGAGGAACTGAAGAAAATACTATTGGAGAGTCCATAAATGTTTCCTTATCACAAGTGCTTCACTATAGGATGCACCTTTCATATTCATCCAAAGGAAGGATAGATCAACACCACATTAATTGATTTTAATTTGCTAGAAAAGATCATGATAAAGAAGAAGTATCATATTCTATAGATCAATGACTTTTTAAATTAGCTACATCGATCCTAATACTTCCTCATGGTGGATATTTGGTATTTTTATTATCATGTATTGGTGAAGACAATGGATGTCTCTAATATTTCTTTATGTATAATGTATCGCCAAAATGAGATTATTTAAATTCCATTTAGACACACTAAGTTTCCAAAAATATTTTTTGAAATTATTAATAGTGTCATTATATATCACAATTACATGTATGTGGTTGTCATTGTATAAGGGAATCTAATATAATCCAAATATATTGAGGGGCATGAGGAATATCTTGGAATTTTCCTAAAAAATATTAAAAAGTATAATATTTATGAAATTTATAGATAATGTGACTTCTAGTTAATTTTAATATCCATCATTGGTAAAAATACCATAAAGCATGGGATATCTATTGAACCTTTAATATCAGAATCAATTAAATGATATATGATGAAAACATTAGTGAATTGTTTCCACATTTTTCTTAGATTGGTTAGGTATTATCATCAATTTTTTAGAAATATTATATGATTTTCATACCCTCTAACTAAAAAATTATTGAATAACGTCTTGTTTTCTTAATACTAAATATAAAAATAGATTCATGGTGTTTAGAAATAGGCTTAT
This sequence comes from Viscum album, assembly GCA_963277665.1. Classification (NCBI taxonomy): domain Eukaryota; kingdom Viridiplantae; phylum Streptophyta; class Magnoliopsida; order Santalales; family Viscaceae; genus Viscum; species Viscum album. Next base: position 884,163,130 of record OY728139.1, on the reverse strand, counting down.
CAATGCACTCATACATAAATTACCAACAAGTTGGTAATTTTTTATAGTATATAACTATGATATTATTAATTGATTGAGATGTTCACTAATGTGTCTAGAAAAATTGATATCCTATGCCTCATGTAAATTTATAAATCATTTAAAAAACCGCAAAACATGATCATGATTAGGTTGTAGAAATATTCGTATTGAAAATTTAGTAGTATTTTCTCTTTTATGGAGATAATCAAAATATATATAGATCATAAATTCTTCATGTATATATTCACATGGAAATAACTAGATATATGATAGAGAAGATGATTAGATATGAATAAGGAAAATATATTATCATTCTACTAACATCATAGAAAAATAAATTAAATGCAAGACACTCTATGAAGAATGGATAAGACCATTTTATCATTGTTGAGGATTTGGAGGGATCAGATACTATTATAGATGAAAATGACATACCTGAGAATATTAAAAAAAGGTATATATAAATCCATTGGAAAATTATTTATAAACCATCCCATATGTACAAGGTAAAACATTATCAAATATATTAAATGGAAATTCAGTTGATGCGATAATCTATATAAAAAGGTAAATCCCTAGAGTTACTAATTAATGAACTACGAGTTTAATGACTTGGTTCATTATAATATGTACCATAAAATCCAGAATTAAAGGAGTTATGGGTGATGCATAAATATCAACCGTCCCCATCTATATAGGGATCATAAAGATATATCAGGATCTCTAATAAGACTATTAGTGGGATAATATAAATAAAGGTATCACATAATATACATCATGGTGTCTTGTCTGTCGTCATGTGAAGCATGAAAAGAATAAATCTATGGGGATAAATAATTAAATACAAATACTTTCATGGAAATAGATAAAATAACTATTGAATTATTCACAGGTATTTTGAATACTTCATGAGTAAATATTTTTATATTTGTTATGAAATATCATCATAAAAATACTGATAACTTCATTTAAATTTTAGAGAAATTCCCAATTGACATTATTGTACGGGTATATTTTACATATGTGGTGTGGATTCATGAAAAAAGATATTTATTATATTTGATCGAGGGATAAAAATTAGATCTATGTTTTAGAAGAGTGTCTAATATGAAATTAATACTGATTGGAAATTCATCATGAAAGATCACCACCCAAACATATGGTCAATCTGAGTAGAATATCCAGAAACTTAGTACATATTGAGATCATGTTTAACGGACTTAATAGGATGATGTTCTTAACATATTACTCTGGTTGAGTTCCCATACATTAATAGATTCTACTAAATCTTCCAGATGAATCCTTATATTCCCCTTAATTGAAGATGTGAATAAAATCTACATTCTTTGATGAATTTGGTGAATTAAAACTAATAGGTCCAGAAATGGTTAAGGAAATAATGGAAGGGTAAAGACTATTCAGCAGCAAATTAGGGATACTGAGAGTTGACATAAGAGACACTCTAAAAATATTTAACAAGACTTGTATTTTTTTTACGAGAAAGGAATTCCTCTACATATCTCCATGGAAGAAAGAAATGAGATTTGGTATAATGGGAAATATTAGTCCAAGATACATTTCTCACTTTGAGACACTTCATCGCATCAAGTGGTTTCTTATTGAATAAAATCCAACCTAACATATCTCAAGAACCTGATGTGTTCTATGTATCTCTATCTAGGTAGAACATTCTAGACCCCTTACATGCGATAAATACTAAAGTGGAACTATTGGAGAATGATCTATCATATAAAGGGAAGTTATTGTGGATCTTAGATTATAGAGACAACGATTTAAGAAATAATAAAATGGACTTGGTAAAAGTACTATAGAGAAACCATGTATTTGAAGAAGAAACATTGGAATCAGAAGTGGTGATAAAATATAATTTTCTTCAAATATATTAGTGAGTTAAATGAATACATTAAGGTTGAAATTTCTAAATGGGGGAAGAATGTAATGACCCAAACAGTAAAGAATTAATTTCAACTTGTGATTGAAATAAATTTCATATTATGTACTATGGTTATAAAAACATGAGAACCTATTTATTTTATATATATATTATCTTTTTTAAAATTCATTTATTCATTTTATCTATTGATAAAATAGTTATTGAAAAATTATAATGTGGTTACCATAAATATAGGCTTATTATAAATCGAATTGACATAGATAAAAGAATAAATGAAAATAACTAGTAGGATTATACTATATAAAGCCCATTTATTAGAGGTAAAATGACTTGGATATTCCCTTGACCAAGCATAAGATAAGATCCCATAACTAATGAATAATCAAAACTATTTACTGGATAAGTTAATGTTCATCATGATCCTATCCCAAACCATTTATTCCTAACCAACCAATGAAAATATCACCATCACACATGTTTCCCTTATGGAGTTTTTTAGTGTAAGAAAGGGATACATATCATTATCCTAATAATATGAATATCTATATTTTATATAATAATATTTTATTATTATTTCATATTATCATTAATTTATAAATGATTTATAATTTGAAATGATAAGAAATAAATAACATTTTTATCTAATATGAAATTTAAATTAAGATTTTATTTTGTGAAGAATTAATGATTTTTAAAACAATAATATTTTCATAATGTAAGAAAAAAATAATTTTTTACTAAATATACATAATAATTTAATTTTTCGTAAGTCATATATAATTTTTCAGGGATCAAAAACTGTAATTATAATGAAAATCAATCACTTCTAAATAAATTTCAATTTTTCTTTTAATAGTAAAAATGCAAAAATATAAAAATTATTAATAAAAATAATTTTTTATGAATAATAAATTTAGTTTTATCCAAGTGTAAAACATTATTATTTTTTGGAGATATAATAATTTTCGGGTAATAATTACATGTGGTATAAATATATTGTGAGTATTATGACATCGTAATGAACCAAAAGTGATATAATATATTATATGAATGGTATCCATAAAAAATATAAGATTTACATATAAAATAATATTATTTTAATGTTATTTCAATAATTTCATAAAGCCTTTATTAATTCTCCAAAATATTTTATATTTTAATGTTTTAAAATCTCTTTCTTATAAACTAGATTCCCAACCACATCACCAGGGGTAATATTTTAATGAGATCATAAAATGAACTTATAAAATAAAGTAAAATCTCTCATATAAGTATTAAACTAGGAGAAAAAACATAACATGGTTTTTAGTTTTGATTACATTATTATATAGTGTCCAAAACCTAATATTGAGAAATAATAAACAACTCCCCTCTTCTTTACAGTATTTACCCACCCAATTCCCCTTCATCCTCACTTAAAGAATATGGAGCACTTTTGTATTCTACCCCCAAAACAATTCATCCCATGGTTCCCCATGATCATTAGAAGCTTCTCCAAAGCCTCGAGAATCACCTCTTACGGTAAGGGATCTCTCTATCTCTCTATTATTTTCAATTCATGAACCTTTATTTTATTTACCTCTTTGGAATATAAATTGGTTATATTTTCCTGAATTTATAAATATTTCTACACTGATATACATTTTTTCCTAACAATGTGATATCATTTATCTCCTCCCATTATAGATTTTACATAATCCGTTACTATCCCAAAGATTATCAAGGGTTCCATTCCATATCCACTTTATTCAATCATATAAATCAATCTAATGATTTTATTTACGATTAAAAATTTTGGGATATGTTTTTTCACATCCATCATACTTTTTGTTTTAATTAAAACATTTATAGACCCATTTCTCTCTCATTAATCCATTTTTTTAATCATTATGTACTATATTTACGCTACTAATATTTCAATATGATTCTTTTCGTGACAAAGCTTTGTATTGAAAAAAAATTACTATTTACAATCAAGAGTGTTCACTTAGATATAAATATAATTATTTATTTCCAACTTCAATGTATGTATTACACAATACAAGATTAAGGAATTAAATTTGACGAAATATAATCATATGTTGAATAGTCAATGTTTCACAAATATACATGAACATGATATGAAATAATTAGGTTAAATAACGATTATATATCCATCCAATGAATTGGGAGATTTTCTAGTCTCGTGAGGAACTATGTACGGTATTACGAAGTGATTGTAATCCATTATAGGAAATTTTCCACAATGTTATGGAATATTTGATGTTTTCCATGAAATATGTATATAATTTCAGGCTTATAGTTTTTTCCACTTTCCATTGTTGACGTTATTTTATTTCTCTATATCATGAAAAAGTTTCATGCTTTTGATTCTAAAACATTTTTTTTCTCATTGGAATTCATATTTTATAACATGTAAAAAATTCTCCATGTGAATCCATGACTATTCAATTATTAGGAATTATAGCTCAACCCATTCTTATGTATATCCCCTACGTATCTAATAAAATTTTAATTACAATGCAATATTATGATAATGTTAAGCATGTTTTTAATAATGCCTATTTAACCACCATTTTAATGTTGTAATGTAATGAAAAAAATTACCCAAATAAAATTGAAATATAAATCTTCTTTATTGTAATATTTGTGTTCTTATGTAATTTATCATGAATTAATTTCAAATAAATACAAGGGTTGTCAATGCAATACCTCGATATTTTATTATAAGAGCAAGATATTCACTATCATATAAGACACATAACACTTAGACCAAATGAAAAATGAAATATTATTATTTAAATATTAAAATTATATATTATAAATTAATTTAATATGTATAAATATGATTAAATAATTTATGATATATATATAAAATTCATACTAAATAAACATTTAATGATTAATTTTTAATAATAAATGAATTGATTTTTAGTAAACTAATTTTATTCTTAATTTTTTTTAAATATTTTTATTCATTTCTTTAATATAATATTATAATAAATTTATACAAAATTAATAAATTTCATTTATAAAAATATATAACAATTTTTAATTCATAATTTCAAATTTATCTTAGAGTATGTTTTATATGATTTTCTGAAAATATTAATTTTTCTATGTATAGTGAAATATAATAATTTTTATTGAAAAATGATTATTGTTTCTCAAATTTTAAACTAGAATATTAATTTTATAATGTTTTAAATTAAAATTAATTCTATTTAAATTTTTTAATCCAATTATATTTATTGGAATCATTTTTATTGTTAAATTTTGTATAAACCCATTTTTATATAAAAAGGATATTTTCAAAAAGTGTTCTTGTCATACCATTTTTCTAATTTCATTATAAATTAAATAATAAATATTTAATATATTTAATATTACAAAATTAATTCTATAGATTGAATTGTGATATTCATATTTTGTGAATAGGTCACTTTTATTTTTTTCCATTATGAATATAAACCATAGTAAATATGATCATCATACCGAGGGACAACCCAACAATTAAAGATAAAAATAATATGATAAAAACAAAAAAGTAACCATAAAACCTCAAATTTATTTTATTTGTTTATTTTTTGAAATCATTCAAACATCTAATATTTTACCATTCTCCATTTGGAAAGGATTTTTAAATTAATTATAATTTATGTAATGAAATAAAAAAAATTATATTATCATTATTTTATAATGTTAATTTTTTCAAATTAGAGATGAAGATATATTCTTTTTTCTATAAATGATTATTAAAGAGATTATTATTTTTTATCATTAAAATTTTTCAATTATTTTTTGTGATAAAATAATTTCATAAATTTCTTACGCGACACCAACACATTATTTTTTAATCTAATAAAAGAAAAAAAATAAATAATTCTAAAATTATAAAAAGTAATATAATTTTAATAAATTATTTTTTTCAAATAATTTAATTGTTAAATCATACATTTTTCAATATCTTAAAGAATTATATTTAAATTCCACTATTTTATTTTTTTCAAATTCAAACTAAATGAATAGTTTCCCAATATCATTAATGATATTTTATTTTTAAAAATATATTATTTAATTTTAAAAATTAAAAAATCAATAGTATAATAATAATGATAAATGTTCTTAAATTATATTACATGGCCATTTATAAGCCAATTTTCAACCATTATGTAATATTATAACCCTTCAACATTTTGAGTGTTATTGCGAAAGTTATAGTTAATATAGCTTGACCAAGGAGTTATTTCAAATGAAAATTTTTAAAATGATAACAAAAACATTAAAAATTTTACTAAATTACTATTTTAAATTCATATAATAAAAATTTTTAATCCAATTAATAATATATCTATTAAAAATGAGTTTGAAACAAATTATATTATTCTATTTCATTTCTTTCAGAAATAAATTTAATGATATTTTATAATAATTAACAATTTATTAAATAATTTAAATTTTTTTAAAAATATCGATTCATATAATTTATTTGAATATGGTTCAAAATATGAACCATAATCCATATACTAGTGAATGTTCCTTTAATAGTTTCTACTTGAACCTTTCTATGTAAAAAATGTTGTTATCACAATAATATATAGAAGGATTAATATGGGTTTTGAACCTAATTATAAGGATTAAAACAAACTATTTATTTGTAAAAATTATATTTTATGAAAGGAGTTATGTTAAAAAATATATTTTCAAATAATTATAATAATTTGGATCTATTTTAACATTAAAATTAATTTATATAGAATAAATATTTTATGAAATTCAAAACGTGCCCCTACCCTCTCATATAAAAGGATTTCTCCCCTCCTTCATTTCATTACAAATCAACAACAATATGGTTAATCAGTTAAGTAACCAATTACTTTATTAAAATATTTAAGATAATTATATATGTGTTATTTTTAATAGGAATCCAACCCTAGAGATCTTCATGTGTCATGAAAATGAGGTTGTCTGAGGAAGGGGTATAAGTATTTACAGAATACATTAGTTTTATTTATTCTTCTACCTTCATAAAATATTATTCAATAATTTTGAAAATAATAAATTGATAAAAATATATATTTACATGTTATTATGATAATGTAATAACCTATATCAAAATCCTCTTATGTCAAATGGAATATGAATATATCATTCGTGTGTACGGTAGACTAACACCTCAGGAACATATGTAATTAGTTTTTCATCATAAAATCTCACACAACATTATAATTATGAATTTAATTTAAATTTATGATATTAATAAAAAAATTATATTTGTATATTATTAATATATAGTTTATATTCTTACCATTACTTTGGATGAAAATGGTAACATCATATGTACGCACGTGTAGAGTACCTCCTCCATTGAGTGATGTAAATTTCATTTTATCACCATATAATAGGGATTATATATATGATTTTAGATAAATAATATCAGTTTAACAATATCTTGATAATTTTGGTAAAATAAAATTATATTTACCTTCAATCAATCATGATCATTGAAAAATTGAACCATTAAACATATATATGTGTGAGAAACCATGTCCATGATTATAACGTACTTCATGATTAATAATAATTATTCACAGATGGTTTTAAATTTAAAATAGAAAATAAAATCATAATTATGATTTATAATTTTTATGAATATGGTTTAATAATAACCAAATTAATGATACTCATCCAAACAAATTCTATATTGACATGTGAGTCGAATATCATCAAAACATTAGACGTTAACAAAATTTGTTATGTAATTGTATATAACATTTTAATAAATAAAATAAAACGACTGGAGAAGATTAAATGGTTTATAATAATATATATAATTAATATATTTCTTTAATTATGTAATATAATGGTCATACATTATGATTCAAACACAATGTAATGTGAAATATTTTTAAAATCCAATTTTAATGTTAAATTTCAAACTCTTTTTCATCCATATCAATCATATTATACATGTTTAAAGAAAAATAATATTGTTTCCAATGGTTTCTAAAGGCCATTTCTCACTATAATTGAAATTAATTCAAAATTTTAATAAAGAATATATTCAGAGGTTTTTGTAAATGGAAAATTAACATAAAACATATGTTATAGTGTAATAACGATTTATTTTCATATTATTTTTATACGATGCCCATATACTATATTTTATATAATTAATGTAATGATATAAAAATAAAAAATTATAAATGATATTTCTTGTAACGTTTTAAATTCTTTAAATGGTTTCTAAAAGGAATATTTTGTTCTACATTGTATTGAACATTTCTGAATTTGTTTAGAAATGAATAAAATGAATGTTCTATTTTAACTTATACTACATCAATGGTCATTCCCACTTTGGTAACATTTATTTTAAATTTTCATTTCATTATTATATTTCATGGTTATCTAATGAAAAAAATATGATATATATATTTTACTGGGGAATTTTTATTTTGAATATATGTCTTTTTAAAAGGAGTTATTATTTAATTATACAAAAATGTTTTCTATATGCTATTGAGGTAGAGTTTCAAGGGTTTTAGGATGAAAATTGACAAAATAAAAATGTATTTATTTTGATATTCTACTTGAGAATTGAATATGAAGACATGGTAGTCCTAATAAATATTTTATAATTTGTTGGCCTTATACATATCCTGTAAATGGGTAATCCATATACATATTATATGAACATGGTGGATGATACAACATATAAGATGACTGATCCTGATTATATCACTATAATGAGTTGGGTAATTTATCTTGTCATAAATGGTAAGAAAGATGTATTCAACTGATGTGGTTTCTCTTGCATAGTTAACTGATATCTAGTTATTTTTAACATAAGCTATGAATATAATACACTATGTCACAAAAATGAGTTTTTATTTTCATTCTATGGGTTTTAATGATTTCCATTGAATAAAATGTATGTTTTATTCATTTTGAAGTTATTTATTCCATATTCTAAAATTATACTATTATAAAGTAAACATTTTATTTTTTTTTACGATTATCAGTAGAGACATAAATTTCTTCGTTTTAATGTCCCTTATTTATATTTATTTTTCATCCCAAATTTTAAACTATCTTGGATATGGTTAAATGATGTGTATGAACAATGATGAATATTTAATATTTTTAGTGAAAATATTTCTATATTGGTAATAATAATCACATTAAGGAATTTGTATGGTTATGTAAGTGTTTTTCTAAATTCCAAAAATACTATAAACATAAAATATCTTTGGGTATATTTGTGATCAAATATATCATTTTTATCACATGTTTTGGATGGTAGAAAATGTGTCACCTTTATTGGTATCAAATCTGGAAATGTAATGTTTATAATTTTAGAAATATATCTAGGAGTATAGGTTTATTTCTATTATAGTTAGTATTAAAGAAGGGTTCCGAAAACGTTGGTTATTTCGGTGTTTTTATAAGAGTTTAAATTAAAAGATATGTATATGATAATTTGATTACATGATTAAGGATTATTATAAGTACTATTATATGTAAATTACATTTTATTTTACAGGTTATAGGATTTTAAGGATATTAAGGATACTTTGGGAGTTCTTTTATTGTGTTTGAGCATATGTTACCCTTATATTTAAAGTTAATGATTATTTAGTAAAAATACTATTAATTTTTTAGATGCTTGACGGATGGTGCGATATAATATTTGAGGATATAACATTATTTTATTTTGATGATGCTAATGTTTTTTAGAATGTTGATCATATTTTTCAGAAAATCTTTTGAATTTATCAATATCAGTTTTGTAAAATAACATCCTAGAAGCTATCCAAAATATCATTTCCACAAATAATACACACCCCATTTTTTGAAATTTTTTTGATGATTGGTAAAGATTATTATTTTTCGGATTATTTGATCTATTAGATGTTTATATAAGTGATTCAAGCATAAATATTCCATCATGAACACTCATCATTTCAAACATAATAATAGATTATATTTTAATTTGAATGAAAGATAAAATTTTACTTTCAAAGTAAGTTTATTTTTTTATTATGTTTGTTTTGATGGTAAAATAATTACATTACCCTAGGAAATGGATCAGGAAACAAAAATTATATCATGTTACATTTATTTATCATGGATTAATGGTCTTCTCACACCTGTTCATTTTATGGTTTTTTGGCCATTCACATTTTTATAAACATTCATGTTGTTGTTACCAAGGATCTATGTCACCATCCACCATTATTTAGACATAATTAAATTTTCCCAATTTCCTTATTTTCACAATGAACTATTTTTATCCTATTTAGAAGACAATTTTTTTGTTATTCTATGTGACCATTATATTTCAATTTCCATCTCATTAACTGAACAATTTATTATAATTTCTTATGCAGTGGGATTTTAAAAAATGCTATTTTCAATTGTAAATTCCTTTATTACCCCATTAAAGATAAAAAATTTGAAATAAATTTATAATATTATAGGGAGACAATGTAACACCACAATATTTTTAATGAATAAAACTATGTCTGATAGCTAAAAAGACACCCAAAACTATTCCTGAATAAACAATGAAATACTACTGTTTAAATATAACAATAATAACACAAACATAAAATGGGTATGTATTAATAGGATTATCTAATTTTTTTCAAATATATATAATTGTACTAATAAATAGAAATATAGTGTTAAATTATTAGTAAATAATCTCTCATTTTTTATTAATTCCATATTATACTTGATAGATGCATTTTATTCAATAATTATTTTTATTCCTTATTTTGATAAAATCTTATAAATAATTTATTAAAATTTTATAAATTTAATATGATGAAATTTTTATTATTTTTGTAATCATAAATTCAAAATTATTTTAGTTTTAATTTTTTGGATTTTTTTAAATATTGATTTTCAGGGGTAATATGAAAAAAATTGATTTTTATTGAAAGCTATGTTTGTTTCAAGAATTTTAAAAGTAAATATTATTTAATAAATTGTTTAAAAGTATAACTAAATATATAATATTAAAAATAAAATTTTTTTTGATCATAATTATTTGTATGGATTAATATTATGTAAAAAATATATATAAACAAATTAGTTATTTCTGATAAAATGACTTTTCACCGCTTTTTGTGAGTTTATTATTAAATAAAATTTATCCAAATGATGAAATTTAATCATTAAAAATGGATTTAGTATTCTGAATCATTATTTCAAAATTTGGTAAATATTTCACATTTATTTTTTATCATTATAAATAGTAACCATTGTAAATAATTATCACCATAGTAATGGTAAATTGAGTAACAAAGGGTAAAAACATTCTGATATGGCGTAAGAAGTATCCCAAAAATATTATTAATATTATCGTATGAGTATACTTCATCCAAAATCCTACAAATTTAGAATATATTTAATTTTATTTCTATTTGAATTTTTTCCCTAAATATATATTTTTATTCAAGTAGAATGGTTATGGAAAAAGTGGAAACTCACAATTTCAAAAAAAAATCAACTGATAGTAAAGGAAACAAAAAAATAATAACTAAAATTGTTTTGGTCTTAATATATGTAATATCTATATATAATATCCATTAATATAAATAGACCTACATTTATAATTCATTATTGATAAGATATTCAAAACGGTTAGCCGTATGGTCCTGAGTCTAAATTTACTCATCCATGATTTTCACCCATTAATTGAAACCTCAAAACAAAATACGATCGTTCTTATTTATCCAGAAAGAATGAAAATTATTTTTACAGACGTGATTCATTATTTCAGTCATTCTATCATCATTCTCTAATGAATCATAGATCATTAAAGCTTTCTGATGAATTCGTTCCATAGAGTGACAAATTAAATCCCAGGAATTGATATTATTTTATCCCCCTTACGTTCTTCACACTTCAAATAATCAAGAACCACCTTATTGGGAACCACAAAATTAGTGATATAAGCACTAATAAATACATTTTCCACAACATAACTACCCTTTATATGATTTTTCTTCAATAACATCACCACCTTTTTCTTTCTACCTATAAATCCCATAGTCAACCATCTTATCATCATTATGTAAGAATGTGCACATTTTACTTTCTTAGTAACTAATAGTTGGAAAAATAACAATCTCTTGAGCCCTTATATTTTCTTTGACCTAGTATCCAATTGTTTATGTAAGTTTGAGTAATTAGTACACATTTTATATTTCTTCCATATAATCATAATACACCTCCTCATATCCCAATTTCATTACAGAGCCTACTTTTTTCCTTGGTATATGGAATTCTATTCCTTGTATACCCTTCTCAATTTCAACTGATACATGACTAGAGCTCTCATACCCTCAATATACATGAAATATCCATTACCATTCAACAAGTTTATCCAGTGGGTTTTTAATTTGGATTCCCATATTTTCCTAAATAGAGTCACATTTCTCCTGAACCAGAGCATCATCTTCAAGAACATAAAATCGGTTGCAATGGTAAATATTTTTATTGCACCTTATGGATGTCATCATATTCACAACCATCACCCGACCTTCATTCATTGTCGTCATTCCCCAAATTAGAATATATATGGGATATACTCCCAAATGAATCCCCCTCTCATACCACCTCCATCACTAACTCATGTGTAGATCCATTTCCCTTTTTCACTTTCTATATATATATTGGATGCAAGGGTGTGCTGATAATTTTATTTTTGGATCCAAATAGAACTCACCCCTCAATCCTCTAGACCATACAAGATTTTCACTACCAATTTGTACACACGAAAATAATGTCTCAAACCAATAAAAAAAATCTAAAATCTGGCTCATGGTTGATGGATCATGCCAATTTCATAATGGGATCATTAAAATATTTATATTTTCTACCCAATTTAGAGTCAATTCTGGAAATTATATATTCTCTCTTGATCAAATTTTGAACCGAGTAAAATTATGCATGGTAATCCTTGCACCCAAACCTATATGTAGAAACAATATGTCACAATTATTTATAGGACAAAAAATAACATCCAATACTCAAATCCCACCACTTATTTGTATAATAATTCATCACCTTCTATAATTCTTTTATAAATTATTTTTCTATTATAATATATTATGTAAAGAATAATAAAAAATGTAATTCTATTTATTTTATTATCTTAAAATTTTCAACACATAGATAAAAAATCTACATTTATTTCAAAATGATTATTAGAATGGTAAATTATTTATATCATTTTAAATTAAATAAAATATTTACTAATTAAAAAACTACCTTATAATCCAACAAAACATTAATGATATATTTATTTAAGTAATTGAAAACATTAAAAAATGATACAAAAAATATTTAAATTAAGATTGTTCTAATCAATTTTTTTTTATTGGAATCTTTTTAGTTTAATATATAATATTTGGTACATATTAAATTGTTATATTTTAATTTATTTCCCATCATTTTGTTTTGAATTCCAAATTAAAAGAATAGTTTCAAATATAACATTAATATTATTTTATGTAAAATAATTAATAAAAAATAATTAATAATAAATATACATTTAAAAAAGAAAATTAGGAAGTCAAATGGTCTACAATGATATATTTTAAATGTATAATTTAATTTCCATATTATAATTAAACTTATAACCATTCATACTGAAAATTTCATTACCACTATTAAGGTAAAAGTTGGTCAACCAAGACATTATTCCAAAAGTTATGATATAAATTGATATCTGAAATAAAGTTTTTTATGATTATAATGATAGAATAGAGTTTTTATATTCAAATATATGTCAATTTGGACCCATTTTAAAGGGTTATTAATGATATTATATTAATAATTTCATGTCATTCTGAAAAATCAGGTTAATGATATTTTATTACAAATAATATTATATTAAATTATTTAAAAATGGTAATATTTTTATATTCAATGAATAGATTAGGATTTGTTTTAAAATATCAATATTGGTCCAGTAATGGTATATTATACTTTTATAGTAATATTGTATACCCATAATGACTAAAAACCATTTTTATTATTGTAATCATCACAATGTATAAATAGTTGTTAAAACCAAAATATAAGGATTAAAAATTCTCCTAAAATTATTAAAAATTTATATTGTGAGACTATTTATTATCATCTACATATTATATTAAAATAATATTATTTTCTATCATTTAACACCTCAAAAATTAAATTAAATTAATTTAATAAATTATGAAATTCAATGAGTACCCCTCCCCTATATTATAAAAGGGGACCTCCTATCGACTTTTCATCACACTTCAAAAATCTTTTGCCTAATACATACCCATATTCAGTGTTAACCTGACTCAACACATCTTATAGATATTTGTTTCATAAGCCTATACATTTATCACATTATTTATCGAGAAATAGATGTTTTCTGAAGAAGAGGTATAGTTTTACAAAATGTTTTAGTTTTATTTATTCTTCTTACTTAATAAAATATTCATAAACAAATATGAAATAATAACATAACTATATTAAATATATTTTTATATATTTTTTTTTAATGTCAAAACTTTTATTTATATTTACTCCCATTAACCTAGAAACAAAACCCTCGTTCATATGATTTGCATACTACTGCCAAAAAATTTGAGGTAACTTATTTTCCATCACCATCTCTTGGGAAAATTTGTAATTATTTATTTAATGTATATACATTATACTGATGAAATATTTGTTATTATGGAAAATTAATATATAATAAATTTTTTTCCATTACATTCATCAACAAATGGATATGTTATTCATGCATGCGTGTGGACTACCATCTCCAAAAAGTGATGTGATTTTTTTATAACCATTACATAAATTAGATGATTTTATATAGGTGTATTTAAATAACTCATATGTTATTAATTTTATATTTATCATTTTATAAGAATAAATAATACATACCTTATTTCCATCTTCATTAATTAAAAATGGAAAACCAATCAGGAATTCATACAATTTATAATCTCCATGATTAAATCATAGTTCATTTTTCATTAAAAAACTTCAATGATTTTTTAATGGATAATTACTATATAAAAGGTATACTATGTCATTATTATTATTATAGAGATGGTGTTATAGGGACCTATTTGACAATATTTATCCTTCTGATGACATTATTTTCATATGACCAGAATATCATCAAATTATCTTCTGTGATATATAGTGAATATGTAATTGTTTATAACATGGTATATAATAAAAAATGAATAATTAACATAAAATTTTTTCATATGAAATTAAATAATTATCATATTTTTGTAATTTAAAAAAATAAATAAAATAAATAATGAAATATACCCCAATTAAGGGTCATTATTTTAAAAATAATCTTGTAATGCTTTACTTCCAATTTTTTTATTACATGTCCTTGATCTACTAAATGTTTCAGAAAACTTATTATTTATCCTTAAATAGTTGATAAATTTTATTTTTTATATAGTTTAATATTTTAAACATATTTTAAAAAAGTAATCCTTTTAATGTTTTTCATAAGGGGCAGTTAAAGTTAAAACATCATTTAAAAATCATTAACAAATTTTTTTGTCTCATTTTTTCTCATCATTGTTTATATTGTAAAGAAATCATGAATTTATTTTTTTGGATGTATAAGAAATATTAATAACATTTTCGGAATCTCTTTACTTTAATATAATGGTTTTCAAAATAAATATTTTTTATTTCATATGGAATTTCTGAACATTCATTAAAAAATAAAAAAGGAGTGTTCAATTTTATCATATATGGAAAAAATGTAATTACATATTTTTTAATAATTATTTAATGTTTGGAGTACATTATAAGATTTTATATTCTCTACAAGTAAAAGTATTAATTTTACTTGGTTCTAAATATTTTGGTTTTGAAAATGGGGTTTTAAAATGATAAGGTGTTTCATTTTTTAATTTTTTCTCTTATTTGTTAAAATTTTTTTCAACATTATTATGAAGAATTTTGAGATAAAAATAATTTTTGGTTTGTATTGGAAAAATAGAATGATATACGACGATTCGGTGAACTCGATACACCATATCCATGTAGTTGATCCAAATAAAACTCATATAATAGGGTGATCTTAATATAGATTATATGAACAAGTGAGAACTATGTAGCTTATATAAATGGTTCAACCCATTATAGACCTCTAATAAACTGCATAATTTTTATTGTATTAAAATAAATTAATGATGGAATTAACTTGAATTATTTATTTAATGAATTTAATTAGGCTCTTTTTATTTATTAGAAGGGTTCTGAATATAATGTTTTAAGTCACATAATATAGTTTTTATTTTAAATATATTGGTTTTAATGGTTGTACATTTTGAAAAATTTGGTTTTTTATCAATTAGAATGAATTATTTCATATGCATAGCGTGTGTTGTGATAAATTTAAATATTTCATTGGATTTCATGTTTTTCACCAGACTAAAATATTTCTTCTATTTATATCACTTGATGAGATATTTTTCATTCATTATTTTTAAATTTTTATAGAGGGTTTGAGGATGATTCGTAATAATTATAAAGATATATAATGGGAAAAATAAAGTGGGTTATTGTTTGAATAATGCTCACATAGAGGCAAGAGTATCATTATGTATGTTATTTTCCAAATTTTATAAAATTATAATAAAAAGTAATCCTTTTGTATGTATGTTATCCAATGTTTAATTTTTATATTGTATGTTTTTATGGTAAATAATTTTTTTACATTTGATGTTATCATAACGAAAATTTTGTTTATTTTTTTAGCACCATGTTAAGGAGTTTGTGTAATGATCAGTTATATCATTGATCATACTTTTAGTAAAGTCATGGATATGTTCTGTATACTGAAATATTGGTTTGAATATTTATATACTCTATATTTTAAGGATAACGAATGCATAAAAGACTTGTCATCTATCTTATTTTTAAAAACATCATTTGTCTGATTTTTATAAGGAATTTTTAGTTTTTGAATAAATCTACTCTAAATTTATAATTATCAACTAATATTTTTCTATGAAAAACTCCACATTGGCTAACTAGTGGATACAATATCCTTTCATGGCGTATTTCACTGTTTAATTTTAAATCACATAAATTTATAAAATATTTATCCTAACGAGCATAAAATTACCTATAGAATCATTTTGAAAACAAATTTCATATCGTGTTGAATCAGTTCAAGGAATTTTTTTAATTTATTATCATTAATTTCAAAAGGTTTTTTCATAAATTTTTAATTATATATCAAATTATTTTTAATATTATGTGTTTCTCATAAAAATTCTTAACACCCTTCTTTTATGGATTTGATATTTTTTTTTGAATTCACATGACCAGGAATATACATACAACAACTGATTATTATTGTGTCTTAAATTTTTTATTACATATTTGTTTCTAATGATTATAGTATTACTAAAATATTAAGTGAGTATGGTATACCAAAATAATATTTATTCCAAAATCAAATAATTAATTTTTCTTCCCAATAAATACTTTTTAACTATTTTCCTTAATAATAATTTCTTTATCATGAATGAATAAAAATCGTTATTAAAAGTGGTGAGATTTCCATCGATGACTTATGAAACAATATTTCATGGTATTTTATAGAATTAAAATTACTTATTTTGATGTTTTTGAACATTTATTAATACCATACATGGATTGTATTATGTAAAAAATATATATTACCCAGGAAGAAATACATAAATACCACAAATATTGATGAATATATATAAAAAATGAAACTTATGCATTATTCTATATTAATTTATTAAGATCTATCTTCCAATTAAAAGTACTATAACATGTGAATAAAATGGCTTCCTGTTTAAATATTACATTATTTTTGATTGCTATGAAAGGTATTACTACGTTTCTTTTAGAATCTCGTTTTCTATTGGACTTTTAGCATGATCTATCAACTTGTTCACCATAATAACAAATGAATAATATTTTTAAGATTGTATCAGATTGGTGAACCTTACTAAAAGTCATTTAATATTTTTCTTAATATTTTTCAATTTATAATCATATAATAAATTCTAAGTTAGCTGGATATTTTGATGCAAGAATCAGACAATGTCATTAATTTCAAATTTCACATTATCCTCTCTAACTTGTGAGATGTGAGACAACACATGTCACCTTTTATGAAAAATAATTATTTTCATTTATCATTGAACATGTGGATTTAATTATGATGTAAAAATAATATTAATAATCAATGTGTATCTTGAAATATAAAATTTCACCTACCCTTCTCGAGGTGGATTCATAATCAATTGTGAATCATAAAAATATATTCTCTTTTTATATCAATTTAATTTATTCTTGATCATGTAACATGATTATAAATTAATTCAAATAAGTTAATATTCATTTCCAATAATATATCACAGTGAGTTTTTTGTATTACATGAAATTTTTCTATAATAACATTTTAATATATATGTAATTTAATCTTCATTACATGTTGTTAGACATTTTAGAATTTATTAATCTTAAATGTACACTATTATTGTATAAAATACTGGTATCCTATCAGTCAATAATCATAATACTCAATATTTAGAGTATTCTATAAGTAATGATCCAAAAAAATTTCAATTCTATTAAATATACGGTAACACCATTATTGAAAACCATTTATCATAGAATTTTGGAAAAGCTTCTATATTAAATCATGGTTACTTGATCTGTTGAGTGGAGTCCCATCTCATAGAAAGGATACCCCTATATTTTGTAATTATAGTCTTTGAAGTTGTAAAAAACTCTCTATTACAAACTCTTTACTTTCAACATAGTTATGTTCACCCATTGATCTCATATGAACTCCCCACTTGTTGGAGGCACCCATAACACTCACGGACAAGAACAATATATAATCATGTTTTATAAAACAAATTGATGGAAGGTGTTGATGAAAAGATATATTTTATAGAATGTTGTTTAGTTATTAATGGTGAATGTAATAATTTCAATTCTTCATGCTTACTCAATGTGATAGTGAACAAAACATAATCATTCTATAAAGAAAAAATAATCATCACATACGTTTATTTAATGTAGTAAATCTAGTTAATTATGTTATATGACCACATGAATTTTTTTAACACGCAGTAATAATAAACCAAGCATGAAAGTAATTACATGATCATGAATACATTCTATTAGTACACATTTTTATTGAAAAATAGTTTTCCATTGATTGTAAATGTTACTCCATGAGTTGAACCATTCTCTATCGAGATTCATTTATCATCATATCAAATTCTTCAAACTCATATTTATTGAATATTCATGTATCATAAAGTATGGAATCAAAATTTATACTCCTCATTATACATTAATATTTCCCACACATAATTATGGGGAACTCAAAAATTTGAACTAGAGAAAAATTATTTTCATCAAAGACACACAGACCCATATTGATATAATTCATATATGGATGATGTATAGAAACTTATTTAAAAAAAAGTATTACAAACATGGAATTTAATTGAATGAAGTAAATTAAAAAATACCAAATATACACTATTTGATATCATCACATGGTCAATCAATAATAAATAAATTCACATATCAAAATTATATTTACATAAAATAATACTAGAGGAATTTTTTTTGTGAAAAGGAATAAATGAAAATATATTTCATTCCCAAAATATAAGTTTAAAGGTCCCAAAAATATTCAGTTAAATATAAAATATTTTTTATTATTATCTATATTTGTTTTTTATTTAATAGGTTTCTTGGAAAATTATACCCCCTATAGGGGTTATAACCATAAATATTTTTAAAATTAGACTAAGTGAGTTTGGAAAAGTCATCTAGGCTTAGTCCAGTTTTGGGTGACATATGATGTGGCCAGTTAATGGGTGGTGGTGTGTTTTTTTCATGGTATGTGGATCCATTGAGATCATAAATTATTTTATGAAAATTTCCCTAAAATTTAATTCCATGTAAAAAAATGTTAACATGAAAAAGGAATTCAACCAATATTATTTGGGATGGCAATGGATGAGTGTAGATGATTTCAATGTCATCCATGAATATATATATATATATATATTATGTTTTTGAAAGGTTAAATATTTTGATATTTTTATCTAAACCATTTATGGATTATTTGAATCTAACCCATATCATAGGAAAGTTACATTTCTCATGAACAATAGCTTGAATACTATTAATGAATTGTAAATTTTATTTTAATTTTTTTTAAATAATGTTATTTCATCGGTCAAAAAATGACCATTAATCAGTCATCATCCCTTTGTAACATCCTCACCATCATAAACAAAACCCATTAACCATCCTCATATTTATTTTAATTTAACAAAAACATGAAACATTAGAGAAAATAAAATTTTCATTTAATTTATATCAAAGGGACTTTCAACTTGTTGTCATTGTTCATCACATAATGGACTTAATTAGGAACCAAAAAGATCAGCCACACACACTCTAAAATATTCTTGTGGTTATCGTTATTAGATATTTTATTTATAATTCCATGAAATTAAGAAACTTTTGACATAATGATAAACACATAAACAGCTTTTTATTTGATATAAAAGGTAGATCTCAAATTAATATGATAAAATCACACAATTCTGTCTCCAAAACATGATATAGATTTATAGAGGAGAGATAATTCAGGTGAATTATTATTAAAATTTAATATTAATTAGTATTGTAAATATATATATATTGGTTTCCATTTATAAAATAGATGATTTTACAATTAATAAATATAAAAACCTAAACTAAGCAAAATATTATATGTATGTCATAGAGAATGCATAAAAAATTTCATAAATTTACTACAACGTACTTGTATAAAAAATACATATTGTAACATGATAAAATATAATTCATTAACTAAAATATACTATAAAAAATATATTTAAATTTTTTAAAATAATTCATATTTTTATGAAAAATATTTTTCATTAAATTAATTGAATTACAATTGAATATAATAATAAAATAAATTCAACATTTTTTATTTTAAACACAATTTATTTTGAATTTATTTAGTTTGTTATGATTGTTTAAATATTGAAATTTCTAAACCCCTTCCATATGTCCCACCGTGATTTAAATTAAAATTATCTACAATTGGAAAGAATTATTAATATTTTTTATGTGAGAATCTATATGACATTATCTCTATTGTAGATAGTGATACTATGAAATATAGATAGGAGTCTAGTAACTCAACGAGTCCCCTAAGGATATAATAGGTGTGTTCTATAAATTCTATTATATTTTAAAATTTCTTACCCCACCTCTCATATTGAATAACATTACTGGAGCCCTTATTTAGTCATGGGATCCATGTGTTCTCCCAATATTGATGTTTTTGTGGTTAATAATGGATTACTACTCTCCCTACATTACAATTTATTCTAGACATAACATCAATGCATTCTAGAATTAATGGAATAAATTATGGTTATATGATAGATACATACAAGTTCTATAATGAATCACTTTTATTACCTATATATATATGACTTTTGGTATCATATTGACATATCATATACTTTTATCAAAAAATTAATGCAATATTGTTATCACATGTGTACATACAGATGGGTTGAAATTTATTTTGGAATACTATGTATTTTTTGAGGATGTAATGGATCTCAGCCTTGTTATAGGATTAGGGGTATGTGAATATTATGTGATGAGTTGTCTATGATTATTTAGATATGGATTTGATGTGTTTATATTTATTTCAGTTATGTATTTTTAAGGGTATGAGATAACCCATACATGAGATATTAGTGATTAATGTGGATTTTATAGAGGGGAAGTGGTTTTTGAGTTCCTCTAATCTACATATTCCATCATTATTGTGAAACCATCCCTTTTTTATACAGGGAGTGAAAGACTTAGAGAGGATGGGGATATAATGGAAACGATTTGGGTTAATAATTAATTTCATTTGTTGTTCTTTTATAGGTTTAGTTTGATTCTTCTACTTTTCCAAAAGTGGTTTTCGTGGTGGTATATACTGAGTCTATATATTATATCATGCACATAAATAAGCAACAATTATCAGGTGTTTTGGATGATATGGAAATAAATATAAGACATAATAAATTTAAGGGTCATCTAATGGTTATTGGTAATCATGGACACTACCATAGTTGTGTCATGGTATATTTCATTTTTGGTCATGTTTTTTAGCATATTTAATTCATTAAGAATGATTTATCTATTATTATGTTGTATATTGGTTTATATTTTTTTCTATTCCTAGTAAATTTAATTTTAATTCCACTGATATATGTATGTTATACACACTATTCTAGTCACCAACTTATGACCCTATGAATATAGGTTTTCGTGGTCACCTATGTCTTCACTACATGCCACGGTGGAGTACTATTTGTTGATAAAATTTTAAGATACATATTTCCCTATCTCAATCCTTGGATAAATTTGTATTTAGTACATGAGAACAGTTCTAATTGTTTTGTATGATCAAAAAATGATTAGTAGGGTTGTTAAATTGTATTTTTTATCATTATTATGTAATTTTAGTAGAACTGAAAATTTATATTGAAGATTAATGTTAAATTTGGTTAATCATAGGTATACTTTACTTTTATAATCGTTACATAATTTGTTTTCTAAGATTTATCATCATATTTTTTTATTACTATTTTTTATTTCACCAGGAATCTATTTATTAACTATTTATGTTTTTAGAAGTTAATTTAAATTAATATTATAATATTCAATAAGATAAGTGTTCATTCATTATAAATCTTTAGGATAGAACCATGCTCTTTATTAGGTTATATTATATGATATAAAGAAAACTAATGACCTAGACCCCACAATAGTTTCTCCAACCTATTATCTTGTGGGATAGAATGTCCAATTTTGAAATTATGGTAAATGAGTCCAATATATAAGTAATGTTAATAATAATAAATAAAAATGTAGTGAAAGAGTAATGTTTTTCTATGGGGTAATGCAATACTTTATGGAATGTTCATTAATTACTTTTAAAGGTGATAAACACCCATGTAGTCAATGGTAATTGGTGACAGAAATTGTTCCTTTAATAATTAAATTTTTTATGATTTTGAAATATGAAATATTTATTTACTTTTATATCTTATAAGAAAACAAATACTAGTAGATACTCTCTAAGAGAACATGTGATGCTAAGGACATTTTACTGTGTGTAGTATTTAGCCATAGAAGATAAAAAATAAATATTGTGATATATTATTCCATTATGTTTCTCAATGTTCTAAACTACATTAAACTATTAAAAATAATGAATATTTTATAATCTAGTATATGAAATAGGGAAATTTATACTATAAATATTACTCCATGGTTTTGGAATGTGTATTAGATTTTATATTTTTGATGAACATGTGATGAAACTTTGATATTTTAACAATGTTTTATTTTTTAATTATGTTTTATATTTTGAAATTTATTATTATATTATCTTCAAATTATATATTTATTAAATAATTTAATCTAGTATTATTAATTTTCATAGGTGTCCACAATTTGAATGAATTTAAATTTAAGATATATGTGTGGAAGAGATTTACTAGGGCTTTACAGTCGCTTCATGGCATTGAAGTCCTTGTAGACTGTATATAAATTTTGGACATTTGTGGAATAATTATTTTCATGTTTACTGAAATGGTAAATGATTACAATCATGAAGACTTTGAAAATTTATTTCTATGAGAATGTAATATATACATGGCCCATTGTACTTTGTTTTAAACATTGAATCACACATGCATGGAATGGTTTATATCATGTAGACTGATTATTTATAATCCAAATCACCATTAAGATTCCATATTTTTTATCTCCAACTATCACGAGATCATTTATTGGAATTCAATGATTATTTTATGGATGTATCATAATATAAATATAATATAGTGATTGAGGATAAATAGTTTGAAAGAGGATTTTAGTTAAGATGTAGATAAAAAATATCACTCTAGAGTTCTCTCAATATCTCTCATATAAGTGAACATGGGGAGGTTATATCATTATGTCTAAATATATATATTTTTCATTATCATTTTTATTGATATGAAATTAATGACTTGATTTGTTTATTTTCTTTTTGAATAGATAATTTTTGGGATTCCTCTAGAGTGACATGTAATTGTAGGAGGATTCAATAACTTTTATGAGATCGGATAATAATTGTTTCTTTTTATAGATTATATTATATTCTTGAATAAAAATTTCTAACTTTTTTAAATAATTATTATAGAAAAAATGATATTTTTTTCTAGAAATTGGATTTTTCTTGAAATGGTTCTTTTATACCAATTAGTGTCATAATTTGTTAAAAGGTATTATTAATGGAATATATTTTAATTTCAAAATTATATTTTTGTAAAATCATTCATTGTATTCTAATTTTTTAATATGAATAGTATTTTTATTAAATTAAAAGTTTTGGGGGGTTTTATTTTGTTGAATTATTTTTATATGTTTATAAGGGAGATCATACATGTGATATATATTGGAAAGATGGATTTTTTTGACCTATTTTGAAAACATTAAAACTAATTTTTGATACTATAGTAGCTCATACAGTCTATATTAATCAGACAAGTGATTAAGATGATTAGGGATGAAATATTATTAATCACTATATAGTATATTAAGATTAAGTAAATATGGATTTATACACTGGGAATATAGAATGCATTTGTATATAGAGATTATCCATATGTATGATTCAATATGAGGAATTTTTTTGAAACATGGAGTTACTTCGGTTCATCATCCCTCCTGGAGTTCACAGAAGCTTCAACATTTCTGGACCTCACATTGGTAGCCCAATTTAAGAGGGATCATCCGTCGGTCTATACATTTGATCAGTTTGTGTTATGCTTTTAGAATTTGAAGGATCGTGTAATGGTGGGTCTTTTAGATGAGAGACATATTCAGATTCGATTCTCTAATTAATATGACCTCAAATTTTCATGGTCATTTGCTATGCGTTCTATGAATGGGTTTAGTTTCTCTCAATTCTGTTGGACCTTTGATTTTCACCTGAGACGTGATCCTCCGACATCAGCTCAATAGATATCCTTACCTTGTCTTCCACTACTATTTCAGAACTAGGCAATCCTATGGTTTAGAGGAAATCTAGATGGTCTATACCTTTGATCTGATTCCCACTCCAAGGCCTTACATCACCCAGTTGAGCCAAGGATCTGTGTCGATGTTGATTTTTCAAAAGGCCCTCTGGAGTCTATTATAATCGAAATTGTGGGAGAGCTTCGATGGATTCAGAAGGTATGTTATGACTAATGGATTCCCTTTTTCTTGGGTTGTTACTGCATATGCCACGATGTTTCTAGGTGCTGGAGAAGCATTTCTGGTTGACCCAATAGAAGGGAGTGCGACACCATGGAAGTTTGTGATTCCCCTACCGGAATCATCTCTAATAAGGGTGAGGATGTTGGGAATAATCATTTTATTAGGTAGAATCATGGTATTATGGTTCCTTCGGAATCTATATAGAGTAAGGGAAGGAGGTTGACTACAAATCCAGAACTAGGGTGATGTGTTTGATTAGCTAGAAGATAACCTGGTCATATCATTGATGGAACCGGGAGAAAATGGGGAACAAAAAGCCTGAAAAGTTTTTGAGCAGACAACCAATACAAGGACTAAAATGGATATGAAGAAACTCACTCAAGGGGATCATGATTGTTCTGCAATAGGGGTCGGCATCCATGATGAGGCTGAACATCATGAGACAAAGCTGGAGGTGCCTCTGCTATATACTATGATGCCTCCCCCTGACAAAGAGAGGCATGATGTGGGGAGGGTGGCCGACCCTTCAAGAATACAAGAGGTGCCCTGATATGATGAGGTAGTAGAACATCCTAGTAAAGGGAGTCAGGAGTAGGGGAGTGTGTTGGGTCCCTTGAACCCAAAAATTCTCCAATCCCCATAATATCTAAAGGTTGCATCTACATGGGTGATCAGGATGTTCCCTAGTGATCTGAGTAAGCAGTTTGGGCTGAAACCCCCCATTGAAGCCCCATGGTTGATCTAAGGAACCATTTTGATAGTCTGGTGGATCAAGATCTATTAATGTCTCGTGAGAAGGATGATTCAGGTACTGATAGCTTTTGCCAAATCTCAGTGGATAGCTAGGATCGTTTCCATGGGAAAGGTCCTCACTACCCACAGAAGGAAGAAGGGACTAAGAGGAAATCTTGACTCCAAGAAATGAATTTTGTTATAGGGGAAACCCCAATGGGGTGTAAGGACTATTATTACTTTCCAAAGCCAATGGAAACTAGGTCGTCCATGAATGGTTGAAGCAAGGATAGAAAAGTCCTGATAGACATGGATAGTGGTGATCTAAGCAGAAAACCAAAGATAAAGATGAAGGGGCAGGGGAGTGTCTGAAACTCATATTTCACTCCATTGAAGAAATGATTGAGAAAGACATGTGTCCCAATTCCTCAATTGATGAAATTTCAAGAATTTATGAAATAAGGTTTCAAGTTGAGGCCACCGAGGGGTAGGAAGCGTGGATCGACAAGCAAGATCGAATAATTGCTTGGGGGTTTAATAATGGAAAAATATCTCTTGATGAATTCACTCAGATAATGTACAGGATGATCTCTCTTATCAAAGAACTTCTCAGGGAGGATCCAAACAAACAAGTTTCCACTTTTAACAGGGAATTATATAGACTAGATGATTTAAATAAACATATTCTGGTGTTAAATAACTTTGTGAGCTCCTTTAGCATGTAATGGATTTTATTTTGTGAATGATGGTTTCCCACTTGTCCAAAAATAGGATTTTTAATAAAAATTTATATTTGGATGTGCATAATGGTTTTGATAAGTTGGTTTCTTAAAAAGTGTATTTTGAATAGAAATAATAAAAATTTTAAGTGATACCTCAATTTTTTAATGTACATTGTTAAAAAAATATTTAGTTTTTTACTATTTTTTAATTTTCATATATTGAATATTAATTTTTAATTGTATATATAATCTGTTATGTAATAATATTACATTTATTAGTGAAATCATACGAATCTTATACTCACCATATATTTTTAAATTTAACAGATATATAAATTTTGTTGGTTATTATTGATGAAAGAGGGGGAATTTATTAGTTTTATTTGTGTATTGTAATAAATCATTAGTTAGGATATGGTGTATTTTTGATTGAATGTATCTGTATATTTTCTTAATGTATCAAATTTATTTTTTATTTGTAGGAAAATATTTCTATGAAATGAATTTGTTATATGGTTTTATTTAAAGGGATTATATATCCATATTAATCATTTTAGTTATGAATGTGAGAGAAAATCATTCCACAAATGATTTATTTTAATCATACATGGTTGTTAGTAGCCTCTGGTGATTGGTGAGTGTGCATGTTTCCATTTGGTATCCTTAAATAGGTCTTGGGATTTCAGATTCCTAGAAAGAAAATATAGAAATATTGGTTTTTTATGAAATTTTGGGATGTTTATTTGTCCTATATTATCTGCTTATGAATTAAAAGAATAAATATTTCATGTTAATCGTATACATGGTATGGGTTTCATCACATGTTTTTATATTTAAGGAAATTATTATTTTTTAAATGGATTATTCTGATTATATAAATTTTATTTGTCAATTATTATATTTAAATAATGTTGTAAAACTGGGTTTGTACTATTGAAAAACTATAGATTGGAATGATATTTTTAAAAGGAATAAGAATACACATAAATATATATTATATAACATAAATTATTTTAATTATTAATAGTGAGATACTATATGGTTTTTCAATATATCTTTTATATGATATAAAATCATTTCTCTTAGATTTTTTTCAACTAAACATATACATGGTGTGATAGATATTACTTGTATCGATCCTTATCTAATGAGAACATTAGTGGAATATATTCATGTAATTATTGGAGGATGATAATTAGTAGATGATAATGAATGTAGGTCTAACCAAATGATTAAATATAAAAATAAAGCATAATGTATAAGTAATTCTAGTATAGATCATGAAAAATAGTTTTTAGAACATATTAGTTTATCATTTATGTTTCCATAGATATGTTATATTTAAAATAATGTGTCCAATTATAATTTATTGGTCGGTACATTTGTAAATTATTGGAGATCAATTTGTGATGTAGGTATTGAATAATATAATGCATTAAAGCGTTTCCCAAGGATGTTTAATAAGAAATATTTCTTAATAGAGTTTAATTTAGAAAAATACAAAATAGTCAATAATTTCGAGTAGGGTAATCTATGTTGTATTGGTTATGTGTTAAAATCATCATTTATTTTGACATATGTGATATAATTGATGATTAAAGAAAAGGACAAGGTGTAGAGGTTTAAGATGTGAATATAACAAAATATTTTGTTTGTATATAATTTTTCTTAATATAGAAAAAATTAAAATTTTATTAGTATAAAAAAAACTGATGCTAATGTAATTTATATAATATAGGAATGTTATTTTCGTTTTATTTTATATGTAGAAAGGAATTAATATTTTCTTATAATAGTGCGTAATAATAATTCAAAAAGATTTTAGTTGATACATATTATAATATTTCATTGAGAAATGGTTTATCAATTTTTTTCTATTATAAAGTTGATGAAAATGTTAATTATACATTTTTAAATCTTTGTATCAAATTATTATATTTTGAGAAGGTTGGGTATTTGAATAATATTTCTATTATTTTTTTTGAATTAGTAGTGGATTAATTTTCAACAAATATAGTGGATTGTGAATATTGATTCATTCACCATATGAAATTTGGTTGGGATTGATATAAATCTGGTGAGGCTTCATCATAACGATAAGTATATACCTTATAATAAATAGGGTAAATTATTAATCACATAGCATATAATTGGGTATATTATGGTTTACGGAGGTCCTTTTATATTATAATGTGACATCCTCATAAATATAACTAGTTTTATATTGTTTGATACTAGAAAATTATATTCATATATATCTACCGGATTACCTTAATAATTAGCAATACATGTGTATTTGAATTTATATTTAATGAGAATGAATATTAGACCATTTATGATTGAACAAGGATTTAAGTATTAATGTTTATAATTTATGATAATAAGTATTGATATATTTTGGGAAACATTAGTTCTAAAAATAAATAATAATATATTTATCATTAATATTGATTAATTGATCAAATCAATTAATCAATTATACTTATATATTCGATGACTTCAATTCACTACATTAAATGAGACTATCCACATTTCATGGGAGAACAATATATTTATGATCGAGTGAATGCTATCTTGGTGAATGATGATGGACATATATTACATTTTTTATATATTATTATATTAAAAAAATTAGAGGTAATAAATACTCTCTCTTTCCTGGTGTAGTGGATTTTTATCTAAACATTTTCTTAGAGGATTTAATTATATTCTCACTATTGTGGGTTGTGCAATTTTCCATTAACCTTATAAAAAAGATGAATCTTATTTCACTGCCATCTTATCACATGGAAACAATGGAGTTGTTGATGTTACTATTGAGGATAGATGAGATCGAGGATAATGGATTCATTCAATCATATCTCACCTTTGTGCTATACTGTATTTATTTAATAATAAATTTTATTGTTGTTTAAAGAAATATATTTAATAATTAATGATGAATGAAATAAAATCAAACAAAATGGTTCAGAACATAATTTATTGAACTGTTTTAATAGTTTAGCGGAACTCAATAATCAGGACACCTACCCCAAATTGTAATCCTCCAAGTCTAATAATGAGTAAACTGATAAAGGCTGATCTAATCCCACCTTCAATAGTCTATTGCTTACAATAAATGAGGAAATATCATAAAAATAAATTGTTGGCATTTCCACTATGATTTGGGATGATAAAAAATATAATTGATGAACATAAAAACTATAAATCATAGAAAACATAATACATATCCTATACAATTCAAGTAACGTCATACGTTTTAAAATAATGAATTAAACTATATGTGCCAAAAGAAAATCCTCAACAACGAATTTGAATTATAAATAGCTCATGAACAACCACAGGCAAGTGTTTTCTATCCCAAGGACCTATATGATTCTACTTTATAAATAACCAATTGACATATATGTATCGTGAGAATACAATGTATTCTCAGTAATATACTACATAAATCTTCTTGTGTAAAAGATAATGAAGTCACACTAAAGCCTAGTGAACAAAAAGTTGAACAAACTCATCACCTAAACATGTATGAGAAGTTCACATCCCCACTATGTCTATCTATGACTATGTATCCAAGACATATGAACATAAAATATAACATCAATAAAAGGATACTCACTACCACTTACCCACTACTTTACTACTCTATTGTAACTCTACACGTTCTTATCCATCCTTGTAAAAATATATTTCTCCTAAGACACATGAGCTAAATTATCACAAAACTCATCACATGCATCACATAATCAATTAATCACATACCTTGTATTCAAGATCTAAAACTTTTATGTAGTTATCTCGGGCAAATTTATAGGTACAATTTTATGTTCTTATGATCCATTTATTTAGAATAATGGCTTGGGGAGTTTTTGGGTGAATTTAAAAAAATGTAATGAAAATTTCCATGTTCATAGTTTGCGCACGGTTTGAAAAACCATGTGACCAAACCACACAATGCATGCAAACCTAGATAGAGTGGTCTGCATGGTTTGCACACGGTTTGAAAAACCATGCATTCAAACCCTGCCAACCGCAGAAACATGGACAAAGAGGTCCACCCAGTTGGCGCACAGTTTGCCTAACTGTGCACCTCTGCCAAGGAAACTGTGTGCGCTGATTTTAATATCCAAAAATCTGTTTTAAAACCCCCCAAACCCTCCAAGACTACCATATTTTGACCTTGTCTTGGGATAGTCAAATTCTAGTTGTTCCCAAATCCTTTAAGAGGGATTCAAAGGTTATTCGAACACCATTATTTGAGATTGAATGCTCGGATTGAAGATGTGGTCTCCTCCAGATAAGTGGATTTCATTCTGTTGCTTCATTCGTTATTTCCTTTTTCCATTAATGATATTTTCATTGAGGATGTTCATCATATCCATGGATCTAGACCAATGTGTTAAGATCTTGATCTAGTATTGTGGATATTGATATTGTTTTTCAAGATCTTGATTCCATTGATCTAAATTTCGGTTTAGGGATTTAGATTCAGAGCTTGATCGACGACGTTGTGCGGTCCAGATTTTGTGGATTTCCGTTGGGCTAACTACCATAAATAAACTGAGGTATGTGGTATAAATAAAACTCATATAGTTGTATTTTATAATATGATAATGTGATTATATGATTTCTAGATTCAAATGATGATTGATTTCATAAATTAGAGTAATTAGGAAGGAAGAATTGAATTGAGTTGCCTTATGATTTAATAGATAATTGAATCATAGAATAAACTATGGGGGGTTTCCCATATAAATCTTTTGGATATTTTTTTTTTGAATTTGACATATTGTAATTATGATATCTATTTTATTATTATAAGTTAATAAATTGGGACGAATTAATTAAGGAACTATGTTTCCCTATATAATATAATTAACTAAGAAACATAATTATGTACCTTTATGCAATCTAAGATAATTTAATTTGAGAATTAATTATGACTTGTTTGGTTTTGATTTGGATTATTAATTGTGGAGAATTAATTATAGAAAGTGAATTTGGAAGTTTGATTAACTAATTTTTAAATTCATTAATGGGTTGTATGCTTAGTTAGTTGATGAATTAAGTAATGGTCTTTGAAATTTTTAAATAATCATTGGATTAGTAATTGAATAATGTGGAAAATTTGTATGACTAATAGAATTATTAAATTTCTATGAATATGTGGTTCTATGAATGGTGTCCGAGACTGATTAGATATTGGGACATGGACATAACATTCCTCCACAACTATTGTCCATGCTTGAGATTATGGGGTGCTAGGCATGACGACTTATACTAAATGATAATTGGAGTGCTAGGCCTGACGACCTATACTTAACAAGATTTGTGGTGTTAGGCATGATGAACCACACTGAATGATTAATGGTAATACTTAATGATGACTAAACTAATAATTGGAGTGCTATGAATGGGGACCTACACCAAATGATTTCTGATAATAAATGATGATTGAAATGGGAAACATTAATTGAAATTGTCTTAATGTGTTGATTAAAGATTAAATGAAAATGTGATAACGACTTAAATTATGCACTGTATTTATATATTTATAAAAATGCATGCACTATATTTTGACTGAACTTGTTTTAGACACTGTTGGTGGTGGCCTATTGAGTTGTACTCACACCCTATTTGGGCCTCCTGATCTGCATAAGAGCATACTTTGTTAT
This sequence comes from Viscum album, assembly GCA_963277665.1. Lineage (NCBI taxonomy): Eukaryota > Viridiplantae > Streptophyta > Magnoliopsida > Santalales > Viscaceae > Viscum > Viscum album. The sequence goes on along the minus strand of OY728139.1, from coordinate 884,130,671 downwards.
TGTAGGACATTATAAGGAAACGTTCTGGGGATATGTTACATCATGGGTTTGGAGCATGGTAGTGGGAACCAGATGTGGTTTGAGAACCGTTTTGAATTCTTTGTGTCTTTACATCAATTTTTTTTGTAGACGCATTACATTTTCATTGGAAAATAATGACTTACATTTTAGTTGAGTATTGTATTTTCTTTATTTGGTTATCATGTGAAATGGTTTAGTTCATTATATTTAAATATGCTTCGGCATGTTGTTATTTTTATTTTCTTCCACAAGTGTTTTATTCAGATAACATAGGGTATAGTCTCCCCATGACTGACTCACCAAACCCTTGCTTCTAGTCAGCACCATCTATGGTACGAGGAGGCACACTTGAGTGCATGTGGCCAACCGACTCGGGGAACCATTCAGTGGATCCCATGTTGGGACACCACCAAATGGTATCAAATTATGTTTTATTTTTTTGTCTCAATATTTTGGGAATATGTGGAAATGAGACTTGGAAGATTTGAGGCTTAGTAATGATCTTGTGCATGGTAGTTTCAAACCAATGTACGAAAAGAAAATACGAGTACTCATGGTAGGATTGTTTTGATTGTTGTTTTTGGTTACAATTTTATATTATTTTACATTGGGTGAAACACTTGTGGTGTGTTGTGATATTTGTTTTTCAAATTGTTGAAATTTGATTTGTGGCCTAAAGAGGAATGATAGTTTGGTCTACATTCATCATTCATAGTACATAGGGCTACTTCGAGATGCATTATTATAGTAACTCATGGGAATGCAGGTTATTAGTATGTTGTTGAACAAGAACTATTTTCCTTATTGTGAGAATGAAATAATGATGTAAAAAGACAATAAATGGGTGTCTAATGAGAACCATGATTTGTGAAATTTGGATGATTAATTAATTTATAATTGAATTAATTAATTTGAGATAATGTGATTAATTAATGGTTGATTAATTAATGAGAATTAATATACCCTTGATAAAAAAGACCAATGGGTAGAATAGTTATGGGTAGTGATAAGGACTCGTTGTAGACCGTGTTGCGAGAAAAGGGAGAAATTATATGTTGAAAGTTGTTATTTTAGATTATTCCCATACAAAAATGTTATAATTTTGAATTATGAGACCAATGAAAATTATTTGTCTTTGTAGGGGTATGATTCCACGACGCTTATTGAGGGAGAGACCGAAGGGTATGGTCTAGAATAAACATCCAAACAGGGATCTTGAGGACCAATTGGTGAATAATGAGGGTGAAGGAGAATAATTCTGAGAGAACATAGCCCATTTAATGCAGTTTATGGAGAGGCACACGTGGAAGGTTCCAAAAATAATTTCTGAGTTGACAAGGGAGTTTCACCTGCAGCACCCTCTTACTATTATTTGAGAGGGTGGACTTGAGGGAGCTTAATTTTGGATTGAATCCATAGAGACGATACATGACCATTTAGAGACACCAGCTGAGAGGAGGTTCATGTTGGATTCTTATAATCTGTGGGGTTCTGCGATTTGTTGGTGGGACATTCAGGTATGATGTGGAAAGACTGATGATATTTTAATGATGTAATTTCTAGAGTATCTCATATATAAATTATATATATAAATATTGTGGCTAGAGAAATCTATAGAGTTTATGAATATTTCACTAGGGTTCATGTCCATAATGGAATACTCTAAAAATTTCACAGATTTGCATAGTTTTTATCCATCTTTGTCGGTAGATGAGGTTTCTTCAACAAAACGATTTCAGAATGGACTTATCTGAAAACCGTGTTGATGGAATGAGCATGGATGTGGAGTCTATAAGCAGGATGATGAATATAGATACATTATTGAGAACATGAACTATGGATATCTATTTATATATGGGATGTTCCCTAGATATTATAGTGTATCATTTTCTTTTGTGATATATATATATCCTAGATATAATGGGATTTACCTTGATTATGGGTATTGACTTACTAGCTGCATACCAAGCCTGCATAGATTGTTACCACTAGAGAGTGAACTCTCTATCTTTTAAGGGTGACCGGTATGTTCACCCGTGGAGAATGAGATATCAATGTAGGAAGAGCTGAGAAAATTACTCCGCATATGGGAGAGCTCACTTCCCAAGTATCAATTCTTCTGCTGGAAGACATGAGTGGTAGGAAAGATGTCATTCCACCAGTAGTAGAACTATTTCCCAATGAATTTCAAGAAGAATTATCAAGGTTACCAATTGAGAGAGATGTAGAATTCACTATTGATTTCATGCTTGGGGTTAAATCAGTATCTATTCCACATTACATAATGGAACTGACTGAGCGTTAAGAGATCAAAACATTGTTTGAGGAGTTAGAGGATAAAGGTTTTATCCATCCAAGTACCTCGCCGGGGGGGGGGATCAACTATTTTGTTTGCAATGAATACTGATGGGAGTTTTTTATTATCTTCCAATTACTAGAAGTTGAATAAAATTACTGTGAATAATTGACATCATATTACACATATCGATGATCTGTTTGACTTGTTGAAGGGGGCTAGTGTGTCCTTAAAGATTTATCTATGATCAAGGTTTCATCAGGTGAGAGTAAGGACTTATGATATAACAAGAACTACATTTAGGAGAAGGTATGGCCTTTATGAGTGTTTCATAATTCTGTTTGGGTTAACTAATGATTAAGCAATGTTTAAGGACTTGATCAATATGAACATTCATCCATAATTAAATTAGTTTGTGGTGGTGGTTGTGGAGGACATCTTAGTGTACTCTAAGACTCATGATGATGATGCTCAACATCTTGACATCGTCCTATGTACACTGAGAGTGCATCAACTATATGCCATGATATCTAAATATTTGTTTTTGATTCACAGAGTACACTCATTGGGGGACATCATCTAAGAAGAATGTGTGGTAGTGGACCCAGAAAAAGTATAGGTAGTGATTTCATAGGATTATCCCATGAATGTTTTTGGTATTTGATGATTCTTGGGATTAGATGGTTATTATAAGAAGTTCATCCAGGACTTTTCCAATTTGGAATCACTGCTTACTGGTTTGAAAAATTAAGGGATAATGTTTTTCTGGATAAAATAATGCAAGAATGATTTCCAAGAGTTGAAGAAGCTCTTGACATCAGAACCAATTTTTATCTTACCTGAGTCAGGTGAGGAGTATTAGGTGTATGATTATACTTTTGGGGTTGATCTTGGAGTCGTCTTGATGCAAGGGGATAGAGTCATTTCTTATGGGTCTCGGCAGTTGAGGCCACCTGAACAGAATTTCCCTACGCATGGACTCTAGTTGGTAGTAATGGTTTATGCTATTACCTATTGGTGACACTATCTTTTGGGTGAATATTTTATAATTTTTATATATCACAAAAGCATGAATTATACTTTTTCATAACAGGACTTGAATATTTTTTTTAGTGAAGATTGGTATGGTATATAATGTCCTTTGATTTTCAATTATCATATAATCATGGTAAGGGGAATAGTGTGGTTGATGACTTGAGCAGAAAATCTCATACTCATTTGGTATATGAATCAAGTGGAGAGAGGAAGATGAGGACTTTACTGGTGGAAATACATGTGGTAGTTTAGGAGATCCAGGATAGGATGTATATGGTTTTGTTAGTAGTATATTTTACACTATTGAGATGGATCAGGTATATGTAGTATGAGGATCTAGAGTGTTTATCATTTAGGGAAACCCTTGAAGTTGGGGAGATACCTTCAGACTAGAAAATAGATGAGGAAAAAATCATTTATGTAAAAAATAGGGTTGTTGTTCCAACAAATATGTGAGAGGAACTCATGAGAGATTTTCATGATTCAAGGTTATAGGTACATCCTCTTATGGATACAATTTATCGTAACCTTCAATGATATATTTGGAGGCCACACATGAAAATAGAGAAAATATGGTTCGTAATAAGATGTTTCACTTTTCAAAAGATAAAAGCAGAGCATCAAGGACCTGGATTCCTATTGAAACTATTAATTATTCATGAATGGATGTGGGATGACCTGAATATGGACTTCATGATAGGACTTTGAAGACTCCTAGGAAGAATAATTCTATATGGGACGTTGTGGATCTACTAACAAATGTAGAACACTTATTGTATGTCAAAGAAACCTTTATAATAGAGCAGTTGTGAGAACTTTATGTGAGAGAGATAGTTCATTTACATGGGGTGCCATAGATTATAGTTTCAGATCGTGATTCACGCTTTACTTCATGCTTATAGAAGGGCTTATAGAAGGTTCTTGGTACATAAGTATTTTTAAGTATGGCCATCCATTCATAGATAGATGGGTAGTCAGAGCGTACCATACACAAGTTAGAGGATATGTTGCGAGTATGTGTTCTTGACTTTGGTGGTTCTTGGGAAACGTAATTTTATTTAGTGGAGTTATCCTATCAAAATAGTAATTGTGAAACTATAAAAATGGAACCATATGAGGAAATTCATGGTAGACCTTGTAGATAACCGCGATTTTGGTTATAGGTAGGTGAGCTAGAGCTTTTGGGACCTAGTCTCTACAAGGAGACATCAGAGGTGGTGCAGTTGATTCCGAAATGTATGACTACGGATTATAGCAGACAGAAGTCGTATGTTGATAGGAGGAGTTGATCCCTAGAGTTTACATAGGGTGATAATGTACTCATTCGGGTGTCTCTTAGATTGGGTCACCATAGGGTATGAAGGCAGAGCAAGTTAGCACCCAAGTTTGTGAGACCATTTGAGGTGCTGGGGAGAATCGAGTCAGTGGCATACCGATTAGTAATTCCAATAAATGTAGCACAATGCATGATGTTTTCCATGAGTCTCATCTATTGTAGTATCACCCCTACCCTTATCATGTGATTGATATGGAAGAGGTTGATCTCGAGTTAGATGAGTCCTTTGATGAGAATCGGATACATCTGTTATGTTGTAGTGAGAGATTGTTATGGGGAAAGATCGTTCCATTAGTTAATGTGTTATGGAAATAAGGAATTGTTGTAGTTGAAAATTTTAAATGATAAGTATAAATGAGGGCCAAATGGCCCAATTTTTTTGGCTATAAATATTAATGATGTTTGAAAGTGCTTCTCGAGGATGAGCATTTATAAGGTGGAAAGATTGTACGATCCTAACCCTTTTTGAAGTAATATTGATAAATATTTTAGGTACATTTTTTATTTTTTTAGTACCTTTAATTTGTAGTAGTATCTTTGGGTGAATTTGGTTGAATTATTACGTAAACCTAGTGGTCAGTGGGCTATGCATGGTTTTCACATAGTTTTGACAAACCGTGCAACAAAACTGTGTCATGCTTGCAAAAATGGACAAAGAGGTCTACATGGTTTGCACACGGTTTGAAAAATTATGCGACCAATCCATGAAAACTAGGAAAAACTAGATAGAGAGGTCGTCACAGTTCCTTATTGTGCGGCACTGCCTAGGAAACCATGTGCACATATTTTAATATCAAATAATCCATTTTAAAACCACAAGAACCCCTCGGGACTCCCATAATTCGACCTTCGATTGGTATTGACAAATTCTAGGTGATCCCAAAGACTTATAAAGGTATTCCATGGTAATCCAAAAACTTTTTATCTAGATCCAATTCTTGGATTGAAGATCATGTCTCCTCTCGGTAAGTGGATTTCATCCCGTTGCTTCATCCGTTCATTCCTCCATCTTTTCATGATATGTTCAGGGCCGATTTTCACCATTTCCATGGATCTAAACCTTAGAGTTGATATGATGATCTAGGATTTTGGATATAGATCTAGTTTTGAAATATCTTGATGCCTTTGATGTTAATTTTGGTTTAGGGATTTAGATCTGAAGCTTGATCGACGATGTTGTGCCGCTCAAATATTGGGGATTTCTTGTTGGGTCAACATCTTCTAATAAGCCAAGGTAGGTGGTATAAATAAAACTCTCATAGTTGTGTTTTATTATATGTGAATGTGATTTTATGATTTCTAGATTCACATGATGATTGATTTCTAAATTGGACTAATTATGAAGGTGGATTTGAATTGATTTTCCTTGTGATTTAATTGATAATTGAATCACAAAATAAATGATGGGGGGTTAACCAAATAGATCATTTGAAGATTTGATTTCGCAGTAGAGATATTTTAATTGAGATATTGATTTAATTTCAATAATATTTTTAATTGGGGGGAATCAATTATGTAACTATGTTTGTATATTTAATATAATTAATTGCGAGAATTAATTATATTCCATGATGTGATCTAAGATAATTAATTCTGATAATTAGTTATGACTTGTTCTGTTTTGATTTGGATAATAAATTACAATGAATTAATTATGGAAAGATAATTGTGTTTATTGATTAATTAATTGATTGATTAATTAATGGGTTATATGCTTAGGTAATTTTCGACTTAACTAATCGCCTTTGAAATGTTTAACTAATCATTAAATTAGTAACTGGATAATGTGGAAAATTATTATGACTTAAAGAACGATTAAATTCCTAAGATATTGTGGTGATAGGCAATGAATCATAGACTGATTAAATGTTGAGACCTGGACATGAAATTCCTCCCCATTGGTTATCAAAACTATAGATTATGGGGTATTATGAATGGAGACCTACATTGAATGGGAATTGGAGATCCAGGAATGATGGCTTACAATCAACGGGATTTGTGGTGTTATGCATGATGACCAACACCAAATAATTATTGATAATAATTAATGGCCAGTCAACTGAGAATCATAGTTCTAGGCATGACGAACTACACCAAATGATTTGTGATAATGAATGATGATTCAAATCGAAAATATGAATTGAAATTAACCAAATGTGTTTATTAAATATTAAATGAAAATTTGATAACTGTTAAAATTATGAACTCAATTTATTGCCTAATAAAACTATATCCACTATCTTTTGAATGGACTCATTTTAGAGACCATTGGTGGTGTCCTACCGAGTTGTAATCATTCCCTTTTCGGGTCTCCTGATTTTCACCCAAGAAAACATTTTTATTGCTATATATTATAAGGGAAAGGCCCTGGGATAGGTTGCAGTTTGGGATGGAACATGGGGGAGGGAACAAGATATGGTTCTGGAACTTTTTAGGTGTCATTATGTATTTACATTCTACTGATTTGTTGACACATTAAATTTTCATTTGTATATATGATCTACTTTTTAGTTTAGTAATATATTTTCATGATTTTCAATCACATGTAATGGATTTTTTCTGGTCATTTATATATTCTTGCACACTTGGTTATTATTATTTTCTTTCACTGGCATTTTATTAAGATAATAGAGGGTATTGTTTCTCAATGATTGACTTACAAGGCCCTCACTGCTAGTCAGCACACTCTATAATATGGGGATGTATGCTTGGTGGCATGTGGCTAACCAGCTTGGGGCACCATTGAGTGGCTCCCGAGTTGGGACATCACAATGAACCACATGCATGAAATAATATTATCATCACATCCACATATCTCGATAATATCAGTGTAGTTTCTAGGATCCATCATAGTACGAATTTCATTTATTATGCATTAATTTATTACATCTAATAAATTGTATACACATACTATTCTATATGATACTATATTTTGAGAAAAATGAGTGTCAAATAAAAAAAATCAAATAAAAAATATACATAAATTTATTTTAATGGAAACCAACATTCATTCCCACATATTGTAGAATTAGAAGAAGGGATTTATTAAAGATGGGTAGTCATCCCTACATTCCTCAATGACCTTGATATTGTGAATACCATCCTCCAAGGGAGATCTCTGTGTATGTCTCCCTACCTTCTTGGGTGGGGATGAATAAGTAAACACATTACATATAATAAATATTATAGTTCACAACCAAACTATAGGAATTATCAAAGATATAGGCCCAACTACAATAATCAACCTTCAGACACCCATTTCTACATGATAATAACTAGATATCTATATACAAACCCGCATGTGAATTTATGGATCTTCATTTAATTAATTATATATATTCAAAATTTCACATTATTTAGATTAATTAATTTTAAATATATTAACATTATTTCATTAAAATTTCATTAACAACAAAATAATGTCCACATCATTCATGTATAACCCAGCGGAGTACAATGTTCCACATTGTTATAAACATTTGCAGTATTCCAATATACATTAACCCCATTATTTAATTTTTGTATTATTCATTACCATTTTATAATAAATGAAAATATGAGAACCATCATACACTACAATAAAAAATATTCAAAACTGATCACAACTAGCTACCTCATTTAGTGGGGAGAGGTATGTAGTTATGTAATAAAATCCTCCATTTGACCTTAAATTTATATCATTTTCAAAAAATCAACCATTATTTTATCACTAAAACTTGAAATCTAAGCTACAACCCTCTCAATATGTTATAGTGACATCCTTGACACCACCATTAATATCATCTTATATGTCAGTAAATATACAAGCATCTCATGTGTCAATACCTACCACATACCCAATCCTCCCTAGCCATATCTCACCAAACCAACAAAAAACCATGGATTAAAACATTACACATTTAAATAATCACATTAACGTAACACAAAAATACCTTAGTAAATAAAAAACATAATTTAGAATGCATTTAGCCCTTAAAAATTACAGAATCAACCCATTATATGAAAATTTAATGACCTTCCCAAACATTATTATTTATCATATAAAATGTGTCCATTCTTCATGAATTAACTAATTCATTTATCATATTTTATAACCATTTCAAACATATGTTACTATATTCTAAAATTTCTAAATTATTCAACCATTCTTTTGTTCATAACTTCTAGTTTCAAAAAAATAAAATAAAACTCACATTACCATATATATTTAATATTATCAATAAAAAATTCCATTTTAATGATATATATCCAATTTCAATAACATATGAATTAAATTTTCAAATAAACCTGAATCGATCATCATTTAATTTCCCACTAATTGTAAGAATAAATAGATCTAATAAAAATGAAACCATAATTATTTTGTCAATAACATTTCTACATTTTCATTTTTAACCATTTATATTATATTATCATAATATAAAATATCTTAACAAACAAAAAAATCATTAAAAAATATAGATTAAAAAAATTAATTAAAACATGAGGCGAGTCATTATCATAATAAAAACACATTTGATCGCTACTACCATAATCTATTTCCATTCATTAATCCAGTTAAATAATTATTAATGTAAATTCCACCCCCAACAAAAATAGATAAATCATGATTACTTTAGAAGTGAACATAAATTAATAGGATAAGTATTGAATCCCCTACCTAGAGGAATTCAATGTTACATAATCGAGAATGAAAAAACAATTTCGATCCCTAATCACCTATCCCATTAAGAAAAAATATACCTCATTTAAGAATCCACCCAAAAAACAAAAGAACCCTATGATTGAAATGTATTTCATACTTTTTATCATATAACATATAAAATATGAATAAAAAAATATTATTATAGAATAAACTACATGATAAAGAAGTAAAACACTCTCTAGATCACGTTAGATCTCAAAAAGGTAGTTGGGGATCAATATATATCAAAAGGGATTCAAAAAACCAAAAATAAATTTCTAGGGAAACCATTATATAGGATATAATTAGAGGGTTTATTAAAAAATAATGGGTGTGAATAGATTTATAAATAAATTTCCATACATTGATTCATGATATAAATGGGTAATTCACATTTGGAATGGACTATGTTTTAAGAAACACCATAAAAATCTAAATCTAGATACAATAATATAGGATCAATTCATGTTTTGGAATTTATGTCCACATTATGATTTTTCAGGGAATCAGTTATTGATGTCAACTCCCATTTATTTCACGCCATGATCCAATGTTTAATTTCAGGACTCAAAGATTGAAAATTTCCCATCTCAGAACATTAATTGTTATTCATAATACTTACTAAAATCTTATTTTGGAAACTACAATTAACATCACTATATTCTTATGCTTCCAAATTCTATATCTCAAACTCTTATGATCCTGTAGTTGGATTCCTCCATGAACCGTATACCTAATAAACATGTAATGTAATTGGATAGAAGGAGCATTTCCTTCATTTCTAGTAACTCTCATAAAATTATCATCCCTGTGAATTTAAAACCAAATTTAAAGAGTATTTAATCAAACATTGGTAACTCAAATAGTCCCCCACAAAATAACTCTCTTGAATGATAAGATCAAAGAATCATAATCACCATACATAGGGGAAAAGGCGCAGGAAAATAAAACACCAACATCATTCTCTGAGACAATCTCCCAATGTAACGGCCCCAGCCCTAGTAACGAAAATATAGGGTCCTTGTTATTACATTGGCATATGATATAAGTATCACCTCCCAATGGACCAAATATTTTAGTAGTTTTAGTAAACAAGATACATTTATGATGGCCATATTTCAGTCAAATAAACAAATTACAATTTTATTCAAGAATATCATTACTCCCTCTGGAATATCCTTCCATATCATTATTAAAATAATTAATGGATTTATGGGAAAATAATAATTATAAGGATGAGCTGAAATTCTAATTATGGTTTAAGTATAATTAATGATATCAAAAATAAAATATTGAAATAAAAATTGAAGGCTAAATAATTGAACAATCATTCCATTTTTATAATTTAAATCTCATTATTAGATATGGAATAATCAATATAGAAATATTTGTAAATAAACAAACATTTAATTTAATTAAAATTCCTTTATATCATGAATATATAATGATTAATCATTATGGAATGATAAATAACATAAAAACAGTCCATTAAACCAATAAATTTCAAAGAAAATGCATACTGATAATATATAATTTTTAATATCTCATGGATAATAATGATAAAAATGGAATTATAAATGATTGAAATGGAAAAATATAAAATTTCATGATCTAAAGATTAATGATACCTCTACATGAAAAACCATTCAAAAGAAAATATAAATTTATGGGTAGGTATACACCCGAAACCAATTTATCTAATTTTATCCATTTAATTGGTCTCATGAGACTACTGATGCATGAATGGGATTTCAATGACTAGGTCCCATCCTTATATTCTGGAAAAATAATTTTACATATATTGAGAAAGAAATATATTAATGAAAATATTACTTGTTAAAAAATATCTTTATTGTGTAAGGAATGTAGATTAACAGAAATTTCCTTAGTCAGTAATATGACATTCATAGTAAAATTGTTTATTTATAAATTATTTAAATTTTATTTAATGAATATATCCACAATATAAAATATTGATACTTTTGGGAAATATAATGTATAATGATAATTATTATTTGAATATTTCATTGGAATTATAATGACTACAAAACAATAATTCATAATATTGATTGTTAATAAATTCATTGTGAATAATGATCATTGACAATCCATATAAATAATAGTGTTGTTATCAATAAAACATATCTAATTTAGTTTATATGTCAAATAAATGGGTTTTTTGTTATAAATAGAATTAAAAAAGAGATATATAAATAAAACCATCAATGAAGAAAATATTCATTCCATTTTGAAAATCTCTATATAATACTATTTTTTTGAAAAAAAATCACAACTAATTTTATTTCAAATTTATATTGTAAATTTATTAAATAATCACCAAATCATTAAATGGTAATTTCTAAAAGGTATATTATACATTCATATAAGTTAAAAAATAATATCATTTATATTTTTGTTAAAACACATATGGTATATGTTTGGATAAATACATAAATACTACTTTATTTTTTTATCAAAAATGTAAGAAAAGGTTAAATTTGTCTTAATAATTAATATGGATAATGTAAAAATAATTTTAAATTTTTTTTAAAGAACATGGTTTTCATTGATTAATGAATTTCGATCTAATGGAGAAGTGATTGTTTATTTTATTTATCAAATTATTAATCACATATCTTAAAAAGAGAGGAATATGGAAATATTAGTTAAAACATTCACGAGTTACAAGAATATGAGAAAAATTAAATGTCTTCATTGGAAAATTTTCATTTATTTTTTTATTGGAAATTAATTTATAAGAATTATCAATTAAAATATGATTGTTGAATAAACCCATATATAGATCACAATACTGAGATGAGACCAAATCAATTAATAAATTATCTTTATAGAATCTAAATTCAAATAAAATTTTATTACAACATATTATAGTAAAAATAAAATACATACATAATATTATAATGTCAAAGAAAATAAAGAAGTAATATAACCCAATTAAATGAAATTGTGCTATGTAATTTTTTAACACACAGAAAAATTTATGTCAAATACCCATAGAAGAAATAATTGATATTAAAAAATAAAATTACATGAATTATAAAATTTCTATGATATTACATAAAAAGGAGGATTTAATAAACCAAATAAAATAAATTAGGTGCATAACATTATAATATTTCTCAATAAAGGGTTATTGAGATGAACTCCCATACATTACACATCCTTTTGGTTGAACCTTATTTAAACTAAATTATAATTATTTTATGAGTGTTATTAATTTTTTGAAGAATAATATTAATATTTATAATATCATATATGACACTTTTTCAACATATTATAACCTTTTCATTAATAATCATCAATTTTTACTATTTTTTGTGGGATAAATTCCTTTTCACTCATGAATGTTTTAACGTGAATGTCCTAGATCATAAGAATACAAAATTGTTTCATCATAACCAGAATGTTGTTAATTTTATAAAAATAATTGTTTACATTATATAATATTTTATAATAATTATTTAAATTTGAATGTGGATATTGAATCACATCAATTTTCCAAGATGGTAGACCATACGTACATATGAGAGACATCATCATTTCTTTAATGGGATAATGGGTAAGTAATTAGGTGCTATATTAAATATAAAAAAAATCTATATAAATAAATATATATCACATTTAATCACTGTATTTTGAAATATTAAATTCCATGTATATTTTATGTGAAAAACGAATCACATCTCTTTGTGGGGCCATCATACATTGTTTACATGAGTGCCGATAAAATAAATAAAATTGAATTGGAATGTAAGAAGGTATATGCCATATAAAAATTTATATAAGTATAATAATATAAAAAATTCCATATACATGTGTCAAATACTTCATTGCATATATCCTGGAAATGTGGTGCTGGAAAGAAATTATATTAGTTCATGAGGAGGTTTTTCAATGTATAGTAGATTGCTAGTTTGATTTAGCATTTGATGAAAGAGGCGATAGATATATGTCATTACCATAACATAATAAAATCTAATTATATTTAATTTTCTATGTTTATCAAATAAAAAATTATTATTAATAATTTACGGAGGTGTAATAATAATAAAAATGTAAATACTTACATAATAATGTTACCTAATATTAGGAAAAAATCACAAGGTTTCAACCTAAATCCTTCCTATAATATATTTATGATTAATACAAGGGATTTGGTCTGTACTTGTGTGTGTGTGTGTGTGTTATTTTGGATGGTTTAGTCTGAAAAATTGATTTCTAAGTGAAAATAAAGGATAATAGTGGTAGAATTTATTAATTTGGGGAGATGAAATAGATGAAATTATGGAAAATAATCAGTTACACAAACATTTTTATCATTGAAAACACATTAAAATGGGAATTATCAACCCTTATAAGTAGTCATGTTAAAATAGGTCCAAAAATGGGTTTTTGATCAGTTTTTAAGCCGGTTTAACAATTTTTTTAGTCGACTCCATAATAAATATGTTTTTACCTCAAATATAGTAATTAATTTTACAATATTTATTAGTTTTCATGGTAACAGAATTATGTTTTCCTTATTAGATAATATAAATTATTTTTATTCTATATATGGAATAAAATTTTAATAATTTAATTAATAAAAGAAAAATAATATTATTTATAATTATACCCACAAACGTGATGTAAAATGTGATTGAAAAAAGGGAAAATTCTCACAAGAATATGTTGTTTTAAAATAATTATTCAATATGATATCAATTAAAATGAAATAAATTAGCTGAATTTTAATATAATTTAACTGAATGAAACTTTTAATAAATAAATATTAATTAATATTGTAATATACTTATTGTAAATGGAAAATGTTAATAAAAATGATAAATTTTCACTATTTAACAAAAAAGAAAAATTTTGGAAAAATATCAAATGTTCACCATTATAAAATTTTGACATTTTTTTCTAAATGGAAGTTAATTTTTTCAAATAATTTTTTAAAAATTGGAAAAAACATATATGAAATTATAAATGCAATATGTAGCTAAAATTTTTTATATAAAACTACACTCTTTTCCAAAAAAATCCTTTTTCTTCCAGTTCACTATTATTTTATTACTAATAAATATAAAAATGACAATTTTTAAACCTTTATAAAATATATAGTATTAAATAAAAAAATTTTAGAATTCAAACACACCAAATTAATCATTGGTTTATAAGAGAATATTATAATATAGTTCATTTAGTCTTGGGGTTGATTATTCAGTAAACTTCCATAAAATTAAAATTTATTTAAAATAAATATATAAAATCCTATTGGGTTCTTAAATTGTATTCTAATCTCATTGTTTCGTGTCATATATGTGATCAAAACAAAATTTATTCTTTCAAAATAATGGAGTGTTACATTATCTCCCCCTTTATCAAATTTTATCATTGGAGTTTAAACACGATCTTAGAAATCATGGAATTGAAATGTGAAAAAATCATTATTTAAAAACCAAATCAAAGAATGGTTAATACGATTTTTTTTAAAATATTGAAATAAAATTATTAAAGGTCATATTAAATAATAGATAACGATTTTTCCAAGGAAAAGAACAATTTTGGGAACTAAAGATACAGTCATCGATGAAAAGTATAATGACAATAAAATGATAGTGTGATAGATTTCATTGAAAAGAATAATGTGAGTGATAAATTGAAATAAATCAACAAAAACCTAACACACACACACACACACATATGTATATAAATGATGAGTTAAAGTACCATGTTTTCATCCAATATGAAGGTAATAGAAAAACATGTTTGTTTAATTATAATTTTCCTAATTTTTTCGAATTATTTTACTATCGTAGAATATAATGATTTATTCTTACATGATATATTATTAATTAATAACAAATTTATTTATTATTTTCTTATATTAATTTCTAGTTAATCTTTTATTATTGTAAATGAATATCCAAAAAAATTATATTCCCAAATAAATTAAATTAACCTTTAATGGATCATAAAATCTATAAAAGATTAAAATTTCATTCCATTTTCCTCTAAATATATTAAAAAAATAATATTTTTATAACATGTATCCAATAAAATGCATTAATATATAAACCTTACAAAAAAACACCAATTCATCATTATTATTAATTCAAAAAATTAGTTTTGTGAAAACAATAACATATTGATCATAACACCATGTAAGCCCATGGTATGTGATAAACCCTTATCGTCCTTTAATTGTGGATTCAATCCCCAAATCCATCACGAGATACAACTGGTTTTTTTTACAAAAAATTATTAATATAATTTATATAACATAGAAGTACTATGATGAACCATAACTAGTATAACATCTAATATAAGATAAACCAAAATGGTTACCCATAACATTAATCTTAATTTCAATAATGTAATGTAATTATTCATTAAATAAATATTCCATATTATAATCCAATTGTTTTTATTATAATAAATGTTTTCAAAAAATATCCTTAATCATGGTACATTCTTTTCAAACAAAAATTGATATGATGTGCTTATAAATGTGAACTTATCATCATCCTTAAAATCCTAAACCTATCATTTAATTTCCCACTAATTGTAAGAATAAATAGATCTAATAAAAATGAAACCATAATTATTTTGTCAATAACATTTCTACATTTTCATTTTTAACCATTTATACTATATTATCATAATATAAACTATCTTAACAAAAAAAAAATCATTAAAAATATATATTAAAAAAATTAATTAAAACAAGAGGCGAGTCATTATCATAATAAAAACACATTTGATCGCTACTACCATAATCTATTTCCATTCATTAATCCAGTTAAATAATTATTAATGTAAATTCCACCCCCAACAAAAATAGATAAATCATGATTACTTTAGAAGTGAACATAAATTAATAGGATAAGTATTGAATCCCCTACCTAAAGGAATTCAATGTTACATAATCGAGAATGAAAAAACAATTTCGATCCCTAATCACCTATCCCATTAGGAAAAAATATACCTCATTTGAGAATCCACCCAAAAAACAAAAGAACCCTATGATTGAAATGTATTTCATACTTTTTATCATATAACATATAAAATATGAATAAAAAAATATTATTATAGAATAAACTACATGATAAAGAAGTAAAACACTCTCTAGATCACGTTAGATCTCAAAAAGGTAGTTGGGGATCAATATATATCAAAAGGGATTCAAAAAACCAAAAATAAATTTCTATGGAAACCTTTATATAGGATATAATTAGAGGGTTTATTAAAAAATAAAGGGTGTGAATAGATTTATAAATAAATTTCCATACATTGATTCATGATATAAATGGGTAATTCACATTTGGAATGGACTATGTTTTAAGAAACACCATAAAAATCTAAATCTAGATACAATAATATAGGATCAATTCATGTTTTGGAATTTATGTCCACATTATGATTTTTCGGGGAATCAATCATTGATGTCAACTCCCATTTATTTCATGCCATGATCCAATGGTTAATTTCAGGATTCAAAGATTGAAAATTTCCCATCTCAGAACATTAATTGTTATTCATAATACTTACTAAAATCTTATTTTGGAAACTACAATTAACATCACTATATTCTTATGCTTCCAAAATCTATATCTCAAACTCTTCTGATCCTGTAGTTGGATTCCTCCATGAACCGTATACCTAATAAACATGTAATGTAATTGGATAGAAGGAGCATTTCCTTCATTTCTAGTAACTCTCATAAAATTATCATCCCTGTGAATTTAAAACCAAATTTAAAGAGTATTTAATCAAACATTGGTAACTCAAATAGTCCCCCACAAAATAACTCTCTGGAATGATAAGATCAAAGAATCATAATCACCATACATATGGGAAAAGGTGCAGGAAAATAAAACACCAACATCATTCTCTGAGACAATCTCCCAATGTAACGGCCCCAGCCCTAGTAACGAAAATATAGGGTTCTTGTTATTACATTGGCATATCATATAAGTATCACCTCCCAATGGACCAAATATTTTAGTAGTTTTAGTAAACAAGATACATTTATGATGGCCATATTTCAGTCAAATAAACAAATTACAATTTGATTCAAGAATATCATTACTCCCTCTGGAATATCCTTCCATATCATTATTAAAATAATTAATGGATTTATGGGAAAATAATAATTATAAGGATGAGCTGAAATTCTAATTATGGTTTAAGTATAATTAATGATATCAAAAATAAAATATTGAAATAAAAATTGAAGGCTAAATAATTGAACAATCAATCCATTTTAATAATTTAAATCTCATTATTAGATATGGAATAATCAATATAGAAATATTAGTAAATAAACAAACATTTAATTTAATTAAAATTCCTTTATATCATGAATATATAATGATTAATCATTATGGAATGATAAATAACATAAAAACAGTCCATTAAACCAATAAATTTCAAAGAAAATGCATACTGATAATATATAATTTTTAATATCTCATGGATAATAATGATGAAAATGGAATTATAAATGATTGAAATGGAAAATTATAAAATTTCATGATCTAATGATTAATGATACCTCTACATGAAAAACCATTCAAAATAAAATATAAATTGATGGGTAGGTATACACCCGAAACCAATTTATCTAATGTTATCCATTTAATTGGTCTCATGAGACAACTGATGCATGAATGGGATTTCAATGACTAGGTCCCATCCTTATATTCTGGAAAAATAATTTTACATATATTGAGCAAGAAATATATTAATGAAAATATTCCTTGTTAAAAAATATCTTTATTGTGTAAGGAATGTAGATTAACAGAAATTTCCTTAGTCAGTAATATGACATTCATAGTAATATTGTTTATTTATAAATTATATAAATTTTATTTAATGAATATATCCACAATATAAAATATTGATACTTTTGGGAAATATAATGTATAATGATAATTATTATTTGAATATTTCATTGGAATTATAATGACTACAAAACAATAATTCATAATATTGATTGTTAATAAATTCATTGTGAATAATGATCATTGACAATCCATATAAATAATAGTGTTGTTATCAATAAAACATATCTAATTTAGTTTATATGTCAAATAAATGGGTTTTTTGTTATAAATAGAATTAAAAAAGAGATATATAAATAAAACCATCAATGAAGAAAATATTCATTCTATTTTGAAAATCTCTGTATAATACTATTTTTTTGAAAAAAAATCACAACTAATTTTATTTCAAATTTTTTTTGTAAATTTATTAAATAATCACCAAATCATTAAATGGTAATTTCTACAAGGTATATTATACATTAATATAAGTTAAAAAATAATATCATTTATATTTTTGTTAATACACATATGGTATATGTTTGGATAACTACATAAATACTACTTTATTTTTTATCAAAAATGTAAGAAAATGTTAAATTTGTCTTAATAATTAATATGGATAATGTAAAAATAATTTTAAATTTTTTTTAAAGAACATGGTTTTCATTGATTAATGAATTTCGATCTAATGGAGAAATGATTGTTTATTTTATTTATCAAATTATTAATCACATATCTTAAAAAGAGAGGAATATGGAAATATTAGTTAAAACATTCACGAGTTACAAGAATATGAGAAAAATTAAATGTCTTCATTGGAAAATTTTCATTTATTTTTTATTGGAAATTAATTTATAAGAATTATCAATTAAAATATGATTGTTGAATAAACCCATATATAGATCACAATACTGAGATGAGACCAAATCAATTAATAAATTATCTTTATAGAATCTAAATTCAAATAAAATTTTATTACAACATATTATAGTAAAAATAAAATATATACATAATATTATAATGTCAAAGAAAATGAAGAAGTAATATAACCCAATTAAATGAAATTGTGCTATGTAATTTTTTAACACACAGAAAAATTTATGTCAAATACCCATAGAAGAAATAATTGATATTAAAAAATAAAATTACATGAATTATAAAATTTCTATGATATTACATAAAAAGGAGGATTTAATAAACCAAATAAAATAAATTAGGTGCATAACATTATAATATTTCTCAATAAAGGGTTATTGAGATGAACTCCCATACATTACACATCCTTTTGGTTGAACCTTATTTAAACTAAATTATAATTATTTTATGAGTGTTATTAATTTTTTGAAGAATAATATTAATATTTATAATATCATATATGACACTTTTTCAACATATTATAACCTTTTCATTAATAATCATCAATTTTTACTATTTTTTGTGGGATAAATTCATTTTCACTCATGAATGTTTTAACGTGAATGTCCTAGATCATAAGAATACAAAATTGTTTCATCATAACCATAATGTTGTTAATTTTATAAAAATAATTGTTTACATTATATAATATTTTATAATAATTATTTAAATTTGAATGTGGATATTGAATCACATCAATTTTCCAAGATAGTAGACCATACGTACATATGAGAGACATCATCATTTCTTTAATGGGATAATGGGTAAGTAATTAGGTGCTATATTAAATATAAAAAAAATCTATATAAATAAATATATATCACATTTAATCACTGTATTTTGAAATATTAAATTCCATGTATATTTTATCTGAAAAACGAATCACATCTCTTTGTGGGGCCATCATACATTGTTTACATGAGTGCCGATAAAATAAATAAAATTGAATTGGAATGTAAGAAGGTATATGCCATATGAAAATTTATATAAGTATAATAATATAAAAAATTCCATATACATGTGTCAAATACTTCATTGCATATATACTGGAAATGTGGTGCTGGAAAGAAATTATATTAGTTCATGAGGAGGTTTTTCACTGTATAGAAGATTGCTAGTTTGATTTAGCATTTGATGAAAGAGGCGATTGATATATGTCATTACCATAACATAATAAAATCTAATTATATTTAATTTTCCATGTTTATCAAATAAAAAATTATTATTAATAATTTACGGAGGTGTAATAATAATAAAAATATAAATACTTACATAATAACGTTACCTAATATTAGGAAAAAATCACAAGGTTTCAACCTAAATCCTTCCTATAATATATTTATGGTTAATACAAGGGATCTGGTCTATACTTGTGAGTGTGTGTGTGTTATTTTGGATGGTTTAGTCTGAAAAATTGATTTCTAAGTGAAAATAAAGGATAATAGTGGTAGAATTTATTAATTTGGCGAGATGAAATAGATGAAATTATGGAAAATAATCAGTTACACAAAAATTTTTATCATTGAAAACACATTAAAATGGGAATTATCAACCCTTATAAGTAGTCATGTTAAAATAGGTCCAAAAATGGGTTTTTGATCAGTTTTTAAGCCGGTTTAACAATTTTTTTAGTCGACTCCATAATAAATATGTTTTTACCTCAAATATAGTAATTAATTTTACAATATTTATTAGTTTTCATGGTAACAGAATTATGTTTTCCTTATTAGATAATATAAATTATTTTTATTCTATATATGGAATAAAATTTTAATAATTTAATTAATAAAAGAAAAATAATATTATTTATAATTATACCCACAAACGTGATGTAAAATGGGATTGAAAAAAGGGAAAATTCTCACAAGAATATGTTGTTTTAAAATAATTATTCAATATGATATCAATTAAAATGAAATAAATTAGCTGAATTTTAATATAATTTAACTGAATGAAACTTTTAATAAATAAATATTAATTAATATTGTAATATACTTATTGTAAATGGAAAATGTTAATAAAAATGATAAATTTTCACTATTTAACAAAAAAGAAAAATTTTAGAAAAATATCAAATGTTCCCCATTATAAAATTTTGACATTTTTTTCTAAATGGAAGTTAATTTTTTCAAATAATTTTTTAAAAATTGGAAAAAACATATATGAAATTATAAATGCAATATGTAGCTAAAATGTTTTATATAAAACTACACTCTTTTCCAAAAAAAGTCTTTTTCTTCCAGTTCACTATTATTTTATTACTAATAAATATAAAAATGACAATTTTTAAACCTTTATAAAATATATAGTATTAAATAAAAATTTTGTAGAATTCAGACACACCAAATTAATCATTGGTTTATAAGAGAATATTATAATATAGTTCATTTAGTCTTGGGGTTGATTATTCAGTAAACTTCCATAAAATTAAAATTTATTTAAAATAAATATATAAAATCCTATTGGGTTGTTAAATTGTATTCTAATCTCATTGTTTCGTGTCATATATGTGATCAAAACAAAATTTATTCTTTCAAAATAATGGAGTGTTACATTATCTCCCCCTTTATCAAATTTTATCATTGGAGTTTAAACACGATCTTAGTAATCATGGAATTGAAATGTGAAAAAATCATTATTTAAAAACCAAATCAAAGAATGGTTAATACGATTTTTTTTAAAATATTGTAATAAAATTATTAAAGGTCATATTAAATAATAGATAACGATTTTTCCAAGGAAAAGAACAATTTTGGGAACTAAAGATACAGTCATCGATGAAAAGTATAATGACAATAAAATGATAGTGTGATAGATTTCATTGAAAAGAATAATGTGAGTGATAAATTGAAATAAATCAACAAAAACCTAACACACACACACACACACACACACATATGTATATAAATGATGAGTTAAAGTACCATGTTTTCCTCCAATATGAAGGTAATAGAAAAACATGTTTGTTTAATTATCATTTTCCTAATATTTTCGAATTATTTTACTATCGTAGAATATAATGATTTATTCTTACATGATATATTATTAATTAATAACAAATTTATTTATTATTTTCTTCTATTAATTTCTAGTTAATCTTTTATTATTGTAAATGAATATCCAAAAAAATTATATTCCCAAATAAATTAAATTAACCTTTAATGGATCATAAAATCTATAAAAGATTAAAATTTCATTCTATTTTCCTCTAAATATATTAAAAAAATAATATTTTTATAACATGTATCCAATAAAATGCATTAATATATAAACCATACAAAAAAACACCAATTCATCATTATTATTAATTCAAAAAATTAGTTTTGTGAAAACAATAACATATTGATCATAACACCATGTAAGCCCATGGTATGTGATAAACCCTTATCGTCCTTTAATTGTGGATTCAATCCCCAAATCCATCACGATATACAACTGGTTTTTTTTACAAAAAATTATTAATATAATTTATATAACATAGAAGTACTATGATGAACCATAACTAGTATAACATCTAATATAAGATAAACCAAAATGGTTACCAATACCATTATTGTTAATTTCAATAATGTAATGTAATTATTCATTAAATAAATATTCCATATTATAATCCAATTGTTTTTATTATAATAAATGTTTTCAAAAAATATCCTTAATCATGGTACATTCTTTTCAAACAAAAATTGATATGATGTGCTTATAAATGTGAACTTATCATCATCCTTAAAATCCTAAACCTATCATTTAATTTCCCACTAATTGTAAGAATAAATAGATCTAATAAAAATGAAACCATAATTATTCTGTCAATAACATTTCTACATTTTCATTTTTAACCATTTATACTATATTATCATAATATAAACTATCTTAACAAACAAACAAAATCATTAAAAAATATATATTAAAAAAATTAATTAAAACAAGAGGCGAGTCATTATCATAATAAAAACACATTTGATCGCTACTACCATAATCTATTTCCATTCATTAATCCAGTTAAATAATTATTAATGTAAATTCCACCCCCAACAAAAATAGATAAATCATGATTACTTTAGAAGTGAACATAAATTAATAGGATAAGTATTGAATCCCCTACCTATAGGAATTCAATGTTACATAATCGAGAATGAAAAAACAATTTCGATCCCTAATCACCTATCCCATTAAGAAAAAATATACCTCATTTGAGAATCCACCCAAAAAACAAAAGAACCCTATGATTGAAATGTATTTCATACTTTTTATCATATAACATATAAAATATGAATAAAAAAATATTATTATAGAATAAACTACATGATAAAGAATTAAAACACTCTCTAGATCACGTTTTATCTCAAAAAGGTAGTTGGGGATCAATATATATCAAAAGGGATTCAAAAAACCCAAAAAAAATTTCTATGGAAACCTTTATATAGGATATAATTAGAGGGTTTATTAAAAAATAAAGGGTGTGAATAGATTTATAAATAAATTTCCATACATTGATTCATGATATAAATGGGTAATTCACATTTGGAATGGACTATGTTTTAAGAAACACCATAAAAATCTAAATCTAGATACAATAATATAGGATCAATTCATGTTTTGGAATTTATGTCCACATTATGATTTTTCGGGGAATCAATCATTGATGTCAACTCCCATTTATTTCACGCCATGATCAAATGGTTAATTTCAGGATTCAAAGATTGAAAATTTCCCATCTCAGAACATTAATTGTTATTCATAATACTTACTAAAATCTTATTTTGGAAACTACAATTAACATCACTATATTCTTATGCTTCCAAATTCTATATCTCAAACTCTTCTGATCCTGTAGTTGGATTCCTCCATGAACTGTATACCTAATAAACATGTAATGTAATTGGATAGAAGGAGAATTTCCTTCATTTCTAGTAACTCTCATAAAATTATCATCCCTGTGAATTTAAAACCAAATTTAAAGAGTATTTAATCAAACATTGGTAACTCAAATAGTCCCCCACAAAATAACTCTCTTGAATGATAAGATCAAAGAATCATAATCACCATACATAGGGGAAAAGGTGCAGGAAAATAAAACACCAACATCATTCTCTGAGACAATCTCCCAATGTAACGGCCCCAGCCCTAGTAACGAAAATATAGGGTCCTTGTTATTACATTGGCATATGATATAAGTATCACCTCCCAATGGACCAAATATTTTAGTAGTTTTAGTAAACAAGATACATTTATGATGGCCATATTTCAGTCAAATAAACAAATTACAATTTTATTCAAGAATATCATTACTCCCTCTGGAATATCCTTCCATATCATTATTAAAATAATTAATGGATTTATGGGAAAATAATAATTATAAGGATGAGCTGAAATTCTAATTATGGTTTAAGTATAATTAATGATATCAAAAATAAAATATTGAAATAAAAATTGAAGGCTAAATAATTGAACAATCATTCCATTTTAATAATTTAAATCTCATTATTAGATATGGAATAATCAATATAGAAATAATAGTAAATAAACAAACATTTAATTTAATTAAAATTCCTTTATATCATGAATATATAATGATTAATCATTATGGAATGATAAATAACATAAAAACAGTCCATTAAACCAATAAATTTCAAAGAAAATGCATACTGATAATATATAATTTTTAATATCTCATGGATAATAATGATAAAAATGGAATTATAAATGATTGAAATGGAAAATTATAAAATTTCATGATCTAAAGATTAATGATACCTCTACATGAAAAACCATTCAAAAGAAAATATAAATTGATGGGTAGGTATACACCCGAAACCAATTTATCTAATGTTATCCATTTAATTGGTCTCAGGAGACTACTGATGCATGAATGGAATTTCAATGACTAGGTCCCATCCTTATATTCTGGAAAAATAATTTTACATATATTGAGCAAGAAATATATTAATGAAAATATTCCTTGTTAAAAAATATCTTTATTGTGTAAGGAATGTAGATTAACAGAAATTTCCTTAGTCAGTAATATGACATTCATAGTAAAATTGTTTATTTATAAATTATATAAATTTTATTTAATGAATATATCCACAATATAAAATATTGATACTTTTGGGAAATATAATGTATAATGATAATTATTATTTGAATATTTCATTGGAATTATAATGACTACAAAAAAATAATTCATAATATTGATTGTTAATAAATTCATTGTGAATAATGATCATTGACAATCCATATAAATAAAAGTGTTGTTATCAATAAAACATATCTAATTTAGTTTATATGTCAAATAAATGGGTTTTTTGTTATAAATAGAATTAAAAAAGAGATATATAAATAAAACCATCAATGAAGAAAATATTCATTCTATTTTGAAAATCTTTGTATAATACTATTTTTTTGAAAAAAAATCACAACTAATTTTATTTCAAATTTATTTTGTAAATTTATTAAATAATCACCAAATCATTAAATGGTAATTTCTACAAGGTATATTATACATTCATATAAGTTAAAAAATAATATCATTTATATTTTTGTTAAAACACATATGGTATATGTTTGGATAAATACATAAATACTACTTTATTTTTTATCAAAAATGTAAGAAAATGTTAAATTTGTCTTAATAATTAATATGGATAATGTAAAAATATTTTTAATTTTTTTTTAAAGAACATGGTTTTCATTGATTAATGAATTTCGATCTAATGGAGAAATGATTGTTTATTTTATTTATCAAATTATTAATCACATATCTTAAAAAGAGAGGAATATGGAAATATTAGTTAAAACATTCACGAGTTACAAGAATATGAGAAAAATTAAATGTCTTGATTGGAAAATTTTCATTTATTTTTTTATTGGAAATTAATTTATAAGAATTATCAATTAAAATATGATTGTTGAATAAACCCATATATAGAACACAATACTGAGATGAGACCAAATCAATTAATAAATTATCTTTATAGAATCTAAATTCAAATAAAATTTTATTACAACATATTATAGTAAAAATAAAATACATACATAATATTATAATGTCAAAGAAAATGAAGAAATAATATAACCCAATTAAATGAAATTGTGCTATGTAATTTTTTAACACATAGAAAAATTTATGTCAAATACCCATAGAAGAAATAATTGATATTAAAAAATAAAATTACATGAATTATAAAATTTCTATGATATTACATAAAAAGGAGGATTTAATAAACCAAATAAAATAAATTAGGTGCATAACATTATAATATTTCTCAATAAAGGGTTATTGAGATGAACTCCCATACATTACACATCCTTTTGGTTGAACCTTGTTTAAACTAAATTATAATTATTTTATGAGTGTTATTAATTTTTTGAAGAATAATATTAATATTTATAATATCATATATGACACTTTTTCAACATATTATAACCTTTTCATTAATAATCATCAATTTTTACTGTTTTTTGTGGGATAAATTCCTTTTCACTCATGAATGTTATAACGTGAATGTCCTAGATCATAAGAATACAAAATTGTTTCATCATAACAAGAATGTTGTTAATTTTATAAAAATAATTGTTTACATTATATAATATTTTATAATAATTATTTAAATTTGAATGTAGATATTGAATCACATCAATTTTCCAAGATGGTAGACCATACGTACATATGAGAGACATCATCATTTCTTTAATGGGATAATGGGTAAGTAATTAGGTGCTATATTAAATATAAAAAAAATCAATATAAATAAATATATATCACATTTAATCACTGTATTTTGAAATATTAAATTCCATGTATATTTTAGGTGAAAAACGAATCACATCTCTTTGTGGGGCCATCATACATTATTTACATGAGTGCCGATAAAATAAATAAAATTGAATTGGAATGTAAGAAGGTATATTCCATATGAAAATTTATATAAGTATAATAATATAAAAAATTCCATATACATGTGTCAAATACTTCATTGCATATATCCTGGAAATGTGGTGCTGGAAAGAAATTATATTAGTTCATGAGGAGGTTTTTCACTATATAGAAGATTGCTAGTTTGATTTAGCATTTGATGAAAGAGGCGATTGATATATGTCATTACCATAACATAATAAAATCTAATTATATTTAATTTTCTATGTTTATCAAATAAAAAATTATTATTAATAATTTACGGAGGTGTAATAATAATAAAAATATAAATACTTACATAATAACGTTACCTAATATTAGGAAAAAATCACAAGGTTTCAACCTAAATCCTTCCTATAATATATTTATGATTAATACAAGGGATCTGGTCTGTACTTGTGTGTGTGTGTGTGTGTTATTTTGGATGGTTTAGTCTGAAAAATTGATTTCTAAGTGAAAATAAAGGATAATATTGGTAGAATTTATTAATTTGGGGAGATGAAATAGATGAAATTATGGAAAATAATCAGATACACAAACATTTTTATCATCGAAAACACATTAAAATGGGAATTATCAACCCTTATAAGTAGTCATGTTAAAATAGGTCCAAAAATGGGTTTTTGATCAGTTTTTAAGCCGGTTTAAGATTTTTTTTAGTCGACTCCATAATAAATATGTTTTTACCTCAAATATAGTAATTAATTTTACAATATTTATTAGTTTTCATGGTAACAGAATTATGCTTTCCTTATTAGATAATATAAATTATTTTTATTCTATATATGGAATAAAATTTTAATAATTTAATTAATAAAAGAAAAATAATATTATTTATAATTATACCCACAAACGTGATGTAAAATGGGATTGAAAAAAGGGAAAATTCTCACAAGAATATGTTGTTTTAAAATAATTATTCAATATGATATCAATTAAAATGAAATAAATTAGGTGAATTTTAATATAATTTAACTGAATGAAACTTTTAATAAATAAATAATAATTAATATTGTAATATACTTATTGTAAATGGAAAATGTTAATAAAAATGATAAATTTTCACTATTTAACAAAAAAGAAAAATTTTAGAAAAATATAAAATGTTCCCCATTATAAAATTTTGACATTTTTTTCTAAATGGAAGTTAATTTTTTCAAATAATTTTCTAAAAATTGGAAAAAACATATATGAAATTATAAATGCAATATGTAGCTAAAATGTTTTATATAAAACTACACTCTTTTCCAAAAAAAGTCTTTTTCTTCCAGTTCACTATTATTTTATTACTAATAAATATAAAAATGACAATTTTTAAACCTTTATAAAATATATAGTATTAAATAAAAATTTTGTAGAATTCAAACACACCAAATTAATCATTGGTTTATAAGAGAATATTATAATATAGTTCATTTAGTCTTGGGGTTGATTATTCAGTAAACTTCCATAAAATTAAAATTTATTTAAAATAAATATATAAAATCCTATTGGGTTGTTAAATTGTATTCTAATCTCATTGTTTCGTGTCATATATGTGATCAAAACAAAATTTATTCTTTCAAAATAATGGAGTGTTACATTATCTCCCCCTTTATCAAATTTTATCATTGGAGTTTAAACACGATCTTAGTAATCATGGAATTGAAATGTGAAAAAATCATTATTTAAAAACCAAATCAAAGAATGGATAATACGATTTTTTTTTAAAATATTGAAATAAAATTATTAAAGGTCATATTAAATAATAGATAACGATTTTTCCAAGGAAAAGAACAATTTTGGGAACTAAAGATACAATCATCGATGAAAAGTATAATGACAATAAAATGATAGTGTGATAGATTTCATTGAAAAGAATAATGTGAGTGATAAATTGAAATAAATCAACAAAAACCTAACACACACACACACACACACATATGTATATAAATGATGAGTTAAAGTACCATGTTTTCATCCAATATGAAGGTAATAGAAAAACATGTTTGTTTAATTATCATTTTCCAAATTTTTTCGAATAATTTTACTATCGTAGAATATAATGATTTATTCTTACATGATATATTATTAATTAATAAAAAATTTATTTATTATTTTCTTCTATTAATTTCTAGTTAATCTTTTATTATTGTAAATGAAAATCCAAAAAAAATTATATTCCCAAATAAATTAAATTAACCTTTAATGGATCATAAAATCTATAAAAGATTAAAATTTCATTCCATTTTCCTCTAAATATATTAAAAAAATAATATTTTTATAACATGTATCCAATAAAATGAATTAATATATAAACCTTACAAAAAACACTAATTCATCATTATTATTAATTCATAAAATTTGTTTTGTGAAAACAATAACATATTGATCATAACACCATGTAAGCCCATGGTATGTGATAAACCCTTATCGTCCTTTAATTGTGGATTCAATCCCCAAATCCATCACGAGATACAACTGGTTTTTTTTACAAAAAATTATTAATATAATTTATATAACATAGAAGTACTATGATGAACCATAACTAGTATAACATCTAATATAAGATAAACCAAAATGGTTACCAATACCATTAATCTTAATTTCAATAATGTAATGTAATTATTCATTAAATAAATATTCCATATTATAATCCAATTGTTTTTATTATAATAAATGTTTTCAAAAAATATCCTTAATCATGGTACATTCTTTTCAAACAAAAATTGATATGATGTGCTTATAAATGTGAACTTATCATCATCCTTAAAATCCTAAACCTATTATTGTATACATATATCTTAATTTAATTAAGAAATAAATTCTTCTAAATTGTAACACAATTCATAGATGTTTTAGTATTCTTATCACCAAAATATCATAGGAAAATAAACTTCTAAAATTTTATTCTTGAAAATCATCTGTATTGTTTCATAATAGTTCATTCTATGATCTAGGGATTAAAATACATAAGAGGTAATAGAATAAAATAATATTATATACCCCACATTAAACACAATGAAATATTAATGGATCCCTATGCTTATATTTATTAACTTCATTATTTCTATTCGATTTTTCCCAATATTTCATTTTCCCTTATTTTATAAACATAAATAATTATATCATTCCATTGAGGAACTATACATGGTTCCAATTTCATAATATCTATTACAAATAAAATTTATAGTTCTTCCCACCATGGTATCTACCACTTATTCTCTTAACAATCTAAATCCTTCTATTTTTAGTGACTCAATGATCAGGTTTGGGTATAGGTTGTAAATAATATATCACGATAACTAATTATGAATAATCACGATATATGTAACACATATATTCAATACATTTTGTTTCTCATAGTATCCAAATTACACTTCATATTTATTTCTAAAATGATTACTTTGGTTTCTAACAATTCAATAAAAGCTAAATATAATATGGGTGAAATAAAAACTCTAGTTATAAAACCAGGCAATAATGAATAAATATTTATAGGATGTTTAATTCATGAAAGCTTATTTCTAGTATATTAAACCATAGTGTTATCCTAGCCCATTCATTATTATAAAATATTTAATTCCTTTAAAGAAATAATTCAATGAAAATTTAAAGCATTAGAATCATACCACTGAGGCTGTTAAACACAGTGTATAGTATTTCCATTATAATTATCAAGAAGCAATCAATTATATCCCAACATACCTTTTTAGAGTTATTACCACGAGGTATATATATTCCAGAACTCCATACACTATTATTATCTATTGAGTGATGAATTTTATAGAAAACCCGTTTAATTTTTTCATCACAGAAACAATAAAATATTCTTCTATATATATCCTCAATTTCTATTATAGGGTTATGTTTCTTAATTAATGTTATCCAAAATATAGATCCCATGGTTTGTAAAAAAACATACATAAATATCATATGTAGAGTCCCTGACCTCAGAAACTTGTAACTAGTGTCTAGTTCATTACATTGGATTAGGATATAAGGATTTTATCCCAAAAGAAAAAATATTTTAGTTGTATTGTTAAAATGGATACATACATGATTATAATAGTAAATTTGAATGAAAAACTAAAAACATAATGTTTTTGATAATATCATTGTTCCCAATATCATATCCCTAGAGATCATTCATAGTATTCTTCTTGAATTACCAATAATGGAAATAAAAAAAGGGTAATCTCAAATTCTTATTAAGTGTAATGTATAGTAGAAGAGATCATGAATTAATAAGAATTATAATCATGGAAATGTAAATAACATAACAAAGAATCCATTTAAATAAGTTTTATATCATTTTTAGATATATAAAAATCAATATGTTAAACTAAATAACTAAAAACACATACCATTTAATAAAATATTATGCCTATCATGAATAGATAGAGAATAATAAATATGGCGATGTAAATAACTTAAAAAATTCTATTTAATCAATAAACTCAGAATTAAATTTTTATAGAGATAATATCATTGATAAAATATCATTGATAATAATATTAACTAAATTATGAATACTGGAAAATCATTACTATGAGGCATCATGATATCTTGATTCGTGATACATCTAATGTGAAGACCTTTCACAAGATAGTTTAAAAAAGATAGAATGCAGACACTAGAAAACCATTTAACTATGACATACTATCATATTCATCTTATAACTATACATATAAATCAAGGGGAATCTTATAACTGAGTTCTAAATATAAATACATGTCCAATGTATTCATCATTTATCAAAAAATTGATTTAATTCATCAAAAATATGACTTATCATCAAATTTCATTATCGAGTAATGACTGTGTATTAACTCTAGTTTTCCTACGAATTCCTATAAAATTCAATTTAATATACGATATTTTGATATAATATATAGAATAAATAATAAATGTGTAGATGATGAATAATATGGATATTTGGGAAAATTTTAATGACCATTGATAATAATAAATTGAATATTTGACGGGAAGGTCAATGACTCCAAAAATGAATCCTAAAATCTAATTTCATTTCATTATATGAAAAAATTGATCAAAACCCATCCATATAAACATTAATAGTGATATTAATACAATATATCTCCCATGGAGTATATGTAAAATAAAGGATATTTTTTGTGGATGAATAAAAATAACATAACAAGGTCTATGAAATAATTCGTCAGGAAAATAACTTCTACATTTTGAACAAAACATTTTAAAATAACAAGTTTACAACTAAGTTTTAAAATAATTTTATTTTAAAATTAAATTAGAAACATGTAAAATAAGCTATAAAGAACTGAGTGTTTTGGATTGTGTGAAATTATATACATATTTTATTATTTAAAAAAAGTCCCTTTTAAAAATTTGGTTAAAAATAAATAATTCCTTATTTGGAAAAAATGAATATTCATTTGAGAATATTGTTAAAAAGTAAAAAAATTATTATAAATTTTGTAATAAATTATTTTGATAATGTTAAATAATTTTTCAATTCATTCATTGAAACATTATTTTTGAAGAAAAAAAGGATTTTCCACTGAAGAAAGAAATGATGGCATATCTTATCAAGAAAACCATTCAATCATTTCTGTTCCAAAGAGATGAATATGGTAAAATTAGTTGATGACATCAAAAATAAACCAAGGATATGAAAAATAAATTCCACATTTTGGAATATTATAAAAAAATCTCAATCAAAATTTAGATACAAACTATCTCGAATAAAATGAGATTGTGAAATAAACCCCAACAGATATCATAAAATTGAATTTACAATTAATAAAAAATTAAATTATTTTTATCAAATTTAAATACATAAATAGAAATAGGAAACTTTAAAAAAGTTATTCAATATAATTTACACAAATAATCATATAATATCATAGATAATAAAGAAGTAATATAACCCAATTAAGTGAAATTGAGTTATGAAATTATTTACCATATGGTAATTTTCAATTAAAATAAAAATAGACAATAAAATTGATGTTAAAATATTAAATGATAGGATGTGTGAATTTTTCAATATATTACATGAATATTTCATTATATATAATCCATATTAATTAAATTAGGTTCATGAAGTTACAAAATGCCTATATGAAGGGAACTTGGGAATAAGTTTCATACCTCACAATTCGATTTGGTTGAATGATATTTAATATAATTTTTCATTATTTTAAAAATGTTATTAATTTATACCATAATATTATTCATATTTATAGTACCATATTGGATATTTCAGTAATAGTTTCTCACTCATTTGTTAAATATTTTTCATTTTTACTTTTGTTTCGAGTGAAAACATCCTTGTATTCTTATACAAGCCATAAAATTAATGTTCTAGTTCATGATAATATTATATATTTATATCATATAAATAATTTCATTATCTTCATAAATATCATATTATTTTATTAGATACAATTTTATAATCAGTATTTTAATTTTAAATGGAATAATTGATCACATCGCTTTAAAAAGAGGTTAGGTCGCACGTACTCACGAGCGAAATCATCATTTCATTAATGGAGGAAGGGGAAAGAATGTAGGATATATAATATATATATATATATATATATTTAAATATAATTTAATATATATATATATATATATATCACATAAATTCCTATAATCTATCCATATTACATACGATGTAAATATGAAGTGAAAAATGAATATGATCGCTTCACAATGTAGTAATCTTTTTTACACACAATCAACAATATCATAATTTAAATGAAATTTAAATTAATAGGGTGTATTTGATATTAAAATTTTCATAAGAATAATAATATAATTAATATGAGATAATTTTTATAAATCCATCATTATTTCCATCATTTAATGGTTGTGAGGTAAAAGGAATTAAATCAGTTCGTGAGGCAGTAGACTGCCACACAAATGGTCGATGGTTTTTTTCCAAATTGATGGAATATGAGACGGATATTGATCATGTATGTAAAAAAATAAATTATAATTATTTTCAAGATAAATAATTTTTTATATAAATATTGTAGAATAATATTTGAATATAGTGGAAGAATATGAAAAATAGAAACACTCAATTAAGAACGTTACTGGGTTTTTAGACAAATAATTTTAGTTTTCTCTAAAAAATCCTTCCTATGATAAATTTATGACACAAAAGGGATATATAATGTATTCAGGGAGAAATAAATTGATTTATGAAGGTATCCGATGATTCAAATAGAATTTAAACCATGAATAGGATATGATAGGGTGTGGATTTTTATATTTGGGGGAGAGGACACGCATGAATGTTTTGTAAATTAACAATTAATCCAAACTTTTATGATGAAAATATACTGGAACTTTTGAAATTATTCACCCATATATTTTATATGGTCCAAATATTTACATAAAATCTATTTTTCATAAATTGGTACAACACCATAACATTGATTTTTTTATTTTAAGCCAATGGTTTGTAATTTTTCACCTTAACCATAGTAATTAAATATTACTACTTTCACAATTTATAGATTTTGAAATTAATGTAAAAATTAAAAAATAATATAAATTATATGGATTTTAAATTTGGAGTAAATTTTTATGAATTCAATATATATAATTACCATAATACAATTTAAAATTATACTGGAAAACAACATGAAAAAATGAGGCTCTAAAGAGATAAATCTCATAAGTATAGAATGACTTGAAAAAAGAATAATCTTAAATTTATTCCAATGAACGAAACTTGTGAAATTATAATATAATTGAACAAATTTTAATATAAAACCAATTTAAAATATAATATACCCCTGAAAACTTTTATAATGAAAAAACATATTTTAAGAAAACTATCAAAATTTCTCAATATTCAACAAAAAATGAAATCAAATTGAAAAATAAAAAATTTAACCATATGCCTATATAGATTTTATGATTTCACAACATATTTTAATTTTTTTCAATAAGAATTTTTAATTTGAAAAAGTTATTTTCCACTTATGCCGACAAAGTCTAACTAAATTGTCAATTAGATAAAGACAATTTTTCAATAGAACATTTCATTTTCATTCAAATGATTAATATTTTATTCCAAATAAATTTATAACCACTTAATATTCTTATAAAGTATTAAAAAATCTAAATTTCATAATTTATTTATTACAATTAAAAACAAAAAATTAAATATTTAGGTTACAATAGTATACTACATAACTATTAATTTAGACTCAGCATTTCATGTTATTTGAACTATTAATGATGTCAAATATAATTAAAATAATTACAGTTCAAAGTCTTCGGGTGTCATATTCTCATATAGGGATAGTGTTTTTATCATATCATCTACTAATCCCAATTTTAATTTCTAATCTTGGGGCCTTAGACCTAGGGGAGATAAATCTCAACCATAAGTAAGGAAACAAACAAGAAATCATGGAATAGAAAATATTCTCAAATACCAGATCAATGTTAAAAAATGAATACAAATTTAGATAAAAACATTAAATCTTTTTAGGAAAATAAGAATATATATATGTATAACATTCCCATATTATATACTCTACATCACAATACTTACTACTAACATGTATATAGGGCATTGAATTATCAAACGATACCTTTTCATAGAGTTCCTCTAGATGTCTATGCCTCTCCTTGATGGTTGCATATTTATAAATTTTTATACTAATATAGGTAATATTGATAGAATAATCATAAAGATAATTGTAATTATCTAACACATGTGATACACCATGTATTCGTATAATATTTTGGGGATGTGTTATCTAATAGGAAGTTGATCCAACACAATCCAACACATTGAAATTCTGAAAAACTACATGGAAAAAATTTATCCATGTCCAGTCCTACATAGTCTTTGATTATGAGTCCCCTTTAGAAATACATGATCTATTAAATGAAAATTCATAGGTATCCTCATTTGATCATCACATGACATCTTATGATCTTATACTGTATTCTTAGTCCCATGAATCTGTAGAACAATATGTGTCATTCTCTATAATAGTTCTATCTAAGGAATTTCATTCTCTATGACCCCATTCCAATACATCATATAATATAAACATCAAGTATAAAATTATTCAAAAATATTCCATACACTTTTTTGAGTGAATACTAGTATTGTTTGAAAACTCAAATAATGGAGTGTTACTCTTCCACAAATCTCTAAACTCCAAGACACATGAATTAAAAGGTACAAAATAGTATGAATTTACTATTATTTATGCCATTATTTTATTTAATAAATTTAGTGATAATCATAAATGAGAGACACAATTATGATGGAGACCACAATACATCATGGACGTAATTTGAGTATAATGAATAATAATTATTATTCATTGTACTCCATTATGTCTCACCACCACTCCAGGTATTTCGTCAACAAAACCACTAATGATCAGGACTATCTAATCACTATAATTATTACTGATTTCTTGAGAAAATCCACATTTATCCATATAATAGTAGAGCCTCCCTGATGTCAAGGTAAATTATAAATGAATTCCACTTAGATTCTTTCTACATCCACATAGGAACATCCTATGGATGAAGAAAACACTAGGAACATGATTCTTAACCTTTATATTATGGAAGAAATAACATTAAGAAGAAAACTTTGGTACTAAAAGAATCAATCAATGAATACAAGAATGACATTTTATTTCCTAATATTATATTTTCATGCCCATATGTACTACTATGTATGAACTATTCACTCACTATGAATTAGAACACACATTACTAAAAGAATGAAATTTCACCCATGGAACATAACCCCATGATGTTTATCCTATGATCATTCATCAATGGAATAACCACTGGCAACATGGCCCCGAAAGTCTCTAATATCAGAATCCAAAAACTATGATTTCACCACCTTCTACACAAAATATGAATAAACTGTTATATATGAATGAAATCCAAACTAACCAACATCCCCCATATGATGATTCATTATTTATATTTCCTTGATAACAATCAATGAAATTTTAAAATCAATCATGAAATTACTGTGTGACTTTCTACTCAGTGAATCATCTATAACATCAACCTTTTATAGTGTATATAAAATCTCAAAGTCATGTTATTTTATAAATACGATCTAGTTTCACATTTTTATGATTCATTCACACTAGGAGAAGACATACCTCATTCTCTAGTTATCTATAAAAATAAAAAATACTCCTTGATGAGGTAATTTAACAACAAAATATAGGGAAAAAATTGTTATATCTAAATAATGATAGGAATAGTTACACGCATATCCATGTAACAGTTATTACACATTAAAAACAACTGATATATGTTTCATCACACCACAACCCAATCCATTATGTGAATCATCATAAAATTGGTTGAAAAAACTCCCTCTTCTAGAAAATGAATAATTGGAGAATCTTCCAACACAACATTTAGGACATCATGATCCTTTCTAGACAAATCAATCAGTATAGTCAGACCCATAGATAAATCAGTTACAAACCTCTTATAGAATAATTTAAGGAAAATAAAATTCCACCACTAAGAAATTACCATGGTGGATGACTATGAAATGACAACCATGGTATTCAAAGGATATCATAACAATAGATATATTTAGATAATGGTAGGAATATTTAAACTAATAGGGAAGAAAATTTTATAACCCATTAGAAACAACATATCTATTATTCATTATAATATAACCTAGTCTAAGATGTGATGTATCATATAAAATTTAATGTACCTCATTTTCTTTTTATTAATTTTGGATATTATATAGAAAATTTTCCATATTAGACACTAATACAATGTGTAATTCTATTGTTTTATGTTCCCAGAATAAATGGTTGAAATAATTTAAATATATGAAATTTTATTCACATGTATTTTTCCTAAAAAAGTGTAATAAATCCAAAAGGGGGGACCATATAAAAATTTAAAGAGACCATTTAGTTTAGGATGTGGTCTTTACCCTAGGTGTGACATAATCATGTTTTTCATGGGATGTTTGTGTGAAAGACATTGCGAGCATAAATAAAGTAAATAAATTAAATAGTTAATTTTTTTATTTTTTGATGCAGTGACTATTTTTACTATAAATGTATTGTTATTGGTTTCCCTTAGGGTTGGCCACTAAAACCCTTTAGATTTATGATAACTATTCGAAATATCATTTGGTAGATGATGACAAATCAAGGATTGGGTCGTGGATCTTCACCCCATCAAATTTAGAGGACCTCATCAATAATTTCAACCCAATTGTTCTTCATAAAACATCTATCCAACTTCTAGACTGGATTTTTTTCTTTGTGTTTTCCATTCTGTTCTTAATATTGGGTGAACATAAATCCATTTAATATATAGAATTGGTTTTCTCATCGATGGAATATTTAATTTGAAGGAATAGACTTGTTCATTTTTATTTTTACCACTTCATTTTTCATCTTCTATGAAATTATATAGAGTCTAAACAAAATACGTCTCAAGTCAGTTCCTCACATTTTAAATTTAATGGTTTACTACATAATTCTTTTGTGTGATCATCATTTGCAGTCCTAAATGAAAATAGTTTGAAAAATAAATTTTTTTTGATTGTTGTACTACTGATCTGTTGGAAAACCTATATTTGGAACAACTAATAAAAACTGTTGGCATTTAACATAATAGAGGCCGTGAATCAATGATCTAAGAAGATGGTGTCTATACCATGAGAGAATGGGACCAGATCTATGTGTTATTCATCTTCCCAAGTGTAACAGCCCAAGATTTTATGAAAAATATTCATTTTAATTTCACTAATGTCTTGTGTTACACGCTAAACCAAAAGGAGCTTGCACAACACGCATCCTTGACTTGCCTTGTATTACACGCAATCGCGACCTTCCTTGATAGCGTGTGTAGTACGCAATACCGGGTTTCACTAAACAACGATATGATATTAAAATATTATTAAAACAAGCCGTTATGAATAGTAATAACCACTTTTTGAAATTTTGTACATTTTATTTTTCAAAATGGACTTTATCTTTGGATTCGTAATATCGAAATTAGCTTAGGGTGAAATTTTGGTACCTTTCTGATAACTTTCATTTTCTGATGAATAGTGAAAATTACTAAATTTTAGTTAAAAACAACTTTTTCAATCGAAATAATTAATAGTGATAAATTATTAATTTAAGTGGTTTTAAAGTATATTTAGAATATATTTTTACAATTTAATACAATGTTGGTCATTGGATATAATTTCACATTTAAACCAGACATAAACAAGTGTCAATCTTTTAATAGATATTGTTTCTTAAAAACACGCTATTTGTTTTAACAGCGGGATTTAATTATAAAATTAATTAATGAAACTTCTATGTTATGAATTTGGTAAAATAGACTTCATTTTTGAATTCAGAATATGAAATATAGCTTAGGATGAAATTTTGGCATTGTTCTGAAAAACATTAATTTTTGATGAATAGTGAAACTACTAAGTTGTAGTTAAAAAAACTGAATTTTTCATAAAACATAATTTTACCGCTTCTATGAATTGAATTTCAAAAATCTGAGAGACACGGTTGATTTCAGTAAGTAAAATGTGGTTCAATGAGATGAAAATAATTTTTGGTGAATAGTAACTTTTTACTTTTATTTACCACGGTTAAAAGTAAATAGGGTAATTAAGGGTAAAAATGATATTAATATTACCCTAACAGATGTCCTAATTCTATTGGACAAGTTTATCTCGACCCAAAACATCCTTAAGTGTAAAAGATTATCATTTAGGCCCACTTGGATTAGATTAGGACATTTATGATTATTTAATTCAAAGAAGAGTTAAAAGAGTTAAAATAAATATTTATTTACTAAAACATTTTTAATATAGGGTTCTACATAAGATAAATTAGACTATAAATATTCATTATAAATCTAAGAAGATTTCCTACATAATGGTATTTTATTTTTAATTTTTAGACTTTAAATAATTTAATTTATTTATGACACAACAATGATGCAGTAATTACCTTTTTAAGAAAATATTAACATAATTGATGTTATATATGCCCAAATAAATGTAATTTGAGACTTTTTATGACT
This sequence comes from Viscum album, assembly GCA_963277665.1. NCBI lineage: Eukaryota > Viridiplantae > Streptophyta > Magnoliopsida > Santalales > Viscaceae > Viscum > Viscum album. Next base: position 884,090,579 of record OY728139.1, on the reverse strand, counting down.
TAAACATATTTTCTAGGTTACTATGACATGTTATTGTTTATTTAAGTAACATTTTTCGAACTTATCATTCTGTTAGAAATTACATAAAAATCATGTACCAAATAGTGTCAAAATTGACATAAATTAGTTTTTAAAACAAATATTATATTATTAATTGTTATTTAGTTCCTAAAAATCTAAGGTTCTGCTGAATGACATAGATAAGGTTATATATATTAATAATAAACAACTTGGGGTTCGATATAGTAAGTTTATTAACCATATATTGTAAGAAAACAAAAAGACACGGTAAAAGTTAAATTATTTAACTTAGACTTAAATCTAATTGATAAGGTTAAAATAATAACCTAAACTTGTAAAAATCCTATTGGATGAGAGGATTTCGATCCATCCCCACCTTATCCTCGAAATAAATCAATTTGGAGCTATTTAAAACCGAACATGACTTTATAATAAAATAATATTGTTTGTTATTCCAAAGGTGCCCCTCTCCTCCCTTATAAAAAGGCACCTCCTCCCTCTCTTCCTCACACAATTTTGGGCCTTCAAGCTCATCCAACCCCTGACATTTTCTCCTCTACACTTACCTAGAGATATCCTAGATATCCTAGTCTTCTTCAAAGACCAATTGTAGTGCCCTAAAAGGAGGTCTCAAAGAAGCACTTCAAAAAAGAGGTAATATCCATTACCGATCTTTTTCAATTTCTTTCTTCTTCAACATCTTCTTCCTTAGTTGTTTCATGATAAAGTAATAACATTAGTATTTCTTATATACTAATATGTTATTATAAATATGAAACAACTCTAATTAACCTTCTATCCATCAAACGGAAAAAGGAAATCACCGCGCGTGCGTACGTACGGAATACCATCTCCACGCCGTGGTGTAATCTATTTTCCGCCACCACCATAATTGGATGGGTATAATGGTGTAATGAGTAACTATATATGATTATTATAAAGTGATATTGATACTGAAATAGTACAAATACACTTAAACACAATTCCACGACCATGGGAACGATATCATCACTCGTGCGTACGTACGGACTACCGTCTCCACGACGCGATGATATTCATTCTCCACATTAACCATTCATGAATGATTATAAAGTATATATAATAAGTACTAATGAAATATATGACATAATAATGATACTGGATTTATTTATATTTATATGTATGTCATCTAATTAATTCCATTCAATTCAATAAGGAAACGAAAACAGCGTTCATGCGTACGTACGGACCACTGTCTCCATTAACGATGTATTTCATTCCATTTATCGATATTATATATATATATATATATATATTCTGAATATATATTATATATAAATCATGTTTTACATTCTGGATATAATTAATCATGATCCAAGCAATCATATTAATAATTACAAGTTAAAAACACGAACGACCAATGAGACGATTTTACCCAAAACGCTACTTTAACATGAATTTACAAAAGAACGGGTAATATAAAGTCATAAGTGAACCATATATGATATAATAACAATGAATATGTTTCTGTAATAAGTCAATAACATGATTTAAATCATTATATAGGAGGTTCGGACACTTACAAAGCAAGTCGGACCTAAGGTAAGGGAAATATCACAATCTCATTTTTATCCGAGATTGTTTATAATTTGGCATTTACTGGGGTGTATTTTATCATCCGAATCCATGTTTCCTCAATATGTGATATTATTTCCATTCACCTACAATTGTTTAAATCTTATTTTACCCTTCAGAGAGTTTCTATTAAAAGATATGAAATGAATCTTTTCTCGTTTTTCGTACGAGGTACTTTTTGACTTTTCCGACAAAAGTACGAGAAGAATGTTTTTTTAACTTATACGGAATGAATGGATTTTTAAAACAATATTTAAAAGAATATTCCTTTACAAGTTTTCATGTTTATTTTTAATCAACTTCTTTTAGTTTCTAATTGTATGACATATTAAGAAAGGAATAGTGTTTTTGAAGAAGAAAGGATATTTTCCTCAAGAATGGAGTTCAAGTGTTTTATCAAAATTATTTTCCATCTAAGATAATAAAGGGTTATGTTTTTACCCCTATTATTACATTGATTTGATTACGTTGTGATGGAATTATATTTTTATGAATTCCTTTATCTTATATGAATTGTTTTATGATGTCACGATGTATAAGATTCCCATTTTTATTACATGGGTTATGCTATGATGTATGGTTTTCTGATTTTGTGGCACACATAAGAATGGTATCATTACGAGATGGGTGGGACCTATATCTCCCTCCAATGAATTGGGTAAATATTTTATATCTCATGAGATAGACATGGCCGGAATGGTTGGTTATACCGGTTCAGAGAAATAGGACTGGAACGAGGGTGGCTCGGTTCAGAAAGGGACTTTGTCCACTAAGATAGTCTTGGCAAGGAGTCTTGACTAACATGAAATGATTCTCTATGATTATGTGTGTATTCCACAACGTTTCATGTTTTATGTTATGATTATTGTGATTACATTTCACTGCCATGATTTATCCCATGTTATGAAATTATGATCTCTTTTTCAGGTTAAGATTTCCAAAAATTATGTGCTTGTGTATACGATGTGATTGATATTTCTTTTTTTTACCCTTACTGAGCATTTGAGCTCACCCCCATATTTTTTCTTTTCCCCAGGATATAAAGAAAGGTTTTAGGTATAAAAAAAGGAATATCTTTATGGGATATGTTAAAGATCTTTCACAAGGATTAGAAGATTATATTCCGAGTTTCCAAAGACACTAAACTATTACGATCCTTGTGTGTGTGTTTTTGTTATGTACTAAGTATTCCGTAAATGTAATGTAATGTCCATGTAATTCAGGCTTCGAGTCTCTACAGTTGGTATCAGAGGAAAGGTTTAGTCAACCTTTGGAAACTAGGATGCGAAAACGTTAGTGATATCCCTAGAGATATTTCTAAGGTATGTCTAGGGATGTCCCTAATGTTAAGTATACGTATAGGTTATAGTACTAGAATTACACGAAAGATCATAGAATTAAACCTAAGATGTTAGATGTTGAAGGTACTCCCCCTTTATTATGTTGTTTTCCCTAGAATTATTTTTTCCTCTCACACTCTTCTTTTTGGGTTTTAGACGATGGTTGGAAGCCGAAGGAACCTTGTTGATCAATGCAATGGACAATGCAATGATTGTCCTCCTGAACAAACAAATGTTATGGGAGATGGAGTGCAAAATATTATTGCTATACTTACACAAGATATGAATCATTCTGGAATTCCAAATGAGCGAAGGGAACAATATTCCATTGATTCCTTCATGAGGAAACATCTCCCTTCTTTCAGTGGGTCTTCTGATCCACTTGTTGCTGAACAATGGATCAGTACCACTGAAAAGATATTTTCAGTTCTTCAATGTTCTAAACATGATAAAGTCATCTTAGCAGTATATCATTTGGAAGGTGAAGCTGATCAATGGTGGAATCTTATCAAGAATACGAGGCAAAGAGATGAAATTGAGTCCATGGAATGGGACGAGTTCAAGAACTTATTTTTCAATAAGTACTTCCCTCGTATTCTTCGAACATTGATGGAGAAGGAGTTTCTTGAACTAAAGCAAAAGGATGATGAATCTGTTGGTATATACGAAGCGAATTTTACAAGACATGCAAGGTATGCATCTGGCATTATCATCCTACCTGAAAGTAAAGTTGATCGATTTTTCAGTGGCTTAAAACCAAGTCTTCGAAGGGCATTAGCTATAAGAGACTTCAGTAGCTATGAAGAAATTGTGTGTTGTTCTATCAAGGTAGAAATGGAAGTTGGTGTTGCATATCCATCTCATGGTTTTGACAAGAAATGAAAGATGGAGTTCAAGGAGAAATCTCAGAATAATGGTGAAAAGAAGATGAATGTTTCCTTATGCACAAAGTGTGGAAATAAGCATGGTGGAGATTGTCTTAAAGGGACTAGAAAATGTTTTAAGTGTGGAAAAGAAGGTCATCAAGTAGCTGAGTGTCGATGTAATGGAAAAAGGGATTCTAATGATGTGAATAAAGAAAACACTGCAGAGAACGCACCACCAACACTTCAATGCTTCAAGTGCAAGGAAATGGGTCATTATGCTAATAAATTACCTAATCCAAGGGTTAGTGATGATCAAAATGAGCAACCACTGAAGGCAAAGGAGAAAGGGAAGTCATATGTGATCACTATTGGTGATGTTGAATATGACAACGATGTGGTGGAATGATTAAGTGTTTATGTAATGTGATTCCAAAATAATGTGGTATCATAAAGTATTGGAATATTTATGTGTTGGTCTAATGTGGTATTCAAAGTGATTGAGATATTTTTTGGAAATAAGATGATATGCACATAATGAAGGGAAAACGAGAAAATGAAATGTTTAACAGTATTCATGAGCTCATGAATGATATAAGGACTAAATGATATCATGGTTTGAGTATATAGAATTTTGAGGATTTTGGTATGTGGAAGGTGTTAGCTTTTAACTGCATTCATGTTTTCACTAAGGTATTCAAGAGAATACATGATTAAGGACTTTGAAGGTTTCGAATGTGAACAAAAAAACATATCTTATTATATATGAGGATCAACGATGGTATTAAATCTCTGGTAATCGTTTTCACTGTGTTATGAGAGTGGACTTCAGTATTTTAGATAAGCCTAAAGATTAGAATGGATTATGTTGGACATACGTTAGGATAAAACATTTTTCGATATTATTGATGGGATGTTAATGTAGTTTTAGAAAAAGGACAACCTCCAGGATGGGCGACAGCCCATCGCATCAGACAAGGATGTGGGAAACGAACCCACAACCGAAGTGAGACTGGCCTTTATCGCCTACCACTGGCCTACAGGATGTCCCTGTTTAGTAGAAACTAGTTTTATTTTATTAAGCAGTACGATATATGAAGTATAAGTCCATTTTAGGAACCATATATGATTAATCTCACTATAGAATGACTTATGTATATTTAATAACATTTGCTAACATTTTGTTTGAGACAGATGGAATGACCATCCATTCTATCACATGATCTGCTAACACTTCACGAATAACAAATTCAACTTCATTTATTTTGGAGATGAAGTGGAAATTGATCAAGGAACGAACAACAGTGAGATTGTACCAAAATAAAGTAAGTATTTATTCTAATTCAAATTCTTCAACTTTAGGGAATCGATCTTGAAAACCAAAAATGTTTTCCTAGTGATCTTATATTTGATGAATCAGATGGTACCTTAGATCGTCACAAATTTATGGCTTTGTGATTGCTGGATTTTCCATATCCATGTTCTCTACCACTCTTCATCAGAACATGATGGTTAGATTTTTCTTCTATATCCATATTTTCACCTATGCGGAATCCCAGTGATTAGTTTATTTGGGTAACCGTTACGTTTCATACTTTCGTTTTTAAAGATTGGTTTTGGTATTCCTTTTTACGATGTGGGTTTCTATTAAAGAAACTTTTTAATAGTAAACCATTTATAACCCCGACGAATTTCGAGGGCGAAATTCATTTTAAGGGGGGTAGAATGTAACAGCCCAAGATTTTATGAAAAATATTCTTTTTAATTTCACTAATGACTAGTGTTTCACGCTACACCAAAAGAAGCTTGCACAACACGCATCCTTGACTTTCCTTGTATTACACACAATCAAGACCTTCCTCGATAGCGTGTGTAGTACGCAATACCGAGTTTCACTAAACAACGATATGCTATTAAAATATTATTAAAACTAGCCGTCATGAATAGTAATAACCACTTTTTGAAATTTTGTAAATTTTATTTTTCAAAATGGACTTTATCTTCGGATTCGTAATATCGAAATCAGCTTAGGGTGAAATTTTGGTACTTTTTGGATAACTTTCATTTTCTGATGAATAGTGAAAATTACTAAATTTTAGTTAAAAACAACTTTTTCAATCGAAATAATTAATAGTGATAAATTATTAATTTATGTGGTTTTAAAATATATTTATAATAGATTTTTTCAGTTTAATACAATTTTGGTCATTGGATGTAATTTCACATTTAAACCAGACATAAACAACTCTCAATCTTTTGATAGATATTGTTTCTAAAAAAACGCTATTTGTTTTAACAGTGGGATTTAATTATAAAATTAATTAATGAAACTTCTATGTTATGAATTTGGTAAAATAGACTTCATTTTTGAGTTCGAAATATGAAATATAGCTTAGGATGAAATTTTGGCATTGTTCTGAAAAACATCAATTTTTGATGAATAGTGAAACTACTAAGTAGTAGTTAAAAAAAACTGAATTTTTCATAAAACATAATTTTACCGCTTCTGTGAATGGAATTTCAAAAATACGAGAGACACGATTGATGTTAGTAAGTAAAATGTGGTTCAATGAGATGAAAATAATTTTTGGTGAATAGTAACTTTTTATTTTTATTTACCACGGTTAAAAGTAAATAGGGTAATTAAGTGTAAAAATGATATTAATATTACCCTAACACATGTCCTAATTCTATTGGAAATGTGTATCTCGACCAAAAACAACCTTAAGTGTAAAATATTATCATTTAGGCCCACTTGGATTAGATTAGGACATTTATTATTATTTAATTCAAAGAACAGTTAAAAGAGTTAAAATCAATGTTTATTTACTAAAACATTTTTAATATATGGTTATACATAAGATAAATTCGACTATAAATATTCATTAGAAATCTAAGAATATTTCCTACATAATGGTATTTTATTTGTACTTTTTAGACTTTAAATAATTTAATTTATTAATGACACAACAATGATGAAGTAATTACCTTTTTAAGAAAATATTAACATAATTGATGTTATATATGCCCAAATAAATGTAATTTGAGCCTTTTTATGACTTACACTAATTTTATAGGTTAATATGACATGGTATTGTTGATTTAAGTAACTCTTTTCGAACTTATCATTCTGTTATAAATTTCAAAAAAATCATGTACCAAATAGTGTCAAAATTGACATAAATTAGTTTTTAAAACAAATATTATAATATTAATTGTTATTTAATTCCTAAAAATATAAGTATCTTCCAAATGACTTAGATAAGGATAGATATATTAATAATAAACAACTTGGGGTTCTATATAGTAAGTTTATTAACCATATAGTGTAAGAAAACAAAACGACACGGTAAAAGTTAAATTATTTAACTTAGAGTTAAATCTAATTGATAAGGTTAAAATAATAACCTAAACTTGTTAAATACTATTGGATGAAAGGATTGCGACACATACCCACCTTATCCTAGAAATAAATCAATTTGGAGCTATTTAAAACCGATCTTGACTTTATAATAAAATAATATATTTAGTTATTCCAAAGGTGCCCCTCCCCTCCCTTATAAAAGGGCACCTCCTCCCTCTCTTCCTCACACAACTTTAAGCCTTCAAGCTTGTCCAACCCCTGCCATTTTCTCCTATCCACTTCCCTAGAGACATCCTAGAGGTCCATGTCTTCTTCAAAGACCAATTTTAGTTCCTTATAAGGAGGTCTCAAAGAAGCAATTCAAAAAATATGTAATATCCATTACCGATCTTTTTCAATTTCTTTCTTATTCAACTTCTTATTCTTTAGTTGTTTCATAATAAAGTAATAACATCAGTATTTCTTATATAATAATATGTTATTATAAATATGTAACAACTCTAATTAACCTTCTATCCATCCAATGGAAAAAGGAAATCACCGCGCGTGCGTACGTACGGAATACCGTCTCCACGCCGTGGTGTAATCTATTTTCCACCACCACCATAATTGGATGGGTATAATGGTGTAATGAGTAACTATATATGATTATTATAAATTGATATTGATACTGAAATATTATACATACACTTCAACACAATTCCATGACCATGGGAAGGATATCATCGCTCGTGCGTACGTACGGACTACCGTCTCCACGACGCGATGAGATTCATTCTCCACATTAACCATTCATGAATGATTATAAAGTATATATAATAAGTACTAATAAAATATATTACATAATAATGATACTGGATTTATTTATATTTATATGTATGTCATCTACTCAATTCCATTCAATTCAATAAGGAAACAAAAACAGCGTTCATGCGTACGTACGGACTACCGTCTCAATGAACGGTGTATTTCATTTCATTTATCGATATTATATATATATATATATATATTCTGAATTTATATTATATATAAATCATGTTTTACATTCTGGATATAAGTAATCATGATCCAAGTAATCATATTAATAATTACAAGTTAAAAACACGAACGACCAATGAGACGATTTTACCCAAAACGCTACTTTAACATGAATTTACAAAAGAACGGGTAATATAAAGTGATAAGTGAACCATATATGATATAATAACAATTAATATGATTCTGGAATAAGTCAATAACATTATTTAAATCATTATACAGGAGGTTCGGACACTTACAAAGCAAGTCGGACCTAAGGTAAGGGAAATATCACAATCTCATTTTTATCCGAGATTGTTTATACTTTGGCATTTACTGGGGTGTATTTTATCATCCAAATCCATGTTTCCTCAATATTTAATATTATTTCCATTCACCTAAAATTGTTTAAATCCTATTTTACCCTTCGGTGAGTTTTTAGTAAAAGATATGAAAGAAATCTTTTGTCGTTTTTCGTACGAGGTACTTTTTGACTTTTCCGACAAAAGTACGAGAAGAATGATTTTTTAACTTATACGGCATGAATGGATTTTTAAAACAATATTTCAAAGAATATTCCTTTACAAGTTTTCATGTTTATTTTTAATCAACTTCTTTTAGTTTTTAATTGTATGACATATTAAGAAAGGAATAGTGTTTTTGATGAAGAAAGGATATTTTCCTCAAGAATGGAGTTCAAGTGTTTTATCAAAATTATTTTCCATCTAAGATAATAAAGGGTTCTGTTTTTACCCGTATTATTACATTGATTTGATTACGTTGTGATGGAATTATATTTTTATTAATTCCTTTATCTTATATGAATTGTTTTATGATGTCACGATGTTTAAGATTCCCATTTTTATTACATGGGTTATACTGTGATGAATGGTTTTCTGATTTTTTGGCACACATAAGAATGGTATCATTATGAGATGGGTGGGACCTATATCTCCCTCTAATGCATTGGGTAAAGATTTTATATCTCATGAGATAGACATGGTTGGAACGGTAGGATATACCAGTTCAGTGAAACCGGACTGGAACGAGGGTGGCTCGGTTCAGAAAGGGACTTTGTCCACTAAGATAGTCTTGGAAAGGGGTCTTGACAAACAAGAAATTATTCTCTATGATTATGTGTGTATGGCACAAAGTTTCATGTTTTAATTTATGATTATTGTGATTAAATTTCACTACCATGATTTATCCCATGTTATGAAATTATGATCTCTTTTGCAGGTTAAGATTTCCAAAAATTATGTGCTTGTGTATACGATGTGATTGATATTTCTTTTCTTTTACCCTTACTGATCATTTAAGATCACCCTCTTATGTTTTCTTTCCCCGAGGATATAAAGAAAGGTTTTAGGTATAAAAAAAGGAAGATCTTTATGGGAGATGTTGAAGATCTTTCACCAGGATTAGAATATTATATTCCGAGTTTCCAAAGACACTAAACTATTACGATCCTTGTGTGTGTGTTTTTGTTATGTACTAAGTATTCCGAAAATGTAATGTAATGTCCATGTAAGTCAGGATTCGTGTCTCTACACCAAGAGTAAGATATAAAATAAAATGATATTGGTATTTTTGGAATCTATTTTGAGGATAAATTATAGTGATATAGTTTAATCAGGGTCTAGTCTATGTTGATATTGGATATATGGAGTTATTTATGGAAAAAATTGTTTTAGAAGTGGACTACAAGGATTAATGAATATGAATCATCTGGATTTTTTGAATCCCGAGGAACAAAACATTTTCATCGAGATTACATTCCATATAAGACCCATTCTTCAAAAGATCGATTTTTAGGAAAATGTTACGGGTCACATGGAACGTGAACCTATATCACATCATATAACCCTTTTTTGTATTTCTTGGGATTTAAATTGGAATGTAAATTGACATGAGAAAAACTAAATTACCAAGTGTCACACCATTTACATATACATAGACATTTCATGGTGTGCACAGGCTGATACATGGACTAACCACTATAAATAGACATAACAATGAGAAAGGTTATGGAGACCATGTGACTCAACATACAGTGTACATTTATACTCCATGTATATGGATAATAAATTGTGTGTGAGGCTATTCCATATGAACATATCTTGGGATAGCTGGACATACCATGCATCACCTAGTACATGTCATATACCCCCATCAAGAGACATTTTGGATCTTTATTTATATTTTTGTACTAAATAGTTTAAGTGGGTTCCATTAATATATTACCTTGAATGTACATTATGGAATTACATCCACATCACATTATTTTGGTCCCTCTAGAGGCCATGTATTTGATAGATTTATTGTATCTCTACATGAGAATATATTGGGATCCTCTATCATCCTTTATTCCCTAGGTGAGGATTGTCAAATTGGAATGACCTCCCGATTTATAGTGTCAATCCTCCATCTAGAAAAACATTTTGGTGGGGTTTGAAGTATCATTATAATACAATCATATACATAGAATGTTGATCCAGATTTGGTTCTGGGTGTCCCCCAGTGGTTCTAGGTGTCAACCTATATCTGTGTATTAAGTTGTCATGGTCTTGTGAGAATTCAATTGGGTGGGACCCAATGATCTATACATATTTTTCATGTATTTGATGATGGAATAGATCATGGAATGGATAAATTTTTTATGATAAATGTTTCAAGAATAATCATGTGGCTAAAAGTTGGTTATGAAAACCTAGTGGCTTGGTGAATTTCTAAAGTATATCACTGTGTTTATGTTATAAATTGATTATTATATATTTTTTTGATATGGCTATACTTGTTACATAGTGTTTAGTACTTTCTAGGTTTCCTTCTAAGTATTGTTATACACAACCATTTATGGGATTTTCCCTTGCGTGTCATGGTTTGTGTAGATAATGATCCATTTGATGGTGTCATGGGAGGAAAATGAAATGGTGGTTTATATCCAGTTCTTGAAAGACCATGGTTTTTTATCTAGATCAATCATTTGAATTACTACTTTCCCTTGGATCGGTTTAGACTATGTTTTTTGTTGTTTTTTTTGGGCTTGTATTTGATCCGTTTTCAACTTTTATGACATTAAATTTGTACTTTGTTGCAGGATTTAGTTGTATGAATGCATGGTTTTAGTTGTATTACATTTCATCATTGAATGGTTTTGGATATTTGTGTGCCTGTGTGTACATGTACATTATACAAATTCCTTCCATCTGTGGGGTATTCCTACTCACGGTTGGTCTCTAGCACCTGGACTATTAGAGGCGGGCTTAGGGTAGTCACAGGTTGGACCTAGATAGTTCAGTTCATGATATAGTTCAATCAGAGTTGACGGTTCTCCCTTTGGATCAGAGGTTGTGAGATATGTGGGTGGGGGGGTTAAATGATTTTATTGTTTTGAATTTGTATTTCAGACCAGGGAATCTATTATTAGTGTGTTGGTTGACGTATCCATACACATGGACTCTGATCACATTCCTTTTGACACGTTACATGTATATATTAGTTGCATGAATTTTTTTTCTAAATTATCCACATAGTAAAGGTTATGTTTTATACATCCTTCTTTATCCAACTCAACAGATATATAATTTTCACCATTGTGTGTCTTATTTTTTTTTGAATGCCTCAACACAGGGTTCCATATAATGTTCTTTTACATGATCGTTGGGATGATCATCCTAGTGACGAGGCTTCCGTACAGGGTCATATATCAATGATATCACGTCTGAGAGGTTTACCATCTATCTAAACACATGTTAATCCATAGAGAGTGATGTAATTACGATACTAGGATACACGTAGGTTGAAATCATTTCATTATTTTCATAGTAATCTATCTTTCATGTTTTTGATTGAGGTACATAACTATATACTTGATGACTGGATTGACGAAGTCACTTTTGTTTTACACCATGTGAGGAAGCCTATAATGTTTATGGTAGTCCTCATGGTGGAAAGTATTTAGGGCTCTGTTGGGTGATGGTGAAGCTTGGTTGCTCAGTCACATGATAAGAATACTCCCACGTGGATATTCTTTGAGTGTCTATTAAGGGAGTAGTTTTATCCAACAATGTTGTGATTGGTATTAATATAGGAGAATCATCATATGAAATAGGGGAGTATGATCATGGAAGAGTACTAAATAAGGATTATTTATCTCTATCATTACTCCACTCATATTGTACGATATCATTTCGTCAGATCTCACGACTTTGAGAAAGACTTGTGTTGGGATATTAGGGATTTATTCATATCTTTGTACCTTACCACCTATACTTGAGTTCTTGAATGAGTCTTGTTGGTAGAGATATTTCTAGAATATAAGACACTTATAGTGGGAGCTAGTAGTTAGAACCCATATCTATGATGTAGGTATCCAATGATAGACACATGGATCCAAACGTGTCATACACTTTATGAGGTGATACTATGACATAATTTCATTGATGCATGGATCAAAGGGTGGATCAAATCAGCTGATGGATATGATTTCTTTCCCTTGAAATGGTCAGGGACATAAAGATCAAGATTGGATGACCAATTGTACAACTGATAATGAGATGTTTGAGAGACAACTAAGATAGAGATATAGGAAGGAGAGGGGCGATTCACATATTGGATGATGGCGAATATGGGAAGATAGTGTAGTAAGAGGTGGTAAAAGGGTCAACCTATTACCCCCACCACTTCTAGGTTGTCTGTGCCAGGCCTAGGGAGCTGGTGGATAGGGATGAGGCTAGCTGCAGTTTATAGTGGCTTATGATCCCGAAGCTCCAGATATGATACAAGGTATTATATGTTTATTTTATAAATTATTTTCAGTAATAATAGATATTGGTTCTATTCATTCACTCCATTACATTTCTCTAGTTTCAGATATATATATATATATATTTTAGTTGATCCTCTGGCAAGACCATTGAAGTTGGAGCCTCTGATAGGTGGTGACTCCGCATATTGAAACTTGTGTTCAAGGTGAAATCTCATGCTTATAAGTGATAGTTTTGTTGGGGTTTTATTTGAAGTTGCAATGATTACATATGAATTAATATTAGGAATGGAACAATTTTCTACAATTCATGCATATATTAACTTCTTTAGGCCGAGAGTGTGGTGTTTCTAAAGTTACATAACAATGTTTTCCTTTGTGGGTGACAAGGAAACCCTAGTAGAGCAAGATGATATTATGCATAGGAGAGTGCATATGATTACTCAGTCATTGGATAACATGACTTTTAATGTAGTGGATGATTTGGGTGATCATTTTCTTGTAGTGGTAGTAGAGTATGAGGACGTCTTTCTTAAGGATGTACTAGGTTTACCTCCCCATTGAAAAATGGACATCTAATTCAACATTCATCCAAACATGGAATTGATATCTACACAAACATATTAATTATATCCCTAATAATTTTGAGATATGAGAGTGTAGTTGGAAGACATGTAGAAGAAAGGATTTGGGTGACCCAGTTGTTTCTCCCTAGGTGAACCTAGTTTTGTTTTCCAAGAATGCAGACTAGGGACTAATGTTAGGTATGAATTAACAAATCATAAATAATGTGACTATAAAGAATATGTATCCACTAAATAAGGTTGAAAAAACATCAGATCAGTGAATATGAGGTGATGTTTCTAAAAGATTGACCTTAGATCAGGCTATCCTCAGTTTCTAGTGTAGGATGAGGATATACCAAAGTTGAAATTAAGAGGTTGATGTGGTTACTATGATTACATGGTGATTTCTTTAATCATGAAGAGAGCATATAAGTATTCATAGGACTCATTAAATGGTTCTTTTCACTATTCTTAGAAAAATGTTTGGTGGTCTTCATAAATGATATCCATATGTATTTAGCAACCAAGGAGGAGAAAATTGGACACTTGGGGACAGACCTAGAAAAACTCGGATAACACCCTATTTTGTAGAATATCACCAAGATCCATTTTTGAAATCAATATTTCCAATTTATGGGTAACGTTATCTCAGAGGATGGAGTTGCAGTGAGTCTAGAAAAGATTGAGGTAGTGATTTCTTGGATGCCTCCCAAGAGTTTTATTAAGGGGCTAAGTTTCCTTGGGTTGAATTGGTAATATCATAGATTTGTATGCAATGTTTCCACAGTGGACTCAATTTTGACGTCATTTAATCTAAAAGGGAAACCATTCATGTAGATGGGGATGTTATAGTAATTCTTTTAGAAGATGAGGTAGAGGTAGAAGAGTCCTCCCATATTGACATTTCTCGTGGTGGGTGTCGAGTACGTAGTATTCTTGGATATATTTGGTACCAGAATTAGTTTTATTTTTATGAAGATGTAGGTAATCATTTCCTACGTTTCACGCTAGTTGTAACCACATTAACCGAACTGCATGACGCACAATCGTTAGTTATTAGTGTTAGTATTTGTATTTAATATGTGGTGACACTAACTCATAGGAGGGAAGATAATTATTTACTCAAACTAGAAAAGAATTATTTATATATTATCACATACAGATATTAACATGAGATATAGGTGATGTATTGAGTTTTTCCAATAAAATGATTTTGAAAATATCTATAATTTTTTTTGAAGTGGAAAATGGTTTTATATTATATTAGTAAGATATCATGTTCTTCGTTTTTTGTAGAGATATTTGAAAATTTTTACTCATTACAATTTTTCGTGGAAGGATACCATGGTGCTTCATATCTTATATTGATGGTTACTACCGCTAAAATATTACATCATGTTAGGTATTATCAAAAATGAGATGCCAACAGTGAGGACATATGTGCTCATATATCCACTGGAAATTCTCTTGACTAATATTATGATAGAGTGTAGAACTCTATCCTTTTCATAGGATGAACGATAGATCCATTGAGTTTGTGGGAGGAGGTGTTGTGGGAGTTTCATAAATCCCCATTTTCGGTACATCAAGTAATGAAAAAGATATAGCAGGACCTTCAACGTCTATTTTTCTGGCCAAAAATTATGAAGGGAGTTTTATATTTTCTATCTTGATTCTTGACCTGTCTGTAGGTGAAGGTAGAGCACCAGCTTCCACCTATATCAACTCATTCCCTTAACATGCCAGTGTATAATTGGGATACGATTTATATGGACTTCATGATAGGCTTACCACAGACAGCAAGGGGACATGATTCCATATGAGTGATCTTAAAATGACTCACCAATTTGGACAACATCCTATCCATTTGAGAAAATATAGTAGTAGATATCTTTGGAAATTTATATGCATAAGATATTGTTTGAGTTCATTGAGTTATATCAATGGTCATATCTAACCATGATTCTCGAATCCAATCTCACTTGTGGAGGGGATTAAAGGATTACTTCGGGACACAATTATTCTTGATTATGATGTTGGACCCATAGAATGATGTCTATACTAAGCATCTCATACATTTCATTCAAGAAATACAATAGTCCTGCATTTTGGACATCCGCTGGAGTGGGGTGGATCACCTACCCGTGGTGGAGTATTCCTACAAAAATAGTTATCATTCCAATATTGGTAAGGAACCATTTGGTGATTATTTAGGTGACCCTACAAGACACCACATTTTTGAATGATCATGGTGATTCATTTATCATGGTCCTGGAGATGAAGTGAGATACTATAGATAAGTTGAAAATCATGTGGGAGAAGATGAATACATCATAGTGCATTCAGAAGACTTACACAGACTAAGATGAAGAAATATAGTATTTGAGGAGGGAGACCATATGATCTTGAGAGTATCACCCAAATGTGTATTTATGATATTCTTCAATAGAAAAAAAGTTATATATGAGGTTAAATTTTCCTATTTAAATATATCATAGAGGTAGTGAGTTGGCATACCACACATATATACCACTTTAACTAGACGAGGTACACGATGTAATCTATGTGTCATAGATGAGGAGGTACATGAATAACCCATCACACATTATTGAATGAGGTAAGCTGGACATAATGGATAGAGCTACTATTGCAGTTTCCTTAGTGGAGATCATGGATCGCACTGATCTGATCATTCATGGGAATTTGATTCCTCTTGTGTGTGTATATTAGTAGCACAATAATCATCAATAGATATCCTAAGAGTGTGATAATGAGATGATATCCTAGTAAACTCATCTAATTGAGAGTAGTTTTCTATTTATGGGATGAAAATAAATTATTTGAAGATAATTTAATGTCTTATATTTTCCACATAATACATTTGGATATTATATGGATTATTTTCGACATCAAAAAATATGACAGCATGATATTCCAAGGTTTAGTGTTCCCAGAATAAAATTTAAAAATATATTAAATAACATCCACAAAAATGTTTCCTAATATACTGAATAACTCAAAAAAATGGGGCCCATATTTCAAATCAGAGTGCACCATTCAGTTCATAATAAACAATTTATCCTAGTCGTGACATAATCATTATCAGAACGTTACATTTGTGAAAACATTGTCCCAGGAATAGGAATAAATATACATCCTAGGGGAACACCATTTACTTACATACTGACACAGATTTGAATATAAGGGATGATACACAAAAATGACCAACATACACAGACATGGCTAGGCATCATAGGAAGTCTATCAGGTGTCCCTACACATCATTTAATTCTTCTACAAGTTGTGTATATAAAGACTACATGCATTGTGATTCTCATCTACACTGGTATATGTGAGGAAAACTATACACGCCATGTACCCATGTTACACACCCTATACCCACTTCAAAAGTGCTTGATGTTTTGGGTTTAGTTATTTAGGACTGGTTTATGCTGAGAGGCTTCCTATGGAAATTTAATTTAAAGTAATAGTATGAAATTACATCAACATGAAAACGTTGTGATCTAATGTAGAGGCTATGTATAAAATATAGTTTTAGTATCCCTCTATGAGACTAGAGTGTGATCCTCTATTACCATTTTTTCTATATGCAGGGTTTGTGGAATTGGAATGAACTCTTTGAGTAGGGAATTGATCCTCCACACAGATGGATGTATAAGTAGTGTTGGTTATATCATTGACATACACTCCCCTACATAGAAGGTTTATCCATATTGGGATCATAGTATCCCACAATGGTTCTGGGTATGACCCCCTATCTATGTATCAGGGACATCATTGATATATTATATTTCAATTTTGAAGGTCCTAATGATATAGTCATTTTTTCTATGTGTTTATGATGATGGCATGACATGTGGTGCATATTTTCTTAGAAAAAGTGTTACTTTGAGAAGATTCTTATGAATTATTGGTGGTTTTGATCACATAGTGGAATTTTGTATTTCATGATCATATTTAGATTTTTCTGTAATAAAATTATTATATATATATATATTTTTGTGCTACATATACCTCATGATTCATGTTTACTGTTTTTGTGGTGGTCTAATGAGTGTTATTATACTAAACCATGAAAGGTATCTTCCCACATATTTTGTTTCTTGTGTAGATGAATACCTATTTGATGGTGTCCTGGGAGGATAAGGAGTGGATGGAGTGTAGCTATATCTTAACAGATCGAGGTTTTTTATTTGGAGAATTAATTTGACTTATTCCTCACCCTTGGAGTAGTTTGGACTATTTTTTATATTTTTTGGTTGGGATTGTATTCATACCGTTTTTCAACATTCAGTACATTACTGGTGTACTATTTTGTGAAATCATTGATGCATACATGCAAGGTTTTAGTTTTTTTATATTTCACCATTATATGGTCTTGAAGCTGTGTGTGTTTGTGTGTGTTTGTGTGTATGTAATTTAGGCTAATCCCTCCAATATTTGGTATATTCCTACATGAAACTTATTTCTAGGCGCATGCCTATTAGAGGTGGGCTTTTGTAGTCATGGGTTAGACCTTAGTGGATCATGTCATGATACAAAAGATCTCACTAAACTCCTTCTTATTGAAGATGATGAATGGGATAATCATCAATCATAACCATTAGTTATTTAGAAGATGAATAAAAAACTAGTCTACTAAAACTCTTTATGATTTATAGTCAAGGGAATCAGAAGAGTTACACCTTAGATAAATTAGTTTATAACCTCATATATATTTATTTATGAAAAGTTAATTCCACACATCTTCCATTTTCATGGGGGGAAACCAATAAATAACCACCCTGAAAATCGAAGGACCCATAACTACATCACACTGGGATATTACATGACCAAATACATGATCATCTCTTTCCAAAAAAACAAACTTTGATAGATTCAAAATTTTTGTATTTATTATTAATAACTCCCAAATAATCATGATTATGCAGTACATAGTCCTCCTAATATATGAGGTACACAAGGATATCATTGATGAAAACAACTATAAAACGATCCAAAAGTAATCAAATAAGTATATTCATCAAATCCTTGAACATTGATGCAGAGTTTTTTACACTAAAAATGTAAAAATTAATATCTAATTTACATAACAACAACATAAGGGTGATTTCATTATATCCACATATTTTACCTACATATGATTATAAAAAATCAGAAAAATTCATTGTGAACCAACTATCTCATTTCCTTTTATTGAATAAATCATAATCCTTTGATTATGATGGTGGTTGTGCATTAGAACCTCTTTTAGTCAATTATTATTGATATAGATATAAATAATTACGTTGGACATCTTTAAAAACAAAATTAAAAAACCTCAAGCTAACATGATCATCCCAAAAAAATCTCATAGAAAAAGATCATCAATATTTTCATGGAGCTTTCATAACTCTGAGGGTTCAATACTATGTGAATACATTAAGATCAGTGATGTTCCATGTAAAATATCTTTTTTAAACTCAATATCTATTGAGTGGTGTACCATAAACATCCATAGGGAATATATCAGAGTATTCATCCAAAAATGATGGAATATAAATCCACTAAACCAATAATAAACTTATTATAACATTAGTCATTAAGAAATGAATGAATAAGAAAAGCATCTGACCCATCGAAGGGTCATGCTCATAAACTAACACTTAATTCTCTCCATCATCATCACAAAAGAAATATTATTATCTAAAATGGATATGTATTTGTGATTTTTTAACTTTATACAGTCGGTGTCAAGGATGATGTCATATGGTTGTATAAATATATATATAATGTCTTCTCAAGGGTGGTGCTTCCCCATAACTAAAACACTGTGCATATAAAAATAATATAAATTAACTCATTCTATATTTATTGATGTCAATTCCATGGTAATTGGAAGCCTCTCTACCTTATTTCCAAAATATTGGACTATGTTAGGTGGTGTGACAAATTTTGTAACTGCTACATCAAATAATGAACATAATGAAGTCGAAAATAGTAAAACAATACAATTAATGAAAACTAGATCAACAAGATTTGATAGAATCATTAGAATTAGTTGGCCAATACTTAATCTAAGTTCTATCTATCCCTTATAAAAACTAAATCCATGGCCACACTCTTATATATAATTGAATGGTTCTTCTTGACAATGTCTTTTTAATACCCCAATTTCTCTATGATAATACAGTGTTGAAGCACCCTGTATCTACTACTATGGATGAAACATCCTAAATATAGGAACCTAAAGATTAACTCCTATGACATGTTTCCTCCTTATAATGCTTTGTAACTATTACTACATATGACCATTTCCTTTATATGAAAATATTACATCCTATAGAGATCCTAATAGCATCCATCCCCATGTAAATGATATGATGATGATTGTGAAACACCATAGTGTATTTAAAAGATCTTCACCTGGATAAACTCTGAACACCAGAACACAACTATACTATATGAAGAATCCTAATGAATCACCTATAATTAGGAACCAATCCCCTCTTAAATCATTTTAATAATCACTTTTATCACTAGTACCTTAAGGATAATCTATAAAAAGAATTGTGTGATAAAACACTAGATATATATGTGAAATGAATCCTCAAAATCAAAACCATGGTATCCTATTATAAAAATTATTCCATAGAATAATAGAGAAGGGTGTAAATATGGATCATGATCCTCTAAATGTTAGAACACCATTATAAATGGAAAATCATCTCATGATGACTAACAACCATTGTCTCCAAAGACTGAAACCCATCTCAGAACTAGTATCCGAACATCTCCATAGAGATTTTTGACTCTTCAAAAATCCCCAAGGAAAAATATCCACCACAAACACACTATTACAAAGAGAATTATCAACTCTATTGAAACTCATATCTCCATACATGCATGGATCAAGAAAAAAGGTTGTCTCTATGACATCTGAATAGTACACTATCAATGAGCCTGAAAAAGGATCCCACAAAGTTCAAAATAAAATAAATATTAAACAAAATGTGTGTCCACATCGACGTATCATTATCAACCAATACTCTGCAATGATTTATTTTTATAATATAGTGAATATCTTTATGAATAAATTAATGATGACATTCAGCAAAATCCATTCTTGAATAATATTGAATTAATAGTCCCTCCGAAACACAGAATTATGGAAATATAATAATAACTAATTATTTATTAATTCAATGATAAATCTAATCCTAATTTCTACCCATTTCATGAACATGTGTAATGATGAATGATGAAAACTAATTTTATAGTACCAACCCCATAACTAGTATAAATTATATTTTAGGCTCATTAAACATAAATTCTCATACAATGGATCATAGAGGGACCTAAATTAAATAATTTAATCATGTATCCACTTTTTAAATTTCTAATAAATATCATATGGATCATTTTCCCTACAAACCCATGAAGTTCACAGTAGTGTTGACTATAGCTCTCTATCAATTACCAAAACTAAACATTGATATAACATTATCATAATACCCTCTCCCTAAATATAACATTCCTAGTCTAGTAATGAGATATGTAAGATAATAATTCCCATAACCCACCTCCAATAGGAAATATGATGGAGGAATCATGTGAGAGTATATAATACACACCAATTGGAGATATTACCGAACAAGATTTGAGATGAAAATATAAAAGGTAGAAACACCCAAACTTACCTTCTCATAATAAATGGAATTGAAATTCAAAAACAATAATTTAATATCATACATAAAAATAAATATAAATGAATCTATATGTACCAATTGAATATTGTAGTCAATATATTCAAAGGAAAAAAAAGTCCTAAAGAACCATGATCTAGAAATGTCCTACCTAGTCAGTAATGTTCTATTGGTGACTTGGAAAAACAATTTATATTTCCAAAAAAGTGATCAAAAAATTTATGCTCAGTAGTATCATACCTTGAGCCTCCAATGAAAAATATAACAAAATTATGATAAATCCTAGTGAAAAAAAGTGAAGATAACTCAACACCAAAAATGATATGTTAATTACACTACCCCAAAATGGCTCTCTAACACCATGTATCATATATATGTTACACAATAAAAATAATATCAAAATAAGGTACTAAACCACTACTTCCCATTTGTGTTACACTGTACTCTAACATCGCTTGTCATAGAAAAACTTTATCATCACGTAAGCATGATCAAACAAACCAAGACTACTTTATCATAACATGTATCCCATGTATAAAATTACCTCATAATAAAATACCCTTCTTTACATGAATCAAATCATTTAATAAACACATTCCACACTTACAAATAGTAATGGACTTGCTTCCAGGAGGCACCATAAGCTATATGTTGTTTATTATTCCTCAATCCACCACACAACATAGTCATGAAACCTATAATAATCCATGGGAAAATATATTAAGAGAGACACATCAATTATCCCTCAAGACACATACATGATAATGTTAACCAGTCTTCACATAATAATATAATACTACCCAGATAATAGAATGAGGGAATGGGGGAGGTGGTTGTTAGTCATTAATTACTCGCTAATATGGTTTTTTTGGAAAACATCCTCAGATTCCATTTGGATTCATTTAAAATTGAAATATAAGTGGGGTAGTGTATAAAAAACAATGGACACCATATAGAGCATAACCACAATATGAACATTATCCTAGTTTTAGGATAAAATACAAATATAATCTCTTAAAAACCTGAATCCCAATACTAAAAACTAGAAACCCGATAATAAAAAAATATATCAAGGAGTTTTATTTAATTAATTTATTACTTTTAATATTTAATTTTACCTAATGTAATTCATTGGATATTAATTAATATTATTTGACTAATATTTCAAAAACCACCATGTGATGTCTCTTCCCTTCATCCATAATCCAACTGATTCCATATTTTTGGATGTTTATCAAAATGTATAGTATCCCAACAAGAATAGTGACTTTTGGTTATGATTTACTATTTTAATTTCCATTAGATTGTTATGGGTACTCTAGGAACCACCAATAAAAATCATCCAAAATATTCATAAACAAGAACAACCGACTACCTCAAAGTATGGGAGAATGAATTTACGTTAATAATAAACTCAATAATTTTCCCTTTAATGTAATTAATTATAAGAAAATAATCCATGGTTTTAGCCCCAAAATGGGAAATCCAATCTTTAATATATTCAATCAATACCTGTCCCATCCATGAAACAGCCATGTATATCACCAAAAATCACCCAATCTCATGAAAAGATGCTTCCACAAACATTTTCCTTTCTATACACATTTATTTTCAAACACACATATATCCCATGAAAATATACATAATTCTAGATACCAATTTTGATTATTACATACCCTATATATAATTATAGTATATAATGATATACTCTATTCGCTGATATATTCTCTTTAACTCTTCATTTGGGGCCTTCTCCGGTGTGGTGTGACCAAGTTACTTAATAGATTAGAGGTCATGGGGACAAAAATCACAAATTCTCAAGACATTATGTATACTAGAGGCCTTATGTATCAAAGGACTATGATTTCTTCATTTACCTATGACCCAATGGCCCAAATTAGTTCCTTATATCCTAAAATAGGGTGAATACATATGGTGCTACAGAAATTACGACAATAACATCTATAATAATATCTAGCGTACCTACTTCTAAAACATTTATAATGACTCAAAATTTCTACCCATCCCAAAATTGAATATGTTCCTTATAGATTTTAGATAATGGGATTTACCACATAGTAACCAACCGGACATTCATATAGAGACAACAACATACACTATTAAAGTCTCTAAATTATTTAAAAATTATTTCAAGATGAAATTCTAGTTTGAATAATATCTAATTAATTATAATTCCATTAACATAATTATTTATTGTTATCAAAATAAAAACATTTATAGACCCATGTTGTTTAACAAATTCAATTAATATACTGATGAACAGCTTCAATAAAACTTTCATAGGGAAATATTTTTTTTACATTAGTGTATAAGAATCAGTGTATTCAATAAATATGACAAATTCATTATTTTTCCAAGAACCTTATCAACATTATATTCGTATCGATTTCCACCAAATTTACATGATAAATAAAATAAGAAACATCTTTATAATCAAATCAGGAAAATAGATAAGACACAATCAAAGAAAATAAGAGGAAAACATTATCATGGTGGAAACACAAGCAATCACTACAACAATAAACCATTTATTTATTTTAATTTAGATAACAATTGTTATGTTTAATTTTAATATCCACCTAAAAGATAATGATTGACCTCCTTATGATTAGACCTGAATTAAAATGTGATGCAATGAATCCCCAAAAATAATGTTTTCAATATTCTTCAAACATGATTTGGAAAACAATGAAAATAATTGATCACCTATACTTTTATGGAAACTACACCCCTCCAAGGATAAAAAAAGAAATGTAACATGATGAGAAAAAATAAGTTCACCATATAGAGTATATAATGAGATAATAGGAAGAAATAAAACTATTCAAATATAAATCCATAATAGAATGATGGAAACCTCTCCTCAGTTTACCATGAATTGACCATAGGATGATGGGGATAAATATATTTCAAAAGGGATATAAAAATAATTGAATATTTACCTCATAAATAATATAGTTATAGGGGAATGAGAGGGTACCATATAAAAATTTGGTAAAGATTATTTTTATAGGAACACAAACATACAAATATTTATGTCATTGGTGGGTTATTCTTTTCATAAATGGATGATGTTATAGTACTCTTAAAAAAACACATCAAACAAATCTACCCAAACATGAGCAATTCATGTATTTATCTTCAAGTAAATTTCATGATTTTCTAGGGATATAATCATAGACGATATTCCTCTACTGATTATAATTTTGAGTCAATTGTTCACATTAAAAATTTAAAGCTATAAATTTCCATTACAAGGCCATGAATTCCTATTTGGAACGAAATTTAATTTTTCATGTCCTTAATATAGTTAATATTATGATATTTACCTTATTCAATATTCATGTCCCCCAACACCACTAATCTAGATATACTATTCTTTCAAGAACCCATAACATTGGATGTATTAAAAATAATAGTCTAGATACATATAAGACATTTTTCAATTATTTAAATAGATTTATCATTGATTGTATACCACCAATTAATGGTAAATAAATAAGATCATTGAAAAATATACTTCAAATAATTATATAGGGATAATATGTTATTGTTTACAGATTTATGTGATACCAATACATTGATGTTTTTTTTATTTATGAGCTATATTTTGGAAAGGTGCCTAGCTTAATTTTTCTTGGCATTTTAATATGAAATCCTTAATTAGTCATGGTTGGTGAAACATAACATGATACACTTAAACGTTTTTTATATTTCAATTTTTTTTTATAAATTATATGATAAATTCTATAAATTCTATAAATACATTTTTGAGGTAAACATTTATAGCCATGCATTTTACGATAATGTAATTTTAGTTGATCATGATAAGGTTAAGGAATTGATGTTTTTGGAACACCTAGTAATATACTTCAAGTTACGGGTTTTCAGTAATTTGATTGATATTAATGTGGAATTAGTAAATATTTTGTAATGTTTTCTACTCCCCAGAAAACCATGAATTATAAGGGGTTAGTTTTATTTAATATGGGTAGTTCATTGGGGAATTTTAGGTGTTAATCAAGAGATATAATTTATAGTCAATTTTTATTCTAAAAAATTAAAGTGTTAGTTAGAAAGTATTTTTTTCATGTTCATAGTTTATTTGGGGTTTGTTTTTATTCATGGATGTAACATTGTGTTTTATAGGTCTAGGATGTTTGGAATTTATATTATTTACAGATCATTAAATTCTGAATTTAGTTTCATATTAGTGTAATCTCCATAAAAGGTATAAAATGTTGTTTTTGTACCTTAAAAAATTTACATTGATCTTATGTATCCATATAGAAAGGTATATTATGTTAATAATTATTTATGTATTCTCATTTTTTAGAGATATAAATAAGATTATTATATATTATTTGAGTTTATTTATAGTAAATATTTTCTTTCATTGATCTATGAAACATTTTTTAGTGTTTACAATAATCCATGATAGTCACTATTGAGTTTGGGTAAATTGGTTAGATGAATCTTGCGAGACATAGTTTTTCAAAAGAGATTATGGAAAATTTTAATTTGATTCAAAAGATGTTAATTTAACCACAGATCTAGAACACATATTTTTTTGATCATAGATGATGAAAAATGATCTTTATTTTTAGAGTTTATAAATTCATGAATGTTCATCTTAGTTTCAGATAATCATAGATTGTCCAAAGTGGGAAATTATGTAGGAAATATTTGATAACTTTTTTTAACAATGAAATTATTAGTGAAGTGACTTATTATTTTTAATTTATGGAAATATATAATACGAATACTGAAATTTTTATTATTACCCAATTGAATTAGAATTTTTCATTTCAAACCCATAGATTAATGTAGGATACATTAAATTTGTACCTTGATATCTCTTATATAGAGAACATGATTTGGTTCTTGAAACATGGAGATTTGATTTTGATAAGATAGAGTATACCATTTGATTTCATGTTATGGTGACATGGAATGATATTGGAAGTACTGAGACATTGATCCATTTACATTTTTTTTTTGAAAATCAAAATAGAACCTACAATAACATATATTTTACTTGAATTTATATTCTTTTTAATTTATTTGAGACAAAAAAATTGAGTGAACTTAAATTATTTGAAATGATGTTTATGATTATGTACACAAACATATAGTAACCTAATGATTCCTGAATAATTCTATTTTTGTAATGATAGAGAACTGAGGAAAAGATTAAAAATATAATCAGAAGATAAAATGATTTACAATATATTTAAGAAGATGGTTGTCACTTCTTATAATATCATTGATCATACAACTAATATTGAATGAATATTTTTATTGTAGATTGTTATATAAATATAAAAAATTTAATTATGGGATATGAAATTAAATATATTGTAAAAGTTTTGTATGTGAGATCTGTTGCTGGTTGTTTTTGAATCTTTAAATATCTTATTCTTGAGTGTGATTCAAAATATAGTTTTCATTTCATTTATAGTGTATATTATTTCAGAATAATCATGTGATTATTTCATTTTAAATTCTTTATATTTTATATTTCCTTGCTTCCAATGATTGTGTAGATGATAGTAGGGTTCATGGAATAAGGTTTTTTGATCATAGTGTTGCGGGGAACCAAGGCTGGAAGCATGGTCTTTCTAAAGGGTTTCTAATGAGTGTTATCAGATAATAATATTTATTCCGAAAATAATGTTGAAGGATTACCTAGTAATTAAATTACATCGTTTTAAATGAAACTCATGTATATAGATGATAATAAGGGAATATCTAGATTTAGGTAAAATTCAACATTTCTTTTTTATGTTAATGATAATACAAATATTATGTGAAATTGTTTTCCATTTTTTATAATATCTGTCATAGGTTTACATTGTTTATTAATTAGTATATTTTGAATAATTTTTCATTAGTAATTTATTACAACTTATATTATTATTTATTTCTCCACTATAAATACTATATTTTTAACTCTTCCAATTTCTACAACTTTGGCCTCAATTTTATTGATTGATGAATTAAATTTCATTCACTTATTCTAATGATTATGTTTATAGGAATTTCATAACTACTGGAAAAAGAGTTTTGTTGTGGGATTGAAAAATATATGTTTATTTTCATAAAATAATTCACAATTATTTTAACTTTTCTATAATTATAAATCTTATAAAAATTTTCATATCAGATATAAATATATTTTTTGAAAAAATTATTTTTTAATTTCCTTCCACAAAAATGTTGTATAGAGAGGTTAATTATTTTTATTTATGAATGGTATTCTAGATAGAAATATGGATAATTTAAACCCTAGTACACCAAAAATAATTTATGAAGAAAATTATTAATATTTATTCCATCAGATGAATAACATTGATATCATGTTTAACTTGGATCATTTTATTTTAACGAAAAAAATTATAGAATTTGATAGAAGGTAATATCTAATTTTTCCCATGATTAAAAATTGAATTACCACATGAATTATATACATATAAAAATGATTCAATGTTTTATGGATTTTAAAATTAACATTAAAATATATTCATTTAAAAATGATAATGTAATTTAGATGAATCTATAAATCACTCACATTAGAACTATTGATGTGCATGATACTCGGAGATCTATATGGTGATTTTACAACCATGTTTTGTATTTTTTCACCAATAAAATTAGTACAATAATATTTTAATGATTTAAATAAAATAAAGGAAAAAATCTCATGTTGTGAATGAATCATCATATTATAAACTAGTGGATAAAATAATTTATATTATTTAGGATGGAATCTATAATTTCTTATATACCTATGATATCATAAGTTAATTTATATTTGATTTCCAAATATATGAAATTTCATGAGGTTTTTAGCCACAAATTTAAATGTGTTTTGGATAAGAAGATGATTATTCTAGATAATAGAACACTTTTATAGGGGATATTATTTCATACTATATGTATCCCTTAAATATTTTTCATGTATTTTGGAATAAGTACTAAATAATTGTATGAGATTCATTACCCCCATTCTAATAATCTGGTAAAAACATGAAATGGTGTAAACATAAATATATAAAATAATTTCTCAATATTTCACATATTAATTATTAATTTTAGGGTTTATATATATAGTTGTTCACTCTATAGTCTACCACAGTCCATTTAGGTGTAGTGTTAAGACATACATTTTGATGAATAAGGAATCAAAACACACATAGTTCATGGACAAATAAAGAAAAATGTTTAAACATTAATGATTCTATTACAAAAAACTTCAACTAGGTTAACATCATTCAATATTTTAAAATAGAAAAAATTGTTTTTACAAATAGTAATTATGATACGTATGAATAACAAATCCATTTTAGTTCATTTTATTTGTTAGTAACTAAATGATATAATGTATGGAAGGTTATTACACCCATTAAGATACCCACAGAGATTGATATTTACTCCCCTTATTTTTTGGATACTATATTAGGAAGGGAGACCAGAAAATATTGAAATTACACAAAATATGATTCACAAAAATGGTACCTACGGTGTATATATATCTACTGATGTAATTTTAGTAAACAATATTTGAATATATACCAGAGGTAAAAAAATGGATAATGGGTCATCATACACTAGACACATAAGGTGAAGTTGTACATTATAATTCTCTATTCACATGAGTGAATGATAGTTTTGATTATGTTAGTATTAGTGCTCATATATGTTATTTACATATCCTGGTAAATAGGAATAAAATACCACTTACGTAAATGTGTATAGATTAAATTCCATAATAAAGAATAGTCCTCATAGTTTAGTGATTTGTGTTGAGGATTTTTTTATATAGTTTAGAGTCATGCATATAGTATTATATATTCTCAAAATTAATGTAGTTGTGTCTGATTCATCCTAATAATAAGATCAATTAAAATCATTTTCCCCAAGAGTATTACCTGGTGTGTGAGACTATAGGTAAAATAATTAGTTATTGTTGATAACCCAAAATTGAATATTGGAAAACTCAAAAAGAGAGAAAACCATAATATGGTTATTATTAAAACAGAAAAAGAAAAGTAAAATGAAGGAGCATATGATCACGCAGATTTGGTGAACCACTCAAAGACACATGATCACCAAACTCAAAAATAGTCATGTATACAGTCACATGCATATCATAACCTAAGTAAGATCCCGTTAATTCCCATTGAGAATTTCTAATTATTTTTTTAATCTTCCCTTAACAATATTTGATCACACTATGATATCTAGATAAGAACCCCCGAGTAACACAACTTATAAACAGGTGAACACCTAAAAAATCATAAAAAAACCTTGGCAAAATTAAATGAAAATGTAAAAATTATGGGAGAATCATATAGTCTTAAACTCACATAGTATTTTATTGATAGGAAGAATGAATCTCCTCAAAAACATTCTATAAAACTCATGGAATCCCGATGCCTTTTTAAAATAAAGAATGGTATATAAAGGGAAGTAGGTGTGAGACAGTTGGAGTCTTAAAAATCAATTGATAGTCCCACAGTGATTTCAAAGTCATCGAATGAAACCAATTATGTGTTTGACTAATGTCATGAACACCTACTATATTGTAAACTGTATCACGTGAATGGACACATATATGTCTAAGAATCCTCGTTGACACCCTTCTGGCACCATAAGGAAATAATATGGGATTTTCCATGAAATTATCATGTATCTCCATGGGACTTTTTATTGGTATCATGATGTATCACCAAATAGATGATATATTTTCTCCAAAAAATACCCATAAAACCTTGAAAAATACCTAACCAATGTAAAATAGGAAATGTAACTAAATAAGGAATTAATGGGAGCCTATCTTGATCATTGAACAAATGCGATAAACCTAAGATATCTGTAGAATGGTACCACAAGACCACTTGATTGGGAAGTTTTATTTTTAGGAGGACCCATAAAAATTCATACCTGACTCATTGAAAGGTCCTAAACAAGTCTCTTTAGATCTCAAAAAGGAATTTTAGAGGAAATCATGATCTCATGAAAAAACATTGAAGTCTCAGCTAGATAATATGATAGTAACAATGTATGTCTGCATGATTAAAAAATAACCCATTAATTAGGAGAAATCCAATAATTGAAGTATTGATAGGATGATTCTGTTGTCGATAAAAGACATGTGAAACCCTCAGAATGATTCGTGAAATTACCTCAATGATATACCTGATGATGAGGTTTACCATCGACTCGAGGTTGGAATTTCACAATACATGTCGTTTGGAGAAGAATGTAACCAGAGTGATGAGTTTTACAAAACCACCACCAGATTATTAAAAATGTACAACTATTCTCCTGATGTACGAAATATCTTTGAATCATTAACTGGAACACCAAATATCTAGTGAATATATTTTTGAGTGACAAATATTACTATCAAAAAAATATTCACATAAGGTATGTTTTGAGGAACAACCTGAGCGTTCATACAATATGTGTAATCATATCACATGATCTCTCATAGATCAAACAAAGGACTTATTCTGGGCCATGTGAAGGAAAAGCATCATATCTCTAGGTTACATGATAGTTAAAACAAGCTAATACTGAATAAATCTATGACATTTGAAATAAAGTATGGAATAAAGACTAAAAATGATAGCATTATGAAATGAAC
Organism: Viscum album; assembly: GCA_963277665.1. Taxonomy (NCBI): domain Eukaryota; kingdom Viridiplantae; phylum Streptophyta; class Magnoliopsida; order Santalales; family Viscaceae; genus Viscum; species Viscum album. Next base: position 884,059,647 of record OY728139.1, on the reverse strand, counting down.
ATATACATTGATCCTCATGTTCTTTGCCTGAAACACCCATAAAATGAAACAACATCAGGAAATATGTTTGTGATCTCATGACGTCTCATTGGTATACTATTTGGATCATTCAAGTCGATGTTAAAAGGTCAAAGAATTTCCCATGGTTCCCCCTAGACAGGCCACCCATGTATCTCAAATACCCCTTGGGAATTCTATCAAAAACCCAAAATGTTGTCAAACATGTCAACTAACTCATATGTATAGAGAATTATATATCATCTATGACTCATGACTCCACCCAATCATGTCAAATGGATCACATGATACCCTCCAGGCATGCCAACCCAATCTCGTGATGACTACTATACATATAATACAAGATCATTCATCACCATCTATACATGTCATATTTACTATATTGATACAATACAAGTGTGTCATCTATACTTCATGATGAAACCATTGGATGTCATCCAAAACATGCTATTACATCTAATAAAGCTAGGAGTGGTAATTAAATGTCTTCCAATATCTTTTGTCTAGCTCTCATGAAGTCCTCTGAATAATTCATCCCTAATCATGTGATGAGACACACACATTACATTCAGGATATTCGATGGTCCTTGTAAAATAAAACTAGATCATATGATTTTAATATGTAATTTAATGAGTACATCCTCAGAATTGTCCGGTGTAATATCAAGGTATGTTGAGTGGACAACGAACACACATCAAAAATAAAATTAGTACATATGAATAGGGTATCTTATAACTTGATAATCCTTTTCACCTTATTTGTTCACCAAATGAAAGGGGATCATTAGAGTGTAGCCCCCAGCCACATCAAATATGAAGAATCTTATTCATTCTATAACCAGGATATATATGATTCCAATCTAATTTCTGAGCTCTAAATCAAGAGAGCCATCCTTGTGATTTTGTACAACATCCATAAGAAATGAGAATGTTTATTGGACATCCCTTTTTCACACTGAGTATAGCTCACACGGTATTAGAGAGTTGCAAATGATCAAATAACATGTGTCATAAGCCTCTGGAAAGATTATTTAAGCCTATATGTGCAATAAAAAATTAGAATAATCAAATTATATGTCTTTCTTATAATGGAAATTTCAGTTTGTAAGCTAGAAAAAATTAATCAAAAATGAAAATGATTCATTCCATAACAATGATTCGTTGGACACCATCCTATGTCTGGTGTCAAAATTTAAATTGCTACCACATAAGTGTAATTCCATCCATATATATGAAATTTAAACTATCTAGACCCAATCATTCCCATGGTATAATCATCCAAAAACATCCATCAGTGAACTAACAATCCAACTGAGCTCTGATAACCTTGATTACTTCCATAATCAGGTTACATAGGATGCCTCCCTATGTCCTGAGCTCCGTATTAAAAAAATCCTAAGGGAACCCTCAGAAAATGATCCCTTCATACATATATTTTTATACTAATTACTTACTATCCTATATTTCTCATATTGATCATGTATGAAGTGGACATATGGAGTTACAATGTTTGCCTCATTTTCATTATAAATCATGGCCAACTAAAAAAATATTAGCCTAGTAGACTTGATGAGTGTAATGATATAAATATCCCCCCAATTGAAATATACCATTAGACCTGTCCCATAGACATGATAGAAAAATGATCACTCTAGATGCTAATATAATTAGGATACAATGATACTCCTTGATACTCAAGCTCAAATATATATTGAATAATTTCCCATAAATGTTTCATTTCTATATTATGATAAATATAGTAGGTTTAATGAACAATGTGGGTTTTGATTCATTCCATAAATGAGATATGTAAGACCCCTCATAAGGTCTCAATCCCCTCTATAAATGTTAATCATATCCCTTCATTGGTAAAAATTCCAAATCATGTAGCCATGAAATATCAAGATATATGAAGATATTAATTGGTTGGAAATTATTGAAGCACCCTGATATATATAGAAATATTGACAAACAATATCCCATTATTAATTAGATAAATAGAATTACCTATGATTATTTTGTGAGCATAAAATTTATTAACCTATGATCTTTTGGTATTGGTAAATGGTCATATATTGATATTAGTAAGAGATTAATAAACATATATTAAATATATAAAAGAGTCCTGTGGTGGAAAATAAGTCAACAAATAGTGTGTAAGGAGTCTGAAATCCCATCCTCTCGAACAATGTGAATACCTATGTGTCATTGGGAATGAAACCCAAACTGGTGACCTACCTCTTGATAGATTTTATGTTCCCAATTATAGATGAGAAAACTATTGAGAGTTTCCATTAAAAAAATGGTAATCAAATATTAATGATTGTGTGATAAATGAAGCCCTAGAAATAATCATCAGGCCAATCCAAACCCCCCCTAGATGAGGGTTCCTGATATTCTGATTCTTCTGAAAATAAATATTGTGAAACCAATATGAATCTCTCAACTAAAATAGTTATCAGGTTATTATCCTTTGGGAAATTTTTTTCACACACAATGAAAAAAAATGGTGAACTTGGCATGAATCAATGAAATAATAGAATGATCACTTATTCATGTGTCACAAATCATTTGTTTTGTACATCGTATACAAAATATGTTAAACATGACATGAATCAAACATAAGATCCTCTAAAAATGAGGTTCTCATTAAATAATTCCATACTTTTGTTGACAGGTCCATGAGGGAAGATTGTCTATATCATAAATAAAATTACAATTATATAAATAACTAAAATCCTATTGAGTATATAATACATATGTTATAACAAAAATCAATGACTTTGTTCCTTATTGTCTGTATGAATGCATATACTACTCCCATAAACAACATCCTGACCCAGGATAATTTCATCATCCAGGGATCATTCATATAATTCATCTATTGGTGTAACCCATGAGGGTCACAAAATGATTGCATCTACATGAAAAATTCAAATTTATGGGGAAAACACTATATTCTATGAGTACCTTCATTATGTTATAATCTAAACCATCTAGAATGCTTGTGAGGGACTATAATAACTGAAGTTGATGAGTCTACATCATCCAGGGATATTTATATCTAAGTCAGTGGCCCTAATTTCCATATCCAACCACATTGAGATATTATATGTGAAGAAAGAAAATCACCAAATTCATTATATGATGAAGGAAGACCAATGAGACATATAAAACTCCCATCTAGTTTGATATATTTAGAGGAGGGATCCTTTCAACTACTATTACAAACACTATCCCAAAGTTACCCACTAGTCGCTTGCTGAGGGTACCACTAAAACACTTCCACTATTAACTCCCATGAATAGGAACAAGGAAGGCACATCGAGTGAAAAAGAAACTCGATATCTTGGAGTGTCCTTATATCCCTACTCCTAATCATGATGAATTCTAGCATATTCCGGTAGTGACCAGTGACCAGGATAATATCCCTTGTCACATGGAAAAAAAATTTGGTCATACCCCTTTAGTAAGAATGGGGTGGTGAAAATACATACCACTATAAATTATTTAAATTGGAATATTCTAGTGGCCCAATTAAGAAAAAACGGTTATCATATTCCATCATTAATCAATGATATATTCTAGTATATATTGGAGAAGTTAAATGTTCATGTTTATAACCCTGACTACAATTTTCCAAATTCTAATTAATCTTATAAAAAACTAAATAACTCTACGAACATACTCCATAACTATTATAGATGAAGGGAAACATTCATATTTTTATCCATATATCCAATGAATCACAACACTCTAATCATTATGAACATGTTCATACTCATACACAAGAACACAATCTAGGTCCCATCAAGGAATATTATTAGAATATTCTGATAATGGAAAAGTTATCAGACTGATCCCATATTCATGATTCCTTTGGTGCCCTCCATGTGAGAGCATCTCATTCCTCAGGATAGTGGAATATGATAGTCAAAAAAATACAACAACAAGTTCCAATGGATCAGGATTGAGCTCATATCACCATTATAGCAGGGGCTCACCAAGTGAGAGGGGAACAACCCTCGTTAATAGAGCACATTCCTTTCATTGATTACTAGTGGCATACTCCATAGGCCCCATATTGGGTTATTATCACCATTATGGGTTGTGATAGCCATGTGAGAATGGGACATGCCTTGATGAAGACTTATATTTCTATCAACGATTCTTCTTGGAACATTCCACCAGATCATGGAAGCTAGGTGCATATTACTACTTCCACTGATGATATACTACACTAGCATGATTCAAGTTCTATACATGTGGAAAATCATATCTCTTCCCACATTTTAAATATCCATCATCACATTCTGACAGAGAATATATATTTGAACTAGTCTCATATTACTATTCCAACTGGGTTTCACCAACTAAGAGAAACACATGCCTCACCGAAATGTCAAATTCCTACCAAGATAGACAAGAAATATATTCCAAATTCTCAGAGTTAAGAGAATACTCACATTTTAACCAAGGATCACCCAGTGAGAATGGAACATGCCTCAATAAATTCTAATATTTCTATCAATAATGAGTATGATCACTAAGTTATTTTAGTAGCTTCTTAGAAGAAATATAATAATCCTATAGAGCCAGACATTTAAAAACAAGTTCTAGAAAGCATCATTTAGAAAGATCATATCCTAATGAAATTTCAAAAGATTGGTCAGTATATTTTAGAATCGATATAAAACATGACCCATATTACTAATATATTCAATTCCAGTTCCCTTGAGATCATTCTATATATATTAGAAACAAAAAAAGGTTGTTCAACTCTTCAAATGAATTGTAAGGAGATCATAACAATGATATTCATCCTCATGGTAGTGTGTACATTGATCATAAGTACTCTACACTTGACATCTACTATGGTCAACCACCCCAAGAAGTTATCACCCATGGAAAAGGAAATCATACTCTTTCTAAGACACCAATGAATATAGAGGAAAAACAAAGAATCCTTTATATAGAGAGTTTATAAAAACATTGGGGTCATACACATATAGTTCCCTATAAAATTCAACCAAGACTTCACTTAGGTCTACTATTGACCCAAGAGCCAACTTATGTGCTCTGATCAGATGGATGCCTGTAAGTTTGATGAAGAGGAGGTAAATATTATCATATGGAGAGATTTGTCTAGAAACAACCTCTACAACATGTTTTTTCCCCTATCAACATATAACTATGACGTCCCAGATGAACTATAAATAGATTTCATATTTTATCTATTCTGATATATGTGGGAAACACACTAGAAATTGAAGTCTAGAAATCTCCATTATAAAGTATATGGGTATCAAATGTATCTCATAAATACACTCTATTATTAGCATGATATAGCCCCCTTTTAGAAAGATCAAATCATGGGAATGGATGTTCATGAAAAGTATCTACATTGAGTTTTTCACCACTTTTCAATAACCCTATACCATCTGATTTTATGAGCAACGCCAGATGACTATATCAGAGGGAGGGAGAAATATAGAGAATTTCACTTCTATATATCCATATAACAGCATAACCCTTCAGATAAAAAACAATGTAATGTCACGTTCTTTAGATAAATTATATGACTGGGTAACATATCATCCATTTGGCCACTACAAAATCTCCTATACATCACAATTAGAAGGATATGATAACTAACATGAAAAAAAAATATGACCCTCAAAGTAATATGAATGATTTTTAGACACTGAGGCCAAATTTATGACTAACATGACAACATTACGTAGAGTATGATTCACATCATGGGTTATCACCACAATCATCTACTATTACATAACAACTAGAATTCATCAAACTAGTTGTAGTAGTAGCTTCCATTGTAGACTTCCAACAGTAAACTCAACTAATTGGGTAGGGTGAATATCTACAACAACCTCTACCCATCGATTTTTCAATTCCCAATAGGATTCATGAAATATATTTTGCAGCAACAAACACAACCCATCCCGCTGTTCTTGTAGCATTTATATCTCAGTCAAAATAACTAGGTTCATCATCCTCTGAGGAACAGTAGGGAAATCAAAGGTAATTTCAGATCATCCCCACCCCACCTAGCTGGGGGAATTTATATTTCAATATTCATTCTAGGATTCATTAAATCTGTGAATTGAATCATCGGATCCCCAATAATAATAGAAATAAATTCCAATTGAATCCCTAAATAACACTCATCACATAGGGATAAAATAATATTAATCGTCATAATCACCAGAGAGAGAATCAGTCAACTCCAATTTCTAAGCTAGAGATTGATGAATGATATAACCAATATTCCCCGTACAATAAGAAAAACCAATAATTTTTTAGGGAACATTCATCAATCATGACAATAAACTCCTTCAATGTCACATTCAAATGAATAATATGGAAGGTTTTTATGAAGACAGTGATCATTCCCAACTGGGTACATAATCAAACAAGGCCTAATATGTCCAGGGACTCGAATACTGACCTTGATGAAGCTAGTGTAGGATTAACCTATTGTGTTTAAAGTAATAAGATAATCACCAATTATCATTATGAATAATTTAGGCCATAACTTGGATAATATACCATAAGAGTAGGGTGATTCAGATTCACCAATTAAGGCTGAATGAACATAAAGCAATGAATGAAAAAAATGGACCTTTGAATATAGATTTCCACCCTCTATGACAGAGAACTATAAAATAAAAAGGGAACAGAGTAGCTAAATCCCAATTACCACCAAGAAATGATTATTTTACATCCATATAGGAACAATCTTCACAATATTAGAGTGAGAATAAAATTCTAATACAAATCAATAATGAGATAATAATTGGTAATATTTGTTCCATATATTTTCATAATATGAATGATAATATTCCTCCTTCTATATGAGTCGATTCTCCATCAATAGAGTCATCGAAGCATCAGACTAACTATAGACCTTGATATCTAGTCTACATAAACAAAGAATTCAAAAATGAATAAAACCTCCCCCAATTGTGTCGATAATCTCTTTCTCTCAAGGGATATCAATATATCATAGGATGAATCAAGAATAAGAAACAAAAAAAGAAGGTCCACATTATTAAGCCCAAACCACTCCTTGTATAAGGAATGTGGATTAGAAAAAATGTCCCACGATGCTACATAACAATGTCATTTCCCTGACTACTCAAATTGAATCCATGGAAGGGAGACAGACACTTGTGTAGCCTAAGAGTAAGGCATATCCTGAATGGGTGGATGATACATTTAATGCTCTCAATTATGGAAATCCTACATTATTTAACTTTGATGTTGAAGGAGACCCCAAATATCATCTCAGACACTTCATTCCTCTATTTAGGATGATGTTTTGCCCTTGAGATCAACAAGAAGAAACAATGTAGAGGCGTTTTTATAGAATCTAAGAGAATCATTATTTATTTGGAATAATAGTATAACAAAAGGTTCAATTTCAGTATTAGAAGATCTTCATCATCATTTCTTTTATTAGTTCATCACTACGATGAGGAAAATAAAAATCATCAAACTGATGAACTAAAAACAATGTGAAAATTAGTGGGTGTATGACTTCATAGAAAAATGGAATGGTTTAACCCACTCATTCAACATTCCATTATCATATGAGAAACTACTATACCTCAATGTTGATAATATCTAGGATGATTTTCATACACCTTTGATCCCAATGAAGTATCTAGGTGGATTTAATGGGTACATGGAATCCATAAAACAAATTCATGAAGGAATTTAATGACACTAGTCTAAACCACAAAACATTAACTCAACAATAGGGAAATGTATAGGAAAATATATTTTTCATCTATCACTCTCAAGACAGAAGATGTGCCCACACCATAACCTATGTAGGTTCCAATGCTCCTAGCACCTCCTATCAAGTGACAAAAAAATCACCTTATACTTGAAGCTTAGAGATACCAAGGTCACATAATATTCAAGGAATGAACGAATAAAGAAAAATAAGTATGTAATGAAAAAGTCCCTAATTACTTCCTGAAGGCCATGGATAATAACCTACTTAAGATACCATAGGTTAGAAATCTGAATGTGGTAAACCTCGTCAACCATCTTGAATATTGCCATCTATATAAAAGGATAATTAATGAAATCAATGACTACATCATATTTAAATACATCCTTCAAGTCATGGACCATTTTGGATAGGTTGTGTTAGATAAATACTTAGAGGAGGTGTCCTACATTAAAATTTCCCATTCCAAAGACAAATGTAATTGGTAGAAAGATTTGGTCAACTATGGGAGGAAGTTTGACAACTTGAATGACTTGAAAAACAATTTTTAGAGCTATTACACGAAGATAGAATAGATATGATGACCTAGAATATGTCCACCACCCATGAATGTGACATCTTTTATGTATTCTGAAATTAATCATGACCACAAGTAGTATGAATAAATAGAAGAGGGGGAGTAAAATTATATTCTTATTCAAGATCTGACTCATATAGATTTCAATCCTATAACATCTCAAGCACGAGAATACCCCACCAAATTTAAACCTCCTATACAAAGAGAACATATTTTGATATTTCAACATGATAAAACTAGAACAACCTTTATCTGGTGATTAATATGAATTAGAATATCTATTTATTACACTTATATGATGAATATGAGGCCGCATGTGAAAAAAAAGGATATAAGTGAAATATTGTGGGTGTAGTCAAACCCAATATTTCAATCATATCCCTTTGGATAACATATATGTAGGTGTGGCCCATGTGAAAGCACTAAATAAATATTATAAATGAAATGGATTCATCATAGAACCATTCAATGATTTTCCCCACTAGTTGCCCTGTATGACCTCTTAGTTGGGGTTTGATTATCCAATCACTCTAGGAAACTGGGAAGGACAGAATGACCTACACCACTAGAAGAATACTCACTCAATATAAGAACAAGAACCATGACCATCCACCTCAAACAAATTTATTCTCGGTTGATATATAAATAAGTAACCCTTTACTTGGATGCCCTTCCCTCGTGCACACAAGTACAACATTATGAAATTACTAGCAGTTATCCAGCTAATATCTCAATAATGTATGTCGTACATATTTCAGGATAACTTAGAGAGGATCCAATTAAATCCCTCCAATACCCACAACAATTTTATTCTAAAGTCACTATATCCTAGTTTTATCGAATGTGGACTATGTCATCAAAATTAATGTCACCATCTCGTTCATAGGTCATGATCATAGAGAGGTCATCAAAGAACACATCATACCACTATGTGTTTCATGAGGGATCAATAATGTTGGTATCTGAAGGGATCTAATTCGAAATGGATATAATATAAACCTCATCCTAATTTTAATCTTCAATTTTTTAGGATATAGTCATAGTTATTTCTCCACAACAAATATTACCATTCAAGGGTATGATAAGCATTAGTAGAGTCATATTTGGAAGATCAAACTCAAATATCAATTGGGGGAACTCACATATGAATCTAATTTTATATTTGTCTTGAAGGACACCACATACAAGGTTATACTCATAAGGACATAGATCCAAAACTATAGACAGGTTCCTTCAACATTCCATCAGTGTCATAAATACACAAATGATGGAATGTCAGAATACTACATGGTTATAAATTTTCCATTTATATTATTTGTTCCACATATATTGATGTCAGTTTCTATATAAGGGAAGGAAACCCTTCAATGTTTGATGATGATATACATGTTTTATCCCCCGATGTCTTAGAGACCACCCCTAAAAATCCCTAGAGTATGCTTGATATCGACTATGTTCAACCCATAAATATAATTGAGGTGATTGACTTGACCCCATATTTATAATCTAATCTTCTCCCTAGTGATACATTAAAATAAAATTATCTCCAAAAACTCTTTTTAATGAATTTGGAAGTAGGGTATGATAATGTATCTTCTCTTGGACTCTCTCACCATAATGGTAATATAAATGATCCCAAAATAACTTCTCTATCTAAAAATTTCTCCACATGATCAGAGGTGGAGGAAGGGTAGGATGACCTCTAAAACATTCCTCCCACATTTGAGGAAGGTGTCTCCACCACCCCAGATGAGCTCAATATGGTAAATTTAGGAAGATAGGAAGAACTTTAGCTGACACTGGTTAGTTACTCAATACCCCATGAAGGTAAGGATATGTATATTGAATTTATGATGAAATACTAATATGCTTTCACTTGAAACAATATCGAGACTCCAGAACATAATGTAGATGTCTTTACGAAGCATATTCTCTTTATTTATGAGCATTGAGGCTTCTAGCAGACATCCATGAGGATACACCCTTCTCATGAATCTAATATAGAGGCATAAGTCCAAAAATTGATCAAAGAAGAATTTTTTTTAAATGTGAAATACACAATATGGGTTTCCCACACCATCCACTTCAATAAAATAAATTGGTATATTAGGGTATTCATTAATTTCAATGACCATAATCAGTTATTCCTAAAAGATGATTTCCTATTGGAAATAAAAAAAGTCTTAATCAATGAAACATATTCCTTCTAATCCATGTCCATCATTGTTGGATGTTATAGGTATAATAAAATAAATATGTATCATGGTGATAAAGCAGGCACCACCTATAGAGAACATCAATATATATTTTTCCATCATTTCATTCCTTTCGAATTAAAGAACACTAGAACCATTTATAAATGTGATATGTTTAATAAATTTAACATGTTCCTGGAAAGAATAGATTAATGTTATGTTGACGGCATGGTAGTGAAATCCTGTGAGTGATGTTATCACTTCATAGATATACCAAAAGTATTCCACACGATGAAAACGCATATTCTAAAGATTAATAACATCAATTACACTTTTGGGGGAATATTAGGGATGTTTATTGGATTTTGGGAATGCCATAATGGAATTGAGTCCAATCAAGGGAGGAATAGTGCTATTCTAGTAATGTCACACCCCATAAATATCATTGAACCAAGAGGGATCTAATGTCACCTCACCTACATTCAGGGTTTTATAGAAAATAAGGATGGAAAAGATCTCTTCTTCACTAGTCTAATATAGAATTAAATTACCTATCAATCAGATGATGACTGCCAAGAAGCCTTCAAATGTTTTAGGATGTATTTATTACACCCACCATTTCTGATGCCTCTGGTATAAGGGAGGTCACTCTTCTAGAATGTATCCTCCATGGAATGATCATTGTAAACACTCCTTTCACATAAAATTACATAGGAGAAATTGTTTCCTATATTACCTCCTCTAAACAATCCTAGGTAATGTGAAATGATACTCTACTATCAAGAAAATATCCTTTCACTCATATTTTTAGTGAAAACATTGAGGCATTACATAGAAAACCACAAATCCTATATAGTATATTGTATTGATATTCTCAAAAAAAATCATTGTTCATCTTATGTTTACTATGTTTTTAGACAAATGGTAAATCACTATATAGTAATAAAAATTTAGTTTGTATCATATTAATTAAGGAAAGATAATTCCCTAGATGAATCCATTACAACCCATTCTAACATGGAGAATACATTGGTGGACTCTGATCTTCCATATGAATTGGTCTTTTATTCCCTTAAAACTCCTTGAACATGGGAGATGTTTTTTATGGTTCCTCTTAATGTCCTATTAAAAATATTATGGAAAACCTGAATCTCAATCTAGTTTTCATAGGTATTTCATTTGTCTCACTAGAAAAATAAAATATTCACTACACTTTCTCACCATATGAAGGCTTAAAAATTTATATTAATCAATATAAACTCCTCATTACTGGGTTGGAACATACACTACTTCTTCAAATAGCCTACGTAAATATCAAAAATGATTCATAACTAGTGACAATGAATACCAATGGTGAATATAAAATCAAATAAGAATAGTTGGACCATTTCGCTTACTATTTTAGTGGGATGATGGAAGAGTTCCCTATTATTTACAAATTTTATCATTCTCACTGATTATAGAATACTTGTGTCAATGAATTGGATTAAGGATCAATATTCTAGGACAACCATTATCACGAGGAAGATATATTATGTATCATGATTGAATAATATTCTCATTGGTCCATGCATATGATATGTAAGAAATCAATCATGTCCACACTTCCCAAGACCATGATTAGCTTTCTTATACCCCTGGATTGCTATAGCTTAAAATTGATTATATCATGAATGGGATTATTTTAAAAAATTAACCATGAAGGGAAGAGATTTACTGGTGTGCTGTAAAATTTACCCTAAAAATTTCTCCAAATGAATAGAAGTCCCTCTAGTAGAATTTAATCGATGTAATCCTCCAGATAATAATAGAATAATAAATAATCCCACTATAATGGATGAAGTCCATATTGTATAATGGAACACTCATTAGTTGGGGAATATGCTCTCCCACCAAATCTAGAGGGTGGGATCTTACTAAAAAACATGATACAAGACTATGTGTAATTAAAACAATATTTCTTGCATGTTAGATCCATGAAAATTTCATCCATTATCTCCCAAAATTCCTAGATACAAATTAAAATTAATAGTCCTTTCCTGTTTGTGGACTGGATGTTTTGGGGCCATATCCCCTAGAAAAAGCTATGAAATTCAAGTACATACTTACTACTAATGAATTATTTTCCAAATGGCCTGAGGAAATATCCATAAATGATGTTGGGAAAAATAATATCATAGTCATTGGGATGTCTCATTTTATCACCATTCTAGGAGTTCCTCACATAATATTGATTTAAAATGCGAACAAATTTTTTTTATACCGAGTTGACAAAATATTACCAGAAGTATAACTTCAATTAAAATAACTCATCTCGCTATAATGAAGTGGGAAATGGGATAATAGAGGACTTAAAAAAAATATTTCAAATAAATTCAATTAATAGTGAAAATGGTTAATATTTCATGCCCAGATAACACCCTCCATCCTTTATGGGCCTGCCATACTACCACTCGTACTACTACACAAGCATCCTTATACTCGTTGGTCTACGAGACAAAGGAAGTGTTATCCATAGATGACCTGATAAATTTTATCAAAATTTCCAATTTTCAAAAACTCATGGACGAAACGAAATCATAAATTTGACTAGATGATTTTGTGTAGCTGAATGGGAAGAGGTTGTGTACATTGCAAAACCTTGAGATCTATCATAGTCACATCATACATGCCATTAATAAGAAGGTTTTCCTCCATTAAATCCTTTAATGCTATTTTTTGTTGGTTCTAAGGACCCCAATGATACTATGAAAGAACCCTCCAAGGATTCAACCCAAATGGGAAGGGCGATACATCATACATAATTTCTACAACATTGGTGCTTAGACATTGGAAACTATATATGGGGATCATCTCAAAACACAGACTAATGTGACGTTTCTGAAGAATTAATTTTCCTATATTTTATCATGTGCCCCAATTACAGACCAAATTATGTTAAAATATATGGAATGTTTGTGGATGTAAGACATTAAACTTCACTATATACCTCTTCCTATCTACATTACAATAATCATTATGGAAAATTCTTTGAAGAATGACATTGAATGGCATGGTATCCCACATCTTGACCACATGACATTATACTATATGGTATTCCAGGTTTTAGGATGTTAAACTACAAGGGAATATCAATACTAAAAGGTGTTAAACTTCATAGATGATCATCCCAAAAATAATACATTCAACTGCACAATCTCTCTTATCATGGTAACAGGACATTAAACTTCATCATGTCTCATGTTCTAATGATATGACACTAAAGTGTGTTGAGCATGTCCTTACCATATGAAACTAAACAACATGGGATGAACCATCTCACTAAATACCCACTACACATGATCTAGATCTATACAAAGGAATGATGAAATGCCCCCATCACCGTGTGAATTTTTGCTCCACATAAGTAATATCCTCCTCTAAGAACAATGTTTGGATTTATTCCTTTCATCAAAGGATATACAGTGATGCCCTAAACCTTATTTTGGGTAAAAAGATAGTATTCCATTTCATTCACATCAGTTTATCCTCATCTTTAATTCACAACATTTAAATGCATGACATATTTCTTTATCGTAAGATGTAAAACTACAAGCATCCATGGTGTTACTTCGAGTTCACATTGGGTGACCAAAGTCCCCACCACATGGCATAAAACTACATGATGATGTCCATTGATCATGAAATTAAACTACAAGTATTTTCTAGAACAAACCATGGAATAATAGTCCTTTAAAATGATTTGTGTAGGGATTCCATGATCATATTATTGATCAATCTACTAGATGATGAAAAATCTCCTTGTCCAATCCTTAATTGCCTTTTCATATTTAGATATTTCCTAACCAATAACATTATCTCACAATGATCATAGGTCACATGATATTAGGAATTTCAGTGAGGGTTTCCACAAAAAAATCCATATAATCCCATGATAAGGTTAGTAGGTTCTTGAATCCATGATCATAAAAGACATACCAATAGTCCTCAAAAGATGACATTAAAATTGAAGGTGTATGTCCATTGGGTGAGATAAAATTGCACATTCATGTGAACCTCGTCAAGTATTATCACTATTATTGGTTATAGTGTCATAAAATTCATCCATTCATGATCTACATGTGTCTTGATACCTCCCACCAAATGATATTAGTGATGCCTAGATATCCAATCCTAGGCAAAACTATAACAATCTGAAGATACAATTCCCACCTCTACATATAGTCCAATCTTATGTAGTGTTTTTTCCAATTAAGAAATACATATGGATTTATTCTAATCATAATAGGACACATAGTGACATTCTTATCCCAGATCCAATGCCCATCCACAACAATCAAAAAAATAAATGCACTAAAACTACATAAAGATTGAGTCGTACAATCTCATATTTTCTATATATCATTTCGATCTGTGTTTGAATATCATTTAAAAGAAATATATAGTGAATTTGTTTTCACATTGGTTCCCAAATCAATATATCATATTGTGAAATCGCATAAAAAACATACTCACCGCATGATGTTTAACTTCAAGGAAAAGGTCATTGTCACATGACATTAAAACTACACCATAAAATCATCCTCACTGTATGATGTTAAACTACATGGAATAATGTACTTAACTACTATAATATGTTAAAATATTTATATAACCATCAATTATGAACAATTTTCAAGGTAAATTGTTTTTTTACCCCGTTAAACCAGATTATGGGGTGCATCTGCTATCTTTTAAGGAATATAATCCATAAGACACACATCATGTATCAAGTGCCTCAGGTTTCCAAAAAAACTTTTATATACCATGGAAAAGGTACATGGAACAACATACCCTTTTTTACTAAGAATGGAAAATTATGGATCCTACATATGCTCCTATGGTCTTCAAAAAAATGTTTCACTCTTCAAAAGGGCCTTCTGATCCTTGTGAGCCACGACATCACAATGGAAGAGTCCCACACCTCACTGTGTTCTGAACCATTCTTGATATGACATCCATATATCATTACTCCTAACAAAATATCCCCAATCCATGATTTATAATATATTAATTTCCATCTCAGAAGTATGACTATGTACTGTTGATCCTGGTTATCCTAAATAGGCTATTATGTAACATGCCCCAATTAGGTCCTTGTTTTTCATGACCATAAAATTCATGCACTTTGGTCAAATATGTACAACAATAATATCTAGAATATAATGGTCCAAATAAACATAAATTAAACTTCTTGTGAAATAGTTTGAAAATGTAATAGGTTTAAAACACACAATGGGTGTCCTGTGAAAAATTAATGACTTCACTCACTAAAACCTTTCTCTACATAGTATTGGAATAAACATTGGTAAAAATAGATAAGGAATAAAGCTCATATTAAATACTCTATAGCCCTTTTAAAATCCTTATTGTGCTCATTGAATCCCCTAGTTTAGAAAAAACGTTTTGATGGTTATCTGTCAGATCCATTTACCATAATAAAATTTTATATAGGCGGTGAAAAATATTTAGGTTTCCCAAAGAGGTCTTTGAAATTACTCTTCCCACAAATCAATTTTCAAGATTTTAGTTCCCATGAGCACTAAAACCATTAGTAGCCATTGAAAAATCGTACTCTATATCAAAGGACCATTTTGCTGACAATTCATGTACACCTCGGTGTCCATTAAATGAGCACATGATCATTATGTAAATACATCAATCTGAAAAAATAGATTTTTGATACATTTCCCTCTGACATCATTGTGAAAAAACTCTGTACCTCATCATGTTTTGGGTTATTTCCAGTATGATTTTCCCATATCTTCCCCTATGCACAAGCACTTTGGACTATGATTAAAAATATACATGAAAAACAATCTAAGAGTATTTGACATGCATGACATTATATCACCATGTTTTGTCACCTTTCTCACAGAATGAATGTGACACTTCATTCCCAAACATTAGGCCCACACCTCATCATTAGAAATCACAAGTCAAAAGCATCATGATTCACAATAAAGAGTTGAACTACCTTAGGGTTCCAGAATCCTTCCTTGATTGCTTTATTCCTTACCCATCTTCTTCATATGGATGTTTTTTGTGTTCATGAGTCATTCATGTACCTCAAAACAGAGTGTAGATCATCTTTTGTTTGACAATTCTATTGATACATAAGGGCCTTGAGCTAATTAAAAAAGGCATATCCTCCTTGTAAAAATTGAGATTCAGACTTTTGAGAAATAGAATCTCTATAAAAGAATGATGAATATGAGAGTGTTACGAGTCATCCTCACCATGACGGCCCAATCCATTTTTCATAGAATCGAAATTTTGTGTTATGACTTACATCACCCATATTCTAACTATCCGGGAAGACCTATCATCACTATAATTTCTCCCTCAACTGATAATACATCCATAAACCATCCATTCTTATTGGAAATGAGTATAGAGACCTATTATTATAAATAATACTGATGTATTGGTTCCTTGACCTACCTACTCGAGGCATATCATCCTTATAGGAAAAGATTTCTGATCATCATTAGACTTGACAAAACCATGATATAACTCGACACCCCGAAGTGTTTTTGTGTAATTCATGTAATATATACACCATTTTAAATGATAATCAATAATGTTAGAGCTAAAAGTCCCTGATATGATGATATATATGTTTTGAGATAGATTCCCCTAAACAAAAGCTACAGAAGGTTCGATATAGAAGACCATAAACAAATGTAATAAAATGTATTAGCTAAAATACCCTAAACTAATGTGATCGAAGGTCCGAGCTAGTAGAATATAAATGAAGGTGATAGAATGTCTAAGATAAAATACAATATACTAAATAAATTGAATGTTTGAGATAAAATACCCTAAAAATAGTCATCGATGGTCTGAGATATAATAGCCTAAACTACAGTGATAGTGGGTCCAAGCTAAAAAAACCGAAACTACAATGATACAAGGTATGAGCTAAATTTTTCAAATATATAATGATAAATATTCTAAGCTATGATACCAAAAACAAAAACACATCACTGATTTGTTCTAATGTACTGAAAAATATTATAAGGTACATCATATGGCCAAAAAAAATCAAGAGAGACTCACCATGCCTATAGGATTTGAAAAAAGATAGATCCCTCTCCCATCAGGACATGTATTCTACCCAATTTTCATTCTAAAAAATACATAATCTCATGTAAAAAAGAGAAGGTATATCTGTAGGGAATCCCATGTTTGTGTTTATTGATGATATCTTCTAAACAAGAATCTATTATGATTTAAATATTATGATCCATATATATAATTTTATTTTATATTATAAAGAGGAATGGTTTCATTTATGGTTTATATAATATAAGATCAATAAATATTCATGAATAAAATAATATTTTACTACAAAATTTAATTTTTGGAAGATCTATTCACTGATAACATATAATAGGAAGAACTTACATATTTTAGAGTCTCTCCAAGAACCTCTTCAAGAACTCATTATCAAATTTCACATGATATTAGGGGTTAAAATTTCCATTTATAGAAATCATGTCCCATTGGTTAGACAATTCAGAGGGTGTTCATTAATAATTAGGAGCCATATAAAACATATATATGAGTTGTATGTTAGAAAGACAATATTATAACGTGTCAAAATAATGGCATAAATCAGCTACATCATGAACATTGAATGAATCAATAAGTCATTTTGGGATCATGTAAATGACTCAAAACTATATAGATGCCTGAATATCTCAAAATATGAATAATAATGCATGAAACAAATAGCTACATGACCCCTAGATGATAGAAAAATTTCATGAAAATGAATTAGTAATTGAAGTCACATTTGTTTTAAAGGATCATGTGATCATAATAACATATCACAAAAAACCCCCAAGATGACTAAATCCCCATTGTCAAAGTACAAAATGATTTCCAAAGATTAGTTCACGATATAATCAAGAAGACTTCTATGAAAATAACGCATTGTGGAGTGGTTCTCATGAAATCTGGATTACAGAGAGGTATTTTAGTTGGTTCTTATGAGAATGTGTTTTGATGAGGTCATGCGAGAGAGGCAGGGTGAAATAGATCTTGAGGGGTGAGTAAATGGTGAATAAACAGCAATAAATTCACCTATTAATAGGGAATTTTATGTGATACAAAAAGTTTCCTAGAAGACTAAACATATCCTAATTTACCAATTGGCAACAACCCCAAAGGGTCATGAGGGAATTTATATTCCTCTGAACTGAGCGATTTTCCCTGTAGTCTTCACTCTTGAAGGTGGGGGGGATTAATGATTCCATCCAGATGAGCATCAAAAACCAAAAAAGTGAAATTCCTAAACATGGGTAGAATTTTCCCATTAATTAAATGGAATATTAAGGTGTCCATAATCACATAGATCACATGATCCCCCAGGAGACACATAACCTCAGGACCAGCAGATAGTCTTGTAGACATTCACACTTGGAAAATAACCTATTGAAAATCAAGTGAAGTACATATGAGGGGTCTATATTATTTTGGAAAGGCTTCCTAGACAATTATTTATCATGTGGGGGAATTAAAATAATATCCCCTAGGTCACATGGCATGTCAATAGAACAACAGCAGACATACCATCTAAAATCCTTTGAAAATCGTAGAAAAAAATTAATAAGGTGGGGCCTCTTGCAGTCATAAAACTCATGTGATGAATGAATTATGTGGAGAATTATTTTCTTAAACAAAATTCATAAAAACACATGAAACCCCACGTTGATGTAAAAATCAATGTCAATTGAAAGCCGAGGAGGCGAGAGCCCTTTGTTTTCATAAAAATAACATTACAAAACCTTTCCGATCTGAAATATACTACTAGAACCCAGTGATAGGTCTTCCTCATCCATGGAAATCATTCCTAATTGTCATCCTCATCTCGTGAATGGGTTTAAACATTTCTAGGATAACAAAAAACACTCTTTGTCTTTATAATGAAAAAAATGGAATTTCCCATAAAATGATTGTCAATCTCTATATGACCTTTTTTTTGTCACAAAATGTATAACCACATGGTAAATTGATTGTATTAAAACCACTCATGCAAACTTATTACATCCAAAACCATTGTAATATAAACAATGGAAATAAAGAATGATATGATTGGAGACTCTTGCTATAATAAAATCACATGAAACGCCCAGGATTTCTGTTGCATGGTGTCACAAGTCCCCTTAACAATCCTGTTTGATTTCACAAAGGCTCCTTGATAAGTCATCCTTATTTCATATAATTCCCCAGATAAGTCACGTAAATCACGTGACAGCCTTTAGGTGGGTATTTTGATCTTTTGAAGGAACTCAAGAGTGTTTTTAGGACAATATGAATGTCTCTCAACATTTCCTCATGATTCAAAAAGACCCCATTAATTGGTCAAAATACAGTCAATGAAGAATTGATGGGATGTTCTGGTGGTCACTAAAAGACATGAGACTCACTAAGAATGATTCATGGTAGGACCACATGAATACATATAATAAAAATCCTCTCAATTAATTGGATCCTATATTTATGAGATACGCTCTACATGAAGCAAAAAATAATTAGATTATCGAGGACAATAAATACTCCACCAAACATGAAAAATGATCCTCTAATATATTTTTTATAGGTGAACTCTTGTATCTTTGTACTTAGACACCCAAGCCACATTGTAGAACTTTTAGAGTGGATGATCTCATAACTGGAAAATCTTCATGTCCTATATGATTCAGGGAAAAGCTGGAGTGACAATGAAATAAGGATAACAAATTATCATGAAAACTCATAGATCACAAGGAGGAATTTTTTAGGGTCATACAATAAAGATCCCAATTATCTTCTAGGCCAAGTGAGAGTTAAAAAAAGATAATACTGAATAAAAATAAGTAATTTACAATAAATTTTTGAAAAATGGACTAAAAATATTAGATATATATGGGAAGAATATATACAATGGTCCTCATGCAATTTGCGTGAACCACTCAATATATTGGAATGTACAAGGAGATGTCTCCCAGATATCAAGAGGTCCCTTTAGTGTTATTTTTTGATCTTGTGAATCCCTTTTAAAATGCATATGCATGTCAAATGGTTCCCTTAGTCATCCCACCTATGTCTCATGATGCCCCCTGATCTCACTATCAAATCCTCACATTGTCCATTAGACTTATCAGATTACTCATTAAGTGACACAATTATATATTAGATATATCTCATGATTGAAACACATCATTTCAAATATCTATTATAATTACATCTAGGAATGCTAGCAAGATCTCATGATTACCCAAACTCATAGCAGCCCGATTCCGGTGTCACCCTCCAAAAATGTCGCATTGACTTTAGAGATTACTTTAAAGTGTGTCATGATGCCTCTGTGATGACACCTGGGAGTTCCAGCTGAATCATGTGACACGCTCTAAGAAACTGATCTTGTGATTTTAGAAGGCATCAAAGATTAGTTAACCTAGTCTCATGATGTACACTAGACAATTCCACCTTAATCATGTGATTGATCTCACAAATTCCATCCATGCTATTTGATGTCCTTAGAGAAGTCAACATGATCAATAGATTCTATTAGGTAAAATCTTGAAGATATTATTCAACATGTAAGGATCTAAATCAAGGCATGTCATGTCGAAAATCAACACACGTCAGCTAGACAACAAGGAAATTTGAACATTGAATCCTAGTACTCGATGATATTGTCCATATTCAATGTCTAAGCCTTGAATGAAAGGTAATCCTTAGAGTTTAATAGAATATGACATGTTTAAAATGGACTCTAAATATTTCCATAACCTATATATGTAAGATTTATTTCTTTGGATCAAGCCCTATATCAAAAGTGTCTACGTAGTGCATATTCCCTACATCCATAGGTAATGAGAATGATTATTTTAAATTATTTGTTTCCCACAAAAAACATGGGACATGTGGGATTAGGGGTCACAATGATTATATCATTTTCATCATAAGAATATATAAAGACAAGGTAAACCCCATTGTGTAATCTCCAATAAGAAGCATAAAATCGTTTGTCAAATATATTAGGGCTATATCATGTGTATTCCTTGACCAATTGACCAATGTGGAATATGATTCCTTCAGTAACCATGATACATAGGATTCCTTCTTATTCCTATATCTCAAATTCTAATAGAGATTGAAATTTTTGTAAGTCCGAACAAGTCTTTGAAATTTCAACCATTAGGATCTGATCATTCCCAGTGGCTGACCGTCCAACCTCATCCTTCTGCAGACTGAGGAAACAAAACTACAATGACTTAGATTCCTTCCATAACGGTGATATGTATGGATCATCACATAGGGATAATAACTATATTAAAACATCCTAATAGAATCCCCAATATAGGTGGACCACATCTATATAATGTCAGATGGATTAATTATTATCCCGTGATTCTTAAATTTAGAATAGTTCAGGTGGTCTAAGGCAGGTTTAATGATCACCTAAATTGCATCATAAATCCCCAATATCATGGAAAATATCATCATGTAAGATCCAATAAAGGAAATTTTATAAATAACACCCATATAATGTAATCTTCCATAGGTAGGGTGAAATCAGACTATGATAACTCTAGTTTGGGCAACAATCATGATACATGTGATGTCTTCTAAAGACTGAAGCTCATATATCTGGTTCATAAGATCCCACACATATTCCATTTTTTATGATGATAAACCTCTTGGATTTAATGAATTATGTGTGTTTTATTACTTCCATAAATGGGAAATGTTGAACACCTCATAATGGATCAATACCCTCCTAAAAATATTTACTTTTAACTTAAATAGAATCAAATTAAAAAATTCATGGTATTGTGTCTTCCACATAAAAGAAGAAATTTTTATTGGAAAGTGGCAGATGAATCTCAGATACATATAAATAGATTCACTAATGATTTCCCCTTATTCTGCACATAAATGAACATTAATTGTGATCATATTTTTAAAATAAAATGGATTAACTTGTTATAAAATTTTAGGGCAACTAGTCTCATATCATAATAAGGATGTGATTCAAAAAAATATTCAACTTATAATAGATTCCAAATGTTGGAAAAAATTCTCCCAATAGGGAGTGATGAGCCCGACCACCCATATTATATACAAATGCAAATCACAAAGTGTCAATTGGTTTGAAGCCCCAACTAACCATATTCCATTGGAACGAACGCTCGTACCCATTTATGCATGATGTAATAGTTGGGTATTTATTTTAATAAAGACCATGGTGACCCGAAATTATTGATTCTGAAAGAAATGAATGCATCACTATTGATCCTTATGCCAAACTGAATCCCATTTAATGAGGGATTTATATTATCCCTTTCCTTTGAAGATAGTTATATTATGTGATATTTCACTACATGGAACTACATTGATCCCACATATAGGGATTCCCATTTGAGGTAACTATATAATATGATCCATTTAATTATATTTTTGGGTGTTAAGAGGATACTCAAAACACTAGGATATTCAGAAAATCGGGAGGTTTGAATCAAATAATTGCTTCATGATAGAACTGAGTGATGTATATCGATTCATGGGTCTTGAATGGGGAATATTGATGAGTTTTGACCTATGATGTATAAAAGGTGGTAATATTTAGTAGGATTCATATAAATGATTAATCTAAAGTGATTATATTTACATAAAGTATTTTAAATATTAGAAGGATAATATCATCTAACAGAATATTATTGGGGTAATTGTTAGAGTTGTAGGAATGAGAACCCAAATATGATCTGAACCGACCCTAAAAATATGTGATAAATATATAAAAATTTCATTAGGAATGGAAATAGAAGAAAATAGAATTAGGGTTTCTATATAACAGAATCCGTGAAAAGTTATAGATAGAGGTAAATCCACTTAGGTGAATTTGGGAAAGGGGTGTCTGTGTAGAGCCTCTACAAAGGGGTGTCTATAAGGGGGTTTCTATGAAGGGAAGTCTACATAGTGGATTCTATAATGGGTAGTATATTGAGTGGAATATGTGAAGGCAAATCAACAAAAAGGGTTTTATTGTTTGGTTTCAAAAAAACCATTCACAATATTGAAAAAATATGTTACTTCACAATGGGTCATTCACAAGTTTACTTCATAAAGGACCACCACAGTCCATAATAAAATCACAGGGATTACATGAGGGATTTCTCAAAGACTCTTATTTCATGATGGATAATTTTTTGAGAATTACTTTTTGGGAACATATTTGTTATTTATAAGATGTACAAGATAATTGTTTCCTATAATTTGTGGGAACTTAATGAGTACACAACTACATTGTAATCTCATCATCATTTCGTGAATAAATTCCATTAAAATAGGATGTATGATATTACTTTGGAATATTGTGTTCTTAATGCACACATACCAGTATATAATGAATGAATTATATTCCTGAATGGATAACTTGATTATGAATAATTTACGTTATTAGACAACAAACTATTATTGAATTAACAAATTATACACGGTTCAAGGTGGAATTATGTAGCCTATGGAGGAATTACACATTCCAAAAAGGTATTACGTGGTCTATGAAGGAATTATGGGGATTATAAAGTTATTTCACATGAATAATATCAATGAATGTTTTTCAATTCATGAGATTCATCCCTCTGTCATATTTTCTGAATTCCTACATAAAAATAAAATAACATTTTATGTGTATATTCGTTGGGGATCCCAACAATAGTAATAAAATATAGAAATATAAAATATTATAATATCTTTTAGGACCTCCAATAGTGTGTTATACAGGGTATATCATACATATAATACACTCAAAAATTATTTATATTTCTATAATAAACAATTCATCAACAATTTTGAAAGTCATTGGACTACTCCTAGTGAGAGGTTCTCACCACAACATCACTAGATTGGGAATAATTTTTCAAAATATTTATACTTTAGTGTGTAATTAATATTTTGGCACATGAATATCCCATTTGAATCATCATTTGTTGTGGAGATAGATCAGTCTTTTCAAACAAAAATGGAATTATCTTATGAGGACCACATGGCCTCTATGAAAAGTTCATGTATATTAGTTTCTAGTGCTAATAGATATACATCAAACGTAGTTGGACTATATAAAAAATAAAATAGTTGAAAATAAACAACATAACAATATCTATATATTTATGATTTATTGGGATTTAAAATTCTATATTTGAATCATTTATAATGAGACACTAAAATTGAGAATATATAGAATGATATAATATTATTGTCTACATCTATTAATATTTCTTTAGGAGGTATTAATTTTTTGTTGAATATTTTGAGGGTATTTATTTGAAATAAGAAGATTAAAAATCATTTAAATTATAGAAATTATTATCATAATGGAAATTATGTATCACAAACTCATTGAATGTTGAATAATATTATTAGAGAAAACATTTTTTATTATTATTTAAAAATGTTTTTTGAAGGATAGGCATGAAAACAATTATCCTTTTGAAATGATTTGTTTTAAATTCATGTATCTCAGTCATATGATGAAGGACAATCCAATCTTTAAGATAATAAGAATAAAATATATAATATTGTATAAAATTGAAGGAAATAAGATAATTAAATATTTAAACACATGGAGCATGAGTTTATGTGATATAACTTCCTATTGATCATTGAAATATAGTGATAAGAGTCAAAATATTATTTCATTTTATGTAAATATTTCAAAAAATTGTAATAATTTAATGGTTACTGTATCATCTAAATTTTATAAAAGTTTTACATTATATTCTAATTTTTTGGTTCTTGGGATGATGTTTCAATGTCAATTTCATCAGAATTTGATAGA
The DNA here is from genome assembly GCA_963277665.1 of Viscum album. Taxonomy (NCBI): domain Eukaryota; kingdom Viridiplantae; phylum Streptophyta; class Magnoliopsida; order Santalales; family Viscaceae; genus Viscum; species Viscum album. The sequence goes on along the minus strand of OY728139.1, from coordinate 884,034,220 downwards.
GTTATTTAATTGAATGTTGAAAAAGATATTTCATCAAAAGAAGATGATGTTGTTCCAACTATTGTAAAGATGTATAATAACTAAAATTTTATTGAATCGAGAAATATTATGTTGAAGAAAGACTATGATTATTATAGGGATGAATTTTATAAATTCAAAAATAAGATTCTAAAAAAATTGGAAAATACTAGTCATTCATCACAATAATATTATAAATATAGTTATAGTTTAATATATAATGACCATAGTTTTGTTTTAAAATAATTTATACCATCAATGGTAAGAAAAAAATTATATAATTCTTCATATAGAAGGTAGAAATTTGAAATTATAAATAATAAATTGAAATAATCTAAAATATTACATGGAATAAAATATACTTTTGGAAAATCACATATTCTGTTAAATTATGTTTTTCATAAAAGTACCCCATTTAGTAAAACAATTTAAAAGGGAATGTAATTAGGGAAATCATTATTCCATAACTATCTTGAAATAAGTTTGATTTATTAATATTTTATTTTCTGAATATTTTTTATATGTACAATATTGATGAATTAGAAAAATATGGGATTCAAAATATCTATTTTCTAACATAATCGGACCTATGAAGAATTATGTCCAAAAATCAAAGACATATTATTTTACTAAATGAAGGCTAAATAAAAGAATTCAAAATATGGTGTATATAGATTTAAATAGTTCAATTTTTATGATATAAAAAATGTACAACATTCAAGACATTTAAATAATAAATAGAGGATGCGTACCATTTGGAGACAATTCATAGGGTTAAATAATTACAATTTGTGAATTATATATTTCGGTAAAAAATTAAATTTTGAATGATTAGTTTGTATTATGAAAATATATCATCATTATCATCAGTATTAAACTATGTTATGATGGTTACACTATGAAAATAAAGAATTCTTTATGTATTATCCATTGTTTAAATGGATAATTTTTTCTATCTACATATATATATTAAATGTTTTGTAAAATGTGTTTAAAAGACCAGGTAAATAATAAAATTACATGATTAAGTGTAAATGAAAATTTATCTGGGATGAAGAATATATGGTTAGGTGGATAACTAGTTTTATATTTTAATAATATTTCTATCAATGGTCGTGGATGGGAATTACCACAACATTATTTTATCTATTCCATAATATATAATATTTTTCAATTGGGTAGGATTCATAAGTCTGGTTTTATACTAATTATTCTAGCCATAATATGAAAAGGATTATAATTAGTGTATTGGGATTTATATAGCCCCCTGAAATCTACATATATTATATGAACACCCTATGGGTATTTCTAGGTTGATGACTACACTAGATTTATATAAACAATTTTTTAATTCAAACATGAATATCTATTTTTTTAATTATATGTCTATAATAAAAAAATTAATAACCTACTCTGGATTAATATAAAGAAGAATCATTTCTGTGGTTTATTTTTTATGAATTTTAAGCTGTTTAAATTAATAAAGATATTAATAATTACTTTTTAGCACCCATAACACCTTATCAAAATGACATAATTTAATGAATAAACATATTTATTGATGAACACCCATCAACATTATTGAGTGAATAATTTTTTTATATAATTATTTGGGATGAAGCAATATAAATTACCTTCTATACTATAAATTTATTTTTAAGTCACCCATTTCTTAATAAAATTATTTGGGAGTTGTGACCAAAACCAATCTAAATTTTTTGAATATTATATTTTTTGGTTTGTAAAAAGATCCTTTTTATTACTAATGATAATATTATCAAATATTATCCAAATGAATATGTTGAATTTTTTTGGTTATTACATAAATTATACTGATTATAGTGTTTTTAATAAAATACCTAATTTTGTTGAGGAATTTTTTTTTAAATTTTGGTGAAACTATTCCTTTTGATTTTGTAAGTCTTTCAGTAATTTATCATATTTATAGTAGTTTTCCAATTTTATCATACAATAATTAGAGTGAGAAAATATTTCCCAAATACATCGTAACTTTTACTAATTGAATTTCAAAATCAAGATATTACATAAATGAAATGCGAATAATGAATTCTTATGTAATGACATTCCATTTTTCATAGAATAATTTCCATATTAATGAATAATTTCAATAATGAAATTATTAGTGAAATTGATACACTTATAAAAATTACTCTTTACCCTCGTAACTAAATGTGATCATATTACATTCCAATAGAAAATTTCTTATAAAATAGAAAAATATGCTTTGTGGTGGAAAGATGGATATGTGATTTAAAATAATATCTTAATAATTTTAATTGAAAAGTGTTTTGAATTTTATTGAATAAATTAATTAAAATATATGATCAGGTTAAAAATTGTTATTTAGAAATTAAGGTGATGGAAATGTAACCATAAATAAGAATAAAAAACTATTATTACATTAAGTTATAAGAAAGAACAATATACAGATTATGTAGAAATATTTCAGTAGGTTTCTAAGGATGCGTATATTCCTGTACTGTTATCCTCCATAACACATCTAAATTTGAATTTATTCCAATTTGAGATTAAATTTATTTTTATAAAAGATACGTCTAAAGGGTATATTATGTTGAAAAACATAGGTTTCAAAGATATAAAATTTAGAGAAAATGTATCGAGTCTCTCCACAGACCTGTGTGGACTTAATCAAGATCCAAGAGCCTAGTATAATAAATTATCCAAATTTATACTTAAAAATAATAATCTTCACATAAGTATTGATCTATATATTTGTAGGAATAATGGTTTCAATAAAAATATGGTTGTATAAATTTATATAGATGAAAATTATATTTGTTTAACATAAAAATATAATTCTAATCTTTTTCAATCAGTTGAAAAGTGATTCTGAAATGGGAATGGTTGTTGAATATAATTATTCTACAACATTTTTTAAATTATTTCGGGAGTTAATGAAATAATATTTTCTAAAGATTAATATTTTATAGATTATTTTAAAAGAATTTTTTTTGAAAAAATATTCAATAATTATTATTATAATAAAAAAATATATTAAACATGAAAATTATGTATCTATGAAATTGGTTTTCAAGAAACATTATACAATTATGATTAAAATATTACTACACTTAGAAACTATAATGTAGAAAAAAATCATTGAATGTTTATGTGTGCAATTTCAATAAAATTTGAATAAATCAAATTTAAATGTTTCTAAGGGTATCCTAAATTATTTAAATGATACATTATAACACAAAGACTTTTATTATTCAATTACAGACATTGTATTGTTAGGATCATTGATGAATGTTGATTAAATGGTGATCTATCAAAATTTATTTTATCTAAAAATTAATCACTATAATTTATTATAGATTAAATATATTCCAACATTATATCTAAAAATAACTCATATTAAATTATTGGAATTTAAACCAAAGAAAAATATATATATAAGGTTATAGAAATGTGTGGGTGGCTATATCGTTTTTGTGGTGACTCCCATTTGTCCATGTCAATTCAATCTGATTTGAACTGAGAACAATTGAATCAACTTTCATCAAAGTCTTTCTATATGTTTCTACTTAATTTTACTAAATCATATCAATCATAATGTTTTAATATACATTTTATATAAGAATTTATTTTCCTACTTTTCCATTCCCATAGTTTTGGATATTACAAATAAGTTATTAAAACATGTTCAATAATTTGTTATATCCCATGTGTTTTATTTTTTTAGGAAAAATTTATTTTAACATTCAATATAAAACATTTATAGTGATTTAAGATAATATAATTTAAAATATTCATTATTAATATTGTAAGGAGTATGTTTATGAAAAATTAGAGTTATATAAATTAAACAATAAAATTGAATATTATATTCTCTATAATATTAAAAAATTCATACCAATCAGATAGATAAAGGTGAAAATTATATCCGTAAAATATACATAAGGTTAATTATATATAAAATTGTATTGAATTATTCCAGAGTAACATAGTTTTTAATTTTATTTCAATGAGTTTTTTCAATTGTAATGAATACAAATTACACTATAACGGTGTTAACGAATATGAAATTGTAAATTCAGTTATGCTGGATCATTATAAACTGTCATGTGGTTGGTTTCTAAAGCCATTTAGACAATCTTGGAATAATATAACAATTAGATGAAAAAAAGAATTTTGGATGGATATCTATAAATACAAGTTAAATTTAAGAGTTTGGATATTATTCATCAATTAATTTTTCCCTCAAATTTTTAGAAGAATACTTAGTGTGAACAAATATTTCTTAATAATTGTATTTCATTAGAGAGTTGACTTCGTATAGAAACCTTGTTAGGTTGTCTCCTAATGAATTATTTTTTAATTATTAATTTTGTTAGATTGTTTTAACTATAAAGGGTTTCTATATATAAGAACATAAAAAATCATATATTAAAATTGAGGGATTACTAGGATAGTAAGATAGATCCTATCATCATATCGTGGTCTTTTTGGGATATGAATATAGAGCTGTATTGATCATCATATCAATATCGTTACATGATAAGGAAAGAAAAAATGTTACTATATATATATATATAACAATGGATACCTTTATTCTGTTTTATAGACTACCTTACTCTTATGGTTAAAATAGAATATTCATTTTAACACACTGTATTCTATTATTATATTTATTAATTATTATATTACTAAATGTCTCTATGATTTTTATTTCCACTACACTTTTAATAGAAATGTAGTCACCGTATTCATATTTCTATTATGAATAGTTGTATATAATTAATACTGATTAAAATATAATTATACTAATTAAATCTAACATGATACAGATTTATAACTCGAATGAAATCAGACAAAAACTGAATGATATTCAGCAACATTGATATTCAAACTGAAGGTCGAGTTTGACAAATTACTTAATAATGATTTGGGTTTCATTAGTTTAATTATTTTATAATTATTTTTTATACCAAAATTAACCACACTCATGTATGTTATCCATTAATATAATATCATTTTTTCCAAATATTGGTATCAAAGGTTGATTGCAAAGCTGATATACTTTCTGGGTTTTGACATCCATTATAATTTTAAATTTATTTAATGTTATAATTTTTTCTATAAAGATTTATACAGTAACATGTGATTTTAGAAAATAAATATAAGTGTTTTAAGATAGAAGCTGTGAATCCATGTTCAATAGAAAACCTCAATCCTAACAGACCACCAATTTTTGATGGTGATATCTATGAGTACTAGAGAGATGTGATGAAGAAATTTGTTATGAACACTAGAGGTGACAATTTTTTTATCATGGGTAAAGATTATAAAACATTTTATAATGATTATACAATAATTAAATATTAAAATAATAATAATATAAAACAAATTATTTAATAATATATTTTTTGTTTTATGAGATAAAGCTTCTATAGTCACATTTCTCCAGGTGAAGCTACTACCAATATTTAGAAAATGTTGTAAGTCACATAGTTTGGGACATAAAATGTTGTGGAATCAAGAAGATGCTTACTCAGAGTAGATTATAATTATTTATTATTTCTAACTTGGTGACTAAATTTCGATGTTGAACTGAATATTTATGATAATGAATAATACTTCACAATATATTTGAGAGAATGAACTCAATGATGAAATTATGATAGAGACGATAATTGATATTTTCCCCCAATGAATGGGAGATGAAATGAAATATAGTTTATAAGATTTCAATATAAGAAAATCCTATATTGGATGATATAATTGGATCCCTTATGTAGTATAAGGGTAGACTCAAAAGAGAGGTTTTTAAAAGGAAAGGAAAAAATAAAGGTGTTTCTATTACTTCGACTACTCTGCATTCGAAAGATCAAACTCCTGATTTTTTTCAGTTATCAGAAAGTAAGATATTAATTTTTCAATCCAATTCATGTACATATTATCTTTCTAAAAAATAACTATAAATTTTTTATAGAAGGATAATGAAAAGTTTTAGGAAGAATTATTTTCATTATCCTTAAAATAATTTCATAATGATAATGGTGATATGAAAGATTAATTAATTTGATATGAAAATAAAAAATATTCACACATAGGACAAGAATATGAAAATATAAATAATAAGTAATGGAATGATTGAAATTTAGAAAGGAATGAAAATAAATATTATAAATCTAAATGCACGAATGTTCTGAAATCTATAAACATATAGTGCTAGTGGAGGTGACTCTTTAAAAATTTCCAATGATTGTGAAATTTCCAGTTAATGGATTATATGATTATTTTGAAATATAAATCAAGAAAATATATTTTCCATATTAAAGGTACAAATATCTGAGAACCTTACTAATTTGTATTTAAGAGGAAATTTCTATGATGAGACAAATCATCATATTTGAATAAAGAATCTTTCACAGCCATATAAGATAATATACTTTCTTATTATGATGATGTTTTATATTTTTTTAAAATTTTGGAAAATAGAAATTTGAAAATTTGAAAAAAATATATAATTCTAATGAAAAGAATGATAAGGATGAATCAATAATAAATTTTTTAACAAATGAAATATAATATCTCTCTAAAGATCATGATATGACTATTTATGAAAGGGAATAAATTTATAAATATTTTGAAAATGTATATTCTATGTAGGTTGATTTATAAACTATTTTTGATAAACATAGTTTCATTGCTATCACTAAGGAGTAAACGATTGTAGTTATAAAACTATTGTATAAAATGTATTCCTTAAAGAATAGTTTTTCAAACCACACCAATGGTAATGAAAAATGGTACAAAATATATCATCAAATAATTCTTGGGGGTAATTTATCTAGAATTGGGTTTTATTTTAAAAACCATTTTGACTAAAACATTCATTTTTACTAAGAGTGTGACCTTTTTCACAATGTGTACAAGGGTGGAAATTTAAAAAATAATTGTTCATTAAACGATATTATAACATTTTGTTTTAACAAAGGCTATTTTTTATAAAAAGTATGGTTTCATATTGTTTTATTTTTTAAAATTTCTTTACCTAATAATTTTTAGGTACTGAAAGTCTATTGTTTTTTATTTCAGTAAAATACTGAAAGTACCAAAAAAACCTGGAAGATGAATAGAGTCTATTCTAGTTATATGACTCATAAAAAATTCATTTTGGATAAAATAAATAAGATAAAATGTGGGAATGTAATATTTGAATATAATGTTCAATTAGATATTATCCAAATAGATATTATTGTTCATCTTAATAAATTACTTATTTAACATGTTTTATTTGATAACGTTCCTAATAAAATCATTATAAGAATAATTCTATTATTTTATGAAGGTTATCTTGTAAAATTTTCAATGATGAATATTTAGAAAATAGATCCACGGTTTTATTTATTCTTTCTACCAATCAGCATGGGAATTTTTAGATTATTAATGTAGAAGAATGAAGGCTCCGAGACATACATTTACTTAGTGAAATAGAAGATAAATCGTGGTTATGGAATAGAATTTTAGGACATTGTGTCCTTATAATCTTATAAAATTTCACAAAGATAATACATGTTACTAATATACCAGAACATATGTTTGATTGTTCAATTGTTTGTTACCATTTTCCATATGGAATGAAACAAAAGTCATTATTTTAATTCTATAAGTGAATTCACAACTTCTAATGCTTTAATGATAGTCTATATTGTCAAATTTCACCCTAAAAAACGAGTATTGTTAAAGGAAAATATTATGCATATTTCCTAGTTGATGATTATAATAGATAGAGATGGGTTTATTTTTTTACAATGATATTCAAATCCTTTTTTATTTGAAATTTTTATATCTAAAGTAAAAAAATATGAAAAAACATTTCGTGATAAATATTCATAATCATCGTGAGGGGGAATTTGAATATTCATATTTTAAAACATGTTGTTGTATAAATGGTATATAACATAATGTTTCTACACCTAGAATCCCTCAAAAAAATGGTATCATTGAATAAAGAAATCCATATTTCATGAAATATCTAGAATCACATGAATACTAAATTGATAATAATTTTTCAGATGAAGTGGTTATTTCTACCAACTATTCTTCAAATTAATTTTTAATTAAACCATGGATTAATATTATCCCTTCTAACTTGTGGAACATAATAAAATACAATTTTTCTTAGTTCATAGTTTTTGGTTGCAATTTATTCATCTTAAATACAAAATATAATATATATAAATTGGCACCCAAACTAGATGAAGGGATATTTTTATGTTATTACACTACTTTTTATTCATATATAATATTTCATAGAAAATATTGTACTATTGTGGAACAATTACAAATTAAATTTGATGAAACTGAACCTTTTGTTTTCAAACAACCTATGTCAACATTCTTGTATGTTATTTATAAACATGGTTTTAAACTATTATTGAAAACATATTCTCAATAGGATAGAACACATGATGTTTTTTCTGAAAATTTTTCCAATAAATATTTTATTCAAATTATTGAAGGAATTATTTTTAAAAACCCAAGAAGTAATATTTTTCTAATGTATTATAATTGTCAGTAAATCATTGGTTATGTTAATCAAGTAGTTTTGACTATAAGTTTCTTAAGAAATGATATTTAACATCTACCTATCATTTAAAAATTTGAACCTAAGAAATATAATGTTGATTTATGTGATGATAATGGGATTTGGAAAATTCAATATAATGTCAATTTATTTGAGAGGAATAAATTTTTCACTTTAGTTGAATGAGCTAAAGAATATTATATAACTCGAGTAAAATAGGTCTTTAGAATCATATGTGATGAAATGTAATAATTGTTATAATTACTTTTTTATTGATTATAATCAACAAGAAGTCATAAAACATGAATAATATCATGATTTGGTATCAATACTTGATTATATTTGAATACTTCTTACATCTATAATAGTCTTAAATATTAAACTTTTCTGAATGGATGTGAAGTTTGATTTTCATAACAGATATGTTTATTTGGATATTTATGATGAAAAAACATGGTTTTAAAAATAAAAATCACCCTTAATATGTTCATAAATCTACCAATGAAATATATGGGATTAAAAAAACTATAGAGTTTTGTATGATAGGTTTACTAGATTTTTGTTGTAAAACTACTTTGTTAAGGGAGATGCAGATCCAACAAATTTTATAGAAGATGTAAATAAATTTCTTATGAATGTAAAAATTTATGTTGATTACATTATACATGAATAAACTAAATAATTCATAATAGATTCTCTTATATATCCTAAGAGATCTAAGTTGTTAATGAGTATGATGGGTTATTTGCTGTATTTTTACTATTTGTGAATCTCATAAACAATATAGAGCATTTATAACTCAACATAAGTATATAAAATATATTATTAATAAATTTTGATATGAAAATGATAAAGGTATTAGTAATATTATTAGTACCTACAACACCCTTGATATTTATGAGGTTGGGAAACTAGTTGATTAAAATAATTTTATAGGTTTGATATAATGTGTACATTATTTAACTTTTATTCATTCGAAATTAATATTTTTCTATATGATTATCTACAATATATCAACCAAAGAAAAAGGAATCCCATTTGAAAGTTATATTTTTTTTCTTATGGGATCAAAGGATATTTGAATTTTCAATTCTTATGGAATTTTTTTTGAACATAATTGTCTTTCCTTATGTTAACATTTCTGGTTGTAGAATGGATAAGAAATGTGCATTTGGGTATTTTATTTTAGGATATTGATTAGTTTCTAGGTCATATATGAAGAAAAAAATAGTAGAACCTCATACTATTTAAGCCAAATATATGATATTTAGATGTTGTTGGGATCAAGTGTTGTGGATGAAACACACACTCACTTCCTATGGAATGAGTTTTTACTAAATATATAAGAATTGTTTATAATACAAGTTATATTGATTTATGTACAAAACTAGCTCAAAACAGACATGCTAAACAGACACATATATATAAGATAGACAATATTTCCTTCATGGTCACACATTAAAAAGAAATATCATTTTACAATTCATCTTAATTCAAAATAAACTTACGGAAATTTTTAGAAAACCTCATACTCCCAATAGATTTGAAAATATTAAATAGAAGCTGGGAATGATCAATATAATGTCATCATTCACATATAATTCTTGTTAATATATCTCCTTAAATTACTTAATATTTTACAAAGGGTGAGTATATATTTATATTTTTTATTTAAAATCATTTATTTTAAAAAACATTAGTTTTCGAAAAACTCTTTAGTAATGAATTATCCAAACACATATTTTTTATAAAATTTTTGGATAAACAATTTTCAAAAGGTTCCTCAAACTCTGAAAATGTTAAAAAAAATTAGAATCCAAATTTCTGTAAAACAATATGGAATTAGAATTTTTTTTAATGTGTATCTATTTTGGAAATATCATATTTACTTATAATTATAAATATATCATTATTATAATTTTATTTAAAACTATCATATTTTTTTGAACTAGTCAAACCATATTCGGTATTTTTAAGTTTATCATTGTATATTTAATATATAAAAACTCTGAATAAAAAGGTATTCATGACTATGGGACATTTTACTCAACAATTATCGTTATATTCTTTTCAGTTCATTCATTTTTTATTACGTTAGTTGTTATTATTATAATAATTTAAAAATTATTTTTATGAAAACATTTTTCCTCAAAATTTAACTGGGTTTCGTAAACTGATTGATCCTCCTTCTGATAAACATTTTAAAACCTAAAGAGTCTAGAATTCAATTAAACATTATTTGGTTAAATATCAACCATCCAATCAAAATGGGTTAAATTTTTACCATTGGATTTGTTATGGAAGTTCAACTGTCACACATAATGCCTATATAAAGTGGGATACCTCTTATCCCACATTGGTTGTTGCATTTTTTTTCCCCAATGTTTCTTATTCTTTCATGTTTCTTAGTCCAAAAAAATTTATTTATTTCTGACCCACTAGTTTTTGTTTCATTATAATGGAAAAACTTATTTTTTATGAAATATATAGTATTTATGGAGATTTCAGGTTAAAGTGATTTTTATGAAAAATATTATTTTACTTCGACAAATATCACTAATTTCAAACGTTAGGGATTAGTATTTATTGAAAAAATAGATACGGGTTTTAATATTTTCTACCCATATCTTTTTTATGTATTTTATCCCTCTATTATGTTTTTCAAGGAAAAGAGAATATAAAAACCATATTTTTCCATTTATGGGAAGTAGTAAAAGTTATCTTATAAAAACAATGAGTCTTATAAGAGTATGAACAGAAGGAGAAACATAGTTTCCTTCAAATAACCTAACATAAGATACTGGATCATTAAATAAGAATAATTCAAAATATTGTATGTTTTATCATTAAAAAATCTTAAGAAGGGTTCCCATATAATTCCGAAAAAACATTTACTTACATTAGGGATATAAGTGTTTCTCATACCATGTAAGAGATATGCTGATATGTTAAAATATTCAGATGATTTTATAATGGATTTTCTAGTACACATGAGAAAAATAGATTTAGTGAATTTCATTTTCTTAATTGTGGTGATTTTCAAGTCAGGATCAATCATGTCAAAAATGATCATATTTTTTTTCATTCTTTTAAAAATTGTTTCCAAAATGAATATTGTATCTCAAAATATCAAATATATATACAATGATGAGGAAAACTATTCCCTTATAAGTGATGATAATATGAATTGAAAGAGTATTGTTTTTGAAGAAAAATATAAGATGTTTTTTTAAGAAAGTCATTGGTACAACATCAGAGGTATCTCCATCAAGGACCGTAAAAAAAGATGTAAAATAAAAGAAAAGTAATGATTATATTTCCCCACCAAAGAAAAAAATGAAGAAATAGATTGTTCTAGATGTTGTTTTTGAAAAAATAATGGAATAAATTGATGATAAGTAGTTAGGGGATACTATAAAATGAATATATAATAATGATGACATGAATTTAATAGTAGTAGCTTTATATATATTAGAAAACATATCCAAAAATAATTTATAGAAAAAACATTACAGGATGCATAATGTTATGAATATTTGATGATATGTGTTGAGATAGCCTCAGGGAATGTTTTCCTCCCAACCACTCAAACTGATCATGAAAATATAGATTCTAGATTATCTTTTAATGAAATTTATTTTTCCCATGTTGTTATTCCATCTATGGATAATAATGGAAAATAAATAGATGGGGAGAAAAAATAAGTAACAATAATTCATGAAAAATAATAAGAACCCAAAATTTATGGCAAGGGAGATCTTAGAGCTGCAGGGTAGATTGGAAAAAGAACAGGAATTGGATCTTAGAGAAGAATTTAAAAAATAAATGGCTTCTAAAAATAAAATTGATGGAAAAGAAGGATAAGTAAGAGATGGAAATGAAAAGGAATAAGAATTCACTGAAATTGATAAATGTATTGAGGAAGATGATGAGTATGAGGATGAAGAGGATCAAAATGTTGAGGTATATGATATTGAGAAAACTCAATATGATTAGAAATAATCAGAATCATCATTATTAAATCTTGCTTCTAAAACTAATATGGAATATAAATATGAAATTTTTGAAGAATACTAATCCTAATCAGAAAGGTGAATACTCCTCATCAATTAAAGATAAAGAATATTAAAATTAAAAAACATAAACTGATAATGATCTCAATAATGATACAAAGATGAATATTATAGAATTATCTGATGATATTGATTAAGAATAAAATAAATATTATATGTATGTTACTGTGATTTATAAAGTAAATGGAAATTATCATACTAAAACTAGTTGAATTAAACATCTTGATGTTTAGTAAGAACAATCGTATTCCAAAACAACCATCACCCTAGAAGGATTTTTCTATATTTTTCATTTGTTGAATTTGTTGGAAGCAAAAATTAAAAAATTTCCTACAATTGAAGAAAGTGGTCATCTTATTCATTAATATTCATATGAAAAATGAGAATCATTAATGGCTTAAACTAAGTATATTATTTGGATTGAAGATAATTTGAATAAATTTCATGATTGTTATAAGGATTATAAAAAATCATGTAATGGTATGGTTAAATGGCCTTATAATGTTGACATTTATAGTAAATCACATGATTACAATATAGAAGATACTAAAAACCTCATGAATTAATCAGCTGAGTCTTTCAATATGTTTTCCAAAGACATGGTTGGTAGAATCAATTTTACATACGACTACTAGGATAAAAATGATTATAATACAAAGAAGTAAATTATATAAAATTAAAGATACAATATATGTAGTTAGAGTTTACCAGACTAAAATATCATTAAGGGGGAATTACTATATTGAGGAACCTAAATATAGAATTGTCTGAGAAATTTCAGATTCATGCAGAGAATATTAATAAGAAGGATAAGGATTGAAATGATTTCATGATGATAAAAGCCTTTATGAAAACCCTAATGAACGAATATTAAATATATTTTCTTTTGAAATCTCATTTTATGTGTTTTTATAGATTCAAATTTAATTAATTTTAATATTTTAATGAATTACATTTTCATATCCTTATAATTTTTCTAAATGTTTTCTAATTCTGAATTTATTAATGTTCTTTCATTTTTTTAGATGATTAGTAAAATCATTGTATTGTTTCATTTATTTTTCACATTGCATTTTTTTAGTAAACTCTATAAATTTCCCTATTCATTATTGTAAATAAAAATTGTTTTGAAATTTATATAACGGGGGATATCATTATATGGGTTAGTGTTTATTAATTTTATAAAAAAATTGACAAATATGATATTTTTAATTTATGTTACATAATAGAATCCTTAGGTGGAGTTATTATCCTAAAGTAGAGTTAACTATAATTATTCATCATAACTTCCATCATATTCATATGAGTTATAAATTTCTGAGGAGTTTAGGTTTAAATATTAAACTATAAATACAATGTTCCTAATTGAAATGGGAATTATATTTTCCAATGTTATTTTTCATTTTAGTTTTTGGGTTTGGGTTTTTGTTAAAGGGTAAAATTTTTGGGTTTTATGTCATACATCATACTGTTACATTCCTTGTGTTTTGGAAAACTTAAGAACTTTCTTAAAACATGCATACTGAATTTTTATATCCCATGCATTTTAACATGTTTTGTAGAAAAAATTACTTTTTAACATACATAGAATAAGTTCTAATAAAATAAATAAATAATATTTACATTCTAAATTTTGATTATAACAATGATTATGTGTCTGAAAAATCAGACTCTTCTATATCAGAAAAGAAGTTATGATATTTTTTATATAATACTGAAAATGTATAGACAATCAAATATATATTAGTACTGATAAAAAATATTCTAATACTAATAAGGATTATTGTAATGACAATTTTATAGATGTTAATCACACTAAAAATGATTTTAATAATATTTGAAATACTAGTTTTTAATGTAATGAATTTTTTTACACTGTATTGGTGTAATCACATATGACATTGAACATTCTGTTTCGAAAGTGTGTTATGAGATTTAAAGTGATAGGTGTGCAAATCCAATAATAAATACACATAAAAATATAGCCATTCAGAGATATAGATTACCATTGGAGGGATTACTATAAATACTAGTTCATCTAGATAGTTTAGATATTTCTTATTGATTACATTTTCTCTTAAATATTCATAATAATACGTAGTTTCAACAACTCGTTCTTAAAATTTGTAATCCTTTAGTGAGTTATCTTCTTAAGAAAACATTATCAGCATGCCACCATAATAAATAATTTTTAATTGATACATGCACCCAATTTTTTTATTAGAAAGGTATTTTAGGTATAATAAGACATAGAATATGACATTTTGATTGACATATTACATTGATAGTTAGAAAGATCCAATAATATTATTGAGGGTTTGCAGGTATAGAAATAAAGGCCCATTCGGATCATCGTATCAAGGAATTTATTTGATATGGAAATATAGACAATACTCTAAGTAAAAAATAGTTGATACAATTTGTTTCTGTTATATAAGACCTTACACATAATTTTAAAATAGGTTATTCATTTTCAAATATTGTATGTCATTATTACATTTTCAGTGGTTGTGTTACTTTTTTTAGAAGTTTTTTTCCATATTCAAATTTTATAAAAAGTTTTCTATAATATTAATATATATATAATGAATAGTTTATTCATATTGAACTGATTATGATATACTCTGACTAACAACATCCACTATGATACAGATTTGTTACTTTGTTATAATCACACACATATCAAATCTGATTATGTAAAATTGATATTTGGATTGAGGGGAAAGTTTGATAATCAATAAAAATATTCTTTGAGTTTGTTTAGATTAGTTCTTTCAAACTATTTTTTAAACAACAATTCACCCCATATAATATGTTATCCATTGTGTGGATATATTTTTATCTAAAATTACTTTCGATCCAAAATAATATAAAAATCATTAGAAATATATTACAACACATTATCTTGATGTTTTCCTTTCGGTAAACACTCAGTTCAGTATGACACTACATACTAATCATATGACTTTATCTATTATGGACTATATTATAAACCTACAAATAATCAAAATATTTCTAATTTATCTGTTTAATGACCCTTGTTATGGTACATCTATTTATAATACACTTATATTAAAATCATATTCATCAACCAAATTTATGTATGTTTAGAAACTCATACTTATCTTATAATGAAATAATCATCAATTAGAATCTTTATCCAACATGAACAGTTTAAATTTATAAAATTCATTGACCAATTTATATAGTTGCACCAGTAAAAAATTAAAAAAATCAATTTTACCACTTTGATCAACATAGTTTAACTACATTAAAAAATTCTATAAATTTATTTATGTTTCATAAATGTTATTTCTCTAAAATATCTTCAAAGTACTAAATTTATTTTATAATTAATTATTATTTAAATAACAAATCAATATCTACATAGGAGTTGAATTTATAATGATTTTTAATTGTTTCTCAATACACTGTCTGGTGAATGAATTTCTTATTCATTCACAACAGCTACCCTATTTAATAATATACATTATAAATATACCTATTATAAACTATATCTTCAAATTGACTCATTCTTGTACCCTATTAATATTCTCTAGTTAGGTATTCTCGAGTTCCTCATATGATAGATGGACATCACAGAAATTTTATTGATATTAATAGTTCGATAGGATCGGAAATATTTTTCTATCCATACTTTTTCTACTAAAAAAACCTATATGTCATATATCATGAAATTGAATCTAGATAAAAATCATAAATAACTTCTTTTCATTACATTTTATATATCATTATGATATTCATTAATTTGATAATCCCATAAAATCTTTTTTCTTCAAACAATTATTGAAGTTCATTTAATGAAAATAAGTGAATCATTTTACTACAAATCCAAAAGTGTTTTTATTCGATAACCTTCTACTTCAATCATCAAGCAACTCATTCTAATGGATATTTGAAAATTCTATTCCTTTAAAATTATTCATTAAACAATTAAAACTAAATATATATGTTCAACATCCTGGACTCCACTAATGGTAACATTATACCTATATTTATAGTAACCATTAGAGAATTATTCATGTTTTAATGTTTTATAGTTTTTGTTTGATATGTATTTGACCATATTTATCATAAGAGATAATCAATTTTTAATCATTGATTTATAATGGAAACCATTAATTCATGTATAAAAACTACATAATATTTTTCTCATTATTATTATAACATCATAACATGGAATATTAAATGTTTTACTGTTACAACATGATTATTGACCAGTAAATAACATATCCAAATTTGTAAAAACTTATACAAACTAATTAGAATCGTGAGTTTCTTTGTGATGATAGAAACGTTATGGTTAAAAATTTATTATATTACTATAAAAAGAACATTAATGAAATTTTATGGAAACATTGTTCAACCCCTTAAACAGTAAAACTAAAGAAAATTTTGTAAATTATTATAAGAAACTAATTTTTTCATCCTAGAAAAAAGTTAGTTTGGAACAAATTAAACACACAAAAAAAACCAAATGGATATTCCATATAATCATTTTATTTTTTGAAGCATTATAAAGAACTATATTCTCAATATTCTATCAAACCATATTGGTTCTCATCGAGTGTTTTATAAAAGAACAATATTGGATAAAGAAATATTCATAAAGGAAATATATCCTTCAATATTTGTTTTTGGAATTTTACAATATACTTACCCTAAAATGTATTTATACACCTTTTATGATAAAAAAATATTCATATTTCTAGAATAAAATTTATATAGGTGTAGTTTTTATTGACCCATTTCAACAGGATCTAAAGGATCATGGGGTTCTTCTTTATGTATTTCAATGTAATTTTCATAGGGTATAAATAGATT
The DNA here is from genome assembly GCA_963277665.1 of Viscum album. Classification (NCBI taxonomy): domain Eukaryota; kingdom Viridiplantae; phylum Streptophyta; class Magnoliopsida; order Santalales; family Viscaceae; genus Viscum; species Viscum album. The sequence continues at coordinate 884,016,706 of OY728139.1, read as the reverse complement.
TTCACCCTCAATTACCTAAAGAGTCTAATAATCATAGAATTAATGAAAACATCCATATATTGATATTGTTTATGAAATATATTGAAGAATTACATATCCACTTGAAACATCCACTTTTATTAGATGATATTTAACATCCATGTGATTTATTGGAATTTTTTTACACTATTGTTGGAATCATATAATGGTCAGATACTATCATAAAAAATATTCAAATTTTTTACCAAAATAAATCCCAAATGATGTAACAAAAAAATTATCTACATCATTTTCATATAACCATAGGTGGTGAAAACATATTCTGTTTATATTTTCCATAAGGTAACATAACAGTTCTTCATACTTTTCTATCATGGAAATCATTATTCGAAAAAATAATTATCTTACACAAGTAGATAATTTGTCGTTGAAATTTCTATTTCGATCAAAATCATCCATCTCTAGAAAGTTCTTCAAGTTAATTGTTATATAAATCTAGGAATAATTTAAGTAACATTTATTATTCATAACAGTTCATATAGATTATAGCTCGTGGGAACTCTTATGATAACATTGATATCATATTTATTTTTTAAAATCATATACAATTTATAGTCTTGAAGGGAAATAGATATATTCAAATTCCATTCACCATCCAAAAGTCCATCTGAATTACAATTTTAAACTCTATAGGTTTACATAGTTTCATCCAAAAAAGATATTGGATTTGAAACTTCTAATGAATATTTCATTTAACACAATTATAATAACTCAATAACATACATTTATTGAGAGGGAAGATTCATTTTACATAATGATGAACTAGTATTCCTAAAAATTAATTCAACACTCCATTTATTGACATATCATCATTTCTTTTAATTTGATCAAAAAATTCCTCAAAATATTTCTTATTTTCACGTATAAATATTTTATCTTTATATAAATAAATGATAACAAAAAAATATATACTCATTTAATTCTTATAATGGGTTCATTCAAAATTTCATGTATAAAATTTTAACTACTATAGGAAACTATCATGTTTTGAATACCAAGGAAAAAATGTCATGTTTCAACCAAACAGCGATTTCATTAGTTTACCCACCACAGTTCCAACATTAGAAATTATTATCCCACTATTTTTTCAAATATAATCATTTTAATATAACTTTACATTTATTAATGTTAACATAACATCAATCAAATAGAAAATTTATATTTTTTAAATAAATAAAATAAAAAATTATTATAGATTCATGTATTGATTGTTGAGAAAAAATTCTTCAAATTCAACCCCATCCAATAATGGCTAACAATTTAATGAAATAAATGAATTATTTCATGAAATTTCTCAATGTTAATTGATATTATTTATTAACACACATTTGTTATAATAACATTATTTACTTATTATCATGTAACATGCTTCCATGTGTCAATTTACTAAATTGGTTCTTGCTATTTATTCAATGAGTTTAATAATTATTTATGTTAATCTTCATGTGAAATAGAATCTAGTACCAAGAATGAGATAATTTACATTTTATTTGTAAATATATTCTTCCATGTTTCTCTAATAGTAGACTCTTGATTTTTGAATATGTTGTCAGATTAAACCTATTTTTGTAATGATCAGAACCTTTTTGATATTTATCTAGTGTTAATTTACTCACCACTAGAATCATATGGTTCATATTTTATATGAATTATCTTATACTTATCTTGATTTTACTTATCTTCTATTTAATTCATCACTCTACCATTCTTAACATTTTCATTAGTACGTTCATCAAATTTTATTAATGTGGTTTTATCTTCAATAATATTAACACCAGATTAATCAATCAAATACTACTATAATTTATTCTATAACTTATATCTTATTATATAGGATAAATATCCCATAAATATTAATTCTTCAACATTATCATCAATCATTCCTAACTTGTGGATTTTTAGTTATTTTATTCAAGAATTACCAAAGGCATTAAAATTTTCCACCATAGGGTTTTTCTTATACCAAATATTATTGGAATTAAATTATTATTTTTTTATACAATAATATATTTTTAAAATAGAATTATTTACATACATCTTATCTGTAATATACAATTTAATTTATATATTTAACAATTATAAATAATCCAATTTCTTCTAATCATCTAATTTTTCTTCCAGCAATCTGATATTATTGATCAGTTTATGGAGAAATGTATTTGTGTTTGATTCCATTTTTGTTCCCACTGAACTAGAAAAATTAATTTTTTTACTCTTATTAAATTTTTTTCCTCCAAATAAATATATATACACCAAGATATTTCTCATTATCCAATAAAAAAGTTTTAAACAACATTACAAAAATTGATTTTTTTTCATGAAAGTTATGTTGTTAAACTATGATACAAAATTATTTAATGTAAAAAATTACAAATCAATAATTGTTTATTAATTAATTTTCAAACAACAAATATCGTAGTATTTGTGTTAAAATTATTAGGTTTATTAAAACTCTACATTCTCAAATATCATATTAACGATTTTCATTTCAATCATTTTTCATAACGAAAATGATTTTTCCCTTTTCTGATGCGGTAAAACCATTACATTATTTTACTTAAAAACCATAACCATTTTCTTCCTGAAATTACTCCCATGTATTTCTATTTATAGAATTTATCCACTATTGTATATTTAGTAGTAATAATTATTATGATATCTAATTAAGAATATATTTTTGCTGGTTTATTCTCCTTTAGTACCTATTTTCCCATTTTTCTAATAGTGGATGATGTAAGTATCATTTCTGAGTAAAAATTACTTACCTTCATAAAAAATATATCGATCACTAATTATGTTTTTCCTATTCCAATGAAAATTAGTAACATAAAAATAAATTTTGGAGCATTGATATCTGTTTTACCAATTCCTTTTATGTGGAATAACCTATTATTTTCATAAATAATTTATAATAACATATGTTCTTCAATACTATTTAATATTTTCTTACCACTAGTAATATATGAGAAACCAAAACAATCATGAATCCATTGTTTACTCATTTATCTATCTTGTTGATATTTAATAACAAAAAAATCATTCTATTTAATTATAACCATTTTATTAATTTAATTTTATGATATAAGATTTTTTCCCTAGAATAATTAATATACATTGTTTTTCATTTTGAATTAGATAATAATACCTTCCAAAATATTTCACCATGTAATGAAATTTTTTTACCTTGATATATTTTTAACATATAATCAAATTGATTTTATTTATTTCAGAATAACTAGAATTTTTCCCATCATTGTTCTATTTATTCCCACATTAGTTATTACAAAATTACATGGATATAAATATTGTTTAAATAATTCAATGCCTTGTGAAAATATGTACTCCAAAACCAAAATTTTCCGTTGAACCTTGATCTTCTATTGATATGGGGACGTTTCCCATGATGAGTTTCTTGGGATTAAACATATAGTATTTTTTTAGTTTTCTTTCCATGTTTAATAAGATTCTAAATAATATTTTTATCTTACATATTTGTGATGCGTTTTTAACACTGTTTTTTAACTCAATATTTCTTATTTTGATTACAAAAACTAACAGTGTTTTTGAAATCACTTGAACATTTAGAATCAATGTGTGTAGATTTCATTTGATTATTGGGATAAGTTCTTTTACTATATTATAATATTTCATCTCTTACCCATAGTCATGGTTTAAATTCCATGTAATTTTTGTTAAATGATATTCATCCTTGATACATCCTGATTGAGTCTTCATTTTAATACATACAGAGAATTATATTATTAATCATGATAATTGATCATCATTACTTTTTCTGTAACATTAACCTCAAGGTTTTTATTATCTTTAATGAACCCATCATACTTTTTAATGAATTATTACATCCCAACATTTTTTTTATTAAATTATTTCTAATAACAGTATTTTTCTTGGGAATTAATGTTTTACCAAAATGAAAAATAAGTTTTTATCTCAACTGATATTCTTTATATGTTTATTATATTTCTTATTCCCTACCATTTGATATATATTTCTTATATTAAACATTATAGCTTAAATTTATTATTTTCACTAAATATTTTATTTATGATGAACTGTTATAGTAGAATCATATCTTACCTTCATATTTAATATTCATCTTTTATTTTATCTTGTGAAATTTTTCTTTCTTAAAATTGGTCTACACATCTTCCTTGGTTGTTTTCCTAAACTTCACTAATAGATTATTTGTTGTCTAATCATCATATTCTATATCCTTTTACATTGGATATTTAATATTAATGTTTTTAATTACCCCACGTAGTAAAATCTCATGTTGGATTTTTTAATTCATCTTTAATATAAATTATTTCTAATTTTTAGAGATGACGGATATAACTATTTCATATACTAGAAAATTATATTCATTATCAGCTAATTTATTCTTTAGTCATCCTAATGTTCAGATTATCATAATTTTATCATCCTTATATATTAAAACCTATATATTCATTAATTTTATTTTAAAAGGATGTAACATTCCAAATTTTATAAAAAAGCTGAATGTTATAAAATTCATCAAATTCTATATCATATTTATCTTTTAATATAGTTATTATTTTTCAAACATGCCTGTAATTTTCCTTATCATTTTTATTTCATAGTTGTATCATCTAATAAATATCTAAATCTAATTATGTGTTTGATAATTTTAATAAATCTAGAAATGTTTTCTTTAATATATTCAATGTCTACTATTTTCATATCATAGAACATGTTTCTCAATATTTTAATTGTTGTAACCTTCACACTAATATTTCCCTCAAAAATGATTTTGTAATTGTCCAAAATTTCATTTAATATATTGAGAACCACCACATTTATATAATTTTTATTAAATATGTTATATGGTTTTTTTATCTTTCTCTTTAACCACTAGTATTAATTGGTCATAAAATGTCATAGGATCATCTTTAATAATTAGTAGAATTATAAATACAGCTGGAACGATCATTACTAGTCAAGGTGATAAAATATTATATATCGTTATATTTACCAATCCAAGAATAGGTTTTCCATTTATGATATAAATAATTAAAATAATAAATAAATTTATATAATCCATGGTTATAAAATTGAGAATCATAAATAAGTGTAGTATCCGACCAAATGTTAATTCAAGGTGCCATGATATGTTGGCCACAAGACCTCAAGTGCACCTCCACGGATTAGAGTGACTACCGACTAGCAGTGAGGGCCTAGGATGAGTAAATGGGAATACTATGTACTCCTTTAATAGAGGGTAGTGCAATAGTATATAATAATATTAAATTTTAGAAGATTAATTAAGAGACACTTGAAATTATATTGACAATTTTAAAGCCATAGAATCCAATAAATGACATGTTGAATTTGAACAATTAAATGATACAACATGATAATGTAATTCAAATATAGAATGTAAGGGATGTGGATACAAGAGTATATAACATGATATTAAAATATAGAAAAAAAACAACTAGGTCTTTAATCTCAAGAATATGATTAGTCCCCTACTCTCAACTCCACCCTAGAACTAAAAATAAAAAATTGGAAGTTGACTACCTCAATTCCTCAACACATGTAACCAGAAAATCAACTTCGTCTATACGGGAAGAGAAAGTATGGTGTGAGAAACAATCTTAGAAGGCCTCTACACATGTAATCAAGTCTAATCTAATTTATGTTATATAAAGAAAAAATGCATGCAAATAATAAACGAATAAAAGAAATGACTAAATAAATTCAACAAAATGGGATAGAATTAGAGAGAAATCAAATTTACATGATTTAACCTAATGTTGTGAGAATGAACCATAAGATACTATAATGATAAGGTGATAGGTATAATGTTTTAAGAGGTGGACTGTCCCCCATCACATGATTTGTCTTGGAGGGAACATCCCTAAATTTCCAATACAATGGAATCAATTATATTTTAAAAACATTCATTTACCTTTCCTTTAGAAACTTTTTAATCCATTTATAAATATACCTACACACCATGAGCTTGTCAAGAGAAATCATGGGGTAGAATACAAGTATCATTGGATGGAATCATCATGTATCAATTCTAAGGAGTCCATCCATGGTGACCCAATGATGATGTACCACTTGTACTCTAAGAATGGTGTGAAAATTTCAAATAATAGCATATGATTCTGTAATGGTATAACATGTAGGGGATGATGTCTCACTCGAGGAATGGTACAACCATCATGTCTTCATTCTCATCCATAAAGACTACCATATGTAATTGAGGTCACTCATTTTGATGTAAAATCTACAATTATTGGTGACCCCATCCCAGGAATTACTGGTGTCTCCCCAGACATGTTTCTGAAGCATTAAAAATTTTAAAATTGCATGAGATTTTGTCTAAGTGGTTTTTCCATCCGTACCCCTTATTTCACCCTTATTTCTAAATGAAATATTCAAGTAGTCAATTTATGTATAGTCATTCCTACCAAATGGGTCCATTTAATTTAATTATGATATTTATATCATAAATTTCATTATAGTCAATGAATTACAATTTTAGTTTTTCATTCATTTCATGTGGCGTGAGTATTAGGCTCTTGGCCCATTTATTTAATTCAGTACATTCATCAAAGGTATGCGTATAGGGTTTAACACATGGCGCATCAGCTAATTAATCCCAAATTATTAATCAATGTATAAATTATATGAAAACACACCTCATGGGTGTGTTATACCATTATAAAAAAAGTGAAAATAGACATATATAGTATAGATCACCCATTGGGGTGGAAAACGATGAGTAAATCAACCCAATGAATGAGATAGACACATTGTTAAGTAGAAAAAGGCTAGATATGTTATATAATTTAATGTAAATTTAAAAAGTTAAGGTGACACTAGAAGCGTCTGGATCATTTAACAACATCAATTTTTATACAACAAAACGAAATAATGGAAAAGTACATTGACCACATACCTATCCTAATAGATCTTCCCACATCTAGTATCAACCATCGATTCAGGCTAGGTTAGAAGAGTTATATAAAAACTTCGAATTCCCTTAAAATATGGACAATTTAATTATGCTAAAATATCACAAATGATGGGATAAAGAACATAAAAAAGAAGTTATACGATAAATAATATACATCTAGGTTCTCAATGGACCAGGCGTTGAGCATATCAGAGCTTGTTTGGTTGATTTCTCTCAAAACCTATGTGGGGAGGAGGATATATCTCTATATTGAAGCGACGAGGGAAAAATACACTGGATAAGAAGGGATAAAAAGAAAAGGATTGAAAAATTAATGGGGGGATGTTTTTTAAATTCACCCACAAATATAGTGGCATAAATTTTAGATGCATAATTGGCCAAACAGTGTGCTTACTAAGCACAGATCACTAAATTAAGGGGTAAACATGCATGGTTAGGTGCATGGTTTACCAAGCCATGCACAAACTATGAGAATATCATCTATTAAAAATTTCTATAGAACCACATGACCATCTGAATGGGGTCACGTGATTCTAGACACACTGTGTAGCCCCTTGGTCCCCCCTCTCTGCAACATCATGGTTTAGGGAAACATTTTGAGATGGGATGTATAGTTTCTCCTAAATATGTGGCCCTGAATTTTCTTCCCAATTTTAACACTGATCTATGAAAAATCCCCAAACACACCTGATACATTCATGACTAGATTATGAATTATTATAATACCCATTTAAAAGATTTTTTCCAAAAAAATCAATTTTATATACCTTTATGAAGTTCTAGATGATACAAAATCCACTCATTAGGACATCTCATCCTCATGTTTCCCTTTTTATGGGGGTATAATGACATCAGAAAAGAGTTGTATCCAGTATGCACAAACATCAGCTTCCCAATATCATGTCTTATCATGTTCATATCTATGTTACCATTTCTCCCATGCTATATGAACTGAACTATCTCAGAGATCATTTTTTCTCTAATCAATTATACATATCTGATGCTCCTCAAATGTATAATCTGCCACCATCCCAATATCATAGGGCTCAAATGTATGAGATGGTTCAGAATGATACCGTCAATGATGAGATACACGGAACAAGTAATGCAAGTCCTGGAACCTCTGAGGTAAAAAAAATATATAGGCTACCATCCCAACTCTTTCCACTATATTGAATGGACCAACATATCAAGGAGATAACCATTCATTTCTCTTGATTATTCTATGACCCAATATTGGTGATACAAACAGATAGACCTGATGTCCTATCTCAAACTATAGAGGTCTACATGGATGACCAGTATACAAATTCATTCTTTATTTTTATGTATTCATACGCTTCTGAAGTAGTTACAATATATATGATGTCTCATGAAGAAGAAGCTAACCCAGTAGAACTACCTCAAAAGCCTCTATCTAGTATGGAGTTGAACTTCATTTTCTACCACAAATGGAATCAAACAGATACATCTAATTATTTTTAATATATGGTGTTGTAGTAAAACTCAGCTAGATAAATATTATAATCCCATGAACTTCCAAAATCATGGATATATGCTCTTAGAATATATTCAAGCACCACATTTTTCCACTTATATTGCCCATCGGTCTGAGGGTGTCTGTTATACTCAAGAGCCACTGTGAACCAAACTCAATTTAAAATAATTTCTTAAAACACAATTTTAGTAGGTAATATTTTTAATATATAATATTATGGGGAATAATATGAATTAACACTATATCAAGGATATAAAGCCACTATAATTCATCAAAATTGAAGGTATCCCATATTAGTAAAATGGGTGAGACTATATTAGGCCTATAAAAAATAAACCATAACACATCACAACCTCAAGGGGATATAAGAAAGCATATAATTAAATATATTGGTACATAATTATATCTACACTCAAGAATTATGAGATATTATAGAAGTCTAGAAGGTTAATTGTTCTCTATAATTACCTACTGATAGGTGGATCATCGAGTGATAAATAATGTGATCTTCCTCTTAATACCTGGAAACTAATATTGATGACAAATATCTCATTACATCTTGGTGGGATAACGGTGAACTTCCCACAGAATGTAATGAAATTACATCATGAGTTATTCTCATATATTAGAAGGCACCCAAACACAACCATCAAAGAACATGGTATCACTTATATTCAAAACCCGACCAGGGTGTGTGATCTTTCATGTGACACCATCTCTAAAAACACAGCCTTTTGAATATGATATATTCCTCATCTGGAACATCTCTATGTGTGATTATCTCACTTCAAGAGCTATGATAACTATCTTCTCATGTTATTATTGAACAACATGATGAATGTCAAAAAATAGATCTATCAAATTCCACCCACGGCTGGCCTCCTTAACCAATTGAATCTAAGACTTATTGATTAAGGTATCGACCACGGCATTTCCATTTTTGGGTGTGTAATAAATATCAATGATTATATATTTTAGGTATTCCACCCACCTATTATTCCTCTTGTTTATATCTCATTATATATTGATATATTTGATAATTTCATTTCCTATATCGAAAATGAACTCCTCCTTAAATAGGTAGTGCCTCTAATTTGATAGAGTGTTAATCACAGATTCTATTTCAAGGTTGTTAATATGGTAATTATTATTATTACGTCTCAGATAGTGGGACACATATGCTGCAACTAAATCTCCTTGATCAGAAGTGCACCGACCTCGATTTCTAATGAATCAAATCAAACATTATACCCTCATCCAAGATCATGATGAATAAAAAATAGGGCTTAAGTGAGTCTTTACATTAACTCCTAAAATGATTTCTCACAGGCTTTAGTGCTGTCAATTTTCTCACCTTAATTGATCAAGCATGTATATGTCACAATTTGGCATGAGATGTCCGGGATTAATTTCTCATAATTACAAACCATCACTTATAAGATATTAATTTCAAACACATTTTAGGGATATTACAACGAATCAATAGATATCTTCTTTTCTAAGTTTATATATATGAAATCTGAAGTGCCCAGATCAGTGTGAATCACTGAGAGGGAGAGGGGGTGAATCAGTGATCCCTTAAAACTTTTTACTAATTGATTCTTAATCAATTAAACCTCTATGGCTTGTTAAGGCCTCGATCCACTCTTCATATGTCTCTCAACCTTTCCCGGATAATGCAGTAATGAAAAGGCACAGGACACAAGGATTTACAAGGTTCGGCACCAAAGGCCTACATCCTTGCCATGCTATCCCAGCATGGATTCTCCCATTATAACTTGTTAGAATTACAATTGTCGATACAGAGTCCCACTGTATCTCTCCTGAGTCCCACAGGAGGGTCTTTATACTGCGTCACACAGTGTTACCAGAGTCCCACTGGCCTGCTCCATAATCCCACTGAAGACTTCTTCTCCCTGAGTCCCACAGGATCTTCTCCTGGCTCCTCGAGTCACACGAGTAGCTCTTCTTCTCTTTAGCTCTTCAAGTATCCTCAGCAGTCCGGGATAAAGACTGCTGGCCTTGCTCTGTACCTCTGATCACTTGTGATGATCAGGTCTTCTCGTCTTGCTCGGGCTTTATCACCTTCTTCTAAGGATGACCCGACTTCTCTCTTCAAGAATCTTCAACAGCCTCTGAAAAGGTTTGTTGGTCTTTCTCAGCAACTTCTGATCACTTCTGTTGATCAGGCTCTTCTCAATCACTGAAAACTCAGACAACTGATATCTCTAACTTCAATCTGGCTCAGTCTCAATCACTTCAACTTCATGCACTGAGTGCATGGCAGCTCTTCTTCCTCATGCACTGACTGCATGGCCTTCTCAATTCTTCAAGATCTTCTGTCTTGGACAACTCAATTGCACACCACTGATCTAATCTTTGATTACGTGCGCATGTGCATGCATGTATGCATGCACTCTCTTGTTATTCTTCTAGGTGCAGTAAGCCCTCAAAGGGTGTAATTCTTTTAAACACACACCTTCACTGAACTTCACACACTTTATCCAATTTGTTTACACACTTAAAATTGTATTATACTTTAGTTTGGGTCAACTTCTTCCTTCTTCAATGTGTGTTCACTCCACTTAGAGCATACACATAGGTTCGGCCAGTTCTTTAATTTGCACACACAAATTCTTCACTTAGCATACACTTGTAGTGACCTTCCTCTTCTGGCACACAATAAATGCCCGTAGGGTGTATTTGCACTTTGCACACACAACTTGGCTACGACCTCTTCTTTCTTTGGCACACACTAACTTAGGTTTAGTTGTGGTCTTCTTGTTCATTTAGCACACACACAAGGCCTTGGTGCAAGGGGCAGCCACACAAGGTTTCACGGGCCTCAAGGACCGCGTAAGCCTTGGGTGCAAGGCACCAAGCCGCAGGGCGCGCAAGCCCCTCCTGCCGCGGGGCGTGCTAGTGCAACACCTGCGGGGTCTACCTCCTGCCGCGCAAGGGTGCGTGCAGAGAGGGCTCCTTCTGTCGCGCGAGTACGCGGGCAGGGACCTCCTTCAGAGCCTCGGGTGGCTCTGGAACTTCAGCCGCGCAAGTGGTATTTGCGCGGGGCTTCAAAGCTTCGCAAAGCACAGGGTGCTCGCGGGACTCTTTTCAAATTTTCAGCAAGCAATACCGAGAGCATGGGCTCTCCTTTTATAGGCAAAGAGTGCCTCGACTCATCCGCGTGATATAACTCAAACTCCCGAGATCTTCGGATCATTAAAAATCTTTTCAAATCTTGATTTTTATTCTCGGTTTCACGCGGGCTTCCTTTTCTTTTCCTTCTACGTGCATGCGACTTAGAACGCATGCACAACCTCTTCTATCCCAATCCATGCAAAGGCATAGACCATTCATAGCCTCGGCAGATTCTCTTTCCTCGGCCGCAACCGAAATCTTCCGTATATTGCATGCAGGATCATTTTAAACCATGGACGAGTTCCATAGGGCCAGACGATCTCATTGGACCCTTCAGCTTGATCAGAGGTGGCCGGGAACTCGATTTGGCTTGCTCGGAGGGCGCCTGGTTCGTTGGTGGCCGCGGGAATGCGCGGGGAGGCCTCAGCCGAGCTCGGGGAAGAGGACGACTCGCCGGCCGTTGGATTGGGCGTTTGAAATACATCGGATGGCCTGGATCTGAAGATCTCGCGTGGGATCAGATGTGCGGCCGAGTCTGGCGCGCGATCGATCGTGCGGCCAGGATCGCTCCCGCGGAAAAATTCCGCGTCCCACATCGAAACGGGCTCCTGTTTTTCCGTGGTTTAACAACCAAGCGCTGCCGGGAAGTGCTCAGTTGAATCCTCTCCCTCCACGGTGCCGCCCCGCACCGTGTTCTCCCTGCGGGCGCGCTCTGCGCCCACTCTCGCCTTTGCGGGCGCGCTCCTAGCGCCCACTATGCACACTCGGGTGCGCGGTCTTCACCACCGCGTGCCCTCGGGGGCTTATACACGGCCCCCTGCCACGCTCCTCCGGGCGTGCCCCAGGCGCCCATGCAGTGTCCTACGGGTGCGCCCCTGCCTCAAGGATGCTGCCCTGGCCTTGAGGGTTCCCCATGGGCGTGGTGACCTTAAGTCCCACATGTGCCTTGGGTGATGACCCTCGGCTGGCCTCCTTGGTGGCCTAATTTTTGGCAAAGTAAATATAGGGTACTTTGTATAAAAACAAAGTAACCACATACATAATGTGAAATGCCAAGAGCCACTCCAAGCCTTCTTCCTCATTTCTCCTTCTTCCTTTCTTCTTCTTCATTTGAAATTCCTCCATTATCTTCAACATGTATTCATCACTTAGGAATGTAATTTCAAACGGTTTCTTCTTAATCTTCTTCATCTCCTCTTCCATATGTGTTCAATACTTAGGAGGGACTTCTTCAACTGAATCTCATGAATCACACATGTTCTTCAACATTATTCATTGATCTAATCAGAGATCAATTGGATCTTCTTCTGATTCACATGCACTAGAGTAATAGTGCATGGACTTCATAAACACCACTTCATCCACTTAGAAGTTGTGGATGGATCTCCTTTCATCTCCTCATGCATTTTCAATACAATTCATGGTCTTCTATCATTGTTGTGAATTTGTATCATCAGGATACAAGTTCTATGAACATAAAGATCAGCTCAATAATCGTCAGATGTTCATGGAGAATGTTTCAACCACAATTTCCAATACCACTTAGTGAATCTCCTAAGTGACATGCCTCTTAGTACCATGGCCATTCTCCTTCACCACCAACACCATCACAACCTTTGGCATTCACATCTTGACAATTCATGACATCCATTCATTCTAAGACAACAACATGTCTCATTGACAACAAATGCAACACAGTGCACTTCAATCTCCCCCTTTGTATTTGTTGTCAATACACCACTTCAGCACATATGAATGGGTCAATATGTGTGACAATATTTTCTCCCCCTTATTGGAAATCAAATGCAAAGGTGTGGTGTGGTTCTCTTTCAAAGATCTCATCCTCCCTTATAAAAGCATTTTCTTCAAAGTCACTAAGAGAGGGATGATGTCACATTTTCTCTTGAGCAATGAACCTTTAGTAAATCAGCTCTAAGTCTACTTGGGCTAACCCGGTGTAGAAAAAAAGAGTGATTTGACCAAGGAATTCAAAGATGTCCATAATTCTCTACACATGTGAGATCATGCTTAGGGGTTTGAAATTTTTCAGATATAACAATGAATTTGCTAAATCCTGCACAACTTCACAAAACTCATTAGAAAGTTCAGGTGCAAAGATAAAGCTCCCCCTTTCAACCTTTTGTCTTCAATCAATACTCCCCCTTAATTGTCATGATGAATACAATTAAGAAACAATGGATGAAAGTATGATTGGAATACCTTCACTTTTCTTCAAGATGGTATTAATCTAAGAATCCCATCTTCTTTAGATTGGCTCCCCCTCAAGGGGTGCACTCCATTCTGTCCAAACCACTCTCCAGATGAGAATGATCATCATCTTCAATTCCCTGCAATGTTAGCACATGTACATACCAAGAGTATAAGGGAATAAGATGGAACCACCTTGGTTCATCAATGTGAACAACAAGGTTGAGAAGATTCTCTCAACCGAGATGTCCCATTTTCACCAGTCTTCACACTTGCACATCTGATCTTCTTTGATGTTTGTGCTGGTGTGGATCTCAACATATCTTCATGTGAAATCTTCTTCTTCCCTTTTGCCTTAGCAATTGCCAGAACTTTATCTTCATCTTTTTGCAGATCTTTGGCAAGTTGCAACTGATTTGTCCATATGACTAGTAAATCATTTGGAAGAGTGGCCTCAGTTTTGGAAGTTCCACATGGTTCTTTGGATGCTGCTAAGCTACCTCTCTTAGGAAACTTATTTTCAATCAATCCCTTCTTCTTCTGGATTGATTGTCTTTTGGAGTTCAGTCTGCTTCTATTTAGTTTCAAGGCTTCTTTACAAAGGTCCATGATGTGTCCTTTCGTTCCACAGTAGAAGCATGTTTTCTTGGTGGTCCTTCGGGATGCATCACCCTTCTTGGATTTAGAATCCATGTTCTTCTCTTCATTTCTAAAACACTTCTTGGGATCATTTTCTACATTCTTCTTGCTTCCCAAGGAATCTCTCTTAGCCAGGTTCTGTGATCTTCTCTTCTTTCCAGCTTTGGATACATTCAGAGATTGACATGTATCAAATTGTTGACCACTTTTGCAACCATCCCAGATGTTGTCAAGTAATCCAAATCTATTTGCAGTAAACAGATGTCTCTGGACCTGTGGATGCTGCTTCTTTTTTTCTGGCTTGCTCCCCCTTGGCATGGGCTTCCTTTGTGCTTTGACATTCAGTGGATTGTACCAACAATCCTTTGCACAGTGCCCATACTTATTACAACACCAACACTGACCCACAAATCTTGACCTCTTCAGTCCTTCTGATTGTTGGGTACTTGTCTTGACTTGCTGTGTTGTTTCAGGAGAGCATTCTTTCTTCACTGTCTTCATCCATACTTGTTTGGATTCATTCTTCCATCCTGTACTTTTAGTAGAAACACTTTTAGAAGAATGAGTACAAGATGGTATGGATGGTAACTTCTTTTTAGAAGTTGTTGCCCTTTTATTAGAGGATGTATTTCTTTTAGAGTCATCCTTCTCAAAGCTCACTTGAGTAGCAACATTTCTTCTTTCAGCTGACTGGGAGGATTCAGCTTTGGGTGATTGCAAATTTTTCAATATCACCTCTAATTCTAAACACTTCATGTTAAGGGAGTTCTTCTCATCCTCAACAGTTCTTATCTTTACTTCCCATTTCTCTTCCAGCTGTTTCATCTAGTCTTCATGCACCTTATTCATTTCAAGCATTGAGTTGTCAAGCTCCTTCACCATTTTGACTTTGTCTTCGAGTTGAGCATCTCTGACATTCATTGAAACTCTGTGCAATTTTTCCAGTGCATGGAAAACTTCTTTGACTATTACTTTAATGAATTCTTTCTCAGAAAGGCTTCTTTGCAATTCTTCAGCAGTGTCTTCATATCATTCATTTCAAAGAGAAACGGTTTCATCTTTAGCCTTCACCAGCTTTCTGAGAGTATTGGTTATGCCAACCCTTTTAGCCAATTGATCTTCCATTGCATTGGCTTCTTCTTCTAGCTGTAATTTTTCTTCTTGAAGATAATGGATGCCTGTAGCTATACACATTGCCACTTCCTTGGGGACTGTCTTCTGAAGATATTTGAGTGCATTTTGAAGATCATTCATTATTCCAACTTCATCACAGTTAGGACAGGGTTTCTTCATCTTCTTGGCCTGTTTCTTCTTTCTATTTTTCTGAGTCTTGGCAGATATCTCCATTTGAGGCTGGTCACTCATTTCCTCAAATCTGCACTTCATAAAGACTCCCTTGGATCTTTTAGAGGTAACCTCCCTCTGATACCAATTGAAGTGCCCAGATCAGTGTGAATCACTGAGAGGGGGAGGGGGTGAATCAGTGATCCCTTAAAACTTTTTACTAATTGATTATTAATCAATTAAACCTCTATGGCTTGTTAAGGCCTCGATCCACTCTTCTTATGTCTCTCAACCTTTCCCGGATAATGCAGTAATGAAAAGGCACAGGACACAAGGATTTACAAGGTTCGGCACCAAAGGCCTACATCCTTGCCATGCTCTCCCAGCATGGATTCTCCCATTATAACTTGTTAGAATTACAATGGTCGATAAAGAGTCCCACTGTATCTCTCCTGAGTCCCACAGGAGGGTCTTTATACTGCGTCTCATAGTGTTACCAGAGTCCCACTGGCCTGCTCCAGAATCCCACTGAAGACTTCTTCTCCCTGAGTCCCACAGGGTCTTCTCCTGGCTCCTCGAGTCACACGAGTAGCTCTTCTTCTCTTTAGCTCTTCAAGTATCCTCAGCAGTCTGGGATAAAGACTGCTGGCCTTGCTCTGTACCTCTGATCACTTGTGATGATCAGGTCTTCTCGTCTTGCTCGGGCTTTATCACCTTCTTCTAAGGATGACTCGGCTTCTCTCTTCAAGAATCTTCAACAGCCTCTGAAAAGGTCTGTTGGTCTTTCTCAGCAACTTCTGATCACTTCTGTTGATCAAGCTCTTCTCAATCACTAAAAACTCTGACAACTGATATCTCTAACTTCAGTCTGGCTCAGTCTCAATCACTTCAACTTCATGCACTGAGTGCATGGCAGCTCTTCTTCCTCATGCACTGACTGCATGGCCTTCTCAATTCTTCAAGATCTTCTGTCGTGGACAACTCAATTGCACACCACTGATCTAATCTTTGATTACGTGCGCATGTTCATGCATGTATGCATGCACTCTCTTGTTCTTCTTATAGGTGCAGTAAGCCCTCAAAGGGTGTAATTCTTTTAAGCACACACCTTCAATGAACTTCACACACTTTATCCAATTTGTTTACACACTTAAAAGTGTATTATACTTTAGTGTGGGTCAACTTCTTCCTTCTTCAATGTGTGTTCACTCCACTTAGAGCATACACATAGGTTCAGACACTTCTTTAATTTGCACACACAAATTCTTCACTTAGCATACACTTGTAGTGGCCTTCCTCTTCTTGCACACAATAAATGCCCGTAGGGTGTATTTGCACTTTGCACACACAACTTGGCTACGACCTCTTCTTTCTTTGGCACACACTAACTTAGGTTTAGTTGTGGTATTCTTGTTCACTTAGCACACACACAAGGCCTTGGTGCAAGGGGCAGCCGCACAAGGTGTCACGGGCCTCAAGGACCGCGTAAGCCTTGGGTGCAAGGCACCAAGCCGCAGGGCGCGCAAGCCCCTCCTGCCGCGGGGCGTGCAAGTGCGACACCCGCGGGGTCTACCTCCTGCCGCGCAAGGGTGCGGGCAGAGAGGGCTCCTTCTGCCGCGCGAGTACGCGGGCAGGGACCTCCTTCAGAGCCTCGGGTGGCTCTGGAACTTCAGCCGCGCAAGTGGTATTTGTGCGGGGCTTCAAAGCTTCGCAAAGCACAGGGTGCTCGCGGGACTATTTTCAAATTTTCAGCAAGCAATACCGAGAGCATGGGCTCTCCTTTTATAGGCAAAGAGTGCCTCGGCTCATCCGCGTGATATAACTCAAACTCCCGAGATCTTCGGATCATTAAAAATCTTTTCAAATATTGATTTTTATTCTCGGTTTCACGCGGGCTTCCTTTTCTTTTCCTTCTACGTGCATGCGACTTAGAACGCATGCACAGCCTCTTCTCTCCCAATCCATGCAAAGGCATAGACCATTCATAGCCTCGCCAGATTCTCTTGCCTCGGCCGCAACCGAAATCTTCCGTATATTGCATGCAGGCTCATTTTAAAACATGGACGAGTTCCATAGGGCCAGACGATCTCATTGGACCCTTCAGCTTGATCAGAGGTGGCCGGGAACTCGATTTGGCTTGCTCGGAGGGCGCCTGGTTCGTTGGTGGCCGCGGGAATGCGCGGGGAGGCCTCAGCCGAGCTCGGGGAAGAGGACGACTCGCCGGCCGTTGGATCAGGCGTTTGAAATACATCGGATGGCCTGGATCTGAAGATCTCGCGCGGGATCAGATGTGCGGCCGAGATCTGGCGCGCGATCGATCGTGCGGCCAGGATCACTCCCGCGGAAAAATTCCACGTCCCACATCGAAACGGGCTCCTGTTTTTCCGTGGTTTAACAACCAAGCGCTGCCGGGAAGCGTTCAGTTGAATCCTCTCCCTCCACGGTGCCGCCCCGCACCGTGTTCTCCATGCGGGCGCGCTCTACGCCCACTCTCGCCTTTACGGGTGCGCTCCTAGCACCCACTGTGCACTCTCGGGTGCGCGGGCTTCACCACCGCGTGCCCTCGTGGGCTTATACACGGCCCCCTGCCGCGCTCCTCCGGGCGTGCCCCAAGCGCCCATGCGGTGTCCTACGGGTGCGCCCCTGCCTCAAGGATGATTCCCTGGCCTTGAGGGTTCCCCATGGGCGTGGTGACCATAAGTCCCACATGTGCCTTGGGTGATGACCCTCGGCTGGCCTCCTTGGTGGCCTAATTTTTGGCAAAGTAAATATAGGGTACTTTGTATAAAAACAAAGTAACCACATACATAATGTGAAATGCCAAGAGCCACTCCAAGCCTTCTTCCTCATTTCTCCTTCTTCCTTTATACTTCTTCCTTTGAAATTCCTCCATTATCTTCAACATGTATTCATCACATAGGAATGGAATTTCAAACGGTTTCTTCTTAATCTTCTTCATCTCCTCTTCCATATGTGTTCAATACTTAGGAGGGACTTCTTCAACTGAATCTCATGAATCACACATGTTCTTCAACATTCTTCATTGATCTAATCAGAGATCAATTGGATCTTCTTCTGATTCACATGCACTAGAGTAATAGTGCATGGACTTCATAAACACCACTTCATCCACTTAGAAGTTGTGGATGGATCTCCTTTCATCTCCTCATGCATTGTCAATACAATGCATGGTCTTCTATCATTGTTGTGACTTTGTATCATCAGGATACAAGTTCTATGAATTTAAAGATCAGCTCAACAATCGTCAGATGTTCATGGAGAATGTTTCAACCACAATTTCCAATACCACTTAGTGAATCTCCTAAGTGACATGCCTCTTATTACCATGGCCATTCTCCTTCACCACCAACACCATCACAACCTTTGGCATTCACATCTTGAAAATTCTTGACATCCATTCATTCTAAGACAACAACATGTCTCATTGACAACAAATGCAACACAGTGCATTTCAAAATCCATATATATTATATATCCAAATAAGTGAACACTTTTTATTTGAAAGGTACAATTTACTGTTCTTCTCAAATAGCTGGTTCTCCCTATGTGTATTAATAAAAAAAACATGATGGTTGGAATGGAATTTTATGGTGATAGAAAACACTATGATATCTTTTATGATGATTTCCACAAAGGAATAATGATATGGGTGAAAACCCTGATTCATCAGATCCATAAACACTATCAACATGTTTCTTAGACCAAATGGAAAAACCAGCTACTCATACATGTCGTACCGACTATTGAATGTTATATGTGGTATATCTAATAGCTTCACACAATCCTGAAGATATCCAAACATAAAATCAATATTATAGAAATAGTATCTCCTTTGATTTTGTTGAAGAGTTTTCCTATACAAGGAAGTGGATACAGGTTCTTTAAATTATAATGGATTAGTGGATAGTAATCTGCATGCTATCAATGGGTACCATTCATCTTTTTGGACAAATGGAATTTTGAATCCCATGGTGACGCTCTTGGTCAAATAAATATCTTTTACTCTTTACATTCATGATTCTTAATTAGGTATTCGAGCTATGTAGGGTCTATCTTATATAGACTAATGGATAGTGGTGACACACCTAGAACATTCTAGATGGTGAAATGAATCTCCCTATCAGGTGGTAGGCTATTAAAATCATTAGGTAATACATCAATGAAATAATTTACCATATAATGAAATTCCAGATATTTTAGTCTACGATCATTCAAAGTGAGACATTCCATTTGGGTTATCACTCCACATAGCTTAATATGCTTGAGTCCATCTCAACTAGCCTATAAGTCCCCTTATACCATTTGGATATATATGTTTCCCTCAGGTAATATAATGGTCACGTGATGGAAATATCAGTCCACCTAGGCTTGATAGGGAATAACCCATCCAATGTCGATAATAAATTTAAATCCTATCATCTCATGGATGAATAAGATCAAAAAAATAAAAAACCTATCTATTTCAAAAGGGAACACCATTCACTAGCATAAACCTATTTCATGAACACCTATGGACATGTAAAGGGACATAAATCCACTATAGAACATTATTACTAAGCCAATACATGCCATAGTTTTATCGTATAGAAGGAATTATGATGAACCTACATAAAATAATGTACATACGAGGGTGGATACTACCAAAATACTACATCTAACTGTAGATGTCGATGGAATTATCTTCTTGTGAGTAGTATAATCAACATATGAATGTCCTGAACCATAGACTTGAGATATTACTTGAGTTTCCCAAGCTGTTCCACTAAAAAAACAACAAACATTTGAGGCATGTCTGCCTTGGCTAGGAATATATACCTAACCTGAACAACTTGTAGAAGACTAACTTTCTGGATGATGGATATTTTTTTATCCTACACCCAAAGGAAGTGCTGGTATAAATCCAAATTTACTAGTCTCTGAAGGAAGAGATCAATACAAATGTTGGAGGTGGAACATCCTTCCACAAGCCCAATACTCAATTAGGTTCCTTATACAATGGGTCTTTTGTTTCGTTTCATGGAACACTGGTGACACCCAAAAAATCTGTATGTGCATGACACATAGCTGGTAATAACATAACGTGTACCCTGGAAAGTTCACATCCTTCCACTGTGTACACCACTGCTGTTCCTTGATGCATAACATCCACATTTCACATTTCCTTATTCACTGAGGTTTCTATCAGTGATTATATCCCCATTCACTAACCTTGAAATAGTAGTTATTTGAATTACATTCACATACAATTGGATGGTATAAGAAATCTCATCTTTGAATCCACTCAATGTAGTTAGCTCATCACCAATCAGGATAGTTTCAATACACTCTAATTTAGTAAAATGACTTTAGTATTATATCACAGAGATGTGAACTTGATAACGGTTCTTGAATACTCATATTTTATCATCTTTAAAAATCTAATTGATCATGTAGTATAAGAAGGCTACATATAAATCCATAAAGACCATACCCTGATGTCGACCATCCCGAATTAGAATGTACCACCAATGCATGGCTAGTGGCATTTCTAATAAGTCATGAACTTGAAACACTTTTATTGAGGTTTCTAGATGTTCTAAATTATTGAAACCCTAGCCTCTAACCATTACTTAATAGCCTGATGAACATCATCCATTGGGAAGATGCAAGGATGATATAGCTAGAATTCACTTGTAATATCTTTTATTGATGGGGATGGTTGAGGATATCCAAGAACAGATATAATAAACCAGAGGAATCTATCATATAACTGGGTATTGTAACCTAGTGTCGGATATAAATTTGGTTCATCAAGTTGCACTATTGGAGGTATAAAGGGTGGCTCAAGGCTCACCACCTCTGGATTATTCTCATCACCACATTCATGGAGAACAACACGAGGTTGTCATAGTGGAAGGGATCTATAATTTCCAATTTTATACATCTTTAATGATATATAACTGATATGGAAAGTGATAATAAAGTAACATATCAATGATATGATACTAATTATGATGAAAATTATTCTTACTCTTGTATTCAGGTCTGGGTGATAAGAACACATCTTAGAAGAAACAAATGAGACATGAATAACTGGCACTACTAGATTGTTTCAGGGTCCCATATAATATGTATTGTAACCTACTGATCTTTTGGATCATATTCATTTGGATTATTTTTGTATTAATTATTAATTACATATTAATTAGCAACATCTTCCAGTAAATTGTTTCACTAACACCAATTTATAAATTATTATACACTTCATAAATTAAAATTAGTGTTTTGAGTAACTGTATCCTAACCATTAAACTTGATAGAAGGTGTAACATGGCATGGGGTGGGATTTGATTATATGAAATCACCCTATTTAATACTTACTAAACCAAGTAATGTTTAATTATTATTCCTTTTAGATCAAATTATGTCATCCTAAATAATACCATCATATTGTATGCCATAACAAACAATTCATAACTACTCATAAAATGAAATTTAGGAAATTCACAGAGAATGAAAATATGGCATTGAATAATGTATGGAAATTTAGTCTTACAACATCTTTTATGATGCATTCACTTATGTCCCCTCGTATCATCATGAAAAGTTAATAATATCTAATAAAAATAATAATAATGATATGAAAGTGCATCACCCTATAGGGAGATTGATTAAACCTTAACAACATAAGAAATAATAACATTTACCCATCCCATTTAACATGGGATTCCACTATACAGAGGATAGATACCCCAAATCACGTCCTCATGACCAAATTTTAACTTCCTAGTCTATTATCTAATCCAAAATTGTAAGATGAAGGAAAATCATTATGATACCAATTTTTATATCCCACAACATATATAAATTCAAGGTTCCCAAAGAAGGTGGCCAATAGTCCGGATGCTTTGATTACCAAATTCCAAAGGTTATTGACTAACAAGGAGGATGTTGGGTTACTCCAAGTAAAGGATATTTCACTATTGATTAGAGTGAAGCAAAGTAGTATATAATGATAATAAATAGAAGAATCATTATTAAGAAACAGATGGTAGAAGATCAATATTATAAAATCCATAAAAACTAATAAATTAAAAGAGGAAGATAATAAATGAAAATGTATAATATTATTGATTTATAAAATATTATTATTAACAGAGAATGGGATAAGATAATATACATCATTCTAGAAAAATATTAAAAAATGAGAAACCCCACTATAAAAACCATCGTGATCATAATCTCATTTCAATGACATCAACTACATCCTAATGATAAAAATCAAAGATTCGAAGATAGATTCTTTCCTTTTCCATCACCTACAACCATAAATTCAACATGGGTGATATGGGAAGACCAAGAAGAATGTGAGATACAATCTCATTAGGCCTCCACCCATGGAGTTTCGGAAAATTCATTTTGTTCTATATAATGTAATAATATTCTATAATATGAAATGATAAATAGAAATAAATAAATTAATTAATTCAATTGGGATCAACTTGGAGACCCATAAAACATACCTAATTCTTCCTAATCAAGTGATTTTTAACTAGTAGATATTGTAAAGGTAAGGTGAATTTTATAATTTGTGAAGAGGTGGACTATCCCCAAGCATGTGATTGGTCTGGGAGGGCACGCCCCAATGTTTTTTATACAATGGGATCAATTCATTTAAGAGAATATTCAATTAAATTATATTTAAATTAATTTAAAAAAACATTATTAAATATATAATTAAATGATGATACCATTCATGGAAACACACATGGACTTTCCATGTGTTGGTTGAGGGTATTGTCATGTGACCACTTCCATGGAGTCTATCTATGGTGATCTAACGATTACATACAATGTTTCACTCTATGAATTATATGAAAAATCATATTAATAGCCTCCAAGTCCATACATGGTATCCCACATAGTGTCCAATATAGATCTAGATGCATGAAACAACCATCATTCCTTCGATACCCTCCATAGTTTATCCCCTATGTAACCAATGTCACTTGTCTGGAGGTAAAAGTGATTAAACTTGGTGAGACCATCCCATAAATAGATGGTGTCTCACCCAGTGCGTTTATAAAGAATTAACAATTTAATTAAAAGGGAATGAGTGGATATCCAAGGGGTCCTTAATTTAGATCCACTTATTTCTCTCACATAACAAGATTGAAATCTATAAAAAATCAAATTAAATATACTCATGCCAAAAAATGGGTCATTTAATATAATTAATACATTTATATCATAAGTTTAATTTTTTTTCAAGGCATTACCATTTTAATAGTTCTTTCAAGTCATGCAGAATGAGTATTAAGAACATTCTCCATTGACTGAATTCATACAGGTCATCAATAGAATGAGTATAGGGTTTTAAACATGAATTATCACTCAATACACATAAAATTTTAATCATGGTACCAATTATATGAAAACACGTCATATGGGGATATTATAATTACATATAAAAAACCTAAATTGGCCTCTAGGGTGTATCTAAACCATTGGGGTAGCAAAATACAAGGAGATAAACACAAGGGGTTAGTTTGACACTACTGTCGTTCACTAAAATCTATATGAGAAATTTAATTTATATTACTTTAATAAACTTGAGATGAAACCAGAAGGCTAATGATAATTTCATAATGGTAAATTTTATAAAAATATGTGAAATTAAAGGAAATTAAATATACCACATAAAATAACCTCATAGAGATTCCATTACCCAAAAAAACCTTTGATTTTGGCAAGGTTAGATAAAATTTAAGAAACCGCCAAATTCCATGAACATGGGAAAAATGAACTTGCATCATGATAGAAAAACACATGGGACCAATAACTAATAATATAAGGGAAATGATATAATAAATAAACTATAGAAACATGATGTATCTTCCAATGAGATATTTAGACTATTTTTTGAGTAGTTATCTCAAAAATGGAGGAGAAGGAGATATCTTCATATGCATGAGAGGAAGATAAAATAACCACTAGAGAATAAGGGAGATAAAGTTGTTTTTTAATTGTCTAATAATGGGTAGTTTTTTTAAAGTCACCCTAAAATTAAGGGGAATATGGATGGAAGCACAATTTGGCCGACACATGTGCCAATTGGGCATCAATCGCTTATTCAAGGGGAACCTCACATGGTCAGGTGCACTGTTTACATAACCATTCAAAAACAATGCAAATTGGTTCAGTCTGAAATGTCTATAGAACCACATGACTATGATTATAGGGTGTAATTAATGAAGACAAACTATGACATCCCTAGATCCCACTATCTGAAAGCACATAGTTTTGGGTAACCATTTAGGCTGGATTCCATGGTAACTTTTAAATGTGGGGCCTAGTATTTTGATCCCCTTTCAAGGATATTAGCTTCAAAAGAAACTCAAATTCACTTGATACCTCATTGATTTTATTAATAATCATTATAATATATTTTTTGATGAATTTAAATAGATAACAAATGGTTTTTATAATTAAGAATAATGGTACATTATAAGAGGGAACATGTTTGCTCTTATACAACATGAATTTATCAAGAATATAAGTACCACTTGTAGTGGGGGTTAATCAATATTGGTTATTTATATTTAATTTTCTCCATAATGTAACCAAATTATATTTTTTTGTATCCATTTAAAATTTATATCTCAAACTTAGTAATGTGAAATGATAAGAATGAAAAAATAACACATGTTTTACAATATACTCCCTCAGTATATGTGATTGTGTCCTTCACATGGGAACATATACATGTATATGGTATATCACTATTAAATCTTGTGAATATAATTGATCTAAACCCAAACATGATTATTTTGTCTCTTAGATAGTAATAATAAATATTTAAACTAGTCAAAATGTTTTTTCATACATCTAGGAAAAAATATGATAATAAATATTGAAAATGAATATTTTTTTCTATAATTATACTTCTATAACACTCTCCAATGTGTAGGAATATATTAGTTACATCATAATATCTATTTTCTGTGCATAACAGCACCAAGACTCTGTCCATTTTTTTTTTACAAATAATAACTATTCATTTCACCCTTTCGAAATACACTTAGGTTTGATGCCTCTTATTCAACCAAATGTTTCCTTTTTTGAAAAAACACGCGTATATTCTAATGAATCCTTCACCATATAGGATATATCTCATGAATGAAACATTTTACTTCATAATGTTCCTTCAATTACTTATTTAGTAAAATTGACACCAATAGGGTTCGAGAAATTTTTATCTCCAAAATTTACAAAAATTAATTTTCTAACCCATATTTTCTATGTTATAATGACTTAATAAATTATAGAAATTTCATAATGTTTCGTTAAAAATTGATGTTAATGAATTTATCAAAAACTCTTACAATAATGAAATTATTAAGGATTAGTGAAGTGAAGAAATTAAATCATCATAGTAGCTGGAATTAAATGATTATTTAATTTTTATCATAATTTTTTCTGATGAATTTATGTTTTACGATATTATAAGATATTCGAAGGTCTATAAACTTTTTTTGAATCTCCAAAATATTTTAAAAATCATATAATTGGAGATATCTGATAGAATCTTGATTTATATGTATATTGATTATCACATGACATCTTTTTATAATGGAATTCACATAAGTTTGATTGACATTAACAGTATTATGTGTCGTAATATATTCCTCTAACCATAATGTGTATTCTTACACAACATATGTTACATAGATTACTAAATAAGTTTAGTTTATCTTCATAAATACATGATTATAATAAAATCATATATCCATATATGATGTTCATTATTTATTAATATCACTTAATCATGTCTTTTTTTACTCTTGTAAATGTTTTTATGGAAATAGATCACAATGTTTTGCAAAAACTCATCACCTTTACGATTTTCATCACCATTATCTTCTTTCTATAGGATTCATACTCAAATTGACTTTGGAAATGTAAATTCCTTGTAAATTATACGTAAAACATTCATAACTCATTATATATATTAAAAATATTTTGTCCAATTAAGATATAATTTGTACTTATCTATCGAACTAGATTCATAGAATTATACTTAAATAATAGTTATAGAGTCACATTCAAATGAACCCATGTATGGTCATGATCTCAGAGATCACTACTATAGTAACATTTGTTTATTAGGAATAGCATGACATTATATCTTTGAACAATGTAAAAATATCAACTTAAGCTCTATTACTACATCACGTTAGAGTTTAGAAATTATTCAACTGGATCACAATATTTTTTCTAAAATATGAAGTCTCATCCTTTGTACAAACTCATAATCATTTCTAGAATCATGATTATCTCAACGATTTATGAAAACTAAATATTTTTGTATAATAATATGACATTACAAATAATCTTTCCTATCATCACAATAATATTTTCATAAAATAAAAAGTTTTTATACATATTAAATGTAATTAAATTTCATCAGTAAGGAATTTTCTACTGAAACAGAAAAACATCAACCAAAATGATTTTGAGAGAAATAAAAAAATAATTATGAAAAAAACCTAGAGGAACATAATTTTAATGTGAACATAAAAAATTCATTTTAGTAGAGAAATATAATTCATTTTTTGGAATAAAAAAAATTGAAATCACCTTCCATAATATATATTTAAAATATAGAAGATTTAATTTTTTATGCTAAAGTGTTGTGGGTAAAACAATTACTCATATACTATAGTTTTATTTTAATTTCCTATATAATTCATTTTTATAACACATGTTATATTCCTATGTTTTGTAACCCTTCACATTAGTCTTATTCCATGTTCATAGATATAAGAAATAATTTTCTATAAAATTACACTAGAAAAGAAGATAAAATTCTTAAACACGTCATAAATGAAGATTGTCTCAATGGTATTTTGACTATGATTTTTCATTTTCTAGTCTTGAATAAATAAAATAAAATTTAGTAGTGATATATGTTAGGTGATCGTAACATACTTTTTATATTTTAAATATCATTTTAAATTAAAAAAATCATTGATAAATGGGGTTGGAATAATTATTATTGAATTTAAATAGCTATTATTACATGTTACATAAATTTTTTAATGCAAAGTTAATATAATTTGAAACTAAATAATTTAATTTAACTCATGTTAATTTTTAAAAATAATGGATGATGAATCCTTTTAGTTCTATTTACGTCAATATAATTTTTTTCCATTTATAATCATTGATTTTAAAAATTAAAGTACACTCAAATAATATTATCAAGAACTTATACATGTTATATTATGATAATTGTTTTTATATTTCCTATCAACTAATAATTTTCATAGAACATACCAAAATATATTCATTTCTAATATTTACATTATCTCAAAAATAACATTATTTATTTTATGTTGAATAATATTTTATGGTCTAATATTTCTATTTAGTTATCTAAAATATTTGAAGGTTTCAAATAATATTTATTCTTTAAAATTATTTTATCTATGTCTATATATATTAAAAATATAATAAGAGAAAATTATCCCTTTTATTTCCAACATGAATATACTTTCATAGTACTTGAAATATGTTTTCTACTTGAACTTTCTAAAAAAGCATCATCATAAGAGGATGATCAGTCATAGTAATCAAGTGGTAACATGAAAACATTTGAGCTTACTTAAAATTATTCAAATTAAATCTAATTTCTATCCCAATTATATACATTATTTTCATTTTTCTATGTGTGGAATCATCTTTTTTTTCATTTTTGAACATCATTTTGGAAAAAAAAATTATGGAGATATTTATTAAATGGTATTAGTTGTAAAATTTACATTTTATTACATATTTTACAAAATTTGGTGGATAATTATGCAATTTTATAGAGACATAATTTGATTAAACAACGTGTATGTTTCACAAAGGAGGAAATTTTTTATTAATTTCTTTTTCAATGAAAAGACATTTGATAAATATTTATAAAAAATGGATAAATTTTGTTAAAATACAAATGTAAAAAAAATTATTTAGGAGTAATGTTTTTGTTCTATTTTTAACTTATCAGGTGTTGAGAAAATAAACTTCCCAGTACATTCACATGATGTATTTATTTAATTATATCATTATATAATTTACTTTTTGCATGTTTTGAGGTTTTCATAAATGGGTGGATTAATGAGTTATTAATTAAAAACATGGTTTATATTTTTAAAAATTCATCTAATTATGATTTTAATTTAACAGGATGTTTGTTTTTGTTTCTCTTTTCTTTGATGAGTAAAAATTTTGTTAAAATAAATCTGGTTAATTCTTATTTACATAAAAGTATGAAAAATCAATTTTTTTAAAGTTCCATTAAATATTTATCTTCCAAGATGGTGGATAATTGTATATGAATAAATTAATATAATTATATGATTTATCACATTATTCAATATATTATATGATAGTGTTTATTACATCGGATATTGTTAAAGTTGTTCGCTGTTTTTAAAGAATCTAATCATTGTAAGTGTGTCTATAAATATAAATATTGGTTATAGTGAAAAAATATGAAATAAATTATATTGTAGTCTCCTAATAGATTTTATGTTACTTTTTTATTATTTATGTACTGTGCTTCCTATTTTTCTTTCAAAATTTATTTTTTATTTTACATTCAAATGTATAGTGTAATTTTCCTGATATTTTCCCTATAAATTATATCTATTTTTCTTTTATAATTATTTTGTTTATGAAAATAGTTTCATGGATATTTGTTTGTTTTGAAATGAGTTTTTATGTCATCTATGACAAAGGGATTAAACTTTTGGGAAGTATGTTGCTTCAATCGGGTTGATAATGCAATTCCATGGCTAGAAATCTATTTTCGATTTTTGTGTAAAAGTATGTTTCTGTGGTTGTTGATTAGTTTGTTTTTAATGTTTTATCTATCAACTATATACTCATATCGAGATACCTAGAGTCAGTTTAATAAAATAATTAGAACTATGGGTTAAATTTATGGCTATCTATATTGCATGGTATATTTCTTTTATATAATATCATTTATATAATTGTTTTGTATAATAGAAGAATAAAATCATGGTTTAGTTTTTTGGAACTATATCAATCCATTATGATACCTATATATACTAATGGAGGTATAAAATTTATATAATGGTTCACATTCGAAATATGTATTAATAAAGGCTAAATTGTTATAATTTCTGAAATGATATATTTTGCAAAAAAACAACATTTCACATGTTTTACCATGTTTCTGGTTTGCCTCTTATAATCACAGTAAATGGTGAACGTTTGGGGATATTTGATAAGATATATGTTAATTAATTATTTATAATATATCCACAAAATTGAAGCATACATTGGTGTCATAACAAAGATACACAAAAATTTTTTGATACTATTGATATACTTGTGATTAAACATTAAAAAAAGTTACCCATTCAGTATAATGTTTTACTAGTGATGTTGATGTTGTTTTTTATCTAATAAATATATATAAGTTAATGTAAATAAATATATTCTATTAGAATTTTTGTTTAGAGAATAAGACTTGGACACATTATCTGATTATGTATAACATTTCTCATCTAATCCAAGGATTTTATATAATTTCCACACATGAAACATCAATAGAGATCAACTATGGTAGCTATGAAATAAGAGAAAGTTAAGGAAAAATTCATACCTCATTCATTTGTAAAGCTAAAATATGGGATGAGTAATAATCCTCTAATAATACAGAGTTGCATAATACCACTAATTCACACCCCCTATTTGTGATATCTCATTGATTTTTTAATTGGTATCACAACACATATAAAAAGTTAGTTCCCCAGAAAAAGTAATTTTTTCTCCAATGAAACTAAATCTAAAAATTACAATATTTATAAAAATAAATATTAATTTATAATTCCTAAAATAGTTAAATAGATTTTTTATTATTCAATTCTATGAAAAACCATTTCAATGTTTGTAGGAATTATCTATTTTAAAATTAAAAAAATATTTTCCATAAATCATCACATTTGAACCAAGTATTACTAATTAATATGTAGACATTATCAATAACATCATATCTACTCAATATATCTCAAGTAGGACCTCGAAAATTTAAAATAATTCCAAATGACCATACAATATTTTTTACCCATAAATGAAAAAAATATATCAATATTTATCAACTGTATTAAGTCATTCAGTCTCCAAAAATTTCATTTTTTTCCAACACTAATGAATCTCACCAGCAAATAATAAATTATATCTAATATAAAATAAGACTATCTAGACAAAACAAAAAATGGTAATATAGTGTTTTTATATAATTTTATCTGTTGATGACATGAAAATTATGTGTATGTAAATATGATGCTCTCCCTATAAACCCAAATTCTCATTAATCCTTTTCTCCCACATTTCGAAAAAAACATTAGACATCTATTCACAAATTAAAATTTAATGAGTTTCTTAATTTTATTCAAATTTTTTATAATAATACAATTTACATTTGGGGTATTTTTTAACTACTTTGGATGCGAGGGAAGGTATGAAATGTTTTTTTCATTTGTAACATATGAAATATATTTTGATATATTTCTGTGGAAATTATAATTCTAGGCTGATATATGGTAAAAAGAAATTCATACATTTTCCCCCATTGGTAACATTATAATTGAATAAATGAAATTTGATATCAATTTTATTTGAATAAATGTTTCATTTTAAATCTAGACAAATAAATTTCACAATTTTTGACAAAATAAAATATTTTTGGTTTCATAATCTTCAAAATTAGGTCGTAAATATATTCTTTCATCTAGAACATCTGGGTAAAAAACTTGTATCAACATTATAATTAATTTCATTTATCTAGGATATAATGTAATGGCCTAGACCTCTTCGGTCCATTACATTGTGAAAATGTTGTGTTGGAGGTGTTCCGGGAGGTCAAGGTGACTTATCACCAACACTTTGCCAAATTTCCATTTCTGTGAACAGTGCTTCCAGTTTTACGAATAGTATCGGTAAGTGAACATTGTTTCTATCGGTGGGGTTTAGTGAAAAGTGTTTCTATCGGTGAGGTTCTATTAGTGGAATTCTAAAAGTATACTTGAACAGTGTTTCCAGAACAGTAACCTTCTAATGGTGACCTTATAATGGTAGACTTGAACATTGTTTCCAGAACGGTAACCCTCTAACGGTGACCTTATAACGGTAGACCTGAATAGTGTTTCTAGAATGGTAACCTTCTAACGGTGACCTTATAATGGTAGTCTTGAATAGTGTTTCTAGAACAGTAACCTTCTAACGGTGACCTTATAATGGTATACTTGAATAGTGTTTCCAGAACGGTAATGTTCTAACGGTGACCTTATTACGGTAGACATGAACTTTTTTTCCAAAACGGTAACCTTCTAATGATGAACTTATAACGGTCGACTTGAATAGTGTTTCCATAATGGTAACCTTCTAACAGTGACCTTCTAATGGTGGACTTGAACAGTGTTTCCAGAATAGTGAGGTCTAACGGTGACCTTTTCTTTCCATTTCCAAATTTTGAGTATGTGAATAGTGTTTCCAACTTCCTACAGTTTCTCCCCTTTGACGTTTCCTTTAACGTAAAATACATTTAAAGCCTTGTTTAAAGAACTCTTAAGGCTGATTTAAATGCCATAAATCCTATCTTAATTATTCCTAAGGCCGGGATGTATTTACTCAGTCAAACTATGTTGGTTAATGTGATCCGTTTTTAATGGAGAATTAACCGAATCTTAAACAGTCACCTCTTTAAATCTTCAAAAAGAAACCAGATATCATTCTCCCTTGTTATTCCTCCTTGTTCTCAGCTAAGAGACAATATAACCTTTCAATCATTACCGTAGGAGTTTCACAATGAAATGATAATCCTCCGATTGGTTCCGCTCTATTTAGGATGCAACCGAGCTGTATCGATCAATATTTGATATAAGGTACTTTGTATCATCATTCTTTTTTGGATCATCTTCTCTTATTTCTCCCTTTCATATTATACCATGTAATTTCAGAAATTCTAATGGGTTTTTCATGGGGTTGGTTGGTACTGACATACTGTGGCATCCTCTAGTGGATGCAGTTGTCGTGAGAGGATGATTGTGACCTGTTGTGTGGATAAAGGACATCAAGAAATCTTCGAGGTAGGGGATTCATGGATTCTCTAATTGTATATGTGCAATCATTGAATTAGCATGATTTACCCCTTTGGATCATAATGAAATTGACCTAATTAAATACTTGAACCAGATTAAAATAATTGGTTGATCACATTTTGTTGCATTGTATCGTGATAACAGTTTCCCTCATGTTTTGCTAGATATAGTGATATATATGTTTTCTTTGACTAGTTCTTCATTCATGATGGAAATTGATATTGAACGTAATGCCGGAATTAATTTTTAATTAATTGGCTAAAGATAAAGATGCATGTTAATGAATCTGGTTATTGTCGTTATTGTATTTATTCTAATTTGAGGTTAATCAAATTAGGGACGTAATCATGGTTATTTAATTGTAATAGCTTACAGATTAGATATCCCATAATTGGAACCTATGAATAACAAATCAGCTAATTCAATATTGATTAAAGAATAGATTGTGTGAGAATTTCTTAAAGGTGTTCTGATTTACCCTCTTGATTGTTAAAGGGCCAAGAGATCATTGATGTGATTTTTGTTTTCCTGCTTCATGTGATGTAATGTGAGCCTAGATAGATGTTGTGATATGTGGAGGCAGGGGGACCTATGGTTGTGGTAGTGGATGACTCTTAGGGTGGTGAGGTGCATCATCTTATGTATGTGGGTGTTGGGGAGGACACCAGGGATGATGGTATGGGATGAATGTCATTACTAGATTTTGGTGGTTTTTTTGGTTGTTTATCTGCTTTAATTTTCCCCAGTACTCAAGGCAGTTGTTCTTGCTTACCCTTTTTCCGAAGGATATGAAGACACGCGGGGTATGCCATGTGTTTTCCATGTTTAGCCTCTCGAGGGAGAATGGGTCTATGCTCTTGATATAGGCGGAAAAGACTCGATGGGTAGTATATCTACTCACCGTGTTGAGACCCCATTGTGTTTAGTAGTATATGATGCCTTTCTAGAATGCCTAGGAATATGGGAAATTAATTCTGTAATGAAAGTTTGATTAAATGGTGATAATCCACGGGGAGGGAGATACTGGAATTTAAAGGTGATGTGAATCTTAAAATGAGCAGTTGTTTTTTGAATGTGATTCCAATTCAGTTTAATGTGGAATGGTTCATAGTTAATTATTCTTTAAATAAATAATTACTGTACAATGGAACTTATAAAATGATAATGGATTAATCTAATAAATCTCATCAAATTATTGTGTGCTTATAGGATACCTAGTCTTAGAAGTAGCAACTTGGAGTCGGAGATACGTTAGATGTAGATGTATCTAAGACTAGGTAATGCACATAGTGTGGATGTGAGTTATATATATATATATATATATATATATATATATATATTATTTACTTTTTGAGTTTATATACTCTAATCCACCATGTAGGTAAGGGCAACTAACACCCCGTGGATTCGGAGCCCTAGGGGGTGTTTTCCCCAACATTCTGATGGGAGGACGAATAGCTGGCTACCCCCTTTGGCCCCGCTCTCTTCTCTTGGTTGATACATGTGCCAACATGCACAACAGTTAGTTTCCCCATATATGTGTGTAGAGGTCTATAATGGCTTGTTGTTATTTCACACAAATATATTCTGGATATAGTATCCTATGAACAACTATAGGTGTAACGTTTATAGGCTGTGATGGCTTGAGGATCCCTACTTGGTGTATCGGCTATAATGGATTGAGGTATAATACCCGATGTATGATACACATTATGTAGGATGTGGTGGCGCCCGGAACTAACCTGCTTACTTTTGGTTGGGAGGATGGTGTGGTGCTTCTCCCAGGTGCCTGCGGGCAAGCCTTTGTAGTGCATGAGGTTCAGATTGTGGAGCTTAGCCTAGGTGTCTATGGGTAAGCCTTTGGAGAGAGATGCACAGGACGTATGTCGTTGGGGAAAAGAAGCAAACCAGTGGGGAAGTAGTAGCTGGGTACCCTTGATATTCATTACTATATTCTATATTCTTGTATCCGTTACTTGGTGAGAGTATCCATGGTGATGTTGGTAACATAGTATACCTGTTTAGGTGACGAGTTAGTTTCACTTGTTGTTCACTAGGATTTAGCATGCTTTCATTACTTTTTCACAAGAGGGTTGGGGAGGATCCTACTGAGTATACTTTTATACTCACACTATGTAAATATAAACAGTTTTTAGGTCACATGGAGCAGGTTGGAGATCAAGCTGGTTACTACTATCATGTGGTTGGAGGAGGAGCTGTTCGAGCTTGTGGTCGCTGTCGTTTTACTTTCTTTTGGGTACTTTTAGTTTCCCCTTTCAGTTGTAGTACTTTTGCATGAAATTTCATATATGTGCTTGGGTTTCTTTTATATTTCAGTTCTTATTTGGAGTTGGTTGGATTTTATTCTATCTCTCTCTTCTGCATGTGTTCTCTTAGAGGGTAATGCCTCCCATTTGTGTGTTTATTATACCCTCGGTGCTAGTCGCCAAACTGGGGCCTACTAGAGGTGGGGCTCGGGGGTCATTATCTCTCTTCTCACATTTCCAGCCTAGGAGGGGTACCCTTTGTGGGGAGGGGGTCATGAAAGAGTGGTATCAGAGGCATGTTGAGGGATAGGATAATGTTTGGAGTTAGGCACACGTGAGTTTGCATGGGTTGGTAGGGCAACAATGTCATTCATGTTTAGAAAGTGAGGTAAACACTGGAGACCGGTTGAGACATAGGCATTTAGTGCCCCCTGTGATCTGATGTATGGACCTTTATGTTTACGATGGCTACTAAACAAAGTGATACTGGTTTCTGGGTTGAGACCTAGGAAGGGATCATGCATCATTATTCTTTTCACCTGTGTTTGAATGGGTAGACCTTGGAATAGGTTAACATAAAAAATTATCAAAAGAAAACAATTAATTAATTAATGTTGAGTCTTCCATATTCCAGGATTAGGAGCTCTAACTATTGTTATTTAACAGGTATGGCTCCAGGTTGACATCCACGTCAGGTTTGCATAGAAGATACCCGGCAGGCTGTTCCAGCAGATCGCCGCTGGGTAGAGGTTGATGACGATGGCACATGGAGGAAGACACTCTGAGAGATTCAGTGCCAGAGTCTACAGAAGTACAAGGGCTCCGTTTCGGATGCAGTCACAGAAGACTGGTTCGAGGAGGTCGAGATAGGCTTCAGTTCAATTCGTGCTCAGAAGGAACACTGGGTGTCCTTGGTTGTGACGATGATGCGTGGAGCAGCGAGGCAGTGGTGGATATTGTTCCACGGGGATCATGAGGAGTCAGCGATCTCATGGGAGGAGTTCCGAGACAGGTTTAGAGTCGAGTTTCTTTCTTCGAATGCGAAGGTGTCTAGCCGCCAGGAGCTTCTTAAACTTTGACAGGGGAGATCTAGTGTTCGAGAGTTTGGAATCCATTTCATGAACAATCTACGATATGCTTCAGACCTGTTACCAGATGAGGAGGCCAGAGTTAGGCATTTCGAGGAGGCTTTGCATCCAGAGATCCAGCGCCAGATCACCTCATTTATGCTAAACACAAATCTTGAGGTGGTGGTAAGGGAAGAGGATGTTGAGAGGACTTTGGCTAAGACAAGACCGTCAGAATAGGTGAATCATCATGATTCCTCATGAAGAAAAGCTGTTTTCCAGGGATCCCGATTTTCAGGGCTGAAGAGTTTTCGTTCACCTGGGGGTAGGTCCCAGACCTTTCCATCTCGTTTCTCTAGAGGCAGCAACTATCAGGCCTATGCCAAGGGATCAGGCGCTGGTTTTTCTTATGGTGGTCGTGTTCATCAGTAGTAGGAGTGCCTGACTTTTCAGAGTAGTCATCATGCACCGGGCGCTCTACTCCAGGTTCCTCCGTTGAGGAAGTTCCAGCTGAGGCAGTAGTAGTAGGTTTCACCAGCTTTAGATCACCATAGGGTAGATGGAGAAGGCCAAGGACAGCCACATGACGCTCCTTGTCCATAGAGAGTAGAGTGCGGTCGTGGTGTTGGTCGTTATCAGGGTCAGAGAGGCCATGGAGGAGGCCATGGTCAGCTTCATGCTCTAGCGTTTCCAGCCCCAAGCGAGCCAGATGTCGTTCAATGTACCCTTTTCTTGTTTTCTACATTGGTGTATGCCTTGTTTGATTCAGGAGAAACACACTCCTTCATATCACCTACTCTTGTCCATGCTTTGGGACTTGAGTTACAGAGGCTTCCAGTGCCCTTGGCATTGACTATGCTAGTTGGAGGTCGAGCCGACTTGTTTGAAGTATGTAGAGACTGTGAGATAGGGTTGGGGAAACACCGCTCTTGGGGAGATTTCCTATGATTATGAATACAACCATATGATGTCATCCTAGGCATGGATTGGTTGTATTCGATGCAGGATTTTGTGGATTGATACAAGAAGAAGGTCATTTTCTGTGATGCAGATGGAGTGAAATTGGTTTTTGTTGGTGAGAGAGATCCTCGGATGGGTCATAGACGAGTTCCATCCTTATAATCCATGATGGATGAGATGAGGTTGAGTTCTTTAGAGGTTCAGTAGTTGGCGTTTCCTAGGGTCATAGAGGAGTACCCTGACATCTTCCCAGAATAGGTTGTAGCCTTACCCCCTCAACGAGAGTTCGAGTTTGGGATCGAGCTACAGTCAGGAGCGTATCCTATCTCTATGTCTCCATATAGGATGGCCCCTTATGAGTTACGAGAGCTACGTATTCAGCTTGATGGTCTGTTGGAGTGCTGTTTTTTTCAGGAAAGTGTGTCACCGTGGTGTGAACCAGTTTTGTTTGTGAAAAATAAAGATAGCAGTTTGGGGTTGTGTGTCAATTATCATCGATTAAACAATGTGACAATAAAGATCTTCTATCCTCTCCAGTGGATTGATGACTTATTCGATCAACTGAAGTGTGCAAGTTGGTTCTCAAAGATCGAATTATGGTCAGGATATCCTCAGATGAGTGTAAAGGATGAGGATATCCCGAAGACTGCTTTCTATTGTCATCATGGCCATTATGAGTTTGTTGTAATGGCATTCGGCATTACAAATGCTCCATCTATTTTCATGGGGTTGATGAATGCTGTGTTCCGTGAATTCCTGGATAGGTTTGTTGTGGTTTTCATCAACGACATCCTTGTGTAATCCACATCTAAAGAGGATCATGCAGAGCATCTACGAGCCGTATTGGGAGTTCTTCGCCAAAATCAGTTGTTTGGGAAGTTGTCGAAGTGTGAGTTTTGGGCTCGAGAGGTTTGTTTCATGGGGCATGTTCTGTCCCAACAGGGAGTAGCTGTGGATCTGTCAATGATAAAATTATTGGTGTCTTGGGTATCCCCCAAGACCGTGTCAGAGGTGTGAAGCTTCCTTGGTCTCGAAGGATATTATAGGAGGTTTGTAGCCAATTTCTCCCAAGTTGTGACTCCTCTGACAGCTTTGACGAGGATGGATCAAGTGTTCATATGTACTGATCAGTGTCAGGGAGCATTCCATAATCTAAAGGAGAAATTGGTAAGTGCTCTACTCCTTTGTCTTCCAGTGGAGGGAGTCCAGTTTGATGTTTTCTGTGATGCTTCACAGCTGGGGCTAGGCTGTGTTCTCATGCAGCAGAGGAAAGTTGTTTCTTTTTGGCCTCAGTAGTTGCATCCCAATGAACACAATTATACCACCAATGATATTGAGTTGGTATCCGTGGTGTTTTCTCTGAAGTTGTGGATACATTACCTCATTGGTGATCACTTTGTGGTTTTCACCGATCATAAGAGTTTGAGGTGTGTTTTTTACCAACATGACTTGA
This sequence comes from Viscum album, assembly GCA_963277665.1. Lineage (NCBI taxonomy): Eukaryota > Viridiplantae > Streptophyta > Magnoliopsida > Santalales > Viscaceae > Viscum > Viscum album. The sequence continues at coordinate 883,978,000 of OY728139.1, read as the reverse complement.
ACTTGCGGTAGCATTAGTGGATGGAGATTTTGCAGGAATATGATTTTTTAATACCGTATAAACCTGGAAAAGGGAATGTTTTAGCTGATGCATTGAGCCGAAAGTAACGTAATGATGTTGTGCATGAATCTGGTGATTATTGGAGAGTAAGGTAAGAGTTATCAGCTTTTCATCTTGATATGAGAGAAGTTGAGGGTAGAGATTGACTTTTCCAGATGACAGTGCAGTCATCCATGATGCAGAAGGTGGAAGAGTCTCAGTTGGGTGATCTAGAGGTGGAAGTTTGGAGAGACAAAGTTGTTTGTGTTGAGGCCCCTGATGGTTGGTCGGAGGATGAACAACACTGAGTGTTGTATCATGGAAGGATTTTTGTTCCCTTGGCAATGTGCAAGACGGTTCTCTGAGAGTTCCATAGTTCTCCCTTGGCAGTACATCCTGGTGCGAAAATGATGTATCGATCCTTGAGGAGTCCATTTTAGTGATCGGGGCTAAAGTGTACGGTTGCAGAGTGTGTGTCTCAATGTTTAATCTGCTAGAAGGTGAAGGCTGAACAACGTGTTTCTGGTGGTCTTCTCCATCATTTAGAGATTCCTCAGTGGAAGTGGGAGGAAATCACAATGGAATTTTTTATAGGATTACCTCATGCTCCGGGAGGACATGATGCTATATGGGTGGTAGTGGATCGTTGAAAAAAATCGAACCACTTCATAGCAATAAAGGAGTCGAGCTCCATGGATGTTTTGTCGAGGCAGTATCTGGAGGAGGTGGTGAGACTTTATGGAGTCCCTAGGATGATCATTTTTGATTGAGATCCACATTTTACCTCTAGGGTGTGGAGGGGTCTCCAACATGATTTTGGTTCTCAGCTATGCCTTAGCACTACTTTTCATCCTCAAACGGATGGTCAAACAGAACGAACCATCCAGACTCTTGAAGACATGTTGTGCTCTTGTGTTCTTGACTTTGAAGGTCCATGGATGAGGCACCTATCCTTGGTGGAGTTTTCTTACAATAATAGTTTTCCCTCCACCATTGGCATGGTGTCGTTTGAATCCCTGTATGGTCGGCCTTGCCATTCTCCATTGTACTGGACTGGAGTCGGAGAGTCAGTAATCCTCAGACCGGAACTAGTGCAGAATACAACAAAGATGGTTCAGGTCAATCGTGAGAGGATGAAGATAGTGCAAGATCGTCATATATCATATGCTGATCAAAGAAGGACACCCTTAGTGTTTAATGTTGGGGATCATGTATTTCTAAAGGTGACTCCCCATCGTGGGCAGCGAAGGATTGGTCATGGAAGTAAGCATTCTCCCTGGTTTGTTGGGCCTTTCGAGGTGTTATCTTGTGTTGGATCTGTGGAATATCAAGTACACTTCCCCCTCAGATGAGTTAGATACATGATGTTTTCCATGTATCACAGCTTTGTTGTTATCTTCATGATGAATCGCATGTTATCGATTGTGGAGAGATTGATATTGATGATGATGCACCCTTCGAGGAGAGACCTGTGGAGATCCAAGACCGCAAGGAGAAGGTTTTGTGTGGGCTTTCTATCGCCTTAGCTCGGGTCTTTTGGCCACACCGTTACATGGAGGAGAGTACCTTGGAGTGTGAGTCACAGATATGTGCTCAGTACCTAGAGTTGTTTAATGATTAACTCCTTTCATGTAATGATGTTTCCCTTTTGTTTAGACCATTCATGTTTTATTTATGTACCTCTGATGTGATGTTATGATTGAATTGTTTGGATATAGATTGTTTGTTCCCATACTCTCAGATGTTGTAGATTTGTTCCAACTTTCGAACAACTCATGGTGGGTTTCCCCGGAGAGGTATCTTTTGGGGTGGTGGTTCGGCCCCTCTTTTCTTCTGGGTTGTTTTTTAATTCTCGAGGACGCGAATGTTTTGAGAGGTATCTAATGTAATGGCCCGGACATCTTCGGTCCATTACTTTGTGAAAATGTTGTGTTGCAGGTGTTCCGAGAGGTCAAAGTGATTTATCCCTAACACTATGCCAAATTTCCAGTTCTGTGAATAGTGTTTCCAGTTTTATGAACAGTATCGGTAGGTGAACAGTGTTTCTATCGGTGAAGTTCATTGAATAGTGCTTCTATCGGTGAGGTTATATCAGTGGACTTCTAACGGTAGACATGAACAATGTTTCCAAAACGGTAACCTTCTAACGGTGACCATATAACGGTAGACTTGAACATTGTTTCCAGAACAGTAACCTTCTAATGATGACCTTATAATGGTAGACATAAATAGTGTATCCAGAATGGTATCCATTTAATGGTAGACTTGAACAGTGTTTCCAGAACAGTAACCCTCTAATGGTGACCTTATAACGTTAGACATGAAAAGTGTTTCCAGAATGGTATCCTTCTAACGGTGACCTTATAATGGTAGACTTCAATACTGTTTCTAGAACGGTAACCTTCTAACAGTGCCCTTCTAATGGTGGACTTGAAAAGTTCTTCTAGAACGGTGAGGTCTAACGGTGACATTTTCTTTCATTTGCCAAATTTTGAGTATGTGAACAGTGCTTCCAGCTTCTTATAGTTTCGCCCCTTTGACGTTTACTTTGATGTAAAATACATTTAAAGGATTATTTTAAGGACTATTATGGTCGATTCAAGTGCCATAAATACTATATTAATTATTCCTAAGGTTGGGATGTATTTACTTGGTCAAACTGTGTGGGTTAATGTGATCCGTTTTTAATGGAGAATTAACCGGATCTTAAACAGTCGCCTTGTTAAATATTCAAAAAAGAACCAGATATCATTCTCCCTTGTTCATCCTCATTGTTTTCAACTAAGATACAATATAACCTTTCAATCATTCCCATATGAGTTTCACTATCAAATCCTAATCCTCCGATTGGTTCCGCCCTATTTTGGATGCAACCAAGCTGTATCGATCAACATTCGATATAAGGTATGTTGTATCATGGTTCTTTTGGGGATCATCTTCTCTTATTTCTCCCTTCCATATTATACCATGTAATTTCAATGATTCTAATGGGTTTTTCTTGGGGTTGGTTGGTACTAACGTCCCGTGGCATCCTCTGGTGGATGCAGTTGTCGTGAGAGGAGGATTGTGACCCGTTGTGTGGATAAAGGACGTCAAGAACTCTTCGAGGTAGGGGATTCATGGATTCTCTAATTGTATATGTGATATCGTATAATTAGCATGATTTATTCCTTTAGATCCCAATGAAATAGACCTAATTAAATACTTGAACCGTATTAAAAGAATTGGTTGATCGCATGTTGTTGCTTTGTACTGTGATAACGATTTTCTTCATGTTTTTCTAGATAGAGTGATATCTATGTTTTCATTGATTAATTATTCATTATTTATGGAAATTGATAATAAATGTAATGATGGAATTAATTGTTAATTTATTGGCTAAAGATAAAGAGGCATGTAAATGAATCTGGTTGTTGTCGTTGTTGTAGTTGTTCTAATTTGAGGTTAATCAAATTAGGGAAGTAAGCATGGTTATTTAATTGTGGTAGCTTATAGAATAGTTATCCCGTAATTGGAACCTATGGATAACAAATCTGCTAATTCAATATGGATAAAAGAATAGATTGTGTGAGAATTTCATAAAGGGATTCTGAGTTACCCTCTTGATTGTTAAAGGGAAAAGAGCCCATTGATGTGATTTTTTTCTTTACTTCTTGTGATGTAATGTGATCATGGATGGTTGTTGTGATATGTTGAGGCATGGGGACATGTGGTTGTGGCAGTGGATAACACCAAGGGTGGCGAGATGGATCAGCTTATGCATATGGGTGTTGGGGAGGACATAAAGGATGATGGTATGGGATGAATGTGATGGATGGATGTTGGTGGTTTTGTTTGGTTGTTTATCTGATTTACATTTTCCCACTGCACAAGGAAGTTTTTCTTTCTTACCCTCCTTCTGAAGGAGGCGAAGACACGTGGTGTATGCCACGTGATTTCAGTGTTTAGCCTCTCGAGGGAGAATGGGTCTATGCTCTTGCTATAGGTGGAAAAGACTCGATGGGTAGTATATCTACTCACCTTGGTGAGCCCCCGTTGTGTTTAGTAGCATAAGATGCCTTTCTAGAATGCCTATGAATATGGGAAAGTAATTCTGTAATGAAATTTTGTTTAAATGGGGATAATCCACAGGGAGGGAGATACTGGAATTTAAAGGTGATGTTAATCTTAAAAGGAGCAGCTGATTTTTGAATGTGATTCCAATTCAGTTTAATGTGTAATTGCTCATGGTTAATTAATGTTTAAATAACAGTGGAACTGATAAAATGATAATGGAGTAATCTAATAAATCTCTTCAAATGCTTGTGTGCTTATAGGATACCTAGTCTTAGAAGTAGCAGCCTGGAGTCTGAGAGGCGTTAGCTGCAGATGTATCTAAGACTAGGTAATGCACGTAGTGTGGATGTGAGTTATATATATATATTCTGTACTTTTTGTGTTTATATATTCTACTCCACCTTGTCGGTAAGGGAAACTGTGACCCCGTGGATTCTGAGCCCTAGGGGGGTGTTTCCCCCAATATTCTGATGGGAGGACGAATGGATGGCTACCCCCTTTGGCCCTGCTCTCTTCTCTTGGTATATACATGTCCCAACATACACAACAGTTAGTTTTCCCATATATGTGTGTAGAGGGATGTAATGGATTGTGGTTATTTCACACACATATATTCTGGATATAGTATCCTATGGACTACTATAGGTGTAACATGTATAGGATGTGATGGCTTGAGGATCCCTACACAGTGTATGGGCTATAATGGCTTGAGGTATAATACCCGAGGTATGATACATGTTATGCGGGCTGTGGTGGCTCATGGAACATACATGGTTACTTTTGGTTGGGAGCTTGGTCTGGTGCTTCGCCCAGGTGTCTACGAGAATTCCATTGTGGTGCACGAGGTGCATCTTGTGGATCGTAGCCCAAGTTTCTGCGGGAAACCCTTTGGAGAGAGATGCACAGGACGTATGTCATTTGGGAAAAGCAGAATACCAGTAGGGAAGTAGTAGCGGGGTACCCTTGATATTCTTTACTATATGATATATGCTTGTATGCGTTAATTGGTGGGAGTATCCAAGGTGAGGTTGGGAACTTAGTATATCTGTTTCAGTGATGAGTTAGTTTCACTTGTTGTTCACTGGGCTTTAGCATGCTTTATTTACTTTTGCACGAGAGTCTTGGGGAGGATCCTACTGAGTATACTATTTTACTCAACCTATGTATATATAAACTATTTTCAGGTCACTTTGAGAAGGATGGAGATCATGATGGTTACTACGAGCTTGTGGTTGGATGAGGAGATGTTCGGGCTTGTGGTCGCATCCATTTTACATTCTTTTGGGTACTTTTAATTTCCCCTTTCAGTTGTAGTACATTCTCATGACATTTCATATATATACTTGGGTTTCTTTTATATTTCAGTTCTGATTTGGGGTTGGTTGGAGTCTATTCTATCCCTCTCTTCTACATGTGTTCTATTAGAGGTTAATGCCTCCCATTTGTGTGTTTACAATACCCTTGGTGCTAGTCCCCAACCCGGGGCCTACTGGAGGCGGGACTCGGGGGTCATTATCTCTCTTCTCACATTTCCGAACTAGGAGGGGTACACTATATGGGGAGGGGGTTGTGACATATAATATTTTAACTTTATTAGAGTTATAGATCATATATAAACCTCTAAAAAATTCCAAATTAAGATCATTTCTTGTAATCATAGTTACCTACAGAGTCAGTATTAATAAATCATGAAACATTTAGGTGCCCTTTTTTAAATATATTTAATGTTTGTATTTTATACTATATACATGATACATATTTTGGAAACTAGTAATTGTGATACATTAGGATCATTTTGATACATTTCACATAGGATAACTATATAAAAAATATCACAAATTGATACTTTGTGATAACATATGCTACCAATCTGTCTTCTAAACTCTTTTTATTCACCCTCTATCCCTAATCATTCATTACGAGTGTTATTCAAACCTTTTTCTATGTTGAAACCTATTTTGTGACTTTTTTAAAAAAATCCAAAATATATATCTTATTTAATTTTATAGTTTGGAAACACATATTCTACCCTTTACATAACTCATAATCATAGGAAGTTCATCATTTTTACAATCATAAATATCTATAAATTATTATTTATTTTTTATATAATTCTATACAATCACTCTCTTAGTGACCTAAAAAATAAAATAATAATATTTTAATTGGATTATTTTTTGGCATTTTATTTCACGTAATGGTTATTCTAATCCATCATGTTTATGAATTTTACCACTATAAACCATCCATAAATCATTGAAGACTTGTAATTGGTTGTGATATTACCCCCATAGAGAGACATTATGAGACAATTCACTATATTCCTATATTTTTATAGAATAAGTCTTCAACACCCCAATATTTCAAAGTAAGTTATATATTTAAATTATGTCAATATCTTATACTGCATGCCACACCGAATTGGCTTGTGTTATATGCAAGATTGAGTTTATGTGAAACAACACATAAGTGTTATAATTATGTAAATGATATATTAGTTAATCAATTAAATAATGTTATATACATAGTAAAAAATAATTTGTTTATTATTATATTAATGTTTTCACATAAATAAAACATTTTTATAAGGAAATGCATATGTTTTGTTAAAATAGTTATATATTTAGAAAATATATTTTATTAAAAGAACTACTTTTTTATGTACTTTTGTGAAAAATAATAACATTAGTATTAGACACTCATAAAAATTGAATTTGTTAAAATAAACATCATTTTTGGATTCAAAATATCAATATTAACATAGTGTTAATATTTGGTAGTTTTCTGAAAACATTATATTTTTAGTGAGTACTGAAAAATACAATATAGTACAAAAACCCAACATTATATTTTAATAAATATTATTATTAATTAAATTTATTTTATGTCAAAATATATACATACTACCTATATAAGTTCGATGTAATTCATTGGAGTCATTTTATAATAAAATTATATGTATAAATGGTTATTGAACTTTTAACTTCTTTTTCCCAAATTCGAGGCACATTTGAATATTTTCATAACTCATAATCTTACCTCTTCTATGGATTGAATTTCTGAAATCTTAGAGGCACGATTGATATCAATAAGTAAAATGTTTTTCAATGGGATGAAAATATTTTTTTTGCGAATAATATCTTTTGAATTGTATTTACCACAGTTAAAAGTAAATTGGGTAATTAAAGGAAAATATGATATTATAATTACCCTAACACGTGTCATAATTTTATTGGATAAGTTTTTTTATACCACTATCAAAATTACAAATAAAATATGATCCTCTTTGATCCACTTCGATTAGATTAGTAAACATATTATTATTTTATTTAAAAATAGTTAAAAGTTTTAAATTAAAATTTTAATAACTAAAACATTTTTAATATTTAGTCATACATAAGATAAATTTTACTATAAATATTCATTAGAAACATATAATTATTTCCTACATCAATGTATTTTAGTTATAATTTTTAGACATTAAATAATTAAATTTATTTATGACACAATGATGATGCAGTAATTAACTTATTAATGAAAAATTAAAATAATTGATATTATAAATATCAAAAAAAATTTAAATTTAAACTTTTGATTCCATACACGAATTTTATAGGTGAATATGAAATGTTAGGGTTTATATAATGTATTTTGGGTGAACAAATATGGTTTTTTTGACTTTTATAAAAACTAAAAACTAAATAGTGACTAAATTGACATAAATGAATTTTTAAAACAAATACTGTATTATTAAACAATATATTGTTCATAAAGATCTATGATTCAAAAAAAAACATATATAATGATATATATTTCATTGCTTAACTACTTGAGGTTCTATAAACATTTTATCGTATGTTTATTAAACATTTACTATAATAATACTAGAAGATATTTTAAACGTTAAACTATTTAACTAGGAGTTAAATGAAATGATAAGGTAAATATGATGACCTAAAATTGTATAAAATCAATTGGTTGATATTATTTTGATCCATACACACTTATCATTGAAATAAATCTCTTTTGAGACATTATATAGCGAAAATGATTTTATAATAAAATAGTATTTCTAGCTTTTGCTAAAGTGACCCTCACCTCTCTTATAAAAGTGTAATTCTACATATCATAATTTAACAACTAAAAATCAATTTGGCACCGAAAAAACCTACTCAAATATCTTCCCATCTACCCTAAATTCAACCTAGTTTCATTACTTTGATCAGAAAGTCAACCTATGGATCCCTTTTGATCAAATCAAAAGGAAGCACTCGATAAAGAGGTAATAATTTCACCACCACATTCAAAGTTATTTTCTTCTTCAACATCCTATTTCATTGTTGTTTCTATACCATATTAATAAATCTAGTTCCTTCTATATAAATTTATATTATTATAAATATGGTACAACCATATTCATTATTTATCCATCCTATGAATGACAATGTCACCATACGTGCGTACGTACGACTTACTGTCTCCACATTGTGGTGTAACTTGTCATTCAACCCATCCTTTTTTGGATGGCTATAATAATTATTATAATTGATATAAATAATAAATATAAAATGCTAATGATTCTGTATATATGATATAACATCCAATTAAATATGATTTCACCATCAATATAATGATATTTTCACTCGTTCATATGTACGAATTACCATCTCCATGAACATGATGAGATTCATTCCCCATCATAACCATTCAAGAATAATTTTTATTTTATGATTTAAAATATTTTTTGAGAACATAATATCATTCTGTATATGAATCAAATACATCCTATCACTAATAATCATGACTTAAAATACATAACATATAAAATAAAGTGAATCAGTTAACACACAAAACAATGATACTATTGAAATATTATAAACAATGAAATATTAGAAGACCATATATGATATCATATTTATATATGTGGTTATTTTATAATTCAAAAAATGATAAACTATAATACAAGAGTTTAATGTACCCTCAACAAAGAAAAAATACGAGGTAAGGGTTAATTTTTAAATCTCTTAATTATCTGAGGTTGTTGGTACATAAGTATCTTCTGGGACCTCTTTATCTTCCACATATGTGTTTTTTAAAAATTTATTTCAAAACATTTTTACTATTTCCTAAAATATGGTTTAATTTAATTTATACCATGGTTTGAATTTTTACAAAAAAATTTTATAGGTATCTGTCCATCATTTTTAAAATATGGTACATTATGACATTTTCGAAAAATTAAGGAAAGAATGTTTTTTAACTTATACTTCGGGTGTGACTGTTTTCTACCGTTATAACACCATAAAAAATTCACTTAATATCAGATAAGAATATTTAAAAAAAATAATGTTTTATGTTATAAGTACATGGATTTTAAATGATTTCATAACAGAAAGATTTATTCATCTAAAATAGTTTTGATTTCATCTATTTCAACATCTTTTGATGGATTTCACAGTTTTTTTATGTTGATATATTATGATACAGTATTTCATATTATAATGAAGGTTTAGTGATATGTTTGAATGTGGATGTATAATTTTTATACCATTCATGGTTTATGGTTAATGTATTTACATTTTATATTCTTGTTTTAATATGAATGTTTATATTATGGTTCAACCTTTTCAAATGTGAAATGCATTTAACATAGTAAGTGACTGGTGGAGCCTGCTTTAGCTCATCGATGCAACAATTGGTATCATGAGAAAAACTACTGTATTAGAACAATTCCTTAACAAAATATTATTGATAGTATTGGAATGAGGCCATGACTATGTGGTTATGATGTCAGATATTATGAATTCGATCATTATGAAATTAGAAATTGATATTACATGTGATTATTCAACTACTAGATTATACATGAGAATAAGTAAATGAAATTATTTGATTTATATTTTCAATATTATGCTGATGTTTATCTTTAAAAGTATTTCATTTTAGACTTATAGATTTCTTTAAATGTTTATAGTTAGTTATGATTGTTTTCTCTATTTTGTTATCCTTACTGAGCATCTGAGCTCACCCCTTTATATGTTTTATTTTTCCTAGGATGCGAAGAAGTATATTATGATTAAACTATAGGAATAGGCTATGGGATATGAGTGTGCTCAAAGGGTACACAATAATGTTGTTTTTCTATTTCATGAAGTAATTTAAAATATTTGTATGTACTTAGTACATTCATGGCTATTAAAATAATCATTCTTTCGAGAAATTATCTCTTGTGTTCATGTCAGGTTAGGTAATAATGCACTAAATATAGATAACTAGGATCAAGGAATTACAAAGTCTAGTCAATGTAGATATATTCTATGATATCACTAAATTAAATTTATTATTTCACATCCATTTGATATATTTTTTACTTCATTTTAGATTAATTACATAGGACAATTTATATAGTTTCAATAAATTATATAAGAACAAAAAATTATTCAAAATAAACTCCTTCATCCTATAAATATCCTGTATATTAAACCCCTTCAATATTCTATGAATTTCTTCCTTTACTATTTTATTTTTTTTCTTCTGAAAATACACTTTATTCCAATTATATTTAACCATTTTTCCTATGGATAAGAACCGTAGTGGCCTTCCTCCCTATCTTATCTATCTTTGAACCCATAGAATTAACCCATTACATTTTTAACACAAAATAAAATCTAGTGGAGTATTGATATGATAGTTTAGATTTTTTGGATGATTTACAGCAACTTCCTTCATATTTGTATATGATAATTCTGATTTCTCACAATAGTCTATTCACACACACAATTCACTAGTTTATGTGATTTCATTTTTTTCACTTGTATCACCCTCTTCTTCATTATTAGTTTTACTATTTTAATTATTAAATCTGTGCTATACATTTACCATTTGTTCCTCACTATTATTTATAAAAAATTCACCAACTATATTCATCAACAATTTTATCAAAAAATTCCATTGGAACATTAACGTTTTGTTTAGTATCAATGACTATCATATCATTGAATTATGACTTCTTATGTAGCCTTTTAAAATCAACTATGTTATCATATAAATTGGATATTTACCTCAAAATATACATTCATCAGCATTATCATTAAATATTTATAGTTATCTACTATTAATCTTCATCATGAAAATACTTCCAAAAAACATAACATAGACAATAATTGGTTTCTTCTTATCCAAATTATCATAGTGGTCCTATTATGATTTTGAATTAGAAAATAAATATTTTAAACATGTAAAACATTATATAATGACAACATTTATATAAAAAACTATTCAAACTCAACAAGTTTAGTTCTTCTTATATGAATTATACTTCTAATCAAAATTTTATTCACACACTTTTTATAAGGGGTATCAGATTTAAAAATTGATGTTTGATCATATTTTTGACATTACAATATTTTAAAACACATCACATAATATCCCTTCCATGAAATGTTCTCACTTTTTAATACGAGAAATTAGACCTCTCTATAATGATGAAGCATTAAAAATCACAAAGTCTCTAGTTTTAATTCAATAATTAATTTTAAAACATTTTATGATATGAATGTTATATATTTTTATATAGTTATATCCTCACCAATATATTAATTAATATATCATTTTAAATTGGACACAGACAATCAATATCCATTTTCCCATAGATCATATATTTAATGATATAATACGTTTTATAATCTTGAAAATCATAAACCATTTCGTCGTGAACTCATTGTTTCACTTAATCATCCTTAAAATCTTGTGCAAAATTTTTTAAAACATGAAATTAAATAAAAAATATTTGAAAGGGACATTTAAATAGAATTAGTGAAATCTTCTTGTTCATGAATACTTTTATAGGATTTTTCTTCTTCAAAATTTATCCATCTTCTAAAAATAACCATATAATTACACAATAAATTAACATTTCCACCCAAATTATTTCATAAAAAATTTATTATAAATAATAATGTGAAAACTAATTTCATAAAGGTTACTTTTTGATTATTAAAAATATATAATTTTATGAAATTTGTATACATTTCACCCTTATGATGTATCATATATTTCCCATTAAACATAATATCATGAGTAATAAAATATTAGGAATACATAAATAAAATGGTATCATAAAATCCTGGAATCATATGAAATATGATGAAAAAATAATCATAATAAAAAATTAGGGATAACTTCCAACAGAACATCACATAGTGTACATAGTCCCATAGTTTTTTGGATTACTCACTTATCCTATAAATAATGTCTCAACGGACAAAATACTTACCCAATACATTGGAGTTCTACTTGGGAACACCGATCATAACATTTTCATGAATACATATTTCAAAAAAATGAAATAATTCATAATTCATAAAAAAAATTATTACATATATAAAGAATATTTTATTTATAATAATTCTCAAATCACAATCAAGAATATTTCTTAATGATGGAATTTTAGAAATGATGTTAAGGAATGTATTAATCAATAAATTAAATGTAGAAAAATATTGATATATATATGAGAGATATATATATAAATAATTTTGAATAATTCAATTACATTAAATACAAAGAGAAATTTATTTAGAAAGAGAATGTTCATAACTCAAAAAGATATAGGTTTAAAGATATATCATTCACCAATTATAAAACCAATTCCAGATAAACAACATTAACTCCATTTTAAAAGAATATTTAAATTATATATATCAAATGGAAATTGGGGATCTATTTGAAAAAAAAATTGTAATATTATATAGAAATAAAAATATAAAATATTGGTTTCAATGATGGGAAAATCAATACACATTTTTCCGATGAGGAAGATCTACTCTGGGTTTGGTGTAGATCTAGAAAATCTCTTCACGAATTTCATTTTCATATTATTTGTTGTTCGTTAATCCTTCACTTGAATCATGACTCCTCCATAGTGGTGATTTAGCATCATCATCTTGGTCCCCCCCTTCCCTTCCATAACCATTTTACTCTACACTCTGTGGAAAATTCCATTAACCACTTCATGTGTTCTGATTGGAGGAAATCTACCCTAAATAATTCAATTGTGGTGTGCATTTGTGTTGAAATAAAGATCTCATATGGCCCACCAGGAATGGTGTGGATCACGATTGTGGGGGAATACATGTATTCCCAATCTATAGTTTATGAATCATAGACAATTTTCTTCTTTTTCTTCTTTAGTCAAGGACATTTCCATCATGATTTCTGTAAAGGGGATCTGGGTGTGTGTCTGGTGGTTCCTCCCTTGAATCCCAAAGTGCATACAACTCTGGTTGTGACCAATGATTCTTGTTCTATTTGTGTGTATTGTTCATCTGGGACCAACAAGAGGTGCAGGGATGTATCAAGAGATACGAAACATTCTATTCCATGGAACTTTACTGCTATGGAGACCTAGGTTGTCGAGGAACGTTCAGGTGAGGAGCCAATCAGGCAGGTCCTTCCCCATATAGAGGTTACTCTAGCTTTGGGGTTGGTGTGTCCTTCAGCCATAGTGAAGAAACAAACCTATAAAGATCTAAGGACATGTATTTTTTGATGTTTTTTCACGTCTAAGATAGGATTTGGGTGTTGGTTATTTGACAAGTGGATTAGGGGTGGCAGTGCATGAGTGTGAGGTTGGGCTCATGGAGAGGATCCCCCAAATGGATAATGTTTCAACTAGGTATCCAAAATTAAATAGTGTAACCATTGATTATGTTTGAAGAACCAAATTTAAACATAGTTCTGGAGGACAGATTCACAATGTGGGTTGGGAACACAAAAAAACAATCACAATACATGGTCCATAGATTTGAGTAGCCTGGAGGTTCAGATTTTCTCGAGTAGGTCTCACAGACCTATTCATATTATGCTGATACAGTGAATTTCAATGGAATGGATACTCTTTCTACAAACCATTTAACATTGTTGGAAGGCAAAGAGTGCCATGTGGTGGAGGGAACTGATGCAGAATATGATAATCATGGAGATAACATTACCTCGCAACTGGAGGGTTCTCAGGAAGAAAGTGATTTAGACTTTCACTCCCCTATTGAGCCAATGGATGTGGGAACTGCGGTGGAATATATTCTATTCTTTTAAATGAATGGTAAAAATGCCATCATTGAATCAGAAGGGTTTATAAATCACTCTTAGAGGATGTGGAACAAAAAATACTAATCCTTACCAAGCCATTCTAACAACAGGTCCTCATGCAAAGGGAATATTCCTTAAAAGGCTCCCAACTAGGCAGGGACATATTCAACAAAACAAATAAACCACATGCTAGGAAATAATTTATCCCTAGCATTGAAGATGCATGAAATGAGATGATTGGATAAAATATTCTTCAAAACGTTAGTAAATTAATGGAATTTTATGAGTGGGAAACCATCCTCGATTACAATGAATAATTCTCAGATAACGTCTTGTAAGTCATCACTATATAAGTGGAATTTGACAGACTATAAGGGAACCAGTTCCATGTTATCTTTTCTAAGGATAAGGGTGCATTGGACCAGACAGAACTTTTAATTTTGGGATGTAGATTAAATAAAAGATGATTATAATAGAGGATCTCATACAAACATGGGAAAATATGGTTTACAGTTTTTAAAACCTCTTCACAGCTGATCGGAATGAGAAGGATCTAAACCTATAATGGACTACACTAGTAGGTAAGGTCTCTAAAAGTCTCAAATTACAACTAATAGATTAATCTATTTCATATCATGTTGCTTGACATTTATTATGTCGGGATTTGTTTCCCACTTTTCTCTAAAAGTGATTTTCTATAATTGAAAATATATTGGGAGTCTAATTAATGTGAAAATGTTCTATATAATATACATATAAATTTTAAATTTAAAAAAAAATTGAATGATGATAAAAAGAGACATAAAAATTAATTTATGATTAAATTATTTCTATATGAAAACATTAATGAAATTAATGAATATGTACTTTTAAGATAAATATTTATAAAATTTAATATTAAAACCTTCAAAATAAAATTTTAAATTCAATGTTCCCATTATGTAAATCAATATACATCATTAAATATAATAATATTTAAATAAACTAATATATTGTAAAAAAAATTACCTTTATAATCCAATAAAGGATAAATAGAATTTTTATTTTAAAATATTTTTAAGAACATTAACATGTAAGAAAAAAAGAAAAAATGGAATCCATAAAAGTTGGTTTTTAAGCAACAATGTTCCCTACAATGAGTCCAACTCATCACATATGTTGTTTTTTGTTATAAATAATACAAATATGTTACATAAATAAATTATAAAAAAAATCCATTATATTATATCTTTATTTATTTATTTATTTAATATTTTTATTTCAATTTCAAAAATCATTTAAATTCACGTATGTTTTTTTCGATGATATTCACACAATAATTCCAATATGTCTTAAACGAGTTGACTATTGTCAATGAGGCCATTATATAATACTGTAAACAATAATAATAATAATATAATTATAATTTTTATACATCAATAATTAATTTTAAAAAAATAATTTTGTTTATGAAAAATGAACTATGTTACTTGCATTGAGAGAGTATTCTATACAGACACATGATTATTGTTTATATTCATCAATGACAGTGATGAATATAAGCTAAAAATATTTTACATTTAAAAATGGAAAATTATATCATAATAAACATATAATATAATTAAATAAACTTATAAAAAATTTATATTTTATACATTAATTATAAATAAATTGCATCACTTTATAGAGGTGGTAATCCACACATATTCATGAAAAACATTTCCATCTATTAATGAATGGAACCTTTAGGAAATAATAGATATATTAATTTTATAAAATGATAAATTTGAAATTAATAACATATATATATATATATTAAATCAATATTCAAATATAGCTATTATAGGTCATAATGAAATAATTATTAAATTTGTTTGTGAGGTGGTGGTCTATTGTACACATCAATGATGTTTTGGTTTCACATTTAATGGAAGAGGAAATGGATGTAGTTTATTAATTTAACATAATAAAATCGTAATATATAAAAGATACTAATTTATTTTATAAAAATATATTAATTATATTGATGGAGTTGTAATATGAAATAAAAAAACTCAATTATGAACGATAACTTTTTTATAACAACTTATATAGGTTTTCACAAAAATCCTTCGTAAGTGTGTTTTCTAAAAAACATCGAATGTGTGTCCTGATAAAGGAATTTTGGATGTGATCTGGGTTTGTATTGGATGGACCAGAAGGATGTTGATGTGGTCCAAAAATAGGATAGGAGGGTACCTTTTAAAATTAAGGGGAGGGGCAATTTTCAAATTTGATAAAATGTTAATTTAAAATTTATTAATTATAATTTAAAAAATTTAAAATCATATATAATAACTATATTGATTTATTATGGGATGAAATAATATCATCTATTAATGTTTTTACATGTTGATATTTTTACCCATATCACTATGTTTTATCTCACCTTAACACATTGTAACAATTACAGTAATAACAAAATTGTCAATATTAAGGTTAAGTGATAGTTAATATAAAAGAAAATTATCCAATAAATGGGAAATGGTGAATATATTTATTCATATACCAATACTGTGGTATATGGATTTATTATTATGAATATTAGTCCTTAAATAAATATATATTTATTATAGAATTTCAAAAATGTCAATTTTTGAACTATTCAATTAATTAAGCTTTAAAAAAATATTTTTATCAATGGAAATAAAATATAAAAAATTAAAAAAATTATAACATGATATATTTTTCTAAAAAAATGGGTAACACAAAAAATAAATCAAATTTTATTAGTTTTAATAATATTAAAATCATTTTTTATTTTTCTTTTACCAGAATGAATATTCTCTTAGTGTTGTGTAATAATTTATGTTAATTTTTTAATTTAAAAATTTAATTTTTTTTACCATGATAAAAAAATTATCTTTACAATGAACATTTATAACATAATAGAATATTTTTATTCCCTTCCTAAAATTTTATAGTCATTAAAATCATTAAATTTTCGTTTATGCCATAATTATTTACTACATTAATATAAACCTCAAAATGAAAGATATATATATCCATGTTGCCACATATTCTTGAAGTTGATAGAATTTACACAAAAAAACACCCTCAATAGAATATATTCATATTTTAGAGTAAATATTTTGTCCGTATTATATTTTTTTATGCTCAATTACTATATTTACCCTTAGTATGGTGATAATTATTTTTTATAGTCACTATTAAGAATGATTAAAGAAATGGGAATTATTGAACAAATTTAAAATTACAAGTTTTAGACACATAATTAGTTTTTCATGAGACAATTATAAATTTTTTTAAATTTTATTTAAAAATAATCCCACAAAATGCGATGAAAAATGGCTTTTCAAAAAATGAATTTTTCATGGAAAATATGATTCTACATTAACTGTATTACAGGAAATAATCATTATAT
Organism: Viscum album; assembly: GCA_963277665.1. Lineage (NCBI taxonomy): Eukaryota > Viridiplantae > Streptophyta > Magnoliopsida > Santalales > Viscaceae > Viscum > Viscum album. The sequence goes on along the minus strand of OY728139.1, from coordinate 883,960,413 downwards.
GAATTGAAATTCATATAGATAGATATATAATCTATAAATTTCATTTTAATAATTCCTCATTATGGGTTATTTTAATTACATCATATAGAAAAATATTTTTCAATTAAAATTAGTTTCTAGGAAAATGCATTATCAGTAAAAAATAGATTTTTTCAAAAATAAAAAACCTTTACAGGTTGAAATTAAATAATTAATATTATTAATAATAAAATGGATAATTTTAAACATTATTATTAATTATATAATATAATAAAATATCAATATAAGTGTTTTAAAAAAAATTAATGATTGTATTACAAGAATCGATATTTTTCACTATCCATAAAAAATCAAAACATTCTGAAAACATATGAAACAAATAAGCTAAGATAACTTTTTATGATCATTTCAAGATAGATATAATTTATATTAAATAACAATTCTTTTGTATTAGCCTTATTACATTATGTATTCATAAAAATTTTGAAAATAATTTTGGATGAAAATATATTTTGGACGCATAAAATAGCTCAATTGTAAATACATTACTAATATATTATTAATTAATTTATTAAAATTATATCATTTTAAAACATTAGATATATTTTCTATAAAATTTCTATTCTTATAAACATCAGAAATTATAATGGTCACATTAAAATAATAATGCTTTAATAGTACATCTGTTTTCTTTTAAACTCAGTTTTGTGTGATACAAAATCTATCAATGAAATCAAATTTATTTATTGGGAAATATTTTCTAAAATCATATAATGAATCATTATACCCCCATAAATAAATTTTTTTCATCTTAATATATAAATGATATAACTATTCAATTGTATAGAATTTGTAAATAGCTGTATTTAAAACTGACATCGTAAAAAATGGTTAATAAAACAACCCCTTAAAAGAAGGAAAGGGAAATAAAAATGTAATGTGGATTAAAAAAAATTACGTATCAAAAAATAACAACATTAATTGAATGTGAAAATATATAAATATATGTGAAAACTAATGCCCAATGACTAGTATATAGTGACATAGAATATGGATAGGAGAATGTTAATCACCAAAAATCTTTAAAACTATAATCAGTGAAATGAACATTGATTCATTATAAATAAATATAAATTATAAAGTATAATCGCAGAAAATATTTCATAATTTTTATTAATAATTTTACTATAAATTTAGAAAAAAACATATAATATACATGATATATGTTTATTTCAAAATCCCAATTTCATTTTTTGGTTGTTCATCGATCAATTTTACATTCATTTATAACTCAATAAAATGAATATTTGAGATAGTGTTTTTATTTATGGAGAACTAAAATCAATATTTACTATATCTCATAATCCAAATAGGATAAAATTATAATCCTAATATATTTATACATTCTCTAAAAAATTAGTATCATAATATAATATAGAAAATTCATAGACCATCATTTGAAAAAATGAAACAATAATCAACAATGAATCAAAAATAACATCCAATGACCAACATAGATCATTTTATAAATACCTATCCCTAAATTTATTCAAAATTTTATCCTCTAATACTATAACAAAAATATTATAATGATTTTTCACAATATTCGTCAAAGAAAAATTTAATATATATCTCCATATGGCATCACTGACTCTCAATGGCTTATAGAAAACAATAATATTCAATAATTTATTACTCTCTATATAATTCTGATTATTTCAATAAATAACATGAATCCCCAAAAATAAACATTGTAATCATATATGTTTCCAAAAACCATACACAATCATTAGATGATTCATGCTTGTTTTACTTAAAACTCCACTGATAAGAATAATTCTAAAACATTATTTCCAAATACGAATACATAAATACTTAGATTATTTATGATTAATGATTGGTATAACATATTTAATTTCAAGGGATATGAGTTAATCACAAAAAAATTGAATTTAATTTTATAATTCTTAGGTTCCCCAAATTCATGTCCAAAAAAATTATATCTCTATGATGAAATTTATTTCATCCCATTTAACTCCACATTTTTCTTTTCAAATGTTTTTCTGCATGTTTTTATTTTTATCAAAATAATATTTTCATTTAACTTGTTTCCATTCTACATGGTGGTTATTTCATCATTTATGTTACAATTGAAATTTATACTTATTTCATCCATGGTTTCCACCTCCCAATGTCTTATATGACATCACAATTCTATTTAGTGGTGATTCGGAGAGTTGGATATGTTTCATGTTATTATTCATAGAAAGTAATAACTAATTATGAATATTAATAATATAATTTACATTAATCATAATCACATTTTTAGTCAATTTTTCTATATTAACCACTACATTCACTAGTAACACCATTGATAAATGTCATAAGCATCGACTATAATAAAACAGTATGGTGTTACAAAAAATAAGCTGAATCCTAAAAATTAATTTATAGGATTTCAAAATCATTACACATTCCCTTCAATCTATGGCTATATATTCTTAAAATGGTACAACAATGATGATCATATATTCAAAAACTTCATTAAGATTTTGAAATAAAAAATTCAATTACCCCATGGGTATCCCATAAGAGCGCTAAACTAGGATCATAGATAAGAAAAACTCACCATGAAAGAAAACAATGGATGAGATATAATCAAACGTAAAATTGGTGTATTGTACCCTATATTTGTTTATTATAAATAAACATAATTTTTTTATCCTGATAGGTATTTATATCTATTAAAACCATATGATGTTTTTCATACTGAATAAATAGGTTTTTATATATTACAAGAACTTATCTCAAAGGTTTAAAATATGTCCATAATAATAATCTCAAAATCTATCTAAACCATTCCATTGATAACAAATATAATTACCCATTATTAAAACTCACTTCATATAAATTTTTAAGTAATTAAGTCATTTTAATCCATTTGATGTTCAATATTGTTTTACATTTTTTGATAATTACAACATTAAATTTATATTAATTAATTTTACGTCAAATTTTTTTACATGCATTTTTTATTTATTATACCACATAGAAATTGTTTGGAATTAAAATGTTTTATCCTGGTGACATATCATCAAAAATTTCAACATAAACTCATAATTTCAACTAATAATAATTACAATCTTATGTAAACCATTTTAAAATACAGTAATTGTAAAATTATCATAGAAATTGACATATAAAATTAAAGAATGAACCATTTCAATTCTTCGATACATATTCATGATTTTTCTCATATAAAATATAATCATTTCGCTCAAAAAAAATTTATTACATGGAATATCAAAATTTCATTATAAATATTTTCATAAAAATATTTATAAGAAATGTGAATGGTAAAATAAATCATAAAAAAGTTTCTTTGAAATTTTGGGTAATATATAGAATTTTTTTAACATTTTTCAAATTTTTCCCTTATAAAGTAGAAAAAATATTCCTTTAAACATAATCTCACTAGTAATCACGTTGTAGTATAGAATAGATGAAATTTCTTTTTTAAGATGATGGAAAAACATCATATTTGGAAGATACATGAATCATGGAATGATAAAATGTAAATAATCACTTCAAACACATTATCGCATGGTGGATAGAGTTCCATAGTTTATCAAGTTTACTCCATAATCACATATAAAATTTCACATGAGAAAAAAGCTGAACCCAATGAATTGGATAACTATTTACGAACATCCATCATAATATGTTCATGATTATGTGTGACTATAAAAGTATATCAATAATATGTAATATAAATAATAATTATATATTGAAATAAAATAGGTTTCATAATTTTCCCTCACATTATAATAGTAGAGATTTACAAAAGAATGTGCTTGATATGTGATCATTCGGCAAGTATTACCCAATAAATGGAAGAGGGAGTAGAATGGTATTTATACCAGGGACATATACACAAAAGAGGAATAAAAATATATATATTAAAGAGGGATGTAAAATAGAGTAATTTATAGAATGGTCATAATTGGAAAAGGGTGGTTTAGAGAGATCCATGACATTAATCAGAAAAACATTTCAAAATATCAAAATATTAATTCCATTTAAAAACTTTTTGATAATTTTTTGAATAATTTCAATGAAGTTTTTTATTTAAATAAAATGTTGAAGCTAAAAAATAAATAAAAATATCAAATAAATATTTTAATTATCGAAAAATCTGTATGTAATGAATACATTAAAATTGAACATTATTTTTTCACTTTTTAATGAATTTCGTAATTTTTTCTATAAAATATGAAAAAAGATACCCTTAGTAAATATTTGAATGAAATTAAAATGAGAAATAAATATTACTGTATAATTAATTTATCCCTATATAAATATATCAAAATAAATTTACAAATATTGAAATAGAAGTGAAAAATATAGAAAATAAATCATAAAACCATTAAAATAATGTTTTCAATTAAATGTATCCCTTAGATAAAACCATAAAATGTTAATTTTTTAATTATTATAAATAATATTAAATATGGTCAAAATGAACCATATAATATATTAAAAATAAAAAAATAAAAAATTTATTTTTTCATTTAGACGAACGTGTTCATGAAAGGAAAATATATGTAAGTGAAGACATAAAAGGATGATTTTTTAAAAGGAAAGTCCCTTACCTTGATTCCAACTCTTCACTTCTATTAATTATCATCCTGAAAAATAAACATAAGGTAATTATTCATTTAAAAAAGAAGGTTTTTAAATTTTATTATCCATTTGTTATTTATTATCATGTTATATTCAATTTCATAATAATTTATTTTCTTGGTGGATTTTTTGGTGATATTAAGCTCATTATTCCCAATGTTTTATATTGGTTGAAAATAGTAAACAAACTCATTATTTCATTATAACCATAAAATTAATAATAAAATAATTATAATTTATATACATCATTTATAGTACTATAACCAACAATGAAATATGGTTAGGATAAATGAATTCTGTAAAAATCATGGAGACCGTAGTCTATGTGCATACATGAGTAATGTCTCCATTTTCAACATCAATTATTGAAATATGGTAAGTGTCGTATCATATTTAAATAATGGCATTTTTACCATATATTGATTTATGGTAACTATCCTATTATATTTAAATAATTATATTTTTACCATAAATATAATATTAATTCTTTAAATACACTTATATATATTATCTATGTAATTTTGTAGTGGAAAACGAATAACGTCTCTTCATGCAAGTGGTAATCCAAACATACGCATGAATGGAATTATCCTCATTTCATGACTGGAAAGATAAAAAATACATGATATATTAATTATAAAAAATAAATAATATGTAATTAATATACTATATATATATATATATTAAATCAATCAGTATTTATATCCATGAGATTCAATGATGAAAAAATAATTACATTATATTGTGAGGATATAGTCAGCCTTACACAAAATGATGATTTCATTTCACATTTGATGGAAGATAAGATATTTATATGTTATGACATTAAAAAAATTAAAGATCAACATATGGGATATAATTATGTTATTATATCATCAAGGTCATATAATATTGTTTGTAGTGGAAGAAGTAATAATAAAACCCTAAATTAAATATTATACCTCACTATTGGAAACCCTCTTTATGTTTACATAAAAACACATCATAGAGGGAGTTTTATAATTTAAGAATGTCATAATGAATATTTTAATGTATGAATGTATGGTATTTGGGTAGGTATAAAATGAAAATAAAGGATTTTTTTGTGTGTAAAAAAGAGGAGATGGGTTGAAATTTTATAAGTGAGGGTAGGGGATCTTTTGGAACTTAAAAAATTAAATTAATATAAATTACATTTCTGTGAAAAAGGATAAAAAATATAAATATAACATAGAATGATAATGATGTTAATTACAATAATACAATTAATTTTAGAAATTTTTAGATTAGGTTTGTTAAATTATCTCTTTGTTTTAACATGTGATAATAATTTTCGATAATTACAATGATTATTGGCCTCCAGATAGTTACATTAATGGTGAAATTATGTAATAAATGGAACATGGTTGATATTATAAAGAATATTACATCAACCTATCTGATGATATGAATTTTATTATTTTCAAATCATTCAATAAAATATTGATTATTATAAATTATAATTAATGTAATTTTATATATTTTTTCATTTAATTTGACAAAAAAAACCTGAATGAAATAGAATTAAAATGTATTTCATTATAAAATTAGTAAAAATATATATTTATAAAAAAAAAATTAAATGTAATAATTAACTATTTCGAGTTCTATAACTAAAAATAATTTAAATACAAGTTATTATATATTTTTATTAAATTAATAAATACTACGTCATTTTTGAATAAATTGTTTTTTTTAATTATTCTATAAATAACATTTTAAAATAAATTACAATGATAAAAATTTAAAATATATTTATAATTACTTTTTACAATGAAAAATAGTGGTTTTAGACCTATAAAAAAGTATTCATCATATCATTATCAAGAAAGTGACATTTTGGCATTTATCATTTTCTTAATTGTTATAAAAAACAACATTAATGAAATATGGACACAAGTGGCCAACTATTAGAGTAATGAAATTAAATGGAAGAATTAAACTCATGAAATATGATAATGAAATGCGTTATGGTTAATGATTAGCCCTTATCATGTTAGTTTTGTCATTAATTACCTAATTTACCCTAACCATGGTGATAATTATATCCTATAGTTAATCTTAAAATTGATTAAAAATAAAAAAGGTATATTTACTGATTTTATACCTTCCGATTCCAATTATTTATTTATTATTAGATATTTTGATTTAAATTAGTGGAATAGTTTAATTTATAATTATACCTCAGATACATGAGAGAAAAAAATTATTTAAAACAAGACAATTTTCAAGGAAAATATAATTTTCCATTAAAAACATGACTAATAATAATCATTATATGAATTTTAATTAATATATATTGATATATAGTTAATAAATTTAATTTAATTTATTCTTAACTACAATTTTTTTATTTAATAAAATAAGAAAAGTCATATAATCTTTAAAACGTTACTAGAAAAATTGTGTTTTTAAGTATAGAAATTGATTTTTATCAAAATTATAAAAGAATATGATTAAACTATAATTTATTAGATTATTTAAGAAAAACATTAATCATATTTGAATTTATAATCAAATATATCATTTAATATGTAATTAAAATGCACTATTTAATTAACCGAAATGGTGGTTTTAAAAAATTGATATTTTTCATTATTCACTGAAACCCCGATATTTTTAAAAAAAAAAATAAAATATCACCCTAATTTAATTTTTATCTGATAATGTAGAAATATATACGCTTTATATAGAATTAAATTAATAAAAGTAGAAGAAATTAAATATAATATACTCACCCATAATGTAATCAAATCATTTTTGACAAACACATTTGTGAAGATTAAAAATAATTTACTGAAAATTGACTGCTTATTTATTGTTAATTACACAATGAATTTATATTATATAAAATTTTTAGATATATTATTCATAATATTTTCATTCATATTAATATAACAACTATTTGTTTAACCTTAGTGTTTTTTGTGATAAAATATATCAATGAAATAGATAATCTTTTAAGGGAATTATTTTCGAAAATATTTTTCTGGTACATTCTACCATAATAAAAATATTACTTACTATAAATTTTAATGTTATATCAATTCTAATTGTTATGAAACTTTTGTCAACCATTTTTTAAAACACAAATCATAAAATTAGTAAATAAAAAACAAATATAGAAATATAGAAATGGAAAGGGGGGCATATAGAATAAAAAAAATTGTGCTTCCAAATGGGATATGATTAGTGGGTTGAGAAAATATGGATATATATGAGATACATCATTCTAAAGTAATAATATTTTATTATAGATAACATGGCCCTAAGAAAGATACCAAATAAGTATTGATAAATATGTGATGGGTGAAATGAAAATTGATTGATCAAAAATGAAAGTAAATTTGAAAGAATTATATTTCAAGATCCTTTTTATAATATTGAGGGAAATATTTACTATCCCGATTGATACACCATGAAAATATACTTAATTTATTTCTTATTATTTCATCTGAAAAAATTTCATCCTTTCATTTTTCTTTTAAAAACATCCACTTTATTTCTTACTCTGTGAAAAATTTCATCCTAATCAGATACACTCCAAGGTATGAGAAAAATTTTAATACATAACCCGAATCACCAAAACCGAACATTACATTCATATATTCTTTGAAACATATACATAATATATATATATATATATATATGTTTCATGATTTTTACTAGTAAATATCCATTGATAAAAAAACTTCTATAATAGAATTATTGATTCCATGTTTATAAATATTTCAATAATTTCACATCCATGATTAGTATAACATATGTCCTTCCATATATTAGGATTTAACCATTAGAATAGTGAATTTAATCAGATAATTTCAAGTATATATATTTAATTCAAATAAAAATAATTGGATCTCTAGGTTAAAATTATGTTCAATATATTAAACTCCTCTTTTTCCTCAGAAATAAGTTACGCTATTCAAATCATTCATATACATTGGAAATTTTCCCATTCCATTGAGAAACTAACATTAGAGACTCTTTACACATATAATATAGGGTTTAAATTGATCCTTCAATAGTCAACAGGCTTCACATGTATATATCTTAGTAGAATCCATATGTATTTTATTTTGTGAGTTCAAGAGTCAGTTATGGTATTCGTTGTTAAAAATATATCATAATAATTTATTACGAATAAGTAAAATATAATTAACATTATTTATCATCAAATATGGTATTATATAATGATTTAATTTCTAACAACCATCACTGTTATCATCATTCCTCCTGGTTCAGGCCATTTACTAAACCCAAAAAAAATATTTTGAGAAAAAATAATTATCATGAAAATAATTTATATGGTTTATAATCTTTACAAATTCATTTCAATGTTTTCAGATTTATTTTATCATTATACATACATGATAATTATCTATTCAAATCATTCATGATTGTTAACAATGAAATTTTAATTTAAACTATGCATGTACCTGGGGAGTTTTAAAATATCATTGATGTAAGGGAACAATCACCATGCATGCGAATTATAGTCATGATATACCCAGTCACTACATTTCAGTGTTATTTCAAAAAGATGAATCTAAGAAAAAACCAAGTCGATATATAGTATATTGGAAATGATTTATATCATGGATAACAACATTATCTAAATATTTCTAAATCATTGCATCATTCTCTTATACTTGTTCTTATCGCTTTTGATTTCACTCAATGTCTCCAAATCTAATATTTAATTTTATATAAGCCTTTGATTCTAGACAAAAATTGCGGACTAATACTTCAAACACGCATAATAATTATTTAAAATTGAATAATTAATTTTTCAAATTTTTTTGTTTCTTAACGAAATTTTTTTTTTAAAATTATACCATAAACATTATATAAATTAATATTCCATCATAATATGGGCACATCCACATAGTATCAATTTTTTCACACAAAAAAACATTTATGATATAATATGTTTTATTAATATATAATTTATTAGAAAATATCATATTGACCTCATCCTTTCCCTTAATCATCCTTTAATCCCTATAAAAATAATTTAAAAACATGCGATGACAACAAGAATATCCAAAATATACTTATAAAAATAAAGGAAAAACATCTGTTAGTTCGGGATTTGAGTAAGGGAATTTTAACTTTCAAAAATTAAATTTTGGGATCATCCTAAAATTTTTATTAATCAATAAATTAATTATTTTTTCAAAAATATTACCCTTAAAATTATTATATAAATGTTACCATAAATAATAAATATCATAAATGAACCTATTATGTTACTAAAAACATGTGATTTCTTTTGGAAAAAGATCTTTATTTTACCCATATAAAGTAGCATATATGTTCCAATAAATAGAAGCACATTAGTAATCACATGGGATAATGGAATAAATACAAATTTATTAAATGATCAGGGAAACATAGAATATTTTGAAAGAAGGAAAAATGTGGCATAAGAATAATTTGATCCAAACATTAAATAAAACATCAAATGGTGGATATACACCCAATGTAGATTTAGTTTACTCATTAATTGCATAAATAATATTTCATGAGATAAATGATCTACCCAATGTAGTGTAATGTTGTTTAGAAACACCCTTAATAACCTATTCATGAATATCTATTATAGAAAAAGGAAATCAACAAGATGAAAATAAATAAATACATTTGGAATTAAAATGGGTTATATAACATTTCCACACATCATAATCATTGATATTTATTCATTAAGTGATTTTATAAATGAATATTAGGTATTTATTACACCATTAAAAGAATGGGATAATAACATAGGTAGATTTGTTTGATATAGATCTACATAATTGAGAAGCATACAATAAAATTGAAGAGGGAGAAAGAGAATCAGGGAATCAATAGTCATAACCCTAAAAAAGTGTTGTATAGGGAGATATCATACACTCATAGGATAAATATTTACCAATATAGAAATATTATTTCCATTTTAAAACATTATTTAAAATATATATAATATATTTAAATTTTATTTTTTTAAGGATAAAAAATTAATCTTTTAAATATTTTCCAATATCAAATAATTTTCGTAATAATGGGAAAAGTCATTAGAAATAAATACATTAAAATAACACATTTGTGTTTCATTCATAAATAATGTCCAAATGATCCATATAAAATATTTAAATATTACTCAAGTTGAAACTTTTCGAATGAAATTAAATAGTGAAAACATATCCTTTATAATTCATTTATGTTTTCATCAATACATCAAAATATTATTTTAACATGACATAAAAGATAAATTATATATAAAATAGTTATTTAAAATGTTTTCATAATATAAATTTCCACTTATGCAAAACTATTAAATTATTAATTTTGTTAAACATAGTAAAGAAATTAACATATGGTGAAAAATTATAATTATAATCCATTTAAGAATAAAAATTAATTTTCCTAATAATTTTATAATAACATGTACATTTGTAAGAATCAATTTGAGGGAAATATTTAAAAGTGGATTTTTAAGCGAAAGTCCCTTGCCTATAATCTAACTCATCACGTGCATTATTTATCGTATTGAGTAATAAAATCATATACTAACTAGGTTAAATACCCTAGGGGGGATAATTTAGTGTATGCCATATTAAGAAAAAAACACATTTGCATTTTTTTCATTATTAAAAAAGCACTCACCTCTATACTTTCTATAGAAATGTATGAGATGAAATGAAATAATGCATTATACAGTACAATTATATTTGTTTGACCCACACTATACTGCATCAAATGAAAAAAAGGCACTATGCCTATTTACAATATCCACTATGTCACACTAATATTACAAAGATTGGAGAGTACTTGTTGTCTCTCCTTATTTTCAACCAATCACAACATGAATGCTCACTGCTCCCCCAACATATACTTGATCACTACTCCTGATGATTCTATTTTTGACACATGAATAAATATGTTTTAAATCTCATGTGGTGCATAATTATGTTCCACTTATATCTAGTTGATGAATACCAAATTACCAAGAATTTACTAGGTAATCCATTTTCAATACTTCTACTATGTATACTTCTTCCGTGAAGCTCACACCTACTTCTTGAAACTGATAATGTCATCCTATTAACTTACTAATTTCCTGAATCCCAAATAATTCCTAATGATAACTAATCCTTCTCTACCCAAAAAAACTACTTTGAAAACCCCACTTTTTGAAATATTACATAGCGTTCATGAATATCAAAACTTTCATAAATCTTACATAGCCTTCACCAATCTTAATTCATTCCTGATGCTGATAAATTTTGATTATCTTATATAAGGTTTGTAAAAATCCATTCTTCATAAAATTGTTTTGAACAACAATAATCGAGAATCAACAACAAAAATTCAAATCAATAGGATATTTTTTAGATTTCAAGCATAAAAAATGGAGATATAGGCATATATTTTGGAATTTTCTCCAATTAAGAAAGCATTTAAGATCACAAGAATCCTTTTTCAAAGATCCTAATTACTGATCACAAACATCCTTTCTTTCTAAAACATTATGGATGTTTCCCAATTGTGATAATTATTATATTCTTGAGGGTTTAACATTAATACTTCATGTATTCATGAACCTTCAAATCTTTAATGAATCAACAATCCTTCGTGATGCTCTGAACCTTCATGGAACAACCAATATTATGGAAATAAATTCCTTTTCATTATTTTCAGGGGGAATTCACTGAAATTAATTGTTTGAGATGCAAGATACATCCTTCATATTTTGGACCCCTAAAATTTGGAACACCTAAAAATGGTGCGACCTAGTATATAATAGTTTTGGTACCACCTACATCGCATCTATTTCTTTGAAATTGATATTTTTTAATATAAAATCTAAAATATATATATAAAACATGAAAAATGACTATAGAAACCAAAATATTCAATGAAAAAATAACCAACCAGATTACAATGTAACGTTGATGAATTTTTCCCAACAATACCCCCTTTGTTTCTGTTGACAAGTCCTCACACTTTGATATATCATTAAACAGTCTTTCATCTTATTTTAAAATCTTATTCTTTATATTAATATTGAAATACAAGGTTAACTCAACACCGAATCTAAGACCACATGATTATTTCCCAGTGTCTGAAAAAAGATAAGTATAAGAAGATCATCAATGTAAAATATCATTCTAAAACCATTACATTATTTAATAATTATAGATATATTTCATTATGTATAACATTTTATCAATCTTTAGCAGCATCATCAGAATTAAAACTTCTTCTACCTCACTGCTCCACTTATAATCTTCTTTCCATTATTGATAATAATATTGTATCCCCCTTTTCAAATAAACCAAATGTCAATCCTTTGAGTATGCAACATTATTAAGAAAAACACTAACATATAATAGGAAAACACACCATACTATAGGTAGAGGGTATCCCACATCCACACATTTTCATGTATAGGTAGTTGTCTTAAATTTAAGAGCTAGTGGATGTCATTCAGCTACCTATATGGGAATGTTCTTTTTCTGAATATATGACAACTATAATTATATTGCCATATACATTGATTTATCCTTAAATTGATCCACCTTCTATATGAGGAAATGAATATTGATTTCAATTTTCCTTTTCCTTGAGTGATAGAATAGATTTTTTATATGATTTGTAGCATATGAATTAAAAAAATGGATTCTAACCAAATACTTCAATTCAACTCTAGTATCATCAATCTAATACATTATCCAAGTTAACTTTTTTCATTCATAAGTATCTATAATATATTCAACATATTTGGTTTTAGGGAAATTAAATCAATTTTATAGATTACCAAAGAAACAAACAATCCTCAATTATAAAAATCTCCACCTATTATTGATTTTCATTCTCCTAATTAAACAATCTAATCTCCATATGTACATCCCAATGTCACTTGCTGAGATTTTTCATTATAAAACAAACAGAAATACACCATTACATTGATATAACAAAGTATTATTTTTACAACATGTATGTGTTATTCCTTGGTAGTATATTAAAAAAAAATTTCATGTGGAAAAAACAATATCAGTTTTTTTAACCATCAGGTATAACAAACTACCAATAAACATCATATATTTTTTGAGATTAACCTCATTTCCTTCATCATCATATGATAGTTTCATATGGGTAGCCGCTGGAGTCATCAAATCCTTGAAATTATCCATTACAAAACTTATCAAACCCTCTTTTTAATTTTTTTTATTGAGAAATAAATGTTCCAATTGTTCTTTAGGTAAACATAAAATTAAAGAATCATTTGGTTCGCTAATAATTGACATTTCAAAATCACATTTACAGAATTCTGAAAACCTTTTTCACAATGCTTCATATTATTCACCAAATATTATTTCATATACATACAGTATCAGTATTATCCCTTTATTACTATCATTATTTACATATATATTGAAATCATCTCTACCATATAGAAAAATGATCTTATTAAATGTTTATTGAGCCTTCAATACTATGGTCTCAGTGCTTGTTTGAACCCATAAATTTTCTTACCAGGCAGAAAAATTCTATTATAATATTAAGAAAATAGAAAAACATCTTGATTCTTGATATAAAATCCTTTTAGAACCCCATTCATAACTAATGATATGACATCCATCTTGAAAACATGGAAATTTTATATCACATCAATGTCCATGAATAATCTGATAGTCTCTAGACGTTTAACATTTAAAAGGTTCTTCATCAACATAAACACCCAATTTCTTGGAGTAAACATTTCACAATAGTGATTCCTTGTTTTTAAAGATTTTACCCTCATTATTTATGTTGTTATAAAACACAAATTTGGTCTTGAATAAATTTCATACCTGTTGGTATTAAAACAATCTCCAATATTTTATTCTTCTAAATTTGGGAGAGATATTCAATCATATCATGAACCATGTTCTCATCTCCAACGTATTCTTTAAACATTTAAGCTCTACCTAATACAGTAAGGATTCCTACTATAAGGTCTTAATTCTAGGTGTTTGATTTCGAATTACCTGATCACCAAGGATATTTTTTTCATTCATTTTTAGGTTGAATTTTCCACTTCCATGATGAAACTAATTTGAATTCCCCATTCTCAAAAATAGTATCTTATTTTGAATTAATGTTTTTCAATTTTACCAAAATTGAATAGAATACCTCATAATTACATTCATTAATGAAATGTTAACAATACTATTAAATACTCAATTCATTCTTTACTAAAGTGACATTATTGTAATTAAAAAAATTCCCAGCTTCTAATTTAATCCGTTATATGCTTTGATTTTAATATCTCCTCATCACTACAATATTCAAATTTCATTTTTTACCCTTATTAAGAATTAATAACTTAATTACAAAGATATATAAGTTTTTAAATGTTGTATTGTTTTTACAGAAAATCTATTATATAGACTTTTATTAATTTAGAATGAAAATAACCCTATTTGATATTTAGACAAATTTAAATTATAATTACTTTTAAAATTTATCGAATATGTTCTTTTCAAAAGTCCTTTATCATGAAATTATTTTTATGATATGTTTTATCCATTCAACCCTCCAATATATTGAGGAGTCATCACTACTGAAACTCAATTTTATATCCCATTTTTCATGAGATAATATTACCAATGCCTCTATGTAAATTCTATAAACATATCAGTATGAATAATTAAAATCATCATACCAAGAATGTTTTTAGATTACCTCTGATATTGTTCTATTGAAATGAACAAACTTGATTTATGGGTAGTGAAAAATACATATTCCATCATACTGAGATCATCAATGATAATAAAATTAAAACACATTTCATTAATTTATCTTAGTGATAGGATCCCACATACATTTTCATGATCCTATTAAAACAATATAGATAAATTCTATTCTTTATCCATGTTTTTTATTCATATAATATTCACTAATGGAAATGCATCGCATGTTTGAGTATGATAACATAATTTCATAGGGAGATCTCAAATTGTATCTCATATTACCATATCTTCCAGGGAAAGTTGACATATATTACCATGATATTTATGAAACATTTTGTTTTTATTACTCTTGTGATAAATATCCCATGCCTTCTTCTACACTCACAATGTTGAGATTCCCCTTCATTTACAATCCATGAAAAATGATTGTAATATATATCCCCTTACTGAAACAAAACCTCTTAGTAAATATTATACTATGTCCTATGACACAAAATTGACTAACTCTTATCATGTTATGACACAAAACCTCAAAAACCTAGAAATTAACTTTACACATATTGTTTCATAGAAATTTGAATATATTCCTAATCCAATAATATTCATTCCTTCATCATATCTATACTTGACAAAAACCACCTAGTCATATTTTATTCGTGTACTAATAACCATATTTTCCATAAAATAGGATGTGAATTTACAATAAATGAATTATATAACAACATGATCTGATTCCCTATGTAAATTCTATATAACCAATACAAAATCAAATGTTTTCTTTTTTTGATCCCTGTGAAAGATTTCATACCAATTTTGGATTGGTTTTCATGATATTACTCAGAGTATAAAAGAATAATTTCATCTTAGATATACAAAAATAAAATTTCAATTTTCTTATAATTCAAAGATACATCATTCACCTGCATACAAACACATTTAGACATCATTGGAACATTCCTATTAATTATTATTGAGTAATATTTTTCGATGTGTCCAAATCATCTAAACCTAATAAATTTTCCATAAAAATAATTCACATAATAATGATCTCTATATCAGTTTTGTTGTTTCTATTATTCCATTTATTAAATATTTTCTATATAACATACATTTTTATAATGTCACATCCTTAAACATATGTAAAACATGATACATTGATATTTCTAGTACATTTTTACAGGATCATTTCTACCTTGTGTTATATGATTCTTCTAATTATAGTTTGCACCCAAATCAATTTTCAATATTAGAGTGGGGGTTTGTGGGTTAACAACAATCACTATAGATTTCTGGTTGTAATTGATCCCAATACTAGGTTTATCATTATGATTAAACTGTTCCTTCTAATTTTTCAGACCTTTATGCTCCACAAGAATATCTTCTACCTCCAAAGTATTCACCTTTCTTGATTCCATGCCATGAGTCCTGTGTCACTCCATATCTTCTAATTTTATATGATGGTTAAAAAATTACACGTCCTTTAATATATTATTTTTTATTTTTTATTTCCTTGTTTTATTCAATCCATCAATTTCTATTTTCTACTATTCAATTTTGTTCTGTTAATAAACTTCCTTTTATGATTTCTCTAGCATTGAAGACATACAATTTTCAATTTTATTGATCATCACATACTTCAGTTATTACTGATATTGAATATTGATCATGGAATCACAACCATCACTATTTTATTTATTTATTTTTTCTTTCAATACATATATCACTCCAATAAAAAAAAAATTCATCCAGAAGATCAACTCTTAGTTATACTTATTCTTTATAATTTTTGACATATTCCTTTAACTAAAAGTTATTTACAATAACTACCATAGTTGTTTCTCCACAATCAATGTACTTTCCATCCTCTTTAACCACAGTTTTTTATGAACATTCATTATATTTGGATATAATATTCTTCTTTTTCAAGAAGTATCAATAGAAATTTTTAAAACTATTCACATAAGATAAAGAATTATTTATGGAAATTTGAACTTCAACATGATCATAGTTTTGATACTTCTTTAGAAACCATGATATATTATGTCCATATATTAAACATCAAAATCTAGGGAGTCAGAGTTTCCTTTTAAACATTCCATTTTTCCTTTGTAGAATCAATGAGATAAATAAAATGACCTCATCAGTATTTTATTATTATTGGTCCATCAATGGAATGTTTTTAGGGTCTTCAATGCCCATATTTTTAATTTTACTTTACTATAGAATCAATGTCATCATTTCTCACCTCATGTGGATCAATATTACTATACAATCTATCAATTGTAAAATCCTATAGATCATTATCTTCCTGTAAAAATAATATCATATTGAACTGAATTTGAAGTCTTCTCAAGATGTTCATAATGATAATTATTTCTTCATGAAGGTTCTCTCAGACCATGCATGTGTTCCAAAACAAATTAACTCAGTCAAAAAAACTGAATCTATAGACTCATTAGGGTATATTATCAAATCCTCAAACCTGTTCAATAGAATCTATAGTTTTTCTTCTAAGAATATTGAGTCACCTTAACAAATATTAATAAATTTATTGTATATATCATGGGATTAATTACATAACATCAAATTTTTATATATTTAATTGGATATGGATCCCCTAAATCATTGATTCATTTGGTGTTATCATCAAAATCCATTATGGTCAAAAAATGAAAAAACACGACTGTCCATAGATTAAAAAATACCATGAATCACTACTAAAAGTAATCCATTCCTAATTATTGGATGTAGTAATGCACCTAATTATTCCACAATTGAATATTTTATCCGTCATTGATCAAGAATCCCTTTATGATTAACAACATCCATTAAAACCCCCTAGAGATAAACACTGAAATTAACCTCTTCCTTCGAAACCAATTATTATCCCTAGTAGGTTAAATACTCTCAAAGGGGTTGAATAAGGGTTTTGAGAGATAAAAACTACTACCCTAATTTATGTTATTCAATCATTAACCAAAACATTATTCTCTATCATTCCCATAGTAATGTATAAGAAAAAAATGAAAGAATATATGAGACACATAAATTTTTATTGGTTAACCTGCACTAGGCTATGCCCAAGGATCATGCTAAAGAAATGTGCACATGTTATAAATCCACAATAGTTTACATGTGTTAAAAAATAGAGTGGAAAGAATGTTCCTCCTTTTTTACAACCAATCATAATTTATAATATCATTGATATCTTAACATAAGTTTTCACACTGCTCCTAAAAAAGATATTATAATAATCACTTAATTCAATATGTTTTCGCCTAATTTGGTTTATCACTATGTTAAACTTATTCCACATGATTAATACCACTTTACCTCAAATTTACGTGAAATTCCCTTTTTCATAAATTTGAGATATTGAAATCTTTTTTTAAGCTCAGGCATCCTTCAAAAAACTACCCAATTATTCAAAATAAAATAATAACTCAAAAACCCACCAAAATTATTAAATCCCACTACATTTTCGATGCTCAAATATACTTCATGAACAACCGTCCTTTCACAATTCTCATTTTTTATTTCATAAATCTCAAAAAATTCATGATGATCACTTTTTATTTGAAAATGTCATTATTTTTGTGACAGTGAAAACTTTTTACTAGCAAATATATATGTTATAAACAACTATTCTTTGAGAATTTTTTAACAATAACAACCTTCATGAATCACCTAATCAAATCCAGTGCCTTTAGATTTTTATTAAGGCTTGTTTTCATCAAATGTGGGGGTCAGAGGCCTATTTATATGTATTTACACTCTTCCATGAATCATCCAATATTTCTAACTTCATTTTGTAAAGACCCCAATTATTTTTTAACCTACATATATTCGATAAGCATAATAAAAATTTCCCATTCTTGAAGAATCTCATAGTCAGAATAGTTTATAATCAACCCTTAGTCTATTCAAAAATCATAAAAAATTTGCATATCATAGAGCCTTCGTGAAGCCCGAATCCTTCCCAATGCTCCAAATATTCTTTAAAACCATGACTTTTCCATATTTATATGATAAATTCATGGATATATAACTTTAATGATGATTGATCAATCTAAAAAATTTTAGACACCAAAAATTTGGTAAATAAAATGAAATATTGGCACCATTTATATGATACATTCTATACTAAATCCAAATAATCCAATCCTTTATCTTTGATCAATGTCAATATACCATGTTTACAATATATCTGTAAATCAATAAATGACATTGGAAACCAAATTTTGATCAAACCCAATCAATCAAAAATAACTACCATGTAAAATTTGTTATATTTTAGCGGTATAAACTTTTTTTAATTTTTTACTAATATACAAAATTGTAAATTTTATCATTATTTATTTATTTATTTTCATTTCATATTAAATTACTTAATCATTTAATTTCATTTTCATGCATTGTTTTTATATTTGTAAAATAAATCCAAAATAACATTGGAAGGTTTATGGTGGTCAATGAGGTGATTATTTGATATTCCCTATAATCATTATATATTCATAATTTTTATGCAAAAATTATACTTTTAAAGATAATAATTAAATATGGTTATGAATAAATAACAACATTTCATTCATGGATACATTCTTCTATACTTAAGAATTAGTAACATCTTAGAATTCAAACGATGATGATGGAAATAAGGTCTGTGTTATCTAATATTTAATTACATATCATTAAATAATACATTTAATAACATTTCATTAAATATAAGTAGTTATACAATATTTAATATATGGTTAATAAAAATTAATCACATACATTCATGGAAGTGATAATCTATATGTACACACATTCAATGTTATCTTAATTTAATGAATGAAAATAAAAATAAAATATAAGATATTTACTATTAAAAATGACTAAAATTTATTTAATATCATAAATATGTATATATATTATATCTATCATCAAAAATAGTTTTTGGAGGTGATGATAGAAAATTAATACCATCATTTTTTGAGGCGGTAGTCTTCCATACACACAAATGATAGTTTTGTTTCCCATTTAATGTATGAGTAGATCAATATTGGTAATATTATTAACATAAAAATAATAACAGTTTTCATATATTTTTATGTTATTACATCATAATCAATGAATATTATTTAAGGATATGGATGAAAAAAAAATAAAAACACTCAGTTTGGACTCATACATCATCTTTAGAGATCCTCTTTAAGTTTACTATGAAAGCATTACTAGTAATGATTTATAATACAACAAAGTGTATAAGATGTGGGAAGTGATGTGTGGATGATAATAGGGTTTGAAATTATTGAGTAAAAAATCTTTTTAAAAGTGAAGAAAAGAGGAAATAAGGTTTCCTTTTAGATGTGAGGGCACTAGATCTTTTGTAATTTCATAAAATATGAAACTAATATGAGTTACTTTTAATGAAACAATTGATCCAAACTGATATTATGTGAAAATAAGATAATTTTGGGTAAAAATATTATCATCATATATAATACTTGAATGTTTATATTAGGATTATAACCATATCTCACGTTTTTCTTACATGTTAACCCCTTTTGAAAATTTTTGTGATAACATATTTTTTATTATTAGGGTTCAATATAGTATCAATAAAACCAGAATTATACAATAAGATAACCTTGGTTGATATTTGAAACCATATCCAAATCACATGGCTATATATAGTTGATAAATCATTATTAAATATAATATAATATAACCCTCATTTTTTGGAATAATTCCATTAATTTTTATTTGATAATAACATGACCGCAATGGAATTTGAATATAATCCTTTAACACATTAATAACATGTTAAATATAAATAATGAATTAATATAAGAAATTAATTGTTTCAAAATATATTAATTTTAATTTTTTTGAATAATTTGTTTTCTTTTATTTAATTGAATAAATACCATGTCAGCATTATATACCCAATTATGGTAATTAATCTTATATAAACAATTAGCTATAAATTAGAATGATAAAAGTGTATTTATATTTATATTGAAAATTTAGAACATAATTGAATTTATTTTATTCCCTATCATAAATTATTATAGATATCAATAGAAGGAATGTGACATTTTGGTCTATAACTTTTACTAAATTATTAAAATGTTAATAATAATTTCCACCAATGGGATATATATTTTGGAAATGGATGGAAAATTATAAAATATACACATAAAACAGGATAAAAAATATTATTGGATAAATATTTAATATTCAATAAATTATATAGAACCATTGTTACCGAAATTATGCTTCTCATTAAGATAATTATTTTCTATACATACTATTTATAATTCCTAAAAATAAAATGGGAGAATTTTGAAAATGGGTGAATTCTACTGAAAACATTTATATATTTTTTCATGATACAATTTATATTGTGGTTATATCATAATATACAAATAAAACAAAAAAAATGAAAAAACGGGTTTTTCCAAAAAAATAAAATTTTCAATAGCAGTTTGTTTTTACATTAATAATATATGACTAGTAATATTAATTATTTGATTTAAAATTATATATATATATATATATATTATAAATTAACCTTAATTCACCCTTTCACAGGGGTAATAATAATTTAATAAAATAGAAAAATATTATGCACTTAAATAATGTTTCTAGGAAAATGTGTTTAAAAAAATAAAATTACATTTATTCCAAAATCATTAAATGTTTTCATTAAAAAGAATTTAAATATATAATTCAAGATAAATTGGAACAAAGTTATCATTAATAAAAAATATAAATTATAATTGGATGTTAAATTCCATTTGGTAATGAAAAAAATGGTATTTTTACAGAAATTATTACTTTTCACTATTCAATGAAAAAGAAATCCCCTTAAAGAAAATAAAAAAATTTAAACCTATGATAATTTTGGTAATGTGATTTGAAAAATTACACCATTTTTATTAAATAAAATTTATAAAATTGTTATAACTAAATTTAATTTTATTTTCCAAAAAATTCATAAAACATATTTTAGAAAAAAAAGTAACTTTTCAAAAAAAATTATTTAGAGTTTTTATGAATCTATAAATTCATTAATATTTTTTAAAAACATTATATTCACTTTTGATAATATTTTTATTCATATTCATATAATAAATTTTAACTATAACATTTAAATAATAATATATTAATAGTATATCATGGTTCATTGATACTTGATGCTTTGTGTGAAAATAGATATCAATGAAATAAAATTTACTTGAAGGGAAATATATTTTATATTATTGGTTTCAGAAACATATGTTTTTTCGTTTGAAAATTTTAAACATCTCCCCTCCCGGAAACTTCTGCTCTATGAAGATCACATTAGAAATTCTCTTAAAAACAGAAATAGTTGTGTTGAAATAAAATTAACTTCATTGGATTTATTTATTAGTAAAAAAATTATATATTCATAAATAAATTATAGATTCACAGAGGATTTAATTTCTACTATTTTATTTCTCTCCATTATAGAATTAAAATTTTTATTGGATTAAAAAAAACACCTAAGTTACATTTTAATTAGGGAATATCTCTCAAACCATTTTCTCATAAAAAATCCAATATATATTTTAATGAAGATAGAATGGTATATTAAGAAAATTAATGTTTTAATCATTATATTTATGTTAATACTAATTACATATATTACTAATTTTATATATATTCCCATTTTTATATCAACTTCAAAGATTATCCTTCCATAATTTATTCACTTATTGTAACAAGTATTCCATTAAAAACTAAAATCATTTAAATAATTGCGTAGTTGAAAAAAAAACTAATTTTGTTATGCTGCGTCACAAAAAATAACTTTTTTGTCGAATTTTTAATTTTGAGATTTAATATCAATTGTTTAAATTCATTTTATTCTCCGGTAGCTTCCATTCCCATATTTGAAAACATTAAAAATGTGGCCTTCAAGGATCTTCTCAATCCTGGGATCTCCTGTCATATGTGATGAGTAAACTCTATAAATTAACCACGACAAATAGTTTAAATTATATTAGAAAAAAATATTATTATAAACTTTAAATGGAATGAACGATGTTTAAAAACCATGGTCCTCAATTATTTATTAATAAAAAAATATTCATTAAGACAGAAAAGTGAGGTAAAGAAGTACTAAAATGTGGCAGTGCCACAAAATAATATCATCTAGTCAGGCCATTTTATTTCTTACACCGTATCATAAAGAGCCGCACCATCCCCTAATTTGTCTTCCTCACTTCCATTTAAAATGATATTCAAGGTGTTTTCATTATCTTCCATGCTTAGCAATTCATCATCCTCAATGTAAGGGTATGTATCATGGCCTCCATTGGAAGAATGTTTTTTAAATAAAACCACATTTATCTGAAACTTACTCATTTATATAAAAATGAATCAAAACTATTTACATAACACATCCTTACTCAGGTACCTACTTAGAATATCAAGAAAGTAAAATTTCTAGAATAACTTTCTAGTGGGATAATAGAATCATGTTTATATGACACCTTCCCTCCCAATGTGGAACCAAATAATAGTTCGACCTTTGCAGCTTCATGACCAAATTATGATCCATGTGTAATCCCATGACTGCAAATTAATTATGTAGAAACTATTTACTTTGGGAAACCAGCTGATAACAATCCATATCCCCTAAAACATATTTTCCTTTTTTGTAGCTCACCCCATTCACATTCCATTATCTACTGTATCATACTCGTATACATTTGATGAATTATGAACATCCAAATGTTCTACAATATCACCCTAATTAATTGGAAATTTCCCTGTATAATTATCCTAATTATATACATGAAAATTTTCCAAGCCTTGTGTGTCAGTATAAACATTGGTATGATGTTGCGTGGAAACCATGGAAAGAAGAGAGGCCACCCCCTACCCCACGATTCCAACATCTAGGGACTCCAGAGAGTAGTCTACAACACCTTCATGCATATAATATTCTTCAAAATAATTATCACAAGAAGTATGTATCCCCACATGAGAGATAGTATTCTAAACATGTTGATCTCCTTTGGCCTATATGACACCAATCGTCGTCATCCCTTGTGAAATAAAGTCACCAAATAGAAAAGAAGTTGTATCCCTTCGACTATCAATGTTTGATCACTCTAATAAAACATAAAAAGGAAATATAAAATCACCACTTCCACAACCATGAACTCTAGTTGGCAAACAAGGTTAACTCCTTTTGAGACTATATTTTTGTTCCCATTACAATCCACTGTGAAACCAGAGACCACATTAGAAAATGAAGCCACAAGTATTGAACTAGTTAAATGGAAATGTCAACATCCCTAAACCGGCCTATAAATCCATAATATCAATAGATGACCACCCCACACACCATCTTTCCATGATATAACCTTCCTCCAATTAGGGGAATTGGATGAATCTTGTATATGTAAGTTATGATTGCAATTTTCTACCAGATCACCATACATATTACTATTATCACATCTCAATCCTCTATGGAATCATTCTTTTGTATAATCAATATAAAATAAATTAGTATAGAAATAAGTAATCTATTCATATTTAATAGCAATATCAAATTTACTATCCCCAATAACCAAATAAATAGTATCAACTAACATTGAAATAAAATAATATTCATCAAAGCTACAAGAGTAAGGATAATTCTGAAAAATCTCAGTTCCCTTATAAAATTTAACTCAAGTATTTAATGATATTGGAAAAAATACTAGAACACATGGATTCCAAAATACCCAATTTAGTCTCCTCAACCAAATCCATGAATGAATTGGTGAATTTATGGACAAATATAATCAATATCGGTGTCCCAGTTCTGAAATCTACGAACACCTAACTTGAGATTAACATACCCACATCTCTAAAACTATATCTTGAGTACCAATTAATTCATATAAAGAACGAAAAATACCATGTTAATCAACACTATGCCAATCACAAACAAAAACAAAAATCTTTAGAATTTTATTTCATAGATCTTCATACTTCCAAGGATCTATATTCACCTATGGAATGATCCACATGATAATCAAATATCAAAATAACTATATTAGATCCTCAAAGATTGTAATGGTAGATTCTACCATCATAACATCACCATTCATCAAGACTCACATATGAGTAGTAGAATCTAATTGTTAAGAATGAATGAATGTCTTAAAGGGATAAATTTCATCTCATGTCATGAACATCACCTTTATAAAATCATGATTATACATATCCATAGGTCTTGATAAATTTAACATATATTAATCCAATTATTTTCATTATATTAAATTTATCATTGAAATTTGTTATTATAACTTATCAAACTTTTGAACATATTCACTTTGAAAACTGGTAATGTCATCACATCTGCGAGATTAAATTTAAATTCATTTCCTCAAATTATTTTATTAGAATTTGAAAAAATGAATTTTCAATTTGTAATCTGAATAATTTATAATTTTCAATAATTTATAAATTTTTTTAAAAAAATATTAGTTAATGTGTTAGAAATAAAATATAGTTATTATGAGAAATAATATATTAACAATGTAGTAAACCATAATCATAAGTGACAAAATATCTTATAAACATGTCACAAATACATTTTATGGACATATTTTGACAATATCCTAACTTGAATCTAATTTATATCATTGTTGGAGGAAATTATGTAATTGATACCACTAAATAGTGCTTACCTTTTTATAATTAAAAGAATGTCACTCTACCTCCACTATAAAAAGACAATCACCCCTACCACTTCCACTAACCACTCAAGAAACATTGTATTGAAACAAAATTAAAAAATATCTATAAATAACTCCCCTATACATAGGATCCTATCTTTTGGTATAAATACATTCAAAGAAGTTCTTTAGTGAAAACCAAATTGAGTTACCCAAAGAAAAGGTAGCATTATTCCTCAAGTAATTTCATTATCCAGTCAATAAATTATGATTATTACATAATAATATAATAACAAAAATATCCTCAATATAATAATATTCTGTTATTTTATATAAATTACCTACACATAAACACACATTCACAAAATATGTAACAAACTAATAGTTTATGTACGGTGAACTACCACATCACAAAACAATGATTGTTCATTATTCTATTAACAACTCTCTAGTAGGGAATTATGATGGAAACATTTTTTATATAATATATATATTATATTTATTATATCATTATGATTCATTAATTTTTATGTAAAAATTAATTTCGTGTTTTGCATTTCATCTAAATACGATAACAAATTTTGCGAAAGTTTAGATGACCGCCTCCCCAGTGCGTTGTGACTTTCTCACAATATACATTTTACATATAATAGATTATTTTTATAAAAATATGTGACATACACAACATAAATATAAGACTATAATTGTAACACACATATAAAAATATATATCATTTACATTTAATTATTTTAAATATGAGAATGAAATAGAATTAGTGTTTATGCATACGTATGTGCTAATGTCTCCATGATTGGGGCATTTAATTTCCTATCTCCAAATTTTATATATTTTTATAAATACATATATAGGGAATATATTTTATATTAAAATCATTTTTTACAATCTTGATATAATATAATAATGATCTAATTAAAAATAATTACAAGTTATAAGTCAAAATAACCTTGAATAACTAGGCAATTAACAAACGAAATAGTGAAAATAATAAATTATTATAAACAAATGGGTGATAAGATATTATAATAAGATAATGGTTTTTTATATTTTTTTTAATTTTTTAAAACCATTGTAATAGAGTTTAATGGTAATTCACATAAAATGATACACAAGGTAACAGATTTTCATCTCACATTCTACATATGTGAGATAATTTTCATATTTAACACTTTTTTATTTTGTGAGGATTATATATAGTCCATTTTGATTCATTATATAATGAATAATTTTATTTTCATTTTATTTTGAATTTAAATTTTAATTAGTTTATCATTGGGGATTTTAATTCAATGTTACCGAGTAATAATGAATTTCGTAACCTAATTCCCTTTCATTAGGTTGCCTTATTTCCTTATTGTCGTTAATATTAAAATCATATGTTTTTAATATACTTTTTACTATATATTTTAAAATTTCAAATTTATTTTATATGGATATGTATTTTATATACATAATATATTAATTAATTTATTTTCACATCAATTTTATGGTATCTTTAAGGTTTTTAGTAAATAATATCATTTAGTTCAGGATTTTTGAAACTTGAAATTCTATAAAAAGAAATAATTTGATCATTTATAAAAAACCCATTTATTATATTCCCATATGTTTATTCATCAATTTTTTCTAGTAATAGTACTGATTTCCCACTCTTTTGTATTTAAATTGTTTTATAAAAAGATTTCATAAAAATGCAACAATATTTTCAGCTCTAGTCTAAGAAAATTCCTTCTCAAAAAAATGAGTATTCTAAAAAAATTTAAAATGTATGAGCCATTCGACAATGATTTATTAATGATAAAATTACCATTTTTCCATTCAAAATTTTTTTTCAAAGGAATATTCTTGTCCCTTTTTGAACATTGAACATTAATATCATTTTACCATGTAAAACTAATGTTTTTACTTTATATTGAATCTAAAGATTTACTAGTGTCATTTCATCAACAATTCCTTTTCACGTTTAAAAGGATAATAATTTTTAATTTTTTGAAAAGCGATTTCAAGATAAAATAATTTTCTTTTTTTTAATTTGAAAGGGATATTTTCCTCATGAAAGATTTTAAAAGATATTTTTATATTATTTACAATCATAAATTAAAACAATGATTTATACTTACTCAACTTGGTATATTTTGTATTGATATTATCCTCATTAATATTGATGTCATTTATGATTGATTAGGCCAAGGATAGTATTGAAATTCACTTCCTTGATTAAATTTTGTATTCCCCTTGAAATATAAGATTTTCATTTATCATTGGAAATTATGTTTCACGTGAATATCCAAATTATTTATCATGGGTATGATTATGTCCTAAAACATATACCAGTTTCACATATAGTGTTTACTTGATAGTTAATTTCATACCTACTGAAAGATTGATAAATTTTTATCTTTATCCCCATACTGAGTTTTGATTAGTAACATACTAAAATCGATTATTCAGTATATGAGGAATGTTGTAGACATGCATGACACCGGTGGGGCATTGTAATATATATCACATCAATTCTTCGGTAGTCTCAAGGGATGAGTCTATTGGTTAGTGTTAAATAAATGTTTATCCAATATGGAAATCCTCCTTGTGAATTTCATAATTCTAATGGTACCATGAACATAGAGAACATGGCATCAAATAATGAAGTATTTCCATAATTTAGATTCAGTTATTATTTATCCATAATATTTTTCAATAACATATCTATGGATACATTTCATTATGATTTCATTTATTAAATGACATCTGTTTTAATTATTTTCCTTACTATATTGATTATGTATTATCTAGTCATTTGAATGTCATGTGGTCTTTGTTATTACCTTTTTATGTTGGTTATCCATTTCTTATTGATTATACGAAATGCGTTGTCAATTATTTACATATACATAATGAATATTACTGTTGATTAATTATTGAATCAATTATTCTAATCCCTTATGGATCAGTTGCGATCACCCTTAATTTATTTCACCTCCAAAAGAATCTAATTAGTGTTTTAACAAATTTATGAATGGACACTCGAGATGGAATAATTTTATTATACAAGAATAAAAAAATGTGGTAATTAGTCTATTCATTGGTATAACTAGAATCATTTATGTATCTGGTGTACCTAGACTACTAAAATCTTGATCCATCAAAATTTTATTCCCTGTAATCATGCTAATGTAATGGAAGTATACATAAGCTCTAGGATTTATGGGATTGGTTCATTACAGTTGCAACCAAATACAGTCTAGTATTTACCATGGGAACTAGATTTAGGAAATCATAGATTAATGATAATAGCCTTAAGGTAAAATTTGAGGATAATTATAGAATAAAATTCTAAATTATCATCCATATTGACATTATGTGGGAATTCTAGAAATACATCCATTTCTAGATACTAATAGTTCACATAGTTCAAGAATAGATTTAATAAGGGGTAATTAATCTGAAAGGTGTTCCTGGACTGACTTGAGCATAACCTGGTACATGAAAATAGGCCTTACTATGCACCAGGTTGGACACTTCTAGGTAATACACATAGGATGTTTCATATTTTCATTACAAGCCATTATAAATGATTTTAATAAATAATGTAAATGAATAACCATTTTTAAACACTAGACAATGTAAGGACCTATGTGGAAATAAATGGATGAAGTGTTAAAATAGAGAGATTATAATGAAAACCACATTTAAAGGGAATTTAATGATTAAATTTCAAGAATTTCTATCATATTTATTTATGGAAATTATATTAACATGGTTTTATAAAATGATAACATGTATGTCAGGTGACATCCAATCATGTCCAGTAAGTCTACGAGACATAAACCAATGGCTAAATGATGATAAGGGTTTCGTTCCAACCACTAGCCTATCTAATTTCCTTTTAAATAGTTAAATATTTTTAGTTAAAAAATTTGATAAAGGATATAATAATAATGATGAACCTATATTTTTAATAATTAGGTTTAGATATTAATATATTCACCATATTGGATTTAGATAATATATAGGCAAAGAGAAACATTTTATGGGGCTTATGATCCATTATGATGTTATTTTAGTTCTTCAAAAATCAATTTCTATCTATGGGTGAATTTAAAATTCATCAAACAACAAACAAAATGGTTATAATTTAGTTTATATATATATATATAAATTAAGTATATTTCTTTATATTATTGTTCAAAAAATAAAATAAACAATATTTGGAAAATTATTTTCAAATAAATTGGTGTCCTAATACATTGATTGTTTATGAACTGATGGCCTTTAAATAATGATAGATTTTTGAGTTTAAGGACCTCAACATTACATTAACCATTCACTTGTTTATTATTGATCACCTAAATCAATCCAAATAAATATTTATTAATTTCATCCCAGTTTATAATTTCACATTCCTCTATGGTTCTCCTTTGTATAAAAATAGTTATATTTTATTCTATGTGACCTATGTACCTCTCATTCTCTATTTTCAATAGGTCATTCTTACAAGCCATATAATTATGCAATATTTAAAATAATTAATTTTCAAATATAAATCAATATACATTGAAGACTGGTTTTAAATTTCATGGATGCAATTTAATTTAGATTTAGAGAATTTAATACCCCATAAATTCTAAAAGGATGATTTTAATTTGATATTTTTTATGACAAAAAACACCATGTGTGTAAAGGAATATAATATCACAAGACATTATAGTATATTTATTATTTCCAATCTATTCTATATATATCAATTCACTCAATCACTATATCATATTTCCTTACATGATGGAACAACCTTGTTCGATAGTGAGTGTTGCACACAAGACTAAGTTATAACAAACAACATGTCATTAAAATATTATAATAAAATATAACAAGATATGATCTAGTCATTATATTATAGGTTATGGATAGTATATACTGACTAATAAAAAACTTTTCTTTACGCCGATATTAAATTATTTATTTGGTTTCATGTTAATTATAAATAAATTTAAGAACTAATTTAATATAAAGGGAATATTTTTATAGAATCGTTTATATCCTCACAATGCTATTTTATCCTAATAAATCAATTTAAATAAAATTATTTACTCATATTAATGTAATAAATATAATATATATTCAAATAAATGTTATTTGAATTCATTTAATAGATTTGAGAAAAATAATACAAGAACAAAACATTTTTTTAAGGGATGGGGATGAAGCCACAATTTATTATTTGAAGCAATAACCTCTTTAGAATGGGTAGAGGGTCACCCATTACATAGTTTGAAGGCCCAAGGCCAAGTGGACTGAATACGAGAACAAACCAAATATTTCATATAAAAATTGATATTTTATATAAATGAAATTTTATAGCCTTTTAGTGGTGAACAAATTTTAAATCAAATTTTTAGAAATATAATAAATTTTATCAGTGGAAATAATATTTTTTGAATGTTATAAATCCGAATTATGTTAGTGTTATTTATTGTTACTTTACTGTGCAGTTTTTTCATGATGAATAGTGAAAAATACTAAATTTTAATTCAACAACAATTTTTTATATAATTTATTTTTAAATTAAAATTATATATGAGTGCTAGTATTATAGAATATATATAAAAATTATACATATATTAATAAAATATAGGTCATTGAAATTAATTCTAATTTGAAATTTGATATAAAAACAATGAAAAATGTTAAATGTTTTTTGTTTTCAAACCCTACTATTTCATATCATATGTGACAATAAATTTATATTAATTTATGCCACTATATTTATTAAAATTTGTAAAAATGGATTCAATATTTGAAATCAACATAATATATTTTTCTAATAAGGATATGGTAGTTTTTCAAAAAAAATATTAGCGAATGTGGTTGAAATTAAATACAGTTATTAAGAGAAAAATTAGAAAAAACCAGGGAGTAAACCATAATATTAATAGCCAAAATAACCTATAAATTTTTCTAAAATCAATTTTTTGTCCATATTAGAACCATAATATCACTTTTATCCAAATTAAATCATTATTGGTTTGACATGTTATATGGGATACCTCTTAATATTTTTTACCTATTAGATTCATAATAATGCCACTCCTCCAACATTATGAAAAGGCAAACACCTCTCCCACTTCATCCCACCCATCATGAAACATTATCTCAACCAAAAAATATCCAAATAATTTACCAAAATCCCAATAATAATTCTAAATTCTTCCCTTTGTTCATTAATCCATTCATTCCTTGGTCACAGAAAAAAAAGAGTTACCTAAAAATATGTAACATTCTTTTTTTTGTATTTTATTTTTTTTCATTATCCACTCATTAAATTTTGTATATTAAAAACTTAAATAAAATCAACATGATAATAAATATACTGATATTTTATTTTTTTTAATGGTTCAAATTAGACCAAAAAGTACCACCATTAAATGGGTAACGAACTTATGGTCAGTGTACTATGAACTACCACCACACGAATTAGTAATTGTTTGTTTTTTCATTACTACATCTCATGGTATAATATAATGGAAAATATATATATATATATATATATGATATTTATGATATTTTTTATTTCATTGTGATTATTTCATTTCGATAAAAACATTCTACCATTCTTTCCATTTATTGTAAATATGATAACATCATTTGTGAAAGTGTGGACTACATTCACCTTGAAGCGATTTGATTTGTTCATACCTGACATGGAAGATATAAAGGATTTATTTAAAAAAACTATTTAAAATATTTTAAGTAAATATGATTCTTTAATCATAATATATATATATATATATCATTGATATTTCATTCGTTTAAATATGGAAACAAAATTAATGGTACGTTTATGCATATGTATAGACTTACATCACCATTAACGGTGCATTTCATGTCCCAAATCTAATTTTTTGGGATTATAAGAAATACAAATATTATTAAAATATACTATTTTTAAATAATGGTTTACATTCAATAGTTGATGGGATCATTATCTTATTAATAATAATAACATTTAACACTTCAAAACAAAATCGACAAACAAGGCAATGAACATACGAAATAATGAAATTTATGAATGATTATTAAAAAATGGGAGTCACATACTTGGTTTATAATGTTTTTTAAAGAATAAGGGGAAGAATACTAGACATGATTTGTGGAACTATAATTTGAATAATGGGAAAAAAATTAAGAGTGCAAGGACTATTTCTCCCCACCGAAACTGGTAAAGACCTAGTCAAGTAAAAAAATTAAATCAAAAGAGAAATCTTACATGACTTTTGATTTTTTTTAATGTTCATTTAAATCATTAATAAAACAGAAATGGATTGGTAGAGGCTGTGATAGATAGTTTTAAAGATGGTCAGAAATAGTTGATGGTGGTAAAAAATGTCAACAACAAGATCTCAATGGAGCGCCTAGTTCATTAAGGGGAATCCATGATGGAGGAATATCTTCATATCAATGCCTCAAAAGATAAATCTGATAGAATGATGGATATAAAGGTGTAGTTTGACACTAATGGTGAACAATGTACATGTAATTTTTTTAGACCGTATTACAATTTGTGGCTTTAATAAAAGGATGATTAATTGTAAGGAGTACATCCAAACATGGGAAAAGATTATGAGTCATTTTGAAGCCGTTATAAGAGACGATATAAGAGAATAGTTATGTTCTCTATCCAAGAAATTATATAGGAAAACATCTTCCAATAGGATCAATCATTCTTCAATAATTATATCATGTCTTCTGATGATTTTATTCCTAGATGAACTATATAGTTTCTCACATTTCCTGAAAACGTTTTTTGAAAATAAAAATATAATTTTCAGTAATAAGATATTATAAAAAATCATATATAATATTAAAAACATGATTATAGTTATATTGTATGTTCATGTCATGTTTTATCAATTGCAAATTATTTTATATTATTTTTAACTCAAATGATACACAAGTTAAGGAATTTTGATTTTATTTTTTACATATGAGAGATAAATATCTTATTCAACACATAATTATTTTATGTGGTGTATATAATATATATTTTGATATATTATATCATTAATTATTTTCTATTCATTTTAATTTTTTCAGTTTGAATTATTTATTCTATGGTGATATAAATTAACAGTTTCTATGTGATAAATAAGTTGACAACCTGATTACATGTCATGAGGTTATATTACAACCTTATTGTATTTAATATAAAAAGCTTATGAATGTAATAAATTTTTTTATCTATTCTTCAATTGAAATTTAATTTATATGGAATTACATTTTACCCAAATAATATTATATTTTATTGAATCTCTAATAAATGTTATGGTCTCTTCAAGGGTTTACATAACAATCCCACTTTTTCCATGATTGTTTACACATTATTTTTAAGAGGAGGAAATTATTTTATTGTTTTCTAATAAAAAGATTAATTTTATTCTCCTCTAGTTATTGATTATATTTTTCATGTAATAGATCTATTCTCACACTCTTTGGTACTTATTGTTTTAGAAAAAAATTTAATGGAAACATAGTTTATTTCCCTCCCTAGTCGGTGAGCCAATTTTCTTACAAAACCCTACTCTTCAGAAAATGATTCTAATAATTTTATAACCATTCAAAAATGATTCATTAAATATATTTTTACCCCTTTTTCATTTAAAATTTATTTAAAGTTAATCTTTTGATCACCATATGAGAAATTAATATTTTTATCCTTTAAAAATGAAAAAGGATGTTATTTTTACCTTATAATAAATGTATATATTTACTTCCATTATTTATTCAACGACATCTTTAAATATCTAAAATGTAAATTTTTATTGAAAATATTTTTAAAAGTTATTTTCATTGAATTTAATTTTTTAATTAATTTATTCATATTGAAAAGTATATTTTCATCAATAATGTTTATAATGATATATTTATTGTATTTACATTCACACATGATAATAAGAATTTATCCTTATTCCAGTTGGGTTATTTTTTATTGTTACTATCTTTATTCATTTTATTTATAAATTATCGTTAATTTTTCCATTTATATTATTGAAATTCACTTCGTTGATTAATTATTTTCCCCTTGAAAATTTTTTAGAGAAAATTGAACATTATGTTTCCCCAAAATACCCATATCATTTATCATGGATATCTGAATTTCATAAATAAAAAACCAATATTTCATATGGTGTGTAACTGATAGTTATTTGATTAAATTGAGGAATTTTTATAAATATATATCTTGTACTCCATACAGATATTTTAAAATGAAAATTTTTAATTCGATTATTTAAAATATGAGGAATGATTTTGATAGGTATGACATGGGTGGGGCCCAAGTATGGATGGACCCTTGAAGAATCTATAGTCTCAGTAAAAAATTCATTTGGATAGCCATAGATGATGTTTTACCCGATATGTTATACTATATTGTGAATGGTCTTGATGGTAGTGGTACCATGTACATAGGATATATGGAATCCAATAATTAATTATTTACCAAATTTAGATTTAGTTATTATTTTTCCATGATATTTTTTAGGGAGATATCTGTGTATACATTTAATTCTCATTTAATTTTTTAAATTTAATTTATTTCATTTAATTTCCTTTCCAAGTTGATTATTGCTTATCTATTTATTTTAATGTTTTGTGTTTTAATTTGTTACCCTATCATATTTTGTATCCAATCATTTTATTGATGTTATGAGATGCGTGTTCAGTTATTTACCATTGCACGATGATTGTTCTAAATGATTAATTATTGATTCCACTATTTTTAAACCTTATTGAGAATTTTATCTCACCATTATTTTATTTCCGTACCCAAGAATCCAATAAAGTTACTATAATAGAAATGAATGTATAGGCTAGATGGAATAATGTTTTTTTTCAAGAATGAAATCAAATTATGTTGTAATTACTGTATTTATTTGTAATTCAAGACTCGTAATTGTATTCAGTTTATCAAAACTACTAAACTCTTGATCTTAAGGGATTTTTTTCCTATAATCATGCGAATGTAATTTTAGTAGACACTGGATTCCATCCTTCTAGGGTAATGTTGCTACATGATTCCTGATTTCACTAATGTTTACAAAACTTATTAATCAGAGTGAGTAATTACAATATAGTTTTCATCATTTTATATAATTATTAGGCCTATCCATATTCATATTTTATAATTTTATATATTCTCATAATATTTCATTACTTCATAAGAAATCCATAACCATTTCATTATTTAGTTTATTTCAATATCCTCTTTATCTAAAAATTGTATTTTTTTTATTTCTCATGAAATAAACTTATTTTTTCCCATGTATAGCCCCTTCAAATCTCATAAGGGTAAAATTTCATTTTTTACATACACATTCAATTTTTTATGAATCCATAAGTAATATCCATTATCATTTTATATTCTTCATAATTATCCTAATCATTATCCTATTCAATAGTGGAATCAATATATTATGCCTCAATCATTAGTTTACTTTGGGATATGAAATCCATTTCCCAATTAAATTTATTATCAAACATATGTGTTTTAATTATTTCAAAATTAGGGTGTATGTTATGTAACTCATAAATAGATTATTATTCATTAGATTATGTTTTTATATTATTATATAAAATAATTTTGAAATCATTTCATCTATATCATGATAGTAAATGTTAATTTAAATAATTCTCCGACCACATTGATGTGACTACCTATATAATTTACTCATGTTAAGTAGTCATTATATATCTCATCATATGTGATTCTGATAACAACAAATGAATCCCAATATTTTTTAGAATGTATTCCAGAAATTGGAAATCACATTATTTATCAGTCCCAACATTATCCAATATATACTAAGTTGTCTCAATTCTAATGATTTATTTCTAAAATATATCATATAAGGATAAAATGATAAATCTTATATCAATTTTATATATTTATATATATATATTTTATGTAAATGTAATGGAATAATCTCTCATAGGATGTGTAAATATTATTTCTAATATATCATTTATTTCAAATATTTATGATATAAGATAAGGGATCAACATAATTTTCCATCCATGAGTGTTGTTAATAATTAATATGGAAATAACCCTCTAATTGATTGAATTTAGATAGACTATTTTTAGCTGTAAAACTATATGATATTTGATTTAAACTATAAATATCTAATAACACATAAAAATATATCTTCAGTTGTTATACCACTAAAAATGGGGCAATGTGATTCAATTGTATATTCATCATGATTTTCTAGTTATAAATTAAACATTTTTAGTTTTAGGGTGTTTATCCACATATAATAAATATAATTATCAACTCTTTGAATATTGGATAAATAAATTCATTGAAAATGAAAATTTTGATTACTTTCGGCCTGAATGAGGTTAACCACTATTTGTGGTATTTGATTTGTGACAATTATATAATCAATATCCCTTTTTAATTATAATGAATAAATATTTTTATAATGGTATAATACACTCATAAATGCACATATTTTTTGGTTAAGAATCATCCACTTCATGATTTGAAATGTTTGGGTTTCATCTACTTCAGAAGAACCATCTCCCATATTATATTGTTTATACTAGAAATATTAGTCTCTCAAAACATTCTTCCTCCCTTCAATCTGAAAAATATATTCACTTAATTTAAATATGTGTATATATTTATTAGTAATAACAAATTCATATGGATCATTATTCACACAGAAAAATGTCTATAAATTTAGCAACACTCAAATTGTTCATCCTTCCTAATATAAAAAAAACACATTGTATTCATGTAAGCATGAAGTCAAATAGAACTATTATTTCTTCTAAAACATATTCCTTAGAATAAAAAATAATAGTATAAACTTCCATGAATTGTTTTATGATATAATGCTAAAAATTAATATATAAGTTCTTATATCACCCTTATTGATACAACTTTTCTACAACAAATTAATTAATCAACATATCTATTTCCCTAAAAAAATTCAATTTTTCTATTATCTATTTTATATTTTATATTATTAATAATAATGTATAGATTTTAAAAATAGAATCTCCCTATGATTTTTATAAT
The DNA here is from genome assembly GCA_963277665.1 of Viscum album. Classification (NCBI taxonomy): domain Eukaryota; kingdom Viridiplantae; phylum Streptophyta; class Magnoliopsida; order Santalales; family Viscaceae; genus Viscum; species Viscum album. Next base: position 883,922,224 of record OY728139.1, on the reverse strand, counting down.
CCTAATATTTGAGTCAAGAAGTACAAAAAAACCTCATTATAAATACAATAATTAATTTAAAATATTATTTATGAAATTCTCACAAATATTTTCAATGATATTCTCACATAATCTTGATTCAATCCCATACTAGTATAATGGTTTAATAAGTGGATTGTGATATATTTATATTCAAGTCCCAAAAATTATATTCACACTTGATATGAATATTATTCAATATGATGCGGGGATATCACATTTTATGATTCATATATCCCTTATTGGAATGATTTTTTCATTTTTAGATAGAAACACATTCTTAATAAACTATATCACTTATTTAGTCTATTGGATATCTTTTACATAGGACAATATGTATTCTCCAAGAAATTACAAAATACTTGGGCCTCCCCAAGAATGAATTTTATGAAACATCCAATTGGATATTACTTTGAGTCCTAATTAACAATATGACATTTGTATTCCCCTTATGAAATATTTTAACACCCTTATGATATCACCTACACGGGATAAAGACACTTGTGAAATTTTTGATCTATATTTCATGCATCAATTTTGGTTTTAATCCATTTTCATATTTTCGATAAAAATTGTAGAAATTGACCTAATAGGAAATCAGTGACCACTACATAAATTGTAATCACCGATACAATTGTGAGGAGACTCTAGGAGACTGAGGTAACCATTAACAAATGGTCCTCATGATTCTTATGTAGATCATTCAGTCTTTTAAATTTTTCATATTTGATTAAAATGATGAACAAAATGAATGTGGAAATCCCACTTATGAAAAGAGAGTGACAGTTGACTTGAAAGATAACATCTTTATTTCAATCAATAATCCCAGTACAAGGAAAGAAGTCACTGGGGTCGAAAGTGATGCAACCTCAAAGCATCATCTATGACAAACATCAAACCCCTAGTAGGAAAGGACCCCAAAGATGAGAAGTAAGAAAAAGTACTGTTTGATGTTGTCGTATACAGTATAAAGTCTACCACCATGTTTCCCTCCCTCTAGGTATGACAGATCTCCATGCACACCCTAATAATATCCTGACTGCGCCTGAATATATAAATAATGCTCCATGGTATCTTTCATTTGTTTTTCAGCGCATTGAACAACACCAATGAATCAGTTTACAGTGAAGACACCCCCATATTCCTGCTCATACACAGCTGCAAACCTGCTTCCATAGCTCGGGCTTCCGCCTGAAGCGCATCACCTCCCCCAAACGAAGCATAAAACACTACATGTACAGAACCTGTTTGATCCCACACGACACCCCCTCCCCTCATCTCCCCTTCGATCAGTGAGTCATCGACATTATGCTTCAATCCCTATAGCGGAGACCACCACCTCACCCACTACACAAGTCAATGAAATCCATCCCGCCAATCTTCAGCGCACCCAGTAGTAATGGCGCACAAAGAGGGGGCCGACTTTCAGTCCGGCCACTGCCTAAGTAGGTCCAGCATAGTGTTCTTAACTCTAATATTAATACTGACTTGAGAGACCAATCCTATACTATGGCGCTTGTTATTTCGGGCCTGCCATATAGTCCAACACACAGCTGTGAGAATGAGTACCCTTTCTTTCCATTCAGCACCATGGTTTTCAGCTCCCCTAAACCAGGAATGAAGAAAGTAATATGAGTTTCAATCATATCTATTCCATCCAAAAAAGGCCCTGATGGTGTTCTGGAACCCTCTTTCACATTGACTATCATTAAAAAGCTTCCCCACAGATTCTGTGCATAGAGACCTACAGCACCAGGACTGGGAGTCCGTTGGGATCCCCATTCACTAAAGGTTAGCATCCGTTTGTAGAGCCTTGTGTCTCACTCTCCACATCAAAAAATAGAATTTAGTAGGAATCACATTAAGCCACAGAGTCTCCCCCAACCGGTCGACGTTCACCACCTCTATTGTCATGATATCAATGTCTTTGATGGAGAAATCACCTGATGAGGTACGTGTGAAAATTAACAGGTCATCGTCATCATCTGAAAAAATATATTTAAACATCTCCATTTTGGTTTCCGTCGAGGATGTCCTTGGAAAATGTTCATGTGTCCCATTTAGTTATATTATTAAATAATTATTTCACATGTCGTGTTCTCAAAAAAGAATCAAACTTCTTCTCATGTAATCCCTAGAAAATGGTTATGGGGATATTTTTTTAATTGGAATATGGTGTAATGCTTTGATATATATAATTATAAATATATGTATAAAATTATAAATACAAATTAATATGTTTATATATTTATATATATCATAATTAATATACATATACATATACATATACATATACATATACATATACATATACATATGTATATGTATCTGTACAAGAATACTAATTTCAATATATAAATATATAGAAAATAATATGCATATACATATATATATATATATATGTTTTTTGTGTGCACTTATATATATATATATATATCTTAATTAACATATAAATAAAAAATATACACTCATTCATACATAAATAAATATTTATGTGTCTATATATATGAATTTTTGTATCAATATATATTTACAGATTTTCTAAATTGTAATATATAATATTATTAAATTTCTATTTACATTTTTATTACAATTGTCATATAGGTGTGTTTGTGTCTGAAATTGCTTTTATATACTTTTTTATATTAATATAAACATGTTACATGTATTAATATATTAATTTATATATATATATCATTAAATATATATATATTTGTGTGTGTGTGTGTGTTTGTGAATTTTAATACTTATGTATTCATTACACAATTATTATTAATATCCATTTCTTTATTAATTAATAAAAATTTATAAAAATAATTTAACTTTTCTATTTGCATATATTTATATATGTCTGTGTGTATATGTTTATTTGAATCTATTAGTGTGTTTGTGCATTAATTTCATATAAATAACTATTAGAATTTTTTTACTACTATATATAAATATTAAATATAATCATCGAATGATATATTATATATACACAAACATATAAAGTGATATATATTTTTTAAAAGAAAGTTAAATTTATTATTTTTTTAACCATATAATATTAAAATATATTGTGTTTTAATATATATATATATATATATATAACATAACATTTATTATTTAATTTTTCTAAATTTTAATAAATGTATAAAATTAAAAGCATCGATGTATTTAAACAAAAAAAAACAAAGTTAAATTGAGAGTAGATTTATTTCAAAATAAAACTAAAATTTTACAAATTTTGCTATGTATTTTGGGGAAACACTCTTTAATTATAAAAATAGAAATGTTTTTAGAAGACTTGATAGGAAGAATTATGTCACATAGTAATTTGTTTTTAGAAATTTACTTGATAAAAATGAATTATTATATTTTTGATGATATAGTATGACTCTATAAATTCCTACAATGAAATAAAATTTCTCCAAAAAATTGAAATCCAAATGAAACAACATAGAATAAATTCAATTTCAATCCCAAATGTCTCAAAAACACTATTAAATAAAATATTATATTATGAAAGGAAAATATGAAAACAAGACATTCCATGTTTCATTAATTATTATATAGAGTGACTTGTCCTCCAAGTATAGTAAAATTATACCCATGGGGTGTCCTTTAATTTCTATTCTAAAATTATTTTTCAGAAAAAAATATTAATAAATAATCTCAAACCCATAATAGAATTAACCAATATCCCATGGTAACTCAATGATCTTTGTGAACAATATTTTATAGAAACCACTTTGTAACTAACCATATATGTTTCAGAAATATAATCTATTGGATACTATATTTCCAAAATAACATTAAAAAAATTATGACTTCAATTATATTTTGTAATGTAAAAATCCATGTTGTCCTATCATGATTCCCAAATAGATCCTCCATATGTCTTAACGAATTTTATAAGTCATTATAGTCTAGTTAAAAATGTCTTGAGAACCAAATTTATCCTCTGTTAATGTTTTCCATGAATTTAGGTAAAACATAATATGATCAGCACCCTCGAATAACTCATTTCCATTTTTAATATTAGAGAAGTCACATCTGTGGAATAAACGTACTTATACAAAAGAAACATCTAATCAAAACATTAACATCATAGTGTAAAAGCCTAAAACATAATAATAAATATTAAATGTTACTATTTGCTTCATTTTTTACCAATGTCCATATATTATACTGAAAGTTAAAAAATGAAATAAAATTGCAGAACAAATTGGATAAGAATTATTTAAATTTAGTGCATATAAGTATTATATTAATTTAATAATAAAAATGAAACCAATCCATCCCAAATCCATGTGATGTTATAAAACCAACTAATTTTCAATTCCTCTAAAACCAAATGACATATATGATCAACTTATATATATATGTAAAGATTTTCATTTATATAGATCATATAAAAGTGAATCTATATGCACAATAAAGTGTTTAAATAGAGAGTGAGCAAGATTCCTAGTAACATTTTACCTCAATTTCTATTTAAATTTATTAATAAAAATCCATAAATAAATTTAAATTCATGTAAACAAATTTGATTATTATTTTATTGAAAATAATTACATGAAAAAACATTTAAATATACCTTTTTATACCATTAGTTGTGATGGTAATACACTTGAGATCGAAAGTGAGCATCTTTGAGAAAACTAAAGACACCATTTGACTAAAGAGAGAACTACAGGGAGGCCAAAGGAGTTTCTCCAAAGCATAGAGACTTGAGATCAATATAGAAATCAATGTGAAAGGTCATTTTTTCCCAATGTGATGAAAATGGATATCTTTCACCCGTGCATCCTAGAAAATCACCAAGGCAACCACACGTAAGATCTCATGGTTGCACACAAGACATAAAACAACATGTAAAGCCCTTATATTTCCAATGAGATGTCAAATTCTGTCTTCCACGTCACCCTTCTTATGCACTCCCACCAATAATTCCGCTTATAAATAGAAGGGAACCCATCCCTTTTTGTGGTAACTCTATGGATGTCGAATTTTCACTCAAAAATGTATAATAAGACCACTTATATGACTGTTAACAACTCATGGATTAATGTTATATGATATTATACAACAGGTCCCCATGTGTCGTGATTTTTGGGGGACGACAAGGGCTTGAATGTCTACCATTTCAATTTTTTTCTAAGGTAGGTGTGCATAAAATACCCTTCTTGCATTCAGTAATAGCCTAGTGAAGGTCAACAGAAAAGATCATTATTGCATACCCCATATACCCTAGTGGACACACATCATTCACTAATTCCCTTTATTTTTGTGATGAAGTCACCAATCATGCACATACATCTTTACATAGGCTCTATGGGTTTCCTTAACCTCAAAACACAATTTATGATTGCTTATTTCACAAAACTCCCCCAACCTGTGCGCACCTACTCTATGCATCCCTTCAGGCTTGTGCGTATTGATTTCCTAGTACCTTATGCGGTGTCTCATTTCATATTTGAATACCTAAAGCTTATTTTAATAGTTTTTAAAATAACTATTGTTTCATCACATAAATACTTTGACATAGACCCCTCGGCAGCCCACTTCTCAAACTCTCTCACGTCTATCATTGCTAGTGCTTTCCCTTAACTGAGCGATAAGTGGAACTAATCATGAAATTACATAGTGTGAGGATTGAGTCCTCAAAGTCTGAGTTATGGGATGATAAATTGTTATACACCCTATCCCTCAACACAATACATCAAATAGTAGCCTCACCCCATGAAAAGAACATGGGGTTCCACACATCTATCATTCTTCACACCCACTGGTCTCTACATGAGTGTGGCATTACATGCCCTCTTTACAGGGAATGAAATAATACTCTAAAAAAATTAGATACTGAACAGTTAACCATCCTGGAGTAATCCCCAATCTCTATGTATGAGGGACACATTTATGTTTAATCCCTAAATAATCCCTTATTGAGGCATCATTCATGACGTAATAATTTGGCCAACTTTGTCCTCCTATTTCTTGAATCAATCATGGATCACGTGGGATTATATGTTAACTGTGACCGTGGAATCCTTCTCAAATAATCCATCATGTATTAAGAACTAGCTACCACATTCATAGGTTACTAACCATAGATAATCACCATCCCTCTGAACAACAATTGCTTTGATCCCTATCATCTATACTAGGTATGTTGAAAAAATACATGGGGTTCATGCTCGACACATTCTCATTCATGTCGGCTCACTGTCATCTATACCATATGATGTTAAACATCATGGGATGGCAAAATACTGTGGATATTGATCACTGTCTTCTAATCATGTTACAAAGGAAGCCTCTATGACATTAAAACCCCATCATCAATTCCAATCTAGGGTATTCACTCAAGTCATTATATCTTGGGAGGATAATTCTCCTTTCCAGTGGACCATAATTCCATTAAGTCCATGTCTATGAATTTCATTCTCATGAAAATCCTTCTTTAGGTGTCTCATCTCCCAAATATGAAGTATGTGGAATCTTATTTCTAGCCACTAGGATATTTAATAATCCTCCAATAAGTTCAACCCCAACAACCCCTCACACTAAATCTATTACATCCTTTCCACTTCAATAATTTCTCTATTTACATCATGATTCTAACATGGGATTCCACGTCTTGGTGAGATCATTCCATCCTCATGATCACTGCTAATAAAAACACCTGAGTAGCTAAACATGTGAAATCCCCAAACAATTTATATTAATCAATCCATTATTGATCCTATTGGGATGGAAAACTATCAATGTGTAAGCCCCAAATCACCCCTTCTAGCTATGTGGGATTAGATCCCTGTCTCCTAAATAGGGAACATAATAAACCTCCCTAAGGTTCAAGCACAACACCATCTCATTAACATTGATTCACTCTCAACCATACCATATAACATTAAATAGCATGGTATGCCAGAACTTTGTGGACTTCGATAAATGTCTTATAAACTATGTACTTAGGAATCCTATTTAATGTTCAACCACAACCTCCATTCCCAGCATAGTCTTTCCCTTGAGTCATTATATCATGGGTGGATCGTGCCCCAACCCAGGGGGTTACACTTCCTTCAGAGACTAACCATGTGCTTCATTCTCACGAGTCACCAATATAGATTTCTCATTTCCCCATTATGTAATAAATCATATTTATTTCCGAGACACTATAATACGTAGGAAGAAAACCTGTGGTTCAAACCCAAAAAATCATCACACTCCATATGTTCCATCCATTCAACTTCAACACTTCCTATGCTTCTACCAACATTTTTACCTAGATCTCTACATCTCTAGTAAAGAAATTCATCCACGTAATTATTACTCCTTTCATAACCCTTGTTTCTAACCTTGCATAAGACCCACACAATCTATTTTTATCTAACCATGATTTCTCCTCTTATGACCAGAATCTATCCATGTGTAAGCCCCAAATCCCCCCTTTAAACTAAGTATGTTTTTATCCCCATCTTATACATTTGGTACATAGGGGGCCTCCTCAAGGTTCAATCCCAGCTAACCTAAAACCTTGGTTCCCCCTTCATTGGGGTCTAACGTCCAGATATTTCCTCAGTGAATTCTAGATCAGCCTTTGTAGTGTGAAATAATTCCCTTTATGGGACACATCACCCAAGTATATCAGTAGAGGGATTCCAACCCATCCAACAGTAATAATTTATTCCACGATCCTTGGGTTGTACCCCTTTATGATGATAAATCCTCTCACCATGAGATACACCACCTAAGATCCACCATTAATGGACGTTCCAATCCATCCATCTGGGAAACCTTCTAGGCGATCCCTCATAGGGAAGTACCTATATGATCTATCTTGAAAAGTATTATGATCAACCCATTTGATGTTTTAAAGATGTTAAAATCACAACTGTTTATCAACATAGGATGTTAAAGTAAAAAATACCTAGTGTTAAACATGGGATCCATGGGGAAAACCACAGAACCCATGCTTCTAATATAAGATACATCATGTTCGATGTGGTATGCCTTTGGATTCTGAACCCTTGAAAATATTTCTTATGAGGAAGAGTACTTGTGACCAACAATCCATCATCTGGACATGACACTAACTCCCAACATGATTACTTCCCTACATGAAGTTTTCTACCCTAAATCGACCCCTTCGAATGTATTGACAGAAAGAGCGTAATTAACCTATTTCAATGAAGATATGTCACTAAGAAAGAAATTCGTGAGGAACTTATTAATCAATAAGGGAGACCCTGAATAGGTGATGAATTATGGGGAGGAATCCTTTTAAGGAGGAATTGAAATCATATCATCATGTTTTGAACTAGGAGTTGAAATCTATGATGAAGTTATGAAAGTCAAATGCCTTTATAAAGAAAAAATGTTTACTAAAAAGAAGTTTGTTCAATGAATGCGAGTGACCCATGATGAGTGGACACTCCGTGATGGAAATCATTGGAAATAGAAATTATAAAATTGACTTCAATTCATCTCCTCAATGAGGGATTAGTAGCAATTGAGAGATAAAAAAATGATATTATCGCCATATCCATCTATCTAGTTCCATTTATCGCTTAGAGGATTGTGGTCTTGTAATGGAACTCATAGGAAATTGGTTTAATTAATCATTTCGAATTATTGTCTATTGAATTTCAGCCTGGTTATCTCTGCCCAAAAATGGAAGACTAAATGGCCTTGGGGCATTGGGAACTTTTTATCCTATTTCCTATACTAATGACGGGATCATCCAGATTAGTTGTACTCAAGAAGTTAGAATACAATCTCCTCGTACGCACAAATGTAATGGTATGAGGAACAATAATGTTTTAGTCCCGCATGACTCCTCCTCTACCATGACATCATCCATGACCATAACTACTAGGAACTGGTAGCCTATATTTCCCTCAAAAACCTTGAAAATAAAGGTTATCAAAGATATTGTATGAAGATACGAGTAGAAGGGGGTCATTCCCAAGAGGGTTATGCCCCGCAAATAACTGTTTGGTTTTTCACCTCTCCATCACCACCACCGCCAAGGGAAACATCAGATCCACTTATCCCTACTCAAACAACAAGCCGAACTGGGATCCTCAGCCTAAAAGTTCTTATGAATAACTCCTATATGCCAATGATGTAAGGGACATCCATGTCATCCTAGTTATGACTACCAAACAAAATCTACCATAGAGTTCCCCACCAAGACACATCAATTCCACCCTGTACCAATCCCCCATGCCAAAGAACATGAGATATATTCCCCTGCTCTACCAACACTAGTTTGAATAACCCGATGCCATTTTGGGGCCCACGTTATGGAAGATTCCCAACCAAGAGAATCATATTCTATAGCTTCAGTGGAAAATGCCACCCCATTATCATTCTACAAGGTCCCTGCAACTATAGAGAAGGGATCCACCTATGCTCTATTAGGATAATGATCTCATCCACCCCATCAGATGACTAGGTTTATTCTTTTGATAACAAATAAAATTATCCTCCATCGTGGGCCAATCTCTGATGATAAGACCCAGTGTCATGGTATTCCACATACTACCACTAGCTAGAGTGGAGGTCCTCCCCACTCTCACATCTAGGATGGAGGTCCCCCCATGTCTCCCACAACAGTTCAAGAGGAGTCCCTCGCCATTTTTTTGTCATCGAACATGGAGTTTCTCCCCATGCATGTGATTCTAGATATATATGTCTTCCGCATGTCTCAGATAATAAATGTGAAGGTCCTTCTCATTCTATTTTCATCTCTGGCAGAGGACCTCCCCGCTCCAGTAGTGACCAAAGAGGATTCCCTCCCAACTTTATCAATCATAAATACAAAGGCCATCCACATGTCCAATTTGATCAGTACAATGTCCCTACTCAGGATACCGCTTCCCATCATAATGAAGGTCCACTCCATATTATCATTTCCTCATGTAAATGTCATCCACACCCCAGCTTTCATTAAAGTGAAGTCCCTCATTGATTTATCATCTTTCAAAAAGGACGTCTTATCCATGTATAGTTCCCTGACAACATAGGCCCTCCTCATTCTACCACTGCCAATCGACATGTAGGTACTCTCCATGTTCTCAGTAGCTTCAGTAAAGGCCCTCCCCACTACAAATCTCCCATCCACGAAGATCCTTACTACATTTATAGCTACCCAAATTGAGGTCCTCATGATGTTCCATTTGAAATATGCATGAGTTCTCCTAGAACCCCATCTTACCAAAGTGGAGGTCTCACCACAATCGTCAAAAAAAGATTTGAAGGACCTCTTTATTCCACAACCAACTCTATCGGGTGTCCTCCAAACTCTAGAATCAATCTGTTTGAAGTTTCTCCATGTTGAGAAGAATGACCATGCCCTAATGTTTCATCTCAAGGAATAAGGGAAAACCATCACCTCCAAAGGAATAACAATGAGAAACACCATATTTTTGTCAATCTAGTAATCTTATATGATTTTGATACACAATGTGAATGGGTGATGGATCCTTCAACACTATACATTGAATCTGTGTCTGTGGAAGGAACATGGCATGTGATATTCATCATCTCTATCAGTGAGATGTACTATATCCAAAATTCCTCCACATGCATATGCTCGAGGAGGAATACTAATGTCCATTATAGATTACTTTCATTCATCCCCCTATATCTTCACTAGTTTCATTTTATACCTTGATATGAGATCACATAGAGTTATTCATGGGCATTATTGATGATGATAACCTGCTGAAATTACCACTGTTATCCACTACATTCATGCCTCAGGTAATGGTAAATAATCACTCCTAAAGGGATATGATGATATGGTTGGAAACTCACTAGATATATGGCATAGTGAGATGAATCCAGTCAGTTCATGATGTCTTTCCTACACCATTCTTTTCTTCACTACAATGGAATATACCGGTGTCATTTCTAGTTACAAAACTATACCTGATTGAACATTGGGTCAATGAAGTGATTAATTTTTCTTTTGAATAGAGGAGGTTGTGGGCCACTTTTTCAATGACTAGTTGTCTGATATGTTCTTACTGATCGCTACTCTAAACATCACAATCCTATATTCCCTCACCCAGAAAGATGTCATGTGCTTAAACCAAACAACTTGTTTGATGAATTTCCACCTATTCAATCATCATATGACTAACCCAAAGAGTCGATAGCACTAAGATGACCTTGTCCATGTGTATCACATGGTTGATATAGCATAACATCCCATGGCTCAGCACCCCGCAACACTAGACTATTATCAAATCCTTTAACAATGATGCATTTAGTGCTTCATTATTAAATACGAATTATTGAGGAGATATCCCAACATGGTTAGATCCATGGATGGGGGTAGTATGAATCTATTCCATTTAGACCCATCCTATGGAAACTCATCATGTTGGGTTTTATCTGAGTATTTCCTCCATGTGTGGTCATGATGAATATGGATGACCTTATTCTTCTCAATGAGAGGGACCCTGAGGCAGGTCTTGATGAAGATGACTCACATCCTAGAGTACCACAATACCATGTGTCCACTCACACATGCATCGTCACTTTACAATAAGGAAGATAGTTGATCTTTTAGAGCTCTTTGAGTCATTTCCCCTTGGATGATCCCCTAAAATGGGTAAGGTATAGAATGATTACTTTAATCCCTCATACCCATCTATTTCTGGGTAAGAGACAGAGGATCATGATGTCAAGGCTATTTGGCTCTAGAAGCTGGTAGAATTGTAGATTCTCATTGACGATCTCCTCAATGAGTTCTTTTCCAAAGGATTTTCGTATTATGGTAACCCTCAATATGATTTTTTCTATCCCCCACTGGGGTAGCAGGGGTAGCCATAGGTCCTCCTTAGCCAGTTGCCTTTAGTTTATCTCAACAATCATGTGCATCCCAATAGGGTAATGACCAAAGCTAATGGAAGGATATTTCTATAAATATCTCCAAATATTTTTGAGCTTCATGAGACTCCTCCATGAGACCTATAATATGTTGTTCCTCTAGTGGCTCTATAGATCATTCAACCACCCACTCCACTAGCTACTCCATGATCCACTTAGCCTACTTATCATACTGAGTAGCATTATAATGCACTGATGATTATGGATCCTTTTCCAAACAATAATACCCACTAGGAATATCCAATGATTAATAAGATTTACCACCAGAAGTCCCATGATCCATTAAATGTGGAGATACCCTGTGAAGGGAAGTAATATACATAATTAATGGATTATATTTTGGCACCCCATGATTTTTTTAGAATCAAAATTTCTCCACCTTAAATATATAGAAAACCCCATGTAGCATCTTAGACACATATTTCAATGTGTGGAACCATGTTGGGGACCCCAGCACAACATGAAGTTTCCATGATCTGGTGAATCATACAAACATTAGAAGGCCTGATGATTGTCTAGTATATCCAATTTTCCATCGATTCTATTTCTTGTTGGGATGTTATTTGGATGATTTTTCTTTATTAGCTATACTCCACCACATGAAAGAAAAATATTTCTAACATATTCATGATAAAGAAATAAATATATGACAATGTAGGTGAATTTGATGATAGGTGGAAGGGACACACATATTAACTCGACATGTCGCTGACTCACGAATAGATTCCAATGATTTTCATGGGGAATGTGAATATTAAATTTGTTTCATACAATGTCACATTAAATTTCACAGGTGGATTCCGAGATTTCAATCATAAGTAAATATTCCAAGAGTATGTCCTGAAACAATATAAATAAGAACACATGTTTCCTATTACAACTCTTAAAAGAAGTGTCTCAAAGAAAAATACTACAATTGTCGTATAGTTAGAATCCACCAAAAAGATAGAAATTTTACTAGAATACCCTCATCCAAAGCCCCATCGAGGACAACTACCTAAGGGCTAACATCATGCTCAACATTTTCTACCTCAAAATTTGTAAACAATACTACATTATGCACTGCCTCTTAGGAGAAACAATTAGGATCTTGGGAGTCATCAGTTTCCAACCCCTCATTAGGGGCCAACCCCTTGTGTTCCTCTCCCTATCAATATAAAATTTCCCTCATCATTTGATGATGCTCATGTTCTAGTTTTTTTCTAATGTTCCTTGGATTAGAGAATCCTTATGTTTCTAGTATGCAAGAATCCTTGAGAGTCTAATCTCACTGATCACCGAGACTGCTTCCCTTATCATAGATTCCATTGAAATGACATCATGTAATTATATATTTTTAAGGATTTTCTCATAGACCAGATTGATAATAATGTATTCATTTTTGGAACTTATTCAGAAAAGGTGGAATGCATCTGTACAGTGCTTGAAAACAAAATTGCAGGAGAATGGCATCTGGTCTACAACCATGGGTCTTAGAAATATAATTATCAGTTGGACATTAGGGTATTTTATTATACCCATGGTGTCATCTATGACTATTTTAATTGGAAATAACATCCTAATGATTTCGTACCTCCTCTACATACCACTATTGACCCAAATATCAGACATATCCTTACTATAAGAGTAGACTTTGATTGCATACGAGAGAGAAAATCCCCCCGCCAGTGATGAAAACATATCTCATTCTCAAAAAATGATTTCCCACAGAGATGGGAGTCACCCCTAGAACTCACACAGTATTGGAGGATTTATAATATGATTATCAAGTGTATTACTTAAGGAATACCATAGAAATGGTGGACCCTTACATTGTTCCTATTGATGATAAGCATCAAGAATATCATCCAAATGTTCTTGGTCGATGATGTCTTCAACAAGACCTTCATTATGTGAATTGTGATAATTATTAGGCCTACGGTTTAATCCATTCCATACATGCTTCTTATACTAGACAATAGGCTCTCTAGAAAACTCACAGCAAACTATCCTTACAGGCTATCTTTTCATATTCACATATTCAACCATTTGTGATACTTGACTTGGAAGAGTCGTTACAGTTGTGTCAGGATTAGCTACATCCAGCTATGACAATAACAATGTCATTTTACTATCATCCAGTAGGAATTTTTTGTGGTTAATATAATGTACCTCATAAAATCCCCTACACCAGTGATAATCCACCGGTTCCATAAGGAACAACTTTTATGCATCTTGCCGTGGAACAACCTTATAGTGTTAGAACTATGTACTATGTACAAAATTATGATCTTCTGAAGAACCATAACAAAATTCATGTAAAGATCTTCATTCTCAAGGACCTCAAACCATACAAAGATATGAATGAATTAGTCACACATTATTTGAGAAGACCCCAACAATTTGAGATAGAGGTAGCAGTTTTAGAGGCCATCTATAATGAAGAAGTAGAATGAGAAAATATCTTGTACATCATATCATTCTCAAAAGAACATGAAGGTTATTCCATATAAGGGAACATCCAACCACTATACATCACAGTACAACTTAATGGTGTTGAAATTTTCCATTGTCTCATTGATACTTGTTCCAGGATCAATCTCATCTCATCCCAAATGATCTAAAAGTTCGGACTAACTAAATTAGTTATGATTTCGTCCGAACTTGAATATTGAGGGTTACGATTGGACTTAAAAGAGACCATTTTAAAAAATTCATCTAACTACCATGTTTGGTACACTACTTGAAATCATTTAATTTAATATTGTCTCACATGTTAATACCTATAATGCAGTGATGGTTAGAACCATTTTCCATATACATATAGAATTTCTCTTCTCATATCACCAATGTATCATGTACTCCCTAAATGGATAAGGGGGTGTTCCCAAAGGTAAAACATCTTTTTTTTCCTCTTGTGAGTCATTTTATTTGGAGGACAAATATTATAATAGTAAGTAGTAATGTTTTCAGAACAATGTGGTAGAGAACACTACTATTATGGACAATCCCTAGATGGACTTGGATGATGCTTTCACCCCCTTGATTTACTATTTGGAGGCCACAATGCGGAAATTGGGTCATTATTTTGTCATCTGTGATATGAGGTGAAGACATATTCCCTAGTACAATGAACAGCATAGGATTACCTTATAAACCTATACAATTTAGGATAATGTAATACCAAAACCCCTTATCCCTATTAGGTATTGAAATTTTCTCCCTCTAGAAACCATAGTATTCCATAACTACATGTTTCACTGAGCCAAGATAAATTGCCACATACCACACCTCTTCCACTTCTTTTACATCATCAATTGTGGGACCCTTGGTCGAAGACCAGATGGAATCATGTTGATATCCTATGATGACATGGTTGAAATAGTAAATGAGTCTCCTAATTAATATTCCATTATTATGATTTCTTGAAAAATTGTTCTACTGGGTTCTCCTAACCTTGATAGATTACCTCCTCCAATGATCCTCTAACCTTGTAAAATGATGATGATTTCAGAAATTCTTCTCCCACATTAAAATAATTCATATCCACCACCATCAATGAGTTGGTACAGGTGATTCACAACACTGAGATAAGCATGACGTTGTCACTGATCAACGCATATTACTCTATAGAGGAACAATACTAGTATATGGGTTTCTTGAAGTAACATAATGATGTTTTTTTCTAGTGTTATAGAAAAATTCAACGATTGTACCCTTAGGTTGTGATCCATCATCCTTGCCTCCCGATAAGTCATCATCGGTTCAAGAAGTCTTCCTTAAAGATGTACCCATATCATGGGGCCATGGTTGACATCAAAGCTGATAATACCGTAAAAAGAAAACTCTTCTTGGATGTTTAGTACCCCATATGGTTGGAAAACTGCATTCATATCTATAAAAATAATGGGCAGGTCAGTGTCAACATAGACTTATAGGATTTCAACATCCACTTCCAGAAAGATGATATCCCCTTCTGGTGGAAGAGTTGCAACTCAATTCCAGAAAAGGGTTTTAGGATCTATCATTCATATATGGGTATTCCGGGTATACAAAATCAGGTTGGTTATTGATGATTTGTAATATAATGCCTTCATAGTATAATAAGGTACCTTCTATTATTAGGTAATTCCCTCCCATTTTAATAATGTAGGATCTAGCTATGAGAATTCCATGAACTGCATATTGATACAAATCCTCAGGACACTAGTAGAATGCTAAACGGATAATTTGGTGGTCAAATACCACTATAATGAGGACCATATCAGAGATCTGTAGAATGAGTTCAGCTTCCTCCACACCATCTATTTGATGATGAACACTTTGAAATGTTCTTTCAAGGTGAGCTCTGGGAGGTTCCTTTCATTAATTTTCTGATAAAATTAAATTGAGATCGACTTAGTGGAAATCAATACCATCATTCAGACCTCTCGTCTGAGCAACCTCTGGGAGCTCTAAGTATTTCATAGACAGTTATCCTATAAACACTAATTCATCACTAATTTTGATGGAATGTGTTAGCCCTTTTATATACTTATTCATAATGTTGTCGTCTACCAATGGGATAAATAATGTTAGATTACTTTTGAGGAGATCATGAATTATCTACTCATACGTATGGTTCTAATGCCACCCATCTTTGGGAAGCAAAAAGTCCTCTATGTGAAAATCTAGGAATGATTCATCATCTCCCTTATCACCAAAAAGAATAATGAATGGTTAATGAAAAAATTTTACTATATAAATTTTCATGCTCCTCAACATAAAGACCAAGTATTTCCTTATAGAGATGAGCTAACTTAGGCTTGTTTTTTACAGTGCATAAGTTGTGACACTATCTAAAACATCACGAGATATAATTGGTTTCTACTGTGGATATGCTATTGTATATCCTGAATTGTGCTATATTGACTGGTTTTATAGCACAGTGGTCAATAATCCTTCAGTAGTTAAACATCAGATTCATCGCATAGAAGGCCATCATGGGTCAGGATCTTGATGGCCTTCTGGCCACCCATTCATCCACTAAATAGTTTTCCATGGATGTTTACTTTCTTAATGAGGCCATTATATCATTGGATAATGATATAACAAGTTGGTAGATTTACTACGATGGTGCCTCTTAGTGTCCCACTAGAAGAAAACTCAATGATCTCAGTATCAGTAGATTAGGCCTAAGAATCATCTTCATCATTCATATATAGGTTTTCTTTCCCTATTCATTCTTAATGTTAGCAACATACACGGATAATGAGGCAGAACATTAGACACTCATCACTAGTCTCATGTTAGATCTCGAGATGGTTGTTCCCCACCAAAATGTGAGGGGATAATATATTATAGTAATCAATAATATCAATGTTGATTACATCGTTAGGAATCATGAAGTTTTACCCATTATCGAGCACTTTTCCTAGCTAATTCACTAGTTCCCATTATAGTAAAAGGTGAATCATTTTCTGTAACGACCCAAACATTCATTAATGAAAATTACTATTGATCTAATTAAATGTCTTATTTTTATTATATAAAATGTGATCTTCATTGGTTTTATGTTTCTAGATTTTAAAATACCATTATGAATTCGAGACATTAATAATATAGTGGTTTAATTGTGATAACATGATTAGTATAAATATAGGGCTTTAACAAATCCAATTTACTCAGAAAAAGGAAGAGATGGACCCATCTAGTAGACTTTCACTATAGGAATCCCATTTTTAAGAGTTTGGAAAGGATGTGGTGTCATTGGGATTCACTATAGACTAAGACCAAACCTAGCTTGAATACGTTAAGTTTGAGTGGAACAGACTATGGGAGAAGTGGAAGTTAATAGAGATTACCACCCGAGTGATTTTATCCGAGCCACCCCAAGAGTATGTCACCATATAACACCTTACACTTTGGTCATATGTGGGTGTTATAAGTTGTTCTCTAACAAGATCCTAGCACTAAGACTATGTACATTATTTTTGTATAACGAATGTGAATTCATTTTATTATTATTACTCTGTAATAGTTTTTAAAGCACAAATTGAATTTCTTTTAAATACTCAACTGAGAAATCTATTTTGATTAATTAATATATTTTTGAATTAAATAAAATTTTAATAAAATTTAATCATTATATTAATTTTTATTAAATATAAATGATCATATATTTCTATGAAATGAATTGTAATTTTTATTAATGTTTGAAAACAGTTTTTGTCAGAACCCTTGAATTTTCGGTAAATGTATGTTTTTATTTTAAAAGTAAAAATTAAAATATTTATAAAATTATTTAGATAAAATGATTTTTATTTTTGGAATCAGGATGTCGAAATTAACCAATGGTGAATGTTTCATACTTTTCTGAGACCGTCAAATATTTTGTTAAAAATTAAATACTGTTAAAATATATAATGTGTTTTATGACATCATAATGACCCAATAGTGATGTAATAAAATACTATAAACAAAATTTTCGTCCAATATTTTTTTTAATTAATATAATTTAATTTTATATTTGTTTTATTTATTTTACAATGCTTTTTTGGACCCTCCATGACTTATAAAACATTTTGTATTTTTAAATTGTTTTCCTCGAGAGTGTGACTCACCTCCACATAAGAAACCATATTATATTAAGAAGTTCAGCCATTGTCCTTATAGAATATGTTTTTCCACTCCCCATTCTAAAAACCCATTGGCAGAATCCAAGGGTTGTTTTGTGGTATTGATTAGTTTAATGTGAGGTGTCCCAAATAAAAATAATAAAGAAATCCCTCTCATTTCCTATACAAACCCACCCAATATCCCACTTTCTCTTCACTCAAAGCATTTTGATATCAAAAAACGCCTTACCTATTCTCTATAGATTCTTCCTAAGGTTCCCAATTCTCCAAAGAATCCTCTCTCAAACCTCGCTCAAGCCTTTCAGATCACACATCCAAGTAAGTGATTTATTCCTTTCTCAATTTTGTCCAATTTTCTTTAAGTTGTTATGCCCTTTTGTTTACAATTACAAATGTTGTGGTATGATTTATAACCTCCCCCATACTATTCCTTTTATGTTTGGACGATGGGATACCCCTTTCTCTCTCATTAATTACTCCCATGTACTCTTGTTACCATGCCTAAATTCCTCAAGGGATTTCTCTCTCCTCTTTTACATCATAGTAATTATTTTGTATTATGAAACTAAATTCCATTACGTTTTATGGGAAATGATTATATATGAACCCCTTACTATAAATTTCATGTATGTATTATGATACACCCTTTTTGTTCACATCAACAATTTTCATGAATCCTTATGTCATGTCGTTATGCTACCAAAATTGCACCGTGTTTTTCAAGGCCATGATCATTGTGTAGTGAATACCATACACATGTCTCAATCAAGGGTGTTCACCTTTATACACATATACATATTGAATATTACATTCATGTATTTATTCTTCATTACTTAATCGTGAAATAACTTATGATGTGGATTGATCCCATGATCCATGTGGCACACTTATGCATGAAATGAAATGTTTTAGAAGGATGCACCCGGATAGCACTCCAATGCATTGGGTAAAGTATAGTATCATGATACGTCATGTGAAATGTCTATTGACTCATGATAATTCATGTGAAATTATGTTTTACTCCTGATTCATGTGCAATGAGGGTTTACTCAAGCTCTGTATGCAATGAGCCTTGGTTAATGCTAATTCCATATTAAGTGTTGTTGCCACATTTCCATGTTATGATTATCATTCATTATCATTCCTTTATGTTCATGTTTATCTTGTGCTCCATTAATATACCTATTTTCTAACATGTATTTTATTCCTCAATTTATTCCATGTTTATTCCCTTACATTGCTTTATTTCTCACCCATTCCATATGCATGTCCTCGGGTTATCCCATGAAATGCTATGCATGATGGAATGTAGTGGGCATGTAAAGGAATTTTTCAATAAATATGTTTGTTTTATTTTCTAAGATGTTTTATAATTTTCCTAAGTCCCAAAGACACTATAGCTCTTGATCTTCTATGTTGTATCAAGTGATTATTTTATATAATAAATCCGGATTAAGTCTTTAATAAAAAAGCAGGGTTGTTATAGTAGGTATCAGAGGATAGGTTTAATTATTTTTGGGTTTAGGATTAGAAAACCCTGTTAAGAGTTAGAGACAAGAATAATTATAATAGAAAATCCCTAATTATTATTGAGTATTGAGTTAGTGGTTTATATATCTAATACATCCTAGTCGTTATATGAGAAGGTAGAGGTGGCTTTGGCACAGATGTATCCTAGGAGTAAAACCCGAAAACAACGCTTTTAGCTAGACTAGAATGGGAACATGTGCACAACAATGGGCCTTGATGCACTCTTGGTTACGAAATTATCGGGGGATATGCTATGTATAATTCAAAATCATATTATGAACCCTTATTAAGGGAATGAAAATATTCCTTTGAAAAATATATGTTAGAAAGTTGATCATGAATAGTATAGGTTGAAGACTATGGATTCATAAGTTAAGGAAATAAAATTTTTATTTAAGTCATCAGTTTTCTTCTTGGAATACCCTTCATGTCTTACCCCTAACTTTCCGTTTATTCCATACAATGGACGATAATAGGAGGCTCAGACAAAAAACCGATGTGAAGATCAATCTGATGATTGTGATAATGAGATGTCAAATCCAATGGGAGGAAGAATAGTGAACTTTGTCAAACTTCTCTCTCAGTTATCTCAAGCATCTAATAGAAACAATGGTAAATATGAATGTTCAACCCCCAAAGAAAGTACAAGTCTCTATCGAGAGCTTCATGAGGAGAGGCCTCATCATTTTAATGGATCATCTGATCCCTCAATCGTCGATCAATGGATCAACTCCATTAAAAATATATTCTTAATCATTCAATGTTCTGATCAAGAGAAAGTTCTCCTGGATGGTTATCGTATGGAGGGTTAAGCTGATCAATGATGGATGTTGATAAAAAATATGAAGCCTGAGGAAGAGATCGAGGAATTGGAATGGAATGATTTCCATAAGATATTTTT
The DNA here is from genome assembly GCA_963277665.1 of Viscum album. Lineage (NCBI taxonomy): Eukaryota > Viridiplantae > Streptophyta > Magnoliopsida > Santalales > Viscaceae > Viscum > Viscum album. The sequence continues at coordinate 883,901,290 of OY728139.1, read as the reverse complement.
CGATAAATATTTTTTGTGCACCCTCCGACTTAATATGGAAAGGTAATCTCTTTACCTCAAGAAAAAACATGACTAATCTATCGAAGCGTTGGAGGAAAACAACACATGTCTTGCACAATACACGTCAGGATTTTTCGTCATCCCCGAATTCAACATTGACCACTACATTGCTGTAATGTAACCTAGCATATAGAAATTGTCGACGATCCATGACATCGAATGCTATGAGGAAATTTTATGATGATCCATCAAGGTCAAAATGAAGATCGGAGGATCTCAGGGCTATCATATGGATAAGAAGCATAAGGTGGACATCCATGCTGGCAGTCTGATTGATAAATACAACAATGCTAAGATGATCCAACACCCCACTTGCCAATGGTGTAGGAATAAACACCATAAAAATTGTATGAAGAGGAATATGAAATGCATTAGGTGTAGAAGAGAAGGGCACCTAGCTATGAACATCGAAAAAAAAAACCCACGGCTGCAACATAGGAAAGTAACACTCCATTCGAACCTCAACGTGGTTTTCATTGCATAAATTGCAAAGAACCATGGAATGATGAATATTAGTGCCCAAAGGAAATGGTTTTCAGAGGCAACCAACAACCTCCATGGAAGCAAGGGATAGCTTTTGACATCACTACTACCGAAGTGATCCCAGACAACGAAGTGGTCACTAGTAGGATATTTATTCATTCATGAATTCCGAAAAAACTTTTTGATTTAGGTTCTATGAATTTTATTATATCCCAAAAGTTTAGTAGAACAATCCCAGCACCACAAAAAATCATGGAAGTAAAGATGTCAGTGAGTACATAAAATATGTCAATCATTGCATCACATGAATATAACTCCTCCCCTATCTTAATATGTGGATTAAATTTTCAATTGAACCACGTCATACTCCCACTGGTGTAATTTTATGCAATTTTTGGCATGTATTTTCTTTCCTTATATAGATCCAACATAAATTGTTGTTAGACGGAAATCACTCTCCAAGTTGAGAATCGACCCATGATTATATACAAGTGCAAGGAAGAAGATGAATCTTAATTAGCTCCATTATCTCAAGCCTGGATATTAATTCCCAATGAGAACGCATATCTGGCTCAGATGATTGATTCTACGGAGGCAACCATCCTTTAATACATTCTAATGGTGAGAGAGTTCACTGAAGTGTTTCCTAAGGAATTTACTGGTTTTCCTTTAGGAATATATATTGAATTCTCAATTGATATTATACATGTTCCATTTCCAATATCCAAGAAACCATATAGAATGGTTGTTGTGGATCTTGAGGAGCTATTGAAACAACTATAGGAGAATCTGGATAAATGGTTTATACACCCATGTGCTTCACCATGGGGTGCACCAGTCCTCTTCGTTAAAAAAAGTATGGGTCAATGTGGCGTTGCATCGATAGTCATGAGCTTAAAAAAATCATGATAATGAAAAATTATCATATCCCCCAAATTGATGAATTTTTTCAATTAGTTTCATAGAGCATAATACGTCTCCAAGGTGTATTTTTGGTCGGGATATTAACAAGTAATGGTGAAGAAGTAAGATGTATCCAAGACTTATTTTCGTACAAGATATAGACACTCTAAATTCATAGTTATTCCTTTCGAACTCACTAACGCTCAAAAAATCATTATGGAAATGATATATAGTTTCTTTAAGGATTAACTTGACAAATTATTTTTACTTATTATAGATGATATTCAGATATACTCCAAACCCGATGGGGGTCATGAGGAGAATCTATTAACTGTACTAGAGACCTTGAGGTTGGATAATCTCTATGAAAAGTACATAAAGTGTTAATTCTGGATGAAGGAGGTCTCGTTCTTGGGCCATATCCTCACAAGTAATGGGATATTTGTAGACCCTTCAAAATAGATGCAATTAATGGATGACTGAGGCCAACTTGAGAAATGGATTTTTGTAGCTTCTTGGGTTAGCTAGATATTATTGATGATTTGTGAGAAATTTATCACGATTCTCTTCTTACCAAGATAATTCAGAAGGGAGTGAAGTTTTCATGGAGTCATCAATGCGTAAAATGAATCAACGTGTTAAAAAGGAGTCTTATCACTATGCTTGTTCTCACATTACCAACAAGTGTAGAACTTTTTGTGCTATTCAGTGAGGCATTAATGAAGGGTCTAGGATATGTGTTGATGAAAAATGACAAAGTCATTACCTATGATTCAAAGCATTCATGAGAAAAAATTTCCAACAAATGAATTGGATTTCTTTGTAGTGATCTTCTCTTTAAAATTTTGGTGGAATTATCTCTTTGGAATGATGTGTGAAATTTATACAGACCAAAAATGTCTCAAGTTTATATTCACACATAAAGAGTTGAACACGCTCCAATGAAGATGGTTAGAGCTGATCAAAGGCTATGACTGCTGAATCTATTACCAACGTGGGAAAGTGAACAAGGTGGAAAATTCTCTAAGTAGAAAGGACCCAAAAATTCTATCATTGATGAGAACTGGGAAGAACCCAATCTTCTATGATTTGATGAATATCAACATGGGAATCATAAAAAGGGAAAATTATCAATACTTTCACAAATTATTTCTCAACTGCCTATTTTGAAAAGGTTATAGGATGCTCAAAAGGATGATGTGGGAATTCAGAAGTGAGTGGAAGCTATCAAAAAAGATAAATCCATTATGTTCACTGTTAATGAAGAAGGAATTGTGAGATTTGAGAAAAGGCTATGTGTTCCATCAAGTCCAGAGATGAAGAAGTAACTTTTGGATGATGCTCGTAGCTCAAATTTATCTATTCACCTTGGACACACAAAGATGTATCAAGGTCTCTGAGAGAATTATTGGTGGGATAGTATGAAGAATGATATTTATTAGTATAAATTAGTGTGCCTGGTGTGTCTGCAAGTAAAGACAGAGAGGAAGAATTCTAAGGGGACGATGTAACCATTTCCCATACCAGCATGAAAATGGGAGAACCTCACAATGGACATTATCACTTGAATTATGAGGACTTCCAAAGGCTACAATGCAATATGTGTTTTGTTGACTATCTTACATAGTTTTCCCACATCATTGGAATTAGTAAGGATTTATCATTGGATCAGATAACACAGATATACATTAGAGAAGTGGTAATGCTTCATGGAGTAACACTATAATTTTTATCTGATTGAGATCCATGATTAACCTATATGTTTTGGAAGAGTCTTCAACATGCTCTGGATACTGAACTAAACATCGGTATGGACTATCATCCTCTAACTGATAGACAATCTGAGAAGACTATCCAAACACATGAGGATATGTTGGGAGCATGCTCAATGGAATTTAAAGGAGGATGTGATTAACATCTTCCTCTAGTTAAATTCTTCTACAATAATAGTTTCCACTCAAGTATTCTAATGGAACCTTATGAAACACTATATAAAAATAGTATTAGAATGCTAGCATGTTGGGGTGAAGTCGGTGGGCGTAAGCTGCTAGGACCAGAAATGGTCGATGAAATGGTGGAGAAGGTGAAAACCATTTAAATTCATATCAAGGAAGACCAGAGTCGACATACGAGGTATGCATAAAACCATCGACGAGACCTTGAGTTTAATAATGGAGACATGTTATTTCTAGGCATATCTCCATGGAATACGGTTATGAGGTTTGGAAAGAGGTGGAAGTTAAGTCCTAGGTACATCGGCCCCTTTGAGATTCTTGATCGTGTTGGGGTTGTGGCCTATCGACTAGCATTTTCACCTACCATGGCCAAAGTATGTGATTTATTTTATGTATCTCTATTAGAGAAGTACATACCAAACACTTCATATGTACTCTTTTTATAGGTTGTACAACTAGAAGATGATCTTTCTTACGAGGAGCAACCAATGAAGATCATAGATCGAAGAGAAAAAGTTCTACAAAATAAGACAATGCCCCTCGTCAAGGTGTTGTGGCAAAACAACAAGTTTAAAGAAGAAACATGGGAATTAGAGGAAGTGATGAATAAAGGTTACCCACATCTGTTTTATTATGGGAAAATGAAATTTCACGGGTATAATTTCTTAAGGGGGTGATTGTAATGACCCAAACATTCATTAATGAAAATACCTATTGATCTAATTATATGTATTATTATGGTTATATAAAATGTGTTCTTAATTGGTTTTATGTTTCTGGATTTTATAATACTATTATGAATTGTGACCATTGCTAATATAGATGTTGAACAATGATAACATGATTAATATAAATACATGGCTTTTACAAAAACAATTTACCAAGACGAAGGAAGTGATTGCCTCATCTAGTAGACTTTCCCCGTACGAAGCCCATTTTCCAGTGTTCATAAAGGAGTTGGCGTCATTGGTATTCTCTTTTGAGAAACCCCAAGCCGATCTTGAACTCGTTATGCTTGAGTGGAGCCGACTATGCAAGAATTGGAAGTTAATAGAGATTACCACCCAAGCGATGTTATCCGAGCCACCCCAAGATTCTGTCACCATCACACACCTTACCCTTTGGTCTTATGAAGGTTTTATAAGGGGTTATGTAACAAGAACCTATAACTTTGGAGATATACGTTATTTTTGTTTAAATAATGTGCATTCGTTTTATTATTGTTACTTTGTAAATAGTTATTAAAGCACAAATAGGATTTTTAGTGAATACTCAACTAAGAAATATATTTTGATGAATTATTGGATGTTTGAATTAAATAATATTTTTAAAAAATATTATTATTAAGTTAATTTTTGTTAAATATAAATGATCATATTGTTTTATGAATGTAATTGTAATTTATATTAAGGATTGTAATCTATTTTTGTCAAAACCGATGAATTTTCAATAAATATTTGTTTTTTAAAAGAAAAAATTCACATATTTATAAAATTATTTAGATAAAATGAATATTATTTTTCGAATCAAGACATCAAAAATATCCAATGGTTAATTTTTATTATTTTCTGAGACAGCCGGATTTTTGGGTAAAAATTAAATATAGTTTAAATATATAATGTGTTTCATGACTTATTTAATGACCCAATAGTGATGTAATAAAATACCATAAACATTATTTTGGGCCAATATATGTTTTATCATTAAAATAATGTGATTTTATATTTGTTTTATTTATTTTACAAATATTTTTTGGACCCTCAAAGACTTATAAAACATTTAGTCTCTTTAAATTGTTTTCCTTTAGAGCGTGACTCATCTCCACATAAAAAACCAATTATTTTAGGAAGTTCATCTATTAGCCTTATTAAATAATTTTTTCCCATCCCATTTTGAAAAGAACCATGGTAAAAATCATGGACTTGTTTTTGGTATTGATTAGTTTAATGTGAGGTGTCCCAAAACTAAATAATAATGAATTCCCCCGCCCTACCTAGATAAACCCACCCAAGATCCCACTTCCTCTTCTCTCAAAAACATTGGAGTTTGAAAAACCCTTCATTCCACTATATCAAATCCTCCAAAGGTGCCCCATTCTCCCAATAATTCTCTCTCAATCCTCTCTCAAGCCTTTGGGATCACACTTCCATGTAAGGGATATCATTCTTTCTCATTTTTGTCCAATTTTCTTTAAGTTGTTATGCCCTTTTGTTTTCAATTAAAAATGTTGGGGTATGAATTATAACCTCCCCATACTATCCTTTTTATGTTTATATTATGGGAGACCCCTTTCTCTCCCATTAATTCATCCCTTGTACACCCGTTACCATGCCTAAATTCCTTCATGGATATCTCTCTCCTCTTTTACATCCAAGTAATTCTTTTGTATTATGCATTTAAATTCCATTACATTTGTTGGGACTGTAGAGACCCCAAACTTGACGTACATGGACATTACATTAATTTTTTAAAATATCTAATACATAACAAAAACAGACACCAAAGGACCGTAATAGTTTAGTATCTTTGGAAACATTGAACAAAATCTTCAAATCTTGGTGAATGATTTTCAACATCTCCCATAAAGATCATCCCCTTTTTTTCTTACCTAAAACCTTTCTTTATATTTCAGGAAAAGAAAACATTAAAATGTTGAGCTCAAATTCTTACTAAGGGTAAACATAGGGAACATAAAACAATCCATAAACATTTGAATGCTGAAACATGAACATAAAATATAAACATCAAAATATTGAGAAAATACATAAATCTTGGAAGTACGTAAGGCATATATCATAAATGAACATCAATAATGATAGAATAGAATGGTAATAAAACATGTAATTGTGGCAACCATTAATCACATGTTACGATTTCTATAGTATCCAAGGCATTGCTGCCAAGACCATCTTTGTGGACAATGTCCCTTTCTGAATCGAGTTCACTCCTCGTTCTAGTCTTGTATCACTGAACCAGATTACATACCATTACATCCATGTATATATCATGAGATATAAATCTTTACCCAATGCATTGGATCGAGATATAGGTCCAAACCATATCATAATGAAATCATTCTTACTTGTGCCAGAACATAATCATCAATCATTCATCATAACCCAAAGAATAAAAATGGGTTTCATAAACATCATCCCATCATAACATAATCCATATAAAACAAATGGATATCACTTTATCATAAAAAATGTGAAACCATGTATATCATAGAGATATTACACTTGAAACATACACATATGAAATAATGTCATCTTATATGGAAAATGGTTTTGATAAAACACTTGAAAAAAATTCTTGAGGAAAATATCCTTTCTTCATAAAAATCATTTTCTTTTCACACAATGCCATGAAATTAAAAAAGAAAAGGATTTTATTGAAAATAACCATTAAATATTGTAAAGTAAGCTTCATGAAAATTAGGCGTTATGAAACGGTAAAATTTTTTTCATTCCATATTAGTTTTAAAAAACATTCTCCACATACTTTTATCAGAAAATTCAAAAAGTACCACGTATGGTAAACAAAAGAAAGATTCCTTCCATAACACAAAGTAACAGTAAAAGAGAGGTAAAAATGACTTTAAACATACATGGAATAATATTAAACACTTTATAAATAACTTTGTATGGACATGAATGAAAAATATAACCCCAGTAAATACTTAGGTATAAGAAATCTTAGATAAAAAATGAGATTTGAAAAATTATACCTTACCTTTGGTCAAATTTCTTCCATATGTGTCTGAGACTATTGTATAGTGGGATTAAACATATTATTAACTTGTAAAAGAAACATAATAATATTTATGATGTCATGTATGATTCACTTACTACTTTATATTATCCATTCATTTGACAATTCCATGTTAATGTAGCGTTTTGGGTAAAATTGTTTCATTTATCGTCCGTGTTTTGACTTGTAATTATTCATAAGATTACCTAGATCATGATTAATTCATTCCAGAATATAAAACATTATTTATATATATATATTCCAAATATACATATATATAATAGAATGATAAATGGAATGAAATACACCGTTCTTGGAGAAGGTAGGTTGTACGTATGCATGAACCCTGTTTTCGTTTCCTTATTAACTTTAATAGATTTTCGTAAATAACATATAAATAAATACAATATGATTAATATGTCATATTTTTTTATTATTACTTATTATATATACTTTATAATCATTCTTGAATTGTTAACATGGAAAATGAATCTCATCGCGTTTTGGAGACTGTAATTCGTACGTATGCACGAGCGATGATATTGTTCCATTATTTATTGAATGGAATTGGATTGGATGATATAATATCATAGAATCTGTATGATTTTATAATAATCATATATAGTTTTTATTTACACCATTATACCCATCCAAGTAATGTGGTGGTGGAAAAACAGATTACACCACGGCGTGGAGAAGGTATTCCGTTCGTACGCACGCACAGTGATTTCTTTTTCTGTAGGATGGATAGATGGTGAAATGGGTTTGTTTCATATTTTTGAAAACATGTCAGTATATTATTGATACTAATGTTATTATGCTATAATGAAACAACTAAAGAAGAAGTTGTTGAAGAATAATGAAACTTGAATGAGTCGGTAGAAGAGATTATATCTTCCTCGACGCACCTCCTTTACACTTATTCTTATGGAACTAGATTTGGTATTTTGAGAATACCTGAACCTATATGATATAACTAGAGTGGTTTAGAAGAGTAATCGGAAGGGTTTGTCCGAGATTCAAGGCTTAGAAGGGTGTGAAGAGAAGTGGGAAGGGGTGCCCTTTTTATAAGGGAGGGGAGGAGCACCTTTTGTAACATAAGAAATATTAATTTATAATAAATTCAACCTCAATTAAAAACCACCAAAAATGACTCAAATATAAATATTAGAAGGTATAGGGTTGTAATATCATCAAAAAAATAAATTTTAGACATGTTGGGAATTTATTTTAAACATTATTAACGTGATTTAACCTTATTTAATCTATTTAATTTTATTTGTGGTAATAAGATTCTAATTTTTAAATTGTAATAAATAATTACTTATGTGTTGTGAATTTTCCATAATTGAATAATTTATGACATTTTAGACCATATAAATTTTAATTTATAATTTTTCAATAATTTTGTGAGTTTTAAAAAAATTTATAACATGTTATTTTTTTAAAATTACAATAGTGTCAATTTTTACATTATTCATTTATTTAAATTTAAATAAAATCTAAAAAGAGGATATATTCTAACCAAAATATTTAATAGATTCGAAACAGGTCAAATTGGACTATAAAATTCGTGGAGAACATTAAAAAGTTAATATAATATTTATTTTAATATTTTTAAAACTATTTATTTGGTATATCTCTTAATAAAATAATTATTACAACATTTATGTATAATTATTTAATATAATTATTTCTAGCATAAAAATTAAAAATAAAATACTATGATGAAAATAAATCTCAAATATTTTATAATAATACATTTACTATAATTTATCCTCTTAAAATCACATCATGTAAATTGTTATATTTATTAAATTATGAAAGTGATAACTTTGGAATCATTTGAAATAAAATAATATAAGTGTCATAAAATTCTTTATAAGGATCCAAATGGTCACGAATTCGGAAATTGGATGATTAGGGTTTATATATACACTACCAATAAGTCTTGGTCAGGTTTTTGGGCCTCATGATGTGTATTATTATTTCAATAGAAACTATATTATTGATTTTTCACTAATTAAATAATTTCTGCATTATTAATGTATAAGATAATAAGGTAAATTAATAATTCTTAAAAATTACAAATAAATTACAATGATAAAGGAAAATATTTGAGATTTCAAATGAGTATTTATAACCGAATTCAAATTCTGTATTATATTATATTAAAAATAGTTTAATTATTAAAGTTTGAGTGAGACATATTTCACTTTCATTAAATAAGATTAATTAAAGGTATTAATCCCATCCAAGTGGGTTTCAATGGAATCTAGTTCGACCATAATATGAAATATGAAAAATTATAATCATCCAATTATATTATGGAAAATGTTAGGGTAATTTTATATTATTAAATTTACCCTTAATTACTTGATTTTCCTTTAACTATGGTAAATAAAATTTAGAGTAATTACTATTCATAACGACTATAATTAATAAGTAGCGTATTGACATAATTTGGACCTAATTATTCCAAATATGGAATCCATTTTTCCAAATTATAATCAAATATGTTGCAGAAATTAATTTAAAAATAATCCCATAATTCAGAAAATGAGTTTTAAAAGTTAAAATATTGCAAAAGATTGAAATGATTTTACCTATTAATTCAATGTAAAATAAAAACTAATGAAATTAATTATATTAAATGGTAAAAATATATTATATTTATACTTTAAAAACATTCAATATATATTTTAACTATATAAATTATTACGATGAAAAAAGTTGATTTTAATTAAAATATAGCGTGTTTTTTACTATTCATTAAAATATGAAAGTTAACATAATAATATGAAAATTTTATCCAAAGTAAATTTTTATATCCTGATTCCAAATAATAATTTTATTTTATACAATTGAACTTATAAACATCTCAAAAACTAGATTTAAAGTTGGTGCGCCATCAAAAGGCGGCAAAACATTATTTTTTGAAAAATACTTATTTTACACGAAACATTTATTTTGTTCTCTTCCGATGTTCTAGAAAATGTGTAAGATTAAGAATAATGTTATAACATTAAAAATTTAGCTAATACTATTCATAACAGCTAGTTTATAATATTATAACAATATATCATTGTTTAATGAAACCTGGTATTGCGTACTACGCACGCTATTGAGTAAGGTCGTGATTGTGTGTAATGCAATCCATGTATGGTTTGTGAGTAGTGCAATCTCACATTGTTTTTGCGTATAAAATAATCAGAACTTATTTCATTTATAAATTAAACAAATTCTATAATTAAGTTTTCATAGAATAATTTCTACAAAACGAAGTTGAAATTTTGTGTAACACGAGCCAAGAATAGTGTTGTGTATACTGCAAGCTAATACGGTGTTGCATATAGCACAAGATAATTTTTTTGTAGTGTACAACACAAGAAATAAATGAAATTAAAAAGAATAATTCTCATAAAATCTCTTGTTGTTACATTCTACCCCCTTAAATTGAATTTTTCTCTCAAAATTCATCGGGGTTATAAATGGTTTACTACTTGAAAGTTTCTTTCATAGAAACCCACTTTGTAAAATGGAATTCTATAAATTAATTTTAAAAATTCAATTCTGAAACATAACGGTTACCCAAGTTAACTCATTACTGGTTTTCCACATAGGAGTACATAAGTGAAAATATGGATATGGAAGAGAAATAAAACCATCAAGTTCTGATGGATACTGGTAGAGAACATGGCTATGAAAAAGCCAAAAATTACAAAGCCATAAATTTGTGATGATCTAAGGTACAATCTGATTCATCGGATATAAGGAACTAGAAAAATATTTTTGGCTTTCAAGATCATTTCCTTAAAGTTGAAGAATTTCAATTAGAAGAAATAATTACTTTATTTCGGTATAATCTCAATCTTGTTCGTGCGTTGAACAATTTCCACTTCATCTCATATTTAAAAAAATAAAGTTGAATTTTTCATTCTCGAAGTGTTAGTAGATCATTAAATAAAAATATAGGTCATTCCATCTGCCTCTATAAAAAGTTATTAAAAATACATAAGTCCAACTATGCTGAGATTAATCGTATATGGTTCCTAAAATGGAATTATACGCCATCTATTAAACTCTTAATAAAATAAAACAAGATTATACTAACTAGGGACATCTTGTAAGCTAGTTGTAGGTGATAAAGGCATGTCGCAATTTAGTTGTGGGTTCGATTCCCACAGCCTTGTACGACGTGATGGGTTGTTTCCCGTCCTGCAGGTAGTCCCTTATTCTAAAACTAAATTATTATAACATTCATGAAATAATATCGAAAAAAGTTCTGGAATTAAACAATACTATCCTATGTCTATCTTAATTCATTCCAATGATTAGGCTTATCCAAAATACTTCTTTCCAAGATCATAGTATAAATAAAACAATTACTAGAAATGTCATTTAACGAGCATGGGAATACCATCATTTATCCCCCATATAATACGATATATCTTTTTGGTCACATTCCAGACATGTGAATTCCTTAATCATGTATTCTCTTGAAACATGAGTACCAATTGAACCTTAGTGAAAACATGAATGTTGTCAGAAGTTAACTCTTTCCACATACCAAAATCCCAAAATTTTGTATACTCAAACCATTATATCACTTTCTCCTTATACTAGTCATGAGCTCATTAATACTATCAAACATTTCATTATCTCTTTATCCCTTCATTATGAGCATGCCATCATTTTTCCAAAATATTTGATTTACTTTTCATGGTTACTGATACCATATAATTATTGAAAACCATAATATACCAATACATAGATATTCCAATATTCCATAGTACTATATATTAGATTCCACAACATTATTTGGGAATCCCATTACATAAACAAATAATAATTCCACTACATATTTTTCATACTCAACATCGCCAATAGTGACTGCATGTGAATTCCCTTTGTCCTTTTCCTTAATAGATTTCTCATGTCGATCATCATTAACCCTTGGATTAGGGAATTGATTATCATAATGACCCATTTATTTTCACTTGAATCATTGACGTGTTGGTGGAGCATTTTGTGTAGTCTTTTCTGTATTTACATCATTTGAAAACTTTTTCCCATTACATCGGTAATCAGCTGCTCGATGACCTTCTTTTCCACTCCTGAAACATTTTCTAGTACCTTTTAGACAATATCCACCATTCTTCATTCCACACTTTCATCATAAAGAAACATTCACATTATTTTCACCATTCTTTTGAGATTTTTTCTTGAACTCCATCTTTTGTTTCTTATCAAAACCATAAGATGGATATGTTACACCAAATTACAGTTCTACCTTGATACCACATCACACAATTTCTTCATAGCTACTAAATCCTCTTATATCTAATTCCCTTCGAAGACATGGTTTGAAGACACTGAAGAATTGATCAAATTTACTTTTAGGTTGGATGATAAAGCCAGATGCATACCTTGCATGTCTTGTAAAATTTTCTTCATATATAGCAACCAATTCATCATCCTTATGCATAATCTCAAGTAACTCATATTCCATCCTTGTTTGATGAATAAGAGGGAAGTACTTACTGAAATACAAGTTCTTGAACTCATCGCATTCCATGGATTCAATTTCATATTGGGGCCTTGTATTCTCGATTAGAGTCCACCACTTGTCTGCTTCACCTTCTAAATGGTAAACAGATAAAATTAATTTTTCATGTTCTGAACAGCGAAGTATGGAAAGTATTTTTTCAATGGTACTGATCCATTGTTTAGGAACAAGTTGATCAGAATACCCATTAAAGATGGTGGACATTGCCTCATGAAGGACTCAATAGAATATTGTCCCCTTCTCTGATCATTTGGAAATCCAGAATGATTCATAGATTGTGTAAGTATAGCAATAAGATTTTTCACTCCATCTCCCATCACATTTGGTTTCTCTTGAGTAAAATCATTGCATTGTTCATTACATTGATCAACACGGTTCCTTCAGGTTCCATCCATTGTCTAAAACCCAAAAAGAATAGTGTGAGAGGCAAAAATATTTCTAGGAAAACAATATAATAAAGGTGGAGTACCTTCAATATCTAACATATTAGGTTTAATACTAATATAATTACCATAATTATAGGATTATAACCTATAATTGTAATTAACCTTAGAAACATCCCTATACATACCTTTTAAATATCTCTAGGGATATCACTATTGTTTTTGCATCCAAGTTTCAAATGTTAACTAAACCTTACCACTGATAGCAACTGTAGAGACCCCAAACATGACGTACATAGACATTATATTACATTTTCAGAATATCTAATACATAAAAAGAACAGACACTAAAGGACCATAATATTTTGGTGGCTTGGGAAACTTGGAAGATAATCTTTTCTTCTTGGGGAACGATATTCAACATCTCCCATAATGATCTTCCCCTTTTGTTTTCTCATCTAAAACCTTTATTTATATCCTGGGGAAATGAAAAAATTAAAAGGGTGAGTTCAAATTCTATGTAAGGGTAATCATAGATAACATAAAACAATCCATAAAAATTTGAATGCAGAAACATGAACATAATGTCTAAACATCAAAATCTTGAGCAAAGGCATAAATCTTGGAAGTACATAAGGCATATATCATAAAGAAACATCAATCATGATATAAAATAATGGGAATAAAACATGTAATTTTTTCAATCATTAAGCAAATGTTATGATTTCCAAATTAGCCAAGGCATTGCTTCTAAGACCCAGTTAGTGGACAAAGTCCCTTTCTGAATCAAGTTCACTCCTCGTTCCAGTCCTGTATCACTGAACCAGATTACTTACCATTCCTTCCATGTCTATCTCAAGAGATATAAATCTTTACCCAATGAATTTGAGTGATATATAGGTCCCACCCATCACATAATGAAATAATTCATAATTTTTCCACAACATAAACATCAATCATTCATCATAACCCAATGAATAAAAATGGGTTTCATAAACATCATCCCATCATAACATAATCCATATTAAACAAATGCATATTTTTTCATCATAAGAAAAGTGGAACCATTTAAATCATAGATATATTACACTTGAAACATATACATATGAAATAATGACTTCTTAGATGGAAAATGGTTTTGATAAAACACTTGAAAAGTATTATTGAGAAAAATATCCATTCTTCTTAAAAATCATTTTCATTTCACAAAATGACATGAAATTTTAAAAGAAAAGGATTTTATTTAAAATAACCATCAAATATTTTAGAGTAATCTTCACGAAAATAAGGCATTATGAAACTGTAAAAATCAGTTAATGTCGTATAAGTTTAAAAAAACATTCTCCTCGTACTTTTATCGGAAAAGTCAACAAGTACAAGGTATGGTAAACAAAAGAAAGATTCCTTACATAACAAAAATTAAAAGTAAAAAAGGGGTAAAAATTACTTTAAACATAAATGGATGAATATTAAACACATTATAAAAACATTTTAATGGACATGAATGAAAAATATAACCCCAGTAAATACTTACATATAAGCAATCTCAGATAAAAATGAGATTTGAAAAATTATCACTTACCTTTTGTCCAGTTTCTTCCATGTGTGTCAAAGACTCTTGTATAGTGGGTTTAAACTTATTATTAACCTTTAATATAACAATAATAATATTATTGATGTCATATATGATTCACTTACAACTTTATATTATCCATTCATTGGAAAATTCCATGTTAAATCAAGGTTTTGGGTAAAAGCGTTTCATTTATTGTCCGTGTTTTGACTTGTAATTATCCATATGATTACATAGATCATGATTACATAATTCCAGAATATAAAACATGATTTATATATATATATATATATATTCAGAATATATATATATAATAGATCGATAAATGGAAAGAAATACACTGTTCATGGAGATTGTAAGCCGTATGAACGCATGAATGCTGTATATATATTTGTGGATTACTTATTATATATATACATTATAATCATTCTTGAATTGTTAACATGGAAAATGAATCTCATCACGTCATGGAGACGGCAATCCGTACGTACGCACGAGCGATGATATCATTCCCATATTTATTGAATGGAATTAAAGTGGATTATATAATATCATAGAATCGGTATAATGTTATAATAATTGTATATAGTTATTCTTTACACCATTATACCCATCCATGTAAGGTGGTGGTGGAAAAATAGATTTCACGATGGCGTGGAGACGGTACTATGTTCGTACGCACGCGCGGTGATTTCATTTCCATAGGATGGATAGATGGTTAAATGGTGTTGTTTCATAATTATAATAATGTATAAGTATATTAATGATACTGATTTTATTACTTTATAATGAAAAAACTAATGAAGAAGAAGTTGAAGAAGTAAGAAACATGAAAGAGTCGGTAGAAGATATTACCTCTTCCTCGACGCACCTCCTTTAAAATTCTTCTTAGGGCACTAGAGTTGGACTTTTGAGAAGACCAGAACCTCTATGATATTACTATATAGGTTGATAAGAGGAATTGGCAGGGGTTGGGTGAGTTTCATGGCTCAAAATTGTGTGGAGAGAAGAGGGAAGGGGTTCCCTTTTTATAAGGGAGGAGAGGGTCACCTTTGGTAACATAAGTGATATTAAATTATAATAAATTAAACCTCACATAAAAACCTCCACAATTGACTCAAATACGAATATTAGATGATATAGGGTTGGAATCACATCAAAATATAAAATTTATACATTTTGGGAATTTATTTTAAATGTTATCAACTTGATTTATCCTTAGTTAATCTATTTAATTTAATTTCTGTTAATAAGATTCTAATTCAAAATTGTTATAATTAATTTTCTATGTGTTGTGAATTGTGCATAATTGGATTTATTATGATATTTTAGACCATATAAATATATATTTATAATTTTTAAATATTTATGGGATTTTTAAACAATTTTACAATATGTTATTTTTATAAAATAACAATATTGTCAATTTTGACATTATTCATTTATTTTAATTTAAATAAAATATAAGAAGAGGATATATTTTTTAAAAAAATATTTAATTGATTCCTAACATGGAAAGGTTGTCCAAATAATTCATGGAGCACATTAAATAGTTAATATATCATTTATTTTAATAATTTTAAAACCATTTATTTGGTATATCACCTAATAAAATAATTAGTACATCCTTTTTGTATATTTATTTAAATACTTATTTGTTGCATAAAAATTAAAAATAAAATCCTATGATGAATATAAATTTCATATATTTTATAATAATACTTTTACTCGAATTTATCATCTTAAAATCACAACATGTAAATTGTTATATTTATTAAATTATGATAGTCACAACTTTTGAATCATTTAAAATAAAATAATATAAGTGTCATAATATTCTTTATAAGGATCCAAATGATACGAAATTCAGTCGTTGGAGGCATAGAGTTTATATATAAACTACAAATAAGTCTTGGTCAGGTTTTAAGGCCTCTTTATGTGTATTATTATTTCAATAAAAACTATATTATTGATTTTTCACTAAATAAATAATTTCTGCATTATTAATGTATATGCTAATAAGGTAAAAATTTAATTATTAAAAATTACAAAAAAATTACCATGATAAAGATAAATATTTTATATTTAAAATGTGTATTTATAAAAGAATTTATATTCTGTATAACCTTATATTAAAAATAGTTTAATTATTAATATTTTAGTGAGAAAGATTTCACATTATTTTAAATAAAATAAATTAAAGGTTTTAATCACATCCATGTGGATTCCAATGGATTCCATTTCAACCGAAAGATTCCATAGGATGAAATATAATCATCCAATTATATTAAGACAATTTTTAGGGTAATTTTATAAAATTATATTTACCCTTAATTACTCGATTTACATTTAACTATGGTAAATACAATTTACCATAGTTACTATTCATAATGACTAAAAATAAAAAGTAACTTATTAACATAATTTGGACCTACTGATTAAAAATATGGAATCCATTTTTCCATATTCAAATCACATAAGTTGAGAAATTAATTTAAAATTAATCACATTCTTAAGAAAACAAGTTTTAAAAGTTAAAACATTGCAAAAGATTGAACTTATTTTACCTATTAATTCAATGTAAAATAAATGATAAGAAATTCATTATATTAAATGGTAAAATTATATTCTATTTATAATTTAAAACCATTCAATATTAAAATTTAACAATATAAATTTTTACGATGAAGATTGTTATTTTTAATAAAAATATAGTGTGTTTTCTTTACTATTCATTAAAATATTAACGTAATCAGAATAATATGACAAATTTATCCCAAGTAAATTTTAATATCCTTATTCAAAATAATAATTTTATTTTGTTAAATTTAACTTATAAACATGTCAAAAACTCGAGTTAATGTGGGTGCGCTTTCAAAATGTGGCAAAACTACATTTTTTTTAAAATACTTTTTTACTCGAAAAAATTATTTTGTTCTCATACGATGTTCTACAAAATGTGCAAGATGAATAATAATGTTATAACATTAAAAATGTAGTTAATACTATTCATAATGGATATTTCATAATATTATAACAATATGTCATTGTTTAGTGAATCCTGGTATTGCGTACTACACACGATATCGAGGAAGTTCGTGATTGCGTGTAATGCAAGCCATGTCAGGGTTACGGGTAGTTCAAGCTCACATTGTTGTTGCATATAACATAATCAAAACTTATTTCATTTATATATTAAACAAAATATATACTTAATGTTTCATAGAATAATTTCTACAAAACTAAGTTGAAATTGTGTGTAACACGAGCAAAGAATAGTGTTGCGTTAACTGCAAGCTAATACGGTGTTGCGTATAGCACAAGATAATTTTGTGTGGCATACAACACAAGACATCAATGAATTTAAAAGGAATAATTCTCATAAAATCTCGGGTGGTTACAGGGACTTTTATCTATATAACCCTATTACTATCCATTTCAGGTATATATGATAAGAAACCCTTTTCTCTCTTATAAATTTTTTTCATGAATCCTTATGTCAAGCCGTTATCTACCGAAATTGCACCACGTTTTTCCTAGCCAAGATCATTGTGTAGTGAATACCATACCCATGTCTCTATCATGTGTATTCACCTTTATACACATATACATATTGAATGGTACTTTCATGTATTTATTCTACATTAAAAAATCATGGAATAACTTATGATGTTGATTGATTCCATGATCTATGTGGGACACTTATGCATGAAATGAAATTTTTATAAAGGGTTCACCCTAATAGCACTCCAATACATTGTGTAAATTATAGTATCATGATACGTCATTTTCAATGGGTATTTACTCCTGATAATTCATGTGAAAAGAGGTTTTACTTGTGCTTCATGTGCAATGAGGGTTTACTCATGATCCATGTGTAATGATCCCTTGCTCATGATAATTCCATGTTAAGTGTTGTTGCCACATTTCAAAGTTATTATTATCTTCCTTTATCATGCCTTTCTGTTCATGTTTCACTTTTTCTCCATTGATATGACTATTGTCTATCATGTATTTTATTCCTCATGTTATTCTATGTTTATTCCCATACTAGGCATTATAGCTCACCCTTTTCTTATGCATGTCCTTAGATTATCCCATGCAATGCAAAGTATAAGGGAATGTAGTGGTCATGTGAAATATGTTTTCAATAAATATTTTGTGTCTTTTATGTACTAATATGTTATTTAATGTTCCTAATCCTGAAATACACCAGACCTCTCAATATTATATGGTGTATCAAGTGAATATTTTATGTAATAAATCAAGTTAAAGTGTGTAATAAAAATCAGGGTTGTTATATGTTCCCCATTTGAAAAATGGTTGAGTGGATACACTTGCATGTCTATCCACTTATCTTGTAGAAAATGAAAATTATGATATGTTCATTCATGTTCCATATCAAATGTTCATCATGCTTATTCATGAAGATGATAATGAAAACCATCAGGTAATCCACCTTGACTATGATGCTTCCACATCTGGTCATACCGATCCACTACAGGTTAATAATAATCCAATTGGAAAACTCCATACATCAAGTTTCTCAAGCATGTAAATATCCCCTCAAATATTGATGAACATGAGTGAATTAATCATCATGTACTTAAATTCTCATTCCAAAGTTGTCCCATCCTAGAGTAGACTATATATGGACATGGGTTTGATGGAATGCTCTTCAACTACATTAAAGGAGATAATATTCCCGAGGTTATGCAGGAAGATCATGTCATGTCTTATGGTGGTCATTAGACATGGATGAAGCCTTCCCACAATATCAGATGGTTGGTCTACTGTTGTCCCACCATAGTCCATGATTGTATCATGTTTTCAAAAACGTCCCACATGAGTCAAATCCATGTAATGTTTTCATATTGACCACCCAAGCCCCTACATACTACAAATTACACATTTCCCTTTTTTCCAAGGGACGCAATGCCATTAGACCCTATATACCAGCAAGAACTCACCAATGTAGGTTTATTCAGACTATAAAGGATTTATTTTCCATGTGGGAAGAATTGTTTCCTCTCAAAGAAGTCATGGCCCAATATATTATAGAATTTGTGAGCTCTAAAATCATCCATCGATTTAGAGTCTCCCTTGAAATGCTCACCCATAAAAAATCATCATATGGGAATCGGATTTGATGAATATGTATGTCATGTACAACATCATTTCCAATCATACATCTCACTACCATCCACAAGAAATTGGACAAATTAAGGCATTCAAAAAGACCCTCTCTAACATTTTTTAGATGATGGTGGGTCAAAATAAAATCATTTTTCCATATAATCTCCACAATGGCCTCTGGTAATATCATATGACGACTCATAATTCCACTAAGGTGACTCCATTTTCCCTCATATTTTGAATAGAGAAAATCTTCTCCATAGGGATCCAATTTCCATCACTTTTTATAGATATTTATGATCAAAAGACATAAAAAAGAGTAACATAAGTATGTCTATCCAGATTGGAATACCATGTTGAAAATATACTTCGAGCCTTATAAAATATAGAAAGGTAATAGAACAAGATAGCTAATGCATTCAATAACATAGTTCATATCTACTCTTTCTTTCAAGGTTACATGATTTTGGATATTTGAGAGCCATTAATTCCTAGAAATAAACTGCTGAATTTGGATACCAAATTGGATGTGCATTACCTCATTGAAAAATTATATCCCAACATTTCATACTCTATGATCACCAAGGATGGTGAGTGGAAACCCCACCTACAAATTACATATTCCCCAATCAATAATTTGGAGGAACGACGTCCACTAATCTAGCATGATGAAAAATATCACATTGTTCCCAATGATTTGACATCTATGAACATAAAATAATATCTATTATGTCCAATAAACATGTTGTTATATTGGTTTACCCTATCCAACCCGAAGACAAACTTCAATTCTTTCCTCATTGCATAATGTTAAATTGTGACACAAATCAGCATCCTCATTGTATGATGATATACTGCACAAGCCTCCAATTTTTCAAAACCATATTACCAAAAACTATGATATGAATCATACTACACAATTTTAAATTGATTCATATTAGATATAATATGTTTAACAACCCAACCTTGAGGGTCCTTTCAATTTGACATTAAAATTTTAGTTCCCATTTGTCTGACATGAAACAAAACTGCACCATCATACATGACATTAATCTATGCCATGCATTTTTCCTTACCATATGATTCTAAAATACATAAATCCTCAAGAACTATGTATGGCATGATTTCAATCCTTATGTTATACATAGAGATTCCCAAATACATAATCTTTGGTCCCATATGAAAACTCTTCCAAACATTTTCTTCCATCCCCCAAGATGTTAAACTGTCTAGGAGTTCTTCTTAGGAATGTACAGTGTGGTGCAGATCTCATTGATCCTCATTCACATCGGGTTACATCAAGGTGATGCATTAGGAATTACCACTTAAGAAGCATCATTATATGGTACTAAACACATGAACTAAAACTAAGATCCCCATCATCCTTTTTTCATAATAATAAACTAAATAACAAACATCATTCTTATCATATAAAATTAAACTACATATTCTTTATCCTGTATATATGATGATAAACTACATATAACTATGGAGTCTTCTCCTCGGAATACATTCTCCATGTAATTGGTACTCTACCATTCCATCTTCAAGAAATACGTTTGGATTGATTCCCATTATTATGAGATACATAGAGATGCCCATACATCTATTCCCTAGACCTAGCCATAGAATCAGAAGCTCACATATTTGAACTTTAATCATGGGTATCATATTTTAATAAACCATATGGTGTGGAAACATTGGGCCCTCATTCACATCGGGTCACCCCATGGTCCCACACTCCACATCTCTGCTTTATTTGGTTCAAATTATTTGTCCTCAAACTAATTTTTTCAGTGTCGTAGTCACATGATAAAAAACTATGTAACAAACACGGTATTAATTTTTGGGATAATATCCCCCCGCCATTTCGTATAGTCCATATGCTATATAAACATCCGTAACTATGTGTAGCGTGCTTAATATCTTTATTGTATATGTAGCAATGCTTGGAAATCATTTCCACATGCATAACTATAAAATCATAAATTATCTTTTTTGGACCATTGGCATTGGATACCCATTGAGAATGTGTCATGTGGTCAGGATCTCATTGGTCCTCATTTAAATTGGGTTTATTTTCCACACCAGAAAATTAACTTTTAGGATTAACATTTCCTAGGCTCATAATGATAAAATTTGTGACATTTTTTCCTTAATGAATGGCGTTAAACTGAAAAAACAAATCCCATGCACATGATGTTAAACTAGGAACCTAGAGTTCATAATATGTGAACATGAATTGTGGGATTATAGTCTGACAAAAATGACACATAAAATATTCAGAACACCCCACCCTAGACCATGATCCTTGAATAAAGATCGGATCCCACATGTGGATATTCTATAATGACATGCTTGAATGTATGGTGGAATGAGATTTGGATTGTTGGATTCCACATGTACATTCCCCCAATACATTTACAATATCCATGTGTTCTTTTATAAAGTACACATCTTATTCTATTTCATAAGGGACACCCCTAATATCTTTGCTACGTCACATCAGCTCACCTACCATTTTTGGTCAATGCCCAAAAATGAATTTGATGTCATTTTGATATCATTTCCATGTTTTGAACATGGTTATCAGTTGACCTTTATTTGTATATCCTCATCCCTAGTAACACGATATGGGTTTTGTGTTTCAAATAAGATCAATAGTTATCATGAACTGTCACACCTCCCACGTTATGTTCAAGATATCGGGCATAGTGATTCACATTTGTTTACCGTCTTTTGATCTGGTGGATCCCCTAACACCCTGATTGTATTCACTATATGCATTTAAGCATGTTGGGTGGGGATTTTAACATGGCTAGAACATTCCCACCCAACATTTGTTTTTTCATTGTTTTGTCATCGCATATGATGGGGAAATCCTAACATCACTCCTTATTTCCAACACAAAGCTTGGGTCATGTGGGATTAAGAGTCTTGGTATGGTTTTTACAAACCTAGAGTGCACGTAGGATCTTGAGGTATGATTTAAATGACCATAAACTAAGATCCCCTTCATTGTTCTCCCATGAATATATGTCTTGGTATGTGACTCTTCGGTTTTCATTCATGTCGGGGATATTTTTTTCACCACACACATACTATCAGGGGTACCACATTTCCCATAATGTCCTAGTTTCATGATGGTAATCTGTATAGAATTTTTATCCATAATAGATGATGTTAAACTTTATCGATACATCCGGTGTAGATGTAATTAAACTGGGCATCCATGGTCCAGGTAATAAGACCTCAAAATATTTTCTATCATGGGTTCAGCTTGGTCCTAACACTAATGTTTTCTATTGCATTGGGATGTGCGGCCAAAAATTCTGATTTAACTGTGAATATCTTCCCAACCCGTCTACAAACATTGAGTCATTCCATGTTCATATTTTCACCATCTTTCAAATATATAAGGACCCTCAAATTATAATGGTCTCATTCCACATTGGATCACATCCCTTCTTGAGCCAACACCATAATTAATTATCAACAATGTTCATCGAATACCGTGTTTTGAATGAGGTAAATAGTCGATTCACCATTTATACACCTCATCCTTGATTGGAAATGTTTTAGATCCTATGTTTCAATTTTGGTAAATAGTGATCAAACTATTTTGTGACCCAATCCCTAATATTGACCACGGATGCATTGATTTTCATCTTTTCCACTTCCCTATGTTATAATAGAACACTAAAATCTTTGGTATGTTTCATCCATGAATTTGTGCACGTTGAGTGAGAAGATGCCCATTTTGAGATTCTAGATGTGATTGGTAAGTCCTAACATCCCTCCATGTTTCCCATAATGATCATGGATCATGTGATATTAGGTTTTTTTAGGGTTTGTACCCGCATGGAATAAGATCTGAAACACTATAGGCCATACTATTGGACATTAAAATAGAATCCATATGGTAAATACTCTACAACCCTAAAATAGGATAACTATGTTCCAAACTCTATGACCATAAATTTCGAACAACTATGTGGTTTTATCAAGAATGTGTGTTGGTGGATGGTCATCTTTGGTCCCTACTCACATTGGGTTTCCAGCATCCATGCCATGAACATTCTCTTGAATCACCTCATCCAGAATCCATACCAAACAATAATAGTATAACTCGGATGGTAATGTCATATAACTCTGATTGGGGGAATTAGCATTCTTACCACATGAAATTAAACTATATAGAATTCTAGATCTATAAACATATTGATTCCCATCCTTACAAGGTACATAGTGGATCCCAAATTTTTTGACTTTGGGCCTATCCACAATCCCCTATTTAAATCTATATTACCATAAACTATATGAAATTCATCTCTGGACATCCATGTGACATGTGAGCTCACTTGGTGATCATCAATTTTGGGATTTATTTTTTGTGTGTAACCTATGCACCCTTGGGATATGTGTTCCACCTTATAGTCCAAGTCGCATGACTTTAAATTGTATAGAGGATTCCCCAAGAATGCGTATATGGTTAAAGTGGGCCTCCATGGTCCTCATTCATTAAGGGTTTGTTATGCCACTACATCGTTAATATTTTTTTTGGATAACCCCACAATCCCACAATTTCATTCATTATGCTATTTCATAAGGTGCATTCATAGTGGTCGGGAAATTCATCAATAAATTATTAGCTCTCTGCGACTATCCTTTCATTCAGATTAAAAATATAGATAAAAATATATTTATTCACCTTGGAATGAAGGCCATTGTTAGGGATGTTGTTCCCGTGAAGTTTGTCTTCAAATGTGACCTATGACACTTGCAAGTTTGTCTCAAATATCGAGTTAGATACTTCATCCAAAATCCCAAAATTCCAATGTGGGAGACTGTTTGTTAAGATATAATCCTTCAGAGACTATGTCAGTATTACAATAACCATTTGATTTTCTATCACCACCCTTCTTCCGTGAACTATATGAGTATTATTGATCTTCTTTTCCTTCCATATATCAAATGAAACCTCCCTCTGATAAGTAGTTTATTCATCATCCATAATGATTGAGTTATGAAAGAACCAAGGCTTGGCATGAACGATTTAGGATTAGTTCATATAATGAAGGGTCACACATAAAATCAAATGATGATCATGAAAAAATATTCCAAGTCATATGCACACTAGATTTAGTGGCTGTGTGAAAAGAACTAGATAAATTTTGGTCTTAGGCACAAAAGCTCAGTTAATACATGCACGAAATCATAATCACTTATTGTATGGAACGATAAATTAATATACATAG
Source organism: Viscum album (assembly GCA_963277665.1). Lineage (NCBI taxonomy): Eukaryota > Viridiplantae > Streptophyta > Magnoliopsida > Santalales > Viscaceae > Viscum > Viscum album. Next base: position 883,876,220 of record OY728139.1, on the reverse strand, counting down.
GGACCCCTATATCTATATTGGATGAAACTAGGTCCTTAGTGTGAACACATGAATCCTTACACGCTGATCCCAAAATATTGCATGCTTCTCCAGGAATGCACTATTGTTTTTAAGCATTTTCCTCAGAATGAGACCTTCTGGTCCCCATTAAGCTCAGTTTCTAAGGTGGGGGGGGGACATATGTTGGAATTGAGTTACACATAATTCATCATGTGATAATATTTTATCAAAATAAATACCTCATTTGACTCAATGAACCATTCTAGTATGGACAAGGATATTGTGCCAAAGTTTGGAGATTTGTGCACAAGATAGAAATCTGTGTGAAAGGTACTTACGTGGACAATGTGATTTCAATGGATATTTTCACCCCAAACTCCCATAAATCACCAAGATATCCTCACATAATTTCTGATATCTATGTACAATATATAAAACCACACATAAAACCCTTATGTTCCCAACGCTATGTCAAATACTTAATTTTGAGATGGCTTTCTTACATGATCCTGTCGAGAATTCTTCCTATAAATAGATGTGAACCCCCCATTTCAAGGTAACTCTCTAAAAGTAGAACTATCACCCCCTCATGAGTACTTTGACCCCTTACAGGACCATGTCAAAATCATGGAATCAAGGTATAGGATCTTGCACGACAAGTCACCATAGGTCCCCCTCTTTTGGAGGGTCCACAAGGGCATGGCCCTCACCTATTTTCTTTTTAGACTAAGGAAGGTTCACAGAAATTAGCCTTCATGTGAACATCAATTCCATAAGGTATATGCAAGGAATAGAACCTTCTTAATCACACCATATAACCATGTTCACTGCAATCATAAACTATGTCCGTTTTGGTTTGCATGTCCCCAATATTGTGTGTGCCTCTTCCCTTAGGATCCATGGGTTTCCTTTACCTCAAAACAAAATGTCAGATCCATTATTATTTTCCACAATCACATCTTGTATTCACCTCCTCCATATAGGCCTTTAGTCTTGAATGTATTGATTTCATGGTCCATCATGTGGTGTCTCATGTAACATTTCTCTACATAATACATCATTTCACATAATTCTAATAACAATGTCTTCTTAACATGTCTACTCTGTCATGGACCACCTAAACAAAATATTTCCCCACATCACTCTTGTCAGGAATTTCTAGTGCCTTCCTATCAGCAAGGGATAAAGGAAACTTGTCATGTATGTCCAATGGGTGAGGAGTGATTCATCCATGTCCGAGATGCAAGATGTTAAACTGCCAGCCACCCACATTTGCAGCACATGACGTTAAACTATATAATCACCACGAGAAAAGAACATTGGGTGATACCCCTCAAGAATTCTCCATACCCACTCTTCTCCACATGAGTGATAAATTCCGTTCCTTTTTTGTATTGAATTAGATCCTCGTCATGCAGAATGAGATACTATTCCAGCATCTAACTTAGAGTAAACTGTAATCTCCATCTCCTTGGGTGGGTTCTATGTATAAGACCCAATCAATCCCTTGTTGGATTATCTTTCATGACCTGACCATCTGGTCTTCTAATTCATCTTGTTTCTCATTCAAAGAATGTAGGGACCCCGATTCCCGGGTTCCCATGGGGCATGATGTACTAAAATTGTTTTACAAATAGTTACAATCATACATCATGTCCCATAACTACAGAAGATCGCAAGGGTCAGGATTTTGGGAAACCAGCTGCTTCTGAAAAACTTCATTAGTACAAATCCATGCCTGAAAAGTTTTAAAACAAAAACGTAGGGTGAGAAAAATATGCCCAGAAAGGGGTTTTTAAAATGTTTAAATAAAATTCTTTCTCAAAGCAGTCCTTTGGAAAACGATAAAACACTACATTAAACCTGGGTGTTATCTTTTCCATTAAACATGTAAATTCTTGAAAAACAAATGCACAGAAAAGAAGTATGTACTTGAATTAGACTTGAAAGAAGACCTGAATCAGAGAGAGCAAGCATGAAGAAGAATAAATGATTCATAATCAACCAAATTACATTTGTTTTAAAAGGTTGTGTGTAAGTGGGGAAAACATTCATATCATGATTCATTGGTACAACATATCACATATGTTAATGTTCATATCTCATAAATTCATTCTCATAGACAAGGGAATTTCCAACTAGGGGATGTCATGTTAGTTGAACTAACCCCTAGTTGACCATTTATCATCGCATGCGGAGGGAATGTATAATGCAGAAATTTGACAACACCTTGCATCAAGACCATAAAACATAGTTAATATGGGTCAAGTCTAACCGCCCATCCCGTTTCCATGGTAGCACAAGCCAAGGCTAACCGCCATGACCGTCGCACATAACGTCTCATGAGACTCTTCCTTTACCCAATGCATTAGAGCGATGTATAATTATATTCGCACCCATCCATAATCTTCTAAGTCCAATACATCCCTCAAATAACTTGACAAGGTCTTACATTCATAGGGTCTCTTTCTTACATTCATTACTCATAATCCCTTTTCACATGCGTTTCCATAGTAAGGGAAGAACAGTGCAAATATTGATAAAAAGTGAGTCATAAGTACTAAAAGTCTGTACACATTAGATATTAACTTAACCATTGAACGTAGGGGCTTAATGGTAACCTTAAAATGAACATAAACACATTAACACTTAAAACACCATAATCCCAAGTTAATAAAATGAGGTCATTCATATTTAATACACATGCTGATAAATGGGTGTGGTGTAAGTTTATTTAAAATTGTGCGAACATACATATATCTACACAGTCAATAGTATATAAAATGATGGATGAATATGGTTTCCACATGAGGTGATAAATGATGACATCCTTAAAATTATTATATCACGGAAATGAAATACATAAGGAAACATATTTGGAATTAAATATTGTGATTAACATGTCATTGAACTAAATAAATTATCGTTAACTGCTAACATTCATGCAACATGATTAACATTGAATAAAAAAATATCCTGATAATATAAACCCATAAATTCATAGTTCATCTCTTTAAAACGTGCTGAAACTCCTTCTTTAAAAGTATAAATTACATCGAGGTTATATGCTAGAATGACTTTGCAGATTTAGATAGTCCACTGGTGCAACATACATATCAGCTCAGAATACATTAAATTTATTAGAATCTTATATTAGTCAAAATATAAACTATGTCCTGATCGTTATTAATTAAAACAGGGTTTTGGAAAACTGAACTTATAAATACACATTCACCTGACCATATGTAAATGTTTAAGTGGTTCATGCCACACATTTTCACAAAAATTCATGAATGGTCAAAAACACTGATAAATGAAATTTTCAGTTGGATGAACTATTTTTATATCAAACTTATCCTTAAACTCCATCATATACATAAACATGTATATATAAATAATTTTGGTATTATTCTTGAAATAATAATCTTTTTGGGTAAAAATTATTTTAATAAATCATCATATTTTATTGTGATGAATTTTTAAAAAAATAATCAAGATTTTCCCTTATACTCACACATAGATGTACATATACATCTATATAATCACATGAACATATATATCTATATGCTCTATATTCTTGTATAATCTTACATGTTCCTAACAATTACCAGAAACTCCCATTTTCTTAAGCCAGGGTAGAAAAAGGGTTATATACATGTAAAAGAAATGTGTATAAATGAATATATCGTCTTATATATGTATGAATACATATATATTTATACACAAGGTCTAGATAGGTAAATGAAAACATTAAAACTAAAATAAAACAAATCCCAAAAACTTCCTTTATCCTGATTGAATTCTGGAAGATGAGAGAAGTTATGAACGGTTCTTAGGGCCCTTATATACTTATATATACACATATGCATAAAGTGTATATATATATATATAACCATGTATATTCACCGAATCAGATTAAATTAAAACAAGAAGATCTCCCTTACCCCAGTTTAATCCCCCATGCAGGAAGAGGAAAAATAAAACAACGGTTCTTGTGGCCTTACATAGGTGTATATACAAGGTATATATATATATATATACCGAAATTGAAAAAAAAACACAAAGTAAACTTGATCCCTTACCTTTGCTCAGAGAGGAGGAGAGGAAGTGCAGAAGACGTCGACGAGGTGGCCGAGGGTTCAAGGAAACACGGTACAAAAACTCTCATTGCCTTCAGTGCAAACCAAGACATAAAAATAGGGCTTGCGCGGTGATGTAGATGAAGCATCCAAAAGCCAGGGGCGGTGCCAACCCGTGGAAAACAAGAGACGGTCAGGTCCAAATGCCAGCCTAAGTGAAGAGTAACTCCACCCTATCTGCTGATTCGACACGGGTGAGGAAGAAGAAGCGGAATGTGGGGTGGAGAAAAACGGAGATTCGAAGAAGAAAAAAAATAGCGTCCATGATTAAAAAGAATTTAATCGGACGGCTCAGATGCAATGTGGCATTAAAAGAATATACGGCCATGATTGAGTGCACCGAATTGGATGGCCTCAGTGGTGCGGCGCCCTAAAAAAATGTAGGTCTTCCCCCACCCCTGCGTTTTCTTTTTTTTAACACATCAATAACTTTTTTATTACACTTATTCTAATAATAATAATAAACGATTTTATTATTATTACACATAATTATTAATCAAATTTTTATTCATTTAAGGTGATTCAATGGTCATTTAATACACATTAAATTTTTTACCCCTATCTATAACATACTATTATTTTTCCTTTATTGACTTGTTTCAACCTATTTTTCTTAATCTCTACTTAAAATTAAAGATCCACTTACATTTATGTTGTTAATAGACATAATATCATTAATAATTATTTTCAAATTCCATAACATTATGAATCAAATTTCATAAATGAAATTATAAAGTGACATCATTTGAATAAAGTATAATTATAAAAAGGTCAATTAAACATTTTTATTTTTACTATTACTTATTTTAAATTTAGGGGTAAGTATAATACATTTATCTTACAGTTTCACGCAACATATATATACATATATAACCAAGAGTTTTCACACACATTTTTATAGACTAAATTAAATAAATAAATCCCACCAGTTTCAATATAGTTATTCATAAAATAAATATTTACTTTCTCAAGTTAAAACATGTATAATAAATAGTGTAAAATAATAATATAAATTCCAATTGTTTTGCATTACATTAAAAATAGCATTCTCATATGATTCTCATTTGGGGAAAACAAACAATTAAATTAGATATATTATTATTGTTGTTCTGGTTGTTTAAATTAAACATAATTAATCCTTTTGAACCTTTTGGGGGTATTAAACTCTTAGCTTCCCCGTTCCAATTTATAATTAAAATATTAGAGGATAAGTGGATCATGGGGGACCCAATGGCTATATTTATAGCCGTTAGTGTCTAATGGTCGGATAGGTGCTCTTATAAAAACCTGGTCTAGGGGTATCCCACACTCAAGGCGACTGAAGGAGAAAGAGGAGGAGATGGTTCAATTTTTTCCTTTGGTGCTCAGTACGGCTATGGTGGCTTTGACATCCTTATGTTTATTTTTATAGATGCCAAAGACCCTTACCGCCTTCTCGGTGTTCTTGTGGTTATAAGCGGTCTTCATGTAATTTTAATCGTGTTTTTAGTTGGAATCATTGGTTAGCTAAGCTTCTTGTTTGATCACTGTGAGTTGTAGTTACCAAAGTGTTCATCATTTGAATAAAAGAGCCTTCCATTCATTTTGATTTGTTTTCTCTATTTTATTGTTATTATTATTATTATTATTATTATTATTATTATAATATGATTGTTTGATCAATCAATGGATGAAATTGTAATATAAACTTTCCATTACTCAAAACTCAATTTCTTGGGTTGTTACATTATTTCCCCCTTCAAAGAATTGCATCCATGCAATTCTATTCAAAAAAGAAAAATAGAAACCCTAGTCGTACAACATTACAGAAACAGAATATCCGGCTCGGTTAATGGAATACCAATGTAGGCACATAGTTCTTCTGTTTCCCTATCCCAGATGCACTTAGAGCAGTATGTGTTGAACTCCTTCTTGTGTGTACTGCACACATGATTCCAAAGGAACGATCGTGCGGTGAAAAGCTCATAAACGTCTGAGTGGAAAAATTCCATGATAACTCTCCGAACTGCATCACACTCGAGGTAATCAAGAGGGATGATGTGGTTGAGGAGATTAAGATTTAAGACCTGGAACATAAATGCTACACTAAGGTGGCCATCCTAGGTAGCTATGAGGAAGCACGCTCTGGAAGAGATGTTTTGTGCTAGAGTAAAACACTTAAAGATACCCTCGTAGTATCTTCCCCTTCGCCTATAATAGATGGGTTGGGCAGTGGCAATGAGATGAGAAGCACAATCATCCCCCTGACCCGAACGAACAATCTCATGACTGTTCGCTAAATCGAGAAGATGTTGGTAAGACCCTCGCAGGTGGAGAAAAGATGGATAATCCACCATGCATGGCCTGATCATAATAATCTCTACTAACTCATCAGGTAGTGATGATATGTTCATTTAACCATAAATCTGAAAAAAACATTTGAAAGGAAACATAAAACAACACGGATAAGGTAGAAGCAGGAAAGGAAACATGAATCTTTAATTTACACAATAGTTTACATATCAAAGCCTGAGTTTACTAAGCGAACAACACAAAGAGAGGCAAAAATCCCTAACTCTTCAAACAACACACAAGCTGAACAGATGAGGTTAAACTCATGGGAACATCTATGAAGCCTCTTGAGTTTAGAATGAGGGGTATGGATTTGGGAAACATCATTATACACCTCTTTCCTAAGAGACAATCGGGTGGACTCATCTTCCAACACCCCAAATTCCATCAATTGGCCCCAGAAGCCGTAGTGAAAAATCGGGCATAGGTAAGCTGCTCGGAGGTCTCCCATAGCAGCAACATCTTGAAAGGTGTTATCGAGCGTCGTTCCAAATTCTTCGCCAGTTTTGAACACTCAGAAGAGTCCCTCGTGGTACCTTCCCCGACGTTCATATGAGGGGAATTGGGTTTTCATCATTAGGAGATAGGCCATTCCCAACCCCTAGTGTAGACTGATCAACCTATGAGAATAGGACATGTCATACATGTGCTTACATGACATGCGAATTCGTGCGTAATTTAGAAAGTTCTCACGGCTAGCTAGAGATATAATGTTCTCTAGAGCCTCACTGGGATGTGACAGTAGGTCGGTAGGTACATTTTCATCAGTCATCTGAAAGATTCAACATAATTTTTTAGTCAATTGTAGTTGTATAATAATACTACCTGGTTTTCTAGAGTTACCTGAACCCATCCTCCGATACAAACTATAGGGACCCCGATTCCCGGGTGCCAATGGGGCATGATGTACTAAAAATTTATTATAAATAGTTACAATAATACATCATGTCCCATTACTATAGAAGATCATGAGGCTCAGGATTCTAGGAAACCAGATTCTTATAAAAAACCTCATTAGTACAAATCCATGCCTGAAAGTTTTTAAAACAAAAATGTAGGGTGAGAAAAACATGCCCAGTAAGCGGTTATTAAAATGCTTAAAGAAAATTCTTTCTCAATGCAGTCGTTTTGAAAATGGTAAAACACTACATTAAAATTGGGTGTTATATTTTCCTTTAATCATGTAAATTATTGAAAACCACATGCACAAGAAAGAAGTATGTACTTGAATTAGACTTCAAAGAATACATGAATCAGAGAGCACAAGCATGAAGAAGAATAAATGATGCATAATAAACCAAATTACATCAGTTCTAAAAGGAAGTGTGTAAGTGAGGAAAACATTCATATAACGATTCATTGGCACAACATATGACATGTGTTACAGTTCATATCTCATAAATTCATTATCATAGCCAAGAAATTTCCAACTTGGGGATGTCCAATTAGTTGAACTAACCCCTGGTTGACCATTTATCATCACATGTGGAGGGAATGTATAATGCTGGACTTTGTCAAGACCTTGCGTCAAGACCATAAAACATACTTAATACTGGTCAAGGCTAACTGCCCATCCCATTTCCATGGTAGCACAAGCCAAGGTTAACTGCCAAGACCGTCGCATATAACGTCTCATGAGACTCTTCCTTTACCCAATGCATTGGAGCGCTGTATAATTCCGGGTGCACCCATCCATAATCATTTAATTCCAATACATCCCTCACATATCTTGACATGGTCGTACATTCATAGGGTCTCATTCTTATATTCATTACTCATAATCCCTTTTCACATGTGTTTCCATAGTCAGGGAAGAACAGTGCAAACATTAATAAAAACTGCGTCATAAGTATAAATGTTTGTACACATTATATAATAACTTAACAATTGAAAGCAGGGGCTTAATGGTAACCTCAAAATGAACATAAACTCTTTAACACTTAAAACACCATAATCCTAAGTTAAAAAAAATGAGGTCATTCATATTTAATACACATGTTGATAAAAGGGCGTGGTGGAAGTTTATTTATAACTATGCGAACATGCATATATCTACACGGTCAATAGTAAATAAAATGATTGTTGATTAGGGTTTCCACATGAAGTGATAAATGATGACATCCTTAAAATTATTATATCACGGAAATGAAATAAATAAGGAAACTTATTTGGCATTAAATATTATGATTAACATGTCATCGAGCTAAGTAAATTATCGTTAACTGCTAACATTCATGATGCCGGATTAACATTGAATAAAAAAATATCCTGATAATATAAACCCATAAATTCATAGTTCATCTCTTTAAAACATGCTGAGACTCCTTCTTTAAACGTATAAATTACATCAAGGGTACATGCTAGAATGACTTTGTAGATTAAGATAGTCCACTGGTGCAACATACATATCGGCTCAGCATCCATTGAAATTATTAGAATCTTATATGTATCAAAATATAAACTATGTCCTGAAAATTATTAATAGAAACAGGGTTTTGGAAAACTAAACTTATAAATACACATTCACCTGACCATGTGTAAATTCTTAAGGGGTTCACACCAAATATTTTCACAAAAAATGCATGAATGGTCAAAAACACTGGTAAATGAAATTTTCAGTTGGAAGAACTATTTTTATATCAAACTTATCCTTAAACTCCATCATATACATAAAAATGTATATATAAATAATTTTGGTATTATTCTTGAAATAATAATCTTTATGGGTAAAAATAATTTCAATAAATCATCATGTTTTATTGTGATGAATTTTAAAACAAATAATCAATCTCGTCCCTTATGCTCACACATAGATGTACATATACATATATATAATCACATGTACATATATATCTATATGAACCATATACTTGTATAATCTTACATGTTCATAACAATTACCTGAAACTCCCATTTTCATAAGGAAGGGTAAAACAAGGGTTATATACATGTAAAATAAATGTGTATAAATGCATATATCATGTTATATATGTATGAATACATATATATTTATACACAAGGTGTATATATGTAAATGAAAACATTAAAACCGAAATAAAGAAAGCCCAAAAACTTCCTTTATCCCAGATGAATTCTAGATGATGAGAGCAGTTGTGAATGGTTCATAAGGCCCTTATGTACTTATATATTCAAATATGCATAAAGTTTATATATATATATAACCGTTTATATTCACCGAATCAGATGAAATTAAAACAAGAAGATCTCCCCTACCCCGGTTTAATCCCTCATGCTGGAAGAGGAAAATGAAAATAGTGGTCCTCGTGGCCTTAAATAGGTGTATATACAAGGTATATATATATATATATATATATATATTTTCCGAAACTGAATAAAACATAATGTTAACGTGACCCATTACCTTCACTCGGAGAGGACGAGAGGAAGTGCAGAAGACATCGACAAGGTGGTTGAGGGTTCAAGGAAACACGGTGCAAAAAATCTCCTTGCCTTCGGTGCAAACCGAGACTTAAGAACAGGGCTTGCACGGTGATGTAGATGAAGCATCCGAAATACAGGGGTGGTGCCAACCCATGGAAGAAAAGAGACAGTTGGGTCCACTCACCAGCCTAAGAGAAGAAAAACTCCACCCTAGCTACTGATTCGGTGCATGCAAGGAAGAAGAAGCGGAAAACAGGGTGGAGAAAAACAGAGATCTGAAGAAGAAAAAAAATAGTAGCCATTATTAAATAGAATTTAATCGGACGGCTCAGATGCAGTGTTACATTAAAAGAACGGATGACCGTGATTGAGGGTGCCAGATCAGATGGCCTCAATGGTGTGGCTCCCTAAAAACATGGGTCTTTCCCCACCACTGTGTTTTCTTATTTTTTTAACACATCAATACTTTATTATTACACTTATTATAATATTAAGAAAATGCTTTTATTATTATTACAAAAAATTATTAATCAACTTTTTATTAATTTAAGGTGAGTTAATGGTCATTTAACACACATTAAATTATTTACCCCATATCTATAACATTCTATTATTTTTCCTTATTGACTTGTATGAACCTATTTTTCTTAATCTCTACATAAAATTAAAGATCCTCTTACATTAATGTTGTTAATAGACATAATATCATTAATAATTATTTTCAAATTCCACAATTAATAGTTCATTGATATTAAAATTATAAAACAAATTTCGTAAATGAAATCATAATTTGACATCATTTTAAAAAACTGTTAATTATAAAAAGGTCAATTAAACATTTGTATTGTTACTATTACTTTTTTTAAATTTAGGGGTATGTATAATACATTTAACTAAAAGTTTGACGTAACATATATATATATGTGTGTGTGTGTGTGTGTGTGTGTGTGTGTGTGTATATGTATGTATACCCAAGAGTTTGCACACACATTTTTATAGAATAAATAAAATAAATAAATCCCATCAGTTTCAATATAGTTATTCATAAAATAAATATTTACTTGATCATGTTAAAATGTGTATAAAAAATAGTGGAAAATAATAATATTGACTCCCACTATTTTCCATTACATAAAAGCATAGCATTCTCATATGATTCACATTTTGGGGAAACAAACAATTTAATTAGCTATATAATTATTATTGTTGTTTTTTGTTTTAATTCAACCTAATTAATCCTTTTGAACCTTTCGGGGGTATTCAGGTCTTATCTTCAATGGTCCATTTGAAAATTAAACCATTAGAGGATAAGTGGATCATGGGGGAGCCAATGGCTATATTTATAGACATTAGTGTTTAACTGTCGGATAGGTGCTCTTATAAAAACATGGTCTCTGGGTATCCCACACACAAAGAGACTAAAGGAGAAAGAGGAGGAGATGGTTCGAGTTGTTCCTATGGTGCTTAGTACGGCTGTGGTGGCTACGGTCATCCATATGATTATTTTGATGGATTACAAGGACCCTTACCACCATCTTGGGGTTCTTATGGTTCTGAACGGTCTTCCTATAATTTTATTCAGGTTTTTAGTTGGAATCTTTGGTTAGATAAGCTTCTTGTTCGATCACTGTGAGTTTTAGTTACCAAAGTGTTCCTCATTTGATTAAAATATCCTTTCATTCATTTTGATGCATTTTGTCTATTTTATTGTTATTATTATTATTATTATTTTTATGAGATGATTGTTTGTTCAATTAATGGATGAAATTGTAATATAAACATTCCATTACTCAAAACACAATTTCTTGGGTCTTTACAAAGAATTCCTCACAAGGTATATGGGGTTAGTAGTGACCAAGAAATCCTTTCCTAGGAATCCATTCGAGAGTAGACCCATCTTCCACCATCAGGAGCCTATAATCATGTGTATGCCCCCAACCCATTGAACTAAATGGTCTTTGATTCCTTTCATGTACATAGGGTTTATAGGAGTCCTTCCTTGGGTTCAAACTCAACACTATTTCATTCACATCGGTCCACTCCCGTCCTTATCATATGATGTTAAGCTACAAGGGATCCTAGAACTATGTATACTTAGATTGTTGTTTTCTATAAATTGTACATAATATGACACTTGGAGGTTAAATCCATATCATCCATTCACATCAAAATCTATTTATCGAGTCACTATATCTCAGGAGGATCATGCCCAAGCATGGGGGGTCACACTACTTTCGAGCACTTGTACATGAATTCCATTATCATGAGTCACATCCTTATGTGTCATATCGTCCCATTATCAACTATTTGTACATTGATTCCCTAACACTAGGATATAAAGGAAGGCTCCCTGAGGGTCAATCCAAATGAATCCTCGCACTTTATTCTATATAGGGTATATAGGAAATCACAATGAGTTTCAATCTCGACACATTCCCATTCATTTTTGTTCACTCTCATCCGCAATGTATGATGATAAACTAAATGGGATGTGAGATCTAGGAGGAATTTGTTCCCCATCTCCTAAAAAGGGTTCATAAGAATCCTCTTCGAGTTTCAAGCCCCCTCATCTATTCCCATAATATTCTTTCTTATTAGTAATTATGTATCAAGAGGATCACACCCCATCCCAAGGGTCACACTTCCTTTGGGCCCCTATCCATGCATTTCAATCTCACAAGTCTTCTCATTAGTTATCTCCTCGCCCAATTCATATCTTTTTGGACGTTGATTCCCATTCACTGTGATATGTAGGAATCCTACCAAAGTTTCAAGACCAAAAACCCCTCTCACTCCATATGTTATTTCCTTTCCACTTCTATACATATTTAATTTCCATATTGATTCATAACCATGTATCCACGTATTGGGGTGATCATTCTATACACATCATCACTTTTCCTCAAAACAACTGGGAAACTAACCATGCTTGTACTCTAGAAAATTGATATTAAACCAACAAAGTGTGATCCTATTGTGATGTGTAGCTAGCCATGTGTAAGCCCCAAATCAACCCTTTAAACAACATAATTTTTTATCCAGGTATTCTACACATGGTATGGAAGAATCCCCCCTGATGTTCAATAAAAACCAATGGTAAAACTTGTCATCCAAACCATTGGTTTCCACCCTCCTATTCCAGCATCAATGGTTTCTAGATAAACCTTCATGGTGTCAATACATTCACATTATGGAAGACATCAATTTGGTTCTTGGATAGAGGCATTCCCACCCATCCAAGGGTAAACCTCGCTGTCTCCCCCCATAGGGTGTACCACACCATTGTCTGAAACCTTCTATTCATGAGATGCACCACCTCAGATCCACCCATATTGTAACACCCCAAGATTTTATGAAAAATATTATTTTAATTAATGTATTGTGTTTTATGCTACCCTAAGATTACCTTGCGCTATACGCAACACCATACTAGCTTGCAGTATACGCAACACTATTCTTGGATCGTGTTACACACAATTTTGATAATAGTTATTCTACGCAACATTGAGTATATATAAATATATATTCAATGTATAAATGAAATATGGTAGGATTCTGTTAAATGAAACAACGAAGGATTATTTCACAACATGCAACCCTGACTTGGCTTGTATTACACGCAATCGCGACCTTCCTCGATAGAGTGTGTAGTACGCAATACTAAGTTTCACTAAACAATGATATGCTATTAAAATATTATTAAAACTAGCTGTTATGAATAGTAATAGCCACGTTTCGAAATTTTGTAATTTTTTTTTTCAAAATGGACTTCGTTTTTGGATTCGTAATATCGAAATTTGCTTAGGGTGAAATTTTGGTACTTTTCAGATAACTTTCATTTTCTGATGAATAGTGAAAATTAGCAAATTTTAATTAAAAACAACCTTTTTAATCAAAATAATTAATAGTGATAAATTATTAATTTGAGTGGTTTTAAAGTATATTTAGAATATATTTTTATAATTTAATACAATGTTTTTCATTGGATGTAATTTCACATTTAAACCAGACATAAACAAGTGTCAATCTTCTGATAGTTAATATCTCTTAAGAACACGCTATTTGTTTTGACGACGGGAATTAATTTTTAAATTAATTAATGCAACTGATATGTTTTGAATTTGTTATAATAGACATCATTTTTTAGTTCATAATATCAAATATAGATTTGGCCTAATTTTTGGTATTTTTCTGGAAACTTTCATTTTTTGATGAATAGTGAAACCACTAAGTGGTAGTTAAAAAAATGATTTTTTCATAAAACATAATTTTACCGCTTATGTGAGTGGAATTTCAAAAATCTAAGAGACACGGTTGATATCAGTAAGTAAAATGTGATTCAATGAGATGAAAATAATTTTTGGTGAATAGTAACTTTTTACTTTTTTACCACGGTTAAAAGTAAATAGGGTAAATTACGGGTAAAAATTATATTATTATTACCCTAACACATGTACTAATTCTATTGGATGCGTTTAATTCGACCAAAAACAACCTTAGGAATAAAATATGACCATTTAGGCCCACTTGGATTAGATTAGGACATTTATTACTAATTTATTTAAAGAAGGGTTAAAATAGTTAAAATCAAAGTTTAATAAGTATATCATTTTTAATATAGGGTTATACATAAGTTAAATTAGACTATAAATATTCATTAGAAATCTAAAAATATTTTCTACATAATTATATTTTATTTGTTATTTTTAGACATTAAATAAGTTAATTTATTTATGACACAAAGATGATGCAGTAATTATCTTATTAATAAAATATTGACATAATTGATGTTATAAATACCCAAATAAATATAATTTGAGACTTTTTATGAATTAAACTAATTTTATAGGTTACTATGACATGTTAGTATTGAATTCATTAACTGTTATCGAAATAATCATTCTTTTATGATATTCAAAAAAATCAATTACTAAATAGTGTCAAAATTGACATAAAATAGTTTTTAAAACAAATATTATATCATTAATTTTTATTTTATTCCTAAAAATCTAAGGTTCGTCCAAATGACTTAGATAAGGTTATATATATTAATAATAAACAAATTGGGGTTATTTTTACTTCTTATAGTAAGTTTATTAACCTTATAGTGTAAGAACACAAAAAGACATAGTAAAAGTAAAATTATCTAACTTAAAGTTAAATATAAATGATAAGGTTAAAATAGGGACCTAAACTTGTCTAAATTATATTGTATGAGAGGGGTTCGACCCATCCCCACCTTAGCTTCGAAATAACTCAATTTGGAGCTATTTAAAACCGAATTTGGCTTTATAATAAAATAATATTTTTAGTTTTTCCAAAGGATCCCCTCTCCTCCCTTATAAAAGGGAACCTCCTCCCTCTCTACCTCACACCACATTGAGCCTTCAAGCTCGGCCAACCCCTGGAAAATTCTATTCTCCACTTCCCTAGAAACATCCTAGAGGTTCTGGTATTCTTCAAAGACTAATTCTAGTGCCCTAAAAGGAGATCTCAAAGAGGCGCTTCAAAAAAGAGGGGATGTCTGTTACCGATTCTTTCAACTTTATTTCTTCTTCCACTTCTTATTCTTAGGTTGTTTCATTATGAAGTAATTACATCAGTATCACTCATATACTGATATGTAATTATAATTATGAAAGAACCCTATTTCACCATCTATCCATCCTACGGAAAACGAAATCACCGCGCGTGCGTACGTATGGAATACCGTCTCCACGCCGTGGTGTAATCTATTTTCCACCACCACCTTACATGGATTGGTATAATGGTGTACATAATAAATATATATTATTATTGTAATGTGATATTGATTATGAAATAGTATACATACACTCCAATAAAATTCCACAATCATGAGAACGATATCATTGCTCGTGCGTACGTACAGACTACCGTCTCTACGACGCGATGAGATTCATTCTCCACGTTAACCATTCATGAATGATTATAAAGTATATATAATAAGTAATCATCAAATATGTGAAATAATAATGATACTGGATTTATTTGTATATATATTTATGTCTTCTACTTAATTCCATTCAACTTAATAAGGAAATGAAAACAGCGTTCATGCGTGCGTACGGCCTACCGTCTCCATGAACGGTATATTTCTTTCCATTTACTGATCTATTATATATATGTATATTCTGAATATATGTTATATATAAATCATGTTTTATATTCTCTAATTAAGTAATCATGATCTATGTAATCATCTGAATAATTACAAGTCAAAACATGGACGACAAATGAAACGATTTTACCCAAAAAGCACTTTAACATGGAATTTACAAAAAAAGGGTAAAATAAAGTCATAAGTGAACCATATATGATATCATAAAAATAATTATGATTCTGGAATAAGTCAATAACAATATTTAAATCATTATACAGGACTTTAGGACACTTACGAAGAAAATTGGACCTAAGGTAAAAGAAATATCACAATCTCATTTTTATCTGAGATTGTTTATACTTCGGATTTTACTGGGGTTTATTTTATCATCCACATCCATGTTTACTCAATAAGTAATATTATTTCCATCCACATACAATTTTTTAAATCCAATTTTACCCTTCAGTGGGTTTTTCGTAAAAGATATGAAAGGAATGTTTTGTCGTTTTTCTTACGAGGTACTTTTTGACTTTTCTGACAAAAGTACGAGAATAATGTTTTTTTTAACTTATACGGAATGAATGGATTTTTAAAACAAAATTTCCAAGAATCTTCATTTACAAGTTTTCATGTTTATTTTTAATCAACTTCTTTTAGTTTAAAATTGTATGACATGTTAATAAAGGAAAAATGTTTTTGAAGTAGAAAGGATATTTTCCTCAAGAATGGAGTTCATGTGTTTTATCAAAACTATTTTCCATCTAAGATAATAAAGGGTTCTGTTTCTATCCCTATTATTACATGGATTTGATTATTTTGTGATGGAAATATTTTTATGTATTCTTTTATCTTATATGAATTGTTTTATGATGTCACGATGTTTAAATATTCCCATTTTTATTACATGGGTTATGATATGATGTATGGTTTATGATTTTGTAGCACACATAAGAATGGTATTATTATGAGATGGGTGGGACCTATATCTCCCTCCAATGCAATGGGTAAAGATTTTATATCTCATGAGATAGACATGGCTGTAACGGCAGGTTAAACCAGTTCAGTGAAACAGGACTGAAACGAGGAGTGAACTCGGTTCAGAAATGGTCTTTGTCCACTAAGATAGTCTTGGAAATGAGTCTTGACTAATAAGAAATGATTCACTATGATTATGTGTGTATGACACAAAGTTTCATGTTTTAAGTAATTATTATTGGGATTACATTTCACTACTATGATTTATCCCATGTTATGATATTATGATCTGTTTTGCAGGTTAAGATTTCCAAAATGTTATGTTCTTATGAATATGATGTGATTGATATTTCTTTTTTTTTACCCTTACTAAGAATTTGAGCTCACCCTTTTATGTTTTCATTTCCTGAGGATATAAAGAATGGTTTTAGGTAAGAAAAAAAGGGACGATCTTTATGGGAGATGTTGAAGATCTTTCACCCTGATTAGAAGATTATATTCCGAGTTTCCAAAGACACTAAACTATTAAGGTCCTTGTGTGTTTGTATTTGTAATGTACTAAGTATTCCGCAAAAGTAATGTATTGTCCATGTACGTCATGCTTCGGGTCTCTACAGTTGGTATCAGAGGAAAGGTTTTGTCAAGCTTTGTAAACTAGGATGCGAAAACTTTAGTGAGATCCCTAGAGATATTCATAAGGTATGTCTAGAGATGTCCCTAAGGTTAAGTATAAGTATAGGTTATAGTACTAGAATTACGGTAACCCAAGATGTTAGATATTAAAGGCACTCCCCCTTTATTATATTGTTTTCTCTAGCGTGATTTTTGCCTCTCACACTATTCTTTTTGGGTTTTAGACGATGGATGGAACCAGAAGGAACCGTGTTGATCAATGTAATGGAAAATGCAATGATTTTTCCCCTGAACAAACAAATATCATGGGAGATAGAGTGAAAAATCTTATTGATATACTTACACAAGCTATGACTCATTCTGAACTTCCAAATGAGTAGATAAGTGAACAATATTCTATTGATTCCTTCATGAGGCAACGTCCACCTTCTTTTAGTGGGTCTTCTGAACCACTTGTTGCTGAACAATGGATCAGTACTACTGGAATGATATTTTCAGTTCATTAATGTTCTGAACATGATAAAGTCATCTTAGCAGTGTATCGTTTTGAATGTGTTGCTGATCAATGGTGGAATCTTATCAAGAATACGAGGCCAAGAGATGAAATTGAGTCCCTGGAATGGGAAGAGTTAAAAAACATATTTTCCAATAAGTACTTCCCTCATATTCTTCGAACAGAGATGGAGAAGGAGTTTCTCGAACTAAAGCAAAAGAATGATGAATCTGTTGGTATATACGAAGTGAATTTTACAAGGCTTGCAAGGTATGCATCTGGATTTATCATCCAACCTGAATGTAATGTTGATCGACTCTTCAGTGGCTTAAAACCAAATCTTCGAAGGGCATTAGCTATAAGAGAC
This sequence comes from Viscum album, assembly GCA_963277665.1. NCBI lineage: Eukaryota > Viridiplantae > Streptophyta > Magnoliopsida > Santalales > Viscaceae > Viscum > Viscum album. The sequence goes on along the minus strand of OY728139.1, from coordinate 883,857,759 downwards.
TTCAGTAGCTATGAAGAAATTGTGTGTTGTGCTGTCAAGGTAGAAATGAATGTTGGTGTTACATATCCATCTCATGGTTTTGACAAGAAATGAAAGATGGAGTTCAAGGAGAAATCTCGGAATAATGCTAAAAAGAAGATGAATGTTTCCTTATGCTAAAAGTGTGGAAAGAAGCATGGTGGAGATTGTCTTAAAGGGACTAGAAAATGTTTTATGAGTCGAAAAGAAGGTCATCGAGTAGCTGAGTGTTGAAGTAATAGAAAAAGGGTTTCTAATGATGTGAATAAAGAAAAGACTGCAGAGAATGCACCACCAACACTTCAATGCTTCAAGTGCAAGGAAATGGGGCATTATGCTAATAAATGCCCTAATCCAAGGGTTAGTGATGATCGACATGAGCAACCACTTATGGAAAAGGACAAATGGAAGTCACATGCGATAATTATTGGCGATGTTGAATATGACAACGATGTGGTGGAATGAATAAGTGTTTATGTAATGGGATTCCAAAATAATGTTTTATATAGTATCGTGGAATATTAGAATATTTATGTATTGGTCTATTGTGGTTTTCAATAATTTTAAGTTACCGGTAACCAGGAAAAGTGATTCAAATATTTTGGAAAGCAGATGATATGAGCATAATGAAGGGATAAAGAGAAAATGAAATGTTTGACAGTATTCATGAGCTCAGGATTGTTATAAGGACTAAGTGATATCATGGTTTGAGAATATAGAATTTTGAGGATTTTGGTATGTGGAAAGTGTTAACTTTTAACTGCATTCATGTTTTCACTATGGTTCAATGGGTATTCATTTTTCAAGAGAATACATGATTAAGGCCTTCAAATATTTGGAATGTGACCAACAAGACATATCTTATGATATATGGGGATCAACAATGGAATTAAATCTCTAGTAATAATTTTCACTATATTATGAGAGTGGACTGCAGTATTATGGATAACCCTAAAAATTGGAATGGATTATGTTGTACGTAAGTTAGTATTGTTTAAGGATAGAAATTTTTTAATATTATTTATGGGATATTATAGTAATGTAGTTTTAGAAAAAGGACAACCTGCAGAATGAGCGACAGCCCCTCATGTCGGACAAGGCTGTGGGAATCGAACCCACAACTGAAGTGCGACTGGCCTTTATCGCCTACCACTGGCCTACAGGAAGTCCCTAGTTAATAGAAACTAGTTTTATTTTATTAAGCAGTATGATATATGAAGTATAACTTCATTTTTGGAACCATATACGATTAATCTAACCATAAGATGGACTTATAACTTTTTATAACCTTTTGTTTGAAAGAGTTGGAATGAACCATCATTCTATCACAAGATCTACTAACACATCACGAATAACAAATTCAACTTTATTTATTTAAGGGATGAAGTGGAAATTGTTCAATTCACGAAAAACAGTGTGATTGTACCAAAATCATGCAAGTATTTCTTTTAATTCATCAACTTTAGGTAAATGATCTTGAAAACCAAAATTGTTGTCTTACTTCCCTTATATCTGATTAATCAGATGGTACCTTAGATCATCAAAAATCAATAGCTTTGTGATTGTTGGATTTTTCATAGCCATGTTCTCAACCACTCTCCATCAGAACTTGATGGTTAGATTTTTCTTCCATATCCATATTTTCACCGATGTTATCCTACGTGGAAACCCCGTGATGAGTTAATTTGGGTAACCGTTACATTTCATACTTTAGTTTTTAAAATCCATGTTTTGGTATTCCTTTTTACGATGTGAGTTTCTATTTAACAAACTTTCAAGTAGTAAACCATTTATAACCCCGACGAATTTCGAGGGCGAAATTCATTTTAAGGGGGGTAGAATGTAACACCGCGAGATTTTATGAAAAATATTCTTTTGATTAATGTCTTGTGTTGTATGCTACACCAAGATTACCTTGCACTATATGCAACACCGTATTAGCTTTCAGTATACGCAACACTATTCATGGATCGTGTTACACACAATTTTGATAATAGTTATCCTACGCAACATTGAGTATATATATATATATATATATTCAATGTATAATTGAAATATGGTTGGATTCTGTTATACAAAACAACGAAGTATTGTTGTACAACATGCATCCCTAACTTGGCTTATATTACACGCAATCACGACCTTCCTCGATACCATGTGTAGTACGCAATACCGAGTTTCACTAAACAATGATATGCTATTAAAATATTATTAAAACTAGCTGTTATGAATAGTAATAACAACTTTTTGAAATTTTGTAATTTTTATTTTTCAAAATGGACTTCATTTTTGGATTAAGAATATAAAAATTAGCTTAGGGTGAAATTTTGGTACTTTTCGGATAACTTTCATTTTCTGGTGAATAGTGAAAATATCTAAATTTTAATTAAAAACAAGATTTTTTATCGAAATATTTAATAATGATAAATTATTAATTTGAGTGATTTTAAAGTATATTTAGAATATATTTTTACAATTTAATAAAATTTTGTTCATTGGATGAAATTTCACATTTAAACCAGACATAAACAAGTGTCAATCTTTTGATAGTTATTATCTCTTAAGAACACGCTATTTGTTTGGACGATGGGAATTAATTTTTAAATTAATTAATGCAACGGATATGTTTTGAATTTTTTAATATAGACATCATTTTTGATTTCATAATATCAAATATATCTTAGGCCTAATTTTGTGTATTTTTCTGGAAACTTTCATTTTTTTATGAATAGTGAAACCACTAAGTGGTAGTTAAGAAAAATGAATTTTTCATAAAACTTAATTTTACCTCTTATGTGAGTGGAATTTCAAAAATGAGAGAGACACAGTTTATGTCAGTAAGTAAAATATGATTAAATGAGATGAAAATAATTTTTGGTGAATATTAGCTTTTTACTTTGTTTACCACGGTTAAAAGTAAATAGGGTAAGTACGGGTAAAAATGATATTATTATTACCCAAATACATGTCCTAATTCTATTGGATAAGTTTAATTCGACTAAAAACAACCTTATGAATAAAACATGACCATTTAGGCCCACTTGGATTAGATCAGGACTTTTATTATTAATTTATTTAAAGAAGGGTTAAAATAGTTAAAATTAAAGATTAATAAGTATATCATTTTTAATATAGGGTTATACATAAGATAAATTCGAATATAAATATTCATTATAAAGATAAAAATGTTTCCTATATAATGCTATTTTATTTGTAATTTTTAGACTTTAAATAAGTTGATTTATTTGTGACACAAAGATGATGCAGTAATAATCTTATTAATAAAATATTGACATAATTGATGTTATAAATACCCAAATAAATATAATTTGAGACTTTTTATGAATTCCAATAATTTTATAGGTTAATATGACATGTTAGTATTGATTTAATTAACTTATTTCGAACTAATCATTCTGTTATGATTTTCACAAAAATCAATTACTAAATAGTGTCAAAATTGACATAAAATAGTTTTTAAAACAAATATTATATTATTAATTGTTATGTTATTCCTAATAATATACAGTTAGGCCAAATGAATTATATAAGGTTATATATATTAATAATAATAAAACTTGGGGTTCGTTTGGCTTCTTATAGTATGTTTATTAACCTTATAGTGTAAGAACACAAAAAGACACGGTAAAAGTAAAATTATCTAACTTAAAGTTAAATATAAATGATAAGGTTTAAATAGGAACCTAAACCTGTCTAAATTATATTGGATGAGAGTATTTCGACCCATCCCCACCTTAGATTCTAAATAACTCAATTTGGAGCTATTTAAAACCTAATATGGCTTTATAATAATATAATATTTTTAGTTTTTCCGAAGGAGCCCCTCTCCTCCCTTATAAAAGGGAACCTCCTCCCTCTCTTCCTCACACCACTTTGAGCCTTCGAGCTCGGCCAACCCCTGAAAAATTCTCTTCTCCACTTCCCTAGAAACATACTAGAGGTTCTGGTATTCTTCAAAGACCAATTTCAGTGCCCTAAAAGGAGATCTCAAAGAGGCACTTCAAAGAAGAGGTAATGTCTGTTACCGATTCTTTCAACTTTATTTCTTCTTCCACTTCTTCTTCTTAGGTTGTTTCATTATAAAGTAATAAAATCAGTATCACTCATATACTGATATGTTATTATATGTATGAAACAACCCTATTTAACTGTCTATCCATCCTACGGAAAACGAAATCACCGCGCGTGCGTACGTATGGAATACCGTCTCCACGCCGTGGTGTAATCTATTTTCCACCACCACCTTACTTGGATGGGTATAATGGTGTACATAATAACTATATATGATTATTTTAAGGTGATATTGATTCTGAAATAGTATGCATACACTTCAATACAATTCCACGATCATGAAAACGATATCATCGCTCGTGCGTACGTACGGACTACCGTCTCCACAACGCGATGAGAATCATTCTCCATGTTAACCATTCATGAATGATTATAAAGTATATATAATAAGTAATCATGAAATATGTGACATAATAATGATACTGGATTTATGTGTATATATATTTATGTCATCTACTTAATTCCATTCAACTCAATAAGGAAACAAAAATAGCGTTCATGCGTCCGTACGGCCTACCGTCTCCATTAACGGTGTATTTCTTTCCATTTACTGATCTATTATATATATGTATATTATGAATATATGTTATATATAAATCATGTTTTATATTATGGAATTAAGTAATCATGATCTAAGTAATCATATGAATAATTACAAGTCAAAACATGGACGACAAATGAAACGATTTTACCCAAAACGCTCTTTAACATGGAATTTACAAAAAAAACGGGTAAAATAAAGTCATAAGTGAACCATATATGATATCATAACAATATGTATGATTCTGGAATAAGTCAATAACATTATTTAAATCATTATACAGGAGGTTCGGACACTTATGAAGAAAATCGGACCTAAGGTAAGGGAAATATCAAAATCTCATTTTTATCCGAGAGTGTTTATACTTCGGATTTTACTAGGGTGTATTTTATCATCCACATACATGTTTCCTCAATATGTAATATTCATTCCATCCACCTACAATTGTTTAAATCCAATTTTACCCTTCGGTGAGTTTTTAGTAAAACATATGAAAGGAATCTTTTGTCGTTTTTCTTACGAGGTACTTTTTGACTTTTCTGACAAAAGTACGAGAAGAATGTTTTTTTAACTTATACGGCATGAATGGATTTTTAAAACAGAATTTCCAAGAATCTTCCTTTACAAGTTTTCAAGTTAATTTTAAATCAACTTCTTTTAGTTTAAAATTTTATGACATGTTAATAAAGGAAAAATGTTTTTGAAGTAGAAAGGATATTTTCCTCAATAATGGAGTTCAATTGTTTTATTAAAACTATTTTCCATCTAAGATAATAAAGGGTTCTGTTTCTATCCCTATTATTAAATAGATTTGATTATGTTGTGATGGAAATATTTTTATGAATTATTTTATCTTATATGAATTGTTTTATGAAGTCACGATGTTTAAAGATTCCCATTTTTATTACATGGGTTATGTTGTGATGTATGGTTTATGATTTTGTGGCACACATAAGAATGGTATCATTATGAGATGTGTGGGACCTATATATCCCTCCAATGGATTGGGTAAATATTTTATATCTCATGAGATAGACATGGCTGGAATGGCAGGTTAAACCGGTTCAGTGAAACAGGACTGAAACGAGGAGTGAGCTCGGTTCAGAAATGGACTTTGTCCACTATGATAGTATTGGCAATGAGTCTTGGCTAATAAGAAATTATTCTCTATGATTATGTGTGTATGCCACAAAGTTTCCTATTCTATGTTATTATTATTGAGATTACATTTCACTACTATGATTTATCCCATGTTATGATATTATGATCTGTTTTGCAGGTTACGATTTCTAAAATGTTATGTTCTTATGAATATGATGTGATTGATATTTCTATTGTTTACCCTTACTAAGCATTTGAGCTCACCCTTTTATGTTTTATTTTCCCCAGGATATAAAGAAAGGTTTTAGGTAAAAAAAAAGGGAAGATATTTATGGGAGATGTTAAAGATCTTTCACCACGATTAGAAGATTATATTCTGACTTTCCAAAGACACTAAACTATTACGGTCCTTGTCTGTGTTTTTTTGTAATGTACTAAGTATTCCAAAAAAGTAATGTAATGTCCATGTACGTCATGCTTAGGGTCTTTACACATATTGGTCATTCTAATTCATAAATAAGGTGAACCTTCTTGTTCTCTCTCATATGGATTTTTCTATCTGAGACACCTTCACATGTGTTATAAGCATCCCATTACTTCTTTGAACTATGTTGAACTTATGGCCCTATATCCGAGCATGACATTAAACTCATGGTATCCCTTGTGTTAAACAAAGGAAACATAGGAAAATCCATGAAAGTCATTCTGCCTAGCATAATATATCCCACAGTCAATGTGGGACACCTCAGGCTTCCATGCCATTATGATGCCCTATTATGAATAATAATATAGTTGGCTAGAGTTCCAAAGTCCATACATGCCACAGATGCCAAGATTATGTACTTCCCTAACAGAAGGTTGGTGCACTAACATGACCCTTGAGAATATCAAGACAAAAGGAGCATAATTAACCAGAAAACACAAAGATATTGAGTCATGAAAGTGTTTCATGAACTATGTATTAATCTATAAGGGATACTCAGACTTAGTGGTGAATACAAATTTAGAATCCATAGAATGAGGAATTGACATCCCATAATCAAATTTCAATCAAGGATAAGACATCTCTAAAGAAGGGAAGAAATCTATCCTCTAATAGAAAGAAATAATAAGGTTAAATATATTTTATGAACGTGAGAAATGTGTGATGAGTAGACTCACCTTGATGGAAAGGATCAATAACAACATTATTTGATAATATGTTTAAAAACATCCTTTTAAATTTAGAGAATAATTATACAAAAAATCAAATATGTCATAACATAAGTTGTTATGGTATTCTACCATTGCACCTGTGTAAGGAATTGAGGACCCCTTTAAATATCAACAAACTACATAAAATCCACTAACTTGAGAATGATCCAAAACAATGTTTATACTAGGAATGCATCCAACAAGATAGAAATATAAAAAAATCTCACACTTTCTAGATTTGAAATTAAAATCTTTATTTAGAGGGGATTGATTAATCTTACACACTCCTTGGTAATATAAATTTACAAAAACCCCCTAAAATACTGTAAGAATCTAGATATTTACCAAAATAAAATTTAACAACCATTAAAGACCCCAATTAATAACATATAGCTTGATTCCAAACACCATTTTGAGAAATAATCACTTTTATGCTATCTTGTAATATTCATAAAATAATAACTCATGTTATAAATAAATCAAATACAAGTGGTATAAAATAATTCATGTATATTTTAGTAAAATATATATATTAATTTCATTTGAAATATTAATTTCTCCTTTGAAAAAATTAAGAAAATCTTAACAGTCATCCTTTCTCATTTATAGTCCACTATTCCATAAAATATCGTTAGTTTTTCATTAAAATGTATTTCAAATTTCACCAAATAAATTATTTGAAACAAAATAATTAAAATTAAATTTAAATATGTATTAGAAAAACCATTTTTATATTAATTAAAATTAAAATTAAAATACAGATTCCCTAAAAATAGATATTTAATATATAACATAATTTAAAGAAAAGATAGTTTTAAAAATGTTATCTGACATGGTTATTTTCAAATATTGAATTTTAAATAAAAAAATATTATCAACAAATGAATTTTTTGATAATAAATATTATTCCAAAAATAATTATTTGGTTGTATCTGTATAGGATTATTGAAATCTTTAATGTGACCATGACAACAGAACCATTTCTGTTCAAGGTGAAACCCGTAGATTCCATTTCAATAATAGTGACATATAATGATGAAAAATAATGATAGAGTAAATAAATTTAAATTTACAGGATCATTAAAAAACATTTAACCAAATTTGATGAAGATTCATTAAAGAATGTAAACTGGAAGAGGGGTTCAAATTGTGGAACATCTTAGATAACTCATGATAATGGGTGGGGATAGAGAGGGATAAAATATCATAATACTATTTAAAAAAATAAATAAAATATATAATTATTTATTTATTCATTACAGTAATTCATGGTTATATAGATAGTACGTCTTATGATGTGGCGAAATTAAAAAACATTTTTACTTATGCATGATTAGGGACACCCTAATCCCTATACAAGAATATTAATGTACCACTCTAAATGTTAATATTTCAATTTAAAATTCATGGATATCAGTGGAATAATAAAAATAGAAAATACGTACTAAATGGTTATTTTTTAGTGTTATAAAATCATTCTTATAAATTATCAACTATGATAATACATTTTATTTTCCCAATAAATAAAAAAAGAAGAATAATGGGATGATATATTATGAGAAATCACTCATTATATTACTCCTAAAAACCATAAGTTAAAAATTATAATATATTAAGTCTATATCAAAAGAAAAAAGGGAATATTGAAAATATAAAAAATATAATCATCTTTTCAAAGAATACATGTTTCTCTAATGATGATGATATAACTATTTATGGGAATAATTACTAATATTAAAATCAATAAGTTCTTATTTCTAAATTATTTGATGATAAAAACTACTATAATGAATGAAAGATATATATTTATAATGATAATAATGAATTTAAATATGGATAGAAAGAAACAAAACACAACAAAATCACAATAAATTAATATATGAATTTTAAACATTGATATTTCCAATGTTGATAAGTTTAATCCACTTATATTGAATATTCATGACTCAATTAAGCTATTTATTCATTTTTACAGAATAAAGAAAGTTATTTACAGAAAATTTAATGTCTCATGATCCATGTTATCAATATAAACATGATATAAGTGATATCATTTAAAAGATAAAAAACAACGATAAATATGCATATAATATCCAATAAATCATGAATTAATATAAAAATTATTTAATGAAATTCATATTTTAAAATTAGAATTAAATTAATAAATTGGGGGTATATTTGTAAATTATTTGACAAGTATGTTATACTATTAACAAAAATGAATGGTTTCATTGATGAAAATTAACTACATTTAATAATATTATAGTTAATCAAATATGTTGAAGTAATTACATTCAAATTATATATAAATATGATTTATTATCGCTCTCAATGAATAAAAATGGATTATTTCATTGTTTTTTAGCATTATCTATGAATTAAAAAAATACTCCTATATGGAAATAGAAAATTGAAGTAAAATATTATCATCTAATATATATGGAATGTGAAATATCATTATTATGGTTTTTTAAAAGTGGATCAGTTTTATATTAAATAATATGAAACCTAATAGAGACATTTAGACAAATAGAATACATATTTTATAAGAATATTTTAATGATATTTCTGGTGTTATCGAAGGAATGAGAAAACAATAATTTTGTGTTGGTATATCAAATCACTTCCTAAGTAAAAGATATATTTTTGATCAAGTGGAATAAATCACATATGATTAAATAATGGAGAACTATAGAAATTTCAATGAATAATTTATATGAATGTAAAGTTCAATTATATTGAAGTGACTAGTGGGATGTTTTATTAAGGAGTAAATAAAAGAAATAATTGTATTTCATTTAGTCATACTTAGTTATCTAAAAATGGCTTGTTGATAAATATAAGAATAAAAAAAGTGATGTAATATGAAATGGTTGTTTATGTTTCTTAAAATTCACTGTATAATGAAAACCAATGGTTTCATAACAGTTGTTTTATATCCCAAAATACAGAAAATATTGTCATGGATACTGATAAATATACTTTAGGATATTTGGAAAACAACAGATAATTAAAATAATCATATAGGAAAATTCATAGAGAAAAAACAATTTTTTAATATTGGGATCATCTTGAATTAGAAAAAAATATATTATGTAATTATCAACATTTGGAAAATGGAAATCTGGAAATACTTTTTAGGAATCAGTGATTTATTATGACATTGAATGATGTTAATTTTTTTACCCTATTTCATATAATCAATAGAAAACAATTTCGAATTGAATATGAGAAGAGTTTATTCTAAATGGTGTGAATGATGAAATTCATGTTTGGTATATAAGCATTTTCCATGTTATAAAAAAATAAAATGTTGAGATTTCATTGATAATATATTATTTTAAATATGTACATATTAATAAATAATATAATCACTTCATCTAATAGATTTCATAAGTGTTATATTTTAAATCCAAGTAATAAATTATTTGAAACTACTTCTTATAGTCCACTTGATGAGATTCATTATAAGTTTTTGTTGTAATTATTAAAATTTATCAAATTTAGAAACCAATTTCATTATTTTAGTTAATATATTAAATATAATTACATGTTTTATGCCTAAATAATTAAAACATAATATTTTTCAATGATTAGGAATTTGATAAGGAATGAAAAAATAAACTATACAATCATTAAGATTATGACTAATTATTATATTTAATATAAACAATGTATATGATATGAATATTTTGAGAATCATAGAATACATAATTAATTTAAATTCAAATATAATATAAAAAAAGTTTCTAAAAGGATGAATAAAATCATGATGTAAATAAAAAGAACTGTGCTAACCATGTATTATATTCCAATGTAATTTTGGTGGAAAACTATATTTTACAGCTGAACATATTCAATATCACTATATCTTGAGGGGAAAATTATATATGAAAACATTTTTTTAAAAAAAGAGGTGAAATTTTGGTCATTTTGTGTCATTTATAATCCTATTTTTCATTAACATGATAGGGAACAATATGATAAAATTTTATGAGTTGATATATAACACATTTTCCATGTTGAAATGCTAATTTAATGATCTTATCACTTCTTTTTTGAAACACGATGGAATTTGTTTTGATGGATATTATATTAGCACTATTAAAGAATCACCACATTATAAAAACATCGTAATATAATTAATAATATTAATGAGTTGAAAAATATTAATTCTAACCCAAATATTTAAAAGAATGATAATAATGATGATTCAATCTATTTTCATAATTTGAGTGATATTGGTATGTCTTGAAGATATAATTTCAGTCCTAGAAAAAATTTTATACTTGAAAAATCGTTTTCAATGTGAGTGAATGTGTGAAAACTCAATGAAATCCCAGTATAACTTCTAACACAATATTTTTTTAATAAGTTGAGTAGAATTCTACTGATAAAGAACATGAATAAAAGTAATATTTTATAGTTATAAAAGTCTTGCTTAATAAAATTCAGATTAATGAGACATGGGGTCTTGATCCAAATACAAAATATAATAATATTATGTACATTATTTTTTACAAATATCTAAATGTGAATGAATAAGTTGTCAAAATTTATTCATATCTTTAATACTAATGGGGTTTAAATTTAAATTGAATAAAAAATTATGAGATATTTCATCACATTTTACTACATGAAAGATGTAATTTTTTGGATTATTTCATTATATGTTTTTAGTGATTATAAAATTTATATCAAATATTCAATTATAATTGTATAACTTCTAGAGGATGTAATCATCACAAAATAGAAAAAAAAATTAATTGAGAGTTATATTTTTACTGTTTAACATATAAATAATGAAGATTGTAGTTAAAATAATTCCCCTTTGTATTAGAACATATATGTGGTTTTTAATAATAAATAATTTTATGAAATGTAATATTGATTGAAACTTTTATGTCAATGAACACAACAAGAATTCTATCATTATTATTGTTTTAATTGATTAAATAATTTTCACTGGAGATAATACACTATACTATAGATTTTTTTTCATTTAATTGGAAAGAATATTCGATATATTGAAATATGGTGTTATTTAATTTTTCATGGATTATATCTTAATCAATATTTAATAAACTTTTCTTATAGATAAAATAATTTTTCATATTAATTACTAAAACTATTTTGAATAGGGAACAAAAATAAAGTAACTACATCAATATTAGGGGGAAAATTTAATAGTAGATTAAAATAAGGTGGGGATTAATAAATGTGATTTTTGATGGATGATTTTTATTATACAAAAACTTTTTGATTCTAGAAATTAAATTTTATTTTTATTATGTCATGTGAAATAATTAAAATAAATAAAAATTAATCACAACCTATGGAATAAAATTTAATCCTTATTTATTTGAGATATTACTTATATCATGTGTATGAAATAATGAACAAAATCAGTTGTATGATTAAAATGAATTAAATTAGTTTATTAATGGTGATATCCATATGCCTCTATGAGGTATTTTGTTATACATTAGTGGAATATATGTTATCTAGAATAGTAATAAAAATTATTCAATTATAATGTGAAACAATGAGTTTGGTCATATGGTTGCATCAAATAATAATATTGAAATGACATGTATGAAGTCACAGCATGAAGCTATGAGAGTCTATATGTAATTTCTATATAATATTGGTTGTGATAAAAAAATTCTAAACAAAATCTAATGAGTCAAATGAAATAATTAAATGTTAAATTCGTTAGATATATATAACAAAAAATAAATCAGAATCTGGTTAAATATATAAACACATAATTTGTGTCATATAATTCTTTTTGGTACCATGTTCAAGTGATCATCATGAATTATATATTATATAAATAGGTTTATTCTCCATTGAATTTTTTTATATTTGTTCCTTCGACACATCATATGAAGATTCTAAAATATATGTTAAAACACATTAACAACCACTTTATTTATAAAGATAATGGTGTATGTATTATAAATTTGTAAACATATATTATAGATGGGTTCATTCTATATGAATCATAGGGAATGGAAGATAAAATATCTATTAAATATAGTATTTATATTTAAATAGAGTTAATTAATTACCATTAGATATAGTATTTTGATGGCATAAATTTTGAATCTCTATCTCTCATTCAATTATAGTTATTAAATATAGAGGAGATTTTAGTAATTCATTCAAATAATAAAAGTTACTACCAAATAAATCATGGATTTAATTTATCAAATCGATACCTATGAAGATAAATTTAATAAATGCAAAATATATATGTTTTTTTATAGAATAATTGGATAATATATATAATAACATTTTTGATTAAGTTATATTTTCAATAATGTGGACTAGTTAGAAAATACATCATTTTTAATAAAACAAAATAAAGATATATATAACATTTTTCCACATAGTTTATATCTATGAATAGAGTTTAATATTTTAGCAATAATATTTCAATATATATAACATAAAATTGAAAAATAAATCTATATAATGGATCTACTCTTAACCATTGATATGATCACTTCATGAAATAGTTTATATTGTGAAACCATGGATTGGTTCATTGTGTGAAATTTAACCAATTGTAATCTTAAAATGACTTATGTATAAAACATAAATTATGAATATATGGTGTGGTTTAATTAAATTTTTAATATAAATAATAGTTTCCAAAACCTTCTATGATAAAGGCCTCAAGGGTATATCCAAATAAAATGTGACATTAGGCTATATAAAATTTTATTTTTATAAAATATTTTATTTTATATTATTTTTTATCTCCCTCAAAATATTTTAGATATTAATTTATATAATATCTAACATAATATTAATGAATTTATATTTTTTATATTGGGAATATTATAATTCCTTTATTTATAGTGTTTAAATTTGATTTTATAGTTTTGATAACAATTATATAATAGTTACATACAATGTAGAACATAATATTTAGTATAATTTACTTATGATTGATAATTTTTAATAAGTTTTAATTTTATTTATAAAATTTCAATATTTGTTATATAATTTATTTTTATTGTATTAAAATTAAAATATTTTTTGAATATTGATCAATGTACATTGGTAATTTAGGTCATACATTCCTTTAGCATGCCATTTGAAAATCTGTTGTAGAAAACTTGGGGTTTATTACCTTTAGCCCTATTATTACACCTAATTATTCGTTGATTTTTCTAGATTATAAAAGACTATATGAAATAGATTTATGTAACATATTATTTATATATATTTATACATGTATATAAATATTTGGATTATATTTTTTGGAAATTAAGATAAATGACTTCTTACAAAATGTGTATTTATTTAACCAATTTGAAACATATAAAATTTGTAGGATATATATATATAAAAACTATATTATATAATTTATGAATGTATGTAAGAATTGAATTATAAAATTAAACGTAAATATAAGTTTTTAAATTTTGAAATACATTGAAAATAACTAGAAATAAGAAGTGATAGATTTCTTATCATGAAAGTACATGCTAGGACCCCCATCATCAAAATGTGTAGGACATTTTATAGTTGGGTTCCCTTAAAACATAATTTATATGGAATTTATGAATATTCTAATCCAAATAATTAGGTACCAATTCCTTATTCTGATATCAGATAATCCCATGTTCTATGTTACTATAGGTTTGGAGTTTGAAAAATTCATTTGATGAATTAGGTAAATGTGTTTTCTATTTAAGTATCCAAACTAATTAAGTTATATAATTTAAATTATAATTAATATAAATCAAACAATTTACCCTAAAATGATATGTAGTCTTAGATGTTTGTGAAACATTGATATTTTCTGAAAGACTCCAACTTCAATATCTCATTGGTAGTTTTTAATTTATTACATTGGAAATAGAAATAAGAAATTTCATCCTAAAGTACCAAATATTTTAGTAGTATGAAGGATCCAGATACAAATATGATTCACATATTAAATTTGAAATATAAAATACTAATAACACAGTAATTTTTATAACTTCTACATTATTTATAATTTAATTATTCAAATTTTGGGGAAAAAATGGTTAACCACATATACTGAGTAAGGGTATACACTCAATATATGATAATAACATGTGAATAATATAGAATAAATGACTAATGGAAAATGAATTCCATATAAATAATCACAAAAATTGAAACTAATCCAGGGATATCATAAAAATGAAACAATCACATGCAAAAAACATCCTTGAGGCCTTGTTCATAGACATTTGGACATAGATGGTAAATGCCTTGGCTACAAACTAGTCTATATTGTCTAATGAGACATAACATTACATCAAGGGGAAATATAATTCCTTGAAAATATATTACTATATCCAATTCATTCAACATATGAAGGAGAAATACAAATCAATAAACATGTCTTAAAAATCAATAACTATCAGTATTGTAAAAATTACTCATATGGAATATCAATAATTTTATTAGTAAAATAAATCAAAAACCCCTCAAATATATAGGGTGCATTTTTTCATTTGAAGAAATCCTAAAATTAATATAATTTGTTTTATTGAAAAACAGGAAAATACATTAGATAAATAAGAAGAAAACTTTATGAGGGCAATATGATATCCAAATTGAAAATAATTTTTATTAATCTCATGAAGTCTCAAATATTAAAGAGAGTTTTTTTCAAAATAATCTTCTAAAATAATATATTTTCCATTAAATAATTTATATTACAATATTTTCTGAAATTACATTAATGTAATATATATTAAATGACATTCCTTTTACTCTTTTTGGTAATATTCAAAAAGTACCACATTTTGAAAATGAAAACTAATTTAGTCAAAATTACATTATGTTAAAAAGAAAAAATTAAATAAAATTTAATTATTATGTCATATAATGATATTAATAATATATTTTAATTTATTTTTAGAATGTATGTATGTGGATAAAATATTACCCCAGAGGAGACGAACATGAATATTGATGAGATTGTGAAATTAAACCTTACAAATTGATAAATATTGAGTACTAAGACCCATACAAAATAAAATTAGAGGAAAATTTTAGATATTTGAAATTGAATTTATTTCATGAAATAAAATATAAAATTTTATTTAAATAATTGTCAAAATTAAATTATGTGGTGGATATTGGATATGTCTCATGAAACTAAAAGTCATATGAGAACCCATTACCTCAGGTTTGACATCCTATATTTGAATTAAAACCACATGAATAATCAATGTATATATAATATACTGATATTACATAAGAATATTAATATATATAAAATATTATTATTATTAATTGTAACCTTTTATCACACAATTGTTAACAATTCTACATTAACATCGATTTTATGTGGTAATTCGATCATTTTTTATGTTTTTTTGGTTAATTAGTTTAGTCATTGTTCAATAATAATTTTCCATCATATAAATAATATCAATAATGATATAAATATCACATATCTTCATTATATGAATATATATTTATTTCAAAAAACTTATAGGTAATAAATGAATGACTCTATTCTTAGAGGTGGTAGGTTGCACGTACACATAAAAACTATTTTCACTATTTGATGGATAATCTGAAAGAAATTTATATAATAATTCTTTTTAATAGAATAATTTATATCTCATCATACATATTCATGAAATCATTTCTTATTAACATCCATGTACAACTAAAATGAAAAAACAAATCACATCACTTCATGGAGGTTGTAGTCCACACGTACTAAGAAAAAATGTTATTATATGCCAACATATTGGATGGTAAGAAGGTACATATGATATTATGATTAAATTGGTATAATTATTACATTATTATTATATATAATTATTAAATATATCATAATAAAAATCCATGAAATAGTGTTGTGGAAAATGAATTGAATCACTGTGTGGAGACAGTAAGCCATACATATGCACAAACAAGGCCTTCATATTCCATTTGAGGGGAATGAGGTCTGATAGTGTTGTTTTAACAATCATAACAATATTTTAGTAAAAATAGGCCACTGAAGTAATTATTTTATGTTAAATACCATTTATGTAGATGAGTTAACAAATAAACAAAAGTGAAAGTAATCAGTTGAAAAGATTATCTCCCCTTTGAAAGAACTCCATTTAAAATCGTCTTTCTGGTCATAGGGTTGAACTTTTTGGATGAATAGAACATATAGAATGTCAATATGGAAGTTTATAAGGTATTTTTTCAAGTTTTCTCAACCATTAAGGATTAATTTAATGTTAATAAGTGAGATAAGAGGTTCCATGTTATAATTGAGGTGAGGTAAACGTTTGGAATTTCAAATAATATTAAATTATAATAATGTAATTATCAGAAAAATGAACCAAAATTTCTAATTATTCTATAATTGGGTATTATATGTTATAAATTAATAATAAAATAATAATTTCATAGGATTATGTGGTCTTTTAAACTATATCATATCACTTATCTCCATATGTATCAAATTTTAAAATTCACTTTAGTATCATATCATTCGCTATTAAAGGGTTATAATTTTATATATCACATACAGAATGAAACATAAATGGGAAAGGGATACAAATTTATATAATATAATACCCATTTTCCTCTTTAAATATTTTAATGATTTTTATATAATATAATAAATTATAATTTGTATAATTTTTCATTAATGTAGATTTTGACACTATCCATTTAACATGGCTTTAAATACAACAATAAAATTATGGATTGAGAATATAATTCATTTAAACAAACTGAATATGAAATAATAATAAAAATATTTTTCTAATTCTATAAATAAATCAAATTATATACCATTAAATTTGATTACTGTCATTAATTTTATTTTCTATTAATTTATTAAATATGGTATTAGTGTTGTGATGTAATTTGAGGTAATTATTTAATCACTAAATAATTTAAATAAATTAACATAACAAATATAATCTAATTATTCACGATTTTTTTATTTATATTCATTCATTTCTTGATTTTGTTTCCCAATATGTCCACATAATTGCTATTTATAATAATGACAGTTCTATTTTGTGTCATTTTTTGTTTTAAATTTTATATTGTTAATATTCATAGATATGTGCCCCGTAAATATAATACATTATATAATATTGTTATATATATGAAAATAATAGTAACCAATAATAATTAAGCTAAGTTATTTTGACTATAAAATTTTTTTTAACCAATATTAACCCAATTTACCCTTTCAACGATGATAAATTCTACAATAGTAACTATTCATAATGACCCTAAATAATAGGGATATATTTAAAAAAAATATAAAAAAATATTTCATACCAGTGAAAAGATTTTAATGATTAATTTTATATACATGGAAGAAATTAATTTTTAAATAATTGTCCAGAACACAATGAAAAATATTTTTTCATACAAAATATTTTTTTGTATACAAATGTATTCATACTTAATTCAATAAAGAAATTGACTCCAATGAAAATAATTTTATTATTCATAATATAAGATAACTAATTTTATTTTTATGTAATATTATAAAAAATGAATCTTTGTAAATTATTGAATCAAATTATAGTTTTCAATAGAAATCGATATTTTTCACTATTCATAAGAAAATTGTTATTTTCAGAAAATTTTTAAATGATTACCCAATTTTTTTCTCATGTTATTATTTAAAAAAATTTATTATTCTAATAATATAAATATTATATATTTCACATAGTTTTATTATAATATTATTTTAATGTTTTATAGAAATTTATATTTGAATCATAAAATAATAATACTGAAAATTGAGTACTTGTTTCCCAATATTTTATTAATAAATTTTACCAAATATTTTATTTATATATATTTCATAATTTTCTTAATATTATTTAAACCATATAATTCAATAGCTAGTTTTTAATTTTTATATTTTAAAGTTAATATGTTATGATTATTCAAATATTAGTTTTGTTGTTTGTGTAGGCTATTATACACAATTTTATTAATTTATATTCCTAGTGTGCCACATTATATACCTTTCCAATTTATATAAATTTTATCCATGAAATAAATATTTTTTTGGCAATAATAGTTTTACATATAAAAATTTATTTATAAAAGACTCACATCATCAAAAGTATGAATAAAAAATATTTTAAAAAATATTGAAAGGAAAATATCATGGTCATCTACAAGAACATATATCTTAAGAAACAAATAAGAGAAATTTATTAGGATATGAACATATAGGCTTATAAGAGAAAACTAATGAAAATGATGCATTTAGAGTAATAGAGAACATCATAATGAAAATTTCAACCATTAGAATCTTTCATAGTTGTGACGGGTTAAGAGACTATTGATTTCCCATTAATAAAGTTAAATAGATAACTATTTTATTTCATGGTCCTTTTAATAATGTAGAAGTATAATATTACTATCCAAATAAAAAACCTATGAAAATAATCATACATGATACCATTCAATTTCATAACCACAATCACATACATTGGTTCAGATTTAATCAATTTTAAAATCATTTATTTTGTAAGGAAATTGATTTCAAGATGAATATTTTTATTCTTAATACAATTTTAATGATTTATAATATTCACATGTAAATAATTAAGCATCTAAATATTTAAAAAACCAAAATTATTAGCACAATATTTCTAATTATTCATAGTTTTAATCTTATTCCATTATATAAACATTCCAACTTAATGTTAATTCCATATATATATGAGAAAAACTCAAAATTCAAAATATTTATGAAAAAGGAAAATAAACTTCCAAAATATGAGATTCATTAATCTCCCATAAACATCACCTTATTATCACATGTAAATATATTTGATAATTATAACATGAATCACTGTAAAAAATTAATAGAAACATGTCTTCTTCCATTAAATGACACCCTCCTTATTTTCTAAATAATGACCCATTTTAACGAATATATTTCAAAAATCCAAGAAATAGTGAACTCCATCATGAATCAAATCATAAATTTGTTCCCAAATAAACATTATTATACCATTTAATTTTTCAATAATATTTTTATCTCAAATAACCACTATTATTTCATCATTAGGCACATATTAAAGATTATATTTCCCTCAATCATGTGTCTTTTTATAAAATATAAGTACTTTATTAAGTAACATTTATACTTCATATGTATAGTCCAACATATTCTTTATTATTTTGAAATTTGAACTACTAACACTACTGGAAATCGGATCTTTCCCAACACTTATATACACCATTTCCCAACGGTTCACCCAAACCATTGGGAAAGGGGGGTCTTTCCCAACGGTTAAAACACCCCTTTCCCAACGGTTCTCCCAAACCGTTGGGAAAGACCGCCTCAAAACACCCCTTTCCCAACGGTTTGGGAGAACCGTTGGGAAAGACCCCCCCTTTCCCAACGGTTTGGGAGAACCGTTGGGAAAACTCAGCCCAAAATCCAGCATTCGCCCCTGGAAATTATCACCTACCCCAACGGTTTTGAGAACCGTTGGGATAGATTCTTTGATTTCTTCCAGGTCTACTACCCGAGAACATTATATAAATATAAATTTTAAATAATTATGATAATACATATATATATTTATGAATTTATGTTTATAAAAGTTATGTTAGGTTAGTGGTTAAGGCGTATAATTATAAACGGGGGGTTGTGGGATCAAATCCCACCACATGTTTTTTTTGAAATACATATACCAACGGTTTTATAACCGTTGGAATATATTTTCATATTACTTATACCAACGGTTTTCCCAAAACCGTTGGTATAGACCTATCCCAACGGCTTACTTCGCAACGATTCTCCAAACCGTTGGTATAGGCTATACCAACGGTTTGGAGGCCTATACCAACGGTTTGGAACCGTTGGTATAGGTTAGTATTCTACTAGTGTAAAACAAAATAGATAAGTGTTTCATTATTTTTATAATCAAAATACCCATTTATAATTATTATTCTACAACACAATCCCAAAATTCTAAATAGAATTTATTTATTCATTGAATGTCATGATTCTTAAAATAATTATATTGTCCTTCATCCATTATAATATTTTTATGTATACTACCTTTGCACTTGAGGAATTTTTTTATGTAGTTACCCATATCAATATTTTTGAAACACTAATCATCTGAAGTTTCGTTGTTACACTAGAATTCATATGACTGTTTAAATTTATAATTACACTAGAAAAAACCAATTCCATTAAATCAGGTTATAAGGTGCTTATTCCCACAATTATCACATGTTGGGATATTCTTCATTATGTTCTTCCCCTTGTCCCTTTGTTTCACTATTGTCTATTTATTCTCTTACATACCATCAAAGACATAATACTAGGATAATTATTTACCAATCAGGATAAATGGTGATTCTATATCCACATATAATGGAAATGTTTTGGAAATTATTTCCCCATGAAGGATAAGTGTTAACTAATCAAATTAATGATCAATACATCTTTTTGGAATATATAAATAGTTAAAATCATGATTTCCTATCCTCGTATTGTTAATTTCATACATTGAAACTTTTTCCTCTTTCATTTGTCTCAAAATCAATAATTTCCTCATATTATCTTTATACTATTCCCAAGGAAAATATTTTCTATGAATAGTTACTTAAAAACCATCGATTTAACAAACAATATTTCCACCACTTTCTTAATATTTTGAATCATTGAAACCCATTGATCTACATAAACTGAGTGATGATACACATCCATGACAACCTTATTACATTAAATTCTTCTTGAAGAGGTACATGTCTTCTAAATGGATGTTATCCACTTCCTAGCTTCAAATGGATTGTATTCATAATAAATAATAGATATTTCTAAAACATGAACATGTATAACATTTTTACACCACATTTTTTATCATAATTCTTAAATATAATGGAAATTATATTTCTTAAAACATGATCCATCTATAAAAAATAGTTATAATTTGTTTCGTAGTTGATGTATCCCTATTTCCTCTTTGTTCCTTCCTATAAGGTAATTCTCTACCTTTATTATATGTATTGACATGGTTTTCATTCCTTCTATCATAAAAAATTTATAAAAAATTTGATACACATTACTAGATCATGTAATAATAATTCATAATGTGAATTTTTTAAACTAGTGACACACTACACATTTATTGATTTTTTGATAACTATTCTTGAATTTATAATTGTGGTTTTGTTTGGAATATTCTCAATTTAATTGATTGGGTCATATCCCCAAATAAAATATTACTTTAATATAGTTCTAATTTATTCTATTAAAAATTATTTTATACCACTTATAAAGGTCCTGAACCTAGTACCCTAGAGTCGATGGTTCCATTGTTACATTAAAAATACATATAAATTGTCACATCAAAAAGAAAAAAAGTTTATTTGTCTTGAAGAAACATATAATGACATGATTATGGTATCACATTGGAAATATAAAATACATAACACAAAAATAATTCATGCATTATTGCTATTATTCATTGTTTGATTCTTTATAACGTAGGTAAAACAAAACAAATAAAATGGTGATATTAAATTTTAGTAAGGTTATTCATATATTAGAATCCCATAAAGAATGAATATTCTGGAATTATTAAATTATTGTCCAAATAATTCTATATAAATAATTTGATGAACATATAACAATACATGTAAGTAATAAACAATCATGTAACCATATAGAAATATATTATTGATTTCAAAATTAGGAAATGAAAAATTTTGGACTTATGAAACATACCATCAAGGTAATGGGAAAAGAATATGAAAACATTATTGAGTCCCTAGGAAAATACATATAAAAATAAATAGGTAATGTCTCGGAAAATTATAAATGTAGTTTTAATATTGAGACCCACCGATTCCTTGAGGGATCTATAGTCATACTCTATCATCACATATAATGTTCAATGAATTTATAATCTTAATGTTTAATATAACATAATAAAAATTCATTAAAATTTAATTAATGTATCGATGGTATGATCTAGTTATTCAGAATGTCAATAATTTTCCAAACCAACTGATCATAAACAATCAAGACGAATATGGTGAATGGTATTATTAGACTAAATCCTCAACATAATATTCAATAATGGATGATGATATAGATTAAAATATATTAAATAGATTTATCATATATTTATTGAGGAAAATAACCTTTTAACATTGAATATAATGTTTTAATAAAATACATCACACATACTAAAGAAACCATTTTACTTGAAAATTACATTGTAAAAATATAGATTAATCTTCAAATATTCAATAATTCACCAGGTTTTTGAAATCGATTCATGTTTCATTAGTAAAAAAACATTCTTTTTACACAATCATTATAAGTCAAAAACTACATAATTCAGAGAATTACTTAAATATTCCTTTAAAAATAATTATAAACTTTAAAATATAGATAAAAATTTATTTAATAAATAGTTATAGTATTCTAAAAATATTACATAAATTTTTTCAATAATATTTAGGCATTGAATAAATGAATCCCCTAGTGAAGATAATCCTGATTACTGATGAAATTGTAAAATATACCCTTAACACTTTGGAAACATATGAAAGGTGTGACCCATGAAAGAAATAAAATATAATGATCATTTTATATAATAATAATATAAATACATTCATGATATAACATATCCATGTGTTATTATACACACCACAAAAAATAAATATATGGTGGTTATGGAATATATCTATCAAATGAAATGCTGAGATGGGAAACCCCTGCCTCAAATTCGACATACATCCTATTTATGGGAATCTCAAGTATAAATAAATATATATTTATAATAAATATTTTATTAAACTATATACATATATAGAATATATAATATTATTTATTTATAACTTTATCACTATTTTATTACCAATTATTTATTAAAATCACAGTTTCATTTGTTTTTTTAGTAATTTTAAATATATTTTTTAGGTTAGTAGTTTAGGTCCTTGTTCACTTATAACTATTACGTAATCTAAAAAATGTTAATCATTTTTTAAATATCATATATATTAATTTTTTCTATGTTAATATTTAGTAGTAAATTCTATAAAAAGAAAATTGAGTTTCATTGTTCAAGGAGATGTAGTTCATACATATACATGAACAATAATTTCATTTTTTGGTGGATTGAATGAAAGAATGTTAGATGATAATTATTAAATAATATATATATATCATATAATATAAACATATATATCTTTACTTCCATATAAATGGGACAAAAATAAAAACAAATCACATCACTTCAGGGATGTGGAAGTCCACACTTATGTACGAGTGATGTTATTGTATTCCAAAAGATTCTAAGGTAATATGGTGGATGTGATATTATAAATAATGTGGTAATATTATTTTGTAAAAATCATATATATGAATTAAAATAAACATAATAACCTTCCATGAAATATTTTATTCTAAAATTATTGTGACCTAGTCTTCACATAGGGGATATTATATATTTTTAAATTAATATTAATTTAATTACACAAGAACTCAAATATGGAATTTAATATATTAGTTTTGTTATAATCATTGAATATAATGATATTTTTTATTCAAGGATCTTCATTGTTTTCGTTAAAAAAATCTCATTTTGTACACATCATAAAAATTCCATTTTTAAAGAAGATCAACATAAACTGTCGAAAAGAAACATAATAAATAGTGGTATCATATTATAATTAACTCTAAACATGAGTGTTGTTAGTCTATGATAATAATAAATCATAAGAAAAGAATATGAGAATGTGAAAATGATCATAACATATTATGTATATACCAAAACAATCAGATATCATAAACACATTTTATGTTATAATGATTTATAGTTTACCAAACATAGATCATAAGGGAATAAAATAACAAGAGTCGTGAGAGGATATCATTAAAATAAGGTATAAACATGTGGCATACATATCTTCTTACGAAACTGTGAATATATATAATTAGAAATAGGTTCAATCATTATGTTAGGGAAATTAAATCAGGCCCTTTCATAAACTTATGAACATTACAAATTATCCACACATTACACTGGGAACGTGTAATCAGGTTCACACATAACACTATGAATATGTAATAACTTTCATGAATAAAATTTGAACATGTAATCTGGTTCATGTATAGGAGGTTATAACTCTTGGTTCAGAAACACAACCATCCTTAGGGAATTTATTTCCTCTTACTAGACTGGGATCACTCCCCAAACCATCACACTACTCAAGGATCACATAAAATACCATTATAAGTGATAAATTAACTTACTAAACTGTGTTCACTGAAATTCTAGTCAAATATATCTAATTAAATATAAATAATTACAAAAAAATTGTGGGAGATATATGTCCCACCAGTTAAATAATGGAAACCATATTTATATGTTTTGGAATATCATAATCATTCATCATATCATATGTATAGTCCTTGAAATTTCATGTAATTTTTTTCATAAATTCTTTGAAATTTTACGAGTCTGTAGTTTCTTGACGACACCTGATTCTGAGGCTCGGTGTACCCGGAATCAAATTCTGAAGTTTTTTTCGGGTACGTTTAGTAAATGTAAGTGAATTTTTTTATATTTTAAACTGGTGCTTGGAATTCTAATCTGGGGTCACCGATGAACTCACAGCGTCGATATTCGATTAAGGGGACATTTACGTATTTTCATTTTATGCGGGATGAATGTTATAATGTGGGGATTCATACTAAATTAAATAAAATTTTTGTGTACACAATTTTATTGTTAAGGGGTGGTTATTTCCTCCAAGGAGGAGTTAGAGGTGGGGCCCACAACCCACATAACCTCCCATGGGAGGATAATGTGTGTGGGGAAAACACGAGCACCTAACTCTTCAAATACTCTTTAAACATTATTGAACCCCCCTGAACTCCCCTATTAAATTTTGAGATAACCCATTCTTCTTTTATTAAGGTGGAGCCTCTCCACCTCCTTCTCCTTAATTGTTCTAACATAATTAATTAATTAATTGTCTCAACTTTTTGAATTATTTTTCTATTCATGTGAGGATAAAAATATTAGACTAAGATTTTATTTTATGTTGCAACATGTTGTGTTGGTAGAGTTTTGGGAGAATTGGAAAGGGAGAGTTCTTCCAACGAAGAATGACGTCCTCTCTCGGCGAAGAACAACAACTCCCACAAAAGATAGATGTCATCTCTTGACGAAGAACGACGATTCCCACGAAGAACGCCCTTCATCATTCTTCTTCCTCCGCATCCAGGGAGAAGAATGATGGGATGACACAGTTTTCTGTGACGCCTGACCTCCGCGACCCTCGTCTTCCACGACTTGTCAACGTGCAACTCTCTTTTAATCGAGGTACTAGGTTTGTATAATTTAAGTTGAATAAATTATACCTTCATTCTTTTTCAATGACAGTAATCGTATATGGCCATTTTCTACTGCCTTACACTGAGGTCGTGAGCCAAAAGAACACGGCCTGACGACCCTCCGTTATTTCTTGTTCTTATTTGTGATGGAGATGGTGTTGGAAGAGGTGGTAGAGACTAGAGATGGAAGTGATCGGGGCGGTGACGACCAAAGGAGGCGGCGACATCGGTGGCCGCGAGCCGGCCTGAAGATGATGGCGACACCGGGTGCTGCAGGCCTCTCGACTGAAGAAGAACCGACCAACAAAAGCCAATCGGGCTGGAAGAACCGCGGAGCCTCTCGGCGCTGCATTACGGAGGAACTGTGGCCAGAGCTCCACGGACCGTTTCGGTGGGAAAACTAGCTGGCTGCTTTCCGGCCGGGTTCAAGAAGGAATGTCACCAGCAGGAGCCGCGCGGGAGGACAGCGGCCCACTTTGCGGGCTGCTCGTGCCGAAGAAGTCAAGCCGGATTCATATGGACGGGTAGGATGGGCAGCCCCGATCGGCACTGCAGTTTTAGAAAACCAGGGGGGCTTTCCTCCCACACTGCTCGACCAACTTGTCGGGCCGAGGCTAGCCGTGGGCTGGGCTGCCCTTGCGCGGGTCGAGCCGCCTGCAACTGGGTCGTGTCGCACCTCGTCGGGTCGGGCCGCACCCCACTGGGTCAGGCCGCCTGCCACCGGGCCAGGTCGCGACCCACTAGGCCGGGCCACGCTCCACTAGGCCGGGCCAACCCCCCATCTGGGTCAACCCGCCGAACTGAGTCCGGGCGACCCGCCAACCCACCGGGCTTGAGGTCTCATACTCGTTTCCCTTAAACACGAATATCATCAAGAATGTGCATCCGAACGATGTGACATCTGCGGAGCTGGGATCCTTGTGACGAGGTAGTCCTTCTTCAATACTCTAAGTGAGTTTTGTAAAACTTTGGTAAATGGCTGGGTTTGGATTGATCATAATTCCAACCGGGCCCCTGGAATGGAAAAGCCAATAACTCTCAGACCGGGCATCCGATTGATGCATTGTTTGTCGTGTTGGGTTCCTTTTGATGAGACGGAACATCATGATACATCAACTCTGTATGTCATGATAGTTGATGTATTTACCCCTTTTCTCGAGGAGCAGACCCTCCTAGAATCGAGTGTGATGTGTGAGGAAACCCCAGAGTTGGCTGCGACTACGTCAACAATTGTACTGGAATCCTTCTTGGGATCGATAGAGACGACTATTGTACTCGAATCCTCAATGGGTTCGAAAGCGACGACTACTATACTGGAATCCACTATGGGTTCGATAGTGATGACTACTGTTCTTGTATCATGTGTGGGTCTGGTAGTATTGACCTATGTACTTGTATCATGTGTGGGTCCAACAGAGTAGCGGGTCTTGTATCCTGTGTGGGTCCGACATCTTATTTTTTCTTGTATCCTATGTGGGTCAAACAACATAGATGAATCAGTGACTACACCTCATCATCTCTATCACTATACGAAATATGTATACATATGTGAGCTGAGTCTTGAATTTCAATCATTATCATCGATGTGATTGACTTTACTTCCTATGTAGACTAGGTTGTGATTGGGCTCGAGAGTTGGAGTCCAACTGAGATTGATAACTTAGGTATATGTATGGGAATATAACTAAGTAGGGATGTTTTATACTTTGTGATTTTATCTTATCTTCTGTGATTAATCCTTCATGGATTCAGGGAGACCTTCGGCGGTCTCAAGGTCCCTACTGAGTATTGTTATACTCACCCTTGCAGGGGCTATGCCTACACCTTGTAGTATTGGATGCAGATGACGGACAATGTTGATGGAGGCCGAGAGAGAGCCAGGACCGGATGGTACCCGGAGGTGGACCACACGACGAGACAGTACACAGAGTGGACCGATAGACGTGCAGTGCTGAGGTGGACATCTGTACCTACCCTTCAGATATGATACTCAACTGATGTTCCAGGAGCTTCTTTTTTCATCTATTGTCCATTTTCCTGTTGTACATGTTTTTCATTGTACATGTACTTTAATGTTTATCTTGTATTTTCAGCCCCTATTACTTTCAACACTTATTTTTTATACAGTTTTTAGTTAGTGCATTGCATCTTTCTTTCTATGTTTCTGTGTGTGTGCTACTACTATAAATGAAATTCCTTCCCAGCATAGGGATTTATGACATTGGTGATAGTCGCCATCCCCTGGCCTATGGAAGGCGGGCTTGGTGTAGTCATAGAATGGGCCCCGAGGACAGGTCGTGAAAAATGGGTATCAGAGGAGTCTGTTTTACCACAGAACTGAAGACTCCGATCATTATTTTCGGTGAAACAATAGTGTTATGAGTATTGTGTGTGGTTTTCAGTACAGGGAGTCCTATGTTGGTGTGGCGATTGACATATCCATACACTAGGACCCTGACCTCTGATTTCCGACTCAGTGCACGAAAACACTGATTGCGTTTGTGTTTCCTTTGAAATGTTTTCTTTGTGATTACTTTGGGTCAGCTCACTAGGTATACTATTTTGACCATGGTGCACCTTTTCCTTATCAGGATGCCACTACGAAGACAGCCAGCTAGGGTTCTTGAGAGAGAGTACACGACGACGGCCCAACGAGTTATGAGGCTCTGGTGCAGGGCCCTCTTACTATGTTGGAACCTTCGAGTGGTGTACCATCAACACCACTACCTATTGGGTTGATGATTCCACTATCCGCACTGGCTGATAGTGCATGTTTACTGAGCGCATTGCATGAGTTCCAATTGTAGTGGCCTTTGAGGTTTCGAGGAGAGATTGATTCCTATGTAGTAGAGGACTAGATGGAGGGGATTAATAGTGTTTTCCTCCTAGTTTAGACACTATTAGAGTAGATGTTGATCTTAGATACTAATAGATTTTAGTGAGTGAACATGAGAATGGTCTGCATAATGATGAAGTTTTGGTAATTGGACTGTTCTCTGAGATGGTACCTTCTGGAAGTGTGCCAACTATATCACTTCCTGTTGGTTAGTAGACACTACCGGTGGTACCGGTAGAGGACACATGTAGGCTTAGTTCCTTTCTTATGTTTCAGCACCAGATATACCTCATGTTCTGAGGTGATCCCGACACACATGCGGATAAGGACTGGCTTGAAGAGGTTTCTGAGAGTTTTCTGGAGCTTATACAGCTTCTGCAGGACGACATGTCGATAGCTGAGTATTCATTGAGGTATATCGATGTTTCCTGATACTTTATGAATATGATTTGATCTTTGATTTAGAGCTTTTACCTCTAAGTGAGGTGTGATTAAGGATATCCAAGCCATCACTTTTTCCCTTATGCATTCCCACTTATGTTAGGGTGCTAGTGAGAACCTTTGTGGTTGAATATTCATTGGCTGAGCGGTTACAACCAATGAATGTTAACAGTTGGAGAGAATGAAACTGGCGTCAGTCTTAGAGAATTGAGTGTGTAACATGTTTTTAGAAGAGGAAGTGTTAAGGACAAATGAATCTTCAAGGAAGAATACGTGGAAGGAGAGGTAGGAGATAAGCATGAGGTGGTGAACATTTCGACATGTTACAACCACCCGCCTTTGTAGTCCCTGCTAGGCTCATGGAACTGGAGGTCAAGGGAATAGAGTAGCTGCATGAAGTCATGGAGAGTGACCCAAGGTCTCTAATAATTATTTGAGGTAAGGCATGTGTCTACTACTAGCTATCGTATCAATAGACATAGGTACGAATCTTTACGTCCTTCCACGAATCTTGTCCCTGACATAGAGTTTCCAGTTAAGCCAGTGACTTGACCCTCACGTCTGGAGTTATGTTCTAGAGGTTAATCAGTAATCACACTTATGATGATGGTGTGATCTTACCCTAGAGGTGAGAGTTTCTGTTGGAACCTCTTGGTGGCAGCGTCGAGGCCTTACGACGTTAAATTTGGTATGGACTGAGCAACCACAATTCATACACAGATTGATGTTATTAGGAAAAAAGGATGTGGTTTATCTACAAAGATGAGATGGGGTTTTCCTTGGATGGGGAAAAGTAAAACCCATATAGTACAAGATGGAATCATGCATAAGGGGGTGTAGTCTATCACTCAGGATTCAGCCAGACTTACCTTTGTGCCGGACTTTTCTAGAGTTACAACACCACTATTAGCTTTGATAAATAAGGGGAAACCATTCGTGTGGTTAGATAGATGCCAATAGAGCTTTTAGTAGATGAGTCATAGATTGAACAGTTCACCCTTCTTGAGGCTACCGGAGGAGGGTATAGGGTACGTAGTTTTCTACGACACATCAGGGCCTAGACTCGGGTGTGTCCTGATGCAGGATCGAGGAGTGATCACCTATGGTTCACGAAAGTTGAGACAACACGAGAAAAACTACTCTACATATGACATGGAGTTAACAGTAGTGGTATTTTCATTGAAGATTTGGAAGAACTATCTTATGGGAGAGAATTTTACAGTATACTCTAACCACCAGAGTCTCTGGTACATCTTCTTGCAGATGGATCTGAACCTGAGACAGTGGTGATGGAACGAGTTTCTCCAAGACTATGACATTGAGACAGTCTATACTCCTGGGAAGTGGAATGTTGTACCAGATGGTCTCAGTAGGAAATCGAGCATTCATCTGCTAGGAGAGGCGATAGAGCAGCTGATCGCATTGCAGATATCCTTTATGGATAGAGATGGAACAACCTTTCTACAGTATCTCATGTTCACTCCTCCACACCATCAGCGAGTCAAGAAGGCACAGTGTGGAGACATTGACTGTGAGACATGACGTGCTCAGATATCCTCAGGGCAAGAACCTAATTGGTTTTCTAAAGGTGGGGAGCATGTCATCATCTTCAGAGGATGTACCATAGTACCAGTTGCATTATAGGAGGATGTGTTGAGGTTTTTCCACACTTCCCCTCTAACGGTACATCCAGGAGTGGCGAAAATGTATCAGGACCTCAGACGACAGCATTGGTGGCCTGGTATGAAGAATTTAGTAGAAGGCTTTGTCTCTCGATTCCTCACTTGACAGTAAGTGAACGCAGGGCACCAATATTCAGTAGGCCTAGTTCAACCCTTAGAGGTTCTAGAGTGGAAGTGGGATGGGATATCCCTGGATTTCGTGATGGGGCTTCCACATACATCTAGAGGACACAGCTCTATCTGGGTGATTGTTGACCGACTCACCAAGTCGGCCCACTTCCTACCAATTAGAGAGCATGGTTCAGTAGAGAGTTTGGGATGCCTCTACATTCAGGAGATAGTATAGCTTCATGGTGTGTGATCAACTATCATCACTGATCGAGATGCTCATTTGAATTACCGGCTACGTAAGGGATGACATATGGATTTTGGAATGCAGCTTCACTTGAGCACCGCTTTCTATCCTCAAACAGATGATCATACTGAGAGGACCATTCAGACTCTTGAGGACATGCTTTGTGCATGTGTCCTCAATTTTGTTCGCAATTAAGAGTGTCACTTACCCTTGGTGGTGTTTCCATACAACAACAGCTACCACTCAACCATCAGGATGGCACCATACGAGAAACTGTATGGACAACCCTACAGATCACCTTTGTGCAGGACAGACCCAGGGGAGTTAGTACTTATTGGACCATAGATGGTTTAGGCTACGACGGAGAAGGTGTAGATCATGAAGGAGTGGATGAAGACTACACAGAGCAGACAGAAGTCTTATACTTATTTGAGATAGAGACCACTGGAGTTTGATGATGGCGACCACGTTTTTCTACGGGTCTCACCTCGACATGGTCTATGGGGATTTGGACGTGGTGGAATGTTATCTCTGAACTTCAGTGGGCCGTTCCATGTCCATAGCAGAGTAGGTTAGGTGTCTTACCACCGGGCCCTTCCACCTCAGTTTCACCGGGTGAATGACGTTCTCCATGTATCTTAGTTGAGGAGATACGTGAACGACCCATCCAACATCATCGACCACAGGGAGCTGGACATTGATGATGGTGCGACATTCACAGAGGTCTCAGTGGAGATCGAGGATTGACAGTAGTGGGTCCTACATGGACAGTTGATTACTCTGGTGCACATTCATTGGCAGCACGGGATCCTCCTAGAGAGCACCTGGGAGTGGAAGGATCAGATGCATGCTCAGTACCACCATTTGTTTCTATAGTGTGTGTTGTAGCTTTACGGGGACATAAATCCCTGAGGTGGGGGTAATGTAAAGACCCAAAAATTTCAATGAAATTTTTTCATAAATTTTATGGAATATTAAGAGTCCTCAGTTTCTGATGGCACCTGATTCTGAGGCCAGGTGTTCCTAGAATCAAATTCTTCAGTTTTGTTTGGGTACATTCAGTAAATGTAGGTTCATTTTTTTCTATCTTTTAAACAGGTGCTCAGAATTGAAATATTAGGGCACCGATTAACTCGCAGAGCCAATATTCTCTTAAGGGGACCTTTACCACAGTTTCATTTTTTTCAGGTGAAAGTTACAATTTGGGGAATCATACTAAATTAAATGAAATTGTTGTGTACACAATTTTATTGTTAAGGGGTAGTTATTTCTTCGAAGGTGGAGTTGGAGGTGGGGACCACAACCCACATAACCTCCCATGGGAGGATATTGTTTGTCGGGCCCACACGGGAACCAAACTCTTCACCTTCTCTTTAAACTCTCTAGAACCCCCTTGAAAGCCCTTATTAAATTTTGAGCCAACCCATTCTTCATTTATTAATGTGGATCATCTCCACCTCCCTCTCCTTAATTGTTCCAACTTAATTAATTAATTAATTGGATCAACTTTTTGAATTGTTTTTAAATTCATGTGAGGATAAAAATAATAACCTAAGCTATTATTTTAGGTTACCACATGTTGTGTTGGTAGAGTTTTGGGATAATTGGAAAGGGAGAGTTCTTCCAACGAAAAATGGCATCCTCTCTCGATGAAGAACGACGATGCCCACGAAGAACGACGTCCTCTCTTGATGAAGAACGAAGATGTCCACGACGAAATCCCTTATTAATTATTATTCCTCCATGTCAATGGATAACACACATCCCACAGGATATGTCACCAATGACAACAACTCTTCCTCCGATGTTTATGGGCTAACACAGTTTTCCGCGATGACCGACCTCTGTGACGCTCCTCTTCCACGACTCGTCGACGTGCAACTCTCTTGTAATCGAGGTGGGGGTTTGTATAATTTAAATTGAATAAATTATACCTTCATTCTTGTTGAATGCAAGTAATCGTCTATGGCCATTTTTTAAAGCCTTACACGGAGGGAGGGGGCCAAACATACACGGCCTGACGACCCTCTGTTGTTTCTCATTCTTATTTGTGATGGAGATGGTGTTGGAAGAGGTGGTTGTGACCAGAGTTGGTGGTGATTGGGGGCGGTGATGACCGAAGGTGGAGGCGACAATAGTGACCGTGTGCCACCCCGTAGAGGACCGTCCTGACGGGTGCCGCGTGGAAGGGAGATTGCGGCCCGCAACAGTGGGCCGCTCGGCCGAAGATGAACCAGCTGGCTAAAGTCCTCCGGGCCGGAAGAACCGTGGTGCCTCTCAGCACCGCGTTGTGGAAGAAACGTGGCCCCCCCTCCACTGGTCACTTCGGTAGGCGAACCGGGCAGCCGCCTGCCGGCAGGGTTGAAGAAGTTGTGCCACCTGCATGTGCCGCTTAGGAGGATAGCGGCCCGCTGTGCAGGCCTCTCACGCTACAGAAGACCGAACGATAGCAGTCGGCTGGGCAGGAGGGGCATCGCTGCTTGGCGTGGTCGTTTCAGAAAACCGGTGGGCCACACCCCCCGCACCACTCGGCCAACTGGCCGAGGCATGACCGGCCACAGGTTGGGACGCCTGCATGTGGGCCGGGCCGTGCCCCGCCGGTCGGACCCGCCAGCCCACTTGGCTTGACTGGCCTTTCCCGTTTTTCTTAAACACGAATATCGTCAATATCGTGCGTCTGAATGACATGACGTCTATGGCACTGGGATCCTCGTGATGAGACAGTCCTTTTGCGATACTCTAAGTGAGTTTATGAATTTTTTTTAAAATTGACAGGTTTGGATCGAGCGTAATTCCAACCGGGCCCCTGGAACGGAAAACCCAATAACTCTCCAACATGGCATCTGATTGACTCACAATCTGTCGCGTTATGATCATTTTGATGATATAGAACTTCGGGATACATCAACTAAGGACTTCATGATAGTTGATGTATCAACAACTTTTCTCGATGAGTGGACCCTCCAAGAATTGAGCATGCTGTGTGCGGGAACCCTAGAGCAGGTTGTGACTGCATCGACTACTATACTGGAATCCTCTGTGGCTTCGACAACGACGACTACTGTACTAGAACCCTTCGTGGGTTCGGCAACGACGACTACTATACTGTTAGCCTCTCTGATTTCGGCAATGATGACTACTGTTATTTTATTCTATGTCGGTCCGACAATATTGACCTCTGTACTTTTATCCTATGTGGGGCCGACAGAGTAGCTGGTCTTGTATCTGGTGTGGGTCCGACAGCTTACCTGGTCTTTTATCATGTGTGGGTCTGAGAGCTTAGATGAATCAGTGACTACATCGAATCATCTCTACCGCTATACGAAAGATATATACCTGTGTGAGATGAGTATTGACTTTCAATCATTTTCATCAATATGATTGACGTTACTTCCTATGTGGACTGGGTTGTGTTTGGGATCGAGAGTAAGAGTCAAACTGAGATTGATAACTTAGGTATATGTATGGGCATATACCTAATTAGTGTTTTTTGATACATCCTGATTGTATCTTACCTTCTATAGTTTATCCTTCGTGGATTATGGGAGACCTTCGGGGGTCTCAGGGTCCATACTAAGTTTCGTTTTACTCACCCCTGCACGGGCTATTCCTGCACCTTGTTGTGTTGAATGCGGACGACAGACAATGTTGATGGAGGCTGTGAGTGAGCTAGGAACGGTCGGTACCCAGAGATGGACCACACGGTGAGATGGTACACAGAGCAGACCGATAGTTTCAGAGTGCTGAGGTTGACATATGTACCTACCCTTCAAGTATAATCCTCAGCGGACGTTCCAGGAGCTTCCGTTTTCAGCTGTTGTGCCTTTTTCAGTTGTAATTGTTTTCCGTTGTACCTGTACTTTACTATTGGGCTTGTATTTCAGGCCCCATTTACATTCAACAGTACTTTTGTATACAGTTTTCACTTAGTTCTTTTCTTCCAGCTTACTATGTTTGTGTGTGTGTGTGTTACTACTATAATGTCAATGCCTTTCCAACATAGGGATTTATGCCATTGGTGCTAGTCATGATCCCATGGCCTATGGAAGGCGGCCTTCGGGTAGTCACGGGACGGGCCCCGAGGACTGGTCGTGACATCATAACCAATGAAATTATAAGGTATTCATAAACATTACATCATATAATATATAATAAACTAGGAAAGGAATCAAGTTTAATAAGAAGTCCCAATGGAATAACATATTGAAAATAAAATGGGTTTCATTAAAATATTTCCAACATAACATAAAAAATTATGATAAAGAGTTGGTATCCATGAATCATGTCACTTTTAAGGCATAGGTAACACCAATTGATATCATCTCATATTTAAAAATAATTTTATAAGATCATTTAAAATATTTATTGAGGAAAACATCATTTCCATTTAACAAAAATGGGTTTAAAATCACTTTTAAAACATTTTTGATAATAACCCTGATAACATATAAAGAAATTTTAGGAAAAATTTTAAATCACATTTTAAAAATAAAATATATTGAAGGGAATTATTTTTTAAAATATCTTTTGAAATATATAATGGATGAATTTATTATCATTTAAATTTATATTTAAAATGTAAAATATGCTCAAAATCATGTTGTAATAAAATTATAATATTGGATCATATAAAAATAGTTTTAAAATATTTTATAAAAAATTATATTTAAAAAATAGATTCTGGATGAAGAGGGATATAAAGTTATATTTTATAGAAAAATATTATAATAATAATAAGTACCAAAGAGTGAAAATAATGTACCATTATATGATGATTTCATGAATAACTATAGGATAAGAAAATATAGGATAATCGCTAAGAGTTAGACAATAATATTTCATCATTGTACACTTAATAACAAACAATCCTAATAAATGATGACATTATGACATAATATATTGAAACTTTGGTATTATTGAATCATAATATCCAAAATAAATAATAAAAAAATTCAATATAAAATATCATTAGTATCATTGAATTCTGGATATTAAATTTCAAAGGATAAGCATAAAAATGTCATGGAATAATATAGGTTTATAACAAAATTTACGTCTCAATGTTAAAAAATTGATGTAAAAATAATATTTTAATTGTCAATATTTTAATTATAGGCCACAAAAAGTGAGATCATAAAATGGACATGAAAACTCCAAAAATTTATTGTATATGAATCATAAAACAAATTCATTGGTAGTATATCACCACACAAAAGAAGCCTGTGGCGAACATAGCATTTTTCTAAAAATCAATATATATAGAGACATAAATACTTTACAATTATTCTTGACATCCAATATACTCATTCAATCATCATTTATAATAAGTATAATTTTTTCTATGAAACAACTATAGGATTATACTTATATATAGTACCATATATTAATTTTATATGAACATTTTATTACTTATTTATTTATAATTCCATGTTAAATAGATGTTTCGAATAATAACTGGTTTATTTTTCATGTTAGTTTTGACTTTTTATTTTATGGTCCTCAAATTGTTTATGGTTTCATAATCTATTGAGTTTCATATATCATATAAATATCATATATATCCAGTATATCTATATTTATCATAATCCATAATTTTTTATTGGAAATGTCATACACCATTCATGGAGATGTAGGCTCTACGTGTTCATAAATGATGATTATATTTTCTTGTCATATTGAAATAAATAAATGTAAACAATATATATATATATATATATATTATCATTATAATATCATGTTTAATTCAGAAATTTGACAATTTTTTTGAATACAATCCTGTATATATTTCATGTAATGAGTGAATAAATCACATCACTTTATGAAGCGATAGTCCTCCATACACCTGAATGATGTTTTCTTATTTTTAAGAAATGGAAATCATATAGGTAAATCGATACACTTCTTTTCCATACATAGAAATTACATAATTTTAATGATAAAAAACAAAGAATCACTACAAAACTAATCTCAAATGGTTTATTATCATAGAACTATTTTCACCATACATAAATTGGACATAAAAAAAAAATATATTCAATTAATTCTTATAAAGATTCTTACAGGGAATTTTTTTCTTGTTCACACAAGTATTCACCTAACGATGTACATAAAAATAAGGACTCATCTAAAATAACAGTAAGAGGATGAAGACAAAGTCATGAAACATGGGTGAGAATAATAATAATCATCATTCTATATGTAGATGACCATAATCACAATAATGAGAGTAAAAATTTTATAATGGAATTGAATTTGGAGATCAATAAAAATGAAACATCACATCATAGTGGTTTTCCACCACATGTATTTTTGGACAATCCTAACATCATGTTCAAAAATATTTCAATTTTTTCATGAGACTCATCACACTACCAAATTAATTGAAGGTCTATATAATTCTGGGTTCATTCATGACATCCTGAAATTTACATGTGCTATATAATTTTGGGCAAACCAATCACATTATAATATTTACATTATCATTCAGGCCACATTGAATGTATATCAATATTGGACATAAAATCACCAATTGAAAGGGATGAGGTTCATTTAATAAATAACACACTGGTAAATAAATTTTGTTGTTCACAAAGAAATATAGAATTACATTCTTGGTATATGAATGATCAATATTTAGTGAATAACAAATAATATTAAGAAAAATATATGTGTTGTTTTTAGAAAGAATAGATCTTTTGAAAAAATCAATACATTCTTCATAAAACTATATTGGAAGAATGTATATCACAGAAAATAAAAAATCGAAGGAAAAATAAATGACATTTAAGAAACATTGGATTAACATCCATACTGAAAAATGAGTGAAAGAGGGAAAACCCAAGGAAAGAGGGATGGATTGGGAAATTCCCTTTTACTTACTTACAGATTATTTATTAAGATTAATATCTTCTATAATTAAATAAATTCATTAATTTAAAAATTCATAAACTATTATACATTAATTTTAATCATTATTGTTCTATTAAATTCATTTATGGGAAATTTTATGAGTTATAGTGTTCAATATCATTATTATTGATTGTTTTTTTCTTGGTTTTCATGTTCGTTTCACTAGTATATAAGTATGGAGGTTTATGTAAATGTAGAGTGATTCTCCAAAATGAAAATTATTTTGTATAAATGAACATAAGGTAGTGTATTTGGTATTATTTCATTTGGTTATATGGTATGAGGATGAATAATTAAAAAATTTAAATTAAAATGATTTAGCATATTTGGTGGATTTTACAACCATTATGACCTTGTATCATTTTATCTAACATCATGATTATATATTAGTTTAAGAACATTATATAACTTGTAAATGTTTTAATAAAATCTTATTTAACCATAATTATGGGTTTATAAATACCCTTGAATTAGGTTTGAAAAATTATAATACATCCTCCATGGTAGCTGTAAATCGACACACCACATATGATATTTAAATTTCTAAAATTACTGACAAAGGAAGAGATATGAAGATGAATTATTCCACTAACAAAATAAATTTTCAGTTTAAAAAATGTACTAGATTTATCATGCCTCTTGGATAGGTGAAGGTGAGAATATTATATGAAAATATAGGAAATTGAAAAGAAATTAAAAGGACTAGTATTTAAATTTTACCTATTGAATTTATCATCCTTGATAATCTCCATCGGGAAATGGGTTTGGTATTTTTATGAGACCAATTTTTCATGGAAATAGGGGAGGTTCATGGGTAGATCATTGGGCAGAACATGGGTTGGGCTAAAATTTTCTAAGGTGTGAGGAGAATAGATGTTGAGGGGTGATATTTATAGGGGATGAGAGGTGTGTTTTCTCATTAATTTATTTAGTAGTTTATTATTTTGGATTGAGAATATGAATAGTTTGAGAATAATTTGAAATTAAATTAAAATAATGATTTAGTGTTCTATATTTTTGGCTACAATTTTCCTTACATCATCTATAACAGAATGATTCATGTATTTTATTTTACCAAATATTATTTTATGTTACAATTCAATAAAAATTAATGAATTTTTATAAAATATCATAAGTTCAGGCATAACATTTTTTACAAGAATAATTCAATATTGAACTCCATTTTATAACAATAATTTTATAAATATGGTAAATGTAGTTTTTAATTAAAATCATCACATACTTGGAAAATACTAATTTTAAAATTATAACTGAACTTATAACACATTGAAAATTTACAATCACATAAAATTAAATTATATATATTGTAAAATAAAGTGTTCATTTATAAATATATTTTATTACAATATATTTTTCTTTAAATCATTATATTAATTATAAAAATGTAATTAAATATGTATGACTTTCAAATGATTAGTTAGGGATGTTGATCAGTCGGGGGTGAAGGTTCCGGGCACAGAAGAAGAGCGTGGGTGGATGTTCCCACTTGGCTTTTTGTCGTTAGAAATGATCAATCTGGGAGCAATACGACGTTAAACGACAGTCTCCACGGATCGAATCACAGGAAACAAAAAAGAAGAAGGTTTGTCCCAGAACCACAAATAAGGATCGTTATAGGTCCATTATAATTAATTTAATTAATTATAAAGAAATTCCTTTTGGATGTTCTTTCATCGCTGATGTTCTTGATCACATTGTCGATGTGATCCATCGTTGCGTCACAGAAGCCAAGTGTAGACTCCCTCTAGCGGTGATCCACACGTGTACCATGTATCTTTGGACGTCGCCAAAGGATTCTCTGGGTGCTAGTGTGGAGGAGCCTTTACTTGCGTTGCCCACCTTAGATCATCTTGATCTGATGAAAGAGGGTCTCTCTAGGTCTTGAGAGTGTTCTTGGAGGAATAGGTTTTTTTGGCCATGAAATAATTCTCCAGAGATGTTGTGCACAACGATTCTCTTGTGTGTTAGAAAAGATTTGGGGTTGTGATGATATTTATATTCAGGTTTGAGGTTGTAGAGTTATGACAATAAATTAACATGTTATGCATTTTATTTATTTCATTGACTCTCATTTAAAACCCCCATGTCGAATAATTAATTCCTTGACATGCACCCACGTTGATTATATTAAATATCATTTAAAACAATATTATATCCGCAAAATTCTGAATGGAAAAACTACATGGCATGTATTAATAAATAAATGGTGTGTACTCGTTTTTCATTGAAAACTACACGGCGTGTACATTCAATGTACATGGCATGTATATATAGTTTTCATTTATTTATTTCCTTTCCATAAAGAAAATTACACAACATGTATTTATTAATACACGGTGTGTACTTGGTTTCCATGAAAAACTACACGGTGTGTAATCTTTAATACATTGTGTGTATATCATGTTTTTTATTTCCTTCTTACTCCATCATTAAAATGATTTAGGCTCCCTTGAATAATTGTTAAACCACATACGGGAGTTATCATTATTATACTTGAGATACTTGAATACAGTTAGTGTGTGACCCTCTAGACCTCTTTCTCGTTGTCATTAGGCGAGCTTTCCTAAAGTCCAAGATTACTGTCTAGCAACGAGTCAAGGAACCCAAGAGAATGAAGTTGACGCCGCATTGAAGTATCACCACATATGAACACTTACTCTGTAATTTAATCCCTTTGTCTCGATATCTCATCAAGTAGGTTTCATGGCAATGCCATAAACCTATATTGTTGATCCGTCATTCTTTGACTACATGAAATAAACTCGTCATTCTCACCATGGCCATGGAATTTAATATGACAATTCTATTTCAATCAAAGTGCCGAGATATAAACCTCTATTAATGGAAGGGGAAAATCATTCATTGACTTATCCATTAACAACATGTCACTCGTGATGCACCCAACGTACCCTACTTCCCTCCAACTGTCTACGTGACGGTTTTCATAAGTAAATCTAATTGCGCGAGTCATTACATGAGTTAATGAGAATCTTCCAGTCTAAGGACCATTACACACGCTCGTAGATAGTAATGTCTGATGACACCAATACATACAGAATTGCTAATAGTGGGTCTGTTCTCATAATCTCCCATCTTTGAGATTACCAAGTGCGAACTCCATGAGTGAGAGTCTCATTTTCTTAGGAGTACTCTCACTTGACGGTCTGTATACTATGTGTCCAATCATAGTATGTCATCCAACCGTATAACTTTATTTAAGAATATTGTTATAGAATTTCAAGGTTCTCATTATAGCGGTGATCTTCCATGACTTTATCAATGCAGCAAATATTCCAGGACATTATTATATTATAGTCATGGAGAACAATGAACAATATATAATAAGTGAACATTCAGGTAATCAAAGTACAAAATAGTTTGTTCTCAGGACACCAACCCTTACAAATTCCCACTTGGACTAGAGCCAACATCCTATGACTTTTAGTCTTCTATACCTCACATGATGATCATGTATCTGCTGAGTCAAGGCTTTAATCAAGGGGTCCAACATGTTGTCTTCTGTGGAAACACTGCTAACTACAACTTCACCTCTCTGAGAAAAATCCCTCAAGAGATGATACCTCTGAAGTATGTGCTTTGTTTGTTGATGTGACCTTGGCTCTTTAGAAAGTTCCGCCACTGCAGTATTATCACAATAGAGTGTGATAGGATCACTAATGCTTGGTACTACATCCAGCTCTTGGATGAAGCTTCGCATCCATACTACTTATTTAGCAGCCTCAAAAGCTGCGATATACTAAGACTCCACTGTAGAATCTTCCACCACACTTTGCTTTGAGCTCTTCCAGCTCAATGTACCTCCATTCAAACTAATGATGTATCCAGTCTGTGACTTCATGTCATCTTGACCAGTCTGGAAACTAGAATCTACATGTCCTCTGATGACTAGTTCCTCATCTCCTCCATAAACCAAGAACATATCCTTTGTACGCCTCAGATACTTAAGGATAGTCTTGACTACAATCCAATGGTGGTCTCCTGGATCATCTTGATATCTGCCTACCACACTTAATGCGTAAGCAACATCTAGCCTCATACATAACATAACATACATGACTGACCCAATCACGGATGCATAAGGGATCCTTTCAATTCTCTTTCATTCCTCATGTGTCTGAGGACACATTTTCATAAAAAGATGAATGCCATGTGACACTGGAAAAAATCCTCTATTGTACCATCCAATACTCAATCTCTTATGTACCTTATCAATGTATGTACTTTGACTTAAGCCCAGCATTCTCTTGGATCTATCACGATGGATCTTGATCCCAAGAATATATGTTGCCTCTCCCAAGTCTTTCATGGAGAATCATTTATGCAACCATGCCTTAAATAACTGTAAGACAAGTACTTTGTTTCCAATTAGTAATATATCACCAACATATACTATTAGAAAAATGACTGCACTCCCATTAATCCTCTTGTAAACACAAGGCTTATATTCATTCATAAAAATTCCAAATTCTGTTATAGCTTCATCAAAATGAAGGATCCATGACCTTGATTCTTGCTTTAATCCATAAATGTATTTCTGCAACTTGCATACCTCGTTGGCATCCTTTCGAGTCACAAACCCTTCAGGTTGTGTCATGTAGACATCTTCATGGAGGTTTCCATTAAGGAATACTGTTT
The DNA here is from genome assembly GCA_963277665.1 of Viscum album. NCBI lineage: Eukaryota > Viridiplantae > Streptophyta > Magnoliopsida > Santalales > Viscaceae > Viscum > Viscum album. The sequence continues at coordinate 883,814,547 of OY728139.1, read as the reverse complement.
TGACATCCATTTTCCAAATTTCAAAGTCATGGTAAGCTGCAATGGCCAATAGGATTCTGATGGATTTCAGCATTGAAACCGGTAAAAAAGTTTCATCATAGTCAATTCCTTGACGTTGTCTAAAACCGTTTGCAACCAGTCGTGCCATATAGTTGCTGACTTTCCCTTCCATGTCCAGTTTCTTCATGAATACCAATTTATTACCAATAGGCTTTATATCAACTAGAGGATCTACCAAAATCCAGACTTGGTTTTGGTACATGGAATCCATTTCAGAATTCATGGCTTCATTCCACTTGGCAACGTCTGTGCCTTCAACTGCTTCCCTGTAGTTAAGAGGATCATTATTGTCAACCAATAATGAGTCACCATCCTCGGTGACAAGAAAACCGTATCTTTCTATTTACCTCACCTCTCTCATACTCCTACGCAGTTCGTGTATCTCAGGAACAGATTGTTCTTCCACGAGGCATTGTGTAATCTGTTCTTGTACCCACTCTTGTGTATCTTGATCCTCGACTTCATTGAAGTCTATCTCTCTCCCACTATCTCTTTTGGAGATGTGCTCCCTCTCATGGAATATGGCATGTCTTTCCACTGTAACCTTCTTTTTATGAGGGGTTATATAGGTAATATCCCCTTCTTTCTTTAGGATATCTTATAAAGATTCATTTTGTGCCTCGGGGTGAAAGTTTGTTACTTGAAGAGGCCTTAACAAATGCTTCGATACCCCACAAATTTAAATTCTATAACATGGCTTTTCATCCACTCCATAACTCGTATGGAATACCATTTATCGATTTAGTTGGTACATAGATTAGTATGTACACTACTGTTTGTAATGCATATCCCCAAAAGGATAATGGAAGACTCACATGACTCATCAATGATTTCACCATTTCCAATAGGGTTCGGTTCCTCCTTTCGCTTACACCGTTCCACTGTGGCATGTAAGGAGGAGTGAGTTGGGATAGAATCCCAAACTCCCATAAGAAATCAATGAAGTCCTGTTTAATATATTCTCCTCCTCTATCTAAGTGGAGTTTCTTAGTCTTCTTACCACGATGGTTCTCAAATTCATTCATGTATTCTTTGAACCAATCAAAAGAATCTGACTTATACCTCATTAAGTAGATATATCCATATCTACTAAAATCCTCCGTAAAAATTATGATGTATTAGAACCCACCCCTTACCTAAACTAGAAATGGCCCACACACATCTGTGTGAACTAATTCTAGAAGCTCTTTAGCTCTTTCACCTTTCCCACTAAATGGGGCTTTGGCCATTTTTCCTTGTAGACACGCATGACATAAACCAAGTGGTTTTAGTTCGAAATAATCTAAATACCCATTTTGATGTAATTTTTTCAAACGTTTCTCATTGACATGATCTAGCCGGTGATTCCAAATTTGGGTGTGGTATGAGTCATGTGAATTAACTTTGTCATCGATTTCCATTACTTGGTTTGTGTAGTCTAACACATAATGGTCGTTATATAAATATTCCATACAAAACAAATGCTATCTTTATAAAAGTAGCAACATTCATTTCCAAATATGAATATGAATCCATCAGTATCTAATCTGGATACTGAAATAATGTTTTTAGTAATAGAAGGCACATAAAAACAACCCTTTAACACCAAGATAATCCCAGTATGTAATGTGAGGTGGTAGTCTCTGATAGCTACAGCAGCGCGTCTGGCTCCGTTGGCTTCTCGTAGATCCAACTCAGCTCGGTCAATCTTTCAGAATCTACTTGGATCCTGTATTTGGGTACAGAAGTGAGCACCACAAGTAGTATTTAATACCCAATTAGCAGAAACAGACAGATTTCCTTCGATAACAAATGCACAGAAGCTTCCCCTTTCATCCTTGGTTGGGTGCAGTTTTTATTCCAGTGGCCCTTCTTTCCACATGCGAAACAAACAGAATCTCATTCCTTGTCCTCCCCTTTGATCTTCCATTTCTTGGAAGGCCTTGAAGAAGATTTGGGATTAAAGCTCCTCACAATCCCTTTCCTTTTATTGAACATAAGGACAGAATGATTTTCATGTTTCATGTCATTGTCCACTTCGTGAATAAGGATAATAAGATCAGATAGAGACTTCTCAATGTTGTTCATGTTGAAATTAACAACAAAGTTTGAGAAGCTCTAGGGGAGTTATGCAAGAATGGGATCGGCACCCAGTTAATTGGGGAGTTTAAACCCTATAACCTCCAAGCACTCAATATAACCAATGAGATTGACTACATGAGGCCCAGATGGGGCACCCTCTCAAAGCTTTCTCTATAATAGAGCCTTGGAGTTCTCAATCCTTTCATGTCTTTCTCTCTCCTGGTATAAACCACAGAGGTGATCAAGAATGCTATAGGAATCCTTGTTTTCATGAGACTTCATGAGATCACTAGACATCGATGATAGCATCAAACATTGAATGTCGAGAGCATCGTTCAAATGTTGATCATAGACAAGGAAATATTCATCACTCACCCGTGGGGTAGTAGAATCAGGAAGTGGGGACTCCAGCACGTCAAACATTCATTTATTGCATAGGATAACTCGAAGGCGCCTAAACCATTCCTGAAAGTTATTGTCGGTGAGGATATTGTCTTTATCCAGTATTGATGGCAGAGAAAATGTTGTTGATGAGTTTTTCATCTTGATTCTAAAATATAAAAGAGTATATTTATTAGTACTTTCATGATAACAATATATGATAAATAATGAATTAATTAATTAATTCTCCCACTATTTTATCAAGTCCCAATGGCCCTCACCATTGAACTCGGAATGTCCAGTTTCTTTGAAATTCTAGTGGCAAGGATCCATATTCCCCATCGCATAACCCCAACAAGGGTTGGTCAAGCTATTTGAAGGTATTTAGGTAGGCAGGTCTTTTCCAACTGTGAACTTACAGTTCCTTGATCTCTTGATTGGATTCACCAATCCGGAAATCCTGGCTTGGATTTCCTCAACTCTTGCCTCCAATATTACACCAAATCTAGCAATGGCTACTTCACTTGATGTAATATGGTTAAGTCAACCTGAAACCTTTCATAAGGGCTTCATATATATAAGTAATTGTCCCAACAAGGGTTGGTCAAACACATAGTTTTATTGAGTCTTTCCCTTAATCAGGTAACAGAAGGCTTGGTCTGACATAATATGGAATTGATGGATTTTAGTCCTTTATACATAGTTTTCTCATTATAACATGCTTGTTAATATTAAGTGATGCTTTCTTAAGTGATTAACCATGTTCTCATAATGTTTACATGTAGTCCAATTTTTATTTTATTCCATATTTGCATGCTTGTTCATTTTATTAATTATGTGATCGTGACAACACATACATAATAAATAATCCATGCAATCAGACAGAAATAAAATAAGATGGCATGATCATGAGCTTCTATTTGGTTATCTTATCTAGAGGTTTTGATAAGCTAATCTTGACCTAGGGAAAACACCTTGAACTTGATGGTTCGTGTTTTGCAGCTCCCACCTATCCACCTTTGTATCTTCTTGTGTCAGTTTCGCCTTGGCTTCAGGATTGGAACCGCCTCCTCTAGCTTAGGAGATCCTCCATTACATGGGTTTACATTAAAGAAACGATGGGCATGCTGGCCCTACATTTTATTGGAAGAAGTCTTGTAGGACAAACAATTTAAATTAAATAAATTTAAATGAAACCGTACACATACAAAGGGTCTTTGTTCTAGCTCATGATCATCCATAACATGCAACGACATTTACGCATATTTAGAATTCAAATTCTTTTAACCGTTCTTTTATTTAAGATACGTCATGCTTGAATTTAATTAATTAGGATCTTATAATTAATTAATTCATTGTCTTAAATTCTTTCTGAATTTACTTTAGATTCTTCTGATCCATATTTCTTGTACGGGTCTTTGTACATTGGAGGAAACTTAGTGAAATTCTTTTTCTAGAAAGTACACGGCGTGTAATTTATAATTACACGGTGTGTATTTCTTTTCACCCTTTATCCAAAGTACACGCCGGGGGCTTTGGTGGGTTCTCTTTACATTGTAAATTTTGGAGTACATGGCATGTAGATAAATCATACATAGCATGTACTTCCTTGTTAAGCGGTATCCATCCTGGCGATCCCGTGTACGCGGCACGTGGCTTATCCTTGTACACGGTTTCACCTGGGCCGAAACGGACTACACGGCGTGTTGCTCCAACATACACGCCATGTATTCTGATTTCCACATGACGATCAATTCTGGTCAACACGGCATGATTAATACTTAGGAATATTCAATTAACACAGTGTGGTTTGGAGGACCAGTGCCGGTTCATTGAACCTAAGTACACGGCGTGTTGTTTTAATTACACGTCGTGTAATCCCGTGTTGTACAGTCAGAAAGAGCGGCTTCTCCAGATGAGTTCATCATTTTTATTTTAATCAAAATTAAAATTAAAAGGTCATATATGTGATGTGAATCGAGAAACGAAGGAGGAAGAACATATCTCATTTATTCAGATTTATAGAATGATTTATTTCGAATTGAATCAAATATAAATGCGTAAATTATCAACGAAAAATAAATATCTATAATCAACATTGTAACTGCGATTTGATACCATTTGAAGGTTCCGAGCATAGAAAAAGTGTGTGGGTGGATGTTCCCACTTGACTTTTTTCATTAGCAATAATCAACCCAGGATCAATACGATGATAAACGCCAGTCTCCACGTATCGAATCACAGAAAAAGACAAAGAAGAAGGTTCGTCCCAGAAACACAAACAAGGATCATTACAGGTTGATTATAAATAATTTAATTAATTATAAAGAAATTCCTTTTGGGTGTTCTTTCTTCATTGATGTTCTTGATCACGTTGTCGATGTGATCTGTCGTTGCATCGTAGAAGCCAAGTGTAGACTCCCTCTAGCAGTGATCCACACCTGTACCTCATATCTCTGGATGTCGCCAAAGGATTCTCTAGGTGCTAGCTTGGAGAAGTCTTTTCTTGTGTTGTCTACATTAGATCATCTTGATCCTATTGAAGAGGTTCTCTCTTGGTCTTGAGAGCATTCCTGGAGGAAGAGATTCTTTCAGCATTGAAAGAATTCTCCAGAGATGTTGTGCACAACGATTCTCTTGTGTGTTACAAAAGAGTTGGGGTAGTGAGGATAATTATAATCAGGTTTGAGGTTGTATAGTTATTATAATAAATAAATGCATTACGCATTTTATTTAGTTCGATGACTATCATTTAAAACCCCCATGTTGAATAATTAATTCCTTGACATGCACCCACTCTGATTATAATAAATATCATTTAAAACAATATTATATCCTCAAAATCCCGACTAGAAAAACTACATGGTGTGTATTAAAAAATACAAGGCGTGTACTTGTTTTTCATTGAAAACTACACGGTGTGTACATTCAATGTACACGTCATGTATATATTGTTTTCATTTATTTATTACCTTTCCATAAAGAAAACTACACAGCGTGTTTTTATTAATACACAGTGTGTACTTGTTTTCCATGAAAAACTACACTGCGTGTAATCTTTAATACATGGCGTGTATATCTTGTTTTTTATTTACTTCCTCCTTCATCATTAAAATGATTTAGGCTTCCTTGAAAAATTATTAAAGCACATACAGGATTAATCTTTATTCTACTTGATATACTTGAATACACTTAGTGTGTGACCCTCTAGGCCTCTTTCTCGTTGGCATTAGGCGAGCTTGCCTAAAGTCCAAGATTACTATCTAGCAATGGGTCAAGGCACCCAAGGGAAAGAAGTTGATGCTGCATTGACGTATCACCACATACGAACAGTTACTTTGTAATTTAATCCCTTTGTCTCGATATCTCATCAAGAAGGTTTCATGGAAGTGTCATAAACCTATATGCTTGATTCGTCATTCTTTGAATACCTGAAATAAACTCGTTGTTCACACCATGACCATGGAATTTAATGTGACAGTTCTATTTCAATCAAAGGGATAAGATATCAACTACCATAAATGGAAGGGAAAAATCCTTCCTTGACTTATCCATTAACAACATGTCACTCGTGACACACCCAATGTACCATACCTTCCACCAACTATCTCATGAATGTTTTCATCAGAAAATCTAAGTGTGTGAGTCATGACATGACTTAATGATAATCACCTAGTCTAAGAACCATTACAGATGATCGTAGACTGAAATGTATGATAACACCAAGACATGCGGAATTGCTAATGGCGGGTCTGTTCTCATAATCCCCCTTCATGGAGATTACCAAGTGTTTACTCCATGAGAGAGAGTCTTTTTTTCTTACGAGTACTCTCATATGATGGTCTCTATACTATGTGTCCTATCATAGTATGTCATCCAACTGTAGAACTTTATTGAAGAATATTGTTATAGAATATCAAGGTTCTCATCATTGTGGGGATCTTCCATGACCTTATCAATGCAACAAATATTCTAGGACATTATTATATTATATTCATGCAGAACAATGAACAATATATAATAAGTGAACATTCATGTAATCAAAGTACAAAACAATTGGTTCTCAGGACACCAACCCTTACAGGGGGAGACACCATTCGACACGAAATGGCCTCTAGGGTTTCACTGCTTCTTCTCGCCGCCCTGATCCACGATGGCCGAGGATTTCTTGATGTCACGGAGGTTCGACTCCCACAAGCATACTATGACTAAAATAGCGAGATCTAAGATTCGGGGATGTGAAAATCATGAGAAGAAATCCATTGAGGTTAGTGACTACAGTCGATCCTTTTCACAGTTTAATGGTGTGTGTGTAGGAATTCATAGGTGGGGATCAGTTTCTCATGTGAGAGTAGATCCATTTGTGATTTAGGAAATATTGGAGTTGGGAAAGCACTCAATTATTTCTCATCTCTTCCTTCCCAAAGGTGAAAAACCTTGGAGGATGGAGTCTCTCACGTAATGACTATCAGGTATCTTGGGATTTGACTCCTGGAAATGTGTCTCTCTGGGTAATGGGTTTATCCATATTATCTTCCCCTCGGAGGACCTCAAAATTCTCTCATGGGGGGTTAGATCACTATCGCTTAAGCCTGGTGCTTTTCACATCCGAGAATGGGATAGGATATTTTGCCCTTCTGATGTTGGTAACTCCTCTGCTCAAATATGGATTAAAATCATTAGGTTAAACTGGATTTTGTGGCATCCCCGTATACTTTATGACATTACTTTAGCGATTGGTATCCCAATTAAAATTGGCCAGAAAACTGAAATTCCCAGGTTTGGCCATTATGCTAGATATCTAGTTGAGATAGGCCACAGTTATACTTTGGTAGATAAATTTTTTTGGCCTATGATGAAGAATAACTAGAATTGGGAGTTGAATTTTAAGGTCTACCATGATTCTGCTCCGATTTCAGGATTATTGGACATGACAAATCTAATTGATGGAGGTCCATGGTTTGTAAGCACTACTCTCAATAAGGACATGATCCTAAATTATTACCTATAATAGGAATGTAAAAAGCTGGGAAAGATGATTCTGTTAAAAAAATATCTTTCCTATGCAGGGTAAGGAATCTATAGTTCTGTTGCTTGATCATTGTTCTGAATTTCATGGTAAAGGGAGAAAAAACAGGGCTGACATGGATGAAGTGGGATCAGACCCCTCAGTTCTGCTGACCACTGTGTCTGTCCAAGATGGTTATGTTGCTAAGAATGAACCTATTTATTATTCTCAGGCTATCACAGGTGCCCATGGATTTAAATATGATGCAACTTCCACTCCAGGGCATATTGTGAATGCTTGCTCTAAACAATCAGAGCAGTTCACTACCCCTTTTAATGCTCCAACAATTTATGACATGGCTATGCTCAATGGGAATTCCATTCTTGCATCTCATGGTCTAAAACAAGAAGCCAGTGTAGAGGTTTGTCCGCCTAAAATTGCAAAAAGATCTATGTTAGACATGATCAATGCTTCTTCAACAACTCCTGAAACAAAGCAGGTGACCAGTGTGGAGGCTTCTCTTGCAAACCCATGGTGTTACTAATTGGCTGAGACAAATTCCATTTTCCAGATGGCTATTGGAAAACATGTGATTTCTCCTTTGGGTTGGATTAATTCTCACACTCCACCTTAATTGTGTAGGTCATTGCACCCAAAAAACATCATGAAATGTATCATATGGTAGTGGTTAGTAATACTTACTAGGCAGCTAATCCTAAGGAAACAAAAGGTGACTCAGGGAAACAGGCTATAACCCGCAACCAAAAGAAACATGCTAAAATAATTGAAGAAGAGAAGAAGAAAGAGGTGGCACAAGATGACAGTTCAGATGAAGATCCGGAATCTCTACTTCACAAAGTGCAAGAATTAGAACACCGATACCGTGGAGGGATAGGACAGAGGGGACGCGGGCGCATTGATGTCAAACTATGGAATGTGTTGTGGGACAAAGAATGTTTCATCGCTGATAAAATTATAAATAATATTATCCATCCAGAAAGAGGCATTTGAAATGATTATCCTTTGAATATGGGTTTACTTGATACTCCCCTACTTGGGTTTTTTATATGATAATTGGGGACTCATCCCCAACCATTAAAAAATGTATGAATTTCAAATATACAAACACTAAAATTGTAATATTTAAAATATTTATATACCTATACTATGATATAATTATATCATATTATCATTTATTCTATTGCTAAATTTTTTTATACTTTTATATATGATATTACCATTCCATTTTCTAGTTTACTATTCCTAAGGGTCACAATACTATTCCAAAGTTCCTGTTAAATTCCATTGGGTTATACTCCTTTATTTTTATAGAGAACTACTATTTTATTCATTATTCATTTAAAAGTATTTTTATATTGTTATCTAATTGATTTTTTGTGATTTATACTATATAACATAATTATAAGAATGTAATTTCAATTGATAAAATTTTGTGTCATTAAATTCTTCCCCTTATAAAATTTTACATTCAAAATATCATTTATCATATAATAGTAACAAAAATGTGAGAGTACTTCTCCTTATTCACTTCCTTTGGTTCAAATGTTGACTCTTGATACATATGATTCTTCCATAATACTTTGATCGGGGTGAGTAGTCTTTTTGTGTAGAAAATATTCTCTATGATCCAATATATTCACTAGTATATCGAAGTATGATAACTGATTTTAGAACAATATGACCTCTGGAATTAGTACATGTGAGGGATGTTGTATGTACCTCCTCAAGAGAGATACATGGAATGCATCATGTTCATGAGACTTGGTTAGTGGATGTTCCAGTCGATAGGACTTAAGTATGACATTATCAATAATCTCAAAGGGATCAATTTACCTGGGAGTCATATTTACATTCTCCCCAAATCTCATGATCTTTTTCCATGGAGATATAGGGAGGAATACCATCTCTCTAAACATAAAATCTTGGTATCATTGATGATTTTCTACTTAAATCATCTATCAACTTTGGGCTTCCCAGATACAATTATTTTTTTGAACTTTTACACCATTTCATCAACCATTTCAGGTCATAGTAGCACACGTTCACTGACATCATCCCAACTCAATGGTGCTATGAATATTTATTCCTAATGTTCATCATATGGATCTATTTGGATGCTTGAGTTGAAAATATTGTTGTAATATAACTCATACAAAGAGAGATGTTGGTCTCATCATCCTTTTAATTGCATATAAAATTTTCTCAAAATATATTTTATTATCTGAATGGTCTGTTCAGATTAGTCATTAGTTAGAGGAAGATGAGCTGTATTGAAGTTTATCTCATAGTATTGAGTATGTTGGCTACTTTTCTGGAAAGTCAAAGTGATTCTTGGAGCATTATTTGATACAATTGATATTGGTAATTCCTTCATACTTACTAATTCACTAATGTGCATATGTAAAAGTTGTTATAGTGACAATTCCTCTTGGATTAGGATAATGTGTGTTGTCATTGTAAGGAATTCCACAACAACTCATAAATAATTATTTCTTCTAGTTCTCATAAGAAGTCCAATGACAAATTCCTTAGTGATTTTTTCATTTTTACAATATTTTATGGGTAAAGCTTTCATCAACACCTTATAAATTTATGTTCAGCCTTCACTAGATGAAATATAACACACTTTTTTGTAAATAGTGATCTTTTTCTTCATATTGTACCACAAATTGTTCTATCATAGATATTAATACATATTTATACTCCCTAGGGAGAATAGAGAAGGTTAATCTATGTCATTAATTCAGAAGAACCTTCTTGATTTGTGGCTTACATGATATACATATTCTTGAACCAAATCATACAACTCCTTAAATATCAATTTTAAACTCTCTAGATTTCCCCTTTCTCATAGCTTCCACCTTCTTTTGAATTTCAAAAATATTTGAGAAGGCATTATTTTCTCCATGAGGGATTGTTGAGAAATCATTTGAGAAAGCATTTTTTATGTTCCTTAAATTATAATTTACATGTGCATCCTTTTCAAATCTATTATGATTGAATCATTTTAAACTATCATCATTGATAATGATGCAAGATCTATTCTACCTAGAGAATTCTCCATCTTTTTTCATTACCAGTATGGTAGTGGATTGAGAAATCATAATCCATTATGAGATCTGACCATATTTACTTGAACATATTAAGATCATTTCGTGTGAATATATATTTTTGGTTATTATAATCAGTATATATTTCACACTTCTGCCCGTAGGGATAATTCCACCAGATTTTCAATTCAAGGATTACAACTTCCAAATCGAGATCATTTATAGGATATTTTTTATCCTGATTTTTCAAATTCCTTAACACGTAGCATACCACAATATCATTTTTCATAATTAATTTTCCTAATCCATATTTTAAGTATCTTTATATACAACAAATAGTTCCCACATTTCTAATGTGTGAGTCCTGGAGTAGTGATAATCCTCTTTTTTAATTCTATAATGTATTCTTTGCATTTATTGGAAAACAATTTGTATTCCATATGATTAATCTTAGTTAGTGGGTTAGAAAATAATGATTACTTCACCACAAATCACTAGTAATATCATGTTAGTCCATGGAAATTTTTTATATCTGTTAATGATGTTGTCCTGGGATAATATTTGATTGCCTCTATCTTGGAAGGGCCCACTGATATTCCCTGGATATTGATAACATGCCTGAGAAATTAAAATTCCTCCATCTATAACTCACATTTACTATAATTCTCAATAATTTTAAAACATAGATAGGCCCTCAACAAAGTATTGAAACTCTCCTCATCTTATTCCATTATCTTTAGTATATTATAATATCATAATTAATGACAACCAAAAAATTGATGAGGTAATCTCTACTGACTCTATTCATTATGTCAATGAATATTTTTAGAGAATTAGTGAGTCTAAATAGAATAACTATGAACTCATAATTTCAATAAATTATCGAAAATGAATCATTTGAAATATCTTTCCTCCACACCATTAATTGGTGATATCCCAACTGAAGGTCCACCCTATAGAAATGATTTTTCCCATATATTAGACAAAATGATTCATTTATCCATGGAGTGGGATACTTTTTATATATCATGATTTTGTTGAGATCATGATAATATATTCAAAGGAACATTGAACCACCTTACTTCATAAAAAATTGGACTGTTTCACTCTATGGCAAGGCACATGAGAATATAAAACCCTTTTACATATTCTCTTATAACTACTTCTTCATTTCTTTCAACTCAATGGGGGCCATTCTATAAGTTTTTTTTATGTAAGTAGTGTTCCAAGAATATGATCAATTGAAAACTCAACCACTCTCTTAGGAGGAAGAACAAAAAATTATAAGGGGAACACATCAATGTAGTCACTCGTAATGGTAATGTCTTCAATATGGATTCAATCCTTTTTATCAATCATTTGATTATGATATTCTTTCTAATAAGGCAATAATATCCACACATGAGATGATAGATTCAAAGACGATTTATCCTCCTCCTTACACATATATAGATTTGAAGGATCCTTCCTGATGTGATGACTGATAACCCTTTCATGAAAATTGATATTGAATTGGTATAAAGAATTTCAGTCTATTCCTAAATAACATCAAACTCCACAAAGGGATTTAAGACAAGATTCACTGGGAGGTTCAATCCAAAAACATTATCTAGGGAGAGGTTATATACTGTTGATGCAATAATTTCACCCATTTTAATTTATCATAGAAAAGTCATCCTCCATATTTTGATGTGGTTTATGAATAGTTCCACTAAAAATACAAGATATGAAATAATTCATATAACCAAAATAAAATAGTACATTAATTATTTTTGAATGAATAACCATCATTCCTATCACCACAAAAGTGTTGGGATCAACATCAATAGTATTTATGGGAATAATACTTTCCTTCCACCTTTGAATTTGGTGGCTGATGATGCAGATTACCCATGAGGACTCGGGGTTGAGTGAACCTACTTACATAGTTCCCTTACCCCCAAAAATTGTAGCATTGAATCATATGTGGTGCTCTACCTTACACCACCACATTTTCCTTCTTCCTCGTACCTTTTAGACATTCAGGAGCTTGGTGACCTTCTCCCACACACATATAGAATTTACCAACTCTTTTTATGCAGTTCCCATGATGATTCTTACATCATATTTGACAGGTGGGTGGTTGAGTTTTCATTCAACCTTTTTCATTCGAACTTCCATATTGAAAATTCACTTTTATTTTCTTATCACCATAGACATGGGACCATTCATTAAATTTCATTGAGTTTACCCATTGTTTCACAACTACTGGATCATAATATCTACTAGATGATGGTGGTCATTGCCACACAAAATACTCGATATCTTGTTTGTCCCACATATGTAAAGGATGGTGTTCCACATTATTCAGATAATTGTTCTTAGCATGAAAAAGACGTGTAAGAATCACCCTAAAATTTTGAACTCCACTTCCCAAGGCATTGTGGATAACTACCAAAGATATGGGTAAGGGATACACCAGATTTTAGCAAAGATTGCTAAAAGAGCAGATCAATCTACAATCTTATAATGGCCCAGACCTTTCCGGACCATTCCTTTGTCCAAAAGAGGGTCTTGAATTGTAATAGAGGTTAAAATGGACTTTTCCCACACTTTTCAGAATTTCGAAACTACACGCCGTGTAGTGTGAGTAAGTTCCATGTACCCCCTCACCAGGTGTACACCGTGTTGAAGGCCGTGTCATTACCGTGTGAAATAAATGAGTACACACCGTGTAGCCAATACTATACACCGTGTAGTCCCTCGTCGCGTATGCGTTACCTTCAAACCGTGTGTTGACCAGTCAATGGTTGTGTGTCGTGTTAGAGCCATGTCTTTACCGTGTGAAATAAATGAGTACATGTCATGTAGCCAATACTACACGATGTGTATTCCCTCCCCGCATATGTGTTACCTTCGAACCGTGTGTTGACCAGTCAACAGTCATGTGCCGCGTTGAAGGCCATGTTGGAAGCCGCGTGGTGACCGTGTGAAATGGGCGAGTACACGCCGTGTACCGTAAAGCACACGTTGTGTACTTTTGTTTTTGAAGCCTATAAAAGGAGGGGTCCCCTCCTCCTTTTCAAATCACTCCTCTCCTCTCCATTCCTTTGAGCAGAGCTCTCCCAAGAGACTCGAAGGCTCCTTTTCTTCCTTAACTTCTTCTTCCGAGCTCCAATTCACGATCCGTCAGCGGCCACGAGATTGTAATGAAGAGGTGAAACTTCTGAGCCTAGATCTGTTGTCTTTACCCCTTATTTTCCTTTCCAAAATCCACCCAAGGAGGTTTTTCCGGGATTTGACAGAAGTGACAGACGCTGACGGATGACTTCTAATGTTGATCCGGGGGAGCGTTGTGACCAGAACCTGTTGAAGTAGGGATCTTACCTTCATCTCTCTCTAAATTTTTCATCATGTGGGGTGGGTATCCTCTTGCTTTCATGGGAAATGGTTGATCCTTTAAACGATGATAATAACAGGTTAAAGAATGGGGATGGGGAAGTTATTATGTTTATCTTTATATCCTGTGATATTATGTTGTGAATTGAATAGGCTTATGGCTACTGAAAATCAGGGTCATTGGGTGCCTTTTCCTGCACAATTAAACGTTGCCCTATCATTCTAGACAGGTTTTATGAATGGAACATAGTTGAATGTGGAATTTGGTTAATCACTTAAAGTTGGCTGATTTAAAATATGGAACCATTTTGTGATAACCCCGGTTAAACAAAATGGAATAATGAACATGTGGGTGTTGTCTTGGATGCATGTCTGGTGATGGAGGTGTTTTGTGGTTTGTTGTGGATCGGGTGAGCAGCGGGGCTGCGGTTGGCTTGGTTGTGGGTTGGTGTGAATTATATGTTAGTGATTGGTAGCGGGGATGTGATAAATTGTATTAAAGGGATAATGATGTACAATATGGCTGTGGTTATGGTGGTTGGTAGTAGGGCTGCAGGGATGGGTTTGAATGTGAACGAACTATGGGTTCTGAATAATAAATAAAAAGTGGAAGAGTTAATGAATGGTGGGGCTTGGAAATGGAATGGAAATAATAATCAATGGGGTTGGTTGGTCAATAAGAAGGGACTTGTTTTGTTTCTTGTGTTTTCCTAACATGATTTGTGGATGGAAGGGATATATTTTACGAAAGATCAATGTGGTTGGTTGTGGATAGTTTCCCAGCAGTTAAGGAATTAATAAACTGATTTTGTTGAAACATGAAAACTTAAATGGGGTTTCAAGATTGTTCGTTTTATGCATGCTTCGTAGTAGCAGTGCCAAGGCACATGCTCAGTTTCTCTGTTTAGAAGCCATAGGTTGGGTTGTATGTTTGGTATAAATATATGTATCTGTATCTTTTGTGTTTTATCACACCCCACCCATGTTGAGCACATATTGTCAAACACTTTCATTTCATGGGAGTGGGTGTTTTCCCCTTAGTTACTAGCTCCTTCCTACTCCTTCTTCCCTAGGATGTGATGGCTTGAGGCAGCCTTACACTTAATACCCTTTAGGTAGGTTTCGATTGGGGTGGTTTTGGCCCTAGACACTTCGGGAAGGTTTTTTTTCCGAAGAATCTTCGGGATGAGGCCCAGGTGTGTGCGGGCGGGATACATGGTTCTGAGGCCCAGGTGTGTGCTGGTGGGATACGTGGTTGTGAGGCCAAGGTGTGTGCGGGCAGGATACATGGTTGTGAGGCATGTGTGTGTATGGGCGGGATACATGGTTGTGAGGCCCAGGTGTGTGCGGTCGGGATGTGTGGTTCTTGAGGCCCTGGTGTGTGCGGGCGGGAAGAGTGTGGTAGCATCAGGACATTCGCCGTTAGGAAGTGCATCTAACTAAAGTGAAATGGTATGGGGTACCTAATACTCCTGTTATTATATTCTACTACCTATTGTGATTGTTTTTTTGGTGAGTGTGGCTGGTGAGGTTGGGTGGATAGAATTCCATGCTAGGTTTCATCTGTTGTTCTCACAGGACATTAGGATGTCTCCCCACTTGTGCACGAGAGCTTTACGTTTACCTACTGATTATACTTGTATGCTCACCCTACGTTAACTTTTAGGTTTCTAGGAGGACTACCAGGGTCGTGCAAGACCCTACTAGTCGGGACAGTTGGAGTTATTGCAGTTGTTGTATTATTGTTTCTTTTGGTATTGTACTTTTGAGCTTTCTTGTTCTTGTACCTTGCTTTAGAACTATTTAAACATGCATGTGGGATTGGTTTGGGTTTATTTCTATTCACTTTTTATTTTCCTTTTTGGTGGTTGACTCATCCTATTTCCCGATCATAAATAATAAAAATGTTAATGCCTCCCATATTTGTGAAAAGTCATACCCTTGGTGCTAGTCACCACCCCGGGGCCTACTGGAGGTGGGACTCGGGGGGTCATTATCTCCCTTTCACCATTGCCAGCTCAGGAGGGGCTTCTTTGGTGGGTGAGGGTCATGAAAGAATGGTATCAGAGCTGATGGTTGAGAGATAGGATGGAGTTTGGAGTTAGGAACAGTGAGGATTTCATGGGATGGTAAGGCAACATTGTTGGTTATTCTTTGTGCGTGACATAGGCCAGGGATGATCGGCTAGGACACGGGATTTTAGGGCCCCCCGTGATCTGATACAAGGAATCTGAGCCTACCGAACTACTAAGTGAGACTACATTTATTGTAGGGTAGATACCCTAGGGAAGGTATTTGCATCATCATGATTGTGTTTTACATGATTTGGGTGTTCAGGGAATGAAATTGAATAAAATGATAAAATGAAACCATGAGAAATTACTTTCTACTTGGGTTTAGGAAATCCTTATTTAACATACATCTATGGTACCTAGACGTCATCCCTGAGTGACTCAGATAGCTGTGGCCCAACAGATTTAGTCAATCAATCAGTTGAGGATTCACCGAGCGGATGAAGATGACAAGTGGCAGAGGACTCTCCATTTATTCCAGCGATAGACCCTTAAGTACGAGGGTAGTACATCAGATATGGAGATGGAGGGGTGGCTGGAGGAGTTAGGGATCTCTTTTACCTTAATCTATGCTTCGAGGGAGCAATGGGTTCCCCTAGCAATCAGTCAGTTGAGAGGAGTGTCACGTCAGTGGTGGACGCTCTCCCTCTGAGAGAGGACCAAGAAAGAGGTTCTGTGGGCTGACATTGAGAAGGAATTCCGAGAGGAATTACTTTCTTCCTTGATCATGGAAGAGAAGCAGCAGGAGTTACTCTCCCTTCAGTAGGGGAGTATGTCAGTATGAGAGTTGGGGATCAAGTTCAAGGATCACCTGTGCTTTGCTCTGGATCTCTTTTCAGATGAGGAGTCTTGGGTGAGATGTTTGGAGGAGGCGCTTCACCCTTCGCTCCAGTATGCTCAAACCCCCTTCACACTTCCAATGTACATGGAAGTATAGAAGAAGGTAGAGGTTGTAGAGAGGATGCACTCGCTGTGAGGTGCACCATGTGAGGGGATCCATCCAGGTTCGTTTAAGGGGAAGGCAGTCAGCAGCAGGTCTCCTGCGATGGGACCTTCCTCATTCAAGCTAGTGGGGAGCAGGCCCCAGCAGTTCCAGTTCATATCTGCAGGTCCTCGTCCCTTTTTCACAAGCTGAGGACCAAAGTGTTTTTCTTGTGGAGGTTTCAGTCACATTTAGAGTCGGTGCCCGACCCGAGTTTAGTACGGGGGAGGTGGGTAGGTTCAGCTCCCACCTCCGCAGCACCAGTTGTCAGCGAGGCCCTTCCACCAACAGCAGGACCATGCTCCTCCGAGGGCAGACTTTGCGGGATGAGGTCTACCATAGGGTGCTCCTCAGGGAGCTCGACCAGGGTGTGGTTGGGGTGGTGGATGACATTAGAGAGGCGAAGGATTAGGGCATGGACAATTTCATGCAGTAGAGTTGACACCTCTAGTAGGACCAGAGGTGGTGCAAGGTATGATTTATTTGTTCAGCACTCTCGTTTATGCTTTTTTCAATTCGGGAGCTTCTCAGTCCTTTGTTGCACCTGGTCTAGCCCATGCTTTGGGACTAGACATAGAGAGACTTTTCGTACCACTGGTGCTGAGTACACCAGTTGGAGACCAGACCAGCGTATCTTGTGTTTTCCGGGGATTTGGGATGAAGTTGGGACAACATCGATCTATTTGGGATCTTCTTTTGCTACAGATTCACCCATACAATGTCATCCTAGGGATTGACTGGTTGTTTTCTGTTAGTGTCGTTATCGACTGCTTCCGAAAAAGAGTCGTGTTCTCTGACGTGGATGGGAAACATGTAGCTTTTTTTGGTGAGAGGATCTATCAAGTTGGAAGTCGGTGTGTGGAGCCTCTCCTTTCCTTATTAGGTGGGTTATCAGTAGTTGTAGCTGATACTGAGATGGTCGATGTCCCGGAGGTTGTTGGGGAGTTCCTCAATGTTTTTCTCTAGGAGGTTGTGACTCTACCCCCCCCCCCCCCTGACGTGACGTTGAGTTTGGGATAGACTTACAGCCTGGTGCCCGTCTGATTTCGATGGCCCCTTATCGGATGGAACCTTCGGAGTTGCGGGAGTTGCAAATTTGGATTGAAGATCTGATGTAGAAGGGGTTTTTTTTTGACCCAGCGTGTCACCATGGGGTGCTCCAGTTTTGTTCGTGATGAAGGAAGATGGTGGTCCAAGATTATGCATAGACTACCTAAGGTTGAACCAGGTAATGGTCAAGAACCGTTACCCCTTCCAGGGATAGATCATCTCATCGACCAGCTGAGGGGAGCAGGTTGGTTTTCTAAGATTCATCTATGATCTGGATATCATCAGTTGTGGGTGAAGGACAGTGACATCTTGAAGATCGATTTCAGGTGCATGTATGGGCACTTCGAGTTTGTAGTGATTACATTTGGAGTTACAAATTCACAAGCTGTGTTCATGGGACTTATGAACTTCGTCATCTGAGAGTTTCTGGACCAATTTTTCATTGTTTTTATCGATGAAATCCTAATCTACTCAATATCAGAGGAAGATCACATTGAGCATCTCAGGGAAGTCTTATAAGTAGTTCGACACCACCATCTTTACGAGAAATTGTCGAAGTGTAAGTTCTTGACACAAGAAGTACACTTCCTTGGGCACGTAGTGTCTCAACATGGAGTGTCAGTGAACCCATAGAATGTGGAGTCAGTTGTTTTTTGGGCAGCACCCAAGAGTGTGGCAGAAGTTTGTAGTTTCCTGGGGTTAGCAGGTTCCTATCAGAGGTTCATTTCGTACTTCTCTCGAGTTGTTGCTCAATTGACATCTTCGACTTGGAAGAACCATGTCTTCCTATGGAGAGATCAGTTCCAGAAATATTTCGACAAATAGAAGGAGAATTTGGTCACTGATCCAGTTCTCATGTTTCTAGAGGATGGGTTGTTGTATGAGGTATTTTGTGATGCTTATGGCCTTGGTTTGGGGTGCGTCCTAATGCATAAGAACGGTGTGATATGTTATGGGTCAAGGAAGTTGCGCCCTCACAAGCATAACTATGCCACCCGTGACCTAGAGCATGCAGCAGTAGTGTTCTCACTGAATTTTTTGCGACATTACCTCTTTGCGGAGCAATTTGTGGTCTTCTAAGATCACAAGAGCTTATGTTATATCTTCTCTCAGCGTGACCTGAACTTATGACAGCGGAGATGGGTCGAGTTACTCCAAGACTATGACGTCGAGATCTCTTAAACTGAAGGTAAAGGCAATGTTGTGGCTGATTCCATGAGCAGGAAGTCACATAAGGATGTGGTTCAGAAATCCGCTGATGCTTGGAATGCGATGGGAGAGTTGTTCGCCTTGCACTTGGATGCCAGGGTAGAAGGTGTTAGAGGTTGTTTGTTTTAGATGATGGTGCAGTCCTCCTTGTTGCAGCAAGTGGAAGAGTCTTATTGGGGGTACTCCGAGGTAGAAGTGATGTGGGATCATGTCGATCTGGAAAACACTCCAAAAGGATGTTCAGAGGACAGCTGACATCGGATGCTTTTCCATGGAAGGTTGTTTGTTCCGGAGGCGATGCGTGACGGAGTTCTCCGTGACTTCCATAGCTCAGAATTGGTAGTACATCCGGGAGTTTCAAAAATGTACCAAGGCCTGAGGGAATAGTTTTGGTGGCCCAGGGTG
This sequence comes from Viscum album, assembly GCA_963277665.1. Classification (NCBI taxonomy): domain Eukaryota; kingdom Viridiplantae; phylum Streptophyta; class Magnoliopsida; order Santalales; family Viscaceae; genus Viscum; species Viscum album. The sequence goes on along the minus strand of OY728139.1, from coordinate 883,794,870 downwards.
AAACAGGAAGTGGTGGAGTTTGTGGCTAAATGACTAGTGTGTCAGCAAGTGATGTCTGAACACCGTGTTCCCTGTGGTTTGTTGTATCCATTAGATGTCCCCGAGTGGAAGTGGGATGACATCTTGGTGGAATTTGTCAAAGGAATACCCAGAGCTCACAGAGGTTATGATGCTATCTGGGTGGTGGTGGATCAACTGATGAAATCAACTCACTTCATATCAATTAAGGAGTCGGGCCCGGTGAGTACCTTAGCACAGAGGTACATAGATGAGGTCGTGAGTTTTCATTGATTTCCAAAGACTATCGTCTCATATTGGGATACTCAGTTTACCTAATGAGCTTGGAGGGGGTTACAGCATGCTTTTGGCACCCAGCTACGCCTTAGCACTGCTTTCCACCCCAAGACCGATAGGCAGACAGAGCGGACTATCCAAACGTTGGAGGAAATGCTAAGGTCATGCGTTCTGGATTTCGGAGGATCATGGGTATGAAACTTGCCTTTAGTGGAGTTTGCCTACAGCAATAGCTTCCACTTTACTATTGTAATGGCACCGTTTGAGGCTTTGTATGGAAGACCATGTCGTTCTCCCATTTGCTGGGCATAGGTTGGTGATATAGGTGCTCTTGGGCCAGAGGTAGTACAGAGCACCATAGAGAAAGACCATCCTATACTTGGGAGGATGAAAGCGGCTCATGACCGACAGAAGCCTTATGCTGATTGTCGGAGGAGGCCCTTGGAGTTCGACGTGGGAGATCATGTGTTCATGAAGGTTTCCCCTCGACGGGGGCAGACGAGGTTTGGGAAGGGGAGTAAGCTCTCCCCTAGGTTCATCAGACCTTTTGAGATGCTAAGGCGAGTCGACGAGGTGGCATATCAGCTAGCCCTGCAACCTCAGTTGGAGAGGGTTCATGACGTCTTCCACATCTACCAGCTACGTCGATACTTACACGAAAAATCTCACATTATCGACTAGGGAGTGTTTGATATGGGACATGAAGGGTCCTTCAAGGAACGACCAATCAGAATCATGTATCGTGAAGAGAAGGTACTTTTTCAACCAACCATTCCCTTGGTTCATGTGTTGTGGAGGCATGGAGGCCTCGAGGAGAGCACTTCGGAGTGAGAGGCTCAGATGCACGCTCAGTACCTGGAGTTGTTTTGACAAGTTTATTCCCTTGTTCTCTTGAGCTTTGTGTTGATATTATTCTCTGTACCTTTGATATATGGAATGCTTGGATTGTCGGTTATGAGACCTTTTGTTTCCTTGTTTTCCGGAAGTGTGTTGCATTTACAGATGTGTGGAATAAGGGAAAAACCTGAGCTTTTATCGAGACGCATTAATGAAGATGCGATTGAACCCGTGCGGGCGATTTAGTGCCGCCTAAAGAGGATAATATCTCGACATAGGAGAAGAAATTTCCCCAAACCACATGTTCGGGCAGTGTGTTAGTTGTGTGGTGATGTGGGTCGTGTTTGTTAAAAATCCTAAGGTATGAAATTGGGAAGACCCAATTATTAATCGAGATGCATTAATGAGGATGTGATTAAACCCATGTTGGAGAGTCAGTTCCGCCTAAAGAAGATAATATCTCAACATATGAGAAGGAATTCCTAACACATATGATTACAGTTGTTGGATGGGTTCCAGTTATAACGAGGGCCCTAAGAGGTATCTTGTTGGGTTCTTCTAGGTTGGATTTTTAATTCTCAGGTACGAGAATGTTTTAAGAGGTATCTGATATAATGGACCGGACCTCTCTGGCCCATTCCTTTTTCAAAAACAGGGTCTTGAAGTGTTCTCGAGGGTAAAATGGACGTTTTCCCAACTTTTTTAGAATTTTGAAACTACGCGCCATGTAGTGTGAGTACACTCCGTGTACCCCCTCATCGGGTATACCCCATGTTGAAGGTCGTGTCCTTACCATGTGAAATAAATGGGTACACGCCATGTAGCCAATACTACACACCGTGTAGCCAATACTAAACGTCGTGTAATCCCTCCCCGCGTATGCATTACCTTCAAACCGTGTGTTGAACAGTCAACGGTCATGTGCCATGTTAGATCTGTGTCCTAACCATGTGAAATAAATGAGTACACACCATGTAGCCAATTCTACACTCCGTTTAGTCCCTCCCTGAATATATGTTTCCTTCAAACCGTGTATTGACCAGTCAATGGTTGTGTGCCGCATTGAAGGGTGTGTTGGAAGCCGCGTGGTGATCATGTGAACTGGACGAGTACACACCGTGTACCATTAAGTACATGCCGTGTAATATTGTTTTTCACGCCTATAAAAGGAGGGGTCCCCTCCTCCTTTTCAAATCACTCCTCTCTTTCCCATTCCTCTGAGCAGAGCTCCCCCAAGAGACTAGAAGGCTCTTTTCCTTCCATAACTTCTTCATACAAGATCTGATTTACGGTCCGTCAGTGGCCACAGGATCGTAACGATGAGGCGGAACTTCTAAGATTGGTTACGTTGACTTTCCATTGGCTTTTCCTTTCCAACATCCACCCAAGGAGGTTTTTACAGGATTTGGAAGATGTTACGGATGCCGACGGACGTCTTCTAAAGTTGATCCAGGGGAGCGTTGTGACCAGAACCTGTTGAAGTAGGGATCTTACCTTCGTTTCTCTCTAAATTGTGCATCATGCTGGGTGGGTATCCTCTTGTTTTCATGAGAAATGGGTTAACCTTTAAACGAAGATAATAACTGGTTAATGAATGAGGATGGGGAAGTTGTTATGTTTATCTTTATATCTTGTGATATTATGTTGTGAATTGAATAGGCTTATCCATACTGAAAATCACGGTCGTTGGGGGCCTTTTCTTGTGCAATTAATTGATTCCCAATATTTCTAGACTGTTTCTTGTGAATGGAACTTTGTTGAATGTGGAATTTTTCTAATCACTTAATGTTACCTGATTTAAAATCTGGAACCCTTCTATGATCACCCAGGTTGAAAAAAATGGAATAATGAACATGTGGGTGTTGTCTTGGATACGTTGCAAGTGATGGGGGTGTTTTGTGGGTTACTGTGGATCGGGTGAGTAGTGGGGATGTAGTAGGCTTGGTTGTGGGTTGGTGTGAATTCTATGTTAGTGATGGGTAGTGTGGATTCGATAAATGGTATTAAAGGGATGAAGATGTATGGTATGGTTGTGGTTATGTTGGTTGGTAGTGGGGATGTAGGGATGGGTTTGAATGTGAACGAACTATGGGTTGTGAATAATAAATAAAAAGTGGAAGAGTTAATGAATGGTGGTGAATGGAAATGGAATGGAAATAATAATCAATGGGGTTGGTTGGTCAATAATAAGTGACTTGTTGTGTTGCTTGTGTTTTCCTAACTTTATTTGTGGATGGCAGGGATATGTTTTACGAACGATCGATGTGGTTGGTTGTGGATAGTTTCCCAGTAGTTAAGGAACTAATAAACTAATTCTGTTGAAACATGAAAGCTTACATGGGGTTTTGAGATTGTTCGTTGTATGCATGCTTCATAGTAGTTGTGCTGAGGCACGTGCTCAGTTTCTCAGTTTAGAAGCCCTAGGTTGGGCTCTGTGTTTGGTATTCATATATGTATCTGTATCTTTTGTGTTTTATTGTACCCCACCCATGTTGAGTAAATTGTGCCGAACACTCCCATTTCATTGGAGAGGGTGTTTTCCCCTTATTTACTAGCTCTTTAATGCTCCTTCTCTCCTAGGATGTGATGGCTTGAGGCGACCTTACACCTAATACCCTTCAGGTAGGATTCGATTGGGGTGGTTTTAGCCCAAGACTCTTCATACAGGTTTGTTATCCCAAGAATCATCGGGATGAGGCCCAATTGTGTGCGGGCGGGAAGAGTGTGGTAGAGTCAGGATGTTCGCTGTTAGGAAGAGAAGCTAACAAATGGGAAATGGTGCGGGGTACCCAATACTCTTGTTCTTATATTCTACAACCTATTGTGATTGTGTTTTTGGTGAGTGTGGCTGGTGAGATTGGGTGGATAGAATTCCTTTCTAGGTTTCTTCTGTTGTTCTCACGGGACATTAAGATGTCTCCCCACTTGTGCACGAGAGCTTTAGGTTTCCCTACTTAGTATACTTGTATGATCACCCTACATTTACATTCAGGTTTCCAGGAGGACTACCAGGGCCGTGCGGGACCCTACTAGTCGGGACAATTGGATTTGTTGTAGTTGATGTACTCTTGTTTCTTTTGGTATTGTACTTTTGAGCTTTGATGTACTTGTACCTCGTTTTAGAACTATTTAAACATGCATGTGGGATTGGTTTGGTTTTATTTCTATTCACCTGTTCATTTCCTTATTGGTGCTTGACTAATCCTATTTCCCGGTCGTAAATAATAAAAAGGGTAATGCCTCCCACATTTTTGAATACTCACACCCTTGGTGCTAGTCGCCACCCTGGGGCCTACTGGAGGCGGGACTCGGGGGGTCATTATCTCCCTTTCATCATTGCCAGCTCAGGAGGGGCATCATTGGTAGGAGGGGTTTGTGACAAATCTATCATGTCTAAAAAACACTAAAATGGTGTTCCCATTATATGTGACTTTTTTGCGCTGACCATGGGTAGATTTATTAGTGCTATTATTCGAACTAATAAAATATTTTAATAAAAAATATTATTAACTTATATAAAATTATTAAATTTATATTAAAAATGTTTATTTTCGTACATTAAATAAAAATGATTGTTTATAATGAATCTATATATTTTAATAATTAAAAAAATATAATTTTTTAAGAATTAAACGTAATATTATAATTAAATTAAAATATATTTAAATATTTATAAGATTTCAATAAATACCAAAAAATAATTAATATAATTATATGATTTATTATATTTTTTAGAATGTTTATATTTATAATTATATATAAATACTTTTAATATATATATACTTATAATTATAATTATAAATAAATAAATGCATGTTTATAATGAATTTGGTTAATAAATATATTGATGTGTGTGACTATAATTGACGTGCTTGTTTGTTATGTATCCATTATTAATGGGAATTTATACATTACAACCTTTTTATTATTCATGTTGTCCATATGTGATGACTCATTTTTTATTATCTATACATTACCTGGTATATGAATTATTGATGTTAACCATGAATCTGTTATATTATTAAGAATAACTATAAAATTACAATAAATATATTTATTATAATTATAATTATAAAATATTAATTATATATAAATAATTTTTAAATACAATTATAAATAAATATGAATATAATTAAATATATATATTTTAAAATAATTATAAAATTACCATAAATTCCTCTATTATAATTATATATATATAATCATATACAAATATTTATGACTATATTAATTTACAGTTATAATTATAAATAAATACATAAATAAATGCAAATTATTTTAAAATTATAATAAATATATTTATTATACATATAACGTTATAAATATATAAAATTAAATAAAAAAATTTATAAATATATAAAAAAATTTATAAATCAATACACATATTTATAACTATCATTAAATATAAATAATTATAGATTTAAATAATTATAAAATTATAATAAATAAATAAATTGTATATATTTATGTACATATATTTATAAATAAATACAAATAGTTATAATTATAATTATAAATAAAAATAGTTATAGTTAAATAATTATAAAATTATAATAAACATAGTAGATATATATATTTATACAATTATAAATATATATTTTATAATTTAAAAATATTTAAATAAATAATAAATATAAATATATTAAAAATTATAACTATAAATATTTATTTATTATAGTTTTTGATTAATGAAAAATACATATTTATTTATAGTTATAATTATATAGAAATAAATATTTATTTTAATATTTATAAAATTATAAAAAATATATTTATAATTATTATAATGTTAAAATATATATAATTAAATAAATATATTTATAAATGTATAAAAATATTTATAAATATATAAAAATATTTATAAATATATACAAGTATTTATAAATACATAAAAATATTTATAATTATAATTATAAATAAATATAGATATATTATTTTATAATTATTAAATTATAATAAATATATTAATTATATATATTAATAAAATTACAAATATAATAGATATATTTTTTATAATATTATAATTATTTAAATAAATATATATTTCTATATTTATAGTTATAATTATAATAAATATATATTTATATTTAAATAATTATAAAATTATACTAAATATTGTTATTATATCTACATTGTTATAAATATCCATCATTAATATATTTATTATATATGATTTTAGATTATAAGTATAATAAATATATTTCTTGTAATTTTATAATTATTATAATGATAAAATTATATAAAATATAAATATAATATTAATAATATAAAAAATATATATAAAAAATATAATAATGATATATATTTATAATATTGTAGATTTAATAACTATATTTCATATAAATTTATAATTATTTAAATAAAAATATATATTTATTTATAATTATAACTACAAATATCGTTTTAGTTACATTTATTTATTTAACAAATTATAAAATTATAACCAATATATTTATTATATTAACAAATTTATTCATACATATAATTAATATAATTATAATAATTTTATATTTATAAATAAATATATATTTATTTATGGTTATAATTATAAAAAATAAATATATATTTATCCTATATAAAATGTTATAAAAATATATAACAATATAAATATATTATTAACATTATATTCATATCCTTGTTTAGTACTAATAAATATATGCCTTTATCAGCATTAAAAAATGATGATAAATGCATGGATTATCAACAATTTCTATTTTAGTGATGATAAAGAATATATTTATCTATGCTTTATAACTAGCCATGATAAAAGATTCACATGATTTTATAAAAAACCATAATAGTCCGATTATTCTCTTGCACACCTCAAACCCTCGTAGAAGCTGACTCATACATCGCTAACCCATTGTCCTCCCCATCCTCGCCTTTGCCACCACCGACCCCTCCTCTACCGGAAACCCCTCCTCCTCTACAGGCTCAACTACCCATTCAAACCCCTTGTCTCTGCTCCTTCGCCACAAACCATCTTCTACCATGGACACATGTCTACTTCTCCTATGTCGAGAACGTATCACCACCACATACCCATCCACTATCGTTGTAGCCTCTACCTACCCCGACTCTACTCCCCACTGAACCCTTTTGTGATTGCCATAGGGGAATGCCAATTATCCACATTATAATAAATTATTATAATATATAGATTGTGTTTGTGTTGGTTTGGCATATTCATACCTTACAATTAATATGTGACAAATTCTTAACGGTGCTCCTCCACATTGTGATGTCATCCCCACTATTGTTTTTTATCATTAAATATATTGTGTTATGAGTATTTTTTGATTTTGGTTTGAATACTATATGTCATTATTGAGTAGATTATTTATTAATGTGTGAATCTCAAACATTTTTGTGGTATATATGAAATATCATGCAGATAACAAGAATGGTTATAATATATTCCTTGATAATTTCTATATTCACATTCTAATGGGAAAATAAATGTATATAGTTGAAAATTCAATTTTTTGAGCCTTGAGCTTCAAAAAAACATATAAATATTTTCTTTATTCATGGCTATACAAGTTTCTTAAATTAATATTTATATAATTGAACTTATCATTAGTTATTAAAAATAACAATAAATAATATTTTCATGGGTATCTAATTATTTTTCAACATATTTATAAATATTGATTTATCTAATTTCAACACAATTTATAAATAATTATTATAGTAAAATATAAACCAATTTTTTATTTTTTTTATATAAATAATATTGATTATAACTAATTAATTTTATATTAAAAATCATAAATAATTATAAATAATTTTGAATATAGATAATTGTTTTTATAAATAATTATAATTATCTTGAATTAATAGTTTATATAAATAATGTATAAATAATTTTGAATTGAAAATGTTCTTAATTATTAATTATTGTGAATTTAAAAATATTTTTAATTAATAATTATTATATATAAATAATTTTTAATTTGATATTTTAATTACCTTCAATTAATAATTTTGATTTAATAAATTATATAAACAATTTGGATTATCATCGAATAAATTTTTAAAATTTTAAAATTTTTATTAATATATGTTCGCAGTTTGATGTTTACCGAATTTTGTCCATATGATAGATAATGATTGATTAAAATAAAAATTTATGTGTTTTTATTTCTAATAAAAAGGTAATAAAAATTGATGTTTTAAATGGTTATTTTTTTCATTTGTCAAAAATTGTTAGAGATGGTACTGGAGATCTAACTTACATTGTGCATTCAATTTCCAAAAACATGTATATATATTTTTATCACATAGTGATAATAATTCTAATTGAAATTAATTTTTTAATTTTCTTTCTATATAATTCACATTAACATTTTATAATATTTTCCCACTATAATGAGAACATAGATATTCCATAAACATATTCTTTAATCAATATATCCTATATTTTAGATACATCAATCCTAAATGACATAAATGATGGTTGACTAGTAGGTGATTGTGTCTCATATGAAATTTACGCATCTTCTCATGAATATAAAAATTTTATACGAAATGGTAACAATTTTATATTGGTGTTCCATGTCAACTTGTTAGGGATATAATGATAATGGGATGTAGAGGTCACCATAGGGAACCAAGAGACAATATTCACTTTTTTTAATTTTAAGATATTTACTACAATGTGACTATCTTACAAAAAAAATTATTTGGGGTTTACCTTTATATTTTGGATCATCTGCAATCCGTTTATAGATTTATATTTTATAAAATTGTCATTATTTTTTCAGGTATTTTTTATAAAGTGACTTTTTTGGGAAATATATTTTCATGAAAATGACAATGTGCCTCTTTTAAAATGATTTAAATGTTTTTAAATATATCGTAAAAAATTATGTGTATTTATCATATACTTTTCTGGTTTTAAATATCTTTAAAATGATTTAAACACTTATCTTGGAATTAACTATCATGAAGAGTGTTTGTCATATCATCTTTTTGGTTTTCATAAAGGAATGTGAATGTTTTGAATGCATATTTAATTTTGTTTTAATTTTACCAAGGTGTGTGTGATGTTTTAAGTGATTAACTATAAAATATAAAGGGTGTCTTCTCATTTTAGATGACTAAGAGTTTTGGGTCATAATGTTTCCTTGAAGGATCTAAAAAAAGAAAATCTAGTTTTGTGAAACAATATATGGAAATGATTTGTTTATTTTAAAAAGGATTTGTTTTTTCAAGGAGGAATGTGTGTAAAATGTTTTATTTTAATAGGATTAAGATTTTGATATTATAAATTGTTTTCAAAGGAAATATAAAATTTAGTTTTTCTTTAATATTTTTTGTTTTTATTTAATAGAATTTGGGAAATAAATACATTATATAGGGAAGACATGTAAATTTATTATAACACTAATGCAAGGGATTTTCACTAACTCTATCCAACCAATAAGATATCCATCATGACCTCACTCCTAATAATTTTGAATTAATATTTAACCCCAAATTCAACTATTAATCCCAATCTATTCCAACATCACATTCATGGTTTAAATTAGGCGGTCCCATGTTTGATATGTCTATTTATGTCTTTACCATTAGAAGTAAGAAATTGATTATTAATATGAAATGCTTGATGCTTATTCATGGATGTGAAAATGGAAACATTTTTGTTAGAGTGTTAGAGTTGACTTGTGATTTCATACTTATATTATATTTATTCATGTGATGATCATCTTCATGTTGTTTCTTACTTCCACATTTTTTGATGCATAGAAACCCTATGAATTATGAAATAGGTCCATATGTATTCTACACTAGTTAGATCACACTCTATCTAGTTTCCCTTAGTTTTAAGGTTTGCTTAGTCTACAGGAGTCTCCCTATTAATGATTGCATAGGTATGTCATGTCGATTTTCTATTTTTTTAGGATTCATCGTAGGACAACTATTGGACTCATTGAAGAGTTAGTACAAAATGATGGAATAAATTAATTCCCTCTATTATTTTTATACATTGAAGATGATATAATTGGATCAAGTCACAATGGATCTAAATAATAATTAGATTTATCAGCTAATAAGAAAATTGGATTATAATAAATAATTCTAGTTGACTATAGTTGTAAATGTATTTCAAAATTATAAGGACTAGATTTTATGTAGTCATTATCTATTATTGTAAAGAATATAATAATTCAGACAGTTCTAAGATTGGCCTCCTGAGAAAGTTTATTTCTAGAAAAAACTATTTTCATTGTTATATTCCTTAATGATGATTCAGAGGAATAGATTTAAATAAATAAACATGAATGTTTCATTATAAATGGAATAGAAGGTTCAGTTCTTGTCTCAAATGGTGCTTTTGTGGGATTAAGTATGCACCATGAGAGAGTAACTGGATATTTTAATGTATTCACAGTAGATTAATGTTCATGCAGTGTAATACAATTAATTACAACTATATGAATTTATATTATGATTTCATATTTTACATTTTATTTTTTGTGGATGAATGTTTATTAATTGTTCTAATTAAGGAAAGGTTTGACTATATAAATATTTATTTATCCGGAGTATCCTAAATTAAGTACCTTGGTTCTAGAAAGTGGATATTGGGGAAAATATTTAAAGATACATAAATTTTATATCTTTTTTCAGAATTGGTTAATTTTTATATATACATTTTATGAATTTATTTTGTTAAAAATTAATATTACTAAATAAATTATGATGGATATTAATAAATAATGGATGGATGGAAATCATATAATAAAAGAGTATGAAGATGGGGTGAATGTGTTTATCTTGTTTGCAAATGACAATGAAGATGAACCTTCTCAAATCTATTATCCATGTTTACAATATTGCTATTCTAGAAAAATGCATCCATAGGAATTGGATGATCACTTGATCTATCATGGAATAGATCAAAGTTATAAATGCTAAAATAAACCCGAGGAAAAATATAATGTACACAGTGGCTTGGTTAACTATGTATTTTATGGATCATTTGATATGATTACATGTTTGGAAAATGAATAAGACTGTTTCAAGGATGTGATAACAAATGCGAATGATGATGATGATCATATTGAGGAAATGATAATGAATGTTGATTATGAACATCATGATTTCCCAAAATAGTTTGGGAAGTTATATAGTTGTGTAAAAATTCTATAGTATGCTGGTTGCACTAAATAAAATCATTTTCAGACATACTGCATCAGTGTAATTTTAATTCATGAAGTGGATGGGGAGACTCCAATATTAAAGAACTACATGTTCTCCTTCATGATAATATATCAGAAGATAATGAGTTCCCAAGCTGAACACAAAATGGTAAATGAATGCTATACAAGATGGGTATAATATTTGAATAAATATATACATTCCCAAATGATTTTATACTATTTATCAAGGAAAAAAATTTCTTATATAATACCCAAATTGTGGAGCTTCTCAATATAAGAAAGATGAATATTTTCATATGATATTTTTATAGTTCTTTATAACCATTCCACTGTTTATTTTCTTATATAGAAGTAATATGACTATATGGAAATTGGCATGGAACGCAGATAAATGAATTATATAAGTGAAAATACATCACCTGGAAGACTCTCCTTAGTCGAAGTTAATTGATAATGAGTATCCTGAATATAGAAACATGCTGAGAAACATTCTTCCTGCATTGTCTACAGATGGAGTGAATCCCACTGGTTTTCCAAGCAACACTCACAGTACGTGGCCTGTTATGTTGGTATGTTATAACTTTCCACCATGTTTATGCATAAATAAAAAACACATCATGTTATCTATTATTATAACATGAAAAAACAACAAATTAATGATAGTGATGTTTATTTTTCTCCATTGATCAATGATCTGATATTATTTTGAGATTTATAATTTACTTTGTATGAGTCTTACAAATAATGAAGATTTAAAATTAAGAGACATATTGTATGGGACGATAAACAAAATTCCAAATTATGAAATATTTTCAGAATATAGAATTAAAGGATGTCAAGGGTGTCCCATATGTGAACAAGGTACATAGTCAATAAGGTTGAAATTTTTTTAAAATACTATGTTTCTATGATATCTCAAATTTATACCCTGATTAAATAAGTACCAATTCTGGACAACATCATTTGATGGATGCTTATAAGAACATAAAAAAACTGTCTCCAAAAATAGGTGATCAGATTTTTTATGAAAGAAAATATGTGAACATTGATTTTGTTTTTTTTTTAAACCATATGAAATCTAGTTTAAAAACGAGATATTTTTTTAAATTTCTATACAAGAATTGTCTATTTGTTAGGTATTTTCTTAATGATGTGCATGTTGAAAAATAATTTTGTCATTATATAATCAGAATGTTTCTAATTTCACCAGAAAAATTAAGGGATATAATTAAGGCGAGGTTGGACATGGTTGACTTGAGAGTATGAGAATAGATGGCACTAGTGAAGGGTGAAAAAAATAAATTTTCATCCTCGGCTAATCAAACTCATTCCATGAAATGGAAATATCATTTTTTAAATTACTGAATGATGAAAAGGATACATAAGGTATTCATCGAATATAAAGAACACTTTATTAGTGACTTCATTAATGTTAAAGGGTATGAAATCAAATGACTACCATTTTTTGATGAAAGTTATATTTCCTATTGCATTACATTTAATTTCACCCAAGAGTTTCTGTCATACATTAACCAAGATCTGTTTATTAATCAGATCTATATGTAGAAAAATTTATAGACTCATCTAAATTTCCTAATATGGAAAGAGAAATCACCATCATATTATGTGAATAGAAAATTGTCTTCCTTCAAACATTTATTGATATGATGTTTCTTTTCTTGGATCACATAGTGAGAGAGATTTTACAATATGGTCAGGTACAATATAAATATATGTACCCCATTTAAAAGTATATGATACACTTGAAAGGGTATGATAAAAATTGAAGTCATCCATAGTGTTTTATTATGGAATGATATATTGCTGATGAGGCTATTGAATTTTGTACCAAATACCTATCCGATGTGGAAAGAATGGATTTAATAAAATCTTGTCACACTTGGTTCCTTGTGGTTAATGGTATTTATGAAATAGATATTGTAACAATAAATATTACTTCTATAATGTGTACCAACCTTTATGTTATTCATAACATTTTATAGGTTCCTGGATATGTTGGAACCCATGACAAAAATAATAAGAATTTGAATCCATAAAATGATGAAAGATGAATATCAAATACATATAATCAATTGTTTATTGGATGGTTTTGGGACAACAATTTTAAGGTTTCAGATGATAGTCCAGATTCAATTTCAGAATGACATCGATTGCTAGTCATAAGAACAACTGTGTATGTATTATCAAAAAATGATTATGTAATTAATAGTTACATGTTCTATACAAATGATCATGGTGTGGTTAGTACCATGGTAAATTTTATATTTACACATGTAGATAATGTGATGTAATTTTCATGTATTGTGGATGGAAATACAATTTATGTGAATATGTTATTCTTTGGAATCATCAAATAAAAATGGGAGTTGGATTATACAACTTTCCAAGTGCCAAATTTTCAATTCATTTGGGTTGATAATATAAGTGTTTTCAAAATATATGAATTGGGATGCATGAATGTTTATTTGAGTATAGAAGGGTATAAAGACATACAATTTATAATTTCATCACAGGAATGTTTATAATGTTTATAATTTTTATAATTTCATCACATGAATGTTTATATGAATTGGGATGCATGAATGGGTGCACCAGAACATGCATAAGGTTGTTGTACTTATACTAATGGGTCAGGTGAAAATTCATCCGAGGATTTCCATTTAATTGGTAAGCCACAATAATTTAATTTTAGTCCAAATGTAGAAATAATTTTTTATGTTAGACATGATAATAATGAATGGATTTGGATAGTTGATAGAGGGAAAAATCTCTTCAGCATTTAAAAAAAGGACTTAAAAAATCATGTAATATTTTTTCGTACTTCATGTTATCTCATGTTATTATCATTTTTATTCTTCATTTATTTTCTCTAAATTAAATGTCATACCAATTCTATAGATAATGAATTCCGCACGTGCTAGTGATCCCAATCCCAAGGAAAAATAGTTCTCTCAACATACTTCTGCTCATAGTGTAGAATAACAATGACCATATACACATGTTGTTGCTAAAAATTATGATCAAAAATAAGACATTCAACCTACTCTTTATTATAGAGTATAAGTACAACAACCTTATGCATGTTCTGGTGCACCCATTCATGAGGAACAATAGGTTTCTGAACTAGTTGTTGCTCACAATGCATAGGTACAATGACCATCGACACATGATGATGTTGTTTCTATAGAGGAACATATTAATGATGTTTTATATGAGGAACTAGTAGGTGACGAAGGATTGATGATTTAGAAAAAATATAAGTAGAAAAGATTGTTGACGTTAGGAAAAACACATATAGCTCACGTCAAAGGCATCAAATATGAGGATGGATAGAATGAGTAGGGGCTGCATGTTTATCCGAATAAGTCCTTATTTAGTAGATACATTAGATTCATCACATGAAAATGAATACCAATCGATGTAGATTCATGGCGCCATGTTGTGCCTAGGCATCAGACACTGACACAAGTAGATATCATAGTAAACTTTTGATACCATTTAGTTATTTTACTAAAAAATATATTTATGAAACACTGACTTACTCTTCATTATCAATTATAAAGTGAATTTAAAGTAGATTACTCCAAAAATAAATATGTATTAACCCTTTCTGAAATCATTTGTAGAGTATTTTTCACATTTCAGTCAAAGAATTATTGTAAAGTTTCTGAAGAGAAAATAAACCCGCAACCACTGCTTATCTATGAACAGCTGATAACATAAGAAATGTGGTATGCGCTTACTGGACAATGAGTGGTGGTTTTTTTTCAGGTAAATTAATATGGTTTTTAATGATATGTTTATTCATCTCTATATTTAAAATTTTATATTCATGAAATATCAACTAAGTGCTAGAAATAAGGAATGAGAAAGAAAACCAACATGCCCTAACTCTAATGTAATGATAAGGTGAATTTCACTTGAAAAAAAAATAGTATGTATTTTAAATCAACCGTAAAACATTTTTTATAAAACAACAACATTATTATGTGAGTTTTTTTATATAGATTGATGACTCCAAATCGAAAGCCACTTCCATAATGCACCATGTTCTATGAAATGAGGAACATTTAAATAACATTATGATAATAATAGATGAAAATATAAAAAATGTGTCGGACACATATTTAAGTATTGGAAAATAATAATATGTATTTCTTTTAATTACTATTACATTATAATGACCACTTATTTTTATATATTTTATACCTAACATAGTCACATGAATCATAAATACTTGTACCTGATAAACACATACTATTAGAGGCCTTGAAGTGGCAAGAAACTTATGGCCACCTCACATGTGTGGGTTTTGGGGTGACACACTAAACAAATTTTGAGAAAAAAAAGAGCATCAACGTGAATTAATGAAATAGATAAGAGAAATAATTGCTACCCTTGAAGGAATATTAAAATGTCCTTTAGTGATGATGGAGGATTTTATGGGCGGTTTGGTTAAAAAATAGAAGAAGCAACTCATGAACAACCACTGTGGGAAGATCCTTCCCACCCCAGATACCTTTAAGACGAGCCATTCCCCTCAAATAGATGTCTTAACTAAGGTAATAATTTTCTGATAAATGTTTCTATGAAATGTGAATCAGGCCTATATTGAAACCTTTAGAGTTTAGATATTCTCTAGGGTGATAATTATAGTGATTTCTATCAATAAACTCCCACCCGTCACTTTTTCTGAGAGGGTTACAATGTTCAATATCTAAAATGACATGCTATACAACATACCACTTCAAACAGATCATGTTCAAGATTTGATTTGTGTATTCTATAAGCTGAGAACCAAGATACCCATTCCTATTGATGATGAATATATTCCACATCCATCCAAATGAAATTTTCATTAAAGAGAAAAGTACAAAAAGGACACAAAGGGTTTCGGGGGGCCTAAAATAATACAACCAAGGGAATCCCCTTTGATAAAATTAACACCCTCTGGCATCAAGGAGTTTGGATTAAGGAGACAAGTGTTGATGGAACACTGATCTTCCAAAGAAGCCAGGTAATCCGCAACCTTATTTGCATCATTCCATGTATGAGTCACTTTTGAGTTGTTGCAAAGGATGGAATTACAATTCCTGACAATGTAGGTGATGGACCAAGGGATGGAGCCTTTACCATGCACGGAGTCGTACAGAATCAAAGAGTCAGTCTCCGCTTGAGAGATGGTAATGTGATGCTAAGAGAAGATTTTGAGCCTGGTAGGCATTGCTTTGGCTTCGGCTATAAGAGAGTTTCCACTGCCAAAGGAAGAATTGAATGTAAGAACCACATTCCCTCCCACGCTACACACCACTCCCCCTCCTCTCATTTTTCCCATAATGTAGGACCCATTCGTGTTCAGCTTGAAGCCACTACCCGGAGGGTACCAACGAACACACCTCCCATGCACTCTATCCCTGGAGGTTTGAGACAAAGGGTTAGTGACATGTAGAAATCATAGAGATGGGGCGTCGTTCCAGTTATTGAAGAACAAAACCATGTATACCAGCAGGAAACGAGTTCTCAAAATGATGGACCTCGCTGAAGGGAGAGACCCCTCGAACATCGCCTGATTTCTGGCGTGCCATATGCTCCAGCATCTAGCACTGAGAATCAACGCTCCAGCATTTCTCTCCATACCGAGGTCATGAGAACCTTGAAACCACCATTAAAAAAACAAGTTATACCTCTGTTCTTAAGGTTCAAGAGCCATGAAACCACCGATTAATGACCTAGTCGCAAGAGCCCAATAACTTTCAAAGAATAGGAGGCTATTTCTCTCCTCCAGCCTGACGATACAGCAATGGAAGCTTGAGGAAAATATAATACCCAATTTTTTGTTATTATCACCCGTAAAGATAGCGAAGTTCCTGATATGCCAGAGGAGGAAGTTATATTTGGTTTGGATTCTGTTGCACCACAAAAAGTCGCTCTAATTATCCTGTTGATCCTCAGAATAAGAAAGTTTTCAGAAATCCCTGGTGGTGAAATTGTCGAAGGTAGAGGGTGTAAACACAAATCGATCGGGTTCTGAATTAAACATAATGGAATCTAGAGGTGCTTTTTTCTCTTTGTCTAGAACCACCGATGTGAACCTGGGAAAACTGTGTGCCTCTTTGAGGGAGATCATGGGGGCCAGACATCCAGGAAAACCGAGAACAGAGTCTCCCCAATTCCAATTCCAGAAAGAGATATTCCCTTTTCCAACAATCCAACGATAATGATGATGGAAAACATGGATACGAGGAGAGATTTTTGACCAAAATGGGGATGCAGAACCACACATATGCTCCTCATTACCCCCACAGCTGAGAGACATTGACTTACCTCATAAGGTGCATTCCTCGATAACATCCCATGCCATTTTGGTCTGAGAACAATGCAGCGTATTCTGGAGGCTGCACACCTTAATCCCGCCTTCATGTACAGGTCATTCTATCCTATCACACCAGGAATAATTTTGTTTAACCTCAGATAGAGCATCCTAGATAAAGCTACACAAAACCATGTCAATATTCCTAATAACCCCCTACGGGATGTTAACAGATGTCAAAGCATGGACTGGCATGGCACACAGGACACTGTTAACTAAAGCTATTCGGCCACCAAAAGATATATAGCAGTTCTTCCAGTTAAGGATATGATTCATGATCTTGTTAACCACATGGTCGAAGTCCCAAACCCGAATCCTTTCTGAAGTAATAGGCGTGCCCAGATACTCCACTGGGAAGGTTCCATGCTGCCTGTTCAAGCGACGACACATGGAAACTAAACGACTGGGAGAACTCTTTTGATTAATGAAAATTTTACTTTTGGAATTGCTAAGTACCTGCCCACTCTAGTAGAATTACTCATCAAGGATCCTCTTGATACCGCGAATAGAACCCCTTCCCCCATTGATGAAGATGATAGTATTGTCTACGAACATCAGGTAGGAGATTAAAGAGATATTCTATTTTCTTCTATATGGAAGAGAAACTCCATTATTATTGCCCCGATTGATAAGGTGGCTGAGAGCGTCCTGAGCAAGGATGAAGATACTTGGGGAGATCGGGTCCCCCTGCCGGAGACCTCTTGATGCCTTGATGAATCCATGAGACTTGCCCAAGAATGAAAGAGACAGCCAAGATGAGATGAAACAACGAAAGAATAAATCCACATACCTTGTCGAAAAACCCCTGGATGCAAGAACTCTGTTGATAAAGCACCATTCGATCCTATCATAAGACTTATCCATGTCATGTTTCATAGACAAGTTGGATCCATGTGTTTTAGAGTTGATGTCTCCAATAACCTCATGAGCCACTGAAATTGATTTCTAAGTTGAGCGACCTCTCACAAAACCATGCTACTCAATCAAGATCCTTTGGGGTAAGAGATTGGACAACCTCAGGTTAACAATACATGCAAGGATCTTGTATGGAAGGTTGCACAGGCTAACTAGGCGATATTGAGAAATTTAAGAAGGATTCTTGACCTTTGGGATAAGAATAAGTACAGTAGCACAATCTACCTGAGGGAGACTCCCACCCTGAAAGTAATCTTGGATAGTGACAATGATGTCTCCTTTAACCACACCACATGCCCCTTTGTAAAACGCTCCTGTAAATCTATATTGTCCGGGTGCACTCTTGGGGTCGAGATGCATCATCACCATGTGAATCTCTTCCTCATTCAGAACCTCTTCCAGGATCTCATTTTCATAAGCTGACACTTCATTGGGAATCACCTCCCAGATATCTTTATCTCCACATGGATATCCCCTAGGCATCCTTGGATTAAGACCATCACGAAGATCCTTGAAGAACAAGTGTTCCATACATTATACAATGTCTCTATCATTCGTGTAGGATCCGTCCTCAAGTAAAATGATGTGTTGGATTAAACATATTCTTTCCCTATTACAAGCATGAAAGAATGCTGAATTTCTGTCGCACTCCTTCAACCATCTCACCCGGGAGTGATCTCGCGCCATCTGTTCCTGTTTAAGAAGTAGTTCTTCCCAACTTTCCCTTTTATCCATTATCTCCTCATACAACATGTCATTCCACTCCTCCTCAAGGTTATCTTCCAAGTTGTCAATGCCCTTTTTCAGCTCCTCCATGCTCTGATCTACTGGAGGTATGTTCCTGTCCCACGACTGGAGCACCTGCTTCAGCATCCGAAGCTTATTGTGAAGAGCAACCCACGAGTACCCCTGGATCGGTTTTTCCCATATGTCATGACCCACTCTCAGGTAGCCAGGATTACAATCCCACTGGCGGTAAACCTGAAATGCTCCTATGTATCCATCCCTAGAAACAAAGAAACAGGCAACGAGGAGTGATTTGAAATGCCACAAACCAAATATTTCACCTTGGCATTGGGAAATTAACTGATCACATTGCTATTATCCAGGAACCGATCTAGCCGGCTCCAGCATCGCATTCCTCCTCACTGATTATTGCTCCACTTGAAGCAATCAGAGGTATAACCCATATCAAAAAGCCCTGAGTTCGCCGCAAACTGAACAAACTTTAAGCTGGCCTGAATAGGAAAAGCACATATTCCTTTCCTTTAATCAGGATCGAAGACAACGTTGAAATCCCCTACAACAAACCACGGAAGATCCTCTAGGTCGAAGGAGCCAAGCTCTCACTATAACTGCTTTCTAACTTGTGCATCACAACTTCCATAGTCAAAGGAAACAGAGAAACTCTCTGTTCCGTTTTAAAATTTCATAGTGATAGATTGATCCCCTGCCACGACCACATACAAAGAAGTATCCTTATCCCTAAAGAGACAGATGTACATTTTAACAGGTGTCTCTTGTGTGGATCCATGCATCCTGATTCTACAACATAAATCTTTAATCTTGTTTGGGTTCTGTTGATGCTCTAGAACTGCCACAATATCAACTTTGTTCTTCTTCACCTCTGAGCCAATAAAAAGATGATGAAACGTTCATCTCATGGCCGTCACATCTTGTAAAAAAACATATTCACAAGGAGGTAATAATTTTTAATTAAAATTTCAAAAAAAACATTAAAAATTAATGAAAAAGTTATGAAATAATGAATTTTATTATAGACGGACAAAGGGAAGGTTATTAAACAAAATAATTACTCAATACCATCTAATGGATTAACCAACAGATCGACATGATATACTAAAAGAACTATTAACCAACCCTTTCTATATCCACATTTACTATATTTGAATGTTCATGTGGATACAAAGGTAAACTATAGTCATAAACAAATAGATGATTTTTAATGAAATATATCTGAATGTAGACATCCAAAAATCATTGGTGTCGAGAATGTATGTGAAATCCTTGGAAACTATTTTCTAGGAAGCTCGGTTCTAAATATATATATATATGGTATGTTCCTATATTTGATTTTCCAAAGGATGATATACTATGTTAACAATGAATAAATACATTTCTAATTTTTCATGGGTGTATATATTAAAAATGTTTAAGTGATTCAAACAAGAAAAAATTGGGACTCATTAGTCCTCACATCTCTTCTATAGATCAACCAAAAATATATACTAAAAAAATGATGAAATAGTGGATGGTCTGATCAATCATTTGAATGAAAACATTTTGGAGGAAAAACTCTAAATAATACCAAGAATATTGGGGTAAAAATCTACAATTTAATAAGGTAAAATATATTTTTATTTCATTGCTTAATTATTCCTTATTGTATTTTCACGCAACATTGGATTCTCATTATGGTTAATTTGGATACTATAAAGACTTATTTCTTGGATTTAATGATTGGATATCCAAAAAACCATACACACTTTGTGACATTTTTCAATTAGTAATATAGTAATTCAAATTTCTTATAACTAAAAGGAAAGAATTATTATATATATAATCTTTTAATGAGGGTTTTGTTATGATAGGGTGGCATGTCAATATCTTGAAAACCAATTAGTGAGGCCAGTGGCTAAGTACGTGAATGAAAAAAAGTACTATGACTGGATAATTATCATGGTATATATAATAATATTTCACTATACAAAAACTTTTCGAGAAAATTACTTAATACCCTTAACATTTTTATATTGTCTGAGACAACCCAATAAGAAATATTTCAGTAATTATATTTGTAAATTTATTAGGGAGATCATAGTCAAGGAAAAAAATAGATTCCCTTGATATGTATATTCAAAGATAATTAATATTTCCATTAAAAAATTTATTAATACTCTAATTATTTATATTTTTCCAATATGACTATGACTGTCAACAAGAATAATATTTAATAGATGGTCTATATGTTCTCAGAAAAAATCATATCATGTTTGATGGAAGAATGTATACAAATAGCAGGAAGATGTGACTTCCATAGAGGTACTGGATTGTTTCATTTTTATGTTTAATTTAAAATTTTTAATATTAACCACATATGAATTTTTTATCTTATATATGTGGATTCCTTTCCTTGAATAGGGGAGGTTTGTTCATATTTGGTCATGTTAGTGAGAGATAGGGCTTCGAGGCTACAACTACGATAACAACTACAAATAAATGGGTCATGAATGTATATAGTAGAAATCATACTACTTATGTAATTAAATAATTTTTCATCATTTTATATTTTATTTGTATGTTAATATTGATATAATTTGTATATGATATTTATTTAGTTAATCTAAAAATATTTTGGGAAGATATAAAATCATTTCAACTATCTGCAACAATCTAGAAAAAGGAGAACACCTTTCTTTTAGGTGGAAAAGTAATACCCATGTTGCATTAAATTTGTGGTGATTTTTAATTATAAATATACCAAGGTATTTATCTATTTTATAATAAAAATCATTACTTCCCAAAAGATCTATCATGAATATTTTTTTGTATGGTGTAGTATTTAACAAAAAATCAATTTTTCACACCTCATTCTGATACACAATGTTCTCAGTATGACTCGAAGTGAATGTTTTTAGTTTATAATATTATTTTATCCATTAGTATTCATGTAATATAAACTACCATTCATTGGACCACTGCTCATGATTATGATCATTGATATGTTGGGTATGAATTTATAATGTTAATATCACATTCAAACATCTTTATTTTCATTCTATCCTTAAATGATCATTGATATATCATTTATTACACTTATTTTGAATCAATAATAACCATTTCTTATGTTCCAAATGTTTACGTTATTAAGAATGGGTTTAGAATTGATATGTGTATGAAGTTCTCTACTAAAGAAAAACATAATGAGAGACTCTTATGAACTAGTAATTTTATGTTTGAATGTTTCTAAAAGATGTAGACCTAAACAATTCAAGCATGGATCATTATGTAATTTGAGGAAAATTAATATAATAATTTTTTATATCAATTTATGAATTTTCTATGTCAATATAGTTGGTATCCTAAACAATTACCTACTAAAAATTTAGAAAAAAAAACAAGTGACTGGTATCACATAAAGTGTATCTTTTTATTTAAAATTGTCATTAAATTTAGCAAAAAGAACAAGTAACATATTTAATAATGAGAAAATGCCTTCATATAGTTTTGATACTTTAAAAAAGCAATCCCTGAATTATTTTTGATGTGTTGGATTTGAAATAACCTCAATCCGATGCACGGTGTTTCTAGTACGACTAAATATTATAATTTTTACATTAAATTTACATTAGATTTAAAAAAAATGAGAAACTAACATATTAAAAAACAAGAAAAAAATATGGTTTGTTTTTATACAATATAAAAATGATCCATGAGTCATTTTTTTAGTGTAAGAGTTAGAAACACCATAGTCTGACCCACAATGTGATCAGTATTATTAAAAGTGTTTGTTTTCAGTTAAAAATTTACATTTTAGTTCAAAACAAGTCACTCACTAAATAACCAAAAAACATGATTTCTTTGAATTCATAATTTAATAATGTTATTAAAAAGTCATTTTTGACATGTATGAAGTAGTATCCTTTCAAACTGATGTATGATGCAATCCTAATGACTCAAAATACTCATTTTCAGTTTGGAATGATATTTTTAGTAAGAAAATACAACTGGAATACTGAAAACCAAAAAAATGGTTTGTTTTGATACTTAATAACAAGGATATATAATTAGTTTTTCATGTATAAGTGTGAAACACTCCTCAATAAGATGCAAAGTGTGGTCAGTATTAGACGAAGTGTATATTTATACTTAAAATTTACATTAATTTAAGTATATATAACAATTGACATACAAGAAAATGAGATAATGTAATAAAATTGTGTTTATATATTTTAAAAATTATCCTTGAGTCAGTTGTGATGTGTACGATTCATTTCACAAAAATATAATGCAAAATGTGACATATATGTCTCCAAGTGTGCATTTTTATTTAAAATTGATATTAGTTTAAGTAAAAAGAAGAAGTGAAATACGTAACATCAATAAAAATGATTCATATTTTTTTAATATTTTAGTAAAAATATTAATGAATTATTTTTTATGTATATTAATAAACCATACCACAATCTAATGCACGATGTGGTCAAAATAACATTATGTGTGTATTTTTTAATTAAGGTGACATAAAATTTAGAAAAACATAAAAGTGACGTACTAAAAACTATGAAAAAGAATTTAATTTGTTTTAAAACATTAGTAGAACTATTCATGAGTCGTTTTTGACATATACTAGTCAACCAAACCATAATTCGACGCACAGTGTGATTAGTGTGATTAAATGTGTTCATTGTTAGTTAAAAATTGATATCTCAGTTGAAAATGTGTCACTCAATGATAACCAAGAAAACATTCTTTGATTCTCTTGATAAATGGGGAAAATTATTAATAAGTATTTTTTGATGTGTATGAAGTAGTATCATGACAATTTGATATATAATGTGACCAGTATGGATCATAATGCATGTTTCTTGATAGAAAATACATTTTAGTAAAAAAAATATGTCACACTAAAAACTGATGAAACACATTCAGAGAGTATTTATTTCTTAGAGCAATGATAATTATTTCATTTTGACATGTAGATATTTGACAAACCTCAATAGATCACACAGTTTGACTGGTATGACATCATGTGTGTCTTTTTATTTGAAATATACATTAATTTATGTAAAAAAAATATGTGACGTACTAAAACCCATGAAAATGAATTCAGTTTATTTTGATAATTTTGAAAAAATATCTATACGTAATTTTATATGTGTTGGAGTCCCCCAAAACTCAATATGACCCATGGTGTGACCGGTATGACTCCATGTGTGTATTTTTATTAAAGTGGAACATAATTTTTGTTAAAACGAAAAATTGAAATACTAAAAACTAGTAAAACATATTCATATTATTTTTATATATTAGTAAAATGATTTGTGATTCATTTATAACATATAAGAATCAACCACACCTCTATCTGATTCATTGTGTGATCAGTATGAAATTAATTGTGTATTTTTATATTAAATTAACATTAAATTTAGGAAAATTAATAGTGAAAAACTGAAAACTGGGAAAATGAATTTTGATTGTTTTAAAACTTTTGGAAAATAATCAATGAGTAATGTTTTATGTGTATAAGTCAACCCCATCTCAATCTAACACAAAGTGTGACCAGTATGACTAAAAGTGTATATTGTCAATTTAAAATTTATATTTTAGTTCAAAACATGTCACTCA
Source organism: Viscum album (assembly GCA_963277665.1). Lineage (NCBI taxonomy): Eukaryota > Viridiplantae > Streptophyta > Magnoliopsida > Santalales > Viscaceae > Viscum > Viscum album. The sequence continues at coordinate 883,769,895 of OY728139.1, read as the reverse complement.
TTGAAAACAACGAAAATTTCCTTTTATTTTCTTGATAATTTTTTAAGAAGATTAATTAGTCATTTATGATGTGTATAAAGTATCTCAGATGAAATTGAGGGAAAATGCAGCTGGTTTGACTCAAAATGATTGTTTCCATTTTGAAATTACATTTTAGTAAAAAAATGTCATACTAAAAACCAAGAAAAAACATTTTGATTATTTTGATACTTTAGTAAAATGATCTATAAGTTATTTTGGACTTTTAGGAATCATCCAATCCTTAATACATTGCATGTTTTGACTGGTATGATTCTAGGTGTGTCTTTTTATTTAAAGTTGACATTATTTTAAGTAAAAAAGGATATGTGACATATTGAATATAATGATAACACATTCAGATTGTTTTTAAATTCTAGTAAAATGTTCCATGAGTTGTTTTGATGTTTATAATTCAATCCATTTCCCATACAACATGTGGTGTGATCGGTATGACTCTATTTGTGTCTTATTATAGAAAATTTACATTAATTTCTGTCAAAAAGAACAACTAGCATACTGATAAATATGAAAATGCATTCATATTATTTTTATATTTTAGTAAAATTACCTATCAGTCATTTTTTGATGTATACGAGACATCCTCGCCTCTGTACAACACATGGTGTGATTAGTATGACTCCGACGTATTTTTATTTAAAATTGTCATAAATTTAAGTAAAAATATCATGTGACATTTTGAAAACATTGAAAATGAATTTGGATTGTTTTGATACATTATAAATATCATACTTGGGTCATTTTTGATGTATAAGAATAAACCCCACCTCAATCAGATTCACGATGTAACAGGTATGACTAAAAGTTTTTGTTCTCTGTTTAAAATTGACATTTTAGTTCAAAACATGTTACTCACGAAATCCTAATGAAATGTGCTATTGTTATCTTTATAATTTATAGAAATGATTAATAGGTTATTCTTGATGTGTATCAAGATATATCATATCAAATTGATGTAATATGGTAATAGTATTACTCATAATGCATGTTTCCAGTTTGAAATGGCATTTTAGATCAAAACAGAAATTAGATACTGAAAATTAATCAAACACATTCAAATTGTATTCATACTTTGAGACAATGATCTAATAGTAATTTGTGATAGCTTGTATTTATACATTAATAAATATGATGCATAGTGTTCGGAAATGACTCCATGTGTGTATTTTTATTTACAGTTGACATTAATTTTAGTGAATGAACAAATGACTTACTAAAAAATGTTCAAACATTTTTGGATTATCTTGATGTTTTTGGAAAATGATTTGTAACTCAGTTTTGATGTGTATAGATCAACCCCACCACAATAAGTTTTACACTATGACCAGTATAATTACAAAAGTGTCTTTTTTCTTAGATATTGAAATTTTATTAATTTATTGTTTTATATTAATGATTTATTTAATTATTTATAGTATTACTAACATAATATTTATTTTCTTTTATAGGTGGAATGTTTTTATTGGGTTGAGAATATTTTTTCAGCAACTAATATCATTGGTGGACATTTTTTAGATTGGATAACGGGCATCACAAGATAAAATATTAATGTTATAAAATGGGTGTTGGATAATTATAAATGTAATTAAATAAAACATTGTTTGAAATTTAATTAGTATTCTTTTTTTATATAAAATGGGTGGATATTATTTTTTACATGATTATAATTAAATTTATATAGATTTTGTTTTGAAATTACAAGTTGTAGATATTTTTTTTTGAAATTACAGGTTTTTATAGGGTGTGCTCCTATATTAATAGCACATTATAGCCAGCCATGAATATATTAGTGGTAAAACTATTGCTGATTATGGTGTCCATTATTGAATCTAAGAATGTGATATTAATGGGGATACATTATTAGTGCATTTTGGAATACAAAATGGGCCCCTTTATCTGTACATTGATTTATAATTTTGTTTTAGTAATGTTAAAACAATATTTGCGCAATGTTAAATGGAATATGTGTAGTAGTGAATATCTATTGGGAAATAACAAAATTATACCCCACATGTTTTTTTCCTAGTCTCTTATGGTACCCACCATTTTCTGAAATAGAAAAGTATATAACGAAACAAAATTCATAATTTCATGAGTAAATATTTTATTCATTTGGTTAGTTAACTCTATAATAATTTATTGTGGTATCCCTATGTTTAGAATTTTCCTAACACAAATATTACTATGAGATTATATATACATATTCTCAAACTATGTTTTTTCACCATGATTTATAATCATAATTCTCATATTAACTAAACTATTCTTTGATACAACCTATAGAAACAAAACTTTTTCATACACATATTTTACATATTTTTTAATGATAAGAACCATTTAAGCTTTAACAAACCAAGATACAAAGGATTAGTGTCATGGGAAAATTAATAACCTACATAAATTTAAAATAATAACACATACACCTATATTTAATTCCTAATTTTAAAGATTCATATTGGCCCTCATATTCTCTTTAGTACAAGTATTCACCTGAAGATATATATATAAATAATGGGTGTGATAGAATCAAAATAAGAGGATGAATATGAGACATGAAACATTGGTTAGAATATTCATCACCATAAAAATACAAGAAAAGGATTATAATCATATTAATTAGAAAATATTAGATAAGGGCATCAAGTGATGAAATGTATAAAAATTAAACATCATGTCTAAATCATTAACCTCCACATATAGTTTTTGACAATTCTAGAATCATGTTCACTAATATTTTAAATTACTTGAAGAGACTCATGAGAATAACCAATTCATTAGTGTGCTATATATTTCTCAGTTCACCCATCACATTATAACATTCACATGCACTATTTAATTCTCATTTCACATGTCACATCAAAATATTTATGTTATCAAGCATGCTACATAGAACATATATCAATCATGAAAATAAAATAAACCCTAGAAAGGAATATAATTTATTACCTAAAGAATAAATTAGTTAATAAAAATTGTGGTTCAAAAATATGGATAGAATAACATTCTTGTTATATGAATCAAGAATATTGTGTGAAGAATAAACAGTCACAAGGAAATTAAAATGTTTGTTTTTAGAAGGAATATTTTCCCTAGAGGATGGAGCTCTCAAGAGAGTTGTGGTGAGAAACCCTAACCTCTTCCCTGGTTTCGACCTAACCTTCATCGATGGATGGTATCGATCCACAGTGGGAATCCACACCCTTGGCTACTCCGGTGACCTTAGATGCTGGATCATCCAAAATAGATGTGGGAAATCCTGAGGTTCTACTTCGAATGCTACCTATCTCCTTCTTCGATGAACTTCAAGGATCAGATCTCAGTATCGTGAAGGAGCACAGACCTCCACTATTCAAAAATCTAGAGAATGGTGGCTTCTCGGTTGATGCAGATCTAGAAGTTTTGAAGCAATGGGAAGCATTGTTCAAATACTCAGTTCATGGTCGTGTCGCCTACAACATAGGTAACCGACCCTGGTCTCTAACAGATCTTAAAAATAGAATTTCACATTGTTGGGATTCTTCCAAATGGAAGATGATCCCCATCGGAAAAGGCCATTATCACATACTCCTCAACTCTCAGGAGCAACTGGAACATGTTTGTAGATTATGTAATATACATCTTAAACCGGGCCTCTTTAGGATTTCTGATTGGGATGTCTCTTTTAATCCTCACATGCATAGGAATTGTATGGCACAAGTCTATATTCAAATTCATGGTCTTAACTAGTTCTTTTGGCACCGTAAGATCTTAAATGAAATAGCCTTCTGTATAGGTTCTCCCATAAAAATAGATCATAGAATGTTGAATGGAGACCTTGGACTTTTTGCTATAATCATGGTTGAGGTGAACTTAGCTTCAGAACTGCCTTTGGTAATAAACTTCAATGCTCCCAACTATAAAACCGATATTAGGATAGAATATTAAAGGAATCCTCCTTTTTCTAAGGTTTGAAAACTAACAGGGCAAAATCATGCTAACTATAGAGTGATTAGGAATCAAGTTTACCCCACTATTACAAATTATTGGAAAGAAATCAAACATAATAAGAAAGAAAAATCTATGATAGAGAAAACTAACCTCCCTAATAAGAAGCATGATGTATGGGTCTTGAAGTCTAATAACTTTTCCTCCCTTGAGGGGAAATCATGTGGAAAAATAATGGAAGAGGAAGAAATCATGGTGGCTGAAACATCTAATAACCTACAGGTTAATGGAACTTCATTTGACAGCAACAACCCCCCCCCCTCCCCCCCCCCCTTTTGACTTCTAATGATTCTGCACATAATGCCTCTGCTTCGAAGGTGACCTCTTGCAAGAACATTGAGAATTATGGCTCTGCCAGTATTATGGATGGGGCTGGGACATATTTCAAATCCCTGAATGTTATAGGGAGAAATCAGGAGGATCTCTACACTCAAGATGACTCCACTCCTTTGCATGTTAACGTGAAAAAATCATCAGACCAAGGTAAGATAGTTATCATTCTGCATGATTCTGCTGATAAAAGCAATGATACTACCTGTGTAAACTCTAATATGAATACTCAGATTAACAATTATATTTCTGACATGCATATCAATGAGAACCTCAACACTGCCCCTATTGAAACTCTTCCTGATGTTCATGATGCTGTTAATAAAACTCATATCACGGTCCTGGAACAATCTAATATGATTAATCAAGCTGTATATTCTGCTTCAAACATGCATACTGAGGAAAATTTCAACATTGCGCCTATCGAATCACTCTCTAATTTGCATTTTCCTTACTCCTCCCCTACTGATAAATCCATGCACGTCTTACACTGGCTCGGTTACCCCCACAATGATGTATCCACACCTCCTTTGGGGCAGCAAGACCATGTCTCTAGACAGATTACTCCTGCTTCTCACTTTGCTAAACCTCCTGAAATATTTCCCCTCTCCTGGACTACTAAAGCTGGCCCAACCCCAAGGGAACCTCTTGCTCATGAAACAGCTCTAGAACACTCACAGAACTGTTCTATCCAATATATATCTCTTTCTATTTCTGATTCATCTTCTACTTCTGAGCCTGCTATGGTTAACTCCTCAACCTCTAATGTCAAATCAATTGATAAAAAATTTGACTCTACTTCCCCTCCTCAAGTAAGAAGATATAAGAGGAAGAAAGGTTTTGGGAATTCTAAAAAAAGGGTTCTAACCCAAAACATAAGTAATAATGAATCTCCTATTTTGGAACTGTCAAGGCATTACCAACACTGACACCTCCACAACTCTTAGGAGGCTCTTAAACACTCATAAACCTTAGCTGTTTTCCATCTCTAAACCCAAATTCAAAATCAATTCTAATTTCGTGAGACTTGGCTCTCTTCATTACAATTTCTTAGGATCCCGAAAAAATGGTCCTCTGATAGACTCTATGTGGATATTTTATCACAATTCCCTAATAAACTTCAATTTTTTTAAAACCTCTGAACAACATTTAACCTATGATTTTATCTGGAATGATCAGCACATATTTTGTATGATGGTTTTGGCCAATAGTAGGTATCAGCAAAGATGGAATCTTTAGCATGATCTTCTTGGCATGGATAACTCTATTCATGATCCATGGGTGATTAGTGGAGACTTCAATGCTATTCTTAGTCCCATTGAAAAAATTTGACCCTCACATCTTTCTATATCCACAAGAGGATTTAGATCCGCCCTTAAAGATTGTAATCTCTTTGAAGTTAACCTTACAGGAGTGAAATATACTTGGTATAGAAGACATTATAATAAAACAGTTTCCATTAAGCTAGATAGGGACTTTGTTGACATGAAGGCCCTGGATATTTGGGATAATGACTCTAGTATAATGTTACCTAGACTCAATTCTGACCATCATCCCATATTACTCAGCTCCATTTATAATGATCGCAGAATTCCCCTTCATTTTAAATTTAACAATGCTTGGTCTCTAGACCCTGACTGTGTCACTTTTATTAATAACACTTGAAATTCCATGAATCATCATCATGACTCTTTTTCTTTTATTTTCAAACCGAAAATCATAAAAGAGGCCCTCAAAGGCTGCTGTAAATACAAGATCTTTCAAATGGATTCTGACATCACCTCTCTTGAAGATGTTCTTAATAAAATCCAAACTCATAGCACCAAATGTGATTTTATCCTTGACTCTCAACTGGAGGTCAATACAGCTCTTAAGCTAAACACTTTACTCACCTTTAAGGATAAAATTAAGAAACAAATGTTTAAGACTAAATGGCTGGCTGATAGGGATAGAAATACTATGTTTTATAACTCTCTTCAAAGAACCAGAAAATCCAATCGACCCCTTACCAAACTGATTCACAATGACATGATCATTGACTCATAAGAGGTCATCTCAGATCATGTTGTCTCTTTATTTAATGACATTTTCAAAGGACCTGAGATCAACATTGATCTCAATCCCAATATTATTCCCTTTATGGTGGATGAGAAAGAGAATGACTCTCTCTTATCTATTCCATTGGAGCATGAAATTAAAGACACCGTCTTTAGTTTAAATCTAGATAGTTCCCCTGGACCGTATGGTTTTAACAATGGTTTCTTTCAAAAACACTGGGACATCCTTCGTTCCGATGTTTTTAAACTGGTAAGGTCCTTTTTCACTCATGGATCTCTCCCTTAGGGTATCAATTCTCAATTCATCATCTTAATACCTAAGGTTGAAAATTCTACTGAAATTCATCAATTCAGAACGACTGCTCTTATCAATACCCTCTATAAGATAATTACCAAAATCATTGCCAACAGATTGGTCTCGATTTGCACCAAAATTGTTTCATGGAATCAGTTTGGTTTCATCAAAAGCATATCCATCCAAGACTATATTTTTCTTACCTCAGAATGTTCCAAAAACCTTAATAAAAAAATAGAGGGGGTTGTGTTTCCATTAAACTTGATATTAGAAAATCTTTTGATACTATTTATTGGGGCTCTATATTTAGAGTCCTGAAAAATGTGGTTTTCATGAGATTTTTATCAAGAGAATCAAGACTTTATTTAAATATGCTATCATTTAACTCTTGATAAATGGCACCCATCACTGTTTTTTCAAATGTTCTAAAGGTGTTAGACAGGGAGACCCCCTTTCGGCCATTCTTTTTGTTATTGCGGAAGATTACTTTAGCAGAATCATTTATAATCTGGTCGATCAAAATCAACTGAAACCCATTCAAGATGTTAGAAACCTCAATGTCCCCACTCACCTCCTCTACGCTAATGATATTATCTTGTTTTTAAAAGGAGATGAAAGGAACATTCAATGTCTTTAGAAATCAATCTCTCATTATTAGAATATTTCTGGATAAACCATTTCCTGGAACAAATCTCATATTTTCATCAAATAAAACATCCCTACTAGAAGGAAAACTACTATCACCCGTATCTTTGGAATAAAAGAAGGTTTCTTTCCCTTCACATACTTAGGTGTACCAACTTATTGGGGATGACCTAAATCCTGCTATTTCTCTAATATCACTGATCAAATCATCAATCAAATCTCTACTTGGAAGGGGAAATCCCTTTCCATGGCTGGTAGAATCTATCTTGTCAAATCAACCATTGTATCAAATTTGGATTACCCTCTCATGATATATAAATGTCCCATAGGTACTTTCAAGAAAATTAATACCTATATAAAAAATTTTATTTGGACAAGAAGTATCTTTGAAAGGAAACTTGTCACCATCCCGTGGATGACCTGCTGTAAACCTCTTGATAACGGAGGCATTGACATCAAAAACTTAAATTTTTTTAATGATGCCTTGCAAGCGAGATTCACTTGGCGTCTCATTAATGAAAACTCCAAAGTCTCTGATTTCCTAAAACATATATTACTAAATAAAATATTAAAAAGAAATTTTAATTTCATTAACTCCTCGATCTGGACCTCCATTAGAAACTCGTATGAGAAGATTATGGCTAATTATAGATGGATGGTCAGCGCTAACTCGAACATTAATTTCTGGTGTGACAACTGGATGGGTAATCCTTTGATATCCATGTTTCCTCCTAATAACACTCATAAAGACACCAGCCATACCATTAAGGATGTTATGAAACTTCATAGGAATGATATCCCTTACCAAATTGCTCAGATCATTAAAAATTACACTTTCTCTAATTATGGGGACCTCCTTGTTTGGTAACCTGCTCTTAATGGCATCCTTGACTTGAAAAACTTCTACATGCACAATTTATCTGGCAATGAACCTAATTATAAATGGGTGAGCACATTCAATAAGACTTAGATCAGACCCTCTAGGTTCACCGTTATTTGGCGCATTGCTCACAATAGATTACCCACTGAAACTTGTCTTCAAGCCTTTGGCTTTAAAATATGATCTAAATGTCATTTGTGTAATCAGCACATGGAGGATTCTGATCATATTTTTTTGCCTTGTGTTATGACCTCAGCATTATGGAACTACATTTTTGAGTTATTTAATTGCTCATGGTCCTTATCTTACCCGATCTGTTTTATTTTGAAGAAATGTACTAAACATGAATCCTCTCAGCATGTTAAAAACATTTTTCTTGCGGCGGTGGTGGAACTCATACATGAAATCAGGTATGTAAGAAATGACCTTATTCATAATAAGCACTCATTCAGTCTCAATGCAGGAAATGCTTGAATTCTCATTGCGATTCATGAAGCTGCCTCAATACAAAAAGACTGTTGCAGCAATTATATTTCTGACTTTTAGGTCCTTAGATGTATCTGTGTCCTTGGTATTTTCCCGAAGACCAGACACCTCTTTGAAGTTTTCTGGAAACCTCCGATGTCGGGTTGGATTAAAGTAAACGCTGATGGTGCATCAAAAGGAAATCCTGGACATTCCAGATGTGGGGCCATTTTTATAGATTCTGTTGACCAGTGCCCGGGTTGCTTTTACAGGGGATGTTGGACTACCTCATCCCTAGAAACGGAGATGCTAGGATTCATACATGCTGTTGATTTTGCACTGCAAAGAGGATGGTGAAATCATTGGATTGAAATTGATTCTACCACGATTGTTCAAGCCATTTGGAAGGGAGTCATTCATCTTGCCTGGCCGCTCACTACGCTTTGGATGAATTGCCTGAATTCGCTACAGTAAATTGACTACATTGTCACACATGCCTTCCGGGAAGGGAATGCTGTTGTCGATGCCCTTGCCAACAATGGTTTTCACCAGAGCAAGACTTGGCTGGATGTGCTGCCAGCTGATTTATTTCACCTCTATGAAAGTGATTGTAATAAGATCCCATCCTTTCGTCTCATGTAAACTCTTTCTTCCTTAATTAATAAATGGTGCTTCGGTCCTTGACCGAGGCATTACCTAAAAAAAAGAAGAGTTCCTCTGAAAAAATAATTAAATTTTTCAAAAATCAAAATTAGAAGAATGTATATAATAAAAAATTTAATGTAAGGGAAAAATAACTTATAATTAAGGTTCATTAAATGAATATCAATACTAAAAATAGAGTAAAAGAGTGAAAACACAATAAAATGGAGTTGGGTTTGAGAATTTTCCTTATGTTATTTTTGTATACTCTACTCTCTATAATATCTTGGATAATAAAATTAAATTAATTAATTTAAAAAAACATATAATTATTTATACATGAATTTTACTCATTATTGTTATGTTAAGTTCATTTATTATTTTTTCAATGATTGGTGTAGTTAAATTTCATCCTTTTGGAGTGCTCATTTACAAGGGTTTCAGGAGCGGTTCACTAATATATGAGTATGGATGTTTATGCAAAATGGGATTTATTCTACAGATTTGATATTCTATGTTATTAATGAAAATAAATTAGATTGTTTTTAACTAATTTATATGGTTATATGGTACATGGATGAATCATTAGATAAATTCTTAATGAAAATGATTTTTTATATTTGGAAGATTTTATGACCATTATGATCTTGTATCATTTTACTTAACATCATAATTATATATTTCATCTAAAACATTATATAACAGATAATATGTATAATAAAACATTATTTAATAATAATAATAATTTTATATCCATCCTTGAATGGGGTAGTGAAAAATGATAACACATCCTTCATGATGGCGGAAAATCGACACAACACGGACGATATTTTAATTTTTAGAATAAAAGGAAAAGGGATGATATTAGAAAATGAATTATTTCATTAACATAATAAAATTACTGTATATAAAATATGATGATTTTATCATCCCTCTTAGATAGGTTTATGTGGGGGTCTTATAAAAATAAAAATTTAATTATAAAAAAAATAAAATGAAAAGAAAGAGGGTTTTGCCTCTTGAATGTCTCCTCCTACAGAACCTCTTTAGGGAAGAGGTTTTGGTTTTTTTATGAGACCGTGGAATCTTAGAGGTTTTGGAGGGTACTGGCAAGACTATTCTTATGAACATGGAAAAAACTCAAATCTTTGAATGTGTGAGGATATGAGCTGTTGAGGGATGGAATTTATTGGGGATGACAGTGGTGTTTTAACATTATTTGTTTCTCTATATTATAATTTTAGATCACAAAAATGATTAGTTTGAGAATTATCACTAAAAATGTAAAAAAATTTAAGTAATGATTGATATTTTTATCTTTCATCAGTTGTACATCATCAATGACTCAACAAATCAAGTATTTAGCTTTTATAGTAAATTATCATGTTTAACTATTCATAATGAAAATCATGTCTTCAGAAAAATCATTGAAACCATCCCTAACCATTTTTCAAAGTGTAGAATTAAAAAATGAAATCCATTTTATGAAAATAATTTTATAATTACAATAAATTAAATTTTTAATTAAAATATCCATTTACATTGAAAGTACCGAATTTCAAATTATAACTGATCGTATACCATATTGAAAAATTAAATAAGGTATCATAAAATAGTCATATCATAATAGGATAACAAATGTTAATTTATTAAATATTTTTTGAAAATAAATTTTCTTTTAAATAATTATAATAATTATTACAATGATAATTAAATAATTATTTCTTATACAATTAAAAACACTTAATTAATAATTATTAAAATGTTTATTTACTTATACTATAATATAATTATATCATATGATTTATTATAAGATTCCAAAATTTTATAGATACTTTCATAGATGAGGTTACAATTCTATTGTCTCGTTTACTATTCCTAACGGTCATAATACTATTCCAAATATAATATTGTTATTCCCTCAGAACAGATTTTTGAATGTCTAAAAATACATCATATTTCATTCATTATTCATTTTAAATGATTTTGGTTTCTCGATGTCAATTTATGTTAATTATACTATGTGACATAATTATAACAATGAAATATCCATTGATATAATTTATGATATTTACAAGGTTTGTGTGATATAAGACTTACTCATAGATAATAAAAACATAAATATCATATATATCAAAGATATAAAAAATAAATCATTATAACCTTCCCTTAGTGGTGGTAATGGTAAAATGTACAACGTCAGTTTGTGAGGTTGTAGTTTGTTGTACACAGAACAATGATTTCAGAACCCATTTCAATGATGTATTTGATGGTTCATGTAATTCTCTTGACATAAAAGTATCTCACTATATGTAATTTAGTGATGTTTTTATATGAACCTAGTATAATATAAAGTTTTTAAGGTGGATGAGAAAATAAAATAATTATTATCATTGAATAACATTACCACTTATTATAGAATCCAACAAAGGTTTTTAGTAAAGCCTTCTGAGTTTGGAATTCTACCCAAAATATGGATTCTAGGATGAGGTGATGGAATTTAGGAAGCAATTTTGGAAGGGTATTGTATATAAAATTCTTGATATGTGTCAAGATGAGGGGAGTCAGTTCTCTTTTGTAATTGAGGTAGAGTGGAATTCTTGTAAATACCCAAATCCAATCACTATTGGGTAGTATCCTTACCACATGTGTTGAAAAATATGAAATATAATGGATGATATGGTTTATGTTTTTAATAAAAACTCCTACACACCAAATAGGCACATTTTTTATCATGTTATTCCTAACATTTATGTTTATTTAATTTAGTCATTAATGTTTTTACCAAGGTATCTTGTGTGCTTTTATTTGCTATAGAGATTTAACATTCAAGACTATATTTAAAATATTATTTATTAGATAATTTATACATAATGATTCTAGAAATTATTTCTGATTTATTAAATAAAAATACTATATGTGTTGAACATTAATTTTGACTCAAACAAATGTAATACACGAAACCATGTTTTAACCATAATAAGAAAAAATTATTTCATTTTATTCCACTAATAAATATGTTAAAGAAATTAATGTTATTGTATTATATAATATAAATTATTATAATTAAAAATATAGAATATATTTTTATAAATTAATGACAAATAATTTGAATACATTATTTATAAAATAGTCTTATAGATGAGATGTGAAAGCTAGTTTCTTAAGATAAAATGTTAAAATTTTGACAAAGAATATATTTTCAATTACAATATGAAATATATTAAAATGAACTAAATTGTATAAAGTAATTTATATATGAACAATATAAACTTTAGAAAAAACATATATTTTAATTTAACATTATAAATAATTTCGGTGGAAATACAATTATTAATTAAATTCAATATTTTTCACTACTCATAAAATATGTAACATTTTAGAAAAAAATCCTAAACAATTAACCTCAGTTTTATTTTATATTCGTATTTAAAAAAATTTCATTATTTTATCAAATTAATTTTCTTAATGTATATGCTTTTTTATTTCAAATAGGTGCACAGTTAAATATAAACAAAACATATATTTAGAAAATATTGTTTTTAAGTGTAGAATTGGATTTATCCTAATATCTTATCTGGAAAGAATATAATAGGAATTGGAAACATTTTATTGAGTATATAATATTTTTATTTCATTTATATATATAACTGAATGTTATTTTGTTAATTTATGTATATAAACCAGAAATATCAATAATTTTTTTTAAAGAATGTTTTTTTATTTTCAAAAGGATTTTATTTTAATTAATAAATATTTTGAAAATAATTTTTAATTTTATATTGAATTTTAAAAAATATATTCATAATTTATTTTATCTTATTCATAACCAATATTTAGATTCATAGGTTACCATTATCATATAATATAATAATATCTTAATAATATGTCATGTTATTTTTAAATAATATTGTGCATAAAGAAAGATAATCTAAGGGTTTCATGAAAATAAAAATAATGAAAAGAATAAGTATATTTGAAAAAAACTCAAAAAATATATAGGTTTTATATTATACTCCCTTTAAAATTAATTTCCCACTTCATATTCATCCTAGTCATCGTCGGTTTAAAATTTCAAATTTCCATCCTAGAAACCCACATTCTAGAAATATCAAATAAAAAATAGTCCTAATAAAGAAGGAGATTTCAAAAATCCATATTAAATAACACATATTATGTTTCAAAATGGGATAAAAATTTTGGAATTGAAGTCAATGAAACAAAAGAGAATGCTAACACCCAAATATTGAGGAAGGGTGATAGAGAACATAATCTGGAGAATTTTAACAACCACAAATCCATAAACCATTGATGCCTATGAAAGTCCATTGATATCATCAAAAATAATGATAAAATGAAAATATTTTATTTTCATAACCTTTTACTAAAGATTAATATTTTTAATTAGAATATATACTTACTTCATTTAATTCTATTTATAAGAAATATTTCACAATATGATTATGCCTTGCTCAATGCCCACAACATCTCTTACCTAATGAAATAAAATTAATTTCTTTCGTGAAGCACTAACATATCATAATACCATTATATGGAAGGGTAATTCATTCATTCTGACATTATTTATCATCAAAACTAAATGTTTATAAGAATTTATCCAATATATATTAATCATAATATGTCAAAATGATACATTAATCTCTAAAACATCATTCAAAGTTCACCATAAACCATCTCATAAATAGTTAATCTTGTTACCCTTAAAAAATTTGAAATTTATAACAAACATCACTAAATTTTTTAAAATAAATATAGAATTAAGACCATATATATCCTAAAGTATATCATTAGTATGCCTTAGAAAACATGTGAATACCTTCACCATGTGTTATCATAAAACATGGTAATAACCAAAATACCAAAATACCTTATAAAAAATGTTCACGCTTCATTATTACATACATATAACATATATTATTAGATATATTCATAATATCCAAAAATGTTTTATAATACATCAATGATAACATAATCCAATTTTTCTAAAAACATTTTATCATTTCTAAGTTCATCAATATTATCCAATTTACTATATCGATATCAAAAATATCATTTCCCAAAAAACCCACACATTACTTTACATTATGATCATAATATGGGATTCATTCCTATAGTAAAAATTTCATCGTTACATTGAATTAATCTTATTTGTCATCAAGATAATTTAACATCTTCTTTTAAATACTTACCAAAAATATTATTATGAAAATTCTTATATATTTCATAATTCATGACATTTGATGTATTAACATGACAATTATTCCACCAAATCCTTATGTCATTAACTTCTATTAATCATTATATTATTTAATAGATATTCCCTATAGTGTGAAATATAAATCCTGACTCAACGTTCATGAACCTAAATTTAAATTTTTTTCTCATGTTTATCATAAAAATTACTATTTGAACAACCCATGAATTTCATATGGAATTTGTAGAGTCTTAATCATTTTTTATAACACCATTACATGTACAACCATGATTATTTTCATCATGATTTTACAATTTGGACATATACTTACAAAATTATAATACATTCTAAATTTAAAACATTCATCCATTAATAATAACCTAGAGAGACTTATATTCCCAACTATTAAATTTACTAATATTTTCAGTTTTCATTGGAAATCACTTACATGGTCTCCTTATTAAACATAAAAACTTTATTTCTCATTCATTTGTAAAATTTATTTGAGGGATTTTATCCACATTATTGACTTATATAAAATTGAATCTTATTTCAAACACGGTCTCCACCACCTAATATCTAAATTAACTATATCCATATATTAATTCATGAGTTAGAATATTTTTATGGAATGGGATGCTAATAATGTTCTATGATACAATATCAGTGAAAATAAAACTAAACTTCACTCATGTACTCATCCCCTTTAACTTCTGATTTGGAAATTTCTTATCACATTCATTGTAAACAAATTTTTTTTGGTTCCCTTTAATGAATAAATACAAAAAGAATAGTGTGAGAAACTATAATCATAATGGGAAAACAATTAAGCTGAAATGTACATAGAGGATCTATAAATCCTGAAATATTTTAATTTAATCCATTAAATCTTAAGTTTATCCTATTTAGTGCATAGTGGTCAACATTTTCAATCCTTCAGGATGGTTTGTAAATAGTTTTAGATTCTCAAAGCATTCCCCAAGGAGTTTCCAACTTTATGTTCAGTAAAGACCATTGTCACATATCACTTCCTGATCAATTCTAGCTCAATAATGTGTTTTCATGGTTGTTACCCCTAACTATCTCTATTCTGGAGCCACATCTACTGGTATTATCCGGATAAGGACGTGTTTCAATGAAACCACAAGCCCAATAATTTTAAAAAATGACTGTACATTTTATTATATATTATATAAGGAATATAGTTTTCCTTAGATACATCCATATAAATTTCCTTTGAAATTTACCTTGTGTTTTTATTACGTTTTTATCTTTATACTTTCCAAAACATTACTAAGAATTTCCCATGATACCATCTATAGTGACCAAGGATTATCATACATGGATAATAGGTATTTTTTGAAAAATATTCACTACATTGCAGAAACCATTTCCTAAGACCATAATAGTTTATTTCATTTCGAAACACAATACACAATCATCAAATATAGTGGTATATCTTCAATGTTTTCCATAAAACGCATCCCATTCAGTACTCCATATAGACGTACCCTACATTAAAACTTTCCACATAAACCAGGGAAATGAAACATAGAAATAGTCATCTCAGATTCTTAGTAAGGTTAAATAGAGGGGGATATAAATCTATGACCAAAG
This sequence comes from Viscum album, assembly GCA_963277665.1. Taxonomy (NCBI): domain Eukaryota; kingdom Viridiplantae; phylum Streptophyta; class Magnoliopsida; order Santalales; family Viscaceae; genus Viscum; species Viscum album. Next base: position 883,753,726 of record OY728139.1, on the reverse strand, counting down.
GAAATAATATGATTATAATAAGGGCCTGTGATAATGAACATAATTTACAATGTTCATACCCCACCTATCAGATATCATAACCAAGATCCCTAGAATAATTATTGGTGGTTCGTTAGACATTTATCATAATGTAATCAAGGAACATGATTAATGAGTGGATATTATTATTATAAGATATAGGCTTCTGGAATAACAATCAACTTATATCATTTTGATCATGTGTAAATTGAAATTTTTCTATCATTAAGATACGACCAAGAAATCAGTCCCATCAATAATCATTTGGAAATCCTAAAAATTCCACACATGACATTGTGAACAAGTAATCAACTTCATGTATAATAATTAAAACATATAATCCTAATAATGGATAATGTTGTAGTCATGTAATCTGGTTCACACATAGGATGATAAACATCCTTGGTGGGACACACAACCATCCATAGTTGAATAATATTCATAATAAAAGAATATTTTCACTCTTATAATAGTATTCTAGGTTCACTCCTAATATTATAAAAGAAGATAATGTACCATTACTGAACTGAGTTCACTCCCCATTCTAGTCTTGTTTATATCAAGAGATATAAATCATTACCTAATGAATCAAAGGGAGAAAAAATTACATGCCTATCACATATTGAAAACCAAATGGTTATGTGTGAAAATAAAGTAAACATAGTTCATATTATAACCCATGAAATTAAAAAGGATTCATGAACCTTTGATCAATCATATACATAACTTGTGAAAGGAAGTGAGTTTCGTAAGAATTTCTTCACGGAATAAACACTAGAAACACAAAAATTTTAATAAATACTATTCTGTCAAAAAATACATTAGAGAAATAATATGAATGGTATCCTTCTATCATATCCCCATAAACCCATAATTAACACTGAAAATATATAATCATATATTAAAAATAATTTGAAATATCATTTAAAACATTTCTTTAAGAAAATATGATTCCCATTTTGAAGAAATATTTTATAAAACATAAATTATTTTGAAATAAAATAAATTTTTAATAACATATGAAAAATAAAAAGGAGTCTTTGAGAATTATTTAAAACATGTTTTAGTTATAAAATATTTTTGAAGCCCATTTATTTAAAGAAAACACCTGAAAATTATAAAAGAAAATATGAAAAATTTTGAAAACAATTTTAAAACATACAGTATATTGAAAATTAGTTTCCATAAAGATTATATTAAAATTCCATTTCAAAACATTTTAATTAAAAAACTTTTTTTGAGTAAAATATATTTCTTACTAAAGGGAGAAATAAATCTTGATTTTCGTAAAAACATTTTGTTAATTATCTTACATACAAAAATGGAAAAATGGAACCATTATAAGAATATATAATTATTAAAAAAAGAAGAATAAAATTCATGATAATTATTGATATGTTAATAATGAAATTTCAATAATAGACACTAATCATAACCAATTTGATATGTGATGAGATTATAACAAAAAATAATTACAACTTTAGTGACATTAAAAAATAATCCTCATAATATAATAACATAAAATGGAAGTTAAAATGTCATGAGTATAAATAACATTAAGATATTACATGTAAAATGTTATTTATATACATATCAAAAAATAATATAGATTTATAACATTACATATATCTCAAAGATCGGTTTTTGAGATAAAAACCATTATCGATTTGGAAAATTGTGAACTGTAATTACCATGAAGGAGATATTATAAAGTGGATATTTACATAAATATAAATTTATTTTTTAAAATAATAAATTTAATTCATGGATATTATATAAACAATAATAAAGACACTTTCCAGGAAGATGACATTTTTCATAGAAGGTAAAAGTGAGGCTAAATTCTCTTACCTGAAGCCATGATTTTCATTGAACATGTTAAAAACTCTATTATACTAAGAATAAGTTCAGTTTAAAACTTTTAAATAATAAAAAATATATGTCATACCATATATAATTTTCTTAAGTTTGTTTGTCTAAAAATTTATTAAAAATTAAATGTTTGCATTTTGGATAACAATTGCTTTGTTTTTCAAATATGTTTTGATTGGTTTTTATTGTCATACATATACCATACATTCAGAATCGTTTTAATTTAAAAAAAGTTATAACTGTAATATATTGGAATTATATATTTATTTATAAAAATCTATTGAATTTAGCAATTGGAAATGAAAAAACTATTCATAGTGACAGTAGGATGTACGTACACATTATGTTGTACCCATTTTAATTTCATATTGAAAGAAAAAACTAAATGATATATATATATATATAAATTATTTTATAATTTTTATTTCATATATAACACATATTTTTATTAAACACATCTTTAATATATTTAATGTAAAGTGTGAATGAATCAAATCGCTTCTTTATGTGGTAGTCTACAGTACACATGAATGATGTTATCATATTCTATAAAAGGGAAAGCATAAAAGTATGTGTGATATAATTATTTTATAATATCAATTTAATAATAAATATAATATATATCACAAAAAACATTAAATAAATATTTATTTCAATCAATTATATGTTGTAATTGAAAAAAATAATGAAATCAGTTCATGATTGTCACGAACCAACCTGAAGGGGCCCATACCCCATCTCCACAAGCCACCCTCTAATAGTCTAAGGGATGGTGACTAGCACTAATCTGTCATATCAATAATATGGGAGGAATTTTATATGTACTTGTATATAAGAACTCATTTCAAAGATCAAAAAATGTTGAAATATAAAAACCAATAAGTGACTAATTCTTACATACACTTATATCCCATAACCACAGTAAAACAAATGTACTAAATGTGAAATAGGTGGAAAATAACACCCTCTAAAGAAAAATATAAAATAATACAACCTTTTTAGAAGGATGGGATCACAGTAATCTACAACTGTTGGAAAGCGTAGGGGCCCAGCACTAGTGACCACCTCGGTCTGCCCCGCTCAATAAGCTCTGCCTAACTTGGGTCTTCTATGGACTGTGTTGAAAGTCATACGGTCTTCTCAAGTAACAAAACATGTATGAGAAAAGATCATGTAGGTGTGACTATAAAGAAACTCATAAACCCCAAAAGAAAAATGTTGAAACCGAAAGGCAACCATCCGATCAACCTAGACAAAGGGAACCCCAATTGATAGATGAATTCCATTTCTATCCATCCTCAACTATACATGACAAGATAACTTGTTCAAAAAGGGGTGTCAAACCCGACATGTTTTAATAGGACAAGTACTCTTAGAAACCACCCATATATACACATCTTATAATCCAAGTCTAATGAGGTTCAAACCCTCATAGAAAAAAAATTGATTTCTTCAGAGGTTCTAACCGTAATACGACACAAGGATAACACAATCCAAGTTATCATCTATTTGAGATGATACGTGTCTGAGAGATTCCCTCCACCAATTGAAACTCTAAAATTATTCATGGAACTTCTCAGAGAACATCCTTCATTAGGAAAAAATTACTTTGTCCATCTCTAGGGCCTAGCACAGAGGTCCTATCATTGTCACCTTGCTCCCATAAAAAGCTAATGAAATCTATGCGAATAGGCCCTCCCCTCACCCCTAAAAATAGTCAAGGGATCACATCTCTAGGCTATTCACCACATAAATCCTCTCTATCAAGAGATAATTGAGGGACCCCCCTCACCACTACCCTGTATTTTGGGTAGTAATACTCATAACTAAATGGTGAAACCTCAGTCACTCTTGAATGGAGGGAAATGAACCTTAGTCTGTATAGGGAGAACCAACTCTTATCTAGGTATCATTTTTATCAAGTTCAGGTGATCACTCCTTATAATTATATCCAACAACCAAGGGAGCTCCAACTCCAATGGAGGACCTGCTCCCCACTGTTAATCAATTATGGGGGAGTACTACTACATAAGTGATTACCCTCACCATGGATCAAAAGGGGAGTAACACACATAGAATGGAGAACCCCCACCTTGATATGATAATTGGGTACTACTCCTTAAATTGATGACCCAAACCCTGGTATGACCACGGAGTTCTGACTCTACAAGCTCATTCACTATGTGGGTCCTTCACCCTAATATGATAGGGGAGTATCGACCCAAAGTTAGAGGACCATGTCCTTGCAATGAAATGGGAGAACTAAATCTTCCCAAATAACACGTATGGAGGACCCACAACATCAATTGATAAGGTAGTACCAACTCCTAGGATAGAGGACGAATGCTCTAAGAAGTAGGTGAGTACCCATGCTATCTATACATTATATATGGAGGACTCACACTCTAGTTTAACTGGGGATTACCAAATCCCTAGTTAGTGGATATGCACCTTGGTCCGACATTGGAGCACCTACTCTACCATCCAAAAAGTGTGGAAGCCATGCGCCTTGAAACTATAGGGTAGCACTGTTCCATATTATGAAAATCATGCAGTAACCAGAACCCTAGTCCATCAGGGGAGTAACACCCACATAGAAAAATATCCAATGGTTACGAAGTCATTCCCAGGATATGGGGAGTCCTTTCACTAACTATGAAGTGAGGTGATTTAAATGATCTCCTTGATGATATAAGGGAGTACTAGTCCTATCATCTCTCTTCATGAACCACACCGTTTTCAAACATCATCCTAAGATAGCTTTAAAATATAACAATTGGGTCCCAATAATAGCACAGACACCCCACCTTAACAAGGAAGTCATGTACAGGCCCGCCAGGTATCAGCAGTTGCCATGCAGACATTTGGTACCCACCCTAAGGCCCACCCATGTGCCTGAACGGGTCATCTGACAAATTACTATCCCTAGGGTCCAACACATGTCCTTTACAATGTTCTTTGTCCTCACCCACACACACCCTTGTAAATTTCCTAGAAGGTCACCCATCCTAATCACTAATCCTGGCCAGGAATGCATAACTATGGAGTTATAATCTGGTAGGCTCTCGAAAAGGAAGGGGAACCTTGTTGACATGATTCAAATCATTTATTAATTTAAACCTTTATCATTCAGGGGTGGTACAATCAACCCCTTAGAGCACAACGTCCTTATTGTAGGACCTAAATCTCAACCCAGGAAGTGCACCACACTTAAGGCTGGGTACCACCTATGATAACAAATGTAAAAACTGGGTCCCCGTGACAAGACAGACATCCCACCTTAATAAGGTCGTCGGGTTCTAGGCCACCAGATACCACCAGTTGCCTCTCAAACACATTGTCCCCAACCTAGGGCCCACTGATGTGTCTGAATGGGTCATCTGATTAATGAATGTCCACACAGACCAACACATATCCTTTCTAGTGATCATTGTCCTCACTCCCACACACCCTGGTAAACATCCCAGATGGTCACCAATGCTCTTCACTACTCCAGACCAAGCACACTTAACTGTGGAGTTCTAATCAGGTAGGCTCCTGAAAAGGAAGGGCCACCTTGTTGAATTAGTCATATCATTTATTCATTTAAACTTTTATTATTTGGGGGTGTTACAATCACCCCCCCCCCTTTAGAGCACAACATCCTTGTTTCTGTCCAAACATATCAACCTCGGTAGTGAACTACACTTAAGGTTGGGTACCACCTCTCATACAAAATGAAACAACTAGGTCCTAGAGATAACACAAACACCCTGCCTTAACATGGTCGTCGTGTCCTGGCCCGCTAAGTACCACTAGTTACCCCACAGACACGTGGTCCCCACCCTCAGGCTGACCCATGTTCCAGAACGGGTCATCTAACTAATGACTATCCCCACAAGCCAACACATGTCCTTTCTCGCGTGCTTTTTCCTCACTCACACACACCCTGGTAAAATTCCTAGAAGGTCACCATCCTGATCACTACTCCAGGAAAAGCATGCTTAACTATGGAGTTCTAATTAGGTAGGCTTCCAAAAAAGTAGTCATACCTTGTTGTACATGATTCATATCATTTATTCATTTAACACATTATCATTTGGATAATTTACAATAACCCCCCCCCCCCACCTAGAGCACAACATCCTTGTTGTGAGCCCTACATCTCAAACTAGGCAGTGGACCACATGTAAGGATGGTACAACCTCAGATACCAAATGTATCAACTAGGTCCTAGTGACAGCACATACACAACGCCTTAACATGGTCGTCGGGTCCTGGCCCGCCATGTACCCCCAGTTGCCCTGCGGACAAGTGGTCCACACCCTGGGGCCCACCCACACACCATGATAAACATTCTAGAAGATCACCCATCATGATCACTACTCTAGTCCAAGCATACTTAACTGTGGAGTTCTAATTAAGTAGAATTTGGAGAAACAATGTGCGCCTTGTTGGAATGAGTCATATCATTCAGTAAGTTAACCCTTTATCATTTGGGGATGTTACAATCACCCCCCCCCCCCTTTATAGCAAAATGTCCTTGTTGTGGGACTTATATATAAACCTAGGTAGTGCACAACACATAAGGCTTGTTACCACCTCTGATACCAAATGTAACAACTAGGTCACAATGACATCACAAAAATCCTGCCTTAACATGATTTGTCGGGTCATGGCCCGCTAGGTATGACATTTTTCCCCGCAGCCACGTGATCCCCACCCTAGGGCCCACCCACATGCCGAAACGGTTCATCTGACTAATGATTATCACCACATTCAAACACATTTCCTTTTCAGTGTGTTTTTTCATCACTCACACACACCCTGATAAACATTCTTGATGGTCACCCATCCTGATCACTACTCCAGGCCAAACACGCTTAACTATGGAGTTCTAATCACGTAGGCTCTCAAAAAAGAAGGTTCCCCTTGCTGACATTAGTCATATCATTTAGTAATTTAACTTTTTATCTTTCAGGGATGTTACAATCACCCCCCCCCCCCATTTACAACACAACATCCTCATTGTCAGACATTCATCTCAACCCAGGAACTGCACCACACTTAAGGTTGAGTACCACTTATGATACAAAATGTAACTACTAAGTCTTAGTGACAGCACAGACACCGGAAAAGGAAAGTGAACATTGTTGGAATGATTTATTTCATTCAATCATTTAACCCATTATCATTCGTGGGTGTTACAATCACCACCCACTCTTTAGAGCACAACATCCTCGTTGGGGGCCTTACATCTCAAACCAGGCAATGCACTGCACATAAGGTTGGGTACCACCTCTGATACCAAATGTAAAAACTCGGTCCCCACGACAACATAAACACTCCAGCTTAACATGGTCATTGGGTCCTAGTCCGCTAGGTACCACAAGTTGCCTCATAGACATGTGGTCCCCACCCTGAGGCCCACCCACATGCCCGAACAAGTCATATGACTAATGATTATCCCCACATGCCAACACATTTCCTTTCTAGTGTGATTTTTCTTCACTCACACACACCATGTTAAATGTACTAGAAGGTCAACCATCCTAATAACCTCTCTAGGCCACACATGATTAATTGTGGAGTTATAATTCAGTATGTTCCTGAAAAATAAGGTGAACCTTGTTGAAATGACTCATATCATTTAGTCATTTAACCTTTTATCTTTCAGGGGTGTTAAAATCACCCCCACCCCTCCATTTATAGCACAAAATCCTCATTGTGGGCCCTATATTTCAACACATGCAGTGAATCACACTTAAGGTTGGGTACCACCTATGATACCAAATGTTACAACTGGGTCCTAGTGACAGCACAGACACCACGCCTTAACATGGTCATCGGGTCTTGGCCAACCATATACCACCAATTGACATGAAAACACATTGTCCCCACCTTAGAGCCCACCCATGTGCTCGAACAGATTATCTGACTAATGAATATCCCCACCCTCCAACACATGACCTTTCCAGTGTGCTTTTTCCTCACTCACATACACCCTGGTCACCTCTGATAACAAATGTTAAAACTGGGTCCTAGTGACAGTATAGAAACCCTGCCTTAACATGGCCATCGGGTCTTGGCCCACCAGGTACCATCAGCTTCCCTGGAGACACATGGTCCCCACCTTGGGGCCCACCCATGTTCCCGAATGGATCATCTGTCTAATGACTATCCCTTCACATCCTGATAAACGTCCCAGAAGGTCACCCATCTTTATCACTACCCCGGGCCATGCATGATTAACTATAGAGTTCTAATCAGGTAAGCTCCTAAAAAAAGGTGCACATTGTTTATATGAGTCATATCATTTAGTCATTTAATATTTTATCTTTTGGGGGTGATAAAATACCCCCCCCCCCCAGAGAAAAACGTCCTCATTGTAAGCCCTTCAACTCAATTGAGGTAGTGCATCAAACTTAATGTTGGATACCACCTCTCACACCAACTGTAATAACTGGGTCCTAGTGATAGCACAGACACCCCTCTTTAACATGGACATCAGGTCTTGGCCCTAGCAGGTACCACCAGTTGCCCGGCAAACACGTGGTCCTCACCTTTGGGCCACCCATGTTCTTGAATGGGTCATCTAACTAATGACTATCACCACATGCCAAAACATGTCCCTTCCAGTCTCCTTTGTCCTCACTCACACACACCATGGTCTCCTCTGATACCAAATGTAACAACTGGGTCCTAGTGATAGTATAGAAACCCTGCCTTAACATGGCCATCGGGTCTTGGCTCACCAGGTACCATCAGTTGCCCCGTAGACACATGGTCCCCACCTTGGGGCCCACCCATGTTCCCGAATGGATTATCTGACTAATGATTATCCCTTCACATCCTGATAAACGTCCCAAAAGGTCACCAATCTTGATCACTACTCTAGGACATGCATGATTAACTATGGAGTTCTAATCAGGTAGGCTCTTGAAAAAAAAGGTGAACCTTGTTTACATGATTCATATCATTTAGTCATTTAATCTTTTATCTTTCTGGTGTGTTAAACTGACCCACCCTAGATAAAAATCTCCTCATTGTAAGCCCTACATCTCAACCGAGGTAGGGCATCACACATAAGGTTGGGTACCACCTCTGACACCAAATGTAATAACTGGGTCCTAGTGACAGCACAGACACCCCTCTTTAACATGGTCATTAGGTCTTGGCCGAGAAGGTACCGCCAGTTGCCCAGAAAACATGTGGTCCTCACCTTCGGGCCACCCATGTTCATGAACGGGTCATCTAACTAATGATTTTCCCCACATGCGAACACATGTCCCTTTCAGTGTCTTTTGTCCTCACTCAAACACACCCTGGTCTTCTCTGATACCAAATGTAACCACTGGGTCCTAGTGGCAGTACAGAATCCCTACCTTTACATGCCATCGGGTCCTGGCCCTCTAGGTACCACCACTTCCCTCGCAGACACATGGTCCCCTACTTGGGGCCCACCCATGTACCTGAATAGATTATCTGGCTAATAACTGTCCCTACAAGCCAACACATGTCCATTACAGTGTTCTTTGTCCTCACTCACACACACCCTGGTAAACTTTCCAGAAGGTCACCCATCCTGATCACTACTCCTGGTCAAGCATGTTTAACTGTGGAGTTCTAATCAGGTAGGTTCCTGAAAAGTAAGGTGCACCTTGTTGACATGAGTCATATCATTTAGTTATTTAACCCTTTATCATTCAGGGGTGTTACCCATAAGGTCTTTACTGGATTTACACCACCTCATATATTATAAGATGTGAAGGGTACCACCATCATGTTGTTTACCCAAAACCACTCTTGATAGGCTATTCAAAAGGCTAAATCCAAATCCAAGAGAAAAAGATATGGATTACAAAATGTCCTTAGAGAATCTCACAGGAGTACTTTCCCTGCATCGGGGCACACATTGTGTGTGAACCTACCCAAGCACCTCGACATTTATCTTATCTAAAATTCTTAACAACATATACAGGGATACACTTCATGTATTTGTGGTACACAGCAAGTGCCCCTTCACCTTCCCTGTGTATGTCTTCCTCTTCTACATGGACAAATGAACCATGTCCCTTACACGTTGTTTATCTAATACTATAAGGCATGTTCATGCGTAACATCTACCTACCCATGTAGTCTTCTCATATCCATTTTGAGGACTCTGTATTTGTGTACCTTGGTCAGGAGTTAGTTAATACCCATGTATTTTCACATGACTAACCTAATATTTGTACCATAGTCACATGGCTTGGGGAACTACACAACAAGTAACCCCGGTACATGACATGTAGTTTCCATAGTTCATCTTTCCTAAACGGGAAGTTCTACATGGAAAGTCTTACTAGACTAAATGATTTTTATATGATAATTACATTCCTTAATTACCTAGAAAACAATTTAATATATTCTATTATTTCCCCAAACCCATAGATCTACCTTACAAGGATCAATAACATTTGTATATGGGCTCCATGAACATTAAAACAAAGCATAAAGAAAGGGTTCAGGACAAAAAATCTAATATCCATACCTAGTTAGTGAAACAATGAAGTATTGGATGAATCCTGATTCTTAGATTGTGAAACTCTTTGATCATATGATGATCTGAATCAGAAAAAGAGATAAACATCACCTTGATTAGTCGATTTGGTGTCAGTTTTATTGTCACCAAAAAGGATAGAAGGATAGGGGAGTAGGATATGATCCTACATATATCATGTGCAACCAATTTGAGGGAGGGATGGGTTAAGAACTATTTTTTTAATTATTTTTTCGTTTAATTAATTTAATCGATCTCATAATGCCACATATCTAAAAAATCCCAGATTGAAACTCTCAGTGTGGATGAGATTATGTCGCGACTAGGGTAATAATGTCATTATGGACTCAGATTCAGTCTTAGAAATCCGATCCAAGAATTTTTATGGTTATTATTTATATTTCAATTGAAAATGTAGCTTGGAATTTTTTTTAACATTTTTAATATCATCGCATTGAGGATCCCCAAGCCCCAGATTTCCACAATGACTTAGTGTCCAATTATGAAAATATCCCCTGAAATAATTAGAAACTTTTAGTTTAAAACCAAAGTCATTAAATTTCCCACCTTATGGATTTTGGCCCCTGAAAAGTGATAGCCCATGGACAAGGGAAGAATCATAGCTCCCCACTGGACTCCCTTGCTAGCATGTTCAGAAACTGTTTCCATTCTTCATACAGGGAAACACATGGAAGAACAACCATGGTAAAACACCCCTCATATCCATCTTATTACATGAAAACATTTACAAACCAATGGGAATATTTCTTCTTAGCTGTGAAAGGTGGTAGAGAACCACCAACTGATGTCTATCAATAGTCATAGGGTCTATAGGAACACCACCTCACTAACCTAATAAAATTGCTGATAGAACCCCACAGTTCACATCCACAACTAGATTGACTGTTTATCAACCTCTTGAATAATATTTTTCATTAATGTTTGAATATGAACATGTAAGGTTATTTAGGAACAAAACAAGGCTTCCCAAGAGAAACATTATGCCTTACCAAGCCATTTATCCACAAGCCTATAGTTACAACACATCTCACCAAAAACGAAACATTCCCACACTAATGAGTGGAATAAAACATGAGTATGGATGGTGCTTAACCAATTTATATCACAGAAACATTTTATGATATAACTCTACCACTAAAGAATGATTCTATGAAATGGTATCCCTCTCACATGGCTTCCTAGGAAAGAAATAATCTAGTAGAAAAAATCTAGGACCTACCTCAACACTCCATCAAAGAACCTCACCCTAAACACATGAGTATATTGAAATCATCCACCACACATTGATATCATTTTCTTGGGATACACTGACACGCTCACATAATTTTGGTCCCTTAAAAAAATGCATCTATGTGGTGAAATGACCCCCTTCCTCTTGAGTTCAAGGATATAATAAATTGTACCACATCCTTCTTGAGCATGTCACGGAAAAATATGATTCAAAACAAAAGAGGGTTGTAACAAGAAACTAAGGGCTTCCCAAATGCGCAGTAAGTCTTACTAGGACATGTATTAGGACTGCCAACGTGGGGTTCTACCAATTCCCCACGTCACCCTAGTTGATCCTCAAGTATAAAAAGAATTAAAATAGTACCGACAATAGTGTCGATCAATTTCTACTATAGAATCAAAAAATACATATGGTATACTTATTTTAACCATTAGAGATTATGATTCAAATGTCTCTACGACATGTAACTATCATCACCCACATCCTCCAGCTCCCAGATCATGGCACATTACATCTTGGTTTAATGGTGGAAAGAAATAAAACTTTCTAACACCACCTGCTGCTCTACTAGCTCCTTTACATCGTCCTCAACCAGTCAAGACACCATGATCCAATCACTACCCCATCCTATGTGCTTCATCAACTAGTTCCCTCTTAGTAGAATTGTTGGTTAGACAATCAATTGGGATATGTATCTGACCATTGTAAGTGTTTCCCCATCTCTCTTATTGTTGAACTAAACCTCAGCACTGCTCCTACACTATAGTTACCCATGCCTAGTTGTGGGAACGACTATTCCTCCTTCATAAGGAAACTTGTATCTTTCATCTCCAACCTCCTACATCCACCTCAGCATCATTACCACTACTATGGGTCACATCCACTAATCCAACTTCCCAGATACATTATACTACCAAATATCATTAAATATCTCCATCATAGGTGGGAAGGAACAATATAATCACATATGAACTGATATATCGATGCAATCCTTTCATGATGATCCATCCTTTGAAAAATAGATCACAAAACATATCTCAATATTATCACAAAAAGACTACGAAACTTCCCGAAAACTATGACATTAACTTGATATCCTACTAAATCTGAAAATGATATTGGAAACACAAGTATATAAATTTGTCTATGTAAAAAAATTCCTAAAAATACACTTGAAATCCACCCAACTGACTGTTGCCTCATCATGACACTGTCACCAAACTCCATAATCTCATAGATGAACCTTGTAGAAGGTTAGCGATAAAGATATCTATATAGTCTGGAGGTGCCTCACTATTCCTAAAACTTTTGTAACTACCTCAAACATTTCATCTATTTCCTGGGGGTCTGTATCACAATGATAACTCATAGGTTGATAACTTTGTATGTCATGTATCACACTCATCCTACATGCGTCATGTACCTAAACTACTGGTAAAACATACAAGTCAATAGGTCGTGCGACTACTGACAGACCACCTAAAGGTGGTGCCCATCATAGGGAATATTTTCATCCCAGCCACAATATTGAATCCAATATAGTTGTTGTCATGGTGGCATCTTAAAATAAAATAAATATGTACCGTAGTCAAAAAATATATATATAGAGCTCACTCTAGATGAACATAAAATAACAAAAAACCTAGTCATATGTGATTCTGTGCCATTTAATTCTATTTGACCTCTGTCAGAATGCTAAAAGTTGAAAATAAAGTTATCTAAGTCTTGGTGAATGGATACGTTAGTCGTCACACCAATACTAGAACCTCTGGCCTGAGGGTGGAATGTTAAACAACCTAACATTGTCTCTATGAAACCCAAACCATGATCACTACACTATGATCCCAAAGTAAAACTGACTAGCCTCAGATACCACTCTGAGATAACCCTAACCAATGGGGCCCTGGCTGCAAATCCCCCGGCCCCCACTATTAGGCTAGGGGTTGGCGACTAGCGTTGAGTAGGAAAATCAGTAAAATATGAGGCATTCTCTATGTATAAATAGACCCACACACATATCGAAGCTCATAAAATACTAAAATGTATAAACCACTAAGTAAAAAATACATGCATACATATATATCCCACAATCAGTATGCCAATAATGTACTAAAATATAAATAAGGTATAAACAAAACCCACCAAAGAAATGTATAAAATAATCCAACCTGAACTGAAGGAGGGGATTAAAGTATACTACAACCTCCATATTTCTCCTCAGCCCAGCTTCATTAAACACCTTTGTCTTCCTATATACCTAAGTTATGCATGTCTCAGGTCCTCTATGGACTCCTTCAAAAGGCATGTGGTCTACACAAGACATAGAACATATTCCGGAAAAACCCATTTAGGAGTGATTATTAAAATAATCAGTAGGTATACAAAAAACCCTAAAATAAAATTAGATAACTTGTAAGGTAATAGTCCACTCGAAGTAGCCATAGGGAACCCAAATTGTTAGATAAACTCCATATTGAACCATCATTGGTTGGACATGACATGTCAGCTCTATCTATATGGGGTCCAACAATATCATGTGAAAATAATGTAAGGAAGCCCAAAATTAACCACGATATACTCATATTAGAATCCATGTATCACGAGGGTCAAACCTCCCATCTTGCTGAAATATTCATTCCATATGATCTATCCATAAGACGATATGAACAAAAAAAACTCCACGAGCTCATCCATCATAGATATAACTCATCTAAGAGATGAAATCCATCATGAACCACTTGACAACTCCTAATGGAATTTCTAAAAGAAAATTCTACATTTGGAACATCTTTCTTGGAATAGATCTAGTGCCCTGCTCCATAGGCCATGTTTCCAACACCTTTCATATAGCACATATTAAAGAAACCCAATTGAATAGGCCCACCCCACACCACTTCACACAGCTAAAGGAGAACTACTCCATACTATGCATTGTTTTCATGTTCCCTAACAAGTGATAATGGAGGGACACACCCCACACCCCTCCTCCACTGTTCAGGGAGTACATAAGTGGTGTTTCCCGCTCCTCATAACGGTATACAATATCTGAGGGAGATCCAACACCAATGGATTCCCCACTCCCCACTACTACTTAGAGAGGTGAGATTACTAATCTGCATGTGAGGACCTATTCCCTAGAACAATATGGGTGTACCAATCAATGAATGGAGTAACCTCTCCTTGATAAGATAGGGGAGTACTAATCCATAGATCAAGGACACTAACCCTGGTATAGAAGGGGAGTACCAACACTGCTTTCCCATTCAACATGGTGGACCCACACCTTTTTACGGCAGGGGAGTACCGACCCCAAGCTAAGAGGACCCAACCACTAAAATGATAGGGGAGTACCGAATCTTCTAAAATAATATGTCTGGAGGACCCACACCCTAGAAGGACAGGGTCTAACTGACTCATATAATGGAGGACTCGTATCCTATCATGGCAGGGGATTACCCACTCTATATATACATCTTATATGGATTACCAACACCATGTTCCAACATGGGAGAACCGACTCCATAGATATGGGAACCACAACCTAGTCCAATAAGGGAGTATCTAATCTACCTTCCAATGAGTATGGAGGGAATTCACCCTAACACTTCATGGGAGCATTGTCCGTTATTATGAACATCACTGGGAAACTGACACCCTAGTTCATTAGGTGAGTAACAACTCTGAAGGGAACTAGACAAAGTTAATGATCCCTCACCCGTGATGTTTTTAGTCTCATCTCTACTGGATAATAAAGTTAAGGGAAACATACACCCTAATGATATAGGGGATTACCAGTCCTAGTGTCTCACATCACCCAGCACACCAATATCCAACATCGGTTCAACAGAGCTTCACAAGTTACTTGCCTGATTTGAACCACATCATATCTTTTAATATATGATGGTGGCCACCATTATGTTCTATGAGGAAGAACACTAACGATAGGCTATTCAAAATCCTAAATTCAAATATTGGAGAAGAAGATATAGATGATGGAAAATCCTAGGAGAAACTCATAGGTTTATATAGTGTGCACTGGGGCAGACACAACTTGCATACACACCCGAGTACCTTGATGTGTAACCTATGTACAGTGTTTACTAACTAATATAGTGGTAAATGATGTGTAAATGTAGAACATGTCATGTCTGTCTTCACTCGACCCATGGCTGTGTTCCACATGTACATGGACTGACCATCCTTGTCCCTCACGTGCTTTGTATCTGATACTACACAGCGTGTTTAGGGTAAACGACCACCTGCCTATGTATTTTTCTCATGTCCATGTACCGAACCCTATGTCCATGTACATTGTACATGTGTTTGAAAAAATCCATGTTATTTTACATGGTTATGCCAATCCATGTACCATGGACATATGGGTTGGGTTACTACTTGGAATGTAACCTCGGTACACGACGTGAAGTCCCTGAAGTTCATCTACCTTGAATAAAAAGGGATACATAGAACATTTAAATAAACTATATTATTTTTATATGGTAATTCTAGTTGGGAATTACCTACAAAATTCCCTGATTCATATTTCTATTTCACAAAACCCACATATATACCTAGAATAGATCAATAACAAACGTATTTGGGTTTAAGAACCATAAAAATTAAATAGAAAAAGTTATTGAACAAAAATACTCTTACCAATTTGCTAAAACACCCATGATTTGGATGAATAATGACACCCATATCATTCCAATCTCCGATGTGATGACAATCTTTACTAGAAACAGTGATCAATTACACCATGTTTTGTCCATTTGGCATAAATTTCATTGTCACCAAATGGGAGAAGAGGATATGGGATGAGGATTTGATACTCCTTATGTCATGCGCACCTAATAAGAGGGAGGGGATTCTTATGTTATATTATTAATTAAATTTACATTTTATTAATTTAATACACCTCATAACTCCCAGTCGCCAAAATTACACTAATCAAAAATCATAGTGCATATGACCTTAGATCATGCCAATGGTAAACATGACATTATGGACTCAACCGCAATCTCATAAAACCAATCAAAAGCCCCGTTTGTGAATTATATATGTTTGAACTGAAAATGAATGTGCATGAAAACATATTTTTAATATGTTCAACATCATCACCCAAAGGCTTTTTGGGACCTTTCTCCCCATGATGACTCAACGCCAGACTCAAAAAATACCCCTTGAAATAATCCTAAGTCCTTTGGGTCAAAACATATGTCATTATAATGATTCAATGGTCTGTTGTAAAAAAGGGTGATTATTTATTAACTCATTTGATGGATGTGTGTATGGTTCTAGGTCATATCACTAACATAACAACATAATAATATATATAATAAGTTTTTATTATTATACAATCAATGTAAAATATGAAATTAAGGATGTTTATAAATAAATAAAATAATGATTATCATTTAATAATATTACCTCTTCTTTGGGAATCACATTATCTTTGTACTAAAGAAATCATCAGATGGATTTAAAATAAAACTATATATTCCAAGATTTGGGGAGGGGTGTTTGGATATGATTTTGGAATGTTTTGGTTGAGAAATATTTATTGAGGGATGTGATGAATTGGTACGAGGGACTGTCATTTTATAACTTTGGAAGAGTGACATTATTGTAAATACCCAAAAGTGTTCACTATTGGGAGGTCACCCATACCTCATGTTCCCAAAAAATAATAATAATGGAGCTAAGGATTTCTATGGTAAATATATAGGTACAAAAATATAAATAAACACATTTTGAGTCATGTTATTTCTTGTTCATTTATGTTTACTCCATTTTATCTTTATAGTGTATATGAAGGTAACATGTATCATTTTATTTTCCTGGGTAATTTATTAATTATGAAAATAATTACAATGATATTTATTATATAATTCATAAATAATTATATAATATTTTAAATCCAATTTATTAAATAAAAACAATGCATGTTAGTAAAAATAAATTTGAATCAAATAAATGTAATGTGTAAAACCCCATTTTAACCATAATCAAAAAAATAAAATTTAGCTATTTTAAAAACCCATTGTGGTAAATAAATTGATGAAAAATTATTAGATAACATATATTTTTTGAAACAAAATATATAATATATATTTTTATATTATAATGCTACATCTGAAAGTGTTCAGTTTGAAAATAATTTTTCATGCGTGATTAGAATGTGAGTTTTTAAATAGAAAATGTTGAAACAATTACAATGTTTTTATAAAAAATTTCATTTAAAAATTCAATAAAATGAAAAAAAAATTAGATTACTATACATTTAATTGAACTAGTTAATTTTTAAAACCAATATTAATTATATTTTATCTATGTAAAAAATTTATCTCCATTTACAGTTTTCAATTAAAATTCCATCTTTTTCACATTCATCAAAAAAGGAAACATTTCATATAAAAAAACATTATCTTATATAACATTAATATTATGATTTAATATTATTTTCTTTATTAAATTAGTTTTATAAAATTCAAAAAAAAAATTTATAAAACTATGCCATAAAAATTCAAAATGTTCTTTTTAAAAATATGTTTTGTTTATTTGTAAAATTTAATTTATTATTATATTTTGTTTAGAATAATGATAAGATGAATGTTAATAAAATTTATTGAATATATAATATATTAATTTTATTAATATAATTAAAAAATATTATTTGGTCAATTTATTGAATTAAAAAACAGATGTTCATATTAAAATTGTTTTTCATAGAATTTTTTACTTTTATTGTCAAAAGGGTTTTATTTTTCATTTATAATCAATTAAGTACCAAGTAATTCATTCTAAATAATATTCTAATCCCTATATTCATAATTTATTTATTTATATTCATAATCTACAATCCAATAGATAGGTGTCAATTATTGTATTAAATAAAAATATTTAAATAATATGTCATGTTTGGTTTGAACATAATATTCTATGTAATGAAAGATATAATTAGTCTTTATTGTAATAGTAAATATATAAAATATAATTTTTTATGAAATTTTTTTTCTCAAAATCTTAGGTGTTACAAAATTGAGTTGATGACTATATAGAGATTGTAAGTAGTACATATACATGAGAGATACATTCACATACAATTTGATTAGATGAATGGTGGATAAAGGGGATTTCATAACAATAATAAAATTTTATTATATTTAGGATAATGAATTTATTATTTTTTTTATAAATACTATGTATTTTTATTAGTTGAAGAATATAAAAAAATAATGTGATTTTTAAGTGATTAACTCTTATTGAAATAATATTTATTAAATATCTACTTCTATGTCCTTGGGATGGTATATTGGGATTAAAATATCATGTATAATGTGTCGATGGAAGATTTAAATTTAATTTTTAATGGGTTGGTTGATCTTAAAGGAAAAATCTTTTTTATATAAACGAGGGAGTAAGTGTCCTTTTATAATTAAGGCCATAAGTTGTTTTGGTATTTCATAAAACATTAAATTCTAATAACTTATTTCTCAATAAAAATAAATCCAAGAGGCTATAGATTATAACCTAAAGATATATATGGTTAATGGTTTATCAAAAAATGAATTTTTTACTAGTTTATGGGTTGTTTTAAGCATTATATTTGGGTTTTACGCCATTGTTACAACATTTTCAAATTAACCAAGGTTACATATTTTCTGCTCTAAAAGGGATATACTATTACATATAAGGTATCCATTGAGTCTTAAATGAAAAAGTTATGAAATTTTATGCCACATCTTACCCCCTTTGGATTATTTATAATTTTTATTATATTTCAATAATTGAATAAAATGTTATTATAATAAATTATCATTAATGCCAATTTTGAAATTATTAATTTAACTTGAATTATAATACCTAAATAAAAATGATTATTTAGAATATATTTCATTTAAAAATAAAAAATATGTAATATTAAAATAAAACATCATGTAATATAATAAATAACAAAAATTACATATATTTATAATATTTTTAATATCATTCAGATTATTTGTTTTATTATTTTAAAAAATAATATATTAGTGTTCCACAAGATTTTAAGGTAATAATATAATTTCTTAAAATTATAAACAGATTATTATCAAAAGTGAACATTCATTATTCAAAAAAATTACTTTTTCATTCGTTCATAATATATTTCCTTTATTTGGACACAAAATATATATTTCAAACATAGATAGTGTATTTTTTATCTTTCTTTGATTTGAATTTTATATTGGAAGAATTACTTGAAAATTATATATTAAAAAATAAATTTAGATACTAATGTTATATTTTTTAATTAACACCATCCAATAATATGAAATATTTAATATTATTACATTACAAATTAGTTTTAACCTTGACTATCCAGATGTACACTTTATTGAGGTGACAGATTTTACCAGAGTGACAATTCATATTGGCAATATATAAAAGGAGAATATTTACCAAATATGACCACATTTATTCTAAATATAAAATCTAATTTTCCTTGTATTATTTCTATAGGTTTAATAAATAAATTTTAAAATAATAATGACAATTATGATGAAAAACTATATTTCTAAAATAATAATGATATAGTATAAAAATGTCTTTATATTATATAAAATCAAAAAAATATTAAAATTATCATAATCTACTTATTAATATTATGTTATAAATAATTTTAATTCTTCTTTTTTTAAAACAAAATCAATCTTTCTAAAGTAGGGAAAAAATAATGTTTTTTTCAAAAAATTATTTTTCACTATACACGTGAAAATAAATCTTATCAAACGAATCATAAAATTTTAACTTATGATAATAATGATAAGATTAATTGTAAAATTATATTATTTATTATAAAATTAAATATAAATAATTTCCATTAATTAATTATTATATTTTCTGAATAAAATCTATTTTTGATGAAAATATATTTCTAATATTTATAATAAATTTACCGAAAATTTAGCCCATTTTGGAGAACCATTTATTAATGATTTTCTATTTAGTAGGTACCTTCTAAAAAATTAATAAATTTTAAAATAGTATTTATTCACAAAATTCAAGGGTTGGGTAATAATAATAATATTTAAATAGTAATATTTTATGGTTTTTAAGCATGGTGTTGGGTATCATGTATGCTATTGAGCCTAATATTAATTTTTTTAAACTATTAGGGTATTTAAATTAGCCTAATAATATACATTTATTTAATATAATAATTATATTTGTAGTATGTTATATAATATTTTATGTTGAATTTATATAAAACATGTCACTCATATAATAAATTTTATTTTTATAGAATATGATATGTCGTAGGGAAATTATTGTGTTTCACATTAGGTTGGAAGCAATGTTTAACATAATAGTATTTAATTTTGTGAATTTTTTTCAAGAATAGGAATCCTTAAAATAATGATCTAAATTCCACAAAAAATATATTATTTATTTCTTACTTGTGGTTATTAGATTTCGATTGTGTTTCAAAAATTTTTCCTGAGGTTCACTAGATAATAAAATTTCTATAATTTCTTAATAAAAATGATACAATATTATTTAGTATTATTGTAAGAGTTTATTAGTTGAAAATATTCACTTTTAACCAATATTACTTTAATGATAAAATTTTATAATATGAAATTTTTTACTATTTACTGTCTAGTAATAAAAAACTTGTTTCTCAATTTTATTTGGATAAAAGGTTATTCATTTATTATTTAAAAAAGAAAAAATATTTGTAAAAAAAATTGATATTAAAAATAAGGTGGATCATTTTTACAATATAATAATATATAATAAAATATGCAACATTCATGATAAGAAGGTTAAGTCAGTTGAATCAGATAACACTTGTAACTTGCATTATTTCCTTTAGCATAAAAATGAAAAATGCATCCAATGTGTTTAGAGAAGATTTAAGGAGTTATGTTTTTGAAAATACCTTTCTTAAATGTGATATTTTTTCCTTAGTAAAATAAACAAAGATCATATTTTAAAAAATATTGTAGGTATATTGGGTTATTGGGTCTAATATATAGTGTCAAATGTAGAACAAAAAGTACATAAAAAATGTTAGTAGAATGTACTTCATATCCACTAGTGATGAATTTAGTAGGTATGTTTATATGTGACTTATTAGAGACATATTTTTGAATTATTTTAAAAATATAGTTTTAAATTATCGTGTATTATGTAAAAATATTTTTTAATTATATTGATTCCCAAAATATTTAAACCCTAATTTTATTGATCATCAGAATTTTTATGGTTTTTTTTGACAACTCACTTTGAGAACATCACAATAAAATATTCTATCTGAGAGGTGGAATCATAACATATTAGAATTATAAAGATTCATGATTTATATATATATTATTATATCAATTGTAATATAATATTTATATTATTAAAGAAAACTAAAATTTAAAGTTCTAGTTTCTTTGGGAAAATAGACATAAAATGCATCATTTAAAAATATAAATGCAATATCATTTATTTCCATTTTTATTATGTTATTGTAGAATTTGTCATAATAATATCAGTACGTTGGTAACCATGTGTACATATATGACAAAATGGGTTATCTAGAATCCAATTATGGATATAATTTATATAAATAAGTTAATGGTATAAATCAAATGAATCAATAAAAATGTCATCAGATCTTAAAAGTGGAGGATTAAACGAAAAACCTAAAACAAAAATAATTGTAAATGGAATATTAAAAATAAAGAGATTATAATATTACTTATAATGTGGTAAATGTAAACAAAAAAGTTCGTTATAAAAATAATTCAAGGGTCAATTTAATGACATAAAAACATTGGGTGTTAGTGTGTCAACACATTTACTATACATAGTTTCTCAAGAGATATAGTCACTTCAAATTCATTGGGGGGTATATAATTCCTAAAAAAATTAATTTTAAAATATATCCTGAATATGTGCTCAACATGGGAAAACAATCACTCATCAATAAAATATATTAGATCTTCCTGAAAGGGAATTTTATATAAATAAATGAATCATTATAAAGACCAATTGTGGCATCAAAAATGTTTGTAAAAAATACTATATAAAGGAATAATAAATGTTCACACATGATTAAATAATATTATTTCATGAATATAGGTATAAAACTAAGAAAAAATAATAGTAATTAAACATGTAGATGAATGAAAATAATCTTATTTACAATAATATTATTCAAAAAAATAATAATGGAAAAATTATTTTAATTTCATAGGAATGATAAAAGAAAAACATAATTTATAAAAATTAATGATTTTGAAAACATTTATAAGGACTTGTATTGGGTGGATTGATACTTGTCATAAAATTAGGGATGTATAGTTACTATAATATAATTCATATGGTCTGACTAAAATTAATCAATGTAAGGGAACCAAAAAATTCAATCACATCCCTAGATAAATAATGAAAGAATGAAATATAGTTATTTAATATTGGTTTTATATATAATATATATGTATTATATCAGAAATATAGAAATAACATAAAAAATTTACCATAATTAATACTGAAATAAGCAGTGTATAAGAATCCCTTTGACTTCTGTTCATTTATTCATTATATCTTCTATTATCCTCCTAAATGGAAAAATTAACGGAACTAATTTGATATTAAATAACCCAATTAACATCTATCTCATAAAATTTATTTTTATATTATTATCCATTTTTATATATTATATTAATTTTCTTATTTTCAATTGTCTATTGTTTCTCAGTCCACAGTTAAAAGTGCACTTCAGTGAAATTATAATATTAAATTGACTTTTACTAAAGAGTTAATAATCTCTGGGTGTGTGAATGTATAATATTATTTCCTTCACATATTATTAATGTAAATAATTTAATGAATACTAAAAAATATACACTTTTTCAGGATTTTTTATTACCCTTTCCTTGGATTGGGTGTATAAGTAATAATTTGTAAAATGAAGTGGGTGGGAGGTAAAATAATCCTATAAAAGCTATAATTTAATATAATTGGTCACTATCATTAATTTAAATATTTTATTTAAATACCAACCAATAATAATGTATTTTACATTTTTATGAAAGTGATTAATTGAAAAAATTATTTTAAAATTACTTTAATAAAAGATAATTATTATCCAATATTAAATTTATGGTTCCATTTTCATTGTTTTTTAATAATTATTTTAATTTTTTATAGAATGGAAATTTAGAGTTTGAAAAAACCTAAGAATTATTAATGTTTTTATTTCAGGTGGACGTTTTCATGGTGCTGGGAATGGTATATAGATGGATTACAACAATTCATTAATAAAGGGAATGAAATCCTCCATAGTTCAATATCTCAGTTAAAATATATATGATGGTGTGTAAAAAACCATAATTATAAAATAATTATTTTAGTTTATATCCTTAAATGATGGAAAATTATGAATTTTAAATCTACACAACTAGATATTATTATATATTTTATGGTTTTTTGATGATGACTAATGTTGTTTCATTTAGTATAATATAACAAGGAAAACATATGTACAATTATATTTCATACAACAAGATGAAATATATTATCTCATAGTGTTATGAACTGAATATTGGTTTTTATTATATATTCTGATTATACATGTTAGGAATCAAGGTGAATGTTTCCTTGGATAATTATGACTTTGGTACATAAAAATAAATATCCATAGATGACTAAATCCTAGTGAAAAGTGAGAAATTATTATTTATTGGATGGTGGGGAACACTATTTAAAATACATAGAATGAGTACACATTGGGAGTGTTTATTTATCCCATTATATTCTAGATGGTATGTGATATTATAATATATTCCATTGGTTAATTATGATGATGTTTAATTACAATCATGGGGGAAAACTATTGACTACACTATGGGAATTTGTGTTAAAAAAAGTAAACATTCATGGGGGAATTTTTCACTAGATGTGATACCATAATTATCATATTGTTAATTAATAATTTATTCCATATCAATAGAAAATAAAATAGTGATTATTTTAGAGTTATATAAAAAAATAAGGGGAAACCTACCCTCTTAGAGGTTGGATAATTGAAAAATTAAGCCATATAGGATAAAAGGGAAACATGGTTGGAATAAAATGGATTTCTTATATAGGTGACATTACTGAATGTTGAAGGAATAATGATTATGTATGATGGGAAAAACTATTTCAATTGAAGAGGGACTAGTATTTCAACCCATAAATCACACTACATTAAATTATTCTTAAATCATTGAACATATTTAATATTGAAGTGTAAAATATCACTGGAGTGGTATTTTATGAATAAGACATCTATACACCTTTAAATAAAAAAATGAACAATTGTATATCTTCTCTTATATGATGTGATTTGGATATAACAAGGTTGTTCATTTGTGTTCTGTTTTTAGGATAAGAATTATATATTTTTTGTACATCATATCTTCCATTTTTTATTAATGTGTGAAATATAGGATTTTATGTTTCTATATGTAGGGAAAGGTTATTTTGTCACCCATCATTGATCATGGTAAATCCTCAACCCCTATTATAGGAATATAGAGCCATGACCATATCACACAATAAGGTATTTTTAATAATTTCATTAAATTTTATTATTGGTGTTCTAATATCCAAAATAATTTTTTTTTAAAAATCCACAACATATTTAGAGTATAAAAATTATAATCAAATGGAAATAAATATTGTCATGGGGACAATTTTCGCTCTGTGGGATTCTAAATCAATTATAAAATAATAAAGTACACACATGGAATCTGTGTATACATATAACTAGAAAATTTCCTTTAGAAAAGATTTATAATGGGACTTAAAATCATATCTAATGTTCACTTATAGAGTCTAATATTTTATTTTGAGAAATAATATCACCATTATATCACGATATTAAAAATTTATTTTAACGAATCCCTATTATTATCAATATGAGATAAAAAGTGACACATAAATATACCATTTGTATCTTCTTCATGGAGTAATATTAATTTATGATCAAACATAAATAATTCCATTAAAATATAAATCTTATTATGGTCTTCATGGTTTTTTATTATATATTATTTAGGTCATTAAAATAAAAATAAAAATATATATTTTGATAAACGTGTTATTATTAAAAAATCAACAATTGTTGATTTTCAATATCATTAATATAATTATTTTTTTGACATATTTTAATATTAAAAATGACTTAAAATGATAATTAGTTTTATAATTCCTCACGATGTTACTTTTTGAAACTACCAATGAAACATTGAAATAAATATAGAATGCCATGTTCCACGTAATTTGTATATAACAATCATGGCAAGAATGATGTATTTTTAACAATTACAATGAAATGATAAATGATTAAATTTTTATAAACATAAATAAATAAAATATATAATATTGACATAACAATATATTAATAATTATAGGAATCTTGAAGGGGTATGATGTGATAGAAAATAAATGATTCTAGGTGTCGTAATATTACACTATAATTTAGATTCTTTATTTGGAATTAATACTAATTCGTTGAAGGATAATCTTTTGGTTTGAAAAGAGTACCCCCCACCTATATGTAGTGATCTAAAGAGATAATTATTATATATTTTTTAAATAGGCATGAATGAAATATTTTGTATAGAATGTAGAGGTTAATTAATATATTTTTAGACTAAGAATATGGTTAGTTTGGAATAATATATTGAATAAATTTATATTTTTCCCCTCATTATGATTATTATTGATTAATTTGAATAACTGTATTAATATATATATATATATATATATTCCATTAAATTATTTATAAAACCAAATGGTATCATAGTAATGAAGTATATAACAATTTCATATTTGAATAAAATATAAAATTTTCTTTAATTAATGATATATATATATATTGAAATTCTATTTATTTTTCTTAATTAAATTCTATTTCTCATTGTTAAAATTTTAAATCATACAAAAAATTAAAATTAATTAATTTATATTTATATTTGAATAATTAAATAAAACATATATTATATGAAAAACATTATGTTTACTATTCACCTATATCCAGATTTAGGATTAAAATATAAATAGTTCAATATTGTATTATTACAACACCCTATTTTCAAACATGAATTATATTTTATTAAAAAAATTATAAATTAATAAATTTTGAAAATTAATTTGAAAATAAATAATCATTTTATTAAATAATGAAAAAATATAGAAGTAAATATGAATACTTATACATATGTCATTTAATTTCATTATGTAATTATTTTATTTTTTTATATAACAATATTTTGTTAATTTATTTATGTCAATATTTACTTATACAATCATTTACTAAGTTACCCTATAATTCAATTTACTATTTTATTATCCATGCTAGTATTTAATGTCCAAATTTATCTTATGATGGTTATATGTCCAAATAATATTATACCCATAAATTATATTAATATTTTATTATTAATTTATATATATATAAAATAATACACTTATTATTAGTTCAATTAATTCCCCCTCATGTTTTTTTATATTTCAATAAATGTTAATGTTATTTATAATGTTTATTATTCTTTATGGAATTTTTTTATCACAATGTCATTTCTATAAGACCATGATGCAGCATATTTGAATCTTATAAAAATTATATTTTCTTCTGTTTATATTCTCCTTCTTCATGTATTGATCTTCTAATATTTATATATCATCTGAGTGTAATATAATGTTTGAAATTAAATGATGTATGTTATATAAATCTTATGAGTCATGTTCAGTTACACTCTTTTTTGTAACAAAAATAATTTAACTATGAAACCTATGCATTTTAGGAAATAAATTTCCTATAAATTTATCAGTTTCTACATCTTCACCCATTATAAATTTCTTCATTTGAATTTTAATTCACACTTTCTAAGGAATATTTTGAGAATTACTTTTTTGGTGACATAAAAAAGTTATAACATTTTTAAATTATACTTTTGATATCAATATAATACATTTAAAAGGCGATTTAACTTATTTTGAAATATATTTTAATTTAAATTAGTTCATTAAAGGACTTTTATTTGAATTTTAATAACAGATAAACATGTGACACATTTTGTACCTTGGATAGTATTGGTGGATGATCCAATAAATGAGACATAATTATACCATGTTCATTAATATAAAAAGCGTAAATCAAATTATGTTTTCCATTACAATTTTTTATAGCCATATAACAATTTTACATACAAATAAATTTTGAATATATTGTACACCATATCATTTTCTATTTCATAACTCTAAGTATTTTATTTCACATTGTTGTAATTTATATTGATAACCTGACTTGAACATTCATAGTATATATTTTCTTTTTAATATTCCGGAAATTGTCATTTTGTTATAAATTTGGTGTTGTTTTAAAAATATGATGTTGATAAAAAAAATATCACACTGTAATAAATATTATTATGATATGATTTTTTAGATAATTTATAATTGGAAATATAGATTCAATAATAAAGAAAAACATTATTATCATGACATAATACATATGGATTATTAAAAAACTAAATGATTTTTTGAAGTGAAAACTACATTGTGACGGTGATCTATTATCTAATGTAACTCACATATTTTTAAAGGACAGAAATTAACTGATGTCGATAATATAAATTCTAGAAGAATAATTACTTGTATGAGATATGGAAAAATTGATTGAACTAAACCATACTTATTATAACATAACCTCAAACTAATTATGTTATATGAATTTTTAGGATGATATCTGAATCTATAATCATATTCATTGAATTGATATGATCATGAATTTAGTTTTGTATATTTTAATCATTACATAAATAAAATTGAATACATTGGAACAATTAGATACATTATTCCATAAAAAATAATGATATATAGTTAAAATATAATTATAAATTTTTGTAATGGAGGTGTGATATGGGGATCTCAAATTATACATGAATTATGAAACAATGATTCATTTAGCATTTTTATTTATCAATATGAATGTATTTACTAAATATCATTGGTTTAGGAAAAACCATTATAAACTTTATATTAATTATATATAATTTTATAATTTTAAAGATAGCATGGATATGAGGTAATTATGTATGAAATTAGTAGAAAATTGTATTTATTAAATTATTTTGAAATTTCGCTTTTATAACTACTAATAATTTCTTTTTTTGTAATTTCAATATGATGAATTAATCAATATTAGTTGATTTCATTTCCATTATGAGTGGGTAACCACATCAGGGGTGGTAAATTAGGAGTCCAATTATATTTATTTATTTATATATAATATATATACTAATTTTTATTGTGGATGAGTTTTTTCAATTTAATTTTATTCTTGATTAACATTTATATTATTCCCTAATTTATATTTAATAAATTTATTGATTTACATTGTAATGTAAATGTTCTATAAGATAATTTTTTAATAAAAACATCTATCATACTTTTCTCAATTATGAATATAACATAAAAATATTAGTTTAACTAAGTAATTTTGATTCTAAATAATTGAACATGTTATAATAGTATTATAGTACATTGATCTAATAGATTTAATTTAATTTACAGAACATTTAATTAATTAGATATATTATTTCAATATATAAATTACATTATTATTTTTAAGAAAATGATGCCAAAAAGAAAAAATATCATCCTTTTTTCATAGAATATGTACATATTTTTTAGATATACACATTAATTTATAGTTCTATATTAATACGAGAATATATGATTCATTAAATAATAATATATATGTTAATATCATGGTTATAGTTTAGCATTCTAATTGGATAAACCATGGACTTATACAATATATCTAATTTTAGTTGTTTGATTAATGTACCTACGGTAATTTCTATTTACAAAACATTGAAATGTTTCATTATGTAAGTGGAAAATGATAAAGGGAATGTTTATGTTTTGGAACAATTTTATAGGACAAATTACATGAAATTAAACTATTAAACTTAAGATAATATAGGGGGATTGACTCAATTCAAGTATTTTATATTTATATTATTCTTTTTGTATTTTATATAAATTTATCATCATATTTTTTGTTTCATAAAAAATGTGATCATGAGTCCAGACCATATCACATAATCCATTTTTTTATACTTTTGGGTTATTATACATTAAAATGATGATTTCTAGATATATCATTCATCACAAATTATAAAAAAATAAATATTGGGTTTTTCCACGTAGGAAATGATATTGAACATGGACAACTGACTGAAATATTCCCAAGAATATAGAATGAAATGGTAATTATAAACAGTGGACATTAATTGATTTATGGAACTTATCTAATAATCATAAGTTCATAAATATATGAATGTAAATTTTATGTAAAATTAGCCACATTATAAATCATATCAAAAGATAGATAATGTTGTTATTTACATACTAAAGATACAAAAAAAATACTCTATATTTTTCTAGATATATTCAATATATTTTAAAATAATTGTGTACTGAAAGAATCTATATAGTATATAAATGTCTCTTACTCAAAAAATTATAAGGATAAGAATTGTTTTAAATATTATTCATTTGATTTAATCAGATGATATTTCCAAAAAAAACATATTAAGAAATATTTACCACCAATTAATGTGGTGAAACTCTATATTAAAAATAATAATTTTAAACCATATTATATATAATATTTATTTGAGTAATGTAAAAATTTCAAGGAGATATATTGGAATACTTTTCATAAATGAGTTAAAAAATTTATGTTCAATAAAATATTTTGTATTTGTTTATAGAATGATTATTATACCATAATTAATGTAGACTGTATAGGTGTCTTTATATAAAATTTCCATAACATTTCATAATAAATCATGGATTAATTTTAAAGTGTTTTAGTGACAATTAGACGGAGGTCCTCAAATGAGATGAATTATCATTTTACATGAATTTCAATTGATTGATACACTACTATGAGTGATATAAAAATAATAAGAGACAATGATATGAATTCAATATAATGAGGAACTACTTACCCCACGACAAATGTTTCCAAGTTTGATGCATGAAATTACATCTTTTTTTTTGAATTTTTAATTTGGGGATGAATAATACCATATTGGTAAAGTAATTTTATATAGTTAATTTGAAATTATTAAATAATTAAATGATATTTTTATAGTAATATATGTTTAATAATATGAACTAAGCATTGATTTAACATAGATGTGAGAAAAAAAATTAGTTCAAGGTCTACTGAGTTTTACCTAAGAAGGAAATGTACATTGAACACTTATATATCAATTCCATGCACTGTGTCACATCCATTGTGTCATTTTAAGGTACTAGTGTCATACTTTTTTAAAAAATTTCTCTAGTTCACAATATATTTTATTGTATTTTAATTCTAGTTTTTTTTCCTTTCCAAATTTAATTCTTAGTAAAGGCCTTTTTATGGATAAGGGGTTTTATGGAATGATTAATTATTTTTTATTGGTCATAGAAGAAGAAACACCATGTTTATGGGGATTATAAAGAGTATAATTCTAGATATGTCTCCATGAGTTGAGGATATTTGAGAATTACTCCATTCATGGGGGAATCATGGAATGATGATTGTCTAGGAAAGTCCGATTTGGGAAATTTCAATGAATAATGGTTGTAAAGGTTCTCATATATATAACCATCTCATATTGTGTGGAGGTCACACTTTGATAATTCAAAATATTAAAGAAATGTTTAAAATTCATAGAATTTGTGAATTTGTTTGGGCTGGAGGAGGGGTTAGGGTCATCGTGAGATTTTTGTCCAAGTTGTGACAATGCATAAGAGTTACAAAATCTAAAAATTAATTACATTACATATGTTAGTACCATACATAAGGGTCTCCAATCAATACATTTTTACATGTTTTTTGATATTTTAGTTCACTAGGGGACTCTTACAAACATGATAAAGTGGTCTATTTTATGATTCAACCCTTGGTAGTGGAGTCAATATTATTTATGGTTTTCTGGAGAGGTGTCAAATTTCCTATTTAGGGGATAAAATATAGTGAAATCCCTTCAATAAATTATTTAAAAATATTTAATAATTACTAAAATTTAATTTAAAAGGGGGTTTATTATTTATAAAAGTTGTACCATAAATAATCCCTCATTCAGAACTTCAAGGATGTGGATGCTGACTCTATCACTCCTCACATCTCAGTAGTTTCAGATAAGATCTTCTCTATAGAAATGTTATGTTAGTGAATTTCATCCTATATGTTTTTTATTACATTACAGTCATATAGATATTTTTTCCCAATATCAATAATGGTGTAACTATATTTCGTAAAAATATAGAATAATGGTTTTAAGATATTATGTTTTATCTTATTCTCCTCAGTGGGTTCTTGATGTTGGATAGTGTTCTTATCAGCTTTAGGTAGGTGGTTCAAGAACACTATGTTTTTTAATATAATAATAAAATATTTATATTTTTAGTTGGAATAAACCATCTTCTAGGACCATTAAATACATATTATAATAGTTTATTATGATATAATGTTGACAGTAGAAATTAAAGTGATTTCTCAATATTGTTTTATATATAAAAATTTATGATTCCAATATATGTGTGATGAAATTATTCTATTAGTATTGATGATCATATTATAATCAATAAATGATTATGACTCATGGGAACCCTGGTTGTTTTTGTGTGTATTCTAGGAAAACTACGTACAAGAGAATGATTGACTCTTCCAAGACGATGCCCCATATTATAAAATTAATATCTGGATAGTAGATAAGCTATTAACTTAGTATAAAACACTATATTTTATAGTTCATAGAATAATATCATTAATATAAATTAGTATGAGGATCCATATTTTCTTTAAAAGTAGGTACCAATGGGTATAAACCAATATGATTGGACCTATATACGATTATTTGGCACATTAATGTTTTGATTTATTATAATAATACTTGATATTTTATCATTAGTTTTAATACTATGACATTATATGCTTATTTTTGTACTTTCTTGATAGGATCATATAATAATGGTATCTAATGGTACATTTGGAATGATCCTACAATATTTTTTATACTCACACCCTATTAAAACTATTTAGTGTATATAGACTGTATTTTCAAAAATAGAGTTAATGGAAAAGAACATTATGGGGGTGATAAAAGTTTTTAATTATTAATCATTTGTTTAGTATAGGTTTTAATTTTTTACATGACCATCATGTCACATTAAAATTCTTAAAAGGTTTTTTTGGTTTAATAGGGTTTTTTTTTATAGTCACTCTTTTCATAGACTAATGAGAATCACATCCCTTACTCAACTACTTATTTTCGAAAATAATTTATATAATAATTGTTATATTTTTTTATGTTTTTTGGAATAGATTATTATTTATTCAGATATATGTTACTAATTATGTACTTTTTTATTTATATTTAGAGAGAATGAATCACTAATTCATGGTGAGGTTTGGTGAGGTTCTCTATTAAGAGAATTTTGTTAGTGGGTTTATTTATTCATAAAACCATTACCATGATTAATTAATTTATGCCCAACTACTAGTTTATATCCTATGTGGATTAACTATTCACTTTTATCATTTTCATTGTATGAATCAAGTACCTATTATAGGGTGGACCTTGTTGGTTTGACAAAAAATTCATTCAGAACTGTTTTTCAAATTTAATTTTTGGGGGTAGATAAGCTAGAATAGAGATAATATCATCTGGACATGAATTGAATATTTGAAGAAGTGTATATATATTAATAATAACATTAAAAATTTATTTTTGGGGGGATATCAAGAATTTTTAATTATATTTTTTGGTTTAATTTATCCTTCCTTTTATGTTTAATTTTATATAAATTTAAATTTATAATGGAATATATAATTTCAAAAACACATATCATGGTTTAAAGACATAATAAAGTTTCCTTGAATCACTAAAGTTTGTGGGTAATTTTATATTTCAAATATATTTTATATTTGTTAAATTAATCTATATTGTTCTCGTTCATGTGATATTTTGGGTTTTGTGATCTATATTTTCTTGGTTTGATCATGAGTTTATCATACAACCCTGAAGACCAGAAATAAATGTTATAAAGGGAAATAAAACTAATATTCCATTGTTTAAACCTCTAATGAATCAAAAATTTATCAAAATGTAGGTGGGAACCATCAATCATATGGATCAAGGGGAGGCCCTTGGCCTGAATAATTCTAAGGAGGAATGTTTGGTTTTCATTACGGATAAGGATCAAACTTATGAATATCTAAACCACCATCCTCCACCCCTTTAGGTATACAAATATTTTCAATATTGGGAGTATTACTTATAAAATATCAAATTTATTTCTAAACTCCTTGAGATATTAGTGGCCATCAAAATAAATTTTCCTATACTAATGTTTGAAATCCATAGATAGAAATAGTTGGAGTCAATAATTGAAGCTATAATGAATCAAAATATGGAGTGAAATGATATTAAAATTATTTTTAATTATTATTTATCTCATTGCATGATGGCCATGTTGAATTATGCAATATATTTATGCCTCAAATATGGTAACTATATAGTTATGTATTAAGAAAACATGTTTTATAATCTAGTCCATTTAACTCCCAAGATGCTTCTGAATGATCGAATGAAATATTAAGGACTTTAAATGAGAATCCAAAAATAAATTATATGTTATTTATTTATAATAAATATTTACATGTATGTAAATGTGGTGGACCACTCCATAATGTTGGAGATATATTAAACCAGTATTCCAGGGATGATTAATAAATTTTCCATACCATGTATAAATGAAGGCCATATCTTAGAACATAATAGAATGTGTGATGATCATAGTTAGCGATTTGGTATTAGCTCCATGAACACATCTTATTCTGTAACTTTGGAAGATGATTCTAGTAGAATTATAATATCCCATATGTTTAGAAAGGTCTTTTAAACAAAACCATTTTTTCATAAAGATTCAACAACATTTTATGTATTTTATAACATTTTCAATCATTATAGATTCAATAGAACTAACCCCTTTACAATATGTTTTGAATTTAAATGGGTTCATGAGGATATATAGTATGTTATAAAACCACGAATTCATTAGGTTTGTTACATTATGGTTTTGGAAGATAATGTGGTATGTCTTATGGGTAAATATAGTTGAGGAATTTTTCTCAGGTTGGTGGGAGACCCTTGAATCAATAAAAGAGCATGAAATGTATTTTGATGAAGAAAGTACAGTTAAAACCATATTAAGTATGACTGAAAGAAATAGGTTCCATTATTATTACCTCATATTTATTTAATTCTTTATTTGATAAATGTTTCAACCATTCATCTATATCTATAAATAGTATTGAATTGATAAATATTTTTTCTAAGATTATTCCATAGTTTATTGAGATATCTATGCCAATTTTGAATAAGAAGAAAAGTTTCTCTTAGTGTCTCTCATGAATCATCTCTAAATTAGAGTAATAATAATAACTGTAATTTCATATTATCAAGATGTAACTATTGGATATTATTATTAATATCAATTAGAGGGATTATTTTATAGTTTTTATAGATTGTTATCATTAGAGGGTCACCTTCCCTACCCTCAATGGAATACCTCATTTATTTCAACGTTAATTAGACCCATGATCATGTCTATAATTACATATTATTATTAAAGACAGTATGTTGTTGCATTATATATACTCAGTTATATATGAATAAGAATACATGAAACTTATATGAATAATTACTTTTATGGTTAGGGTGTTACCTGACGTGGTCATAGAAATATTAATGGGGATACCCCAAGATTAGGAAGACATTATTTATATTGATCTAGTTCTCATGAATCATTTGATATCATTCCATTAATATTAATTGGAACATTCCATTTAGAAAGATATAATTTTTTAGTTGGATGGTTTGGATGATCATGGTTTTATTCAACCAATTGATTCTCAATGGAATTTCCTATATAAATTCAATGAAAAATAATGGGGAACATTATTAGGTCTTTTAATATAAAAATATCAATTAGTAAACCATAAATAATAAATACCCCATTCCAGACATCGATGGACACATTAAACAATTAATAAGGGAAATGATGTTATTTATGATTGAACATTAGTCATCATATCATTATATCAGGTTGAATGTATCTAATATTCCAAATAATAATTTTAAAATAATATATGGTAATTATATGTTTTATAAGAACATTTATTTTTATCTAATGATCATATGGAATTCACATATCTTATAAAGATATATTAAGATTATAACAAAATTAATTAATCATGGAATGTTATGAGGGAATCGTGTTATATTCAAGGTCTCAATATAGGGATAACCATAACATGAGGATTTCATTAAAAACCATTTTTATCATAATATATAGATAAATTCTTTAATTTATAGATTCTAGATTTAGGAATACATATCATTCATCCATGTGGTGTTATAATGTTGATTTTTTTGATATTGAGAGGGTACATGTTTTTATGTCAATGGAATAATAAATTAATTTATTATAAATAAAGATGTTCATGGGTATAATGGGTTATTATTGGTGGTTTTCAGGACTTATTTATGTTTTCATTATCACTGACCACCCTCACTAGAAAATTGGAAAATTTTCTAGAGATCCCAAAATTCCATAAATTATTTCACGAGTTAAAATATTTTTTAGAATCAAATCTTAATCTGATTTAGATTTGGAAAAAGGAAAATTCTATGTTCTTTATTATTAGACATAGATTATGGGATTTAGTGACATAATTAAAATTGGATATAATGAGGTGTAATATAGTTCTCATAATCATTGGCCACTTGAAAAGAATTACATAACCTATAACCTTTGATTATCGTGGGGATACATAACCATATATATTGTAGTCACTATATTTTCAGGGAAAAATTAATGGTGTATACTAATCAAAATAAAAATGATGTAAATTTTATCTCTAGTGAATTTTCACTTAGGAAGAGGAAATTTATGACTTTTTATAAGACATCTGTTATTATGATTCTCAATATGTTGGGAAGTGTATATATGGTCATAAATGTTCTCATTATGATGTTTCCATAAATAATGGAATTTTAAAAAATGGAACTTAATGTTCCTATATTATTAAAATCACTCAAATGTGAAATAAGATGATGAGAACATGTTTATGGAATGTATTCATGTGACACCATCTCTTTTTGAGATTATTTATTTGTAATCAATAGAGTACTAAGAGTAATTTTTAATCAACATGAAATTATAGGGTGTGGATACTTCCAATGAGTAGTGTATATCTAATGATGAAATAATGTATTTCAATAGCTATTATATATTTCCTCTGTCGCTGATGAATTTGGTGATGAATTATTGAAATCACTCTTAGTGGTAAATCTATCTAAGGGCCACCAAGATATATTATATTATGTGATTCCAATAATATTTCATTTGGATGGGACATGAAATAATATATTTTGAATATTTATAATATGGTCATCTATAGGTTAATGAATAAACTTATTATCACTTATTTATTCATAAGCCTATTCCAATACCCACTATTATAATTAAAGAGATAGTAGTGGAATTAATTATTGGATTAACTCATACCAATAGTGTAAAAAACAGTATCAAGGATTTTTTATTAGTAAAATAATTTATCACTTATTATCCAGATAAGGGATAAATTAAATGTTGAGGCTATTGGGATGCCACACGTGTAGAGGATTGATAATTTTCATAATTTTTCTTTAAATAATATCTACTATAGATGATAAATTCACCTATTATATTTATAATGGATTTTATTAGTTGATAGGTTCCCATGTGATGTTAATAATTAATTACCTTCCAAAAATGGAGAGGAATATAGATTGAGTTATGCAGTTCTATAAGATGTTTCCAATTCTAATGTATTGGATTTTATATCGTAATGGGGTAACAATATCACATTTTTTTATTTCTAATATAATAATTGTTACAATTCATCTACTAGAATATTTCCTTCCATTGTGTTATATTGGAGGAGATTCTAGACTACCCTCTATTTGACTGACATGGGATAGACATCTCTAGTGGGACTAAGAATTGTTCATGATATGAATAAATAGATTAATATTATATGTATTTCACTTATTATGGATCAAATTATTGAAAATTAATATTAATATTAACACTTTCATCCTATATATTCATTTATTTTAATATGTTTTAGTGTTATCACCACATTTATCTCATTGGTGTAACATTAAGAAATGGAATCCCACATTGATATTTATGGGATCGTTTGAGAATTTCAAATTATTCCAAATGGAAATAAATAAATTAGATATATTCTTAAGATGAAATATATTAAAAATATATTTCATCCCTCTATGTTAATGAAACATAATCCTAATACTTCATGTGAATTGAGTTCTGAGGAACTATATGTCTTCCCAAACACACACCATTAATAAAATAAAAATGAAACTGTATCCATAGATATTGTCATAGTGAAAAGCTCACAGCTAGTAATAACTGAAAATGAATAATGAAAATTATTATTAATTGGACATCATGTATTTGGCACATGATAACATTATATAGTTGAAACATTTTATGTCTATGGGTAGAAACCCATCTGATTTTTTGAAACAATCTCAAAGGGTTTGTCAACATCATATTTCCCTCATTAGACCTATGGATGCACCAAGTGGATATAGAGGCCCCCTATCAACACTAATTGTACAAATAAATTTTTCTACATAGATTTAATAAAAATATAATAAGCCTTGTATATACCTATATAGAGTAGAGGATAAGGATTCATCTATATTTCCATAGTTAAAACAACATTCCAAATAAATACACTATGTAAACGAGTATACATCCTAGGACAACAATAATATTTAGGAATCCTGAATATGGATATATAATATAAATACAATATTAAATGAACATTGATATAAATTTAGTTGTAGGTACACCAAATTATAATTATTAGGATCACAATACAATGTATGTAACAACAAAATGAAAACTGAGAGAATGGTTGTTACAATATTGTAATCCATCATATCGTGTAACCAAAAATTAATAATCAACAAATAAATAATATAATACTATGAATATAAAGGGATTCATGATATTATATATATCAAATTTTAGTACACATACACCACATAAATAAAATAAGAAGAAAACAATAGAAATCTCACGGAAATAAAAGTGAGAAGTGAAACCCCATAGAAACATTTCAACATGGTAACAAGTATTCTGGTGAGTGATTAATGAGAGATAAATGGGTATCCCATCATTTATATATCATATGGG
The DNA here is from genome assembly GCA_963277665.1 of Viscum album. NCBI lineage: Eukaryota > Viridiplantae > Streptophyta > Magnoliopsida > Santalales > Viscaceae > Viscum > Viscum album. The sequence goes on along the minus strand of OY728139.1, from coordinate 883,714,691 downwards.
ATATAAGGGTAATGTAAAAAACATACCCCATAATTAAGAATAAAAAATAATAGGACATAATATAGGGGGGATTCTTGAATAAAAGTAAAAGTGGGGATCCATTACATTAAACCCGAAGCTGTTATCGATTGATCTTAATGATAATAACAATAAAATTTAGATTAATTAATAAATAAGTCCAAAACCTCATAAACATTTAACTTGATTTTTTATAACCTTATTAGGTTCTTTAATTCCCTTTCTAAATTTTTTTATTAGGTTCAATTTAATTGTTTTTGAAGCATTTTCTTCCTTGGTTTTCATGATCGGTATACTTTTATACATGAATGAAAATTCGTTTGAAATGTGGTCAAACATACAAAGTGGTTAATATATATTATTAGTGAAATTATATAGATATAAATGATATTATAATATTTTTGGGTTATATGCCATGAGGATCACTCACTAGTTAAAAGTTAATTACAAACACTTGGATTAACTTTGCAGTTTTGTAAATAATGAATTGTATTGTATTATTATTTTATATAATTAGTGTGATAGGATTAAAAAAATTGAATAATGTAATATATATATATATATTATTGTATGGTTTAACTATTAGAAATATTTCATTAATAGTATTTATGATAGTAATATAAATTGAAAACCCATCGTCATTGAATGTGATAAATTAAAACATCACCGATGATATTTTCATTTTTATTGTCAGAGGTTGGGGAAAAGGGAGATCATTATAAAATATTTCATTATAATAATAAAATTACTGTCCATTTATGGTACAAGAATTAGCATAGAATTTGTATGTGGGTAGGTGAGTAGAGAGAAACAACATAATGGATCTTGAAAAATAATTTGAAAGAAAAGGAAAGAGAGGTTAACCTATTGAGTTCCCCTTCTTGAGAATCACTTTAAGGCCTTTGTTTTTTGAATTTTGATGAGACCAATAGGTTCTGGAAGTGGGGAAGGATCTTAGAGATATATTTGGGAAGAATTTAGATATGGATTGAATCCTGAGAGGTGTGGGAGGAAGAGGGCGTGAGAAGAGGTTTATATAGTGGAGGGATGAGGGTTTTCTAAATATTATATTCCTTAATTTATTATTTCTCCACAAGACATGAAATAGTGATGATTACATTATCTAGAATAGTAAATAGTTAATGTGATTTTGAGATTTTTGTGCTTACATCAATCATGATGATATTAATTGTAACACCACAAGTTTCCCTAATATGTTTCCCTTTGAATAATGTAATTGATTGATTTGTTTGCATCTTTGAGATTCTAAAACACTGTGACCAACCAAACTAGCTATTATGAATAGAAATACCCACTTTTTGAAATATTATTAATTTTATCTTTCAAAATGGTCTTCATTTTTGGATTTGGAATTTTGAATTTAGCTTATGGTGAATTTTTGGTATTTTTCTGAAAACATTCTATTAAAGATGAATAGTGAAAAAACACTGCGTTATTGGGTAAAATCGACTTTTTGTTTAAATAATTATATATTAATTGTAATTTATTTTAGGTAAAAATAGATAAATAATACCTATATATGTTCAATGTAATTCATTGGAGTGATTTTGTAATATGTTTAGATATATAAAATTTAATCGAACTTTTTACCATCTTTTACCCACCTCCTAGGTGCATTAGAAAAATTGTATAAAACATAATTTTACCTCTCCTGTTAGTTTAATTTCAAAAATTCAAGAGAAACTATTAATATTAGTATGTAAAATTTGGTTTAATAAGATGGAAATAATTTTTTGGTGAATAATAACTGTGTACTTTTATTTACCAGATTTAGAAGTAAATAGGGTAATTAAGGGTAAAAATGATATCATATTTAATATAACACATTTCCAAATTCTACTGGATAAGTATAATTCGACCAAAAACAACCTTAGGAATAAAATAATTTCCCCTTTGGTCCACCGGGATTTGATTAGGAAATTTATTATTATTTTATTTAAAGAAGAGTTAAAAGAGTTAAAATCAATGTTTAATAACTAAACCATTTTTAATACAGGGTTATACATAAGATAAATTCACACATAAATATTAATTATAATGATAACACGATTTCCTAAAGAATGGTATTTTATTTATATTTGTTAAATAATAAATAATTAAATTTATTTATGAAACAATGATGATGCAGTAATTACATTTTCAAGGAAAGATTAAAATAATTGATATTATAAATTTCTAAATTAGTCTAGTTGGATACTTTTAATAAATTCAACTAATTATATAGGATAATATGACATGTTATGTTTGATTAAAAAAAAATTTTGAAGTCATAATGCAATTATGAATTAAAAAAATACCAAATACCAAATATTGTCAAAAATTGACATAAAGGAGTTTTTAAAAAATATTATATTATAAATTGATATTCTATTAATAAAACTCAAAATTTTGGCCAAAGGGCTATAATAATATTTTATTTTTCATCAATGAACCACTTGATCTTCTTTTGAAATTTTATAGTATGTTAATTAACTATATAATATAAAAATACAAAGAGACATTGTAAATGTCAACCTATTTAACTAAGAGTTAAATATAAAATATAATGTTAATATAGTTACCCAAACCTATATAAAATCTATTGGTTGAGTGTTTTTCGACCCATCCGTAAATTATCCTTTAAATAATTTATTTTTAGCCATTATAAACAGAAAATGATTTTATTATAAAATAATATTTCAATCTTTTTCTAAGGTGCCCATCACCCCTCTTATAAAAGGGAACATCCCCTTCTTTCAAATCTACACCTTCAAAACCATTAGGATTGAACATCCCCGACCCAAATATATTCTCTACTACTCTCCCTTTATCCTAGAGGCCTTAAATTAGTCAAAAATCCAACTTAAGAGTCACTTTTGATCAAATCAAAAGGAAGAACCCAAAGAAGAGATAAATATTTAATCACCTCTTTCAAGTTCTTTTTTTCTTCCACTTCCTATTTCATTGTTATTTCCATAATAAAATAATAAATCTAGTATCTTATATATGCATTGATGTTATTATATTAATGTTACAACCATATTCATTATTCTATCCATCCTATAAATGAAAAAAGTCACCAAACGTACGTACGTACATATTGCAATCTCCACGTCGTGGTATAATTTGTTATTCAAACACTTAATAATTTGGATGGGTATAATAATGAGTTTAACTGATTTAATATTAAATATAACATGATAATGATTCTGTATATATGATATACCATTAAATTATATATGAGTTTAATATCCAAAGAATAATATTATTGCTCGTGTGTACATACAGATTTCCATCTCCACAAATGCGATGAGATTCATTCCCCATCATATCCATTCAAGAATAATTTTTATATGAAGATTAAAAATAATTATTAAAGACTTAATATAATTCTGAATATAAATAAGATACATCCTATTCATAACAAACATTACTTACGTAACAATGCATATAAAGGAAAAGGAATCAGTTAACACCCCGAATGATGATACTACTGAAATATCATTAACGAAAGAATATTAGAAGAACATATATGATATCATATTAATATATAAGATTATTGAATTATTTATTAAAAATTATTTCACCATTATACAAGAGGTAAACCTACCCTCCACCAAGGAAATGTACAAGGTAATAGTTAACTTTACAATCTCTTTATTATCCAAAGTTGTTTTTACATTAGTATCTTCTTCGAATACTTTATCATTCACATCAGTGATTCTTAAAATTTATTTCAAAGCATTTTTACTATTTAATATATAATGGTAGAATTTCATTTATACCTTCATTTAACCTTATATTTTTTTGAAATGAATCTTTCCGTCGTTTTCCCAACAAGTTACTTTGTGACGTTTTCGACAAAATTATGGTAAGAATGTTTTTTTATCTAATACAAAAGGTTATCCTATTTTCTTTTATTATAAAATAGTTAAAGACTCCCTTACAAAAATATAAGAACATTTTCAAAATAAACGTTTTTTTATTATTATATGACTTTTAACTGATTTTAAAATATAAAGAGATATTTCTCTAATTATTTTTGATTTCATTTATGTCAACATCATTTGATAAATTTTAAGCTAATTTGAATTTGATTTATTTTGATATAAAACGTCCACATTGTATTGAAGGTTTTGTGATATGTTTTATTATGGATGTGTTATTTTTCCACTATTAATGGTTTTTGGATAAAGTATTGAAATTTCATATTCTAGTTTTAATATAAATGTTTATGTTATGTTTAAACCATTTCATATGAGGAATGCATTGGAATTTGTATGTGACGGGAGGAGCCTACTATAGCTCCTCAATGCATTGGTATGTCTCATGAGAAAAACTACTATCTTTGCATAAGGATTTAACAAAATATGATTTGTATTATTGGCACAACGCTTTGATTATGTAGTTATGATGTCTAGCATTATACATTCCCTCATTATGAAATTGGATATTGATATTTCATGTGATTATTATACTAGTATAACATCCATGTGAATAAGTAAATTTAATTATTTGATTTTATGTTTTCCATATTGTCCTAATGTTCAGGTTTAGATGGATTTTTTTGTCATATATATATTCTTAGATGTTTATCCATACTTATGAATGTTTCTGCTATATTGTTATCCTTACTAAGAATATGAGCTCTCCCCTTTCTATGAATTATTTTTCACGGAAGTGAAGAAATAAATTATGACTGACCTATAGGGATAGTCTAAGGTATATGAGTGTGACCAATAGAGACTATGTTGTTGTATTTTTTGATTTTATAATTTAATGTAAAACATAAAAATGTATCTAGTACTTCCATGGCTACTAAACTAATCGGTCTTTAGAGACTTGATCTTTTGTGATCATGCCAATGTTATGTAATAATGCACCGAATCTGGGTAACTGGGGTCGAGGCGTCATAGTTTGTATTAGAGTAATTTTTGTACAAACATTGGAAACTAGATTTAGAAAAAATCTAATTAGAGAACAGTATCCTAAGATAGATTTTGAGGATTAATATATTAGAAATTCATAGAATATTTATACTGTAGAGATTTTGTGAGTTTTCCAAGAAATACATCCCTGTTTGGATAAGAACAAGTAAAGGTGGCTCTGGAATATATGTACCTAAGGGTAAAACATGAAAACACCTCTTTATGCTAGACTCGAATGGGAACTGGTGCACGACAATGGGCCTTGGTACACTTTTGATTATGACAATCTTGTGGTATATCCTTAGGATAATTCTCATTTTCTTTACAAACTATTATGAAGGGTTTGTGAGTATATACGTCCTCAACGAAAACATTTTTATTATTATGGATTATATCCATAAACTGTTAAATTTATGTTAAGTGTTTTATAAGTTTGGAATTATGTATTGAGATTCCTAAAATAATCTAGTTGATGCCATTGTTTAGGAATAGAACCTAGTGGAAGTAATTGAAACCATGTCAATGCATGTAATCCATGAATTCCAAAATGGCTTGAAGGCCTTCATTTTTATTTAATTTTTATAACGCCCCTTTAAAGGGATAAGAGGAACCCTTATAAGGCCCGTAGGCTCAGAGATTACGTGGCTCGTATGCTAAGGAGATTACATGACCTGAAGGTCTTATGGAATTCAACCAGACTATCTACAAGGAATTGCCCCTACACATCATATGCATCATGATAGTATCTCTCCACCTTTGCATGGCCGTTTGGCTAGGCTTCCCATGCAAGAACAAGCTAGTCCTGATGGCAAAGCCATACCCTCTCATTCTGACAAATCCATTTGGTTCTACTCTGGTGGGTACAAGTTCTCTGAATCCTCTTCTAGGGCTTCTCCTTTTTTTGTGTCTCGGGAAACTACATGTGTCCCAAAGTCCTTGAGGTAGCTCGAAGGCCTTAAAGGTGGACTTAAAGCCCTACTGATTTGAAGGTCTGGGTTGCCCAAAAGCCTTACGGACATCAATCCCAAACCGGTGGTCTAATGTGAATACTTTCATCTGCTACAGTACAGAACAATACCTACTACAGTAACAAATACAGTGTCTGCTACAGTAATCACACGGTGTACAATTCTGATACAGAACCAATACAGTGTACAGTTCTGAAATAGTACAGCACATTGTATAGTTCTGCACAGTACAGCTACAGTGCCTGCTACAGTACCTGCTATAGTACCGGAAATATGCCTTTGCCTAATTTTGAACCTGGGTCTTTTGGATACACTTTAGGATACCTCACCAACTGGGCTGAGGCTCATGTGCTACAGTACATGTAATCCATGTAAGGATTTCCCTCCTACTCAAGATAATTATTGTGTAGATGGTGATGCAACTCGTACGGATCAACTAATCACCATACTGGGACAACACACTCAGGTTATGAATAATAACCTTACCCTTATGGGGCACCCAAATCCACAACACAGAGGATAAATGTTAGACCACTTCATGAGGCAACAACCACAAAAATTAAATGGGCATAAAAATCCATTAGTAGAGGAGAAATGGATATATTCTTAGAGAAAATACTTCACACTATGTGGAGTTGTGAAAGGGAAAAAGTTTTCATGACAATTTATCTCCTCCCAAGAGATGAAGATCAATGGTGGTCATTGATTTAAAACAAAAAGGAAGATGATGAAGTATCAAGTATGTAATGGAGGATGTTTAAATAGATTTTATTATAAAAATACTTTCTTTTTGACCATCTAGTAGATATGGAATGGCAATTTCTGAGTCTGAGGCAATAGAAGGATGAGAATGTCGATGAATATGAGGCTAACGTTACAAGTTTATAAAGGAATGATTAAGATTATATACATAACCCAATAAGTAGGATTGATCTTTTCTTTGATGTGATAAAACCATTTTTCTATCAAGCATTAGTCTCACAATCCTTGTCTTTGTATGAAGATATTGTCTCATGTGCTATCAAGACAGAAACTAAATTCTCTAAGACTAACGAATTTAAAGCAATGCAGGGCAAGAAAATATATACTGAACACTCTAGAAATGGAAATAAGGGGATGAAGGGAACATTTTAATATCCACCCCATGGTAAATGTGGGAAGAAACACTCCATTACTTTCCTAAAAGGAATGGGAGTCTGTTAGATGTGTGGTGAAAAAGGCCACCAAGATCGTGATTACAAGGGGAAGAAAGAGGCCATCAATGATGAATGCTACAATTATAGGGAAAGGGGGAATTATGAATATAAGTGTCATATATTCCAAAAGAACTTACCTTAGAAAAGGTCAACAGAGAAAGGTGAAGCTTATGCAATCACTACTGGAAAAGTTGAAGCTCGGAAAGATGTGGTGTCATGTAATTTAATGGTTTCCTCAAGTTTACCCAATGCTTTATTTGACTCTAGATCATCAAACTGTTTCATATCTTCATAGTTTACAATGAAACATAGATATTTCCAATTTGATTTAACAAGGGAGATGTTAGTCAAAACTCCTAAGGGAGGTATCATTACAATAATGTTTTTTGAATCAGTTCCCACTAAGGTATATAAATGTTATTTATATGATTATCTCATCACCATATCCATGATTTAATTTGAGTTTATACTCATTATGGATTGGCTTCCAGGCCATGATGCGAAAATTTATCATAAGAAGAAGGAGGTTACAATTATTGATGATGATAAAGAGTACCGTATCATTAGAGAAGAAACGTCACTATCTGATTCTTATCTAGATCCACCCCCAGTATCTTAACTAAATTCAATTATTGTTGAGGAAGAGAATGAAATTGACTATAGGGTATGAATAGAATATTATAATAGAGGACGTAACTATTGTGAAAAAATATTTTGATGTGTTTCCAGAAGATTTACCTAGACATCCTTCAGAATGAAAAATTGTGTTTTTCATTGACTTAATTCCTGGTTCAAGACCCATATCAAAGACACATTATAGAATGGAAACTGTGGAATTAGTAGAACTAAAGAAACCATTATTTGAATTGAGTAACAATGGATTTATTCTCCCTAGTGTTTCTCCATGGGGAGCCCCTGTCCTTTTTATTAAAAAGATTGACAGATCTATGAGGTTGTGTATTGAGTACATTAAGATCAATGCTATAACAATAAAGAACAAGTATCCCCTACCTCTAATTAATGATTTATTTGACCAAAATCATGGAGATCAATATTTTTCAAGGACTGAACTTCCATTTGGATATCATTAGTTGTGTGTGAAGAAGGAAGATATTCCGAAAACAGCATTTTGAAACAGTTACGAGCATTATGAGATTACAGTAATGCCTTTTGGGATGACTAATGCACCCTATGTTTTTGTGGATTGAATGAACATAGTTTTTAAGTAATTTCTTGATTACTTTGTAGTGGTATTTGTTGATGATATCTTGGTATACTGAAAAATCTACGAATATCATGAAAATCACATGCACATTATTCTAATGAATCTTAGGAAAAATGATTTATATAGGATGTTTAGCAAGTGTGAATTTTGGCTTTATGAGATATCTTTTCTTATCCATATTGTCTCTAAGTATGGAATATCATTTGATAATTCTATGGAAAAGGCAATACAAGAATGGCCAACACCAATGCGTATAACTGAGATACTCAGTTTTATTGGTTTAGCAAGTTATTATCATCGTTATGTACAGAATTTTTCCCATTTGGCTAAACCATTATCAAAGATAACACATAAAGGGGCTATATTTGTTTGAAAAAAAGAGTGTAATGAATTTTTTGAAGAACTGAGGAGATGATTATTCAATGCTCCTATCATGACTCTACCATCAGGGAAAGAGGGGTATGTTATTTATAGTTATTCTTCAAAGAAATAAGTCGGTTGTGCCCTTATACAGAATGATATAATTATTGACTATGCATCACGACTACTAAAATTTAATGAGAAAAACTATCCCACTCATGATCCTAAGTTAGAATCTATAATATTTTATTTTATGATATAGAAAAACTATCTCTATGATGAAAAATGTGAGATTTATATTGATCAAAAGAGTTTGTAGTACATTTGCTCACAATAAGAACTCAACATGCGGCAAAGAAGATGGACTGAAGTACTCAAGGATTATGATTTCACTATACACTACCACCCGGGGAAGGAAAATAAGGTGGAAGATGCATTTAGAAGAATGGATCATTGAGTTTTGAACAAGATGAGAGTTGAAAAGGATATTATTTTCCTGGATCTAATAAAGATGGATTTGATAATAACCATGGAAGGAGAAACATCAATTATTTTTAAAATGGTTTCTAAATCATCTTTATTAGAAAGGATAAAAATTTCTCAAACCGATGATAATGAATTTCAAAATAATATTAAACCTGTGAATGTTGGGAGATTGATCGACTTCGTATATAAAGATAGAATTTTGAAATTGGGTAAGAGAATTTGTGTTCCTGATATACCATAACGGAAAATGGAATTGTTAGATGATTCGCATAGATCCAATTTCTCTAAACACCCTAGTAGCAATACGATATATAGAGATTTAAAAGAACATTTTTGGAGGGAAAACATGAAGTGGGAGATTGATGATTTTGTGTCAAGATAAATCGTTTTTCAACAAGTTAAAACATGAAGGAAACATCCTGGAGGAGTCATGCATCCTCTTCCCATACCTGAATGGAAATGGAAAAATATTATGATAGACATTGTCATGGTACTACCAAAGACTCCTAGAAGGAATGATTAAATATGGGTCATTATCGATCATCTTACCAAGTCAAAACATTTTTTTACTATAAGAGTAGATTTACCTCTTGAACGTTTAGCAAGACTGTATATTATTGAAGTTGTAAGACTTCATGGAGTACCCCTATTGATTGTTTATGATTATGAACCCTATTTTACATCATGATTCTCGAAAATGCTTCAGAAATACTTGGATACTGAACATTTTTTGAGCAGTTCCTATCACCCTCAAACTAAGGGACAATCAGAACTGAATATTCAAAAATTAAAATACTTGTTGAGATCTTTCACACATGACTTTCAAGGTATGTGGGATCAATATTTACCTCTGGTAGAAATTTCCAATAATAATAGATTCCATTAAAGTATTTATATGGAACCATATTAAGCATTATACAAAAACAGATGTCGCACACCTACATTTTGGGATGATGTTGGTGAATGAAAACTTGTTGGCCCATAACTGGTTGAGGAAACAATGGAAAAGGTGAAGGTTATCAAACCCACATCAATGCATCCTAATGTATGCAAAAGAGTTATGACAATAACCAAAGGAAGGATTTTTAATTTCAGGTAGGAGACCATATTTTCTTGATTGTATTTCCATGTAAGGGAATTATACAATTTGGTAAGAATGGTATATTGAGTCTGAGGTACATCAGATATTTCAAAATTCCAGAACAAATTGGAGTTGTAGTTTATCATTTGAAAATGCCTCCATGTCTCTCCAAAGATCATGATGTGTTCCAGATATCGTTGTTGGGAAAATACATTCCTAACCCAATGCATGTACTGACCTGTGAGAAAATTGAACTGGAACCTGATTTGTCTTATTGTGAAGAGCCTGTCAAAATTCTTGATACCAGAGAACAAGTGCTGAGAAACCAGATGAACTATCTAGTAAAATTTTTATGGAGAAATCATAATATGGAAGAGGTAACTTGGGAACTGGTGAACTTATGATGAGGAACCACCCGAATTTTTTAATGCAGTAATACTATAGAAATATTGAGGAAAAAATTATTTTAAGGAGGGGAGAATGTAACACCCCAAGATTCCACAGTATGTTTCCCTTTGAATAAAGCAATAGCTTGCATTGTACGTAGCTTCGAGATTCTAACACACCACAACCAATAAAACTACCCGTTATGAATATTAATACCCACATTTAAAATTTCTAAAATATTATCTTTCAAAACGGACTTAATTATAAGATTCATAATATCAAATATTGTTTTGGGTGATTTTTTGGTATTTTTCAGAAAACATTCAACTTTTTATTAATAGTAAAAAACATTGCGTTATTGGTTAAAACCGACTTTTTATTTAAATAATTAGTTATTTTATTTTAATTTATTTTAGGTCAAAATAGAAACATAATACCTATATATGTTCAACATAATTCATTGAAGTCATTTTATAATAAGTTTAGATATATAATATTTTATACAACTTTTTACTATTATTACCCACCCCCTAGGAGCTTTTCCAAATTTGTATAAAACTAAATTTTACCGCTTATATTATTTTAATTTCAAAAATAACAGTGACACAGTTAATATCATAAATAAAATGTGGTTCAATATGATGAAAATAATGTTTTGGTGAATGGTAACTTTTTAATTTTATTTACCACGGTTAAAAGTAAATAGTGTAATTAAAGGTAAAAATAAAATCATAATTACCATAAAACATGTTCTCATTATATTGGATAAGTATAATTCTACCAAAAAAACTTATAAATAAAATATGATCCTATTTGGTCCACTTGGATTAGATTAGGACATTTATTAATATTTTATTTAAAGAAGTGTTAAAAGAGTTAAAATCAACGTTTAATAACTAAACTATTTTTAATATAGGGTTATACAAAAGATAAATTTGACTATAAATATTCACTAGAAAGATAATGATATTTAATACATGATGGTATTTTATTTATAAAATTTATACATTAAATAATAAAATTTATTTATGGCTCAATGATGATGCAGTAAATACCTTATTAATGAAAGATTAAAATAATTGATGTTATAAATATCCAAATAAAACTAATTTCAGACATTTAATCAATTAAACAAATTTTCTAGGTTAATATGACATGTTAGTATTGATTAAATGACTTTTCTTCGAAGTAATAATGTTTTTATGCATTCAACAAGAACAAAATGCCAAATAGTGTCAAAATTGACTTCAAAGAGTTTTTAATACAAATATTATATTATTAATGGATATTATCTTCCTAAAAATCTAAGTATCAGTCAAACGGATAAAATAATATTATATATGTCATTAATGAATCACTTGAGGTTCGCTTGAATGTTTATAGTAAGATTACTTACCATATAATATAAAAATAATTAGAGACATAGAAAATGTAAAACTATTTAACTAAGAGTTAAATATAAAAGATAAGGTTAATATAGTGACCCAAACCTATCTAAAACCTGTTGGCTATGTGGTCTACAACCCATATCCACCTAATACTTTAAATAATTCATTTTGGATCCATTAGAATACGAAAATGATTTTATTATTAAATAATATTTCAATATTTTCCTAATATTCCCCTCACCCCTCTTATAAAACGGAACTTCCCCGTCTCTAAAATTCACCACATCAAAGCCATTGGTCTCGGCCAAACCCTATCCAAATATCCTCTAAAATGTCATCCATTCATCTTATATACCTTCCTTTAGTCAGAAATCCAACCTAAGGATCCCTTTTGATCAAATCAAAAAGAAAGAATCTGAAGAAGAGGTAAATAATTCATCACCTCTTTCAAGTTCTTTTCTTCTCCCACACACTATTTTAATGTTGTTTCCATTATAAAATAATAAAACCAGTATATTCTATATAATGTGATGATATTATAAAAATATTAGAACCATATTCGTTATTCTATCCATCCTATAAATGAAAAATTCACCATATGTGTGTATGTACGGATTACCGTCTCCATGTCGTGGTGTAGTTTGTTATTCAAAAAATTCTTCATTTTGATGGGTATAATAATGAGTATAACTAATTTAAATAATAAATATAGCATGATAATGATTCTGTATATATGATATTCCATCCAATTATATACGATTTTAATATCAAAAGAATGATATTGTCGCTCTTGCGTGCGTACAAATTACCATCTCCACGAACGTAATGAGATTCATTCCCCATCCATTCAAGATTATTTTTAATTTGATGATTAAAAATAATTATTAATAAATTAATATAATTATTAATATGAATAAGATGCATACTACTCATAACAAATATTACTTATGTAACAAATCATATAAACCAAAATGAATCAACTAACTCCCAAAACGACGATACTACTGAAATATCATTAACAAAGAAATATTAAAATATCATATATGGGTTTAAAGAATTTATAGCCTTATTTTACCTTATATTTTTTGAATGGAATCTTTCTGTCATTTTCCAAACAAGGTACTTTATGACCTTTTCGAAAAAATTAAGGTATGAATGTTTTTTAACTTATACGGTGGGTATGACTATTTTCCTCCGTTATAACATCATCGAAGCTTCAATTACCAGCTTATAAGAATATTCTCGAAATGTATGTTTTCTTTTATAATTATTTGACTTTTTCATGATTTGAAAATAGAAATAGATATTTTTCTAATTTTTTTTATTTCAGCTATTTCAACATCCTTGGATAAATTTCAACTTTATTTGAATTTTATTTATTATTATACAAAACTTCAAAAAATATATTATGAATTTGTGATATGTTTGACTATGGATGTGTTATTTTTCCACCATTCATGGTTTATGGATAAAGTATTGAAATTTCATAAGCTAGTTTTAATACAAACGTTTATGTTATGTTTAAAATGTTTTATATGAGGAATGCATTGGACGTAGTAAGTGACAGGTGGAGCCCGTTATAGCTCCTTGATGCATAGGTAGGTCTCATTTGACAAACTAGAGTCTTGAAACATGGCCTTGACAAAATCTTATTTGTAGTCTTCTTATAAGGCCATGATTATGTGGTTATGAAGTCTGGCATTATGCATTCCATCATTATGGAAGTGGCTATTGATATTGAATGTGATTATTCGACTATTAGAATATCCATGTTAATTAATAAATAGAAATATAGGTTTAATATTTTTCATATTATACTAAATTTCATCTTTAAAAATATTTTTTCAGTCTTATACGTTTCCTTAAATGTTTATTCCTATTTATGAATGTTTCCACTATAGTGTTAACCATACTGAGTATCTGATCTCACCACATTCTATGTTTTATTTTTCCAAGGATGTGAAGAAGTATATTATGACTAACCTACATGGATAGTTTAAGGGATATGAGTGTGGCCTATGGGGACTATATTGTTTTATTTTTTTCATTTTATATTTTAATGTAAAACATATGAATATATCTAGTAATTCTGAGGATAATAAACTAATCGGCCTTTCGAGACTTAATCTTTTGTAATAATTTCAATGTTATGTAATAATGCACTAACTCTAGGAAACTGGGGTCAAGGCATTATAGGAATAGTGAATATATATTATAATCTATTTATACAGTAAATTAATGTATTTTAATATTCACAAAATTTCAAGTATTTTAGAAAAACACAAGTATCAACCTGATTGCAACTATGTATCTTCTTTTTTCAAAATTCAATACAGAAAAGTGGAAAATTCAAGTTTAATAGATAGGTTATAGATATCTCCTAAATAACCTAGTTCTGTTTCAACGAAACATAGGTATTTATAAAATATAGGCTATCTAATGAATAAAATTTATTTAAGATACATAAACTATAAATTTGGTTGGGTGTTATATTATTCACTCCTTCGGAAATTTTGTCCTTAAAAGTTTTCATATATAATGCTACCAAAAAAGATATGGGTGGTTGTTCATCATAACATCCTCAGGTTCCCATGTTTCTTGCTCAATTTTATTTTTTATTCAAATATCTATACTATTTGAGTTGTCCATTTTCTCAATACCTTTTACCTTATTTCCAGAATCTCGATAGCCTCTTCAAAGTTTTACAAATTAGGTACCAGTTCTATTTCTTATTAGGCAAGTACATGCGTTGGGTATGGCATATATTTCTTTAATAATGACACATAGAACACATTATGAACTTTTTTGATACTTTGTGGCATTTCTAAATGGTAAACTATAGCTTTGATCATTTCCAAATCTTCCAGAAGTCTGATATACCTAGGGCACATTTCTGCTTTCTTGCCAACCTGAAGACACCCTTCCAAGGAGATATGTTTATAAAGACATTATCTTCTAACTGAAATTAAATATACATTTTCTGGATGTATCATAACTCATTTTCTTACTTTCGACTGATCTAATACGAGCCATATGTTTTTTTATCCTTTTAGTTGTCTCCCCGATATGTTTTGGTCCTATAAGTTTCCTATCGCAAACCTCATCCAAATAAATTGAATTTTGACACATTATACCATATAATGCATCATATGGCGCTGTTTGAATTATATAATAGAAAATATTATTGTAGGAAAATTCCACCAAATGCATGTATTGATCCCACATAACTTGGAAGTCCAGAGGGAATGATCTCAACTTGTCTTCCAGTGTTTGAATAGTGCTTTCAGACTATCTATGGGTTTAGGGTGATTAATAGTACTCATATGTTGCTCAGAATACAAATACTTCTATAGACATTTCAAAATTTTTTATGTATACTAGGTATCTCGATCAAATGAAATCAATTGAGCTGCACCTTGAAGAATGAAAACCTCATTAATATAAAGTATTTCTGGGATATCAACTGTTAAATCCTATCTTATAGCAAGGAAATGTGTTGATTTTATGAGAAGATCAAAAATTACACATATTTCATCATTCCTTCTAGGTTTTATCGGTAGTCTTATAGAAACATCCATAATAAAGTCATCTCCCATCCACATAGGAATAGGTAGAGGATTCATGACCCCTCTTGTATGTTGTCTCTCAACATTCACTTGTTGACTAACTAGACACCTTGAAGTGTAGTCAGAAATTTCTCTCCTCATATTATCCCACCAAAAAGGTTCCTTCATATATCTATACATCATTCTTCTATTAGAGTGTATAGAGAAATTTTAGCTATGATAATCTTCTAATAGTTCCCTTTTTAGCACAGTTACTGATGAAATGCATAACCTGTTCTAAAATTTAAGAACTCCATCCTCATACACAATGTTTACCAATCATCCATCTTTAACATCTTTAATTTTTTTGCTCTGTTTTCATCATAATAT
Organism: Viscum album; assembly: GCA_963277665.1. Lineage (NCBI taxonomy): Eukaryota > Viridiplantae > Streptophyta > Magnoliopsida > Santalales > Viscaceae > Viscum > Viscum album. Next base: position 883,698,719 of record OY728139.1, on the reverse strand, counting down.
TGAGATAATTTTATATTCTATAGTAAATATGGTTTTGAAATCATTTTAAATAGTAAAGATTCTTTCCATTACAAAATATTCCCTATATCCATCTATAGTAGTTTAAATAATATAGGATCTCTCCCAATCCTCACTTCGGTCAGAAGCCAATGGTATTTCTTACATAATGCATATACCACTTAATTTTACTTTCTTAGGTTGTATTGTATTGAACAATCACAATCTTTGAGTAACTTGGGCCGTCTCGTTTTCTTTATGTTGAGTTCATTCTGTGTGAAAATTTATTTCAAACTCTTTTGTTTTGAATATATCTCACATCTTTAACCATCTAGATAATGTCTCCATATTTTCAAAGAAAATATTACAGATGATAACTCAATATAATGAGTAAGATAATATTATTCATGAGTCTTCAACTGTATTGATGAATATAAAATAACATTATCATTTTTTATAACGATGCTACCTAGTGCATTCTTTAAGGAATCACTAAATATCACAAATCCCTAATTTATAGATAGAATAATCATAAATATAACATTGACCAATCTTCTTTACCATTATTCGAAGAATTATTTACATTCATTCATCCATACCAACCTAACCCATTTATGTGTGAGCTTCATTAGAAGGTTATCCAATCAATAGAAATTCTGAACCAAACGCAGATTGTAATCGTAAAAGACAATAACACTATGTACTATGATTATGTTTGTTGGTGTGGTAAATTATTGTATTTCCTCTATCTTCACATGAGAAACTAAGATTCCATCCTTAGGTAAAATATAACCAAGAAAATAAACAGATTGAATCAAAAAATCAATCCTTCTAAACGTCTTATATAATTCATTTTAGATATGAGTTATCAAAAAAATCCACAAGTGATTATCATGATCTTCATAGATTTTGTAGTATACTAGGATATCACAGATAAATACCACAATGAAGTCATTAATATATTCCTTGAAAACTATATTCGTTATATCCATAAAAATTGAGAGTGAAAAAGTAAATCCAAAAGGAATTACATTATATTATTAATGACCACAGCTAGTTCAAAATGATATATTTGGAATGTCATCCTTCATCACACACAGTTGATGATATCCAGATCGAAGGTCAATGTTTGAAAAATATTCTACTCCATGAATTTCATCAAATAAATCATCAATTAATGGCAGAAGACACTTATACATTATTTTAATATCTTTTATTTCCATGTAATGAATGCATACCCACAAGGATCCATCATTTTTTTGAAAAAGAGGAAATGAACTCTATATAGAGAAACACTAGGTCGAATAAATACATTATCACTAAATTCCTTTATTTTTTTCATCAGATACTCTAATTCCACAGTGGTAATTCAATATGGGGTCTTTGATATAGGTCTTTCAGCAAGAATTAAATCAATAGATAACTCAACTTCTTTCCCTGGAAGATGTCTTTGTAAATACACAAGAAATACAACATTAAATTCTTGCATAATAGGTATGTTCACAATTAGAATATTCATTTCTTCTCCCATAGATATCATGTTATATTACTCTACATGAATTTAATTCAATAGAGCTATAGGTTCAGATCTAGATAAGAATCAGATGGTAAGGTTTATAAACAAAATATAAGGGACTCTGCACCATTCTAAAAAATTATAACTTTTTTCTTATTTCAATAGATATTTGCATCATAAATTGAAATTAAATTCATACTGAGAATTATATTAAATTCAATAATTGGTATAACTATAATGTTAAATACTAACATATGTTTATCGTTCATATGGAGGACTGATGGACACGACTTTATTTACAATGATACATCCCCTATGTGTGTGACTGACAACTCATTTATTAAATAAAATTGTAAATGTCTAATTTTCACAGAAAACTGAGATGATATAAATGTATGTGATGATCTAGAATCAAATAATGAATTGGATATGTTTCAAGAAATAACTAAAGTACCTTCCACTCCATCATTAAGAAAATCAAACTCTATAGTTATAATCGCATAAGATTTCCCTTGATATCACAGCCTTTTCAGTGTCTAGTTTTCTTGTCACTTCAAAAACACATTTTCATGGTGTCCCATATAACTAATATTTTACCATTGAAAACCATTAAATTCTCTCTTCCCCGGCATTCATTAGATCGAGAAAATGTTTTTCTACCCATAGAAAAAACTCCCATGCCTTTAATGAATTCTCTAGAATGATTATTTTAGAAGTTCTCATATTATTGAAATTTATTCATTTCCTTCTTATAAATTGTGCTTCATATTTTCCTTAGTTTTTAGAACGCCCATTATTATTTTTATTTCCCTTGAAAAAAATTGATCTAAAAAATTCCTTCTCTATTTTGATGGAACATAAAAGAATTTCATCATTTGATGAAAATGTCTAAGAATCTAGTTCCCTTCAAAGACTTGCCTATATAACATCGAAGAAATGATCAATCATATTCTGAGTCACGTACGTAATATATATCATACATAAATAACCATTTAAGGTGGACTCATAATCCACAACCCTCTCTTCTTCCCTTTTCTTTAGGCTAAGTAATATCCTCATTATTTCAGTTTATTGTCCACAAGAGAAATATTTTTCAAATTATATTTCCTTAAAATTTATCCATTCAATATATTCTATTTATTCATCCTCTGTGGTATTCTTGATGAAGGGCCACCATTGATCAAAATCATCCTTGTGGCAATACACTACCTGTACTACCATTTCATTTTCATTACATCATAATTCTATAAATATATTTTCAAGGGACTTGATCCACTACTCAACTTCCACCAGATTAGTATTCCCACCAGATGATGGGGGATTATACTACATGAAATGATCCAGTACATCTGTAACATGGTTTTTCATCACAAACTAATTATGTTGTACCAATATGGTCACGATCTTCTCTGATCCAAAATTGAATCTGTCGACTTTCTCAGTGGGGAAATCCCAAATTTGTCTGTGAGTATTGATTCCCCTTATTCCATTATGTGCCATAACTAACCAATGGAATACCTTAAATTAGGTCATTGTTCATAAAATATAACTAGTAAACACATAACATAAACTGAAAATTTATGCATGATAAATCTCATAATCATAAATATTGTTTCTATTTAATTTTAAATCCTTTACAATGGTTTTTTAATAAAATTAGAATTATACTAAGAATACCATCCAGGAGTGTCAAACTAAGATTAAAATAAGGAAAAGTTTCATGCACTAGTTCCCATTCAAGTCTGGTTTAAATCGGTGTTTTTAGGTATTATCCATATATACATTTATTCCAGAGCCAACTCTACTTATTTGGATCCTGATAGAGATATATTCGCTAAAAAGATCCACATAAGGTATTCCTTACGAAAATTAAAGTTTGTTCTTCTTTTTTTTCCTCAAAGACTATATTATGTCTTTATTCACTAATCAATGTTTTCTAAATCTAGTTTCCATGTTTTCTACTAAACCTCCTTTGATTACAACTATAACACCATAACCCTAGAGGCTTGGATTTGGTGCATTAAATATTAGATTTATATGAATAAATGGAATGAAATATTGATGTAATGATCATATTAGTAGTATTAATGAAACTAGATATATAATATTAACTCATATTACATTTGTAAAGGAAACAAAATACTTTACATAAAAACAACTAAAAAAATTTTGTCACCAAGAAATCAATAAATGGTCTCCTCCTCATAACTTTTTGATGGAAAAAAATTGAAAGGGTTGAGTTATAATGCTATGTAAGGGTTTAAAATAGTGAAAAATTGAGTCAATAAAAATATAATCATAAACAATTTACAAAATCAATATTTCATGGTGAATAAATTAAAATCAATGCCATTAATGAACTGAGAATGAAACATCGTCCCTAGATTTTTTCATAGTGAAAACCCCATGGGTAGTAATAACTGAAAATAGATAATGAGAATCCTTATTAATTGGATTTCATGTATCTAGAACATGATACTAATATACTGTCGAAAAATATTATGTTTATGGGTTGAAACCCGCATGATTTTAGGAAACAAGCTCAAAGGGTTTGTCGCCAGGTAATTTGTCTCACGAGACTTTTTGATGCATCGAGGGGTGATAGGGGGCCCCAAAAAACTCTATAATTCTAGATAACTATTTATAAATAGATTTAATACAGTTAAAATATTCCATCTTAAAATCCATATAGATTATAGGATTTAGACTCATTAATATTTCAATAGTTAAAGCAACATTTCTAATAAACAACGTTTGTAGAAGGGAAAACGGAAAGAGAATGATCATATCCATGAAACCTGAACATTTATATATAATATAAATATAATTTCAAATTAAATTTGATATTAAATGGGATTTATATACCCCACGTAATTATTATTAGGTGCATAATACAAAGTATGTCACAATGAAATTAAAATTGAGACAAAGCCCATTCCCACACTGTAATCCATCATACCGTGTTACGAAAAATTATTAATCCTAAAATGAATCATAAAATACCATGAATATAAATGGAATAATGATATTATATATCAAATGGAAGCGCACATACATCCTATGAAGTATTAATTTTTATATAATATAAATCTAATAGAAATAAAAGTGAAATGAGAAACCCCTTACAAACATTTCTGTATAGTAACATGTCTTCCTGTGAGGAATTAATGAGAGGTAAAGGGATATCCCCTTATTTATATATCATAATTTAATTATGGGTTAAGTGAAAAAACATACCCCATTTTAGGAATTAAAAATAAAATGACACAAAATTGGGAGGATTTTTTGAATAAAAGTAAGAGAGTAGATCCCTTGCATTATTCCCGAAGGTGTTCTCGATTGATCTTAATGACCTGAATAAGAAAACTTTTCTTCATTAATTAATAATTCCATAAACTAATAAAAATTTAATTGATTAATTATAACCTTTTTAGGTTCATTCATTCCCTTTTTAATCGGTTTAATAGGTTTAATTTTATTGTTTTGGAAGCATTTTCTTCCATAGGTTTCATGATCTGTTTACTTTTAATCATGAATATAAGTTCGATTGATATGTGGTCAAACATAAAAAATTGATAATACATATTATTAGTGACTTTATAAAGATTTAAATTATCTTATAATGATTTTGTTTTATCTACCATGAGGATGACTCATTAGATAAATGTTAATTACAAACGCTTGGATTAACTTAGTGGTTTTGTGCACAATGAACTTGTTTGGTATTATTATTTTATATTATGATTGTGTAAGGATTATAGAACATTGAATAAAGTAAAATACATATATTATGATCTGGTTCCAATATTAAAAATATTTCATGTCCAGTCTTGAAGATAGTAATAGAAATTGAAAACTAGTCATCCTTGAATGTGATAAATTAACACATCTCGGATAGTATTTTCAATTTTAATGTAATTGGTGGTGGAAAAGAGAGATAATAGAGAAATATTAAATTTTAATAATAAAACTATAGTAAATTTTAGGTAATGAAATAATCATCGCATTTGGATGTTGGGAGGTGAGGAGATAGAAACAAAAGAATGGGACGTGTAAAAGGATTTTAAAGCAAAGGGAAGAGAGGTTCACCTCTTCAATACTCCTTCATGTGAATCTCCTTAAATGCTTTGTTTTTAGACTTTTAGTGATAAAATCATGTATTAGACTTGGGTGAGGAGCTTAGGGAGATATTTTAATAGAATATAGGAAATCCTTGAAGATAGAGATGTGTGGGAGGAAGTTGGGGTGAGGGGTGGTTGATATAGTGGATGGGAGGAGGGTTTTATTAATATTATATTCATTAATTTAATATTTCCACACAAGACAAGAAATTTGAAAATTCAATGAACTATAATAGTAAAAAGTGAAATTAATTTATTGATTTGGTTGATTAAATTACTCATTATTCTTAGAATAGTGAATTTAAATTTTAGTGTATTTAGACAGTAAATTAATGTAATTTATTATTAACAAAAATTCATGTATTTAAGAAAAATCCCAAAAATTAACCCTAACCATATTTCAACATGTAAAATCCAAAAATGAAATCAATCTTTCGAAAATAATTTTATAAATAGAAATAATTTAATTTTTAAATTAAAATAATTATTTAATCAAAAAATACCAACACTAAAAATATTCATCTTCATTTTTTAGGTGCCTAAATTTTATTTATACATTCATGTGTATGGTTACATTTCATATTGGACATGTTACTACTCATAATGGTAGGTAACGTTTCATAAGGGTATGCTACTATTAATAAGGGTAATCTACTATTCACATTAAATTAACTTCATTCTATCAGACTCGAAATATCACCATGATCGCAACATTGTATATCTATTTTTCAAAATTCAAAACATATAAGTGGAAAATTTGATTTTAATTTCTAGGTTACGACTATATCATACAAAACCAGGTTTTTATACAACAAAACATACTCATTAATGGAATACATGCTATCTAATGAATTGAATGTATTTATGAGAAACATACCATAAAATGTTTGAGGTGTTATAGATGTAATCACACCATTAGATTGGGGTTCATGTCACGATGTGTCCATTAGAATAATATTTCCAATGGTATATGGATTTGGGATGATGTCTATCATAGTGTTACAAGGAGAGGTTACTCTATGACCCATAATAGAATGTTTATTTTATATATTGATAAGTGAATAAAAAGAAATTTAAAATTTTTGGTTTTCTCTTTCAACCATTTTTACTATATAAAATACCACATTAAATACTTTTAGGTCATGTAAATTTATTTTATCACTCTTAACCTACCATTAAACAATTTATATATGGATTTTAAACCAATGAAATAACATGTAACTGATTTTCTTCTTTTTATTTATTTTTATTATCATATCCTCTTATTATTTATTTATTCCATGTAGCCATGGTTGTATAAGGATTGTATTGGATGATCTTATGATACATTTATATTAATAGTAGAGTTTTATCTTTTCCTATTTATTGAATACTCACTACTCTATGAATTTATTTATATAATGTTTGGTGGTTCAATGGAATTTTATTTTGAGGAAAATTAAAGCCCTGAATCTCAATAAAATTAATATAATATGTTTTAAAGGTGATTATTCTATTTTCCAGGTCATCAATATATGTTTATTATTTCTATCTGATATTTAAATAATTCATTGTGTAAATTCTTCTTACTAAATCTTTTTTTAGGTATCGAATTTTACTTATCTCATTACACAAATAATATGATGCATCCTAGAATGAAAATGATTTCTAGTAATACCTAAATTAAAAAAACTCATGTAAACAAATATATTTAACTTTTTATTTAATTTCTATTCTTATTTAAATGATTTAATTTCCTAAAAATATTAATTTTACGATGAATTATTTAAATTTTATATTATTTTCCAATTTTAGTCATTACTGATAAAATTTATTAATTCTGAAATATTAACTTCAATTTATTACATACAAGTATCATCCATAAAATTTTGTAATCTTTTCCAAATTGGTAAAATCATTTACGAAAGGGTTACATAGTTTTTAGAATTTATTTATTTGAATTATAAGAGTTCTTAATTGAAATATATATGGACTAATTAAATCATTTTATATAAGAATATTTTCAGGGTGCCATATTTTACCCATAGTAAATGAAGGAATTAAGAAAATATTTTATAAAATAGAAAATAATTTGATAATACATGGATGAAAAAAATTAATAGGATTTGTGCATGAAATTAAAATTTTGTGGTTAAATTTTCTAATCACTGATATCAATTCATGCATCAATGTAGATGGACATGAATAATATTTTTATCTTGAAATAGCTTACATTAATAATATGAATGTAACATAATATACACAGGTAATATGGATTTATAATCATTAAATGATAATGATAACATGAATATAAAGAACATTATTGAATACAATGCAATGAGATTCATCCATTTAAATAGAAAATGAAGTTTATCATTCAATAATAATAAACTAGAGGGAAATATTCAACACAATTTATTTAAGAATAATGGTCTCCATATCAATTAAAAAGAGTTGTAAGAAGAGAGATAAAGAGTTGTTATTCTTGATAATTCAAAAATTGAAGTTCAAATATTTTTTATTCTCTTTTTTCATAGATTTTTAATTCCTTTTAATTATTAATTATTCTTAGTAAATCTCTATATAGGTTAATATAATAAGTGATTGGGGGAAGGGAAGGTATTCATTTATTAAATATTAAGTTAATGTGCTTCATAGAATAAGGAATTTTTTATTCAATTAAACTAGTTTTAAAAATAAAATTGATTGTTTTTATCAACAGTGAACATATTTAAAATTTTTAATATATAATTAATATTTTCTTTTTACTATGATAATTATCCCCCATGAACATGTTGTGGTCTGTATATTATGTACTAAGCTAGATATATTGGTGTAATTTTTGATTATTCTTAGTATGTGTGAAACTTGAAAAGGGAAGTCATGGATATTTATGTATAACAATACCCTTTTATATTTTCCAAATTTTACTATTGGGGTCTTCTATAACACTTATACATTATGAGAGAATTTTGTACCAACATGAAATCATAGTTATAGTTATTTTAAACATCACTATATAACCATGAGAAATAGAGGAAACTGTTATAGATCCTCCAGCAGTCACTATCATAAAATATGAGTACTAAATAACATGAAAACCAGGATAACATTACATTTGGAAAATCAAACCAGGCCATATCATACTTTTAATCACACTAGTTTATGTCACATTATTCCTTGTATTCTTTAATTTTTAGAATCATAAATTTAAAAAAATAACCTTTATGTATCTCGAATAGAAAATTAAAACTAATATTTTCCACACCTAAATGGAATTAACATATGGGTCACACAATAATTACCCATAAATTATGATAAATAACCACTTTTTGAACCAACCATGATAGCTGTTAATTAAAAGTTGGTGTTTTTTTAGAGGTAGAAAATGATGATAATATAATTATAATATTTTAGGAATATACCCATTAACACCACTCCAAACAAAATATATCCTGAAAATAAATTAACCATATTTACTATATATAGATATATAAAATTATAGATATATTTAAAGCGAATTATCATGTAGACTCAAGTTAAATCTCATGTACTCTCTCAAACTATTTCATTATAGATCAAAATTACATCCATTATCTTATGGAAATATGCCCAAAACATTTCAATTATCAATAATAACACAATTCTATTATACAATTGAAAATATTATTTGAATTGAAAACATAGAAATTCAAATTAGTTACTAAATTTTATTTTTTTTATAGTAAAATCCCCAAAAAATATATGTTTCCTCCATTTTTACTCTTTTTTTTACCATGATTTAGCTTTGGAGTATGAAAAGTGAAATAAATTCCAATTTGTTGTAGATGGATCTACCATGTAATGAATTTAAATCCTATAAAGATGTTAAGTGAATGAATAGGTCTATATAAAATGATTTTTAATCGAAACTTCTTCCCAATAACTAGAATAACAAACATAGTAAATCCATCAAAAAATAATCTTGACAAAGACTCTATCATTATTCATAGATAGTCCATAATGTTTATATATTCATCCCACATAAAAAAATATATGTTCACCACAAGTTTATGTTCTAATATTAAGGCTTTATTGAAAATTATAGAATCCTATTATACTACTTATATGGAGGGACTTTGATTGAGTGATCACTAATATGAGACATGATATTGATTGATTATATTTTTTAAAACTCATGGTCTTTTATAAAAAGATATAGTATAATAATATTTATTAATCAGGAATGAGCATCTCAGGCATTTCCATAATTAATAAATAAGCATGATTATATAACATGTTTTTTGGGATATATGGGCTTGAAAAATGTGATTGAATAATAATTTATAATTATGAAAAGAATATTATGTTTATAATCTATCCATTTCACCAAATACTATAATTATTTGATGTTCTGAACTATTTTGAAACTTCCCTTTAGTCATGAAAATTACTAAAAAAACTAAGGATGTTGAGAAACCAATAAACTATGATGAGGATATTGTAATTATTAGAATTAGTCTTCCACTCATACACTAATTTGTACCCAATCCATCCCTTATTAATAAATAATTACAAAACCCACTACCATTACAAAAAATAATGATTATAACCAAAATATTTTGTAATATAAACCACACATTTTAATAACATAGTCACATTTATTTTTTTATCCTCAAGTGAAAAATCATCTGTTTAGCAGTAACAATGAATAAATATGGAAGAAAATAATACTCCAATGAAAGAGAAATGAAAAATAAAAAATTAAATGTAAAAAAATCAAGGAAAAATTTGTTCAAAAATAACATATAACCAAGATTAGACTATATAAATGAACATAAACAAGAGTCCTAAGGATAATAAAACACTAATCTAATAATAAAATAATGCGTAACTAACAAAAATTCATGAAATTTAATCTTAAAATATTTTATGAATTTTTGAGAAATAACTCAAAATAGAATAATTTAAAGAATAATGTTATGAGTATTGACCAAATAAGAAGAGGAATGAAACACCAATTTGAAGGTAAAATATATAAGATTGATATTTCCCCATTTTTCTATCATGAATAATAAGATCAATGTAAATTTAGGTGGAATCACATAAAAATGATAAATATTTCTACTAATATTCCCTATCAAGAATCAATAAAAAATAAAAAAAATCTAGAAATAAATTAAAGGGAATTTTACAAAAATAATAGGAGGAGTCAAAGGAGTAAGAGGTCATGATTTGGATGTGGTGTCTCTACTCTAATTTTATAATAGTTTCCAATAAAATATCAAGATCTAAGTGATTTTATTATTCCATAGATAATTATGTCATTAACATCCCAATATTAGTAATATGATCTAAGTGATTCCATTAATTTGTTTCCTCACTATGTGTTTAATTCATCATATATGTGAGATATAAATTCTACATGATTGGTGGTATTTCTCACAAATAAAATAAATTTGTTATATAATAGTTCTTGTTGTTTTCCATAGTAATGTTAATGATCTGATATAACTAACTAACCACTATGTTTTCAACATGGATGACAATAAACCCCCATTATACTCACAAATCATTATATTGATACCATCCTTGATTAAGTCAATGACCATGCATAGTTATTATAAAGTAACACACACTATAGAGTTATTGGTAGTATAGCTTAATTTATTATTTTTACCCCTTAATGTACCATTAATATAAAATTTTAAATGTTAAACTTGATAATTATTATGATGAAAAATTTATTAAAAAAATGTATTTTTCATGAATTGTTTTTCTCGGGCAAGTAGATGTTATTTAATAATAAAATGTATTATAAGAATTTCCAAAATTTTAGGAATTCTAAAAATTTTAAAAATATATTCTATAATTTAATGAACATATAAACACTATGATATATAGTGAAATTTATGATTTATTTCATAATGAATAATATTATATATTTCCTTGTGTGTAGGAAATTAAATCCTTAAAAGTGGGGTACCTTAATATAATTTCATCTCATAAAAACCACCAACCCTAGAATTAAAAATACTTAAAACTATTTTAAAATATTATCTAAACATGTAAGAAGTGATAATTACAAATAATCAATCCAAAAAAACAATAAAATCCTTTTATTTATATCTTGATAATAATTTAAAATAAAATAATGTTGTGATTAGGTGATATCCTCATAATAAAACTTTAAACCTTCTCACAAAACAATATGCATGACATTGATTCAAAATTTCTTAGGAATCCCTAAATGAGGATGAATCCAACAATTATCAATGTGGTGAATATTTATATAGGTATTATATTGGAAATATATATCATCTAACTAATTTCATATTAACCATGGGTTAAGACCATCCATGTAAATCTCAAGAAAACCACATTAAACATTATGATAAATAAAAAAACTTAATTCATAACATCGAGAATTTAAAACATCTAGAGAGTATTCATTGATTATAAGAAATTTAATAATGTAACATTGAAATATTATTTTCCCATTCCTTTAATTGACAAAAATTAAATATATACTATCAGGTATAACTGAATATTTCTTTTTGGATGATTTTTTTGTTATTTTAAATAACCTGTTACTCATATGGATTAGTAGTATACTACATTTAATTTTCTCTTGTGAATGTTTTATTACAATATAACACAATTTATATTATATAATCTTGTTATTAATGTTTAGTGGTGAATGATATTTTTTATTATATTGAGGATTTCATGGTGGTATTTTAAGATTATTTGACTTTATCTTATGATTACATTGAATGTTGATTGAAAATCAGAATTTTTTCTAAAATATGAATTTAAAAGAATCATATATATAAATAAAAAAAAGTGTCATTTTATGGTGGAAAATATAATTTTACTTAGTCGTTCATGAAAAAAAATTAATTAAGGTTGATATGTCAATAATTTTTGTGAAAAATTCCAAATAAAACAGAATTTATAAAACACTAGATAGACCATTTTTAATAAATGATCAACTCAAATGAATGTTTATTTAATATTTAAAAATTATTTTACCCTTAATATCTATATTAAATTTTCAAGATTAAAATTTCAATTTTTAGTAATTAGTGTAGGTAATTCCTTCATTAATTATTCATGATAATGATAACTACAGAAGTGATTCATCAAAATAATTGAGAAGATTATTTCAAGCTACATTACCATGCTTCAAAGGAAGATTTTAGGGAGAAGTATTTCCAGAAAATATGGGGTATTTCAAAAATCATTTCATATGCCTCAAAAACATTTGATGCTACCTTAATCAACTACATGACCTTTTAAATGTGTTTTTATTTGTTATTTATTATGGAAAAAATTCTAATCCCACCTACATAGAACTAAAATCAGAGTTTTTCTAATCATGTAGATCTTTTGTACTTTTTGATCAAGGTTAAATAGATATAGTGGCTACTTATATGGATGTTTTTACTTAATGTTCCATGTTTATTAATTTCTTCATATTGTCCAATTGATTCCAAAACACGAGAATTTCATAAATAATTATTATTCAACAATTTAAAATATTAAACATCACATCCTAATATACTCCCAAAATAAATATATAATATAAATAAATACATTTCTATATAATAATTATCTTATGATGGAGGAAGAGAAGATTATTCATTTAGGAGAACAAGGGTGAAGAATTACAATGAATCTATATAGTATAATGAAGATTATTATTAATATACAATAGATAATTTTTACCTATAAAATTAATTACTAACTTTTTTATCATTAATGATAATATATAAGTGATAGGGACTAAAAAATACAATTAAATATCACTTAATCTTTATTGGAATTATCCTCACATTCCAGAGAGTATATTACTATAAATTTATGGTGATATGTACAAAATGTTCTTATAAATATTGAATAAGATATATGTAAATAATCTATTCACTAATGAAATGCCACAAATTATAGAGTATTTAAATTTCCCCAATAAATTAATATAGAAAAAATAAATTTATAGTTCTTCATATTTTTATAATTATGTTTATAATTACCATTGATACTGTACTGGAATCCAACACTAAAATTAAAATTATTAGAGTATCATCTTTATTATTAGAACCATTGGATCCCAATCCATTGAAAATATAATTTATGTTTTAAGGTCATGTTTCAATCATATAGTATTAAATTTAATTTTAAAAAAATAAAATATTTTATTCTATTACTATTAAATTACCAATTTAATTTAGAAATTTATATATTAAACACCATAATAAGATCATAATGATTATACTGGATAATGTGGGGATGTTTCTCTATCTCACTAATTTACTTATTTTATAAATATAGGAAGAATTAGTTATTCTGATCATCATTATATTCCATTTTATTACAATAAATATATCTAATAATGATATAAGCCAATTGTGGTTAATTTCACTTTTTGGATATGAGAATGTCACATTTTACTTGATGAATTACATGGATAATTGAAATGAGAATAAATATGTCTCGGTACACAACATTAACAATGATTATTTTGAACTACTTGATTTTAAATAGGATAATATATAATATTTGAAGGATCCAATCAAGTAGTTTTTCATGAGAAAATAATAGAAAAAAAAGTAGATAACTTGAAAAAGATAAATATTACACAACAATACAAAACCATTCAATTAAATGCTTTTCTAAATTAGTTCCCATGATTATAAAACCTCCAAATATACAAATAAATGATTTCTTTTGTAACATGGTATTATTACTAACAGTATTAAATGAAAACCAATATGTGATTTTCACCGTTTAATTATAATACCCTGAGATTATATAATATATTTTTTAAATTAATACTATATTTGAAAGCTTTATCTACACACATCCTCAAACTCAAATGATATGAAAAAGAAAAGGTAATAGAATTTAGAAAATTTATGAATAGTAATTCATCAAATAAATATAATAAATTATTAAACTATAAATTTATTTAAAATATGAGTAATAATATATAATATTTAAAAAATGTGATGTTTCCAAAAACAATTGTAATCCTTTATATAATATATTTTCTTTTAAAAGATAATTTTGTTATTATTAGAATTTTAATTTTAAAAAATTATCTTTAATTTTTATAGTCTTAAAATTATATGAGGATGTGTTTTTTTAAAATAATTTATCATGAAGTGAACACTATACAAATAGAGTTTTACCTCTATTGTATATTTTATGACATTATTATTATAGAAGTAATACATGTAAATTTTTTAATAATTTATACAATGAAATATATAATTAAGGGATAAAATTATATATTATTTTTAACTTAGGAAAACTATTTTTTATTTTTAAAACACATATATCATTTTATCCAAATATAAAGAATTTTTTCGGTTTATTCATTATAGGAAAACATCTTAATGTAAAATTTAGTTATGAATTTTTTTACGTTGAGACAAAATCATTTATTTGTTATATCTATAATTAAATAATGTCAATTAATGTAATTTGTTTTAGAAATTAAATTTAAACATAAATTTTAATCTTAAAAAATTGTTCAAAAAATTTTATGAATTGGGTTCATTAATTATATAGTTAAATATTACCTACCATAGATATTTTTTTAAGAAAATTTATTTTAAAATTAGAAAATAATTACAATATTTATATTTTCATTAAATATTTGTTATTTAGATAAATACATTATTCAACATCCGCATGTCCATTAATTTAATCTTTTAGAGCCTTTAACCCGTGAATAGTGACCCACCATTATTGGAAAGTATTTGGTACTTCAATAATTACCTTTTTATTCACTTGTGATATAGGATAACATCTAAAATGTCATGATATAATTATCCAATTGAAATAATTATTGAAATTATTCAATTTAACTCCTCCTATATGCCTTTGGTTTAATTTAGTTTGCATATGACATCTATTTCCAAAGAAATTTCCAAGATAAGTCCCCTATTATCAATGAGTTTAGAGAACAATTATGATGATCTATATTTTTCTCTTTACTTAAATGGGATTTTATTCTATGTATATCATGGTTTCTAAGGATTTCTCATATTGTTTTTATTCATTTATATATGATAAATTTTCAACAATTTTTTCTTTTTTTCGTGTATATATGTTGGTCATGAATTTATTTTATAATAATTTCTCATGAAATCTATGGATTTTTGAAACAATATTGTTAACCAATTTCTAGAGGTTTATAATATACTATTATTAAATCCACAAGTTATTTTTAAAATTAAAATAAGCTTTCATTGTGTATTAATTCAACCTATTGAACTTCTTTCTTCTAAAAGTGGTATTGTTAAGCTTGAGATTTTATTTCATATTATAATATCTTCTTATTTATAGAGAATTACTTTTTAATTCAAGTATTTTAACAAAATGAATATATTCCTCAGAAGTATACCATTTTTTGAAAAATTATTATTATATTTAATGATGGTTTTTCAACCATTTCCATATTTCTATTCATTCCAATTAATCCTTTATATATGGAAAGATAATTATGTGTTATCCTAGGTTAAAATCATATTTCCATTACCCCCTTTCAAAAATAATGTCTTTTAAATTTTCATTTCATGTAGGTTTCATCAATGGTATTTAATAATAATAGATATATTTTATATAATTTTATAAAAGTGTTTCTTCCTCCATAAATTTGAAATCATAAACTATTATACAATTTTAAAGGTTTCAATATTATAGATCATTTTAAAAAAAAATTATTTACAATTCTTCACATATCCTTTTTTAAAATGAATTTGGAATGTAACTTGTAACCATGTATTTTATGATCAAGGAAAAAATGTCTTCTAAAAACACATTTATTTTTTCCCTCATCATATGAGAATAATGTTTTTGGAAACTTCCTTTCCATTTAGTAAATTATTTTCCTATTTTTTTATATTTGATGATTTTAAAATAAGATGTATTTTTTTATATTATTCATAAGCATATGTTATAGTTTCTAATTTAAATCATAATAATGAAAGATGTTTTAATAGATTCTATTTGGAAATATAAATCCCCATGTGTTCTAATTTATTCTTGAATAATGTTTTTAACTAATATTTATCAGAAACATTATTTAGAAAATAATTATTCATTTAACGGATAATTTGTTATGGTTTCTTCATTATTGAAAAATATATTTTAATGAATAAAATATTAATTTTTTCAAGAATTTCAAAAATGGGTATTCCATCTTATTAATCAAGTGATTTATCAAATGTTCATTAAATTGTTTGTTTCATATATGAAAATTTTATTGATGATAATTATCTTAAATAGGGTAAATTTTTAATCCACCATCCACCTTATTTATTTTTCTTTATTATGGAATGTTATAATATTTTCTTAGAAACAATTATATATTCATTGGTTTATGATGTCATATACGAAGCTTGGGATGTTTCATATTCTAATGTAACAGATTTTTATGGGTGACTATTAATATTTTCTTTCAGGTCAAATATTTTCATCCATATCATTATTTAAGGAATTATATCTCATTAGATGATTATGATAATTGAGTATTGATACATTCTCAACTATAAGAATCAGAAAGTGTCGTCTACTCCATGTTATTATGGAAATTGTGTTGTGATTCCTACTATAATATTAAATATTAATCTGGGAGGGATAACATTTCCATTTTATTTATGGGAATAAATAATTGGTGACTACTAAAAAATATTTATTACAACCAGTTGGTGCTTTTTTCTCCACTACTGCAATTTGGTAGAGTTGCCAAATTTTCCATGAAATGGGGGTAGTGTAGTGAATCATAAAACACTATTTAATTATTTATTTACATTTATTAGTTTTACTTTTCACACTTATTCTTCATTTTCATGAAATTCTATACTATTATGCCTATGACAATGCTTCTTGTCTCATGGATATTGTCTAATGTTTCCACACTCTTATATAATTTTATATTTTACCATTTAATATTAGATATCATTCTAACAAAGGCTAACAGAAATATCATATGGTTCCATGTAAATTTTTATATAATATTTCTCTCCTTCTCATGTTTTCTCTCATTCTTCTAATTTAATCCTTGGTGACATGTTGGTGATTTTTCACTTACTAAGCACTAAATCTCACCCCATTATTATGATTCCATACTATAGGTTATAGATATGAGATTAACATATGTTAATAATTAAAGGTATACCGGTATGAATCAATTATGGAGATATTTTCATATAAATTTAAAAACTCATTCTTTCATAATTTTCTTTAATGAAATTAAACAATGTTTTTTGGGATTATGTATTTATTATGAGTTATAATTTCTATCTTATTGAAATGCTTTAAAATAAATATTCCATTATAAAAAAATTAATAAAAAAATTAAATAAATTTATGAAAACATTGAAAAAGCGAGATTTGGGTTGTGGAGACTTAGATTATACTAGGATAGGGTTTATTTATTTTTAGGATTAGTTTAGTTATTTTTTTAATTTTTATGGTAGTGAATTTTTGAAAAACCAAATGATGAGTCTGACTATAGAAAAACATAAGGAATTTTTATTCATGTTTTGAGTATGTGGTTTTCATAAAAATTACATGTATGTTTAGATAATATTAAGTGGATATTGTGGAAGTACCAATCAAACAATGGGTTATCACTATTGGAATAGCTATCTGATTATCAAGTTTATCTTCACATTATTAATAATGAGTTTGACTAAGACTGTACACCCAGATAGTCATTCTATGATGATATTCTTCAGTAAATTCACATTCAATTTATGAACCATTTTTAATTATTTTAGCAAAAAATAGTGATATGATATATACCTTTTTTAGTTACTGATACTAACAAGAAAATTATAATGAAAAATCATTTTTATGTTGAAGGGGATATTTTTTTATCAAATTATATCATTTTTGGTACTAATGTATCATTAATTTCAATGACTGTGTCATTAGAGAATACATATTTGTATTGAAATTTTACATTAATATAATCATTAAGTATAACTATGTTACCATTTTTGTTTTTGTACTTTTTTAGAAATAAAATAATAGAAATAAACTAGTGAATGGTATCTCCCTATAAAATCAACTATAAAATTAAATTAGAACATTTATCATAAATTTTTTATATAATGAAAGAAATCTCAACACACACCTACTATAATGGATATGACGAGTCTCTTTATAACCACAATTGTGTAGTTGAAATTTTACTAGATGATATATACTAATTTCAACATAGATTGAATGAATTCTTATTTTAATGAACATGAATAAAAATTTATATGATGTAATTTATTTACATTGGTATATAAAAACTTGAGAATATAGAATATATTTATGTTCAATTTATACTATGTTTGATTTTTTTCTCCATAAAAACACAAAACTAAAACTAGAAGTTATATAATTGATGACTATTTTTAGAAAAATATAAAAATAATAAAACCTCTTGTAAATAAAAAAATTCCAATAAATTAGAAATAGATAAAAAGTAGTATTAAATTTATTATGAATATAAAATCTAATAATTTTAATAAAATTAGTTATCACTAAATATTTTATATTCATTAAAATTATAAATCAAAAAGTTTTATAAATTTAATTTGGAAAATTTAGCTACATTTTTGGATTTCACATTTTAATATTACGATAATAATATTTCTTGATATAATTCTATAATTATTTTTTAAATTGAATATGGATTACTAATTATTTCATGAAAATTGAAAATAATATCACTTAATTATTATATAATAATGATCTAGTTAAAGTAATGGTCACATATCAAAGATAGGGTGTCATGAAATCATTCTCCCTTTTTCATGGTTTGATTTCTGATTTCATTATATTTGAGGGATTTTTAGTAGAATTGACTACTAGGTTATATGTTAGGTTAGCGTGGGGAAAACTGAAAATTATATTAGAGCATGATGGTGCGGCTAGTTTCATTGATGATAGATGGATAGTGGTTTTATTTGTAGGTGAGGGGATAATTGAATTGTAATTGGGGTAATATAGAATCATTATGGGTCAACAGACGATCCTGGAGATGGGTCATTGTCCGAAAATGGGGTAGGGGTCTAATGAACATTGGGATGAAAACAAAATGGCACATTTTGGTGGTGGGTTATCCAATGGAACAAGCAGGGAGCTGGTGTGGCAATGGGGAACATTGATGGTGGTTTGTTGTAGAGGAAATTTTTGGATTTCTGAAATATATAGTCATCGATGGTTTTAGGCATTGGAGAGGTAGGGGAATTAGATAACCAGAGGATGGGTTGGATGGGGGTGGTTATAGCTAGTTTGAAATGGTGATAAGAAGCTAAAAACATATGTTCCCATCAAACATTGGATTTATAAAAAATCTCACATTCAGGAAATATAGTTTAAGACCATTAGTATATATTATTGGAATACGATCTAGGTATTTTACGTCACTCTAATCCAATGGGCCTTAATTTAAATTAATTTCTTCCCTCATCCCAGATAAATAGTGACATTTTTTTGTTTTTATTAATAAATAGGGACATCCCTCCAACCTATAAAAAAATAATGACCTAGAAATTTGTTAAACATATTATATAATAAATGATCAACTAATGGGATAAATATATATATTATTATTAACTAATAAAATATATGATTAATTTTTTAGATTTTGTAAAAATTTAATTCCTATTTAAAAACATCTTTTGAATTTGTTTTTAATTATTCATTTCATAGGTAAAATTTGGTTATGTATTTCTTTGAATTCTTAGAAAATTTAATTGTTTTATAATCAAAACATTTATTACACACACACAAGTTAAATTAATAATTTTACCCTATTCATATATTTGATGAATAAAAAAATATTTTTATACAACTATGTTAAATTTATATGTGCTTTAATTATGAAATTTAATTTTCTAAAATTTAGAAATTTTATGTTAGAGAATTATTACCATATTTTTTGTAAACATTTTAAAACTATTATAAGGAAAATTTTAATTTTTGAAAATAAAATAATTTCATCACGATAAATTCTTTTATCATTATAAAATTTCAAAAGGGGGAATTGATATACTAAGTATAAAATAAATATATCATATAAAAATTTCCCTTTTTGTGTAAATGATAGGTGTCTTATAAAATATTCCTCACCTCAATTATATTCATTTTCTAGGGACATTGAATTGTAAATAGAAAAATAAAATATTGAAAAGGATACTTTCAATATTACATATATGTTCACATATTCAAGAGGATCACTTTCACCACATCAAGCCACACATATCCCTTTTAAATTAATACTAAAAAAATTAAAATTTTCTCCACCTATGAATCCTATATATTTTTTATATTGATCAAAAGTCATTTTTGTATTTAATGGACTCTTTTTCTTTTGAAATTTCCATGAAAATTCCAAATTCCTCAATGATGATAAAACATGTTACACTATGTGGGAATTTACGCAAGGAGATCTATATATTAAATTTAATTTCTGGAAAAATAGTTCATATTTGGAATAATAATGTATATCATATTGTTCTAATACAACCTAGTAGAGTTATTCTTCTATATTCATATAATTTATATTCAATGAAGATGAATGTCATGTTGTTTATTTAAATGTAATTCAATTCAAGGGATAGTAAAGTTTTCAATGTTTTTTCATACACATTTTTCAACATTGAGATATTATTCATATTAAATAATTGTTTCCAATATATATACATATTATCAATTTCTTTATCTTATCAACATTTTTCATGAAATTTAATTGATTGAAAAACCCATTCTGAGATCCATTTTCAAGGATTTTTTATTGATGTGTTTCTAAATCTACATAGTACTTAAATTACTAAAATCTGATTCCACTGAGTTAAGAAGAATTCTCATGAAATAATTTATTTTATATTGATATTCTTCCACTGTAGGTTTTATTTCACTGTGTTTACTTTCATTTTTTTGGGAGAATTACTTTTTATTTTCGTGATTTTACCTTGATAAATTTCACCTGAGTAAAGTATATAATTATATACAATAACTCCCATCCAAATTAATGAAAATTTTCTTCCTTAATTATATTTCAATTTACCTAAACATTTTTATTTTATATTTTGAAACCTTATTATTGTTTTCCTCAATGGACCTTCATATATCCCATATCATATTTTAGAAATAATGTTTTAGACTTATTCTTATGTTTTATTTGAGAAAAGGTGTTTCAATATATTAAAATTAGTTTTTAACAATTAAAAGTAAAAAATTTTATCCTCCACATTATATTTCTTATAGAAAACCTTTATATAAATTTCAATGAACAAGTATTCCAGATCCTTTTTATATGTAAATGTCTTCAATCATTTTAAATTATCCATTTTGAAAAATATATTATAATGCTAATCGTATAAATGTATTTAATGAATAAAAAAATATAATTCGATAAACACTTTTATTATTTATTTATCCATAAGACCATTATTCAATAGAAAACTACATTTCTATGTATTAAAATTGTATTCAGTATGATTTTTACTCGTTAAAATATAAAAAACAAATGGAATGTTCTTATATTTATCTAAAACAATTTTTTTGTATTGTTATGTTGAATTATTGATAATTAAATGGATTTAAAAGACTTATATTTAATGAAATATTTAACATGGTATTCTTTTCAAATAATATTGTTTAATAAATCATTACCATATTTTTTTGAAAAAACCAAGTATAGATTTTAAATGATAATTTTTTAATTGGTTCATATATATAATGCATTTAATATTAATGATTTTTTAAGGATATTTCACATTTTTTAAGATGGTTTAATCCCTATTTTTATTAATTTATTTATCTAAATACAATAGAATGATATTTTTTATCAATTAAATATTCTTTAATTACATTTATATTGCACTGTAGAAATTTTTAAATCACAATTCAACTTCTTCCTCTGGATTAATTTAGAAATGTTTTAAGAATGTTTCTATTTAACCGACCTCTTTTATACTAATTAATTTTGTAATGGCTAATGTATGAATTTTTTCTTATTCTAAGGGAACATTAAATATGGATGATTAGAATTAATAATTTATGGAAACTATAATTCTCACAATTAATTTTTTTACATATTTATATCTCAAGAGGTAATTAGGAGAATATATTATCTATTCTAACTCTATTATGAGAATTATGATATTTTAATAACTCCACTATGTTATGGGATTATAATATTGATTGAGTATCCAGTGTTACTTGAGAATTAGGTTTTGATGATTATTCCACTAGGTTTATATGAATTAGGTAATAATTCATGATCCATTACAATTATCAAAAATGATTTAATGATGCCTAATAAACTACATGAATTATGTAGTTATTCCTAACAAACAATTTTAATAGTAATTATTAGTGATTCCATGTTTAATATGTTATAATTTCTACAGATATGATATTTCTATAGTTCAAGAAAATTATTAATTTATATCATAAGAAATATATTTATGCATATTATTTTTATCATTGGATTATGTTTTTTGTCTATTTATTCCATACTCTTATTCCTTGGAATTCAGTTTTTTTAGTTTACATGTCTTGGTAACATATATTTTAGACATCTCGAACAGTTAAATTTTCATTTTAATAATATATTTATCATGTCCTCAAATTTTCGTTCATAATTATAATATAAACCATGATGAAATGTTGATGACATTGACCTTACTAAATGTTTGATGTCACCCTTTCATATGTTTAAATTATACATCTCATTTACATGATAATGATTTATGGGATTTCTACAAGGTAGGGTCGTATGGATCAATTATGGATACATATACAATTTTATTTTTAAATTAGTATATTATATTGCTAGTCCTCTAAGAAATTAAACCATTTTATTATGAAGATTATAAAATTATTGTGATATGTAATTATTGTATTAGGTTAATTTTTAAAATAAAATATATTTTCATATCACTTTGTATCAACAGATATGTTTAAATATTTTTTGGTCAGTACCAGACCCAGTAGTGTGGAGTTGGGGTGCCATATGACCTATCTATGTCGAATAAAACTTGTTGGTTGATGTTATAAAGAATACAATGAACGAAATTTAATAGTTAATCACTAAAATCAGTTGTACAACACCTTCCCTTTACATTCAAATGGATATTGTTAAATAATAAATTAATCCTACAAGGAGATGATAACAGATTTTGATAAATCATATGAAATAATTAGCCACCAAAAGGATCTTAATGATCATAGATATTGAAATATTTTTCCTTATCTTTGATAATGAATGTGTGATCCCACTCTAACGCGTACCTATGGAAGATTAAATGGATATTTTCATAAATGATAATGAGTGATCTCCATTAAAATTGGAATGAGTTGGAGTGTTTATTTTGAATAATGTGAAAAAACTGATTTAACGAGGATGAAATATTTTGTAATTAATTTAATTAATCCAATGATTAAATGGATAAATCCAAATCCTAGTGGAAATAGAGGTACAAGGAAAAACAACATTCACATGACATTATAAAAAATTTACCTATCAAAATTATTTACTATTATAAATTCCCATTCTCTAAGACTTGACTATTAACATTACATAATCCATATTTTTGATTCCTAAATTAATTATATTTCATTTTAGTATATTTTCTGGTTTCACATTTTAGATAATTAAATCCAAACTCATACATAAAAAACAAATAATACTTAATGGAAACATTTTATCGGTATCAATTTTCCAGACCATGTAAAAAATTTAAAAATAAATCATTATTTTATTTCATGAATGGTCTTCTAAACATTCAAATTGATCTATTATATTCACTTGATCATACCCAATAATTTTTATTTTGTATAAAATTAGTTATGAGAATAAAATATTTAGTAATTCCCAAAAGGAAATAATAATTCTAGTCTATTAAAAATAATAATACTCTTAGAAAACATTTCTCTAATTAACATAAATTATTTTAATTGAAATGGGCCTCATAATTCTATTAAAATGATCATAATCAAACCATTGAAGTTAAATTATCACCATGATAAACCATTAGAAATAATATTGATGTTATATAGGTTCCTTTAGGAATCATCTCATAAAACACTTATAGAACCGTTAAAGAGCCCATAAAAATTAGAATAACAATATGGTCGACTTCAAATATATTTACCTAGAGAAAGTTATCCTTACAAAATTCAATTGAGGTCTATTTGGGAACACACATCGTATAAGCTATAATGGGATCTCTATATTTTATCTTGGAATGTACATCATAATCAATTCCCAAGGACTATATCATGAATAAAAAAATTATCTTTGTAACTTTTTATCATAAAACCCTTAAAAATCTTGTAAAAAAATTTTCAAAACACATTCAGAAACCAAAAAAACCATATATTTTAAAACACAAGTTTCAAAATTTATATTATCCAATGTAAGAGAAATAGTGATGTATATTGAAGAAAAATAGAAATATTATAGAGGAATATAATATCAAAATAATGTTTTTGGCGGTGGTAAAAATATTTGTAGCCATGTGTCGTAAAATAGAACATCTCTTTTTTCTGTAGAAAATAAAGGGAGTCATTAATCAAAATATTACTTTTTTAGATAAAATTAAAATAATGACAAAATTTTCATTTAGAAAACTCTCATTTAAAAATAATTACATTTATAATAGATTTTTAAAAACATAGACATGGAAGAAATAAATTGATAAAAGGAAATATTTAAAAGATTAAAATTTTACAAAAAACCACCTTACCACATTTCGACAATTTGAATATTAATCTACATGAATGATTAAAATAAAAACAATATTAAATAATCCGGATTATTGTTAAATTAAACATATAAAATGTTGAGGGGATGTATATAAACATCATAAAAGAATATTTTTTTGCATAATATCAAAATATTCATCTTCAAAAAGTAATTGAGTTGAAGTACATTACATTGAGTCTGAATCATCATATATGTTCATTATCTTTCATAATTATAAACATGTGAAAATTTTTGTAATTTAATAATTATTTTTTTATCATTCCTTTTATTTCATGTTTTACCATTTTATATTCAATTACATAATAGATTAAGTTTACGTCATTTTTTTGATGATATTTATCTTCTGTGTCATAAATGACTACACTAGGTAAACTATGGTGAATGATGCAATTGTTAAATATGTAAAAAATATTAATCATGAAATAATTATCCATTATTATGAAAAATCATAATTTTTATAAAAATATATAAATATAGTTATGAAAATCAAAATAATTTATAATCCTCGGGATGGTTGGTAAAACATATGCATGAGTAATGTATCAATTATTCAATGATCATTTTAAAATTATTTATTTAATATATCATAATTATATAATTATTATAATATCATAAATATATTAATTTTTATCTAATATTATATATAACATCCTTGGGTTTTTGTGATGAAAAAAAAAGAGACACCTCACTTCGTGGAGGTGGTAGTCCACACAGATGCACAAATGGCGTTATTTTTTATATTTTAGAAAATAAAATGATATTTTAAAATTTAAGAGTGATTAGTTTTTAATGTATATCATAATTATTTCATTAAATTACATATATTCATTGAAATTATCGTTATTTATTTCTGTGTAATTTGTTCGTGAAAATAAATCATATTACATCAGGAGGTGGTAGTTTGTCACATATAAGACCAACAATATCACATCTATAATGGAATGAAACTAAATTATTATATGTGATATAGATACTATATAAGTATAAATATTATATATATATATATATATATATATATTATATAGATGAAATCCCTCACATTAAAAATTCCTTACAGTTGATGATTGAAAACATAAGACATCAATTCACGAGGGGGTTGTCTTTCATATGCACGAATAATGATTTAGAATACAACTTGATGGAAGATGAGAAATAATTATATTATAAAAATAATGTAATTTTTATCAATATGTATAAATACATGTGTTATTATATAACAATAATTGAATAATATTTTAATGATGAGTAATAAAAAATAAAAAAAAGACTCTTAGTTTAGCATGATACCTCTTCTTAGGAAAACGTCCTTATATAAACTCCAAAAGCCTTTATATGATTTATTTTTTATCAAAATAAGTTATCAAGTTCATTTAAGGTAAATAAAAAATAAATTAAGGTGGATATTGTCCAATCCAGATGGATTTGAATGTGTGATGAGGAGATAGGGTGCTTCCCTTAAAAAATTTGGTGAGTGGAACACCTGTAATATTTTAATTAAAAATTGTGCACAAATTTTTATCATGTTATATAGGGTTTAAAAATATAATATTATATAGATTAAAACATTATAATTTTTAAATACGGTTTATAAATAAATTTTAGTCATTTTCAGGTAATTTCAACCATTATCTTTTTTGATAAATTCCATAGAAATCTATTTTTACATTAACGGAAATAAATAATTTTTTCACCCTTCATTATAGTATATAATATCATTTTACATAACAGATAAAATAAATTATTTTTATTCTAAACATTTAATCTATTTTATCTAATTAAATTAACATATTTTGATGATTTTAATTTAAAATTAAACACGTGGACATGATGGATAACATGTTTTTCATAGACATTGCTTTTAAAAACAATTATAACTTTACATTAACTATATAGATTATAATCATAAATTTAAAATTTTTAATTATTCTTTATTGATATATAATCTGAATATTTCATTTAAATCATTCAAAATATTTTTTTAATTATTTAAAATTGAGAAACATTAGGTACTTTAAAACATTTTAACGAAAAACGAGTTTTTTAAACACAAAAATAAAATTATACAAAAATACAATATAGTGATGATTAAAGAATAATTAAGTGGTTTAAATATTACTAAATAATACTTATGATACCAGATATCATATTCAATACATTATCAATAATTTAAATTTCATACTTTCTTGGAAAGAAATTGCATTTTCACAAAAATCGGCAATTTCACGATTCACCATATAATTAATATGTTTTGAAAAATCTAAAAAGTTATACTTATGTTAGTTTTGATATAATTACTTAAAAAAAGATATTATTTTTAATTTAATTCTAAAATTTAGGAATTATTATTTTATTCAAAAATTTTATTAGAAAATACTTTACTTAAAACTATTTCCCTTTTGATTTCAAATTTACTTAAGAATTTTATAATGATTAAAAATATCAAATTATTATTAATAAAAATGAATATTGTGACATCCTTGACCCTGATGCCACATAATCTGGCCCCCATTCCTATTAAGCCACATGACACTCAACACATCTCCCCTTAATCTATGGGTTTCCAACATGGAGTAGGCCACAAGTATTGTGGAAGCCATGTTTGGGACATCATAAAGTGGTATTAGAAGAGGTTCCATTCATGAATTTGTGTTTAGAGAAAATAGATTGGATATTGGTAGTGCTAATGACATGGTAACAATCCATTCTTGGGTGTTGCAAACCCCCTATGGGGTAAGGGCTGCCTTTCTTGAATTATTAATATTATTGATTCTTCTATTACTGTTGATATCATTTCACCATAGGGTGTTTCACATGTTTTTTAATGTTGTTGATATTGTTGTAATCGGAATTTTGATTTCATTTATTAACCTAATAAAATAAGGGTTATGTGTTATAACACGTATCACGATAGTTAAAATATGAATAGTTCATGCATTTTTCCATTTCATGTATAAATTTATATCAAGAATTTCATGTTTCATTTTGTTTTCCATGTTACATATATACAGTTGGTCTGACACAATTCTAAAATATTTGTATCATTCTATGGTGTGAGTTTAGTTGGCCCCACTGTTTGATTCATAATTTTTATGGGCCCTTATAAATTGGAAAATGATGTTACAGCAAGCTCAACCATTTGAGGAATTATATAACCAAATGGAAAGAAATATATTAATTTAAAATGAAATCCAATTGAGTGGAATATTTTCACTCCCTAGGTATATGAGAACTTCTATTCTGTAAAATGACAAAATAGTGGATTCTTCTGGTTGAAATGACCTATAATTATGGAGCAACATTTTTTGACAAGCATGTATTAAGAATGTTACATGAACCCAACCTCAGTTGAGGGTTTGGGTGTTTCTATTTTCTTATGGACCGTTATAGTCTATTCTAAAATCTTATCCTAGTTTTTGAGGCATGTAGAGAGGCACGCTTTTTTATAGGATGGATTTAGTACCCATCCTAGTTTTGTGAATTCAATCCCCTAGAATACATAAATCCCACATGAGAAGCTCATTTTGAATTGTAGCATTATGCCAAAATAAATTCCATGATTTGTGTTCACAAAAGGTATAGATGATCATGTTCCTGAGGTGGAGGGCCTAGACCAACAATTTGTTCTTTCAGTTTAGCCTACTATGGCTCATCATATACAGGGGTTGGGAACTGACTCCTTCTTTTTAGAGGGTGTCATATGTGTGATAATGAATATTTAAGGCGGTGTGTGACCTACTCTGAGTATGGAAGAGTTGACTCATATGTTTCCGCAGCATCATCCTTTAGCATTCTCGGTGTTGGTATGACCACATGCTATAGAGAAATCAATCAAGATACTTTTATCTACATTTGATCACCTATATATGCCTCCAAAGCAGAGGGTCTAACTAGCTGCTTACATGTTACGTGACTCATCCAATAGATGGTTGGATGTCATCACCCAATAATTCTAACATAGAGATATGGATTGGGTTGACTTCCAGAATATTTTCTATGACTACTTCTTTACCTTGACTCTGAGGGCTGATAGAGATCTAGAGTTCATGAATCAACAACATGGAAACAGGTTGGACATAGATTACTCACCCTGTTTCACTGAGCTACATCATTTTTCTCACTCTGAAGCTGATAATGAGCTTAAGGATATTTGGAAATTAAAGGATGATATGTGTTACACTATCTAGTAGCATGTAAATGTTTTTAGGCTGATAACTTTTTTAGAAATCATATTCCGGGACCTAATAACATAACAATATTTTAGATATTCTGAGGGTGAAAGCCTGGTCAGTTCGAAAGATAAGAACTCCAGTGGATCAAATTTTTGGAAAAAGAGATATTTTGTAGAGTCTAGAGGAAATAGTTGTGGTTAGGATCATTTCATTGGTGGTTCTCCTAGCTGTCAATAGCGAGGAGCACTTGGGTATTTCAAAATCCATTGTACATGGAATCTAGTATATTACAGAGGTTGTGGTATGATGGAACATCTCCACCATTTCTAAAGACTATTCTCTCAGTTCCTAATAAGTAGGGATCGACACGCACTTCTCAGTAAGGATTGTTATCGACAGGATCACAACAGACATGTTTCCGAAATACCAACGATTGATCTAGTCGTGGTGGTGGTCAAGGAAGATACAACAAGGCATGTGATTATTTACACTAGAAGAGTGATGTTTATCAGGACATCCAGGTCGTGACTCCAAGTCGCGATACATGATAGGTACATGCAATCTAGCCACTTGCGCATGACCAAAGCGTCAGACCATCCACTACAAAAGGTACAATTCTAGTATCCTCCACCATTGTTTCTTCTTTTTTTGATACATGTGTGTATCACTCAATAATATCTATGGCAATCATTGGGTTCTTTTTCCTCAACATTTTGTACAAGCATAACATCATTATGGTAGATTCACCCATAGGAATATGTTCAGAGGGAATTCACCACTATTAAAATTACCCAATGAGATAGGCGGTTACCTTTTTCAATTGAATGTTTACGTTATTGATTAGATGGGTTTCATTGTAATCCTTATGCTGGACTGGTTAGTTCCCAACATTGCCAACATTGATTTCAATTGTCAGAGGGTGACGTTTACATCACCATAGGGTATTATATATGAGAAAATAGGAGAGTTGGATGTTGGTTTGACATGAGCAGGACCTATGAAGTAGAGTACGAGTACTGTTACAGTACATTTCTATTGTCTTTACCATTATGAGCAAAGGATGAAACCTATTTTTCCTCCAGCAATAAAGTGTTTCAATGACATTTTTTCCATACACATCTAAACTCAACCTCAGGTTTGAGAGGTAGAGTTTACAATTGGAAATGTTCATGGAGTAACACCAATTACCATTACTCCTTATAGGATGGAACCTAAGGAGCTTCTGGAAATCAAGAATCAATTGTAAGATCTGAAGGCTAATGGGCTTATATTCCACTACACTTATTCTTGGGATTCACCTGTCCTATTTTCCATGAAATTAGATGGTACCCTTAGGATTTGTGTCGAATTCCATCATTTGAATCATCTGAATATCTGTAATATATATCATTTACCTATAATCAAAGTCCTATTTGATCAAATTTTAGGAGAGAAGGTTTTTTCAAAGAAATATATGAGGTCGGTTTATCATCAATTTCATGTCAAGACTTTATACATACCTCACACAAATTATCAGACCTCGAATTGTCTCTACAAGTACATGGTTATTCCATTTTGACTAAAAAATTCACCAGCTATCGTCATGGATTTTATGAACTAGGTTATCCACCCATTTCTAGATTTGATTTTAGTTTTCTTCATGGATTACATGTATTTGTGTTTTCTCTCTACAAGTGAAAATGGAACCCATCATAGTATAATTATTAATATTCTAAGAGATCATTATCTATATGATAAACTTAGTAAATACCACTTCTTGATTGATAATGTCCACTTCATGGGTCATATAATCTCATAGTTTGGAGTTTTGGTTTATCCAGAGAATGTTAGGGTAGTAGTTTCTGGGGAGAAGCCAAAAAACCTCTTTGATATTTAGAGTATCATGGGTCTTACTAGATACTATATATAATTCATTCATGATTTCTCACCCCATGAATTGCTTCTTATAGGCTGTATGAAGAAGGGCGTTAAATTTGAATAGTTAGAACCACATGAAGAAGCCTTTTTGAAGATAAAGGGAAAAATATATTTGGCACTGATATGTATTCATTCATATCTAGGATGGCATTATATAGTTAATTGTGACACATCTGGTATCAGGATTGGAGTTGTTCTGATGCTGGACGAGTAAGTGGTTTTGTATGGCTCTCATCAATTGAGGCCTCATTAAAGGAATTATATGACATGACATCAATCTTATAAGAACCCGGTTTTTGTTATAAAAGAATTTTTAATATTCTTGATGTTATTCCAGAGCAGCGCCTTCAGACGGCGTGCGATTCCGAGCCCCGGTGTGGCTGAAATTAAATTTTCTATGTGTTCACACTAGCAACGCCAAATAAATAAGATAACACCTAAACAGGGCTTCATATCAGATTCTTGAGTGTACAAATGGGTATGAAATGGGGTGATAACCCTAGGAACGACATAAATCATGTCAGAACGGTAGCTTTGGACACCTCACCTGCTACCGGAACATTAAACAGATTAATTAATTTATTAATCTTTTCGTTTAATGGTTAAACTCAAGTATCTCTTAAACGGTGGCTCGGATTTGAAAACCAAGGGAACCTTTGTGTTCGGAACATGCTTTTTACCCTAAGAGGGGTGTATGTTTCGCGGGCGTGGGCCGTCAGTAAAAAATGGCCCCAGGGGCATTTTTATAATTTGGCAACCTCGGGCTTTGAGATTAATAACTTTAAAATAGATGTTTGGAATCAAATTATGAGACTGCCTTTGTGCTCGGGATGTGGTGTTTACCCTAGGGGAGGATTAATCTTGACCTCGCCAAAAGTTATGGATGTGGGTTAATTTGGAGTTTTAAATTAATTAAGTTTTTAATTAATTTCTCTACTTAAACCTAAACCACCCCCCCCCCTCTCAATTTCCCACGGATTTCTTGAAAAGAATCTCTCAACAAAGAATCATCTCCTCTCCTCCTCTCCTCCACCTCTTTGGCGAGGCTCGACGTGCGATGATGCTCCGGGCTATGTCCTCGCAGGTAGGTGGTTTCATTTTAAATTTTTAATTCCCGCATCTCCATTGAGATAGATTTATAACATTTAATTGATGAAGAATCTGCAAATGAAGAACATGGTAGTGTAGTATAAATTCTGATATATCCAATGCATCTTTATATTTGAAAATATGATTCCCAAAGTATTCTCAGTTGTCCGCCGAAGTATGCGGTTTTTGGGGTTTCGAGCGGTGGTCGGCGGCGGCGCGGTGAACTCAGGAGGTGGCAGTCGGGCTTCTGGATGGTGAAGCGGCCAGGCACGGATGGCGGGGCCTCCAGGGCAAAGCGGCGTCGGCGGTTTGCTGAGGTGGAGTCTCGTAGGTGAGATGGGGGAGACGGCGGCTCATGGTCGATCGGAGCAGTAGGGAGCGCGGGCGAGCTGGGGCAGACGACGACTCGTGGTCAAGGGGGCTACTGAGGGTGTTGGAATGAGGGCGAGCGGCCGTGGCCAGTAGAGGCGTCGGCGGTCGAGTGCGGGCTGCGAAGGCGCTAGGCCAGCGGGTCGTCGCCGGGGCGCGGCGACGAGGAGGACCGGGGTCCTGTGACCCTGGTTGGTAGATAGGACCCATGTCATACGAGTCCATGTTGGAGCGGTCGGACTGGCCAAACCGGTTCGGGCGGTTTGGGGCGGTCCGCGTAGTGAACTGCGGACTGCCGGTCCAGGGAAGGTGTGGGCCAGCCGAACCGGCCTGGCCCACCCATTTTAGTCCGTTTAAAATATAAAACAATCCTTTTGCAAAACATAAATCTGTTTTGCATGCCATCAGCGGCAGTGTACTCCAGATGTCGAGACAGACTTTTTGAGATGTTCTTGGGAATTTTTTATTCCCGAGATGAGGGGCTCAGCAGTCCGACACATACATTAAGTGAATTTTCTATTTTTCTTGGGGTTTAGTTTTGGGGGGTGCGGACTCACCCGATGTCCCTTTTGAGCGCTATCAGTGGTGTTGCGACCCTGGCGTTGAGCCAGAGTTTTCCAGTGTGGTTTCAAGCATTGAAGCCAGAGATGAGGCATGGGCCCCATGGCCCGTCTTTTGAGCTGCATGCAGCTCTTTGTAACTTTTTCATCGGACGTCTGTTAGGGGATTGCGAGTAGCTGATTTTGGGTGTTTTTTTGAGGGCATTGCATTGGAGAAATCCACCCGCTTTAATTTTACACTGTTTTGAGGGCCCTACGAGGGCCATTTTGGGAGTTGGTGGTGATTTCCAGCTTTATCACCGGGTGTCCATTTTGGACAAGTGAATAGTCCATATTGTGTACTTTTTCAGGAGGATCACAACGGTGCAAACAATTCATTGTGTATCGGGACAGGTAGGTGGGTCCCATGAAGCACCACTCATGTACGGGTGCCGAAATGCATCTTTTTCTTCGGATATTCGTTCATCTCAAGTTAGCAGTCCTTTTGGAATTGTTTTCCAAAGGGGATCACAATGTTGTGTTGCGCCTAACTGTTTTCGGGGCTGAGACTCGGGATCACGGGACACCATTCGAGCGTAAAGCGGGTGTTGGCAACTATTCTGTCGAATATCCGTTGGAGGAGAGTATGTAGTCGATCTGACATGTTTTTCTGCAAGGATTAAAACGGTGTAATATGTTTTGGAAAGTTGATCCTGTTACATGATATTATTAAATGTGGAAATTTGATGATACCCCAGTGGCGATTCTTTTACCGTGTTTGTGGCGGACCCATGGCGTGTGATTGTGTGCACTCCTGTGTGAGTGACGTATATGTTTGAAGATATGTAGTTGGTCGAGCCTCGCCTGATGAGGTTTCATGTTGGAGTTGTTATGTTTACGCGATTCGTGTTGATGTTTGGTGTCGTGTTCATGATAGCATTTTGGATAGAGATGTGGTATAATCTGGGTGTAAATGAGAATTCTTGGAGGTACATGATGTAGTACGTTCCTGAGAACGTTTGTGCTTGGTTGGGAGATGATCTGGGGCCACACGACGTGTGGTCCCCATGAGTGTGTCGTTTTTTTCTTTACATAACTATGACCTCTCGCGACATAGAGGGTTCTCCTATTCGTGATGTTTTAGAACAGCAGGGTTTAGTTGTTTCCCTTGGTTTTGTTCTCGATTTGGGTGGTGGCGCGATACCCACTCTGAGTTCTGTTGGCCAGTGTTGTACCATCCAGTAGGGATGGCTAGAGGAGTTCTGGGTTTACCCTCCAGCAGAGACTGGGCAGTGGGTTGCTCATCTACTTCTTTAGGTTTACCCTCCAGTAGAGATTGGGCAGTGTGTTTCTCACCGACTTCTAGGGTTTACCCTCCAGTAGAGACTGGGCAGTGGGTCACTCGACACTCTTAGGGTTTAACATTCAGCATTTACTGGGTACTGGGTCACCCGATGACACTCATAGGGTTTACCCTCCAGTAGAGACTGGGCAGTGGGTCACTCGACGACTCTTGAGGGTCTACCCTCCAGTAGGGCTGGGCAGTGGGTCGCTCGTCATCTTGTACCAGGTATACCATCCAGCAGGTCAAGGTAGTGGGTCACAAGTTGACTTATTCTAGGTTTACCCTCCAGCAGGGCTGGGCAGTGTGTCGCCTCATGATGTATTAGGATTTACCCTCCAGCAGGGCTGGGCAGTGGGTCACCTGTTGGCATTTTAGACTCAGTACTTTCTACTAGGCTAGTCTATGCCTTACTCCATGACTACTAGAATGGGACCCTTAGATTGTACAGGTCAGTGATGTGACAGCTTTGACTTTGAGAAGACCTCTCGACTGTAGGGCAGTGACGAGGTGTGGTTTGAATTTCCCCAGAACTCTCAAGTATGAGGTGCACTTTTTCCCACAAAGACGCATCCTTGTGATGCGACCTAAAACTGTATAGACGACTCAGTTCTGCCCATATCAGATAATATCAAGGTGTGGTGATTTGAGACCCTTGACATGCAGTTTAGGGTAGGCTTGTGGGATGTTGGGCGTCGATGATGTGTGATTCTGGGATTTTTGGCTACTCACTTTCATGGGATGAGATACGAGATGGAGATCCCCTTACGATCTTGTTCAGGCTTCTTAACAGAGCATATATATATATGTATACCTTGTTCCAGTTCCAATTTCTTGGGTTTTGGTTACTCTCCTTCCAAGAAAGGTGAAGACACGCGGGGGCTACCACGTGATTTCCATTTCTAGCTCCTCGTGGTAGGACGAGTCTACTCTCCTACAATTGGTAGAGAAGACTCGACGAGAAGTTCATCACCTCACCATTTCTAGATCCTTGCATTTGGATGAATCTATATCCTTCCTTTTGTTTGGTTGAGTTGGACTCTCTACTATTACTCTTCTGCACTCTTGGTTGTACTCCTTACTTTCCCATGTTCGATCTACTTCTGACCCTTTGGTACCTCTTTTATTGTTCTCTCGAGACTTCGAGGTATCCTACTGATTATTTTTACTCACCCCTGCTTGGGATTTTCCCGCACTTGGTCTGCCCTTACAGACGACAGACAGGTTGGCCGTGACTTCAGCGGAGCTTAGGAGTTCGAGAGCTTGGACCACGTGCGGTGGTCGTAGTCAAGTTCTAGGTGTGGGACTCTCCCAGGTGATTTTTTGTTTACCTTTTTCCGGGTTGTGGCACTTTTTTAATTGGGAGCATGTTTTACCCTTTTATTTTTAGTTTACCTTCACCACATTATTTATAATTTTTAGAGGTTGATGCACTCTGTGGTTCAATTATAGTAGTTGGTACTTTGCTTTTTTCTCTTTACTCTGAACTTTTGCATTGAGTGTGTTGTGTATGTGTGTACAGGTACTTAGGAAAAGGACTCCTTGAGTTGTATACCCTTCGGTGCTGGTCGCCAGCCCCTGGCCTATGGAGGCGGGCTTGGGGTAGTTGCGGCTCGAGCCCGGGTAGAGTCGGGTCGTGACAATGTCATATTAGATATGGTTCATTCCTTGGGATGTTGATCGGACATCCCTAAAAAGGAATTGGTAGGGATTTAGGGAAATATTATTAATGTGTCTCGAGAGCGGCTCTCAAGCCAGGGAGTCCAGTGATGGTGCGGAAGCTGACGTATCCATTCACCAAGACCTTGATAACCCGCTTGTCGACTCGGCAGGCTGAGACACTCGTTGCAGGGAAAATTGGTATGTGTATCACATAGGATTGCGTCTTGACTGTCCTTATTGATTTATCTCCCCTTTTTTTGATATACATATATGCTCATCTGACCGCGACACTCCTTGATAACATTCATGATGTCTTTGCGAAGACAGCCGGCCTGGATACAAGCTTTGGTTCGTTATGATGACCATGTGAGCTACGCGGCCTCAGTCCAGGACCCATCATATGAGCCCCTTTCTCTGGGTGGGCCGATAGCAGCACTCCCACCTGTTGATCAGTAGATAGCTTAAGTAGATCAAACTGATCTTGAGCACTGGTTGAGCGCGCTCCGTGAGTTTCATCGATAGAGACCGTTGAGGTTCAGTGGTGAGCTAGACCCTCAGGTAGCGGAGGTTTGTATAGAGATAGTGGTTCACCTTTTCATGTGTGGGCATACATCAATATATCTTTTGGTGGCTTTGGCTGCCAACCTTTTCTGTGGAACAACTTGGAATTGGTGGAGCCTGGTGGCTCAGTTTCTTGACAAGTCATCCCTTTCATGAGGCGACTTTCAGTTGTTTTCTTATGAGGAGTTTTTCCCACCTGCTTATGCTCCATTTAGATTCAAGATCTCCTATAGTTTCAGCAGGAAGGGATGACAGTGGATGCGTACGCGGCTAGTTTTGCAGACCCTGCAAGCTTTTACCCAGACATGGTCTATGACGACAACATCAGAGCGCGGAAGATTGAGCACGGTCTCCGCCGAGAGATTCGTGCTGTCATATTAACCTTGGTTATTTCCACATATTTAGGGGTTCTAGAGAAGGCACTGGTGATAGAGAGCTTCCTGACATGTTCTAGATTTGGTGGTGGCAGCAGGCACGTTGGAGCCGAGACGTCTGCCACAGCTAGCGGGCGTCATCAAGCAGAACCAAGACGTAGGTGGCTTTCTAACAACCAGACTCGGTGGTGTGGTCATACACCACAGTGGTTCCGGAGGGCACCAGTGTAGCCTGAAGAGAGTTGGTGCTATGATTACGATGGACAAGGTCACCTGGCATGAGACAGCCTGACCAGGCATGCAGAGAGCTTTGGGCAGGCAGTAGGTGCACCACCATGACAGAGGCAACGCCATGATCGGAGTAGTACCCAGAGAGGTGGTGCTAGAAGAGGAGCAGGAGGATCTAGAAGTGGAGTACGACCTTACGAGGTCTTCCCATCACCACTAGGCGGTCGACGTCAGGCTCTGGGAGCTGACAGTTGGGACCACAGATAGCCGCGAGCTTTGGATGTCTACGATCCTATAGATTATGAGGTGATAAGAGGTTCTCTCTACAGCTCTTCTAATTTTTTTCTAGTAGAATTGTTAGACTCTTTGTGTTAAATGATTTTCTCCCTTCTCCTTATTTGAGTTGTCACCAGAGTGGCACGGGGAGTAAGTGTAACCCTGTGTTGGTAAGGTAAAAGGCATGAGACCTTTCTCTTTAGTTGATGGTGTTGAATCTTTCAATTCTGAGCGTTTAAAAGTGTCTTGGTTGCGAGACATAGACTACAAAATCTTGCATGACCAAATATCCTTAGGTGTTTCACCATATGTTTATTCTAAAGTAGGTAATCACCGGGCCTTGTTCCAGGTGCGAGCGGTGATTCCAGTCATGACTTGTGACGTAGGGGTTTAGTCAGAGAAGGTGAGAAACCCCTGAGAGTCTTCGGGCCATTTGAGACCGTGCAATGGGATGGCAAGGTTCCCTACTGCCTTTCCCTAACCCCAAAGTCTGGGTTGGGTGAATGACGTCTCCCACGTGACTCACTAGAGAAGAAGTGTGCATGCTCCAATGCACGACATCGGTGGGGGCAGAACTCGCGTGAACGATCAAATCCATTGGTCTGTATGCGGTGGCGCAGAAGAGTGCATGAGTTCTTCTGGGTACGGGAGAGCCAGGTTCAGGCTTAGTACCCTGAGTTGTTCCCTGGTTTTGCATTTTAGGGATGAAATGATTGAAGAAAGGAATGATTTAATAACCTGGTTCTTTCTATAAAATACTTTGGAATATTCATGATGTTATTCCAGAGCAGCACCTTCAGACGGTGTGGGATTCTGAGCCCCAGTATGGCCAGCATTAAATTTTCAGTGCATTCACACGGGGAATGACAATAAATGGGATAACTACTAAACGATTTTCAGATCAAAAATCTGATTGTACGGATTGGTCTGAATTTTTTTCTTTACCCTAGGAACGACATAAAGCATGTCGGCGTGGGAGGTTTGGACCCCTCGCCCGCTACTAGAACATAAAACAGATAAATAAATTAAGTAATTTATTCCTTTAATGGTTAAAATCAAGTATCTCTTAAATGGTGGCTTAGATTTGAATACTGAGGTCACGATTGAGTTCAGATCATGCCTTTTACCCTAGGATGGGTGTAAGTTTTGTGGGCATGGGCTGTCAGTGAAAAATGGCACCGGGGGCATTTTTGTAATTTGGCAGCCTCAGGAGCTGTGTTTATTACATTCAAACAAATGCTCAGAATCATATTCTGAGACTGTCGTTGTGCTCGGGAGGTGGTGTTTACCCTAGGAGAGGTTTAATCTTGACCTCGACAAAAGTTTTGGATGTCGGTTAATTTGGAGTTTTAAATTAATTATGTTTTTAATTAATTTCTCTACTTAATCATAATCCACCCCTCTCCATCATTTTCCCTTGGTTCACTAGTGAATAAGCTCACAAAAAAGAAGTATCCCCTCTCCTCATCTCCTCCACCTCTCTGAAATGCCTTGGCGTGCGGCGAAGCTCCAGGCTACGCCCTCACAGGTAGGCGGTTGTGTTTTCAATTTTTAATTCCCACATCCACTTTGAGCAATATTTATAACATTTAATTGCTGTAGAATATGCAAAAAGAAACCCATGGTCGTGTAGGCGGAGGGCTGAGGCGGAGCGCTGTGGGTGAGGTGGGGGCGACGGTGGCTCGAGGTCGAGTAGATCAGCAGGGAGCGTGGGGGAGATGGGGGCGACGGTGGCCCGCGGTCGAGGGGGCTACTGAGGGCGTTGGTGTGAGGGAAAGCGGGCGTGGCCGGCGGAGGAGTTGTCGGTCGAGCACGGGCTGCGGAGGCACTAGGTCAACGGGTCGTCATCGGGGCGTGACGACGAGGAGGACCAGGGTCTTCTGACCCCGATTGGAATACAGGACCCACGCCATGCGAGTCCATGTTGGAGGATCCAGACTGGCCGAACCGGTCCGGGCGATTCGGGACGGTCCGCGTAGTGAACCACGGAACGCCGGTCCAGGGAAGGTGTGGGCCGGCCGAACCGGCCTGGCCCACCCGTTTCGGTCCGTTTAAAATCTAAAACACTCCTATTTGCAAACCGAAAATCTGTTTTGCATGTCGTCAGTGGTAGTGTACTCCATATGTCAAGATGGACTTTTTGATATGGTCTCGAGAATTTTTAATTCCCTAGATGAGGGGCTTGGTGGCACTATGCGTACTTTAAGTGAATTGGTGTTTTTCCAGGTGTTTAGTTTTGGGCAGCGCGGACACACTCAATGTCCGTTTTGAGCGCCATCCGTGGCATTGCAACCCTGGCGTTGAGCCGATGTTTTCCAGTGTAGTTTCAGGCGTTGAATCCAAAGTTGAGGCATGGGCCCCACGACCCATCTTTCGAGCTGTGTGTAGTGCATTGTAACATTTTCATCAGACATCCATTCAGGGCGTGCGAGTAGCTGATTTTGGGTGTTTTTCTGAGGGCATTGCATTGGTGAAATCCATCCACTTTAATTCAGCATGGTGGTGTGGGCCCCGTGAGGGCCATTTTGGTTGTTAGGGGTGATTTCCAGCTTTATGATCGGGTGTCCATTTTGGACAAGTAAATAGTCCATCTTGTGTACTTTTTCGAGTGGATCGCAACAGTGTGATCCGTTCATTGTGTTTTGGGACTGGGATGTGGGTCCCACGAAGCACCGCTCTTGTGTGGTATGCCAAAATAATATTTTTCTTCAGATATCTATTCCACTCAAGTGATCTTTCCTTTTGGACTTGATTTCCCAAAAGGATCGCAATAGAGTGGTGCGCCCGACTGTTTTTGGGGCCGAGGCTCGGGATCACGGGACGTCGTTTGGGCGTAAAGCGGTGTTGGAGAATTTTCCGTCGGATATTCGTTGGAGGAGAGTATGTAGTTGATCTCACATTTTTTTTTGCGAGTATTACAACGGTTTAATCTGGTCAGGCGAGCGGATCCTCTTACATGATCTTATTAAATGTGAAATATGAAGGTGCCCCGGTGGTGGTTCTTCTACCCTGTTTGTAGCGGACCCTTGGCGTGTGATCGTATGCACTCATATGTGAGTGAAATATATGTTTAAAGAGATGTAGTTGGATGTGCCTTGGCCGATGAGGTGGCATGTTGGAGTTTATACGTTTACGCCTTACGTGTTGACGTTTGATGTTGTGTGCATGATAGACTTTAGGCTAGAGATGTGGTATACACTGGGAGTATACATGAATTCTTGGAGGTACATGATGTAGTACATGCCTGAGAATGTTTGTTCTTGGTTGGGAGATGAGCTGGGGCCATACGTCATGTAGGCCCCATGTGTGTGTCATGTTTTTCTTTATGTACCTTTGACCTCTCACGACATAGAGGGTCCTCTTGTTCATGATGGTTTAGACCAGTAGGGTTGAGTAGATTCCCCTGGTTTTGTTCTGGAGTTGGGTGGTGGCGCAATACCACTTGGAGTTCTGTTGGCCAGTTTTGTACCATCCAGTAGAGATGTCCAAAGCAATTCTGTGTTTACCCTCCACCAGAGACTGGGCAGTGGGTTGCATATCGACTTCTCCAGGTTTACCCTCTAGTAGAGACTGGGCAGGGGGTTGCTCACCGACTTCTTGGGTTTACCCTCCAATAGAGACTGGGTTGTGGGTCACCCGACACACTTAGAGTTTACCCTCCAGTTGAGACTGGGCAGTGGGTCACCCGACGACACTCCTAGGGTTTACCCTCCAGCAGAGACTGGGCAGTGGGTCACTTGACGACTCTTGAGGGTCTACCCACCAACAGGGCTAGGCAGTGGGTCGCCCGTCATCTTGTTCCAGGTCTACCCTCCTGTAGAGCTGGGAAGTGGGTCACTTGTAGACTTATTCCATGTTTACCCTCTAGGACGGCTGGACAGTGGGTTACCTGATGATGTATTAGGGTTTACCTTCCAGTAGTGTTGGGCAGTGGGTCACCCAATATCTAATTATGATTTACCCTCCAGTAGGGCTGGGCAGTGGGTCACCTGTTGGCATTTTAGACTCAGTCCTTTCTACTATGCTAGTATGTGGCTTTCTTCCATGACTACCGTATTAGGAGCCTTAGATTGTACGGGTCAGTGATGTGACAACATTGACTTTGAGAAGACCTCCCGACTGTAGGGCAATGATGAGGTGTGGTTTGACTTTCCCCATAGCTCTCATGTATGATGGGTGCTTTCCCCCACCGAGACGTGTCCTTGTGACATGACCTAAAACCGTGCAGGCGAGTCAGTGCTGCCCAAAGTAGATAATATCATTGTGTGGTGATTTGAGCCCCTTGACATGCAGTCCAGGGTAGGCATGAGGGATGTTGGGCATCAGTGATGTTTGCTTTTGGGACTGTTGGCTACTCACATTCTTGGGTTGAGCTACCGGA
The DNA here is from genome assembly GCA_963277665.1 of Viscum album. NCBI lineage: Eukaryota > Viridiplantae > Streptophyta > Magnoliopsida > Santalales > Viscaceae > Viscum > Viscum album. Next base: position 883,656,431 of record OY728139.1, on the reverse strand, counting down.
TGGAGATCCCCTTACGATCTTTTTTGGGCTTCTTGACTTAGAATATATATATGTATACCTTATTCCAGTACCCACTTCTGGGGTTTTGGCTAATCTCCTTCTAAGAAAGGTGAAGACGTGAAGGGTATGCCACATGCTTTTCATGTCTATCTTCTCATGGTTGGACGAGTCTACTCTCCTATTATAGTTAGTGAAGACTCAATGAGAAGTTCATCTACTCACCGTTTCTAGCTCCTTGCGTTTGGATGAGTCTATATCTCTCCTTTTGTTGCGTTGAACTGGACTCTACACTATTACTCTTCTGCACTCTCAGTTGTACTCCTTACTTTCCCATGTTCGATCTACTGCTCAACCTTCGGTACCTCATTTTGTTCTCCCTCAAGCCTTCGGGGTATCCTACTGAGTATTTTTACTCACCCCTTCTTGGGCTTTTCCTGCACATGGTGTGCCCTTAAAGATGACAGATAGGTTAGTCATGACTTTAGCAGATCTTATGAGTTAGAGAGCTTGGACCGTGTGTGGTGGTCGTAGTCAGGTTCCAAGTGTGGGACTCTCCCAGGTGTTTTTTTGTTTAACTATTTCTGGGTTGTGGACCTTTTTTGGTTGGGAGCGTGTTTTTCCCTTTTCTTTTTAGTTTACCTTAAGCACTTTATTTGTACTTTTTAGAGGTTTATGCACTATGTTCTTCACTTATAGAATTTAATACTTTGCTTTTTTTCTTTTTACACTACACTTTTGCATTGACTGTGCTGCATGTGTGTGTACAGGTCCTACGGAAAAGGTATCCCCGAGTTGTATAGCCTTCAGATCTGGTCGCCAGCCCCTAGCCTGGGGAGGCGAGCTTGGGGTAGTTGTGGCTCGAACCTGGGTACGGTCAAGTCGTGACAAAGATTTCTATTATTTTCATGACATATTTTTCTGGATAAACTATTTATTATGAGATCATGTTGTGGTGTTCATAGACTTAAAAACCCTCAAACAACTCTTCACTCGTGGGATCTGAATCTTAGGCAGCGTAGGTGGGTTAAGTACCTGCAATTTTTGTTTTTGATTTTCCTACACTCCATGTAAAGTGAATTTAGTAGCCAGTGATTTGAGATAAAAGGCATAGACACAGGTTTTTAGGGAGTCTAATGATGAATGGAATTTTATTTCCATATTATTGGATATTCATGTTGAGGTTTATGAGGATCATGATCACACTATTCTCTCATCCTTAGCGGTGGAATCTACTATTCTGGAATGAGTATGGTTTTGAAAAGTATTTAATCCTAAATGGATTTTCATATTAGAATGTGTCTTAGATGAAGATACATCATTTGTTTGGAATATAGATAGGGATGACACCATTTTTTTTTGTGTGTATATGGGTCCATGGAAAATGTTTGTGAGAAGCTAATTAGGTATTTCCATACGTCGACATGGGTTTTTAAACTAACTGTCACCAAAATTTATCGAGATTTTGGACATCGATTTTGGTGGACCATTATGGAATGTGAGACAACAAGTTTTATTAAATGATGCACCACCTAATAGAAAGAGAAGGTAGAACATAATCATATGGTATGTCTTATTCTACTATTTTCCATTCCTGAGTGGAAATGGGAAGATGATTTGATAGACTTTGGGACTGGTTTTCCCAAATCACATCATGAAAATGACATAGTGTGGGATGTTTTTTATCATTTAAAAAAGGTATCATACTTATTATATGTGCAAGTGACTTTTTTATAGATGATATGGGAATAATGTATATAAAGGAGGTGGTATGTCATCATGGTGCACCTAGTTCCATCATTTATAACAGAGACGGTCGTTTCACTTCCCGGTTCTAGTAGGGGTTCAGAAGGCCTCGTGTACGCAAATAAATTTGAGAATGGATTATCACCCTAAAACTGATGGAAAGATGGATTGTACAATTCAGGTATCAGAGGATATACTTTAGGTGTGTGTTCTTGACATTGGTGTTCTTGGGAGAAATACATTCCCCACGTTGAGTTTGCTTATAACAATTTCTTTCAGGATACCATGGAGATGGATCCATATGAATGTAATGAAGCAATGATTTATCCCTAACATTACCTTATTATAATTATTTCTTATATTATAATCATATATTATTACATATAATATAAAATATAAACCATATTCATGAAGAATGAGTGAAATCAAAGGTATCACTAGAATATAGAGAATGTATACTGAAGAAATAGTAACATGACATTTAGAATAGTAATGTGAATCTTAGAAATATTAAACCAACCAATTGATTTACAACATCACTAATGAATCTATAATAAAATTATCCATCTCATAAGTGACAATATGATATAATTATTCCATCATATAAGTAAGTAAATATGTTTGAAATTATTAATTATGAATTGGTATTTCTGTAAGTCATGTATATTTAATTAAATTTTTATGATAATGATTATTATTTAAATGAAAATTTAGTTTCATAAAATGTATTCATAATTTTTTTTATTTATGACTAGTGATTATAGGATAATTTTATGGGACCGTAATTAATTTTTCAATGTTTTAGAAAAGCATTTGTAATATAAAAATTTGTATTTTTCATGTAAATTTTGATTATAATTAAAAATTAAATCTATAATCTTTACAAAATAATTTTTATATAATGTTGTTCAGTTTTTAATTCTATGTGTTGAAAAAAAATTAGGGTGAAATTCTGGGTTTTTTTTAATATTTGAATTTCTGGGAATATAAAAATACTATAATTTAAGATAAATGCTAAATAAATTAATTTACACATAATGTTTGAATAATGAATGATGTAAGTGGATATTGGATCGAAATTAAATTGTCTCTTTACTATTTTTGGACACAATAATCATGAATATTCATATTCTTGAGCAAAAATATTATACTAATGAATAAAAAAATGGGGAACCCTCCTCTGCTCCATTATAAATACAAGCCCTCTTTACCTCCTCTCTAAACAGAATTGAAAACTTTTCCCTAGTCCAAATTCTACTCAAATATCTTCTAAATTCTCTATAACACGTCCAAAATTCTTTAGTATCTTCAAAAGTTCAAATCATCTCCCCTAAAGATGTTATCAAGGAAGATATATTGAAGAGGTAAGTTCCCCCTTTCATTTCTTTTATTTTCTTTTAAGTTTCGTTATTTCTTTTTAATTCCCCACCTACATTCATAAAAATGTTATGATAACAACATTACCTTCTATTAACTGTAAATTTGTTATGATAATGGAATAATTCATCATCATCTCTCTCATGCCCTTCATTTTTTACATGAAATTAATACACCATCTGAGATGTGTTTATTTATCACATTCATGGACAATGGGTTTTCAATTTCTATTACCTTATTAAATTCATGTCAAGAGACCATTATATTGGTTGAACCACACTAAAATATATTTATTATTTCAAATTTAAGGTTTTATAATTTCTTGTTCACATAATATTAATTTATAAAGAAAAATGTTTTTGATGTGATCAAGAATCGCGAATTAACCAAAATAGTTATCATTAATTTTTTATATAATGATTCCTCTTCACTCAAAACAACCATATGAATTTTATAACCATGTAATATTATGTATGTGAAATAAAAAAATATAACATCAATTAAAGATAGAAATTATCATCTTATATGTATATCCTTACATGAATATAAATAAACCAATCATGAAAACCAAGGAAACAAACAATCCCAAACAATGAAATTCAACAACTTAACCCATCAAAAAAATCATGAATGAATTTAATAAGGTTATAATAAATCAATAAAATGAATAATAAGTTTTTTTAATATTAATTAATGAATTTTATTTGGTTATCCAAGACATGAATATAAATTGAAGGACACCATCATTATTAATGTAATGGATTCGACATAAACTACCATTATTCCATCGAGTTGATATATCATTATTTTTGGGAGAATGAAGTTATATTTTCCTTTTTGGAACATATTATAAATTATATCTATATTATCTATAATCATTTATCAATATCTATTCATCGTTCTCTTCTGGGGATATAAATGTTTTTTAATGAAACGATCATCAATTAATTCTGATAAAAAATGCCATTTTATGGGATATTTCCAAATTCTTATCCATTTTTAAGTACATTGTATAGTATATTTTCAAGAAACCATTATTCTTATAGACCCACTATTTTTATTATGAAAACCATCTTGGTTCAATTCTGTTTATTTATAAAATATTATTCCATTTTATGGTTTAAATTACCATTGATATTTTATGTTAAACAATGTTAAATGTCTTAATTCTAATGTTTCTAAGGAAATATTTTACATGTTATTACTTCAAGGTTATATCCCTTTTCATGATAAATGAGTATTCTAACCTATGATTTTCTATTTAGGATCTAATTCCTTTCCATCATGGACATTTTTACGTTACACTTATTATTATGCTTTATAACATGATTTAGGTATGAAATTCTTAAAATGGGTAACCCTTATGTTTATGTATGATTGATTGTGTGTGATTCTATATGTAGAAAGAATAATCATGATCATATTAATAATAGTTTTACAATATTTTTATACAATTAATTGGGTAACTTTGAGTCTCTTGAGATGTTATGGTCAGTGGTCTTGGTGGTAAACCTTGACTTTTGTACCGTGATCATCTTTCGTGTTAGTTAACCTTTACTTGGGATCCTTTATATGAAGTGAACCTAAAATCATTATAAAGTATTTTTTTATGTTTCTTTAACACTTCTATAAATCCATTTTTTAATGATCCTATATTTATATGACATTGTTCCATTTGTTCCATGCCTTTTTATATCATTATGTCATGAATTCTAACTCATGTGATGATGATTTATTTTAATGTTTAACCCATTAGTAGTATTTTTATCTCATCCCTTTGGTCATGTTATCCACAGGTTTGCCTATGAAGATGTATGAGGACAATGGATGTTAAGAGAACTATATGAATTTAAAATAATCAATTATTTTATTTAGTCCTATGTTTTTAGTTTTATGTACCTAGTCACCTAAGACACTGTACTTTACAATCCGTAGCTTATAATATGATATTTTATAATGATTAATATCACATAATTATATCAGTAAATGGAAAGGGACAATATAGTTGATATCATAGGATTGTCTAATTATTTTTTTATATTTTTAATAGATCACTTTAGTATGAACCACAAGGATGAGACTAAGTATAAGAAAACATTGCAATATTTTGGTAAGTACGGAGTAAGTGGTATATCACAAAAATACATCTCTATTTGGATATGAACAAGTGTAAGTGGATATATCACAAGATTATCTATGTGTAAAATATGAATCCACCACTTTGAGCAAGACTAAAAATGGAACTGGTACTTGACAATAGTGTTTACGACACTCCTCGATTGACACTACTGGGGGATATGATTTGGTAAATTCATAATGTTACTATGAACCATTATTAAGGGAACACAAAAAAATAATCCCATAAGAATATATTACATGAAATATATCATGAATCAACTACATTAAAACTTACATAATCACAAGTTACAATAATATTTTACTTTGAGATTTTATCCTTATATGTTTTATGGTTCGTTTTTTATATTAATATCTATTTATTCAAGCCCCCTAATTGTTTGTTATTTGTAATTATTAATTGTGGGAAATAGAGGAACATGAGCCAAAAATTAATGTGAAAGGAAATTTGATGATTTGAATAATGATATTCTAGATATGATGGGAACGAGTGCTCAAGAATTTATGCTAGTACCTTCTCTGTAGGCTCATGTTTTGAATATTAATTTGAATCATGTGGAATGCCTTGTTCCTCCAATGATGGGGCAAGTTTTAATTGAATTATTAATGTAGAAAATTCCTCCCATGTATAAAGGTTATTCTGATCCCCTCCCCACAGAACAGTGAATTAACTCCATTGATAAGATATATTTTTTCCTCTAGTACTCATAAGAAGATAAATTCATATTGACAGTAGATCATTTAGATGGCCTAGCTCATCAGCGGTGGTCTTTAATCATGAAGATGAAGTCCTAGGAGAAAACGTTATTCCATTTATTGGTATGAATTCATGAAAATGTTTTTTCATTAAATATTTTTCCAAAACCCTCCATCTTTTGATGGAAATAGAGTTCCTCAGACTTATGTACAAGGAAGATGAGTACATGTAGGTCTACGCAGGAACAATCACAAGGCATTCCATATATTCCTCAATCAATTTCATGAACATTTAAATCAATGTGGATCACTTATTTAGAAAAATAAATTTGAGTGTATGAAAATTGTGGGAAATTCGAGACTTCAGTAGTTATTCAGAGACTATTTGTTGTACTATAAATATTGAAATGGAGATCTGATACTCTAAATGGTCTCGATGTTATGATGAAAAAAGAATAAAATGGAGACTAATATGGGGGGATTGGAAAATAAATCCCTTTATGGAATGATGATCAAATATCCCTTGTGTAAATATTGTCGGAATAAGTATCCTGGGAACTCTCAAAAGGGAAACATGAATTGCTTAAAATATGAAATAATGTGACATGTAGCTAGAAATTTCTAAATGGATATGAAGATTCCCAGTAATTTTTAAGAATAAAAAAGGTTCATATCAACACTCATCCTTTAGTAGAGGGTTACAACTATAAGGAATGAGGGAATTTTGTGAACAATTTCCGTAATCCAAGGGTCGATGGAGGAAATTCAATCACAACCTCCAAGGTAGCAAGGGGGGTTATGATATCACTTATGATTGGATGGAGCCAAAAAATTATTTAGTGATAGGTAAGATAATTATTCATTCATGAATATTGAACGTAGTATTTATTCTTATTCTAATAATTCATTCATATCATGCATGTTTAATTTTAATATTCAAACACAACCTCAAATTTGGGAGGATGACTTATTTGTGAGAACAATGAATGGGGTAATTATTGCATCCAAGGTTTATAACTCACCCAATAAATGTTTGTGGGGTTAAACTTCCATAATATATTTTCAATATTCCTTTGGGGGAGTTCGATGATATTTCCAGAATTGATTGTATATCTATATAAAAGCCAACATTAATTGTTTGGAAAGGGAGAACACTCTTCACATCTCATAGTATCCTCAAATCCCACACATGTGTATAGAAGAAGATGAATATATTTTAGAATCATCATATCATGTGTGGATAATGTTTCCTTATAAGAAATAATATCATTCTCAAATTATCAAGGGAAATGAGATGATACTTCTCAATGATATTCCCATCACGAGGGATTACACTTACGTATTTCCATAATAATTTCCAAGTCTTCCTCCAGATTGGGAGGTTTATAATTCAATTGAACATATTCATCGATCCATATATATATAAGAAACCTTATTGAATGTCCATCATTGATTTGGAAGACATTAAGAAGGAGTTACAAGAGAATTTAGAGAATCATTTTATACGACCAGGTTCTTCAACTTGGGGTTCACCGGTCCTATTTTTTATGAAGAAGAATTTTTTACTTCATCTCCTCATTTTTAATGTGAGCAGAATAAATTCACACTAATTAACGGGTATCACATTTATTTGATAAATGAATTGTTTGATCAGCTATGTGGGGTCGGTTATTTCTCTAAGGTGGACCTTCAGACGGGATATCACCAATTAACGATGATGAATGAGGATAATCCCAAAACTACCTTTGGAACAACGTATGTAAACTATGAGTTCATATTGATTCTATATGGACTCACTAATTCTCTAGTAATATTGAAAGATTTAATGAATAGAGTCTTTATATAATACCTTGAAATTTTTTTGGAAGTCTTTATTGATGATATTATGATTTACACAAAGATCAAGGAGGAACATGAGGATCATTTGAATAATCTGTTGAGGACTTCGCTATTAGATAAAATATATGAAAATTATAGTAAATGTGAGTTCTATATGGATGATGTGTGATTCATAAGGATTTTTATAACTAGAAATGGATTATATGTTGACCATTTTAAAGGAAAAAAGAAATCAAAGAGTGGCCCAAGACAACATCTGTAATGGTGATCTGTAGCTTTCTGGGTCTAGCCAGGTATTATCGATGATTTGTGAAGAACATTTCCTGATTTTCAAACCTAATTACCAAACTGATATGGAATAGTGTGATGTTCTTATGGACTCAATATTGTGAGGAATTATTTATGGATCTCAAAAAGAGGATTACCACTACCCCAGTCCTCACACTCCTAATAAGCAAGGAATTTGTTATGGTATACAATGATTCTTCAAAGAAGGTATTAAGATATGTGGGGATTAAAAATGATATTGTTATATTCTATTCCATATGGAAGCTAAAATATTTGTGAGAACAAATATACCACACATGATATGGAGTTGGCGGTTTTGATCTCTGTATTGAAAATTTGGCAGCATTATCCTTATGGAAAGTTTTGTGAGATATATACAATTAAAAAGAATAAAAAATATGTATTCACATAGAAATAGAATAATACGCTCTGGAGAATATGGGTATAGATCATAACGGATTATGATTACTCAATCCAATTCCATCTCGCTACGGAAAATATGGTGGGGGGTTCTCTAAGTAGAAAGGATCATACATCTTTATGAAGGATGAAACATACAAGATTCCAATATGATATTTAGTTTTAAAACATGGAAGGATGTTGGGAGTTAACAATAAAGGTTCCATGAATTAAAGAGTTCTTCGGGTCTAATGGTTAACCATTCGAATTTGAAGTGAGACAAGTAACTATCATGACTTATTACGTGGTAAATGAGATATAAAGGAATTCATCCCACTGTACAGACATCAGAAGAATTAGTAACAAAATATGAAATAATCCATATGATATACTAGAGTAGATTATAAGATTATTGATAGGTTTCTTAATGATATTCTTGGAGATCCATTCACAATGAAAATATAAATTATGCTTACTAATTTGTATTCCATATCGAAATTTCAATTAATAAGTCTTTTTTATAGAGAAGGAAGTGTTTCAAAGAGTGTACCTATTGATGAATATTATATCTCTACAAATATTATAATAATACTAGTGTATTGATATCTTCTTAAATTACATGAGAAGTAATAATGAATTGGTAGTGTTTTCTATATTATTTGATGGAATTAGAAAGATATTAGCTTATGTGTATGTTTCTATAAGAGGGTTTTCTTAATAAGATAATAATTAATGGTTGTGTAGAGACCATCCATTGATTTTTGATCCATTGAATGAAGTTTTATGTTCCTATAATTATTTGAGAAGTTATTGTGTTGAGTTGAATATTATCTAATTGTGTTGTAGGTTAATATTGAATTATATATTTGAGTATGAAATTTAAAAATGTCCCATGTTTTGTTAAAATGATCTAAGGATGTGTCAACATCATATATAAGGTTTTTTATTTATGATATCCTCCTATAAAAAAATCTTCACATAGAAGAGTAAAAGGTATGTAATTTACCTCTATATTGGGATAAGGTTGTCTAAACAACAATGAAATATTGATTCAATGTAATAATTATTCCAGGTGCTTCATAAACATCATCTACACAAGTTTTAAGGTATATATATATACATTTATATTTGACTCTGTGTATCAACTATATTATAGGACAAAATTATTCTTATACACTATATTAACATGTTTTGGATAATATGTAAACATTAGTTTCATATAAATAATCTAGGATTTCATCATCTTTTTAACCATAATATCTATATACATGATTTAAATAAGCATTATATTCCTAGGGAAATTTTGAGAATTCAAAAACATGGTATTTGAGATATTCAAAATAAAATATAATAAGTAAACATGGAAATAAATTAGATGATGATGATGATCTATTATTCTGGGATTAATCTTCCCGATCAATCATGTGACTATTATATAAGATATGTTTTAATTAGTACCTTCTAATGTGGATGAAGGTTTGATGAGATTTGATCCATGTTGCTAGAAGTGTTGACACATCATAGCTACATGAGTCCATGTGCATTTTGGATAATGGTTTTATAGAAATTGAATGATATATATTTTTCTATAGGTATGCAGAACATGATATTTCCTAATATCATTTGGGAAAATAATTTTTAATAATATGAATCCTAATATGAATAATTGTAAAATTTTTATGCATTGAATGGATATATTTTATAGAGAATAGATAATGATTTTAAAAATCCATGATTCCAACATCATACCATGATGTGAATATAAAACATGAGAAGAATATTTAAAGAGATAGGGAACCTAAATAGTTTCCTTAATGATACTATACACATCAAAAGTTAGAATTATAAGTGAGAAAAATAATATGGGGTGTGGTTGTAGAGATGAAGTATCAATGAAAGTCCATGAGATACCTAGTGAAACTCATATGAAATAAAATAAAAAAAATATAGACACCTCACTATTTGTTAATCATGTTACTGTATGGATTTTATTGGAGAAGGAAATGTCACAGTAATCATGAATGTTTTTATTCTATCCATTAATCATGAAGAGGAAGAAGTGAAAAGAATATATTATTATCTGTTATATATTATTACAATATTGATTAATTGAGGGATAAAACATATTTCCTTTCATCTCATTTAGATCTCTGTGTATTCCCTATTTATCCCACTTCATTGTAGCGAGTAAGGGTGTTGATTACTCTAATTTTCCATGGGTGACATACATGAGTCATTGGCTATCTACATTATAAAGAGTGGACCAAAAACATTATTTTATAAGGTTTACAGAAATAAATTCCACTTCATTTATATGGTTCATTCATGGACAACGATTAAAAAATATAACCTTATATTTTTCATCTTTTTGATAATAATAATGAATCTCTTTATTTTGAATAACAACAAAGATGCACTAAATTTTTAGTCATCCTGTGAAGGAGGAGAACATGGTCAATAAATCATGGTATTTTTTGTAATGATTTTAAATTCTATATTTTCATATTGACCAAAGGAGAGACAAATATAGCAAGAGATATATCCCCTGAATAAATAAAGAGATAAAAATTGAGAAAAATAAAAATTAAGTAAAGGAATAACCACACTAATTTACCCTACTATCTATGTTTGACATATCCCTTCTGATTCGATCAATTGGTATTTGATAATAAATTCACACCACTAATTGGTATTTCATATTTAAATATTATTATGATCTAAATTTTACCCTTTAAATATATATAAAGTGAATATTTTATAAGAATGTGAAATTTCTAGTTAAGGTAGTAGTAAAATATACATGTTTTAAGATAATGAGGAAAAACAATAAAAGGAATGAATAGTGGTATAGAGAATATTATTTTCTAAAAGAGGGATCTCTTCTATTTAATTGAAATAAAATTTTATTTATTTATTTTATATTATCAGGTATGATTTCAATTATGGATTATTGTGGTGAAAAGATAACCCATATTTTCAATGAGGGCTATGATATTGGTTCCCCATGTTGTAATACTAAAAAAATGTGATTTCATTGTGGAATGATATGGTTTGTTTTATTAATCCACCACAATGTAATTCAAAAAAAATATTTCCTCCCCATGTACTTGACCAACTCTATATAATTAAGGGTTAACAAAAGTATACTATCTAAATTTCCCAATAGGTTTTCCTTGAAGGAAATGTAATGAACATTTCTTTGAAGGTGGTGTGGTAAATCATAAAAGGACTTATTTTTATGAATGATTATGTTTATGATGGAATATCATAGAGAATTGTACACCACTAAATATTTTCATGTAAAGATAATTATTTAGGAGATTATTTATCCCAAATAACATATAGAAAATTTTTAGAAATCACTGAAATAGAGGGTCTTGATTTATAGAAATCTCTCCAATAGGTAGTAAACTAGAAAATAATTAATGCAGAATTTGAATAATGATGTTTCAAATTTAAAAGTTATTGGAATGCTAAATTTCATGAGAGAGAATAATATTTTAATTTTTTTTAATAGAAGTCCCACGTATAGTAAGATGAAGCTACTATGAATGATTTATAATTGGAGTTTAAAACCTATATATTTATAAATGTTTTCCATATTATATAACAATAGAATATAATGGATTATTATATGGATTGAAAAATAAAAAGGGAAAGTGTAATAAAATTTTAAACATTGTAGTATTGGAAATTCATTCTCAAAATGATATTTGAGGATCATAAAGGGAAATTGAATAACCTAAAAAATCAATCAATGTATGTAAAACAAGATGAAAAAAGATGCAACAATAAAAAATATTTGATATGACTCTTATTTTCAATAGACATCCTAGACTGTAAAAAACATTTTAGAATATATAATAGTCTCTATAAATAGTCCTCATAAGAAAATGTTAAATACCTATAATAAGAAATTATTAGTGAAAATTATATTTTTTTCAAATTAAGGGATTATATATAAAATACATCCATCTGTGGAGTAGGAATGTTTTAACAATATGATCCCCAAATCTATTTTCCATGTAATAATAAGTAGAAAAATCTGTTCCACAAAATATACCTAACCTATTGAGTAAATATACAAAATATTATAGGTTATGTATTCCAGAAATTATGGATTACATATAGAATAATAATGAAAAAGAGGGTTATTGGTAGTTTCTGGTGATGTAGAATATTTTTAGAAAATGAATTGGATTTTTAGAATAGTCCAATAAATTCATATGAATAATTGGATCCCATTTCATGGGATTGATATCTAAATATGACAAAGTGTCCTAAGGATAGAAAAACAAAATGTCAAACTCAAATAGATTAAACTTTTATGGAAATATATTTGAATAATTAAGTAGTTTGTTTTCTTCATGATGATGAATATCCATGTCATCATCTATAAATTAAAAATAATCAAATTTAAACACCAAAATGGTGATTCATGGAAAAAATTATTTAGGAATGAGAATAAATATTATCATGAATTAATATACTCCGATGATGGAAAATATTAAATGTTATTCATCCTCTTGAAGACAAGAAATTCGTTACATAGGTCAAATATATTATAATAATTAAACAAAAGGTAAAAACTAAATATTTTTAGCTAACCATTTTGTGGTAGAAAGTGAAATTCATGGGCACATATTCAAAATCTATGGATGAATATGTTAGTGGAAAAATCATAATATGAATTAAAAATTTGTTCAAACTAAAAATAAAAGGCATTAAAAGGTGCATAACACGACAATGTAACCATGATGGAGAATAAAAGTGCTCAACACATTACTAATGATGGTTATGAAATTTGAAGAGTTGATTTGGTGAATGATAGAGAAATAAAATCCAATGTTTGTGAATGATCCATATTTAGTGGAATGAATTGCATTAAGAATAAATAAAATAAGATAAGATAATTTTTAAATTTCATATCCTGATATATATTGTGTAGATATATGGGATAATTTTGTATGTTATATTGAATTACAATGATTTTCTCACAATCATAAAATCCCAAGAAGAGACCCTAAAAAACCGGAATGATTAACAAAGTGATGGATGTTCATTGATTTCTCATATTAAATAGAATATGTAACAAAATGTAAAAATAAAGGAACCCATTTGGCATAAGGATAATAAAAATTTAAAAATAAAGAGCATGAATAATGAAAACATTCATGGTAGGCTATGAAATGAAAATATTAATATTTTTGAAAAAATATTCAAATTCCTTTTCCTCTCTCAAAAAAGAAAAAGAACTTCAAACTTATTCCAAAATATGTTTTGCAATATCTGTGCTCAAAGAATGAAAAGAATTAATGGTTAAGTTGGTTATCATAGTGATAACATACATGGGGATTTAAGTAGAAATAATTATTCCCAATCTAAATAACTCACAATACACAAATTATTTATCAAATGGAACTGACTTTTTTAAAGAAATTATCTATCAAGATAAAGGGAAGAAGAAGATAATTTTTTAGGGGGTGTCTATACTAAGAAGCTTTTAGTAAATTACAATTTACATGAAAAAATAAATATTTTATAATCATTCAAAAAAACAATTAAAAATTCTATTTTATTATAGTATCACATTTTTTTATGAAATAATAAACTTTTTAACTGTGAAAAAATATAAAATTAACCAATGATAATAAGAAAACAAGTGGTAGAAGCCATTCCAGGGATTGGAAAAAAAATATAAAAAATATTACACATTATTGAACATTTTGTAAATATTTATTTTGAGATTATTGTAAGAACATGGGTTGTTATTCTTAAGATATATAAGGTAATCAATTATTATCAATCAATTTCATTTTGAGAACTATAGAACATCACATGAATGAGATATAGTAATTTTTATGATTCAGTAATAATTATAATTAACCAATGGAAAAAATTGATGTCTATATCATATCATCCATTTTTTCCTATTAATAATTATTCATGTGTACTTAGAGTGGAATGATTAATGAAATATTTATTTATATTAAATTTATTCCATAAATTCTTCATAAATAATATTATTTATTATTATTAATCAGGATATTTGAAATAATTAATCACATAAATAAGTTAATATAGTGATAAGAATTTATAAATTAGATATTCACCTAAACCTTTATTGGTGGTATTGACTATAAACACAAATGGGGATATTATTGTACCCTTATTTTGTTTGAGTTATATTTCTTCTCAATAAAGGAGTAAGAATGATTATTTTCAATATAAAAGTATTTTGAAAATAATGGAAGGATGTTTGGTGGTCCCAAGAATGGTAAAATGATTATAAATATTTATTATAGAGTAATAGTTTACCTTTTCACATTGATATAATGAATGTAAAATCCATTACCTATTATTTATAAAAAGAGATATAAAAGATTTTATTTTATTTAAACAAATCAATGATAATGGAGATAGTAGTTAATGTATAAAATCTATTGTTGTATATTCCATTATTAGAATGTGGGTTTTCCATTAATTTAAGGGAGATCTATTAAATTAAAAAATATGGGTTGGATATTTTTCTTAGTACTCTATACAATGACATATTTCAGAAAATTTTAATTAAAGAGATATAATACTTAAATTGAGTATTAATATTGTTAAATATAATATACTTATAAATATTTTTAATTGTTATTATTATCGTGAACTATTATAAGAATCCTATACAAGTACTGCTGATGTGGATGTGTTGTATATATCATTTTATGGAAGCCAGAAGCAACTAGTTAATGTGGAAGTCAGTGTTGGATGAAATTGTTGGTAAAAAATTGAAAATGTTATGAGATCGACAATCCACAAAATTATGATAAATTAGATAAAATTTTAATTTTATTAAAATAATTTAATAATTCCTCGATTTTAGTTATAGCTGATCTGGTTGATATTGGGGATAATATGAACTTAAATTTTTGAGTTTGATATTTGTAAAAGACACATGTTGCATAGCAATGCTCTAAGGATTCCTAAGAATCATCTCTATGGTTGTGTATACAATATTTACACTTCCATAAGGATGATTTCCTAAAAGTGTTATGTACTATAAGAAAAAACTATGAATTGTTTAATCTATTTCAACATAAACCTTTATTTTGAGTCTACATATTAGTCGTTTTAGGCACTATTTATAAATCCTCAACACTTCCCTCCAAATGTTTATAAATTGTTTCACCTTGTTGAAATATTCATATTTCAAGATCATAAAAATAATTTAAATTGTGTATGAATGATCCTCATACTCTGAAACCATTGATTTAATATACATAATCTCTATATATATCATCAAAATAACCATAATCTCTACAATTATGAATTTTGTTAACATCTTGTACCATATAAACTTTTTTAACATAGAAACTAGTATTTTGAGATATTCAAAAATTATACTATAAATTATTTGAAAAATAAATAAAATGATTTTAGTGATGTAGTATTCATTTATTAATAATCATAATAAATCACATATTTTTTATCAATGTAATGCTCAATGTATAACCTGTCTAGAAGGATGTCATATTTTTGAGATGTGTTCCCCACTATAATAAGAGGAGCCACATCACCTCATCCTGAGTCTATTCCCATCTGAATGGGGTTATAAATGAATATTACGATAAAAAATATTTGGTGTAATGAATACATTAGTATTTCAAAATATTATTAGTGAAAATATAGGAATTAAATTGAATCCCTGTTCGAATGAAGGAAAATCACACATGCTTTAAATGATGATATTTCAAATAGAATAAATATATATTTTGTAAATTTGAGAGATCAAATTAACATGGTGTTGTTAATAAAAAAAACTTGAGAAGAATTTGTATAATGAAGAGATAGAAATATAATTTTTTTCATTGAGAATATTTTTAATTTTTAAATATGAATAAAAATTGAAAATGATGTTAAAGTGTTCCTATTATACACATAAAGTATCAATGAATATGGAATAGAGATATAATATTGTTCTTATACAATTTAAAATTGAAAGTGGGAGAACAAATTCCACATAAATTTTATTATTTAGTAATGATATATATAGAAGATGGTTTTTTTAATATAAGATTTATTATTGGAGGTACTAAAGAAGAATAGAAATAAGTGATGATCATACAATATTAATAGCTATATATCATATCCCCAAAAAAAAATACGATATTTGACATATAATATTTATTTTATAGTAAAAAAATAAATGAGCCTTTGATTTTCCATTTGATATCTATAAATGAGGAATAAGATCAATTACATTGTTCATGTGGGACACCATATATTAATTATTATTATCAGAAGGTGTGTCCAAGTAATTTCTTCGGGACACATCATTCACCATAGCTTGAGGGAGACCAATTGTTTGTCGATGAACTTGCAAACCTCAGTCGCCTAAGAGATGGATTAATTTTCTTTGATGGTGTGGGGACTCTTCCACAGGAGTGTTATGACTTTGCACCGAATGATTCACTTGGATTACATTATTTTCTCCCCCCTTTAGGGCTATTTATAACGATGGTACATGGACTTTCCTAGATGATAATTAAAAAAGTACTTTTCAGTCAGTCCTTTTTTAATCTTATCATAACAACCTTGACTTAAACAATGTTCCCCATTCCCCAACATGTGGTATGTACTACAAAAAAACATTTCATTCTATTGTGTGAACCTCCTCTATAGAAATGATCAATGAAATCAGATATACCATTTGAAATATAGATGAATATTCCCATAACAACTGGTAAACACCACCTTATGGGTCGTATACATTTTGAACATGACCCCAATATTTCAAAACATCCAACCATGATGTGTGGGATATCAAATATCCATGATCACACCTCTGATGAAATTTCTCACCATGTGAGATCCACAATTACAAGAAAAAGGAATGGTCAAGCTATGTATCTCATCTTTAAGAAACACGTTTTCTAGAATCTAGTGATAGACATCACATTATGAAACATTGTCCATGACCATCATAGTAAAACAAAATACCATCCATAACATAAATTAAAAAAATTCCATAACCAATGTTTTCATTCCCAATGTACCAAAGAGAAACATATCAAACCTACCATGTCATTCCAAACTGAAACACACTAAAAAAAGATAGACATAACACTGGGTTCTGTCATGAGAACCGTCAATGTAATTTAAAATGGGTCTCACCATTACCACCAAAATCATAATTTCTTACCACATACAAAATATAACAAGGAATGTTTTTAAAAAATATATAGACTACATCAGATACACATGTTGGAACATACTCATCTAATATAAGACATTTATTCTTTATCAAATTGTGACAATTTAAAAATTAGCTAAAATCTAATAAAAGATGAAATAACAAAGAACCATGGTGATAAATTTCTATCTTGAAAGGTCATATATAATTAACCAATTATAAAGGAAACATTTATACCTATATATCTATTGTTATGAATTCCAAGTGATTTTGTAAATGGATAATGGAGGAAACCTCATAAAAAGATTGAAATCCAAATTTATGGGGGCCCTACTAAATTTTATCTGAATGAAAATCTCCAAAAACCCTTATTTATCTTTTTCAAACAATGTAATTTAATAATTTACAAATAATTATAGAAAATTACACAATGATATTTCACGTTGTAACTACTTTTTTACATTGTGAAATTGTAAAGGTAGGGGTCCCTTCCTTGTACTAGACCCTTTGACGCCATGACCATTGTTTAATGGTGTGAATTTATAGATTTAGTATATTTTTATCTATAGACCTATTTGATGAATAGAAAAGACATTATGGGTTACTTTTATCCCCTGAAACACACATATCTAGGTAAAATACACACATTTTTAAAATATTAAATAGTTATACACCATAGATGATGACTAAGGTACTACCTCATATTCATCATATAGTTATATATCCATTTTTTACTCAGACTGTATACCTACTGACATTTCATCTTACTTGACCATCTGAATCCCTACATTCTCAAACCCTACCATGATGTCGAACACATTATTTTCATTCATAATATCTCGGACTAGCACTTCTAGTGGAACAAATGATAACTCATCACATGGGAACTCCCCAAGAATGGAATCCCCAATTTTTTAACTTCCAAAAATATATAATCAATACTTGATGGTACTCTAAAAATATTCATAATGAGACACCCAAGTTCCATCAATTACACTCCATCATCTTCATAAACCATTATATTTAATTTCACATCTTCTTTATACAAGATCTCCGTAAAATCTTCCATCAAACTTGATACTCGCAGATATTCCACAACAAAAATACTTCCCACATGAATCTAGATTCAAACAAAATATCATTGGTCCAACATCACACCTTAATTTGACATATGTCTCCCATTGCACCCCAAGATCATATATATATTGGGTCTCACTATATTATTATATACTACCAACATCAAACTCGATGGTCACATATTCACCAACATAATAATAAATTACGTCCCATACACACACATCATTCATCTGTATACCTCATGTACGACCAAAACCATGTCTACCCCCATGGAATACATCTAGAAATGTGTCGTCATAGATCCACTTAACAATGGGATTGTTGAGACTCTACTATGAAAACCCCACCCTGAACCCTTATTTTTCAACTTTCAAATATTTGATATGCACTACATATTTCACATGAACCACTATACAATAAGGAATCATTTTATCGATTATTTTATTATCATATATTAATAAATAGATTATTTACTTCTAAAATGTGGTCAACCCAATGATATTTATATATACCATGATAGCATGTTCTGAACTATCCTAAGAATATATCAATATGGAAAGGTCATCTTCCTCTATCATCAGTGTGACACATAATTGGTTTTTGAACTTCTCATCATTAACCAAAAATAAGGTTACCTTGGTTGAAAATTCATGAAATCATGAGATCGATCCTCCCTTAGTTTAATCAGAAAAATTTCCAAAACAATATACTGAAAAACTCCATCCAAAAATGCGCCTTATTACATCCTTCATGTAGAATCATATCCCACCAGCACTAAAATTTTCCCATAATAATATTTGTGACTAACTTCACCATCCATATGAGAATTATCCAAATCTAATATAATATAATATACAGTGATGATATATAAAACTCATCCACATATGATCTACCCTCTCACTAGAATAATTGAGAGTGCTGGGACTAGAAATCATACAACAAATATTCTATACATAGAACATCTCCCTGAGCACTATAGTTAAATCTTTGTATAACTCACATAAAGTATTCAATGAGCTACCAATCCATATACTGCGCCAACCGTCCATCCATAATAATTATCCCACCAATATTTTTCCCTCCAATTTAATCTTATTCTAACCCATTCCATCAAGGGATTCATCCAATGTATGTCATGATTGCACCACATCGCCAACATCTATATCACCTAATTGAGTATGTGTGGATTAAAACTACGAACCAAATAAAATGTTCAGAAGATTATAAGAGGGAAGATATCATTATTAGGTAATGTAGAGAGAAAAGTGATTTTTTTACTTGCCTTAAAAATACTTACCTTACCAATATCTCATTTCATTGGGTCTCATCACATCTGTCCTACCCATACTAGGTCTAGGAACCATATACACCATATATAAATATGATCCATATAGAAATTACATTAGAAATAATATAAATGGGTTAGAAAAGTATAAATCCACTAAGAATATATGTTAGTAAACACCATATATGAGTTTTCTAAGAGATTAAATAGTCGAAAACGTTTTTATTACTAGAAACAAAAATTCTCCTAATGTAGATGAGTTGAATTATACCAATAGACTATATATGAAAAAAAATTGTTTGTTGTTGACAGATTTAAATGATCATCCCTTTATTTTATTAGTTATTCTATGAAATAATTATAGTCAAATACATGTATCATATAATCCGTACATGCATAAAATTATAAAATATTATCCCCTTGCCTCTTAGGGACCATATTCTAAAATAGAATTCAATAACTTAAAATACTAATTTTTCATGCCAAATAACTCATTAGAAATTTCAATACCCCAACACCAACCAAAATTTCCCAAAGTTAATATACATTAAATCATATTGGTGCTTACATGATTCTTACCATATCATCCATCCAATGTTCCAACACATTCCCTGAAATAATTTGTATAATATCCCAAATGAATTCAAATATTAACTAATTATCTTTGATACAAATCATAAACTACTAAAAAATTATTCCATTTGTTATCCACCTACTCATATACTAATACTTAATTTTGAATATCATTGAGGTTATTTTTTGACACATACTACTTCGATACCCCTTTGTAATTCCCATATACATGTTGAATAAAAATATTAACCATATGTAGTTGCTACATGAACATTGAGACACCTACTTGCACAAAAATGTCTACCTACTAGAAGGAAGGGTCTACTGGGAGATAGTTCGTAGATAATACCATATGAGGAAGATAATAATAATAATAATGATAACAACAACAATAATAATAATAATAATTTAGATGAAAATTTAAAAAAAATTATTAATATTCAAAATACACACTATATAAACAAGAGAATATATACCTCTCATTCTAGTTACAAGAGAGTTAACTATATCTGAAATGGGTTTAATATAATTACCTATAAAAAATAATTAAATTAAATCACATCATTTTGCAATATGGAAATCCCATTTCCGTTTTCAAAAATAGATTTTCAACATTCTCATAGAGTATCTATTTTCCCTAGTCCACTTATCTCCTCACATCTTGTATTCTCCATTTTCTATAATCCAAATGGTTGTGATAGAACATTTCATGCTAGGCCATGAAGGGTGTGAGTATGAACTCATTAGGAAACCAACAATGATGTCCCTAGCTTACACCAATACACATACCACTACATATAAAATCATAAATAAACTGAACTCAATACCAAGAATATAATTTTTTCCATACTTGAACTAATAACCTTGAGTGTGAAATTACATTACTTAGAAAATTTTATAGTGGGATAATACATACCCTACTTGTTATACCAAAATATCCCTCATCCTTCCAAAACATTCTATGCCCCACATCACTACACAGTAACCATAAGCCCATACACCTAACAATAAAGATGGAATCATCCTTATGTAATCATATATAATGAACTTGATACACCAAATTCATCTCCATAATGGAAAAAAAGTATCAAACACCTCAAATTCCATTAACAACCCACTAAATCAATAACATTTTGAATCCTTGAAACAATGACAAACATCCTCTATTTATCTCATCCCAATAGAGATAAAATAATTAGCAAGACTCATTACCAAAACCATTGGTCTCAAATGCCATAATATAGTAGTCTCAAATAACATCAACTGTAGCCTTTTCTGGGAGAAACTACACCTAACTATTTTTCAACACTATCTGGTATGTATCTTTATCGAAAAAGGTCTACAATGAAAATGATGTCTTATAAATACCTCATGGGATTTCTCTTATCTCAAAATCCCCCCAATAGCTCCATAGGCCAATCAGGTTGAGGGGCATCACCAACCAAGGAAACACCATTAAAAAATATCATTCTTCATCTTTGAGTGATACGATACGGGGATTCATTAATACCTATGATTTGGTTTCATATAATATAAATTAATTCATTATGATCATATTCACGTAGTAAAACTATAATGTTCTATAGAAAAATGGATTCTCAATGTCAATCATCAAGGAACCCAATGTATCCTACAAAAAAGAAAATATTATTGATTTCAATTTTTATGAAAATATTAAAAGTTGATCAATGAAACACAAGTAAGTGTTACGCATGATTAAAACATAAGATACAAAATACTGGTAATGAAATGAAAAACAATTTCACTAAAAATTATAGGGTTGATCGGTTTTAGGGGATAAAGATACCATGAAATATTAATAATTTTTTTAATAATAAATACGTATGGTTAATTGAATTACTTCTATATAATAACATTGTTTTCCCACAGTTAATCTAATAATTTATTGATCTGTTGGTCCGATTTACTGTGGTGGTATTCAAGGCATAGATTAATTTTTTTTCATCAACTAAGAAAAATGTGCAAAAAGGTCATCTTTCACTCTTTTATACTTATCTAATATGTTGGGGTTTGTAACATGATCATCTCACATTATGTATATGATCTAGTGAAGGTAATATTTTAATGGACTAGACAAAAAATTACACTATCGCCAAATATTCCCCTTGAAAATTTTTATTCAAATAATAATGTTTTCCCCCTTATATTTGTTATAGAATCCACAAATAGAACACTAAAATATTCCATATTAATTACCTTTTATGAAGTGAATATATCATTTTTGAGGGAGATGATTCATATTATGAGACAATGATAAATGTTTTGAAAAAAATAACAAATACATCAAATTAAAATCAATTGGTGTCTTTATAAAAAATAAAAAAATCCTTTATTTCAGAATTATGTAATCTCGTTCCATAGACATATGATTACTTTTGACTTCTACAAAATCCCTTGACTTCCTACCATATATATTTCTACTAAATTGACATAAAATAAATTTTATCCAAAACATTATTTAAATACCTGACAGTGCCTCAATGCCAAAAATCATCATTACAATATAATAGTAGTATAATTCTAAAATTTCCAAGCTATAATACATTCCTCTGTGTTATGAAAAACTATTTTTCAATCATTAATTTTGATGGCCAATTATTATGGTTTGGAGATCCCTTTGAATGGAGGAATGGTTATAATTACGTTGAATGGGTCTCAGGTTCCCTATAATGTGTGTATATCACTATGATGTTCCCCCTTTATAAATTAAAATATGGGATTCATTCAATGTTTTACCCTGTATGGTATAGATATGAGGCTACATCATTACAATGAATATTTTTATAAGATGATCCTTTTAATTAAACAGTGTAGTATAGGATGTTGTGTAATGGGATCGAGAGAGACATACCACATGTATATTTTAAAATATTTTCCTCCACTACTTATGTGACTAGATTCATTGACTAGATTGTAAAATTGGACTAGGTCCAAAAGACCCGTAATACTACTGTAAATCACATTTCACTAATGAATATATAGTCTTGTTGCTCTACTGATCTATCTACCATGCCTTTGTGTACTGAGTCAACCTTCAATATTGTCAAGTCTATCAGAAGGATCCCCCAAATAGTTGAATGAGCACACCTATGATGTGTCTATATATATTTTTTAATGTTTTAGGACTATCCATGGGAATTAGAAAAAAAATTTATATGTACTAATTATTTTGTGATTTTAATTCATTCTATATAATGGGATTAGGAATAATATAAGCATGTCTTCTGTGGGTTATGGTGTGATGCTCAAAACTGAACAGTATAAATATGAATAGCATTGGACTCATAATAATGATGTGGATATGGCGTGGTGGATCATTTTTTACAGTCATTTTCATAAAAAAAATAGTTTCATTAAATCTAATCAAAATTAAGATAAAAAAAAGGGACAAATAGATACATTATGTTTCGTTAAACATTAAAATGATGCTAAAACTATTATTGAGAAACCACAAATAATACACCCCTACAATAATCATTTTTCAAAAAATTAAAAAATATTCAAAATGATAACATATAGGATGATATCTCTATTTAGAGAACATTTGGAACCATGATACCATAAAATGAAGTACAATCAATTCTAAAAATTATGATAGAATCCCAATTAATATAATACTAAAATTTCAGATCTGGTCTCATTTATAATTTCCTAATAAAAGAAACATTTACACATTTTAGTCACATTTTTTGAATTATTTTTTATTCCATGAAAAAAAATCATATACAATACCCAAAATCAAGATTCCGATAATAAAATTTGTTTTTAGAAATAATTCCTCATGTCACATGATTTTCACTATCCCTATATGTTGGAATGTATGATGAATATTCAGATTTAATTTGAAAAAACACATTGAGAACATTTTTATTAGTATTTAAATAATATAAATTCTTGTGATTAGTTCATTATAGTGAGAAAATAAATTTTATTTTCCTTGATAAGGGAAATTAATTATTTAATCACAATGAATGAACATCAATTAAAAAATATTGTAATATTCCCCTCCTTCAAATCCTTTCCAAGAATGACATCCCACTCCCTGAAAATTTAGTAATGATCACAAAAATTGAAAATCAAAAGAAAATTATATCATTTTTTATATTCATTCTAATTTATTTTTTATGAAGGTTTTTCTTGAATCATGTACCAAATCCACAAAACATAACAAACATATATATATAATTGGTAATGAAATATTGATTTTTACCCTCTTCAGAATCAACCCATTCTGTTATTTATAGAGTTAATGAAGGACATGAAATTGAGAATAATAACAAAGGAATAGAGACCTTTCCCAATAACAAAAGAGTGATAATATTATATTGCATTTTACAAAAAGAGTTACCATGAATGTAAAAATATCCCATATAAAATAAAATTAATCAATATTTATTAACTATAAATTAAATGGTATATGATAGTTAATTTCTTTTATTATAGATTACTATCATGGAATATCATTATTTTTATAGTGCAACAAAGGACAAATGTAAGGTTGGCCTCATGGTAAAATATCCAATAAAAAATCTATCGTATGGCTTAATCATATTAATGGAATAAATTATCATCATGATTTGATGATTAATAAAATATAATAATTTTTTATGAATATCAGTACTTCTCTCATTAAAATGGATAAAGAAAACAAATTAGTGAAAATGCATCAAAATCATCACATGACGGGGAATTACAAAGTTGGAAAATCGATGCTGGTAATTGAAAAACAAATTATAACAAACATGTGTTTCAATGATTCTAATTAAATAATTGAAAAAACTATCAACATTTATTATAGATAATCTCAAAAGATAAGTAAAATGGATATTTTCGAAATTTCCCAATCAGTTGTGTTTTTTTAAGAATATAATGAATTAAGACAACTCAATGTTCCATAATAGATTTCCTAAGTAGTGATGTTCTGTTAAAAATATTAATTGGTATAAAATTAAAATCTATCATGAATAGGTTCCCACAAATATGAATAACAAATTTTACTTAATATGCATTACACAATAATAATGATTTTAGTAAAGGATGCATTGGGGGAAATGTAAATAAAAATTAATTAATTCTACCTAAAAATGTGCGAATATATTTCATGAAAATTACTCCGCATTAGAAAACTCTAATAAAAAAATATCATGAAAAAAACTAAAATCATAAAAAGATTAGGAAACAATATTATAGTCTAGTATAGTGGAAAAAATATAAAATTGTAAAATGATAAAAAGAAAAACAAAAATGGGAATCAAAATGACCTAATGAGTGTTGATGTGACTCAATAATGGTGTGTTTAGTAGATTCCTATTATATGTAAATGTGTGGATGGTGTATAAGAAACATTAGTGGTCACTACTGATGTGGGGATAAGATAATGAGTATTCACTAGATATACACACTTATATGGGTGAGGACTTTCTTGAATCGGAAATAGGGTGGAACACTATGTGGCCATATTGACAGAATGAATCTTGTGTGGTGGCTTAGGAATCCTCTAATTTCCCTTCCAGAATTATTTCTTAAAATATGTTTCTATGAGGGAATATGATATATATATAGAATTGTAGCCTAATGGGAAGTCTTTTTATATGAGTGTTCAACAGTGAAACGTCGAGACCAATCCTTGGTAGAATGTGTTGAGTCCCCAACCAAATGATTTGTACTCAAATATTAAGAGAGAAATTATGAAATTCAAGTATTTGGACAAACTATTGAAAATGGTATTATTAGACATTGATATATGTCATACTCAATTCCAAAATGAAAAAATATATATCCCAAATGATGAGATTTAATTTTAAGGAATATTTTAATATTTTAGTTCAATATCATTGAATGTGGGCCAAAGATGAAAGAGGGTTATGATATTTTGGAATTTAGAAGAGGTACCCATGTTTTGGAGGTGGTTTGTGAGTGTGTTTTTTCATCCTCATCTAAAACTACATGGTCGTAATACTCATTAAAATTATCATTACATTTGTAAAAAAGAGAATTATATCTAAAACAGGGAGATCAAAAAATTTGTAAACTCATATTGAATCTATTTTGGAGGGGGTAACTCCAAAAAAACAATGTGATGTTTTAAAATAGATAAAATTAAATACCCTACATTAGGGGTATGTTGTTTGTTTTTTCCATAATCCCTATAAATATAGTGAAATATTTTTTTATATATTGATTTCATAGTTTAATGAAATAAAATATTAAATCATGACATATAACTGGATCATGGATCCCTGGGAATCCACTTTTTCAAGAAACCCATGAGTGATGGCATAATGAATAATTTCAAGAATGGCTGCTCTTTTTAGTGATTTTAGAATGGGGTTCATCATAGAGAATTGTTGGTTTGACTTAAAAATTTCCCCATATATATTGAACAATTTTCTCTCATGGTTCCTTGACTAGTATTTCATTATATTTTTATGAAACAATCCCAGGGATATTTATACCAAACCCAGTTCCTAATTTATAAAGAGTCAAGTACAAATTCTATAATCCATATCTAAATAAGACACTCCCTATTTTAGAATATTTACTATGAAAGAATACTAGAACAATAAGTAATTAAATATTATTATTAAAATTATAATAGTTTTCATGATTATATATTTCAATGATGAAAATAAATTGGGATCCATATAGATCATTAAAAAAATAGAGGAAATAAAACATTTTATTAGTCATCATGGGCTTCCATTCCAACACATCTAGTCTTAAAAAATATGTATTATCACAGAAAATGGAGTCTGTGTACTTGTGGGTTGGGATCATGGTAAGGGAAACCCATAGGTGGAATATGTTGGGTAGATTTTTAGGGTTTAGGTACAATTGAAGAGACCTTGTATCAACAAGAAAGATATGATGTTGATGTGGCCTTGTATTTTGATATAGATTTGCAGTGTTATAGGGGATATTATTTTTATGTTTTAGGTGGATTGTGTTGATAGGATGAATTATTATTGAGTTTTATATAATGTATGGGTTTTATATTAGTTATCATAGTTTGAGTATGTGAGTTTTTTAATGAGAGTAATTGGTGGCAGTGTGCTTTCCAGATTAAGGTAGTGTGGATAAATAAGATATGGTTTGTAGATTGATGGTGGAATGTAACTTGTAATAAAGAGTGGGTGATTGGTCAGGAATCCCATATAATGTGAGAGAAATTTAAAACCAAAATTATAATGAATATATATAGAATGTAATGTATTAAAACTGGGTGTAAAGGAACTATTGCAATGCAGAAACCCACTAAGAATAGTGGGTATGGCAGTTTAATGTATTACAAAAAAAATGAAAGGTTGGGGATAATTGAAAAAATACATGGAAAAGGAAAATAAGGAGAAACGTTAGTAGAGGATAAGATATCATTGGTTTACTTGAGAGTATGAATATGTCATCCATTGAGAAGAAGAAGAAACATCACGTGAAAGAATATAGTATTTTTTCTCTTGTGATGTTTTCATAGTGATTTGGCTCAGGTGTGGTGGAGAATTTCAATAAAAATATTTTCAATATATTATTATCTCATAATAGATTAAATTTGATACAAAAAATGATTTAATTATATTAATTATGTTCTAAAAAATTGATATATGATACTTAGAAGCTGATATAGAAACAACATATCATCAAGCCATGTCGAATAGATACTACAATGGTTAAACCCATCCTCCACATCTTGATGAAAAAAATTTCATGAATTTAGGTGATAAAAATTACATAATTACAAAAACAAGACACGATGAAATATTCCCAGTGAATAAACTCATCCATAAACTCACTCAAAATATCCTAAAACAGAATCTTCATCCCCAACCCACCAAGAAAACATAAATTAGAACTACCATTTGATACTAATATCAAAAATACCGTAACACATATGAGAAAACCCATCCATGTCTCCTAAGAACAAAAACAATTCTATGACAATTATAACTAGTCACGCCTACACGATCAAAGTCAAACATAAATAATACACATCATATATCATACATGTAATTTATAAATTTTCTTTTAACCACAAACCATATGCCCTTATTACATAAACATAAAATATTGGTATCTGTTTCATATCCAAATATTAGGAATCAAAATATCATCTAAATACCTATAAAATTGACCGTGAAAATAGTAAATGGCTAGAAAATGAATGATAGATAAAGAAAAAAGGACTAATGGAAGGATTAACATACCACATTCTTTTAAATGAAATGAAAAAAAGGTAATTAGTCAATGAGTGAGGGGTGAATCATCTTTAAAGGTATTAACTCTAAAATGGAAGAGAGAAACTGCTACATCATAGCCAAATGAATATCTAGAAATTTTTTTCATTTCATGAAATGACTTCCATAATTAAATAAATAATAAAAATATTACCCAATCATATTTAAAATATTTAACTTCATTTCCCTCCCAGAAATAGTATACATAGAGGTCCCTCAGGTCTACCTAACCATTTCATGAGGTGAAACCTTGTTTGACAACATGAACTACCACATTATATGCCTTTTTGGTTTAGACATACTTAGTCCACTAAAAACATTTCCACGCACACTCATGGACTCTGAATTCATTTTAAATATTTAAAATGAAAGATTTTACTAAAACATAAACATGTTCATAATTTATAATATGATTGAGGGGTTTTAATGTGTTTCTTGTTTAATTACATTTTATATAACACTATCATATTTTATATTAATTATTTTCTATGTTTAAATTTTATAGAACCAATGTTATCAAATATATGATGGAAAACATAGAAAATCAACACATATTCTATAAAACATACCGATATTTTCTGTAATTCCCTGACACTAGTTACGCAGAGTCAGTGAACTATTAAATAACATTGGAATGATCACAGGAGATCAAGTGATGAAAGGGTGATTAGTTTAGTATCCTTTTAAGTAATAGATACATACATAAGTTTTATATTACATTATGAATTAAAAAACAAAATTTTGTCCAATTTTAAAACACTCATATCCTTTTTCCTATCCAACATGTTAATACTAATATACTTCTTTACATCGTGTGAAAATGAAAACGCAATAAAGCGGTGAGCTCAGATTCTCAATAAGGATAACAATATAGTGGAAACTATCATAAATAAGAATAAAAACAAAATAAAATGTATAATAATAAATCACAAGCCTTGTAAACATTAACATCATCATAATATATAAAATATAAATCAAATAATTCAATTTTCTTATTCACATGGATATTATATTAGTCTAATAATCACATTTAATATCAATAGATAATTTCATAATGATGGAATGCATAATGGAGGGAATCATAAATACATAGTCAAAGACTCCTACCAAGACCATAATAAGGTGTTTTTATTTTCTTGTTAAAATACACTAGTTTTACACATGAGACATACTGATGCATTGAGGAGCTATAGTGGGCTCCACTCGTCACTTACTAAGTCCAATGCATTCCTTATATGAAATGGTTAAAACATAACATAAACAATCATTTTAAAAATAGAATATGAAATGTTAATAATTTAACCATAATACATGAGTGGTATAAAAATAACACATCCACTATCAAACATATCACAAAACCTTCAATACAATATGTATGTTTCTATCCTAATTAATCAACTTCAAACTAGTGTAAAATCCATCAGTGGATGTTGACATTGATGAAATAAAAAATATTTGAGATAAATATCTCTATCTATTTTGAAAACATTTAAAAGTAAAATACTTATAAAAGAAAATTTTATTTTGAAAATATTATAATAATCTTTCAATGGAAGCTTCTATGGTGTTATAATGGTGGAAAATATCCACACCCACTTTATAAGTTAAAAAATTTCTTTAAATAATTTGTTTAAAAAATCATTATGTACCTTGTTTTGAAAATGATGGGAAGATTCCTTTAAAAAAAATTATAAAATGTAAAATGATGATATAAATGACTTTAAACCATATTGTAGAAAATAGTAAAATAATATTGAAATACATTTTTAAGAAACACAGATGAGGATGATAAAAAAGTCCCAGTATATACTTACGTACAAACAACCTCATAAAATAAAGCGATTGTAAAATTTACACTTCTTTTAACTTTTCCTTGGTCAGGGGTACATTAACCTCATGTATAATAGTTAAAACATTGCTATCAAATTATAAAATAACCACATACATAAATATTATATTATATATGTTCTATTTATATTGTATTATTAATAAATTTATAGTAGTATCAGTATTTCAGGTGTTAACTGATTCCTTTTCATTTATTTGTTTTGTTACATATGTCATGTTTGTTATGGATGTGATTTAT
Organism: Viscum album; assembly: GCA_963277665.1. NCBI lineage: Eukaryota > Viridiplantae > Streptophyta > Magnoliopsida > Santalales > Viscaceae > Viscum > Viscum album. The sequence goes on along the minus strand of OY728139.1, from coordinate 883,625,499 downwards.
TATATTTATATCCAGAATGATGTAATGTTTTTATAATTATTTTTTATCTTAAAATGATTATTATTCTTGAATTGTTATAATGGGAAAATGAATCTTATCGCGTTTGTGTTGACGGTAATCCATACGTATGTACAAGTAACAATATCATTCTTTTAATGGTAAAATAATATGTAATTTTAGGTTATATCATATATAAACAATCATTAACATATTATATTTATTATTAACATCAATTATACTCATTATTATACCCATTTAAATTATGAATATTTGAATGACAAACTACACCCTGACGTGGAGACAGTAAGTCGTACGTACACACGTATGGAGATTTTGTCATTCAGCGGATACATAGAATAATTAATATATATATATATAACTTATTTATAATAACATAACAGTACATATAAGGTACAATATTTTTTTTTATGGAAACAATAATGAAAGTGGAAGCGGAAGAAGAATAGAACTTGGAATGAGGTGACGAAAGTATTACATCTTCTCTAGGCTCTTCCTTTTGATTTGATCGGAAGGGAACTGTAGGATGGATTTATGATCCAAGTAAGGCCTCTATATTGATACTAGGGTAGTTGTAAGTATATTTGATCTAAGTGTTGTCATTCCAAATGGCTTCATAGGTGTGATTTTTTGAGATGGGGAAGTGCCTTTTTATAAGAGAGGTGTGGGTCACATTTGGAAAATCTTGAAATATTATTTTATTATGCAATAATATTCAGTTTTTAATGCCTCCAAAAAGATTTATTTTAAGGATAAGGAGTGGATGGGTCTAAAAACTCTCACACAATAGGTTTCATACATATTTATCTCAACATATTAATGATATATTTTATATTTAACTCGTAGTTAAATTGTTTAACCTTTACGATGTATTCTTGTATTATTTTAATAAATGGTTAATAAACATACTATTAAAATCAAGGAGAACCCCAAGTGGATCATTATTTTCATATCAAAACTTATCAATGTGCATTGGTTTATCCTCATATTTTTAGAAATATTATATCATTTATTAATATAGTATTTGTTTTATAGAGACATTTATGTAAATTTTGACACTATTTGGTATTTTGTTTTTGTGAAAGTCATAACAAATTTACCACATATATTTTTTTAATCAACCATAACTTGACATATTAACCTAGAATATTAGTCTAATTTATCAAAAGTCGCAATTTAAATTTATTTGGATACTTATAATATATATTATTTTAATCTACCATTAATAAGGTAATTACTACATCATCATTATGTCATAAATAAATTGACTTATATAATGTATAAAAATTATAAATAAAATACAATTATGTAGGAAATATATTTATATTTATAATGAATATTTATAGTAGAATTTATCTTATGTATAACCCTATATTAAAAAGGGTTTAGTTAAAAACATTTGAATTTAACACTTTTAACTCTTCTTTTAATAAAATAATAATAAATGCCCTAATCTAATACAACTTGTTCCAATAAGATCATAATTTATTTATATGCTTGATTTTGGTCGAAATACACTTATAAAATATAATTATTCCATGTGTTAGGGTAAATATAATATCAATTTTATCTTTAATTACCCTAGTTACTTTTAAGCGTGGTAAATAAAACCCAAAAGACACTATTCACAAAAAAAATATTTTCATCTTATTGATCCATGTTTTACATAATGATGTAGACAATGTTTATAGAATTTTTTAAATAATATTCATATAATTGGTAAAAGTAAATTTTATGAATATTTATAAATGTGCCATGAAGGTGGGTAAAAGACGTTAAAAAGTTCAATTAAATTTTTATACATATAATTATATTATAAAATGAGTCCAATGAATTAAATTAAACCAATATAATAATTATGTAACTATTTTGACTTAAAATAAATTTTAATAAAATAAATAATTTTCTAAATAAAAATTTGTTTTTAAATAACAACACAATTTTTTTCACTAGTAATCCAAAATTGACAGTTTGTAGAAAAAATACAAAAAATTCACCCTAAACTAATTTTGATATTCCGAATCCCAAAATGAAGTCCACGTTGAAAAATAAAATCAATAAAATTTCAAATTGTGGGTATTAATATTCATAATGGTTAGGTTTATTGATCAGGGTGTGCTAGAATTCGATGTTGTGTATATCATAAGATATTTTATTATTCAAAGAGAAACATACCATGGAAGCTAGGGGAGTTACATCCCCCCCCCCCCATTCGATAAATTGTGTCCTCAAAATCTGAAGTTGTTCTTAAAAAATAAAAGGTTAATAATAGAAAATAACTTGTTGGAAAACCCACATCAAAAATTTAGTTAATAAAATTTTGAATTAATAAGAGGGAAAGTGAAATAAAAAAATCACCACCAAATCAGGATTTCAAATAAGAGAAAATTGGTGTAAATTTGAGACATTTAATTAGAGGAAACACATAAATATTTATTGAGATTTATTGTGGTCATAAATAACAAACAAGTGAACAATAAATATAAAAGTTAGGGCCTCAATTCCATAAATTTATGATGAATTAAAATATTATTGGTTCATCAAAACGGAATGTATTAAGACAACACATTTTTGGTTTTAAGATCCTTTACCTAAAGTTTAAGAATTAATTCCATCATAGAATAAGAAACAAAAATAAAATACTTGGCATGTATAGTTTCATCAATTAAATAATTTCAATTACAAACTCATCATTCACTCCAACAAATAATAGAACACAAAATATTCATGTAATTTTAATTGTGTAGGGTTTCAAAAAAATTAATTTATAATTATTCTATCAGATCATTTAAAAAAAATCTATTGTATACAAACCAGGACATCACGTAGGCCAGTGGTAGGTGATGCACACTTATGAACCTTTGGATGCGGGTTTAAGTATCATGGCCTTGTTCTGCGTGACGGGTTGTTTCATAACCATCATATTGTATTTTTTTATAAAAAATCCAAAAATAATATTAATAATTGTTTTAAAATTAAACCATTGTATCTAATGTCCAACATAACCCATTCCAATAATTAGAATTATCACAAATACTTTTTTTGAAACTCATATTCCAAAAATGTATATGGAAGATCAACATTACATAATGAAGATCTCTTTTTTGCACATAATAACAGGCAAGTACCTTTATCATGTATTCCCATAAAACATGGTAACATCTTGAATTACCATAAAACCTTATTTATTACATTAATTATCACTTATTCCTTATATAATAATAGATATATTTATTATATCCAAAAAATTGAATACTCTATGAATGATGGAATAAACATACCATTAATCAGTTCCAAGGTAGTCAAGACTATCTTATATAATTTATCTAAATCAACTATATCTTCTTACAAAATCACTACCTCAATATCAGGAAAATATTAAGGTTTATCTTTCCTGCAACAATGTATTTTCCCAAAATTTTAACTTCCTATTGAGTCACTTTTCATAGTACCATATAATCTCTAATCCTTAATGAAATAGTACTACAATATAATCTCTATTTATTTTGATAATTAATAAGACCAGTACATCGTTGATACAACACTCAATTGAAATAATTTTTTAATAATAATATAATTACACTAATTATTCCTCTTCATCTGTAGTAGTATCATAACTTGATTATTATCAAATATAATCTTTTGGGGAATACTCTGATGATTGAGACATTGATTCATGTATTTTCCCAACTCCTATAAGAATAATAATTTTATATTTGAATCATTTTTATTACCCTTTCAATCACGTACATGGTGTCCTTTTTCTCCAAATTTATAACAAAATCTCATTCCCTTAAAGCATTTACCAAGGGGATTCTTTCCACATTTAATGTAGGATAGAAATTCAACTTTTTCATTCTTCCGCTAATTTAAATTTCTACAGTGTCAAACAGATCTCTTCTTCTATTGATTTTCTTTAAAGTCATAAGACTTTTTGAATTATGTTTCTATCGTGATACCACATGAGATAATATCTTCATATTATCAGATGGATGGTGAAAATAATGATTGAAAAAAATTATTTTATCCAATCAACGAATCAATCAATATTACTCCTTGGGTTATATATATAATCTATAACGTACCTTGCTATCCTTGTAAAGTTAGGCTCATATTTGGGACATTCCTATCCTCCTTTTTCCATATACTCATAAATTGTCTTTCCATATCCACTCGATGGTAATGATGAAATTATTGTTTTATGAAAATATCTTTAAACATCCTCCATTTCATATTTCATACTGCTTCATCATACTTTATGTTTTTAATTGATAACCATCATTGATCTACATATCTTGTGAGGTGATAAATTGTCATGAAAACTTTTTCCATTTCGTACTCCACAAATCATGAAATATTTTCTCAAAGGAACTTATCCATTGCTCATATACAAATGGATTTGTAGTCTTATTGAATGTTGGTGGTTGTTGCATTATGAAGCGGTCTATCATTTATCCTCTACATTGCGGATAAGGGTGCAATATATTGGTAAGGTTTTTATTCATAACCTAAGTGAGTTATCCCAGTATGGTTATAAGATGTTCAACACCAGTTGTATCCCTAACACCGCAATAATTATCTTGAGTATGAGGGAAATCCCTACATGGATTACGTGCGCTAATACGATTTCCATTCCTTCCACTAGGCGACATTTCTAAAAAATGGAATACCATAGATTAGTTTATGAATCACAATACATAATTTCAGACTATTAAAATAACTAAAATAAATTGAATAGTTTATGCATATAATCTATAAACATAAAAAAAATTCATTAAAAAATTATTTACTCATACATCCTTCATAATGGTTTGTAAATAAAATTTGAATTGTTTAAAGCATATCCCATGGGAGTGTCTTAACAATGTGTACAACAAGGCATGTTTTCCTATACCAGGATACCCCTGGTCAAGCCCAAAACTTCTTGTTAGTGTTTTCACTCTTAGGTACATCTATTCCTGCACCGCCTCTACCTTCTCATATCTACATAGGGATTTATTTCTTGGAAAATATTAAAAATATCTACATTAAAAAAATTATAGGATGTTATTTTATTCTAATCCTCAAATTCGATCTTCAGATAATGTTCTCTAGTCAGAGTTCATCTAAATCTAGTTTCTAAGGGTTGTACAAAACTTCCTATAATACCAAATTTAATTCCCTAAACCTAGTTACCCAGAGTTTGTGCATTATTACATAACAATATCATTATCACAAGAGATCATGTATTGAAAGAACAATTAGTTTAGAAGCTTTGGATGTACTAGATACATATATATGTTTTACATTACATCATGAAATAAAAAACCAAAATTGTGTCCCCTTTTAACAAACTCAAATACTTTTTCCAATAACTATAGGTTAATCATAATATAATTCTTTATATCCTATAAAAAATAAAACATAATAAAGAGGAGGGCTCAGATTCTCAGTAAGGAAAATAATATAGAAAAAACTATCATAAATAAAAATAAACACTTATGGAAATGTATAAGACTAAAACAAAAGAATTTTAAACATAAAATTCAGTATAATATAACAAATAAAATTCAAATATTTCAATTTAATTATTCACATGTATATTATAATAGTCTAATAAACACATTTAATATTAATAGCTAATATCATAATGATGGAATGCATAATTCTGGACATTATAACAACACATTCAAGGCCTCATGTCACGACTACAATAAGATTTTATCAAGGACATATTCCAAGACACAAGTTTTTCCAATGAGACCTACTAATGCATCAAGGAGATATAGAAGGCTCCACCCGTCACTTAATAAATCAAATGCATTCCTCATATTAAATGTTTAAAACATAATATAAAAATTACTATTAAAACTTGCATATGAAATGTTAGCAATTTAACCATAAACCATGATTGTTATAAAAATAACACACCCATGTTATATCATATCAAAAAACCTTCAATACAATAAGGAGGATTATATCATATTAAAACAACATCAAATAAGTGTAAAATCCATCAAAGGATGTTGACATAGATGAAATGAAAACAACCTGAGGGAAATATCTCTTTCTATTTTAAAATCATTTAAAATTCACATACTTGTAAAATAAAACATATATTTTTAAATTATTCTTATATTCTTGAAAGATAATCTTATAAGGTTTTATAATAGTATAAAATATCCACACCCCCATATTAGTTTAAAAACATTATTTCCTTAATTTTTAGAAAAGGTCATAATGTTCTTTGTTTTAAAAACAACAGGAATATTCATTTCAATTTTTTTATAAAAAGTATAATAATGGTATAAATGACTTTAAACCATATTGTATGAAATATTAAAAATGTTTTAAAATAATTTTTTTATGAAACACAGATGTGGGTGATAAAGAATTCCCAGTAGATACTTACATACAAACATCCTTGGATAATTAAGAGATTGTAAAATTAAACGATACCATCTATTTTTCCTAAGAAGAGGGTAAATTAACCACCAATATAATAATTAAATAATTTTTATTAAATTATAACATAACAACATACATAAATATGATATCATATATTATCTTCTAATATTGATTTGTTAATAATGTTTCAGTAGTATCATTGTTTCGGGTGTTAACAGATTCATTTTCCATTAGATGTTTTGTTATATAAGTCATGTTTGTTATGAATTGGATGTATTTGATTAATATCTAGAATTATATAAAGTTACTAAACCTTATTATTAATAATAAAATAAAAATTATTCTTGGACGGTTACGATGGGGAAATGAATCTTATTGCATTCTTGGAGATGATAATCTGTACCTACACATGAGCGACAATGTCATTTTTTTGATAGTATAATCATAAGTAATTGAATGGTATATTATATTTATAGAATCAATAACATGTTTTTTTATTATTAACATAAATTATCCTCATTATTGTACCCATCCAAATAATGATGTGTTTAATAAAAAACTACACCACAATGTGGAGATGATAAGATGTACGTACGCATGTATGGTGACTTTGTCATTCATAGAATGGATATAATAATAAATATGGTCATACAATATTTATAATAATATAACAGTATTATAAGGTATTGGAGTTATTATTTTGTTATGGAAACAACAAACAAAGAGGAAGTGGAAGATGAAATGAAATTTGAAAGAGGTGATGAAATTATTAACACTTCTTTGTCTGCTTCCTTTTGATTTGATCAAAAGGGCTCCATATGTTGAATTTATGATCAATGTAAGGCCTGAAGGATGATTTGATGGTAGTTGGGAGGATATTTGAGCAGGGTTTTCCAATTAATATGGCTTTGGCAGTGTGATTTTGAGAGAAAGGGAAGTACCAATTTATTGGATAGGTGAGGGTCACTTTAAGAAAAAAACATGAAATATTAATTTATTATACAATCATATTTTGTTTATAATGGCTCAATAAAATATATTTCTGGGATAAGGTGGGGCTAGGTCGAAAATATCTCAATGAATAGGTTTTATACAGGTTTAGGGAGACATATTAACATTATCTTTTAGATTCGACTATTGGTTAAATCATTTTACTTTTACCATGTATTCTTGTATTATTATAACAAATAGTTAATAAACATACTATAAAAAGCAAAGAGAACTCCAATTAGTTCATTATTTATTTATATAACCTTATATAAATCATTTTTCCAAACCTTATATATTTAATAATATTATATCATTTAATAATATAGTATTTGTTTTAAAAACATACTTATAGAAAGTTTGATACTATTTGTTATTTTGTTTTTGTGAAAGTTATAACAACATTATCACTTCAAACAGAATTTATTTAATCAACCCTATAATGTCCTATTAACCTTTAAAATTAGTTTAATGCATCATAAGTTTGAATTTAGATTTATTTGGATATTTATAATATCAATTATTTTAAACTTTCACTAATAAGGTAATTAATGGATCATCATTGTGTCATAAATAAATTTAATTAGATAATGTATAAAAATAATAAATAAAACTCCTTTATGTATGAAATTATTTTATATTTCTAATTAATATTTACAATCTAATTTATCTTATGTATAACCATTTATTAAAAAGGTTTTAGTTATTAATATTTAAATTTCACACTTTTAACTCTTCTTTAAATAAATTAATAATAAATGTCCTAATCTAATCCATGTGCATTTAATAAGATAATATTTTATGACTATGGTTTATTTTAGTTGAAATACACTTAAAGTAGAATGGGGACATGTTTTATGAATTATAATATCATTTTTACCTTTAATTTCCCTATTTACTTTTAATAATGGTAAATAAAATAGAAAAAATACTATTAACAAAAAATATTTTCATCTTATATTACCACATTTTACTTTCTGATGTCAACTGTGTCAATTGGATTTTTTGATGTTAATTCACAGAAGTAGTAAAATTACATTCTATACAAATTTAAAAATGTGCCTAGAAGGTGGGTAAAAGACGTTAAAATTTTCAATAAAATATTATAAATCCAATCTTTTTATAAAATGACTCTGATAAATTTCATTGAACTTATATAGGTATTATGTATATTTTTTGACATAAAATAAATTTAAATAAAATAAATAATTAGTTAAATAAAATGTTAGTTTTAAACAATAACGATGTCTTTTTAACTATTCATCAAAATTTCAATGTTTTCAGAAAATACCAAAAATTTAGGCTAAGATAATTTTGATATTATGAATCCAAAAATGATTTCCATATTGAAAAATAAAATTTATAAAATTTCATATAGTGGGTATTACTATTCAAAATGACTAGTTTGATTGGTCGTTTTGTGATAGAACACTAAGTTGCGTACAACGCAAGCTATTGAATTGTTAACAGAGAAATGTACCATGGATGCTTGGGGTGTTACATTTTCACAATTTAATATATTTATTTAATGGAATTCAAATAGTATTATGTATGTTATACCTCCTTCCATCTTATAATATTTCTCATATATTGACTTGTCAATATTTGGTCTATAAAATATTATTATTATGTGAATTTCGACTAAAATATATTGTGTATAATAGAACTAAAAAGGCTCATGTACAATATACATGGTATGATTTATCAACAACAATATTCTATTTTTATATTCATAGAAGAAAATCATGATGTATATGGTTCACCGAATTAATACAAATTTCTATGATTCTCATGGTAAACTTTTAATGATCCATTAATGTATTTGACACCATTATTAATCTGGAACGTTATTATAGAGTAAAAAATCATTTTATGAACTTATCATCATATTCTTAATCCTGTTACGGCCATTAAATTATGATTCATGAAAAAAAATAACCCATAAGAGTTAATTCATAAATAATGTAAATAAAACTCCTATCATTATTTGTGTATTACTCTATCATAGGGACACAAATATTATAATAAATAAAATAAAATGAATGATATGTATCGATAATGTCATTCATGTGAATGGAATTTATAATCATCCCATTTTAGAATGTAAATCATATCGGATCCCTTCATTTATTCATCTTTGGAAAATAAAGAAGACTCTGCATTTAGAAAATATTTATCATATTTATTTTTTATATATGTGTTATCCTTCTATGATATATCATATTTTGTTCTTGTGAATAATTTTACCATGAAATATGATCATCTTATAACTCAAATATGTTTTGTTTAGTTCTATTTATTTTTATCTCAATCATTCCATATTCAATTATTTTTCAAAGAAACCATAATATTGGAAAATCACCTCATTACTTTAATCATAGTGCTAAGATAAAATTCTATTTTTTTCATCACATTAACATATAGAATTTTATACTATATAAATTTTTATCATTAATAATATTAGATACAACAAATCCTTTTATTTTTTTGACTGGTCATATTAAATATCCCATGAACTATTATTAAAATCTTTCACATTCCCTAACTACATAAATTCTAATTTCTAATATAATAAACTAACTTCATCACAAATCTATAGAAATTAATTATTTTGAATAATTAATTAAAATACTTGTTATATATAATTTTTATGTATCCTTATATTCATATTCCATGTATTTTTATAATTTTTACATTTACACATTTGGGAGTTTATAATGGTAAGAAATTATTTTTCATGGTGACCAATTAGATCAAATCTCTCCTAGAATTTTTTTTTATGATCATTTAACATGTTCTCCAATTCCAATATAGTAATGTTTTTATTTTCCACTGAACACATATCTTATGTATAGTATGACTCTCCGTCTAGTTTTCCCTCATAATGTGATTCTCCAAACCCATTCTCTAGGATTCGGTTCTCATTGACTAATACATCATATACATTCTTTAATAACATATCCAAATTCCTAGATATAAACATCTTTATTTAGTAAAATGATCAGTGATTTTTGAAACTGTTAAACCCAAATAATCATTTCATTTTAATAGTGGTAATGAAATTAGGAAAACATAATTTCCAAAATCCCAAGATCAATGTCTCAAATATTCAATGTTATCATTATATTCAAAACTACATAATTAAGGATATGTTTTCGATGACTCCCGTATATTATTCCACATGTACTATCCTTATAAACATGTCTTGTTTAAAATTTTTAATCATAACATGGGGAATATAAACATAATAAGGGTCAATCTCAAACTACCTTTAAGGGAAATATATAACTCAATTAATCATGTTGTCAAAATTTCAAAATTTCTATGGAAGGAATTGATAAACCACATGAAAGACTAATAAATTAAAAGAGAGTGAATTATATATCAATTAAAAATAAAATTAAATATATATATATATATGTATTAAAAAGCACATAATAATTGAAGGAACAGTTATAGTCATTATATCCTTTTATTAAGGAACAATTCCAAGACATGTTTCTTGTCTTTAATACCATAGTCAGGACATCATACTGGTAAGGCCATTCATAAAAAGTTTCTAATGTTTTAGTAATAGGGATAAAAAAATATAGGTTTTCTCTCCTAATATATATCAACACATTGGGGGATATATAATGGTGTGACTCACTCATACATTATTTAAGTCCAATGCATCCACCATAACATAAAACGAATAAAATATCCATATTGAACATTTCTAATAATATTTTTTATAAATTGTTTTTTATATTTATATAATTTTACCTAAGTTATTAAATGTGATTAAAAGATATTAACACATCCAAATAATAAATGTTGATGTTTAAAAATATCAATAATTGTCAATATTTTAATTATAATATATGGTACATAAATATCGTTCTCTGTGTCAATAGAATATCATACATTGTAGGTGAAAATATTCATACAGGGTTTATGTAAAATGTGACATTATCACCATAGAGATAACAAATTATATGTATATTATATACTATAATTATATAATAATAATCCATCCATATAATGAAAGTGTATGGTTTCAATTGAAAATATCCCAATAAGTAAGATGTATTTTTTCAATAGATTTATTTATTATTAATTGATATACATAGAAGAAATGAAAGAATAACAAAATATATAATTATAAGGTATAATTTACCAAAAATATATTAAATAATAATGATAGTTCTACCTCCCCCCACCCCATCGGAGGGAGGATCTCCTTCTTGTTCTTCACAATAGATGCACCTTTCCACCTTTGTTCCCTTCTCTAATCCAGAGTTCATGCCCTCATTTATCCATATTTCGATATTCCTGAATGATTTAGAATTGTATTGTGACTTACCCCAACTCTCTTTAGAACCTTCGGAATTAAAATCATCCTTGGATCTATTCAAGATAACATTGCTAGATTGGCTTAACCAGTGGAGCTCCTCAGTCGATGTGTTTGACTGTTTCATCTTTGATGGCTGTGATCTCCATGATTGTGTGGTCATTGGTCTTCTTGATCGATGACATCTCATGATCTAATTTGGGTCGATGGATGATCTCATTACTACATGGTCTAAATCATGTAGATGATTCTGTGGATCATTCTTCTATCTTCTTCGGTGGGATTTTGAATTATAAATGAAGAGAGATAATCCGAGAATGGTAATTTTTAAATATTTTCGTAGTCTTCTACTACCCTTCCAGAACCCTTCTATTTTGGCTATCCATGGAATTACAGTTAGTGGTTACCTATGGTTTGAAACCAAAACTGATGTTGTGTTCCATCCAATTTTCCCTCGCATCTGTGTGGAGGTTTATGTATCTAAGCCTCTGATTGATTGGGTTTGGATCACTGATGGGAAAGAGTTCTGGTGGATGAAGGCTGTGATGTTTGAGTTGTGGACAAACTTTTGATGTTCATATAATCAGTATGGTTGTGGTGCTTCAACATTCTTGAATGGATCTCTAAATTATATGTGCAAGTGTGGGAACAAAGCTATGGTTGTTTTGTGATGGAAATGTATCAGAACATTTGAGGATTTAGGAGAAGGGTTAGTCAGATGAATTACAACAGTCCCAGGTTGTGCATCCTAGGATGCCGGTCAAGGATGTTTTTTCTAGAATAAAGTGGGATTTGGGGGAGGTCATTTTTATAAGTGTCAATGGGCCTCGTGGTGATTTAGATACTTCTCATATGGTTGCTGGGGGTGCTCATGAAGCTTCAGTGATTGAGGGATCCTCAATAATGGCAAGACATTGAGGGGAAGTCGTGAGTACTATTCTTGGTAATCGGTGTGAACAAATTCAAATGCGTTAATAGTATAACTATTAACGGTTTGTGGAGAGGAATGATCTTGTATATCCAACTTGTGATGTTGTGGGAAAGGCTTAAATGAATGGTAGTCAAGAAAGGGGTGAATTCTCTCTATGTTGGGAGCGTGTTGGTTAACCTACAAATAAGAATGAAACATCTTCCGGATAATCCAATGGTGAAGGTTCCCTAGGATTGGTTTATGAGGATATCAACATCCCTCCCCATTAAAATGGTTGTGTATTTTTACATCCAAATAAGAAACTGATGGCCTCTCTGAAGTAGGATGTTGATGGAAGTGGTGCATAGGTGAAGATTCTAGCTGGGTTGCAACCACTGTCTATGAAGTGGGTGGCCTGCATTGATCTTGGTAACTGTTCTGTTGGATTGTAGAATTATTATTGTCTTTAGGATTTGATAGAGTTGTTCCATTCCCTGACAAATCTTCTGAGTGGAAATGCATTACAGATCCAGTTGTTTATGTTGTACCTTTGCAAGGGTGAGAGGATGGTCATGAGGATGTTTTTACCGCTGTTTCCAATGGTAACTGCACCCAAGAATTGGGGAATGAGAAGACATATAATGATGAGAAGGGTATTTCAATAAATAAAGATGGAAGTGTTTCTCTGGATGTTGTAGAAGGAGGAGTGCTTGTGAAGAAGAGGATTCATGCTGTTGAAGAGATTGTGGATTACTCATAGTGTCTTTCTATGCTTGACATTGACAGCCAATATCAACAGGAAAGGGGAGTGGAGGAGGGTTACCATGAAGTGTAAATCACTGGAAAATGGGGGTATTTTCTTGATAGTGACAAGGAAAATGATGGTGGCATGGTCCAGACTTCCTACAGTGATGTTGTCTAGGGTGGAAAAAACAATGTGTCTGAGAATGAGGAAGTGATGACAACCCCACCATGAAGAAGGTAGTGGAAGGATTATTCTTATTTTCCGAAGACAATGTCCACTAGGCCTTTGATTGGGAGGGAAGGCTAGGATGCACAGTCTTTTAAGGAATTTTTTTCTTTGGATAATTTTAATCTTAGAAGGAAGAACACCAAGATTCTGAAGCACCATGATAGTTCAGAGTGGGAATTGGCTACTTCAAACGAAGCAATCTATCATGGATATAGAGATGGGTCAGACTATTATGATCTGTAATTGTACATTTCACTTTATTGTACTTTCTTGTTGGACTTATCTTTTCATTAATAAATTTTCAGAGGCTTTCCTCTGACTGAGCTTCACTGGTATATTAAATATGTTTTGAGTAGTATCCTTACTAAAGTAATGAACATTAATTTACCAAATGTCCTCGTAAGTTAGGAATTAATTAAATAACTAGATACATGAATAATGGAACATTATTTGGAATAAAAATACCATTAAATAATATATATATTTGTGTGTGTGTTAACGTTATTTCCACAGTCATTGAATTCATCCTACAAAAGAAAAACAATTCAAAAAATGTATTTTATCTAAAACAATCAGAACTGGGATAACCCAAACCCTTATATATTGGGTAACATTTTTTTCAAATAAAATTTGAAAACATTCCATTGTAATTTTTCTTAAAACACCAATATTAAAATAAATTTAAATATATATAAACTCAAATATAAAGTATATATAAAAAATGAAATTTGGTAAATAAATAAAATACGTATTTAAGGAAGTTATTTTGGGTGAAAGCCCTTATATCTGGTACTCGAATTATATTGAATTAGATTATTCTAATATAGCAAAAACACATATGTATATATATATATATATATATTAGTATATTAATTCATAATAATATTTATAACAATATTAAATAAATAATTTCATAATTATACATTCTATATATTAATTCTTTATATTTTCAGTATATGTTGCTTGTAGTTTTGGTCATTTGTAGTAGTTTTATAGCAGGGGTGTCATTGTTTATTATTCATAAAAATTTCATAATTACATAGAAATTAAGGAAACATATATTGATTTTTTACAATAATTTAATGTTTTCCAAAATCCATTCATGTGTTTTTAATATTTATCCATGAATATAAAAAGGATAACAAGCGTGTTATGGTGATTCTTGATGATTAGAGTGAGTTTTCCAAAATAATGGTTTAATATTCAAATAAATTATACATATTGAATGAAAAATTTATTAATACATTTATATCATATATTTTTAGTGATTATGTTTCCATATTAATTATGATATAAATTTATTGTATTGGTCAGTTATTTTGTTAAACAAATCAAAACATGTGCATACCTTAATTTAATGATTGACAATGAGGTGGTTTTTTCATATCAATATTTTAGGAGAGTAATTATAGTGTGTATTTTATATTTGTGTGATACAACATAATTATAATTATTC
This sequence comes from Viscum album, assembly GCA_963277665.1. Classification (NCBI taxonomy): domain Eukaryota; kingdom Viridiplantae; phylum Streptophyta; class Magnoliopsida; order Santalales; family Viscaceae; genus Viscum; species Viscum album. The sequence goes on along the minus strand of OY728139.1, from coordinate 883,610,435 downwards.
ATAGTATGAATTATTTTGTACAAAATTCTTAAATAACATAATATAATATTTTCTCGTAAGCATGATTTATTGAAACGATTAAACTAATAATGATTGTTTTTTATTATATAATTAATATATTGTCGCAATTATTATAAAAGAAAATTAATGATATCATAAAAACGTATTTTTTCGTTTATTGAAATACTTAATTCAAATTTATAAGGTAGTTTATGAAAATTGAATGTGTTGCATCAATGAGGCGGTAGTCCCCACAACATAAAAAATGGTTCTGTTTTTCTTAATTGATGTGCTATATGAATAAATAATGATAATACATTTTTATAGAATTGTTAAAGTTTAAAAATAATTCTAATATCCACATATGAGTATGTATATGATCAATACTGAAGAATATAATTAAGATGAAAACTTAGTAGTTGATAATAATGACATTGGTGACATATATATTCATTACAAGTCTCTTGAATTTTACGGAATTATGTTAAAAATGTGATAATTTGGTAATATCATCATAGGATATGGTCTTAGATAATCTATAATTATTGTTTATCTCGTAAAAGTTTCAATTTTAGGTGAGCCCTGGAGTGGTTAATATGTTACACTATTATATGTGAAAGAAATGGTAATATTGGGAGTAACCCGTAGATTTTCAATATTGTGAGGTTACTATTTCAGTTTCAATGGCCCAAAATGTAAACATATCGACTGTAAAAAAAATTGAGTTAGAATAATTATAAAAATTCATTATTTAGAGAGAATTGAATTTTTTATGTATTTTTTTAAAAAAAATCCTTTTACCCAAACTTGCCTTTACTTTGGTTATTAATTTCAATAGAAATGATAAATTTCATCCTCCTAACCTAATATGATACATATAATTTAAAATTGTTCATTTATTTTATCAAAAAATTATTTAAATAGTGTGTATAGTTAGTTTCAATCAACTCGCAGTTAATTACGTAAGAACATGTTTTACGAAAATAACAATTTTAAAATTTACATATATTAGACAAATAAGTCATGTATTATGATTTCAAAAACTTTATATATTTTATATAATAAAAATATTCAATATATTGCTTCTAGAGAAATCCAAAATTTAATCTCCCTAAAAATATAATTCATTCCAAAAATAATATAAATATAGATTTTATATTAAAATGTCATTTTCATTATTTCCAAAAATGTTTTACACTATTTACTATAATTTCATAATATATTATTAAATGAATAGTTATATTCATAAAATAAGTATTCAATTAATGATAGGTTTTATAAATTTATATTTTATTATTATTTAATTGTAATTTCATAAAAATTGTAGGTTTTTTAAAACCATATTTTTCGAATAAAAATTAACATTTTATGAAATATAAAAAAAATACATACTATTTAATTTTTTATATTAGTAATTGGAAAATAAATTTCATTTTTATTAATATTAAAGATCAAAATTTATAAATTCATTTTTTTGAATAATATCATAAACCAAAATTTTAATCGGGTTATAATTGTAAAATGACATGTTCAAATATTAAAATTCATTACTCATATTTAATTCCTTTTAATATATAATTTGGTTTTAAAAATATTTAATAACAAAAATATTTTACATTAATCAAATGATACATGAAATAGGAATAAGTTTCACATATAATATAATTTTTAAGAAAACTCTTTTAAAAAAAATAATTGATCATATTTTTCATTTCACATAAACTAATTGAATTTCATTCATATTAAAAGTAGACATTATTTACATAATAAATATATTTGATATATTTTTTAGTCTTTGTATTTCATTAAAATTTAATGTCTATATTTTAATGGTCATGTGTAAAAATTTATGTTTTATCTAAATATATCGCGATTTAATTTAAGATCATGTTGCTTGAGGAAAATGATATCGAACACTTTGACTGATTTACATATATTCATATATATAATTTCAAGGTGGTTACATTCTAGCACGTGTAAATTAATTCAATCCTCACAATTTGAATCATAATATTAGATTGGATTCAATATAGAACTCATAGTTAATGATATTTTATTATATGAGCATAGGTTTATTTAGGAAGTGAAATTATATTTATGTATATAAAAAATTATTATAGTTTTCTAAAAAAGAGAGATAACCCATTCGTAGTATAATGTAGAATTATAAATATAGATGTATATTTATTTCAATACATAATGACATCCCAAAATCTATAAAACTAATTTATATGATAATCATACCACTGTGGGTTTTTTATTAATCAATATCATGTAGTTGTTGTGAGATTACAAGATTTTGAATACTATAAAATATAGAGTGAAAACTCACTATCTAGGATTTTTTAAAGGTTGGGGCCAAAGCCTCATTTTTATTAATAAAGAAAAGAAAATACCTCTTTTAACTGGGTAGAGGGAGACCCATTACATAGCCCGAAGGCCCAGGGGGCATGTTTTTGGTGACTATAAACTTTTATATCCCTTGGATTATGATGTTGATCCACATAATTTGTAACAATCGTGGAATTAAATGAATTATTTTTTATAGATTCTATATTCCCCGTAAACATGTAATCCCGATAATTATCATCACATGATATATCATGAGAGTTAATCTTTTGAATATTAGGTTTTTTAGGTCTTATACTGTGTTAGTACGTTTAATAAAATTTCATGATATTTTTATGGAAAAATTACATTGTTTTTAACTCTATATAAAATTCTTATCAGTTGTTTGTTGATGTATTCTCCACATTTTCCCTCACATACATGATTAATAATGGTTTCATTATTTGAAAAAAATAGAAAAGATTAAATTATTTACCATCATTATAACTGATTCATCAAAAATATAATTAGTAAAACTAATACTCACGATGTATCAAATTTCAAAACCATCATTTTAGACTACAATTTTTAGAACTCAGCATCTCTCAAACTCAGTTCAACCTATATACATATCAATTTGATATATATCTTTCATAATTAAATGTAATTTTTATGTATCAAAATATAAAAAAATGTTATATAATTATCCTAAAATATTAAGAATAAATTATCATCCCTAATATTAACAAGTATTATATAACATACATCTTCAAAATCAAATTTCACATTAGTATCTAAACATATTTTTAATTATAAACTTAACAGTTATCAATTATTCAACCATGTGATCAACAATAGTTGTCTACAAAAATATAATTTCATTATATATTCAATTTTAGTTTTTATTAAAATAATTTAATATATTTTTTATACCATTACATAATGACTAAAGTGTAATAGTTTTTATATGCTTCATGTCATCCGCAATAACATTTATAATATACTAATATTCCATCATTAGTTTTCACTTAACTAATAAATATAGCTTAGAGTAACCAGAATTTATTTCTCTTATGATATCATCCTTACTACCGTAGTTAATACTATGAAACATTCCTTTAATATAATAATAGGTATATAATATGATTCATCAGAATTTATTTTTTCTTACTTATTCGGTTATAAGAAATATTGGTTTTTAGATATATAGCATTCATACCTTCTTCTTTGTGATACAATTTCAATGACCCATTAACATAAAAATTATTTGGGAAATATCCAATATATTTTTATAAAAAATATATCTTAGTAATTAATCACTTATATCACTATTGTTTTTATAATTTGATAATTTTGGATTAACCTATTACCCAACTTTTTTCAATCATTTGTCCACCAATTTAATTTTTTATTAAGATATATAACCTAATTAGATAAAATCATTATTAAATCCTTTATAATGGATCATAAAGAGGGTGTTATTAACTAATTAATATCCCCTAAAATTGTGTGGCTGACATTGTTGATTAAGTAAATTATAAACTAACCATATTCATAATGGATACCCCTAAGTTCCTATATTATATAACTATAAAAATACTAGTGCCTAGACAAGGATGTATGGAAAGTAAAAAACTACATAATAGATACTTTACATAACTTGTATAATTCTTTCAATATATATACTTATTTATAGGGTTCTAACAAAACTTTATTATAAGAACTGTTAAATAACATGTGATTATTTTTCCTTAACATTAAATCATATTCTACTCCCAATGGGTATATATAATTTTAAAATAGATTCCAAACATATAATATCAACCCTTAAATTGTCCTATGTAAACACCATAACATCCAATTTTATCTAAAACATTAATCTAATACCTACTATGAAACCATATACACTCTCTCCTAGATTTAGTGCTCATATACTCAAACATCACATACGTGCTTTGATACCAAATAGAAAATCAATAATATAACAATAAATTTTATTAAAAATAGTTATTATTAATATATATTAAAAATAAAGAGGATAATTCTAGGTATATATATTTACATGAATATGAAAAAATAAAAACTAACAAATACCAAGTTTCTAACAAATTTACAACGTTCTCATTATACACACAAATACTAATGTCACGAAAATTATTCAACAAATCCCATAAATTTCTTGTCACACACTATAAATATAAACATATCATGTGAACTGATTTTCTTCATAATAATTATAATTCAAAAATAATAGTGGTTGAGATCTATTGTATAATAACGGAAACATATTACAGAATCAGTCCTGACATTAACATGTCATAACTATTATGGAATGAAAAGGAAATCAATATGAATCCATATTCGAAATAAAATTGGAGAATTAAATATATATAATAATAATTAAAAACATGTTTATTTAAAATAATAAACTAATACTAATTAATTGGAGGATATTAGATATAAAAACCTACAGTTAAGGCCTTTTAACAATACAACAAACTAATCATCAATACCGCACTAAATAATTGATGTGTGATGGGTTTTTTCCATGAATCAATCCTATTATGATAGGTGGAATACATTGAAACTGATTTTTTTGTCTCTTTATACGTTTTGATGCATTAAGGTGTTATAAAATTTCAGTCCCCACCCATCACTTAATTAAATCTAATATATTCACCATAAAGTCAAATAATCAAAAAAATAAATATATGGACTTTAAAATAATAATCCATATTTATATTAAAATTTATGAAATTAGAAAACATTTCCCTTTGTAAATAAAATGGAATATATAATCATAAAGAATCCTAAAAAATAAGGTCTATGGTCAAATAATTCAATAATCATCCACACTGGAATAACAATATATGGTATACCAACATTTTTCCCATGTCAATGGAATATATTAACTTCATTGTAAATATCATCCAATATGAGAAGTATAAAATTTAATGTTCTCACATTATTGAATAATGGGTATATGATTAAGTTAGTATTATAATAAAATTATCATCATTGATATAGAGAAAGAATGTGGATAGATTCAAAAAGAATTATAATATTAAGTCAGAACAAAATTTCAAAGGAATCACATGGAAACAATTTATATCCAAAGAAAATAATGATAAAATACTACACAATATAATAAATTATTATAATGTATCAAAAAATATATTAAATAAGTTTGTAAAATTTTCATTACTCAATGAATGAAAATTTTGGTACAAAAAAAGAAACAATACAATGGAAACAACACAATAAAAAGACACATGAATAAGGGATCATTATTTTTCTAGTAAATATTATTAAATACATGGATTATGATAAAAATATATCTTTTGGATGTGAATATACCATATAAGGTAAACAAAATTCAAATTATGTATTCATTCTCAATGAATCGTAATTGAGACTTAGAAAACCCTACCAACATTAGCAACACGTTATTTATATCCGTTGAAGTAGTTGTACTGTAATTGACCATGAAAACCCTTAATTAAAATAGGAATCATTATAAGGTATCTAAAATGGTCCCTAAAAGCATCACATAAATTTAGTTAGGTGAATATATACAAAACATGTCTAAGTGAATGGTAATTAAGAGAAAATACTTACTTAATCTTCCATAAATTCCTGAATTTACATTTACCACCTTTATCACAAACATTGATATATTAATTAATAAATTATGAATCTTAATCATTTCCCTATTGATTTATAATTTCTATATGTATTCATTCTCCAAATTAATTCTTCTAATTTTCCACATCAATGATTACATTTTTTGATCTTTTGAACTAGTTTTATAATACCATCATATGTATTCAATATTCAACCATTATTTAACATTATTTGATCATTAATGTAAATCATAGTTATGTTTTATAATAATTTTATATGTTCAAAGAATATTTTAGTGTTTATCATTCATGGTTAAATTTATAACAAACATTTTTTAGAGATTTATGAAGATCGAATGGTGTTTTCGTAATTAATGAATTAAATTTTGATATAACATCTCCACAAAAAAACAATATTTTCACATTTCTATAATATTTTATCAAGGATTATGATTCCATATTCATTAAAAATATAATGTCATTTTATTTTTAACTAGGTGGAAAAATAAAAAAAAACATGAACATTAAATGATTTAATGAATGATAATGAGGTTGTTTTGTTGTTATATCATTATACAAATAACACAATGTTATTATTTACTATTTATTATTGTGATAATTTAGAATCAGAAGTATTTAGTGGAATAATTAATTAATATAAATTTTCCTTGATTTTAATTAAATATTATATTTTTTATCATGCTTATTTAAATCAATTAAAATAACGATGACTTTTTGGGAATCGATCTTTCCCATTACATCACTCCTGGTGGGCATAAGGCCAGACCTCTACAAAATACAATAGTGTATGACATGGTATCCTAAAATTGAAGTGAAAAGATATATTTTCAACAAAAAAAAGTTTTACTAAACTCACTAAATCTTTTATAAATTAATTCTAATAGTTCCGAACTCATGATCTCCAAACCCGGCCACCACATGATGTCTATACACTCATGTATCCCTATGGTTATCTAAAATCATTTTCCATTTATCTACCATCTACACAAGACATGACATTTTAAAGAAAATACCATGTATGGATGAGTATATACGTACCTAGTGGGACACCCAAAATATGATTATGGAGATATATGAGACTCAATATAACCAATCATCTCAACCCAATGAAGTAATTTAATTCATAAATAGAGAAAAATACGATAAACATAGAGATATTCTCAATAGTAATCTCGAATGAGAGAGAAGTGGGATCCCATTATCCATAGATGATCTATGAATAATGACTCTTCTTACAACTCTAGATGGGGAATATCTTTGATGCATTAAATCTCGTGTATCTATCGACATAAATATGGGGAGGACCCACACCTATTCGCTATGCCACATTGTTAATGTGGTAAAATCATCAATAGAAGACATGCTTCCATGTTTGTCAGGGGCATATCACTCTGTATGTTTGGGACCCAGGACCTTCTGCATTAGTGGGATTCCACGTCCTAAGTATTTGAACCACACCATAATGTATCAAAGGATACAACTTAGTAGGTAGAGGACCAATTCTCTATTGGGACATAGGGATTCACTCACGAATTAGAGCACTTATTCCCTAGTGTTTCAGGGTGTTCATCTCATTAGTTAAATGTCCAACACCAAAGTGCTTTTGTGGTGGTGGGGGGTGTCCACTCAGTTTAATGAGAACCCAATACGTAGTGAATCAGGGGGTGCACTAAGTATTTAGAGGAACCAATCCATATTGTGTAATGGTGGTTCCACTCAAGTAAGTGCATGTAGTATAGGGTACCTACACCATGGTACAATGGGGGGGAGGTTGTTGACCCTAGTCTCTCTCTAATGATCCATCATGATCAATTCAATTGCAAATCATACAGTAAAGAAGAATAAAAATCACAAAATATCCTATCTTATCATAAAGTCCACTACAAATTCTACAATCGTTTGTTATATGGAAAAAACAGGATAGGCTACTCACATACAAAATATGAGTCATCAAAAAATCTTGAATAGTGCATGAGGCTCATTGTCAGTCTATCAGGATAAAAAATAAATCCATATAGATATCACAAAAAACGTTCCAAAATGTCCAAATGGGTAATTCTATTTCAATCCTCGTGATAAAACACTCTTGAAATTCTATTTACCTTCCAAAATCAGAAAATTTATGAAAACAAAAATTATCATAATATGTAAATGTGTACGTCCTTTCAGGTCCCCATCTACAGTTTTCAAAAAGCTACCAAATATGGTTTTTGAATCATCGATATCAATGATAAAGTTATGATTCAATATATGTCTAATCAATCTGAATCCATATGAATGAATTATTTATGAAATAGAACACAATGACCCAAAATAATAATAATAATAATAATTTATATCGTTATTATTATCAAAATAATAAGGTAATACAATGCCCAACCACAAATATCAATCAAATAGTGCACGTCACTCCACCTCTCATACTCAATAATTAATATTTATTAATAATTTTTATTATATATATGATAAACCATACGCATAAAGTCACACAAGCAAGGTTTCTCGTACCCTATTTCTCGTACTGGGATGGGACACATGTAGGGATATCTCCCATACTATATAATGTTGGATCTAAAAATACTCCAATAAAAATAACAAAATAAGGTATTATTTATATAATTTTCATTTATGGGAGTGAACTAAAAATGAATTCCCAATTCACCACAAAAATAATCAATCCATGATCACAATACGGGCATCCCCCACCACATGACCCTTTACATCACATTTTTTAAGAACCGATTTTATTACATTGTGCATTATCACCACATGTGAACTAGGAAAACATGGATAAAAAATGTGATACCAAATGACCAATAGTCATATGATATTCTCATATCAACTCGATTAGATCCTCAATATTGAACACGCACCCTCTGTACCGATCTGATACTATTGAAAATCACAATTCCTACAATTATTTAAAAAAACTATATGAATCTAGAGGTTTGATCATGATCGAAACTGCACCATAAATGTTTAACTACAAACATATGGACCAATGGTGATGAATGAGAATAATTGTTCGGAGAATCAAAAATAAAATAGAGGTGGTAGTCATTAATGATCAATGAAATCAAGAACAATGATCCGTACATACAGAATTTTGGGATAGAAATTGAATTAAAAAATAAATAATTGATTTATATAAATAAATTTACTTAAAAGAATCATAAAAATGTGGATAATAACATATCAAATGAATATATTTAATCCATTCTCAATATTTTAATATATGGAAAATATATATAAATGATGATCCCTATATTAAAAATGGATCAATAATTGGTCAAGAATAAATGATCAAGTGAAGTTGAATACCAACAGAATCTACTTACACTCAGTCAACATTGATCCAATCATCATTGGATGTCATATTCTGATTCCCCATCAAAGAATTTTCTTAACATTTTATGAGATATATCTAGGGATAAGTTGATAACGAATTAGAAATATTCAGAAGAGGTTATTTATAGAGGATTTCTAATTATTTCATTTAAAATAAATTAATATATATAAATATTTATTATTATTAAACTCACCCCCAATGATTACCATAATTGTTTTCCCAGTGTAGACCAACATAGGTCGAGCCTAGAGTAAACCCCAAGTTTTGGATTCAACAATGGTCTGGATTTTCAAATATGACACTTCATTCAAAAGTTTTTGATGTTTTAAAAAAACGATGGGTGTATGATGTTAATATATTAATTATTTTTGAAATATCAATTTTGAGATCATTAGGCCTCAGGATCTCGTGTCATCTTAGCGACTGTCTTGGAAAATATTTTTAGGAATATTCCAAAGTCATACATTGAAAAACCATAGTAACTATTGTTTGTTGATGATATAATTAAAATGTTCAATAAATTTTCATAACAAAACAATAATTTTATCCCAAAAATCATTTTTATCAATAAAAAACATATATCCATCCTGATATGGTTGTGATGGAAAATGAATCATGTTATTTCATGGAGGTGGTAGTCTTCAAAGCTCATGAACAACATATTTAATATTCAAAATGGATGGGGTGTATGAATAAATAATGATAATAAAAATAATATAGTAACATTAAAATATATAAATGATAATATTCTCATTATAATGGTGTTTCTAGTAATGAATTATAAGAATATAAATAATTAGAAGTATAAATAGTTGATAATAATCACGTCAAGACATGTATTTTTCATCGAAGTATTCATGATTTTGATGGGAATATGATAATATGATTGACAATGAGATTAATATCTAGTTACATGGTTGTTATGAGAATAAATGTAACTTTATCAAGGATATAGTTTCATGGGAGGTGAGTCCTGAAGTTGTTATATTTTTACCCTTTTATAAGATAGTGAAAGGGGAGTTTTGGGAGTTTCCATTACAATTCAATAATGTATGGTTACTATTAGAGTTTTCAAAAGCCACAAATTGGAAAAAAGGAGAGAGTATATGGATTTAGGGGTTTAAACTCACCAAAAATATTATTTATATGAAAAATGTTTTTTAATTTATGGCTTTTCATTTGAATGTTTTTAATTTTACCAAAACATACTTTACCATGGTAATAAATCTATAACCATATTAATTAATTTTAGTGAAAAATATATGATAGATAATTTTAAATAATTTGATACTTCTAATTTCAAATACTGAAATCAATTTATCAAATAAAATTTATATGGGTTTGAAAATTAAATTTCTCACTGAACATACATCATTATGTGGAAACAGTATATAGAGAAATAACTTTTTTTCACTTTAAATAAATATATATGGTAATATTATCTTGGATATTGGTTTTAATGAAAAATGTGTATTTTCTAATAAAATTGATAAATTATTTTTGGATTCAAGGGCCTAAAAATCCAAATCAACCTTGGAAACACAAAGTTAAATGAAACTAAAAATAATATAATAAAATAAAATTTTATTAATTTAAAAAACAACTTCATGGGTATTATTAGATAAAACAATATTCTAGAATGGTTAATTTTATTCCAAAAATTAATATTTTTTTATCAATAATGGTTTTATAATTTTTTATTTAATCTTAAAAAAATGGTAAATTCATAAAAAACATATTTTTATACTAGAAATAACACTTTTCAAAGAAAAATTACTAATTATGTATTGATATGATTAATTGAAGAATTAATTCCATTTATATTATTTTTTATTTCTAATATTTATAAATAATATTTTCTAATAACTAATAAAATAATTTTGAATGTAAAATTACATTTTCAAATAGTAAATATTATTATTCTTAATTTATTTTATTTACACCTATTTTGGTGATAATAAATTATTAACATCATACATAATTTGTTATTAATTATATTTTTCCTGATATATAACTCCACACAGTATATAATACATTTTTTTTGAAAATTGATTTTCATAAAAATATATCATCTAATAAGTGATTTAGTGAAACCAAATTGAATTTCATTCATATTAAATGTTTCATTTATTTTAAATTTACATATGATTCATAAATAAAATAAAACTATGAAATCATGTTATTTTAAAATCTTGGTTTGAATAGTCAAATTTGAACATTTAAATTTTATCTAAATTTATTATTATTTTTGTTTATGTTCATGTTTTGTGTGGAGAAATTTTTCAAAAAAACTAACTCATTAAAAGGTAATAAAGTATTATATTTTTTGGAAGTTACACCAAAAAATTCTAGTTTAATTGTAATATAGAAGGTTTCGCTGACACATAATTCTTGAAGGGTTGAAGCCTCCCCAGTTCCATTAATAACATTAAAAATATATTTCCTTTTATAAATTTATTAATATCTAGAACTACGAAGCTATTTTTTAACCTTCTTAAAACCAAAAATAATGTATGCTTTTTGTAAACCATAATTTTTCATTACATGAATTAGTATTACCTTCACATTGGACTTATTTAGTCATATTTAACTTCATCATCTTATATAGCTTTTTCATTATGGTTGGTGCTTCTGAAGCATATATTTTTTTTCATCGCATATTTTTATATATACTTTTTTTCACAATATCCTTCATCCAAGAAATTTAACTAAATTTTTAAATATTTTTCTTTTCAATGATGGGATATTTCATCTAATTTTTTCAATCTGTTTTCTTCATTGAAATATTTTCAACATCTTGAATAATTTTTTGAAAACTAAATCTAAATTTATGATATCCTTTCTTCGTACTCAATAATTTATATTAAATATGGACAATATCTTTATATTTTTATTTGTAGTTAACGTCATTATTGATATTTGAGATATAATCATCTTAATTGACATTTCAAGGAACATCATTTTTCGGTTTCAACCCCTATTCTTCTTGTACATGTATATATCCATTATTGTTGATAATTTGATCATATTTTTCAACATCCTCATTTTTTATATATATGAAAATATTAAAATATAATTTCATCCCCCTCAACATAACCACGATCTAATATTTTTAATCATCTTCAAATATAATCACTATTATCATCACTAGTGTTATTTATAATATTCCACTTATCAATGAATAGTTATGTCCCAATCAGACACATGTTGTGCTCGAGCCACAAGTACCTGAAGCCTAACTCCATAGGCCAGAGGGTGGTGACAAGCAGTGAAGGAATATCTAACTCGGGGAGGCCTTTTCTAAATAGCATGTACACATACACACAGCCGACTCAGTACAAAAGTGCAGAGGGAAAGAAAAAAGATGCATCCCAACTATATAATAAACCATGAATGCTTTAACCTCTATAAAAATAAGATTAAAACATTATAATCTAATATAAAAGGGTGGAATTTTTATTTCGAACAAATAATATGTCCCAACCTAACAAAACTGGAAAATAAAATAGATAAAATAGAGCCCCGATCTAGAATCGCAGGCTATGACCACCATACATGTTCCAAAACCCGAGTATCTCTAAGCCCATCTAATGTCACAGTCAAAAAAATCCATAACCTACAAAAGACATGCCACCTTTTGGAAAATACCATGTAGAGATGAGTATATAAATACATATTACAAATCCAATATAGTTATGGCGGAGAAGTAAGAGAGAAAAGTGGAAGAGAAATTCATTAGGTACACAAGGTATAGTGAAAGAGTATATCTCAACCTGTTAAATAGTTAAATTATGATCATTTATGCATAAGAGACTAAACATGGTGAGTAGATGAACTATCTGTCAATCCTTTTATACATTTATTAAGAGAGTAAACTATTATATCCATTAGAACATAGACCCAAAAAGTACATGTAAGACCCTGTGCATCCTAAACTATCCTAGAAGGAGAGTAACCTAACCCATGGAGTATATATAAAATAATAATATATATATTAATGTGTGTGTGTGTTCTTAGTCAAAGAATCCCAAACAAGGGAGCAATGGGATCTTCATCTCACATATCATTCCTAGAAGAAGAGTATCAAATAGTTCTGAAATTCAAAAAATGGTTCTCAGCATCCCATACATCTACCCTAAACACACAATTCTAAGAAACAGATTCAACAGACCTTGATATTATCTTCTCTGGGAGGCACTAACTCACCCACAAAATTTTAGTTTGTGTTACATAAATGTGTATCAGTGGGAAAACAATTCCTCTTCCTTGTGAGTCCAATGCTACGTCAAACCACATATTGTCACTATGTTGCATCAAAGAGTCAAAAACACTAGATAAATGTTATATGCACAGGTACAACATGAAGGTTCCACTATGGTAATCTATAGAGGACCCATTCCAAGACTAGCTAAAGGGATACACTTTGATACTCGATTATTGAAGCCCAATCGAGCTAGAGTGTTTGACACAGATTCATCAGGGATACATTCTCTGATACAGAATGTGGTTTCCACTTGAAAGGTTGAGTATTCATTCTAATCCTTGACAGTTTGATCCACTCTAGAGACTAAATATGTCCCACTATCATCCCGACTAGAGGTTTACACTCTAGAAGGAATCAAGGACCCATACCCAACCCAACTGGTGGGATCCACTCAAAAATAATTATATGGTGATTCTGTGGGATAACTTTTATCTTCAATGTGGCCTCAGAAGGTTCTATTATGAAAATATTTCACATCGTATCGTAAAATCGAACACTAAGGAAACCACTGTGTCCAACCTGGAAAAATATCATGATAGAATACAGAAGGTAAAAACTATGAGTTCAAATAAATTTGATATGGGGAATTGAAGATTCCTAAGAAGGATTCAAGGGCTACATGAAATGTGAGGGGGGCCACATAGAATATGTCCCCACATCACAGCTTGACTATGTCCTTTAACATAACACAAATTAATCCCATGTTGTAATGCACAATCTATAGGTGGACTATATAATATTTATTTTATAACTAGGATGAGGGTCATGTTATGCTCATTATTTTTGTGTAATGGACACCAATTCTGTATACATTGATACACATCACAAAAATGTACATGGGGTACCACCCGTCTGATCTTCCTGGGTCATGTACAAGGAACACAGTGTCTATCTAGCCCTATGAATCATCACATAACATCATCACATGGAAATGTGGTACACAAACCATTGGTTATAGATAAATTTTCCCATCCTAATGGGTTCCCAAAACCCTTGTTACGCCACCGATGGGGATACATGTCATGTGTTCTTCACTGAACATGGTGTGAAGTCATCATTTTTGTAGAAACCCCTATCTCTATATCCATTCTACAAGCCTCAAATCATTCAAAAATACTATATATTGTGCCAAAATTCCTTCAAAAATATTTATATCATGTTGTATATCATTCTATCCTGCCTTCAATTATAATAAATCCACTCTAGTTCATCAGGATTGTATTACTGCACATTTGTCTAGACATTATGCCTTTGTTAACCATGATCAAGACGTTTAACCAACATATCAATAATACATACCTCGACATGATCCTAAATCTATAATTTTTCAACTAACCATTCACATTCATTGATCAAAAATGTATTTTTGGGCCAAATGGGTATGGTTCTAACTGTAAAAGTCGATCCGGACTATGAGGATCTAATCAACTAATAATGAAAAGAATTTAGTGAGAAAAGAACCAAAAATCATGTTTTAAACATCATTGGACAAGAGTTCGTGGATAAAGATCATGAAATAGAATACCAGGGTTAAAACATGGATTTATAAAATTAAAATCTTAAACATAGCCTCATGGAGTGGCCACAATTGGGAAAAATTGATGAATGAATAATGATATAATCAATAATTTAATTATAATGCTAGAAAACCACATATAAGTTGTACTACATTGAT
This sequence comes from Viscum album, assembly GCA_963277665.1. Taxonomy (NCBI): domain Eukaryota; kingdom Viridiplantae; phylum Streptophyta; class Magnoliopsida; order Santalales; family Viscaceae; genus Viscum; species Viscum album. The sequence goes on along the minus strand of OY728139.1, from coordinate 883,595,175 downwards.
TTTGGATTAGTCACTAGTGAGGAATTCATTTGGAAAAAATAAAAAGGAAGATGATGCATTCATTGAGTCTGATATGATCTTATTTAAGAGTTCATCATTGTCAAAGATGATCTTCCAGATGTAAGAGGAATGAGCTCTCACATGCGAGTATAGAAATTATGAGCCCACCTTGTCAAATAATTCCATGGAATTACTTTTATAATGTTATCTATTGATCTGAAAATAAATATATACGTAAATAAATAATTCAATCACTCATTAAATTCCCCCCATCGAGTGAGGGGTCCAAACATCCCATGCTGACTCGTTTTATACTGTTCCAAGTGTATACACCATGTTCTGAACCTAAATGTGGTCATGGATTTTTTATGCGTTAATCCTTTTAAGAGATATACTATTTTATTTTTTAATATGTGCATGTACACTATAAAATATATCATATATTTTTATAATATTAATTATGGGGACACTGGGGCTTGAAATCACATTTTTCATTAGTTCTTAGATATGGAAATATATATACATAAATATTTTTATTTCTAAAAAGTTAATAACTTGGTCCCTACCTCATTACCTCCATCAATATTTTCTTCCTTGAAAATAAAAACTAAAAAAACACATGATACTGAGGACACACATAGCTCTCCAGCTACCAGGAACACTCATACATGATTATGTTCTACCCAAAAAGATGACAAAAGGAATAGTACATCCATACTAGGTCCTCTAATGATGATCCTCAATCACTATTATGTGCTCCAAAAATATGTCTCTATACTTGATGTCAAGATCTCCATAGTCAAACAAATTGCATGGTTTCAAGAACTTATCTCTTCATATAAGACATCTAGATGTTTTTGTGCACCCTCTCTAGCTATGGTGGTAGGGTAATACCGTAAGAAACCTCTCCAACCATCTAAATTACCTCAAATATTCCAATGATCTTTTGTGATAGCGTTACTCCCCACCAGAACCTCAAAAAAATTTATCATGGAGAGACTTTCATGAAAAAATGGTCTCAATTCTCAGACAATAAGGGCATAAGATGATGAACTTTGTAGGATTTAATTCATATATAGGTTTTCTTCATCTGATCATGGATGAATTGGACTATCAACATTTTCTCCTACACCATCACTTGGCCCACAAGATATGTATCACGTATCTCTATCTGAAAAATTATGAACAAAAGGTTCTACCATATATGACATAAGAATTTTTCATACCAATGATAGAGTATTAGCCATTTGTATAGACAAAATACACCAAGGAATGTTGATCCTCCTTTATTTGGATGAATTCTAACATGAAAGCCGACAATATATCTTCTTTATCTTGGATTGTGTGTTCAATATTCCTATTATTATAAGGGATAATTGTTACACTCCTTTAAAATTCGGTCCTAAATTCCTCTTATAGTAATATCCACAATCGTTACATTAACCATGCAACATGATCGTAAAAAACTCTCCATGGGAACCCAATGAATCAGAATGATCTCTCAAACATACAGCTGGTCCAAACACTCCCCCAATATCTTCTCTCTAACAATGAGGTAGTTTACCGAAATCTACATAAATTCAACTATCACCTAGATAGAATCATGAAGCTTCTATGTGTGTGGATGTCCCATGATTAAGTTCATCGATATGGAATCCCACTTCTACTTTGTGATCACTGGAGTCTACAACAATCTTGTCAGAGCATAGTGCTCAACTGTTACCTTATGATAGGTGAGACACTGAGAAACGAATATATGTATGTTTTATCTCATCTCAGGCCTTGAGAATAGGTAATGATGTTCTCATTATATCCTCCACACACTGGTATTTACACTTATGGGAGAATTGTTTTACTCTCACACCACCACCTCCCATAATTTGACTGAAAGCGTTGTTTGTCACTGTTACAAGATGACTTAGTTCACACATTCAGTATATCAATATTTTGAGAATCCTATGGAAAAAATATCAATTAAGACAACACATACAATGGTTTTGATCTTGGAATATCTCACATTCTCAAGAAGCGTAAGAGTCAACACCATAGACTGATGAATAGTTTTTCACTACTAATTCATCTGGGTCATGTGCAGGGAATCATTATACCCTGAAGCTTCAGAAACTACAAAATCATGGTATTTATTAATAAGGAAACATGATACCTTATTTACCATCCTTGGATTATATATTATCAAAATTTCATAGTCCAACAAGAACTCCAATTGTCATCATTTTATTAGGATTTGGTCTCACTAAGTGAAGACATACATGAGACTATAGTGGTCTCAGTAAACCCAAATGTTCCCCCGAAAAGGTAGCGTCATTACAACCTCTGGGAAAAGACTACCAATGCTAACACCATGTCATGGGATTCATAATTCATCTCATGGGGTATCAACACTTACATTTCTTATGAGATAACCATCTATATCTACAATAGTACATTGTAGATCCCAAATCCTAAGGAATCGCTATACACTGCAAAGACAACACCATCCTCTTGTAGTCTCAACACTAGATCATTTATCACCCTCAGCTGAAACTCCTAAAAGGCCCTATGGACCAGCTCATAATATGTAAGTTGCTTCCTTTTTTTGGATCAGGGCTATAAAAGGGGTATTGATTCTGGATAAATCATCCAAAAAACTCTCACAGTATCCCACCAAGACATAGATGTTCTACACATCTAATATATTCTAAAGTGTATCCCAATAATGTAATGTTTGATCATTATTGGTTTTATGGATAAACCATGAGTAATAATGTAATTCCCATGAATTTTATCATCACTAATCAAGAACAATCACATTGAATTATTTTTTTAAAGATGTTGTTCTTGATGAAATCCAAGAACCATCCTCAAGTGCCCCATATTATACTCCTCTATTATAAAGTAGATGAGTATTTCATTGATGAGTACAACAAAAAACTGTTCCATGTATGGCTTGAAAACAAGGTTCATCAAATAAAGAAACAAGGTGGGGGAATTCTTAAAAAAAAGGGAATCAATAAGATGAAATTGTGTACATATAAAAATTAGAATTCAATAATTGGAATATCAGCATCAAAACCCCTCAACTTATGGTAGTGTGACATGAGGCCAATCTTCACGAATTGTCGCATGCCTCAAAACTAGTCAATGTGGTTTTCAATAATTAAAAATCAGTACTTGTTCTATATCATTGTCTGGTTTAGGTTATGATAATCCCCACAAAGATGCAAGTTCTAATCCACATTCTTCATGAACAACACAAAAGCATTCCATGGGGATACATTGTGAATAATGAATCCTTTCAATAATAGGTCCTCCAAATACAACCGTATATCTTAGAAGTTAGTAGGTTCCATATGATATGGTTAAATAGTTATCAGGGTTGTCCCATAATGCAATTTGATGAAAAAATGAATCTCCCACCCCAAGTGTTTTCCAAGAATGTATTTGGGGAAGACATACATATAATCGTAAAAAACTGAAGGATACCAAATTCTTAAAGGGATATATGCACTGGGTACTATACGTACGAACCTATGGGTGATGAGATAAAGCATCATTCTCATTAAATCCACTTTTCTTGCAATGAGATCTCCCTCACTATAAAAGGAAAATCTCATCCCATCAGCTTAAGGGCATCTGACTTGTTTGCAGTGATAGTCAATATGGTATTAGACAATGAAATAACAATCCATGTGAAATCTGATTCAAAAGGGATTCATAATGGTGAAAAAAGATCTTATTTTAACCACTATCCACCATGTGATAGCTCTCCCTGCTAGTAGATGGAAGATACATATGAAATTTTCCCTATAAACCGTAAAGATAATGTTATTATGATGGGTCCTCAAATGGTATCTCCTTCTCTGCAAGCAGGGTTCAATAGAAAAAAGAATTATTTGAACCTTTGTAAACTAGTAAATAGAAAAGTTTAAAATAGACTCAAATTTAACCTATGGTCATATAGTTCATTGTGTGGTTATTGACATATAATGAATTTGTTCTATGTTGCCCCGAACTCTTGCTCCCTGAGCTAGATTTGGGCCTCTTGATTGTGGTAGAGGAAGGATCTCATAATGTAATCCTCCAACTACATCTCCTACAACTCCTCTTCCATATTTTCCTCCCTAGGGACCATCATTTCCATGCCCGTTAGATCCTTGACCAATAAACTCCCTATAATGTGGTTTTCCATCAGCTATCTTCCAAGACTACTCTACATGCCTGGTTGAGATGTAATGTTTTATGTGACCTCGCCCTTTAGAATTAATTTAATTCTCCTCTTCGGGCTTCCCTGGAACACCAAACTACGTTTAACGATGTACTAGAGTCTAATCATGGATGTACCTCTTACGCCCATATATTGGTGACTAGCATCTACGAGCTATCGCAGATGACCCAGATCTGTAATTCCCACTAACAACTCCTCATGTGTTTGACCCTCTGATATAAATATCTTTATCACTAGTTCCCTCTCTATAACACCAACATATGTGGTGATACAATAGGGTACTACATTGGCTCGAATGTCTATACAGAGAACCTTCTCCAATTTCTATGCATAGAAGTACCATATCAGATCATGTCATTTGTGTAATGAGTATAGTTTCTAAACATAATTGTGTACTCATCTACTTTCACACATCTTGTATTCTGCTCTATAAGCTTATGAATTAGGACGGACCAAATATAGGAGTGGTGGTACCCCTCATAAAAAACGTTATTAGATGTCTCTGGAAAGTTTTCAATCATTGTAAAGCTATGTAACAAGGACCCAAAAATTCCCAAATACTACATGGAAAGGGACATATTTAGTTTATGTAACTTGATCCATCGAGTTACAAACAAGACAAAAGATACCAACTTCTGACTCTAGCAAATCCTCTACTACATAAGGATCTAGATCGTTTTGGAACATCAACCATCTATAATGATTAAACCTATGGTGCATGAAAATCATGAAAACATTCTCATCCTACACTGTTGGGATTTTCTACTTCTCAATAGGTGGAGCTTCTTATACCTACCCACCTAGACAAAGGGGATTTCATGATGGATCAGGAAATTAGGCCTCATTGCTCATATGGTCATTTCACAATCTGGATCTAGTATTCTAGTTGTCTAAAATGGTGTAGTCATCTTGAAATTTATCACGGAATATTTTTATTTGATGTGAATATATATATTAACAATAATATGGAGATGTCTTGAGAAGGAATCTCAAAGACTCAATTGTATATGATGAATGAACTACTAATCCTTATGAAAAATGGCTTGTAATGTTGAGTTGAAAAGAAGATATTCAAGGTCGTGGTTAATGGATATGTCAATAATTCCACCATTACATGACTCCATGTCTTGTGATCCACACTCGAGACACTTTTACATTATTTCCCTCATCCCACCCAATCCTCTTAAGGGGTTAAATCCATACACTATCCCTTGGAATAAAGATACTCTAATACCAATAAATCACAACATGATATAACCATGGATCAAGTTGCAGCTTCCCCAAGACCACCTCTATAGGTTTGGTGGTGGCGAAAAGTAGGGAAGGAATATCTTATACAGAGAGGCCTTCACATAAGAACTTGTACACATTAAAATAACTAACTCAATGAGTCAGTAAAGATGGAAAGGATAAATGTTGTTTCTTTACTATAAAATAAACCAAGAAAGAATGAACCTCTAGACAATACATGTGTACAATAGTGAAAACATAAATAAAAAATATAAAAATACACACCCTACCATAAATGTATCACAACTTGAAAAAATTAGAACAGAAATAATCGAAAGAGAGCCCCACTCATGAATCCCATGATACAAACAATGTACACGCTCCAAGAACAAAATATCCTTATGTTAATCTGTTGTTAAAATAATCCTATTTTTTTACACAATACATGAAATGTGTGGGAAATCCCATGTACGGGAGAGTATATAAATACATAGTAGAACGTCCCAACAGATGACCATGATAATAAGGGAAATAAGATGAAGATAAATATATTAGATACACATGTTACAATGAAATATTAAAACTCCAACCAACAAAGTGTGAATGTAATATCCTGCAAGAACATGTGGATAAACCCAATGTGTATATGAACTACCCATTAGGACTTCTCCACCTATTGAATTAGAGTCAACTCATCCAACCGTGAGAAGATAGATAGGGAATTCACATGTCATACCGCACATGTCTTCAACTCACCTGGAAGGAGAGTAACCAAACCCAATGAATGGTTATAGGAGAAGGTTATATATATATATATACCTAGTAAATAAATCCAAATGTGAGAGTTTGGGGATCTCAATTTCATAGATCAACCCTATAATAAGTGTAAAAAATAGTTAAAAATTCAATCTATAATTTCCAACATCCAACAAATCTTCGATATATATAAAATTGTAAGGAAAATATTCACCACACATTAATATTATCCTTTTGGGCTAGCACTAACCCACTGGCACAATTTTAAGTCATGTTCAAAAAATAAAACACAGAGCCGAATGTGTTCCTCTTCATTACAAGTCGAAATATATGTCAAATCATGGCTCATAACATTTACACAATGTTAATGAAAAAAAAATTATAGGTAGAGGACCCATTACCCATAAAAATATTATGGTTACACTTTGGTAGTCGATGGAGGACCATAGCGCATCACAATAGGAGGGTTTCACTTTAATAGTCGAGAACCCTATCCCATCATAGTTAGAGTCTTCCACTCTGATTCATCCTGAAATCATGCCAAGATACCGCCTAAGGGTTCCAAAAAGAAATTCATGGAATCATTCCATAACTAGTAAGAGGGTTACACTATAATAGTCATCGAGGACCCATACTCAACCCAGCTTGAGGGTTCCACATGGGAGTCTTCAGGGGACTCATTCCCATCACAAATTGAAAATTCCACCATAAAAGCCACTAAGGACCCATATCCAGTGAATATGTATAGTTCCACTTTAGATTATGCATCTAGTGATCCGGCCTAATCACTTATGTGATTGATGTCCCTTAAGAAGAAATTTCTACCGAAACATTTCACATCGTATCTAAAAATCCACAACTAATGAAACTATTGTATTATATGTGTAATAACACTTCGTATTGCCTACTTACAGTATAAAATACATATTAAAATGATAGAGATATGGGATATTGATATTTTCTAAAAAGGAACTAAGGGGTACAAATCATGTCAGTGTCCCACATGGCATGTTGCACCACCTCACAGATTTGTTGTATCATTAGTTAGCACACAGTTTCATCCAATATTGTAGTAGACATTGTGTAGGTGGAATACATTTTTTTTCCTTGCCAATCAATAATAGGAAAGTGTACTACTCACTAGGTACTGGTACCAAGCCCCTGGTCTGACTATATAGGTGCAAGGTGTGCCAATACCCATGGGGAACCACCTGTGTGATATTCATGTGTCATGTAATTAGAACATGGAATGTTCCTGGCTGTGTGACCTATCAAATGTATTACAAAAATGGGAATGTTGTACACTACATTTTCGTGTCGTACAAACCATACCATGCTTTTGGGTTCCCAAAACTGAGGCACCACCACTAAGGGGGCTACACACCATGTGTTCTTTATTGAACATAGTGTGTTGTCATGATTTTTTCAAAAACCACATATCTCAATATTTGGTGTTCCCAACTCATATCTGGCCCCACCACCATAGATACCTCCATGATTACTTATAAAATATTCAGATCAAGATATATATCAAGATCACCATCCTTCAACATCCCTAAAACAAATCCAATTCATTTGGAGGCTTTTTCTGCATGTTCTACATTCCACCATTCCTCAATTCGTCAACATCATAATTTTTAACCATGAGAACGATCATCCATGCATCTCCACATTCCCATATGTATGTATGATCCATGAAAATATTCATGTTAGTTGATATTCCATTGATTCAGGGGTCCAATGAGGCTCAGTATCACCCGAAAAAGTAAATTTGGGATATCATTGATCCATCCATCAAAGAATCCAACGAAATATGGGATAAAAGAACCAAAAAAACTGATGTTTAAATATTAATTTACATATTTTCATGGACAAATATCAAGTACATGTATATTAGGGTTAAAATTTTGATTAGGTGAATTTAAATTCCTTATATAGGATTATAAAAAGGCCATAATAGGTTATATATTGATTAATGTATAATGATCTACTCAATCATTTAATTTTATGTTCGGAAAACCATATATAATGAGTCTTACCTCAGATTTTGATCAAGCACAAGTAACGAACGCATCCATAAAATATTTAAAGCAATATGATGGGTTTGATGGGTATGATATAATCTAACTATAGGGGTTTTCATCGTTAGAGATGAGCTTCCTGATGATGGATGAAGGAGCACTCACTGGAAATTCTAGAAATTATGCACTAACCGATGAAAATTACTCCATGTTTTTACTCTTATAATCAAATATATTATGCTGAAAATAACTAAATAATTAAATAGTTAATATATTAATTAATTAAACACACAACCAATGATAGAGGGATCCAAACATCACACATTGACTCATTTTGTGTTTTACATAATGTGCACTCTACATTACAGTCCCAATAGTGGTCTTATATTTTTTACCTGATCAAACATTTAATATTTATCATCATTTCATTACGAAGCTGTGTGTGTGAAATATAAAATATACATAATGTTTTTCTAAATGTAATTATCAGTATATTGGGCCTTGTAATGTCATTATGTTTTAATTCCTCACACTATAAATCTATAATATATATAAATACATCAATTTCTTATATGGAAAAATTAGTTCTCTAAATTCATACTGTAAACTTCATCACAATTTGTCTCGACATCATATTAACCTTCACTGTTTTAACTTGATTAAAATTTAGATAATAAGATATTTTACCAAATTAATATAATATATTACACTTTCCTTTATAAGATGTCGCTGACTAATCAGAATTATTCTTCAAGGGTCTTATTAGACTTTCATGTTTTTTATCATTTGATTATTACTTTTTAAATGTTGGAAAATTTATTTCATAGTGTATAATCACTGAAATAATTGATGGATTTTAATAAAGTAACAATTATAAAATTTATTATGACCCTCTCACCTTTATAGGTAAAATCTACATTAGTTCATCAATCATTTCATTTACATATTCTTCTATTTATGAAAATTATTCTTCTAAATCATCATGTTTTATGTTTTCTCCTTGTATGGGGATTAAAATGTATTTTAGTTTTAAACCATACATTTCTTCATGATATCATTTCACTTCCTCATCTCACTGTGTATGAGAAGAAAATAAAGATCATCCAGAATTAGTGTATCATGTTCTCTATGTTCAGGTATTGAGCTTTTGTTACCACATATGACTGGAATGATACACAAACTCCTCACAAATAAAAATGAATCTTCCAACATATCTGTAAAGACTCTAATAGTGTTAACTATTTCATTATTTACATTTAAAAAATATTTTTAAAATTATACATCCTTTAATATGATATTATGGTAAATCAAATACTATATTTTGACATTTTCACATTTTGATGAGGTGTTTTATTTAAAAATATTTTCATGTATTTCATTTAAGCCTATAAAAGTATTTATCTCTTTTTCTTCATGGAGAATCTTTCTTATATAACGAATAGAGTATATAATTTCAATAATGTACATATTTAGAGACACAATTTTCTCTTATAAGACATTTAAATATTTCTATATATATTAACAGATCAAGGAGATGAGATGGTGTGAAATACCCTGGACCAGTGTTCCATGAATTAATTTGATTCTAATACTAAATATATTTTATATTAAGTGAGTATTATGAATCAAAGAAAATTGGATAACTCTTAAATAGTTGGTCGTATCATAAATCAATGTTGTGTTTTGGGTCTAAAATGTGGTTTTTACACTAGGAACGACATTAAACTAGTTGGTGTGGGACATTAAAAACCCTCGCTAATTGTTGATAAATATTTTTTTATTAATTAATAAATTTAATTTAATTTCTTAATTCATTTGACATAATGATATTTTTAAAAATATATCATTATGGAAAATTTTCTAGGTTTGGATAATAATTCTGATATCACCAGGGAAGAACTCTTTCACCTTCCACTAGTAGATCAACATTGACAATAAAAATCTATCAAATTAGAATATATTAGACACAAGTAATGTTACAACATCCATAGAATCATTGGATCATGTATTCTTAACTATGGATTGATCCAAAAATGTGGTCGGAATCATTATATGTGGTTTTCAACCCATATAAATAAATTATTTAGTAGATCATTACTATTTATTCGATTTAGTCCATGTTATGGAAATCAATAGGGCCTATGAACCAGATTTAAATTTGTATAATCAATTTTATAACCATGATATTCCAATTCTTGATCATTTTCCAAGAAATCATGGCTACAGATGTTTCAACCATGGGTTTTGGTACTTTTATACAACGTTTCATAATATAATTTTCATGTCGGATCCCCGTGGTGTCGAATTGATTTTTTTGGGTGGTACCAAGCCCAATCAGACCCACATATCCATTGGAGATTCACAAAACATGTTAGATTTGATGATACAATCATGTATATGGAACCATGGTGATGAAAGGATGATAAATCATGTGTTTGATCATCATGATATTGAATAATGGAGGATCGGTGGCCTACTAAATGAGTATTAAAACTCCCCTCGTGAATCATAGTTTATTTATAGTGATCAATGGATGGAGATCATGATCCTCTGCCAGACCCAAAGAATTTGGATGAAATCAAGATCAAATCTAAAGTAGATTATCTTGATTTGGGGTGTGAAGATCATATCTATAGAATTAATGTTTCTGAAAAATCTAGACTACACGCCTTGTTCAATAAATAACACATGACATGTAGCACCATCAGTAGAGACCCTATGATATTTCAAACCCCTTAGAATGGAATAACATGTACATTACCAATGAGTTGTGTACCGGCTTTCTGTGTAATTAATCCATTTGACTAGTCACATGGCTAGGAACATTACATGTGCCATGTAAAAAATGGTAAGATCACACATGTGATACTCCATGTGGATCAGCACACAATATACTAAAGTATAAGGAAACATGTTCTGATATATGGACACGGTGAGAAAAACATGGACCTATTCTTGTTTTTCTAGGAAATACCATATATTCCACCTACATAGTGTGTAATGCTACAAGGTATGATGTTTTCTGTCTTCTAGGGACATGACCAAGTTGTTATGTGGGGATACACACTGTGTGGTCCCCCTCACATGTGGGCTCCCCCTCTACTCCTTTTCAGGAACCCTCTAGGTCCCATTTCACTCTTGTTTGAACTCAAATTTTGTCCCATGAGTAGCTTATACTGGGTATTTTTTCATGTAGAATCTGATTGTTCCCAAGGATTTAGATTTTCATATATAATGTAAAATATTCTAGTACTCACACCTTATGAGGAGATCCTGATTACTTCATTGATCAAACATGATCACCATATTCTTATTCATGGGTGAACCATCCATCTGGGAAAGGCATTGGTACTCGATGGATTCTAGAGATGAAACCTACAACTGTGCTAGGAATGGGTCCTCTAAAGGGTCTCAAGTGGAACCCAATATCTGGGATGTGCATGGGTCCTTGACAACTACTAGAGTAGAACCCTCTAGTTGGAATGGGAATGGGTGTTCAAATTTCTGAGTGGAACCCTCATGCAGTATCATGGAAAGGTCCATTAATGAATAATATTGTAACCCTCTAGACATGATGGGAATGGATCATCATCCATTATAGTGGAACCCTACATCTTGGTTGGGTTTGGGTCCTCCATCAACTACCCGAACAAAAGCCTCTTATTGAACCATGGAATTGTTCCTATAACTAGACTTTGTGTCCCCTCAAATATCTGTAACTATAATGATATGTGGTTTCACATATATTTGGACTCATGTGGTATGTGAACACATTACCCACCAAGACATGTTTTTTTGATGTGATGTAAAATAATTTAGATTTCATAGTGCCACCAAAAGTGGATAATATTAAGGTGTGGGGAATGGGATCCTTAGACTTGTGTATTGTGGAAATATGCATGGGATATTGGGAATAATTGTTGGTCTTTTGAAAATATTTTCTACCTTTCATCTTGGGTTAAGCTATAAGATGAAGACCCCCATTCTCAATAATTATGGATTTTTGGCTGGACATATATTATATATATATATATATATATATCCTTCTTCTATAGGCATTCCTTGGATTTTGTTACTCTTCATCCTGGAGTGGAAAAACTTTGTGGGGTATTCAATGTTCCTTCGGTTTATATATTATCATGGTAAGATGAGTCTAATCTTTTCACTGAGGGTGGTGAAGGATTGACGAGTAGTTCATATACTAACCGTGATTATCCACATGTTCTTGTACAAGATTACATTTAATATTTGTTGGGTTGAGTTATACTCTGTCACTTACCTTGTGTATCTACTATATTTATATTCCTCATGAATATCTTACTGCCACCTCAAAATTCAGGGAATTCTACTACATATTTATTAACACACCCATGCAAGGGATATTCCATAACATTTAATGTCTTATGCATGCGACATACATGATTACTATAAAAACCAAGAAGATTAGATTTATTGGGTTCTTGGACCATAAATGCTGGTTATATCTTTGTATTCATGAAAGGGAAACTCTTTTAGTTATTATCTATTATTGTTTTTTCATGTTGAGAAATATTTTTGGTTGGTCATATATTTTTTCCCTTTTCTTTTAGTTTACACTACAATACTATTATACTATATATTGGTTCATACATTCTTGGTTTATTTTATAATAGTGAAGCATATTTTATTCAGTCTACAGGCACGTTTTTCATTTATTCGATTTTGTGTGTCTGTATGGGTTCATTAGAAAGGGCCTTCCTGTGTTAGATAGACCTACAATGGTTATTTCCACCCCCGTAATATGGAGGTGATATTGGGGTAGTTATGGATTGAGCTTTCAATTGGGTGAGGTCAATTTAAATTGGTATCATAGAAATTGTATTCCATAAGATGTTATTCAGACCTGACCCCTTAGGAAGACAATTTGGGTTTAGGGAAATAATATCAAAGTTTCCTCTGTGTACTTTCAGGCTAGTGAGTCTAATAATGGTGTGGACGCTGATGTATCCATTCACTGTGTCCTTGAATACCTCCTTGTTCACTCGGCATATTAATTTATGTATTATAGTAATTAATGGTACACGCATCATATAGGATTGTGTCTTTGACTTTGTTTATTGAATAAGATGTCCATTATTGTTGATATATATAAATATTCACATTTAGAAATTATATTCCTTTGTTACCTTCAAGATTCATATTTGATGGTATCCATCACGGATACAATCTTTTGTTTAGGAAGAAGAACCTACGAGTGACGAGTCCTCTATTTATGGTCCATCCCATGATCCCCATCCTACAGGTTGGTAGGTATCAGCTATATTGCGCTGACCCCAGTTACCCAGAGTCGATGAATTATTACATAACATTGGCATGATACAAAAAATCATGTCTTAGTAGAAAAATCATTTTATTATCCTTGATGTACTAGAAACATTCATAATATTTATATTACATCATGAAAAAAGTAAAGATCATTGTGTTCCCTTTTTGAACACACTCATATCTTTTGTCCTATCCCTGCAGGTTATTTATAATATATATCTTCACATCCTGGAAAAAAACATAATAAAGGGGGGAGATCAGATGCTCAATGAGGATAACATTATAATAGAAACAATCATAAATAGGTATAAACATTTAAGGAAATGTATATGGAAAAGATAAATCAAATAGTTATATTTTCATATTCACATGGATATTATACTAGTTTAACAATCACATGTAATATCTATAGCCAATATCATAATGATGGAATGCATAATGTTGCACGTCATAACCACATAGTCAAGGCCTCGTGCAAAGACTAAAAATAAGATTTTGTCAAGTCCTTATGCCAAGACACTAGTTTGTCTAATGAGACCAATTAATGCATCGAGCATCTATATCAGGCTCCACCAGTCACATAATAAGTTCAATGCATTATTCGTGTGAGAGGTTTGAAACATAACATAAACATTTATATTAGAACTAGAATACGAAGAGTAAAATCATTAACCGTTAACCATGGATGGTAAAAAAATAAAAAAAATAGTCAAACATATCTCAAAAACATTAATAAAATACGGAATATTTCATCATAATAAATTATCTTCAAAAAAAGTGTGAAATCCTTCAAAAGATATTGGCATAAATGAAATAAAAAAATTGAGAGAAATATTTTTTTCTATTTGAAATCATTTAATAGTCACATAATTATAAAAGAAAACATTTATTTTTAAAATATTCTTATAAACATTTAAGGGAAACATTGATGGTTTTATAAAGGTAGAAAATATCTTCACCCCCCGTATAAGTTAAAAAACATTCTAACCGTAATTTTTTGAAAAGGTCATATAGTTCCTTGTTTGGAAAACGACGAAACGATTACAGTCAAATAATTTTATTAAAAGTAAAAAAGGGTATAAATTACATTAACTCATACTATAGTAGTGATTAAAAATGTTTTGAAATACATTTTTAAGAAACATGCATGTGGATAATAAAGAGGTCCATATAGATACTCATGTATAAACAACCTTGGATAATAAAGAGATTGTAAAATTAAACTTTACCATGTAATTTTCCTTTTTCAAGGGTACATTAACCTATTTTATAATAGTTAAATTATTTTAGTTAAATTATACAATAACTACATACAAAAATATGATATCATATATGATCTTCTAATATTACTTTGCTAATAATATTTCAGTAGTATCATTTTTTTGGGTTTTAACTGATTCATTTTACTTTATATATTTTATTACGTAAGTCATGTTTGTTATTGATAGGAGGTATTTGGTTGATATAGATAATGATATTAAGTTCTTATACATTATTTTTAATCATAAAATGAAAATTATTCATTAATTGTTGTTATGGGGAAATGAATCTTATCACGTTCGTGGAGATGGTAATCTGTACGTACGCACGAGCGACAATACCATTCTATTGACAGAGAAATGGAATGTAATTTTATGGTATATCATATATAATGAACCATTAAAATTTTATTTTTATTATTAAAATAATTTATACTCATTAATATACCCATCCAAATAATAATGTGTTGTATAACAAACTACACCACGATGTGGAGAAGGTAAGTAGTCATACACATGTATGGTTACATTGACATTCATTGGATAGATATAATAATGAATATGGTTTTAAGATATTTTTAAAAACACCATAGTATTTATAAGTTACTAGAGTTATTATATGTGTATGTAAACAAAAAAGAAATAAGAATTGAAAGAATAAAAGAACATTAAAAGATGTGAGGAAATTATTACCTCTTCTTCGGGTACTTCCTTTTGATTTGATCAAAAGGGCTCTGTAGGTCATCTTTATGTCCTATGTAAGGAATATAGGTTAAAATGAGAGTAGTTGGAATGAATTTTGAGTAGGGTTTGGCTAATACAAATTGCTTTAGAGGTTTGAAATTAAGAGAAGTGGAAGTAACCTTTTATAAGATAGGTGAAGGTCACTTTAGGAAAATCTTGAAATATTAATTTATTTTACAACAATATTTGGTTTATAATGGTTATAATTAGATTTATTTTGAGGAAAATGTGGGGATGCTTCGAAAGCAACTCACCCAATAGGTTTTAGATAGGTTTAGGTCACCATATTATCTTTATCGTTTAGTTTTAACTCTTAGATAAATAGTTTAACTTTTAACAAGTATTCTTGTATTATTATAAAAAATAGTTAATAAACATACTATAAAAATCAATGAGAACCCCATGTGGTTCAATATTGACATATCTAACCTTATCATTGTAATTTGGATGAAACATATATTTTTATAAATATTATTTCAATTAATAATATAGTATTTTATTCAAAAATTCATTAATGTCAATTTTGACACTATTTGGTACTTTTGTTTTTTTAACTCATAAAAACATTATCAAATAAAAAAATTATTTAATCAATCATAAAATTTAATATTAACCTTAAAAATTAGTGTATGGCATCAAAATATTCATAATATTTTTATTTTAATATTTATAATGTTAATTATTTGATTCTTTTATTAATATGGAAAATACTATATCACTATTGTGTCATAAATCAATATATTTATTTTATGTATAAAAATTATAAATAAAATTTCATGATATAGAAAATATTTTTATCTTTTTAATTACTATTTATAGTCGACGTGTTAAATTATATAACCCCATATAATATTTTTTTACTAAAAGATAAATGTTTATGTAATTTTTGTCTTTACTTAACATTAATTAATATAAAATGCCATTATCACACCGAAGTGGCTCCATAGGGTCCCAAAATCGACCCAAGGATGCCTATGGTCAGATATGTATCTTCCAAGAGGGTTAGTACATGTGTTGAGGAAATTCATTATTATTATAATATTATTTTTTACGCTTATTACCACATTTACCCTTGAACCGTGGTAAATAAAATATTTACAGAAGTAACTATACGTATTGTGTAAAAAAATCATACTAACAAATCTTTGACCTATTGAATCCAAATATGGAATAAAGTTTTCCATATTCTCAACACAAGAGATTCAAAAATTAATTATAAATTCATTTCTTTTTTCAAAACCAATAAGCGTGTTTTTAAGAAGTAAAAACTATCAAATGATTGACTTATGTTTATGTAAAACTTAAATTATAAACGAAATAAAATGACCTAAATTATATTAAATGATATAACAATAATTGAATGATAATTTAAAACCAATCAAATTTATAATTTAATACAATGAATTATTTCAATTAAGAAAGATGTTCTCTATTAATATTTAGTATTTTCACTATTTATCCAAAAATGAATGTGATCAGAAAAGTACCAAAAATTAATCTAAAGATAATTTTGATATAATGAATCCAAAAATGAAGTTCAATTTGAAAAAAAAAATTTAAAAATATTCTAAAATGGGTTATTACTATTCATAACTTCTTTTAAAATAGAAATATCTATAAGTTGTTGTGAGCTTAAACTTGATGTTGCGTACAACACACACTATTTTATTATTCAAAGAGAAACGTACCATGGATGATTTGTGTGTTAAATTCCTCCCTCATTCAATAAATTTTTTCCTCACAATTTGAAATATGTTTTTTGAAAATATATGGTTATAAAAATAGAAAATACTTTTCCTGGAAAACCGAAATCGGAAATTGTGTTAATAAAATTTAGACTTAATAAGAAGGAAATGGAAATGAAAAAGTTAGAACCAAATTAATATTACGAATAGGAGAAAATATGTGGAAATTATATGTGGAGTAAAAATGTTAATATTTTTTGGAAGAGATTAAGGACATAAATCATAAACAAGTGAATGGAAACATGAGGGCCTCAATGCCATATATATGTGATAATTGAAAATATCGTCAATTCAACAATACATAAGGTATTTTGATAAAACATTTTCGGTTTTAATATCCTTTACCAAATTTTTAAAAATAAACTTCTTCATTGAATAAGAAAAAAAATACTTTACAAGTATATTGACAACCTTTACATTATTTCTACCACAAACTCATAATTCACTCTAAAAAATAACAGAACTCAAAAATATTCTATTTCTCCTAATCTTATAAGGCTAAAAATATAAAAAAAACATTTAAATGAAGAAAACAATTTTTTAATAAATAGTGACTTCTTGAAGGCTAGTGGTTGGTGATAAAGACTTGTCACACTTTGGTTGTGGGTTCGATTCCTACAACTTTGTCCGACGCGACAGGTTATCGCCGGACCTGCAGGTTGTCCTTTTTCTAAATCTACAGTATTATAATATTCCATAAATAATTTTAAGATATTTTTAACATTAAAAAGTACTATCTAGAGTTCTAGTTAATCCATTTTAACATTTATAGTTGTTCAAAATACTTCTGTCCAAACTCTCTCTAAAAGGTCTCTAAATTCCAAAATCAATTGTAACATTAGATTCCCCAAACAATGTAAGGTTTCTCTTATTGTCACACACTAAAAATATGATTACCTTAATAATATTAAATCCTAAATGAAAAAAATTACTATAGTAAAATACTTATATATATCACATTCTTCTTATAACCAGAAAATAATTATTCAATCCAAAAACACAAATACATTAATTATTCGACTTCAACTTTAGTAACAACATAAGCTTGGCCTTTCTCCCATGGACTTTTATGCAGTAAGTTTACATGTCTCTTTGGACATTAATTTGCATAATGCCCCATTTATATACAATTTTAGCATTCAACATTAGAAACCACATTGTTTTTCATGCAATCATGAGCATGCTGACCTTTTTCTCCACATAGGTAGCAAACCCCAATTCCTTTTAGGCAAGTACCAGGGTGTTTCCTTCCATAATTATCACATAAGAAAAATAATTCTTTCCCATTTTCCCATTTTCTATATCTTTCTCCACAATTCTTTTCTCCTCATGATTTACTTTAATGTCATAAGACTTAGAGAATTCCTTTTCTATCTTGATAACACATGAAACTATATTTTCATACAATGAAAATGATTGTGATACTAATGCTCGATGGAGAAAATGTTTTATCCCATCAAATAATCGATCAATATTACTGCTTGGGTAATGTATATAATCTAATTCATTCTTTTCCTTACCTTGTAATGTTAGCCTCATACTTTACAACTTTCTTATTCTCCTTTTTTCCTCAAGCTCGTAAATTTTCATTCCATATCTGATTGATGGACACAAGGAAAGTAATTTTCTAAAAAAAGTTATTTAAACTCCATCCATTCTATATTTTATATTTCTTCATTCTCCATTGTGTTTAAAATTAATGTACACAATTAATATGAATCACGCGTGAGGTGGTAAACTGCCATGACAACGTTTTTCCATTCGCTACTTTACAAAGCATAAAATATTTCTCTAAGGAACTTATCCATTTCCCAAATTGATCTGGATTTGTAGTCCCACTAAATATTGGTAGTTGTTGCCTCATGAATCAGTCTATCATTGATCTTCCATGTTGTGGATCAAGGTGTTTTATACGGGTACAGTTATTATTCATAACATGAGTGAGTTATCCAAGTATGGTTATAAGTTTTTCCACACCAGTTGCATCACCAGTTCCACTATAATTATCTTGAGTAGGAGGGAAATCCCTACATGGTTTATGTGCATTGATATAGTTTCCATTCCTTCTACTAGTCACCATTTCTAAAAAATGGAACACACTATATTAGTTTATTAATCACAATACATAATTCCAAACATGTAAAACACTTAACATAAATTGAACAGTTTGTGGATATAATCCAAAATAATAAAAATGTTTTCTTTGAGAATGTATTTACTCATGAATCCTTCATAATGGTCTATAATGAAGATGTGAATTATCCTGAGCATATACCCCGGGGGTGTCATAACATTGATTGTCGCAAGGCACGTTGTAGTGTACGAGGATACCCTGAGTCATGCCCAAAACTCCTTGTCGGTGTTTTCACTCCTCGGTACATCTTTTTCTGAGCTTCCTCTACCTACTTGTATCCATACAGGGATGTATTTCTAGGAAAATACCAAAAATTTCTATATTACCAAACTTCTAATAGGTTCTTCTATACTAATCATCAATGTTTATCTTAGTGTAATGTTATCTAATTAGAGTTTTTTTAAAATCTAGTTTCCAAGGTTTTTATTGAACTTCCTCTGATAAAAACATTAACGACCTGACCCCAGTAACCCAATGTCAGTGCACTATTACATAACATTGGCATGATACGAGGAACCATGTCCCGAAAGACCAATCAGTAAAGTATCATTGGAAGTACTAAATACATACATAAGTTTTACATTACATCATTTAATAATGCAAACAACATTTTTTACCCATTTTTAACACACTCATATCCTTTGGACTATCCCTACAGGTTATTCATAATATACATCTTCGCATCTTGGGAAAAATAAATTATAAGAAGGGGGTTGAGCTCATATGCTTAGTAAGGATAAAAATATAGCAAAAACTATTATAAATAAGAATAAACATGTTTTTCAATGTATGAGACTAAAACACAAGACTTTTAAAAATAAACATCAACATAATATAGAAAAGATTAATCAAATAATTCAATTTACTTATTCACATGGATATTCTACTAGTCAAATATTCACATGTAATATCAATATCAAATTTCATAATAATGGAATTCATAATGCCAGACATCATAACCACATAGTCCAGACCTCGTGCGAAGACTACAAAAAATATTTTTTCAAGTACCTATTCCAAGAAACAAGTTTGTCTCATGAGACATACCAATGCATCGAGGAGATATAGTGAGCTCCACCGATCACTTACTATGCCAATGCATTCCTCGTATAAAAACGTTGAAACATAACATAAACATTCGTATTAAAACTAGAAAATTAAATGACAGTACTTTAACCATAAACCATGAATGGTAAAAAAATAACACATCCCTAATAAAACATATCAAAGAAGCTTCAATTCAATAAGGAATATTGAATCATAATAAATAAACTTCAAAAAAGTGTAAAATCTATCAAAGGATGTTGACATAGATGGAATTTAAACTTTTTGAGATAAATATTTATTTCTATTTTAAATAATTTAAATGTAAAATAATTATAAAATAACTCATTTTGATTGAAGATATTCTTATAAGAATGTGTGGGAATTTTCAAAGGTGTTATAATGGCGTAAAATATATCTTCCCATCGTATAAGTTAAAAAATCAATCTTACCGTAATTTTTCAAAGACGCCATGAAATTCCTAGTTTGGAAAATGACAGAATGACTCATTTAAAAACATTTAATAAAAATTTAAACAATGGTATAAATTAAATTAACCTCTAATATAGTAAATCGTAAAAATGTTTTGAAATACATTTAAATGAATCACGGATGTGGATGATAAAGAGGTCCCAGTAGATACTCACGTATAAGCTTCCTCAAATATTAAAGAGATTATAAAACTAACAGTTACATTATAATTTTCAATGGTTGAGGGTATGTTAAGATCCTCTATAATATTTAACTCATTGTTATTAAATTATAAAAGAACCAAATAAATAAATATGGTTTCATATATGTTCTTCTTACATTGCTTTGTTAATTATATTTCAGTAGTATCATTGTTTCGGGTGTTAACTGATTCATTTTCCTTTATATGTTTTGTTATGTAAGCCATGTTTTTTATGAATAATATCTATTTGGTTATATAAAAAATGATATTAAGTTCTTAGAAATTATTTTTAATCCTAAAGTAAAAACTAAATTTTTAATGGCTACGATGGAGAAATGAATCTTATTGCATTCGTGGAGACGGTAATCTGTACGTACGCTCTAGAGAAATATAATTCTATTGATGATGGAATTATATGTAATTGGATGGTATATCATATATAAATAATCCTTAAAATTATATATTTATTATTTATATCATTAATATTCATTATTATACACATGAAAATAATTAAGTGTTGAATAACAAACTACACCACGACGTGGAGATGGTAAGTCATACATATGCACATATGGTGACATTGAAATTCATAAGATAGATATAATAATTAATTTGGTTGTACCATATTTTTAATAACACCAAATTATGTAGTAGTTACTAGGGTTACTATTTTTGTTATGGAAACAACAGATAAATTAGAAGTGAATGAGGAAAAGGAACATTGAAAGAGGTGATGAAATTATTATATCTTCTTCGGGTGCTTCCTTTTGATTTGATCTGAAGGTCTCTATAGTTCAGATGTATGAAGAAATTAAGGCCTCTAGTTTCAGGTGAGGGTAACTGGGAAGATATTTGAGAAGGGTGTTTCTGATCCAAATGTATTTGGAGGTGTTAAATTTAGATAAGGGAAGTATCCTTTCATAAGAGAGGCGAGGGTCACTTTGGGAAAAGCTAGAAATATTAATTGATTATATAATAATATTAGATTTATAATGGATAAAAATGAATTTATTCCAAGGATAATATGGGGATGGGTCTAAATACTCTCATCCAATACGTTTTGTACATGTTTAGGTCACCATATTAACCTTATTTTTTAGATATAACTCTTAGTTAAATAGATAAACTTTTATCATGAATTCATGTATTATTATAACAAATGGTTAATAAACATACTATGAAAAGCCAATAAAACCCCATGTGGTTAATTATTGAAATATATAACCTTATCTAAGTCATGTTTTCTAACTTTAGATATTTATGAATATTATATCAATTAGTATTGTAGTATTTTCATTTAAAAACTCATTTATGTCAATTTTGACAGTATTTGGTATTTCGTTTTTGTGAAAGTCATAACTACATTATCACTTAAAAAATTATTTAATAAAACGTAAAATTTCATATTCTCCTAGAAAATTTGTGGATAACATCAAAACTATGAAATTATATTTATTTTTATATTTATAATATCATTTATTTTATACTTTCATTAATAAGGAAAATATTGCATCATTATTGTGTCATAAATAAATATATTTATTTTATGTCTTCAAATTATAAATAAAATATCATAATTTATGAAATTTTATTTTATTTATAATTAATATTTATAGTTTAATAAATCAATTATATAACCCCATATAATTTTTTTTACTAAATGATACTTGTTAATTTTATTTTTTTCTTTACTTTACATTAATTAATATAAAATTCCATTACCATATACAAGTGGCTCTATAGGGCTCCAAAATAGACCCAGAGATTCCCATGGTTGAAAATGTATGTGATAATTGGGTTAGTACATGTGTTGGGATAATTTAATCATATTATAATAGTATTTGTTACTCTTATTAATTGATTTACCCTTTACCCATGGAAAATAAAATATTTACTGATGTAACAATTCATAATATGTAAAAATAAAAAGTACCTATTTAGACAATTGAGACCTCCTTATTCAGAATATGGAATCAATTTTTACAAATTCAAAATATAGAAGTTTCAGAAATTAATTTAAATATAATTCATGTTGTCAAAACTAATAAGCGAGTTTTTAAAAAGTAAAAAATATCAAATGATTGACATATGTTTATGTACAATTTAAATGAAAAATTACATCCAATGACTGAAATTATATTAAATACTAAAACTATAATCTAATGATACTTTAACACCACTCAAATGTATAATTTAAATTTGTTTTTAATTTAAATTTAGTATTTTTCACTATTCATCAAAATATGAATGTTATCAGAAAAGTTCCAAAAAATTCATCCTATGATAATTTTGAAATTCTGAATCCAAAAATGAAGTCCAATTTATAAAATGAAATTTATAAAATTTCAAAAAGTGGGTATTACTATTCATATTTCTTTTTTAATGTCTAGTTCGATATTTTTTGGTGCGCTTGAACTCTATGTTGTGTATATCACAAGCTATAGTATTTTTCAAAGAGAAACATACCTTGGAATATTGAGGTGTCACATTAGCACCTCCACATGTTTAGTAGTAGATCATCCCAGTAGGGATGGATTCCAATGCACGCATGCTTAGCACACTGCACATGTTCATGAATCAAATACCATTGAGGTTTTATAGTGAATAAGGTCCTCATGCAGTATAGTATTGGCTAGAGTTGGTGGTCTATATATTTAGTATTGTTCATGCCCTATCATATCATGAGGTGGAAATACCAGCCCTCATTTCCATAGAGAAGATGGGCATAGGTGGGGTTTTGTTACGCTGATGCATGACGAGTGAGAACTCTCATTGGATGTCTTCCAGTAGCTATTTCATGAAGAGTAGTACACTTCTTGTAATGACCCAAACATTTATCAATGAATATTCCTCTTGATCTAAATAAATTTCTCATTATGTAAAATGGTTATATAAAGTTTTCACTTCTTGTATTTTAGTTTTTTGTATTTAAAATAACATTAATAATTGTGATCAATGCTAATATAGTCGTTGAAAAGTGATCACGTGATTACTAAAAATATAGGGATTTATCAAATCCAGTTTACATAGAAAAAGGAAGTGAAAACCTCATCCAGTAGAATTTCCCCATACAAAGCCCATTTTTCGGAGCTCGGAATGGTGGTCATATAATTGGGATTCGATATTGACCAAGCCCAAGCTGATCTTGAATATGTTAATCATGAGCATAATCACCTATGAGAGAAGTGTAAGTTGATAGATATTACCACCTGAACGATGTTATTCGAGCCACCCCAAAAGTCTGTCACCATCACACATCATACCCTTTGGTCTTATGCGGGTGTTATAAAGTGATATGTAACAATACATTATCACTATGATTATGTGCATTATTCTTGTAAATAATTAATGATATACATTAATTTTATTATCGTTATGTTGTAAATAGATTTTAAAGCACACATTGTATTTCTAGTTAATATTCAATTCAAGAAATATATTTTGATGAATTATTAGATATTTGAATAAAAAAATAATTTAAATAAATATTATTACAAAATTAATTTTTATATAATATAAATGAAAATATAATTATTAGGTATATGATTGTGATTTTTATTAAGGTTTGAAAGGTATTTTGGTAAAAACACGTGAATTTTTGATAAAATTTTGTTTTTATATTAAAAGTAAAAATTCACATATTAGAAAATTATTTAGATAAAATGAATATTATTCTTGGAATCAGGATGTCAAAATTATCTAATGGTGAATTTTTCATTATTTTGTGAGTTAATCAATTTTTTGGTTAAAAATTAAATATTGTTTAAATATATAATGTGTTTTATTACATCATAAGTACCCAATAGTGATATAATAAAATTCTATAAACATTTCATTCTACCAATATTTGTTTCACCAATAATATAATAGAATTATTTTTATGATTGATTTATTTTACAATGCTTTAGTGGACCTTTCGAAACATATAAAACATTTAACCTTTTAAAATTTATTTCCATGAGTGTGACTCACTTCCACATAAGCAACCCTATTATTTTAAGATTTCTAGCCATTGGCCTTGTAAAATATTGTTTTTCACTCCCCATTGGATAAAACCATTGGATAAAACCATGTCAGGATTTGTCGTTTGGATGAGTTTAATGTGTGGTGACCCAAACCTAAATAATAATCAATTCCGTCTCCTTCCCTATACAATCCCACCAAAGCTCCCACTTCCTCTTCACTCAAAGACTTTGGAGCATGACCAAAACATACCCTCATCTATCTATAATCCTCTCAAGGCACCCAAAGACATCATGAAGCCTCTCTCAAGCCCACCCCCCCCCCATCCTTTGGGATCACACTTTCAAGTAATGGATTCCATCCTTTCTCATTTAATCCATGTTTCTTAATATTGTTATGCCCTTTAATTTTCAATTATAAATGTTTATGTAAGATTTATATCCTAAACTATACTACCCTATTTATGTTATAATGATTAAAGACTCCTTTTCTCTCCCATTAATTCCTCCTATGTACATCTATTACTATGCTGAAATTTCATAAGGAATTTCTCTCACATCATTTACAATCAAGAAGTTATTTTCTATTGTGAATCTAGATTTCCTTACATATGTTAAGACATATATATATATATGTCCATCTTATATTAAATTTCATATACATATTATTAGATATACATTTCTCTCTCATCAACCATTTTAATTAATTTTTATGTCAAGTCGTTACGCTGCAGAAATTGCACTACGATTTTACAAGACAATGTCATTGTGTAGTGAATACCATACACATTTCTCTATCAAGGTATTATACATTATTCACATTTAATTATTGATTATAATGATTAATGTATGTATTACAAATCCCTTTATCATGGAATAAATTATGATGAATGATTCCATGTTGTATAGTTCATGTGGCACACTTATGCATTAAATGAAATGTTTATAATGGGTGCACCTTCATTGCACTCCAATGCATTGGATAAAGATTAGTATCATGATACGTCAATTGAAATGTTGTTTTAATCATTATAATTCATTTGAAATGAGTTTTTACTCATTCTACAGGTGCAATTTGCCTTTATTCATGCTAATACCATGTTAAGTGTTGTTGCCACATTTCCAGGTTGTGATAATCATGCTTTACCATACCTTTAGGTTCATGTTTATTTTATGCTCCATTGCTATTCCTATTGCCTAAAATATATTGTATTATTCATGTTATGCCTACTTTTATCACTTACTGGGATTTATAGATCACCCTTTTTTATGAATGTCCTCAGGTTTCCCTACACAATGTTAAGTATGAGGGAATGTAGTGGCCATGTAAAGGAAGTTTTAAATAAAGAAATCATATTTAATGTTTTACGTTTTTATATAATGTTAATAAGATCGAATGACACTAGACATATTGATATTCTATGTTCATTCATGTGAATATTTTAGGTAACAAATCATGTTATATTTTTAATAAAAAGTAGGGTTGTTATTGTTGGTATCGGAGGATATGTTTAGTTATTTTTGGGATTAGGATTGGAAAACCATAGTGAAAGACATGGAATTAAGAATAAGTATAATAAAAACATCACTAAATTTTGGCTAGTATTGAGTAAGTGGTTTATCAAGAAAATACATCCATGTCTGTATATGAGTAGGTAGAGGCAGCTCTGGCACATATATAACTAGGAGTGAAAACACTGACAAGGAG
This sequence comes from Viscum album, assembly GCA_963277665.1. Lineage (NCBI taxonomy): Eukaryota > Viridiplantae > Streptophyta > Magnoliopsida > Santalales > Viscaceae > Viscum > Viscum album. The sequence continues at coordinate 883,568,370 of OY728139.1, read as the reverse complement.
TTTTGGGTTTGACATGGGATATCCTAGTATACGACAATGTGCCTTGCTGCACTTTTGGTTATGAAACTTTCATGGAATATTATTTGGTAAATTAACATGATTAGTATGAACCATTATCAAGAGAATTAAAAAAATTCCCCTAAGAGTATATGATATAAAGTAGATCATGGATAACATGTATTGAAGCCAATAGATTAAAAAGTTAAGGAAATAAATGTTATTTATAAATCTTCCATTTTTTCAGGGACTACCCTTTATGTTTTAGCCGTAACATTAATTTTATTCCATCCAATGGCTTGTAATATGAGGACTCTGGATGAGAACTGATGCGAAGACAATTGTGATGATTGTTCTAATGAGATTCCCAATCTGATGGGAGAAAGAATCACGGTCATTGTCATGATAATATATTATTTTAATCACGATATGAATAGAAACATGGGTCAAGAGGAACATTCATCCCCCCTCCCACAAGAAAGAACAAGACTCTATCCAGAGATTTATTTGAGAAAGGCCTCCTACATTTAATGGATCATGGGATCCCTCAATCATCGAACAATGGATCAACTCCATTGAAAACATCTTCCCTATAAATCAATGTTCTGGACAAGAGAAGGTTCCTATGGATGCTTATTGTTGAGTGGGTAAAGCTGATCAATAGTGGACATTGTAAAAATGGTGAAGTATCTAGAGGAGATCGAGGCATTGGAATGAAATGATTTATGGAAATATTTTTTTCGATAGATATTTTTTGGGAAACCTCCGAAATTAGATGGAAAGAGACTTTCTTGCCCTCAAACAAAAAGACAAATAATTCATCAGAGTGTAAATGGAAAACATCAAAAGGCATGCATGACACACCTCCATCTTTGTCCTTAACCCCAAATTAAATTTTGAACACTTCTTTTTTTGGTTGAAACCTAGCATATGGAATGCCCTAGATATTCGTGACTTCAATATCATTGAGTAAATTATCTAATGTGCACTCAAGTTCGAAATGGAGATCAGTGATTCTTAGGGGTATTAAGGGGATAAGAAGAATAATGTGGAATTTAATTTTGTTGGACCAACATATAAATCCAATAGTGCTAAGGAAACCCAACACTCCACTTACCAATGGTGCAGAATGAAGACCCCCAAAATTCTCTTGGAGGGGATGAGGAAATACATTAGGTGTGGAAGAGAAGGGCACCTTGCCATTAACAATCGACAAAAAAAACATGTGGCTATGACATAGGAGAGGAACGTTCCGTTCAACCCTCAATGAATTATTCATTACATCAACTACAATGAACTAGATCACATTGAAAATTAGTTCCCTAAGAGAAGGGTTTTCAGAGGTAACCAACAACCTCGAAGGCTATAAGGGAGAGATTTTTTTCCAACACTACCACTGAATTGAACCCCAAATACAACATGGTGACTTGTACTCTAGTTATACATTCATGAATAGTGATCATATGTTTTTTATTCTTGTTGTACACATTATTATATATCCCGAAAGTTGAGTATAACAATACCAACACCACCGAAAATCTCGGATGTAAAGAGGTCGGTGAGTAATGAAAATAGTCCCATCATTACTTCCCATGAATATAACTCCTCCCCTGTCATAATATGTGGATTTAACATTCCAAAAAACCTCATCATACTCCCTATGGTATAATTTGGTGCAATTATGAGCACATATTAACTTTCCTTATAAAGGGACAACAAGAATTTCCATGAGAGGAAATTCAATCTCTATATGGGGAATCGACCCCCAATTCTATACATATACCAGGAGGAGGATGAATATAATTTATCACCATCATCTCAAGCATGAATATTACTAATGTATGAGCACAATTCTCTAAATTAGATGATCGAGTCCAAGGAAGAAACGGTCCATGAAGAAATGTCTGCTGTGAGGGAATTCAATGAAGTGTTTCCAGAAGAATTGTTTAGTCTTCCTCTTAGAAGAGAAATATAATTCTCAATTGACCTTATACTTGGGGCATTTCCAATATCCACGAATCCATATAGAATAGCTGTTGTAGAGCTTTAGGAGCTTAAGAAACAACTACTGGATAATCTGCATAAAGGGTTTACATTCCGATGTGCTTCACCATTGGTTGAACTAGTTCTTTTCACCAAGAATAAGGATGGGTCAATGCATCTTTGCATTGATTATCATGATTTCAACAAAATCACAATAAATAACAAGTCTCCTATTCCTCGAATTGATGACTTGTTCCTACAGCTACATGGAGAACAATAATTCTCTATATTGGATTTGTGGTAAGAATATTACCAAGGAAGGGTGAAGAAGGATGATATCCCCAAGACTAGTTTTCATACAAGTTACGGGCACTATGAATTCATAATAATGCCTTTCGGGCTCACTAATTCTCCAAAAATCTTCATGGACATGATGAATATAGTCATTAGAGATTACCTTGACAAATTATTGGTAGTATTTATATATGATATTCTAATATACTCTAAAACCAAGGAGGGGCATGAGGGGATTCCAAAACCTGTACTAGAGACCTTGCAAAAAGAGAATCTCTATGAAAAGTAAGACAAGTTTGAGTTTTGGTTAAAGGAGGTCTCATTCTTGGATTATATCATCATAATTAATGGGATATTTGTGGATCCCTCCAAGACAACAGCAATTGAGGGATGGATGAGGAAACAATTGAAAAAGAAAATCCCTAGCTTCTTGGGTTTATTTGGATATCATCACTAATATGTGATAAATTTATCATGATTGTCCAACCATTTTACCAAGCTAACTCAGAAGGGATTAATGTTTTCAATTTAGTGATGAATATGAAGAGATATTCAAGGAGTTGAAAAGGAGTCTTATCATTGCTCCCATGATCACATTACACACAAGTGGAGAACTTTTTATGTTATTTAGTGATGCTTAGAACAAGGTCCTGGGTTGTGTGTTGATAATTAATGATAATGTGATAGCCTAGGCATCAAGGTCGTTAAAAATCCCTGAGCAAAACTATCCAATTCACGATATAGAGTTCTCAATTGTGATCTTTGCAATGAAAATCTAAAGTCATTGTCTATATGGGGAGAAGTGTGAGATATATACTGATTACAAGAGCCTCAAATATATATTCACACAAAATAGCTTAATATGTGCCAACAAAGAAGGATAGAACTCATCAAGGATTAGGACGTCCCAATCCACTACCATCCATGTAAGGAAAATAAGGTGTTAGATGTTATAATAAGAATGGATCTTGCATCATAATCAAAGATGAGAATCGAAAAGGATCCAATAATCTTAGATTTAAAGAGGATGGAAATGGTTATCATTATGATAGGAACATCATGAATTATTTATCAAATGATTTCTCAACCATCCCTCATGGAGAAAATAAGGTATGCTCAAACAAAGGATGTTGAAATTATGAAAAGGGATAAAGCTTTCAGAAATGGGAAATCATCAGGGTTCATAATTGAAAAGGATGGAATTGTGATATTTGGGTCATGATTTTATGTACCATCTGATCCAGAGATAAAGAAGGAGATTCGGAATGACACGTATAGCTTAACCTTCTCTATTCACCCTGGGATAAAAAAATTATTAGGATCTCTGAGAAAACATTTGGTTGGACAATATGAAAAGGGATATTTCTGAATATACATAAAAGTTCCAGGTATTTCAGCAAGTGATAGATGAGAGGAAAAATTCAAAGGCGATGATGAACCCACAAACCACACCAACATGGATGTGGGAGAATGTTTCCATGGACTTTGTCATTAGATATCCAAGGATATCTAGAGGAAACATTTCAATATGGGTCATTGCGTATCGTCTTATGAAGACAACTCACTTTATCATGATTTGAGAGGACTTATCATTGGATAAAATTGCACAGATTTACATTATAGAAGTGGTAAGGTTGCATTGAGTACCACTCTATATTGTATTTGATCATGATATGAGATTGACCTCAATGTTCTGGAAAAGTCTCTAACATGATCTATGCACTTAAGTGCACTTCTGTACATCCTATCATCCTCAAAATGATGGCCAATCTGAGTGAACTATTTAGACTCTAGAATATCTGTTATGATTAGGTTCTGTGGACATCAAAGGAGGATGGGAAAAACATTTTCCCCAGGTTGAATTATATTACAATAACCATTTCTTATTGAGCATCTGAATCGCACCATATGAAGACCGTTATGGAAAAAGTGCAAAACACATGCGTTTTGGAATGTTTTTGGTGAGCGTAAGCTGGTAGGACCATAAATCGTTAATGAAATGGGGTAGAAGGTGAAAGCCATTTAGCAGCATATCATGGAAGCCCAAAGCCAACCGAAGAGTTATAAAGGTAACCCTCAATGAGAACTTGAGTTCAATGTTGGAAACATCTTTTTCTACACATATCTCAATGTAAGAAGGTAATTAGGTGTGGGAATAAATGGAAGTAATGTACTAAATACATCAGCCCCTTCGAGATTCTTGATCGTGACGGGGCTGTAGCCTATCAACTAGCACATCCACCTACCATCGACAAAGTACTTGATTTATTTCATGTATCCCTCTTAAAAAAGTACATTCGAGACCATTCAAATGTAATCTATTTAGGGGTAGTAAATTTATAGGATGATCATTCTTACGAGGAGTAGCAAGTGAAGATCTTATATCATAAGGAAAAATGTTCTACAAAAAAATACAATTCCCCTTGTCAAGGTGTTGTGGAGAAAATAAATGTTTGTAGAGGCTACGTGAGAATCAGAGGAAGTGATGAAGCAGATCTACCCATATCTTTGTTATGGTGTGAAAAGTAACTCTCAAGGAAATATTTTTTCTAGGGGGGAAGATTGTAATGACCCATCCATTTATCAATGAAAAATAATCTTGATCTAAATTAATTTCACATTTTGTAAAATGGTTATATAAAATATTCACATACTTGGTTTTTTTTTTGGATTTTAAAATACCATTAATAATAGTGACCATTGCTAATATAGTCATTGAATAGTGATCACATGATTAGTATAAATTTAATGCTTTAACAAATCCAATTTACTCAGACAAAGGAAGTGATGACCTCATCCAATAGACTTGATCTTTAAAAATCCCATTTTTTGGAGCATAGAAAAGTGGTGGTGTCATTGGGATTTACTCTTGACCAAAATTAAGTTGAGCTTAAACATGATAATCTTTATCAGAACTATATACATTAGAAGTTGATGTAGATAGAGATTACCACCCGGGCGATGTTATCAGAGCCACCCCAAGAGTCTGTCACCATATCATACCTTACCATTCAGTCTTATGTGGGTGTTATAAGGGGTTATGTAACAAGACCATATCAATATGATTATGTGCATTCATTTCTTATATAAAAATGAATATACGTTCATTTTATTATTGTTACGTTGTAAACATTTTTTAAAGAACAAATAGTATTTTTATTTAACATTAAATATAGAAATCTATTTTGTAGAATTAATGGATTTTTCAATTAAATAATAATTTTATTAAATATTATTACTAAATTGATTTTTATTTAATATAAATGACCATATAATTATTATGAATATTATTGTGACTTTTATTATGGGTTGAAAGAAATTTTTGTCAAAACCCATGAATTTTCGATAAATATCGGTTTTTATTCTAAAAGTAAAAATTCACATATATTCAAAATTATTTAGATAACTTTAATATTATTTTTGGAATCCGAATGTTGAAATTATCTAATGGTGAATTTTTTTATAATTTTCTGAGATAGTTGAATTTTTAGGTAAAAATAAAATACCGTTTAAATATATAATATGTTTTATGACAACATAATGACCCAATAGAGATGTAATAAAATAATATTAAAATTATCTTCTAAAATAATATGTTTTACCATTAAAATAATGTGATTTATTTTTATTTATTTATTATACAATACTTTGGTGGACACTTCAAGACTTATAAAATATTTTACCTTTTTAAATTGATTTCTTTGAGAGTGTGACTCACATTCACATAAGAAACAATATTATTTTAAGAAGTTCGGCCATTGGAGGTATAAAATATTTTTTTCCAATTACCTTTGGAAAAAACTATGGGAAAAACCATAAGCTGGTTTGTGGGTTGAATTAGTTTAATGTGTGGTGACCCAAACCAAAATAATAGAGAATTCCATCTCCTTTCCTATATAAACAAACCCATGCTCCCACACCCCCTTCACTCAAAAGCCTTTGGATATCGACCAACACATGCCATATTCTCACTTAAAACCTCCCAAGGCTCCTCAATCTCTAAAGAAGCATCTCTCAATCACCTACAAATCATTTAGAATAACAATTCCATTTAAGGGATTCTTTCCTTTCTCATTTTATCATAGTTTCATAATATCGTTATGCCATTTTATTTTAAATTATAAATATTGGGGTATGATATTTCACCTCCACCATACTGCCCTATTTATGTTTAAATTCTGATATACCACTTTACTCTATCATTAATGCCTCCTGTGTACATTCGTTACTATGCCGAAATTCCATAAGGAATTTCTCACTTTTCTTTTAGAATCAAGCAATTTTTTTGTATTATGAATCTAAATTTTAATAAATTTGTTGGGAATTTAATCTATATAACCCCATTACTGTATATTTCAGGTAAATATTATTGGACAACTCTTTCTCTCTCATCAACCATTTTTATAAATTTTTATGTCATGTTGTTATGATGCTGAAATTGCAGCACGATTTTCAAAGCCAATGTCATTATGTAGTGAATACCATAACAATTTCCATATCACGGGTATTCACCTTTATGAAAATTTACTTATTGGTTATAAATATTCATGTCCATATTCCTAACCCCTTTATCATGTAATAAATGATGATGAATGATTCTAGGTTGTATGATCCATGTGGCACAGTTATGCATGAAATGAAATGTTTATGAAGGGTGCACCCTCATAGCGCTCCAATGCATTGGGTAAAGTTTAGTATCATGATATTGCAAGTGAAATGATGGTTTAATCATGATAATTCAAGTTCAATGTGGTTTTACTCATTAACCATTGGCAATGAGCCTTGGATCATGCTAATACCATGTTAAGTGTTGCTGCCACATTTCCATGTTGTGATAATCATGCTTTATCATGCCTTTATGTTCAAGTTTCTCTTATTCTCCATTGATATTACTATTTCTTAACATGTATTGTATTATTCATTTTATTCCCTGTATACTCTTTTACTGGGAATCTTATCTCACCCTATTCTTATCCATGTCCTCACGTTACCCTATGCAGTGCTATGTACGAGGGAATGTAGTGGTCATGTAAAAGAAGTTTTTAATAAAGATGTCATGTTTCGTGTTTTATGTCATATGTATTGTTACTAATCACCAAATACACTATACATGATGATCTTCTATGTTGTTTCAAGTGAAATTTTTGTGTAATAAATTAGGTCTATGTGTTTTATAATTTGTATGTTTGTTATACATCTTTCATACTCCCAGTATTGATCCATGATATAATAAAGAAAAAATATAAAGGGATGATAGTGGCTGAGTATTTAGTGAGGTTCAAAAACAGTATGCGTTACTATATTGACTTAATATTAGATAACTACTTCCGATTATATATGTTTGACAAGAGACTATGAAGAGATATTTGAGCCAACGTAGTGACCTTTTTCATCCCCACAAATGCTAGGGTGCTATAGTGGGAACTATTTACATGGATATTTATGTCTGAGGGGTGCCAGACATGAGGATCTGAAAGTGGGTGTCATAGAGCTAGGTCATCTATAGTAGCTAAAATATGTCAGATAATAGGATATAAACATAGGAGGTCCTTCCATGATCACACATAGGTACATGGTAAAAGGAACAATAGAGTGCTTGTGGAAACCAAAGAGGGGAATTTTTTTACATTTGAAGTCTGATGTCAAATGGAACATGATTACTAGATTTGGAATATAAATAATCCAGTAAGATAGCTGATGGACGGCCATGACAAAGGATAAACCATGATTATTGTTCTAACAGTCCTGAAGTGGGTGGTACTTAGGAATGAAATTCTTGTGGTGTAGAAAGAGGAGATAAATGAGGAGGGTAAAGTTATACTGTCTTTCCAAACCCACCACCAAGAAACCCGCATTAGGATTAGGGAACAGGCAGTCAGGGCAACAGACAGGTCCAGTCATTGGATGTCTATGATCTCACAACAGAGGACATGATCATAGGTGTGAACTCTGTTTATTATACTCTTCATTCAATGTTATTATACAGAGGTTTCACAAATTCCTTTATCTCTTATCTTCTTTTGTGAGAGATGGAACTCCCAGTTGAGGATCTACCACAACAGATTTGTCTTGAGGATTCTATACGGAAGAATGTTTTTGTATCATCCATCTGTCGGTAGTGTGAGCTATCTCAAGGTGGAGAGTGGTTCATGTGGGACCTTTTCATCATCATGATAAACCCTATTATTTCCTTTGGGAATGTATTTGAGTTTTTTGGTCTGATACTATATTGAATTCCAATGTCGACAAGTTAGATACATTCTTACTGATGGGATGAGATTCTATTTTTTTGGAGAGATAAATCGCATTGCAGGGAAACTATGTTTATTATGCATGAGGCAATAACAAACACTAATACGTTTATGAGTATATTACATAGTTAATCATCCTCCTCTAGTATATGGGTTCATTAAATTGTGGTGGATAATATATAAATCTTCCCAGAAGACATTTTAGGAATACTTATGAGGATTGATATAGGGTTTTGTATCGAATTAAATTCATATACATCCCCAGAATAATTTTATTAATATTGGAAGGAACAAACTGATATCAAGGATCTATGGTTTTTGTTGGGGAAAATTCAATAGAATTGTTTCATCATACCTTGTGTTCCGCCATGGGAAGCTACAGGGTTATCCATGAAATAGGAGGATTCAATCTGTCGACTTTACGTGTATTATCATAACAAAAATGAGACCACAATAAATGAAATGTAATCCTTTACAATAATTGAAAACCTATTTGAATAGTTATGAGGGGAGATATGGTTTTAAAAGACACATCTCAGATCTGATAGCCACCAGCTGAGTATTTATGATGTTAATTTCTAATTTAGGGATTCTGATGTTGCTATAGAAACTATGGGTTATTTATGATGCTCATTGGTGTGACAGAAATCCCTTTTGTGTTTATGTATATGATTAACCTGGTATTCCAGTCATACCTAGACTAATTTTTTATTGGCTTCATCGATGATAGACCCTTTTAATTAGAAATATAAGAGGATAATGCAGAGAATTTAAAGATCGTTCTTGATTTTCTTATAGAGTACCAGATTTACGGAAAGCGATCAAAGTTCCTATTCTGGATCCATGAGGTTCATTTTCTAGGGCATAAAATTTCTATGAATGGTTGAGCCATATATATAGAAAATATTGATATAGTTCTTACTTGGGATTCACCTCCTAACATGTCATTGGTGGGGATATTCTTTGGGCCAGTGGGGTACTATAGGTAATTTGTGGATAATTTTCCTAGTATCGATATGCCTTTGACTATCATGACATGAAAAGGTAATCATTTTACCTAGTTTGAGTAGTGACAGAGGTCATTTGAATAGTTGAGGAAGAGGTTGATGAGTGGTCTACTGTTGAGACTACTAGATGAGGGAATGGAGTTCTGAAACGACCCAAAACATTATTAATAGAAACTCCACTTGATCAAATTGAATGAATTATTATGTAAAATGGTTATATAACATATGAAATTCATTGGATTTATGTTTTTGGATTTCAAAATACCGTTAATAATTGTTACTGTTGCTAATATTGATGTTGAATGGTGATCACATGATTAGTATAAATATAAGAATTTAACAAATCCAATTTACTCAGACAAAGGAAGTGATGGCCTCATATAAGCGAATTGCTCCATATAAAGACCATTTATTAGAGAATGGAAAGGTGGTAGCTTCATTGGGCTTCTATCTTGACTAATTCCAAACCGAGATTCAACATGATAAGCTCAAATGGAACAGTCTACACGAGAGGTTCAAGTTGATAGAGATTACCACTCGAGCGATGTTATATTAGACACCCTAAGAGTCTGTCACCATCGCACACCTGACCCTTAGGTTTTATTCCATTTTTACAAGGGTTTATTTAACAAGACTATAGCACTATTATTATGTGAATTATTTTTGTATATAATAATGAATATACATTCTATATATTTTGTTAATTTGTAAATAATTGTTAAAACCCAAATAGTATTTTTAGTTAATATTGAATTAAGAAATCTATTTTGATAAAGTAATGGATTTATTAATTAAATAATATTTTAATAAAATATTATTAATAAATTTATTTTTATTAAACATAAATGATCCTATAATTTTTATGAATACAATTTTAATCATTATTAAAGTTTGAAATCCATTTTTTGACAAACCCCATTAAATTTTGATAAATGTCCATTTTTATTTTAATAGTAAATATTAAAACATTTAGAAAATTATTTAGATAAAATAAATATTATTTTTTGGAATCAGGACATCAATATTATCCAATGGTGAACTTCTCATAATTTTTTTAGATAGATGATTTTTTGGGTAAAAAATAAATACCATTTAATTATATAATATGATTTATAATATCATAATGACCGAATAGTGATGTAATAAAATACTATAAATGGTATGTTCAGAAATATATTGTTTACCATTACAATAATTTAATTTTATATTGGTTTGACTTATTTTACGATGCCTTAGTGGACCCTCCAAAACATATAAATCATTTTGTCATTTTAAAATGATTTCTATGAGAGTGTGACTCACCTCCACATAAGAAGACATTATATATTAATGTAACACCCCAAGCTTCTACGGTACGCTTCTCTTTGAATGATACAGTAGCATCTGTTGTACGCAACTTTAAGTTCTAACACACACAACAACCAATCAAACTAACCGTTATGAATAGTAATACCAACTTTCTAAACTTTTATAAATTTTATCATTCAAAATGGACTTCATTTTTGGATTCCTAATATCAAAAATAGCTTAGGGTAAAATTTTGGTATTTTTCTGAACACTTTCAATTTTTGATGAATAGTGAAAACAATAAGATATAGTTTAAAACCGAATTTTTATTTAAATAATTAATTATTTTATTTAAATTTATTTTAGTTAAAAATAGATACATAATACATATATAAGTTTAATTTAATTCATTAGAGTTAGTTTAGAATAAGTTTAGATATATAACATTTTTATTGAATTTCTCACAATCTTTTACCCACCTCCTAGGAGAATATGCAAATTCACATAAAACTTAATTTTACTGCTTTTGTGAGTGGAATTTTGAAAATCCTAGAGACACGGTTAATATCAAAGAGTAAAATGTGGTTGAATAAGATAAAAATATTTTTTTGTGAATAGTAAATTTTTACTTTTACTACCACGGTAAAAAGTAAATAGGGTAATTAAGGGTAAAAATGATATTATTATTACCCTATCAAATGTCCTAATTCTATTGGATAAGTATAATTATACCAAAAAAAACCATTGTAATTACATATGAACCTCTCTGGTCAACATGGATTAGATTAGGACATTTATTATTATTTAATTTAATGAAGAGTTAAAAGAGTAAAATCAATGTTTAATAACTAAAACATTTTCAATATAGGGTTATACATAATAGAAATTTGATTATAAATATTAATTATAAAGATATAAATATTTCCATCATAATTGTATTTTATTTATAATTTTTAGCCATTAAATAATTTAGTTTATTTATGACAAAATGATGATGTAGTAATTATCTTATTAGTTAAATATTAAAATAATTGATATTATAAATACCCAAATAAATATAATTTGAGACTATTAATGAATTAAAAGATTTTTATTGGATAATATGACATGTTAGGATTGATTAAATGAATTTGTTTTGAATTAATAATGTAATTAAGACTTTAACAAAAACCAGTTATTAAATAGTGTTAAAATTGACATAAAGGAGTTTTTAAAACAAATATTATATTATTAATTGATATAATATTACTAAAAATCTAAGGTTCGGCCAATGGACTTATATTATGATAGGTATGTCATTTATGAACCACTTGGTGTTATCTTGGAAGTTTATAGTAATTTTATTAACCATATAATATAAAAATACAAAGAGACATGGTAAATGTCAATCATTTTATCTAAGAGTTAAATCTAAAAGAGAAGGGTAAAAAAGTGACCCAAACTTGTGTAAAACATATTGGTTGAGTATATGGCGACCAATCCCCACCTTATCCTAGAAATAAGTCACTTTGGAGCCATTGGAAACTTAATATGAATTTATTATAAATTAATATTTGTAGCTTTTCCTAAGGTGCCCCTCACCTCTCTTTTAAAAGGGAACTCCCCATTCTCTCAAATTCATATCATCAAAGGCTTTTGGTTCTGCAAAACCCTACCCAATTATCCTCTAAACTTCCCTCAATTCAATTTATAGGCCTTAGTTTAATCATAAATTCAACCTAAGGATTCCTTTTGATCAAATCAAAAGTAAGAACCCGAAAAAGATGTATTGTTTTCATCACCCACTTTCAAGTTTCTTTCTTCTTCCACTTATTCATTCTTTGTTATTTACATTCTAAAATAATAACTCCAGTATATTATATATACTGTGATATTATTATAAATACGGTATAACATTATTCAGTATTATATCCATCCTTTGAATGACATGTCACCATGCATGCGTACGTATGTCTTATCGTCTCCATGCCGTGGTGTAATTGTTATTGAAAACATTATTATTTGGATGGGTATGATATTGAGGTGTAATTGAAGTAAATAAAAAATATAACATTATAATGATTCTGTATATATGATATACCATCCAATTATATGTTATTTTAATATCAAAAGAATGATATTGTCTCTCATGCGTACGTACGGACTATCGTCTCTATGAACGCGATGAGATTCATTCCCCGTTGTATCCATTCAAGTCTAATTCTCATTTGATGATTAAAAATAATGTTTAAGGACATGATATCATTCTAGAAATGATAAGATACAAACTATCCATAACAAACATTTCTTACGTAACAAAAATTATAAAATAAAATGAGTAACTTAACACCTGAAACAACTATAATACTAAGATATTTTTAACAAAGAAATTTTAAAAGATCATATATGAAATCATATTAATGTATATGATTCTTGTATAATTTAATAACAATTATTTCACCATTATACATGAGTTTAACCTACCCTCAACCAAGTAAAACTACAAGGTAATGGTTTATTTCACAATCTCTTCGTTATTCGAGTTTGTTTATACATAATTCTCTACTGGGACCTCTTTATCATACACATCCATGTTTTTTAAAAATGTTTATCAATTCATTATTACTATTTTATATACTATTGGTTAATGTCATTTATACCCTTGTTGAATTTTTATAAGATGTTTATAAATGAATCTTTCCGTTGTTTTCTAAACAAGGTCATTTTTAGCCTTTTCGACAAAATTATGGTAAGAATTTTTTTTAACTTATATGGCGGGTGCGGCCATTTTTCTCCTTTATAAAATCATTGAATCATACCTTAAAAGGCTATAAGAATATTTTCAAAGTACATGATTTCTTTTATAATAACGTCACTTTTAAATGATTTCAAAAAAGAGATATTCCTCTCAAATAGTTTTGATTTCATATATGTCAACATCCTTTGATGGATTTTAAGATTATTTGAAGAGGATTTATTATGATACAAATCATGCATATTATTTTGAAGTTCTTGTGATATATTTTACTATGGATGTGTTATTTTTATACCATTCATGGTTTATGGATAACGTATTTACATTTTGTATGCTAGTTTTAATATAAATGTTTATGTTATGTTTAAACCTCTTCATATGGGAACGCATTGGACTTAGTAAGTGATGGGTGGAGCCCACTATAGATCCTCGATGCATCGGTAGGTATCATGAGACAAACTAGTGTCTTGGCACAAGGCCTTGACAAAATCTTATTTGTAGTCTTGGCGCAAGACCTTGACTATGTGGCTATGACAGTCCGGCATTATATATTTTATCATTATGAAAGTGGTTATTGATATTGCATGTTATCATTCGTCTAGTAGAATATTCATGTGAATAATTAAATTGCATCATTTAATTTTATTTCTGAAATATTATGCAGATGTTTAAGTTTAAAAGGATTTTGTTTTAGTTATACATTGCCTTAAATGTTTATGCTTATTTATGAAAGTTTCTGCTATATTGTTATACTTACTGGGCATTTGAGATCACCCATTTCTATTTTTTATTTTATCCAGGATGTGAAGAATTATTTTATGAATGTCTTGCAGGGATTGTATACGGGGATATGTGTGTGGAGACAAGATGTTGTTCTAGCATTCTCTTTATGATGTATTTTAAACATTATGAATGTATCTAGTTTTTACAAGGCTACTAAACTAATCGGTATTTCGAGACATGATCTTTTGTGATCATGCCAATGTTATGTAATAACGCTCCAACTCTGGGTAACTAGGGTCGGGGCGTTACAGTTGGTATCAGAGAAAGTTTAGTACAAACCTTGGAAGCTATATTTAGATAAACTCTGATTAGAGAACATAGACCTAATATGGACATTGAGGAATAGTATAGAATAACATCCTAGAATTTTTCTATTATAGAGATTTTGTGAGTTTTCCGAGAAATACGTCCCTGTCTCGATACGAGCAGGTAGAGGTAGATCTGGCATAGATGTACCTAGGGGTAAAACCCAAAAACCCTGATTTGAGCTGGACATGAATGGGAACTGGTGCACGACAACAGGCCTTGCTGCACTCTTGGTTATGACACTCTTGGGGGATATTCTTAGGATAATTCTCATTTTCTTTACAAACCATTATGAAGGGTTTATGATTATATACATCCTCAGAGAAATTTTTTTTATGATTATGGATTATATCCATAAACTGTTCAATTTATGTTAAGTGTTTTACATGTTTAAAATTAAGTATTTCAATTCATAAACTAATCTAGTTTATGCCATTGTTTAGAAACAATGACTAGTGGAAGGAAGATGAACCGTATCAATGCACACACTACATGTAGGAATTTCCCTCCAGCTCAAGATAATTATAGTGGAGCTGGTGATGCAACTGTGTTGATCAGCTAATAACCATACTGGGACAACTCACGTAGGTTACGAATAATAACCTTACCTATATGGAGAACCCTGATCCACATCGTGGAGGATCAATGTTAGATCGCTTCATGAGGTAAAAGACATCAAAATTAAATGGTAGTACAAATCCATTAGTAGCAGATCAATGGATAAGTTCCCTAGAGAAAATATTTTAGGCTTTTGGGAGTAGTGAAAAGGAAAAAGTTGACATGGCAGTTTATCGCCTTACTGGAGATGCGGATCAATGATGGTCATTGATACAAAAAAAAGGAAGATTATGAAGTATCAAATATGTAATAGAGGGAGTTAAATTTTATTTTATTAGAAAAATACTTTACTCATGACCATCGAGCAGATATAGAAAGGAAATTTCTGAGTCTGAGATAAAATTAGGATGAGAATGTCGCAAAGTATTAGGATAAATTTACAACGTTAGCGAGGCATGCAACAGATTATATATATAAACCAAGATGTAAGATTGATAATTTCGTTGATGGGTTAAAACCATTTTTCCATCGAGAATTATTCTCACAATCCTTCTCATCTTACGAAGATATTGGCTCATGTGCTATCAAGACAGAAAAGGAATTTGATAAGTCTTACGACTTTAAGGAAAAGAAAGAGAAGAATAGATATGTTGATCACTCTAGGAATGTAAATAAGGGGAAGAAGGGAAAATATGAATATCCATACTATAGTAAATGTGGGAAGAAACACCCCGGTACTTTCTTGAATGGAATGGGAGTTTGTTATAAGTGTGGTAAAAAAGGCCACCATGCTCGTGATTGAAAGGGGAAGAAATAAGCTACCGATGTTCAATGATACAACTATAGGGAGATATTACAATACAAAAATTAATGTCCTAAGCATCAGGGGAACTTACCTCAGAAAAGGCCAAGGGATCAAGGTCAAGCTTATGTTATCACTACTGCTAATGTAGAAGCTCCGAAAGACGTGGTGGCATGTAATTTAATGGTTTCCCCAAGTATAGAAAATGAATTATTTGATTCTGGATCATTGAATTGTTTTATATCTTCCTAGTTTGATATGAATATTAGACATTTCCAATTTGATTTAACAAGGGACTTGTAAGTTAAAACCCCTAAGGGAAGTATCATTGCAACAATGTTCTGTGAATCAGTTCTCATTAGAGAATATAAATGTTTATTATGTGTTGATCTCATCATCATACCTATAATTGAGTTTGATATAATCCTTAGTATGGATTTGATTTAGAACCTTGATGTGAATATTTATTATAAGAAGAAGGAGGTTACAATTTTAGATGATGATGATAAAGAACACCTTATCTTTAGAGTAGAATCATCACAACATAATTCTTATCTAGATCCACCCCCAATAGCTCAACTAAATTCAATTATTGTGGAGGAATAGAATGAAATGACTATGGGTGAGGAAAGGAATGTTAAGATAGAGTATGTATCTATTGTGAAAGAATATGTATATGTGTTTCTGGAAGATTTACATATACATTATCTAGAACGAAAAATTGTGTCTTCCATTGATTTAATTCCTAGTTCAAGGACCATATCAAAGACCCCTTATAGAATGGCCATTGTGTAATTAGTGGAACTAAAGAAACAACTAGAGGAATTGAGTAATAAGGGATTTATTCTCCCTGGTGTTTCTCCATGGGGAGCCCCTATCCCTTTTGATAAGAAGAAAGATGGATCTATGTGGTTATGTATCGACTACAGGGAGATCAATGCTATAACAATAAAGAAGTAGTATACCCTACCTCACATTGATGATTTATTTGACCAACTGCTTGGATCTCAGTACTTTTCAAAGATTGACCTTCAATCTAGATATCATCAGTTCTTTGTGAAGAATGAAACTTTCTGAAGACCGCATTTCGATCCAAGTACGGGCATTACGAGGTTACAGTAATGCCTTTTGGGCTGACTAATGCACCCTCTGTTTTCATGGATCTAATGAACAGTGTTTTCAAGGAATATCTTGAAGACTTTATAGTGGTATTTATTGATGATATCATGGTATACTCCAAAAGATACTAAGATCATGAAAATCACTTGCGCATTATATTGAAGACTCTGAGAAGACATGAATTATATGGGAAGATTAGCCAGTGTGAATTATGGCTTCAAGAGATTTCTTTTTTTGGACATATTGTCTCAAAGGATGGAGTATCTATTGATCAATATAAGACAAGAGCAATCCAATAATTTCCATCACCAATGAGTATAACTGAGGTATGTAGTTTTATCGGTTTAGCAGGTTATTACCGACGTTTCGTCCAGAATTTTGCCTGATTAGCTAACCCATTAATGAATATCACACGTAAAGGGTTTAAATTTGTTTGGACCAGAGAATGTGAAGAATTTTTTGAAGAACTAAAGATAGGATTAGTCAATGCTATGATATTGACTCTACCATCGGGGAATTATTGGTTCGTTATTTATAGTGATGCATCGAAGAATGGACTTGGTTATGTCCTTATGCAGAATGATAGGGTTACTGACTATGCATCATGACAGCTAAAAATTAATGAGAAAAACTATCATACTCATGATCTTGAGTTAGCTGCTATAATCCTTTCTTTGAAGATATGGAGACATTATCTCTATGGTGAAAATTGTGAGATATATACCGATCAAAAGAATTTGAAGTATACTTTCTCACAGAAAGAACTCAACATTATGCAAAGGAGATGGATTGAATTACTCAAGGATTATGATTACATGATACACTACCACCCGGGGAAGGAAAATAAGGTAGCAGATGCTTTGAGTAGAAAGGATCATGGAGTTTTTAACAAGATGAGAGTTAAAAGGGATCCTATTTTCATGGATTTAGTAAAGATGGATATGGGAATAACCATGGATTGTGAAACATCAATGCTTTTTCAAATGGTTTCCAAACCATCATTAATAGAAAGGATTAAGAGTTATCATTCTGGTGATGAAGAGTTTCAAAAGAAGATTAATGCAGTGAATGATGGGGGATTGAGTGACTTTGTGTATGAAGATGGAATTTTGAAGTTTGGGAAGAGACTATGTCTTCCTGATATACCTGATCTAAAAAGGGAATTGTTAGATGATGCTAATATTTCCAATTTTTCAATACACCCTGGTAGCACCAAAATGTATAGAGATTTGAAGGAACATTTTTGGTGGGACAACATGAAGAGGGAGATTTCTGATTTTGTGTCAAGATGTATGGTTTGTCAACAAGTGAATGCTAGAAGGCAATAGCCTGGATGAGTCATGCATCCTCTTCCAATACCTGAGTGAAAATGGGATAATGTTATAATGGAATTTTTAATGGGGCTACCAATGACACCTAGAAGAATCGATACAATATGGGTCATTGTTGATCGTCTAACCAAGTCATCACATTTTCCTGATATAAGAGAAGATCTACCACTTGAACATCTAGCATGACAATATATTAATGAAGTTGTGAGAGTTTATGGAGTACCCCTATCGATTGTTTCTGATCCCCATTTTACATTAAGATACTGGAAGAGTATTCAAAAGGCCTTGGATACTAAACTTTGTTTGAGCACTGCCTACCACCATCAAACATATGGACAATCATAACGGACTATTCAAACCTTAGAAGACATGTTGAGATCTTTCTCACTTGACTTTCTGGGTATGTGGGATCAATATTTTCTTCTTGTATAATTTTCCTATAAAAATAGCTTCCATTCAAGTATTCAGAAGGCACCATATGAAGCGTTATATGTAAAGAGATGTCGCACTCCAACCTATTAGGATGTCGTTGGTGAAATAAAACTTGTAGGCCCTGAACTGGTGGAGGAAATGATGGAAAAGGTGAAGGTAATCCAAAACCACATCAAAGCAGCTCAAAGTTGGCAGAAGAGCTATGTCGATAATCGAAGGAAGGATTTAAAATTTTAGGTAGGAGATCATGTTTTCTTGAAGTTATCTCCATGGAAGGGTGTTAGAAGTTTCGGTAAGAAAGGTAAATTGTGTCCCAGGTACATCAGATCTTTTGATATTCTAGAATGAATTGGGACTGTAGCGTATCTTTTGGAAATTCCGCCAAATCTCTCCAAAGTGCATGATGTGTTCCACGTATCACTGTTGAAAAAATACATGTTTGGCCCAACACATGTACTCACCTATGAGGAAGTCGAATTGGAACCCGATCTGTCTTATTGCGAAGAACCCATTAGGATTCTTGATACGAAAGAGCACGTGCTAAAAACCATACGATTCGTCTGGTAAATGTTCTATGGAGAAACCATAAAATAGAAGAGACAACATGGGAACCCGAGGATCATATGATGAAAAATCACCCGAGACTTTTCATTCGGTATTATTCTCAAAATTTTGAGGATGAAATTATTTGAAGGAGGGGAGAATGTAACACTCCATTCTTCCACGGTATGCTTCTCTTTGAATAATACAGTAGTGTGTGTTGTATGATACTTCGAGTTCTAACACACACCACAACCTATCAAACTAGTCGTTATGAATAGTGATACCCACTTTTTGAAATTTTATACATTTTATCATTCAAAATGGACTTCATTTTTGGATTTGGAATATTGAAATTATCTTTGGGTGAAATTTTGGTATTTTTTTTAAAACATTCAATTTTTGATGAATAGTGAAAAACACTTAATTATAGTTTAAAACAGAATTTTTATTTAAATAATTATTTGTTTTATTGAAATTTATTTTAAGTTAAAATAGATACATAATACCTATATAAGTTCAATGTAATTCATTGGAGTTAGTTAAGAATAATTTTAGATATATAAAAAAAATTATTGAACTTTTCACAGTCTTTTACCCACCTCCTCAGAAAATTTTCAAATTCACATAAATCATAATTTTACTGCTTCTATGAGTGGAATTTTAAAATTTCGAGAGACACGGTTAATATCAAGGAGTAAAATGTGGTTAAATAAGATAAAAATATTATTTTTTGAATAGTAACATTTTACTTTTATTTACGACGGTAAAAAGTAAATAGGGTAATTAAGGGTAAAAATGAAATTATTATTACCCTAAAAAATGTCATAATTCTATTGGATAAGTATAATTCGAAAAAAAACCTTAGTAATAAAATATGAACCTCATTGGTCCACATGGATTAAATTAGGACATTTATTATTATTTAATTCAAAGAAGAGTTAAAAGAGTTAAAATCAATGTTTAAATACTAAAACATTTTTAATATAGGGTTATACTTAATATAAATTCGATTATAAATATTAATTAGAATGATAAATATATTTAATACATAATGGTATTTTATTTATAATTTTTAGACATTAAATAAATTAATTTATTTATGACAGAATAATGATGCAGTAATTATATTATTAGTAAAATGTTAAAAAATTGATATTAAAAATACCCAAAAAAATTTAATATGATACTTATAATGAATTCCACTAATTCTATTGGTTAATATTAAATGTTAGAATTGATTAAATGAATTTGTTTCGAATTAATGAAGTTATTAAGACTTTAAAAAAATCAATTATTAAATAGTGTTAAATATGACATAAAATTGTTTTTAAAACAAATATTATACTATTAATTGATATAATATTCATTAAAATATATGGTTCGGAAAAAGGACTTGGATGATGATAGGTATTTCATTAATTAACCACTTCTGGTTCCCTAGGTAGTTTATAGTAAGTTTATTAACCATATAATATGAAAATACAACGAGACATGGTAAATGTCAAACTATTTAACTAAGAGTTAAATCTAAAAGATAAGGGTAAATAGTGAACCAAACTTGTATAAAACCTATTGTTTGAGTAGATTTAAACCCATACCAATCTTATCCTTGAAATAAGTCACTTTGTAGACATTAGAAACTGAATATAAATTTACTATAAATTAATATGTTTAGCTTTTCCTAAGGTTCCCCTCACCCCTCTTATAAAAGGGAACTCCCCCTTCTCTCAAATTCATACATTAAAATCCTTTTAGTTCGGCCAACCATGGCCCAATTATCCTATAAACATCCCTAAATTCAACATAGAGTCCTTAGTTTGTTCAGAAATCTAACCTAAGGAGCCCTTTTGATCAAATCAAAAGGAAGAACCCGAAGAAGAGGTAATGTTTTCACTAGCTTCTTTCAAGTTCCATTATTCTACCACTTCTTTTTTCTTTGTTATTTTCATTATAAAATAGTACCACTAGTATCTTCTATATACTGTGACGTTATTATAAATATGGTATAAACATATTCTGTATTCTATCCATCCTTTGAATGAAATGTCACCATATGTGTGTACGTACGGCTTACCGTCTCCACATCATGGTGTAATTGTTATTCAAAACATTATTATTTGGATGGGTATGATATCGATGTGTAATTAAATTAAATAATAAATATAACATTATAATGATTATTTAAATATTATATACCATCCAATTATATATTATTTTAATATCAAAATAATGGTATTGTCGCTCGTGCGTACGTACGGACTACCGTCTCCACGAACGTGATGAGATTCATTCCTCATCATATCCATTAAGGTCTAATTCTCATTTGATGATTAAAAATAATGTTTAAGGGCATGATATATTTATGTATATAAATAATATACAACCTATCCATAACAAACATGTCTTATGTAACAAAACATATGATAGAAAACAAGTAAGTTAACACCCAAAACAATTATAATACCAATATATTACTAACAAAGAAATGTTAAAAGATCATATATGAAATCATATTAATGTATATGATTCTTTTATAATTTAATAAAAATTATTTTTCCATTATACAGGACGTTAAAATACCCTCAACCAAGGAAATGTTCTAGGTAAGGGTTTATTTCGCGATCTCTTCATTATTCGAGTTTATTTATACGTAATTATCTACTGGGACCTCTTTATCATCCACATTCATGTTTCTTAAAAATGTGTTTCAAATCATTCTTAATATTTTATGGACTATGTTTTATAGTCATTTATACCCTTGTTGAATTTTTATAATATGTTTATAAATGAATCTTTCCATCATTTTCCAAACAAGGTCCTTTTTAACCTTTTTTGGAAAAATTAATGTAAGAATGTTCTTTATAACTTATATGGCAAGTGCGGCTATTTTTTGTCATTATAGAATCATTTATGCTTACCTTATGATCTTATAATAATATTTTCAAAGTAAATGTTTTTGTTTATAATAATGTGACTTTTATATGATTTCAAAAAAGAGATATTTCTCTCAAATAGTTTTGATTTTATCTATGTCGACATCCTTTAATAGATTTTAAGCTTATTTGAAGTTGATTTATTATGATACAAAACTTCCATATTATGTTAAAGGTTTTGTGATATGTTTGAATGTGGATGTGTTATTTTTATACCATTCATGGTTTATGGATAAATTGTTTACATCTCATATGATTGTTTTAATATGAATGTTTACGTTATGTTTAAATCTTTTCATATGGGAATACATTGGACTTAGTAAGTGACAGGTGGAGCCCGCTATAGCTCCTTGATGCATCGAAAGGTCTCATGATACAAACTTGTGACTTGGAACAATGCCTTGACAAAATCTTATTAGTTTTCTTGACACAAAGCCTTGACTATGTGGTTATGATAGTCTGAAATTATGCATTCCATTATTATGAAAGTGGGTATTGATATTGCATGTGATTATTCGACTAGTAGAATATCCATGTGAATAAGTAAATGGAATTATTTCATTTTATTTCTTCCATATTATGTAGAAGTTCATGTTTAAAAGTCTTTTGTTTATTTATAAATTGCCTTAAATGTTTATTCTTATTTATAAAAGCTTCCCATATATTGTTATCCTTACATGGCATTTGAGGTCACCCCTTTCTATGTTTTATTTTTCCTAGGATGTGAAGAAGTATTTTTTGAATGACCTTCAGGGACAGTATAAGGGGATATGAGTGTGGAGACAAGATGTTTTTGTAGTTTTCACTTTATGATTTATTGTAATCATTATGAATGCATCTACTATTTCCAAGGCTACTAAACTAATCTGTATTTCCAGACTTGATCTTTTGTGATCATGCCAATGTTATGTAATAATGCACCGACTCTGGGTAACTGGGGTTGGGGAATTACAATTAAGATCTTCAGCTATTGGTCTTATAAAATAATGTTTTTCACTACCATTTGGAATAAAACATGGGCAAAAACCATAGGTTGGTTTTTGGTTTTGATTAGATTAATGTGTTGTGGCCAAACCCTAATTAATAAAGAATCCCCTCTCTATTCCTAAATAAACCAACACAAGCTACAACTTCCTCTTCACTCAAAGCCTTTGGAGATCAACTAAAATCTTCCCTCCTCTACCTAGAACTCTCATAAGGTTCCCCAATATCCCAAAAACCTTTATCAAGCCACTCCCAAGCCTTTCGGACAACACTTCCATGTAAGGGATTTCTTCCTTTCTCATTTTAGTCCAAGTTTCTTATTTTTGTTATACCCTTTTAATATTAATTAAAAACTTTGGGGTATGATTTCACACCTCCCCTATATTTTCCTCCTTATTTTTTAATGATTATAGAACCCATTACCTATCAATAAAGCCTCCCAGGTACACCTGTTACCTTACCAAAATTCCGTAAGGAATTTATCTCTTATCATTTACAATCAAGCAATCAATTTGTATTATGAATTTAAATTCCATTACAGAAGTTTGTGTTGGTCGGATTAGATTACGCAATAGGGGAGGGGTGAATTGTGTAACTATATAAATTGATATAAAAAGTATTTCTAAAAATGTATCCCCAATGATTAAATACAACCATGTTAATCAATGTTATACTGTTATAAGATTTTTACTATTTAAGTAACTTTTTAGAAGATTGATTAATTCTCAGTAATCATAATTTGTGTTATTAATATTACTTTTAAAGTTACTATTCTATGAAAATATAGTTATAACTTCTTTCTAAGACTAACTATCAAAGTGAAATTATTGATTTCAAAATTATATAGTAAAACAATAAAAAAGAGAAAACTAAATTATGTAGCCCAATAGATATAAAAAAAGTGGTACAGTCTCAAGAAGATAAAAAATCCACTCCACTTGGTGATCACCTACCACCAATTAGTTATATAATAAACATTGATCCACACCCAATATCAAGGTTAACAACAGTACACAGACTGTTCAGGTCACACAGGGACCTCTTATACAGTTTTCATCGGTACAGAAATAACCAAGCCACACACGGACCTCTTCCATAGTTTTTGTGAGTAAAAAATAACCAGCCCACTCAGGGACCTCTTCCACAGTTTTTGCAGGTATAAAATAACCAGGCCACATAGGGACCTCTTCTACAGTTTTTGTGGGTATCCAAGAGTAAATAGAGGTTTGAGTGAGGATATCTTATATCCTTTAGTATAAAGAAGGATACATAGTGTGTTATTATATAGAAACACCCAAACTTCTTGAAAGGTATTAAACAGATACACAACAATTCAGAAATATTGAGATGGGTTTAGAAGTTCTATGAGTGTTATCCTTTGTATCTTTGGACTTCTGAGATGAAGCAGATACAGAATTAGAGTCCTCATTAGTAAAACAGTGTGTCACATTTATGTTTGTTTTCTTCATGGGGTTCGACAATGTGAATATGTCCTCCAGATTCTAGTGTACTTCATATGTTCATCAACAGAGTTGGGTTGCATGCATATGACAATCCTTCTTTTTGAAATTATCTCATCATTCTTCATTTTCGTTCCCACAGCCTTATTTTTTGTTTATTATATCACGCTTCTTGATTCTTGGAATCACTTTTGTTTTATCATTGAATGCATGTGTTAAAGATGACAGGTTTCATTTATTCTTCACCATGTACCTTGTACAGTCCAATGATATGTCTACAAAGAAACATTAATTATGTTAGAGTATTAAAATATTCAAATATGACTATTGGAGATTAAATTGAAAAAAATCCAAAAACATATTAAGAAATGGTGTCACAATATGTCATGGAAATGGTGTCTCTATCACACGGTGTTTGGATTGGTCATGGTGTCTTGTGGTCGGGGTCAGTCACAATATCTTATTCACAGTGTCATTTTATTGGTGTCTTGTTCATAGTTTCTGCTTCATGGTGTCTGATTCTTCACTGTGTCTGATTCTTCACAGTGTCTGATTCTTCACGGTGTCTGATTCTTCACGGTGTCTAATTCATAATGGTGCCTTGCTTCACAGTGTCTTTCTTCATGATGTCTGCCTCACGGTGCCAGAAATACATAACCTGTGAAAGACTCATAGTGTCTCAGATTTCTCAAAGTAATTGTGTTCATACATAAGCAGTGATGATAATTGAATGGATTAAACATAAACATTTGTCAACGAATGTATTATGATACTAGATAAAAGATTTTATAAAGTAAATAAACTGAATTTAGAGAAATTAAGATCTTGAATTGATCTTTTAAAATAATGATAATACTTTAATCATTAATACACATGATTTGATATAATTTACAGGAGTTAACTAGGTTGAATAGGATTTGTGATCATTAAAACATGATTAACACAGCAGGAGTCCAAGAATGTCCCCCTTTTTGATGATCACAAATCATGTGAAGTTAAATTGTATATTGGATTCTACTAAATAGATAAATGAATAAGATATTGAAATTTCTCACCCTTTTGGGATTATCAAAAATATGGAATAAGAGAAGTCAAAAGTGCACATTCCATTAATAGAAAATAATTTTATGTACAAATATAAAAGATAAAAACAAAAGCAATAACATCCCTATCAAAAAGAAGTAATCGCCATTATTCTTCAGGGGTTGGCCTTCTCTTTGCCTTTCACAGCATCCGAAGAGGAAGCCATAGGAGTATAGGTCGAGGTAGAATAAGGAACTGAGTTGGTTGATAAAGAGGGTAAAGGAAAGAATTCAAAGACTGATGGGGCCAAATTAGAAGCAGTTGAAGATCTAGGTAGTTGTTGATCAAGAATCACATGCTTGATCTGACTTAGTGCTTGGCCGACATACATTGTAGTAGAGGATAGGGAAGAAGTGAAGGTCGACATCCTAGGTCTTAGAGGTTCAGCCACTAGAGCAATAATGGATATACTCTGGACATTAAGATAGGGCCTCAAGAGTTTAATGAAATCTGGAATGATCTCTCCACCACACTTTATGGCTTTCTCCAAATCATCCTGGTTCTCCATAAACATCAACAACAATCGAGTAAACTCTGTGAGCTTTTGGAATTCGGTCTTGAAAGCTTGAGTCATAATAGGAATCCATATATTTTCTATAAGATACATAAAATGATTTGTCATATTGTTCTTGGAGAAGATTCTATTGAAGTAGAAATCCACTTTCCTGGTAATATCTTATTGAGAATCATTAGCAATTTTTGAGTGGATTTGTACTAGGTCAAGAACTCTATAACTGTTTTTGAAAAATTCAGATAGAGAAGCCATATTTAAACCACTGAGAAAATTTTAAAGCTCTTATTTTACTACCGTTCTGATTATAAAACTGTCAAAGAAGGATTTAAAGGATTGACCAGATGCTTTATAGGCATTAACCGTTGTGGTCAGATATTTGAGTTGATTTAGCACCTTTTGAAGACACGTGGTATACTCATTAGTAATACTATTAAGATTGAAAATAAGCTCTCTCATTTCCTTCACAATTGTTTTGTTCCTTTCAGAGACCTTTTCATCTAAGCAATCCAGATAAGGTTGAATCTGAGACACAACAACTTGTAGGATTTGAGAAACACCCAGTTCTACAAAAGGAGAAACAATCTCTGATCTTGAATGCATCTCTCTCTTCATGTCTTCAACCATACATTTTATGGTCTTCACTTCATTACTAAGTAGCTTATTTTAAAATATTACTTCCTAAATCTCATGAATCATTTTAGGTTGTATTTTCCAAATAACTTTCTCCAATAATAGTTAGTCATCTCTCTCACTTAAATTTTTTATAGGAAGAGGTTGGGTATTCATGTGTTTTTCAACTCCAGACAAGAGGGTAGTACACAATTCTTTCATATCATCCTTACTCACAAACAATGGTTGTTCAGATGAAGGTTCATGAATAGAGACTAGTACAGGATCAGGTTCATTATTAAGTGTGATATTGGAGACTGATTTCAACAGGAATAGAGCAGAAATATCTAGTCTGATTGCTGAAACCTAATGAGAGTCATCCATGTCATAGAAACTGGGGAACTTATATAGAGAGTCTACAGGTCTTGACTTAGTAAAATGTGAATCTTCAATAGAGTCACGATTTGGGGTTTTCTCCCCCTCAATAGGTGCCTCCTTCTCAAGACTGAGAAGCTTAGGATCTCAGTCTAATTTCATAGACTTATCTCTAAGTTCCTCACTCATTTCCTGCCTAGCCAAATGAAATGCTAGCTCCATATATTCTTCAGCTGAATGGATGATTTCAGAAACATATTTTTCTATAGGAATTTCCTCATGATTGGCTTCTTGCATAACATAGCTCTTTCACTGTAGTTTCCTCCATGGAATGCTTTTCATATTCTTTTGCAACTGTTTCTGTTTCAGCCTCGGGTTGAGTTTCCAGATTAATAGCTTCTTTATGAGCATGTACTTATTCTTCAAGAACTACGTGAGGAACAGTATACATGTCTTACTCAACAAAAACACCTTCCCTAGGTGGAACATCAGCCTCTTCTTCCTCTTCTTCATGATACTCAACAATCTCATCTGGTTCCAAACAAGGATTATAAATATCTCTTGGTCTTGAGGGATAATCCACATGATTGAATTTCTCTTAAACACTTTCACTTTATTCCACCCATTCCTTTTTCCAAGGATTCCATTTTATTTTCATTATTTTGATACTATCTTTTGAGAGGAAGAATTCACAATCCTTAATCACTTCCTCATTAGTTCCAACCATACCTTTGGTAAGATGAATGGCTAAGATTAACTGAGAGTAAAGCAGGGAAGTTGACGTGGATGTGACTTTTATCAGCTCACATATATGGTTTATGACATAATTACACAGGATGATCTGATACCCATTTTTTAAAAGGTGGATCAGAAACACATCTTGATATTTCAAAATAGAAAAATCACTTTTTCTTGGAATAACCAAATTATGTTTAAACATGAACAGAAGCATTCGTTCTCTATCTATTTCAACAGCAATGGCTCTCCACTGGGCGCCATTTAAAGTTAAGGATTTCAAAGAATCTACAAGAAAAAATAATTCGGTTTAATGTGGAGGTCCTCTCTGATAATCCTCATAGATTCCTTTGTGAGGTATCCTAGGGCATGCAGCCCATAACCTCAAAGAGAATGAAAATCTCTTGCCATTGGCTGAGCTTCTTATTACATAAATATCATTAGAATCAATAGAGAACTATATGTACAGGTAAAAAGGAGCCACTAACTTTGGGTAGATATGTCTATCTTCTTTCAAAACCCAATCTAACCAGCCTTGATGTTCCAACAATTTCAATACCCAAAAATTACTATACAGAATCAATTTGGGGAAAATATCATTCTCAGGTACAACAAAGCGGTTTACCAGATTTGTATTTAAAGGTCCGTCAGGTGGTATCTTAGTTGAAATATTCTTCTTCTTCGAGCTGTAATTCTCAGGTGTCGATGATTAAGGATGTTTCATTCATGGAATTCACAGAAGTTTTGAGATAGAGAAGGGTTGCATGGATAAAGAAGGGTTCGAAATGAGTTAGTAGAAGAAACCCTGAGTGAAGAATCAAGTGATAATTTTTTTATTTTATCATTTAGGTATACCAAACGTCGCAAAAGTAAAAGTGAAGGAAAACAAAAAATGTGAAAGGGATAATTACTGTGATACATGTTTTTACAAAAAAAATTATAAAGAATTTTACAGTGAGATCGTGTCTGGTTATTACCGCGAGATAGTAAATGAACATTGTAGTGAGATAGTGAACGAAATTCATGGTGAGATAGTAAACTGTGAGACAGTAAACATGAAATTTACAGTGAGACAGTAAACTGAGAGAAAGTAACTGAGAATTACGGTGAGACAGTAATCTGAAACACTAGCTGAGAAACCGTAATCATGAAATAGTTATGTTTAAAACAGTAAGATATCGAATAGTAAGACCTAAAATAGTAAGATATCTATTTGAGGTGTATCATACCTAGTTCATGAATGATGTAGTTTATTCTTTCAATGTTTAATGGTTTGGTGAATATATCAACAAGCTGATATTCAGTAATAATAAATTCTAAAGTGGTATCACCTTTTTGATAATGATATCTCAAAAAGTGATGTCTTACATCAATGTGCTTTGTCCTAGAATGTGAAACATGATTTTTTGAGAATTTAATAGCACTTTTGTTGTCACAATTTATGGGTAAATGTTTGAATTGATATGCATAATCTAGTAATGTGTGTTTCATCCAAAAAATTAGTGCACAAAAACTGCCTGCAGCTACGTATTCAACTTTTGTAGTAGATAATGCAATAGAATTTTTTTTCTTTCTACACTATGATATTAGTGACATGCCTAAAAGGTGACATGTTCTATAGGTAATTTTTCTATCTAACTCAGAGCCACCTAAATCAGAATCAAAATAACTAACTAATTCAAATGAATGTCCTTTAGGATAAAATAGTCTTAGATTGGGAGTATGATTGAGGTGTTAGAAAATTCCCTTTACATAATTTATACGAGATTCCTTAGATTTTTATTGAAAATTAGTACACATACACACACTAAACATAATGTACGGATGACTAGAAGTTAAGTAGAGTAAACATCCAATCATTCCTCTATAAGTGGTTTGATCAACAGATTTTCCATCTTCATCAAGATCCAACATACAAGTGGTACTCATGGGAGTGTCACTACATTTAGTGATATAAAATCCTAAACATTTTAGAAGATCTCTAGTATATTTATATTGAGTTAAAACAATTACATAATTTTTTGTAAGATTTAAAACCCAATAAAGAATTTTAGTTCACCCATTAAACTCATTTCAAATTCGTTTTCCATCATTTTAGAAAAATTAATAAAGAAATAATTCTTCAAAGATCCAAAAATATTGTCATCTATATCGATTTGAACAAGTAAAACAGCATTAGAAATTTGTTTTATAAAAAGGGTAGGATCATATATTCCTTTTGTAAAACCTTTGGAAATAAGAAAAGTACTCAATCTATCATACCAAGCTCTCAAATCATGCTTTAAACCATATAAATCTTTTAATAGTTTAAAAATATGATTTGGAAAATGGGGGTTTGTAAATCCAGGGGGTTGTTCAACCAAAACAACCTCAGATATATACCCATTTAAGAATTTCCTCTTAACATCCATTTGAAATAGTTTGCAATTTGGATGTGCATTATTGGCTAGCAGGATTCTGATGGCTTCATTTCTGGAAACTAGTGCAAGGTTCTCCTCATAGTCAATTCCTTATTCTTGACTATAGGCTTGTGCAACTAATCTAGAGTTTCTTCTATCTATGTTACAAGCTTCATCAACCTTATTTCTAAACACCCATTCAGTGCCTATGGTGAATGTTTCCTTGGGTCATTCCACAAGTTTCCAAACTTTGTTCCTTTAAAACCGATTAAGTTCTTCTTGCATATCCATCACCCAAAACACACCATTGATAGCATCATTAATGTTTTTAGGTTCGAGTTGTGACAAGAATTCTTGATGTTCAACCTAATTTCTAAGAGAAGCTCTAGTTTGAGTTACTTTGTCTATGTCTCCTACAGCATCATATAAGGGATGGTTCATAAGGGTTCTAACAGTTTAAGAAAAAGAGGAACAAGTGATTTTAGGTTCATCAATAGATTCAAGTTCATGGTGACTTTATTCTATGGAATTTCCGAATATGGAAGTTTTCACAGATTCATTCGAAGAAGAATTTGAGGATATTGAAATGATGTTCAGATTTGATACATCATCCTCCAGATTCTCTAGGATGGTTTTAGGCTCATATGGATTTGTTTCATCAAATTTTACATGAACATATTCTTCCACACATTTAGTTCTTTTATTGAACAGTCTATATGCTTTACTAGACATGAAATATCCTATAAAGTTACCTTCATCACTTTTTGATGCAAATTTGTCATTATTTTCTTTGGTATTAATAATATAGACATTGCAACCACAAACATTGAAGTAGATAACATTGGATTTTCTATTGTTCTGTAATTTTCAAGGAGTCCTCTTAAGAATATGTCTGATCAACACTCTATTGATTGTGTAGCATGCTGTATTGATAGCTTTAGCCCAAAAATAATTAGGTAGGTCATATTCACTATGCATTGTTCTAGCAATCTCTTGCAGGGTTATATTTTTTCTCCCTATAACTTCATTCTGTTGAGGTGGTCCAGGGGCAGTGGAATTGTGACTACAAAAAGTTTGTGAGACAAATGATTGAAACTCATGATTTTCAAACTCATGGACACAATCACTTTTTAATGATTTAATTCAGTGTCCATAGAGATTTTCTACGGGCATTGATGTTTTGGTAAAATAATAGTAGGCTTCACTTTTTTGATCCATAAAGAAGGTCCATGTATATCTAGAAAAGTCATCTACAATAACATAAATGTAGTGCTTCCCATTTAAACTAGAAACTCTAGATAGTCCAAACAAATCCATTTGAATTATTTCAAGCAGTTGAGAAGTGAACACTTCTTTATTTTTTTTTAAGGAAAAATTGTTTTGTTTTCCATTTTGATAGGGATTACACACTTTGTCATTTGGAAACTCATGGTTGGGTAAGTCTTTAACTAGGATTTTTCTAGTTAGTTTTCTAAGGGAGTGAACATTACAGTGTCCTAGTATCCTATGCCAGATCTAAGATTCTTTATGAAATATAATTAATCATGAAGTATTTCTAGAAGCTAAAGAATATAAAATAAGAGAATAAACATTTTCATTTTTTAATGCATAAAATACTAATTCATATTTAGAATTAAAGACATTACAAGCATAATTTTCAAATCTAACATGAAATCCATCATCACATAATTTTGAGATAATAAACATATTATATTTTAAACCATCAACAAATAGTACATTTGAAAATAAAACTGAGATAGATATACTGATTTGACTGAGGAAAATAATCATTCCCATGGAATTTTCACCAAATGTGACATGTCGTCCATCTACTTTTATCAGGTTCTTGAAGCATGAGTAGTCTTCTATCATGTGACTCTAACATCCACTAACCAAGTACCATAGACTTTTTCAGGATCTCTTTAAGAATATTTCATTAAAATAGATTAAGAAAAAAAAATTTGGTACCCATACTTGTTTGGATCTAGAAATATTAGTAATAAGTGCATTAGGAACCCATATTTTCCACATAGTTTTCCCATAATCATTGAGTAAAGTATTTGAAAAATAAATTGTATTTGGTCCATGAAAACATGAAACAGTAGAATATGTATCCTGAATTGAATTAGTTCATTTGATTCCAGAACTAGGAGTAAAAATGTATGTCCTAGATTTTGAAACATGTTTGTTCTACTAAGGTTTCTTTTACCAAGTTGATAACCAATGCCAGTGTTGTATTTAGGGGAAATTTGTTTTTCTAGAATTTGGTTCAGAGTATTTTCCCCATTTGTAAAAATTTCTATATAACTCTTTAATTGCTCATTAGAAGTTTTAAATTCATTTTTTTTGTTGAGCAGCTGAGATTTTTCTCCTTCTCAGTTGTCAGTTAACATTTAATAGTTATGGTAAGAGAATTTAGTTTCTTTAATGATTATATTTTTGTTTTAGTTTATTACATGTTTTCTCAATAATGTTACAGTATTTAAACATTTCTTCATTAGTTATATTTTCAGAGTCACTCTCATCTCCAGAATAGTCTCAATTATTTACAAAAGAGTCAAGTGTTACATCAGATGTGTTTTTCAAAAAACACATATTGGCTTTGTTAGAATATTCATCATGTGATGTCTTTGAGTCGCTTGAACTACCCTCAGAATAAATCCAGGATTCTTTCATTGACTTTCTATACTTATTATCATTTTCCCCAAATTTCATTTTGTACTTGAGCTCTGGATAGTCAGCCTTTATATATCCTCTATGCTTACATTCATAGCAGACAATGTCATCAGTATTGTCACTTCTTTTCCTGTCCTTCTTCCAGTTTATTGTTGGTTCATATTTTCTGTAACTCCTCGACCCTAGTTACCGAGAGTCGATGCATTACTTCATAACATTGGAATGATCACAAAAGATCATGTCTCGAAAGACCGTTTAGTTTAGTAGCCTTGGAAACACTAGATATGTAGAGACTCGAATCTTGACGTACATGGACATTATATTACTTTTGTATAATACTTAGTACATAACAAAAACACACACACACAAGGATCGTAATAGTTTAGTGTCTTTGCAAACTCAGAATATAATCTTCTAATCGTGGTGGAAGATCTTCAACATCTCCCATAAAGATCTTCCTTTTTATACCTAAAACCTTTCTTTATATCCTGGGGAAAATAAAACATAAAAGGGTGAGCTCAAATGCTCAGTAAGGGTAAACAAAAGAAAAATCCATCACATCATATTCATAAGAACATAACTTTTGGAAATCATAACCTGCAAAAGAGAGCATAATTTCATAACATGGGATAAATCATGGCAGTGAAATGTAATCACAATAATCATAACTTAAAACATGAAACTTTGTGGCATACACAAATAATCATAGAGAATCATTTCTTGTTAGTCAAGACTCATTGCTAAGACTATCTTAGTGGACAAAGTCCCTTTCTGAACCGAGTCACCCTCGTTCCAGTCCTGTTTCACTGAACCGGTATAACCTACCGTTCCAGCCATGTCTATCTCATGAGATATAAAATCTTTACCCAATGCATTGGAGGGAGATATAGGTCCCACCCATCTCATAATGATAACATTCTTATGTGTGCCACAAAATCTTAAAACATACATCATTGCATAACCTATGTAATAAAAATGGGAATCTTAAACATCGTGACATCATAAAACAATTCATATACGATAAAGGAATTCATAAAAATAATTCCATCACAACATATTCAAATCAATGTAATAATAGGGATAAAAACAGAACCCTTTATTATCTTCTATGGAAAATAATTTTGATTAAACAGTTGAACTTCATTCTTGAGGAAAATATCCTTTCTACTTCAAAAACACTTTTCCTTTCTTAACATGTCGTAAAATTATAAACTAAAAGAAGTTGATTAAAAATAAGCTTAAAAACTTCTAAAGGAAGATTCTTGGAAATAATGTTTTAAAAATCCATTCTTCCCGTATAAGTTAAAAAAACATTCTTCGTACTTTTGTCGGAAAATTAAAAAAGTACCTCGTATGAAAAACGACAAATGATTCCTTTCATATTCATTACTAAAAACTCACTGAAGGTTAAAATTGGATTTAAACTATTGTAAGTGTATGGAAACAATATTACATATTTAGGGAACATGGATGTGAATGATAAAATACACCCCAGTAAATGCCAAAGTAAAAACAATCTCGGATAAAAATGAGATTGTGATATTTTCCTTACCTTAGGTCCGACTTGCTTTGTAAGTGTCCAAACCTCATGTATAATGATTTAAATCATGTTTTTGACTTATTCCAGAATCATATTCATTGTTATTATATCATATATGGTCCACTTATGACTTTATATAACCCATTATTTTGTAAATTCATGTTAAAGTAGCGTTTTGGGTAAAATCGTCTCATTTGTCGTTCGTGTTATTAACTTGTGATTATTCATATGATTACATAGATCAGGATTACTTAATTACAGAATATAAAACATGATTTATATATATATATTCAGAATATACATATATAATAAATTAGTAAATGGAAAGAAATACACCGTTCATGGAGACGGTAGTCCGTACGTACGCATGAACGCTGTTTTCGTTTCCTTATTGAATTGAATGGAATTAAGTAGATAAAATACATATAAATAATTCCAGTATCATTATTAGGTCATATATTTCATTATTACTTATTATATATACTTTATAATCATTCATGAATGGTTGATCATTGAGAATGAATCTCATCGCGTCGTGGAGACGGTAGTCCGTACGTACGCACGAGCGATGATATCGTTCCCATGGTCATGGAATTGTGTTGATGTGTATGTATAATATTTCAGTATCAATATTACTTTATAATAATCATATATAATTACTCATTACACCATTATACCCATCCTATTAAGGTGGTGGTGGAAAATAGATTACACCACGGCGTGGAGATGGTATTCCGTACGTACGCATGCACGGTGATTTCATTTTCCGTAGGATGGATAGATGGTTAAATAGGGTTGTTTTATACTTATAATAACATATCATTATATGATTGATACTTATGTTATTACTTCATAATGAAAAAACTAAATAAGAATAATTTGAAGAAGAATGAAATTGGAAAGGATCGGTAATGGATATTACCTCTTCTTTGAAGTGCTTCTTTGAGACCTCCTTTTAGGGCACTAAAATTGGTCTTTTAAGAAGACCAGGACCTCTAGGATGATACTATGGAAGTGGAGAAGAGAGTTTGGCAGGGGTTGGCCGATCTTGAATGCTCAAATTGGTGTGAGGAGGAAAGGGAGGAGGTGCCCTTTTATAAGGGAGGAGAGGGACATCTTAGGAAAATCTCAAAATATTATTTTATATTAAGGTCATATTCGGATTATAATGGTTCTAAATGGTCTTATTTCGAAGATAAAGTGGGGATGGGTCAACATCCTCTCATCCAATAGGATTTATACAAGTTTAGGTTATTATTTTAACTTTATAAATTAGATTTAACTCTAATTTAAATAATTTAACTTTTACCGTGTCTTTTTGTTTTCTTACACTATCTGGTTAATAAACTTACCATGAAAAGCCAAAAGAACCCCAAGTTGTTTATTATTAATATATATATCCTTATCTAAGTCATTTGGCCGAACATTAGAATTTTAGGAATTAAATAACAATTTATAATATAATATTTGTTTTAAAAACTAATTTATGTCAATTTTGACACTATTTGGTACATGATTTTTATGAAATTCATAACAGAATGATAAGTTCGAACCAAGTTACTTAAATCGACAATAACATGTCATATTAAACTAGAAAATTATTTTAAGTCATAAAAAGTCTCAAATTACATTTATTTGGGCATTTATAACATCAATTATGTTAATTTTTCTTAAAAAGGTAATTACTGCATCATTGTTGTGTCATAAATAAATTAAATTATTTAAAGTCTAAAAATTAAAAATAAAATACCATTATGTAGGAAATCTTTTTATCTTTCTAATTAATATTTATAGTCGAATTTAACTTATGTATAACCCCATATTAAAATGTTTTAGTAAATAAACATTGATTTTAAATCTTTTAACTCTTCTTTGAATTAAATAATAATAAATGTCCTAATCTAATCAAAGTGGGCCTAAATGATAATATTTTACACTTAAGGTTGTTTTTGGTCGAGATACACTTGTCCAATAGGATTAGGACATGTGTTAGGGTAATATTAATATCATTTTTACCCTTAAGTACCCTATTTACTTTTAACCGTGGTAAATAAAAGTAAAAAAGTTACTATTCACTAAAAATTATTTTCATCTCATTGAACCACATTTTAATTACTGACATCAACCGTGTATCTCGGATTTTTGAAATTACATTCACAGAAGCGGTAAAATTAAGATTTATGAAAAAAATAATAATAATAATAATTTTTTTAACTTCCACTTAGTAGTTTCACTATTCATCAAAAATTGAAGTTTTTCAGAAAAATTCCAAAATTTCACCCTAAGCTATAATTGATATTCTGAATTAAAAAATGATTTCTATTTTACAAAATTCCCAACATATAAGTTTCATTAATTA
Source organism: Viscum album (assembly GCA_963277665.1). Lineage (NCBI taxonomy): Eukaryota > Viridiplantae > Streptophyta > Magnoliopsida > Santalales > Viscaceae > Viscum > Viscum album. The sequence continues at coordinate 883,531,276 of OY728139.1, read as the reverse complement.
ATTTTATAATTATTTTCTGTTGTCACAACAAATAGCGTGTTTTTAAGAGATAATAACTATCAAAAGATTAACACTTGTTTATGTCTGGTGTAAATGTGAAATCACATCCAATGAACAACATTGTATTGAATTGTAAAAATATATTCTAAATATAATTTAAACCCACTCAAATTAATAATTTATCACTATTAATTATTTCGATTAAAAAAGTTGTTTTTAATTAAAATTTAGTAATTTTCACTATTCATCAGAATATGACAGTTATCCGAAAAGTACCAAAATTTCACCTTATTCTAAATTCGATAATACGAATCCAAAAATGAAGTCCATTTTGAGAGATAAAATTTAAAAAATTTCAAAAAGTGGTTATTACTCTTCATAACGACTAGTTTTTAAAATATTTTAATAGCATATCGATGTTTAGTGAAACTAGTTATTGCATACTACACACGCTATAGAGGAAGGTCGTGATTTCGTGTAATGGAAGGAAAGTCAAGGATGCATGTTGTGAAAGCTTCTTTTGGTGTAGCGTACAACACAAGACATTAGTAAAATTAAAAAGAATACTTTTTTCATAAAATCTTGGGCTGTTACATTCTACGCCCCTTAAAATTAATTTCGCCCTCGAAATTCGTCGGGGTTATAAATGGTTTACTATTCGAAAGTTTCTTTAATAGAAACCCACATTGTAAAAAGTAATACCAAAACTTGGCTTTAAAAATTAATGTACAAAATGTAATGATTACCCAAATAAACTAATCAATGGGTTTCCACATAGGTGAAAATATGTATATGGAAGAGAAATCTAACCATCATGTTCTGATGGAGAGTGGTAGAGAACATGGCTATGGAAAATCTAGCAATCACAAAGCCATAAATTTGTGACGATCTAAGGTACCATCTGATTCATCGGATATAAGGGCACTAGGAGAACATTTTTGGTTTTCAAGATCATTTCCCTAAAGTTGAAAATTTGAATTAGAATAAATACTTACTTTATTTTGGTACAATGTCACTGTTGTTTGTGCCTTGAACAATTTCCACTTCATCTCTTAAATAAATTAAGTTGAATTTGTTATTCGTGAAGTGTTAGAAAATCATGTGATAGAATGATGGGTCATTTCATATCTTTCAAACAAAAGGTTAGGAAAGTTATCAAAAAATACAGAAGTCCATCTACAGTGAAATTAATCATAATTGGTTCTTAAAATGGACTTATACTTCATATATCATACTGATTAATATAATAAAACTAGTTTCTACTAAACAGGGACTTCCTGTAGTCCAGTGGTAGGCGATAAAGGCCAGTCGCACTTCGGTTGTGGGTTCGATTCCTACAGCCTTGTCCGACGCGATGGGCTGTCGCCCGTCCTGCAGGTTGTCCTTTTTCTAAAACTATATTACTATAACATCCCATCAATAATATCGAAAGAACTTCTATCCATAAACAATACAAACTTATGTCCAACATAATTCATTCCAATCTTTAGGCTTATCCGTAATACTACAGTCCACTCTTATAGTGAAAACGATTACCAGAGATTTAATACCATCGTTGGTCCCCATATATCATAAGATATGTTTTGTTGGTCACATTCCAAACATTCAATGTCCTTAATCATGTATTCTCATGAATAACTTAGTGAAAACATGAATGCAGTTAAAAGTTAACACTTTCCACATACCAAAATCCTCAAAATTATATATACTCAAACCATGATATCACTTAGTCCTTATATCAATCATGAGCTCATGAATACTGTTAAACATTTCATTTTCTCGTTTTCCCTTCATTATGTGCATATCATCTTATTTCCAAAAATATCTCAATCACTTTGAATACCACATTAGACCAATACATAAATATTCCAATACTCCATGATACAATATTATTTTGGAATCCCATTACATAAACACTTAATCATTCCACCACATCGTTGTCATATTCAACATCGCCAATAGTGATCGCATGTGACTTCCCTTTGTCCTTTGCCTTCAGTGGTTGCTCATGTTGATCATCACTAACCCTTGGATTAGGGAATTTATTAGCATAATGCCCCATTTCCTTGCACATGAATCATTGAAGTGTTGGTGGTGCGTTCTCTGTAGTCTTTGCTTTATTCACATCATTAGAAACCCTTTTTCCATTACTTCGACACTCAACTGCTCGATGACCTTCTTTTCCACACATAAAACATTTTCATGTACCTTTAAGACAATCTCCACCATGCTTCTTTCCACACTTTGAGCATAAGGAAACATTCATCTTCTTTTCACCATTATTCTGAGATTTCTCCTTGAACTCCATCTTTCATTTCTTGTCAAAACCATGAGATGGATATGTAACACCAACGTCCATTTCAACCTTGATAGCACAACGCACAATTTCTTCATAGCTACTGAAGTCTCTTATAGCTAATTCCCTTTGAAGACTTGGTTTTAAGACACTGAAAAATCGATCAACTTTACTTTCAGGTTGGATGATAATGCCAGATGCATACCTTGCAAGTCTTGTAAAATTCACTTCGTATATACCAACAGATTCATCATCCTTTTTCTTTAGTTCAAGAAACTCCTTCTCCATCTTTGTTCGAAGAATACGAGGGAAGTACTTATTGAAAAATAAGTTCTTGAACTCGTCCCATTCCATGGACTCAATTTCATCTCTTTGCCTCATATTCTTGATAAGATTCCACCATTTATCAGCTTCACCTTCCAAACGATATACTGCTAAGATGACTTTATCATGTTCAGAACATTGAAGAACTGAAAATATCTTTTCAGTGGTACTGATCCATTGTTCAGCAACAAGTGGATCAGAAGACCCACTGAAAGGAGGTAGACGTTGCCTCATGAAGGACTCAATAGAATATTGTTCCTTTCTCTTCTCATTTGGAAGTCCAGAATGATTCATAGCTTGTGTAAGTATAGCAATAAGATTTTGCACTCCATCTCCCATAACATTTGTTTGTTCAGGAGGACAATCATTGCATTGTCCATTGCATTGATCAACACGGTTCCTTCGGGTTCCAGCCATCTTCTAAAACCCAAAAAGAATAGTGTGAGAGGCAAAAGTCATGCTAGGGAAAACAACATAATAAAGGGGGAGTACCTTCAATATCTAACATCTTAGGTTTAATTATATGATCTTTAGCGTAGTTCTAGTACTATAACCTATTTTTATACTTAACATTAGGGACATTCCTAGACATACCTTAGAAATATCTCTAGGGATCTCACTAACGTTTTCTCATCCTAGTTTCCAAAGGTTGACTAAACCTTTCCTCTGATACCAACTGTAGAGACCCGAAGCTTGACGTACATGGACATTATATTACTTTTACGGAATACTTAGTACATAACAAAAACACACACACACAAGGATCGTAATAGTTTAGTGTCTTTGGAAACTCGAAATATAATCTTCTAATCGTGGTGGAAGATCTTCAACATCTCCCATAAAGAACTTCTTTTTTATACCTAAAACCTTTCTTTATATCCTGGGGAAAAGAAAACATAAAAGGGTGAGCTCAAATGCTCAGTAAGGGGAAACAAAAGAAAAATCAATCACATCATATTCATAAGAACATAACTTTTGGAAGTCTTAACCTGCAAAAGAGAGCATAATTTTATAACATGGGATAAATCATGGCAGAGAAATGTAATCACAATAATCATAACTTAAAACATGAAACTTTGTGGAATACACACATAATCATAGAGAACCATTTCTTGTTAGTCAAGACTCATTGTCAAGACTATCTTAGTGGACAAAGTCCCTTTCTGAACCGAGTCACCCTCGTTCCAGTCATGTTTCACTGAACCGGTATAACCTACCGTTCCAGCCATGTCTATCTCATGAGATATAAAATCTGTACCCAATTCATTGGAGGGAGATATAGGTCCCACCCATCTCATAATGATACCATTCTTATGTGTGCCACAAAATCTTAAAACATACATCATTGCATAACCTATGTAATAAAAATGGGAATCTTAAACATCGTGACATCATAAAACAATTCATATACGATAAAGGAATTCATAAAAATAATTCCATCACAACATATTCAAATCAATGTAATAATAGGGATAAAAACAGAACCCTTTATTATCTTCTATGGAAAATAATTTTGATTAAACAGTTGAACTTCATTCTTGAGGAAAATATCCTTTCTACTTCAAAAACACTTTTCCTTTCTTAACATGTCGTAAAATTATAAACTAAAAGAAGTTGATTAAAAATAAACTTAAAAACTTCTAAAGGAAGATTCTTGGAAATAATGTTTTAAAAATCCATTCTTCCCGTATAAGTTAAAAAAAACATTCTTCGTACTTTTGTCGGAAAATTCAAAAAGTACCTCGTACGAAAAACGACAAATGATTCCTTTCATATTCTTTACTAAAAACTCACTGAAGGTTAAAATTGGATTTAAACTATTGTAAGTGTATGGAAACAATATTACATATTTAGGGAACATGGATGTGAATGATAAAATACACCCCAGTAAATGCCAAAGTAAAAACAATCTCGGATAAAAATGAGATTGTGATATTTTCCTTACCTTAGGTCCGACTTGCTTTGTAAGTGTCCAAACCTCATGTATAATGATTTAAATCATGTTATTGACTTATTCCAGAATCATATTCATTGTTATTATATCATATATGGTCCACTTATGACTTTATATAACCCATTATTTTGTAAATTCATGTTAAAGTAGCGTTTTGGGTAAAATCGTCTCATTTGTCGTTCGTGTTATTAACTTGTAATTATTCATATGATTACATAGATCAGGATTACTTAATTACAGAATATAAAACATGATTTATATATATATATTCAGAATATACATATATAATAAATCAGTAAATGGAAAGAAATACACCGTTCATGGAGACGGTAGTCCGTACGTACGCATGAACGCTGTTTTCGTTTCCTTATTGAATTGAATGGAATTAAGTAGATAAAATACATATAAATAATTCCAGTATCATTATTAGGTCATATATTTCATTAGTACTTATTATATATACTTTATAATCATTCATGAATGGTTGATCATTGAGAATGAATCTCATCGCGTCGTGGAGACGGTAGTCCGTACGTACGCACGAGCGATGATATCGTTCCCATGGTCGTGGAATTGTGTTGAAGTGTATGTATACTGTTTCAGTATCAATATTAATTTATAATAATCATATATAGTTACTCATTATACCATTATACCCTTCCTATTAAGGTGGTGGCGGAAAATAGATTACACCACGGCGTGGAGACGGTATTCCGTACGTACGCACGCGCGGTGATTTCATTTTCCGTAGGATGGATAGGTGGTTAAATAGGGTTTTTTCATACATATAATAACATATAATTATATGAGTGATACCGATGTTATTACTTCATAATGAAATAACTAAATAAGAAGAAGTTGAAGAAGAAGAAAATTGGAAAGGATCAGTAATGGATATTACCTCTTCTTTGAAGTGCTTCTTTGAGACCTCCTTTTAGGGCACTAAAATTGGTCTTTTAAGAAGACCAGGACCTCTAGGATGGTACTAGGGAAGTGGAGAAGAGATTTTGGCAGGGTTTGGCCGAGCTTGAATGCTCAAATTAGTGTGAGGAGGAAAGGGAGGAGGTGCCCTTTTATAAGGGAGGAGAGGGACATCTTAGGGAAATCTCAAAATATTATTTTATATTAAGGTAAATTCGGTTTATAATGGTTCCAAATGGTCTTATTTAGAAGCTAAAGTGGGTATGGGTCTAAACCCTCTCATCCAATAGGATTTAGAAAAGTTTAGGTTATTATTTTAACTTTATCAATTAGATTTAACTCTAAGTTAAATAATTTATCTTTTACTGTGTCTTTTTGTTTTCTTACACTATATGGTTAATAAACATACCATAACAAGAAAAACGAACCCCAAGTTGTTTATTATTAATATATATATTCTTATCTAAGTCATTTTTTCGAACATTAGATTTTTAGGAATTAAATAACAATTGATAATATAATATTTGTTTTAAAAACTAATTTATGTCAATTTTGACACTATTTGGTACATGATTTTTATGAAATTCATAACAGAATTATACGTTCTAACCAAGTTCCTTAAATCAACAATAACATGTCATATTAACCTAGAAAATTATTTTAAGTCATAAAAAGTCTCAAATTACATTTATTTTGGCATTTATATCATCAATTATGTTAATTTTCCTTAAAAAGGTAATTACTGCATCATTGTTGTGTCATAAATAAATTAAATTATTTAAAGTCTAAAAATTACAAATAAAATACTATTATGTAGGAAATCTTTTCATATTTATAATGAATATTTATAGTCGAATTTATCTTATGTATATCCCCATATTAAAATGTTTTAGTAAATAAACTTTGATTTTAACTCTTTTAACTCTTCTTTGAATTAAATAATAATAAATGTCCTAATCTAATCCAAGTGGGACTAAATGATAATATTTTACACTTAAGGTTGTTTTTTGTCGAGATAAACTTGTCCAATAGGATTAGGACATGTGTTAGGGTAATATTAATATCATATTTACCCTTAATTACCCTATTTACTTTTAACCGTGGTAAATAAAAGTAAAAAGTTACTATTCACCAAAAATTATTTTAATCTCATTGAACCACATTTTACTTACTGACATCAACCGTGTCTCTTGAATTTTTGAAATTTCATTCACAGAAGCGGTAAAATTAAGATTTATGAATATAAATAATAATAATAATTTTTTTAACTTCCACTTCGTAGTTTCACTATTCATCAAAAATTAAAGTTTTTCAGAAAAATGCCAAAATTTTACCCTAAGCTATAATTGATATTCCAAATTAAAAAATTATTTCTATTTTATAAAATTCCCAACATATAAGTTTCATTAATTAATTTTATAATTAATTTCCGCTGTCACAACAAATAGCGTGTTTTTAAGAGATAATAACTATCAAAAGATTAACACTTGTTTATGTCTGGTGTAAATGTGAAATCACATCCAATGACCAACAGTGTATTGAATTGTAAAAATATATTCTAAATATACTTTAAAACCACTCAAATTAATAATTTATCACTATTAATTATTTCGATTAAAAAAGTTGCTTTTAATTAAAATTTAGTAATTTTCACTATTCATCAGAATATGAAAGTTATCCGAAAAGTACCAAAATTTCACCTTAGGCTAAATTTGTTACTACGAATCCAAAAATGATGTCCATTTTGAGAGATAAAATTTAAAAAAATTCAAAAAGTGGTTATTAATCTTAATAACGGCTAGTTTTAATAATATTTTAATAGCATATCGTTGTTTAGTGAAACTCGTTATTGTGTACTACACACGCTATCGAGGAAGGTCGTGATTGCGTGTAATGGAAGGAAAGTCAATGATGTGTGTTGTGAAAGCTTCTTTTGGAGTAGCGTACAACACAAGACATTAGTAAAATTAAAAAGAATATTTTTTCATAAAATCTTGGGCTGTTCCAAGATATATTCATAAGTCTTACATTACATCATAAAGTGAAAAACTACAATAACAAAGTCTCCATAGTCCACACTCATATCCTCTTCTGACTATCCCTGCAGGTCATTCATAAAATACATCTTCACATCCTGGAAAATATTAAAACATTGAAAGGGGTGAGATCAGATGCTCAGTACGGATAACAATATAGAGGAAGCTTTCATAAATAAACATAAACATTTAAGACAATTAATAACTAAAACAGAAGCCTTTTAAACTTGAACATCAACAAAATATGGAAAAAGTAAAATGAGATAATGCCATTTTCATATTCACATGGATATTCTACTTGTCGAATAATCACATGAAATATCAATAATCACTTTAATAATGATGGAATGCATAATTCCAGACTATCATAACCATGTATCCAAGGCCTCGTGCAAAGACAACTAATAAGATTTTGTCAAGGCCTCATTCCAAGACACTAGTTTGTCTCATGAGACTTGCCAATGCATCGATGATATATAGTAGGCTCCACCCGTCACTTATTAAGTCCAATGCATTCCTCATATGAATAGGTTTAAACATATCTTAAACCATAACAAAATCATATCACATAAAACATGCATAAAAGAAACATAACATTTCCACATTTCAATCACAGGATATCAATACAACACATTGATATAATAAAAACATTATCAAAACCATTTTCAATACCAAAATAGAAGAAAAGTAAAACATGGTATTTATTTTTCTTTTAAAAAAAAGTTATGGCTTATAGAGGAAGCCGAAACTCAAATAATAGTCACGGCGGTGGAGAATTCGTTGTCGCCGAATACGTAAGAAAAAACATTCCTTTTGTCGTTTAGTAAAAACGCTTCGTATAAAAAGATTCCTTTTGAATAAAAGTAAAAGTCAAAGGTGTTTATACACCGTATAAAAGAAAGTTTTGTATAAAAAAAATATGCCTCAATGAAAGGAGATTGATACAAAGTCCCTTACAAAGATCATTTTTTAAAATAAAATAGATCTACTATGTGTATTCACTATAAGTACACATAAAAAAGTACAAATACAAGATATGACATAATAATATCATGATATAATTTGAAAGTAGGAGACTGACCCAAAGAATGGAAATTGGGTTAAGAAATTCCCTTACAAAGATCATTTTTTAAATAAAATATATATATTATGTGTATTCACTATAAGTACACATAAATAAATTACAAATACAATATAGGACATGATAATATCATGACGTAATTTGAAAGTAGGAGATTAACCCAAAGAATGGAAATTGGGTTATGAAATTCCCTTACCTCGTGTCCGACGTGACTCGACCGCTCTTTTACCTCCTGAATAATAAAATAGAGTTAATCCATACTTTCTTAAGAACCTTTTTCAATTTCATTATCCCATTTTATATCACTTATTACAATGTTACGAAAATTATGTAATTATTTTTGTTAATAACAGTCGTATTGTCGATCTTTGGTACTTGAGTCAAAAATATAATTCTTATAATTACACTTTGTTCATGTGGTAATATATCCATTATATCCATAATTATATTCATGATTTATATATCATATACATCATATATATCCAGTATATACATTCATTAATAATATTACATAACATTTAGAGGTAATAAATGAAATGCACCGTTCATGGAGACGGTAAGCCGTACGTACGCATGAACGCTACTTTCATTTCTATTTCGTATTTAATGGAATGAAGTTATAATTATATAAAGGTATAATATAATTCCAATAAAATATAATGTATAATACCATTTAATACATCCTTTATACATCCCATATATGTCATTAACGATTCAAATCACTTTGAGGGGGCGGTAGTCCGCACTTCCTAAAATGAAATTATCGCGTTTACCCATAAAGGAAATCATAAAGTATGCCAGAAATGAGAAATAAATAAGAATAAGGAAAACATAAACATAATATATATCATATATGAAAATAGTTTCATCAAAATGGCCACTATTAGAGGTGTTAAAAGAATATTGAACAATCATCGTTTTGTGAGGAAGTATTTCGCCACCCACAGAAACAGTATGTTCTTTAACCATTAGACGAAGGTGTGTGTAAGTGTAAACAAAATACTTATCATAAAAACATCCTATTATATTTTAGATACTGTTTTTGTTACAAAATAAAGTAATAAAAAGAGTTTAATGGGTTGGAGAAGAAAAATAAAACAAAACAACATTAGAGAAGACATTACCTTAAAATCGGTTAACTCTTTTTGATTTGAGCCAAAGGCTTTCTTGGGAGAACTTCTGCCCAAATTGAGGCTTCTAGGAGTAAGGTAGGGAAGTTGGGAGAGTATTTGGGAAGAGTTTTTCCAAGCCAAAAGGCTTTGAAAGTGTGAATGAGGTGGTAGAGGTGGGGGCCTTTTATAAGAGGAGAGGAGGGGCACTATTGGAATGTAATGAAATGTTACTTTATTATATAATGAGTTTCGGATTTTAAAGGTCCCACACATATATATTTCAAGGATAAGGTGATAATGGTTCTAAATCTACTCATCCAATAGGTTTTTGACAAGTGTAAGTTTTATATTGTACATTATCGTTTCATTTTATTTAAATCGTTAATTAATGAGGTAATCGCTGCATCATCATGGTGTCATAAATAATTTATTTTATTCAATGTCTAAAAATTATAGAAAAATTATCATGATGTAGGAATTATTTTTATCTTTATAATAAATATTTATAGTCAACAATATGACTTGTATAACCCCATTTAAAAATTGTTTTAGTGAAACAACTCATGTTTGTGACATTTTTATTTTAACATTAAATAAAATGTTTTTAATGTCATTTTCCTACCAAAGTGGCTCCATGGGGTCCCCAAATTGACCCATTGATTTTCTTGGTCGTCCATGACTCATACAATAGGGTTAGAACAAGTTTAAAGGTATTATCATATTTTTATAATATCATTCTTACCTTAAATTTCACTAATTACCTTTAATCGCGATTAATTAAACTTAAAAGTTACTATTCATCAAAAATTATTTCAATCCCATTGAACCACATATTACATCCTAATGAAAACCATGTATGTCAGATTTTTGAAATTCAAATCACAAAGGTTGTAAAATTTCATTTAAACTAGAAATCAGTTTTTTAACTAACACTTAGTGGTTTCACTATTCATCAAAAATTGACATTTTTCAGAACAATGGCAAAATTTCTCCCTAAGATATAATTGATATTACGAATTCAAATTTGATGTCTATTTTAAAAAATTACAAACATATAAGTTGCATTAATTAATTTTATAATTAATTCCCGCTGTCACAATAAATAGCGTGTTTTTAAGAAACAATATATATCAAAAGATTGACAATTGTTTATGTCCAATTTCAAAGTGAAATTAATTCTAAAGAACACCATTGGATTAAATGGTAAAAATATATTCTAATTATACTCTAAAACCACTCAATAGTATAATTTATCACTATAAATTATTTTCATTAAAAGGGATGTTTTTAAGTATTTTTCACTATTCATAAAAAATTGGATGTTCTCAGAAAAATTCCAAAAATTCAACATAGGCTAATTTCTATATTCCGAATCCAAAAATGAAGTCCATTTTGAAATATAAAATATATATAATTTCAAAAGGTGGGTACATCTATTCATAATGGCTATTTTGATTGGTCGCAGTGCGTTAGAATCTCGAACTTGCGTTCAATTCAAGCTATTGCATTATTGAAAGAGAAGCGTATCGTGGAAGCTCGGGGTGTTACATTCTCCCCTCATTCAATAAATTTCATCCTCACAATTTGAAATATTTCTTTGAAAAAAAATGGTTGAAAATAGAAAATACCTTTGTGGAAAACCCACATCGGAAATAAGGTTAATAAAAATATATCATTAAAAGATAGAAAGATAAGTACAAAGGTCACCCGAGATAGCCCATACTAGGATTCTATGAAAATATGGATATGGAAGAAAAAAAACCATCAAGGTCTGATGGAGAGTTGTAGAAAACTGTAGTAGGAGAAATTTAACCATAAGAAAATGGCAAACTTGTGATTGGTTAAACAAACATTGAATCCCCAGTTGGAAAAGTTAACCGGCAACGTTTTTGTTTTATGATACCTTTTATAATGTTGAGGAATTTATTTAGGAGATTTACTAAGAACGTAAGGAAATATTCTTACTTGTCATGTAGACTTTCATTCTTTAATAAATTTTTACCAGAAACCCATCATTCACTCCAAAGGGTAACAGAACTCAAAAATATTATATTTGTCCTAATCGTACAAGGTTCAAAATATTAACATGTACCATTTAGATTAGGAAAACTATTTTGTAATAACCATGGACTTTCTATAGGCTAGTGGTAGGTAATAAAGGCTTGTCGCACTATGGTTGTGGGTTCGATTCCTACAGCTTTGTCCGGCACGACGGGTTATCCCCCAACCTGCAGGTTGTCCTTTTCCTAAAACTATAGTATTATAATATTCCAAAAATAATCTTCATAAATTTTTTAACCTTAAAATATACTATGCAAAGTTCAACTTAATCCATTCCAACCTTTATAGTTATCCAAAATACCTCGGTCCAGACTTTCTCTAAAGGGTCCTTAAATTCCAAAATCAATTGTAACATTAGATTCCCTAAACAAAGTAAAGTCTCTCTTATTATCACAGACTAAAAATATGATTTCCTTCATCATATTAAAACCTTAATGATAACAACAAGTACTGCAGTACAATCCTTATATATATCACATTATTTTTATAACCATAATATAATCCTTGAGTCCAAAAGCACCAATACATTAATTGTTCTGCTTCAACTGTAGTAACATCATAAGATTGTCCTTGATCCCTTGTCATTTTATGAGGTAAGTTTCCCTAACTCTTAGGAAATTCATTCGAATAATTCCCCATTTCTCTACAATTGTTGCATTCAACATTGATATCCTCTTTCTTTCCCTTGCAATCACGAGCCTGCTGACCTTTTTCTCTACATTTGTAACAAACTCCTATTCCATTCAGGCAAGTACCGAGGTGATTCTTCCCACAATTATCACATAATGGAAAATCCTTCTTTCCCTTATTCCGTTTATCTGTATCTTGTTCCACTGTTCTCTTATTTTCTTGCTTTACTTTATTTTCATAAGATATAGAAAATTTATTTTCTGTCTTGATAACACATGAGACAATATCTTCATATGACGAGAAAGATTTTTTGACTAAGGATAGACAGAGAAACGGTTTTAACCCATCAAAGAAACAATCAATCTTACTTCTTGGGTTATGTATATAATCTGCAGCATGTCTCGCTAACCTTGTAAAGTTGGCCTCATACTTTGCGACATTCTCATCCTCCTTTTGTATTAGACTCATAAATTGCCTTTCCATATCTGCTCGATGGTCACAAGGAAAATATTTTTCTAAGAAAAGCTCTTTTAACTCCCTCCATTCCATATTCGATACTTCATTATCTTCATTTGTTTTTTGAATCAGTGACCACCACTGATCGGCATCTTTAGTGAGGCGGTAAACTGCCATGACAAACTTCTCCCTTTCGCTACTCCCCAAGGCATGGAATATTTTCTCTAAGGAGTTTATCCATTGCACAGCTACTAATGGATTTGTACCCCAATTAAATGATGGTGGTTTTTGCCTCATGAAGCGGTCTAAAATTTATCCTCCACGTTGCGGATCAGGGTGCTCCATACGAGTAAGGTTGTTATTCATTTCCTGAGTGAGTTGTCCCAGTATGGTGATAAGCTAATCAGCACCATTTGTATCACTAGCTCCATTATAATTATCTTGAGCAGGAGGGCAATCCCTACACAGAGTTCGTGCATTGATACGGTTTTCATTCCTCCCACTAAGCGCCATTTCTAAACAATGGCATAAAATAGATTCGTTTATGAATTAAAATACATAATTCCATACTTGTAAAACACTTAACATAAATTGAAATATTTATGGATATAATCCATAATCATAAAAATGTTTTCTTTGAGAAATTATGTACTCATAAGCCCTTCATAATGGTTTGTAAAGAAAATGATAATTATCCTAAGAATATCCCCTGGGAGGGTCGTAACCAAGAGTGAAGCAAGGCCCATTGTCGTGCACCAGTTCCCGTTTGAGTCTAGCTAAAAGGAGTGTTTTCGGGTTTTACCCCTTGGTACATCTGTGCCAGAGCCGCCTCTACCTGCTCGTATCCAGACAGGGATGTATTGCTCGGAAAACTTACAAAATCTCTATAATACCAAAATTCTATGAAGTTCTTATATACTAATCCTCAAAGTATATCTTTGGGAAATGTGCTCTAATCAGAGTTTATCTAAATCTAGCTTCCAAGGTTAATACTAAACTGCCTCTGATACCAACTGTAACGCCCTGACCCCAGTTACCCAGAGTCGGTGCATTACTTAATAACATTGGCATGATCACAAAAGATCAAGTCTCGAAAGACCGTTTAGTTTAGTAGCCTTGAAACAGTAGATACATTCATAAGTCTTACACTACATCATAAAGTGAAAAACTACAATAACAAAGTCTCCATAGTCCACACTCATATCCTCTTCTGACTATACCTACAGGTCATTCATAAAATACTTCTTCACATCCTGGAAAATATTAAAACTTTGAAAGGGGTGGGCTCAGATTCTCAGTAAGGATAACAATATGGTGGAAGATTTCATAAATAAACATAAACATTTAAGACAACGTATAACTAAAACAGAAGCCTTTTAAACTTGAACTTCAACAAAATATGGAAAAATTAAAATGAGATAATGCCATTTAGATATTCACATGGATATTCTACTGGTCAAATAATCACATGCAGTATCAATAATAACTTACATAATGATGGAATGCATAATTCCAGACTATCATAACCACGTAGCCAAGGACTCGTGCCAAGACTAAAAATAAGATTTTGTCAAGGCCTCGTGCCAAGACACTAGTTTTTCTCATGAGACCTGCCGATGCATCGAGGATCTATACCGGGCTCCACCCGTCACTTATTATGTCCAACGCATTCCTCATATGAATAGGTTTAAACATATCATAGACCATAACATAATCATATCACATAAAACATGCATAAAAGAAACATAACATTTCCACATTTTAATCACTGGATATCAATACAAAACATTGATATAATAAAAACATTATCAAAACCATTTTCAATACCAAAATAAAAGAAAAGTAAAACATGGTATTTATTTTTATTTTAAAAAAAGGTATGGCATATAGAGGAATCCAAAACTCAAATAATAGTCATGGTGGTGGAGAAGTCGTTGTCTCCACATACATAAGAAAAAACATTACTTTTGTCGTTTAGTAAAAAAGCTTAGTATAAAAAGATTCCTTTTGAATAAAAGTAAAAGTAAAAGGGGTTTATACACCGTATAAAAGAAAGTTGTGTATAAAACAAAATATGCCTCAATAAAAGGAGATTGAGACAAAGTCCCTTACAAAGATCATTTTTTAAATAAAATAGATCTATTATGTGTATTCACTATAAGTACACATAAAAAAGTGCAAATACATGATAGGACATAATAATATCATGACATAATTTGAAAGTAGGAGATTGACCCAAATAATGGAAATTGTGTTAAGAAATTTCCTTACAAAGATAATTTTTTAAATAAAATTGATATATTATGTGTATTCACTATAAGTACGCATAAATAAAGTACAAATAAAAGATATGACATAATAATAACATGACGTAATTTGAAAGTAGGGGATTAACCCAAAGAATGGAAATTGGGTTAAGAAATTCTCTTACCTCGTGTCCGACTTGACTCGACCGCTCTTTAACCTCCTGAATAATAAACTAGAGTTAATCTATACTTTCTTAAGAACAATTTTCAAGTTCATTATCCCTTTTTATATCACTTATTACAATGTTACAAAAATTATGTAATTATTTATGTTAATAATAGTCGTTTTGTCGATCTTTAGTACTTGAGTCAAAAACAAACTTCTTATAATTACACTTTGTTCATGTGGTAATATATCCATTATATCCATAATTATATTCATGATGTATACATCATATATATCATATATATCCAGTATATACATTCATTTATAATATTACATAACATTTAGAGGTATGAAATGAAATGCACCGTTCATGGAGACGGTAAGCCGTACGTACGC
Organism: Viscum album; assembly: GCA_963277665.1. Classification (NCBI taxonomy): domain Eukaryota; kingdom Viridiplantae; phylum Streptophyta; class Magnoliopsida; order Santalales; family Viscaceae; genus Viscum; species Viscum album. The sequence continues at coordinate 883,515,597 of OY728139.1, read as the reverse complement.
ATGAACGCTACTTTCATTTATATTTCGTATTTAATGGAATAAAGTTATAATTATATGAAGGTATAATATAATTCCATTATAATATAATCTATAATACCATTTACTCCATCCTTTATACATCCCACATATGGCATTAACGATTCAAATCACTTTGAGGGGGCGGTAGTCCGCACTTCCTAAAATTAAATTATCACGTTTACCCATAACGGAAATCATAATGTATGCCATAAATGAGAAATAAAGAAGAATAAGTAAAACATAAACATAATTTATATATCATATATGAAAATAGCGTCATAAAAATGTCCACCATTAGAGGTGTTCAAAGAATATTGAACAATCATCATTTTGTGAGGCAGTATTTCGCCACCCACAGAAACAGTATGTTCTCTAACCATTAGACGAAGGTTTTTGTAAGTTTAAACCAAATTATTATCATAACAACATCCTAGTATATTTTCTATACTGGTTTTTTTACAAAATAAAGGAATAAAAAGAGTTTATGGGATTGGAGAAGCAAAATAAAACAAAACAACATTAGAAAAGACATTACCTTAAAATCGGGTAACTCTTTCTGGTTTGAGGAAAAGGATTCCTTGGGAAGACTTCAGCCCAAATTGAGGCTTCTAGAAGTAAGGGAGGGAAGTTGGGAGAATATTGGGGTGGAGTTTGGCCGAGCCAAAAGGCTTTGATAGTGTGAATGAGGTGGTAGAGGTGGGGGCCTTTTATAAGAGGAGAGGAGGGGCACTCTTGGAAAGTAATGAAATGTTACTTTATTATATAATGTGTTTCATATTTTAAAGGTCCCACACTTATATATTTAGAGTCTAAGGTGATAAGGGTTCAAAATATACTCATCCAATAGGTTTTTTACATGTTTAAGTCTTATATTTTACACTATCTTTTCATTTTATTTAAATTGTTAATTAATGAGGTAATCGCTGCATCATCATGGTGTCATAAATAATTTAATTCTTTTAATGTCTAAAAAATATAGAAAAAATTATCATGATGTAGGAAATCTTTTTATCTTTCTAATTAAAATTTATAGTCAAAAATATGACTTGTATATCCCCATTTAAATGTTTTTTAGTGAAATAACTCATGTTTGTGACATTTTTATTTTAACATTAAATAAAAAGTTTTTAATGTCATTTTCCTACCAAAGTGGCTCCATGGGATCCTCAAGTTGACCCATGGATTTTCTTGGTCTGCAATGACTCATCCAATAGGGGTAGGACAAGTGTAAATGTATTTTCATATTTTTATAATATCATTTGTACCTTAAATCTCACTAATTAAATTTAATCGCGATTAATTAAACTTAAAAGTTACTATTCACCAAAAATTGTTTTAATCCCATTGAACCAAATTTTACATCCTAATGAAAACCATGTAAGTTGGGTTTTTGAAATTCAAATCAAAGAGGTGGTAAAATTTCATTTAAACGAAAAATCAGTTTTTTAACTACCACTTAGTGGTTTCACTATTCATCAAAAATTGAAGTTTTTCAGAACAATGCCAAAATTTCACCCTAAGCTATAATTGATATTCTGAATTCAAATTTGATGTCTATTTTAAAAAATTAAAAAAATATTAGTTGTATTAATTACTTTTATAATTAATTCCCGCTGTCACAACAAATAGCGTGTTGTTAAGAAAAAATATATATCAAAAGATTGACAATTGTTTATGTCCAATTTCAAAGTGAAATTAATTCTAATGAACACCATTGGTTGAAATGGTAAAAATATATTCTAATTATACTCTAAAACCACTCAATATAATAATTTATCACTATAAATTATTTTGAATAAAAATATTGTTTTTAAGTATTTTTCACTACTCATAAAAAATTGGAAGTTCTCAGAAAAATACCAAAAAATCAACATAGGCTAATTTCCATATTACGAATCTAAAAATGAAGTCCCTTTTGAAATATAAAATATATATAATTTCAAAAGGTGTGTATTTATATTCATAATGACTATTTTGATTGGTCGCAGTGCGTTAGAATCTCGAACTTGCGTTGAATGCAAGCTATTGCATTATTGAAAGAGAAGCATATCGTGGAAGCTCGGGGTGTTACATTTTCTCCTTGAAGTTAGTCTTTCTGAAAAATTTCTTATTTTTTTAAAATCTTTTGAATATTTTGGCTAGTTGACCCATCTCCTCATCACTATTAGGGGATTATTTTTTACTGTTGGAGCTTTCTACAGAAGCTTACAGTTCCCTTTGTCATTGTTCATAGAGGTGGTGTTCTTGAATTGAATAGATTTCCTCTTTGGTTCATCCTCCTCTTCCTTGATGAATTTGATCTCTTCTTCATACATCATCAGTTTCCCAATGAGTTCATAAATAGGTATCTTACTAATGTCACACGATTCTCAAATAGAGACAGAGGTTCCCCTCTATATGTCAGGTAGACATCTAAGGATTCTCATGATCTGTTCCTTGGAAGTGACTTCCCTTCCAAGAGAAATAATTGTGTTGACAATCTCAGTGAACCTAAGATACATGTCAGAAATACGCTCATCAAGTTAAATTTTAAAATTATCATATTTGATAGTATAAGTATTAAGTCTCATTTATTTTACACTATATGTTCCTTCAAATGAGATAGACCAGGTATCCTAAATTTCATGGTTTGTTTTACAAGAATAAATTAAATTGAATTCCACATCTCTTAAGGAGAAGTATAAAGCATTCACAGATTTGCAGTTGTTATTGTAGGCAGTTTTGGTAGGTTCATCCAATGTGATTCTATTAGTAGAAGGAATTTTGTATCCATCTATAATGGATGAACAAATTTCAGAACACGTACTCTTTTAATGCATGTTAATTTTTATTTTCCATTGAGCATAGTTGGTTCCATTAAATAATGGTGGTTTGTTGGTTGTTTCACCTTCCAATATGCTATCCATAATAGATTATTACTTTAAAATAGATAGCAATTTAGATTTAACAAAAATTTACTGATCTGTATGGTTCAACTACAATCACAGTTGATTAAGATTAAATAGAGTCCTAATAAAAAACCACTAATACCAATTGTTGGACTGATTTGATTACTCAAGAGGGGAGGGTTGAATTGATTAAATATAAATATTTCTATAAAAGGTATTTCTAAAAAGGTTTCCACAATTATTAAATACATCCTAGTTAATCATGGTTTTTCTATTATAAGAGTTTGACTGTTTAAGTAACTTCTTAGATGATGGATTAATTCTCAATAATCTTAATTTGTGTCATTAATATTACTTTTGAATTTAACTACTAAGAAAACCTATTTATTACTTCTTTCCAAGGCTAACTATAAAAGTGAAATTAGTGATTTCTGAATTATACAGTAATGCAATGAAACAGAGAAAACTATGTTAAGCTGCACAACAGATATGAAACAAGTGGTTCAGTCTCAAGCAGGGACCTAATCCACTCCACTTGGTGATCACCTAACACCAAGCAGTTCATATTATAAACATTGATCCACAGCCTGGATCAGGGTTAGCAATAGTACAGGGACTGTCCAGGTTACACAGGGAATTCTTCCACAGTTTTCATGGGTAAAAAAATAACCAGGCGAAATAGGGACCTCTTCTACCGTTCTCGTGGGTACAAAATAACCATGCCACACAGGGACCTCTTCCATAGTTTTTATCTGTACAAAAATATCAGTCCACACAAAGACATCTTCCATAGTTTTCATGGTTATCCAATAGTAAATAGAGGTTTGAGTAATGATATATTATATCCTTCAATTTAACACAGGAGATAGAGTGTGTTATTATAAATAACCACCCACTCTCCTCAAAAGTTAATAAACAGATACACAAAAAAGAACAAATATATATATGGGTTTAGAAGTTCTCTGAGTGTTAGTCTTTGTATATTTCGACTCCTGATATGAAGCGGATGCAGAATTCGAGTCCTCGTTAGTAAAACAGAGTGTCATGATTCAGCTTCTGTTTTTTGTGAGGTTAGACAATGTGATGATGTTCTCTAGAATCTAGTGTACTTAATATGTTCTTCAATAGAGTCAGTTTGTAAGAATGTTTCAATCCTTTCTTTTGAAATTCTCTTAGTGTTCTTCATTTTCATGCTCAAATCCTTGTTTTTCATTTAGTATATCGTGTGTCGTGATTCTTGGACACACTTCACTTTTATCATGGAATGAATGTGTTGGACCCGACAGGTTGCATGTATTATGCACCTTGTACCTCTTACTGTCTGATGATATGTCTACAAAGAAACATTAATTATGTAAGTGCATTAAAATCATCAAATATGACCGTTAGAGATTAAATTGAAAAAGACAAAAAAATATTAGGAAATGGTGTCATAGTAATTCATGGAAATGGTTTCTCTTTCACACGGTGTCAGTATTGGTCAAGGTGTCTTGTGTTCATGGTGTCTTGCAGTCACGGTGTCTTGTTCACGGTGTTTTGTTCACAGTGTCTTCTTCACAGTGTCTAATTCTCCATGCTTTCTAATTCTCCATGGTGACTGATTCTTCACGGTGTCTGATTCCTCACGGTGTCATGCTTCACCTTGAATTGCTTAACGGTGTCTAGTTCACGGTGCCAGAAAGACATAACCAGTGGTAGACTCACGGTGTCTCAGACATTTCAAAGTAATTGTGTTCAGACTTAAGAAATGATGATAATAGAATGGAGTAGACTTTGGCATTTGTCAAAGAAGGTATTATGAGAGTAGATCAAAGATATTATAAAGTAAGTAAACTGAATGTAAATAAATTAATATCGTGAATGGATCTTCATAAAGAATGATAATACTTTAAACATTAATACACATGATTATATATAATTTATAGGAGTTAATTAGGTTGAATATGATTTTTGATCATTAAAACATGATAAACACATGACGATTCCAATAGTTGGGAAATATAAATATATGACCAACTTAATTTCTATTTTATGTAAATATGGTGAGATACCCCTTTATATTTCATAAACAATTTTTTTCTTATGTCACGCCATTATGATGCAGAAATTACACCGTGAATTTCTAAGACAATGTCAGTGTGTAATGAATATCATGTTAATTTATCTATCATGGGTATTCACCTTAATAAACATTTGAATATTGATTACAGAGTTTTAGGTATGAATTACTTGTTCCTTTATTATTTAATAAACAATGATGTTTAATGAATCCTTGTTATATGATCCATGTGGAAAACATATGCATGAAATGAAATGATTAATAAGGATGCTCCCTAATAGAGCTCCAATGCATTTGGTAAAGAATAATATCATGATACATCAAGTGAAATGAGGGTTAACTCATACTAATTCAAGTTTAATGAGTGTTTACTCATGCTTCATGTGTAATGATCCTTGGATAATGCTAATATCATGTTATATGTTGTTTCCACATTTCCATGTTTTGATAATCATTCTATGTCATTACTTTATGTTCTTGTTTTTCTTATTCTACATTGATATTCCTATTGACTAACTTGTACTAAATTCGTCATGTTATGCCTTGTTTACCCCCTTATGGGGATTTATACCTCCCCTTTTTCTTATGAATGATTTCAGGTTATCTCATGAAATGATAAGTACGAAGAAATTTTGTGGTCATGTAAAACATGTTTTCAATAAAGATGATATGTTTTTTGTTATAAATTTTTATGTAATGTTCCTAATCCCCAATAAAACTTGACCTATAAATATTATATATTTTATGAATAGAATATTTTATGTATAAATCATGTTTATGTGTGAAATAAAGAGAATGTTTTTTATAGTTGGTATCAAAGTATGGGTTTAGTTATTTTCAGTACTAGAATTAGAAAACCCCAGTGAAATTCATTAGGATAAGACAAATAATACTATAAACATCCCTAATTTTTTTAGTATAGAGTATGTGGTTTATCAAGAAAATAAATCCCTGTCAGGATATGAGTGGGTAGAGTCCGCTCTGGAACTGATGTATCCTAAGGGAAATCCCTGAATCCACCGCTTTGATCTAGACTCGAATAGAAACGGGTGCACGACAATGGGCCTTGCTACACTCTTGGTTATGACACTCCCCAAGGATATGATTTGGTAAATTTATAATCAGATTATGAATAATTATTAAGGGAATAAAAATATCCTCCTATGAATATATGTTGGGAAGTAGTTCATGGATAACCTAGATCGAAGCCTATAAATTCATATGTTTAAGAATTAAAAGTAATTTATATGTAATCTATTTTTCTCTTTGTATATTCCTTTAAGTGTTACCCCTAGAGTTTCATTTTTTCCAATGGATAGCAATAGGAGGACTCGAACTAACAATTGATGCAATGATAAATGTGATGACTATTCTAATGAGATTCACAATCCGATGAGTTTGGGAGTCATGAACATTGTCCGGATAGACTCTCAGATGACTCATGTTTTGAATAGAAACATTGGCCAATAGGAAAATTCAACCCCCCTATGAAAGAACAAGTCATAATCGAGAGCTTCATGAGAGAAATGCATCAAAAATTTAATGGATTATCTAATCCCTTGATCACTGAACAATGGATCAATACCATTAAAAAGATCTTCTCTATCCTTCAATGTACCGAACAAGAGAAGGTTAATCTGGATGCATATCGTATTGAGGGTGAAGCTTATCAATGGTGGAAATTGATAAAAAAATATAATTATTGAGTTCGTGATCGAGGCCTTGGAATGGAAGGATTTCAAAAATATGTATTTTGATAAATATATTCCGCACACCCACGAACTTAAGATTGAATGTGACTTTCTATCCCCCAAGAAAAATGGTGTCGAATCCATTGGAGGATACGAGGAAAAAATCACAAGGATTTCATGATATGCTTCTGACTTTTTCATACCCCCGAATACAAGTTTGGCAGATTCTTTTGTAGGATAAAACCTAGGCTATGGAAATACCTAGCGATCTATGGCATCGATATCTATGAGTAAATTGTCTGATGTGCCCTTAATGTCAAAATAGGGATCAGTGAATATTAGGGGTATCATGGGGATATAAATCATAAGGTGGACTTCAATTCCGATGGTCTGATGGGTAAATCAAATGGTTCAAATAAAATCTATCACCCCACAAGCCAAAGGTGCGGAAAAAGGAACCCCGGAACAATCCTAAATATGATGAGGAAATTCTTTAAGAGTGGAAGAGAAAGAAACATGTATATTAATATTTGAAAAGATAAACATGTAGATGTGATAGATGAGAGGAACACTCAATTCCACCCTCAAAAAATTGTTCATTTTTTAAACTACAATGAACCAGGGGACATTCCAAACTAGTTCCCTAAGCTAAGGGTATTTAAGGGCAACCAACAACTTACAAGGAAGAAAGTGAATGCCTTTTCCATAACTACTGCAGATGTGAACCCTGAAAATGACGTGGTGCTAGGTACCCCAGTTATTCATTCATGAATAGATAATGTATTTATTGATTTTGGTACTACAGATTATTTTATATCCCTAATATTTAGTAGAATAATTCATACACCACCACGAATCATGGAAGTAAAGATATAGGTGAGTATGACAAATGGGAAAATCATTGAAACACATGATTATAACTCCTCCAATGTCAGAATTTTTAGATTGTACTTCCTAGAAAACCTCTTCATACTCCCTTTTTTTGAATTTTTTTCCATTCTTGGTATGGATTGGATTTCCCTATATAGAGACAACGTAAATTTACATGAGAGGGAAATCACTCATCAAATGGAGAATCAACCCCTGATTATGTAGCAGTGTAAGGAGGAGGATGAATCTTCATTAGAACCATCATCTCAATCATTTATATTACTTCCCTATGAGAAAATGTATCTAGCTCAGATGATTGAGTCCATGGAAGTGACCATCTTTTAAGACACGACTATTGTGATGGAATTCACTGATGTATTTTATGAGTAATTTTCTAGACTTCCTCCTAGAAGAGATATTGAATTATAAATTGATCTTATACCAGGGGTGTTTCCAATATCCAAGAATACATATAGAATATCTGTTTTAGAGCTTGAGGAGCTGAAGAAACAACTACCAGAGAATCTAGATAAAGGTTTTATTCACCCATGTGCATCACCATGAGGTGCACTTGTCCACTTCTTCAAGAAGATGTATGAATCAATGATCCTTTGCATTGACTGTCGTGATCTCACCAAAATCAAAAAAAATAACATGTATCCAATGCCCAAAATTGATGACCTGTTCGATCATCTATTTGGATCACAAAACTTCTCTATGGTGGATTTGTGGTTGGGATATTACCAAGTAAGGGTGAAGAAGGAGGATATCTCCAGGACTTCTTTAAAACAAGATACTTGCACTAGGAATTCATAGCAATGGATTCTGAATCAATAATTATCCATCAGTATTTACAGACTTAATGAATAGAGTTTTGATAGATTACCTCGAAAAATTTGCGGTAATATTTATAGATGATATACTAATATACTCCAAAACCAAGGAGGATCATGAGGATCATCTGGGAACTGCACTAGAGACCTTGCTAAAGTGGAAGCTCTATGAAAAGTAAATCAACTATGAGTTTGGGTTGAAGGAGGTCTCATTCATGGGTCATATCATTACAAGAAATGTGATATATTCGGATTCCTTCAAGATAACTACAATTGAGGGATGACAAAGGACAACATTGGTAATGTATATCTGTATATTCGAGGAGTTATCCAGATATTATCAAAGATTTTGGAGATATTTGTATCAATTTTAAAACCCCTTACCAAGATAAATCATAAGGGAGTCAATTTTTCTTGGAGTGATGAATGTGAAAAAAGCTTCAAGGAGTTGAAAAAGAGGCTTATCACTATACCTATGCTCACACTACCAACAAGTGAAGAACATTTTATGGCATTAAGTTATTCTTAAACTAATGTAATGGGTTGTGTAATAATGATAAATGAAAATGTTCTTGCATATGCATCAAATAATTTGAATGTTCATGAGAAAGAACTATCCAACACCAGATTTGGAGTTGGTTGTGGTGATCTTCTCTTTTAAAATATGGAGACATTACCTATTTGGGGAGAAGTGTTAAATATATACGGACCACAAGAACCATATGTATATATTCACATATAAATATTTGAATATGCACCAATGAATATGGTTAGATATAATAAAATACTATGATTACTCAATCCATTACCACCCTGGGAAAGAGAACAAGGAGGAAGATGGTTTAAGTAGAAATGACCCAACAGTTATATCATTGATGAGAATTTAAAAGGAACCAATATTCTTATATTTGATGAAGTATAAATTTGAATCATAAATAAGGGAACATCACCAATCCTTTAACAAATGATCTCTCAACATTCTCATTTATAAAGTTTAAAGGATGTTCAATAAGATGAATTGAGATTTCATAAAAAAGTGGAAACTATTAGAAAAGAGAAATCCTCATAGTTCAATGTAAATGAAGAAGGAATTTTCATCTTTGGGTCAAGAATATGTGTTCCATCAAAACTATAGTTGAATAAATAACTTTCGGATGGTGCATATAGTTTGAATTTAATTATTCACCAATGGAATAAAAAGATGTATTGAGATCTCCAAGATCATTATTTATAGGAAAACATGAAGAAGGAGATCACTGAGTATACATCAAAATGCCTGGTGTGTCTGTTAGTTTAGTATGAGGGGAGAATGTCTAAAGGGATTATGCAACCATTACCCATACCATCATGGAAATGGGAGAACATCACAATGGACATCATCCACGGACTTCTAAAGATATCCAATGGAAACCATACTGTCTATGCTTTTATTGATCCACTTACATATATTTCACACTTCTTTACAGTTTGGGAGGATTTATCATTGGATCAAGTAGCATGGATATATATCAGAGATGTGGTAAGCCTATATGGGTAACCACTATCTATTTTATTAGATCGAGATCCAAGATTCACCTATATGTTTTGGAAGAGTCACCATCATGCTCTGAATACTGAGTTCCACTTCAGTACGACTTATCATCCTCAAACTAATGGCTAATCAGAGTAGACTATCCAAACACTTGAGGACATGTTGAGAGAAAGCTCAATGAACTTCAAAGGCAGATGGGATCTATATATTCCTCTATTTGAGTGTTCTTACAACAATATTTTCCACTCATGAATCGAAATGGATCCTTATGAAGCTCTTTATGGGAAGAGGTGATAACCCCTGACATGTTGGGATGAAGTTGGGAATTGAAATCTCTTAGGTCCACAAATGGTCGACAAAACGGTGGAGATGGATAAGAACATATATAAACATATTGAAGATGCTCCAAGATGACAATGAGTTATGATGATAATCATCTACAAGACATAGAGATTTATTTTGGAGACATGGTATTCCTCTGAACGTTAGTTTGGAAGAGAGTTATGATGTTTTAGAAGAAGGGAAAGCTTGGTCAAAGGTAAATCATCCATTATGAGATCCTTGGTCACATTGGAGTTGTGACCTATCAAATAGAACTCCCACTGAACCTATCTCATGTACATGATGTACTCTATGTATCACTCTTGAGGACATACATACATGACCCATCGCATATACTCAATCCAGAGGTGGTACCATTGGAGAATGAAATATCCTTTGAAAAAAAGTCAGTGAAGATTTTAAATCATAGGGGAAAATTTCTACAAAATAAGACAATGTGTAACACCCTGACCCCAGTTACCTTGATTTGGTGCATTGTTTTAGTACATTAAGAATGATTACAAGGAATAAATTCCCAAAGGACCGATCAATTTATGAGTCTTGGAAAATAGATTACATATATGAATGTTACATTAGATTATAAAATGAAAAAACGACAACATTTTATCCATTGACAACAATCATATCCTTTATATTATCCCTGTAGGTCAGTCATTATATACTTCTTCACATCCAGGGAAAATTAAAACATAGAAAGGGGTGAGATCAGATGATTAGTAAGGATAAATAATTTATAAGAATATAACATATCAATAGGCATGGTGAATAATTTAAAACACATTCCATTACAAAAAATAAACATGAACACATTATGGAAGATATATGATCTGAGTAAATAATGCCTTAATAAAACATAGTCATGGATATTCTACTAGTAGAATAATCACATGAACCATAAATATTATTTTCATAATGATGGAATTTATAATACCAGACATTCTGATACATTTTTCAAGGCCAGTGCCAATATGTATAAAAAAGATTAAGGTATCAGCAAACACCATATATCAAATTGGGAAAGGCCTCGACCAATTCCACATCTAATTGTCTCATGAGACCTACTGATGAATCAAGGATCTATAGAAGGCTTCACTCATCACTTACTATGTCTGATACATTCCTCATATGAAAAGGTTAGAACATAACAAAAACATTCGTCTTAAAACTAGCATACGTAAAGTCAATACTTCATCCATAAACCTAGAATGGAATAAAAATTATATATCCAGAGTCAAAAATATCACAAAACCTTCAATACAATATGGAATATATTAATCATAATAAAAAAACTCCAAACATCATTAAAATCCATCAATGGATTTGGACATAGATTAAAATGATTTGTAAAACTCCTGGAGAGAAATATCCATCCTTCATGAAAACATTTAAAAGTCACACAATTTAGAAAATAATACATTTAAATAGATTTTTTTTTCAAACTATACCATTCCACTTTGAAACTTCTTAATGGAATTAACATTTTAAAAACAATCATGTCCATCTAAATAAAAATTTAAAAACATTTTGAAAACATGGACATTAAGGAGAATGCTATTGAAAAATAAATCATTAAAACATTTAAAATAATATTTTTAAAAAGAATCCTTTAAAAACATTTCATTTGAAAACTCTTTTATGAAACATGGATATGAATAGTAAATATTTTCCAATTTATATTCACATATAAACAACCTCAGATAATGAAGATATTGTAGAATAAACCATTACCTTGCACTTTTCTTTAGTTGAGGGTACATTTAACATCCTTTATAATGACCATAGTATGTTATTTAATTATACCTGAACCATATTTATTTTTATGATATCATTCAGGATTTATTTATGACTTTATACTACCAATTTAATAATTATTTCCATTTTAAATTAACATTTTGGGTAATAATTGCTTTCTTTATTGTACGTGTTTTAACTTGTTGTTCTTGATCGTATCATTTAGATAACGATTTAAATAATTCTAGAATATTAAACTTAATTTATATATCATATATATTTTGAATACAAATATTATAACAAATAGATATATGAAATGGAAGGCACCGTTTATGGAGAGGGTTGGTCGTTCGTATGCATAAATGTTGTTTCTGTTTTCATATCATATTGAACGGAAGTAAGTGAATACGATATATGTAAGTTTATATACATATATATATATATAGTAGCATTATTATTTCATATATTAAATAATTATTAATAATATATATTATTATAATCATCTTTTCATGGTGAATGTGGAGATGAATCTCATCGCGTCGTTGAGATGGTAATCTATGCGTACACACGAGCAACAATATCATTATATTGATGGAGAAACAGTATGTAATTAGATAATGTATCATATATAAAAAATAATTTTCATGTTATATTTATTATTTACATTCTTTATACTCATTATTATACCCATCCAAATAATGAAGTGTTTGAATAAAAAACTACACCACAACCTGGAGACGGTAAGCGGTACGTACACACGTATGGTGACATTGTCATTTATAGGATGGATAGAATAACTAATATGGTTGTACCATATTTAGAATAATATCACATTATGTAGAATTTACTAGAGTTATTATTTTGGTATTCAAACAATAAAGAAAGAGGAGGTGGAAGAAGAATACGACTTGAAAGAGGGTGGTGAAATTATTACCTCTTCTTAAGGTGTTTCCTTTGGATTAGATCAAAAAGAATCCACAGATTCCCTTTTCTGATCAATTTCAGGCCTCTAGGATTATGGTAGGATAGTTTAGAGATAATTGGGGTAGGGGATGGACGAACCAAATTGATTTGAGGTGTGAATTTAAGAGAAGGGGAAGTTCCCTTTATAAGAGAGGTGAGGGTCACTTTAGGAAGAGCTTGAATGCTTTTTTTATAATAAAATAAATATCGGTTTCCAATGGAACAAAAATAATTTATTTATACATTAAGGTGGGGATGGGATTAAAACATCTCATACAATAAGTTTTAGACAGGTTTAGGTCACCAAATTAACATTATCTTTTAGATTTAACTCTTAGTTAAATAGTTTGACATTTAGAATGTCTCTTTGTATTTTTATATTATGTGGTTAATAAACATACTATAACAAGACAAGAAAACCACATGAGGTTAATTATTAATATAAATATAATTGTATATGTTCTTTGGTAGAACCTTATATATTTACAAGTGTTATATAAATTTATAATATAATATTGGTTTTAAAAAATCATTTATGTGAATTATGAAACTATTTATTATTTGGTTTTTGTGAAAGTCATCACAAATTGATTACTTAGTAAAAAATACATTTATTAAATAATAAAAAATCATATTCACCTAGAAAAGTTTTTTATGGCATAAAAACAATCATATTATATTTATTTTAATATTTACAATACCATATATTTGTTTCATTCATCAATATGGAAATTACTACATCATCATTGTGTCGGAAATAAATTTAATTTTTTTAATGTCTAAAAATTATAAATAAAATATCATTATGTATGAAATCATTTAATATTTCTAATTAATATTTTTAGTCGAAATTATATTGTGTGTAATGATATATAAAAAATGGTTTAGTCATTAAACATTTAATTTAACAATTTCAACTCTTCATTTAATAAAATAATAATAAATGTACAAATCTAATCTAAGTGGATCAAAGAGGATCATATTTTATCCCTAATTGTGTTTTTAGTAAAATTACACTTATCCAATAGAATTAAGAAATGTGTTAGGGTAATTATAATATCATTTTTACCCTTAATTACCCAATTTACTTTTAACTGCGGTAAAAAATGTCCAAAGTTACTTTTCATAGAAAATTAATCTAATCTCATTGACCAACATTTTATATACTGATGTCAACTATGTCTCTTTGAATTTCTAAATTCAACCCATAAAAGCGGTAAAATTACATTTTATGCAAATTTGCTAATTCTTTTAGAAGGTGGGTGAAAACGTTAAAAATTTGAATAAAATTTTATACATATAATTTTATTATAAGATGAATCCAATAATAATATTAAACTTATATATTTATTATATATCTATGTTTACTTGATTTAAATTTAAATAAAATAAATAATAATTTAAATAAAAAGTCAGTTTTAAATAATAACGCAGTGTTTTTCACTATTCATCAAGAATTGAACGTTTTCCAAAAAATACCAAAAAATTACCCTAAAATAATATTGATATTTAGAATTAAAAAATGAAGAACATTTTACCAAATTCAAAACATAGATATTTCATTTATTATTTTAAAATTTATTCTCGTGGTAAAAACCAAAAAGTGGGTTTTTAAAAAGTAATAATTATCAAAAGATTGACATCTTTTTATGTCAAATTTAAATGTGAACTTTATTATAATGACCTCCATTGTATGAAATGATAAAAATGTAATCAAATTATACTTAAAAACCATTAAAATTCATAATTTTACACTATAAATTATTTCAATTAAAACAGTTATTTTCAATTAAAAAATTGTGTTTTTCACAATTCATCAAAATAATTAAGTTATAATAAAAGTACCAAAAACTTATCAAAACTAAATTTATATGTCTCAATTCTATAGAAGAATTTTATTTTGTCATATTTAATATATAAATGTGTCAAATATTGAATTTCAAAAAGGTTCTCCATTAAAAGGTGAAAAAACTTCATTTTTTTAAAATACCTCTTTTATCATAAATTTTTTTTTTCTTATATTATGTCTACGAAACAAAAAAAATGAATGTAAAAATTATATAGAATATATACATAAAATTTAAAATCTAGTTAATATTATTAATAACCTATTTTTTGAACGGTTGGATTGATAAGTCGTGGTGCGCTCGAACTCGGTGTTGCATGTAGCACAAGTTATTAAAATACTTTGAAAAGATAACATGTTATAAAATCATGGTGTGTTTCATTCTCTCATAATTCAATAAATTGAATCGTCGAAATTAGATTTTTTTTTAAATAAATGGTTAAAATAGAAAAATACCTTTGTGCAAAAACCCACATGAGAAACTGGGTTAATAAACATTATTCTTAATAAGAAGGAAAGGGAAATAAAAATGTCACCACCAAATTATGATCTCTATTAAAAGGATATTTTTGAAAATTAGAGAAACTTAACTGGAGGGAAGACATAAATATTTATAAGGAGTGTTTGATGTCATCAATCACAAACATGTGTAAAATTAAAGGCCTCAAATCCATCAATATATGATGATTTAAAATATCATATGTTCAACAAAACCTAAGGTATTAGGATAACACATTTTTGGTTTTACGATACCTTCCCTAAAGGTTGATAATTAATTTCTTCATAGAATAAGTAGAAAAATAGTAATTTACAAGAAGAGTTCCATCCGTTAACTAATTTCTACCGGAAACTCGTCTTTCACTCCCAATTATAATAGAATAGAAAAATATTCTATTTATCATAATCATATCAGGTTCCAAAAAATGAATTTATAATTCATCTGTCAGCCCATTTTAAAAAACTACATTATAAAAACCAGGACATCGTGTATGCTAGTGGTAGGTGATGCACACTTCTCGCCTTTCAGTTACGTGTTCATGTATCGTGGCCTAGATGGACGTGATGAGTTTTAACCTGACCTACGAGGTTTTCCATTTTATGACAATCAAAAAATAATCTCATGAAATGATTTAACCTTAACAATATTATCCAATGCCAATCTTAATTGATTCCAACCTTTAGACTAATCCAAAATACTTCTATCCAATCTCACAGTCCCAAATTTATAAGGAAAGTAAACCCAATGAAGATCCTTTTTTCCATGTAATTACATGTGAATACCTTCATCATGTATTCTATAAAAACACTATAACATCCTAAATTACAATAAACCTTATTGATTAAATTAATCCACCATTATTATTTATAGAATACTGGATATACCCCTTCTATCCAAAAATGTTGTAAACTTCCACTGTGATGTACTATACAAATCATGAAACAGTTTCAAGGTAGTAAAGAATATCCAATAAAATTTATCCAAATCAATCATATATTATTCCAAAATCACTACCTCAGAATCAGAACCATATTATGGTTTATCATTCTCTCAACCATATATTTTTCAAAAAAATTAACCTGTAATTGATTCACTTTTCTTGGTTCCACACAATCTGAATTCTTTTATGTAATAGTTCTACAGTATAATCCTTATATACTCCATAATTATTATAATCTGTACATCATTTAGCACATGAGCCTTAACACATTTATTGAGGTATCCTTAAGGGCATCCACAAGACCCAGGTTCAAAACTAGACATAGGCATATTTATGGTACTATAGTAGTACATTAGCAGTATTGTACACTGTGTGGTACTGTAAGAGAATAATACACTGTACAGGTACTGTAGTAGAACCATACACTTTTTGGGTATTGTAGTAGGAACTGTAGCAATTACTGTAGCATGTAAAGTTCAATAATGTAGCAGTTATAACTATTCAACTTGGGACACCGGTTTGGGCATGGAGTCCTTAAGGCTTTTAGGTCAACAAGGCCTTCAGTTTAGTAGGTCTTTTAGGCCACATTTAAGGCCCTCAGGACACATTTAAGGCCCTCAAGCCACCTCAAGGCCTTCATGACACATGCAGTTTCTTCAGACACACTATAAAAATAGAACAACCCAAGAAAAGGATTTAGAGTAGGTGCACTTACCAGAGCATAACCAAATGGATTTGATATAATGAGAGGGTGTGGATATGCCATCGGGACTAGCCAGTACTTGCACGAGATGCCTAACTAGATGGACATGAAAAGGTGGAGAGATACTATCATGATACATATGCTGGGGAGGGGTGGTTCTTTGTAGATAGTCCGGCTGAATTCTATAAGACTTTCGGGTCATGAAATCTCATAAGCCTACGTGCCTTGTAATTTCTGAGCCTATGGGCCGTGTAAGGGTTCCAGCTCATCCGTTGAAAGGGGGATTATCAAAAATCAATAAAAATGAAGTCCTTAGGGGCATTTGATCTATAAATTGTTGATACAACACTCAAATGCCATAATTCTTTAATATCAACTTAAGAAGATTGGGCATTACTCTTCATATGTGGTAATATCATAACATTATTATTATCCAACATCATCATTTTCGATATACTCTAATGATTGGAAAATTGATTTGAATAGTGTCCCAACTCATTGAAGATGAAGCATAGTTAAGTTGAAACCTTTTTCTTACCCTTACAATAACATATTTGGTGTCCTTTTTCTCCACATTTATGAAAAACTCCAACTCCCTTCCAGAATTTACCAAGGTGATTCT
Source organism: Viscum album (assembly GCA_963277665.1). Classification (NCBI taxonomy): domain Eukaryota; kingdom Viridiplantae; phylum Streptophyta; class Magnoliopsida; order Santalales; family Viscaceae; genus Viscum; species Viscum album. The sequence goes on along the minus strand of OY728139.1, from coordinate 883,498,061 downwards.
TTCTATAGTTATCACATATGAGAATATACTTCTTTCCCCTCTTCCCTTTATCCATCATTCCCTCTTTTATCCATTTCTTCTTAGGCTTCCCTTCCAAGCCATAGGACATAGATAATTCTTTACTTATCTTATCAACACATGATACTATTTAATCATATGATGATAATACATGAGAGACTATTTCCTTTCTAAATGTTGGCTTAATTTAATGAAATATATCACCCTTCTTACTATTTGGATCATGCATATTACTGGAGTTTTCATTCCATCTACTGGGTTCCATTTCTAAATAGTTGAATACACTAGGTTTTTTTATGAATCACAATGCATAATTCTAAACATGTAAAATACCTAACTTAAATTAAAAAAAATATAATTATAATATATAATCATAAAAATGCATTCTTTGAGGATGTATTTACTCTTAAATCCTTCATAATGGCTTGTAATGAAAATTTGAATTATCCTAATCATGTCCCCCAAGAGTGTCATAACCAATAATGCAGTAAGGCCAATTATCTTGTACCAGGATACCCCAGGTCAAGCCCGAAACTCCATGTCGCAGTTTTCATTACTAGGTAAATCTATGCCAGATCTGCCTCTACCTGCTCGTATCCAAACATGGATGTATTACTTGGAAAATAAAAAAATCTCTACATTACAAAAATTCTAGGATGTTCCTCTATACTAATCTTCAAATTATATCTTAGGGTAATGTTCTATAATTATAGTTTATCTAAATATATTTCCAAGGTTGTTCATAAACATACTCTAATACCAACTATAACGCCCCAATCCCAGTTACCCAGAGTCGATGAATTATTTGAATACTTTGGCATTATTACATGGAATCATGTCCCAAAGGACAGATCAGTTTTGCGTTATTAGAAAATAGATTACATACATGAACGTTATATTACATTATAGAATGAAAAACAAAAAAAACATTGTCTCCATTGACCACAATCATATCCCTTAGATTATTCTTTCATGTTGGTCATTATATACTTCTTTAGATCTTCATAAAAATAAAACATAGAAAGGGGTGAGCTCAGATGCTCAGTAAGGGTAACTAATTTAGTAGAAGAAAACATAACAACAGGCATGGTGAATAATTGAAAACACATGCCTTTACAAATAATAAACAAGAACACTTTATGGTATAAATATGAGATGATTAAATAATTCCATATTAAAATAATGTCATGGGTATTCTACTAGTCTAATACCACATGAACCATTAATATTATTTTCATAATGAGGGAATGTATAATTACAAACATTCTGAAACATTTTTTCAAGGCCTCATCCAAGACGTCTAAAAATAATTATGGACTTGGAAAAACCCATATATCAGATTGGGAAAGGCCTCATCCAATTCCACATCTAATTCTATCATGATACCTACCGATGCATCTTGGAGCTATAGCGCGCTCTACCCATTAATTAATTTATCCCATACATTCCTCATATGAAAAGGTTGAAACTTAACATAAACATTCATAATAAAACTATCATACGAAAAGTAAATAATTTATCCTTAAATCAATAATGGTATAAAAATAACACATCCAAAGTCAAAAATATCACAAAATATTCAACAAAATATGGAAGATTTGTATCATAATAAATCAACTTTAAACATGTTTAAAATCCAACAATGGATGTTGGAATAGATGGAAATGATTTGTAAGACTATTCGAGAGAAATATCTCTTTCTCATGACAACAATTAAAAGTTTCACAATTTAGAAAGGAAGACATTTACGATATTTTCTAATAAAAGTGTCACATACCACTTTGAATCATTTTAATGGAATTAACATTTTAATAACATTCGGGCCCATATAAATAAAACCATAAAAAACATTTTGAAAACAAGGACATTAATGGGAAAGGATTGGAAGAATAAATCATTAAAACATTTAAAATGTTGTTTTTGTAAAAAAAATCACTTAAAAATAATCCATTTCAAAGATCTTTTTTGAAACATGTCCTTGGAAAATAAATATGTCTAAGTATATACTCACGTATAAACAACCTCGGATAATTTAGAGATTATAGAATAAACCCTCACCTTGCAATTTTCTTTGGTTGAGGGTATGTTTAAACTCTTGTATAATGACCATAGTTTGTTGTTAAATTATACCAAAACCGTATTCATATTTATTATATAATTCATGATTCATTTAAGACTTTGTAATACCCATTTAATAATGATTTTCATGTAAAATTAACATTTTGGGTAATAATCACTTTCATTATCGAACGTGTTTTAACATGTTATTCTAGATCGTATCATTTAGATCACGATTTAAATACGTTTAGAATATAAACCTGGATTTATATATAATATATATATATATAGAATATATATATATTTATAACATATAGATATATGAAATGGAAGGCATCATTTATGGAGACTATTGGTCGTACGTACGCATAAACACAGTCTCCGTTTTTATATCATATTGAACTGAAGTAAGTGAATAAGATATTTGTAAGTATATATATATATATCCAGTATAATTATTATGTAAAATGTTATATACTTATTAATAATATTTATTTTTTACAATCATCATTGTCTGGTGAACATGGAAATGAATCTCATCGTGTCATGGGGAAGGTAATCCATACGTACGCAGGAGTGACAATATCATTATATTGATGGAGAAATCATATGTAATTGGAAGGCATATAATATAGAGAGAATAATTAACATGTTATATTTCTTATTTACATCAGTTACAGTCATTATTATACCCATCCAAATAATGATGTGTTTGAATAACAAACAACACCACGACGTAGAGACAGTAAGCTGTACGTACAAACTTATAGTGACTCTTTAATTTATAGGATGGATAGAATAACAAATATGGTTGTACCATATTTATAATAACAAAACAGTATGTAGAATGTACTAGAGTAATTATTTTCGTATGAAAACAACAAAGAAAGTTGAAGTGGAAGAAGAAACTAACTGGAAAGAGGGTGGTGAAATTATTACCTCTTCTTCAGGTGTTTCCTTTTGAGTTGATAATAAAGGCTCTATAGGTTTCCATTATGATCTAAGTAAGGACTCTAGGTTGAAGGGATGATAGTTGAGATGATATTTGGACTGGGGTTGGCCAAAAAAATCACTTTGAAGGTGTGAAATTAGGAGAAAGGGAAGTACCCTCTGACAAGACAAGTGAACCCCATGTGGTTCATTATTAATATAACTATCATTATATTAGTTATTTGGAAGAACCGTAGATTTTTAAGACTATTATATAATTTAATAATATCATATTTGTTTTAAATACTCATTTATGTCAATTTTGACACTATTTAGTATTTGGTTGATGTGAAAGTCATCAAAACGTTATTACTTCGAACAAAATACATTAAATCACTCCTATCATGTTATATTAACCTACAAAATTCGTTTATGGAATCAAAACATTCATATTATATTTATTTTAATATTTAAAATACCATTTATTTGACTCATTCATTAATATGGAAATTACTGCATCATCATTGGGTCATAAATAAATTTTATTATTTAATTTATAAAAATTATAAATAAAATATCATTATGTAAAAAACATTTTTAGATTTTTAATGAATATTTATAGTCTAATTTTTATTATGTGTAACCCTATATAAAAATTGTTTAGTTATTAAACTTTAAATTTAACATTTTAGATTTTCTTTAAATAAAATAATAATAAATGTCTTAATTTAATCCAAGTGGATCAATGTGGATAATAGTTTTTCACTAAGGATGTTTTTTGTCTAATTACACTTATCCAATAGAATTAGGACATTTGTTAGGGTAATTACAGTATCATTTTTACCCTTTATTACCCTATTTACTTTTTACCGTGGGAAAAAAGACCAAAGTTACAATTCACCAAAAATTATTTTTATTTTATTGAACAACATTTTACATACTGATGTCAACTATGTCTCTCAGATTTTTGAAATTCAGCTCACAGAAGTGGTAAAATTACATTTTATGAAAATTTGAAAATGTTAATAGAAGGTGGGTAAAAAACATGAAAAATATCTATAAAATTTTATACCTCTAATTTTATTATAAAATCACACCAACGAATTAAATTGAACATATATATGTATTATATATCTATTTTGAGTTAATGTAAATTTAAATAAAATAAATTATTATTTAAATAAAAATTTGGTTTTAAATAATAACGCAGTGTTTTTCACTATTCATCAAAAATTGTAAGTTTTCAGAAAAATACGAAAACATTACCCTAAGATAATTTTGATATTCTAAATTCAATAATAAAAACTGTTTTACCAAATTCTAAACATAGTAGTTTCATTTATTAATTTAAAATTAATTCTTGTTTTAAAAACCAAAATGTGGGTTTTTATAAAGTAAAAACTATCGAAAGATTGACATGTGTTTATGACAAATTTAAATGTGAAATTACATATAATGACCTATATTATATTAACTGATAAAATTATAATCTAATTATAATTAAAAAACATTCAAATTCAATATTAAACACTATAAATTATTTCAATTAAAAAAGATGTTTTCAATTATAACATAGTATTTTCTATTATTCATCAAAATATGAAAGTTATCAGAAAAGTACCAAAAATTTATCAAAACAAACTTTTTTTCCCAGTTCTATAGAAGTGCCATATTTTGTCAAATTTAATATTTAAAAGTGTCAAATATTGAATTTAAAAAAGGTTCTCCACTAAAAAGCGGAAAAACTAAATTTTTTAAAAAATACCACTTTTATCTTAAAAAATGAATTTTTCTTATATTATGTCTAAGAAACACAAAAGATTAATGTTGAAAATTTATAAGATATATATATATACAATTTAAAATGTGGTGAATACTAATCATAACCTATTTTTTTAACGACTAGTTTGGTATGTCGTGGTGCGCTCGAAGTCGGGGTTGCGTGTAGCGCAAGTTGTAGAAATACATTGAAAAGATAACATACTATAAAATCATAGTGTGTTACACAATTCCAATCATCAAGGTGTTGTGGTGAAACCAAAATTTTGAAGAATAAATGTTGGAATCAGAGTAAATTATGAGGTAGATTTACCAGCATCAGTTTTAGTGTGGGAAAATGAAATTCCGAGGGTGAAATTTCTAAATGGGTGAAAATTTTAACCAACAAAACCTTTATTAATGGAAATTAATCTTGATCTTATAAAATGATTTCATTTTGTAAAATGGTTATATAACATATTCACTTATTCGGTTTCATGTTTTTTATATCAAAATATCATTAAAAAGTTTTACAGTTGCTCATATATCCATTAAACAGTTATCATAATATTATTATAAATATATAGATTTCACTAATCCAATTTACATGGACAAAGGAAGTGATGACATAATCCAGTTGAATTTCTCCATACGAAGCCCATTTTTTATCTTGGAAAGGATGTGGCGTCATTGGGATTTGCTCTAAAACAATCCCAAGATGAGTTTCAAAACGTTAAGCTCAAACAGAACCGCCTACATGAGAGAAGGAAGTTGATAGAGATTACCACATGAGCGATGTTATCCTAACCACCCCAAGAGTCTCTCACCATCACACACCTAAATCTTATGTCATATATGGGTGTTATAAGTTGTTATTTAACATGACCTTGACTGAAAGTTAATTTTTTTTTATTATCATAAACCCTCTTTTAAGGGATGAGGGGAACCAAACATTACGTCACGGCATAAACAACAACCAGGCCCCCGCATTTAGAAAACCGTAGGGCCAAAAGGAATACATTACCACAAACATCAATCCACAAAGTAAGGAAATCAACAAAATCACATCAAGAAACCTTTAAGAAATATTGTCCCATTCCAACCTCAGAGATGTGATTACATCCTCCTCAACCTGTTTGACATCGCCTCTTGTTAACTTCTTTCAATTGTTATGGAATCCTCAAAAAATTCATCGATGTCTTGAATGGATTAAACCAGAAAATCCATTGCCTTCTTCATAACAGAACCTCCATATCAAATTTTGAGGAAAATTCTTAAGCAATAAGCACAAATTGGGATCACACTTCCATGTAAGTGATTTCTTCCTTTCTCATTTTCATCCATGTTTATTACTGTTTTTATACCATTTTAATTTCAATTAAATATGTTAGGGTATGATTTAGAACCTCCCTTATATCTCCCTCCTTATGTTTTAATAATGTGAGACCCCATTATCTATTATTAATGCCTCCCATGCACACCTGTTACCATGTAGAAATTCCATAGGTAATTTCTCTCTTCTCATTTACATTAAAGAAAATCTTTTGTATTATCAATCTAAATTCCATTACACATGTTGGGAAGTGTATCTATTTAAACACATTAATGTCTATTTTATGTACATATGATTATACACCCATTTATCTTTCATCATCCATTTTTTTCTATTGTCAAGTCGTTATGCTGGGGAAATTACAACATGATTTTCCAAGACAATGTCATTGTGTATTGAATACCATACCCATTTATCTATCTATGGTATTCACCATTATTCACATTTACCTATTTATTAGAGAGTTTAATATATGAATTTTACATTCCTTTATCATGGAATAAATGAAGATGTTTAATTAATCCATGTCATATGATCCATATGGCACACTAATGCATGAAATGAAATGATTAAGAAGGGTGTGACCTGATAGCGCTCCAACAAATTGGGTAAAGAATAATATCATGATATGTCAAGTAGAATGGGGGTTTACTCATGAAAATTAATGTTCAATGAGTGGTTAATAATGATCCATATGCAATGTTCCTTGGATCATGGTAATATCTTGTTAAATGTAGTTTCCACATTTTTATGTTATGATAACCATTCTATATCATGATTTTATGTTCATTTTTCTATTATGATTCATTGTAATACCTATTTACTAACATGTACTTCATTCTTCTTGTTATTCCTTGTTTAATCCCTTACTGAAATTTTTATCTCACCCTTTTCTTATGCAAGTTCTTAGGTTACCCCATGCAATGCTAAGTACAAATAATTTTGTTTTCATGTAAATGAAGTTTTCAATAAATAAGTTGTGTTTTATGTTCTAAGTTATTATGTAATTTCCCTAAGACCCAAAGAAACTTGACCTCTATATCTTCTATCTTGAATCATGTGATCATTTAATGTAATAAATTATGTTAATGTGTGACATAAAGAGCAGTGTTATTATAAGTTCATAGTGTATTGTGATTCCTCGTGAGCTAGGCTCGGTTGCTTGTTGTTATTGAAACTAGAAGTTATCGCATGTGGGCCAATGAAGTTAAAACCCAATGAGAATAACTATACATGTTATCACCTATAGTTGGAGTTGGTACTCTACACTATATCGATGTGGTGACACAACCTTGTAGGGGATATATTTGTACATTAGTCATCCCACCAAAGAGTCAGGTATGTCTTCACTCAGAGAGACATGAACCTAAGACAATGAAACATGTTAGAGTTCTTGTAGGAATATGACATTGGGTTTGTCAATACACTAGGGAAGGGAAATTTATTGGAAAATTCCATTAATAGGAATTCCAAATCATGCATAGTGCATGATGCTTCATAGAAGTTGGCTTCCCAGTAGCTGATGCTGGTGGAGTAGGAGGGTACAACTTTTCTTCAATTGATGATGTTTTATCCTTCAACTCTTGAGTGTTTGAGATAGTCCCACCTAAGAGATAATTAATGCAAGGTATTATGTTATCAGATACTCATAGGTGATTCAATATATGGATATTCTACATGAGGTAATTATGTCATCTAGTTCTAGTGGATAACATTTGTTCCAATCATGATATAGGAGGAGGTGATATGAGACTTCAAAAAATATCCTAATGTCGTACAACCTGGTGTGGGGAATATTTATAGACATCCTTAGCGGAATTTTTTTTCATGTCATGTGATGCGCCATAGGTGAGTTGATCTCTTGGTGCCTTATATATCACAATTAATGGTTGAGCACCATGTTTTGAATGGTTTTTTGACACCTCTTGAGATATTGGAGTCGATGTGGGATAGAATATAGATGTAATTTTCATTTGTATTCCATACAAAGTTATGGTCCATAAAGGGATTAGGGGTAATTTTGACTAACTCATGAAGTTAAGACACTTCTTTTCTATCAGGGAGTAGAATTTAGTAGATAGTTTTTGATAACTTTATGTATGGGATATCATTCACCTCCACAGGCTGTGATTGATGATTTTCTATTATCATGAATAATGATTCATGTCCCAATTATTGGGAGTCCTATTGGAGGAATTCAAGACCAATTTGATGATGAGTATAGAATTTCACCCCATGACCGATGGGTGGACCAAGAATACTATCCCAATGCTAGAGGATAATCCAAGGGCAGGGTTGTTGGACATCAGCTAGAGATGTGAAGATCAAATCCACTTGGTATAGTTTTTATACTAACACTACTACCTCTCTACCACTATTATGAATCCTTTTGAAGCCCTATACATGAGGATCAGAAGGCCTCCCTTGTACTATATGGAGAATGGTGATATATCTCTGGTGGACCCAGAGATGGAGCAGGAGACAACCTAAAAATTCCAAGTCATCAATGAGTGGATGATGATAACATTGAGTAGACAAAAATCTTATACACATACCATAGTAGGCATGTTGATCTTGATTGGAGACACCATGATTTATTATGAGTCTCCCCATGAAGTGGAATTCTGAGGTTTGATTAGGGTGTCCAGCTATCTTGAGATTCATTAAGCCACTTCAGATCGTGTACTATATTGTCATGGCTACTTACCGCCTCTCCCTACTACCACAGCTTGATTGGGTGCATGATGTCATCCATGTGTCACATCTATGGGGATAAACAAATAAAACTACACACATCATCAAACTAGGAGAGATGGACATAAAGGATAGATCCACCTTGTGGATCAACTAATGGAGATTGACAATCTTTAGTAGTAGAATATACATGGACATACCATCCCATGGGTTTACATTATGTGGTTTCTTGGAAACACGCATGAGAGTTACTGGGAGAGGGAGAGACAATTATGGTCCTAGTTTCATGAGCTTTTCGTATTTTTTATTTTTTAGTATTAAAATCGTGATGTATATAATATTATAAAGACCTTGGTTTTTTCTTATAAGACATTTAAATATTTCTATATATATTTCCCAAGAAATGTGCTGAGACAACATGCAATTAAAAAAACCAATGTTCTCAAAATAAAATTTATTAAAATATTAAATTTATGTTATATTGAATTAACATGAAACATAAATGATTATGGAATAATATTAAATGGTTATTTATAATTTATATTTGATACCATGGTTAGATCCAAAAAATGGTGTTTACCATATGCATGACTTTAGGAGTCAGTGTGTGACGTTCAAACCTCATTATTATTGGATAAACATTTATAATGATTAATTTATTAATTTAATTATAATAATTAAATAATCTTAATTAATCATATGTTTAAAAAAATTTCCTCCTGGAAAATTCTCTAGAATTGGCTCTTAATTAAAAAATTGTCGTTGAATCTATCCTTCGTCCTTCCTTAGGTAGATATTCTCCAACGATGAAAAACTCAAAAATCAGATCATATCAGATGAAATGAACCCGAAATATTAATTTGAATTATTGGGAGAATCATTATTCACCAATTATCAATCCAAACCCAGGTTAGGACCAATAATATGGGGTTTTATACCCTTATAATTAAATGATTGAGTAGATCCTTATGGTTTTTTCTATCTATTCCCTATTATGGACTCTTCAAAATCCTATTTACTATATTTCATTTTGTTCAAAAATTTATCTAGCCCGGGAATGTCACTTCTTGATCATTTTCCAAGAACACTTGTGAAATGATGTCTAAACAATGGTTTTCGGTGCTTTTCTACATTGTTATTTGTGTTCTGCTCAGGTTAAATCCCCGTAGTCCCGACATGACTGTTCTTGTTGGTACCGAGCATGATCAAAACTCAAAACCAATTATGGGTCAAAAAAATTAATTTTTTTAATGAAATATGAATTGATATGGGATTGTACTATGGAAATAATGATTTATCAGATGTTTAAACCTCAATATCATGATGAACTAATTCAAAGTGGCATGAGGTACATGTGGAAAAACCATATTGATGAACCAAAGACAATTTCTAGTGATCGATGGATATCAAGCATGATCCACTAATGGATTTTAGGATTTCAAAAGGAATAGAGGTGGAATATACAGTGGCATGGCCTAATTTGTGGCCTGATGACCGAATCTAGAGACGTGATATTTCTGGGAAAAAAAATACACATGACATATATCTGCCGTAGCAGTGGTGCTAGGGTTTTGGAATCCCATAATCATGTAATTGGTTGTACATCACCAATTTCATATGTACCACATTCTAAAGTGAGTATTCTATGTGATGGGTCAAATGGCTAAGAACATTATATGTTCCAATTACACATAATGAGAAGATCGAACGAGTGGTACACTATGTTGATTATCACATTGTTTACCGAAGTACATGAACAGGGGACCGATACATGGACCTGAAGAGAATCACATGACCTCGTACAAGATAGTACGGTCATGCTACGTTGTCTACCTAAATGTAATGTACTACTACATGCGATGATGTTATGTGTCGAATAGGGAAATGTACTAACTCTAATGTGGGGTAACACACCATTTGGTTCCCATCACACACCATGTACACCTTGGTTCCTTTTTATAGAACATCTATTTCCCATATCTCCTTAGTTTGAAATCAGATTTATCCCTACGAGTAACCTATCCTATGTTTTGTTATGTGTAGAACATGATGGTTCCTTCATTTTTGGATTTACATATACAATGTGAAATGTTCCACAAAAAAACCTTCTGAGGTTACCTTGATTATGAATGTGTTCAGGAAGGATCATTGGATTATTATTTTGTAGTGAAACCCACTAGCTGTTATAGGAATTGGTACTCGGTGGATTTTAGTTTAGAACATTCCAGTTGGGCAGAGAATGTGGGACTCTATAGACTTTTGAGTGGAACCATCCAGTTGGGCTAAGCATTGATCCTCAATGAATACTAATGTGGAACTGACCTGTTGGGTTGGCAATGGGTCCTCATAATTCTGAGTCGAACACACCAATGTTATTAGGGCATGGGTACTATATTACTTAGGGTGTACCCTCTAGTTGGGTTGGTCATGGGAACTCGACCATTGGAGTGGAACTGTAACGACCCAATGTTTTTAATGGAAATTCCCTTCTTATAAATATTCCATAAAATCAAATAATAATGAACTACTAAGTGATAAGTGATCCTTAATCATATGTTTCTCACTTCTGTGTTTGGAATTTCAAAAATCTGGCATACACGGTTGTGTTCAAGATGTTTTTTGCAGTCCAATAAAAAAATAATAATAATTTTTTGATGAATAGTAACATACCCTTATGAATAGTGATAAACCCTAATAAATATTAACCATACCTATGGTGGTATAAAAAAATATGCATGTTGGAAGATCGGTATACCTATAGTTTAGAATGAGTTAATGAATGCTTTAAAGCTTGTTTTGATAATAAATTATTATTTTATTTAAATATTAGAATAATCATATTCAAAAAATTATTTTTGAAAAATTTACTTCATTTTTGGATTCTACACGTCGAAAAATGGTTGGGGTAATGTTTTTGGATTTTTCTGAAATACTTGAATTTTTTATGAATATTAAAATACCGTAATTTACAAAAATAAGCTAAATAAGATAATTATAGAGTCATGTGTAATTTTTTGCTGATATAAGCCCACTTGTTCCAGGATTACATTATAAAATTAGTATACTTGGTCATGGAAGACTCACTATTCCTTTTCTTGTGTGGAAATAATAAACTAATGAATTTTATATTAAGGAAACCCCTCTCTCCTCCACTATAAATACCCTCTCTCCTTACCTATTTTTCCCTCACACCTCTCAGTACTTGTTCCTAGCCAAATTTATGCTCAAATACCCTCCCTACCTCCTTCCCCACGTCCAAGGATTTCTAGTCATTCCAAAATACCAAAACAAAATCCCCTAAGAGGATTCTCAAAGAGAAGAGATCAAAGGCTAAGAATCCTCTTTTGTTTTCAAGTGTTTTGTTATCATTTTCTTTCTTTCCTTATACCCTCTTCCCATTCCATTATCCAAAAAGCATGAAAGCCCCAGAATCTCATATATTCTGGATTCAAATCATTTTTATGGAATATTTTAAGCATCATACTTCTCCTCCTCTCCCTCGCGTTCTAGAATTAAACGTCGTCCGTGATGGGTCAAATTACCGACAACATGGATAATGTGTTTTCAAATTCTCTTGTCATTTTGATGGTGGTAATGAAACCATTTATGATATGGTCGAAACATATTATTATATATTTTATATGTCCTATTTAAGGATCTGTAAAACTCATACACTCATGATATAAAACAATAATACAAAACAAATCAATTATGGGAAAAATCATTAAAGTTAATTCAAGTGTTTATCATTAATGTTTACTGTAAAGGTTCTCTTTCACTCTAATTAACCAAATGCATTTTTTAACCATGTAACCTAATTGAAGTACAATAATTTTATAACTTCATTTCTGGACAATATCTTTTATCTTACAATTTATTTGAACCTAAATACAATTGAACCGATCATTAAAACAAATGAAACAAACGGACTCGAACAATGAAATTGAACCTCGTAGTCAACCAAGATGGGTATAAATGAAAATCAAAATGTTATACTGAATCATTTAATTTTAGATATGGTTCTTTAAATATTGATTAATAAATCTAATTTGATTATTCAGGTCATTAATATCAATTGGAGAACACCAATGGGCCTAAGGTAAGGGATCCTCTCAATTTCACTCTTATTCAAGATTGTTCAGTATGTTACGACATGTTATATGTAATTATTAATTATGGGGTATGATTTCACACCTCCCCCATACATCCCTATTTATGTATAAGTGATGATAATACCATTTCCTCTCTCACAAATCCCCCTCAAGTACTCCTGATACCATGCCAATAATCTGTAAATAATTCTACCCAAACCTCTTTTATTCCTTCCGGTTGTCTTATCTACCTTTCTACCAAAATGATGTAATCTTATATTTTCATGTGAATACTCTAAATGTTATAAAAATGTTCCAAGTCTATTTATAAAGACTCTTTCATCACTTTATTTTGGGGATATGCATGATTTTATGTGATCTTCTCCTCATTACTTCCCGATATGTGAACCCGTTTTAAGGGAACATCCCGAATTCTTTCCTATTACAAAGGGTACTCTATACTCTATTTTAATTCACATTTTTTCTTATAAAATAAGTATTTTTATTATAAAAACCCTCCTGGATTACTTATGGTTTTATAAAAAATATTATTCCACTTTTCGTTTTAAGATATATTCGATGTTTTCTTTAACCGCACTAAAATGTTTTAACTCAATGATTCCTAAAAACAATATTTACTTGTTATCACTCAAGTTTGTTATCTCTTGTCATGATTTATTCCTTTATACATTATCAATGTCTATTTATTATTTATTTCCATTCTTTCATGGACGCTTGTATGTTATGCCCCTTTTTATTATGCTTCATGACGAGATTGTGTGCCAGTTTCCTTCCTTGGGTACTCTTATGTTTATGTATGATTGAGGTTCTTTATGTGGAAATAATATACATGAATAAGATTAGATGTGTGTGCCCAGATAGCACTCCAATACATTGGATAATGTTAATGTATCATGAGAATATTATGGGCAAATAGTCTGTCCGGTTATCCTTGCCTTGTGCTACTATGGGAAATGAGATTGGTGGTTAGCCTTGACTCGTACTAAAGTCTTGTGTACAGTTTCTTCCACCTCTCTATGAAACTATGATTATATAATCTCATGCTTATATGATACCATGATTATTTTATCCCATGTTTTTATAATCTCATGTTTATATGTTATGATTCCATATGTTCCATGCTTCTAATATCATTATGTCAAGCCTCCTAACTCATGTGATTAATGTTTATTCTTATGTTCTTTCCCATACCAGGCTTTTTAGCTCATCCCTTTGTTCATGTGTTCCCCAGGGTACCCTATTCATATTTAAGGGCTCAAAATAAGTTAGGAGCTCATTATGAAGATTAAATAATGAATTTTTTTAGCCCATGTTTTATGTTTTATGTACCTAGTCTTCCAAAACACTAGACTTAACAATCCTTGGATTGTAATATGATGATGAATTATGTTTAAAATCATGAATTGTAATGTGTAAACGTCTAGGGATTATATAGTTGGTATCATAGGATGGTCTAGTTATTTTTGGAGATTAGGAATAGAGAACCTTAGTGAGAACCTTAAGGATGAAACTAAGTATTAGAAAACATTCCCAAATTTTGGTGAGTATTGAGTAAGTGTTTTATCAATAAAATACATCCATGTCTGGATATGAGAAGGTAGAGGAGGCTCTGGAATAGATGTATCCAAGGGGTAATACCCGAAAACACCGCTTTGTGCTTAGATCGAACGGGAATTGGTGCATGAAAACGGGCCTTCCTGCATTATTGGTTACGACACTCCCAAGGGATATTCTTTGGTAGATTCATGAGCTTAGTACAAACCATTATTAGCGAAAAAGACCATAAGAATATATGTTAAGAAATATATTGAGGATTACCTAGATATAAACCTAAGGAACCACAAGTCAGGGTGTACTTAATCTTTATAAGTTTATCCTTTGATGTTAAAATTTTCCATTCTATGTTCAATAGCTAAGTATTCAAGACCTCTAATTATACGTTCTATTTCTTAGTTAATGGCGAGAAATAGAAGATCAAGTTCCAACAACCAATGAGATAGGCAATGTGATGATTTCCCTAATGACATGCCTGATGTGATGGAAGCGGGTGCTCAAAACTTCATGACAATACTTGCTCAACTGGAAATATTTTTTAATAATAACTTGAATTAGGTGGAACATCCCCCACCTCCAAGGAAAGAGCAAGTTTCTGTAGAATCTTTCATACGGCAAAGGCCTCCCATGATTAGCGGATCCTCTGATCCCCTACTTGAGAAACAATGGATTAAATCCATTGAAAATATATTCACCATCCTCCAGTGCTCGGAAGAAGAGATGGTGGTGCTGGCAGTCTATCATTTTGATGGGGAAGCTGATCAGTGGTGGACACTGATCAAGAATACAAAGCCCCAAGAGGAAATCGATTCCATAGATTGGGAGGAATTCAAGAGGATGTTTTTCAACAAATATTTTCTTCGAACCCTCCATCTCAAGATGGAAAGAGAATTCCTCGGACTCAAGCAAAAGGATGATGAGTCTATCGGGGCATATGAAGAAAAAATTACCAGGCTTTCAAGTTACGCCTTGGGCTTTTTCATGAACACCGAATGCAAGGTGGATCTCTTATTTAGTGGACTAAAGCTGATTCTACAAAAATTGTTGGTGATTCGAGACTTCGATAGCTAGGAGGAGATTTTCCGTTGTTCCCTCAAGGTTGAAATGGAGATTGGAGACTCTCAGTGGCCTCATGGGCCTAGTGACAAGAATAGGAAGATGGAAAACAACATGGGTGGTCCATTAAACAAATCCCATGATGCGAAGAATCCCAACATTCCCCTTTACAAAAATTGTTGGAAGAAGCATCCTGGTAACTGTCTTAAGGGAAACCAAAATTGCACCAAATGCAGAAAGTTTGGTCATCTGGACAAGAACTACCAAAGGGATATGAAAAATCCCTCTAATATTGAAGAATAAAGGAATGTTCAGATCAACACTCAACCTATAGTGCAGTGTTATAACTGCAAGGAGCTTGGGCATTATGTGAACAATTTCCTTAAGATAAGGGTTGTCGGAGGCAATCAGCAACAACCACCAAGGCAACAAGGAAGGGTTTATGCTATCACTACTGCTGATGTGGAGCCATAAAATTATGTGGTGACAGGAAAGTTTGTTATTCATTCAAGAATATAGAACGTACTATTTGATTCTAGTTCTACGCATTCATTCGTATCTTACAAGATTAGTAGAACTATTCAAACACCACAACAAAATTTGGAGGAAAAGTTATCAGTGAGAACAGTGAATGGGGAAATTATTTCATCCATGGTTTATAACTCCTCCCCAATTAATGTTTGTGGACTGAACCTCCTAGAAAATCTTGTCATACTTCCTTTAGTGGAGTTTCACACTATCTTGGGCATGGATTGGCAATCTTTGTACAAGGCCAACATCAACTGCTGGGAATGGGATATTTCTATTCACATCCCAAAGAATCCTATCATTCTTTACATGATCAAGGAGGAAGGTTAATCTTATTTAGAATATTTTTCTCAAGTTTCGATATTTCTTCCTTGTGAGAAAGCATATCTAGCTCAAATGACTGAGACAAAGGAGAGAATCATGATTAAAGACATGCCCATCGTGAGGGATTACACTGATTTATTCCCCGAAGAGTTTCCTGGTATTCCTCCTGACTGAGAGGTTGAGTTCTCAATTGAACTTATCCATGGATCTCTGCCAATCTCCAAGACACCTTACAGAATGGCCACCATAGAGCTGGAAGAGCTGAAGAAGCAGTTACAGTTGAATATGGACAAGGGTTTTATATGCCCGAGTACTTCACCATGCGGTGCTCTAGTCCTCTTTGTCAAGAAGAAGGATGGATCGATGCTCCTCTGCATTGATTATCGTGAACTCAATAAAATCATGATAAAGAACAAGTATCCCTTTCCACAGATAGATGAATTGTTTGATCAACTACATGGGGCCATTTATTTCTCTAAGGTGGACCATCGTTCGGGATATCACCAACAAAAGGTGAGGAAGGAAGATATTCCAAAGAATGCCTTTCGAATGAGGTTTGGACACAATGTGTTCATAGTGATTCCCTTAGGACTCACTAATGCTCCAGAAATTTTCATGGATTCGATGAATAGAGTCTTTAGTGATTACCTCGACAAATTTGTGGAGGTCTTTATTTATTATATTCTGATATACTCCAAGAGCAAGGAGGAATAAGAGGATCATTTGGAAGCTGTGTTAAAGAATTTTCAAAGGGAGAAGTTGTATACAAAGTAGAGTAAATGTGAGTTCTAGATGGAGGAAGTATCATTATTGGGGAATGTTATCACTAGCAAAGGGATATATATGGACCCTTCCAAGATGAAGGCAATTGAAGAGTGGTTGAGGCCAACTTCTGTAACAGAGATCCGCAGCTTTTTGGGTCTAGCTGGGTATTATCGATGATTTGTGAAGAACATTTAATGATTGTAAAATACAATAACCAAGATGAAACCGAAGGGAGTAATGTTTTTCTAGAAAAAGGAGTGTGAAGAATGTTTTAAGGAGCTGAAAAAGAGGCTTATCACTACGCCAGTACTCACACTCCCTACCAGTAGAGAACTCTTTGTGGTATATAGTGATGCTTCTAAGAAGGGCTTAGGATGTGTACTGATTCAAAATGATAAAGTGATAGCATATGCCTCAAGGCAGCTGAAACTCCATAATTAAAACTATCCAATGCATGATCTGGAGTTAGCGGCTGTGATCTTTGCCTTGAAAATCTGGTGGCATTATCTCTATGGGGAGAAATGTGAGATATATACTAACCACAAGAGTCTCAAGTATATATTCAAATAGAAAGAGCTTAAGATTATCCAATTAATATGGATAAAGCTCATCAAGGATTATGACTGCTCAATCCACTACCATCCCGGTAAGGCAAACAAGGTGGCGGATTTTCTATGTAGAAAGGATCATGTATCTTTATCAATGATGTGAATTGAAAAGAATCAGATCTTCTTAGATTTGAAATGGATGGACAAGGAAATCATTAAGGGAGGAAAATCATCAATCCTTTCTCAAATTATTTCTCAACCATCCCTCTTGGAGAAAATAAAGGTTTCTAAACGAAAGGATTTCGAAATTAAGAAAAGGGTGGAAGTTGTTAAAAATGGGAAATCCTCTGATTTCAAAATTGATGAAGAAGGAGTTGTAAGATTTGGGACACGATTATGTGTACCATATGATCCAGATATAAAAAAAGATCTATTAAATGATGCACATAGATCGATCTTCCATATCCATCCTGGGAGTACCAAAATGTATTGTGATCTCTTAGAACACTTCTGGTAGGGATAACATGAAGAAGGAGATTACGGAATAAATATCCAGGTGCTTGGTATGTTATCAAGTTAAATCTGAGTGACAAAAGTCCAAAGGTATGATGCATCCATTGCATATAACCATGTGGAAATGGGAAAATGTTACTATGGACATTGTCATGGGTCTCCTGAAGATGTCTAAGGGAAATAATGTGATATGGGTTGTGGTTGACCGACTCAGCAAGACATCCCATTTCATCGCTATTCGGGAAGATCTCTCGCCTAAACAACTTGCAAAGATATATGTGAAGGAAGTGGTGAGATTGCACGGTATTCCACTCTCAATTGTCTCTTACCACAATCCATGGTTCACATCTAAATTTTGGAAGAGTCTTCAACATGCTTTCGGTACTGAATTAAATTTCAGCACGGCCTATCACCCCCAAACTGATGGCCAGTCGAAAAGAACTATTCAGACACTTGAATATATTCTTAGAGCCTACTCTCTAGAATTCAAATGTGGATGGGATAAACATCTCTCATTGGTTGAGTTCTCATAAAAAATATCTTCCACTCGAGTATTCAGATGGCTCCATATGAAGCTTTGTATGAAAAGAAATTTAGAACTACAACCTGTTGGGATGAAGTTGGAGAAAGAAAGCTACTTAGACCCGATATTGTTCAAGAGATGACAGAGAAGGTTCAAGTCATCCAAAAACAAATCAAAGCTTCTAAAATTAGGAAAAATATCCATGCTGACAACCTTCGAAGGGATATGGAGTTTGACATTAGAGATAAATTCTTCCTTCGAATATCTCCATGGAAGAGAGTCATGCGATTCAGGAAGAAAGGGAATCTAAGGCCATGGTATATTGGACCCTTTTAGATCCTTGACCACATAGGAGTTGTGGCCTTTCGACTTGCACTTACACCGAATATGGCCAGATTTCATGATGTTTTTCATGTATCACTCTTGAGGAAGTATATACCTGATCCCTCACATATACTAAACTCAGAGGTGATGCAGCTGGAAGATGATCTCTCTAATGAGGAGCAGCCAGGAATGATTTTGTATCAGAGAGATAAGGTTCTACACAACAAGAAAACCCATCTTGTCAAAGTGTTTTGTAGGAACCATATGTTTGATGAAGAAACATTGGAGCTGGAGGAATCAATAAAGGAAAAGTACCCACGTCAGTTTTTGGCCTACAATGTAAAATGAAATTTCGAGGGAAAATTTTCATAAGGGGGGAAGAATGTAACGACCCAATGTTTTTAGTGGAATTTCCCTTCATATAAATATTCCATAAAATCACATAATAATTAACTACTAAGTGATAAGTGACCATTAAACATAAGTTTGTCACTTCTGTGTATGAAATTTCGAAAATCTTGCATACACGGTTGTGTTCAAGATGTTTTTTGTAGTCTAATAGAAAATAATAATTTTTTGGTGAATAGTAACCTACCATAATGAATAGTAACATACCCTTATGAATAGTGATATACCATAAAGAATATTAACCTTACCTATATTGGTATAAAAATAATATTCATGTTGGAAGATCAATATACCTATAGTTTAGAATGAGTTAATGAATGCTTTAAAGCTGGTTTTGATAATAAATTAATATTTTATTTAAATATTAGAATAATCATAATTAGAAAATTATTTTTGAAAAATGGAATTCATTTTTGGATTCTACATGTAGAAAATTTGTTGGGGTAAATTTTTGGAATTTTTCTGAAATACATGAATTTTTTATGAATAGTGAAATACCGTAATTTACAAAAATAAGCTAAATAAGCTAATTATAGAGTCATGTGTGATTTTCTGCTGATGTAATCCCACTTGTTTTGGGATTAAATTTTAAAATTAATATACATGGTCATGAAAGACTCATTATTACTTTTATTGTGTGGAAATAATAAACTAATGAATTATATATCATGGAAACCCCTCTCTCCTCCACTACAAATACCCTCTCTACTTACCTCTTTCCCTCACACATCTCAAGCATTGTGCATAGCCATATATATGCTCAAATACCCTCCCATTCTCCTTCTCCACTTCCAAGGATTTCTGGTCTTTCAAAAAGACCATAAACAAATCCCCTAAAAGGAGTCTCAATGAGAAGAGATCAAAGGGTAAGAAACCTCTTTTGTTTTCAAGTGTTTTGTTTTCATTTTCTTTCTTTCCTTATACCATATTCCCCTTCAATTATCCAAAAGGAATGAAAGCCACATAATCTCTTATATTCTGGATGCTAATAATGTTTATGGAAAATTTCAAGCATCATACTTCTCCTCCTCTCCCTCACATTCTAGAATTAAACATCGTCCATGATGGGTCAAATTACCGACATCATGGATAATGTGTTTTCAAATTCTCTTATCATATTGATTTGGGTCATGAAATAATTTATGGTATGGTTGAACCAGATTATTATATATTTTATATTTCCTATTTAGGGTTCCGTTATTCTCATACACTGATGATATAAAACAATAATACAAAACAAGTCAATTATGGGAAATATTTTTAAAGATAATTCAAGTGTTTATCATTAATGATTAATGTAAAGGTTCTCTTCCACTCTAAATAACCAAATGAATTTTGTAACCATGTAACCTACTTTATGTCCAATAATGTTATAAATTCAATTTTGGACAACCACTTTCATCTTACAATTTATTTGAACCTAAATACAATTGAATCGATCATTAAAAAAAATGAAACAAACGGACCCGAACAATGAAATTGAACCTCATAATCAACCAAGATGGGTATAAATGAACATAAAAAGTTTATAATTAATCTTTAAATTTTAGATATTGTTCTTTAACTATTTATTAAAAAACCTAATTTTATTATTCGGGTCATTAATATCAAGTGGAGAACTGCAACAGGCCTAAGGTAAGGGATCCTCTCAATTTCACCCTTATTCAAGATTGTTCAGTTTGTTAAGACATGTTGTGTGTAATTATTAATTATGGGGTATGATTTCAAAACTCCCCCATACTGACCTATTTATGTATAAGTGACTATAATTCCATTTCATCTCTCACTAATCCCCCTCAAGTACTCTCGATACCATGCCGATAATCCGTAAAGAATTCTACCCAAACCTCTTTTATTCCTTCAGGTTGTCTTATCTACCTTTCTACCAAAATGATTTTATCTTATAATTTTTTGTGAATACTCTAAATGTTTTTTACATGTTCCAAGTCTATTTATCAAGACTCTTTCATCAATTTATTTCAGGTACATGAATGATTTTAAGTGATTCTCTCCTCATTACTTCCCGATAAGTGAACCCATTTTAAGTGAACTTCCAGAATACATTCCTATTATCAAGTTTACTCTATCCTCTATTTTAATTCAACATTTTACTTATAAAATCAGTATTTTTATTATTAAAACCCTCCTGGTTTAATTATGGTTTTATAAAAAATATTATTCCACTTTTCGTTTTAAGAGATATTCGATGTTTTCTTAAACCACAATAAAATGATTTGACTCAACGATTCCTAAAAACTATTTTTACATGTTATCACTTCAGTTTATTATCACTTTTCATGATTTAAACCTTTATAATTTATTAATATCTACTTATGATTTAATTCCTTTGTTTCATGTATTCTTGTATGTTACGGCCCTTTTAATTATGCTTCATGACGGGATTGTGTGCCCATTTCTTTCCTTGGGTACTCTTATGTTTATGTATAATTGAGGTTCTTTATGTGTCAAGCATATACATGAATAAGAATATATGGGTGCGCCCAGATAGCACTCCAATGCATTGGGAAATGTTAATGTCTCATGAGAAGATTATGGGCAAACGGTCCGGGCAGTTAGCCTTAGCTTGTGCTACTATGAGAAACAAGATTGGCGGTTAGCCTTGACCCATACTAAAGTATTGTTTAAACTTGCTGGAACCTCTCTATGAAACTATAAATATATAATCTCATTCTTATGTGATCCCATTATTATTTTATCCCATGTTTTTATGATCCCATGTTTATATGTTATGATTCCATATGTTTCATGCTTCTAATATCATTATGTCAAGCATCTTAACTCTTGTGCTTAAAGTTTATTCTTATGTTCTTTCCCTTACTAGGCTTTTTAGCTCATCCCTTTGTTCATGTGTTCCCCAGGGTACCCTATGAAGATGTTAGGTCTCAATGGAAGTTAGGAGTTCATTATGAAGATTAAATAAAGAAGTGTTCTTTTATCCCATGTTTTATGTTTTATGTACCTAGTCTTCCAAGACATTAGACTTAACGATCTTTGGCTTGTACTCTGATGATGAATTATGTTTAAAATCATGAAATGTTATGTGTAAAAGGCTAGGGTCACTATAGGAACCCTCAAAATAGGTTGTTCTTGGGTATTCTATAAACTATTAGAGTGAAACCATCCTATTTTACCAGGGAATGGTTCCTCAACATATTGTTTTTTCCCTTGACTATGCCAAACAGTGATGAGACATTGTTTGATGTTGATTTGGAATCATAAGGAAGAGGAATGCTTTCCATATTGAGACATATTTGAGTGATGCATAAAAAACATTCGGGAATGTTAGTGTCAGTCGATATGGATAATATCACGTTGTGGTGAATGAGTTCCTTAGAGATGTGAGTTCATGGTAGACACATCAGATGGTTGGAATTTTTGTTAAGCTTATTAAAATATAGGTTACTCTTATTCTTGGGATGAGATATTATATGGATTACCCCTTAATCCATTGTTTGGTATTCTTAAATGTGAATATATATCCTCCATCTGCACCGACTCTGTGGGGATGGTTACTCTCCTTCAAGGAGAGGTGAAGACTTGTTGGGCATGGAAAATGATTTGTGTGTATGTCATCTCATGGTCCAATGAGTATACTCTCATATCATATGTTTTTATGGATCAATAGGTAGTATATTTAATCACCATGGTTATCCCCTTATTCTTGGATGAGACTAACTTCATTGTTTGTTTGGGTGAGTTGTACTATTTCGTTGTACCCTGTGAATGTATAGTCTTTATCTTCTATTTGAATCTCCTACTGCTCCCCCTCATATTTGTGGGGGTGTTATTCTATGTATTTATATACTCACACCTAAACAATATTTTCCCTCAAGTGTCATGTCTTATGCAGTCAATAAACAATTTGATCGTGACTATATATAAGATTATGTATTATGGGTGTTTAGACTGCATACAATTGTCATAGATTGTGATTCGGGAGTGATGATATTTTTCAACTATTTTAATTTACATTTGTCTTTGGGTGGGTAATATTTCTAGTTGGTAATTTAATTTTATTATTTGGATTTTGTTTAAACTATTCTACTTCTGTATTTTTTACAGTTTCAGGCATGTTTGGTTTATTTTATTATAGTGATTCATATTTTTTCTTTCACAAAACCCCTTTTAATTGGGCCAGCTATGTTTTTGTATATGGGTTCGTAGTTAAAGGCCTCAATGATTAAGATATTCCTTTATCACTTTTCATCACACAACTGACTACGGGGGAATACTTGTGGTAGTTATGTCTCGATCCATAGATTGGGTCCGGTCGTGACATGATTATTCTCAATATTTTTTCAATAATTTTTTCAATGGAATCACTTTCTGTATTAGGAGTTAATGAACCAGTTATGTCCACAAAAATATTCCAACATAAGGATAATATATTTAGAAACATGATATCCTTTAAATGTGAAAAATAATATAGTAAAACATTTTAATTCACCTACTAGTCATTTAATATTAATTATTCATAATTATTAGAACACAATATAATTTTTAAATCATGACCTATAATGAAACACATTGATTTTCCCTGCTGAATTGTAGGGATCAAATCAGTGGGAACCATTCTACAGAACAAATTCAAAATCCTCCAAAAATTCAATGGATTACAGGATGCATGAGATCATGATAAAATTGTGATACAAAATGTTTTTTAATGGTATATGTATTGTGAACACAAAAATAACAATTTACATAATTTTTAATACAAAAGGAATTCCTTACACTAATATAGACAATGATCACATTTTTATTATGAAACATACTTCCCACTGATATGAACATTCATAAGTCTACTCATCTAGTTATTATATTTATTACACCATTACGAAGAGGAATTTTTCATCCATCTTTTTCATCTACATTTTCTCTCATCTCAAAGTAGTTGATGTTCAACACTATAATCCATAATTTTGCCTAAAATTTTATTGACTAGTTTCTTTCTATTTATATTTAAAATTTAAATTCACTAAATAATGATGAATATTAGTCCAAAAAATAATTTATCCAAATTCGCAGTAACTCCTCCCTTGTGCCTCTCTCAGGTCATCCAATCCTAAATCCTTCTCCCATTTTCCAATATATATTAATTTTATATGTATAGTTTGAAATGTTTTCCTACAATATTCAATGATAATTTTCATTATTAATCCAAATATTTTAGAAATGCATCATTTTCATTAAAGTCCAATAAAAATAACTTTATTTAATCCATTTGAGTATTTTATCATCTTTTCTATGAGGTTATTCATTTATATCAAATAAAAAATCTCTATATGGATTGGTCTAATTAATTATTATAAGAAATAAATATCATTTATCATGAAATTTATTTCATTGAAGTAAATATTCACATTGGATCGTCAGTTTTAGTGTTTTCATCAAAATATAGACTCTTAAAATTATAGTGAAAACATAATGAAAAATTAATCCCCTTATGGTGACATCCTATGTCGATGTTTATTACATGATCAACATTATTTTAATGAAAATTTATTATATTCCTTTGTATAATGATTTAAAATTAAATTAATTTTCATATATCGTCTCCCACTATTATGGAGATCTTCAGAAACGGCATGAATCACATTATGTGAATCCCCTTATGCCAATTAATCTTGGTGGTGCATTTTTACTTTACATTGATCTCATATGATTTTTTCCTTTTCACAGATCCCCATACATGATAGATCACAATTTTTTTGAATATAATTACATGGGATCCTTTACATAATCCATGTTCGATATAAATTTTTTCTATTTTAATTACAAATTACTTATTTTCACTAGATCATTCCCAAAAAAAGACAAAACTATAAAAATACATTTAAAAATCAAAAATTATTAACTTCACATTGAATTTTTTGAGTTTGAATATTTTTAAGTATTGAAAATTAGAAAAAATAATAATATTCATATCAAATTTATTCATTAAAAATAATATTTTATAGATAATTTACACAAACTAGATGAATGATATTTTAACAACCAACTCTACAAGTATTCAATTACATAAAAACATATTAGGATAAATGTACGAAATATTTAATGAACATATCATGTTGTGTTAATTGCTTTGGGGAATTACTATTTTTTCTCATCCTAGTTATTTTATTTATATAGAAATATAGGATTATATATATTATTAGCCAAAATTGGTTAATGTTGAAGACATATTTACTTACATGGTTAATATTTCAGTAAAAGATCATAACAAAATCATCTTTTCATGGTTCTGAGTGCAGATGATATTGATTAATTATTCAAGAAAAACCTTTTAAAACTTTTTATTGAGAAGAATGAAGATGATTTAGGGATTTTATATCATTATAATAACTATTTAAAAATTGAAAATGAACCAAAAACCCAAATGTCATGATATTAGTTGCATCTCAACTACTATTAGGATAGAATAAGGATAATTTTATGAGGAAAAATTTATATTTAATAATGGATTTTTTTCATAATTATTAATTAGAAGAATGTCTTGATAACTTTTAAGTGGATTTATACATCCCAGAACATAATATTTTATCCAAATGTGGATATGCATTTTTGAAATTAAGGGCTTCAGTCATGGGGCATAACTCTATGAATGTTGATGTATATGGTATATATATTTTCATAGAGTCCCCTATATAATATAACCTACAAATATAATATTTCAAGGGAGATTCAATGAATAAATAACAGTATACATATCCATTATAATCTTAATGTTAGAACACACAACCCCATTCAATAAACATTTAATAATTTAATGAAACCCATATGTTTCACCAAAATAATTTACTATCATGGTCAATTTTTTTAATTTTATAGTCAAAATTATTTCTATAATTTCATTATGTGACTAATTAATAATTTTTTTTAGTTCAAATATAATTACACTCATTATGAAAAAATAATTCATCATAAAACAATAATGGTGAAATTACAATATATTTCACTATAAATCCTATAATCCCAATAAATTATATATTAAGACATCCTAAAATTTTTGAACCACTTATGAAGATATGATATGGTTATTATTACATAATTGCTTACTATAACTAAAATAAACTATATACATGTTATATTTATTGGTTTCTATATCATGATTTTCTCTTTTTGATTCCACACATACCAATTATATGTCACTAACCATCACATTTCTATCTAAAATCACAGTTCCTATAAATTTCACCCATACCACAAAAAAATTATCTAATTTAAAAAAAAACTCACTAAATACACCCACTTCAACCCCATAATACTACTTCAATTCAATAAAATTAATATGTAATAAGAAAAAAATGTATCCTTCCATCTGGAAAAAATTAATAATGCTTCCTAAAAACACACCCCTTTACCACACCATGCAGGTAAATCCCAACCAAAACAAACAATTATGAGTCTTAAGAAGACAATACCAATCCCAAAAAAATAGAAACTATTTATACCACCATCTTCCACTATTATTTAAATAAGGAATAGACCTAATTATCCTCTATTATTTTGTTCATAAAAATAGAACTTGGAGAAATTCAAAAAGCTAGTCCTGATGAAAATATTAATAAAAATATTTTTTAGATATTCCAACCAATGAAAATATTATCATTGAAAATACTATAATATAAGCACTCAGAGAAATGTGTATAAAGAATATTATTTTTGTGTGAAAGGGGGTATAATGTGAGTGTTCTTTGGATTTCATTTTCATGATGTAGTATAAACCAAAAGGTATACTATTCTTCCTTGGTAGGAAATATTAAAAAAACAATTTCTAATTTTAATGTGGGATTGGGAATATATAGCCACGATTTTGTCAGTACCATCAATATATTGAGTTGGTTATAAAGTAATATAGGATTTTTCTTTTTTAAAGATATGAATATTTTTCCTCTTATAATATTAGGACACATAATCTAATGAATAAGAATAGAATTAAAGTAATTATACTTATTCATTGTACATTACTTTAGATAATCACCCAACTATAATAGAATAGACCATCCATGATCTTGATACACTGATTTATTTCAGAATATACAACATGGATTATTTTCTACTATTTTTTCCAAAAAAAGGATTTATGATGGATGAGGTATCAAAACCATATGATAAATCTATACATCATTCAGATCATCCGATAATATGGAATTTACACATCCCCCCATATGAAATAAAATACATTCTAGTATATCATCTAGGAAATGAATTATATTCCATTTTTAACATCCTAATCAACCCATGATTTAGATATTTTCTTTTTTAGATAGAGAATTTCTTGTTGATTTTTTTCCAAATATACTACCAAAAAACATGATTATGGGAGAAATATCAACACAATTTTATAAAGATTTTTTTATACCCCTAAACCTGTAGTTTGGTATTTCCATATCCAACCCATTATGGCTCAGTATACTCACCAAAATATTGACTACGTACTAATACACAATATTGAAATACATGAGGTTTTCAAAAATTAGATCAAATTTTTTTACACATTTAATATCTAAGATATCATAAATATGCAGATAAGTTTTTCTTTTTCATAATATATTGATTCATCATTATGTTAAATTAATGTTATGTTGGTTTAAATTTTTGAATGTTGTATGGTAAATTTGGTTTTGTCATACTTTTACAAGGGCTATTTATATGGTTAATATTTTTGATATTTTTCATGGAATTTTTTATTATATATACTAATTATTATACAAACATCCATGAAATGGTATATTGAAAATAAAAATATCATACATGATAGGTACTCTAATAATATTTAATGATTCATTCTAATAATTTATTTCTTGGTATGTTATTTGGATACATAAATCCATTAGAACATAATTTTTTATATTTTATTAATAATATTATTTTTAATGACCTTTATATATTATATAATTTTTATGAATAATGTTTATCATATTTTTTCTATTCATATGCACCCTTTCTGTAAAATTTCATTAATCCCATAGAAATAATGAAAAATTATTTAATGAATCCACATCATAATCTACTTTATCCTTCATATCTAAATTGTTTTTTATTTTTACGTGATTTAATTTTTGATCAAAGAGGAATAATGGTTTTATTTATTGTATAGTTGGTAATTTATTTATTGTAATAAATTATTTTAATAATCCACTCTTTATTATTGGGATAAGAGTTTAAACATATTATAATTATTTATTCTTAAATAGTTAATATATCATTCAATTAATAATTAATAAATGAATGAATGAATTTCTTATAATGTGAACAAAAAAATAATTTTCTCGATTGTCCATTTTTACATACAAATGAGATAAAAGAGGAAAAAAGAAATAATTAGAATAATTGATCACATAATGGATGGTTATTTATTTACTATGCTTAATTAAAATTCTTGGAATATACTTCATGGATTTATCTACTTATTTGATTTTTTTTTAGCAACCCCAATAATAAATATCTTGCCTCTAAAAATCCATTATTTATTCATAATTTTTTTGTATTGATTTCTATTTCCTGGTTTTAGATATCATATAAGTTTATGATTACCACAAAAATACAATTATTTTTATTTATTAGAAGGGAAAATGGTTGAAAATCCTAAAAAGATACAAATTAAGGAGTTCTAAAATAATAAAACCTAAGAGTATAATCCCGAGCAATGTGATTATCGTCAATTAGAATGGATCACATACTATAAAAGTGGGAATATGTTCATAATGAGATCCACTATAAGTAAGATAGTCTGCCAAAATATTACACACATGTCATGTATGAAAGATATACATATGATTTGTTCATTGATACCTTCCATCTATTGACTAAATACTCAATTGACCAATGAGAAGGACCTTTACGAGACAAGTAATTTTAAACTGCAGATGAATATGTCACAATCTATGTCATATGAATGCTTCTATGAATTGAAATGAGTAGTCCTGTTAACATGGAATGTTCCACAACTAGAAGGGTATCTCCACTCTTAATGAGTGCTTAAAAACCATCCATAAAAAGCCTCTGTAATATCGAACAAATCCACTGCCACACATGAGAGCCAAACCACAAGATCCATCAGTGATGAGTTTTTACCCAATATATGGAGGCCTCTAACGGTGTTTTCATGATGTGGGAATTTTATTGTGATTTTAAGGTTGATATATAGTCTAGGAAAAACCCTAGGTCATCTATCAAGGAGATTTGGTGGGTTTAGAGTGTGTGTTTTTAAAAAGAAGTACTTAAATAGGGGGTGGTTCTAAAAACAGTTTTAGGATGAAATGACTTAATTAATAAGTCTAATAGTAGGAAATAAAATGTGGTGTTTATTAATTATGAGATAAAAGGGTTAATTTTGAGTTCTCTACACACATTAAAAGCTCATTGTTATTGGATATTAATTAAGGTTTGATGTAATTCTTTGGTTGAAATCAATCAGAATCCCGATTACATTCCATAATATTATATTAAAGCACATTGAGCCAAACCTTGACATAACAATTGTATAGTCACGGTCCAGATCACATGAATGGAATAACAGCTTCCAAAAAAAATTCTAATCGTGAATATTTGAGGAATAAAAGGAATCTTGTGTCGTCCAATCATAACAATAAAAGTCACACACACAAAACGTCGCACTAATTGGTTAAAAGTAAAGAGATTTAAATTCTGTTAAATCAAAAAAAGATAAATCAAAGTAAGATACTTCTAAATGAAATATTTTTAAACTCAAAAAAAATCAAACCAGTATTAGAAAAAGTTCCGATACTCCCATTTACTGGTCTGTAGATCCCTCACAATGAACTCCCACCATTTAGCTCGACATCGGGAGGAGGAGGAAACTCGGGTAGAACTCCTTATTCATTCATGATCCCCCTATGAGGATAAGGGCCTCCAGAACATATAGGATGAGTAGGAGACTCCTCTATTACTCCAAAATGGTAGAGATTCACTTCTAGGCCGACCTTTTAAATGGGGTGCCCAAGGTTCCTTTTTATAGCCAAATTGGGATGTGGTTTTGGGCACCCAAATTTTGATAAACAAATTGGAGGATGGTTTTCGGCCACTAGAAAGTCGAATAACCTTTTTGAAAAAACTGGAAATTTGTATACCCACTTCTTGACTATCACCTCCAAATGTTTTTCATCATTTGTATAAACACAGCTTGTGATATTGACATATTACAGAACACACCTTTTGATATAGTGCATATTCGAGGGATTGGACAGATCAGTTCAGATAGGCCCTCTAGAAGCCGAATCAGGATTTAGTTCTCTAACATGAAATATGGAATAAATAATTCTGGACAGGACCAAAAAAATTCAGTCCATTTTGATTCCCAAAATTGAAGTAATGTTCAAAACAGTGGACAGATTTCCATGGGATACCATGCGGTTTGGCGCATTTATCTTCTGGATGATATATGGGCCTCCAAATATCCTCTACCTTCCATGAAAATAACAAAATAAATATAATTTACCTTTTTAACATTGATAAAAATCAATACATTTAATAAAACATGAACTGAAATCTATTATTGTATTTTAAATATTCATTACAAAACTAGTTTAAAACAGTGGTGTAAGGGTGGAATGTAATAAAGAATCGTCATGTGATCACACCCCCACACCTAAACATTTGCATTCCTGGGAAAAGTCACATATCCAAAAGAAGAATGATACATGTATAAATTCCCAACATCATGAATATTTATCATTTGAGGAAATTTAAATTAAGGCAATGTGATCAATGCACGAACCACACCAAACAGTTCTTTTAAGTGAAAATAGAAAAAGATGTCTCATAAATCATATCATAGTGAAATTCTAAATGATTCATGATTCCAAATTGAGAAATGTATTTAGAATTCAACCAAGACACTAACTCTCAATGTGTGTGTGTAAAAACCATTCCATGATATTCATTACACTTTCTATCCAATAAATATTTGGTATTTAAACATTTTCAACTTAAATGATTTTTTCCACCAAACCTGTCCTACATTCTTTGCAATAATATTTCAAGGCCCACTCACTTATGCATTCCCAGAAGTCAAACTATAATATCTCAACCTAGATATCCCCTAATTTTTCACATTTCATTACTCACCTAAATTATTTATTTTTGTTTTTTTAGAAGTTTCATTTTGAATAAATATTACACTCATCTCTCAATCATTTTTTGATCTCCTCACAACACTAATTGAAATAGTTTTTAGAAGATCAAAGGTTGTGTTGGAGTGGTTTTTGAACTGCCCAAGACACAACCCATTTTTTTATGGTGTACAATAGTTGGACATTAGATACCCACACATAGGTCAATCTGATTCAGTAATAAAATAGATCGTATAAGGAATGAAGGTATATAAATATCTTTTAATGTTGAAAAATATTAACCTAAAATATATTTACCTTTTATTAAGTAAGAAATATTCACACTTTTTTTGTGAAAAAATGTGTGGAGATAATAGTGACACAGTTTTCTCAAAAACTACTCACACAAGGGGCATCAATCATCTCAAAGGTTTCACATAGATACAACCATTTATATCATTGGAAAAAAACCAATTCACTAAAAAATCACTCATTGATGTTATGAAAAATATTCATTTTATGCTTCTTTATAGTACTTTTACATTCCCCCCTTTATGTTCACCAAATGTATGTATAAATTTATGATGGGGAAAAAGTAAAATACCATAAATAAGGAACAAAACTGAATAAATAATGAAGACAATGAAAATATTAATGAACCCAAGAAGGAAAAGAGAATGAAAATTGAAATCCTAATGAACCCAAGAATGTTTCCACCCCCCCCCCCCCCTCACATCTAGAATGTGAATTTTCCTCACTATAATAAAGAGAGAATGTGTGAAGGAAGGATAAAACCAGGTTAGTGTCATTCATATACTGCTTCTTGAACATGGAGTTCCTCCATCAGGGAATCGGGAATGGATTCATGGAAGTGCTTCAACCGCTGGCCTTTCACAGTTAATGTTTGACTGGTTTCTTCATTTTAAACATGGAAAACACCAAATGGATAGAATTTAGTAACAGTATATGGTCCAAACCAGTGATAATAATGCTTTCCTGGATGCAACATTATCCATGCATTGTAATGGAGGACCTTCTTCCCAATGTGGAACTGACGATGAGGGATAAGATGGTCGTGTGAAGCCTTGGTTCTCTCCTTATAAATCTTGGAGTTTTCATATTCATATCTTCTCATTTAATCCAACTCTTGAATCTGTAACTTCTTTTGGGAACCCACACCTAAAAGATTATAATTTCATTGTTTGATAGCCTAGTAGGCTTGGTGCTCAATCTCAAAAGAGAGGTTACAACTCTTTCCAAAAACAATACAATAGGGATACATTCCAATTTGTGTATTTACAGTTATATGGTAGGTCCATAATGAATCATCAAGTCTAAGACTCCAATCATTTCTATTGGGTGTACCAGTTTTTTCAAAAAAAAATTACCTCTCTATTTGATACCTTGTCTTGACCATTGCTCTGTGGGTGCTATGTAGTAGACACTCGATGACCGAACCCATTCCGAAAAAAAATGATTTCATAGTTTGGTTGCAGAAACGAGAACCCTGGTCACTGACGATGAACCTAGGTAAACCGAACCATGAGAAAATTTGGGTTCTCAAAATTTATACAAATACCTTAAAATCATTAGTCATTGTAGCTCGTGCCTCTACCCATTTTGACACGTCATCAACTACCAGAAAAATGTACATGTGTCCAAATGAATCAGGGAATGGACCCATAAGTTCAACACTCCAAACATTAAAAATGTCATGAAATAGAAATGGTTGTTGGGTAATTTCATTTATTTTAGTGACATTAACAATTCATAGACATTGAGGATAAGATTTACAAAAATCATGGGCATACCAAAACAGTGTTGGCCAAAAGATACCGGAATCAAGGATTTTACGAGCAGTCCATTGGGGACCAAAGTGGACCCCACAAGCAAGAGTGTTGAAGAATTTAAGGATGGAAAAAAACTCACTATCAAAAACATAATTCCTAAGGACATGAACACTACAGGTTCACCGTAGGTAGGGGTCATTCCAAATGTACCAACGAGACTCATGTTTTAGATGAATGGATTGGTTTTTATGGAAATCAGTAGGAATTCTAGATGCTACCTAATAATTTAAAATTTCATCACACCAAGGAATAACGTCTTGCACTCGTTACAATTTATCATCAGTAAACATGTCATTAATGGGAGTATCGGGGGATGAGTCAATTTTTGATGATGAGAGGATCCTATTGATATTTCCAGCCACCACAATCTTTACTCCTTAATTTCTTTAATTTCTAGATTGAATTCTTGAAGGAAGAGCATCCAACAAATGATACAAGGTTTGGCTTATGGTTTCTTAAAAAGATACCAGAGGGATGCACAGTCTGAGAACACGACTTTGGACCCAAAAGTCTGGCCCTAAAATTGTCCAAGGAAAACACAATGGAAAAAGAATTCTTTTTTAGTTGTGGTGTAGTTTTCTTGAGTAGGGTCCAAATTACATTAGGCATAGGCTATGACTTGTGGAGCTCGGTCAACCATTTCTGACAAAACCACCCCAACTGCATAGTTAGAGGTGTCACATATGAGCTCAAATTGTAAATCCCACTGAGGTGGTTGGATTATTGGGGGTGACGTGAGACTCCATTTAAACTTATTAAAAGCTTCATCACAATCATTATCAAACCCATTTTATTGGACTAATAGAGAGAGGGGGAGTGCAATTTTACAAAAGTCATTAATGAAACGACAGTAAAATCTATCATGTCCTAGGAAACACATCACATCCCATACATTTCTTTGGGAATGGTAGTGATGAAATGACATCCACATTTGATTAATCTACTTGGATACCATCCCCATAAATTACATGCCCCAAAACAATACCTTGTCGCACCATGAAATTAAATTTCTCATAATTTAATTCAAGATTCTTTTCAATACAGCGATGTAGGATTGAAGCGCGATTACTCAAACATCAATCAATGGAAAATCCATATACAATGAAATCATCCATGAATACTTCCATGAAATTTTCCAAGGAATCTGAAAAAATACTAACCATGCATCGTTGGAAAGTACCCAGAGCATCTAACAGACCAAATGGGATCATTCTATATTAAAATGTGTCGAAGGAGAAATTGAAGGTTGTCTCTTATTGATCCTCAGGGGAAATATGGATATGAAACTATCCAGAATACCCATCAAGGAAACGGTAGTGGGACTTACCTAGTAGCCTCTCTAGAATTTGGTCAATGAATGGAAAAGTGAAATGGTCCTTCCTAATGTGTTGGTTTAGTCGATGATAGTCTATGCAGTTATTCAAGCTATTCTGCACACGAGTTGAAACCAAATCATTATTTTCATTTTTGATTACTATTAGGCAAGTTTTTATAGGAACTACTTGAACGGGACTAACCCAATTGCTGTCAAAGATAGGGTAAATGATTCCAGTAACCAATAATTTTGTTACCCCTTTTTTAAAAACTTCTAGGAGGTTTGGGTTTAGTAGATGTTATGCCTACCTCACTAGTTTAGCCTCATTATTTAATAAAATTTTATGTTGAAAAATTGAATTGATAATACCAGAAATGTATGCAAGTGTACATCCTAATGCTTTTTTATACTCCCTAAAAAGGTCAAGTAGTCACAATTAATGTTCAGGGGGGAGTGAACTAGCAATGATGATGGGAAGCATGTTTCCATTCTCAAGTTATGAATATTTTAAATCATGAGGTAGTTGTTTAAGATAAATTTTAGGTGGATTTTGGATTAATGGGAGTGTGTGTTAAAGTGAGAGATCACTAATCTCATCTAACTGCTCAATCGTATCATCTTCAAATGAAGAATGAGCTTTTATAAGCTTGGAAGTATCATCGATGGTTAGTGGATCCTTAGGCTTCAAGAAATTATCAATCAATGGACATGCATGCCAATTTTCTAAACCACTACAAAAATCAATGCATGAATCATTTACTAGCATTTCTATCAATGAAGAAAACTCAGAACGGGGATC
Organism: Viscum album; assembly: GCA_963277665.1. Taxonomy (NCBI): domain Eukaryota; kingdom Viridiplantae; phylum Streptophyta; class Magnoliopsida; order Santalales; family Viscaceae; genus Viscum; species Viscum album. The sequence continues at coordinate 883,462,556 of OY728139.1, read as the reverse complement.
AGGGGAATGAAATGATGTTTTTTCAATGGAATAGAGTACCTTTATAGAATTAACAGAGAGAGAAGAATGTTCTTCTAAGGGTTTCTTCATGGAATCAAGGATATTGAAGTTTATAATGTCACCACCAAACTCCATAGATAATGTACCATTATGGACTTTAATTTTGGTTTTGATAGTTTTCAATACGTCTCTCCCCAATATAATTGGGGCATGTCTATTCAACAAATCATCCTCCATTTTATGCACATAAAAGTTATCAAGAAAAATTAAATTTGAACCCTCACAAGAACATCCTCTAAAACACCATAGGGGTGTGCGGTACTCTGGTTATATAGTTGTAATATAATTCCATTTGGAATCAATTACCCGACCTAAAATGTAGAGTAGATATAGTGAGGAATCACATTTATCGAGTCTCCTAAATAAATCATAGAATTAGAAAAAGAATACTCCCCTATTGTGCACAAAATTGAGAATATTCCAGGATCATTTCACTTATTCGGAAGGGATGGCTCTATCAATGATGAAACATTCATCCCCAAGCTCACTTTCTCATCACCATGAAGTCACCTTCGGTGTGTACACATCTCCTTCAGAAGCTTGTCGTAGTGTGGAATTTTGCATCACAACATCAATCAATGGGATGTTAACATGAACTTTCTTGAAAATTTCCAATATTACCTTATCAAGTTAGGTTTCCTTTTGTTTTCAAGTTTGGGTGTCCCTTTGAGGAAATGGAAGAGGAATTGTTGGTCCATGTGACTCATCAATGTACACACTCTTTCATTTGGAAGGGCTTCTCTTAGGACAAGGTTATTCAACATTTGGAACATTTTTAATCGCTGGGAGGGAGGTTTCCTCAGGAGGGGATGACTCTAATGAAGGATACATTTTACTTTCTAGTTGAAGTGCATTGTGTTGCATTTGTTGTCAATGAGGCATGAAGTTGTCTTGGAATGAATGGAAGTCAAGGAATGTCAAGATGTGAATGACAAAGGTTGTGATGGTGTTGGTGATGAAAGGAGAATGGCCATGGTACTAAGAGGAATGTCACTTAGGAGATTCACTAAGTGGCATTGGAGAATATGGTTGAAACATTCTCCATGGAACTCTGACGATTGTTGAGCTGTTCTTAAAGTCCCAAGAACTTGTATCAACTGGATACAAAGTCACAACACTTTTAGAAGACCATGCATTGTCTTCACAATGCATGAGGAGATGAAGAGAGCCATCCACAACTTCTAAGTGGATGAAGTGAGCTGAAGAAGAACATGTACTAATCCTTAGTGCATGACAATGTGAATGTGATCCAACTTGACCTCTAATTGGATCATTGAAGAACATTAAAGAATTATTTGATTCAGGAGCTTCGGTTGATGGAGAACCTTCAAAGAATTCACTCCTAAGTAATGAATACATGTTGAAGATAATGGAGGAATTTCAAATGAAGAAGAAGAGAGGAAGAAGGAGAAATGAGAATGATGGCTTGGAAGAAGTGGCACTTGGCATGCTTTATATGGAGGAGAACTTTGTTTTTAACAAAGTCATTAGATTTTCCTTTGCCAAAAAATTGGCCAGCCAAGGCACCTTGGGGGTTCAACCCCAAGGCATGGGCACTAGGGCACCACGCCCGGGGGAACCCGTGGGGCGAGCCAGGGCGGCAGGGCGCACACCCAAGACACTGCATGGGTGCCTGGGGCACGCCCGGAGGAGCGCGGCAGGGACGCATGAGCGCACCCGCGAGTGTCAGGAGATGCATAGTGGGCGCTAGGAGCGCGCCCGCAGGAGCAGAGTGGGCGCAGAGCGCGCCCGCAGGGAGAACACGGTGCGGGGTGGCACCGTGGAGGGAGAGAATTCAACTGAGCCAGTTGGGGGAGCGCTTATTTGACATACCACGGAAATTCCGCGAGAGACTTCGATGTGGGACGCGCATTTTTTCACCCGGGACAGATCTGAGCCGTCCGTCTCATCGCGCGCTTGATCTGCGCCGCACGATCCATCCGTGGCGCCGCGATCTAATCCAGGCTGTTGAAGATCTGATCTGATGGCCCCGGCTTCGTCCTCAACCTCGAGCCATGCCGAAGCCTCCCGCGAAGCCGCCGCTGAACCAGAGCCTCCCCGAAGACAAAATTTGAGTTCCCGGCCACCATTTTCGAAGCCGAAGGCTCCCTCGTGCTCGTCTGGCCACACTGAACTCATGCATGCATTAAAATGTTGCATGCATGCATCGAGAAAGAATTCGGACTTCAGCCGAGGCAAACGGAGTTGCCGAGGCCACGTGGAGAGCATGTTGTGCATGCATAAGCCTTAACGAAGGTCGTGCATGCGTTCTAAGTCGCATGCACGTGGAGGAAACCGAAGGAAAAGAAAAGGAAACCCGCGTTGAAACAGAGTATAAAAATCAAGATTTGAAGATTTTAAAGAACCGAAAACTTCGGGATTTTGAAGTTAAATCACGCGGAGGATTTGAAGCCTTCCTCGCCTATAAAAAGAAGACCCGAGGCATGAATATGCTTGCTGATCCTTTCTCGAAAATCAGAAGACCCGTGAGTGCCTCTGCCTCGCGAAGAAGAAGCCGCCGCGCAAAGTACTTGCGCGGTTGAAGATCTCGGTACCACCCGAGGCCCGAAAGAGATCCCTGTGCGCACCTCTTGCGTGACAGGAAGGAGCCGAGCCGCATATTTGTGCGCTCGAGACTCTTGTCCTCACTGCCCGCATACTTGTGCGGCAGGAGGAAGTGCCCACGGGTGCAGCACTTGCGCGCCCCAAGGCAGGAGGAGCTTGCGCGCTCGAAGGCTTGTGCACCTGTGGAGCCTTGCACCGAGACACCTTGCGCGCCTTCTTTGAAGGACAAAGGAATTCGGGTGTGTGCAAGAAGAAGCCAAGAAAGGCCGTAGCCTTGTGTGTGTGCAAGAAGAGAAGGAAGGCTGTGGCCGTGTGTGTGCATAAGGAGGAAGACCACACTATTTGTGTGTGTGCAATTCAAGTGAAGGTCGTGGCCGTGTGTGTGCATAAGGAGGAAGACCACACTATTTGTGTGTGTGCAATTCAAGTGAAGGCCGAGACTTGCATGCCTTGTGTGCATAGTGAAGATAAGACCCTATGGTTTTGGTGTGTGCAAGGAGAACCCAAGGCTTGAGCACTTGTGTGTGAAAAGTGAAGAACACATAGTGTGTGCAAAGAAGCAAAGGAGGACGAGGCCTTGCCTCGTGTGTGTGCCAAGTGGAGAAGAAGAACCCGAGGCCATGTGTGTGCACAAAGGACAACACCAAGTGGTGTGTGCCAAGTGAAGTGGAAGACCACACTTTGTGTGTGTGTAAGAATTGAATAATCCATAGTCTTGCTTGTGCATTTGAACAAAGAAGAACACACTTTAAGTGTGTGCATTTGAAGAGGCCGAGGGTTGTGACCTTGTGTGTGCACACTTCGAAGAACAAACTAAAAGAACACTAAAGTGTGTGTGTGCAACAAGAAGAGGAGAATAGGCCAAGTTTCAAGTGTGTGCAAAATGAAACAAGTGTGTGTAAAGAGACAAGTTGGCCGAACCTAGTGTGTGCACTAAAAGTGTAAACACTTAGAAGAAGAAGAATACATCCACACAAAGAAGAACACCCATTTATGTGTGCAAGCAAATTGAATTAATTGTGTGAAGTTCAAAGTAGGTGTGTGCTTAAAGTGACTAAAGCCTTTGAGGTTTTATTGCACCAAGAGGAAGAAAAGGAGAGTGCATGCTTGCATGCATGCACGTGCACACGTAAACAAGTCAAATCTGCTTGTGTGCTTTTGAGTTGACCAAGACCAGAGGATCTTGAAGAATTTGAGGAACCCATGCTATCAGTGCATGAAGTTCATTTGAACTAAGACTGGACCAGACTGAAGATAAAGATATCAGTTGTCTGAGCATTCAGTAGTTGAAGAGAGAAGCCAGGTCATCCTGAAGAAGGAGGTAAAGCCTGAGCTGGACGAGAAGCCCTGATCAACAACAAGTGATCAGAAGAGAAGAGCAAGGCCAGCAGCCTTTATCCCAGGCTACTGAAGTTACTTGAAGAACTTAAAGTGAAGAAGAGCTACTCGTGTGACTCGAGGAGCCAGGAGAAGACCCTGTGGGACTCAGGGAGAAGAAGTCTTCAGTGGGATTCTGGAGCAGGCCAGTGGGACTCTGGTAACACTGTGTGAAGCAGTATAAAGACCCTCCTGTGGGACTCAGGAGAGATACAGTGGGACTCTGTATCGACCATTGTAATTTTAACAGGTTATAATGGAGAATCCATGCTGGGAGAGCATGGCAAGGATGTAGGCCTTTGGTGCCGAACCTTGTAAATCCTTGTGTCATGTGCCTTTTCATTACTGCATTGTCCGGGAAAGGTTGAGAGATACAAGAAGAGTGGATCGAGGCTTTAACCAGCCATAGAGGTTTAATTGATAAGGAATCAATTAGTAAAAAGTTTTAAAGGATCACTGATTCACCCCCTCCCCCTCTCAGTGATCACACTGATCTGGGAACTTCAATTGGTATCAGAGAGAGGTTACCTCTAAAAGATCCAAGAGAGTCTATATGGAGTGCAGATTTGAGGAAATGAAAGAACAGCCTCAAATGGAGATATCTTCCAAGACTCTGAAAAACAGAATGAAGAAACAGGCAAAGAATATGAAGAAGAAGGCTGCTGCAATCAGAGAAACTCCTTCTATGGAAAGAAATGTGAAAGTCACATCAGATGACAATTCCCTTTATCATTCTTCTGATGAAGCCTGCTCTAGCTGTGATGAAGATGGAAGAAACAATGATCTTCTAAATGCAATCAAATATCTTCAGAAGACAGTCCCCAAGGAAGTGGCAATGTGTATAGCTACAGGCATCCTTGATCTTCAAGAAGAAAAATCACAGTTAGAAGAAGAAGCCAATACAATGGAAGATCAATTGGCAAAAAGGGTTGGCATAACCAACACTCTCAGAAAGCTGGTGAAGGCTAAAGATGAAACTATTTTCCTTTGCAATGAAAGATTTGAAGACACTGATGAAGAATTGCAAAGAAGCCTTTCTGAGAAAGAATTCTTTATGATAATAGTCAAAGATGTTGTCCATGCACTGGAAAAGAGGCACAAAGTATCAATGGTTGTTAAAGATGCTCAACTTGAAGACAAAGTAAAAAGGGTGAAGGAGCTGGACAACTCATTGCTTGAAATGAAGCAGGTGCATGATGACCAGATGAATCAGCTGAAAGAAAGTTGGGAAGGAAAGCTAAGAGCTGTTGAGGATGAGAAGAACTCCCTCAATATGAAATGCCTAGAACTGGAGGTGATATTGAAAAATCAGCAATCACCCAAAGCCCAAGCCTCCCAGACAGCTGGAAGAAGAAATGTTGCCACTCAAGTGAGCTTTGAGCAGGATGATTCTAAGAGAAAGACATCCTCTAATAAAAGTGCAACATCTTCTAAAAAGAAGGTACCATCCATCCCATCTTGTACTGATGCTTTTAATTGTGTTTCAACAAAAAGTGCATGATGGAAGAATAATTCCAAACAAATATGGATGAAGACAGTAAAGAAGCAGAGCTCTCCTGAAACAGCACAACAGGTCACAAAAAGTTCCCTACAATCAGAAGGACTGAAGAGGTCAAGATTCGTGGGACAATGCTGGTGTTGTAACAAGTATGGGCATTGTGCAAATGATTGTTGGTACAATCCACTGAATTCCAAAGCACAGAGAAAGCCCATTCCTAGGGGGAGCAAGCCAGAAGAAAAGAAGCAGCATCCACAGGTCCAGAGACATCTGTTTACTGCTAACAGATTTGGATTGCTTGACAACATCTGGGATGTTTCCAAAAGTGATCAAAAAGATACATGTCAATCTCCAACTGTATCCAGAGCTCAAAAGAAGAAAAGATCACAGAACCTGGCTCAGTGAGATTCCTTGGGAAGCAAGCAGGAGAAAGTGGAAGATGCTCCCAAGAAGAGTTTGAAGAATGAAGAGAAGTCCTTGGAATTAAAATCCAAGAAGGGTGATGCATCCAGAAGGACCACCAAGAAAACATGCTTCTACTGTGGAAAGAAAGGACACATCATGGACCTTTGTAAAGAAGCCATGAAACTAAATAGAAGCAGACTGAACTCCAAAAGACAATCAATCCAGAAGAAGAAGGGATTGATTGAAAACAAGTTGCCTAAGAAAGGTAGCTTGATAGCATCTAAGGAACCATGTGGAACTTCCAGAACTGAGGCCACACTTCCAAGTGACTTACTTGTCATATGGCCACATCAGTTGCAACTTGCCAGAGAACTACAAAGAGCTGAAGATGAAGCTCTGGCAATTGCTAAAGCAAAAGGGAAGAAGAAGGTTTCACATGAAGATGTTTTGAGAACCACACCAGCACAATCATCAATGAAGATCAAATGTGCAAGTGTGAAGAGTGGTGAAAATGGGACATCTCGGTTGAGAGAATCTTCTCAACCTTGTTGTTCACATTGATGAACCAAGTAGGTTCCATCTTATTCCCTTATACTATTGGTATTTACATGTGCTAACATTGTAGGGAATTGAAGATGATGATCATTCTCAGCTGGAGGATGGTTTGGATTGAATGGAGTGAACCCCTTGAGGGGGAGCCAATCTGAAGAAGTTGATGTTCTGAAATTAATATCATCTTGAGAAAGTAGATGAAAGGGGGAGCTTTATCTTTGCACTTGAACTTTCTAATGAGTTTTGTGATGTTTTGCAGGATTTAGCAATTCATTGATATATCTGAAAAATTTCAAACCCCTGAAGCATGATCTCACATGTACAGTGAATTTTGGACAGCTTTGAATTCCTTGGTCATATCACTCTTGTTTTCTACACCGGGTTAGCCCAAGTAGACTTAGAGCTGATTTACTAAAGGTTCTTTGCTAAAGAGAACATGTGACATCATCCCTCTCCTAGTTTTTTTCATGAAGATACTTTTCAATGGGAGGAAGATATTTTTGGAAGAGAACCACACCACACATTTGCATTTGATTGCCAATAAGGGGGAGAAATTATTGGCACACATATTGACCCATTCATATGTGCTGAAGGAGTGTATTGACAACAAATACAAAGGGGGAGATTGAAGTGCATTGTGTTGCATTTGTTTTCAATGAGGCATGAAGTTGTCTTGGAATGAATGGAAGTCAAGGAATGTCAAGATTTGAATGAGAAAGGTTGTGATGGTGTTGGTGATGAAAGGAGAATGGCCATGGTACTAAGAGGAATGTCACTTAGGAGATTCACTAAGTGGCATTGGAGAATATGGTTGAAACATTCTCCATGGAACTCTGACGATTGTTGAGCTGTTCTTAAAGTCCCAAGAACTTGTATCAACTGGATACAAAGTCACAACACTTTTAGAAGACCATGCATTGTCTTCACAATGCATGAGGAGATGAAGAGAGCCATCCACAACTTCTAAGTGGATGAAGTGAGCTGAAGAAGAACATGTACTAATCCTTAGTGCATGACAATGTGAATGTGATCCAACTTGACCTCTAATTGGATCATTGAATAACATTAAAGAATTATTTGATTCAGGAGCTTCAGTTGATGGAGAACCTTCAAAGAATTCACTCCTAAGTAATGAATACATGTTGAAGATAATGGAGGAATTTCAAATGAAGAAGAAGAGAGGAAGAAGGAGAAATGAGAATGATGGCTTGGAAGAAGTGGCACTTGGCATGCTTTATATGGAGGAGAACTTTGTTTTTAACAAAGTCATTAGATTTTCCTTTGCCAAAAAATTGGCCAGCCAAGGCACCTTGGGGGTTCAACCCCAAGGCATGGGCACTAGGGCACCACGCCCGGGGGAACCCGTGGGGCGAGCCAGGGCGGCAGGGCGCACACCCAAGACACCGCATGGGTGCCTGGGGCACGCCCGGAGGAGCGCGGCAGGGACGCATGAGCGCACCCGCGAGTGTCAGGAGATGCATAGTGGGCGCTAGGAGCGCGCCCGCAGGAGCAGAGTGGGCGCAGAGCGCGCCCGCAGGGAGAACACAGTGCGGGGCGGCACCGTGGAGGGAGAGAATTCAACTGAGCCGGTTGGGGGAGCGCTTATTTAATATACCGCGGAAATTCCGCGAGAGACTTCGATGTGGGACGCGCATTTTTTCACCCGGGACAGATCTGAGCAGTCCGTCTCATCGCGCGCTTGATCTGCGCCGCACGATCCATCCGCGGCGCCGCGATCTAATCCAGGCCGTTGAAGATCTGATCCGACGGCCCCGGCTTCGTCCTCAACCTCGAGCCATGCCGAAGCCTCCCGCGAAGCCGCCGCTGAACCAGAGCCTCCCCGAAGACAAAATTCGAGTTCCCGGCCACCATTTTCGAAGCCGAAGGCTCCCTCGTGCTCGTCTGGCCACACTGAACTCATGCATGCATTAAAATGTTGCATGCATGCATCGAGAAATAATTCGGACTTCAGCCGAGGCAAACGGAGTTGCCGAGGCCACGTGGAGAGCATGTTGTGCATGCATAAGCCTTAACGAAGGTCGTGCATGCGTTCTATGTCGCATGCACGTGGAGGAAACCGAAGGAAAAGAAAAGGAAACCCGCATTGAAACAGAGTATAAAAATCAAGATTTGAAGATTTTAAAGAACCGAAAACTTCGGGATTTTGAAGTTAAATCACGCGGAGGATTTGAAGCCTTCCTCGCCTATAAAAAGAAGACCCGAGGCATGAATATGCTTGCTGATCCTTTCTCGAAAATCAGAAGACCCGTGAGTGCCTCTGCCTCGCGAAGAAGAAGCCGCCGCGCAAAGTACTTGCGCGGTTGAAGATCTCGGTGCCACCCGAGGCCCGAAAGAGATCCCTGTGCGCACCTCTTGCGTGACAGGAAGGAGCCGAGCCGCATATTTGCGCGCTCGAGACTCTTGTCCTCACTGCCCGCATACTTGTGCGGCAGGAGGAAGTGCCCGCGGGTGCAGCACTTGCGCGCCCCGCGGCAGGAGGAGCTTGCGCGCTCGAAGGCTTGTGCACCTGTGGAGCCTTGCACCGAGACACCTTGCGCGCCTTCTTTGAAGGACAAAGGAATTCGGGTGTGTGCAAGAAGAAGCCAAGAAAGGCCGTAGCCTTGTGTGTGTGCAAGAAGAGAAGGAAGGCTGTGGCCGTGTGTGTGCATAAGGAGGAAGACCACACTATTTGTGTGTGTGCAATTCAAGTGAAGGTCGTGGCCGTGTGTGTGCATAAGGAGGAAGACCACACTATTTGTGTGTGTGCAATTCAAGTGAAGGCCGAGACTTGCATGCCTTGTGTGCATAGTGAAGATAAGACCCTATGGTTTTGGTGTGTGCAAGGAGAACCCAAGGCTTGAGCACTTGTGTGTGAAAAGTGAAGAACACTTAGTGTGTGCAAAGAAGTAAAGGAGGCTGAGGCCTTGCCTCGTGTGTGTGCCAAGTGGAGAAGAAGAACCCGAGGCCATGTGTGTGCACAAAGGACAACACCAAGTGGTGTGTGCCAAGTGAAGTGGAAGACCACACTTTGTGTGTGTGTGTAAGAATTGAATAATCCATAGTCTTGCTTGTGAATTTGAACAAAGAAGAGCACACTTTAAGTGTGTGCATTTGAAGAGGCCGAGGGTTGTGACCTTGTGTGTGCACACTTCGAAGAACAAACTAAAAGAACACTAAAGTGTGTGTGTGCAACAAGAAGAGGAGAATAGGCCAAGTTTCAAGTGTGTGAAAAATGAAACAAGTGTGTGTAAAGAGACAAGTTGGCCGAACCTAGTGTGTGCACTAAAAGTGTAAACACTTAGAAGAAGAAGAAGACATCCACACAAAGAAGAACACCCATTTATCTGTGAAAGCAAATTGAATTAATTGTGTGAAGTTCAAAGTAGGTGTGTGCTTAAAGTGACTACAGCCTTTGAGGGTTTATTGCTCCAAGAGGAAGAAAAGGAGAGTGCATGCTTGCATGCATGCACGTGCACACGTAAACAAGTCAAATCTGCTTGTGTGCTTTTGAGTTGACCAAGACCAGAGGATCTTGAAGAATTTGAGGAACCCATGCTATTAGTGCATGAAGTTCATTTGAACTGAGACTGGACCAGACTGAAGATAAAGATATCAGTTGTCTGAGCATTCAGTAGTTGAAGAGAGAAGCTAGGTCATCCTGAAGAAGGAGGTAAAGCCTGAGCTGGACGAGAAGCCATGATCAACAACAAGTGATCAGAAGAGAAGAGCAAGGCCAACAGCCTTTATCCCAGGCTGCTGAAGTTACTTGAAGAACTTAAAGTGAAGAAGAGCTACTCGTGTGACTCGAGGAGCCAGGAGAAGACCCTGTGGGACTCAGGGAGAAGAAGTCTTCAGTGGGATTCTGGAGCAGGCCAGTGGGACTCTGGTAACACTGTGTGAAGCAGTATAAAGACCCTCCTGTGGGACTCAGGAGAGATACAGTGGGACTCTGTATCGACCATTGTAATTTTAACAGGTTATAATGGAGAATCCATGCTGGGAGAGCATGGCAAGGATGTAGGGCTTTGGTGCCGAACCTTGTAAATCCTTGTGTTCTGTGCCTTTTCATTACTGCATTATCCGGGAAAGGTTGAGAGATACAAGAAGAGTGGATCGAGGCTTTAACCAGCCATAGAGGTTTAATTGATAAGGAATCAATTAGTAAAAAGTTTTAAAGGATCACTGATTCACCCCCTCCCCCTCTCAGTGATCACACTGATCTGGGCACTTCACTAGTTTCTCCCCAATAATATGTATGATGGAACTAACATTTATTTTATCCCATGGGTTAACAACTGGTTGAGAGGCATGTTTACCAGACCCATGACATTGAATTTTACCCACTAAGTTAGCTAGTTGGCCTAATTGGGTTTTTAGTTCTTGTATGTATGATTGGGTGGTTTTTTGGAATTAGAAATTTTTGGTAGCCATTTTTTCATCATATATTCTAGGCTAGGCTCAGGTTTTAAAGGAGGTGGTTGGAAAGGTCGTTGGGGTGGTTGAGGATTTCTTGGTAGTGGTGGTGGAAGGCTATTATGCCCTTGTTGGTTCCATAGTCGACAAGGCTGGTTTGAATACCCCCCCTTTCCTAATGTTTTGGTTCTCTTTCCACCCATAGTTGGATGGATAGTATGGTTCTCTCCTAAATGGTTAGTTATTGGGGGGTCCTGGGATGATTTCCTCACACCTCTCAAAATTTTCTCTCAATTGGTGGAAATGCTCAGAATAATGGGCGTTAGAAGAGTAGATTCTATAATGGATGGGGGGAGAAGATTGAGATATTCTTTGGGAGAGAGCATGTTGACCTAGAAGGGTACTTAACTCCTCAAACTTTGTGTCCACATTCATCACAAATTTAGTACTTTTCACCTCATTGATACCTCGAATGGTTACATTGGCCCCCGAACCAAATTGATGAGTGTTTTGTGCCATGATCTCAATTAAGGTCCTTACAGAAATTGGGGTCTTATCTACCAGATCACCACCTCTAGCAAAATCAACCCTATTTCTATCAATAGGGATCAAACCTTCATAAAAATATTTTATTAAAAGTTGGTCCCTTATTTGGTGGTTTGGACAACTTGACTATAATATTTTAAATAATTACCAATATTCATGATGTGTTTACGCTTGATATTGTCTTATACCACATATTTTCTTCATTATAGTTGATGTTCGAGATCCTGGAAAATATTTTTCAACAAAAAGGAATTTCATGTATGCCCAACCTCTTATTGGTGAATTAACATAGTACAACCAATATTTCACAGTGGCGTTTAATGAAAATGGGAATTCTCTAAGAATAAATTTCTCCTCATCCACATTAGAAGGTTTTAATGTTGAACATACAGTATGAAATTATTTTATGTGTGTTTGTGTGTATCCTCTCTAATAATTACATGGAATCTTGGTAATATATGAATTAAACCAGATTTTAGTTCAAAATTGGATGCCTCACCATGTAATTGAATATATGTGGGATGAATATCAACATCAGGCGAGGTTAGATATTTTAGTGTTCTACTATTTTCATCCATGTTATAAAATTTTATTTTAGTTTTTATGTCATTTCCAAATGAAGATTAAGGGTGAGGAAGAGTTTCAATGTGGGGTGTGTCATCCTTGAAAGTGTTATCTTGTGTGTCTTGGTGCTGTTGACATAGGGTCCTCTTCGTTTCAGGTTCTAAAGGTGCTAAATCTCCCAGAGTAGAACACATCATGATACAAACCTACACAAAAAATATATCATAACAAAAAATAATTGAAAATGTATAACATAAAACAAATAAATATTCTTATAAATTAGAAAACCCTTATAAAAAACACGCACTAAAAACCAAAGTGCTTCCTGGAAATGGAGCCAGAATTTGACAGTGTTATTGTGACGTGATAAATTTATTATGATTTAATGGTTGATTTGTAGTCTAGGGAACACCCTAGGTCATATATCAAGGAGAATTGGTGGGTTAAGACTGTACATTTTTAATAATAAGTACTTAAATTGGGGTGGTTTTGAAAACAGATTTAGGATGAAATGACATAATCAAAGAGTTTAATAGTTGGTAAGAAAATGTGGTGTTTACTAATTATGAGATAAAAGGGTTCATTGTGAGTTCACTAAACTCATTTAAAGCTCATTGTTCTTGTAAATTAGATATGGTTTGATGTAATTATTTGGTTGAAATCAATCAGAACCCTGAGTACTTTCCAATCTATTATATCAAAGCACGTTGAGCCAAACCTAGACATAATAATCATATAGAGAAGTTTTAGATCACCTAAATGGTATAAAAGCTTCCAAAACATTGAAATCTAAAATAATTGGGGAATATAATAATTATTATGTGGTCCAATCAAAAAAACAGAAGTCACGAACTAAAAACATCCCTCCGACTAGTTAAAAGTAAAGAGCATTTCAATCTGTTAAATCAAAAAAAGATAAATCAAAGTAATATCCTTCTAAATTAAATTTTTTCGAAACAAAAATACATAAAAAAAGTAGTATTACATGTTATGAAACTATATTTACATGTGTGTATAACCCTCATAATGAACTCCCACCGTTTATCTCGACATCGGGTGGTGGAGGAAGTTCGGGTGGAACTCCTTCTTCATTCTTGATCCCCCTATGAGGATATGGGGCTCTAGAAATTCTAGGATGAGGATGAAACTCCACCATGACTCCAAAATTGTAGTGAGTCACATCTAGTACTAACCTCTAAATAGGGTGCCCAAGGAATGTTTTTATTGCCAAAATGTGAAGTGGTTTTGGGAACCCGTATTTTGATAAACAACTTCAAGGATAGTTTTCGGGTACTAGAAAATCGAATCCCCTTTTTGAAAAAACTGTAAAGTTGTATCCCCACATCTTGATTATCACCAATAAATGTTGGGCATCATTTGGACAAAAAAAGCTCAAGATATGTAAATATTACATAATTCCCCTTTTTATTTTGGGCTAATTTGGTTTCTTGGATAGATTAGTTCGGATGGGCCCTATAGAAACTGAATCGGGATTGGGTTTTTTGAGATGAAATGTGGATAACAAAATTCTAGAACGGCCCACAAAATTTAAATCTATTTGGATTCATGGAACTCTTGTACTGTTAAAAACAATGGACATATTTCAATGGGATGTCATGCAGTTTGGCCCATTTTTCTTCTAGATGATCTCCGGGCCTCCAAATCACCTCCACCTTCAATGAAAACATCAAAACAAATATAATTCCCCTTTTTAAAAGTGAAAAAAATTATTTCACTGAATAAAAACTAATGTTCAATTTATTATTATATTTTGAATATTCATTACAATAGTAGTTTAATACAGCGGTGTAAGGGTGGGATTGAATAATGAATCGCTATGCGATCACACCCCCACACCTAAACATTTTCACTCCTGGGAAATGTCACATATCCAAAAAAATTGATACATGTATATATTTCCAACATCATGATGATTTAACATTTGAGGAAATTGTAATTAAAGCAATGTGATCAATGCACAAACTGCACCAAGAAGTTCTTCCTAGTGAAAATAGAAAAAGATGTCTCATAAATCATATCAATGTGAAATTCAAAATGATTCCTAATACCAAATTGAGCAAGGAATTCAGAAGTAAACCATGCAACTAACACTCCATGTGTGTGTGTAAAAACCATTCCAGGATATTCTTTCCACTTTATATTTAATAAATCTAGGCCATTTTATCATTTTTCAACATAAATTATTTTATCCGCCGAACCTTCCCTACATCATTTGCAATCATATTTCAAGACCCACTCACTTAATCATTCCTAAAAGTCAAACCATAATCTCCTGACCTAGATATCCCCATATGTTGCAAAATTTAGCACTCCTCTCATTTATTTATTTTTGTTTTTTAGATGTTTCATTTTGAACAATTATCACACTTATCTCTCAACCCTTGTTTGATCTCTCCACAACACTAATTGCAATAGTTATAAAAAGATGAAATGTTGAGAATGAGTTTTTTTTACCCCACCCCCCAAGACAGAACAAATTTTTTTGAGGGTGCACAATAGTTGGACATTAGGTACACATGCATAGGTCAATCTGGTATAGTAATGAAACAGATCAGATAAGGATCAAACATATGAAAATATCATTTAAAGAAGTAAAATATTAACCTAACATATATGTTCCTTTTGTTAGGTAAGAAATATTCACACATTTTAGTTTGGTGAAAAAATGTGTGGATATATTAGTGACAGAGTTTTCTGAAAAACTACTCACACAAGGGGAATAAATCATATGAAAGGTTTCACATAGATAAAACTATTTATATCATTGAAAGAAAACCAATTCACTAAAAAAATCACTCCATGATATTAAGGGAAAAACATTTTTCCTTATTTCTGGTAATTTTACTTTCTCTCCTATATGGTCACCAAATGCATGATGAAATTTTTGATGGGGAAAATGAAAATACCATAAATAAGGAAAAAAGAGAAGAAATAAGAAAGGAAATGGAAATCTTATTAAACCCTGGAAAGAAAGAAGAATGACAATGGAAATACTAACGAACCCAAGAATGTATCCACCCCCCCCCCCCACACACACACATCTAGAATGTGCATTGTCCTAACTGTAATTAAAGAAAATTTGGGAAGGAATGACAAAACTCGGTAAATGTCATTCATAGAATGCTTCTTGAACATGGATTTCCTCCATCGGGGACTCTAGAATGGATTCATGGAAGTGCTTCTGCCACTGCCCATTCACAGTGAAGTTTTTCTTGGTTTCTTTATTTTGATCCTGGAAAACACCAAATACAAAGACGTTAGTAACATTCTATGGTCCAAACCAGTGGGAACAAAGCTTACCTGGATGTAACTTCAGCCTTTCATTGTAAAGGAGGACCTTAAGCCCAATGTGGAGCTGACGAAGAACGATACGTCAGTCGTACGTAGCCTTGGTTCACACCTTATAAATCCTGGAGTTTTCATATCCATCTTTTCTCATTTACTCTGACTCTTGAATCTGCAACATCTTTTGGGAACTCCCACTAGAATTATTATAATTTCATTGTTTAATGGCCCAGTAGGCTCAGTGATCATTCTAAAAAGGGAGGTGACAACTCTTTCCAAATACAAGGTGAATGTGTCAAATTACAATGAGATTTTTGAATGCAGTATAGTAGGCCCATAATGAATCATCAAGTCGAAGACTTCAATCATTTCCATTTGGTTGCATTGTTTTTGAAATAATTTGTTTTACCTCTCAATTTTATGCCTTGTCAAAACCATTTGTCTCTAAATGATATGCAGTAGACACTCTAAGGACAGACTGAAACTCACTATCAGGAACACAAAGCCTAAGTACGTGATCACTACAGGTGCGCCAGAGGTAGGGTTCATCCCAAATCTTCCAATGAGACTCAAGTTTTAGATGACTGGATTGGTTTTTATTGAAATAAATACGAATGGAAGATTCTACCAAATAATTTAAAATTTTAGCATACCAAGGAATAACATCTTGCACTCAGTACAATTTCTCATCAGGAAACCTGTCATTAATGGGAATATAGTGGGATGAGTCAATTTTTTAGGATGGGAGGATCTAACGGATATAGTCATCCACCAAATTCTCTGCTCCATTTTTATATGTAATTTCATGATTGAATTCTTGAAGGAGGAGCATCCTATAAATGAGACTTGGTTTGGCATCTGGTTTCTAAAGGAGATACGAGAGGGCTGCATGTTCTGAGAACACAAGGACTTTGGACCCCAAAAGTTATAACATGAATTTGTCCAAGGAAAACACAATGGAAAGGAATTTTTTTAGCAGTGGTGTATTTTTATAGGGTTGGGTCCAAAGTATGTGAGGAATATTCTATGACATGTGGATCTGGGTCAAAAACCTTTGACAGAACATCCCCAACTACATAGTTAGAGGCGTCACACATGAGCTCAAATGGTAAAACCCACAGAGTTGGTTGGATTACCAGGGATGATGTGAGACTCCATTTTAACTTATGAATAGCTTCCTCACAATAATTATCAAAACCAAATTGTTTTTCTTTTTGGAGTAATCAGGATAGAGGGAGTACAATTTTACAAAATTCATGAATGAAATGATGGTAAAATACAGTATGGCCTTGGAAAGACCGCACATACCTTACATTTTTTGGGAATGGAAGTAATGAAATGACATCCAAATTTTCTTTATCTACTTGGATACAAACCCTAGAAATGAAATTCCCCAAAACAATACCACGTCGCACCATGAAATGGAATATCTCATAATTTAATACAAGATTATTTTCAATACAGCGATGTAAGACTAAAGTGAGATTACTCAAACATTCATCAAATGAAGAACCATAAATAATGAAATCATCGAGGAATACTTCAATGCCATTATCAATGTAATCTGAAAAAATACTAACCGTGCATCGTTGGAAAGTACCCAGAGCATTGGACAAACCAAATGGAATCCTTCTATACGAAAATGTGCTGATGGGGAAAGTGATGGTTGTCTTTTCCTGATCCGTAGGGGAAATATGGATTTTAAAGTATCCAGACTACCCATCAACGATATGGTAGTGGGACTTACCCGCTAGCCTCTCTAGAATATGGTCAATTAATTGCATAGGGAAATGGTTCTTTCTAGTGTGTTGGTTTAGTCGACTATATTCTATACAGACATGCAAACTATTCTACCAATGAGTTGGAACCATTTCATTGTTTTCATTTTTGATTACTATAAGGCCAGTTTTTTTGGATCTAATTGAATGGGACTAACCCATTGTCTTCCAGATATGGGTTAAATGATTCCAATAGCCAATAATTTGGTTACCTCATTTTTCCCAACATCTAGGAGGTTTTGGTTTAGTCGATGTTGTGCCTACCTCACTGGTTTAGCCTCATCATTTAATAAAATATGATGTGTTAAAATTTAATAGCTAATACTAGGAATATCCACATGTGTCCATCCAAATTATTATTTATACTACCTCAAAAGATCAAGCAGTCACAATCCATGCTCAGGAGGGAGTGAACTATCAAAAATGGTAAGAAACATGTTTCCATTATCAAGATATGAATATTTTAAATCTTGATATAGTTTTTTAAGTTCCATTTTAGTAGGATTTTGGATATATGGGTGCGTGTGTGAAAGTGAAAGATCACTAATATCATCTAACTGCTCAATGGTTTCAACCTCGGATGAAGAATGAGATTTTATAAGCTTAGCAGTATCATCGATGGTCAGTGGAACCTCAATGTTCATGAAATTATCAATCAATGAACATTTATGGAAATTTTATAGACCACTACAACAATCAATTCATGAATCATTTCATAGAATTTCTATTAATGATGAAAATTTATAAAGGGGATCAGGGGAATGAAATGATGTTTTTTCAAGGGAAGGGAGTACATTTATAGAATTAACAGAGAGAGAGGAATGCTCTTCTAAGGGGTGCTTCATGGCATCAAGGATATTGAAGTGGAAAATATCACCACTAAAATCCCTTGATAATATACCATTGTCGACATTAATTTTGGTTTGGATGGTTTTTAAGAAAATTCTCCCAAATATATTGGGGCATGTCCATTCATCCTATCATCCTCCATTTTAAGCACATAAAAGTCAGCAAGAAAAATTAAATTTTGATGCCTCACAAGATCAAACTCTAACACACCAGATGGGTGTGTGGTACTACGATTATCTAGTTGTATAATAATTCCATTGGGATTCAGGTCCCGGAACTGTAATGTAGAGTAAATAGTATGAGGCATCACATTTATAGAGTCACCTAAATCAAGCATAGGATTTTAAAAAGAATACTCCCCTATGGTGCAGGAAATGAGAATGTTCTAGGATCATTGCCCTTGGTGGGAATTGATGGCTCTACCAATGCTAAAACATTCCTCCCCAGGATCACATTCTCATCACATCGAAGTCGCCTTCGGTGAGTACACATCTCTTTCAAAAACATGGCGTACTATGTAATTTGCTTCACAACATCAATCGATGGGATGTTAACCTACACTTTCTTGAAAATTTCTAGTATTTAATTATCATGTCTAATTTCCTTTTTTTTAATGGTTGGGTGTCCCTTTGTGGAAATGGGAGAGGGATCATTGGTCTATGTGACTCATTAATGTACACACTACTTCCTTTGAAAGGGCTTCTCTCAGGACAAGTTTCTTCAACATTTGGAACATTTTTAATGGTTGGGATGAAGGTTTCCTCTAGAGAGGACGACACTAATGGAGGATCTATTTTACATTCAACTTTTCTTCCACTCCTAAGTGTAATGGCACTAACATTTTCTTTTATTTGTAGGTTTAATTACATTCAAATTTTTTCCCGTGACATTGAATTTTACCCACCGAGTTATCTAGTTGGCCTAATTGGTATTTTAGGTCTTGTATTTATGCTTGGGTGGTTTTTTGGAATTGGAGATTGTAGGAAGCCTTTTCTTTTATCATATCTTCTATGCTAGGATCAGATTTTGGAGGAGGTGGTTAGAAAGGCCTTTGGGGTGGTTGAGGATTTCTTGGTGGTGGAGGTAGATGTCTACATTTCCCTTGTTGGTTCCATGGTTGATGAGGCTGGCTTGAATACACCCTTTGTTTATAAGTCTGGTTTTCCTTCCACCAAGAGTTGGATGGACAGTATGGTTCTTTCCAAAAGTAATGGTTATAGAGGCGTCCTAGGAAGATTGCCTCACAACTCTTAGAATTTTCTCTCAATTGGGGAAAATATACAAAGTAATGGGTGTCAGAATAGAAGATTCCACAATCAATGGGGGTAGGAGATTGAGAATTTCCTTGGGAGAGAGCAAGTTTTCATAGAAGGGTACTTACCTCCTAAAACATCCTGTCCACCTTCTTCTCTAATTCAATACTAAGAACCTCATGGACACCTCAAAAGGGTACATTGGTCCTTGAACCAAATTATTGAGTGTTTCGTGCCATGTTCTCAATTATGGTCCTTGGAGAAAATGGGGTTTTATCTACCAAAGCACCACCTGTAGTATCATCAATCATATTTCTATCAATAGGGGTCAAACCATCATAAAAATATTGTATTAAATGTTGGTCACTTATTTGGTGGTGCGTACAACTTGATCATTATCTTTTAATCTATCCCAATATTCATAAATTGTGTCCCCTTGGGGCTGTCTGAAACAACATATTTCCTTCATTATGGTTGAGTTCAAGAGGCTAGAAAATATTTTTCAAGAAAAAGGAATTTCATGTCTACTCAACCTCTTATTGATGAATTAACATAGTACAACCAATCTTTCGCAGTGTCTTCTATTGAAAATGAGAATGCTCTAAGAATTAGTTTCTCCCCATCCACATTAGAAAGTTTTAATTTTGAACAAACAATATAAAATTTTATTATGTGCTTGTGTGGATCCTCTCTAGGAAGTTCATGGAATCTTGGTAATAGATGAATTAAACCATATTTTAGTTCAAAATTTAGTGGCTCACCATGTAATTAAATGTATGTCGACTGAATATCAACATCAGGGGAGGTTAGTTCATTTAGTGTTATACTATTTTCATCCATTTTATTCATGTTTATTTTAGTTTTGATGTCAGTTCTATAAGAAGATGATGAGTGAGGAAGAGTTTTAATGTGCGGTTTGTCCTCGTTCAAAGTGTTGTCTTCTGTGTCTTGGTGTCGTTGACGTAGGGTCCTCTTCGGTTCAGGTTCGAAAGGTGCTAAATCTCCTAGAGTAGAATTAATCATGATAAAAAACTACACAAAAAAATAGATCATAACAAAAATGTATAGAAAATGTATAAGATAAAACAAATAACAATTCACAAAAATTACAAAAACCATATAGAAAACACGCACTAAAAACCAAAGTGCTCCACAGCAATGGCGCAAAACTTTTACCGCGTTGTCATGAAGTAGGAAATTGATTTTTATTTTAAGGTTGTTTTATATTATAGGGATGTCCCTAGGTCCTCTCTCAAAGAGCGTTGGTGGGTTTAGAGTGTACATTTTTCCTAAGAAGTACTTAAATATGGGGTGGTTTTGAAAACAGATTTAGGTTGAAATGACCTAAATAAAGAGTTTAATAGTAGGAAAGAAAGTATGGTGTCTATTAATTATGAGATAAAAGGGTTCATTTTGAGTTCTATACACACATTTAAAGGTCATTATTTTGGATATTAAATAATGTTTGATGTAATTCTTTGGTTGAAATCAATCGGAATCCCGATTACTTTCCAAGATTTTATATAAAACCACGTTAAGAAAAACCATGACATAAAAATCGTATAGACATGATATAAATCACATGAATGGTATAATATATTCCAAAAAAAAATTAAATCTCAAATAAGTGGGGAAGAAAAGGATTATTATTCTATCCAATCATAACTACACAAGTCACACAATCAAAACTTCGCAACGATCTGTTAAAAGTAATGAACATTTCATTCGGTTAAATCAAAAAAAGATAAATCATAGTAAGATACATTTAAATGAAATTTTCTCAAATGAAAAATAAATCAAACTAGTAGTATTACATGTTTCAAAACTCTCTTTACATTTTTTTAGCTCTCTCACAATAAACACCCACCGTTTAGCTCGACATCGGGAGGAGGAGGAAGCTCGAGTGGAACTCCTTCTTCATTATTGACCCCCCCTATGGGAATAGGGGCCTCCAGAACTACAAGGATGAGGAGGAGACTCCTATATGACTCCAAAATGTCAGATATTCACTTCTATGTTGAACTTCCTAGTGGGGTGCCCAAGGTTCATTTTTATATCCAAAATGGGAAGTTGTTTTGGGCACCTAGATTTTGATAAACAACTTGGAGGATGGTTTTTAGCAACTAGTTCATCGAATCCCCTTTTTTACAAAACTGGAAAGTAGTATACCGACATCTTGACTATCACCACTGAATGTTTGGCATCCTTTGGACAACGACAGCTTGAGATATGGACATATTATAGAATGCCCCTTTTGACCTTGTGCATATTCAGGGGCATTGTTATATCTATTCGAATGGTCCCCATAGAAGCCCAATCAGGATTGGGTTCTTGGAGATTAAATGTGTCTTACTAATATCTAGATTGGTCCACAAAATTTCGGTCCATTTGGAATCATGTATTTATCGTAATGTTCAAAACAGTGGAAAAATCTCCATTGGATGCCATGCCGTTTAGTCCATTTTTCTTCTGGATGATCTTCGGGCCTCTAAATCACTTCCACCTTCAATGAAAATATCCGAACAAATATAATTTCCCTTTTTAATAGTGATAAATAATAATTCAATGAATAAAAATTGAAGTGCAATTAATTATTATTTTTTTAATATTCATTAAAAAAGTATTTTAAAACAGCATTGTAAGGGTGGAATAGAATAATGAATCACTATTCAATCACACCCCACACCTAAATCAGGAATATTATCATTTGAGTAAATTTTAATTAATATATTTTGATCAATTAATGAACCACACAAAAGAGTTATTCCTAGTGAAAATAAAAAAAATATATGTCTCGTAAATA
Organism: Viscum album; assembly: GCA_963277665.1. NCBI lineage: Eukaryota > Viridiplantae > Streptophyta > Magnoliopsida > Santalales > Viscaceae > Viscum > Viscum album. Next base: position 883,440,587 of record OY728139.1, on the reverse strand, counting down.
ATATCATATTGAAATTCAATAAGATTCATGATACCAAATTGATCAAGGAATTCATAAGTCAACCACGACACCAATTCTCCATGTGTGTTTGTAAGAACCATTCCATGCTATTATTTCGACTTGTTATCCAATAAATAAATGTTATTTAAACATTTTTCAACTTAAATGATTTTTTCCACCGAACCTGCCCTACATCCTTTGCAATCATATTTCATGACCCACTCACTTAAGCATTCCTAGAAGTCAAACCATAAGCTCCCGACCTAGATTTCCCCATATGTTGCACATTTAATCACTCCCCTAATTTATTGATTTTTGTTTTTTTAGAAGTTTCTTTTGGAATAAATCTCACACTCATCTCTCAACCCTTGTTTGATCTCCGCACGACACTAATTTTAATAATTATAAGAATATCAATGGTTGAGGAGGAGTGGTTTATGACCATCCAAAGACAACCCATTTTTTTAGGGTTCACAAAAATCAGACTCTAGGTACACACGCATAGGTCAATCTAGTAAAATAATGAAACAAATCAGATATAGAACGAACATATTGAAATATCATTTAAAGCTGAAAAACATTAACCTCACATATATTTACCTCATTTTATGTAAGAAATATTCACACATTGTGGTTTGAAGAAAACATGTGTGGAGATATTAGTGACACAGTTTTCCCAAAAACTACTCACACAAAAAGTATCAATCATCTCAAATGTTTCACATAGATAACACTATTTATATCATTGACAGAAAACCAATTCACTAAAAAATCACTCACTGATGTTATGAATAATATTATTTTTCGCCTTCTTTATGGTATTTTTACTTTCCCCCATTTATGGTCACCCAATTTATTTTGAAATATTTGATGAGGAAAAATAAAAATACCATAAAGAAGGAAAAAAATAAATGAAACAACATAGAAAATGGAAATCCTAATGAACATAGGAAAAATGAAGAATGACAATGGAAATCCAAATGAACCCAGGAATGTATCCACCCCCCCCCCCCCCACTCATAAAATGTACAGTGTCCTCACTGTAATAAAATAGAATGTTTGATGGAAGGATATAACCTGGTAAGTTTCATTCATAGAGCAATTATTGAACTTGTAGTTCCTACATCGAGGACTTCGAAATAGATTTATGGAAGTGCTTCAGCCGCTGCCCATTCATAGTGAAGGTTTTCGTGGTTTCTTCATTTTTAACATGAACAACACCTAATGGAAAGATGTTAGTAATAGTCTATGGTCTAAACCAGCGGGAATAAAGCTTACCTAGATGAAACTTCGGCCTTTCATTGTAATGGAGGACATTCTACCAAATGTGGAACTAACGATGAAGGTCAAGACGATCGTGGGAAGCATTGGTTCAATCCTTATAAATCATGGAGTTTTCGTATGCATCTCATCTCATTTCCTCTAACTCCTTAATCTACAACTTCCTTTGGGCACCGACACTAGAAATATTAGAATTTCGTTGTTTGATGGCACAGTAGGCTCGGTGCTCAGTCTCAACAGGGAGGTGAAAACTATTTCCAAACACAAGACGATAGGGGGACATTCCAATGGGTGTTTTGAAAGTAGTACGATAGGCCATTAATGAATCCTCGAGTCTAAGACTCCAATCTTTTCAATTGGGATGAACCGTTTTTCAAGAATTTGTTTTAACTATTTATCTAACACCACATCTTGACCATTGGTATGTGGGTGATATGCAGTAGGAACTCGAGAATCGACCCCATACCGATGAAAAAGTGATTTCATTGTTCAATTGTAGAAATGAGAACCCTGGTCACTGATGATGAATCTAGGTAACCAACAATAGAACAAATTTGGGTTCTCAAAAATTTTACAACTACCTTATAATCATCAGTCCTTGTAGGTCGTGTCTTTACACATTTTGATACGTAATTAACTGCCAGAAGAATGTACAAGTTTCCAAAGGAATTGGGAAAATGGCCCCATAAAGTCAATACCCCAAACATAAAAAATGTCATAAAAGAGCAATGGTTGTTAGGGTATTTCATTTCATTTAGAGACATTTCCAAATCTATGACAACGAGGACAAGATTTACAAAAATCATGGGAATCCCAAAAAAAGTGTTTGCCAAAATAGACTAGAATCAATGATTTTACGTGTAGTCCATTGAGGACCAAAGTGGCCCCCACATGCAAGAGTGTGGAATAATCTAAGGATGTACTAGAACTCACTATCAGGAATACAACGCCTAAGGACATGATCACTATAGGTGTTCTAGAGGTAGGGTTCATCCCAAATGTACCAACGAGGCTCATTTTTTAGATGACTGGCATGGTTTTTATTGAAATCAGTAAGAATTCATGATGCTAACAAAGAATTTACAATTTCAGCATAACAAGGAATAACATCATGCACTCGGTACAATTGCACATCAGGAAACATGTCATTAATGGGAATATAGGGGGATGAATCAATTTTTGAGGATTGGAGGTTCCTACTGATATGGTCAGAGACCACAATATCTGCTTCTTTTTTATCTTTAATTTATAGATATAATTCTTGGAAGAGTGGAATCCATTGAATGAGACATGGTTTGGCTACTTGTTTCTTAATGAGATACTGAAGGGCTACATGGTTGGAGAACACAATGAATTTGGACCCCAAATGGTATGACCTAAATTTGTCCAAGGTAAACATGAAAGGAATTATTTTTCAATTGTGGTGAATTTTTCTAGTGAAGGGTGCGATGTACGTGAGGCATAGGCTATGACATGTGGTGCTCGGTCAACTATTTGTGACAAAACTACCCAAACTGCATAGTTAGAGGTGTCACTAAGGAAATCAAATGGTAAATCCCACCGAAGTGGTTGGATTACCGGGGGTGACGTGAGAATCCATTTTAACTTATTAAAAAAATACTCACATTATTTATCAAAACCAAATTCTTTTTCTTTTTGGAGTAATCCGGAGAGGGGGAGTGCAATTTTACAAAAGTCGTGAATGAAACAATGTTGAAATCCACCATGATCTAGGAAAGACCACACATCTCATACATTTTTGGGTAATGGTAGTGATGAAATGACATCAACGTTTTATTTATCTACTTTGATACCATCCACATAAATAACATGGCCCAAAACTATACCTTTTCACACCATGTAATGACATTTCTCATAATTTAATACAAGATTCAGTTCAATACAGCGATGTAGTACTAAAGAGAGACTACTAAAAAATTCATCAAAAGAAGATAAATAAATATTGAAATCATCCATTAATACTTACATGAAATTCTCCAGGTAATCCAAAAAAATACTGACCATGCATCATTGGAAAGTACCCAGAGCATTGCACAGACCAAATGGCATCCTTCTATATGAAAATGTGCCAAAGGGTTAAGTGAAGGTTGTCTTTTCCTGATCCTCAGGGTCAATGTGTATATGAAATTATCCTGAATACCCATCAAGGAAATAGTAGTGGGACTTACCCTCTCGCCTCTCTAGCATTTGGATAATGAATGGAAAAGGGAAACGGTCATTCCTACTATGTTAGTTTAGTCAGTGATAGTCTATGAAGACACACAAACTATCCAGCACAGGAGTTGGATCCAATTCCTTGTTTTCATTTATGATTACTGTAAGGATAGTTTTTTAGGAACTACTTGAACGGGACTAACCCATTGTCTATCAGAGATGGGGCAAGTGATTCTTGTAACCAATAATTTGGTTACCTAATTTTTCACAACTTCTAGAAGGTTTGGGTTTAGTCGACGTAGGGCCTACCTCACCAGTTTTGCCTCATCATTTAATAAAATATGAATTGTTTAAATTGAATGGAAAATAACAATAATGTCAACAAGTTCCCATCCTAATTCGTATTTATTCTCCTTCAAATCTTCAAGCAGTCACAATTAATTATTAGAAGGGAGTGAACTAGCAATGATGACGGGAAACATGTTTCCATTATCAAGATATGAATATTTTAAATCTTGAGTAAATTTATTAAGATCTATTTTAGGTGTATTTTGGATTGATGTGAGTGTGTGGGAAGGTGAGAGATCACTAATCTCATCTAACTACTCAGTAGTGTCATCCTCGAATGAAGAATTATCTTTTATAAGCTCTGCAGTATCATCGATGGTCAGTGGATCCTCAGTGTTCAAGAAATTATCAATCAATGAACATTCATGACCATTTTTTAGACCACGAAAACAATCAATATGTGAATCATTTCCTAGAATTTCTATCAATGAAGAAAACTTGGAAAGGTGATCAGGGATATGAAATGATTTTTTTTCTAGGGAAGGGAGTACATTTATAAAATTAACAGAGAGAGAAAAATGTTCTTCTCAGAGGTGCTTCATAGACTTAGGGATATTGAAGTTGACAATGTCACCACCATACTCCATAGATAATTTTCCATTGTGAACATTAATTATTTTTTTCAGTTTTTTAGAAGGATCTCCCCAATATAATCAGGGCATGTCCACTCATCTTATCATCCTCCATTTTATGAAAATAAAATTCAGCATGAAAAATTAAATTTTTAACCCTCACATGAACATCCTCTAACACACCAGAGGGATGTTTGGTACTATGGTTGGCTAGTTGAATAATAATTCCAGTGGGATTCAGTTCCCCAACCTACAATTTACTTTAAATAAACTGAGGCATCACATTTATAGAGGAACCTAAATCAATCATAACATTAGAAAAAGAATACTCCCATATGGTGCATAGAATTGAGAATAATCCAATATCATTGAACTATGTGGGATGTGATGGCTCTATCAATTCTAAAACCTTCTAACCCAAGCTCACATTCTCATCAACTCGAAGTCACCTTCGGTGTGTACACATATCCTTCAGAAACCTGGAATACCATGGAATTTTCTTCACAACATCAATCAAAAGAATGTTAACATGCACATTCATGAAAATTTCCAATATTTCCTTATCAAGTTCAATTTCCTTTTTTTCTTGGTTGAGTGTCGCTTTGAGGAAATGGAAGAATAATGGTTGGGCTAGGTGACTCTTCAATGTACCCACTCTTTCCTTTGGTAGGGATTCTCTCAAGACAAGTTTCATCAAAATTTGGAACATTTTTAATGGTTTGGATGGAGGTTGCTTTAGGGGGGACGATTCTAATGGATGATAAATTTTACTTTCTAGTGGTTTTCCTCTCCTAAGGGTGATGGAAATAACATTTCTTTATATCCCTAGGGTAAACTACTTATTGGAAAGTATTTTTACCTTACTCGTGACTTTGAATTTCATTGACTGAGTTTTCTAGTTGGCATAATTGGGTTTTTAGGTCTTGTATTTATGCTTGGTGGTATGTCGGAATTAGAGATTTTTGGCATCCATTTGCTTCATAAAATTTTCTAGGCTAGTCTTAGGTATAGGAGGAGGTGGTTGGAAAGGCCTTTGGGGTGGTTGAGGATTTCTGGGTTGTAGTGGTGGATGGTTACTTTTCCCTTTTTGTTTCCATGATTGATGAGGTTGGTTTGAATACCCCCCCCCCTTCCTATAGGTTTGGTTTTATTTCCACCCATATTTGGATGTATAGTATGGTTCTTGCATAAAGGGTTGGTTATAGGGGCATCCTTGGAAGATTGCCTCCCAACTCTCAAAATTTTCTATCAATTTGGGGCAATGGTCAGAATAATGGGTGTCAGGAGAGCAGATTCCATAGTGGATGGGGGAGGAGATCGATATTTCCCTTGGGAGAGAGAAAGTTGTCGTATAAGTGTACAAACCTCCTTAAACTTTGTGTCAACCTAATTCTCAAATTTAGTACTTTGCACCTCATGGAAACCTCGAATGGGTACATTGGGCCTTGAACAAAATTGTTGTGTTTTTTGTGCCATGTTCTTAGTTATGATCCTTATAGCAATTGGGGTCTAATCAACTGGAGCACCACTTGCAGAAGCATCAATCGTATTTCTATCAATAGGGACTAAACCTTCATAAAAATATTGTATTAAAATTTGGTCCCTTATTTGGTGGTGTGGACAACTTGAACATAATCATGTAAATATTTCCAAATATTCATGATCTATTTCCCATTGATATCATCTTATTCCACATATTCCCTACATTTTTGCTATAGTTTAAGTGGATGGAAAATATTTCTAATGAAAAAGGTGTTTCATATCTGCCCAACCTCTTATTGGTGAATTAACATATTAAAACCAATCTTTTGCAGTGTCATCTAAAGAAACTGGGAATTCTCTAAGAATTACTTACTTCTCATCCACATTAGTATGTTATAATGTTGAACAAACAATATGAAATTATTTTAAGTGCTTGTGTGGATCCTCTCCATCATGTCCATGGAATCTTGGTAATAGATGAATTAAACCAGATTTTAGTTCAAAATTGGGTGCCTCGCCTAGTAATTGAATGTATGTGGGATGAATATGAACATCAGGTGAGGTTATTTCTTTTAGTGTTCAACTGTTTTCATCCATGTTATACAATTTTATTTCAATTTTTATGTTACATATAGAAAAAGATGAAGGATTAGTAAGAGTTTCAATGTGCAGTGTTTCCTCCTTCAAAGTATTTTCTTGTGTGTCTTAGTTTCATTGACGTAGGGTCCTCTCCGGTTCGGGATAAAAAGTTGCTAAATATCACGGATTAGAATGCATGATGCTCTAAACCAACACAACAAATAGATCATAACAAAAATGGATTGAAAAGGTATAAGATAAATCAAATAAACATTCACAAAAATTACAAAAACCTTATAAAAACACGCACTACAAACCAAAGTGCTCCATGAGAATGGCGCCAAATTTGACCACATTGTCATGAAGTGGATAATTGATAATGATTTTAAGGTTTATTTATAGTCTAGGGATGACCCTTGGTCATCTCTCAAGGAGATTTGTTGGGTTTCGAGTGTGCGATTTTAATAAGATGTACTTAAATAGGGGTGGTTTTGAGAACAATTTTAGGATTAAATCACTTAATTAAAGAGTTTAATAGTTGGAAAGAAAATGTGGTGTTTTTTAATTATGAGATAAAAGGGTTCGTTGTGAGTTCTCTAAAAAAATTTAGAGCTCATTTCTCTTGGAAAATAATTAAGGTTTTATGTAATTCATTGGTTGAAATCAATCGGAATCCCGATTACTTTCCAAGCTCTAATATCCAAGAACGTTGAGCCAAACCTTGACATATCAATCGTATATAAAAGGTCCAGAACACTTTAATGTTATAATAGATTCCAAAACAAATTGAAATATAAAATAAGTGGGGAAGAAAAGGATTCTTCTACTGTCCAATCTGATCAACCCAGGTCACGCACTAAAAACATCGCACCGATCAGTTGAAAGTAAATATCATTTCATTCAGTTGAAACAAAAAAAGTTAAATCAAAGTAAGATACTTTAAAATGAAATTTTTTCAAACCCAAAATAAATAAAGCTAGTAGTAGTACTAGTTATGAATCTCCTTTTACATGTGTGTATCTCCATCACAATGAACGCCCACCATTTATCTCGACATTGGGATGATGAGGAAGTTCGGGTGGAACTCCTTCTTCATCCTTGATCCCCATATGGGCCTCCAAAACTTCTTAGATGAGGAGGAGACACCTATATGACTCCAAAATTTCAGAGATTCACTTCATGGGAAAACAACCAAATGGGGTTCCCAAGATACCTTTTTATAGACAAAATGGTAAGTGGTTTTGGGCACCCAGATGTTGATAAACAACTTGGAAGATGAATTTCAGCTAATAGAAAGTCGAATATCCACTTTAACAAAACTAAAAATTTGTAGACCCATGTCTTGAATATCACCACTGAATGATTAGTATCATTTGGACAAACCTAGATCTATATATTGGCATATTACTGAACACCCCTTTTGACTTTGTGCATATTCGGTGTCTTGGACAGAGTAGCTCGGATTTTCCCCATAGAAGCTGAATCATGATTGGGTTCTTTGAGATGATATCTGTATTACCAAATTTTCTACCGGACCACAAAATTTCAGTCCATTTCAATTCATGGATTTATCTTACTATTCAAAACAGTGGACAGATGTCCATGGGATGCCATGCAGTTTGCCCAGTTTTTCTTTTAGATGATATCCAGGCCTCCAAATCCCCTCTACCTTCAATAAAAATATCAAAACCAATATAATTTCTCTTTTTAATGGTGATAAACATTAATTCATTGAATAAAAATTGAATTTAAATTTATTATTATATTTTTTATATTCATTAAAAATGTAGTATAAAATAATGGTGTAGGGGTGGAATTGAATAATGAATCGCTATGCGATCACACCCCTACACCTAAACATTTTCACTCCGAAGAAAAGTCACATATCCAAAAAAAAGAATGATACATGTATATATTACCAACATAATGAATATTTATCATTTGAGTAAATTTTAATTAATGCAATGTGATCAATGCATGAAACACACCAAGGAGTTATTCTGAGTGAAAATAGAAAAAGATGTCTCTTAAATCATATCATAGTTAAATTCAAAAAGATTCATGATACCAAATTGAGCAATGAATTCAGAGTCATCCATGACACTAAATCTATATGTGTGTGTGTAAAAACCACTCCATGTGATTCCTTCCACTTGATATCCAATAAATATAGGTTATTTTAACATTTTTCAACTTAAATGATTTTGTCCACAGAACCTTCCCTACAACCTTTGAAATCATATTTCAAGACCCACACACTTAAGAATTCCCAGAAGTCAAAACATAAGCTCCGGACCTAGATACCCCTATATGTTTCACATTTCAACACTCCCCTCATTTTTTTAGAAGTTACATTTTAACCAAATCTCACACTCATCTTTCAACCCTTGTTTGATCTTCTCATGACACTCATTGCAATAGTTATAACAAGATCAAAGGATTAGGAGGAAGAGTTTTTGACCTGCCCAAGAAAAAACTCAATTTTTTCAAGGTGTACAACCGTTAGACATTAGGTGCACACACATAGGTCAATCTGGTAGAGTAATGAAATAGATCAGATAATGAATGAATATAGAGAAATATCATTTAAAGATGAAAAATATTAACCTAACATATATTTACCTTATATTAAGTAATAAATATTCACACATTGTGGTTTGGGGAAAAAATGTGTGGAGACATTAATGACACACGTTTCCCAAAATCTACTCACACAAGGGGCATCAATCATCTCAAAGGATTCACATAGATACAACCATTTATATCATAGACAAGAAAATCAATTCACAAAAAAATACTCCATGATGTTAAGAAAAATATTCTTTTTCTCATCTTTGTGGAATTTTTAATTTCCCCTCTTTATGGTCACCAAATTTATATTGAAATTTTTGATTGGGAGAAATGAAAATACCATAAAGAAGGAAAAAATGGAAGAAAGAAGAAATAAAAAAGACAATGGAAATCTTAATGGACCAAGGAAAGAAATATGAATCACAATAAAAATCCTAATGAACCCAGGAATGTATCCACCCCCCCCCCCCACACACACACAACTATAATGTTCTGTGTCATCACTGTAATAAAAGAGAATGTGAGAATAAAGGATAAAACATGGTAATTTTTATTCATAGACTACTTTTTGAACTTGGAGTTCCTCCATTAGGGACTCCGGAATGGATTTATGGAAGTACTTCAGCCGCTGCCCATTCATAGTAAATGGTAGCTTGGTTTCTTAAATATGAACCTAGAAAACACCCAATGGAGAGATGTTAGTAATAGTGTATGGTCCAAACCTGCAAAAATAAAGATTACCTAGATACAACTTCATCACTACATTATAAAAGAGTACCTTCTACCCAATGTGGATCTGATAATGAAGGATAATATTTTCGTGGGAGGCCTTGGTTTTCTCCTTATAAATCCTAGAGTTTTCATTTTCATATCATCTCATTTCCTCTAACTCCTAAATCTACAACTTCTTTTGGGAACCTATACCAGAATTAATAGAATAGTATTGTTTTATGGCCTACTAGGCTCAGTGGTCAATCTTAATAAGGATGTTACTATAGGTGCTCCAAAGGTAGTTGTCATCCCAAATGTACCAACAATGCTCATGTTTTAGACCACTGGCTTGGTTTTTATTGAAATCAGTAGAAATACAAGATGCTACCAAATAATTTACAATATCAGTATACTAAGGAATAAAATCTTTCACTGGATACATTTGCTCATCAGGAAACATGTCATTAATCAGAATATAGGGGGATGAGTCAATTTCCGAGGATGGGAGAATCCTACTGATATGGCCAGCCACCACATTCTCTTCTCCTTTTTAATATCTAATTTCTAGGTTGTATTCATGAAGGAGTAGAATCCATTGAATGAGACATTATTTGTCTTCTGGTTTCTTAAGGAGATACCGAAGGAAAACATGGTCTGAGAACACAATGAATTTGGACCCCAAAAGGTATGATATGAATTTTTCCAAGGAAATACAATGGAACAGAATTATTTTTTAGTTTTGGTGTTGTATTCTTGGGCAGTGTCTGAATTACGTGATGCATAGGCTATGGCATGTGGAGATCAGTCAACCATTTGTGACAAAACCACCACAACCGCATAGTTAGAGGCATCACTCATGAGCTAAAATGGTAAATCCCATCGAGTTCATTGGATTACTAGGGGTGACACGAGACTCCATTTTAAAATATTAAAATCTTCCTCACATTCTTTATCAAAACCAAATTCTTTTTCTTTTTGGAGTAATCAGGAGATGGGGTGTGAAATTTTGTAGAAGTCATGAATGAAACAATGGTAAAATCCAACATGACCTAGGAAATACCGAACATCCCATATAATGTTTTGGAATGGTAGTGATTAAATGACATCCACTTTTGATTTATCAACTTGGATACCATCCCCCAAAATGACTTTCCACAAAACTATAACATGTTGCACCATGAAATGGAATTTATCATAATTTAATACAAGATTCTTTTCAATACAGTGACGTAAGAATAAAGGGAGACTACTAAAACATTCAACAAATTAAAATCCATAAAAATATAAATCATCCATCAATACTTCCATTAAATTATACAGGTAATCCAAAAAAATACTAACCATGCATTTTTGGAAAGTACCAGGAGCATTGAACAGACCAAAAGACATCCATCTATATGTAAATGTGCTAAAGGGGCAAGTGAAGTTTGTCATTTCCTGGTCCTCAGGGAAAATATGGATATGAAATTATCTAGAATACTCATCAAGGAAACTATATTGGGACTTACACTCTAGCCTCTATAGAATTTTTTCAATGAATGTCAAAGTGAAATGTTCTTCCCTAGTGTGTTGGTTTAGTCGGTGATAGTCTATGCAGACATGCAACCAATTCATTGTTTTCATTTTTGATTACTATAGGGTCAATTATTTTAGGAATTGGTTGAATGGGACTGACCCATTGGTTGTTAGAGATGCGGTAAATGATTGCAACTGCCAATAATTTGGTTACCACATTTTTTACAACTTTTAAAAGGATTGGGTTTGGTCAATGTTGTGCCTGCCTCATAGGTATAGCCTCATAATTTATTAAAATATGATGTGTGAAAAGTTGCTGTTTAATACAAATAATTTTTTCAAGTATCCATCCTAATGATTTTTTATACTTCTTCAAATGTTCAAGCAGCCTCAATTCATTATTAGGAGGTAGTGAACTAGAAATGATAATGAGAAACATGTTTCCATTCTCAAGATATGAATATTTTAAATCTTGATGCAGATGTTTAAGTTCGATTTTAGGAGGATTTTGGATTTATGGGAGTGTGTGTGAATGTGATAGATCAAAAATCTCATCTAATTGGTAATGGTATCCTCCTCAAATGAAGAATGAGCTTTTAGAATCTTAGTAGTTTCATCGATGGTCAGTGGATCCTTAGTGTTCAAGAAATTATCAATAAATGATCATGCATGAAAATATTCTAGACCACCACAACAATAAATGAATTAATCATTTTCTAGAACTTCTATTAATGAATAAAACATATAAATATCATCAGGGGAATGAAAATATGTATTTTTAAGGGAAGGGATTACATTTATAGAATTAACAAAGAGAAAGGAATGTTCTTATGAGGGTTTCTTCATGGAATCAAGGAAATTGAAGTGGAAAATCATCTCACCAAAAACCATAGATAATGTACCATTGTGGACATTAATTATGGTTTTGGCAGTTTTCATGAAGGGTCTCAACAATATAATCGCTGAATGCCTAATCATCCAATCATCCTCCATTTCAAGAACATAAAAGTCAGTAGGAAAAATTAAATTTTGAACTCTCACTAGAACAACATCTAACACACCAGAGGGGTCTACAATGCTTTGGTTATCTAGTTGTACAATAAGTCCACTGGGATTCATTTCCCTGACCTGCAATGTAGAGTAAATAGAGGGAGGCATCACATTTATAGAGGCACCTAAATCAAGCATAGAAATATAAAAATAATACTCCCCTATGGTGCACAAAATTGAGAATGTTCTAGGATCATTGCACATGGTGGGAAGTGATGGCTCTATCAATGATGAAACATTACTCCCAATGCTAAATTTCTCATCACCTCAAAGTTTCCTTCAGTGTGTACACATCTCCTTCAAAAACTATGTGTACCATGGAATTTTCTTCACAACATCAATCAGTGGGATGTTAGCATGGACTTTCTTTAAAATTTTCAATATATCATTATCTAGTTTAGTTTCCACTGGTTTTCATGGTTGGGTGTCCCATTGAGGAAATGGGAGAGGAATGGTTGGGTAAGTGACTCATCAATGTACACACTCTTTCCATTGGAAGGGCTTCTCTTAGGACTAGGTTGTTCAACATTTGGAACATTTTTAATTGTTAAGATGAATGTTTCCTCAGCCAGGGATGACTCTAATAGAGGATAAATTTTAATTTCAAGTTGTTTTCCACTCCTAAGGTTGATTGAACTTACATTTCTTTTATCCCTAGGGTTAACTACTAGTTGAGAGAGAAGTTTACTTGACCCATGACTTTAAATTTCACCCACTGAGTTAGCTATTTGGCTTAATTGTGTTTTTAGGCTTTATATGTATGCCTGGGTGGTTTTATGGAACTAGATATTATTGGAATCCATTTTATTCATCATATCTTCTAGGATAGGCTCAGGTTATGGAGGAGGTTGTTGGAAATGCCTTTGGGTGATTGAGGATTTCTAGGTGGTGGTGTTGGATGGCTACTCTTCCCTTTTTGGTTCCATTATTGATGAGGCTAGTTTAAATACAACCTTTATATAGGTCTGGTTGTTTTTCCACCCAGAGTTGGTTGAATAGTATGGTTCTTGTCTATAGGGTTGATTATATGGGTGTCCTGGAAATATTTCCTCACAAATCTCAGAAATTTCTCTCAATTAAGGGAAATGGTCAGAATAATGGGTTTCAGAAGAGCAGATTCCACTATGGATGGGCGAGAAGAGTGATATTTCCCTTGGGAGAGATCAAGTTGTCGTAGAAGGGTACATACCTCCTAAAACTTCATGTACATGTTCTTGTCAAATTCATCACTTTGCACCACATGAAAATCTCAAATGGGTACATTGCACCTTAAACCAAATTTTTGAGTATTTTTTGACATGTTCTCAATTAAAGTCCTTGTATAAATTGGGGTCTTATATAACAGAGCACCACCCGCAGTAGCATCAATCATATTTCTATTAATAAGGATTAAACATTCATAAAAATATTGTATTAAATGTTGTTCATTTATTTGGTTTTGTGTACAACTTGAACAAAATATTTTAAATATTTCTTAACATTCATGAAGTGTTTCCCCTTGATATTATCTTATACCACATATATACTTCTTTATTGTTTCAGTTTGAGAGGCTGTAAAATATGTTTCAAGAAAAAGGCATTTCATGTCTTCACATCAACTTATTGGTGAATTACCATAGTATAACCAATATTTCACAGTTTCTTTTAATGAAAATGGAAATTACTCAAGAATTACTTGATCCTCATCCACATTAGCTAGTTTTAATGTTGAAAAAATAGTATGAAATTCTTTTAGGTTCTTGTGTGTATCTGCTCTAGGAAGTTCATGGAATCTTGATAGTATATGAATTAAACTAGTTTTTAGTTCAAAATTAGGTTCATCACCTTATAATTGAATGTATGTGGGCTGAATATCAACATCAATTGAGTTTATTTCATTTAGTGTTATACTGTTTTCAACCATGTTATACAAGTTTATTTCTATTTTGATGTCAGTTTCAGAAGAAGATGAAGGGTGAGGAAGAGTTTCAATGTGCGGTATGTCCTCCTTCAAAGTGTTGTCTTCTGTGTCTTTGTGTCGTTGACATAGGGTCCTCTCCGGTTCAAGTTCGAAAGTTACTAAATCTCCCATAGTAGAAAACATCAAGTATAAAACCTACACAGAAAACATATCATAACTGTTTCCGACGCTTTCGTCGGGGCGCGCGCATCCGTCTTTGGAGGACGTGCTGCTTGTTGCCCCGCATTCCCGCTTTCCAAAGGCGAGCGTCATTCGTTCCTTATTCAGGTACTTCTGCTCCTTGATCGAAACGGGATGATGGGATGTCGGTTCTTCCTTCCATGGATTCCTCCTCGGAACTTGTCACCTAGTACGGGTCTCCCTCATTGATTTAATACGCCTTCAGTGGATTCCTCCTCGGAACTTGTCACCTAGTCCGGGTCTCCCTCATAGATTTAATATGTTGTTCATGAATCTCATTCCTGGTTCCATATCTTCATGGACGCCGGTTAATTACAATACTTCTGTCAAAGAATTCCATGGGGTCTTGACATGGTAGCAAACTTCGGTCGAAGTAGACGGCAACATCAGGCATGTCAGGGCATCTCTGGGTGCATGGACACTTTGGAACCTATATTCTTCCTCATGAGAGGGCATCTCAAGGGTGCATAACCCGAGGCATGTGTCTGAGGTTTTCCTCATCTTCCCATGTTTAACACATGGTATGCAGCATGTTTAACGTCTTGCGAAGACGGTTACACCAAAGGCGTGTCATCCGAGGTATTCCTTAGGCATCTCATGTTTATCACAAGGTCATCCGCGAGTTTAACGTCTTGAGGAGACGAAATAAGGGTGATCAGAACGTCCAATGAGGACGGATCCAAGGTGGTGCACTCCCTAGAGGGGAAAAGGGTGATGAATTGGGGTGTACACAGAGGAGAACGACCCAGAGATATGATGGGGCTTACACGTGGAAAGCGGCCCATGCGCCGCTAGGAGGAGCAAGGAGGTGGATGGCATGATCCCACCGGGATGTGGCGGCCCGGGTGAGAATCAAGATGGGTGATGGATGGATGAATGAAGTGGAGGGGGAATGAAATGGGACTATCGTAGGGGTGACAGTGAAGTTGGGATTGAGCCTTGAAGAGGCTTCCTACGTATCCCCGTGGCGGGGAATCAATGTCCGCGTAGTTCGGGATGGCGCCGGTGAACCGACGTGAAGGTGTACCTTGGTCCGATGCGCATCATTAGAGAACCGACATGAAAGTGGACCTTTTTCTGATGGGCATCGTTAGCGTACTGACGTGAAGGTGGACCTTTCCCCAATGAGAGATGGGTTTGAACTTCGAGGGGGCTTCCTACGTACCATGCCTTGACATGGGTCAAAGACCTCGTAGTTCAAAGGGTTTCATCGGTGAACTGACGTGAAAGTAGACTCGTGGGTCCACTAGTTGTGGGCTTGAACCTTGGGAAGGTTTCCTGCATACCATGCCTTGACATGGATCAAAGTCCTCGTAGTTCAAAGTTAATGGAATACAGTTTAACATCATGTGGTACGATAGTGAACCCTGACGTGAATAAACGACGGGTGGTGGGTGTCGGCAAACCGACGTAAATGAGGGACCTTGGTCCAACGGGAGATGGGCTTGAACCTCTGGGAGGATTCCTACATACCATGCCTTGACATGGATCAAAGTCCTCGTAGTTCAGGTTGTGGAATACAATTTAACGTCATGCGGGACGGGGGTGAACCGACGTGAATGGGGTCAGAACGACCGGATGGTGGGTGGACTTGAACCTTGTGGAGGCTTCCTACGTACCACGCCTTGACATGGATCAAAGACCTCGTAGTTCAGGTGGGGCTTTTTCGGCGAACCGATGTGATAGTGGACCTTGGTCCAATGAGTGGTGGGCTTGAACCTTTGGAAGGCTTCCTACGTACCATGCCTTGACATGGATCAAAGATCTCGTAGTTCAGGTGGGAATGGGTATGCATTTTAATGTCATGCAGGACAAAGGGAGGGGCATACAGTTTAACGTCATGCTGGACGAGGGTGAAACTCGACGTGAATGAACGACAGAGAAATGTGGCTTGAACCTCATGGAGGATTCCTATGTACCATGCCTTGACATGGATCAAAGTCCTCTAAGTTCGCTAGGAAGGGTTGCAACAGCTTACCACTGGACCAGAATGCAGTTTAACGTCGTGCTGGACGGGAATGGGACCCGACGTGAATAGATGACGGGTGGGCTTGAACCTCAGGTAGGATTCCTACGTACCATGCCTTGGCATGGATCAAAGTCCTCGTAGTTTGCTAGGAAGGGTTGCAATGGCTTACCACTGGACCAGAATGCAGTTTAACGTCGTGCTGGATGGGAATGGGACCCGACGTGAATAGATGACGGGTGGGCTTGAACCTCAGGGAGGCTTCCTATGTACCATGCCTTGACATGGATCAAAGTCCTTGTAGTTCGGGGGATGGGTCGCAACGGCTTGCCGTCGGACCGGGATGCAGTTTAACGTCATGTTGGACGGGAATGGGACCCGACGTGAATAGATGGCGGGTGGGCTTGAACCTCAGGGGGGCTTCCTACGTACCATGCCTTGGCATGGATCAAAGACCTCGTAGTTCAGGAGGATGAGTCACAACGGCTTGCCGTCGGACCGGGATGCAGTTTAACGTCATTCTGGACGGGAATGGGACCCGACGTGAATAGATGACGGGTGGGCTTGAACCTCAGGGAGGCTTCCTACATACCATGCCTTGGCATGGATCAAAGACCTCGTAGTTTAGGAAGATGAGTCACAACGGCTTGCCGTCGGACCGGGATGCAGTTTAACGTCATGATGGACGGGAATGGGACCCGACGTGAATAGATGATCGGTGGGCTTCAACCTCAGGGAGGCTTCCTACGTACCATGCCTTGGCATGGATCAAAGACCTCGTAGTTCAGGAGGATGAGTCACAACGGCTTGCCGTCGGACCGGGATGTAGTTTAACGTCATGCTAGACGGGAATGGGACCCGACGTGAATAGATGACGGGTGGGCTTGAACCTCAGGGAGGCATCCTAGGTTCCATTCCTTGGAATGGATCAAAGACCTCGTAGTTCGGGAAGGGGTTTTGGGTCGGTGCTCACTCTAAGCCCACGTGAGTCATGCTCGGTGTGAGAAACAAGAGGTTGCAAGGACCTGACGATCACCTCGCGAAGGATGCATCCGTGAGAAGCGAAGAGGGGCTTATGCGTTAGGCGGCCCATGGTGTTGGGACTTACTCTAGGATGGAGGCCCATAACGGCTTACTGCTAAATGGGGTCACAACGGCTTACCGTTGATTGGGATCACAACAGTGGATGGGGAATTCGCGAGGAAGCTGCCCGGGTGCCGCTAAGGAGCAGTAATGGTGAATGGGGCTTACGCTAGGAAGCTGCCCGGGTTCCGCTATGGAGCGGCGATGGTGAATGGGGCTTAAGCTGGGAAGCAGCCCGGATGCCTCTATGGAGCGGCGATGGTGAATGGGGTTTACACTAGGATGATGCTCGGATGCCACCATGGAGCGGCAATGGTGAATGGGGCTTACGCAAGGATGCTTCCTGTAATGTCTTCCTCGTGTCTAGCCATGACGGCATCCCAACTCACTGATGAATTGAGGCCTTCACCTTTGAACTAGTGCACAAGTGGGATAGTGCCAAGTGGTGTTGGAATCAGGCCACTGTAGTCATGGCATTAGGCGTCTTATGCTTGGAGCATAAGGAATCTCTTGTTTAATGGAAGAGGCATCCTATATTTGGAACATAGGGATTACTACAGTTTAAAGTCATGTAGATATGACTGTTAGCATCTCATGCTTGGAGCACAAGGCATCCTGTCATTTGTTAGATAGGGGGAACTATAGTTTAGAGTCATGTATATAGGACTGTTGGCATCTCATGCTTGGAGCATAAGGCATCTCTCGTATAGGGAAAGAGACATCCTATGTGTGGATCATAGGGAGAATACTACAGGTTAGAGTCATGTAGGTAGGAATGTTGGCATCTCATGCTTGGAGCGTGAGGCATATCTTATTTGGAGAAAGATGCATTCTATTTTTGGAGCACAGGGTATACTACAGTTTATAGTCATGTAGAAAGGACTGTTAGCATCTCATGCTTGGAGCATAAGGCATCTCTTGTATGGGGCAAGAGGCATCCTATCATTTGTTAGATAGGGAGTACTATAGTTTAGAGTCATGTAGGTAGGACTATTGGGAAGAAGGTTCATAGAAGTGGTTGGTGTTGGGACTTAGGCAAGTGTGGCCCTTTCTGGTTCAACCTGGCATAGGATCCAAGTGATTGGGTTTGGAGGAGTTACCTGAGGAATGGTTCGACTCAAGGTACCCGGGGAATTGATGATGAGAATCTCAACTCATGACATGGAATGAAACCAAGAGGATATGTCAACTCAAGGTGTTTCATGGTGTGTGGATGAGTATCTCAAATCATGGTGTTCCATAGGTGGAAGGTGGGAGCGCATAAGGTCACAATGGAAAATCCCGACATCCCGACCTGAAAAGTTCACGGTGCGACTCTCCATTTGTCATGGGGGTCTGTGACGGTAGCGAAGGTACCGGCCCTGAGGGCCAGGACCGCAGCCCGGCACTGACCCCGAGCGGGGGTGCGGGGTCGCAGCCCCCGCGGTATGGACCGGTGGACGCGAAGGTAGGATCCTTGCAAAGGATAGGTCTTCGCGAAGCAGCTTCGCAGAGCATGGCCTTGCGGAGCAACGGTCTCTCGCGGAGCAAACGGGTCTCGCGAAGCAGCTTCGCAGAGCATGGCCTCGTGGAGCAATGGTCTCTCGCGGAGCAAAGGGGTCTCGTGGAGCTTGGTCTCACGAAGCAGCTTCGCGGAGCAATGGTCTCTCACGGAGCAAAGGGGTCTCGCGGAGCTTGGTCTCGCGAAGCAGCTTCACAGAGCAATGGTCTCTCGCGGAGCAAAGGGGTCTCGCGGAGCTTGGACTTGCGAAGCAGCTTCGCGGAGCATGGCCTCGCGGAGCATGGACTCACAGAGTCTCGGCTCGCAGAGCAGCGACCCGAAGGAAGCTGCTCGCAGAGCATGGCTTCGCGGAGCCGCAATGCGGAGCTCCGCTCGGCCGCCCGAGGGGAGAAGTGGTCGTGGCCGTCCTCCTGGAGAAGGGGGTGAGCTGGGTATTTATAGGCAGGGGTGCCACGAATCAGAACTCTCGCGCCGCCTCAGGAGCTTCGCGGCGTGCTCTCAAACGTCAAATTCGTTCGCGGAGAGGTACCGCCTCCGGAGCTTCGCGGCGGGCTCATGAACGTCAAATGCGTTCGCAGAGAGTTACCACCTCCGGAACTTCACGGGACCACGCTACACGGGTGCTTCGCATCGTTGCTTCGCATCAGTGCTTCGCGAGGGGTCTTCGCGGCGCATCGTAAACGTCAAACGGGTTCGCGGAGCCTCTCCCCTCATTGCTTCACGGCGGCACTTCGCGATCACGGAGGGGGGCTTCGCGAATGGGCTTCACGAACCAGATTTCCAGCCCAACTTCAAACGTCCATAACTCCTAATCCGTAACTCCGTTCGGGCCCTACGACCTACCAACTCGAAGCTTGTTAAATGGACTACGATCTTGGATCATGTATGGAAGCATTTAGAAAATTTTGGGGACGCGTTTTCCGGGGTCTACAATAACCAAAAGGGATTGACAAGGTATAAGATAAAACAAATAAATATTCACAAAAATTACAAAACCCTTATCAAAAAAAGGCACTAAAAACCATAGCGCTCTGTGGCAATGGTGCCAATATCTAACTGAGTTGTCATGATGTGGAAAATTTATTATGATTTTATGTTTTATTTATAGTCTATGGAAGAACCTTGGTCATCTCTCTAGTAGATTTGGTGGGTTTATAGGGTGCAGTTTTATAATAAGTTATTAAATAGGGGGTGGTTTTGAAAACAATTATATGATCAAATGGAATAATTAAAGAGTTTAATAGTTGGGAAAAAATGTGGGTTTTTTTAATTATGAGATAAAAGGGTTCATTTTGAGTATTCTACACACATTTAAAGATCATTTTTCTTGGATATTAATTAAGGTATGATGTAATTCTTTGTTTGAAATCAATCGGAATCTCGATAACTTTCCAAGCTCTTATATCAAAGCACATTGATCCAAACCTTAACATAACAATTATATAGACAAGGTCCATGTCACATGAATAGTATAATCATTTCCAAAACAAATTGAAATCTAAAATAAGTGGGGAAGAAAAGGATTCTTGTGTTTTCCAATCAGAACAACACAAGTGAAGAACTCAAAACATCACACTGATCGGTTTAAAGTAAAGATCATTTCAATTGGTTAAATCAAAAAATGACAAATCAACGTAAGATACTTTCTAATTGAAATGTTTTAAAACCCAAAATACATCAAACAAGTAGTATTTATTGTTCTAAAACTCCCTTTACATGTGTGTATGTCTCCCTCCCAAT
Source organism: Viscum album (assembly GCA_963277665.1). Lineage (NCBI taxonomy): Eukaryota > Viridiplantae > Streptophyta > Magnoliopsida > Santalales > Viscaceae > Viscum > Viscum album. The sequence goes on along the minus strand of OY728139.1, from coordinate 883,419,873 downwards.
GAACGCCCACCGTTTAGCTCGACATAGGTAGGAGGAGGAAGCTCGGGTGGAACTCTTACTTCATTCTTGGTCCTCCTATGAGGATAGAGGGCTCCAGAACTTCTAGGATGGGGAGGAGACTCCTATATGAATTCAAAATGGTAGAGCTTCACTTCATGGGCAAACATTCTTATGGGGTGCCCATGGTTCTTTTTTATAGCCAAAATGGGAAGTGGTTTTGGGCACCCAGATTTTGATAAACAACTTGGAGGATGGTTTTCAACTACTATACAGTTGAATATCCTTTTTTATAAAACTAGAAAGTTGTTTCCCAACATATTTAATGTCACCATAGAATGTGTGGCATTATTTGGAAAATCACAGCTCGATATATTGACATATTACATAACGCCCCTTTTGACTTTATGTATATTCGGTGGTTTGGTCATATCAGTTCGAATGGGACCCATAGATTATGAATCAGGATTGGGTTATTGAGGTAAAATGTGGATTAGAAAATTTTGTACAATACCACAAAATATCATCTCATTTGAATCCAATAATTTCTCGTACTGTTCAAAATAGTGGACAGATGTCCATTGGATGCCTAGCAGTTTTCCCCATTCTTCTTCTGGATGATCTCCGGGCATCCAAATCACCTCTACCTTCAATGAAAATATAAAAACAAATATAATTTCACTTTTTAACATTGATAAACATTAATTAATTGAATAAAACAATAATTTTAATTTATTATTATATTTTTAATATTTATTACAAAAGTAGTATAAAACAGCGATGTAAGGGTGGAATTGAATAATGAATCTCTATGCGATCAGCCTCCATCTAATCCTCGAGCCTAAGGAAGTAGGGTTGTTATTGAGTGGAGAATGATATGGAAATAGGTGGAAGAGTTTGGGTGAATAGACTATATCGTTACAATATATTCATATATAAATAATAATGTTTTAAGTTTTGAAAAGGATAATTGTAGATGAAAAACAACTTGTTGATGCTGAAAACTATTTCTATAAGACCATATAATCATGTATCACGTATTGAGAATCATTGTTCATTCCCTTCACTCCATGTTGTAACTATCCACACCAAGGAACCAACACTGAAAGAATTTTTTGGTGGAAAATGGATTTTCTGAACAACATTTTAATTTCCTAAACGAGCTCCAAATCAACTGGTAGCACTTACTGTTGAAAAATATATGCTCTGTATATTCAATTGATGACACCCTATATTAGTTACCCCTTAAATAAATTCTTATACCCCATTATCATATATTAGAATTTGAAGGTAATTAATTACTCCAGACTTGACACACCAAGATGATGAGCTTACAAGGATGTTCTCGTTACCATACAGGTTTACCCCAACAATCCTTTGGCATGTTAGAAAATAGTAAATTAAGAAAGGATTTGATTTAAAAACTACCAAATGAAGATCTTGTAAAAACACTTTTATTCTTCTTATAGTTCATTAAGATATTAAAAATAGATCATTTTATTTGTTGTATAGGGTGTCATGAATGATATTGGTGTGGGAACTAGCCTCATTGATGATGATATTTGTGGTAGGATAGCCAAAAAAACCCAGATATTTCCCTAACACACGTGGAACTAATAAATGATTTCACCCAAGCCAATTATCTTATGAGTGTGTAGCTGAAAAAATGATAAATGACCCTATATCAACCACTAAATTTTAAAAACATTTAAAGCATGACATGTTTCCTTTCATTCCAAAGGTTTTAATCATATATATTCCACACAAATAAGATCCTTCAATTATCTTCGATGTATGTTTGGTATTGAGGCCAATCATGGTACCTGAAATACACCTTCTGTTGTGACCCATATTTTTAACATGTTTAGACATAATTTTCCAAGAATCCCAATAAAACATACCATGAAGGTGACCATCCCAAATCAAGGTTAAAAAATAATCTTACTATTGGAAATCACCTTTTTTTGAACATTCAAAATGGACAAGATATGCATATGGATTGAGGGTCGGACCGAGCTAATCAATGTGATTAAGCCCTCAAATGATATGAATAGGTTTATCTAATTAATGATATGTATTAAAATTAAATCAAAGATCATATAGTGCAATTTGATGAGTAGGGTATTATGGGAAAGAGGGGCACCCAGGTAAATAATTGTTAAGGACCCTTTTCCATGCCCAGATTAGCTTCCAAATATTTAATTCTTATCATTGATCATTTTTTAGTGACAAAGAAGTTAAATTTTCCATCATTGGAAATTAGTTTTGTCTATGTGAAGTGAAATTATAAAGCCTCATAAAGCCCATTAATTCAACTTATACTTCCATTGGAAGAAATGATATTGTCATCAGCAAACATAAGATAAGAAATGGTCCCATTAACCTACTTAATACGATAAGGTAGAATCATTACCAATGTATTTCCTTGTATTACATAACATTATAAGAAATATTGATCCATGATAGAGAGAGATGTGGAGAGATTATCCCCTAGTCTCAATCGTCTAAACATTTTGAAGATGCTAAATTTATTTCCCATAAAAGGAAAATCCATCCCAAGTGAGATGAAATAATGAAACAAGAGGTGAGTCACCCAAACCGAGACATCGTACTTTTATAAACCTTGATAATGAAGTTTCAATAAAACTCTATCATATTCTTTTCTCATATATAATTAATGGACACATTTCTTTAATAATTTTTCAATTTAATATAAAGGATAACTTTAATGTTCATAGAAACTACTACTTAAATAGATATTCCTTTTACAAAAACTTTTTTTCTCCTCAACCCCTCAATTTTGAAGGAATTTTGGAAGGATAACGTTACGAATGAAAAAAAGACATATTAAATATTATTACACATACTGAGAGGCCTATAATAATCCAATGAGTGGTGATCTATTACCTTGGTCACCATCACCTGTTTAGTAGCACATGTCACATGGGGAAGATTACCACCTTGATAAAATCATGGACCACATTGATCAATGTCCACTTATCAATTACCCAAGAAGCTATGCAGAACGAGGTAGAAAAATAATTCATCTTGGGATCTCTATCAATATTAATAGATCAATTAGCCTTTTTAACATCCTCCCCATTAGGTATAGCCCCAAAACGTTCATTAACAGCATCAAACACCGAACCAGGGATAGATTCAAATAAATTAGTGGGGTCAATTAGACAACCATCTTCCATGTATGGGTTTTAGGGGGACAAAATAGACTTTAAATGAGTGTTATCTATATGAACAACCAAATATCAGTCATTAGTATAGGATCCATCCTCTGAATTAATGTTTTTAATAGAAAATATTCGTTTTTCCTTAATACATTCCTGAAAATGCCATGTGTTTTTGTCTCCATCATGACTCCATTTATCTCAAGAATTATCATATGAAACATGATCCAATTTCAAAAAAAATCATCCATATTATTTTTATTACTTCTCATATAAACACATACCTAATCATCCTAAATGTTATCCAAACATGACTCTAGATGCTTGATAGCTCTGATAATATTTTGAATTTCATGATCACTTAGAGAATGATGCTTTTCCTAAAATGCAGATGGCCCATGAGATGCCTCAGATTGATATAGAAGGAAATCCATGCATTACCTCTAAAGGGAATATTCTAGGAATTCCTTGCCATGTCAATGAATTTTGGTTTTTCATTACATAATGATGAATGCGGGAAGAAATCATCATCATTACTTCTATCACATAATGCAGTTTATAGAGGGCAGTGATCAGATAATCCATGAACAAGATGATGAACATTGATGTTAGGGAAGGAAGAAATCATTAATCAATTAACAAAGAATCGATAAAGAAAATTCCACGATCTTCATTAACCATACTGGTTTTTTCCATTATAAAGGATCACCCAAGACACCCACATCCAATTAACCATTTTTTTTCCTTGAACGATATAAAGTATTGAAATTATCTTTTGGGAAAAGGGCCACAACACTTTTTCTCCTTCAAATTAGATACAATATTGAAATCATGTCCAAATAACCAATGGAAACAACTTAGGTTGAAGGAGATCAAGGAATCTCAAACGGTGTCATGGGATTGAGCATCACATTTATCTTAAAAAATTTAAATTATTATAAATTTATCTCCACAAGAATGATTTGATATGAGAATTTGGTCAAATTATGATATTAAATTAACTGAGATTCATGGTTTCCAAAAAAAACATAGATGCGAATTTTATGGAAGGTAATTAATAAGTACATGTTCTAGAAAATGAAATTAAAATACCTTTATCTTTTATGGGACCTACATAGGTTCCATCACTGCAACCAACAAAATAGATTGAAGGAGAATCTCATTGGAGATAAAATATTTTTTAATTAAGATCCTAAACCATGGACATTATAGTGGTGGAGAATAATCATCAAAGGAATAGTTTTCTAGCACTCTCTAAAGACTCTTGGTGATGAAATTTACTATCCATCATAAATTTGGATTTGGACTATGTCTGAGATTGTGATCTATTATCAAAACCATTTGATATATATAGATGTTGAGGAGATTAATAGGTCCTTTTGGATACCACATACTTTATATTATAATAAAGATTGTTTATATGGTAAGGGTTCAAAATGTTCACTTCTCGAATGGGTGAATAATGACCTATAAATGATTTAGATATTTTTTAGATATTTAATTTATTTAATCTATGGGTCCAAGAACAGGATGGTGAGCTTCTAGATATGAGGAGAAAGAAGAGGCACCATAAACATATCAGAGTGGGAAGATTGCTATTGCAACTAGTGGGACCAAGTGATCATAGGGGATATGCAAGTTACATGGGGATTTACTGAAACAAAATGTTGACAGTGAGTGTCTAAATCTATCATAATTGAAAAATAATAGTATGTAGAGGCATTTGAAATTAGAGGAGAGAGAAGAATCAACACGCACATACCTCTAGATTTAAGATCTAGCATAACCCGAATAGGTGAAGAAGCATTCTCCATGGATGTTGTAGATGATTTATAACCCTTAGATTTATCATTTCATTTTTATTACCATGACATCTTACATTCAGTGGTCAAATGGCCTAGATGTTGGAAATTAGAGAGGAATATCCGTAGAGAAGTGTAAACCAATAGTTGAGACCACTCTAATAACCCATCAACTCTAAGAAGAAAATGTAATGGAAAAGTATGCGATAAATCCAATTCTAAATAGATCTTGTATTTTTTGAATCTTTTTGGTGAAGAGTTATTTAATCAATACCAAGGAAAGAACCCCATGCATTCACAATTTCACTTAGAAAACAACGAGACATAATATGAAGCGGAACTATAGTAAGAGGAATCTATGCCATCGCCTTGGAAGTCTCCTTTTTAAAATGAGAATCAAAATACCACTAAAGAAGGGACAACCTCCATTGACCGACACAACATGGACTTTTCACTATTCAATAATGAAGTCATCCTGTGGAGAGATTACATTGAAAAATGATTTTCTATTATGAACTGGAACCCTAACCATGAGGAGGTATACATTATTCTAATAAGATAGATCATATTTTTCATTCATAGTACTAAATAATCGAGTTATGTGAGTTGAAGAAGATAGTATTTATGAATTAGATTTATATTGGAAATTCTGATGATGCACTCTTAGTTGGTTGAGTTTTCTATCTATTGAAACTTCAATTGTTCATTTATATTAATATGAATTATGGATCAACTTTTCCCCTATTAATGTATGATTTCTTTTTGATTTGGTGTTGATACTTTTCACAGGTTCATGAAAATCGTCACATTTGGAGGAATTTTTTAACTCTAAATATTACATATTTTTTCCCATGATTTTTATTTTTAATTTTAATTACCATTGTATGTTCATTAGTTTATTTTTGTATTCTAGGTAAAATATATCATTTGGAGAATAATTAAATGTTCAATAAAATATTGTAGAAAATAATAATCTAGGATTCAAGTCATTCCATTATAGTGTGATTATTTTTAAAAATTTAATTTTCGAATTTTTTAAACAATAATGTCACAACACATTATTATCCTAAAACTATAATAGCATACGATCAAATAATTAAGGAATTTGAAGAAAAAGTTTCTTCATAATGAGGATTCATTGAGATAGAGTGACCATGTATGACTGAAATTAGAGAATTCATCAATGTACCGACTGTGGACTATGGAGTAAAATACACCATATTAGAATGGTTTAAATGTGTATAAATACAACATTTTTATTTGGATATAACATTAATACAAATAAAACAAACATATTTTGAGGTTTATATTTAAAAAATGAATCATAACAAAATATCCAAGAGAATTACATTATGATATATGAATATTTGAATTAGGATTTGAATATATGTGAAAATTATGGTACAACCCAACACATTCATCATATAATACCTTCAGATATAGAGATATAATGGAATGATAATTTTTACATTTGATAATACATAAGAGAGTTTAAATTAAACATGTATATTGACATAATGAGTGGAATTACTCTATGATTACTAAACAGGAATATTTTATTTTTAAATATTTTTTATTTAGGGTGGAAAATTTTATGTTTTTATTAATTTGGTATATTTCTTTATTAAAGAGTGGCTTTGGATTTTTGGACTTTTACTTTGGAAGGATGGAATCGACAGATATTTAGTTTTATCAATTCTAATGTATGTTTTTTAGATCTCCTCTTTAACTATGATGGTTTTTACATTTATTAAGATTGGTAAGAAATTTTTGATATTTTTCTAATCAATAATAAGAGATGAGTAACTTATTTATATATAATTATTTGTATATGAATTTTTATTATTTTTGATTATTTAATTTTATATTAGATAAATTTTTTTGTTTTATTATCCCGTGGGGATTTAGTTTTCCATTATTCCATATTTATTCTATAATAAATTTAAATATTATGGGATGAAAAAACCCACTATTGACGTAGGAATTTGTTATTATATTATATGTGATACATATTTTTCAATTTATATTTGAATTAGATTATTTTTTTAATTACAATATTTATTCCATAATTTATTTATAGAGATGATATACTATTAACAGGAATATTTATAGGAGAGTGACATCTACCTGTGTAAAACAATGAAGTTAATAAAATAAAAGATACTAGAATAATTCCTCAAATAATATATGGTCTTGTTCTCATATCCTCTGGAAAAAGTTTCACTACTTGTAAGTGGCCCACAACATTTCCCTGAATCACATCATAGCTTCCCTAATCAGGCTTTCTTTTTGAGTCCTACACACCAGGATTCTGATTTCCACTTCCCCTACCACAACCTTAGATAGACTGGCTTGTGGTATTCCAACTACCTTTTGGTGAGATACTACTTGAACCACAAAATAATATATGGTAGGTGTAGAACCTCTCTCTCTATAAACTGGGTAAAAATTACTACATAAGCGATAGATATGACCCATCCTCAGAAAGCCCCTACACTCCACTGGATAATGCATACAATGAAGTTTTGTGTGTCCTTGATTCCCACAATTATGACATATAATAAAGTTTCTAGTGGAGTCAATCTATCTATTTTTATGTCTATGACAATCCTAATATATGTTTCTTCTTCAACCAAAAGAATCGCTAGTTGTTCTGGGTGTTGAACTACCAAGGAACCCCTAATTTTTAACCCTATTATTTCTCTTAGTAATGAGGAAATTTTTTACTATCACTGAAATATTATTCAGCTAAATGACATTGGCATGTGATCTGATGGCCTATAGCAGGCCATTCTTAAATTACTAGTAGTCGTAAAATCATAAAAAAATATGTTCTGTGCAAAATATTTCATCATAGTTAAATAGAAAAAATACTACATGAAATAAGGGGATCTCAATTGTGTGTAATTGAATTATATAACATAGTCATCCCACAATGTAATAGTAAAAAATTAATCAAAAATTATTATCTGAATATCCGGCTATATCATATATCATTTTCATTCATCCTTAGAAATGACAACCCAACATATCATTGAAGATTTACTTAGCATATAGAAAAAAAATACCAACCCACAACACTGGTGGCATCATCAGATGCTCAAAAATATTGATCATTGATTCAATTTATTATTATGTATCATGAGTCCATTCATCCCCCTACATGGTGGGATGATTATGCTAATAAAACACCCAAGAAAACACTACCATATTTAGTGATGGTCGAGCAACACGTTTTATATTCAGTATCGTGTGGATGAAATTATCTTAAAACTGGCTGTTAGTTCCAATAGTATTAAAAATAAGTGGTAACATAGGTTGAACTATTGGGGGCATTACTGGTGGATTAGGTCCCACCATGTCAATACTATGTTCATCACCTCTTTCCTAGAATATGACTAGAGGTTTCCATGGTATCTTGAATATAAAATTCTACATTCACACATCAGAAAAGAATTTAATAGTTGAAAATATCATAGATTGATAAAATTACTAGAACACAACCTTCATATAGAAAAAGTCACACATATTTGCCTACAAAAGAATCTAGGACTAGGTTGCAATGAAAACCATAATGGGTCATGAAAACATGAAAGTCAAATTGAATACCTTATAAAAAGTCTATGTTTGGGTAAATGAAAAGAATAACATAGTACATGATATGATATATGGGGAGAAAATTTCATGATATAAATGAAACAACTTTTTCCTTATAAGGGGAGTCCCATTTTGTGGCGAAATTTCATTAAAGAGTTTAATTTCATTTTTTTTATAACATTATTTATATATTTATATATTTATTTAACCAATTATATTTGTCACCATTTCCAATTTATAAAATTCAGAATCCTTAAAAATTACAATTGGCGCATCATTTTATAGAACCCTGACCCTTACATCTAACATCATTTTATTATAGGGAATGTGAAATGATTTTATTACATAAAACACCTTAAATATTTGTGGTGGCACTTATTTAATAAATTATCCTTGACATTCATGTAATAGAATCACATAACATTGTTTTGGTCCATATAACCTATATGATCATAATACATAACATGGTATAATTAACTAATTAATGTTTCAATACCAATATCTATATGAATTTGTCATAAAGATTAATGTAGGAACATTAATTAATCCAATTATATTATCTCTAAAATAAATATTAATACATTTACAAATATAAATATCATGTCCATATCTATATTAAGAATGAAAATTCATGTAGAATGTAGGTGTGGCATGGAATAACGCAACACATATTAGTCTTAATGTTCCAATGATAATACATGAGATTATAATTCATTGTCGTAGTAAGAAAATAAATTATGTATATATCAATAACAAAAATAATAATTATATCACAAGAATATGAATAACTCAACAATGAAATTACATCAAATTTAATAGGCGTAATCTAGTTACAGTACTAACCAATCACATGTGATTTATATTTCCCAAATACATGTGTTAGATAATCACAGCAATAAGCTCATTTCCAAATTCTATTACATGTTAGTATCCATTATATGACCCAAATAGCAAGACAAAAGGAAAATCAATAATCTAATATCACTTTATATCATCCCGAACATGGATCCCCCTTAACTAGTAGGTTAGTCACAAGGACTAATTATCCCCTCCACATAATCCAGATTCTTTGGGCTAGAATCTTGGTTCTAATGTGGTACAATGGGTAGAATACTCCCTTATAACTTAGTGGAACAACATACATAGTAAATTAACATGGAATGAAAGAAGAATAATATAATAGGTTCCATAGATGAAACAAGTATAATAAATAATTGTTCAACCATAATAAACTAAGAAACTATAATATAAATAAAAATCCCAAGGATAAGTCAAATACATGATGACATCATGGAATGTTTATATAAAAAATGGTAAATAAGTTATACATGGGACATAAATAAGCAACAAACTAAAAAAATACAAATGAAAAATTATTTTCACTATAATCATGATAATTTGATAGGTTATATTATATCATGCTCAAATTTATAATTAAAATATATCAATCATCAGTAGAAATGTGCTTGTGGATATCCATACATGTAGTCATATGTTCTACTTAGTTACAAAACGCTTCCATACTAGGGTGGGAGGAAAAATAAGTAGGCCACCACCAATGTTGTCTTGAATAATCTAGCCAGTTTCCATAATAATAGTAGTGTGCATGTAAATAAAATGTAATCTTTTCAAATGAGTAAAATCCAGATGGATTAGGTTCATATATGAGACCTTGAAGGCTCGACTAGCTTTGGAATAAGAATAAATGAGTCTAGTAAGTAACCATATATACAATACTTTTACATATATATATACATATATATATATATATATGTTTATATTGTATATAAATGTATACAAACACAACACATGGGGATCTTTAGAGCCATATATATGGATACAATGTGCTAGGTGGACATGGGGTGTAAATCATGAATTCATAAATAGTCTAACTATCCAACATCTCCATAAAGGGTAGAAGACCATAATATTATATGAATGCATCACATTGTGTCCATCACTCTACATAGTGGGGTGATTCATCATTCCCTTCACCCAAGGAAGAATAATGTTGAGTGTCCTATCTATCATCCATATAGTAGTATACTTGTGTGCAACATCATGACTAACACCCAACATATAAGAGAACAAAATTATATTCTTAATATATCCCATAAATTTTTTTCACCGGACAATATTAAATGAAAAATTAAAAATAATAATAATACTAACAAAAAAACAAGAGATATCATCTCTAATTCATTTATGACCATTTAAAAAAAATTCAAAGGGATAAAAATTTATATAAATTATTTTCATAATTATAAAACATTGTTGTGGTTGTGATATGAATTTCCATCTATTTAAATTGAGCATTTCAATTTACAAGGAAAGAATATTCTAATTTATGTTCATTCAAACAACTTCAAATGTTTTTGGTCATTTCATTATAAAAAAGGTGGGTATTCAATCTGGAAAACCCAAATGGGGTTCAATCAAGAGGAAACAAATCCTTGAATAAATTAATAGGGGCCTATGGGAGTATCACTTCATAGTTTAATTAATTAATATCAAAAGAACACAATTTAAATTATTTAATTGAATTAATTAAAATGAACCGCATAATAAAATGATATGGAGCCGCATAAAATATTTAAATTTATTGACATGCCTCTTACATTAGTTTTTTAGATAACCACTTATCAGTTATAGAAAATTTATTTAAAGAATAATATATGAAAATAGAAGAATGGATCAATGTATTGAAAATAATGCATAGGATCTCACCCAAAAATAGCTAAATAAATGGTAAGATAAAATAATATATGATGTAAGATGTTTAGGGATTATACCATTGCACGTATAATGATTTTAAATATATTGAAAATGGAGTCCGACTGTATGATGAATCAAGAGACCTATGTAATGAGGAGAGAGAACTCACCTAGTCATGAGGGTTGTTTCATGTCCTATAGAGGATGAAAAAATATAGGATGTTTTTGGATTAATTAATATAAGAAATGTAAAATTACAATAAAAACAAGAATCCATGACTTGGACACACTGTTCGCCAATACAATGCCAACAATCTCTACTATTTAAGAACCCCTCACATGGGTTAGGCACATGGTTCATCTAACCATTCATAGGCCATGTGAAAAGTTACATTCACAAATATATGCAACTCTATACAGTAACTAAGACTGCATCTCATGGTTACTGGAAAACAATGAGGCCCACCTTATGAATTGGGTACCTAAAACCATTTATTTTCATGGTTAGTAAAAACTATTATATATTTTTTCATCCCACACTTTTATTCCAATGTCCAAAACACCTGGCTATAAAAAATCCATAAACGGTCCTAAAACCTTCTATAGGCCATAGGGAATGATTATTAAGATGAAATAGTGTATTAAAACTAAAAAAATTATACCTTCGTAAAAAGTAGTTTTATTACATTAAACCAATTAAAAAATAAAATAAATAGTGTAGAAGAACTCATAACTAAAATGAAGTATTATATTCTTTGAAAATAAAAATTACATATATAAATTACCTTAATCAAAGGGAGTTAAATTATCCAAAAAATTCTATTTCTAATATCAAAATGAATAAGAAAAATATTAATTTGTTCAAGGTCCTGCAACTACACCAACATTGAACTTTTAAACTCCAATATTTCTTACTCTATATGAAAAATACAACTATAAAACCTATACCAAAATTATTCTTTTCCCATGGAAGTGTTTATCTTTTTTTGAAGAAGGTGGTTCCTCAGTCTAAGACCAAGGCACAATTTTATGAATATATATTAAAAATGAGATACATGAGTCTGAAGGATGAGAGTTTCTTACAGTATTTTCAATACAAATGGTGAAATTCAAGAAGCTAGGTATCAGAACAAGTCATGTATTGATTGAGACCTTTGTGGGAAAGGGCATCAAAAACCATATTCTCCTTTCAATATGCATGCATGATGATGTTGTTGATATCTCATTGAAAATCAAGACATCTCATCCTGCGGGTGGTAAGAGGCCATGTGAGTTGGATCACACCATTCCAGATAGCTTGGACAATTGTGGTCGAGTCACTCTCAATCCAAATCTCCCACCAGCCTTTTTGATGGGAAAATTTGACACCATGTATCACAGCCATAATTTTTTGTTCAAATGAGGAGGTTGTACCACAGGTACCATAGAAGCTCCCATGGCTCTGGCCAAGGTAGTCTCTGAAGATATCTTGACAACCCACAAGACTTGGATTTCCTTTCGAGGCCTTGTCAATGTTGACTTTGATCCATCCAGGGAGTGGGGACTGATAGGAAATTTCAAGGGTGTATTTGGGTTTCCTATAGATTCCATTAATCCAAAGTTTGTGTAGAATCTCAAAGACACTTATAGAATTGTTGCAGTGCACTTTTGGGATAGAGGATGCTTCTTTCACTGCAATGAGGATCCTAGATTTACCTGAATTGAGATTTAATGAGCATTTTTTGGGAAAAAAATTATTTCTATCATACCAGAACAAATGAATCAACTTGGAAATAGTAGAGAGAAACATGTTCTTAATTTGATGAGAGGCATCATGTTTGATGCATCTTTTTATCTAAAAGGAGATATAATCAGAAAAAGATCATCTATAATTAAAAATATCATAAATATAGTTCCAAAAATCACAAGATGTAGCACATGAAAGAAAAATATGGTTAATTTCTTCCCTGTGTTGATTGCATAGATTGAACTTAGGACAAAGTTGTATACCAAATGATTGAGGACACACTTCAGTGGGAATTCTGTTGTGAGAGATTCTACATATAAGAGCGAGTCTCAAAGGTTTGATCCAAGGTTTATTAAAGGAATTCAACCACCCAAAACAGATTTAGAGTTCAAGATGTTATGATTGTAAAACAAATTGAGTCGAGAATGCCATTGTGAGCAGGTTCCCAAATATTGAAGTCTTCCGAAATCGAATAAGTGTAATTGTCAATTATGTGATTAATGTTATTAGGAATATAATGTCTGCTCGAGTGAATTACATCCTTAATGGTATTATTAATATTTTCAGGAGAAGTGTTAGAGGGTAATAAAAAAATTAAGGGGGTACTCGCCCCATTATCAGTCCAAAAATTCAAAGAAGAATCAGCATTGACTATCTATCTATCATTAATCATAATCTTTTGATAAATATTCCTAATAAAAGGCCAGATAGAGGAATGAATATAATTTAAGTTTCATTTTTTATGTTTACTAATAAATCATTTCTTAAGATACTCAATAGAATCAGAGTTTTTATGAATCATCCTCCAGACAAGCCTGGCATGAAAAGTATCCTTATACATCTCATGGTTTTTAATACCAATACCGCCTTTTTCTAAATGTTTACAACATTTCCTCCAAGGAATTGTGACAAGATTCCTTTCAATAATATTTCAAGTCCAGAAGAAATTCATAATACATGTATTCTATTTTTTAATGGTACTGGCAGGCCATTTGTATATCATCAACGAGTAAAACATTTTATAAACAATAGTGGATTTAACCAGGGAGATTCTTCCAGCCATACACAACGATTTACCTTTCCAAGTAGAAACCTGATGTGTGATTTGATCAAAAATTTTTGAAAAGTAAATAGCTTTGGGTCTTCCCTAGAATATGGGTACCCCAAGATAATTTCATGGGAAAGAAACCACTTTAATTCCAAGGTTGTTAATAATAATATTTATCATTCGCAATGGGATGATTTTCCAAAAAAAAGATTTATTCCATTATATAGCTTGTCATGAAACTTCCTCATGATGAGCATGTTAAGTTTATAGCACTTGTATATTCTTTTTATCACCTTGTAGAGACAAAATGATATCATCAGAATATAGAAGATGAGTGTGAACATTTAACATCATAAAGGCTTGAATAGGTTTAAGTTTTCTCTGATCCACAAGTTATAGAAGCAATTTACTGAGGTAATCTTTCGCAATAGAAAATAGAAAGGCTGATAGGGGGTCCCCATGTCTAACACCTTTGGAGAATTTAAAGAAACCTTTGGGAGAACCATTAATCATAATTGAAATGTGTGAGGAATGAAATAATGTTTTGATTTTCTTGATGAATTCCTCTTTAAAACCAAAACATTGAAGAACATTAAATGTGAACTCCAATGAATAGTATCAAAAGCTTTTCTAATGTCTTGATTAATATCAATATTCCCACCTCTGTTGGTTTTGTTTAAAATATTAGTACATTCTAAGGCAAGAAAAATGAAATCTGGAATATGGCTACCTTTGATAAATATAAATTTATTCTAGGTAACAGTCTCATTGCATATAGGAGGAAGTCTAATATCAAAATTATTTGTATTGATTTTGTACATGGTATTAATAAGGGTGGTGGGCAAGAACAAATGTATCTTAGATTCATTATCCCTTTAGGTATTAAATAAAAAAAATGAGCATTAAGTCCATGTGGGAGATTCCCAGTAGAGAAATAATCTTTAACAAGCTTGCAGACATCAGTGTGAATGATGTCCCAGTGATGTTGAATGAAACCATTGCTAAAGCTATCAGGACTAGGGGCACTATCATGATTTAGACTAAACACAATATCTTTTATTTTAAGGTCAAAAGGTATAGAAGATAGGTAAGAATTATCATCTTCCTCAACCATTCGATGAATGACATCAGGCCTAAGGTATTTATTCACATCAGAACCATTAATTATGTCATGAAAGTAAGAGACCACATGATTAGAAATGTTTTATTCAGAATATATAATAATTTCATCATGTAAAAGAAAAGAGAGAGGCCAATTAATTTTCCAAATTATTTATAAGGAGTTGTAAAAGTTAGTATTTCTATCTCCATCAGAGAGCCATTTAGATTTGAATATCTGTTTGTGCATGATATCTTTAAGAGATAGTAAGGAGTTGAGCTTTAAGTTTGTGTTGATCTCTAATTTAGGATCTAGAGAAAACCTAGAGCTTTTGTTACTATTTTGAATTTGTGTAAGATCACATTACAAGGATAGGATGTCTTTATCAATTTATTTCATTTTGGTTCTACACAAACTATTTAAAGCTTGTTTGATAAATTTTAGCTTATTAATGCAAGCATATGAATCATATTGATGATTCATGGAGTTACAAAAATTTCTAATGAAGGAAGCACAGTCAGGGTCTTCAGACTAGGCGTTGTTGAATCTGAAAGGCAGGGAGGGTTTTGTGTTTTTAGTAAGGAGGTTAACATGAATGGGATGGTAATTAGAGTTTATTATAGGAAGTGTGACACTAAAAACAGTATCTCAATTGTCAATCGTGGTAATATTAGTGAGATATCTATAGATTTTTCTAGAAACCACTTTATTATAGTGCCTTCTGTACAAAGTATATTTAGCCCTAGTAAGATTAATTTCCACTAGGTTTCTATCATCAACGGAAGCTTTAAATCCATTAGATGAAATGGAGGAATGAGAAGGGCCAACATTTTCTCGAGGGGAAATAATATCATTAATGTCCCCAATCAAGACCCAATGATCTTGGATAGTGTTAGATAAATTTATAAGACCATCCCAAAGTGGCCTTTTTTCTTGGTATCTATTCATGGCGTAAATGATGTTGAAAAAAATTTGTTTACTAACATAGGTAATATAAAAAGTGTACAATTGATTAGATGTTTTAGAAGTAGTAACATTTTGTAAGGATTTATGATAAAATAACCATAAAAAATTCCATAAAGTAACATATTTTCAGGCACCCAAAAAGATATAACCATAAGAACAAATTTAAGAAAATCTCTTGGAATACTTAACTTTAGGTTCAGTAATAGCAAAGAGTTTTGGTTTGTGTGTTGTTAAAAATCTTTTAAGAACAACAATCGTGTCAGATTTGGAAATACCATAATAGTTCCAAACTATTCTATTCATTTGGAAGATGTTTGGGGTTAGAATCCCTTTTCTTTGATTTACCCAAGCATTTATTCTGCTTAGATCTTCTGACCTCATGAAGAAGGGGTCATTTTGTTTTTTTTTCTGAGACATGAGTGCTAACAGACTCTGTTTTACAATTTGAGTCTATCAAGAAGGAAGCTAGATTAGAAGCCAAAAAAGTGTTATTATCTTTCAAATCCTTTGTGTTTATGACACATTTAATAGTGCTAGTGTTGGCACATTGTGATAAATTTAGAGAAGAATCAGGACTTGAATCTAGTAGTCCAGTTTTTTGGATTTCTTGGGTCTCATATAGAACTATTTTCACAAAAGAAGGATGTGTAGCAATAATATCCTTTTCCTGTATAGTTTCATGTACAAGAGGCTGGACACAATGCTTAACATTTGAATTATTTTTTAAACCATAATAAGATGATGCATTATATTGAGAAATAGTTAAAACTATGCTAATATTATGTAGCACATCTATGTTACCAGGCTGTTGATTAATAGTATTTTCAAATATATAACTTTGGTCCCAGGAAAGGAGGTAGATAGTTATGTCAGTACTATTTTGATGCTGCAAAACTGTGTTATCAGATTGCACAGGGGGCTGCGTACATTATACATTAATAAAATTATTTTTTAAGAAATTTGTAGAAAATGAATTGCATTGAGATGTAGGTAAAACAATACTATCAAAATCCATTAAATCTATGTTACCAGATAGCTGAGTATCATCTTGTTTCAAGATATTTTTTTCTCTAATGAAGTGGCAGTGATAACATTCTCAGACTTATCAAGATGATCATTGCTAGTTACCTAAACTGAGTCTGAGTAATGTTCTAAGTATGCAATACCAGCTTCACATACATGTGAATTCAGACTACTTTCAGAAGTGGCATTTAGTTTCACATCAATAGTGGGTGTTTGGTGTTTGTAATTTTCTATAAGACCCTCCCATTTTCCCTGAATGAACTCTTTTTCTTTTTCATGTTTTCCATGCCTGGAGGATTCTTCCTTATCTGTTTCATCAGGGTTAGTAGAAGCAGGAACCGTCATAATATCCAAAGATTTGTTAACAAAATGTGTTTCATGATCATTATGGCATTTGAAAATTTCCAATACCATAGTCTTAAGCTCTTCTCGAAGAGCCTGTTCTTTTACAAGGCTTTCTTCTTCAACGACAGTGTCTGTCCAAAATTTAACAGAGGTATGCTTCAGGGGGGAAAAGTATTCTACTTTTTAACCAACACTTCATTTTTTTCTTTTTAGTTTTAGGAATACCAGCTACATGATCCATTCCTTTTTTATCATTCTTTATTTCTTTTTAATCATTTTCCACAAGTTGAATAACATGTTTCCTAATAAGCCTACAATTATTTTTGTTATGCCTAACTATTTTACACACTTCACAATATAGTGGCATTTTTTCATATTAAATTTTGATCTTACTTTATAAATCATTAGAACTAAATAATATATCATTAGGGATTATTGTGACCAGTTTATCTTCTACCACTACCCGAGCAATGATCCCAAATTCAGCATTAAGAATTCATTGGAAAATTTTGATTGGGGAACCAATGCAAGAGGCTATGTCATTAAGGATTTTGGGATGCCAAAAATACAAGTCCGTCCATGCATTCTAATACAAACTTGGGATAAATTATTTCTATGTGTGTTGGGATTAAACGCATAATCCCAATCATAAATTCTATGATTTCTTAGTTTTAATTGAAAATTCTCATTTTTCTACATGTAATCGAGGTTTTATTGGGTGCTAAATAACATATGGTAATTACCCTTACCCACTGGAACTAATTTCCAATTCCGGAATCCCCATCAATGAGATAATATAGCTTTTAAATCAAGAATGGGCCAGGGACGATCAGCTTTAACATAAGAAATCCTTCCTAGAAGTGAAAATCTGACCATATGTGCTATCTATTCTAGAGCATCTAGGTCTTCTTCCACTGAATACTTTCCATCATCCAATCACATGAAAAAATAGGGATTCAAAACTTTTGGGGAGTTCAAATCTGTACCTGTTAGAGATTCCACGATGGAGATCCCTTTTAATGTCTCTGCATAAGTTTCCTTTGGTTGACCAATATCAGGCATATCAGATATCTTGCACACCAGTTTGGGGATTTCAAAACTAGTCTCCCATGAATGATCAAAGCATGCAATGAGTGATTAGAAGCTATTTTAGAGAAGAATAGATTTGGAATAGCACGAGGTAAAGGATCTAGGGTTTGTGAAGCAGTCGGTCGAGGATCGCCTACTGAGCGCTCTCCCATGAAAGTGGTTATCATTCTTATAATACATCAATTTGATAATATGAATCAACAAACCATTCTTTTCATGTACAACTTTGACCAATTAGATCACATGGTTAGGATCATGAGTTACCACACCAAATGAGATATATGATATAAATTTATCCTCGAACTGAATTTTAGAAGTAAATCCAACGAACATGCCAAATCACCAACTCATTTTTGTATTTTAAAAGAGTATCATTACTATGGTTACAAAATTAATTTCTAAAATGATGATTCTATATCCATGTTTATATTCACAATAAATCATGATCAACCACATAAATTAATAACTATTATCGATGTTGATCTATATACAATTTATTGTGACTCTAATCTACTTCCATAATCTTTATAATCATATAACATTTTCCAATTGTCTCAATCATAAGGAACAGTTTGATCAGTTACATCTCACCAATTTTTTTTCATAAATGTATATTGGAAAAGAATTATATACAATTAGTACAAAGGATACATATTTATTGACTCATGATAACTATTTTTTATAATAATTCGACCAAATGTATATTCACACCCCATGAAACAATAAAATCTATTAAACATCTCTTAGAAATCCTTTAAATATATTGATCATCCATATAGATTTTCCATATGTTTTAAGATGGTAAATTATGATTATGTTCAACAGGGATCTATATGATTTCTTTAAGGACATCCAAATATATGATGTAAAAATGAATTCCTAGTCTAATAGAATCAAAATAAGATTTTTATTCATCATTGAAACATCCTAAATGTTAATATTTGACAATTTTTTCAATTTATTTGATTTACATATAGTGATGAAGTGATCAAAACATAAAAAATGATCCAAAATCACGTATATGATATCTTTTTCAATAAACATGAAAAAATTCCATAGTCATATTCAAAATTTTTAACAATGGAATTTCCCTAGAATCTATCATATAAACAAAAATTTAGTGCTTTAGCTTGACCATCTGATCAGTGAAGAATCTGGAGAAAACAATCAACACATTGATTTGTATTCCACTCTTCTAAAAATATACTCTCAATTATTTATACATCATTTCAATAATAGTACTAATATCCCATATTGAATTGAAGTAGGTAAAGAAAAATTATTCATAATTTGTTGGAAAAACAATAATCTAAACCCATCACAGTTCTCCAATTCAATATACAACCCTCAATGGTATTCCCACAATTCAGTTTCAATATCATGTTCAATTATTCATTAACGAATGTTTAAAATTCACTAACCTACTCAGATAAATCTGAAGTAAGGGTAACAGGAAGGAAAATATCATTATGATAATGATTAAAACAAAAAAAGATTCATATCAGTTAAAAAATAGCAACCCTTTATCTAAAGCCTCAATGTACTACTAACTACATGACATACTTCTCAACACATACTCATGATAATTTCTTATTATTTGTGTATACAATAACTCATTGTCAAATGATTATAGATATTTCATTAATATGTGTTGCATAATTCTTAGATCCATTTGTGGGAAAACATGTACCACGATATTATAAAGTGTGAGATACATAATGCTATTTTAAAAAAAGATAACAACACTAATTCATTAATATAACAACACAATACATTTAAACATATAATTACATGATTTTAAGAATAATTATCCAAGAAATACAATATAAAGATTCAAATGTCTATTGTTTTTGAAGGATAAGTATTTAATTAGAAACCATGAAAATAGAATAAAAAATCATTTTATTTGTCTTAATAATGAACTCCTAATACCCTTTGAGCGTTTACAAATACATGAGATAACATATGGAATTCATAGACAACCATTATGAGCTAGAAATTTCAGTAAGGGGATAATATTGTGGTTGAAGCGCAATACATGAGTTAGAAAGAATAAATGAAATCATAAAAATAATTGGTCATGAATAAAAATATAGAAAAATAAAATATAGAACACGGAATCGTATGATCATTTCAACATGGGAATGTTGAAAAAACATATAACATGGTATTAAAATAAGTCAGGGCTAACCAAAAAGACTATATCATATAGATTAAAAGTACCATAATTTTTTAGGTTTACTCTCTAATCACATACAAAAAATATTATGAGACATCAAAATTACCCAGTGCATTAAAGAAATATCTAGGAACACCCATAAAAAAATTGTTCATGTATGTGTTTTCCAGATAAAGAATCAAACATGAGTAATAATCGTAAGGGTTAACCATGAAAAGATATAGGTATCATAATAATGTCATAAGGCATAATAAAAGGGAGTTTTACAATGGTATCCCTTAAAGGGATGATTTAAATCAATCATTATTATTCACAAATGAACCAATAATAATAGAAAAATAATAATGAACTCTAACATAGTTGATAAAATTTAAAAATGGTGGTTAAGAAATATTATAAATGATCCATTTATGTGCAGTTTCAAGGAAAATAATAATGGGAAATTATATAGGATAAATATATAATTTCATAAATAAGAAAATGGAAAAAAAAATTAAATAATATTTTTTGTTTTATAAAAATATTTATATAATAAAAACTTGTATAAGACAATCATGAAAATAGGCACCAAACTGAGATGTTGCCATTAATTAGGTTTTCTTATCGAGTGGAATTGAGAAGGGCTCCATTTAAATAATATATTTCCACAAAACATAAATATGAATTGATGGATATAAATATGTATGGAAACTATATAGAGAATATAGTATAATTTGATATGAATAATTAATATCTATTTTGAGTAAAACATAGATAAACATTTTCCCAAAAAAAATATGGCGGTTAGAAGAGTTCACTTGCATTATGTCGGAATACGTTATACATGTTCACTTAATATGCTTGATAATTTTGTTAAATTCATTAATTTAATAACTCAAATATTCTTATGAACAGTTCTTGTAATTTTATTATCATCATTTATGGCCCTTTAGATGAGTTATAATGTTCACCATCATTGTTCTTGGAGTGTTCATTTCATGGTTTCATAGTCGGTTTACTTGTGTATAATAATGGATGTTCTTATATAATGGGAATTATATTACATAAGTGTAATTAAATTTTATCCATAAACTTATCTATGTTTATATTTTCTGATATATAATTTTTTTCACATGAAGACGACTTATATAAAAATGTCAATAAGAAATGATTTGTTTATTTTTCCCACTTTTCAGAACATCCCACATTAGTTTCATTTTATTTGATAATATATTTAATTATTAGTTAAATAACATTAAATATGTTATTATATACTTAATAAAATATTATTTAAGAATAATAAAATTTTTATAGACATCCTTGAAGTATGTATTTGAATACGAGAAGTTATTATCCAAGGATATGGTTAACCACAATAATTTAGACAATGGTTTCAATAATTTGAATAAGATGATATGAAAAAAGGGATAGATAGAAAATATTACATTATAAATATGAAAATTTAGTATATAATTGATACAATATGTTTTATTCATTTATGGGTATGTAGTTTAGTAGACGGAGGAAGAATAATTGAAATTAAAAGAGGTAGTTTGAGAATGTCCCCTCTTGAATATCATCACTTTGAAAGACCAATTGAGGAACATAGAATTGGTAATTCTGGATGAATGGTAGATCATGGAAGTAGGGATAGTGGGTAGTAGAGTGTTTAGAAAATATTTTTAATTGTTCACGGAATAAAAGGTGTGACTAAAATGGTTTGTGAAGGGGGGTTTATATAAGGGTAGTAGATGGGTGTTTTTTTTGAATTTGTCAATATATTTAAATATAATAGGAAAATTCTGGATCCAAATGTTTTCAAATGGACTATAAATGTAAAGGGGTTAAATTTTGTACCATACACAATAATGTTTTTTTATTATATAATATTTTATGTTTTTTAAATAAGAAAATAAATGATTATACTCATGAAATATTATTATTGTCAATTTTCCACTATTAATTAATATTATGTTCTAAATAGATTAGGAACAAGTGAAATTGAAAACAAATTTTTCAATATATCCTAAACATGTCAGCGGAAGATAAAAAAATCATGTATAAACATAAATATCAAAAATAATTTTTTTTAGTTTTGTGAATATCATATGTTTTATTTTTCAGTTAATTTTTTAATTACAACGTCATCATTTAGAAACCATTTAAGGTAATTATTTCTTCTATAAAAATTAAAATTATTTACCATTTTGAAAATAAATATTTTATATTTCCAAATATTATTTATTATTAAACATATTATCTAGAAAAATACAAATTATAAATGTAAAAATTATTAACAATAATAGTGTGATATCATTGAATTTTCGTTAAAGTAAATACTATAATAATTTGAATATCAATTGTGTGGATCCAAAAGGTAAAAAATTTAAAAAATATATTTTATGGACTATATGTACTCATCCAATATAATTGAATAATTTTTATGGGTCATTTTTGAAACTTTTTCATTTTACTTTTACCCTTAATTGACCGATTTATCTTTTATGGTGATAACAAAAATTTCTAATATTACTATTCATATTGGCCAAAAAAATGAAAAGGGGACTATTTAATAAATATTTACCTAATTATTCCAAATATTTAATCCATTTATAAAATTTTAAAATAAAGAAGTTGTAGAATTTAATTCAATATTAGAATACACAAAAAATCATTATTAAAAAAACCCTTGTAAATATAAAATATTTTTAGACTAAATTAATGTAAAAATTAATTTATGATTACATAATACTTCTATTTAAAGACAAAATTAATTAATTAATTTTTTTAATTTTTCTGAACTAAAATTTTATTTGAAACATCAATAAAATAAAATACAGTTTTCAATAAAAATCAAAATGTTTCGCTATTCATTAAAATTTGACACTTTTTTTGAAAATTAATAAAACATTATCCTAATATAATTTATACATGCTGATTTGAAGAAAGAAATTTAATTTTAAAATAAATTTTCTAAATGTTTCAAAGATATGAATATTAATTTCGTCATATATATCATCAAAGTTGTTTCTTTGAAGAAATCATTTTTTCGAAGAATTGAATGAATTTACCAAAATATATGTATGTATTTTGATTTATTTAATATATAGATATATTTCATGATTTGTTTTTTCATATTCGTACCATTCATTTAAATAACTATTTTATAATTTTTATGTTATAATAATAATGTTTTAAAAGTAATTCGTGGTTCATTTAAACTCGGTGATGTGTGTAATTTAGGTTCCTAATGATATTTAATTTTTTATGGGGAAATATTTAACAAAATTATTATTATGTTACATTATTACCCCAATGTGAATTTTTTTACCTCAATATTTCATTGTACATATATGGGGATGATATATGATGATACTTCTCCTTCAACATTTCCTCTAGTTCCCATATCGCTTCATCACATTTTTGGTTACTCCCTAGTAATTTAACAGGTCGAGTGGTCTTGTTGCACAAATGGTTTATACCAATAATCCAAGATATTGACTAGATGATCCTCATAATATGTGTCATTTTATTATTGAATCACCTAAAAATTTATTACCTATGAGGGATCTATTATATACTTCTAAAATATGGATACATAGAATACATATTGTACTTGAGACCTGGTTGGTGGACGTTCTAGTCGATATTCCACATCTATAATGTGATGAAAAATATAAAATGGGGAAATTTTCCTAGGATATATCTTTTTATTAATCCAAAATATCATGAATTACATACATGATTATATATTGAGTTATACCTTATCTCTATTCTCAAACATTATTTCCTATCAATGATTTTCTACGTAGCTCTCATGTCCACTTTGGAAATCCATGATGTGGTTATGAATGGTTTACACCTTTTCTAAAAATTCTTCAACTATTTTATGTCTAGAAACAAATTTTACCTAAATTCATTCATGATTTCATGTGTTATAAATAACATCCCATAAAGGGATTCCTATGTATATATTTGGATATTTAAGTTGTAATTATTTATGTAAGATATTTTGACTAGTGAAAGATGATGATACCATCCTCTTTCTAAGTATTTTAAGTGGGATATAAACATAACATATAGTTCGTAAATGGTATACCCAATGATGATACATCAACCATCCAAAACTCACATTTATTTTACATTGCATATATTTTTTCCATATTAAATATCTTTAGAACAATATTAAAATTCTCCTCACAATCCCAATTTTATGTGGAGTATATCACAAAATCATCTACATAGACTACTACAATATTTTAGGTATTCTATAATGAAAATATTCATTATGTACATGAAAAATTCTGGAGGATTATTATGTCTAAAGGGAGTCACTTTAAAATCATAGTGTATATACCTCATACAAAAGGAAGTCTTTGGAATATCGTTATTATTTTTCATTAATTGGTGATATCCCAACTAAAGGTCAAATATATAGTAATTATTATCCACCAATAGTTGGTTGATAATGTAATCTACTTGTGGTAGACGATATTATCTCATTATTATGATCTTGTAGAGCTCTTGATAATCAATGTATAGGTGCATTTATCCATCATTATTCTCGATGAAGAGGACTATAACACCCCACAGTGAAGCACTCTGAAGTATGAAAACCCTGTATAGATTTTATTGTAACTACATCATAAATTATTCAAACTCAATAGTGACCATCATATAAAGAGTCATATTTATGGGAATAAATTGAGTTTCAAGTTCAATTATGAAAAACACATCTCTTTAAATAGTAGGACTTGGACATTCTTCTAAGGGAACATCGATGTTGTACCTCACTACACTCATGACTTCATGAATAATCTAATTCATTATCTAAATAATTTTATCTAGATATTAATTCCTATGATGAAATAATATCCACACATTCTTTTATGATTTTGAAGTACATTCATCTTATTTAATACACTTGTAATGAATTGGAGGATTCCATTAGATTTCATGAGTGATTCCCCTCCCATGATAGTTGATGTTGTCTATGTATAATTATATCCAAGATAAGGCCAATTTTGAATCAAAATACACCAATGAATTATTATATATTTTTAGGGTAGTTCTATCCAAACCAACATGATTGAGGAGGAGTTATATAGGTTATATGAAACAATAACCATATTTTCTATTCTCATAGAAAACTCATCCTCCATATTTTTAGGTGGTGTTTAGATAGTTGAACTAAACATGAATGATATAAAATAATGTATCGGAATTGAATAAAATAGTTAATTCAATATTTCTTAAATAATAACCATTATTATTGTCACAACATAATTTTCAATCTCCTCCTCAGCAGTAGTGATAGCTTATTCACTTCCTTGCTGACTTGAATTTTTTTTACATTTCATTGTCTCTGAAAACAATTGCAATAAGTAAATTATCACATAATTACCATGTTATTTATAGTTTGAACACATTAATAGATGATGAGTGTCGGTATGAACCTTCCATAATTATTCTAAATTACTGTAAATATTCAAGTCTTGTTGATAATGATTATCCAAATTTCTCCCTCCTCCACAATGGAATCATATCGTGGTTCCCATTAGATAGTTCCAAATATTCTTATTCCAAAAAATATTACATGTGGGATGTCGTGTTTTTTTGAACATAGGATTTACTTGTTTATACTTGCATAGTATACTCCATAGTTTTTCGTTTTTATAATCATTCCAATGAGATCCCCCAGAGTCATAAATCTCTATCATAATATTATATAATGGAAATTTAAATCTCCTAACAGATATTATTGTCTCAAATCACCAAATACTTGGGTAGAATTGAAATTAATACACTTATTAAGAGATCCAACTTGATTTTGGTGTTAATTGAAATATTAATTTCATATCATAAAAGACTTGTAAGCTTCACCTCATATTCTATGATACATTCATCATCAATTTTATTGGTTAACGTACTCCCTATCTGTAACACCCCATTATTTCGTAGTAGGTTATTTTCTTCAAAATAATTCAATAGATTGCGCTACACGGAACACCGAGTTCTAGCATACCACAACTTACCAAACATGTCTTTAAAAAGTGGTTATGAATATTATTAAATGAACTTTAAATTTTATATACTCCATATAATTTTAGAATCCATATTATGTTTTTCTTAAACATAATATAAGAAAAAAATATCAGATAAAAGAATAATTTTTCAAAAAATGCAAATTTACCACCTTTTAATCGAAAAAGGTTTTTAAAACAAATATTTGACACTTTTGTATAATCAAATTAATGAAATTAGACTGATTTTTTTGAGAGGGACACTCCTACCGTAGCGCGAAAACGATGATCCCTCTGTGACGATGGTGGCATTCATGCCGGTTAATCCCCTCCCAGAGGGCGAGGGACCTTCAACAACAACCATGAGAGACAAATCATCTTTCAAGACATTTTCTAACCCTGATTTCCCACCTCCATTCCCAAAGGCATCCTTATACCCTAAAGTACAGGATCTTTTTGATGGTTTCCCAAATCTTTAGTTGTCGACATCGAAGTTTACAGAAACATCAACTCTTCTCATCCTTACCTTGGTGACTCGGTTCATTCAGAGGCGGCCTCCAATTGATTCTTTTGACCGTTTCATCTTCGTCTCATGGAATTTTTAGGAGAGGGTGATGGTGGGCCTACTGGATAATCATCACATCGTGGTTCGATTTTTTTTCAGAGGAGGATCTCATTCGTTCCTGGTCTAGTGCCCCCCACTTTATTATGGTATTCCATTTCATATTATTCCATTGGTCGTTCAATTTCCATATGAAGCGCAACTCTTCTTCTACTGCGCTCTGGGTAAGCATTCCAAATTTACCTTTGTAGTTCCAAAATCCTTATGTCATTAGGATTCTTGGTAATATTGTGGGTAGATTCCTATGCACTAATAGTCTAACTGAAACAGTTTGTCACCCCATCAACCAACGGGTCTGTGTGGAAGTGGATGGTTCAAGGAATCCATTCAAATTTGTTTGGGTTACCATTGGGGAGGATTACAGGTGCAAGAAGTGGGTTCTCTATGAGTCTTGTATGGACTATTGTTCTACCTGCCATCATCTGGGTCATTCTACAGGTAATTTTCGTCGGGGTGATCTTGATCCTCGTAGTAAGAGAGGAAAAATCAGTGGTATGGTTCCAGAGAACCGGGATTGGTTTGACTTTCCGGAACAGGTGGTTAGAGGCTCAAAAGGTAGTGGGCATGGGGACACCGATTACAACTTGAACGGGGTGGATGTGTCTCAGGCATTGATACCTGTGGTTTTGGAGGGACCTGGCTACCACCTGATGATTTACAGGGGTATTTGGAGGCTAATCAATGTGAAACTTTGGTGGAGAAGACACTGTAAATTGAGGTTAACCAGAAAGTTTCAGATGTTTTTAACAGGATGAAGCAGGATATTGCAGATCCTTCTTGTGGTAAGGAACCAATTTCTTTTGAGGGTGTAGGAGTAGTGGAGGATTTGGTTTTTTATAAGTAATTTCATGTGGATAAACCATCGGTTGGGGGTTTAACTGAAATATAACAGAAGGATAGTGGAGAGGGGGGGTGAGGCAGTTGATGATTATGTGGGGGTTATGAGGCCAGGTAAGGATACTACAGGTAAAGGGAAGTAGAAACTAGATTTGCATGTCAGTTATGGCTGTGCAGGGGATGCTGCTTTAGGGTCCCTCAAAACATTTATGATGTCAAACATCTTTCAAGTGCTTACAGAGGCTGGCTCATGTTTTGATTTCAGTAGTCTGATTGATGCAGATTGGGGGAACACATGGTTGAAACAATGGGAACTGATCCTACTCTCTTGGTTGGTGAAGATGCAAGCCTGAGGAGTAGGAGATGAAATAGGAGGAGGAAAAGTAGGAAATATTACTCCTAGTTACCTCCTCCTTTGGTGACTCGGTCTGAAAAAAATCTAAATTACATGAGATTAGAATTTGAGGTTAGAGATAATCAACTCTGGAATTACTGTTCTGTTCTAAAGAAGAGGTGGTCGAACAAGTTTTGTTGCTGAATGTGTAAGAAGAGGATGCTGCTAAGATGATGGGGAGACATTTAAATGTGTTACTCAATGAGGAAGAATACTCATGGGTTGATAAACAGGATTTAATTCTTGTTGGAGGTTTCAAAAAAGGGAAGATCAGTCTTGAGGAGTACTTACAGTCCTAGGACCAGCTGGCTAATGATCTTGAAAACCTATTTTTATCTGTTACAAGCACCCAAGTATCCTACATATATTGGAAGTTGTCTAGGGATCTGGTTGTGGGTAATCTCTAATTTTATTTCAATTATTCTGATGAAATGTGTGGAACTTGTTATGTTATTGTGAAGTATGTTGGTTTGGCATGTGTGAATTTTTGGAGAAGATAATGTTTTTTCATGTTGCTTGGTGGTGTTCTGCCAGCATTTTAGAGGAGCCACTCCAGATTTGGACCAGAGCTTAACCTTCACATGTGCATGCCATTTGGAATTGATTGATTGGGAGGGTATGACCACACCATCAGTTCTGGGCTCGTGTATTCGTTCATGGGACAACTTGCTGAATGGTCAGGTCCAGGTGAGGGTTTATATCTTTTTTGTTGGCTAGGGAGGGGTGGTTCCTTTAGTTTTTTCCTGGTTTTATGGTTTCTCGAGCATGTTATTAGGATTTGGGTTTTCTCACTTTTCCTTCAAAACTGTTTTGGTTCTTTAAAAAAAATTATTTTTCAGTCAATTTAATGAAATTATATTATTCTTTAAAATTGGGACATAAAAATTTATTTTGGATAAATGTTTGGTACTTTTTTGATAACTTTCATATTTTGACTTTAATTTAATACAACTCTTGTTATTGAAATAATTTATAGTTTTAAATTTTTTATTTTAATGGTTTAGAAGTATAATTAGATTATATTTTTATTATTTAATACAATAAAGTCATTATAATTAATTTCACATTTAAATTTGACAAAAATGATTGTCAATCTTTCGATAGTTTTTACTT
This sequence comes from Viscum album, assembly GCA_963277665.1. Lineage (NCBI taxonomy): Eukaryota > Viridiplantae > Streptophyta > Magnoliopsida > Santalales > Viscaceae > Viscum > Viscum album. The sequence goes on along the minus strand of OY728139.1, from coordinate 883,390,138 downwards.
TTTAAAAACCCACTTTTTTGGTTTTTACAATGAGAATTAATTATAAATTAATTAATTCATCTTATATTTTTTTAATTTGGTAAAATATAATATAATTTTAAATTTTAAATATCAAAATTAAATTAGGGTAAATTTTTGGTATTTTTTTGAAAACATTAAGTTTTTTATGAATAGTAAAAAAACAATGCGTTATTGGTTAAAAATGACATTTTATTTAAACAATTATTTGTTATATTAATTTAATTTAGGTTAAAATAGATACATAATACCTATATTTCTTCAACATAATTCATTGGATTCAATTTATTATAAGTTTAGATATAAAAATTTTATTGAACTATTTACTATCTTTTACCTACCACCTAGAAGCATTTGCAAATTTGTATCAAACATAATTTTATCGCTACTATGAGTAGGATTTCAAAATTCTGAGACTCATAGTTAATATTAGAAAGTAAAATGTGATTGAATAATATGAAAATAAATTTTTTGAATAGTAATTTTTGACTTTTAGTTTACACCGTTAGAAGTAAATAGGGTAATTTAGAGTAAAAATGATATCATAATTACCCTAAAACATGTCCTAATTCTATTGGATAGGTACCATCAGACCAAAAACTCATTAGGAATAAATTATTATCCCCTTTGGTCCACTTGGATTAGATTAGTACATTTATTATTATTTTATTTAAAGAAGAGCTAAAAGAGTTACAATCAATGTTTATTAACTAATACATTTTTATATCGGGATATACATAAGATAAATTTGACTATAAATATTAATTAGAAAGCTTAAAATATTTCCAAAATAATGGGAAATTGTTTTATAATTTTTAGACCTTAAATAATAAAATTTATTTATGACACAATGATGATGCAGTAATTACCTTATTAATGATTGATTAAAATAATTGATATTATAAATATCAAAATAAATATAATTTGATAATTTAATGAATTACACTAATTTTATAGGTTAATATTATATTTTAGGGTGGAGTAATTGAATTTTTTTCAAAGTAATAATTCCATTATGAATTGAACAAAAATAAAATACCAAATAGTGTCAAAATTGACATAAAAGTGTTTTTAAAACAAATATTATATTGTGTATTGATATTCTATTTCTAAAAATTTATGGTTTGGACCAATTAATTAGATAAGGTTATATATGTTAATAATGAACCACAAGGGATTCTCTTGGCTTCTTATAATATGTTTATTAACCATATAATATAAAAATATAAATAGACACGGTAAATGTCAAACTATTTAACTAAGAGTTAAATCTATAAAATATGGTTAATATGATGACCTAAACCTATCTAAATCATATTGGTTGAAATTTTTATGACCCATCCCTACCATAGCCTTTAAAAAATTTATTTCAGAGCCCTTAGAAACCGAAAATGATTTTATTGGAAAATAATATTTCACGCTTTTCCTAAAGTGACCCTCACCTCTCCTATAAAAGGGAACTTCCCCTTCTATTAATTTCACACCTCCAAAGAATTTTTGCTCAGCCAAACCCTACTAAATATACTCCAAAAACTCCTCCCTTCATCCTAGAGGCCTTTTTTTGGTCATAAATCCAACATAAGTAGACCGTTTGATCAAATCAAAAGAATGAACCTGAAGAAGATGAAAAAATTTCATCACCTCTTTCAAGTTCTTTTATTCTTCCACTTCATCATTATTTTTTTCCATTGTAAAATAATAACTCAATTATATTCTATCTACCATGATGTTATTATAAAAATTGTACAACCATTTTCATTATTCTCTAAATCCTATAAATGAAAAAGTCACCTTACGTGCGTACATACAGAATATTGTCTCCACGTCATGGTGTAGTTTGTTATTCAAACACTTCATTACTTGGATGGTACACATGAGACTTAGCCCGGTTGGTAAGGATTTTGAAAGTACATCCAAACGACCAGGGATCAAATCCAGGTGGAGGTAGAATTTCTGGGGGTACTGTAGCAGTACTGTAGCAGGTAATGTAGCGGGAACTGTAGCAGGTACTGTAGTGGGAACTGTGCAGTACTGTAGTAGGAACTGTTCAGTACTGTAGCCGGAACTGTGCAGTACAGTAGCAGGTACTGTAGCGGGAGCAGTAGCAGGCACTGTTCGGCACTGTAGAAGCTGGGAATATGCCCCTGTTTGGGCCTTCGGGCCACCGATTAGGTCCCCTAGTCCTGTAAGGCCTTCGGGCCACCCAGGCCTTCAGGTCAGTAAGGCCTTTGAGCCACCTCAAGGCCTTCAGGCCACCTTAAGTACAGATGCAAACCAGACAACCTACAAGGAACAAACTCTACAAATAGGATGAGTAAAGAGCATTCACCACAGTAGAATCTAAACGGATTGAAAGAATGAGAGAGTATGTCACCTGCCATCGGGAAAAGCCTGTGCATGCACGGGAATGCCTAGCCGAACAGCCATTTGAAGGTGGAGAGCTGATTTCATGATGAAGTTTTTGGGGAGGAGCAGTTCCAAGTATGTAGTCTGGGTTTTATGTAATGTTTGAACCGTATGGGAAATGAATTTCTCTAAGGCCTATGGGCCATGTAATAATTACGCCTACAGGCCTTGTAAGGGTTCCACCTCACCCCTTTAAAGGTGGATTATCAAAATCAATAAAAAAAAATGAAGTCCTTCGGGCCATTGGAGGATTTGGATGAGTATAATAATGAGTATAACTGATGTAAATGATAAAAAAACATTCTATTGATTCTGTATATAAGATATACCATCCAATTACATACTATTTTACTACCAATATAATGATATTTTCGCTCGTGCGTACATACAGATTATCATCTCCACAAACACGATGAAATTCATTCCCAATCATAATCAATCAAGAATAATTTTTATTTTATGATTAAAAATAATTTTTAAGACCTTAATATAATTCTAGATATTATGAAAATACATCATACCCATAACAAACATTTCTTACATAATCGAGTATATAAATAAAAAAAGACCAGTTCACACTTGAAACGATGATACTACTAATATATTATTAACGAAGAAATATTAGAGGATCATATATGATATCATGTTTATTTATATAGTTACTGTTTAATTTTATAAAAATTATTTAACTAATATATAGTAGTTTAACGTACCCTTGACCAAGGAAAAGGACAAGATAAGGGGTTTTCATCTAAATTTTATTCATGTGAGATTCATGCTATATTTGCCACTGCTACCTTTTGTGTGGTGTATGTACTGCCAATGATTCTATTGTTTGTGTAATATAAATTAATTTATAAGTATTTACATCATCATTGGAGGATCCTTATTTCATGGGGTGTATGTTTCGTATGTTACCAAATCGGTAATGGAATTTCAAATTTCAGTTTCCACTCATCCAGTTTTACTTAGACTTCATTGATTAATTTACCCCAATATTATGATTGAAATCACTATTTATTTACTTATATAGTAATTTCCACTCCCCTTTGTGTGGATATAATTTTTATACACATAATCACTCCCTTGATAAATTCCCATGTAATCAATATAAACATGATAAGAGTAATTTCAACTCAATTTCTACTCATTGAGTTAAACATCCAAGTCAATGGTGATGTTTTTACAAGAATATGTGTGAATGTCCTCTGATTGATTTACACTAAGTATCCAATCATATTGACTGTATTAATATTTTTTACACAAAATTATTTCATTTAATTATCCTTAACCTAAGGACACCATCTTTATAAAGGAATTCATCTAATTTTATATTCCACTGAGACCTATTTGTTGTTATGCACCAATTAAATTTTATTTGATGTATATATTGTACTTTAAAATAATATAAAATGAATCCCTTTATTCATATGATATTATAATATTTTAATTACCTCAATTATTTTTATTCAAGCGTATCTCATTCGGTTAGGAACTCTAACTAAAATATATTTTTAAATGTTTTTAAAATTTATTCATCTAAATCATTATTATTAATGTCCATGGTTTAAAAATGATTTTAAGGTTTTATTTATTTAAAATTCATGTTTTAAATTTAAAATTCCTTTAAAAAGTTTGAAATTGGTTTGAGACACTTTGATTCAAAAATTTATTTTAAATGGCTTCTTGATAAATAGTGAGACTTTTAAATGTTTTAAAGAAAAAGGAGGATATTTCTCTCAAATAGTTATGATGATTATTATCATCTATGTCATTATCCTTTATTATTCTCGATTGAGGTTGATTTCTTAAAATGAAATCATCCTTATTGTATTTAATGAGTTATGTTTGAATGTGGATGTGTTATTTTAAACCATTCAAGGTTATTGGATAATGAATTTACATTTCGTTTTCTCGTTTTAATATGAATGTTTATGTTATTTTTGAACCTTTTCATATGAATAATGAATTGGACTTATTAAGTGATAGGTGGAGCCCATAATATCCCTTCGATGCATCAGTAGGTCTCATGAGACAAACTATTTTTTGGAACAAGGCCTTGAAAATGTCTTATTTATAGTTTAGCATAAGGCCTTGACTATGTGGTTATGATGTGTCACATTATGCATTCCATCACTATAAAATTAACTATTGATATTGCATGTGATTATTGAAATAGTAGAATATCCATGTCATTAATTAAATAGAATTATTTGATTTTATATTTTCCATATTATGCTGAATTTCATGTTTAAAATTATTTTATTTTAGTTTTATAGATTGCCTTACATTTTTTAACTTATTTATGAATGATTCAGCTATATTTATATCCTTACTGATCATATGATCTCACCCCTTATTATGTTTTATTTTTCCCAGGATGTGATGAAATATTTTATGGTTGACGTGCAGGGATAGGCTACAGATATAAGTGTGTTTAAAAAGGGGAGAAAATGATGTTGATTTATTTCATGATGATATGAAAAACTAAAGAGTGTATCTAGTACTTCCAAGGCTACTAAACGGATGAGCCTTTCAGGACATGATTCCTTATATCATGAGAATGTTATGTTATAATACATCGACTCTGGATAACTGGGGTCAAGGAGTTACAGTGGGTATCATAGGAAGTTTAGTACAAAACCTAGAAGCTAGATTTAGAATAACTTTGATTAGATACCATTACCCAAAGATAGTCTTTGGGGATTTTAATAGAATAACTTCCTATAATTTTGGTACTATATAGATTTTGTGATTTTTCCAAGAAACACATCCATGTCTGGATACAAGTAGGAAGAGGTGGTTCTGACACAGATATACCAAGGGATAAACCTATAGACACCACTTTGATCTAGAGTCGAACAAGAATTGGTTCACATCAATAGGCCTTGCTACACTCTTGGTTACAATACTCCACGGGATATGCATGGGATAATTCACATTTTCTTTACATATTTATTTTATAGATTTTAATATAAGATGAGAATAAATAATCTTGGTTAATGCTAATGTATTTTAGATTTAAAATAAGGTGTTATGATATTCTATATATTATTTTATGAATCACACTATGCTTTCTTGTGTAATTCAATGGCTAGATTCCAATGAAGCTACAGTAACATTGAAAATGATGTACAAGGTGGTCACAGTAGGGGAAATGAGAAACGAAATGGAATTTTGATAGAAGTAATGGATATCATGTTCATTCCAAATTATTTTTCCAAAAATATGATCAACAACATATATATTAAACAACATTAGGACTAAACAAAGGAGATAAAGGTGGGGAATGATAAGAGCACCAGTAGTGGAGACCGTGGAGAAAAGAAATCTCAATTTTCGTCATGTAGAAAATGTGGAAGGATACACCTAGTTAAGTGTCTTCATGGATCAGAGAAATGATATATGTGTGGGAAATAAGGACAAAATGTAAATAATTTCAGAGAAAAAATGAAGAGTAATATGTATGAAAATAAAAATGATCCCAAAATTCAATTTACTATCATTTTCTGTAAATTTTTGGGACCTAAGAATTACCCGAGTGAATTCCCTATTATATAGGATAACCATTTGGTAAAGAAAAAACCATTATGGAAATAAATGGTTGGTGAAATGTTTAATAGAATTATTTCTCTTTATTGATGGGATTACTTTGGAAGACTTTTCTCTTGTATGTATAACTCTGTAGTTTGATATGTGAAAATGCTATTTTAGGAAGAATTTTCTTCTATGTTGTTGATATAGTTATATATAACCATTTGGGTTTATATGATCCTTGAATTTGATGCAATTACAAGTTATTAAATTATGGGATGAAAATGTGAGGAATGAGATAACATTTGGGGTGGAATTATGTTATAGATATTTTGTGGAATTTAACTCATTTTAGGAATGTTATAAAATATAGTTTTTGAAAAAGGAAAACATGAACACCATGTAAGAACCCACTTCATTGGACAAAGATGTGGGAATCGAACCCATAACCATAATGTGATTTAGATTTATCACCTACCACTCGACTACATGAAGTCCCCGGTTAGTGTGACTAATTCTTTTTAGTTAAATTATTTTATTGATCAATGAAAAGTTGATTTTAGATATTATGTATTATCAAATGGATATCTTGAGTATAGGAAAATGATTTGATGATTATGTGATTAATGTTTTTTTGGAAGATGTTTTCTCTATTGGGAATACTATATGCATAGGGAAAATTGAGTACATTTGGATTTCATTTGATGAGCAATGGTGGAATTTTATCTGTGTTTTTATTATGGATTTACAGTGTGGTTTATTTATGTAAATGATTAACCTATTAAAGAGAATATATGATTAGGTTAAATAATTTTATGTATGTGACTTTAATAGTAGTCGATGATATTTAGAGATACAATTTAACGGGGAAGACTGTGTAATCCAATTCTTCTATGTTTTGGGATTCAATATTAGTATGGATTGTATTGAAGGATTTAAAGGACAATTGTTTATTGAATTGTTTTTATTGAACTTTGGGTATAATTGGATTAATATTAAAAATTAAGATTAGTATTTCTTTTTCTAAAGGATTACCCTTTTTGGCAATCATCTGATCTTATACTAATAATTTTGGTTTTGGTTAATCTCTAAGGACAAGGTAAATATATATTTTATATTATTTTTGTATTATGCGATTCTATAGAAGTTGATTCTAGTGCTTCAGGTGTGACCATGTCATATTGAATACACATCGTTTGAAAAAATAGATGAGTTAGTGGTATAAATTCATTAACGGATGAAACATTACTTAAAAAAATATGTATATCTCTTTATGATCTTCGTCAATATCATAAATAAATTCCTCAACTTTATGAAATGGAACATAATACCAAAAACGTTATCCATTTACTTTTCCTACTAGGAAACTAATGACCACTTATCCCATAAACATTTTGTGGTTTTATTGTGGTTAACATTATCCTGATCATGTTTTACATAACTCTAGAACAAAACATGACACTTAGCTTATCTTCCATATCCATGTTTTCCTACAAGGAATCCTATTATGGGTTATTTCAAGTGACCTATGTACTTTTTTTTCTATCTTTAAAATAGATAGTTTTATTGACTCCTTTTCCGATGTTGGACTTTCAATGAAGTTCCCAAGACCAATTTTAATATTACTAGGCCACAATTTTAAAAACGAGGGAAAAATGTAACACCCCAAGATTTCATAGTATGTTATTTTCTTTAAGGTATTTCAATAGCTTGTGCTACAATAAACATCGAGTTTGAGCGCACCACAAATTACCAAACTAGTCGTTCAAAAGTGGTTATTAATAGTATGAATTGAATTTTAAATTTTATATAGTCCATAAAATTTTAGAATCCATGTTTTTTTCATAGACATAATATTAGAACAAATTCATTTTCTCAGATTAAAGAAGTATTTTTCAAAAAAAGAAATTTTACCACATTTTAATGGAAAAAACAATTTGAAACCTATATTTTATACTTTTATATATTCCATTTAATGAAATTAGATTCTTCTTTAGAATTGGGACATAACAATTTATTTTTGATAAATTTTTGGTACTTTTCTGATAACATTCATATTTTGATTTTAATTGAAAGAAACGTTTTTAATTGAAATAATTTATAGTGTTAAATTATTTATTTTAATGGTTTTAAAGTATAATTAAATTATATTTTTATCATTTAATACAGTGTAGGTCATTATAAGTAATTTCACATTTAAATTTGACATAAATGTAGGTCATTCATTTAATAGTTTTTACTATTTAAAAACCTGCTTTTTGCTTTTACCAACAAGACTTAATTTTAAATTAATTCATGAAATTTATATGTTTTGAATTTGGTAAAATATAATTCATTTTTGAATTTAGAATATTAATATTAGATTAGGGTAAATTTTTGGTATTTTTCTGAAAACATAAATTTTTTATGAATATTGAAAAACATTGCGTTATTGGATAAAACCAACATTTTATTTAAATAATTTGTTATTTAATTTTAATTTATTTTAAGTGAAACTAGATACATAATACATATATATTTTCAATGTAATTAATTCAAGTCATTTTATAATAAGTTTAAAAATATAAACTTTTATCGAACTTTTTACCGTCATTTACCCACCACCTAGGAGCATTTGCAAATTTGTATAAAACATAATTTTACAGCTACAATGAGTTGAATTTCAAAAATCTGAGACACATGGTTAATATCTTAAAGTAATATGTTGTTCAATAAGATGAAAATAATTTTTGGTGAATAGTAACTTTGGCCTTTTATTTAACACGGTTAAATGTAAATAGGGTAATTATGGGTAAAAATGATATCATAATTACCATAACACATATCCTAATTCTATTGGATAATTATCATTCAATTAAAAAAATATTGGGAATTTAATATGTTCCCCTTTGGTCCACTTGTATTAGATTAGGACATTTATTATTATTTTATTTCAAGAAGAGTGAAAATAGTTAAAATCAAAGTTTATTAAATAAAAAAAATTAATATAGGGTTATATATAAGATAAATTCTACTATGAATATTCATTAAGAAGATAAAAATATTTCCTACATAATGGCACTTTATTTATAATTTTTAGATATTAAATAATTAAATTTATTTATGACACAATGATGATGTAGTAATTACCTTATTAATGTTTGAAAAAACTAATTGATATTATAAATATCCAAATAATTCTAATTTGAGACTTTTAATGAATTAAACTAATTTTATAGGTTAATATGACATGTTAGGGTTTATTAAATGAAATGTTTTGAAGTAATAATGCTGTTATAAATTTCACAAAAACAAAATACCAAATAGATCAAAATTACAATAAATATTTTTTAAAACAAATATTATATTATTAAATGATATTCTATTCCTAAAAATCTATGGTTCATCCAATGGAATTATATATTCTATATATGTTAATAAAAACCCAATTCGGGTTTGCTTGTCTTGTTTTGGTATGTTTAAGAACCATATAATATAAAATTACCAAGAGACATGGTAAATGTCAAACTATTTTAGTAAGAGTTAAATCTAAAGGATAAGTTTAATATAATGACCTAAACCTATATAAAACCTAATGGTTGAGAGTTCATTGACCCATTGACACCTTATACTTTAAATAATTTTTCTTTAGAAATTAGAAACCGAAAATGAATTTATTATAAAATAATATTTCATGTGTTTCCTAAAGCGACCCTCACCTCTCTTATAAAAGGGAACATCCCCTTATCTTATTTTCAATACTCTAAAGCATTTTGGATCGGCCATACTCAGCCTAAATTTCCTTCCAATATTCCTCCCTTTATCCTAGAGGCCTTACATTGGTCAAAAGGAATACCTATAGAGCCTTTTTGATAGAATCAAAAGGAAGAACCTGAAGAAGTGGTAAATATTTTATCATAGCTTTAAAGTTCTTTGCTTCTTCCACTTCCTCTTTAATTGTTGTTTACATTATAAAATAATAACTCATGTGTATTATATATAATGTTATGTTATTATAAAAATGTTATAACCATAATTTATCCATCCTATAAATGAAAATTTCACTATACGTGCGTACGTACGGATTACAGTCTCCACGTCGTGGTGTAGTTTGCTATTCAAACACATCATTATTTGGATGGGTATAATAATGAGTTTAACTGATGTAAATGATAAATATAACAGGTTAATTATTTTTTATATATGATATACCATCCAATTACATAATATTTCACCACTAATAAAATGATATTTTCGCTCGTGCGTACGTACGAATTACCCTCTCCACGAACGCGATGAGATTCATTCCCCATTGTAATCATTCAAGAAAAATTTTCATTTTATCATAAAAAATAATTTTTATGAACTTAATATAATTCTTTATATGAATAAAATACATCCTATCCATAAAAAAAATGGCTTACGTAACCGAGTATATAAAGGAAAACAGATCATTTAACACCCGAAACGTTTATACTACTATAATATTATTAACAAATAAATAAAAAGTGATTATATATGATATCAAATTTATATATATAGTTATTTTATAATTTAATAACAAATATTTTACTATTATAAATTAGGTTAACATACCCTAAACTAAGTAAATGTACAAGGTAAGGTGTTTTCATCTCACTTTTATTCCCATGAGATTCATTCTATATTTTGTCACTGCTACCTTTTGTGTGGTTTTTGTACTGCCAATGATTTTATTGATTGTGTAATATAATTTAATTTAAGGTTATTGACATCATCAATGTAGTATCCTTCATTCATGGGTTGTATGTTTCGTAAGTTATCAAAATGGTAAGGGAATTTCAAATTTCAATTTCCACCCTTTCAGTTTTAAGCAAACTTCCTTGATTACTTTACCCGAACATTATGAGTGAAATCACTATTTATTTACATATATATTAATTTACCCTCCCCTTTGTGTGGATATAATTTTGAAACACCTAATCACTCCATTGATAATTTGTCAATGCATCGATATAAACTTGATAAGAGTAATTTCAACTCGATTTCTATTCATTGATTTAAACATCCAATCCATTGGTGTTGTTTTTACTATAATATGTGTGAATGTACTCTGATTGATTTACACTGACTTTCCAATAATATTGAATTTATATATATTGGTAACACTTAATTATGTCATTTATTTATCCTTATCCTAAGGATACTATCTTTATATAAGAATTCATCACATCTTACATTCCATTGAGATTTCTTTGTTGTCATGAACCAATTCACTTTTAGTTTGTGTATATACTATACTTTGACATAGTATATCATGAATCCCATTATTCACATGATATTATAAAGTTTTGATATCCGTAATTATTTATATTCAAGTATCTCTCACTTGGTTAGGATCTTTTACTAAAATATGATTTTAAATGTTTTAAAAATTTATTATTCTAAATATTTCTTATTAATGTCCATATTTTAAAAATAGTTTTAAAATTTTATTTATATGAACATTATTGTTTTAAAATTAAAATACATTTTAATAGTTCCAATGTGTCATGGGACACTTTGTTTAAAAAATCTATTTTAAATGTATTTTTGATAAATATAGAGACTTTTAGATGTTTTAATGAAAAAGAGAGATATTTCTCTCCAGTAGTTTTGATGTTTTTTTCATCTATGTCAATATCCTTCGTTATTCACAATTGAGGTTGATTTTTTAAAATACAATCTTCAATATTGTATTTAATGAGTTATTTTTGACTGTTGATGTGTTATTTTTATACCATTCATTGTTTATGGATAAAGTATTGACATTTCATATGCTAGTTTTAATACGAATGTTGATGTTAAGTTTAAACATTTTCATATGAGGAATGCATTGGAATTAGTAAGTGATGGGTGGAGACTGCTATAGCTCCTCGATGCATCGGTAGGTCTCATAAGAGAAAATTGTGTCTTTCAACAAGGCCTTGACAAAATCTTATTTGAAGTCTTTTCACATGGCCTTGATTATGTGGGTATGACGTCTGGAATTAGGAATTCCATCATTAAAAAAGTAGCTATTGATATTGCATGTGATTATTTGAATAGTAGAATATCCATGTGAATAAGTAAATGGAATTATTTGATTTTATCATTTCTATATTATGTTTAAGTTAATGTTTAAAATTCTTTTGTTTTATTATTATACATTTCCTTAAATGTTTATGTTAATTTATGAAAGTTTCTACTATATTTTTATCCTTACTAAGCATCTGAGCTCACCTCTTTCAATGTTTTATATTTCACAGAATGTGAAGAAATATTTTATAGTTGACCTAATGGGATATTATAGGGATATAAGTGTGTCAAAAAAGTGTACAAAATGTTGTTGAAGTTTTTATTTCATGATATAATCTAAAACATATGAGTTTATCTAGTACTTACAAGGCTACTAAACTGATCGGTATTTTGGGACATGATTCCTTGTATCATGCCAATGTTATGTAATAATTCATTGACTCTAGATAACTGGGGTTTGGACTTTACACCATCCATCTTATGATTACGAGTTTGTAGAAAATATTAATTTAAACCTGTTTCATTGAATCCATACCAATCCATGAAATAGAATTCTTATTCAGGCATAGGGTTTTTTCTAGTGTCCACCACTGATAATCATATCTATTAAAATTTCATACCTCCATCATGGAATTATCAACTTCATAACATTGGTGGTAATAAATATCTTTTCAAGGGATTTGATCCATTATTATTTGTTGATGGAATCGGAATATCCAGTAGAGATAAGATTTATTTTCACATAATGGAATCGATATGAACATGTCCTTTCATATTTGAAAGTGGAAATTCTATAGGATTCATGATATTATTCATAATTGTAGAAATTTGAGCGAGTACTATATTGAATTTATTATCTCTCATTTCCAACATGGTCAGAGTCTCATTATGGAAATCATAACATCGCCTCTCAAACTGGTTTTTGGAATGGTTTATACTTTTTCAATACATTTATTAAAAATTAAAATAAAATTATGAATCTTTATAAAGAAGATAAAAATAATATAGATAGTAAACCATGAATATTAGAGGATAGAATTATAAATGAAATTTTTATCCTAACTTGTGATTATCTGAAAATCTCACCATCTTATCAATGATGATAAATTTATCCTCAGAGTTCTTATAAGATTTTTATACACCTAATCAAAACAAATATCAAAACTATAATCTGATAGCAACTATAGATAACTAATACACATACACATATATTTACATGATTTTTAAAAAAATTATCCATTATATAAAAATGAATATTCAAAATGTATACTTTATTTCAAAGACTATGTATATAATTAAAAAACATAATACCAGAATGAAAGAACATTTTTAATCTACATAATGAGCTCATAATTCCCATTTTTATCTTACTACTATATTAGATAACATAGGGAATACATAGAAAAATTGTATGACCTAAAAAACCCAGTAAATAAATATATATTAGAATTATTCATATCTTATAAGTAATAAGGGAAAACATTATAAGAAAGAAGCATGGTTCATAAATAAAAATATGGATTCCAAAACTAAATAATGTGGAATAATATAATCCTATAAAATATAAAATTGTTACCGATATATTATATAACATAATATTTAGTCAATTAAAACTACCAAGACTATATCAAATTGTGAAAAGTGTCTCCTAATTGACCAGGTTTACACTATAATCCCTAAAATAGCATGTCTTGAAAAATTAATATTATCCAAATCATTGAAACTGTATCATGGATCACCGATTATAACATTTCAATGAATATGTCCCCCCCCCATAATGAATAAAACATAATAAATAAAAATAAGTGATATCGATAGAATAAAATGGGCATGTAATCTTGTATTAAGGATAACCAATTGGCCTATAAAACTGGTATCTATGAAAAAGGTACATAAACAATTAATATCCATTAATAAAGAAAAAAAACATATTATATCAAGAATAAACATTTCTTTCTTAATTTAATACATTATAAATAATGATTAAGTAACATTTGAAATACTCCACTTCTACGAGGATAGATGGAAAATAATAAAGATACCATAAAGTGCGTAAAGGAATAAATGTTTGTATAAAACCAATAATAAAATAAGAATATTTTTATTGATAAATTTAGTAATTACTAATAAATATTGGAATCTTGAAATTTTTTATGATTTGAACATTAAAATGGTTACTAAAAAGAGAAGTTTTTTTTTAATCGTGTTTGATAACTAATAGATATTGAGAAGGGGACCTATTAGAACTAGTATTTCTTGATAAAATATTTAATAATTAAGATAGATAAATTTTTATGGAACATAGAATAATAGTTTTGAAGAATTATATTGGTATATTTTAAAGATAAATTGAGGCAATTAGAGAGAAATTGTATCCTAATGGTAATATGAAGGATGAAAAATATCACATACCTTAAGTCAAAATGCATTCTACCCTTGTACTAAATATCCTGTATAGTCAAATTAGATTCCATTAATTTATAATTAAAAACCTATTCCACAAGTATTTTATATATTATAACTTTATTATGATCATTTATGGTCATTTTGAATAGTTATAATGTCGAATTTCATTGTCCAAGTAGTGTTCATTTTATTGTTCCACGGTCAGTTCACTAGGGTTTAATTATCGAAATTATTGTAAACTGGGAATAATATTACATATGTTAAATGAATTTGTATCCATACACTTATAAAAGTTTAAATGGTTTTATATTTCATTTTTTTTGACATGAGGATGATTAATTTGACAAAACTATGATCAGAAATGTTTATCTTATTTCGACATCTTTCTGACCGTCACACCATAGATTAATTATTTTAAAAAAATTACAATAAATTATATAAAGATCATGATATTAGTTGTATTATACTTATTCTAATAATATTAAACCCTAATTTGTTTTATTTCTATAGTTAAAAGTGTTAATAAAAATAAAAAAACTCCTTATCCACAATGAATATTATCCTCCAAAATTTTGAAAATGGACCCCTTTGTTTGGATAAGATGTGATGAGGAAAAGGATTTAATATAAGTTATTCATGTAGAAATATAAATTTATAGTATATAAATGATATTGAATTTAGTATTATTTTATGGATTAAATAGGTGTGGATAATGTAGATTATAAAATGATATTAAAATAAGTAGGTTTATAATGTTACCTCTTAAATATCAGATCTTTAAATGACATATTGAGTAAAAATGAATTCGTATTCATTTTATTCCAGAAGGAATTATACATTGGGAGAGTCTATTGGATGCTGGGAGAGTGGGTGTAAGTTTTTTCTGTAATATGTGTAGGAGAGGGGTTACTTTGGTATTTTGGAAATTTTATTAATATATGAAGATTAATTTATATCCAAATGATTCAAATAGACCATTAATGAAAAGGTAATTTTATTTTAGTCCATATTTTTTTACCATTATGATTATATAATATTTAATATTTTTTAAAGAAATGTAAAAGATATTATATTTATAAAATATAATTATTTTCAATTTTGATAGTACACATTAAAATAAAATTAAAAATAAAAATTAATTAATTAAAATTAAAAAAAAAATTATTATTTCTTAAACACATATTGAAAATCTTATACTTATTAAAATGTGTAGTTTTTTTTCATTGACATTTCATTATGTAAAATAATATTAGGGTCATAATGTCAACCAAGTGGTTCCAAAAGGTCATGTATTCATCCCATAGATTATTATGGTGGAAAATTATTAATTCTATAGAATTTTGGAATATGTTAATGTCATTTTGTAATCTTTATTAATTTACAATTACTTATAATTACCTGATTTAACTTTAACTGTGGTAATAGAAATTATTAATGTTACTATTTATATTGAAATAACCAATAAAATGGGTATAGTTTCTAACATCATTCCACATGTTTCTAAATATTGGTTACATTTCTCTAAATTAAAACATGAATATGGAAGAATGTTAATCAATATTAAACTAAAAAAACACAATAAAAAATATATTTTTTGAAAATTTCCATTATTATGTATAAAAAGTTTTTACATAGAATTAATGTGGAAAATATTTATCAAATACTATAATATGATAATTTAAAATAAAAATTATATAGTTAATGTTAAAAACATATCAAAAATACAATTTTATTTTTAATATAATTTAAAAGAAAATATAGTTTCCAATATAAGTCTTTATTTTTCACAATTAAATAAAATATTAATATTTTTAAATAATTCAAAAAATATTATCCAAAAATAATATTGACATTAAAAATTAAAAAATATATTTTATTATATAAAATATATTTTCTAAAATTTTCAAAATTTATCTTACTTAATTTTTCTATAAATAAAATTAGATAATTTTTTTGAATAAAACATATTTATGAAGAATAAAATGTCTACACAAAAAATTATGTTTTTATTTATAAAGAATTAATAAAAAAAAATATTTACTAAAAAAATTTCCCTATTCATACCTTCCAACTAAAGATAAATGATATAATGGTCTTGTTATAATAATTATATTTTAATAGTTTATCATGGTTCCTTAAAACATGGTGTTGTGCGCAACCAAAGTTATCAATGAAATATAATTATTGAAAGAGAAATACATAATTAAAAAACAAGGATGTTACATTTACAGAATGAATTACAATATATAATTCCATATCATGTGTTGGGAAGTATTTATCATGTACTTTTAACTTTATCTAGCCATAAGCCAACACATTATATACCTCAATATGAACAGAACCTAACCAGGATCCTAATGCACAAAAATAGTCCACATAACCTTGTCAAAACTCTTGAAATGTAAGGATGAGTTCTGATTTTAACTAAAACATAATATCATTAATGAATTTATTGCAGTCATCTATCAATTGTATTGGTATAACATTCCTTTTCAAATATATCATTATTAAAGAGACTTGTGCAAAATTACAAACAGAGAATCGATAATATCCTAATATGTGAAGGAAATAATGTATATGAGAAACATTATATGTTGGTTTCTATGAGATAATTACCTATTCCTTTTTAATATCGATAGAATCCTTGAATCATTAACATTATAAAATATTTCTATGATTGATGTCATTTAAAACAGATATCTCTAAGCTTATTGTTACAATGCAATATTATTATTTTAATATTAAAGTTATAACATAGACATTAAATGGGAAACAATGGATATGAATAATTTTATTGTGAAATTTATATATAAATGACCTAATAAATATAAATATATTAAATTATTATTATTAAATAATCACTCAACTTATATTAAACCTTTTAATTATTCACAAATACATTTCCATAAAAAAAATTATTTATTATTGAGAGAAAATATTATAATTAATTACTCAATCATTTTAAAGTTTCATTTGTCAAAAGGGTTAAAATTTTGTAAAAAAACATTTCAAAAATATCTTAGGGTGAAATATTGGTATTTATCTAAAAAGATTGTTTTTTCAAGGAATTGTGAAAATATCTAAATTTCATCCAAAAATGTATTTTCATTTAAAATATTTACAAATTAAAAAGGTATTTAAAAAATATTATTCCATGTTTATTAGAAAATCTGATTATAGACCTTATATTGATTTATATTCTATAATTTTGTATAAAACAATTTTTATATCTAAAATAAATTTAAATGAAAACATGTATTTCAAAAAAAAATTGCATGATTATTTTTAAATTAATTTTCACAATTTAAATAAAATAAATATTTAGAAATATATTTTAAATTTATAATTATGAATTTTTAAGATGGAAAAAAGGTCTCCCCTATTTTTCTTCATTATTAATAGAAACTGTAGTGCATAATTGTCCCTGTGGTAATGATATATCATATAATTATGGGTTAAAAAAACATGATAAGGACTTACATTGGACCTAACACATTCCATTATCCTATTTTATGAGTGGGATTTATGAAATTCTATAATTTTCTAAAATATATGAATTGTGTTCCATATTTTGTAAAATTTTAAAGCTCTAATATTGATTTAAATGGTAAAATAAAAAATCAATCATTCTTTATTTTAATATATATAAAATAAATTTTTGTATAAATAGAAAAATAAATTATACATTTAAAAACCATATAAAAAAGATAAATGATTTTTATCATTGTAATTTATTTATAATTTTAGTTTCACAATAATTACATTTAATGCTTATGAAAAAATAATATACTATTTATTTAATAGCTAGTAGAAAAATTTAAAAGAAACTAAATATATTTTTAAAATTAATATATTTTAAATGAATTTATTTTTTCTAAGAATATGTTACAAAAATAATAAATATTATAGTAGTTTTAATGGAATAATTTAAAATGCCTTTATTTTCATATGTGATATAATTTAAAATTAAATGAATAGTTCCAAATATTATAATAATTATATTTAATAATAAATAATATATTATTGAATGATATTAAATTATTAATGATTCTATCATCGGACATGTGATAGGGATATGGTTAATAATACCATACATGGTCTATTAATGGGCCAATATACCTTTTTACTAACTATCTTTACCCTTGAATATTAAATAAGATTATTATTTGGAAAATTTTCAAAGGGTTTAATGGATGGTTAAAACCCAGAGATAATGGAAAAAAAATCACCAAAATTTATCTGGAATTTATTATACAGTATTATTTATACTCATACTCATATTATATTAAAATTATATCTATTTGAAACAACTAAAATTATAAAAAATATTTCATATTATATTAATACATTAAAAAATTCTAATAATGTTGGTTCTCTGATTAAAAAAAGATTCTTACCTATCTACATTTCAATACACTTAATTAGACACATAGCATGACCACTCCCAATCCAAATACATTCCAAAAATCTAGTCCCACATTTTGGGGTATTTTATTTAATGAAAATAAAACATATATGGGTTGTGGTATCAAATAAGAATTGTTTTCTAGAGAAGAGTTGTTGGTTTTCAATGAATGTTTTAGTTTTATTACTTCTATTATCTCTGTTATGTATTATTAAAACATGATGATATAATAACCCAAGTATATTATATATTCTAATATATTTTTATATTAACTGAATAACTTGTATTCCTATAATCTTTCATGAAATGGGAATAGAACAACCATTCTGATATACGATGGAATATAGTCTCCTGATGCTATGTAATTAATTTTCTATAAACAACACTCATATCTAGTTATAATTATAAATTTAATCTATATATATAAAATTTATGAAATATTAAAAATTTACAAAATATAATTGGTTATTTTTTCATATTATTCCATTCACTGAAAATTAATAACTCCATTTATGTATACATATAGAATACCACCACCACTGAGAGATATGATTCATTTTTCAACACCTCTTCACATTTATGTTAAATATAATCTATGTTAGAGAAATAATACTAGGTTTATGAAAAAATGGTCATTTTAAAAATATAAAAAAATGCCTACCTTTTTTCCATCATAATCATTGAGAAATAGAAACAATACTCTTGTGTATGCACGACCTGCCATTTTGATGATTTTAAATGTAATATAAAGGACATTTTTATTCCTCTCCCTCAGAAATAATTTAAAAATTATTATTTTTACAAAATTTGACATCATAATTTTTTAAAAATATAATAGTTCTATATGAACATAGACATCGTCAATGTTTTTTTTCTAATGGTACAAATATATTATGTTTTGGATTTATTTAT
Source organism: Viscum album (assembly GCA_963277665.1). Taxonomy (NCBI): domain Eukaryota; kingdom Viridiplantae; phylum Streptophyta; class Magnoliopsida; order Santalales; family Viscaceae; genus Viscum; species Viscum album. The sequence goes on along the minus strand of OY728139.1, from coordinate 883,370,442 downwards.
TAGATTCCATTTATTATTCAATGAAAAATAAATCCTTCCATTTATTTTGGGTATTTTAGTTTTGAAATATTTTATTAATAATGGTGTGTTATGTTTTCTAAATTTTTTATATATATTGTTTTAGAATACTTTATCCTGGTATTTATGATTAAAATAGGAAATATTAATTTTTTTTAATAATTATATGGCCATTACTAATAATATACGATAATGGGTGAGCTTAATATATATTATTATTGAAGGTGATCCTGATATGTATCTTGATTATGGGATATACCAATATATCATTTGATGACAGGTGATCCTGATACCTCTTTTTAATTCATTCAGTAATGATTATGTTCCCTATAAAACTGTGTTGTATATCGAACATAATGGTTTTTCTAATTAAAAGGGTTCATTTAAGTATTATATTAAGGGTTATATGATGAATATATTCATACTAACCATCATTGTTATCATATTCTAATAAAAATCATATAAACAATGTTATTTAAAAAGGTAATGAAATATTATTTTTTATAACGAAATTATTATTCCCTTTTATGGTAAAATGGTACATTTTTATAAAAATATCATTCATGGGTTTTCATGTTTTATAAGAAACTCTTTTTTATTATTATTTTCTTAATGTTATAATATATAGTTTTTTATGAATCATAAAATTGGTAGTAAGATGATTCATGTGTGTGTAAGAAATTATTTGTGGGAAAACATTAATATGTTAAAGGCATACACTCATTTATGTATCATTTTCATAAAATTGTCTAATGGGATTATTTGATTCTTTTTATATACTTTATTGTTCCTTTTATGATCATATGATGATTTAATTACTCTCGCAGAGTTAAATATTGAGTATGAAGAAAGGGTAATTTATTTTAAAAATTTTTATGGTTTCCCTGAAGATAAATGTGTTTTATTCTAATTGTTTTGTATTTTGGAATAATAGACCCTAAGTGGATATCTCTAAATTCTATTGCATGAAATTATTAAATAATTGTTTTAATATAATTTTTTAAAACACTAAACTGAAAAGGATCCTCAAAATTTATGAAATTGAATTATTTTTTATGTATTAATTTTATGATTTAATATGGATAATATCATTATAGTTGAAATCAAATGAATGGATTAGATAACTTTTGAGATTATTATGTTTTCATGTGAGTATATCATAAGAGTTATAAAGACCATAAATGGTTAATTAATTAATGGTAGATGATAAGTTCAAATGGGAATAAACCAAATATTGAGGTTTTATATGATGAATTTTTTTGAAGGGATTAATGATATTTTGAGAGATATTTTATTTGGAATTGGTAAATATAACCCTTAGTTTTAACCAGAATGGATATTAAAAATAATTCAATTAAATTTTTTAAAATATAATTTGATTAGTTATTATGAACTATGATGTTAAAACATTCTTTAATGATGATGTTATTTTCGTTATATTTTAGGATGTTTATCATATTTTTTAGAACATCAAATGTATTATATTAAAATATTTTTTAAAATAGACAACCCCTATTCAAGGAAATAACCTATTTCATTTGGAAAAGCCATGGGGCATGAAATAAAAATTGAGTGAAGAGAAGGGGGAACCACCAACCATTAGACAACGAGTTATCAAAGATTATATGATACCATATTTTACATAAATGATATAATAGATAAGGATTAATATGATTTTGGGAATAATGTTTTATCATATTAATGATCATGATATAAAAAATAATTTTTTTTATTATGTGATTAATATTTTTTCAGAATAGGATGTATAACATATCGGGGAACATTATATGAATAAGGTAAAAAATATTTTATATTTTATTAGAGTATTTTATGTTTTTCTCGTAACCTATATTATTTTATGCTGTCATTATGGAGATTTATATAATTAAAATAAATTTCTGCAGAATATTGGATATTATATGATTATGGAATTTACATTTTTTGTATTATATTTTAAGAGTGATTGATGTTATTTATAAATAAATATCAATATTATATTAGAATAAATGTGATAAAATATTTCTAAATTTTTTGTTTTCAATTTGGTTAGTAATATTTTCATGTTTTTATGATTTGTTAGATGTTGGGTGTTATTATTTAAGCTTTAGAGACTAATTTTGTATTTTATTTTTATGAAGGATTTTAAATTTCGAGAACTAAAATACCTTATTCTAATTTTTTTGAACATTTTTCTAATTTTTTGATATATTTGATGTTTATTTTAGCGCTTATTTCAGGAAAAAAATCATCTTCAATAATAATATTATTGGAGAAAATTTTAATATTGTAGTAGAAAATTATTAAGAGATGAAATTATGCATTTCAAGTAATTTTTAATCCATATTTGCATAGTAAATAGTGTGTATTAATTCCTATAAACATGAAAAATGATCTTAAAACAAAAATTACATATTATTACCTTCATTTATGATGGATAGATGGTCTTGGGTTAATGGTATTTTTGTCGTTTAATTTCCCATGGTCATTCTATTTCATATGGTAAATGATAACTATCTGATCACATCATTATTTTGATATTAATTTTCTCCTTCATCCCCAATATTTCTCTCCTATTTGAAATCCCAATAAATGTTAATCCATTTTACCTTAATAATTATCTCTCTATTTTCCAAAGGAACATTTTTTCATAAAATTTTGGTTGTGGGATTTCAAAAAATATATTTTCAAATATCATAACATCGATTACAGAGATCAAGTTGAAATTAATTTTGAAAATTGTATTAGGAATTTGAGAATATAGAAGCCTAAGTTATCAAAGGAATGAAATGTTTTATAGTGTATAAAATATGGAATATCGAGCTTAAAGGAAAACAAAAATATAATTATATAAATATTATAGTTCTAACGTAGTAAAAAATTATAGATAATTAATTGTTTAAAAATATTACAAAATATTTATAAGCCTCGCAATAAATAAAAATTTATTGATTATATCATAGAAAATAAGATCATATTTTTTAATAATATAATTTTATTCATAAATAAATATTTTCATAAAATTTTGTTTCATTACATTTCATGATATAATATTATATTTAATTATAATATTTTAAAAATTTATAGTAAATTTTATTTATTTGATGAAATCTATATATAAAAATTATCTTTTGGGTTAATTTTGGTATTTTTCTAGAAAAAATGAATTTTGATTTAATTGTGAATTAATTGTTTTGTTAAAAAAATTGTATTTTATTTTCATGTATTTCAAAAGTAAAATTATATTTTTTTCTTATAAATATTTTATTATTCAAATTTTAAAAAACATAACAGAATTATGTTTTTTTTAATGGATTATATTTTTGAATTTTGTATAAAAAAATATTTTAACACTTAAAATATAATTTTTTAGATAACACATTCTTCTTCTTATTTTCTACATTAAATTTTAATTTATCATTTTAAAAATATAGATATTTAATTCTGAATGATGGATGTAATATTTATATTTATTATATATATGTTGTGTCAATATTTTTCTTTTACATTTGTTCTTTATAAATCATAATAGAAATAAATAACTTTCACCCTTATATGGGTAAATTGAGTAATTAATTTTAAAAATAATAAAATATGGATTAATGGATGCCCATAACCCATGAATATATCTTACTAGATGAGTATTGACTAGATATTTCCATATAAATTTCCAAATTATGGAAACATGGTTAAATATTTCATTTATTTGGTATTTTATTATATTAAAATAAATGATAATGAAAAAAATGACAATATTTTTTTAAGATATATAATTTTTTTTGAATGGTATAGAAAAGTATAATTTTTATAAATAGTAACTTCATATAAAATTTACTTTTTATATTAATAATTATTTAAAAATTTAGCTTTGAAATATTTTCATTAAATTATTATGCAATGGAAATATTGTATTTATTAAAGTAGAAGGAAAATAAAATAAATGATTATAAAAATATTAAAAGTAATATATTATTAATGACTTATAGTGGCCCATAAATAATAAATATAAATAAATTCAATAATTATTGTCTTAATATATTTAATTTGAATAATTATATTGTTATGTTGATTTCAATGTCTAATGAAATGAATAGTTTCTAAAATGAAATCCATGATATTTAGTAATTATTAATATTTTATTAAATGATTTAGAATTCCAAATAACTCTTCCTTAGACATGGTATTATTATATGGTTTGAAATTTATAACAGGGTCCATTTGGGACCCAATTCTCATATTTTATTAACTATTCTTACAAATAATTTGAAAAAACCATTGTTATTAGGGAATTCGTCAAAATGGTTATTTGATGGTCAAAAAATAATAAGGGTAAAAACATCACCAAAATATGTCCATTTATTATTGGATGATATTATATAGACTCATTCTAATAATATATTTTAATTATATAAATTCTTAATATATTTAAAATGATAATTATTTTATATTAATTTAATATTTTATGAAATTCGAAGATTCTCCCCACATCTTCATAAATGGAAACCCTCAATCTTCTTCACTAAAGACATCATGAGACCCTTGGTTTGATAAAATACTAACGAAATACCTTCCTAAAATCCTTTATAATATTCTATATATATTTTTCTATGAATAATTAAATGATTATAGAAATTTACCTATCAATAAATGGACCTCTTCTGAAGTAGGAGTCTTCATTTTTATGAAAAAAATGTTCTATTTATTAATCTATGTCATAAAAAAATTCCTAAAAAATAAGGGAAAAAGTATATTATATAGATGGTTTGTTATTTTTTAGTAGAAAAACCTATATCTATACCATCTTTTATTCAATTTGAAATGAAATCATCATTTTTGTGTACGACATACTTCACCCTCATAAACTGAAATAATTCATTTTACATGAACACCTCTCAAAGATGATTATAAAGATGAATAATATTCTTATATATGATATAAATTAAACAATGATAATTATTAAAATAATATATATCTTATTTTTTCTTTCCTTTCCATCCATTAAAAATTCATAATGTCATTCATACATACATTTCAATTACACCTCTAAAGAGAGACGTGATTCATTTCTCATGACCATATTACATGGATTCTATATATAAGTATATTTAAATAAAATATTTTTTGTTTCCAAAATATTTATAATTATTTAATGATATTATAAAACATACCTTATTTTCATCATGATTGTAAAAAAATAATATGTTACTCATGCGTATATATGACTTATATTCTTCACAAATATATCATTGTTGATTTTTCGAAACCTAAAATCATGGTTCATTAAAATATTCTAATTAATGTGAAAAAATAATAATTATATGATGATTAATGTTATAGAGTTTATTTAATAATTATATTTTCATCCATAGTTTACTTATCAAATACATTTTGGACATATGATTTGAATATCATCAAAACTTCTCAAGAAAACATAAATGATTGTGTAATAAAATATAACATGATAATGAATAAGTTAAAATGAATAATCATATTTAAAAATGATTATATGAATATAAATAATTATTATTATTTTATTATTAAGGAATATAATCATCATACCAAAAGAGTTAGAAACATTGTAAGATACATATTAAGTTTAAAACTACATTTTAAATGTTTTTATTGATGTCTAATTAATTCTCAACCATTTCCATACTCTTGAAATTAATTTTTATTGAATTTATGTGGGAATAAATGAATAATAAAAAGATTTTTTAACTATTTATTATAATTTTATTCAAATTAAATCTTTTTTTGTAACATTTTTACTTTTTTTAAATCACATAATTTATAATATATTTTATCGTATTCATCATAAAGGAAATTTACCTCTACTATAATCATTATTCTATGTCATGTATGAATTTATTGAAATCATTTTAAAATATTCCTTCTTTTATAATGGATGTTTTATGTTAATTGTTTTAAATAAATTTATATTTTTATATTTCAATGTTTAATATTATATGATCTAAATAGTTTTTATGGATTTTTAATGAAAATTTGAATGTTAAAAAGTATTTATTCATTGTATAGTTCATCAAAATTGTTAATGTTGATGGGTTATCCTTATATAACACAGGATGATTGATGAGACAAATATAAATCATTGTTATTGGTGAAACTAATAAATCTCATTAGGATTTGAGTGCACGATATAACTCCCACATAAAATGGCTAATTATTGGGTTCTCTAGAGAATTAGGTTGAATTTTTTTTAAAAATGATATCCGAATTTTAATGGTTATTATAATTGATCTATAAATATGATAGACCAATATCATACATGAACATTATGTTCCTTTAATAGTAGTTTTATAGAAGTTGTTTTATTTCCAATGTTATGATAATGATTTTTTTTGAAATATTAATTATACCCTTTTAGTAAAAAATATTATATTTTTTGAAAATATTTTTCCTGGGTATTCATGATATCTAAAAGCTCATAAGTCTATCATTTTTACAGTATTTTTTCATAATAAAATTATGAAAAAATATTTAGCAACATTTCTCATTTCATGTGTATGTAAAAAATTATTTTCTATTAGTTCTTGATAAGATAAATGGAAATTTTATTTTATTATATCATGTTTTTAAAAAAGAGTACGAGTTTATTTAATTTTTAATAGTATTTACTTATCTCAATGTGATTATCCCACATTTGAAAATGTGTTTAAAAGGATTAAAGTATTAATAGTAACAAAGAATTAGTAATGTTGAAAATTGTAAAAAAAATACATTAATATAAACAAATTATATTAAAAAACTTTGGAATTTTGGTATTAATTAATATAAAGATGATTTTTATAACTTTATACTTATGATTATATTTTATAATAGTAATGAAATAATTCTATATAACCAAAAATATATAAAAAATAAATAAAATAACAGAATTTTAATTATATTCTATGATTCATTTATCTATTTGATTAAGGATCGTGTTATTATAGAAAACCCACTTTCTAATATAACTTGAACCTAGAAACATAACTCTTATATTTAGAAATCACACATTGAAATATTATAAAAACTAAAATATTATGACAGGATACACAACACTATGTCTAAGTGGTACTCATTACAAACATTATTCTAAGAATAAAAAATAATATCCTCCATGAATTCCATTACATAGGAATCATGATACATCTGGAAGCTCTGATTCATCAGTACTATAAACACCTTTACAGAAATTGTATGACCAAAGGGTATAACCCTGCATCAATAATTTCTATAAAATCTCATGAAGATATTCATCAGAATATAATTTTTTTGAAATCAAATTTGGTTATAGTTTAACCACAATTCAATATTATAGATCAAATTATATCCCATCAAATGATAAAATATGAAATCATTTCTTATAATAAGATACATATTCTTTAGAATCAACCACTCGAGCATATAATAATCCAAAAAATCCTAATATATTCTTTTACCCACTTAAATAAAATAGAACTGGTGCTACCGGAGGCGATATTCATGGTTGAAGTAATAAGTTCTTTTAAAACTCTTATAGCTGTAATTTAAATACCATTAATTATATTAGTTTCATTCAATAAGATTTAAGATAAATATGAATGGTCCCTCCTAAGATATAGATCATAAATTCTAAATCACGTTTATAATGTTACCTAGACAAATTTTCATGAAATAATTTTGTAAATTAGTTGATGATTGATTGAGAGAATCTTATTTTGGTCTCATGAATAGATTTCAATGTAACTGATTCAAATTGATAAAATATTTTGACAATTAGTATTAAAAATGTTACTTTTATTCATTCATTCTAATCTTAATATCCTATAAAAATTGTTTAATGCTATATAGAGATCTTAAAGTCACAAAAATTGCACAACAGTTGAAATGTTCCTTGAAGGACCACATGAAATTGATTACAGAAATTATGTCATTAATATGAATCCCAAATATAGTTTGGTCCAAAAACACTAATCCCTTGAAATTTCCCTACTACATGTTCCTCACATAATTATGTTACAATCCCATTATATCTAATGCATTTATGTTCTAAAAATATATGGCATTATCTCATCATGTAAAATAATTTGATAAAATACATGATAAGAAATAAATGAAAGGGGTTACATTGTCACATACAAGGGTTTCATAAGATTAAAATATAGATTGATAATACCTCACACAATTATAAGACCATTTTATTTTCTATGATCATCTACACATCACCATAAATTTACATACTAGCCCATCCTTATTCCATACTTTGTTGTTGATATTAGATACAGTAAGGAGTTATTGTTTTTTTAGAATCACATTTCTTACTAGGTTATGAGGATGATATATAATATAATGATACAACCCAACATGAAAAATAATATGTTTAATAAACATGATATGCATCTCCATCACCAGAATTCAGTGTGTTATGATAATAAATCTAGTGGTTTCCCATATGATTTCAACTTTTCATTCTCTAAGAGGTTAAATATAGCCTCAAATATTATGAGAATTATATCCACATTATAAAAAAAATCTTGGTCGATATTAGGTAATGGAAGGAAACTAACTAATCATATTGTCTAATTCTGTGATTCATCACTACCTTGTATATAAGTGTCACTCTTCCTTTTATTCTCAGTATCTGAGATACCACATTTTACCATGGTGATAAATATACTCCCTCCAGCTATATTTCAAGAGATATCTTTATCTTCCATTATCCCCCTATTAAACATATCTCATCATTTGAATCGTTATATATTTTTTCTATTTGTTCAATTATACAATTATTTATTTTATGATTTTAATTTCCCTATGCTCAATATGAATGATGGCATGAATCCATATTGATTTACTCGACCTTGAATATTTATATTTTTACTGTATGGATAAATTGAGGGTATCTTGATTTTAAATTTACAATTGTTCCAAACCTATTGAGTGATGATGGATTATGTTATGTATCCTCTCACAGTTAGTTTTTCCTTTATGTGGTTATGTATGGATATGGAATAACTAACTTCCCCACAGTTGTTTCCTCTTCTTATTTCAAAAATTGGCAACATGAATTTTTTCACATAAAATGGATACTTATCAACATATTATATAAGTTCAAAATGATTTTATTCCATATCACCATAGTTGGTAAAATAATTCTATATATGTCAATATATAAACATGTTTATTTTATAGTGGATTCCATGATGTATGATGTCCTTCCCTAATGTTTATCATTATAATCATGTAATTATTGCTATACATTATTCCATAATGGTTTCCCTATTGTGTAGCAGTGTCTAATATGAAATAGAGGTAGTATAATAGTTTCCTATATATATCTTGGGTTACCCTATATACATGGGTAATACAGCCCTTACATATCACATCTCTAGATTGTTTGTAGCATTTGTAAAGAGAAACATTTTTATCATATACCCTAGGGATACCCATACATTGTAGATACCTTAACCTAAAAAATTATTTCTATCCTTTAGGTTGTTAAAAACATTCCATTACATATCTAAAACATTAAATTTACACAGTCTTTTAAAAATAGAGGGTAAAATGACATAATATTTTCCTACATTTACCTATATACAATGCACAAAATATATAGGTAACCCTTAAAAACATTTCAAATCCATGGGAAACCCTAACATAGCCTCTAAAATCATCCCATTATAAAGAAATAAAACACAACATCCTTATAAAAAAATATACCATGTTTAAGGGTAAAAATGAATTAAAAACATTATCCGGGAAAAGATAATATTAAAATTAAATATTTACACCTATTTTTCTCTAATTAATTATTCAGATAAAAATAACCATGATTTTTAAGAAAATATTACATGGTAATAATGTTTAAAATAATTAAAACACATTATTTTAATGTTAATTTTTATTCATGAACAATAATGAATTTAAATACCCCCATATGTGAATGAATCTTCTACTCAAGAATTTAATCCCAGCCACAAACATCATAGGGAACCATTTATACCAACATTTGAATTTAAAATCAATGAAATCAAAAAAAATCAATATTAGACAAAAATTCCTATTTTAGAATAAAATATCAATTAAAATTAACAATTTAAATCTAACAATCAACAATGTTTTTAAATTTTTTCCATTGAAAAATGGAATTTATTCTCCATCATTCCTTTCAAGTTTCTTAGTGTATTATTAATAAAAATTCCATGTTGTGGCCTTTCTGACAAATAATTATTTTATTATGTCATCAATATTTGTGATAATTAAATTAGATTTTGTCCATACCATGTGAACTTTATATTTTTCATAATCATACAATGAATCTATATTATTAACTATGTAATGGAAAAAATCACATGAAATCCCAAGGACATGGAAATTAAGGTATTGAGGACCTAAACGATTTTAGTTGGTCGTGATTTATGTTCAAAACAAGGTTGATTAAAAATGTTTTCTACATATAAAAAATAATTATTTATTTAAAATGGAAATTCCCAATATAAATACCATCTTTCATATGGTGGAAACCCCCTCGTTCCAAAATACCAATGCATAGGTCATGAGAAATGAATATACTGAACTAAATAAACCTTCTTGAATTTTTAGAACATGTTCAAATTTTTATAAAATTCTTCCAATTTTTTATAATTTTATTAACTTTTAGAATTTTGTGTTATAAATAAACTCACCTAAACCACCTAACAAAAAAATAAAAAGTCATCAATCTACAAATGTTTGTTTTTTTCACCAAAGTCACTACGCATATTTTTAAATTTTTCCTTGTTTAATATTTATGGATGGGCAAAATAAAATTAAAATGCATGAAACAAGTTTTTTAACAATGAAAAAAAATATTACCCCACACATATTCTTTTCAAATTATTGAATCACTTATTACATGAATTCCATCAACCATTCACTTGAACTTCATAAAAATCACTTTGTTGAGGGTAAGAATGCATATAATTCACATGTAATATGGAACATTACTAATAATATCAATCATGGATTTAGTGGGATTAAAAGTATTTAGAAAAAAAAATGTCCTCTTAGTTAAGGGGTGAATCAATAAAAGTTTCTCGATCATATTAAATATGAATTTTAATAGTAATAACTTTCACTTATTTCAATCCACCTTCTTTATGGTGGTATTCCATAAGTACTCTCATCAAATATTCAAAAGAAGGATATGCAATATATTTGGTATATAAATCATAATGAAAATAAAACATAATAATTTTTCAAATCTCTAATGCCATTGAGTAACAATGAATAAATCCTTTAAATATACTAAAATTCATACCCATAAAATGGGTTGAGAAATTTCCATTTTATAAATCAATAGATTCTCTTTAATCATGATTGATGAAATAAATTCCTTTAATTTACACTAATAAATTATCTCTCAAAATTACTCATTCAATAAAATTGTTTTATTATACTAAAACACGGAATCATGGTATTCAAATGATACTCATGAATCATAGATTAGTGAAGTTAAGAATCAAGTCTATAACTATGTATAATAATTAATCATTAATGATCAAATCACATTTGAAATAAAATATATCGTGAAAAGATGTTTAATTTTAATGTAAATTACAATTTTCAATTAAACAATTATCTTTTACCATGTTCCTATTTTTCGGATGCCTCATGCCATTATTGTGGAGGTATAACATAATTATGTTAGTAATGGTGGATCGGTTCATAAGATTATTAAAATAATAAATGTGGTTGGTTTTTATCTAAATAGCTTTCAAGTAAATATTTAGAATAACAAAATTGTAATATAAAATCCTAGAATTAAAATAAATGATAAGATAGAAAAATCATGGTTTGCTCCCCTTATATGGTCAATGGTTTTTGACAGACTCAAGAAGGGTGGTACAAGATATCATCCCATGATTGACTTTTCTATAGTTTCATAGATAAAAACTAACATCAAAATATCCATCATTCTTGAACATCATCCTTTTTTAGATCATAAAAATATATAGATTATAAAAATACACCCCATGGAAATTATATATATTTTTCATTGATTTGATAGGATGATTTATTATTCATCTTTCTTATTTGATGTTATTTAGACATCATATTCTTAACTATCCATTTCATTATGAAGGTCTTAATCATCTATGGAATAATCAAACAGAAATATATAATGTAATTTTATTTGAACAAAATTAAACCATGAATATTCAACATCAAAATAATTCAATTCACTATAATTATATTTTGAATCTATTTTCATAGGAAGAACCACTTGAACCTCGTCATTTAATAAATGTGTACAATACAATTAGGGAGCTCCATATGTTCCCCATAAATTTTATCTTCATTTTCAACATCTTCCATTGAGGTAGTGCATGACTTTGATGGATAATAAAATTTTAAACAATAATAGGGGATACTAAATTCAATTTCAATAAATTTATTTTATTATGAGTTAAAAAATAATATCTCTAATTTGGTTCATTTTTAATTATTTCTCCTATTTAAACCACCACATAAAGTTGAGTGGTAATAGATTCATATTGGTAGTCCGCATTCTCCCAAATTTTTAAAATTTCACCAGTTGGTTTCTTCTTCTTCAAGGGTGAGGGATATGTATATAGGTGTTAATTTTTCATCTTATTAATGTATGAAGAGATTATATTAATTTTTTTACTATATGGAAAATACATATATATATATATATATATATATATATTTGACCTCATATATGGAAATTAGTAGTTAAATTATCTTCATCAATCTCCTATAGAACATCATTGTAGGTTTGGATATGGGTCTGGATGTGGTTGGGATATGTATATTATATATGTAAGGCCTCAAAATCTCAAATGTGAATGAAAAAAATGGGAAGATATTATCATTCATTCCCCGAAGACATAAATAACTGATAATCATTTTTTGATTTATTAACCATTCCCATCAGTTCATGATGTGGTTTACCTATAACATGGACTCGTAGAATATACTAGGAGAAATGATGAGATTTTTAATCACCTTTTTGAGTACCAACACTTCTATTTAAAGCACACATCCTTTTACCTTTAGTATTTAATCCATGAAAAATAATTATATTTTCCATACATCAAGGAAATTTGATTTTATATATATATTCTACAATAAGTAATAGAAATATATTTACGAACATTTAATAGAAATATTAAAAGAAAAACTACTTGTCTCCTTGTAAATAACAATATGGTTTGACATGCATATCATTATGTGGTAAAAAACAAAGAATATTTTTCTTTTATAAGCACTATGGATGGCCATGGTCATCTCATATGAGGAGCATCACTATTGGTCACTCACTGATTCATTAATCATATTTTAATTTTTTTTTATATTTAATGAAAATAAATGTATACAGGGGATTAAGTGAAATTTATTGAAACAATATACATATATTCCATGAAAAAGTAATTTTATTCATGTTAGATCTGAATAGAAGTTATCCATAGGGATTAATATATAAAAATCATTCATCATATTATTTTAAATTTAAAAAATTCACAATTACCATCATATGTGTGAACACATTCTTATTCCCCAGTCAGGAATGTATTGTGAATTGAAAAAACCCAAATAACACCATATATCCACCTCCTAAATCGATGGATAATTGTTTTTGAATTAGAAGTTATCATTTAGATAACTTCAACATAGATTTCACTGACTTTAAATAATTTTTTAATTAACCTAAAAATTATATAAACTATAGGATATTGTTCAAAAATGGATTACTCCTCTAAGAAATAACTCATGTTAGTTGCACATTATTATGAGTATGAAGGATCATGGTGGAGGTATAGAGGGGGGTGGAGGGTGATAGAAAAAAATTATTGGAAGAAACAAATTAATAAAATTACACATATTAATATACATGAGTAGTAAACTGAAAACTATAATAAAAATTTAATTATTAATCAACCTCCTCCATTATGATGTGATTTCCTTCTCTATATATATATAATAACACCCCTCATGTTATAGTTAATATTTCAACCCATCAGACATTAGATGAAATTGATTAGATTCTTTCTCTTAAGTCAACATTTCCATCTTCTATCATCAGATTTTTATCTCTGAATAATTATTTTGAATTTTTTCATACATACCTATGGATTTATTATCCTTCCATAGATTCAATATTTTTTTCATCTGAATGGTAAAAAAATATTTGTATTTTAATTTTTTTTTGGACACCCTATTTTATTAGAATATATATTGTGGAATTCCCTATTTCACATTGGTTTTACATTTCATGGATTTTCATAGAAACAATATTTCCAACCACCTAATAATGACAACATCTTCTTTATTAAAAAATTCACCAGTGACATTTTTTAACCTAAATGGTGTAGTATTTAAACCAATGTTTATATTTTTGTTTTCTATATTCTTTATTTACATCAATTTTATATTTGTTATATCCATTACACAACAATATTTTCATCGATTCATCTTCTAGTGGATTCCATGAAATAAGGATTATCTTATGTTTTTATATGCTTGAACATCCTGTGTTTATGACTATACCTTCTTCCTAATTGGTTTACCTAAGGATTATAATGGGTGTAATTAAAATGTAATTGGGGTTGGAGATACAATCATATAGCATTGGTAAACTGATACACATTGGTCAAGTGACCCTATCCTTGTTTATTTCACACCCTTACCAAAATTTATGAAAATAAATTTTCAACCTTACATGGAACTTGAAATCCAAGGGCGATCCATATATAGTGCATAAAATACACTTATATTATGTTTCTTACCATTATGAAGTACTTACCTTACCATTATGAAATGATAATTGTATCATTACACAGTGCTGGTTAAACCAATGACACCATTATGCTACTCTATCTTACTATTAGGGTATGAAATCCATAAATTTAGTCAATGATATAATTATCTAGGATACCATTTCATATCCTTAAAAAAATTATAAGCTACACATTTAATTATTATATAATACATCCTACATAAATTATGAACACATTTTACCCACATACAACCCATAGACCATCTTTAACAGTAGCGAAAATGTTAAAAAAAATTCATAATAAAAATTAGACATTTAAATATAGAATTTCCATATATTTTATCCTGATTTAACTATTAAAATAAAAATCACAAACATTATAATAAAACTACTATTTACTTGTGGAATTGATGAATTGTAATAATATTACTTTTTAATATGTTAATATTTTTTCATGGACAATAGGTGCATCATCATAATACACGTGGTTACCACTTTTCGAAGATCTAGAAAACTATTGTGCAATACAATGGATGGACATTTCATGGTTTACATGAATTATATGATGGTAACTACTTCTTGTTCCTCATTAGTTCCCATTGTGGGTTTACTATTGGACACATATTGAACTAAATGTTCTCCTAGGTCTCCATAGCCATTTAATATAAAAACTATTGGACGCTCGATGTTTGGAGGTGGTGGGGTTTTACTCACCTAGTAGGGGTAAGGTTTAAATTATGTATTCTTTGGTTAATTCCACACCTCTAGGTGTTCTGATTGTAACATCTGGAGTCTAGAGCCCCTCCACTGGTGCCCCGTACACGGTTCTCCACATGACCTCAAGCGCGTTTCCCCGAACGCCAGAGGCTGCCGACTAGCAGCGAGGGCCTTGGTGAGTTGGTGGGGGTAACTATGCTCTCATTCGGTATGGTATACAAGATAAGAAAACAATAATAAATAGCGAAAGCAATAAACAACATGCATAATAGTAGAAACCAAACAGCGGAAGAAATGTTGATACATAACTATGATGATAATGATGCAATAGGTACAAGTATCTAAGGAAAACATCATACACTACAACGTGCTGAAATAAAACTAAAACCAAGTGCAAAAGAAAAACAAAGTAAGCACTTCAGCATCGCCATCCATGGCTCAATCCCATGCTCCCCAACTCCTGGTGTAATCAAGATCCTGAAGTAGAAGGGCGCTTGCCCTTGTCTATATCTACAGCAACATAGTCTGCTTGGGCCCAAAATCATTGCCCAAACAGGGTGTGAGATACAATACCAGTAGGAAATGACCCAAATATTTGTGCCTAACAGTCAATGAATACATTTTAGTAATAAAACAAGAAGTAGTAAACAGAAAAGCCCAAGCAGCTACAATCCACAGTTCTAGAAAACAAAGTACACAAGTAAACATCCAGCAACAAAAGAAGAAATAGGTAACCATCCAGGTAGCTCTAATAGTCTAACCCCTATGGTTCAACCTATCAGTACTAGAAACCCTCTGGAAAGCACAGACAGTCTCACCCCTCTGGTTTATCTACGTAAATAAACAGACTCTCTGGAGAAGCACTCACCGTCAATTCCCCCTATAGTCTCGTAGTGTGCTAAAGGCTCTTTGGGGAAGCACTAAACGTTAATTCCCCCTATGGCCCACATCATGGATCTATAGAGTCTCTGAGGAAGCACTCAACGTCAATTCCCCCTGTGGTCTGACATCGTAATTAAAAGACACTCTAGAGAATCCCTTTCGTCAATTCTCTCTTTCGTTTACTACTCTAGGTTCTCAGAGTCCTGATTATAACTAAACATGATCAGCGCGTGTATATCATCGAAGTAAACCTCAAGAACTACTTGTCTATCATTCTACATCTCAATAACAATAACAAAACAATAGTTCCGCTATCCTACAACTAGGCATGGAAACTGGAAAAACACCCAACAGGAAAAACAAGCATGGAAAATCAATCTGAGCACAAAATAAATTACTCTACTCACAAGAAATAACCTCCACTAAAGAAAACAAGAAAATCAGTCAAACAGAAGGGGAAAACAGGAAACACGCAATACCCCGTTCAAGGGTTTTGGTGTAATTTGCACATAATATTAATCAACTTTCTATAGAAAGGCACAAACCACCTACCTCGATCTGAGGAGTTCGATATACCTAAACCATGACGACAGATTCCTCTTAGAACAACGTAGATCTGAGAAAATGCGCTAAACGTTCATCCCACGATAAATTTGAAATGAGGAGGAATCAAGAAACAAGGCTAAAGTAGAATGATGAACTCACCGCTGCGATTCCAATGTAATCGACCATGCTCAAATCGGAGAACGGACGGCAGGGCGGGAGCTCAGAGAAGATTCGGTCGTACAGTCGCTTCTGGGCGAACGAAATCTGGAGAAGAAGATGATTTTGGGGGTTTTCCACGACCACTGTCAATTTAATGAAAAAAAGAAAGAAATTACACGGCGTGTACTTCTTGAGTGCACGGCGTGTACTTCAATTTCTTGTACTCCGAATTAACCGGCCTCCACCTCAGCCTTACACACCGTTTGTGTGGCCCGGACACGGACAGAACACGGCTTCGAGCCAGGAAGAGTAAACGGCATGTACTCATAAATTACATGCCGTGTACTTCTAAAATTTCCAGAAAAAATTATTTTCCTTAAAAACTCTAGAAAAAGGGAAAACATACCTGAAAAGAGATCCAGGTTCTTACAAACTTCTCCCTTTAAAGAAATTCGTCCTCAAATTTCTCTAACGAAGTGGAGAAGGAGAAACACCGAACAGCTCCAGCCACTGCGATCGTACCTCGGTTTCCCTCTCCCAGGTCTCGTCCTGTACTTGCTCGTGCTACCATAGCACTTGTACCAGAGGAACAGACCCACCGCGGAGAACCTTCATACTATGATTGACAATCCGGATAGGATGCTCCTTGAATGATGCATCCGCTTCAAACTTGACTTCCTCAGGCTGAAAGACATGAGATGGGTCTGAAAAGTAACGTCGGAGTTGAGAGACGTGGAAGACGTCATGCATGGCCCGATACCTCTGAGGTAGCTGCAACTGATAGGTGATCGGCCCAACTCTCTCCAATACATCAAATGGCCCGACGTACCACGGTGAAATCTTACCATGTCTCCAAATCCTCTTGTGTCCCAACCTCAGTGTGACATGCAGGAAAACCTGATCACCAACCTCGAACTCTAGAGGTCGCCTCCGCTGATCAGCATAAGACTTCTGTCGAGATTGTTCCATAGTCATCCTCTTCTGAATCAGCTCTATCTGTTCTGAGGTCTACTAAACAAGACGAGGTCCTAGAAAAGCTGCCTCTCCTGCCTCCAGCCAGCATAAGGGTGATCAGCATGGCCTACCATAAAAAGCCTCGTATGGCACCGTCTGAATGGTAGCCTAGAAACTGTTGTTGTAGTTGAACTCCACCAAAGGTATATGGTTCTCCCATGAACTGCCAAATTCTAGAATTCAAGCCCGGAGCATATCCTCAAGCACCTAGATCATGTGCTCGGAATGGCCATCATTCTAGGGATGGTATGTTGTACTCAAAAGTACCTGTGTACCCAAGGCCTTCTGAAGTCTCTGCCAGAACCGAGAGGTAAAGCACACATCTCTGTCTGAAACAATAGAGCGCGGAACTCCATATACACGAACAATCTCTCTGATGTAAAGTTGTCCTAGATCATCGACACTGAAGGTCTCCTTGATCGGAAAGAAGTGAGAAACCTTGATAAGCATGTCAACAACAACCCAAACAGCATCATTTCCCCGAGGTGACATTGGAAACTTGGCCACGAAGCCCATCACAACATCGTTCCACTTCCACTCCGGAATGGGTAACTACTATAAAATCCCCACTGGTCGCTGATGCTCTACTTTCACCTGCTGACAAGTAGAACATCTCATAACAAAACCAGCGACATCCTTCTTCATACCTGGCAAAAAGTATTGGTGATGATGATCCCGATACATCTTGGTGACTCCAGGATGAACTGCCCAAACAGAGAAATGGAAATCCCACATCACCTCCTCACGTATGTCTGCTGGCACCCATATGCGTCCTTGGAAATTCAAGATCTCATCCTCGCCCATTGTCCATCCAAGAAGAGGGTCCCATCCTAACACATTCTCCCATATGACTAAGCCTTCTGAGACTGGTAGTTGTCTCATCCATACCCGATCAAGTAGTGTGGAGGTAACTGCTACATAAGATAGAAATGTATGTCCCCGTCTGTCGTGCACCACCAGATGCATCTCAGAGAACAGATCCATCAGTTTCCACTCACTACTGGCCTCCTAATATGCCTGAATTTGAGTTCTCTGGCTCAGCGTATCAGCCATGGCATTGCCCTTTCCCGGCGTATAGGAAAGCTCGAAATCAAAAGACTGAAGATACTCGACCCACCTGCACTGCCTCATATTCAGATCACGCTGAGTGAATATATACTTGAGACACTTGTGGCCAATGAAGAACACAAAGTGCTCTCCCAGAAGATAGTGTCTCCAACAGCCCAAGGCAAGAACAACAACAGCTAACTCCAAATTGTTCATAGGGTAGTTCCTCTCATGTGGCCTTAACTACCGAGACCCGTACGCAACGACTCCATCTCCCTACATAAGCACAGCTCCCAGCCCGATACGTGAAGCATCACAGTAAACAGTGTAGCTCTTGCCTGGCTCCGGCAAGACTAGTATCGGTGCTAACGTCAACCTCCCTTTCAGCTTCTGAAAGGCTGACTCACAAGAATTTGACCATGAGAACTTCACCCCCTTCTTGGTCAGTCCTGTCAAAGGAGCTCTTATGTGCGAAAAGTCCTGAACGAAGCGTCTACAGTATCCAGACAACCCTGGGAAACTCCATACCTCAAAGACATTCTTTGGCTGATCCTAGGACACTACAGATCCCACTTTCTCTGGGTCCACTGATACTTCTGTCTCTGAGATAATGTGACCCAAGAAGTGAATCTGATCCATCCAGAAGTGGCACTTCGAGATTTTAGCATAAAGCTGATGCTCTCTTAGTGTACTCAGAACGATCTCAAGATGTGTTGCATGGTCGTGTCAAGTGTGAGAGTACACCAAGATATCGTCCACGAAGACGAAAACAAAGGAGTCCATGTAAGGATGGAACACTCGGTTCATCAGTGTCATGAAAACTGTAGGTGCATTTTTGAGACCGAACGGCATGACTGTATACTCATATAGACCATACCTGCTCCTAAAGGCTGTCAGAGGTATATCTGATGGTCTAACGTGCAACTGATGATAACCAGACCTCAAGTAGATCTTCGATAACACCCGGTCTCCTCAAAGCTGATTGAAAAGGTCATCAATTCACGGTAAGGGATATCGGTTCTTGACCATCAATTGGTTCAGCTTTCGATAATCCACACAAAGCCGCAAGGTTCTGTCTGCCTTCTTCGCAAACAACATAGGCGAACCCCAAGGAGAAGTACTGGGTCGAATGAATCCCTTAGCCTGTAGCTCCTCCAACTGCTTCTTGAGATCCTATAACTCAGGTGTGGCCATCCTATAGGGAGGAATGGACACCGGTGCCACTCCTAGCACGAGCTCAATAGAGAAGTCTACCTCACACTACGGAGGAAAACCTAAAAAGTATTCTGGAAAGATGTCCATGAAGCGATCCACCATTGGATGAAATTCCAACTGTGGAGTCCCCTGATCATCCTGATAAAGACTATAAATCTGGGCTGTCACCCCTCCTAGCCCAAGATTCTCGAGTCCTGACCAACTCACCCGAACATCCCATTCGCCTCTATGAAGGAAAGAGTCACCCTCTGGTGAAACGAAACTCACTCTATGGTGATAACAGTCGACGACTGCCTGAAAGGGAATCAACCAATCTATGACAAGGATGACATAATAGCCTATCATCTCTTAGACATAGAGATCCCATAAGAAGAGATACCCTACAACCTCGAGAGGGCACTCTCTACACTGGCGTACACTAGATGTCCTCATTCCCAAAGGTGTGTCAAGTGTCAATGAGTCGGTAGAAGAAAATACAAAAGGTCCAAGGCTCTCCACAACAGCAACAGAGATAAAGCTATGTGTAGAACCATTATTGAAAAGGGATGAAGATAAAACTGAGGCTAATAAAATCGTACCTCAAACAGTAGAAGGGTCGGGATCCTGCTCCTGATAAGTCTTCTCCACGGAGAAAGACAGGCCTGTACCACGGCCCTGTTCCCCTGGATGACCACTCTGAGCTCAACTGCCCTGCTGGTGCGGAGGAACTGGTGGCTGACCGCCACAGCCTCGACCTCCAACTCAGCCCGAATGGCCGGAAGAACTCCAGTTCCCCGACTGTTGAGAAACTGGCGGTGTTGCTCCTCAATGATGAGTCATGGAAGAACCTCGATCACCAGATTCTGGTGAGAAAACCTTGAAGAAATGCTGAAGGTGACCCATATTGCTGCATGATCAGCACTCCACGGGGTCCCTCTAGAACTGCGGCCTCGTGTGCCCTGTCTGGCCACACTGATAGCATGTCACCTGGCTACCTGATGATGTGTCTCGCTTCCTTGAATCACCGCACGTAGGCTCCCTATGACACATCTTGCTGTCATTTAGAGGATGGTTAACTCTGGAAGTAGAAACTCCCTAGATTGTAGGTCTAGAGTCTCTCAGATTGCGCTCTGCAATCAATGCCTGATTGACGATGGAAGTAATGGAAGCCAACTGGAAGATTTTCACCTGCGAGCAGATCTCCCGCCTGAGTCCATCCTCAAACTTCCTTGCCAAGAACACCCCACTCCCATCCCGAAGGGGTGTAAAACGCTACAGATCAGGGAAAAGAGAGGAATACTTCATGACAGATAGATTACCCTGCTCTAAGCTCATGAACTCCTGGGATCGATCGGCCCTCAGGGTCTCTGGGTAGAAGTAGCCATAGAACATGCGCTGTAACTCCTCCCAAAACATAGCATGCTGCTGACCTGCTTGTGAGATCATGTCCCCCCACCTCTTGGAAGAGTCTCGGAGCATGTAGGTGGAGATCTTAACCTGCCTCTTTGGAGGCATCTCGAGATTCTCGAAGATAGTCAGCATGGCTTCCAGCCATGACTCTACAGCCTGAGGTCCTCCCTCCCCCGTGAACGTGGGAGGATGCTGATGCTGAAAGACTCGCGTCAAGTCTTCCACAGACGTGGCAGGAAGTGGAGCTCCCTGGAAGGCATGCATCATCCTCATGAAACCTTCCCTAAATTGTTCATCAGCACCTACAACCGGTATAACAGTCGGTGCCACGGCTGGCCCGACTGGAGGATCGGTAGGAAGTCCCTGATCAGCCCTATCTAGCATCTGATCACTGCCCGACGACAGACGTACGACCATAGTACATCCCGGAGTCATAGCTTTGAAAGATCAAAATCACACCTTAGATTAGGAAAACAAGGACAAAAAACACAAGAGCACAAAACGGGAACTGGGGAAGAAAACACTCATGTTTGCAAAACACGACTACACAGCGTGTATAGAACTACATGTCATGTCTTCTTAACCCACTGACATGGGCGTGTACTCCTGCCCTACAAGTTGTGTACACTTCAATCCACACGACGTGTTTCACCCACACACTGCGTGTACTCGAAAATGGTTCCCCTTCCCGAGTCTCCTTACACGGCTAACCCACACAGTCCGACTTAACCAAAGACTACACGGCGTGTTCTCAACACACACCGTGTGTACTAGACAAGGCTTCGGCGGCCTATGTTTGTGAAACACACTGCCATCTACACGGCTAAACATTACACGGCATGCTCCGAACAAACACGGCATGCATAGGAAAGGTGACCCCATCCCATGTTTGTTCGTGACACGACTGGGTACCTGGACAAGAAAACACGGCGTGTTCCGAACAAATACAGCATGTGGAAAAGAAGGTAACGTCGGCCCGTGTTGTTCGTGACACGGCTGAGTACCTGGACAGGACTACACGGCGTGTTCCGAGCAAACATGGTGTGTGTAAAAGAAGGTATCATCGTCCCGTGTTGTTCGTGACACGGTCGGGTACCTGGACAGGACTACACAGCGTGTTCCCTAAGGACACGGCGTGTTCTACTTGAGCTTCCCCAGCCCGTGTTGTTAGTCACACGACCGGGTACACGACTCCAAACTCACACGGCGTGTACCAATCGTACATGGCGTGTTCCCGAAGTTACTCCCATGACACCATGTTATGCTCACACAATCAGTGACACGGCCTGAAAACTACACGGTGTGTATCCAAAAAGTACACGCCGTGTATTCTGGGTTTTTCTAGGCAGTAGATCAAAAACTGCTCAGACTCCCAGAAACACTAAATCAAGGGAAAGTGGTTCCAAATTTTGATTTGTGAGGGCCCATACTCCCTGCAAATCAAAGATCGGCATCTCCTGTAGTCACATACAAGGGAAACAACAGCTCTTTAACATAATAGTAGAGATTATATCAAGCATCTATCACAACAGCTTGCATAATCTAAACGGAGTCTATCACAACAGCATGCAATCGCTAATGCACCCTATATGGCATGGAAAGAATGCATGGAATGTGATTTTACAAGTGCCTATACGATGCATGAGATGGAATACCCTCATTTCATCAGGTTGTGATAGAAATAAAACTGAAATATTAAAACAGTCACTGCACAAGTCATGTGAATCACTCTAGGTGAAGATATATCAACCATAAAACCCAAAACTAGAAAACTACAATTAACGAGGTAGTATGGCCTTTCTCTGTACACGGGTTAGCTACTCCTAAGAATAGCTTAATACCAAGTACTGAAACCGTCCTATCCCTAGCTAGAGTCTCCAAACAGTAAAGCAAGACAAAATAACTCATCTGATACCACTTTGTAACATCCCGAGTCTGGAGCCCCTCCACTGGTGCCCTGTACCCGGTTCGCCACATGACCTCAAGCGCGTTTCCCCGAACGCCAGAGGCTACCGACTAGCAGCGAGGGCCTTGGGGAGTTGGTGGGGAAACTATGCCCTCATTAGGTATGGTATAAAATGTAAGAAAACAACAATAAACAGCGGAAGCAATAAACGACATGCATAACAGCAGAAACCAAACAGTGGAAGAAATGTAGATACATAACAATGATGAAGATGATGCGGCAGGTATAAGTATCTAAGGAAAACAGCAAACACAACAACGTGCTGAAATACAACTGAAACCAAGTGCAAAAGAAAAAAAAAATGTAAGCTCCTCAGCATCACGAGCCACGGCTCGGTCCCATGCTCCTTAGATCCTGGTGCAATCAAGATCCTGAAGTAGAAGGGCGCTTTCCCTTTTCTATACCTGTAGCAACATAGTCTACTTGGGCCCAAAATCATGGCCCAGACTGGGTGTGAGATACAATCCCAGTAGGCAATCACCCTTTGATTTGTGCCTAACATTCAATGAATACATGTCAGTAATAAAACAAGAATCATTAAACAGAAAAGCACAAGCAGCTATAATCCACATTCTAGCAAACAAAGTACACAAGTAAATAGCCAGCAACAAAAGAAGAAATAGTTAACCCTCTAGGTAGCTCTCACAGTCTAACCCCTATGGTTCAACCTATAATTACTAGAAACCCTCTGAGAAGCACACACAGTCTCACCCCTCTGGTTCAGCTACGTAATTATGCAGGCTCTTTAGAGAAGCACTCACCGTCAATTCCCCCTATAGTCTCATATCATGCTAAAGGCTCTCTAAGGAATCACTCAACATCAATTCCCCCTATGGCATGCATCGTGGATCTATAGACTCTCTGGGGAAGCACTAAACGCCAATTACCCCTATGGTCTCACATCGTAATTAAAAGACACTCTGGAGAAGCCCTTCCGTCAATTCTCCCTTTGGTCTACTACTCTAGGTTCTCACAGTCCTAAGTATAACTAAACATGCTCAGCGCGTGTATATCGTTCAAATAAACCTCAAGAACTACTTGGATATCATTCTACGGCTCAACAGAAATAACAAAACAACAGGTCCTCTATCCTACAACTAGGCATGGAAACTGGTAAAATGCCCAACATGCAAAAAAATCATGGAAAATCAACTTGAGCACAAAATAAATTACTCTACTCACAAGCAATAACCTCTACTATAGCAAACAAGCAAAGCTGGAAAAAAGAAGGGGAGAAATAGGAAACACGTAATACCCCGTTCAAGGGTATTGTGGAATTTGCACTTAATATTCATCATCTTTCTATGGAAAGGCACAAACCACCGACCTCGATCCGAGGAGTTCGATATACGTGGACCACGAAGACAGATTCTTCTTAGAACAATGTAGATCTGAGAAAACATGGTAAACGTTCATCCCACGATAAAATGGAAACGAGGAGGAATCATGAAACAAGGCTAAAGCAGAAGGAAGGACTCACTATTGTGATTCCAACGCAATCGATCGTGCTCAAATCATAGAACGGACAGTGGGTCAGGATCTCGGAGAAGATTCGGCCATACAGTCACTTCCAGGTGGATGAAATCTGGAGAAAAAGATGATTTTGGGGGTTATCAGCGACCCCGGTCCGTTTAATGAAAAAAATAAAGTACACGGTGTGTACTTCTTGAGCACACGGCGTGTACTTCAATTTTACGTACTCAGAATTAATCGACCTCCACCTCAGCCTTACACACTGTGTGTGTGGCCTGGACATGGCCAACACACAGCTTCGAGCCGGGAAGAGTTCACGGCGTGTACTCAGAAAGTACACGGCGTGTACTTCTGATATTTCCAGAATATTTATTTTCCTTAAAAACTCCATAAAAAGGGAAAACAAACCTGAAAAGAGATCCGGGTTCTTACACTAATCATTCGTCCAATGACTCAATGTCATCAATATGGCCTTGATGAGTGTTTAGTTGAATAGGATCTTGGGATTGTACAGTAATGGGTATGATTTTATATTCATGTTTTTCATTAATTAATACTGGTGTCCATCTAGAGAAATCATTTAAGGAATTTTTTAATCATTTACTACTTCTCTTTTTAATGGAGTAAAATCATGATATTTATCTATAATTGGGTCCAGGTAAACTGATTGTCTAGGAACATAGTGGGGTGGATGTCTAAGCCCTATTTCAGTCCCTAGGGGAAACCATTTTAGTTGAGTAGAACCAATTGGACATGTACATTGAGGCTATGTCTAGGGAGCATATTAATTTTGAATGATTCCTCAGAGTAACACAACAATGATGTACCACTACTCTTTCATTTAATCCTCATATAAGGTTAATAATTTTTTAAGCATATGAAAAATATTATTCCATAGGATGAGGATGTGGGTTTTATTATATCTCCCCTTTATTATTATATTTTTTAGAGATTAAATAAGGAGGAATTGTGAGATTGATTGAGGGGGAATCCAAATTTATGGAGAATCTATAGTTTTGGGTATACAAACCTTCAGTCTCATTATGGACCATATTATGGATGGAACCATATTTTCCATTCTTATCTTCATTTAAATATTTTTCTATTCCATCTTTAAGATTAACTCCCACAACATTCACTGATAAATAATACATTTTTGATGGCGTTCTTAGTGCTGAATAATATGAGAGTTGTTTATGATATTTTCTGGAACTCTTCCTTCCTTTTTGGGATCCTCATTGATATTCATTACGAAGTGTGAATCAGATGGAACCACTATAAAGCATGGTCTTATGCCACTATTCAGAGAAAAATGGGCTCTTAGGTGGGATGAACTGGGAGACCACTCTAAATCCCCTCCTCTAAAAATGGTAAAAGACTTATAATTATTGAAGGGGTTATTGAGATAAAAATTCACCTAGATCCTATGGTTGGGGTTTCCCTAATTCTCTTATTGTTGTCCCTCAGTCCTCATTTATGGGCATTGGGGTTATTTTCTGTTACAAATCCCCCCATGCATGAAGGATGGAAGATATCCATTATTGTAGTGGAAACTAAAATTATTTTTACAATCATTACATCATCGATCATTGTTTGATCCTAATATTGGTGAAATTTTAGTTCTACACATAAAATAATTTCTACTGAATAAATTATCATTTCTTGATGATTTCCATCTATTAATATGGAAGCATATTAAATGTTCTTTCTTTCCTAGTTTAGAAGGTTTTTGAAGGATTTTTCTCATTGGTCCTAATGTTTTTGAGACATATTCAATGATTATTCCTGTTGATTTTGTCAAAATTCCAATGTAAGGTTTTTTCTTAATATCATCCTTGGAATAATGAAATTACATGACTCCATTTTTAGTGAGAACTACTAAAATAGGAGGAAGTTGAAACATAGAGATACATATTTCCCCCATTACACATATATGAACACCAAGAGGGGAATTGAGTATTAGAATATACAACCTATAAAATGTATTAAGGAATGTCATTTAAAGATAATTCTACTACTTCTCTGATATTTCTCATTGTTCAGAAAGGGGGTTTCCTAATCAATTTGATGATTAATATCTCCTAATACATTCACATGTTCTGCATACAAATTGTAACATAGGAATTTCCCCATTAGGTTCTAGATATATTTCCACGAATTTAAATGGATGTTTTGTGTGAATTCATCAAGCAATGCCAATGGAATGTTGAAATGAAAATTGGATGATGGCCAAAAACAAAATTGGTATGTCATCCTTGTCCAATTGTATTCTCATGAGAAACCCAACCTTATATTATTCTTCTAGTTATTCTTTCACTTTATTATACTATTTGGTGTGTTTTATTATTATTTATTATATGTATAGGGTTAATAGTGTTAAAATTTTCATGGGAATAGTATGGGGTGGGTTAGAAAATGATTGTTTTCCCATGTTGACATCTGGCTAAGAAAATATTCCACTTTTCATCGATAGGGTCTCTAAAATGTCAAGTCCCATATTTCTATGTTACTCGTAATATTATGGATTTATCATATTTTATGTTTAAATGGGGAGACCTTCTTGTCAACACGTAATATTACCATGGGGAGGAACTTTGCAGTGGCTGCTATCCAGGATATGACTACCATCATAGATCGATGTCCAACTACTTATAGAATTACTAGAGTGTAATCCCTAGGGAAGATCATTAGGCAAGAGAACAGAATGGGGAGGTCTTTAATGATATTTTATATTCTCTTAAAGAGGAGGGATACTGTTAATCACATTAGAAGATAAGATCATTTGCTTGATTGGTCTGTCTCCATGAATAAATCCTTCATGTTATATGATTTGGGGAAAGCCTCCAAAGATGCCGGTAACAATGTTTTTAGGGAGTTCTATCACAACAGATACATCTACTTATTTATGTTGTTAATATATTGGTAGGATCCTGATCCACCATTGATAGTCCTTTGATGGCCTCAAGATCTCTATAATCCAACATTCCATGGTTATGAGTCTTCTCCCAATTTTATAATTTCCTTTGGATTGATTTTTTTTGGGAACATTCTAGTGGGTGATCAGGGACCCTTTATATGAGATACGATTTTCATATATAGGTTTCAATTTAATTGTCTGCCGTGGGGAATCCCTGATATTCCTATAAGCTTCAGGAATTATAGAAGGGATGCATGTTTTCCTTAGATCAACCACTGAAGTAGAAAGGTGTCCCACTATTGGTGCTTGTATTTATCCCAGATATTGTTTTTCCAATTTATTATATAATTTTTCTGATGAACCTCTAAGATGGGAGTAGGGATTCAAGTCCCATCATTAGTTACCCTGTTGTTGTATGGATGAGTCATGCCACTTTTTGAGTTTGGTTTTTAGGCCTGACTATTTTCTATTTCCATGAACCAGATTACATCAGGGAATTTTTGCAGGATATGTATTGGGATTTATGTTTGACCATCTATAAATTTTATGATATTTTGAGATACTTACAATATGGGAATGTGAATATATTCCCATTATAATTTATAAGATAGAACAAGTGCACGGTCTAATCCTCCATTATCAGGTAGTATGTACTGAGAGTCAACCTATACTGTGGAAGAGGTATGAATCTAACCATGATTTAAACCAAGGATATTCCATATTCATTCTCATATTTCAATTTTATTTGAGTCATAGTCTGGATATTTGTCCACGAGAAATTTAATCTTCTCATAATTTTTAATTATACTTGACAATATGGCTTTATATGATTAAGAATGAATTAGAATTTTCTCATTGATTAAGATGATATGTTCTACACATGATTAGTATGAATTAATTGGGATATACATATTCTTTTATATTATTCCATATGTTACTGAATATTTTGAAATTTATGCAAACTCGCAGTTAGTTCTTGTCATATTTTCATGGAGGGCTCGATACTATTGAGTAGAGATTTTCATCCTCTATTTTTATACCCTATTTACATGACATTCTTGATAATATTTGGCATGAATATACATCTTTCTAATGGTTTCATCTATATTTAATTGTTTTTCCTCTTCATCGGAAATAATAGTAATGGAATGTTATTGATTATATTTTATTTTACCTTTTTAGTCTACCCTAGGGACCCAGGTACGCAAAACTTCAGCTGGGGACCATGTTATGATATCCTCTACATGGTGAGGATACTAAGTCACATAGTGTTGATGACAATGAATATACAAAATGACCACCTAGATGACACCCCTATTCTATTTAGATGAAATATATTTACTATGATTGTAATAGACTCTATAAGTTAAGGGTGGATCTCATTTCTGCATTCTAGGGACATTATCCCATAATGTTTTGAGAAAGATATTAGGTTCAGGTATTTTTGGATTATTGATCATCATTAGTTAGATGACTCAAAAGGCCTCATGTAATATAGGGAAGGTAGAGTTGCATGTAGGTTCGCGATAGTACCACTATTGTAGTACTCCTAAACAAATGCTTTTAAACCCATTATTGAAGATGTTGGGTCTCTATTTGGATGATTATATATCATGTTCATTGGCTAATGCACATGTCTGTATGAACTATTGAGATTTCATTTGATTGAAGAGATTTTTGGTGAAGAGTTCCAGAAATATAAATGTCAATCACCAAAAAGAATACATATCAACGATACATCTCCATAAATGATCATGTGTTCCATTAATTATTTTTTTTCAATTTTTCATCAAGAGATTGATAGGTGCATGATGGAAATGTCAAAACATCACTGTAGTTACGAATTCAGATGATTTCACCATTTACATTAAAAAACCACTTTCACATGCTGGTTTATTTTAAGAGGTTTAATCAGGTTTAATCACTGACATTAGTTACCAATTTTTTAAAAATACACAAACTAGTTTTTCTATGTATCCAAAAAAGTACAATGAATCTCACCTGCATGACTCATGGACCTCATTCTCAAGGGCATGCGACTACTTGGTATCTTGGTGAACAACACATAAGAACACACATTAATCGAGTGGGTGGTAATTTTGGATCTTCTACTGTTTTTGGGGGTACTATTTACTATTGTAGAACAGTATTATCAATTTATGATATGTTTAAAAACCATTTGTTCATTATCAATTATGTATAAATAGGTGCCCTATAGTTAATGAACAATTACCAACACGAATGGTTTCAGAATCATCTATATGTATATGATTTTCTCTATATCAAGATGAATATGTATTTATCCAAGGATCTTCAACAGTGGTGGATTTTTATGATTAGGGTTCAATGATTCTTTGGTCATTCACAATAACAATTTTGGTTTAAATCTATAAGGCAGGGCACTCTAGAATTTATTTTCTAATGAGGAGATAAGAATTGTTCATTGATGTCAGGATCAAAAACATTATATGGGATTCCTAGACACCCATGTGAGTGGAATCATAACCCATGTAGTTTGGTACAACTTAATAAGACACATCACCTTTTAATGTCATGTGAACAGGAAATAACCATGATGTTTAATGTTATATGGTACGAATGATCAGATTAAATGATCATGTTAAAGGATATTGGGATAGTTGTGTTGACAAGGCTTGTTGTACATAAAAGTGATATGGTCTCCCATGTGGATATGAACCTACAAAGAATCTGGTCCAGAGAAAATTTGGGAGAATATGGGTGTTGGATTTGGACTTAAGTGAGGAATCGTACACATAACCATTATATGAGAATCAAAGCCCATATTTTTCATTATTCATGGGAATTACACCAAGAGGGAGGCTCAAAGGGATACTCTTCATTTAGTATATGTCCATTTTAATATTCTTGGAATGGTTTCAAGAATTATACAATATATGAGATCCGATTTAGTGGATATGGTTGGATAATACACTTAGTGGAAGTCCATGAATTTTATACATCATAAATAATATGTCCCATTGAAGGTGTGGGGTAAAGGATTACAACTATGAGTATTCCCATTTTAATATTATTTTTCATCATACTATATATGAGGCCCATTATTTTTAGGTTTTAGTTGGATTTCAAATTCACCACTAATCTATAATCTTTTTGTGAGTCATAGTTGATGTGATAAATAACATGAATTAATATATCTAAATATCCCACAATCTAATATTTTACACTTGTGGATGGATGATGGAGACAAAAGGGAGAAATATCAGGCATTGAAGTGGTTTTATTCTATTTTATTTTTGTATCCAGGATAATAACATATACTGATCTATTAGGCTACATCCCAAGGTGATGAAGAGGATCAAGAAAATCACCTATCAATTGAATGTCCAAGGGAATAATCTAATATTTTTTCCTGACTAGTCCCTTGGTAAGAGAGGAGTGATTAGAACCCACTATCATCAAAGGTAAAGGCCAATGATTTAGATCAATCCCTACAACTGGAGGTTCACATGAGTACCTATAAGGTTAGACCCCTTATTACCATGGGAATGTAGAAATGAAAAAACAATGGGGGCCCCATTGATGATGAGGTTCCATGTGTGACTCTGCATACAGTGGGTAAGTAGACTTGAAGGGGAACCCTGATGAGACTTGTGATCTTATCATACATGTCATGTGGAATTGAAGGATGCCTTATCATTGTGATGTTTGATTGGTTTATGGATGTTCTAAAGAAGGACCCAATGATATGTTGAAAAGGTGTGATGGGAGTTTGGAGAGTAGAATTCCCTTGGATGCCCAATTTCACGTACCATGTTATTATGTGTGATATGGTTCCCTCTGTAAAACATTTTTGTATGCAAGTGAGGGTATTATCCCCATAGACTTATTCTATGTGGAACTAGGTTCTACCCATATATAATGATTCTACATGGGTCCAGGTTTTCTTAGTGTATCATTTTTCAATGCAGGTTAGGGTTCCTCCCATGTAGTGTTTTGTAAGGAGGGGTTAGGTTCTTTTTGCAATTATTTTTTCAATACCTGAAATGGTTCCACCGAACCCAAATTTTTCCATGCATGGTTCTAGGCTTTAAAAGGGAAAAAAATTATTACATATGGATTGGTTTCCACAAGGGGGTTTTATTTTCATGGATGGTTGGGAAATTTATTATTTCCTCATTAATCCTATGCAGAATATGTTTCACTAATGGGGATAGAAATCTCCATGAAATGTTTCTATTTTGGGATCACCTCCTACAATAATAGTTTTTCCATCATCTCATTTTACCCCCCTAGGGGTCCATTCATTGAAGAATGGCATGACCAGATATGAGAATGCAGATCACTCATGGTGGGCTATGTGGAATCATTTCTTGGCGCCACTGTAGGAAACCCTCATCCGCAAATGATATCTTTCATGGGGTACATCGTTTATGGGCATAGAAATCACCTTTTGGACCTATAAATGATTTTATGTCATTCATAGGTGTTTCTAATCCTTTATCATCATTCGAATAACTCCATACACGGGTTTATGTCTATAAGGGATGAAACAATCATCATCCAACTGTAAAAATTCATTTGGTTTCATTCATGGGATATCTAATCCATCTAACCCTTCAAATGAATGTGGTCTCATTAAAGGGTTTGGAGGTCCATCTTGTCATAATAACTACTTTGTTCATGGGGTTCTTTATAGAGTAGAGGAATTCCATGTGAAATAGTAGTCTTCAAAGTGATTGAGCTTCTTGGGAACAATTCATCATTCATGGATTCCACCCCATTAAAATTTTTTGTTCAAATTATACTCTTTATTTGATTATTTTTTTTCTAAATAAATGGTATTTTATTCCTATTATGTGAAGATTTTTATAGTTTAAAAAGATACATACCTCTACACTCAAATTAACCCACATGATACCTCATGTATCGTTAATGAAGTGGAGATATATCATTATATCAAACGAACATATATCATTTATGAAAGAATATTATATGAATGTGTTTTAGTTATGTAATTCCATATAAGTAAAAAACATATTCTCATTATAAATAATAAAAACAAATCATATATATATAAGGATACAATGAGAATATCAATTAATTTATTATATAAACTAAATCATAATATGATTTTCTCTATTATTCTTTATATCACATCAAATGTGATAATTTTTGAAAACATATCCAAAAACCCATATCAATATTTCAAAATCAATTTTTTCACTTCTGTCATCCATGTAACCATATATTATGTAATATAAAATAATTCTTTAATATCTATCTAATTTCTTTTAAATTGACCAAACAAGAATTTAATAGATATATATCTATTTTTAATCATTATACAAATTTTTTAAACCCATATGTGTGACCCTATAAGAATTTTCAATTTTGATAATAAATATTATTAATTTAAGCCATAAATAAAAGAAAATATTTGTCTATCCAAATAATCATTTCCATTCAATATAAAAATTGATCCCACATGATCTCCTACAAACACATGAATCATAGTACCTATTTTTATTAGAAGAATCACACACGCACACCCATATATATATAAATAATATGTTCCTTTCCAAAAAAAATGAGTTAGCATTAAATAAATTTATATCAAAATCATATATTCTCCAATAAATTATAAAATTTCAAAGTATAGACAGGAAAAAGTGATGTACACATCACATGACATTCTTAATCATGCATGAGAATATCACATAAAAATAATTTAATATGAAATCACAAAATATGTTAGTTACCTAGGTATTTCTAAACTCTTTTAGTCTATCTAAATCGAGGATCTATATATAATACTTGTCATATGAGAGAAACAATCCCATCATGATTAAACTTGATAGAAAACAAGATGAAAATATTACTAAGGTATAATAATTAACTCACTCTCATGATTGAAAAATTATTTCAAATAATGATGGTTCTCTTGCATGAATTGTGTTTAACGAAATGTAATAGGGAAATATTAATATGAAACATGAACCACTACACACCAAATATATTATGATTGACAATCCTTGTGGTATGATTTGTGACTAGTCTAGTATAATTTTTTTTCTGTTTCACATGATTATATTTTCTAACATTACTTCAAATCTTATAAAAGTTAACAAAAATATTTCATCATAACCTAAAATATTTAATGTTGAATTCCTTTTGGAAAACTCAATATCATACTTTTAGAGGTTAGTTATCACATAAATTATAAATTATATGTATCCAATATTAAATAATGATAAATTGGATAGTAACATTTTTATATCATAAAAAATTTAATATTATAAACCTTCATTAAGAAAATTTAAAAAACCATATATATGGTCCAATATAATAATATCATATATGATGGACTACTAGAGAATAATTATGTTTAATGTAATTTGGTTTCTTTAATCTCATTAAATATATCAATATATCCTATAACAACACTATATTACTATATAATACTACCTTTCACTAGAATATTTAATATTTAATATAAATGATGGTGGTAAATTGAAATAATAGGGATATTAATAGTCTTATATGAGATTTAGAAATCTTGAACAATTTATATGAAATATTTTACATTTTAGAATCAAATATTTTAATGTTAACAACTTTTATGGTCATTATATAAATATTCTTAAGTTCATCATCATAATAATCTTTAGTACATTTTTGTTTAATCATTTCATTTAATCTATTATGGTATCAAAAAATAACTAATTACATTATGCTTGTTTACCAACATATCCTAATAAATTTTTGTATATAAAATTAAATTCACATTAAATTATAATGATAAAATATACTATATTTTAACATTTTAAATTAAATTAAGATGTAAAATTGATACAACTTAACTCTAGGAAAAAATATTTCCTTGAAAATATATATCTTACAAACACATAATTCCCCATTGTACAATAAAAATATTTTATTTTTTCCATTTTAATATTTAATAAATAACCATTTAAAAACCTATCATATATATATATTATTCTAAATGAAAATTATTTTATGTGAAATATGTTTTTAATTTTTTGTGAGAGGTAAATTCCATAAATTAAAATAATTAATCTAAAAACATTGTTTTTTGAGGTAAAAACATTATTATGTTTCCATATTTCAAATTTGGTTATAGAATCATAGAAAATATGAGCATGTGTATCATTTTAATTAGTAAACACAATTTATTAGAATAATACCACTTATATAATAAGAGGGAAATATGAATAAAAATATAATATTTATCTAGATATGTCAAATAATTGATGTAGTCTATTTCATCAAACTGCATATTATATCATCTCATACTGCATCACATGATTACATAATAATGATTTTACCCTCATATAATTTTCAATTTCAAACACATATACATATTCATTACACGTTATTAATGTATATTTTGTATTATATAACCTTAAAAATCAATGTATTGATTTTTATAACATACAAACGGTTGTAAACACTACACTATGTTACATTAAACCCCTTAGATATTATGATAATGTTTTCTTCATAGGATGTTGTTTTTATAATTTATATATTTCCCAGCCATCTTGATTTATCCGTTTGATATTCAATGAAGTTTTCTTTATTAACATTGTATATTTATGTTTTGATAATTATAATATAATGAGTTAATATCATAAAAAAATCAATCATAGTATGTGAAACTATTGTATATATTATTAGTCAATTATTAGAATGATATTTTCAGATAGATAAATCCTAGAAGAGACTATAATAAGGGACATTGTGAAGCGACCTTGTGATGTAACTATGTGGTGTAACATTTTAAATTGACTATGTGGGGAGACCATTTCATGATTTTTTTTGAGTGAGCATTTAATGTGTCCTTGTCATATTTATCTTTTTATTTGACATTGGGAAGTGACCTTGTGAAATTACCTTCAGTTAAAATTTAAAAAATTATTTAGGTATCCTCAAGTAAAGTAACATTGAGTGAAAATTTGAAATCATATTAGTGTGATCATATTTTCAGTGAATATGGGTGATAATATGAAAAATTATTGATGTTAGCTCGAGTAGAGTAATTATAAGTGGTGATTTTAAGATATTTGGAAGTTTCTCTAAGTGAAGTAACTGTGAATAACAAATATAAAATGTCATGATATGAATACATAACCAAAATTTACATGAACATATAAAATAAATAAGTTATAAAATAAATAAAATTAATTGGTCACGAGATCAATAATAAATAGTCCATATGAACATAAATTATGTGACAACATGAACAAAAATATAGTTACAGCATTCAAAACAATTTAAGTGACTACATGAACTATAATGAAGAGATCACCTGACCCAAAATAAATTTATTTGATGAATATAAATTAAGTGGCCATAAGAAGAAATTTAAAATATTTTATAACCCAACATATAATATATCCATAAAAACAAAATTCCTTTTTAATATTATTTCCAAATATTAGCTGTTTAATTTATTATTCTATATTTTGAATTACTTCGTAATTGTTTCACTTGTTTATATTAACATAATTTTTCCTCAGTTAAATATTAATTATTTAAATACTATGGATTTTTAGATGGAATAATTCTATATAGTATTAAATGATCAACATATGGGATGATGCATTATGTTGGTAAAATTAGAAAATATGAGTTCCAAATTTAATATGGATGGAAATTCAACTGTATATAACGTATTGATTATTGGAGTATTCCAAGGGACTTAAATATTGATTATAATTATTTTTTTCTAATGGTAATTATTATTTTTATATTTTATCACTCTAACAAATGTTATTATTATTACAGATTATTGATGTGACCCACATGGGTATGCTTATCATCTGTATTTAATATATAAATCACATGCAGTATTGGGGAAGATAAACTACAACGAGCTTCATACATGGAATTTCTTTTGCATGGAAGAACTAAATATTTTGATGTTGAATTATCATGAATGAGATATGAGGTTAGGGATATTCTTAATAATAAATTATAAAAATAACATTGGTGATCAGGAACATCTCTGATCTAAATTATAATTAGTTATTCCTGGATAATGGAGAGAATGGTACTAATGTGACACATAGGTCCAAATTTTTTTTCTTCTAGTTTTATGGTTTTAATTATTATTTATTGTATATATGCATAATTTTACTGGGTTATAACACACATTCAATGTTTTTATAATATGTTTTAATGAAAATTAAATTGTTATAAATAGTGTTAAAAATCATGGTTAGCAAAATATAAGGTATTTCATGTTATTCCATCAACAAAAAATAAACGGTGATTCAATTTTTTTGTGGGTGGTTTAGAAGTTGGGGTTTGTTACTACTGCCACATCAAAATTAATATTCTAGTTTGTGCCTCTATGTAGAAAAATATATGGTGATTCAGT
The DNA here is from genome assembly GCA_963277665.1 of Viscum album. NCBI lineage: Eukaryota > Viridiplantae > Streptophyta > Magnoliopsida > Santalales > Viscaceae > Viscum > Viscum album. The sequence goes on along the minus strand of OY728139.1, from coordinate 883,332,953 downwards.
TAATACATCATGTTCTCAAATATTATTCATATTGGGTTATTCCTCTATTCATTACAAAATGAAATTGACAAAAACAAATTATAACCCTTTAAACATAAGTGAGTCCATTATAATGTCTCACATCTCTCTCAGTTCATGATTATGCTTAAGATTATAATAGGTTCAATTAGAAATTAAGTAATATAATAATCATTATATTCATTTATCATCATTTTTTTGGTACATTAACTAATATTTAAAAAAGGGTTGAAATTATTTTAAAAATGTTAAGTCACCCCTCCCTCACCCCAAATTGACCATTCAATAATTTTCATTGACATATTAAAATTAGTTTCCAATGAGGATAACTATATATTACATAATTCTATATTATATTTTCAAAGAAAATCCTTACATATAGAGTAATGTGAAAAATATCTATTTTGGGATGGAAAGAGTGAATGTGATTGATATACAGAAACATTATGGGCATTTAAATTTCAACAAGGGATACACTAAATTATCCCCCAAAATGATGGGTCACAAGTAATAATGTTCACTTACCTGTATGCTAGAGGCTACTGACTATGATCAGGGGTCTATTGTGGTGTGGTGGGGAGACTGTACCCTCTTTTATCATAGTGGTGCAGTGGTAACAATAGTTAAATAGAAAGAGATGAAGCATAATATAACTGGAAACATAATATAATAGAGAAAAATAATAAAGAAATATAAGATTAACATCAAATCAATATAAATAATAATCATTACATTGGATGAGTTGTATAATAAATGATGTCATGTCATGAAGATTTTAAAAAAATCAGATATATAAAAATATAATGAAACTGAATATATTACATCCTATACAAAAAATGAAAAATGAAAAAAATTTATATTTACTAGAATGGCAAGAATATGATCATTCCTTCTATCACCTAATCCCATTCTATACAAATATTAGGATTAGCATAAATGTTTGGGTGCTTTCTCTTATCAATACCAATAACCATAATATCACTCTAGGTGTCAATCAGTGAAACTAATACGGTGAAAGATAAACTCAATATTCAAACACCAACTGTGTATAAAATAACATGAATAGTGTATATAGAAAGGTAGCGCATAGGTATAAACAATCAAATAATAATGAAAGTTTTCCCCTAATAAATAAATTTTTTTAATAGATTTAAAGATAACACAACCGATGTTAGAATAATAAAAAATAACTTGGATCAAAGGTTATTTATCCCATAAATTTATTTGTAATTATATTTAAAATATTTATATACATTCTATATATGTGAATAAATATATAGTAATATACATAGATTTTATGTTCTATCTGGACCCTCACTATATGTTTGGTGTCCATGTATAGAATAGTAATCTATATGTTGTAGTAAGGGTAGTATACCTGAATCCCATATGAATTTAAGAGTTCATTCCAATAAATTGAGATAGATGGTTGAGATATCATTATAAATACTCAATGCAATTGAACATGGAATGAAATAACCATCATCCATGTAAATAATGCGAGACACCATGCCCAACACACCATATAATGGAGAATAGAATACCATTCATAACAATTCCCATAACTATTATCGAATTAAAATTATCTATTTTTTAATAATAATTAACATATATAATTTTCATTTGAATCATATACATTCAGTTATCCCATATAACATTGTTAATAAAAGTTATACAAAATCTTTACCATTCAACAATATTTAATGTCTCATTTTCAATGACTTCAGTATAATTCAATTAAAAAATTAAATTTATATATTTACCACGAAAAATTTAATTTAAGAAAAATCATATATATGGATTATTGGTCAATTAATCATTTATATCAAATAGGGTATTTAATTTAACACATCAATTTGGTTGGTGTCCAACAATGTAGAAATTCTCTAATGGATTAACATAGGTTTTCATGAGTATCATAATATGGTGCAGTTAATTTGAATGAAAAAACACAGTTTAAGGCAACACATGGAAATTCCTATTTTGTGTAACAATGAAAAACTATATAAAAAACCAAAATTCATTATGTAAAATTACAATACCACATATCTTAGGCCTATTGATGACCGCAAATCTATTATCTGCTTTAGGATTGTTGTAGAATAGGTTAAATCCTCTAAATTGATAAATAACATGAATAAATTGAATAAAATATGATAAAATTAGTGTATGATATGATACTATGGCTATGAAATAAATGGAGAGAATTAGAGTTGTTACTATTAGTTATCCAATGTATCTAATGGTGATGGAAACATGGTTTACGTGAGGAGATTAATTCAAATCCTAGCAATGGAAAAGGGAGAAATATCATGAGGCTGAGGGATTCTTTTCATGGTGGGAGAATGAAAGTATAGGGGTTCTAAAAATGGTATGGGGGGAAATTGTAATAATTACCATGAGTTTCATGATTCTTGGATTGGCCATATAGTTTTCCAAACTGTACCCCCAAAAGTGTGCACCCAAAATCCTTAGGAGCACACCTTGTAGGGTCAGTATCAAATTGTTAGAAAAACATTGTCCATCCATTGAAAAACCTTTGTATCATCCTTGAATTACCCTAGACTCCCTAAAATTGTTGGAGACAAATTGTGTGGACCTCCTATATTAACAAAATTTCCCCACACGATTTTCTACAACCATGCGTGTTGGGTTGCATATTTTTTTACAAATCTTTAGGCCCAAATATTTATTTAAATAGTTGTGGAATTAGGCTCCAAAAATTCCACAGATTCCCTAAGTTAGTAAATAACTTCATCCGGAAACATTAATAAGGATAAATTTTAGGAAAAAATAATAAAATCAAACAATCCATACCTTTATAAAAATATTGGTCACGACAACCACCCCTTTATAATGTAACTCATCGCCGAGTAGGTCTTATGAGGGTAGTAACAGATCATAAATGAAAATATACCGCCAATAAGCATGAATGAAATCTTCTCACTCTTATGTCTCATATATTATATGATATTCTACCATTACATCTATACTATAGGAATAATCATACCTCATCGACACTTTATGGATCGAACCACGATATATAATGGGTACTCCTAAAAAATAATCTAAATAAAACTCCTTAGGATATGAATATAAAAAAATAGATGTTTATATATAATAAAAATATAGTTTGGAAACATTAATGAATCATTAATATACATATATTTCAGAGGTATTTATATAAGATAAAATAGTAGTATGATTCTCTCTATGATATCAGACCATCCAAAGAATCAGGTATCTTGAAATTCAAGACTTATAATTGAATTATATTTCACCCTTGATGAAGAATATATAAAAACCCAATACCTATCCTCAAACTAAAGAGGTTTATATGTTAGTTCTCATAAACCTACTTCCTTGACTGGGAATTCATGATAAGCTTTCTGATCAAGTACAGCTTCTCTAATGTCACTTAAAAAAGACGTTGTCCATGTTTTCCTACCTCCCATGACTCTAGAAAGAACATAGGTGAATAAAATGTCCATAAATAAAATGCTTCAAAATAATACTATTGTATGGTAGAATAAAATACAATATTATAAGGGAACTCAACTAGGGGTATATGTTTATCCCCATACCTACTAATGTCATGGACACATGAACGGAGCATGTCCTCTAACAGGTGAATCATGTGATTCTTATATCCATTAGTTAGTGGGTGATGGGTCATGCTCAAAATCACATGTCTACCCAATGGTTTCCACAACCATTTCTAGAATAATTAAATGAAAAATTTGTACCATTTATATATGATATATTGTTAATCTCCATAAAGATATATGATGAACTTGAAGAATATGTTTCCTAGATCATCTACTGAGAAGTTTTGTTGAATTAGAAGGAGATGTGTGACATTATTCAATGATCAATGATAAACCAAAATTTTTTAGTTCCTAAGAGATATATAAGAAAACCAATCATTAAATACATGGTTAAATCATCCCATTTACACCCCATGAATGGGAAATGGAAGTAAGAATCATGGTGTTTGTTGGTGTTCTTCCAAAACCAAATAATAGGTGCAACACTAAATAATAAAGTGAAAAAACATCCATGTCATACCCTTCCAGAAATACTAGTGGGGAAAGTTGTTAAATATATTGTTAACTTTGATAAACACATCCCACATAGATGGAAGAGAATATATAATTAAAACCTCTCATATTTCTTCTAGAACCCAAACATGACCATTTATTCATAGGGTCTCATCAGCCTCTATAGTCCAACATAGAAATAAATCATCATATAAAATTATATACCTCTGGAATAGTTTCTTAGGATATTAGTTTTTCCTCAATAGTACCCATTATATAATGGTAGAGGTTACTTCTAATACAGATATATCTTTTTGAATGTGAATCACCAAAACCTCAATATTAATCTCTAAAAAAAGTTCATTTGTTTTCTCTCTACACTAGGATCCTAAACTACATATGTCTGAGCATTTCTACTTAATGAATCTACTATTGAATTTCCTTTTCCCGACGTTAGGAATGCTTGAAATTGAATGGATACTAATATTCAACCCAATTTCACTACCCCATATTCAAATCACGCTATATAAAAATATACATAACCATATTTTCATCCGTATACAACACAAAATTGCATCAAGAAAATTAATGTCTCCAATAACATAAATAATTAACCAATGCTTTAAGTTAGAGGTCATTCATCGAGTAATTCCACACATGATCCCTTAGATGATGAGACCCATAAATCATGAATTCCTATTCTTTCATTATATCTACAAACAACCTGATGCCTTTTGTGTCATAATAAATAGTATGAATCTTTCATAGGTACTAAATAAATAAGATCAATGATGAAGTCAACATTCCTTTCAATCCATGAATAGGTCATTAACCAAATTTTAAATGGATAAATTTTACACCCATCTTAGTCAATCCTATAAGAGGAAATGTTTTTTCAAAAAAATCATTGATGATACAACAATATTACCCATCTAGTGCCAATAAAATTGAAGCACCAATGATATTCACTGGGGACTCCAAGGAAACTATACATCTATCTTTATATGGGTCTTTTAATACTTCTAACTCTAAGAATATGTGACCCTGGAATTGGAATTTTTCAATACAAAAGTATTATTTAGTAAGCTTTTCATAAAGCTTATGTTGTCTTAGTGTGCCAAAAAAGATCTCATGATATTGTGCATGGTCATGTCACATTTGAGGATATGCGAAGATTCCATTCATAATGACTGTAAAAAAAATCTAGATTCATATTTAAAACCCAATTCATCATATCCTTAAATGCCACATGTAAATTCTTCAGACCAAACAACATTATAGTGTATTCATAAAGTCCATACCTTCATTAAAACAATTACAAAATTTTTATGATGCCCTTTGATGAACCTGATGTTATCCCAATCTCAATTTAATAGTTTAAAACTCTATAATTCCTTAGGGATAATAAAAGTGGTTTTCAATTTGATTAAGTGGATACCGATTATTAATATGAATTTGGTTCAGCTATTGATAATTCAGATAGGGAATTAGTGTTTTATCTTCATTCCTCGATAATAATATGTTAAACCGCATAGCAAGGAAATTATTTATGGAGAAAACATAATATTCTAAGTATTATAACAAATTATTATGACCCAAAATATCTATATGTCACATAATTTTAGGAGGAATAGACACAAGATATACTCTAGAAAATAACTCAATGGTTAATTATATTGATCTTACTATAGGTAGCCTAGAAAAATAATCAATGATAGAATCCATGAAATTATCCACCATATTAGGGGAATATATATGTCACAATTCTTAGTAATATAACTAATAAATTGTGATCTAACCTATAAATATGACCATCCTCTGGTGCTCAAGTCCGACTCTAGTCACACAAATTCCAAATTCTCCACAATAAACATGTCTAAAAAAATATGATGATGTAAAAATAACCATTTAGAAAATTAAATCAATATGGACTCATAAGGGAAAAAAGTATGTCCCGATAGTTACATTGAAATGTGTCTTGTAAAGTAAAAGTGGATTCCACATAAACATATGATCTCAAATCTCAAGAGGGAATTTCTTACATCTACATTCACTCTCTGATTAGATACCCGACACAGTATCTAGTGTAATGAGGAAATAAATTTAATTATTCTTCTGTCCTAGACTCCTCAAAATGGACAAAAATAAAAAATATTTTGATGAAACATTGTTAATTAAAATTGGAACTAATTTAGAGACTTCTAGAATAGTACCTGAAACACTATAATTTATAGTGCTCTACTTCTCTTGGACATGTTTCATTGCTTGTAACATACTCATAATGTGACCTTGAATCAAAACCCGAATCCCCTGATCGAGCCCACTAAATTAATGGAGTTAATTAAGAGTCTTGTTTCCCCTACCTCAACCACTAAATCTTCCTAAGTAGTGGGTGGTAATATACCATCATTCATGGTGATGTAATATTATCCCTTCATAGAACATGAAGCCATTGTAGACCATATCTCCAGATAAACTATAACAATGTTCCAAAATCAGTTCTCAATATGACACATCCTATTGAAAACATTTCAGGAAAAAATATCATTCATACAATGGGGTTTCATGTTTTCTAGATTCCCATAGTACTCACATATAATGATGATCTCTATATGAGTTGTTTTATTACCAATTCACAAGTGAGTTACTCAGGGGATACTTTTTTACCCTTGAAGAACCCCTTCCAGTTCTAGGTGATCAACATCCCTAGATCACACATTCCTCTCCCCTCAAATTTCACATAGTAATAATGGACTGGATAATGATCTCAAAGGGAAGTAGTCAACATAACAAAATTATATTCTAATTATATGGAATGTAAAATCCCATCCTCAAATCACATCGCATCTATAATAGTATCCCTAGCTATGTTATTTTGATTCAATGAATCTCTATAAACGGGTATGAATACTCCATCACATACATATCTTTATACTACAATTTAATGAAATATGTAGTCCAGTTAGATCTTAATGTATGTGGAATTAATTCATCATAGAATACCTTCTATAAATCCCACTAAATTATATACCAATGTTAGTCTACATGTGTATTGACATCTTATCATCACTTTGATGAACATCAAAAAATAAATATAGAGATATTGACCCACATTTATGGATGTTTTTAAATATCACTCAAAATTGAAATCATGGCCTCCAGACATGTCTCTGAAGCTGAAGTGCCACTGCCACCCAAAAACATATGTGTGTGTCACTAACAAACTCCAAATACAACACTTCCATATTTATGGAAGGATAAGAATCTCTTACATAAAATTTATCATAATAAAGAAAACCTCTCAAAATATTAATCACTCCACTCATCATAATTGATGGTGGTTCCATAGGTAGAAGTACAGTAGGTAACACTAGCATCTCATATCCCACATCCACCTGATCTTGGACTTCACTACCCTCCTGGCATAAAAATTGAGTTCATCATGGAGTCATGTTTCTAAAATGAAAAATGCGTACCTCATAAGGTAATTCTATAGTTAAAATATAATAGAAATATGATACAAAATATACTAGGGTTCTTATTTACTAACTAACACATCTATACCTACTCATCAACAAGTTCTTGTTGATAAAAGGAAAAATAAAGGGTCAATAAAAATCATAATAAGTTATCCCAACTACAAAATAATAATTCTTATATTCAGTATTGGTCTCATTCCACATTTATGGGTTTCTTTTATATTGTGTTTAAAATTCATGTTCCAGAGGAAAACACCATTTAATATTTTATTTGAGTCCCTATTTAATGGTAATCATTTTATTTAAATGTAATAAATATATTTACATTTTTAATCTCTCATATATATATATATATATATATTATTTTCTAGTTATATGTATCTGCATTCCCAATTTGTTAATATCATAGTTCATATAAATATCAATTGGCATGACAAGTACAAGAAACCTAGACCTTAAATTATATATCATGATGTGGAAAGTCACAATAAATTTTTTAATTTAAATAATTAAAAATCATAACTTATATATGTACTCTCTTTATAAATTACCATTATCATTATAGCAATCAAATCAACCAATGTTTCTTCCCTTAAAAACAAGCGTGCATGGATAAAAAATTATATAATTTTTTAATTAAGGATCAATCATTAATCTATATGAGAACTAGAGAGTGTTACTAATGTTGACACATTCATTAATATAATTATTCTATCCCTTTAAGAAACACTATCACTTTAACAATAGATATCAAAACCCAACTATTTTTTGAATGCAATTTCACACTGTAAGAAAATATGTCATGAAAAATGCATAGAATATATGTCCTAAATTTACAACCATGATAAATGATATACTAACTCCATTATATACTAGGAGAAGGGTATAATAATCCCATAACAATAATATTGATAATGATAAAATCCTATATCTTTTGTATCACCCAATCGTGAAATCAGAAAATCTATATCATGCACAAACTAATCAACAATACCACATCCCCAGAATTTTTTGTTCCCCCTATAGATGAGGTAGACATTCCTAGTCATATATTTATTACGAAATAATAATAAATCATGGTATCTTATATAATACCTAACATTAAGACGAAAGTAAAAATTGATATGATACAATATTCTAATGAACCAAACTAGGAAATACTAAATAGTGCACTGATCTGGTGAGTTCAATGACCTCATGACCGAATCCCAATATACCATAAGGAATCACATAGTAGTGAGGATATATGGTTATATGATGGGTAGAATATACCCCATAAAATCATAATGGAATTGTGTTAATAATAATTATACAGAAATAGTGGATGTATAATATAAGAAGCAACACAATGGTCTAAAGGACAATTATCATATAGTAGAAATTAAACATCCCATAAACAAAAAAACAATAATTAAATAGGATAATTAATATATAAAATGATATCATGTTAGGATAATGAATAAAAATGGGGTATACAGGAATGTAATGTATATGATTGTATAACATTAAATACAAAAAGAGATAAAACAATATACATATCAACTAGAATCTTGGGTATATTCTCGGTCCTTTTGTCCTCCACTTGTGAAATCCCATAGTATAGGAAAATAATATCAAACATCTATGACTGGGAACGTTTACCTGACAATACCTACCAACAAAATGTCAATTTGAGTACTAATAATTGCCCTAAACACGGTGTCAGATAAAATTAGATTTCCACTTCCATAAGTGTATAGAATAATTTAGTTGATGAATATTGCATGAAATTTATAATATATAGTAAATAATAAATAATCATGATATAGATATACTAGTTTACTCATTTTAGAGACCCTATCTTGACATACATGGAAATTACATAACTTTTGAAGAATATTTAATATATGAAACAAACAGATTCCCAAATAATATATTATATTACTGAATTTGGAAACATGGAACATAATCTTCTATATTGGTGATATATCTTCAACATCTCCCATAAAGATCATATCCTTTTGGTTTCTTACCTAAAACCATTCTTTTTATCATGGGGGAAAATCCTAAGAAATTGGTGAGCTCAAATTCTTAGTAAGGACAATTTTTTAAAAAATTATACATAACATAATCATTATAATGTAAAAACATTAACATTACTTTTTAATATCAAAATCTTTAGTTAAGAAATAAATATTTCCAGTACGTAAGGCAAAGATCATAAATCAAAATTATTCCTAAAACAAATAGCATGGGCATGATACATGAAATTATGGGAAAAAAATAAGAACATAATATGATTTCAATAGTATCTTGGGAATTACATCCCAAACCATCATTGTGGAAAAATCCCATTACTGCATAGGGTTTACTTGTCATTCCCACCATATATTATTGAACTAGATTTACTTGTCATTCCAGTCTGGTATAACTAAACCAGATTTACCTGTCATTACAGTCTTATCTACCTCATTATATATAAAACATTAAACATTACATTGGAAGTATATATAGTTCATAACCATCTCATAACTAAATCATTCAATCATATTCCACAAAAACATAAACCATTTACCATACCATAACCCAATAAACAAAAAATGTGTTTCTTAAACATCGTTCCATTGTAACATAATCTATATATGATAAATGGGTTTCATAAAAATAATTCCCCTAATAAAAAAAATAAAATCAATTTAATAATAGGGATAAAAACATAACCCTATATAATCTTAAATGGAAAATAATTTTGATAAAACACTTGAGCTTATTTCCGGAATAAAATATACATTCTTCTTTAAAAAAAAATTATTCTCAGTATACCTTGTAATTTTAGAAGAAAATAATTTAGTTGAAAAGAAATGAGAAATCGTGGAGAGGAAGATTAATGGAAATAAGGAATTATGAAGATGTAACAATCCATTAATTCATTACAAGTAAAAAAATTATTCTTCTCGTAATTTTTCCAGAGAAGTCAAAAAGTACCTCATATGGAAAAATGAAAGAAAGATTCCTTACACACCGTTTAATAAAAATTCACCAATGAGTGAAATTTACATAAATAATAGTAGAATATTAAAAATAATATTATATATTTAGTAACCATGTATATTAATGATAAATATACTGTAGTAACTATGTACAAATAAACAATCTTATATAATAATGATATTATAAAATTATCCCTTACCTTAGGTTTAATTTTTTTGTTTGTGCCAAAAAGTTCAATATATTGGGTTTAATTATATTATAAACTTGTTATAGAAGAATAATAATATTTATTATATCATATATGATTCAATTATGACTTTATATTACCCGTTCATTTGTCCAATCCATGTTAAATCAATATTTTGGGTAATAATCGTTTTATTTATCGAACGAGTTTTGACTTGTTATTATTGATATTATTACATAGGATGTGATTTAATTACAAATACAATTTGAAATAATGATTTATAAATCATATATATTCATCATATATATATATATATTGGATAGATAAATTAAATGGAATACACCGTTCATGGGGACGGCAGGCCGTACGTACACATGAACGCTATTTTTGGTTCCATATTGAATTGAATGGAAGTATGTAAATAATACATATATATATATATATATCAAGTAGAATTATAATTTCATATATCTTGTTCTTATTTATTATTTATACTTTATAATCATTCTTGAATGGTTAATGTGGAGAATTAATATCTTCATGTTTTGGAGATGGCAGGCTGTATGTAGGCACGACAAACAATATCATTCCAATAATTCATGAATGGTATTGAATTTATATATGTGATATATTTCAGAATAAATATCATTTTATAATATTCATATAAAGTTATTACATTCATTTTTATACCCATCTAAGTATGGTGGTGGGGAAAGAATTACACCCTGGCATGGAGACGGTTAGTGGTACATATGCATCTTTGGTGATTTTTTTTATTAAGATGGATAGAAAGTATAATATCAATCATTCATAATTATAATAACATATTAGTATATATTTTATACTGGATTTATTATTATATAATGAAACTACTCATGAATTTGATGTATAAGTTGAAAGAAATATGATGGAATTGGTTGGGGACGTTACTTCTTCTTTGACGTGCTCTCTTTGGATCTCCCCTTGATGGAACTAGATATGGTATTTTGAGAGGACCAGAACCTATAGAATTTAACTAGGGAAGTTTAAAAGAGAAATTAGAAGGGTTTGTATGAACATAAATTTTTAATGGGTTGTGATGAACTGATGGAGGAGGTTCCCTTTTGTAGTTATGGGGATAAGCACTTTTGGAAACCTCAAAAAATTTATAATAAAACCAATCCCCACTCAAAAACCACAAACAATATATCAATTTATGAGATTCTATGATATAGGGTCGTAATATTATCAACCAATAAATTTTAGTATTGTTTCCATGTCCATTCAAACACCATCTTTTGAATATAACACTTAGTTATTATATTTCATTCTAACTAGAGTAACAAATATTTAAATATTAAAAGGGTAACATATTTACTTATTTGAATTCAATTTGATCATAAATAAATAATTTAGAATATTTTTTAGCATATAATAATAATTATACATATTTATAATTGTTTTATGATTTTGAAATAATTTATTAAAACACTATTTTGATAAACAATCGATAGTGTCAAATATAACACTATTCAATTTATTGATTTTTAAAAATATAAATATAACAAGTTAACATCGAACCAACTATTTCATTATATTCCTTTATGGTCAAGAAAATCTAATAAATTCATTGTACATATTAATTATACCTAAATAGTTTTATTTTTATATATTTAGTAAATTTTTTTGATATCTCTATTAATAAAATAATTTCTAGAATGATTTTGCGTAATTATTTAATATTATTATTTTTCGATTAAGAAGTAAAAATAAAATACTATGATTACTATATATTTAATATATTTCATAGGAATATATTTAGTAGAATTTAAATATTATAAAATCAATCATTGAAAATGTTATACTAAATAAAGTATGAATGTGACAACGTTAACAATAACTTAAATAAAAAAATATAAATTTTCTAATCTATTCTATAAGGATTCAAATGGTCACTATATTTAACCTTTGATGATTATGGTCATGATATATTATACCTATAATATTTTTTCATGTTCTTAATACTTTTTATGGTTATAAGTATTTTAATAAAAATTGTTTTATTGATTTCTCATCAATAAATTAATTTTTACAACATCCATTTATAAGACATTAATTAATTATTTATTTCGAAAAATATTACCATGACAATGATAAATATTATAAATTTTAAATAATTATTTATAGTATAATTTAGCTTCTATATAACCTAAATTTAGAAATGATAAATTATTTAAAACATGAAAGTGACAACTTAAAATTTTCATTAAATTAAATATTATAATTACAAAAATATCACTCAAATGTCCCCAAAACATCAAAAATTATTTTATATATGTGAAATATTTCTATTTATTTGTAAATTACAATTTATATTTGTTTATACAAACCATTGTTTCATATGTGCATACATAATACATATTAAAGATAAAGAAAATGACACTTTGTGTCTTTTATTGATTTAAAAATTATTTATGTCATTTTCATGGACAAGTGTCCGTTAAATGACATAATTTAGTTCCTCAAGTGTTAATAGTCGAATTAAATTCATATAATATATTTATTTCCTTTTTATGTTCATTTTATCATCATTATAATTTAATTTTTAACATATATTTCCTAATTTACCCTTTATCATGGTGATAAAATTTTACACTGTTATAATTCATATTGGTCAATCATAAAAGGGAATTACAGAAAATATTTGGGCCTCATAAATCCAAATTTAAAATTAATTATTCAAAATTCACTACATAGAAGATTCATAATTATATTTAATATAAAACTGTTAAAATGTCACAAAAAACAGTTTTTCAAAAAATCCCCCCTTTTAAATGGAAAATGATTTTATAATAAATTCACGTATAAAATAATTTTCAAAAACACAATTGGATACAAGTGAAATAATTAAAATTTAAACTAATCCAAAACATAATTTTAATTTTTAATGACTTTAAATTAAAATAATGTTTTCAATAAAAACCTTTATTTTCACTATTCATCAAAAAACTAAACTTATTATAAAAATACCTAAAAGTACACCAAACGAATTTTTTTAATCCAAATTGAAGGAATAATATTATTTTGTAATGTTTAATATCAGAAAGTGTCAAAAAATAGATTTAAAATTGATGCACTGTCAAAAGGCATCAAAACTACATATTTTGAATAATACTTCTTTTATCCGAAAATTTGAATTTGTTCTTATATTATGTTCTGTAAAATACATGAGATGGGTTTTAATGTTATTTAAAATTAAAATTTTTGTTAATAATATTTATAAAGGCCAGTTTATAGTGTATTAAATAATAATATTATAATAATATTTTGTTTTTTAATTAAACTCGTTATTACATACAATGAAAGCTATCAAGAAATGTCACTCTTGCCTATAATGCAAGGCAAGTAATTGTTGCATGTAGTGAAATATTTCTTTGGTGTTGCATATAACCGAATTCAAACAATAATATTTTATAAATTGAAATCAATCTATATTCAGTGCTCCGTGAAATAAATTCTATCAAAAGTACATGAATTTTTGTGTAATAGAAATAAATAATAGTGTTGTATATACTGCAAGCTAATACGATGTTTTTTATACCACAAGATAATATTGGTGTAGAGTTTAACACAAGATAACAATGAATTAAAAAATAATTTATCTCATAAAATCATGGGGTGTTACATTCTAAAAATCTTAAAATGAATTTCTCCCTTGAAATTCGTTAGAGTTATAAATAGATTACAACTTGAATGTTTCATTCTCCAATACCCACATCATAAAAAGGGATACAAAAACTTCATTTTAAAAAATAATGTTAGAAACATAAAGGTTAACCAAATTATGTTATCACTGGGTTTCACATATGAGAACATACTTGTGATGTGAAAACATGAATATGGAATAGAAAACTATAGATCATGTTCTGATGGATAGTGATAGAGAATAGGTTTTGGAGAATGTTAACGTCCAACAATCCAAATATATATGATGATTTAATGGGCTGTATGATTCATCAAATTAAATGATACTAAATTAACATTTGTGGTTTTCAAGATCATTTCCATAATGTTGAAGAATTTTTCATGGGAATAAATAATTACTTGACTTTTGTACAATCTCTCCATTGTTCATTCCATGAAAAATTCCCACTTCATCTCTTATTTAAAGTAATGAAGTCAAACTAGTCATTACTAAAGTGTAAGTATATAATGTAATAAAATTTTAGGTCATTACATCTATCTCTATCACAAAAAACATAGCACATGTTATTAAATATATATAAGTCCATCTTTGATGTGATTAGTCATATTTGGTTCCCAAAATGGGCTTATACTTCATATTTCATTCAGATTAAATAAAATAAAACTAATTTACACTGACCAGGGACTTCCCATTGGCCAGTGGTAGGTGAAAAAGCAATATCACAATTTAGTTATGGGTTTGATTCCCATAGCATTGTCTGATGTGATGGATTTCCACCAGTCCTATGGGTTTTTCTTTTTCTAAAACTATAATATTATAACATTCCAGAAATAATGTTTCAAAAAGTTTTATCCTTAAAAAATACTATCCTTTCTCCATCATAATCCATTCCAACATTTATGCATATAAAAAATAATTTTGTCCAAACTCACAATACAAAAAAATTACCCGAAAGGTCATATAAAAATGATTTGAATACCATCATTTATCCCACATATATCATAAGATATATCTTGTAGGTCACATTCCAAAAGTGCGAATGAATTTATATTCCATTATCTTGAGGCATGGAAGTGATCTAAATTACCATATATCTTTAATGAAAACATGCATGTTTTCTTTATTCCAAAATGCATTGGATATATTCCTTATTTCCCAAAAAGTTGTATACTTCATCCTTAATATCATTACTGTATTGTGAACATCTCTATAATTAGTTCCCAAGAATATATTATCACCCAATTTACTTATTCAAATCCAACATATCATTATCCAAACAACATTATCTTGACATATGGGACATATTAGGGGTTTTCCCTTAATCATGTTTTATCCAAGTATATCACCTTACCCATAAATCTATTTTTGTAACCTTAGAACAATTCAACATATACTTTCAAAATAATAATTAAAAACCTATACTAAAAATACATATTTATTTATTTATTTATATAACATATTATTTTAATTCTGAAACATGTACGCATTAGTCATCCAACATTATTGTTAAATCAATACATAGGATCCATCATCTTCATCCTTCCAAAAATTTGAATCGTGTATTAAGGTTTCTTAACCACATAGTTATTACATTTAATGTAATAAATACTAGAAAAAAATCACATACATTTCACATGTCATTTAAAATCTCTTTATCCTTAGCAGAATGAACAATACTCATACCATCGTCATGATACTCTTCATGATGTTTCCACATAGTAAATAGATCATATTAATTCACATAAATTATATATTTAAAACATTCAATGTTTATCTATGTTATATTTAGTTGTGGTTTTTGAAAAATACTAGAATAAAATATGTGAGATATACATATTAGAGATTATAAATAGATTAGTTTTTCAAATTACTTATAATATTTCAATCTATGATATCTTTAGTTTATCGCAAGGTTATTCATGATTATCAAAATAACCCTAGTATTGTGACCTATACTGGAATAACCCTTAGTACATCCATAGACATACCCTTATAAATATTTCTAGGTATATCAATAATGTTTTTGAATCCTAGTTTCCAACAGTTGATTAAACCTTCACTCTGATACCAACTGTAGAGAACTAATCTTTACATACATTGAAATTACAATAGTTTTGATGAATACATAATAAAGGACCCAAATAGACACCAAAATACCGTGTTATGATAGTGACATTAGAAACATGAAACATAATCTTATATCATGGTGAATGATCTTAAACACCCCCCATTAAGATCTTCCCATTTTGTTTTCATACCTAAAATATTTCATTATATACTGTGGAAAATGATGCATTTGAAAAGGGTGAGATCAAATTCATAGTAAAGATAAGGATGAGGAAAATAATACATAACATATTAATAATAATTTAAAATATGAACATAAATTTTCATTATCATAATCTTGAGGTATGAAATAAATCATGGCAGTACCTAAGGAACAAATCATATTGGAAAACAATCCCTCGTAAAATAGAATTATCATAAAATGTCGAATTGTGGCAATCAAATATGAACATAATATTATTTCCATAGTAGAAAATGAATTTCTTCCAAGACCATCATAGTGGGAAAATTCCATTATTGAACCAGGTTTAATTTCCATTCCAACCATGTATTACATAACAGGTTTTACCTACAGTTAAAGTCCTCTATTACTAAACCAGATTTACATATCGTTACAATCATGTTTATATCATGAGTTTTTAATAATTACCTAATGAATTGGATGGAGGTATATCTCTCACCCATCTCAAAAATAAATCATTCTCACATGTTCCACAAAAACAAAGACCATTCACCATAACATAACCCAAAGAACAAAAAAGGGGTTTCTTAAACATCGTTCAATCACAACATTATCCATATAAGATAAATGGTTTTCATAAAACTAAATAGAGTATAAATACAATATAATCAAGGTAATAATATATATATAAATATAATCCTAAGTAATCTTATATGGAAAATAATTTTGACAAAACACTTGAGTTTAATTCCTGAGTAAAATATCATTTCTTATTTAAAAATATTTTCTATTCTCCAAATGTCATGCAAATTTTAATGAAAATAATTTAGCTGAAATTAAAAATGAAAACGTGTATAGTATATTTCATCAAAATAAGGAATTATTATGTTGTAAAAATTAGTTCATGTCATATATGTCAAATAAACATTCCCATCGTACTTTTTCCGGAAAAGAAAAAAAGTACCTTGTATAGAAAACAAAAGAAATATTCCTTCCATACCATTTAATAAAAATCCATAAATCAGTAAAATTTATTTAAAAAATATTATATTAATCTAAAAAATATTATATATTTGGGAAACATAGGTTTTAGTGATAAATATACCCCATTAAATACATACGAATTTATATTCATGGATAATAATGAGATAGCATAATTATCCTTTACCTTAGGCATGATTTATTTTCTATGTGCCTTAAACTAATATATATATTTTTAAACATATTATAAACTATTAAATCAACAATAATAATATCTATGATTTCATATATGATTCACTTATTACTTTATATAACCTATTCATTTTTCAATTCCTTGTTAATGAAATGTTCTGGGTAATAAACATTTTATTTATCATGCATGTTTTAAATTATTATTCTTGATATTATTACTTATTTCATGATTTAATAACTACAGAATGTAAAAAATAATTTAAATATAATTAATATTCAGTATATATATATAATGGATATATAAATGAAATGGAATACACTATTCTAGGAGATGGTATGTTGTGTGTACGCATGAATGCTATTTTTGTTTCATTATTGAATTGAATGGAAGTAAGTAAATAATATATATATACATAAATACGAGTAGAATTATTATATCATATGTTTTATTCATATTTATAATATGTACTTTATAATCATTTTTGAATGGTTAATGTGGAGAATGAATCTCATCGCTTTGGGGACACGGTTGGTCGTTCACAGGCATAAGCGACGATATCATTCCCATAATTATTCAATGGTAATGAATTGAATTTTTTATTATCTTAAAGTAAAAAACAAAATTTTATAAAAATAATATATTTTTATTACATACATTTTTATTCCCATACATGTAAGGTGGTTTTGAAAAACAAATTACACCACGACATAGAGATAGTAAGTCGTACATATGCATGTGTGGTGATTTCTATTTTCATAGGATAAATAGAAAGTTGAATATGGTTGATTCAAAATTATAATAAAATCTCATTATATATGTGATTATGGAGTTATTATTCTATAATGAAAAAAATAATTAATTCTATGTTTAAGTTGAAAGAAATACTAAATTATTGGTAGGGGGATTACCTCTTCTATGGCGTGCTCTCTTTAGATCTCTTATTAGTGGAATTAGATTTGGTATTTTGAGAAGACCATAACCTAAAGAATGTAACTAGAGATATTGAGATGAGAAATAGGCAGGGGATGGACGATCATGAAGGCTTAATGATTTGTGGAGAAATGATAGAGGAGGTTCCCTTTTATAATTTTAGTGAGGGGCACTTTTGGAAACTTGGAAAATATTATCTTATAATAACACAAAAACCCACTCCAAAACCTCCGAAAATGTATCTATTTTAATGATGAAATTACATAGGGTTGTAACTGCATCAACCTATAAATTTTATTCAAGCCTTTATGTTCATTCAATCCTTATCTTCTCAATTTAACACTTAGTTATTTTATTCATTTTAACTAGGGTAAAAAATATTTCAAAATTAAAAGCGTAAAATATTAACATATTTGATATAAATTCGATCATAAATATATAATTTACATAATTTTGGATCGTATGATAATTATTATTTATTTTTAAAATTTTATTTATGATTCTTAAATAATTTATTAAAATATTAATTTGTTAAACAAACAATAGTATCAATTTTGTCACTTAAATTTATTCATTTTTAAAGATATAAAGGTAAAAATTTATCATAAAAAACTTTTTTATTAAATTCATATGTGGTCATGGTTATGTAGAAAATTTATTTTACATATTTAAAATCTCAAAATATATTTATTTTAATATTATGAATAACATTTATTTGATACCACCATTATTAAAATAATTTCTATAATGATTTTTTATAATTATTTAATATACTTATTTGTTGAGTAAAAATAAAAAAAAAATACTTTAATGAAGATAAATTTAATATATTTTATGAGAATATATGTAGTAGAATTTATATTTTATAAAATCAAACATTAAAATTATTATACTAATTAAAGTATAACTGTGACAACTTTAACATTACATCAAATAAAATAATATAAATGTATTAATCTACTAAATAATGCTCAATGATCACTATCCTGAACCATGGATGATTATGATATAGATATTCTTGACCAATAAGATTTGGTCATGTGTTGGGACATTTTTTCGTTATTAGGATTTTAATAAAAAAAATACCGATTTCTCATCAATTAATTAATTTTAACATCAATAATGAATATATTCATAATATAATTATTTATTCCCTAAAAATTTAAAATAAATTACCATGATAATGATAGATATTTTAAATTAAAAATTAGTATTTATTACCACGACCCATCCTTGGGGCTCGTGCCGTGACTACCCCAAGCCCGCCTTCCATAGGCCAGGGGTTGGCGACTGGAACCAAAGGCATAAATCCCGATAAAAAGGGAAGGAATTGCCTTTATGATAGTAAACAAACACAGAAGAGTACGAAAGATGAAGTAAACACACAGTAATACTGAATACAGAGTAAGTGATGAAAGGTAAATGGGCCAGAATACAAACCCAACTGAAAAGTATAGTACAACTGAAAGTCTAGTACAACAGCAGTAATGTAAAAAAGCAACCACTAAGTCATCCTCTGGGAATCCCACCTGAAGGGTGGGTAACGATGGTCTCCTTGGTACCTCGGGTCCGTCTGTCCGCTCCGTGTACGTCCTGCCAAGTGGTCCACCTCCGGGTACCTTCTAGCTCCACAAGTCTCTACCACGACCAGTGATGTCCATCTTCTATATCCAACACAACATAGTGCGGGCATAGCCCATGTAGGGGTGAGTATAACAATACTCTGTATGGACCCCGAGACCCCCGAAGGTCTCCCAGAATCCACAAAGGATAAATCTCAAATAAAAGATACAATCACGAAGTATCAACCAACTCTACATAGGTATATTCCCATACATATACCTAAGTTATCAATCCCAGTTTGTCTCCAACTCTCGAGCCCAATAACAACCCAGTCTACACAGGAAAGAAGTCAATCACATCGATGATAATTATTGAAAGTCAAGACTCAACTCACACATTTATACATATTTCATAAAGTGATAGAGATGATCAGATGTAGTCACTAATTCATCTAAGCTGGCGGACCCACGTAGGATATTAGTCCATCTAAGCTGTTGGACCCATGTAGGATACTATACCAGCTACTCTGTCATACCCACAAAGGATACTAGAACAGAAGTCATACTGTCGGACCCACGTAGGATACAAGAAATGTAATCATCATCGTCAAACCCACAGAGGATTCCAGTATAGTTTTCATCGTCGTTGAACCCACAGAGGATTTCAGTATGGTAGTTGTAGTCGTCGAACCCACTGAGGATTCCAGTACGGTAGTTGTCGTCGCCGAAACCACAAAGGATTCCAATATGATAGTAATCGTAGTCGCATCCAGCTCTAGGGTTCCCACACACAACATGCTCGATTTTGGGAGGGTCTGCTCCTCGATCCAAAGGGGTCGGTACATCAAATATCACGAAGTCCGGAGATGATGTATCCCAAAGTTCCGTCTCGTAAAGAAACCTGATACGGCAGATGGAGCATCAATCGGACGCTTGGTCTGAAAGATATTGGCCTTTCCGTTCCAGGGGCCCAGTTGAAAATATTCTCGTTCCAAACCCATCCATTTCCCAAAGTCATCTAAAACTCACATAGAGTATCGTAAAAGTACCATCTCGTCGTAAGGGTCCCAGTGTCGCAGATGACACATCGATTGGACACACGGTCTTAACGATATTCAATTTTAATTGATAATGGGCCCGGCCCGTTAAGCCTAGTGGGATGGCGGGTCGGGTCAACCCATTTTTGGGGGGTCCGACCCGGAAGAGGGTCAGACTGGCCTGGTGTATTGCACGGTTTGGCCCAAGGGGGCGTGGCGTGGTGCGGCGCAGCCCGGCGCGGCCCGGAGTGGCACGGTGCGGCCAGGCAGGGTGAGGCACAACTGGCCGAGCGGCTAGGCCCTAAGGGCCGATCTGTCCGAGGGGTGGCCCGCTTTCTCAAACCAGCGGCGCCGCCCTCCCAACTGGGCTGGCTGAAGCCGGACAACCTTGCTGGATTAAGCAGCCAGCTGGGGCGGGCCACGGTCCGGCTGTGCGGCACCTTCAGATGCCTCAGCTTCTTCACCCGACCGGCCGACGAGCTGGTCAGTTCACCGCCGAAGCAGCCCGCAAATTGTGGGTCGTGGTCCTCCATAGCACGGAGGCCCTTGTGGTGTCGTGGTCTCCCTTCGGCCTAGTTGGCATCATTCGGCTAGTTCTCATTCGGCCGAGCGGCCCACTGTTGCAGACCGTGGTTCTTCCCCACGCGGCCGGCGCACGACCACCACTTCTCTCGTCGCCGCCACTTCCAACGCACCTCAATC
The DNA here is from genome assembly GCA_963277665.1 of Viscum album. Classification (NCBI taxonomy): domain Eukaryota; kingdom Viridiplantae; phylum Streptophyta; class Magnoliopsida; order Santalales; family Viscaceae; genus Viscum; species Viscum album. The sequence goes on along the minus strand of OY728139.1, from coordinate 883,310,921 downwards.
GCAAACAAATAGAATACTGAGGGTCGTTGGGCTGTGTGCGTTTGGAATGTGCCCTATACATTAGGCAGTATCAATTGGACAAATTCAAACCATGTTTCTCAGCAAATATAAAGAACAATTTTAATCAATTAAAATTGAACATAATTCCCCTACCTCAAAAATGACGTCGCTCGTCATCGAGTCACAGAAGACAAGAACCGCTGAGGTCGGGCATCGCAGATGAAGAACGTCGATTCTATCAACGTCGAAGTGAACATGAAGAAGAAGCGTCATTGGTGACTTCACGTTCTTTGAATCGTAGAGCGTTCTTTGTCGATGGAGATTTTCGTTCTTCGTCGGAGGCGGTCTTCATCGAAGAGAGGAACACTTTTCTCTAGATCTCTCCCAAAAATCTCTCAACACAACAAGTTCCCAATATAAAATAATAGTTAAGTCTATTATTTTATTAACACATGTAATTAAAAATTAAAACCACTTTAATTAATTATGTGAATCACCTAATTAATTTACCATGGGTTGGCAAAATTAATTAGAGAGTGAAGAAGGTGATGGGTTATTTTATAATTCAAAAGTGAGGGGTTGTTAAATTAAATGAAGAGGAGTTAATGGGGAGGTTTAAGGGGAGGTAAAGGGATTAGGCTCGTGTGGGCCCCACCTCATAAATTTCCTCTCATGGGAGGTTATGTGGGTTTGGGACCAACCTCTAACTCCCCTTGGGAGGAAATAACCAACCTTCCTAAATAAAATTTGTACACAATAAATTTTATTTATTCTATTCTAAATCCCCAAATATTAACTCTCAACCCGCATAAAACACAATCGCGGTAAAGGTTCCCTTAGGAAAATACTGGCGCTGAGAGTTCATTGGTGCCCTCATATTTCAATTCTGAACATCGAATCAAAAGATTGAAAAACCTGCACGTATGTTTACTAAACATACCTGAACAAAACTTCAGAAATTGATTCTGGGCACACAGGCCCTCGGAATCAAGTGTCGTCAGAAACTGAAGACTTGAAAAATTCCAAATTATTCAAGAAAAAACTTTCCTTGAAATTTTTGGGCCTTTACATTACTCCCACCTTAGGGATTTACGTCCCTGTAAAGCTGCAACACACACTAGGAAAACAAATGGCGTTACTGAGCTCGCATCTGAGCCTCCCTCTCCCAAGTGCTCTCCTGGAGGTTTTTGTGCTGCCAGAAAATTCACAGCATAGGAATCGATCGTCTACATAGGAACTTCTCCTGTCGATCCTCGATCTCTACGGGGACCTCTACAAACGTCTCCATGTCATCAATTTCTAGCTCTCTGTGATCAATGATGTGGGTCGGGTCTTGCACGTATCTCCTCAACTGTGATACGTGGAAGAAATCATGCACCCGGTGCAACTGAGGTGGAAGGGACAAGTGGAAAGCCACCTCGCCTACTCTGCCGAGGACCTGGAAAGGTCCGATGAAATGCAGAGATAACTTTCCTCCCAAAAAAATAATCTTCGTAGACCCCGTAGAGGTGAGATCCATAAAAAGATGTGGTAACCATCCTGGAACTCTAGTGGTCTCCACCTCCTATCATCATAGGACTTATGTCTGCTCTGTCTAGTCTTCATATGCTCCTAGATGATCTGTACCTTCTCTGTCGTAGCCTGAACCATCTCTGGTCCTACGAGTGCTGACTCCCCCGTGTCATTCAAGCATAGAGGTGATCTGAAAGGTCGGCTGTACAGTGCCTCATATGGTTCCATCCCAATGGTGGAGTGGTAGTTGTTGTTGTAAGAAAACTCCACCAAGGGGAGGTGATACCCCCAGCTATGACCAATGTTACGTACACATGCACGGAGCATGTCCTCGATATTTTGAATGGTCCTATCTGTCTAGTCGTCCATCTAAGGATGGAAGGCGGTGCTCAGACGTAGATGCATCCCAAAATCCTCCTTTAACCCCTTCCATAGCCTAGAAGGGGATCGAGCATCTCGATCGGAAATGATAGATGATGTCACTCCATGAAGCCATATAATCTCTTGAATGTCGATGCATCCTAATCTCTATACAAAGCCCTGCACTCTGATTGAAAGGATGTGGTCCGACTTGGTGAGTCAGTCTACGATCACCCAGATAGAGTTGTTCCCTATATATGTATATGGAATCCCCATCACTAAATCCATGTATATCGCATCCCACTTCACTCTGTTACCTCTAAGGGTTGTACCAAGCCTGTCGTTACCTGGTGCTCTACCTTCACTTACTAACAAGTGAGGCATTGTGAAATGAACTCTAATATAGCCATCTTCATACCCGGCCACCAGTTGTGTCGTCTGAGGTCCCAATACATCTTCGACACTCCTGGATGTACCGCTAGAGGGGTAGTGTGAAACTCCCTCAACAATTCCTCTTGTAGTGCAACTGGTATCATGGTACATCCCTTGAAGAGGATTTAGTTCTATCCTACTTTATAAAATCCATCAGGTGCATGTCCTATGGATATCTGAGCACGTCGCGTCTCACATTAAAAGTCCCCACGTTGTGCCTCTCTGAATCACTAAAAGAGTGGAGGAGTGAATGTGAGTGACTATAGAAAGGATGATCCATCTCTATCCATTAAGGATATCTGCAATGTGGCTAGCTTCTCCATCACCACTCCTAGTAGTTTAATTCCTGATCTCCTACTAATATCATCAGCTACAACGTTCCCTTTCCCAGGAGTATAGACTATCTCAAATTCATAGTCCTGGATGAACTCAAGCCATCGCTAATGTCTTAGGTTTAGGTCCTTATACGAAAAGATATACCTAAGACTCTGGTGGTCAATGTTGACTGTAAAGCACTCTCCCATCAGATAGTGCCTCCAAATCATCAAGGCAAAGACTATAGTTTCAAACTCCAGGTCATGGGTAACATAGTTCTGCTCGTGCTATCTCAACTTCCAGGAACCATACACGGTCACTGCTTTCTCCTGCATTAGGACACACCCAAGTCCATTCCTTGATGTATAAAAGTATACTATATACCCAACGCCCTCCTTTGGTAGCCTCAATATGGTCGCACTTGTCAACATATGTCTCAGCTACTGAAAGTTCTGCTGACATCAATATGACCACACGAAGGGTTTACCCTTCTTTGTCAAAGCTGAAATCGGTGCTGAAACTCTGGAGAAGTCTAGATAAAATATCTGACAGTATCCATCCAGACCCAGGAAACTCTACACCTCCATCATGCTCCTGGGTGGATCCCAAGAAAGCACTACCTCGATCATCACTAGATCCACTGCAACTCCCACATCCAAGATAACGTGTCCCAAGAAGTGTAACCCTCTAATCCAGAACTGACACATCGAGAGATTACCATAAAGCAGGTGCTCTCGAAGTGTATCCAGTACAACCCAGAAGTGGTAGGTGTGCACCTCTTCAGTAGTCATGTAAATCAGTATGTCTTCGATGAAGACCATGACAAAACGATCGAGATAAGGCTGGAAGATACTGTTCATGAGACTCATGAACACAACTAGAGTGTTGGTTATGCCGAAAGGCATAACCAAGAACTCTTAGTGGCCATACCGACACCTGGAGGTCGTCTTCTGCACATCCTCGTCTCAAAATCTGAGCTGGTGATAACCTGACCTGAGGTATATCTTCGAGAACCAACGTGTTCCCTTGAACTGATCAAAGAGGTCGTCAATCCTTAGGAGTGGGTACTTGTTCTTCACGGTCACCTGATTCAGGAGATAGTAGTCGACACACAGTCGCAAGCTCCCAGCTACCTTCTTAGAAAACAAAATCGGAGAAGTTCAAGGTGAAACACTGGGTTGGATAAATCCCTTCCCCTATAAGTCCTCTTGCTTTACCTGTAGCTCACGATGATCGGTGGGACCCATCTGATATGCTGGAGTAGATATCGGTGTTGTTCTGGAGTATAGGTCCATGTATGATGTCTACCTATCTATGAGGAGGTAGTCCTGGAACGTCTTCAGGAAAAACGTCTGCATACTGATCCACCACAATAGGAAAATTGTTCCGAGGATGAGATTGGGAAACTGATGTGTGATTGGCTGCTCTCTCCTCTACGTAAGTCCATCCTGCACTACAAAGGCGCCCTTCTCACCGGTGAAGGTGAACCTACTCCCATCCATGCGTACACACCGCACTTTGAGCCTAATACAATCAAATTGAGCATGGATTGTAGATAACTAGTCTATATCCAATATGACGACGTAAGGCCTTGACGCCGCTACAAGAAGATACTAGTTAAAGCTCTCACCTCTTAGAGTTATCTCACACTGACAGCACTAGTGCGTAATGGTTGAGTCTTCTCCCGTAAGAGTTTCTAACAGTAAGGATCGAGCCGACGGCTCCGTTGGAATATCCGAGCTCCGAACAAAGTCAGCAGCAATGAAATAATGACTCACACCTATGTCTATAAGTACTTCAGCAAGGGTGGAGTATACACAGATAATACCTCGAATCATCTCAAGTGTGTTGTGGTCATAAGCCTCCACCGCCTAGAGCTGATCCTGCCTCTGCCCGCCAGCTCCTTGTGGTCAGGGTGGACTGCTAGGTGGTGGTGGTGGTATAGCCTCAAAAGGTCATCCACCACCTGCTGCTCAGCCATCCCCTCGGCCTCGTCCGCATGCTCCCTACAAACTGCCATGGTTGAACCTCTGCCTCTTCCTATGAGGTCCCTCTATTGTCTGCTTCTCATCTAAATGACGGGTGAAGTAACTCCTGATTCCGCACCACACGAAGGGTGGAATGAACAAACTCCGACAAAAAGAGACTCTCGAAGTCTGTCCAAAGTAGACATGCCTTGTCGTGCACCTGAAGCATCAAGATCCACCATATACATGTTTTTGTGTGTAATAGACTCACGGAAAGGATCACCATAAGGTATTCCGGTGTCCCTACCAATCTGAATACTCTGACGACAGCATCTAGCCAATCCTCGGCTGCCTGAGGTTCTGTCTGTCCGTGAAACCTGGGCAGCCTCTATCACTGAAACTCGTGCAATGCACTCAGGTGGCATGCACTCTCTGTTGCTAGGGCTAGTTGTATCGGTGGCTCAATGGGTAGTGGTACCGCTGGTGCCTCCGCTGTAATGGGGCTCTGCACCGAGGCCTCGTCGCTCGGTGGGATACCATCTTGCACGTGACTCAGAACCCTAGTTGGCTACCTTCAGGGAGCCATCCTGAAAACAAAAAGGTCTTCCATAGTCAAACAGTATACCTAGGAGGCTGACACAATGTAATCACAAAGAATACTTTTGAAACACACAGGCAATAAGTGTTTTGTGCACTGAGTCGGAAATCAGGGGTCAGGGCCCTGGTGTATTGATACGTCGGTCGCCACACCAACACTGGACACCCTGGACTGAAAACCACACTCAATACTCTTAACACTATTTCATCACATAAAGGAATGATCAAAGTCCTCAGTTCTACGGTACAACCGACCCCTCTAATAACAATTTGTCACGACCAGTCCTCGGGGCCCGTGCCGTGACTACCCCAAGCCCATCTTCCATAGGCCAGGGGCTGGCGACTAGCACCGAAGGAGTTAATCCTGATAAAAAGGGAAGGCATTGCCTTTATGATAGTAAACAAACACAACAGAGAACGCAAGATGAAGTAAAAACAAAGTAATACAAAATAAAGAGTAAGTGTTGAAAGGTAAATGGGACAGAATACAAACCCAACTGAAAAGTATAGTACAACTGAATGTCTAGTACAACAGCAGAAAAGTAAAATAGCAACCACTATGTCGTCCTCTGGGAATCCCACCTTCAGGGTGGGTAAAGATGGTCTCCTTGGTACCTCAGGTCCCTTCGTCCGCTCCTTGTACGTCGTGCCATGTGGTCCACCTCCGGGTACCATCCAGCTCCACAAGTCTCTACCACAATCAGTGATGTCCGTCGTCTGCATCCAACAAAACATAGTGCGGGCATAGCCCATGCAGGGGTGAGTATAAAAATACTCAGTAGGGACCACGAGGCCCCCAAAGGTCTCCCAGAATCCACGAAGGATAAATCACAAAGAAAATATACAATCATGAAGTATTAAACAACTCTACTTAGGTATATACCCATACATATACCTAAATTATCAATCCCAATTCGGCTCCAACACTCAAGCCCAAGCACAACCCAGTCAACCCAGGAAATAAGTCAATCACATCGGTGATAATTATTGAAAGTCAAGACTCAGCTCACACAGGTATACATATTTCGTAAAGTGATAGAGTTGATCAGATGTAGTCACTAATTCATCTAAGCTGGAGGACCCATGTAGGATACTAGTCCAGCTAAGCTGTCAGACCCACGTAGGATGCTAGACTACGTACTCAGTCATAACCACATAGGATACTAGAACATTAGTCAAACTGTCAGACCCACGTAGGATTCAAGAACAGTAATCATCGTCGTCGAACCCACAGAGGATTCCAGTATAGTAGTCATCGTCGGCGAACCCACAGAGGATTCCAGTATGATAGTTGTCATCGCCAAACCCACAGAGGATTCCATTACGGTAGTTGTCGTGGCTGAACCCACGGAGGATTCTAATACGGTAGTCGTCGTAGTCGCAGCCAGCTCTAGGGTTTCCGCACACAACACGCTCGATTCAGGGAGGGTCCGCTCCTCGAGCCAAGGGGGTCGAAACACCAACGGTCACAATGTCCAGGGTTGATGTATCCCGAAGTTCCGTCTAGTCAAAAAAATCCTGACGTGATAGACGGTAATCCAATCGGACGCCCAGTCTGAAAGATATTGGCTTTTCTGTTCCAAGGGCCCGGTTGGAAATATGCTCATTCCAAACCCATCCATTTTCCAAATTCATCCAAAACACACTTAGAGTATCGCAAAAGTACCACCTCATCGCAAGGGTCCCAGTGCGGCAGATGGAGCGTCGATCAGACACACGGTCTTAACTATATTCACCTTTAAGTGATAACAGGCTCAGCCCGTTAAGCCAAGTGGGCTGGCGGGTGGGGTCAACCCGGTTTTAGCGGGTCTGACCCGGCAGAGGGTCGGACAAGACTGGTGTATTGTACGGTCCGAACTAAGGGGTACATCCATGATCGAGGGGGTGCGGCTCAGCCCGGCAGGGTGCGGCCCGGCCCGGCACGGCGCGGCCCGGCCCGGCGTGGCACGGTGCAGCCCGACTGGGCAAGGCCCGGCTGGCCGAGCAGCTCGCCCCGAAGGGCCGAGCGGTCCGAGGTAGGGGGCCCGCTTTCCAGAACCAGCGGCGCCGCCCTCCCAAATGGCCTGGCTGAAGCCAACCGGCCTTCCTGGAACAAGAGGCCCTCTTAGGTCAGCCGTGGTCCAGCTGTGCGGCACCTTTGAGTGCCGCAGCTTCTCTACCCGACCGGCCAACGAGCCAGCCAGTTCGCCACCGAAGCAGTCCACAGATTTTGGGCCACGGTCGTCTTTAGTGTTTCGCCCCTTGTGGAATCATGGTCTCCATTCAGCCTGGTTGGCTTCAACCAGACGGTTCTCCTTCGTCCGAGCGGCCCGCGATTGGGGGCGGCAGTTCTTTTTCATGCAGCTGGCGCACGACCACCACTTCTCCCATCGATGCCGCTTCCAACATGCCTCAATCGCAAACAAAGTGACTAGAGAGGGTCGTCGGGCCATGTGTGTTTGGCCTGCTTCCTCTGTGTTAGGCGGTAGCAATTGGCCAAAGTCAAACCACGTATCTCAACAATGAACAAGAACAATTTTAATCAATTAAAATTGAACAAAAGTCCCCTACCTCGAAAATGACTTCACACGTCGTCGAGTCGTGAAAGACAAGAACCACAGAGGTCGGGCGTCCCGGATGAAGAACGTCAATTCTGTCGACGTCGGAGTGCACCCAAAGAAGAAGGGTCATTGGCGAATTAGCGTTCTTCAAGTCGTAGAGAGTTCTTCGTCAAGGGAGTAAGTCATTCTTCATCAGAGGCATTCTTCATCGAAGAGAGCAACACTTTTCTCTAGAGCTCTCCCAAAAATATATCAACACAAAAAGTTCCCAAAATAAGATAATAGATAAGGATATTATTTTATTAACACATGTAATTCAAAATACAAAACACTTTATTTAATTAAGTGAATCACCTAATTAAATTACCATGGGTTGGCAAAATTATTTAGAGAGAGAAGAAGGTGAAGGGTTATTTTAAAATTCAAAAGTGAGGGGTTGTTTAATTAAATGAATAGGAGTTAATGGGGAGGTTTAAGGGGAGGTGAAGGGATTAGGCTCGTGTGGGCCCCACCTCAAATATATCATTTCATGGGAGGTTATGTGGGTGTAGGCCCCACCTATAACTCTCCTTGGCAGGAAACTACCAACCTCCCTAAATAAAATTTTTACACAACAACTTTTATTTATTTTGTTCAAAATCCCCAAATATTAACTCTCAACCGGCATAAAACACAACCGTGGTAAAGTTCCCCATAGGCGAATACCAAAGCTATGATTTCATCGGTTCCCTGATATTTAAATTCCGAGCACCGATTTAAAAGATAGAAAAACCCACATGTAGGCTTACTGAATGTACCTGAAAAAACATCAGAAATTTATTTCGGGCACACTGGGCCTCGGAATCAAGTGTCGTTAGAAACCGAAGACTTTTAAATTTTCAAAGTAAATTTGAAAAAAAATTCCTTTAAATTTTTTGGTCTTTACATTACTCTCACCTCAGGGATTTACATCCCCGTAAAGATACAAAACACACTAGGAAAACAAATGGGGGTACTGAGCTCGCATCTGAGCCTCCCGCTCCCAAGTTCTCTCCTGGAGGATTCTGTGCTTCCAGTGAATGCGCACCCGAGGAATCGAACATCCACATAGGACCTACTCCTATCGATCCTCAATCTCCATCGGGACCTCTGCAAACGTCACCCCATCATCGATGTCCAGCTCCACGTGATCAATGATGTGGGTCGGGTCATGCACGTATCTCCTCAGCTGTGATACGTGGATGAAATCATGCACCCGGTGCAACGGAGGTGTAAGGTACAGGTGGTAATCCACCTCTCCTACTCTGCTGTGGACATGGAAAGGTCCAATGAAATGTAGAGATATCTTGCTGCCCCATTCAAATCTCTTTAGACACTGTCGAGGTGAGACTCGTAAGAAGATGTTGTCACCATCCTCGAACACTAGTGCTCTCCACCTCCTATCAGCATAGGACTTCTGTCTGCTCTGTGCAGTCTTCATCTTCTCCTTGATCTGCACCTTCTCCATCATAGCCTGAACCATCTCTGGTCCTACAAGTTCTGACTCCCTAGGGTCAGTCCAGCACAGTGGTGATCTACAAGGTCAGCCGTATAGTGCCTCATATGGTGTCATCCCGATGGTGGAGTGGTAGATGTTGTTGTATGAAAAATCCACCAAGGGTAGGTGATTCTCCCAGCTACGACCAAGGTCAAGGACACATGCACGGAGCATGTCCTCGAGAGTCTTATTAGTCCTCTCTGTCTGGCCGTCCGTCTAAGGATGGAAGGCGATGCATAGAAGTAGATGCATCCCAAAAGCCTCCTGGAACCCCTTCCATAACCATGAAGTGAATAGAGAATCTTGATCGGATATGATAGATGATTTCACACCATGAAGCCATACGACCTCCGGAATGTAGAGGTGTCCCAAGCTCTCTACGGATCCATGCTCTCTGATCGGAAGGAAGTGGGCCGACTTGGTGAGTTGGTCTATGATCACACAGATATATTCATTCCCTCTTTATGTACGTGAAATCCCCATCACGAAATCCATGGATATCCCATCCCACTTCCACTCTATAACCTCTAAGGGATGTACCAAGCCTGCTGGTACTTGGTGCTCCGCCTAAATTTGCTAATAAGTGAGGCATCGTGAAACAAACTCTGTTATAACCATCTTCATACACGGCCACCAGTGCTGTCTTCTATGGTCCTAGTACATCTTCGACACTTCTAGATGTACCGCTAGAGGTGAATTTGAAAATCCCTCATGACTTCCTCCTACAGTGCAACTGGTACCATGGTACGTCCCCTGAAGAGCATTTAGTGATCTCCTCCTTTAGAAAATCCATCAGGTTCCTACCCTATAGATATCTGAGCACGTCGTGTCTCAATATCAATGTCCCCATGTTGCGCCTCTCTGACTCGAGGAAGGAGTGGAGGAGAGAGTTTGAGTGACTATAGAAAGGTACTACATCTATATCCACAAAGGATATCTACAACGCGGCTAGCTGCTCTGTCGCCTCTCCTAGTAGTTGAAGGCCTGGTCTCCTACTGAGAGCATGATATGTGACGTTCACCTTCCCATGAGTATAGACTATCTCAAAGACATAGTTTTGGAGGTCCTCGAGCCATCACTGATGTCTCGGGTTCAGGTCCTTCTACGAAGAGATGTACCTGAGACTCTGGTGGTCAGGGTTGACTGTTAAGCGCTCACCCATCAGATAGTACAGCCACTTCGTCAAGGTGAAGACCACTATTGTTAACTCTATGTCATGGGTAGCATAGTTCTTCTTATTCTATCTCAACTGTCGTGAACCATATGTGATCACTACTTGCTCCTGCATCAGGACACACCTGAGTCCGGTCCCTGATGCATCACAGTATACTACGTACCCAACGCCCTCCTCCGATAGCCTCAATATGGGTACACTGGTCAACCTCTGTCTAAGCTTCTGAAAGTTCTGCTGATATCTATCTGACCACACGAAGGGTTTCTCCTTATTCTTCAAAGCTGAATGTGGTGCTACAACTCTGGATAAGTCTGGAAGAAATCTCTGATAGTATCCAGCCAGACCTAGGAAACTCTGCACCTCCATCACGCTCCTGGGTGTACCCCATGAAAGCACTGCCTCGATCTTCACTGGATCCACTACATCTCTTACCTCCGTAATGACATGTCCCATGAAGTGTACCTATCGAATCTAGAACTGACACTTAAAAAGCATACCATAAAGTTGGTTCTCTAATAGTGTATCTAGTACCACCAACAAGTGGTAGGTGTGATCCTCCTCAGTAGTCGAGTTAATCAGTGTGTCGTCGTTGAAGACCATGACAAAACGATCGAGGTAAGGCTAGAATATCCTATTCCTGAGACTCATGGACACTGCTGGAGCGTTGGTTACACCGAAAGGAATTACCAAGAACTCGTAGTGGCCATACCGACACTTGGAGGCCATCTTATGCACATCCTCGTCTCGAACTCTGAGCCGTTGATAGCCTGACATGAGGTCTATCTTTGAGAACCAACGTGCTCCGTTGAGATGCTCAAAGAGGTTGTCAATCCTCATGAGTGGGTACTTGTTTTTCATGGTCACCTGATTCTGGCGACAGTAGTCAACACACATTTGCAAGCTCCCATCTTCCTTCTTGGAAAACAAAATCCGATAAGTGCATGGTGAAACACTGGGTCAGATAAATCCCTTCACCTGTAAGTCCTCCATCTTTATCCGCAACTCACGAAGCTCGGCGGGAGGCATCCGATATGCTGGAGTAGATATCAGTGTTGTTCTAGGTTACAGGTCCATGTAGAAGTCTACCTATCTGTGAGGAGGTATTCCTAGAATGTATTCAGAAAAAACGCCCGCATACTGATCCACCACAACAGGAAAACTCGAACTCCGCACATCAACTGCTCCGAGGATGAGACTAGCCAGCTAATGTGTGATCGGCTACCCTATCCTCTGTGTAAGTCCATCCTTCACTGCAAATGCTCCCTTCTCACCGGTGAAGGTGAACCTGCTCGCATCCATATGGGTACACCACACTTTGTGCCTAATACAGTCAATATGATCATGGACTTTAGATAACCAGTCCATAACCAAGATGATGTCGTAAGGCCTCAACGCCGCTACAAGAAGATCCCAGCTGAAGCTCTCGCCTCCTAGTGTAAGCTGACACTACCAGCACCAGTGCGTAATCGTCGAGTCTTATCCCGTAGGAATCTCTAACTATAAGGATCGAGCCAACGGCTCTATCAGAATCTCTATTCTACGATCAAGGGCATCGGCAATGAAATAATGACTCTCACATGTGTCTATAAGTAATGAAGCAAGGGTGGAGTAGACACAGATAGTACCTTGAATCATCTCAAGTGCTCTGTGGTCGTATGCCTCTACTGCTTGGAGCTGAGCCTGCCTCTACCCGCCAGCTCCCTGTGGTCAGGGTGGACCTCCAGGTGGTGGTGGTGGTGGTGGTAGAGCCTCAAAACATCATCCACCACCCACTGCTCGACCATCTCCTCTGCCTCATCTGCATGCTCCCTACGGACCGCCACGGTCGAAACTTTTCCTCTGCCTGGGAGGTCCCTCCACTGTATACTGCTCATTTGCATGACGGGTGAAGTAACTATTGAATCCATACTACATAGAGGGTGGTAGGAACAAAATCTGAGGGGAAGAGACTCTCGATGTCTTTCCAAAGTAGAGATTCCTTTCCATGCACCTAGTGCATCAAGATCCACCATCTACCTGCTGATGCATTCAAGAGACTCGCGGCAAGGATCACCATAAGGTAGGCTGGTGTCCCTACCAATCTGAAGAATCTAAAGACAGCCTTCAGCCAATCCACAGATTCTTGAGGGTCTGTCTCTCTGCGAAACCTAGGTGGCCTCTATCACAGAAACTTGAGCAACACACTCAGGTGGGGTGCACTTTATGCTACTGGGGCGGGTAGTATATGTGGCTCAGTGGGTAGTGGTACCACCAGTGCTTCCGCTGTGATGGGGCCATACACCGAGGCCCCATTTCTCGGTGGGCTACCATATCGCATGTGACTCGGAACCCTAGAAGGCTTCATTCATGGGTCCATCCTGAAAAGAAACAGGTGTTCCACAGTCAAACAGTATACCTGGTGATCTGAAACAAAGTAATCACAAAGAAAACTTTTGAAACACACGTGCAATTAGTGTTTTCATGCACTCAATCAGAAATCAAGGGTTAGGGTCCTGGTGTATTGATACTTCGGTCGCTGCACCAACACTGGAATCCCTGGACTGAAAGCCACACTGATTACTCTTAACACTATTGCTTCACAAAATGGTATGATTAGAGTCCTCAGTTCTGCAGTAGAACTGAATCCTTTGATACCAATTTGTCATGACCCATCCTCAGGGCCCATGTTGTGACTACCCCAATCCTGCCTTCTATAGGCCAGGGGCTGGTGACTAGCACCAAAGGTGTAAATCTCGATAAAAAGGGAAGGAATTGCATTTATGATAGTAAAAAAACACAACAGAGAATGCAAGCTGAAGTAAACACAAAGTAATACTGAATAAAGAGTAAGTGCTGAAAGGTAAATGAGCCAGAATACAAACCCAGCTGAAAATTACAGTACAACTTAAAGTCTAGTACAACAGAAAAAATGTAAAAAAGAAACCACTAAGTCGTCCTCTGGGAATCCCACCAGAAGGGTGGGTACAGATGGTCTCTCGGTACCTCGGGTCCTTCCGTCTGCTCCGTGTATATCCCGTAAAGTGGTCCACCTCTGGGTACCGTCCAGCTCCACAGGTCTCTATCACGATCATTACTATCAGTCATCTTCATCCAACACAATGTAGTGTGAGTATAGCCCGTGCAGGGGTGAGTATAACAATACTTAGTAGGGACCCTGAGACCCCCGAAGGTCTCTCAAAATCCACGAAGGATAAATCACAAAATAAAAGATACAATCACGAAGTATCAAACAACTCTACGTAGGTATATGCCCATACATATACCTATGTTATCAATCCCATTTCGGCTCCAACTCTAGAGACCAAGCACAACCCAGTACAAACAGGAAAAACTTCAATCACATTGATGATAATGATTGAAATTTAAGACTCAGCTCACATAGGTATACATATTTTGTAAAGTGAAAGAGATGATCACATGTAGTCAATGATTAAACTAAGCTGGCAGACCCATGTAGGATACTAGTTCCGCTACGTTTTCAGACCCATGAAGGATACTACACCAGCTAATCTATCAGGCCCACGTAGGATACTAGAACCGAAGTCAAACTGTCAGACCCATGTAGGATACAAGAACAGTAATCATCATCATCGAACCCACGGAGGATTCCAGTATAGTAGTCTTCATCACTGAACCCACAGAAGATTCCAGTATGGTATTTTTCATCTCTGAAACAATGGAGGATTCCATTAGGTTTGTCGTCGTCGTCGATCCCATGGAGGATTCATGTACCGTAGTCATCATAGTCACGACCATCTTTAGAGTTCTCGCACACAGTACACTCGATTCCGGAAGGGTCCTCACCTCGATCCAAGGAGGTCTATACAACAACTATCAACAGGTATAGATTTTATTTATCCAAACGTTCCATCTCGTCAAAAGGAACCCAACGCGATAGATGGCGCGTCAATCAGACGCCCGATCTGAAAGATATTTGCTTTTCCGTTTCAGAGGCCTGGTTGGAAATATGTTTGTTCCAGACCTGGAAATTTTCCAATGTTGTCTAGTACTCATTTAGAGTATCATAAAAGGACTTCCTCGTCGCAAGGGTCCCAGTGTCGTAGACGGCACGTCGATCGGACATGTGGTCTTAATGATATTCATGTTTAAGTGATAATGGGCCTGGCCCGTTAAGCATCGTGGGCTGGCGGGTCGGGTCAATCCGGTTTTGGTGGGTCCAACCTGGCAGAGGGTCGGACAAACCTGGTGTATCACACAGTTCGGCCGGGGGGGCGTGGCCCGGCTCAGTAGTGAGCGGCCTGGCCTAGAATGGTACGGAGCGGGACGGCGTGGCCCAGCCTGATGCGGCGCAGCCTGGAGTGGCACGACCCAAAGGGCCGAGCTGTCTAGGGTGCCCCCCCCCCCCCACTTTCCCGAACCGGCGGCACCGCCCTCCCAACCGGTCTGGCTGAAGCTGACAGGCCTACCTGGCGCAAGCCTCTAACTCGGGCGGGCCACGATCTGGCTTCATAGCACATTCGGATGCCACGGATTCTTCACCCTGTAGGCCGACGAGCTATCCGGTTCGCCACTGAAGCGGCCTGTGGATTGCGGGTTGTGGTCCTCCACAGCGCGGCACCCCTTGAGGCACTACGGTCTCCCTTCGGCCCGACCACCTTTGGTCAGGCGGTTCTCCTTCGGCCGAGTGGCCCGCAGTTGCGGGTTGCGGTTCTTCTACACGCGTCCGAAGCACGGCCATTGCATCTCCTGTCACCGCCTCTTCCAACGCGCCTCAATCGCAAACAAAGATACTACATAGAGTAGTTAGGACATGTGTGTTCGGCCCGTGCCCTTCGCGTTATGCGGTAGATATTGGCCAAAGTCAAAACATGTTTCTCAATAGAGAACAATAAAAATTTTAATCAATTAAAATTGAACATAATCCCCCTACCTCGAAAATGATGTCCCACGTCATCGAATCACAGAAGACAAGCACCACAGAGGTCGGGCGTTTCCGATAAAGAACATCAATTATGTCGACGTCGGAGTGCACCCGAAGAAGAAGTGTCGTTGGAGACTTTGCGTTCTTCGAATCGTAGAGCGTTCTTCATCGAGGGAGAAAGTCGTTCTTCGTTGGAGGCCTTCGTCATCGAAGAGAGGAACACGTTTCTCCATAGCTCTCCCAAAAATCTCTCAACACAAAAAGTGCCCAAAATAAAATAATATCTAAGGCTATTATTTTATTAAATCATATAATTTAAAATTCAAACCACCTTAATTAATTAAGTGAATCACCTACTTAATTTACCAAGGGTTGGAAAAATTAATTTGAGAGAGAAGAAGGTGAAGGGTAATTTTAAAATTCAAAAGTGAGGGGTTGTTCAATTAAATGAAGAGAGTTAATGGGAGGTTTATGGGGAGGTGAAGGGATTATGATCGTGTGGGACCCACCTCACAAATATCCTCTCATGGGAGGTTATGTGGTTGTGGGACCCACCTCTAACTCCCCATGGGAGAAAATAACTAACCTCCCTAAATAAAATTTGTACACAATAAATTTTATTTATTTTATTCTAAATCCCCAAATATTATCTCTCAACCCACATAAAATGCAATTGCAGTAAAGGTCCCCTTAGGCGAATACCAGCGTTGCGAGTTCATCGGTGCCCTCAGATTTCAATTCCAAGCATCGGTTCAAAATATAGAAAAACCCGCACGTACGTTTACTAAACGTACTAGAAAAAAAACATCAGAAATTGATTCTGTGCAAAATGGGCCTCATAATCAAGTGTCATCAGAAACCGCAGACTCGAAAAATTCAAAAGTATTTAAGAAAAAAATTTCCTTGAAATTTCCGAGTCATTACATTTATAGTGTAATTTATATTTTGTATAACCTTATTTTGAAAATGATAAATCATTTAAATACTGAATGTGACATCATTAAAATTTAATTAAATAAAATATTATAAATAACATAATATCTCCCAAATGGCCCCAAAACGTAAAAAATAAATTTATATCATAGAAATATGTTAATTTAGTAAAAAATTAAAAAAATTATTTGTTGATACCACTCATTTGGTCATATGTGGATACATAATAGTTATTAAAAACAATGAAAATGACACTTTGTGTCTTTATTTGATTTAAATACTTTTTAAGTAATTTTCATGGGAAAGTGTCCATTAAATAACATAATTTCTATAATTATGTGTTATGGGTCAAATTACATTCATCAAATCATTTTTTTTCATTTTCTTTGATCTATTTATATTCATTATAATTTTATTTTCAACCTAAAATACATAATTTACCCTTTACCTTTGTAATAAAATTTAATATGATAACTATTAATATTTGCGAAAAATAAAGGGGACATACATACCATATTGGGACATTTAGAATAAAAATTTGACATCTATTTTTTAAAATTCAATATACAGAAGTAGAATAATTAAATTTAACATAAAACCATTACAATGTCACAAAAAATGTTTTCTTGAAAAATTCCCCTTTTTTAATGGGAGATGATTATAAAATAAAGTCATGTAAGAAATCATTTTAAAAAAACCATAATTGGATTATAATTAAATAATTGAAATTAAAAAAAATACAAAAAATAATTTTACTATGTAATTACTCTAAATGAGAATAATTTTTTCAATAAAAATATGTATTTTCACTATTTATCAAAAATTTAAACTTATCAAAAAAATATAAAAAAGTAAACCAATATAAATTTTATTATTCCAAGTTAAATGAAGAAGTTTATTTTGTGAAATTTAATTTAAGAAAGTGTAAAAAACATTATATAAAATGTGTGAACCATCAAAAGGGGGAAAACTATATTTTTTTATTTATAATTCTTTTATCAGAAAAAATTAAATTTATTCTTATATTATGTTCTAGAAAATAAATAAGATGAATGTTAACGATATATAAAATTAAAAATGTGGTTAATACATTTTGTAATAGCCATTTTATATCCCATTAAAAAACAATATTTTAATAATATATTATTGTTTATTGAAACTCAGTATTGTGTACAGTCCAAGTTATCCATTAATGTCTCTCTTGTGGGTAATTCAAGACATGTCAGTGTTGTATGTAGTAAAATATTCTTTTGATGTTGTGTATAGCATAATACAAACATATTTTTCAATACATTGAACAAAATCTATACTTAGTGTTGCGTGAAATTAATTGTATCTAATGATCTTGAAATTGTATGTAACACATGCCAAGAATAGTGTTGCATATACTACAAGCTAATACAGTGTTTTGTTTTTCTCAATGTAATATAGGTGTAACATATATCACAAGATATCTATTAGATTAAAACGGATTTATCTCCTAAATTCTTAGGGGTGTTACACTCAAGTTCCTAATTATCACCTGAATAACTCTACCTACAATAGTATTGACCCAAATATCATTGATCTCAGGTTACCATGTTTATAAATTTATAATTAGTTATGTATATAATATGTATATATGAATATACACTATGTATGTTAATAAATATGTATAAATAAACGTTGATAAAAGGTTCTAGCATTATTAGTGGCATAACATAGGAATCCATACAGATTCTTGTGACCAATATGCTTCTATAATTTTATTATCCCTCAATCTTATATAAATGTGAGATTTTATACATGTCACTCACGATAGTGGTGTGATTCATCATTCCCAATACCCAATGAAAATAAATATGGAACATCATTCCTATTAGCCATGTAGATAGTGTTAGATTCCATCCCCAACACTCAATAAATGTGAGCCTAAAATTCAATTCTAAACTAGATCATTAATTGTTTCTCAAGGAACAATATCAATGGTCTAAAATGATAATCATATTTTATATCCATTTATATCTTTTAAAAAAAATATCCCATATTTTCCATTGTATCATATGTTATAAAATTTCATTATAATTTTATAAAAAGTGACATGGCCCTACCATTAATTTTAAAATAATTAATTTAAATCGTACAATTTAGAAATTAAGAAAAACTAATTTTCATTGAAACCACAACTAATAAATGGGTTTTTCTTCAATTAAAAATTCAAAACGAAGATGTTATTTAATTAAAAATTATTCAATGGGTGGAGACTAGTGATTAATGAATCTTTTAATGGATTAAAATGGGATTAAAAGAGTATCATAACATGGTGAAATTAAATATATAGTAAAGTAGATTTGATGTAAACTAATGTAAAGTTATAACATGTGGAACCACCTAAAATTAAATTTAATCACCTACAAATTTATTTAATGTTACTGGAAACCTACATTTAACTCATGGATGAATCCTCATATAGTATTCTCATTAGGATAAAATATAATAGAAGATATATCCATAAAATAAAAATTTCATAAAAACAATTCATATAATATCACATAGAAATATATAAAAATATGGTAGAGAAACTATGAATGGAATAAATAGTATTAGAGATTTTACCATTAGTTATCAAATACATCTGATAGTGAATAAAACACAGTCTACATGTGGAGGTGGAATCAATGCCTAAAAATAGATAAAGGGGAGGCATCAAGAAGGTGATGGATTCTATGTCTAGGTGGAGAAGGAAAATTATATGGGGGTTTTTAAATGAAATCTGTTTAAATTTTAATAATTCTATAGAATTAAAATTCACAGTGTTTGCTCAGAATATTGGATGAAAAGTGAGTCAATAGTGAACACCACACTATTAAGAAAGTACACCCATCATAGTATGCATCATAATTTTAGAAAAACAATGAATAACTATTCTCACATGTTGTCATTTACTATCCTGGACCAAGAGTCCATCGCATGGTTTGAGTCTCACCGTGTCAAATTCAATTGTTCCTAAAAGGCCCCACATAGTTTTCTATAAATGTACATATTGAGATTTATAGTTTCTTTTAACTATATGGCCTAGTTAATACTTCAACTAATCAGGTAAACTAGCCACAACCATGCCAATGAAAACCACATTTCTTCCGTAAACTCTTGAATTACATTCATAAGGATTATTGCAATGAATGAATGAAAAAAATTATATGTACCTTACAAAAATACCATACCATTACAACGACCTCCATTCATGAAACTATTTATGGATACTAGAATTCCCCCATGGTGAACTATCTTACTCATATGATCATTGGAATTTGGACAATTATGGTTAAATGAAACACATCTCCTATTGTTTTCCATAAAATAATATTAGGTAATAATATAGTAAATAATATTCTAAAGAACATGGAAATGATTATTCTATACTTTTTAATCAATAGTATCATTTATAATAATATTTTAACATATAAAACTTTTTCATGAAATTTTTAATACACTATAATATATTAATCATGGTTTTTGATAATCATATAATTGATAACTTCTTTATATAATTATTTTACAATCTAGAATTAAAAATTGGATGTGAGGTGGAATTTAATGAAATGTATCATATATTTATGAGTACTATAAGTGGAATGAGATATTTTAGGGAAATAAATGATTATTTTATATTTGTTGAATGACTTTTAATATACTGATCAAATAAATTCTATACTTGAAATTTAAAATTAAATGAATTTAAATAATTTAAATAATAAAATTTTGTATCTTTAATATAATATAAATTATAAATCAAAAACATTTCCTATGAGGAGAATAAAAAATAAAATGTATTTATTTAAAATTTGAACATAATGTTAGCACTCAACTATATAATTCTGAATTTCATTATGGGGAATGACTCATTGTTTTACAGGTTTCCCAATGAAGAATAATGGTAGGATCTCACGATGAAAAATATTTATAACCCATTAAATAAAGGAATAAAATAGTAAAATTGTGAAGGAGATGTTTTCAATTATAATTATAAAGGAAGAATTCTAATCAATCAAAATAATCAATTACTGAATAATGTCAATAAAAAGAGTAAAATATAAAAAAACAATTTAATGAAATGGTAGCTAGTTGTAGGTGCACATTTTACTCTATTTGTTTTAATGAATCATGTGATAAAAGTTAAACAAAAGACTTTGGGTTGATAGCTTCAAGATTTTAGTTCTGAGAAGATGATTATTCATCGATTTCAAATTCATATTTTCTGAAGTGGCCTTTTACAACATTATGTATATACTCAATCATAATGTTAACAATATTACAATATTATAAAGAAAAATAAAAAGTGAAAATATATAGTTGTTCTTGCTAGAAATGATGAAAATGAAAAATATAACATCATTAATTGATGGAAAATTATATGGGGACATATAAAAGATTATATGTGAAAATTTCCAAATTAAATCATTTCATTCAAAGTTTAATTAATTATAATAAATTATATTTGAATCCTTTTTTGGTGAAAATTATTTTATTATAAATGACGTCTAAAGGATGAAAATTGATATCTATAGAAATTTTAATGAAGGAAAATTTATAATAATATGGTAAGATTCAAACAATTAAATAAATTAAAAACATGATTTTTTTATAATTAACTATAATAAATATATATGACCACCTTTATTGGTGGTTTAATTTGAAAATTTACATTTCTATCATGTTTAAGATTTTATATTTATTACCATTATAGGAATAATTATTCCCTGAAATTTCCATAATCTCTTGGACAAACCGTATATTTTACCTCAAAATTTATATCATAACGATTTCCTATAAACATATTCTTGAAATATGTTTTTTTTCATAATAGTTCTTTATTTTTCATATGTAGTAAAAAAAATTAATCGGTAATGAAGACATCATAAATATATATTTTATAGGAAACATGTCTTAAAAACATGAAAATGCACATATGGTATATATATATTTTATATTCATTACATATATCAAATGATATGACAATGTTAACATCCATTAATAATATTGACAATTCTACTGAAACATTCATTGATAATTCAACCGTAAAGGTAAAAGGTGTTGGGGAAGTTGAAATTTTAAATGTATTTATTATTTAAAAAGATTAATTTCATGATGTTTCAAATTATTATTTATTAATTATAAAAAATGTTTTTAGGATAATATGAATGTAAAATAAGAAAATCAAAAAAAAATGATGCATAATCTATCTTTTTTTTCTAAAGAATAAAATAAAATATTTATTCTATTATTTTGGTTGAGTTATTTAAAAAATAAATTATTTAATATGATATCCTCTCTCACAAAATTTTATGGAATGTATGGTTAGTCTATGAAAATTAAACGATGTCAAAAAATCCTTAATAATAGGAAAAATTGTTTTCTCTTTCTGATTTGAATATACATTGGGAATTTGTGTGTGATTCATGTATAAAATGTTTATAGTATAAATATACAATCCATTATATATTACATCAGCTTCATTATTTGGATTTATTTATCCCAATGAAAAATTATAGAATTATTCTTCGTTACCAAATTATATTTACATAGACTTACTTTAAAACGTATAAATTTGGGTCCTTATTTAAAATTTTATCATATTATAAATTGTTCCAAAATGAAGATGATCACTAATTTTTATCAACTATAAGTGATATATGAAAAAAATATCCAAATATATAACATGATTGTATCTCCAAATATGATGTGTATCGTCATAATTTTTCATCCTCAATGGCTCCAATAAACAATGGTGTGGTTGAAATGAAAAATATGAGTTTACAAGAAGTACATATGATTCAAATAAACGAGTATTATATAACAAAATATTTTGGGGTATAAAATATAAATTAAAATTATAATGTTTATAATAATTTTTTATTTAGTATGATTTTAAAGGGAAACTTTATAAAATCATGAGTGTAATGAATTTTGATTTCAGTATTCCATATAAATTAGATTTAAATATTTCATTATTAATACCAAATAATCACTAGAAAAATTTGTTCTAAAATCAGAGGAATGTATTTTTATTTGATATTATATTTCAATTAAGGTATATAATGTTTATTATACAATAAAATTTCTAGTTTGACAAATATTTCTAATTTAAATATTATATAAATTTCATAAAGTAATGTAAATATATTTTATAAATGGATGAGAAATAATTTAGGGACATCAATTTTAATGAACCTAATAATTCAGAGGTGGATAAATTGGTTGACGTGTAAATTACATGTCATAAAAAAATTATAAGTTTATAAATGTCATCCAGTAGAAAATGTAATTGGGTTTGTAACAACTAGTTTTAAACCAAAATATTTTATATAATTTCTATGTATTACTAAGAATTTATTTCTTATCTTTAAAAAAAATATTTATAGATGTTTATATGATTGAAACTGGATTAGGGAATTCATGATGAATTAAATAAATTTTACAGAAATATTATGGGGATATTTCTTGAAAACACTAAGGATAAATTTATTATTATAAATAGTTGGATATTTATATCATGTTAAATTATTCTTGTAAAATAATTTTTGAAATAAACTAGGTTAGTGATACAATGTTTCCACAAGGAATAAGGAATTGATTTTAATGAATTTTTGTCAGCGGTTACTCCATTATAATTTATAATAATTTTTTAGAATAATCATTTCATTGATGAATATATAATTTTATTTGGGATTCAATGTTTTATTATTGAATCTGACTATTTATGATATTTTTTATGTAATGTAGAATACTAGATTAAAGAACTAATATAAATATAACCATGTTTTGAAACATTGTTACTCTATTTATGGTCAAAAAATATCCTTATGATTGTATTTAGAGGTTTTATTTATTTTATTTATACAATTTTTTTAAAAAGGTAAATTGATCCAATATTATTTAATATAATAGTCACAAAAATATTTGGATATTCAAAATTTATGTTGATGAAATTAAATTTTTTTCATCAAGTGTTTCAATTTGAAACTAGTTTTCTAATTTTACTCCTTTAATGTAGTATAGGATAATTATGGATTATCATTTTTTCATCTTGTGTTTGAAAATACTTTGAAGAATATATGGTTTATTTCATTATAAATTAAAATATTATAATGAATATATTGATATATGATTATTCATGGTTATCAAATATCAATATTTTAAGCAGTATATATTGTATTTTTTATTTTAATAAAGATATAAAATATGATAATTATAATATTATTAGTTCAATGATTGGTAGAAAGACTTATTTTACAACATCTATAATATATTACTGGATTTAATTATATTTAGGTTGAATATGATAATAAAATCACAAATAAATAAATTTAATAGAAATTAAATGGTTAACTAATAATTTTAACAAATATTTTAATCTATTATTATTCTATCCATAATATAAATCATTTAAGATAAATTGTTTTTTTCATTTTAATTTTCCATTATGTAAAATTAGAAGAATAAAAAAACATACATGTGTCATTTTTTCAAAAAAAAATTGTTTCTTTGATTTCATAAAAATATAGTGTATTTATACACTTCAAAAATTGTCTTTAATGGTAATGAATCCTATGAGTATCAAGGGAATAAAAATTAATTTATTACTATGGTTTTAATTTTTATAATTTTCTGATTTATTTTGATAACAATTTTATAATGGTTATAAATAAAAAAGTCATCTCCCATTGGATAAAATACACAGATGATATATGTTAGTTCATTAGAGGACATGTTAATTAGTGTAATATTAGTCTATAATAGTTTCTTATGAAAAAATAGATAGCGGAAATAATTAATGACTTACTGAAAATTAATTTTTCATTGAGATAGACCACCTTTTAAGGGTTGAGGGGAACCCATCCTCTCATAAAATACATAAATAATAAATTGGCCCTCATGGACCTAAATATCAGTACAAAAAACAACATGAACTACCAGGAACAATCTCATCTGACCAAAAAAACATTAAGTCTTGATTCTATTGTCTTATCGTTGTATGACTAGTTTTCCAGTGCAAAAGTGTATAGTCATGGTAACGATTGTTGAATCTATACCCTCTCAAACATCCAAGTCTCAATATCCATGATACACTAAAAACTCAATGTCTTGAACCTCATCTAAAGAAAATTCTTGTAGGAAATCAGTTGCAGAATTCCTTGAGTAATGGACCACCGAGGACAAAACCAAAATCATTCCACTGTAGAGATAAGACATCCTGAAACCATCAAATTTATTTTCTAATTACATAAAAAATACATTAATGAAAAATAAAAATACCCATGTGAAATATACATATCATTTACTAAATCCAAGTGAGAATTATGAAATGAATATTTCTGTGAATGGACGAATTTGTGGAAGGACCACACCTCAAGCTATCATGATCTAAGCATCACAAACAACCAAAATGCATCTAGAACAAAAAATGAATACAAAAAACGACATAAAAACCACCAACTACACTCTAGAAGGTAGTCCCTCCTCAAACCAGATCACATCTCCACTAACCCTGTCACTCTCGAAGACTATGAAATCCGCCCAACACACATACCAGAGACAAGGCAGCAGCCATTAGGCCACTGAAACTGGATCTCGACCATGAACCATCACCATGCCACCATGGGAGACCCTATCCAAGAAAGAAGAATTTGTGTGAGGAATAGACCAAAAATAGTGTAAAAATTTGATATGATAGAGTCTATGAAGTCACATGACACCACCGCAATATGGGATCTACTACCACGATCTCATAGAGCTTAGGGATAGGCACCATGCCAACCCGAGATGATGTAAGGATGAGGTGATGAGCGGAAGCCCTAGTGTGCAGTTCCCCTTATAGGCTTGTCCCCTCCTTAGAATGAAATATTTACCAAATTCATATATATTCTTAATTGTATTAATATGATATATGGTCAATGGTTGATGAAAGATTATTTATATATCATTTACTTAGGTGGATTCTGAATTATACATTGATCTATAACAATTATTCTATTCCCTTCTATAATTTCCCTCAAAGAATCAATTTGATTTTCTTAGAACACTAAAATGTGATTAAATATATTTATAACCATTGATATATTTAAAAAGATTCATTCATTACCTAAAACTTTTGATATGATTTTATGGATCTGTAATTAACATATATTTTAAATTTTAAAAATTTAGGATAATTGTAGTTATGTGTTAAATGTAATCATTAGAGAGGTTTGTTTCATTGAGAGTAATAATTTAGGGGGATATTTCCATTTTTTATTTTCAGTAGGGGGATGATTTGATCGTATGTTTGTTCCTTTAGAGGGATAAATATTTTCTGACAAATTTCAAAAAGGGGCATAAATAATGCCTTGTTTATTTTTTTATAATTATTGAAAATGATAAGAATATTTTATGGATCCATGGTCAAAATTAATTTTTTATGTTTTGATAAATAAAATATAAGTAATTAATGATATGGAAAAAGAAATCATAATATGGCTTGTAATTTTAAATATAGTTTTTCAATTATTCGTTTTCTAATATGAAATAAAAAATCCTTGGATGTGAGATTATCAAGTGGCCTTATCATGTGATCTATAGAACTGAAACAGTAAAGTGACCTTATCAAGTGATCATGTTTAGTGTACTTTTCATGCCACCTTTTCATGTGACATCGATTCGTTACCTTGCGATGTGACCTTGACATGTGAACCTGTAAAGTGACATTGAGTGAAATTTTATAAAATTATGGATGTTTCCTTGAGTGATTTGATATTGAGGGAAAATTTGATAAATCATGGAAGATACCTTAAATGAAGTTACAATGAGTTAAAATTTAACATTTTTTGGAAGGGACTTGGAATTAGGTGATTGTGGGATAATATTTTACAATGTATACAACAAAACTTGAGTGAAGTGATTGTGATTGAATATTTGAAAAGGGCTAGAAGCGACAATTAGAAAAAAAATGAGGTTAATACATGAAAAGAAATTATGTGATGGACTAAATAAAAATAAATGTAGCACATGGGAAAAATATTATTTTACCTTATGTAAACAAAATACATGAACACGTGAATATTAATGTAGTGATTTCATGGACAAAACTGAGGTGATTGCAAGTAGAAATTTGGAATTGGTTTGAACCTAACTTATTCCTCACCAATGAGAATTTAATTTTTTTTCATATATAACCTAAAAAATGTTGTTTTTTATACATCTATATTTTAAATTACAGCATATTCATTATACAAGTTTATCTTTGCATAATTATACCTTAAATACATATTTACATTTTTTATACTAAGGAATTTTATTTTGAATAATTTTATATTGAATTATATAATCATGAATTCTATTTATTTATGATGCTAGTTTCTTGGGATAATGTGAGTTCTAAATTTGATATGGCTTTAATTTAAATACATTATATCATATATTTTATGGGATTTATACAAGGTATATTAATAATGATATCAATTATTTCCATTATTTTACTATTTATTTTAATATTGTATCACATTTTAAATGTTATTAAAATTATAAATTATCAAAGTGAACCACATGGGTATGTTTGTCATTTGAATTCAACAATTAAATCCCATAGTTCATTGGATATTATATACTATAATGGTCTTCAAGATTTTATTTTGGGGTGAATAGAGGAACAATATATAAGTTATTTGAAAGACCCCAATAGATATACATGATTGATGTTATCATTAAACATTTCATGTACTACATAATTTTGTTATCAACATCATCTCTCTACAATAGAAGAATCATTTTGTCCAAATTTTTGGATACACAATTGTTTCCTCGATATTGAAATCCAAAATTGAATATCTATTCATATGGTTTCAATTCTATAAAAATAATTTGTTCATAGTATTTACATATTATATAACCAAATATATGATTGTATAGTTGGTTTTAAATCTAATAAAAAATTCACCCTTTGGGTTGTGACTCCGCATGGGAGAAATTTAGAGGAATTCTGGTTCCACCATGACACCTTTGATTATAGGTGTGGAGTATGACATCAAATTATTTAAAAGGGTGGTTTGTTTTCTAAGACACATTCATAATTTATCTTCTAGGTTGTTCCTACAGATATTTAAAGTGAAGGGTAATCAGTTTAAGAGAAATGGTGTGAAAATATATATCGTCTTATTATGTGACTCACATGGCTAAAAAGGCAGCTATAAAATGGTTATAATCATCCTTCATATGCCAGATATTAAATTATAGTACTGGTCATATGTATTAGTTCATGAGTTAGGTGATGAATACAATATGTTAATTTAGATCTGATATTATATAAAAAATAATTCTTTTAATTTCAATTAATTTTTTATTTTAATTATCATAACTATGACATGTGGTAAAAAATTATCGGATAAATGTCAATATGCACCCCTCTTGACCATTTTCAACATCATTCGATGAAAAAACATAGTTTTATCAAACATGAATGAGGATCTCAGTATCTATAGATCATTAATGTATGCATTAAAATTGATTGAATTTTTATAGAATTAATTTCCTCTATATTTATTGCATTGAATTTTTTTTCCCTATACTTATCATATATATATTGTTGTTGATCGATCCTTTTCGAGTTATCAATATTCTTGAAAACATCATTTTTCTTAATATTATTTTAAAATTTAGGATACATTGACAATAGTATGACTATTAATATAACCAATTAATATGTTAAATTTCAAAAATTAGATTTTCAATTTGATTTATAAATATCCCCACAATCCTACTTCTGAAGATTTTGTTACTCAAACACAATGATTTTTTCTTCATTTTAAGGGTGATTATAATGATTTTATAATATTATATGATTATTCTTACAATAAACAATTCATTCACACTAATTCATCTCAATATTATATTTGATTATATTTATTAATTTTTATCTAAAATATTTATCTCAGGTTAATAATTTTCATGTTTTATATTCATGTAATTAATAAATTTATTAAATGTACTTCCACTAAAATAATAACATCATATTTTATTATATAACACCATATAGTGGGTTGAAAAGTATATTCCAAAACATAATGAGTCAAAAATTAGTGTTATATTCAACAATTTGATATATATTTAGACAGTAATTTCAGTCATATTATATATGAATCATAGATTTTTGTTTGGTAAACTAATTATCTTAATATATGACATGTATTAACTTGTCTTTATCAATATTGAATATTAGGTCATTTATTTTTTAATCTTAATGTGAGAAAAAAATCATAATGATATTTATTTGATAAACCTTATACTTATCCATTCCCATCAATCTATAGATAAGATAATACATGGGTACATTTATTTAAAACTAACATGAACTATTTGATGATAATATATTTCAAATGTTATTACATTAGCTGGAATATAACATATAATTTTATCATTAGATCTCAAATATCAACATAATATCTTATGTATTCCATTAAAATGTATACATGATTCTAAAAGAATAATTTGAAACATTATTCCATCAACTAAATAAATATGTTAAATCCATGTTATGATGTATCTCATTTTCCAACACATATCAAGCGTTACATATCTAAACTAAATGAAAATTATGGTTACATGTATCCAATAAAATTATATATATATATAATATATGAATCCATTTCATTTAATTTTTTTAAAACATATAAATTTAAAAAATTCCATTTGATAAAGACTTGTGTGATATAGTCTTTATTTCCATTAAAATTGATACACCAAATATGTATCAACTATAATAATCATATAAATTCATGATCATGACACTTGATTAGTGAAACATGAAGGCTGATGTAAATGAAATAAATCATCATAGTTATTATGTAAAACTATAAATTAAATTATAATAATATGTTAATGATGATTCAAACATTAAACTAATGAATACAACTATTAATAATATATTATATATAAACATGAATATATTAGTGAAAAATTATATAATTAAACATATATTAAATTTCGATAATATATAATCATTTATGAATAATAATAAAACATCATGAAAACACTGTCACTTATCAACACATTATAGAAATTACATTAATAAATAAATATAAACACTATATCTTTAATTCAATATTAATTTATTTATATTATCCATTATATAAATGTTTTAAACAAATAATATTTAAATAAAATATAATTTATTTATCTTTTAAAATCAAAATTCATTTATTATGTCAAAACATGAACGTATAAAAAAGTACATATTAAATGTAATTAGATCCACGAACATATCAATTATCAAAAAAAACATTTATATATAGTGTTAATAATTTCTCAAATAAAGCTACTAATTTGATCCTTTTAAAATAAATAAAACCAAAATAACAATTATTTTATAGAAATACAATCTATAAAAATTATATGTCATTACATATAAATGGAATGCATTTAATATTAAAATTATATCATTTAAATTTATTAATAAAAAATTTTATTCTGATTTAATGATAATTTATAATATTTTTATAGTTAATTCAATTATAGCTACAACATAAATAAATTAAAAATTCTGGAATTCCATTAATAGAATTTATAAAAACATTATAAATTTTTCATTCCATTAATAATTTCATTTTTTGAGTTTAACGATATTTTTATTTTTGTTATAAGTGTTTACACAACTATATCATATTTTAGGACACAGTTCCAAACCTATAATGATGTTAAAAAAGGTACATGGTCATTAAAGCATCGACCCTTTGTGCTATAAGTCATATTTCATTACATTATTATATATAAAAATTCATATTTTATCAATTAGTCTATATAATTTTTTGTGATATGTGAATTGGGACATGTGAAATTCAATTTCAGTGTTAGTTATTGCGGTTTTTAATTGGCCTTCAATCGCTCAACTGATACAATGGTTTGCTTTGAGGTATGTGGATTAGTGTTATTGTTGGGTATGAATTTTATATGAATCTATAAACCATGATCTCTATGCTTTCAAAAAAATACTTGAATAACATAAAATGAAGAATATATATACCTTATAGAAATTTGGGATAAGTTTATTATATCCAATCATGTATTCATTTGAGATCACTGAGAATCGACCAAAGAGTTTATCCCAATTAGTTTATCCATGTGTTTATGAATCAACCATCATTTTGGAAGGATTTTTCTTATTGAAAATTTATTTATAATAACTTTTTAAGAAATGGAAAAATACGATCCAATATGTTGTTTGACTTTGGTTGGGTTCAATAAGACTAATCAGGTTCACCATAATAGTTCATTCACACCACGATGTATGTAAGAGGTTTCAGACTAAAAACATGATCTTGAACCATATGTTGTCAAGACTATACGCAAGATATCAGATAACCATTGAAAATATAAATATCAAAAAATAAAAGAAGATATAACTAAAAAGAGTGAACAATATGAGTCAAATGACCAGATAAATAATATGAAATTCAATGAATAGATGATTACATGGTTGTCACACATCTGGTCAAAGTACAACCTCAAAGGTGAGTGATCAAAATGTATAAAAATAAAATAAAAAATTATTACATATAAAAACATTATTATGATCCCATAAGATATTAGGAAACCACCTTAATCCCTACCATTATCCACCTAATAATGTTTTCAAGAGAGAGTTCATTCACTTATCTAGATCATTAACCAAAAATAATTCACCTACATAGCAGTTTCATTGCGAGGATTAATAAATTAACCCTAGTAGTATAAATACAACACATGAATTAAATAATTTAAATAATTATATATTTATATATATATATATGAGTTTATGTAAAATGTAAAAATAAATAAACAAGAAACTATACATCAATATTTAGTTATTTTGATCCAATCAAGTAACCACAAACCCAAACCATATATATGTTCACTTCATAATTGATGAAGTTTCATCTCAAAGCCAGGGTATATATTAAATACGGATTGATCCCAGTCACTCATGGTGAAATAAAACATTGACACTAATAAACACCCCTTTTTCTTAGTCAGAATCCATGCATCATGTCATGCTAAAAACTATCTTTGTTTTGGTTATATAAAAAACTAGTAGTGGTGGGGGATAAATTAAAATATATTTTTTAATTGTTACCAAAAAAATAATTATTGATATTTCATGTAAAATTTATAATTAATTAAGTTAAAATATTAATACATAAATACATGGTCTCATGAACATTATTCATTGATGAATGGTAATCATCTGAAAAAGTCATTTTCTGATTTACTTTATTGTGATGTGAGGATAACATGATAAAATCTCTCAATTGGTTATCCACACATTCTAAAATAATCATAGAGATACTCCACTCGATCTCCACATTTTATCATTCCAAATTAAATGTCATGGATTTTTCATTATTGATCGCTCACTCTTTAGTCCAGAAGAAATCTATCTTTTAGTTCTCATTTTGGAGAGTGACAGGGAGAGAGGCATCAAGAAATAATATGATTATAAAAAAATATCTATTATAAATTTTGGATGAAATACATAATATACAAAATAATATATTTATATATTTATGTTTTAGGTTAAAATATTATTTAATTTCACTCCATCCATTAAATAACATTTTAGAACATTTAGAATCCTCATTCCAAATAATAATAATAAGAATATTTTTTGACGCATCAACTTTCACAAATTATTAAATAATATTTATCAACTTGTAAATAAATTTTTAATCACGAAATATAGTCTTGGTAAATAATATCTCCATTTTATTTATTAAATACCCAAATAAATATTTTATTTATAAATAAATATTTCATTCACTTATCAGAAATTATATGTTTATAAATATTTAATTCGGTAAACTGATATATTTGTAATAGATGTCGGTGAATAAATATTTATTTACTTAATTCAATCAATATAACCTAAAAAAATAATAAATGCTATTAGAATAATATTTATTAAATTAAATAAATTCTAATATAATTTAATAAATATAAACGAATACTTATTTTTTGTTACCATCCTAGATTCATTATTTTAAGTATTTAGAAGCCTCTCATAATGTCCAATATTATTATCTTGCGATTGGTAAATATTCCAAAGATAAAGATCATAACGTCACAATGATTATAACCACTTATGAATTATTAATGTGTAATATTATCTCTTTATAACAACATCTCATCATGTAAGTTATATAACGATGTCATCTACTTTTCCTGGATATATATTTTTTTGATTATATGAAATAAAAATGTAATTACACCGTGTCCATGGAATTTAAAAGAATATTATATTCCAATAAAATATGCAATATATCAACTACCATATAGATTTAAGGGACAAATCCCTCCCCCACTTTCCAATGAATGATATGTCAATAATGTTTTAACCAATTTAACCTACTTCCCACCAACAAGGGGAATGAAATTTTTTAGCAGTAAACCAAATAGAATGGTTCATAAAATGTATTAATGAAAATCATAACTTCTATGTACTACTATACATGCTCATATATAAGAATTTTAGTTGACACAAATAAAGGTGTAATTCTTACTAGTGTGTGTTTTTTATAATCTATCTTTATAGAGACTACCACGTCCAAAATTTATGTGAATAAACCTTATCTACATACTGGTAATCACACATAACATTCTATATACTATTCTTACTATTATATAATGTTATAAAAAAATAAATAATTATTAAGAATTTTTTTAATACAGTTCAAGGATCTCATTATTGTGGTGAACTTCTCTGACCATATCAATGTAACTAATAGTATATGAAAATATTACAATAATGCAATGAAAAATAATAAACAATATGAAAAAATAATTTTTATTAATATTAAAAATGTCAAATACAAATTTTACCATGTATAATCAATTGATCCTCCAACACCAACTGAAACCAACCCCCACAAGAACTATATCCAACTACCTATGAATTTTTTCCTTCTAGAGAACACACGATAATCAGGATTATATTGTGTAATGGATTTCAACATGGGGTCAACAATGTTGTCTTCTATTTAAATATATTTTACTACAACCTCACATATATTTTAAAAATATCTAATGTGATGATTCTTTTGAAGTATGTGTTTCATCTTCTGATGTGAATTTTGCTATTTTGTGAGATACAATATTGTGGTATTAATACCAGAGTGTGTGATATGATATTTACTTTGATGTACCACATCATGATATTGGATTATGTTTAATATCCTTACAACATTATAATCTACCATGGAATCCACAATATACATTAACATTATTTTATAATATATTACCCCAACTTGGTTGGTGATCCTTTATCTCTCAAAACCTCTATCAATTGTGGAGACATATCTAATTTTGGACAACATGTTAACATGATCAGTTAGGAAACTATCATATGTATATCCTATGATTACTAGTTCTTCATCTCCTCCATTTACAATGAACATATCCTTAGTATTCCTTAGGTACTTAAGTATAATCATGTCATCCATCCAATAGTGGTCACCTAGATCAACTTGATATCTTCCTATGACAATAAATGCATTGCAATCATCTGGCATAGTACATATCATAACATAAAAGACTAACCCAATGAGTGATTCCTACAGAATCCTTGCAATTCATTAACTTTCCTCATGTTTCATTTGATATGTTTTGATAGAAATATGAATTTGGCGTGAATCTAGAAACTATACCCTCTTGGATGTTTCTATTTTGATTATCTTCAGTTTATTGTAACATTATGTCCATTGACTTATTCCATGAAATATCATAGATAAATCATTATTGTTCTTGTTCCAAATAATATATTATTCCTCTCCCAAGTTCTTTATATAGAATCATTTATTCAACCACACCTTAACAAAGTATATGAAAAGTATTTTGTTTCCAATAAGAAATATTTCATCATTATATATTGTCATGAAAACATTCGTACAACCACTAATCCATTTATTGACATAAGAATCACACAAATTTATTATATAACTGAATTCCATTATGGTCTCATAAAATAATGTTCCATTTTCAAGATGATTCCATTAATCTAATTATATTTATTTTAAATTTTCAATAATTTTTGGCATCCTTTAGTGTTACAAATCCTTTGGGTCTCTCCTATTGAAATACTAATAAATATTCTTTTTAAAGTAGGTTTTTTCTAAATCAATTTTAAAAAGTATATAATCATGGAATGATGTAAAACAATGTTGAATTCTGATGGATTTCAATAATGAAAATAGTGAAAATGATTCATCGTAGTCACATACTTAACACTATTTAATCACTTTTGAATATAGTTTCACCTTATAGGTACTAAAAAGTCCATCAATGTATAGTTTCATTTTTAATAATAATTTTAAACCACATGAATTAAATATACGTTTGTTATTACCAAAATACAAACTTGTTATTTTCATACTGAATCCATTCAATAATTCAGTGTTTCTTTCCACTTCAAAAAATATGCTTCACCTACTACATCGTTTTTGGTTATAGGATAAATATAATCAACGAAAAAGGTGTTAAAATATCCATTGACTAGAAAATAATAACATTATATTCATTTAACCTCTCTTTTACTATAATATATTACTTGTGTATCCACCATAGTTTCTCCAACCATGGGCCTTTCTAGAATCTATCCCGGTTACAACCATTCTGTTCCATGAGACTAGAATTCATTAAATAATCTATTTCTCCAAATATATATTTTATATATGGTCTCCATCTCATATAATATGGAATTTTATTCCATTTTTTCCTTTTTTACAGGTTTAGTATAGGTAACATACTCTCATTATTATTGGATATCAAATAACATTACACTTTTGTCTTTAAGGGTGAATTTTTATTACTTGAAGAGGCCTTAATGAATTCTTCTCTTCCCAAAAACATGTAAAATTGATAAGATTTTTTTCATTAAATAGTAAAATTTATATGGAATTCCATTTATTGATTTATCTGAAACCTTTTTTTAATTTTTTGTTGTTTTTTTAATGTGTAACTTCAAAAGGAAGATAAAATGCTCACATGACTCACCATTGATGTAAACATCTCCACGAAGGTGTTGTTCATTCATTCCATTACATAATTCCAAAGTGGTGTGTATAGATGATTGATTTGGAATAGTAATCCTAACTCTCATAAGTAATCAATGATGTTTTGATTAAGATATTTTCACCGCATTATTAGAGTTATTTCTTAATCATATTAAAAAATGGTTCTATAATTCATTATTATCATACATGAATGTATAAAATGATTATAAATTAAGACTCGTTAAGTAGAAATATCCATATATATGAATATCATCCCCAAATTTTTTTAATAATGAGTATCATCCCCGTGATTCTTTAAGAATTGGTCCACACACATCACTATGAAAACAATTCACGAATCTCATTATCACTATCACATTCCTGACTTAATGGGAAATTGGTTGATTTTTTAGTAAATATATGTGTAATATACTATGTGGTTTTAGATAAAAATAATATAAATATCCATCCATGATGCCTATTATGGGTGTAGTATGAGTCTTGTGAAGTAAAATTGTTATCGATTTCTATTACATGGTTCACATAACCCAACAAATGAATAGAATTATTAAAAATTTACTTACCAGAAAAAATTATATCTTTATAAATGATTATAAATTTATTCCCTTATTTTAAAATAAATCCATCAATATTATGTGTGGCTATAGAAAGAATAATTTTTTAAATACATGGATCATAATAACAACATATCAAAACTAAGATCATTCTAGTTGGAAATTTGAGGGGGTAACCCCTGATATCTATAACAATAATGTTATCTTTTCTGGATGATCTCAGATCTTCCTTCCCTCGATCAATCATTATGAATCTACTAGGTTTTTTTATTCAAATTCAATTGTGAGATCCAAATTTTTTATCTGATAACCATATTTTAGAAATAGATAAATTGAGTATGATAAAAAAATTCACTATAATCCTCCCATTGATTAATTGAATTGGAAACAATTTCTTCCAGTGGAGCTCTGTTCCACATGAAGAATAGATACCATCATTATCTTTTACATTCCCCTTGATTTTTCTCTTTTTAAAAGGGCTTTATAATGTTTTTTAATTAAATATATTTTCATTCAGAACACATTTTTTACTATATGGATGACTTTTTTAATGATTCATATCCTTATTTACAAATTGGGGAAGGCTACAAAATTTTGGATGAAACTAATAAATATTTTTTCATATTAAAATTTATAACAATGCTATAAAATCACTGAGGGAGTGATGTCATAATCAAATATATTCCCAATGATTCCATTACCTTAAACTATAAAACCTCTAATAACACAATATCTTTAAGGATACTAAGTACATGAGGACCATTTGGGATACCCACTCCATGATTTATAATAAAAGGTTTTATATATATAAAAATGTTACTATCTGGATCCCTTCTGGTAAATACCATGAAGGAACTCAAGGATTCTATAGACATTCGGTTTATTTGAAACATCATTTGTTCAATAGATATTGATATAATATTAAAACATTATAAATCGACCATGTCAATAATATGTTTATCATAGACTATGAACTATTCATTGTTATCCTCCATTTCAAGAAGATCAGTTAATGACTGTTTTAGTATATAAGATTTCATATTCATGGAGTAGCACAACCAAAAGGAATCTATACCATTCATATATGTTACTACAAAAAAGAGGTTGTTTTTATCTAATATTGATCATAGTTATAATTACCATGAATAGAATTAAATTTTATTATATAATTAAAAGATGATATTATTTTTACATTTCTTGATTATAAATTGGGTGAGATAAATAAAATTAAATTATTTTATTAAATATCACATTAATTTTCAGTATCAAAGGATTGGTCACCATTAGGCTTAGAATTTCTCTTCACTATTACATTATAGTATAAGTGATCCACATTACTCATTAAATTACACCATAAAGTGTTTTTCAAGAAACTTTAATGTATTTAAGTATGAATTTATTTTCCATCTATGGGATTAAAACTCAATGATTTATTTAGATAACTCCCCTATCCTGGAATCCTGATATATATTTCTAGATAAAAATTCCTCAAAATTACACCATGTATAGAAATGGGTACTCCAATGTATGTAAAATTGTTATTTAGACCCAAAAAATTATAATAAAACTCATTATAAAAGTATGTTTCCCATAAAGGGTTGGACAAACACTTAGTACTTTTGATTTTCATTCACAATCATGTAATGGAAGGCCATGTATGAAATAATATTTAATTGAGGGAATTTTTAGGCATAATTTATAATTTTTAAATTGTTTTAACCTTAAAATATTTATTTATTAAAATGTGGATCATAATTAATTAAGTAAACATATAGAATAAACATTTACACATAATTCATTTATTTAATTTCTATGTTTTCAAATTAATTCATTTATTTATGTTTTAATGACCTTGCATCCATAAAATAAATATTTTCATATATACTAATAAATAAATAATTAAACATATAGTTCATGAGAATTATCTGATAGTTTTTTTAATGAGTGAACCTTAAACAAACGAATTAAGAAGGTGAAATAACTCATATTTCTAGTAGTAGCATGAGTTACAACATTCTATCTATCAAATTGTGCATTAATTGAAATTTAATCATTATGGTTCATTGACACACCTCCACATGCCTTGTGATACTCCATTAATTACATTTATTTGGGACTACCATGCTTTTGAGGGAATCTAATGGATAATATAGAAGTTAATTTCATAAATATACTTAGACACAGAATTCCTACATATTAATGTATAGATGGAAAAATCACAGTCCATTAAATTTTATTTAATAATTAATAATTCAAAAACCATGAAAAAAATTAAATTAAAAAATACTACAGAAACACATGTATTTTTCAAGCTAATGAATGGTGACACAAGAAATGAATACCCAAAACTAACTAGCTAGTATTTATTTGATTATTTTATAATTGATATTAATATTAAAATGAATGAATTATTTATTTATTTATATAATTCCATTTCATCCAAATAATAATTATAAAACAGTTAGATATAGCCTTTATTTATGAAATTCCTAGAAAATTAATAGACAACCCAATAATGAAATAAATATTACGATATTTTATTTTTACATTTAAATTTTAATAAAAAATTATTATATTTTTATGAATACATGTTTCTTCCATTAATAAAATGGTATTTTAATAATGAAATTTTCTAATTTAATGTAATTTTTAATTGTGTATATTAATTGGAGACTATATGGTGTGTACATCCAGCTATATTCCATGTAGCTCAGTTTTCGTGTATCAAGGGTACACATCTAGGTTTGTGACATCATCCCCGGCTGGGATACACAATGTGTACTGACCAAATACACACCATGTATTTATTTTTACTAGTGTTTTGGATACACAGACATGGTCTTATGTGTGTATCTCAGCGTACTTCATGACGTTTACAATATGGCTATATGTCATCTATCTCATTGAGATGTGCGCCTGTTTTTCTCACTATACCCCTCAGTGTGTTCATAGTTGTCTAAAATTGATGAAATACATATGATGGACACAAAATAAATGTCTCATATGTAATAAATGTTTTATTTTTTAAATATAACATGATTTT
This sequence comes from Viscum album, assembly GCA_963277665.1. Taxonomy (NCBI): domain Eukaryota; kingdom Viridiplantae; phylum Streptophyta; class Magnoliopsida; order Santalales; family Viscaceae; genus Viscum; species Viscum album. The sequence continues at coordinate 883,272,047 of OY728139.1, read as the reverse complement.
TATCATTAATAATGACCATATAGATTGTGCGATTTATGCTACCAAACCATGTAGTCTACATAATGTGGACACTGATTCACATTGTGTAATATGACAATTTTTTTCCTACATTGATACTCAACACATGGGGTACATCATGTGTAATTACAGTATGTCAAACCATGTTTCCCTAGTTGAATCTATATGAAATTTTAAAGTTTACAAGTCTTGTATTGAGTACATGCTTTTTAACCTTGTGGTATCTCACAAAAATTGGTAGTTTCCCGATGGAAACTCTGTTTTATTCTTCATATTCTCTCAACCGTATAATAAAATAAAAACAATTTAATAAATATGATAAATATGTCAATAAATATTTATTAAAACTATATTAAAGAAAAAATAAAATTAAATTAAATTATAACAACAAATTTGGAAAAAACAACAATCTAATAATTAATAATAAATATAAATTTGATTGATATGTTATAACTTGTTTGTTTCTCATAAAATAGAAGCATTTGGGGGTGGGTGATATATTATAATTTAATTTACTAATAATTACTGAAAACCATGATTGACAATATTGCATTTAAAATTAATAATTATATTATTAAAAATCTAAAATAATAAATACATGACATTAAGAATATTCTTCATTGGTGAATTTTGAACATTTTCAAAGAAACATTAGGACTTCCTTCATATTCCATTATAATCCAAAGATATAATCACTCATGCAATGATCCACACATTATCCAATGATCTATGAGCAACACCCCTTGATCTTAAGATCAAGCATGGTGAATCGAATGACTTTTGTTGTTCATTCATGAATGCTAGTTCAATGTTCTGGAAGAAGTATCTCTGGCATTTCAAATTTATGAGAGGTATATGGAGGGAGTAGAGAGATAATTAGTAGTGGAAAATAATTATCCATTTTAAATTATGGATGATACAGCAAATATACATTGTCATATTTTTATAGGGTTAGGGTTTAGGTTAAACAATTATATAATGGCACTCTATAAATTGAATAACATTTAAAAACATTATCCATGACTCATAATAATAATAATATAATTTTCTAATGTTCCCACTTTCAAAAATTTATAAATAATATTTACCATCAAGTAAATAATTATTTTTTCCTAGATGTTTTCTTATTTCGTTCAATCTCTTAAGTATGTATTGAATTTTTTAATTAATATTTTCTTAAAAATAAATATTTTATTCTCATAAAAGAAAATAAATTTTTATTTAATATTCAATAAAAAATTATATTTTTATTCACAATCTGGTGAATAAATATTTATTTTATTTATGTGATCAATAAAACATGAATAAAATTTTTCCCTGATCTTGACAAAAATATTTATTCTATTAATAAAATTCTAAAATAATTTAACTGTGATCAACAAAAACACGTTGTGTATGACACTCTAAGATTCATTCTCATTAGAATTAGGATGGCCTACCTAAATTCCACGATTACTATCTAGTAATTGTATTAGAAATCCAATAGCAAGAATTTAATGTCGAAATTTTGATAATTTATTTTTATATCTAACTATTCAAAATAATACTTATATCACATCATCTCATCCAAAAGGTTTCATGTTAGTTTCATAAACATATATTCTTGATACATCCTTCATTGAATTTTTTAAATAAGAATTTCATTACACAATTCCAATGGATTTTAGGTGATGGTAATGTTCGAATCAAATGTTTAATATATCAAATATCATAATGATAGGAAGGAGAAATCCATCATCATATTATCACTTAATGTCATATCAATCATGATGAACCCAATGTTTCTTACTTCCCCCATAACATATGGAATGATGATTTTCATTTGTTGATCAATGTTTGTGAGTGTTAAATCCCCCACCATGAAAGTCGAAAAATCTATAAGGGAAGGAATACTAGAATATTTATATTATTCTTCCATAAATTATAAGAAGAAGAAGGATTCCAAGACCACATAGGTCACTTGATCCTTTTAAATAATGTTGGGTTCATAACCTTCAAAAGGCCATATAAAAAATCATTTGCAGTATATATATTTTGAATGATCTCTTTAAACTCCTTTTACTTGTCCTTATACTCCCTTGAAGGTGTACAGGAAGTTTTTTGATCACATGATGGAAACTGTATGAGCTAATCTAAGTCATGAATCTTATATAATAGAATAACCTAACAACCATCAAAAAATTATTTAAAATTAAAGTAAAAAAGTCAAAATTATTGGATACTCTTATGGTCGTAATGTTTATGTGATTGATTCTATGTGGATGGAAAGACTCCGAAGATTCCCTGATGTCATTTCCTCTATATTGCACAAAATCCCACCGGTATGTCTCCCTCACAATGTGAAGGGTTCCAAGTATGTCCTGTTGGACTGGCACTCTCCCTTCAACTCCAAATACAAACAGTAGTGTTTTACCATGATCTTGCATCATCAAAGGAACCACTATTGGTCACATTATGAATCACTGATGGGTAGAGTGATTTTATTTGAAAAAACTAGTACAACCTAATAATATTTGAAATCATTTTAAATAAACAATGAAAATAAAAGGGGAATAACAGGAGTTTCTTACAAAGGGATGAAAATTTGATATAATCAGATATGTGTTGTGTATCTCGAATGATCACTATTGATCATGGGTAAACCCCATAGACATGATAGAATTATCCAATAGAATCCATCTTCACATTTAATATTAATCACGCAAAGTCCCCCAGTCAAGCCACCTTTATCTCACAAATTGTTCTATTTAATGAATCATATATCACATGAAATCCTTTCAGTAAGAATCCTAATATTTTGAAGGTCCCTACACATATCATCCAAATAATATAAAATCCCCTTATTTTATCCAAACGGTTAATAATGACCCGATTAATTAGAATAAATCTAATAAATCAGATGTTAATGTGATGTACTTGTGGTCATGGAAAATCAGGTGACACCCCCTGAATAACATGTGATAAGGCCATGTGAAAACATGAGAAAAGAAATCCCTCCACCGAATATAATATGTATTTCTGAAATATGAACAATCAAAAGTGGAGTATTAATGTGGTGATGAGGTCTATAAACCCCCCACCCCAAAATGAAAACATTTTACAATAGGATCCTCATAATAGTGCTCCCATTAATAAAAAATATTTATCATAGTATAAAATCTCATCATCAGAAAACATTTCCATCATGGACATTTTATGGAACAACATAAGAGATCACACATCATTTATAGGTATGTATCTTGATCATTTATAGGCCACAAAAAATAATATTGGTGGGTATTTTAAGGTAGATATTCTATATCTACTAAATCACACAAGACATAAACAAGCTAACATCATGAATAGGTATGTATCCTGATCATTTATAGTCCATGAAAAATAATATTGGTGGGTAATGTAAGGTAGATATTCCATATCTACTAAATCACACAAGATATAAACAAGATAACAGTAAAAAATATATGAGGAACATGCGAAATAATTTGTTGGAATAAGGACTAAAAATATGTTAGACTTTCGTTAATAACATATAAGCAAATCCTCATGTTCCTCAAGTGAACCACCAATTTCATAAAATAACACCATTCTATGAAACATAGATTATGAAATGTTCACTTGGTATAGTATTTGTATCATGATTAGTCCAACAGAGTCTTTAGATAATGTCACTTGGAACACCCTAGTAATTCCCCCACAACCTCATGAAACACTTCCAACACTCTATACAAACCTTGTAATGTACTAAATTCCCATCTCCCTAATCATACAATGGCACCAACTCATATTAACTAGGTCTTATGATGGCACCAGATCATGTCAAACAGGATATCATGAAATTCATTGGAAATTCAACCTTAATGATGAAATATCATTTGGTCATGTGATTGAGATCATGTGAAATATTATTGACTAGCTATAATATTCATGAAATATTATACAGACATATCAAAAATACATTCATGACACCCTCTATGTGTGCCATCAATGTTTTCTAAAATCTCATGGTAATGTTTGATGGATCGTGCAATAGTCTCCAAGAATGTCATCTAATATCACGTAATGGCCTCCAAGAGAAGAAAAATAGGTTGTACAATGTTCCTTATAAATTTAATCCTTTATAGTACGATGAACATTAGATATTCCACTCATATTACGTTAATTCCCTTATAAAATCCAACTTGATCATGCAATTGTCTCTGATTATTTTTGAAACATCACCAGGCATGTCGAGGATATCCTCAGATGCATCATCCAAACAATCAAGACATGTCAAGAAGACAATCAAGAATGTCAAGGTAGAAAACAAATCCAGGATATGAATGAATATCAAGATATTATATCTTTTTCCATCCTCCATATATGAGAATCCTGTGTTTGTATAACCCAATTAACTAATCTATGAGAATAATGATTCCTGTAATAACTATTATACATTATAGAACTTCCTAAGGCCCACACTCCATTTTAAGAAACCAATGGGTTGTCTTATAATTTAATTACCAAATCTATAACAAATGAGAATGATTGCATGTTATCCATTATTTCCAAAACTGATCATATCTTATGTTTTCCTAGGGAGTTTAAATGGAAATATTATTCTCATAGGGATACATTGACATGTAATCTCTGATCATGGAAAAAATATTATATGAAACACATACCATAGAATCCTCCTTGTCTATTAAAAAATTATGTAAAGTATGAGAATTATAATTAATTAAATGAATAGGATATGTATGTTTCCATCCTACGAATTGAGCTCAAATAGGAATCTCATTCAGTTTAATTCCCCCATTTCTATAAAAAATTCGATCAGGACCAAATCTTTCCCAATGGATGACCATTGTAACTCACCCATTAGCAGACTGAGGAGATAAATGAACTACACCATCATTATTTCATATAATAACCAAGATATATAAGACCCATTCCAATATTCTCATCTCTATATTAGACATTCAAATGGATATCCTAGTACATAATTCAAACATCCATATGTTGTGGGACTGACTAGTTATTACTCCTTATTTCTCACAAAGAGAATGATTCACCTGGGATTAAAGAGTTTCAATTTCATAAAATCTTTACCACAAATATCCACGAGCCCTGAAAACCTTAGTGTGTGACCCACAATGTGTGGAATGATATGACTACCCCCATATATAGGAATCTACCTTGAGGAAATTTATAAAGGAATGAACAATCTAAGATAGCTCTAAGCTATACCATTATCAAGATGAATATGATGCCTCCATGATGCTCAATCACAAGTAACTAATGCATATTTTTCCTCATAAATATGTATTTTTTTCATTATGTTTAACTTCAATGGTTTAACAAAATACATGGGTTTTGATTTCAACTATATTATGGATAACTAGGAAACCTCATAATGGATCAATCTCATCATCCGCATAATGACCACCTCCCTATATGGTATCATATTCCTATGTGATTGGAAATAAAAATTCAACATATATGTGTCTACCCATCATGGTAATTGGTTGAAGAAACTTAAATAAATACCAATAAACTCCCCAAATAAAATCTAGTTCAAACATAGATGTGATTTAACATATGGTCACTTTATTAGGGTAAATGGTTTTGTATTGGGATTATGAAAAGATTAATAATCATATCTAAAATCTATAATAGAGTACCAGATTAGGATAAAATTTATCCTCAAAGGGTTTAATGAGCCAAACCTCTCATCCTCAAAAACAATGTCAGTTTCTATGATACATTAGGTCTGAAACCCCATAGGACCACCTTCCTTTGGAAAGATGTTCTATAACTTATTATGGATGTGGGAACCATTTGGAGTTTTCATTAAAGAAAAACATGATGAAACAAAACATGAAGTGTTAAACATCATATTTAACTTCCCTCAAAACAATGAATTGGGAGAATGATCATACCAAGTCTATTGGGAAACAAAAATGGTGAACCCGAAATGAATCTATCAAATATAAAATTGGTTGCTTTACTATGAATTTGTCCATTTTTTTCAAGATCCCCAAATTTTTCTTAACCCGACATTAATATAACCAATAAAAAATTATTCATTAAACATATGTAGGGAACTTTTGTAAGAATATTCTAATACAAACACAAACAAAGGATCCACTTTGACTTTCTCAAATAACAAGGTGACCATTTTACCAAATGTGAAGATATATTTTTAATAACCTATTCATGAATGTTAATCATGAAATGAATCATAAATATGACCCTCTATAACCAAGGCTCTTATAAAATAATCACATCCCATATTTGAAAAGTTGACATGAGCTTAATGGGTTGAATAGGAATAAAATTTTAATTATGTTAGACATGCATATTTGATTGAGAACATATAATGCCTATGATGATGTAATGATTGGAAAACTTGTTCCCTGTTGTATTCAGGACCATAGATACTTATTTTGAAAAAATAGAACACTAATATAATATTTTGTCAACCAATGAATGTTCTAGAATCTTTTTTCCATATAAACCCATGTGGTCCTCAGAATTACCTCACCCACCCAACATTTTCAATGTATGGTGGTCATGGAAATGGTCAAGGTATAAAATAGGCACGGTAAAATACCTACCCTTGAGGATTAAATTGAGGGTATCCTAGTGTTGAAATTGATGACACCATATCATCTATTGAAATTTGTCTAAATTACAGTGGACTCATTTCCACTACCATCCTCTGATGGTGCTTATCCCTAAAGCATGAAAATCGCAACCTTATTTATCTGTTCATAATGGACCAAGGAACCAACTATAACCCCCTTATAGTTAGGTGAAACCAAGGAGGGATCATTTCCACCACCTTTTTAGCACCATCACTCTGTTAACATTTAGTCACATGGTGAGGATATCACCTAATACATATTCATCATTGAAAACCATGCATAGAGAACAAGGAAGACACATTGGGTATGGAATGCTTAGCTATTTATGAGTTGTATCATATCCCAACTCTTGTTGGAGATGTATTTATGAACCTTCTATAAGTAGAAAATGATCTTGATTATATCTCTGCTAAATCAAGACATGTCTATTGGAATATTATTGAAGCAGTCATTGGGGATGCACATATCTTTACTTCCGTACATGAAGTCCATTAGAGTATTCCTATGGGACAAGGAGAAGAGACGTGGGATCATATTCCCACCCCAAATAAAGATATATACTAGTATATAGTGGAGATAGAAAATATGAATTGTTAAATTTGTGTGCAATCTTTTATAAAATATCATTACATTTTAGACATAGATAATGAACTATGTCAGCTAATTCCAGCACTCATACAAATATTGGAAAATTTGTACATACTTATCCCTAATTCCATGGAAGCAAAATTTTCATATCGAAGTGAAAATCTGGTTTATAAACATAAAGCACACATTCTTGATCCAATCCAAGAGGAAAATCCACAAATCTTAGTGATCAAAAAGGCACCACACCAATCTCATATCCCCTTTCCAACTAGGGATCACAAAGTGAGAGAGTAACATTCCTCATTAAATGTGGGTATTCCTATCAGAAAATACTAGTGACATATTATAAAGGCCTTGGATGATGTTCAAATTCATGTTCTTGAAGGGATCACCATGTTAGAGTGGCGCATACCACTGGACATGGTCATATTCATGTCAAATAAGACTAGTTTCATACTCCAATGGAACATGATCTGGCTAATATCCATGTTCTAGATGGTTCTTTCCATGTAAGAGTGGAACATGTCTAGTGACATGCTCATATTTTTTTTATTGAATCTACCATAAATATTCAAGAAGATCACAGAATCCAAAAACATAACTATACCACCAATGAATAAAGACAACATCATTATCGTTCATAATCTACATAGGATCAGTAACACAACCCTTATCCATGTAAATATGACAATAAGCGTATTTTAGGGTGGAATTCATATTTTGAATATGATATGATTCCCACTCCAATCATGGCTCACCACATGAGATAAACACATTCCCCATGATAGACTCATATTTCTTTAATTACATACTACCATTATTCTTCAACGGCACATTATCAAGCTAATATATCCATTATTATGATGGCTCATAAAGTGAGATTGAATAATTCCTCAGGGTAGTATCATATTAAATACAATATTGAAAAATCTTATTGTAAAATTATATCATCTTTATTATAGTGGGCACATATTTTCCTAGAACTGGATGGTTATCAATATATTTTGGCACCCATCATGTATAATTCACATATTCATTCATAGTTTCAATAGTTTGGTGGGAATATGTGGTCCATATTTATAATAGAGGATCATATACATAATAATCTCAATTATAGTTTCCTTGATGTAGTTTGAGAAAAAATCTGAACACACCAAGGGTTTATCGACTATTCAATAGACATAGAAGTCTATCATTTCCATGGTAGTCCTCCTCATGGTAGTGTTGATATGGAATACAGGATCTCTACATCTGACATCCTATGTGTTCTACCTATACAAGGTTATATCTCTCCTATGTATATGGAAATAATATCCATTAAATGGATACTATATATATATAGGTTCTTAAAACAAAAATACTTTCATAATGAGTGGTTCTTGAAATATCATTGTCAACCATGTATTATTTACCATGTCTAGTTAGTAAAAAATCCTAAGAAACATGTTGATGGTTTAAACATATGATGGCTTGTATTTAGGATGATGAAGAGGCCAACATTGAAATATTGAGAAACATAGTTGGAAACAACCTCCAAAAATATTTATGGCCCTCTCCACTTCATACTATGAGACCCCAAATAAGGTAAAAAATGAGCACATGTCTTATCTATTTCAAAATATATTGGATACACATTAGTGATTTATTGCTAGACACCTACCTTTTCTAAGATTTAATCGTCATATTTAGACCATAAATATAACATATGTTCAACATGATCTCCCTTATATATCCATAGCCTTGGAAAACAATCAAGAAAATTTATGTATAAATATACAACATGATTTCTACCATTTCTTCAGAAATCATCCAAAAAATATCTAAATAAATTTCATGCATTTGTATTTGAGAATGGGGAATGTATTCAATGTTACACTTCAACACACCCCTAGAATAGAAAATAACATCATATATGACACCATGTAATCTCATATCCATTGGAGATATCAAGAGACATAGTAAAGTGGAAGCAAGTTGGTCACCATAACAGAATTTACTAGCTTTAATGATTCCAAAACCTCACGAATGAAGGAAGAGGATAAACAAAAAATCATGGAACAATTCTCCTTGAAGTAGTGATAATTATTTAATAACATGGAATCCGAACATTAGATCAAATCAGAGAATTAAAATAGAATATTTCTCCCATAATGGGTTTACATTACACCCATCGCTTATATAATCATAGTTATGCCACACCAAACAAGATGCAATAGCCACTGCCATAATAGATGGTTGGTAGAGAACATTTACCACTATGTATGGAAAATAGCTACCTCCACCTCCACCACTTCTATCCTGAATTACTATGATGGTTTAATATATTATGGTAGGATAGGAAAACAATCCCATCACACTAGGTTAGGGGTGTTTTTATCTCAAACTACATCAACATGTTCATCATCCCCTGGAGGGTATTAGGGAAAACAATAAAATATATAGATCGACCCCAACCCATGAGGATGAGGGAAAAGAAATCTCAATTTATATCTCATGAATACCAAAATAAATTATAAGAAATATTGGATTCTCCACAAGTGGATATTTCAATAAAAATATAGTAGAATATTCATCATAATCATCATCACCATAGAGGGAATCATGCATCTCTTAGATGGGAGGTAAATATAGATGATCGTTATCCTATCCATTCCACCCAACATTGGAAAAAACATTAATATTTATGTCTTATTTAAAAAACATTACTATAAAATCTCTTGTGGTCACTTTTCATAGACCAATATGGGACAGACATACAATCAAGATAATAAAACAATACCAGGGTCACATGCCAAAATGACCAAATAAGGTCAACGATTCAATAAAAATCCTTAGTATAGGAATTTAATAATCATCCTATTATATTGAATGTAACATATTATTGACCATTTAAGGATTCATCTATATTAATGTGTTCATTATCAATGAAATAGATAATGTGGATTATGATGAAAATTCATAGGGTTGTAATACCAAAAATTTACCTTGAGTGTAGGATCTAGATGAACCGACTTTGGCTGTATGAAACCATAACTAGAGGAGGATAAAAAATATAGAACCACTAAATATAGTTTTTTAACCTATGTATTAAAAAAATATAAATAAATATAAATTTTTTCATCATCCATATCAACTCATAGTAGAATAAGATGTCCTTCCTCAGAGTAACAATTGTCACAATTTATCACTAAGATATAAACATTGAAACAAATCAATGAGGAGATACCCAGGGAAACATTCTCAATGGGAATAGTCCTTATGAGACAAAAAATATTATCCCTCCCTATGTTTATTGACCTCTATTATTAGAATATGGTCATAAAATAGATCCAGATCTAGGGATGTAGTCTATATAAAAGAGGATGTTCAAATTGATTGTGGATTTTCTCTATTTAAAAGATAAAATATCCATCACTATGGTAATCATTCAATCATTGTATAGATTTATAATTAAAAATATATGAAAATAGTTCCACGTCATTAATCTTTTCTTACTCTCTATAGATGATAGATATATCATAAATTCATACCTCTAGAATTTTTCAATGTAATTGAGTCCTTGGATACTGAATTGGAATCCTTGGAAGGGAGATAGGAAAAATTTCATCTTGGTATAAATCAATATCATGAATATTTTGATCCAACATTTCCTTGGACAAACATCATAAATCCTACTTTCTCCACCAATGATAGTACATGAGACTGAGAAAAACATCTCACAAACTCCATAACCTAATATGGGTGGATTATGGGCCATGAAGATCATCATGAGGTGACCAAGCTAAGGGGTTTTTAAAGGATTTGTAGGGACATCCACTTTTTGTAAATATCCAATGATTTGAACCTACTATAGGATGGTAAGACCTTTATTGTCAATTCACATACCATATTAGCTCGATGATTTGGAAGATGAAAATGGTTTACCTAAATAACTATAAGAAACATGAGAATGATAGGGTATCTCACTCCATTTTCATATGGAATGGTTTATCCTATTCAGTCAAAATCCCTCCCTCAAAAGAACAATTATTTTAAATTTTTGATAAAATACTGCAAGATGAGCAGAAGAGTCCCCTAATCCAAATGAATTATCAAGGTGGGTTCTATGAGTTTGTAGAAATTATGCAATTTTTGGATCACACCATTCATAAAACATAAGCTAAATCACAAATCATTCCCTTAGTGAAGGTAAAATGGATCGATAAGTTAGAAACCACAGCCATTACCCTCAAACTAACAGTTGTACCAATTCAATCAAATTTGTGTGTACTGAACCATCCAGTTCCTCCTACCGAGTGGAAAAACAATAGAATGTATATCAATTGGATGAAAATATATACAAGAGTTACTTTATATTTGAAAAATTGATGAATAATAAATTATCTCTATTAGATTACCATGTATATAGTTATTTCCTTTCATTTGTAGAGAATAATATTGTCTATATTCCATAGCACTAAAGGCCCTATGAGGTCATCCTCACTGATCTTCTTGAAAAATACCATTTCTGTTGACCGTTGGGTCATAACATTAATGATTGATTCATCATCAAATATTCCCTCCAAGAATGGATTATTCCAGATAGCTGACATTGGATTACACTTAAATTTTGGTGACCTACATAACCTTCCCCTATTCTGAATAAGTTGGTGTTTGTAATGAATTTCCATCGAAGAATGGCTAGAATCTCAATAATAGGATGACTAAAAATAATGTGGGATCATATCAAAATGTACTAAGATAAAAACATCACAGTCCTTTAACTAATCCTTATGATATGGATGTTACATCAAATATGTGTCATATAGGTGAACACAATAATCAGATTCATGAACAAGCATGGGAGGGGGAGTCATTTTTAGATATAAATAAAGCTTCAATCCATGAATATTTCTTTCCTTTAACATTTAGAATATGGGATCCACCTCACCAAATGGGAAAATCATCAAATAATAATCTACTATTTGTGTCTCTTAATGTGATAAAAATGTAATTACACATCTTTCAAGATGAATATGACTTTGAGTATAAATTCTACACACCCCATTGTGGAATAGAAGGCTACATCGGAAGCGACCAAGGATAGAGGGGACATGATGGCTGTTGTTGGACTAGATATTTCAATCATGTACCCATAGAGGATATATATATAAATGAGGACCCTGGGAAAGTTATCCAAAATCCAAAAATATGCATTGAAGAGTCTTTAAATACTCTTTTGGTCATCAATTCTCAGTCTTCATACATGAAGACATAGTATGGGTGAGATTATTTGATAATACAAGACAATGAGAAACACCATCATAATCGGTGCCACTAGAATAAGATGCTCCATTAGCCTCTTAAAAAGAACTATGCATATCAAACTATTATACATTGTCCCCTTATAATCACAATAAAGAACAACCCCTCTTCATAAAGCTATAATATTTGGTGAAAAATTCTCAAATTCATAAAACAATGAAGGTTTTCTAGGAAATTATCTCTGTCTTGGATGTGCTCTATTATTCAAAAGAACTCAGTGAGTAAATTTTTGAATCCCTACAGATCCCATAATTGTTTTAAATAGTTTTCATTATATTCGAGGTCTTTCAAGTGGAAACCATGCCAAAAAAATTACAATATATCCACCTCATTTATAGAGAATGATAACGAAGTAGTAATATGAGGAAAATCTAGTCCCTATATTTTTTATTAACACTCAATACTATCAATTTATGAAGTCCTCTAAATTAAAATTATTTTCTGGTGGACCACATGCCTATTCATTCCTTTTAAAATTTGGTATATAGATTAGGTGTCTTAACTCCCACAAAGCTTTAAATTAAATTGTATGAAAACTGTGACCAATGATATATTAGGATTATTATTTTTAAAGATCACTTCGAGGACCTCACATCTATCATAGAGTTTATATTTACCCAAATAGACATAACATAATATTTATTTCTAATATGGACCCATATCTATATCCACATGGAGTTAGGTTCCACATTTCGTTTGATTTTGTTTTACACCATTGATGGATAGGTCAACATAATACATGGTGGTATTTTCCCCTTATAGGTTTGTGATGCCACATATGATGAATCTCATTTCTACAAAAGGGATGAAAAAACCATTAGTGGATGATAATATATAGGTTGTAGCCCCAAATATATGGGTACCTTCCCTGTAAATCACATGAATTTTCTATATAGTGACAATGTGTTCCCCATAAATCTAGATGAGGTAATAAACTGAAACCTAGATGTATATTAATCATATGTCTTAGAGGGAATGTAAATGAAAATTGGATCTTTAAACCATCTATAAAGACTTCTTTAGTTGGCTATGATAATTTTTTTTCTTGTGGCCTCTCTCACCAGGATAGTGATAGAGATGACCCAATATTTTGAAATTCTTCTGAGAGTGAATCCACATAAATAGTGGTGCATGATAATGAGGATAAAATTAGGAATTACTAACCCTTATTCAAAGAAGGAATATCCAATAATATCGATTTTCTTAGTTATTTAAATAAAAGAACATAATATTTCCTAAGACATATAGTAATTAGTGCCTCAATACCACTCAAGGACCAAGACATGTACATTAAATTGTTAAATAGACACTGATATAGATTTTTATAGAATTTTTAAAAAATAACTACTCTAAATCCATAATTGGATCCAATCCATACTAATTTTCATGATTATCATAAAGGATTCAAATAGGAAGCTAGGTGGGTTCACCCCTCTCATGATAACCCACAGTGGTTAAAGTTCAAAAATTTATCATTGATTACACTATATAAGATTTGAAATACCAAATATGGCTAAAAAATAATCTTTTTTCTGAATAATAATAAAAATATTACATTCATCATCAATTTCATAGACATTTATTAATATTTACAAAATGATGAATCCCCACAACCGGTCTGAAAACTCATGATCAATGAAATTGCTAGCTTCTAGGATCTCAGTTTCATGGATGGGTATTCAAGGAATAATTAGATAAATATAGTCTAAGATGATGAATAATCCATTTCCTTCCTAGAACCTTGGGGGATATTTTTCTTCTAGGATATCCTCTTCCACTTTAAGAATAGTCTAAGCACCTATCAACACACCACACATCATATCATCTGTCCAATATTGTGTATTTTAATACAATGTTATGTTAATGATCTGGTGGTTAAATAATGAAAATTATATAATGACATCACAAATATTGAAACTGTAGAGACCCGAAGCTTAACGTACATGGAAATTACATTACTTTTGAGAAATACTTAGTACATAACAAAAACACACACACAAGGACTGTAATAGTTTAGTGTCTTTGGAAACTCCGAATATAATATTCTAATCATGGTGAAAGATCTTCAACATCTCCCATAAAGATCTTCCCTTTTTTTACCTAAAACCTTTCTTTATATCCTGGGGAAAAGAAAACATAAAAGGGTGAGCTCAAATGCTCAGTAAGGCTAAACAAAATAAATATCAATCACATCATATTCATAAGAACATAACATTTTGGAAATCTTAACCTGCAAAAGAGATCATAATATCATAACGTGGGATAAATCATAGTAGTGAAATGTAATCCCAATAATCATAACTTCAAAAATGAAACTTTGTGGCGTACACACCTAATCATAGATAATTATTTCTTATTAGTCAAGACTCATTACCAAGACTATCTTAGTGGACAAAGTCCATTTCTGAACCGAGTTCACTCCTCGTTTCAGTCATGTTTCACTGAACCGGTTTAACCTGCCGTTCTAGCCATGTCTATCTCATGATATATAAAATCTTTACCCAATGAATTGGAGGGAGATATAGGTCCCAGCCATCTCATAATGATACCATTATTATGTGTTCCACAAAATCATAAACCATACATCATAGCATAACCCATGTAATAAAAATGGGAATCTTAAACATTGTGACATCATAAAAAAATTCATATAAGATAACGGAATTCATAAAAATAATTCCATGACAACATAATCAAATAAATTTAATAATAGGGATAGAAAAAGAACCCTTTATTATCTTAGATGGAAAATAATTTTGATAAAACACTTGAACTCCATTCTTGAGGAAAATATCCTTTCTACTTCAAGAAAAAACACTTTTCCTTTCTTAACATGTCATACAATTCTAAACTAAAAGATGTTTATTAAAAATAAACATGAAAACTTGTAAAGGAAGATTCTTGGAAATAATGTTTTAAAAATCCATTCATGCCGTATAAGTTAAAAAAACATTCTTCTCATACTTTTGTTGGAAAAGTCAAAAAGTACTTCGTACGAAAAACGACAAAAGATTCCTTTCATATCCTTTACTAAAAACTCACAGAATGGTAAAATTGGATTTAAACAATTGTAGGTGGATGGAAACAATATTAAATATTGAGGGAACATGGATGTGGATGATAAAATATAACCCAGTAAATACCAAAGTATAAACAATCTCAGATAAAAATGAGATTGTGATATTTTCCCTTACCTTAGGTCCGATTTTCTTCATAAGTGTCCGAACCTCCTGTATAATTATTTAAATAATGTCATTGAATTATTCCAGAATCATACTCATTGTTATAATATCATATATGGTCATATTATTAGCTTATTATTATTAATATTTCATTACTACTTGTTATTTGGGTGTTTATTACTTTTTGTTCTTATGCGTGTTTTGTCGAATAAATTCTTATTCTTCTTTTTAGGTTATAGATACCTCTTTTCCAGAATTTTATTAGTGTAATATATATCATATTCATTTATTCAATTCAGTTATATAATCATTATGCAATGAAGATCATGTAGAACGAGTCGCATCACATCGTGGAGACGGTATTCCGTACGTACGCACGAGCGATGATATCATTCCCATGATCGTGGAATTGTATTGGAGTGTATGTATACTATTTCAGAATCAATATCACTTGAAAATAATCATATATAGTTATTATTTACACCATTATACCCATCCAAGTAATGTGGTGGTGGAAAATAGATTACACCACGGCGTGGAGACGGTATTCCGTACGTACGCATGCGCGGTGATTTCGTTTTCCGTAGGATGGATAGATGGTGAAATAGGGTTGTTTCATACTTATAATAAAATGTCATTATATGATTGGTAATGATTTTATTACTTCATAATGAAATAACCTAAGAAGAAGAAGTGGAATAAGAAATAAAGTTGAATGAATCGGTAACGGGCATTACCTCTTCTTTGAAGCACCTCTTTGAGTCCTCTTCTTAGGGCACTAAAATTGGTCTTTGAGGAAGACAAGAACCTCTAGGATGTTTCTAGGGAAGTGGAAGAGAGAATTTGGCAGGGTTTGGCCGAGCTTTAAGGCTCAATGTGGTGTGAGGAAGAGAGGGAGGAGGTGCACTTTTATAAGGGAGGAGAGGGGCACCTTTGGAATAACTAAAAATATTATTTTATTATAAAGCCAAATTCGGTTTTAAATAGCTCCAAATTGATTTATTTAGAAGGTAAGGTGGGGATGGGTCGAAACCGTCTCATCCAATAGAATTTAGACTAGTTTAGGTTCCTATTTTAACCTTATCATTTATATTTAACTTTAAGTTAGATAATTTTACTTTTACCGTGTCTTTTTGTGTTCTTACACTATAAGGTTAATAAACGTACTATAACAAGCCAAACGAACCCCAAGTTGTTTATTATTAATATATATAACCTTAGCTAAGTCATTTGGAAGAACCTTAGATTTTTAGGAATAAAATAACAATTAATAATATAATATTTGTTTTAAAAACTATTTTATGTCAATTTTGACACTATTTAGTAATTGATTTTTTTGAAAATCATAACAGAATGATTAGTTCGAAAAAAGTTAATTAAATCAATACTAACATGTCATATTAACCTATAAAATTCGTGTAATTCATAAAAAGTCTCAAATTATATTTATTTGGGTATTTATAACATCAATTATGTCAATATTTCATTAATAAGGTAATTACTGCATCATCTTTGTGTCATAAATAAATTAAATTATTTAAAGTATAAAAATTACAAATAAAATATCATTATGTAGGAAATATGTTTATCTTTCTGATTAATATTTATAGTCGAATGTATATTATGTATAACCCTATATTAAAAATTAACTACTTATTAAACTGTGATTTTAACTATTTTAACCCTTCTTTAAATAAATTAATAATAAATGTCCTAATCTAATCCAAGTGGGCATAAATGGTCATATTTTATTCCTAAGGTTGTTTTTTGTCGAATTACACTTATCCAATAGAATTAGGACATGTGTTAAGGTAATAATAATATCATTTTTACCCTTAATTACCCTATTTACTTTTAATCGTGGTAAAAAAAAGTAAACAGTTACTATTCACCAAAAATTATTTTCATCTCATTGAACCACATTTTACTTACTGACATCAACCGTGTCTCTCGGATTTTTGAAATTCCACTCACAGAAGTGGTAAAATTAAGTTTTATGAAAAATTCATTTTTTAAACTACCACTTAGTGGTTTCACTATTCATCAAAAAATGAAAGTTTCCAGAAAAATACCAAAAATTAGGCCTAAGCTATATTTGATATTATGAACTCAAAAATGATGTCTATTGTACCAAATTAAAAACATATCAGTTGCATTACTTAATTTAAAACTTAATTCCCGTCGTCAAAACAAATTGCGTGTTCTTAAGAGATAATAATTATCAAAAGATTGACACTTAATTATGTCTGTTTTAAATGTGAAATTATATCCAATGACCAACATTGTATTAAATTGTAAAAATATATTCTAAATATACTTTAAAACCACTAAAATTAATAATTTATCACAATTAATTATTTCGATTAAAAAGGTTGTTTTTAATTAAAATTTAGTAATTTTCACTATTCATCAGAAAATAAAAGTTATCCAAAAAGTACCAAAATTTCACCCTAATCTAATTTCGGTATTCCGAATCCAAAAATGAAGTCCATTTTGAAAAATAAAATTTAAAAAATTTCAAAAAGTGGTTATTACTATTCATAACGGCTAGTTTTAATAATATTTTAATAGCATATCATTGTTTAGAGAAACTCCGTATTGCGTACAACACACGCTATCGTAGAAGGTCGAGTTTGCGTGTAATGCAATCCAAGTCAGGGTTGCGTGTTTTGCAAGAATCCTTCATTGTTTCTTATAACATAACCCAACCATATTTCATTTATTCATTGAATATATATATATATATATACTCAATGTTGCGTAGAATAAATATTATCAAAATTGTGTGTAACACGATCCAAGAATAGTGTTGCGTATACTGCAGGTTAATACGGTGTTGCGTATAGCGCAAGGTAATCTTGGTGTAGCATACAACACAAGAAATTAATTAAATTAAAATAATATTTTTCATAAAATATCGGGGTGTCACATTCTACCCCCCTTAAAATGAATTTCGCCCTCGAAATTCGTCGGGGTTATAAATGGTTTACTACTCGAAAGTTTGTTTAATAGAAACCCACATCGTAAAAAGGAATACCCAAACTTGGCATTAAAAACTAAAGTATGAAATGTAACGGTTACCCAAATTAACTCATCACTGGGTTTCCACGTAGGAGAACATAGGTGAAAATATGGATATGGAAGAAAAATATAACCATCAAGTTCTGATGGAGAGTGGTAGAGAACATGGCTATGAAATAGCCAACAACCACAAAGCCATAGATTTGCGATGATCTAAGGTACCATCTGATTCATCAGATACAAGGGCACTAGGACAACATTTTTGGTTTTCAAGATCATTTCCCTAAAGATGGTGAATTAAAAGAAATACTTACATAATTTTGGTACAATTTCACTGTTGTTCATGCTTTGAACAATTTCCACTTCATCTCTTAACGAAATGAAGTTGAATTTTTTATTCATGAAGATTTAATAGATCATGTGATAGAATGATGGGTCATTCCATCTATTTCAAACAAAAGGTGAGCAAAAGTTATCAAATATACATAAGTCCATCTATGGTGAGGTTAATCGTATACGATTCCAAAAATGAACTTATAATTCATATATCATACCGCATAATAAAATAAAACTAGTTTCTACTAACCAGGGACTTCCTGTAGGCCAGTGGTAGGCGATAAAGGCCAGTCGCACTTCAGTTGTGGGTTCGATTCCCACAGCCTTGTCCGACGCGATGGGTTGTCGCTCATCCTGCAGGTTGTCCTTTTTCTAAAGCTATATTACTATACCATCCCATCAATAATATCGAAAAAAGTTCTATCCTAACTTATGTCCAACATAATCCATTCCAATTTTTAGGCTTATCTAAAATACTTCGGTCCAAGCTCATAGTATAAAGAAAATGATTACTTGAAATGTCACATTTTAATCACGTGAATGCCATCATGTATCCCCCATATATCATAAGATATATCTTGTCAATCAAATTACAAACATGTGAATACCTTAATCATGTATTCTCTTGAAGAATTAATACTCGTTAATTGAACCATAGTGAAAACATGAATGCAGTCAAAAGTTAACTCTTTCCACATACCAAAATTAAAAAATTCTATATACTCAAACCATGATATAACCTTCTTCTTATATCAGTCATGAGATCATGAATACTGTCAAACATTTCATTTT
Organism: Viscum album; assembly: GCA_963277665.1. NCBI lineage: Eukaryota > Viridiplantae > Streptophyta > Magnoliopsida > Santalales > Viscaceae > Viscum > Viscum album. Next base: position 883,252,180 of record OY728139.1, on the reverse strand, counting down.
TTCCTTATCCCTTCATTATGCGCATATCATCTTTTTTCCAAAAATATCTCAATCACTTTCCATGGTTACCGGTACCATAAAATTATTGAAAACCACAATAGACCAATACATAAATATTCCAATATTCCACGATACTATATACAACATTATTTTTGAATCCCATTACATAAACACTTAATCATTCCACCACATCGTTGTCATATTCAACATTTCCAATGGTGATCTCATGTGACTTCCCTTTGTCCTTTGCCTTAAGTGGTTGCTCATGTCGATCATAACTAACCCTTGGATTAGGGAATTTATTAGCATAATTCCCCATTTCCTTGCACTTGAAGCATTGAAGTGTAGTAGGTTCATTCTGTGTATCCCTTACTTTGTTTGCATCATTAGACATCTTCTTCCCATCATTGCTGCATTCAAATGCCCAATGAACTTCCTTTCCACATTTGAAACATTTACTTGTCCCTTTAAGACAATCTCCACCATGCTTATTTACACACTTTGAGCATAATGAAATATTCATCTTCTTTTCACCATTATTCTGAGATTTCTCCTTGAACTCCATCTTTCGTTTCTTGTCAAACCTATGAGATGGATGAGTAACACCAACTTCCATTTCTACCTTGATAGCACAACGCACAATTTATTCATAGATACTGAAGTCTATTATATCTAATGCCCTTCGAAGATTTGGTTTTAAGCCACTGAAGAATCGATCAACTTTACTTTCAGGTTGGATGATAAATCTAGATGCATACCTTGCAAGCCTTGTAAAATTCGCTTCGTATATACCAACAGATTCATCATCCTTTTGCTTTAGTTCAAGAAACTCCTTCTCCATCTTTGTTCGAAGAATACAAGGGAAGTACTTATTGAAAAATAAGTTGTTGAACTCATCCCATTCCATGGAATCAATTTCATCTCTTGGCCTCGTATTCTTGATAATATTCCACCATTGATCAGCTTTACCTTCCAAACAATATACTGCTAAGATGACTTTATCATGTTCAGAACATTGAAGAACTAAAAATATATTTTCAGTGTTACTGATCCATTGTTCAGAAACAAGTGGACCAGAAGACCCACTGAAAGAAGGTGGACGTTGCCTCATGAAGGACTTAATAGAATATTGTTCCCTTATCTGCTCATTGGGAAGTCCAGAATGGTTCATAGCTTGTGTAAGTATAGCAATAATATTTTTCAATCCATCTCCCATAACATTTGTTTGTTCAAGAGGACAATCATCGCATTGTCCATTACATTGATCAACACGGTTCCTTCGGGTTCCATCCATCGTCTAAAACCCAAAAAGAATAGTGTGATAGGCAAAAATCATGCTAGGGAAAACAACACAATAAAGGAGGAGTACCTTCAATATCTAACATCTTGGGTTATCGTAATTCTAGTACTATAACATATAATTATACTTAACCTTAGGGACATCCCTAGACATACCTTAGAAATATATATAGGGATCTCACTAAAGTTCTCGCATCCTAGTTTCCAAAGGTTGACTAAACCTTTCCTCTGATACCAACTGTAGAGACCCAAAGCTTAACGTACATGGACAATACATTACTTTTGCGAAATACTTAGTGCATAACAAAAACACACACACAAGGACCGTAATAATTTAGTGTCTTTTGAAACTCGGAATATAATCTTCTAATCGTGGTGAAATATCTTCAAAATCTCCCATAAAGATCTTCCCTTTTTTTACCTAAAACCTTTCTTTATATCCTGGGGAAAATCAAAGATAAAAGGGTGAGCTCAAATGCTCAGTAAGGGTAAACAAAAGAAATATCAATCACATCATATTCATAAGAACATAACATTTTGGAAATCTTAACCTGCAAAAGATATCATAATATCATAACATGGGATAAATCATAGTAGTGAAATGTAATCCCAATAATCATAACTTAAAACATGAAAATTTGTGGCGTACACAAATAATCATAGAGATTCATTTCTTATTAGTCAAGACTCATTGCCAAGACTATCTTAGTGGACAAAGTCCATTTCTAAACCGAGTTCACTCCTCATTTCAGTCCTATTTCACTGATCCAGTTTAACCTACCGTTCCAGCCATGTCTATCTCATGAGATATAAAATCTTTACCCAATGCATTGGAGGGATATATAGTTCCCACCCATCTCAAAATGATACCATTATTATGTGTGCCACAAAATCATAAACCATAGATCATAGCATAACCCATGTAATAAAAATGGGAATCATAAACATTGTGACATCATAAAACAATTCATATAAGATAAAGGAATTAATAAAAATAATTCCATCACAAAATAATCAAATCAATGTAATAATAGGGATATAAATAGAACCCTTTATTATCTTAGATGGAAAATAATTTTTATAAAACACTTGAACTCCATTCGTGAGGAAAATATCCTTTCTACTTCAAAAAAACACTTTTTATTTCTTAAAATGTCATACAATTCTAAACAAAAAGAAGTTGATTAAAAATAAACATGAAAACTTGTAAAGGAAGCTTCTTGGAATTAAGGTTTTAAAAATCCATTCATGCCGTATAAGTTAAAAAAAACATTCTTCTCGTACTTTTGTCGGAAAAGTCAAAAAGTACTTCGTACGAAAAATGACAAAAGATTCCTTTAATATCCTTTACTAAAAACGCACCGAAGGGTAAAATTGGATTTAAAAAATTGTAGGTGGATGGAAAAAATATTAAATATTGAGGGAACATGGATGTGGACGATAAAATACAACCCAGTAAATACCAAAGTATAAACAATCTCGGATAAAAATGAGATTGTGATATTATCCCTTACCTTAGGTCCGATTTTCTTCGTAACTGTCCAAACCTCCTGTATAATGATTTAAATAATGTCATTGACTTCTTCCAAAAACATACACATTGTTATTATATCATATATGGTAATATTCTTAGCTTATTATTAGTAATATTTCATTGCTACTTGTTATTCGGGTGTTTATTACTTTTTGTTCTTATGCGTGTTTTGTCGAATAAATTCTTATTCTTCTTTTTAGATTATAGATACCTCATTACCAGAATTTTATTAGTGTAATATATATCATATTCATTCATTAAATTCATTTATATAATCATTATTCAATGAAGATCATGTAGAACGAGTCGCATCACATCGTGGAGATGGTATTCCGTACGTAGGCACGAGCAATGATATCATTCCCATGATCGTGGAATTGTATTGGAGTGTATGTATACTATTTCAGAATCAATGACACTTTAAAATAATCATATATATTTATTATTTACACCATTATACCCATCCAAGTAAGGTGGTGGTGGAAAATAGATTACACCACGGCGTGGAGACGTTATTCCTTACGTACGCACGCGCGGTGATTTCGTTTTCCGTAGGATGGATAGATGGTGAAATAGGAGTGTTTCATACTTATAATAAAATATAATTATATGAGTGGTAATTATTTTATTACTTCATAATGAAACAACCTAATAAGAATAAGTGGAATAAGAAATAATGTTGAAAGAATCGGTAACGGACATTACCTCTTATTTGAAGCACCTCTTTGAGTCCTCTTCTTAGGGCACTAAAGTTGGTCATTGAGGAATACCAGAACCTCTAGGATGTTTCTAGGGAAGTGGAGAAGATAATTTGGCAGGGTTTGGCCAATCTTGAAGGTTCAAAGTGGTGTGAGGAAGAGAGGGAGGAGGTGCCCTTTTATAAGGGAGGAGAGGGGCACCTTTGGAATAACTAAAAATATTATTTTATTATAAAGCCAAATTTGGTTTTAAATAGCTCCAAATTGATTTATTTCGAATCTAAGGTGGGGATGGGTCGAAATCCTTTCATCCAATATAATTTAGACAAGTTTAGGTTCCTATTTTAACTTTATCATTTATGTTTAACTTTAAGTTAGATAATTTTACTTTTACCGTGTCTTTTTGTGTTCTTACACTATAAGGTAAATAAACTTACTATAACAAGCCAAACTAACCCCAAGATGTTTATTATTAATATATATAACCTTATCTAAGTCATTTGGACGAACCTTAGTTTTTGAGGAATAAAATAACAATTAATAATATAATATTTTTTTTAAAAACTATTTTATGTCAATTTTGACACTATTTAGTAATTGATTTTTGTGAAAATCATAACAGAATGATTAGTACGAACAAATTTAATTAAATCAATACTAACCTATCATATTAACCTATAAAATTATTGGAATTCATAAAAATTCTCAAATTATATTTATTTGGGTATTTATAACATCACTTATGTCAATATTTCGTTAATAAGATAATTACTGCATCATCTATGTGTCATAAATAAATTAAATTATTTAAATTCTAAAAATTACAAATAAACTATCATTATGTAGTAAATCTTTATAGATTTATAATGAATGTTTATAGTCGAATTTATCTTATGTATAACCCTATATTAAAAATTAACTACTTATTAAACTTTGATTTTAACTATTTTAACCCTTCTTTAAATAAATTAATAATAAATGTCCTAATCTAATCCAAGTGGGCCTAAATGGTCATATTTTATTCCTAAGGTTTTTTTTTGGTCGAATTACACTTATCCAATATAATTAGGACATGTGTTAGGATATTAATAATATCATTTTTACCCTTAATTACCCTATTTACTTTTAACCGTGGTAAAAAAAAGTAAAACGTTACTATTCACCAAAAATTATTTCCATCTTATTGAACCAAATTTTACTTACTGACATCAACCGTGTCTCTTGGATTTTTGAAATTCCACTCACAGAAGCGGTAAAATTGAGTTTTATGAAAAAAAAAATTCTTTAACTACCACTTAGTGGTTTCACTATTCATCAAAAAATGAAACTTTCCATAAAAATACCAAAAATTAGGCCTAAGCTATATTTGATATTATGAACTCAAAAATGATGTCTATTTTACCAAATTCAAAACATATCAGTTGCATTACTTAATTTTAAAATTAATTCCCGTCGTCAAAACAAATAGCGTGTTCTTAAGAGATAATAACTATCAAAAGATTGACACTTGCTTATGTCTAGTTTAAATGTGAAATTACATCCAATGACCAATATTTTATTAAATTCTAAAAATATATTCTAAATATACTTTAAAACCACTCAAATTAATAATTTATCACTATTAATTATTTTGATTAAAAAGGTTGTTTTTAATTAAAATTTAGTAATTTTCACTATTCATCGGAAAATGAAAGTTATCCAAAAAGTACCAAAATTTCACCCTAAGCAAATTTTGATATTCCGAATCCAAAAATGAAGTCCATTTTGAAAAAAAAAATTACAAAATTTTAAAAAGTGGTTATTACTATTCATAATGGCTAGTTTTAATAATATTTTAATAGCATATCATTGTCTAGAGAAACTCTGTATTGCGTACAACACACGCTATCGCGGAAGGTCGTGCTTGCGTGTAATGCAAGCCAAGTCTGGGTTGCGTGTTGTGAAAGATTCCTTCGTTGTTTCGTATAACATAATCCAACCATATTTCATTTATACATTGAATATATATATATATATATATATATATATATTCAATGTTGCGTAGAATAACTATTATCAAAATTGTATGTAACACGATCCAAGAATAGTGTTGCGTATACTGCAAGCTAATACGGTGTTGCGTATAGCACAAGGTAATCTTGGTGTAGCATACAACACAAGACATTAATTAAATTAAAAGAATATTTTTCATAAAATCTCAAGGTGTTACAGAAACATTCTTCATAAAATTATGACAAAAAAAATAATATAAATCTATTGAAATATGCTTTTTGGGTAACATTGGTGAAATTCCTTGGATGTGGGGCCACTATGACTTCAAGGCTGACCCTGAAGAGACCTAGGATATTTTATAAATGTCACCCCTTATGATTATTAATAATATTATCGGAATCTAGTGGAACATATCTTAATTTCAAAATTTTGGAGGCAACTTGGATTGAAAATTTCTCTGAATATCACTAAATATGATGAAGGGTATTACCTATCAGTGGATGGGGACTCCCATGAATCCTACAAAAGCATCATGCAGTGCATATTTTAGCCTCCATTCCAGATGCCACTAGTTTATGTAAATCCAATCATCATATATCTGGACACATTGTAATTCTAACTAGGTTCATCATCATATAGAAGAATGATACGGGGAGTGATAATAGTTTCAACTACCTCATTGGAATGATTGTCGGTACTAGTACCTGATATTCATATGTTGAGAAGGACTTCCTCACACTCATCATTATAGTTTAGAATCTAGTGAATTACTTGAAGCACCATGAATTCTTTTTATTATCTCATTTGATTCACTCTAATTCATCTTTGGCCATCCCATGTTTATAGGGTTGTTGGAATGATGAGTCATAATTATATAAATATATGAAATATAGTTTATATCAAAGAGTTCACTTAAAAGGTAATCCCAATCTAATTTCCTCATAGCACATCCAAACCTAGTTAGTAAAAAAGTAGATATGGAGCTTTCTAATAATGAATTTTTCTATTCCTATGACACTCTAGATTCAAGGTAGAGGTATTTTGATGGAACCTCCTTGAGTCCTTTTATCCAAATACTCAATCATGTTGGCATAAGTATTGTTTTTTTCTTCAGGAAAAGAAATTTTTATGTATTATTTCTCAATGTCTGAACGGTCCGTGAATAATGAGGACAATGACAAAGCCCATATTGTTATCTGGTAACTAGATATACAACATCAAATAGCCTAACTGAACATAAAAAGAGATTCTGAGCTAGCGATAAAGTAAATCAATGGATAATATTCCATCAAAGAGGAATAACTAGACCTTATCCTAGTATTCATGAGGGGGATAGTGGAAGAGTTCCCTTTTTATCCTACATTGAATCATCTTCCCCAATCACATAATTCTCGCGACGACACATTTTATAACATGGCCACAATATTGGATGACCCTAATCAAGAGGAAGAAATCTTCCATATCATACACTAAAGTGTGGACACATTGATCAGCATTTTAAGAATAGAATAAATAAACCTAGTCCACAAATCCCAATAGCATTATGATCCAAAATCCACCCCTGTATGGATAGAAGACATAATCAGTTATCTCAGAATTAGAATCCACTAGAATGACATAGCCGAAAGGGAATCGATTCCATGACGAGAAGTAACAATTACATTATAGTAAAACCAAAATGAGAAGAAATTCCATAAAAAATGAGGATTTGAAGGATTCCTCCTCATATTAATATAATATAGATAGATCTTTTCAATCATGAATGAAGTCCAAGCTTGGTCTTATACCTATGAAGATTCTCAGTCAAGGCTCTCCCACCAAATTATGAGGCTGGGATACTAATATAATGCTAGGTTATAGGAATGTGTGTAATTCAATAATAAATTCCATGAATTTCATATCCACGAAAAAAACAAATATAAAACTCCATAATTTCTACATATAGCTATATATTCATGTGTATTTTACAAATAGATAATTTTATTGTGGGGTCATGCCCATATACACAACCAAGATGTTTATGTATATTTTCATAGCTACTGACATATTCTCCAAATGGGATTTGGAAATACCAATCAGATATATTGGAAAAAAATAACATCATGTACTTTTTAATGTCACATATCATCAAAATGTTTAGATTTAGTCGTATAATATTGATGGAAAATGACACCAACATATGTTCTACAATGTTAAGGAAAATATACCTGGTGAATCAAATTGAGTACATTCATTCATCCATCTCTCATGGAGTGATAGAAGGTATGATATTGGATTTCAATAATAATATATCAAATCTACATCTTAATATGAGTAATAAATCAAAAAATTTCAAGACAAACAATATCCTTCATGTCTTATGGGCCTACCACACCACCACATGTACTACTACATAATAAAATCATTATTCATTGGTATCATATACTATGGTAGTTCTACTAATATAATTCTAGATAATTCACTCTATATAGATATTTTTTTATAAATCTTCGATGATGAGAAATCAAAAAAGTGGTTGTATTAATTGGTGTGTCTCGATGAGAACAAGTTTGCCACATTGAACATACTTTACATTCATAATATACAGATTGAATGTGCCATCAATGAAAAGGTATTACTCCATTAATTCCTCAATATGTGACTTTTATTTACTCTTAGCAACCTAATGATACTAGGAATGTATCCTCTATAGATGGAAACAAAATGGGAAGGTCATATATATCATACATTTGGCCTATCACAATTGAATATACACAATGGCCACAATGTATGGGGAGCATGCCATGCCTCCTCCTACCAAGTAGAGTTTTCATATGAAATATATGTCATTGAAACCATAATGTTTCTATAATTCAGTTCTAGGTTGATAAACTAATAAAACACATCCCCTAAAAAATAAGTTAAAATGGATAGAGTCTTTCATTTTGGTTGTTGGGTGGAAAACTGCCAAAATTCTTTCCATCAGTAAGAGGTTAAACTTCACATAATCGCTCTTCATGGTTATATTATGTTTAAAATCACAAATATTTCCTAAGAACATGATTTTAATCTATATAGAACCATCCATGGATGATATACTTTAAACTGTAAGGTTTATCTCATCATGACTGTATGATGTTAATATTTCATGGAAGATATCCTCACCGCATGTATTTAATATACACAACAATCATTTTTTTTGACGATTCACTACATAGTAGCTATAATTATATGAATTAAAGATTAAATTCCATTATACCCATGTCAGAGTTATATCCATATAGGGATTATCTTCATTGATGAACTACATATTTCATGATTCCTTCCTTCACAAGAAATGTATTGACACCCAGACCTCTATTCCTAATCCTAGATGTGGTATTTATCTTCTTTCATGTTAGGTGAACCATAACCTCATCACATGAAATTATTATACATGTATAATTTTCTTGAAAAATGACACCAAAAATCATATGTTTTTGAAACTATTTATAGATGTATTCTAACATTAATAAGATATATATGGATTCCTGGATCCTATATCCTTGACTAAACACAACATGGTACAAAATTACCCTATGTATCCCCCAATTTTATCTGTTTTATGAGTAACCTATTCCCTTTATTGTTTATCACACTGATCATATCTCACGCGATCTTAGAAATTTGGTAGGGGCTCTCCCCACATAACCAAGACATATAAATTCAGAATAGGGTGTCTTGACTGAAATAACATAAAAGGAACACCGTTATTCCTTTCCTCGTGAAAATAAAATGCACTATTTATATCCTTTCCATATGACTTAATCTACAAACCTTTAAAGTGATACATGGGAACGGATTCCTATCATCACAAGATATGTTGCTACAAAAATATATCCAATATTCATCCTAGAAAAAAATACACAGTAAAATCCCCCTTCTTACATATATATCATACTTCGTCATGGATCCTTAATTCATTGAACTAGGTGTGGTTTAATTCATATCATCAAGGGGTACATATTGATTCTATGATCACAGTTCAATGTCCCTTCAGCAATATTCAATTTTTCACATCATGTATCCCATGTCCTTTTGGTATGAAAAAAACTGAATGGTTCTTAAAGTACATCACATAGATTTATTTCCTCCATCAAAAGATATTCAGTTATAACAAAATCATAAATCTATATCCCTCCTATAATTATTATTGAGGAAATTTCCCCCTTTTTATATGGGTATTTCTTGTGTAGAGTGTTTCTATTAACAAACTATATGATTCTTGATTCTTGTCCTCGCATGATATGTTGTGATGCCCAGATCACTAATTCTTGGGTCTAACCACGAATAGAATTAATATTCCCCCATCCATATATATATGTAGGACCTGTGCATTCCACATCCCCCCAACTACATGTTCATGAGTCATAAAAAATCAATTTTTCTATGTATGAGTGATATCCTCATATGTATTTCTTATAAAAATAATAAATCTTAGACCATTTCTCGTGTCAGTTCCTCTTTCATTATTGTCTGATGTTAAACTTCATGGGAACAAATACATCCTCAGTGAATGATGGTAAACTATATGTAAATTATATTATAATGATGAGATTAATACTGAAAAACTGATAAGTCCCAAGTACATTATGTAATAATGTGTAGCACATCACCTATTGTAATTCCTTATCAAAGTACTATAAGGGATTTACCTCATTCAACCAGAGTATGGGGAACTTCTTTCAAATATTGAGTAACTCAATTTATAGATCTTATTTCATGTAATGAGTAACTTGGGTTTCCATAAACCATTCATAAATATTTTAATGCAATATATATATATATATATATATATTTGAAAATTCTATGAATACATAGAGAATCATACTGATCAACTAGAGACATCATGGCCCTATATATAGTGCATTATAATTTATTTGAACCTGAAATCACCATGGAAGAACCTATCACTTGAGGCTAATCTGGGACACCCCTATTATGATTTTTCAATAGCAGTTCTCCTGACCTGATAACCCCATGCTAGGATATAAAACTTTTTCATCTCCCACTCAAAAGGTTTTTAGAATATGCATGACCCTATGTATCCTAATTAGTCTCTTGTGTAACATTTCCCTCATATTAGGTCAATGTGTTTCAGGAACTTAAACTACCATAAAAATTGGTCAAATATATATTAACCTAAAATATATCATTTGTTGGTTCAAATAGAATGACATTAACCTACAAAAAAATATTACCAATACATTTCAGGTTGAAAACCATTATAGGGTGACCTGGGAAAAATTCAATTGTTCACCTGATTAAATCTGTATCTTTAGTGTTTAGTAAAAAATCAAGGTAAAAAGAAATGATACAAAATGTACATATGGTCTTATTTATGTCCCCTAGTAAAATCAATTTCATGATAAGCAGACCCTCTCATCCATGAAAATGTTAGAGTAATGGTTTGTCTCATCCCCTCACTACAATGATATGTGTAATAAGAAGAAACATATTTTAGGATGATTGAACCCTTATTGAATATTTCATTGTCTAAAAATTTAACTTCATTATTTGATATTCATGATTCAATGCAATCCTTCCATTTCACTTAAAATAAAAATTAGATAACTCTATTTGACTTTGATAACGACGCCTAAAGTCTCATGCTGGCCATCTTGGGAAATATTGAACCAATATAAAGATCATTCTGATTTGTTTTAGTCTGATGTCGTTGTGGAACATTCCAACACCTAAATAATTTTCTAGGACATCCACAATATGTTGGTATCACAACACCCTCATGAATTGATTGCTTTGGACCATGATTTAAAATCCCTAAAACCACACTATTAAAGAAGAAATTATATCCTATACATTGCATCACTTTGTCTTGTACCATTTTTCAAAGAATTATTATGATGCTCCATTACCAAATATTTTTATGATCCCCACCACATGGCTAAAATAAAATGGAATAGGTACCATGCATCAAAAGTAATGAAAAACAATGCATAGGGTTCTAGAACCCATCTTGTATTGTTTTCACTCCAAATCCATCTTCATTATTCAAATTCTTGAGTCATAAATTTTTTTCATAACCATTGAAAAAGATGAGAACACCTATATTTGACCATGATACAGACACATAAGGGATTTGGCATTCCAGACCGATTAATATCCACCTTGTTGGACATGATCCCCAATCCATTTGATCCCTAGTAACACTATATAGATACAAGTATCCTTGTGATTTTATGGGTCATCCTTGACAGATTCTCCCCATGTCATATGAATTGACTAAAGATTTTTGGTTTTGAATAAAATAATCCACATTCCATATTTTATGTTGGGATATTATTCCCAATTATTTCAAAATCTAATAATATTACCCATGTTAATCATCCATGAACCAAGGAAAAAATTGAATTCACCTCTATTTAACCATGATACTAATGCATAAGGTATTTGACCTAGAAATCTGAGGCATAACCTCCTTACTATAAAGGAATTGTAGTCCTTTTGATACCCAAAAATCCCACAGTGGAACACAACACACCAGAGACATTCAGTTCATCTTCATAATGTCTATACCATTTTCCATATTCGGTTCCTAGTTTCAAGACATTAAAATACATATCAACTGAAGCCCTAAGACAAAACACCGAAAAATATATCCATAAAAGGCCTGACATAAAATCCCCAAGCTACCAGTGATAAAATGATGGCACTAAAAGACCATAAACAATAGAGATTTACAGTCTTTATAAAGCACCATAACCTATAATAATGTAAGGTTTGAGATAAAATACCCTAAACAACAAGTGATAAACGGTTTGAGCTAGGGAATATAGACTATAACTCATCAATGATTTGGTATGAAAAAGTATAGAAGGTTTAACTCTTTTCATGTCAAAAACCCATAAGAGGGACACCAATGTGATATCCATGTTCATGTCCTATAATTATTACACTATATGAAGCATAAGAAAAATTTTAAAAAACTTGTGAATCCCCCCGTATAGCCTCAAAGAAAATTGATTTTTACTCACTATGACTATTGACTTCATAAATGATACATAATTTTCCATCTAGTACATATATAATCCAAATAATACCATTTTGTGCTACTTTTAATCTCATGATTTCTGAGTTAGATACATTGGTGGTGAATATCTTGATTGGTGGGAATTCAATAGAATTTATCAAGGTAAATATACTATGATCTAAATATTAAATTATTTACAATTAGGATTACTTAATATTATACAATGTATTAATATAATTGATTATTCGTGGAACCATAGTTCCTCAAAATATCATGAACAAAAGAAAAATAGTGAACTGATAGAATAATATAATGTGTATATGATCCATTCACTGATAGAATAAAAATTTAGGACATCTTCAATTTGGGATCTCTTCAGGAACTTCTTCGAATACATCAATGATTTCACAACAATAATTTTCAATCAAATGAGTCGGGCATGTTAGTATGAGTCTAGTCAGATACTTCGATTGAATGTTGAAGGTCCCTTAGCCCTGCTTCATCTACATTCTCCTTGAGGTGAATTGTATCTATCAAAATTGGTAGCTTCTAATTATTTATATTGAATGGATGCTATAGATGATGGTTGCACAGAAATGGTAGTAGTGGATTGATCCAAAATCTCCACATAATTACATATCAATATGGGTAATATGTTTATATGGGATTGAACATCCAATACGAATTGATGGATATATTCCAATACCTTAAAATATTCCATCATCAATTTGTTCATGCAGAACCATCGTCCAAAACATGTATTTCCCTGTCATTGGCATCCATTTCATTCATTTTTAGGATTATTTATCATGTTATTTCATATAAAAATTGATAATCAAAGCCTTTTACCCCTCAAATAATGAAATATATGGTGAATAATTTATTATTTGTCACATATAATTTCCATGGAAGAATCATAAATCATCGTATAAATATACTGCTTAATCATCATAGACTGTTTCTAAGATTTAATGTCTTACAGAATGTGTATTTCAGAAGAAGGAACAAATAGACGAGTTTGAATGGAAAAATGGGAATAATTCCCATATACTCTTCCCTAAATATATTATTTTTCTATAAATTTCATAGAAGTAAAAAAATCCCCATTAGATCATTCCATATTATAAGGATGATAGACATTGAGATGAGAATGTTTCATCAAAGACTCCCTGAAGTTATCAATAAACTCCATGATTTCTAAAAATAGGGGTATTTATATGGAAAATGGATTGTCCACATGATGGATCATTATATTTATCTTGCCTCCCTAGTAGACCACTATCCAAGAGAAGGAATAATCATGTGATAGTAAATAAAGAGTTCTATCAAGAGTTTGAATAATATATTCATTGGTATCTCTAAGAACTATTATTATCCAGAAATAGTGAATTATCCTAAGATCTCACTCTCCCCAAACACCAGTCAATGAGAGAGGGGAAACCCTTTCGGTGCAAAAGAACCAGAAAGAAAATTGGTATGGATTATACATATCTCAAATGATCTGGATAATTCTTGGATAACAACATCAAGTTAAGGGAAACCCTATCTAACCTATCATCAAGATAATTTCCACTATTATCAATTATTGGCTCGGTGTTTTAGGATATGGGGTGAAATCAAAGTGGTCAGATAAGATTAACACATCATCAACCATGTTATGGCCTAGTAACATGGCCTCAACACAAGATGTGTTTAACACCCTATGATCAAATAAGTAATCAGTGATATTGATGGTATTTTAGTATCCTAAATAGTGAAAATACTCTCCTACAAACCAAATAAATACTAGAAAGGTACACTAATAAAATAAGGGATAATTACCTACAGAATGTGGTCCAATAGATAGTAATAGGACGTAAAAACTAGTACCACCAAATTGAGAGAAAATCCATATTCGAGTTGTGCTTATTTCACCAATGAACCAACCTAGAATCCCTTACAAGAATTCCCAACCAATAAAGTCAATCCATTAAAGATCATAGACCTAAAACATTCATGTATATCATTTTATGATATTTATCGACTCACCCAGTTTCTCCATGATTTATGATCTGTGGCTTTTAAGATGGCACAATATGAACTAGCATTGTCACAAACCTTCTAATAAGGTAACTGATGAGGGATAATTGTAGACATTATAGCTCTACTAGATTAAAGGAAAATATTGATCTGAAAATTTATATAGATGAGAGGGTTCATATTAATCTTCATCATTATATTTTTCATTAATGATGATGAGGATATCCCTTAGTAAGACATGAGCTTGTAATGGTCATCCCACAAAACAATGTCCAAAAGGAAATATTCAAAAATATCCCCCATATTGGTCATCCTACCCAGTTGATAAATAAACCAGTGGATAATTCCATCCATTTCTTATGACAAATGGAATGAGTTATTTGTAGGGAACTAAATAAAAACCAGTTCCTAGAGGATGTTATAATGGAAATAAAATTTAAATTGGGAATCCCATAAATATTATAAAGATGGATAGTGTAAATATAGTGAGGAAAATAAAAGAAACACGTCCTGACCTAGAATGGCCATTAAAATGAATCAATGAAATTACCATTAGGATAAAAATCCCATTGTGAGATCTAAACAACACCTAAAATTTTTAAATAAGAGAAAAAATATTCCCTACTTACTCTGAGTGATAGGAATGTTGGAAAATTCATAGAAATAATGACCTATAATAGAGTTATACAATTTATAACACAAAAATTGTGACTCTTCAATGACCAATATAATTCCATCACATATTATCATCTGAATGCAATCAAGGGAATATTTAACATAAATTTTTAGTAGACTGTAGTCCATATATGATATTGAAATGTCATCTATTAGACCAAACCGATACAGGTAAAAAAAATTGATGATGGTTAGGTATGGGTTTTGAATGGGAGAATCTCTTTTAAGGGATCATTTTATGTGTGCACATGATATAGAGGGTTGAAATAATGGATCCAAACAATCATCGGATTCTATTTATCTTTATAAGAAGAAGTATAATGGGGATTGGAAGCCATATACATAAAAGAATGAATCATATGTTAGACAAGTGAATGTCCTGTTAAAATAAATGGTAAACTATAGAATCCTGATCCAAACCACATGTGCCATTTTAAGGATTCATGATCTCATTAAGGATACATGAATATACTAGCTCATAAAATATAACATAGACCACATAAATCCATAGAATGATTGAATGATCTCACAATTAGTCTAATGACTCATGATCTCATGACCATGGCACGGTCACACAAACTATATAAAAGAAGTAGGATCATACGATCAATTTAGTAGATCATATAAACCCCTAAAATGTCTATTTTATAACTAGATCAAAATTACAACCCAATATTAATGATATATCTTCATATGATTCTAACATGAACCTAGGTAAAATAACTGTTTCTAGGTTTTTCTCATGAAATATACTAGCATATTGATCTTGAAATTAATTATACAAGGAGGGTCACATGGTTAGGGTAGATCTCAGGAGATAAAAATAGTTGGGTATATTATTGTTGATCCACCCACTATTCCCCAATTTATAGGGAATTAAATGGAATACGTAATATTTCTTGGATGAATAGTATTACCAAAGATAGTGATCAGTAATAGGGGAAATTAATTAGGCAATCATTAATTTTCCACATAACCATGACATTTTCCCCATGGATGTCACTATAAAGGGGAGAATTTTTTCACACTATCCAAATGATATTTGAAAATAAAAATGGTAATAAATACATGCATATGGGTATTATTTTCAATGTAAATAATAATAATAAGGTAGAAAATACCTCTCAGATCTCGTGAACCTACAAAAATAAATTCAAACGAATAACCCTCAGATATTCATGAAGACAATTATTTGCATCACATAACCTAAAGAATATATCTTGGAGCCCTATTGCTGAAACCATTTTCCCCCATTAAGTCATTCAAGAAACTCTATGATCACTTTTAAACAACTATAGGTTCTTCCCCATGTCATGTGACTAGTCAACCAGCATGCACTTGAAAACCATCCAAAATTCCAAGAAATTTATGGAGAAAGATATCTAAATGACAGTAGTATCTTTCAGTCTCAATCATCATGAGATGTCTCCCATTTAGCCAGTAAAAAACAATGGATTCCCCAAATACATGTCCACTTTTTATAAAAAAAAATCCCACTATCTTGTCACCCTAACCACGAAAAGTGTTTCGGACTTCTCATGGAGGTCATTAACACTCCCTTCAACTCCAAAGACAAATAAATGTTTTTTCCCTACTCAGGAATCATCACAGGCCCACCTATTGGAAAATTTAAAGCATCGCCAAAGGGTAGAGTGGATTCCTTTGACAATAGTTGTATAACCTTATGAGATCCCTAAACTTTGTAAAATAACCAATTGAAATAAAAATTGAAATTATGTGAGCATCTTATAATGGGATTTTATGTGGATATCATGATAATGGGGTTGTTTGTCCTATACTATCAAAATTTATCTCATAGAACCCCAATGAAATGATTGCATGATCTCACTGAATCCCTCTACACATTTTATATTGATCTCACAAATACCCCAAGATAAGACACAATTATCTCATGGATGGTCTTGTACAAAGAATCTTAGATCATGACATGTCCTTTCCAAAGGCATGCTAGTCACGAAAATGTCCCATGAAATGTCAAACTATCCTTATAAAATTTCCTAGAGATATCTTCATTGTTAATAAAGTCCACATTAATCTATTATAAAATATAATAGATTAATTGAACATGTGGTCTCACAGTCATTTAAATTAACCTGACAGACTTTGAATAACCTGTGGATAGAATAAGAGAAAATATGTTACACCAATGCACTCCCCCAATACAATACAAATTTCCACAATATGTTCCACATAAAGAGGAATATAAATAATAAAGAGATACATATAAATCACCCACACCGTCATGAAAAAATTAATCTTTGGATCCCCAAACTAATGCACCCAACAATTAGATAATATTTCTTAAAGCATCCAATTTCATGACAAGAATTGTATTCCATCTGGTAATGTTTAGGGAAAAAACAATGTCATAACGTTTTATTCATAGGATCTTCTTATGATCACTCATATATCACATAATGTTCTTTGGGATGGTTATGTAAGGGACATACCATATATTTATTGAACTGCAGAAGATAATAAAATGATAAAACTAAAAAATCTGATACATATAAAAAATAAAATTCTAGAAGAATGAATAAAATTACAAGAGACATAGGAAAATTACATATAAAATGTTTTCCATACATTTTAGATGGACCACTAAGGTCACGCAACAACACCATGACACATCACATAGTTCATATGAAACTCCATGGGTATAAAATTTGGATCACATGATGTCTACTATACATATCTATGAAACTCACAGGGCGTCCTCAGGCACAAGACTTGTGTCTCATCAAACCCTCTGAACTATCCACCTTTTCCATGTTATATTCACTGTTAAAATCTCACAAATATTATGGTGGAACTTGTGAATATCAATTTGGTCTCATGGTGGAAGCTGACTATGTAAACCATGATTTCACTCAGCCCTTTGGATAAGTCATCTATTATCATCTCATAGACTTTATACATTCCGTTCAGATCATCCAACGTCCTTTTTACTATCCATCTATGACACACATCACCTTCCAGACATGTCAAACAAACTCTTACAACACCCCCCAATCATAAAATCCAACTATAGAGATTAAACCATGGCATGACAGCTAGATCATGTGATGAACTCCATGAATGTCTTCCATTATCACGTGATAGTCTCCTTGAAAATTAGGAAATGTCTTGTGATGTCCGTTGGACAAGTAAGACATGATCATGTAATTACCTTGAAACATGTTGTTCAGATTATGTGACATCCCTCAGACAATAAAACTTGATCAAGTTATAATATTGGGACATTTATTCTATATAATCAGGCATGTACATGATATCAATAGATGTTTAAGATATACAATCAAGACATTTCATGAAGACAATCATGAATTTCAGGGATGATAACCAAGCTTGGTCATGAAGGTCTCCCAAGAAATGATAACATTTTATGTCCTCCATACCAAAGTACCCTTGGTGTTTTAGCACCAAATAACAGAACTTTGAGAACCATGATTCTACTAATTACCCAGATATATAGGACATCTTCTTAAGGCATGATCTACTTTTTATGATTCCAAAGGAATTTTAGAAAATATATTTCCCACATTCATAATAAATAAGGCCAGTTGTTTCTATCCCTTGTTTCCCATACTGAACATAGCTCATGTGGGATTTGGGAGTCACAATGTTCATATAATTCATAAATGGATTCCTCAGTTTCTAATCCCCAAAAAGAGATATAATATTATATGTTCCACATACCAGGTAATATATAGTGTGTCAAACCCAATTAACAAGTTTTTAATAACACAGATTCCTTCAATAACTGGGATACGTTTGATGAATTCATTATTCCTGAACTCAAATGAGAATATAATTATTTTTATGTCACCCCATGTATATTATATTTTTTCCATAATGAGAAAATCATTCTCATTGGATGACCATTCTACTAAATCCATCTGTGGAATGAGGATCCAAATAAAAAAAGAGAACACTATTTCCAATAATAATCATGACATGTAAGAATCATTCCTAATGTCTAAGATCCCTTTTAAAAATCCGAAGGTAAATACCATTACATAATACACAAATCTATATTTAGTTAGACGGATTACATTATATCCCATTTTTCTCACACAAATAATGGCTCATGTGGGCTCAATAAGTTGCAATAATCCTATCACTCACATCATGAATCTCCACTAGTCATGAATTATAAAGCTTTTGATACCTAATGAGTGAAAATATAGGGCTTCCCTTATAAAATGGAATCTACCTAGGGGATATTCCCATGGTCATGAATGAAATATAATAATAAGGATTCCTACCATGACCAGGATATGCGGGAACACATCCAGACACTTCATATCTAATATCTAATGCCAATATTCCCTCATACATAATTCCTTTCCACAAGATGTTAAGAAGAATAATTTTAACCAACAAAATGGATATTGAGTCCTTATATATGAATGATATATAAGATTCCTCATAATGGCTCAATCCCATCCTCATCATATTGACCAACTCCCTTCATGGAGTCATATTCCTAAGTGATTATCAATAATGATTCAACATATAAGTATAACCCCATTGATAGAAATTAATGGCGAACCTCAAATATATACCAATGCACTGAAAAAATATATTTACCTTCAAAAATGTATGATATTTAAAAAATGGTAACATTTAAAAGGTTATCGATTCAGTATCATGATTAAGAATATATTCAGGAACATATCATAAATCTATAAGAGGGTCCTAGATTTGGAAACAATTTCCCCCGAAAAGGGTGTGTTGATTCGGACCTCTCATCATATATACTAATGTGATTTCTTAAGAATCATCGGGTCTGAAACCCAAATTTTCTACCTTCCTCTAGAAGTTTTGTCCATATCTAGTTATTGATATGGGAACCATTGTGTTTTTATATTAGAAGTAAACATGGTAAACCCTAAAGTGAATAGTTTTTCATCACATTCATACCCCATCACAACCATGTTTTGGGAAAATTACTATCCGATGTTTTTTATGAAGTAATGATTCATGAAATGTATTAATTAAAATAAAAATGTGTATGGACCATTACACATGATCTTTAATAGGAATATCTGATGAATGAAAACATAAAGAATTATAATTGCGGGTTTGTACACATAATATCTAATCATAGAGATTAAAAATATCAAAATTCATGGAATGAAACCTCATTCACTGATGAGTAATATCACATGACTACTTAAATACAATGTTTCCATTAATAGTATATTATAAAACAACAAAATTATAAAATAATCCATCATAGAACATCAAGGTACACAATATATTGGAGTACTACTATGACCGTATCAATGAGAAAAACAATATAGGATCATAATATATAAATTCCATGCTAAAAAATGAAGTATATTAAATAAAATTACTAATTATATTCAATATATAAATTTCACATGTAATAAATATACATTAATTTGGTCCTAGGAAACCCAATATGACACCCTTTCAAATAGGGAAATCCCACACATCATCATCACAATTCGACACCCTATTTACCAAGGTGGGCCCACGTGATCAAAATCTTGCACCAACACACATTCATTTAGGGCATGGTCACATATCGAAAAAAGGATATGCCATCGTATAACTCAAGATTTATTCAACAATATCATTTCTATTATCATGAATTATAATAACCAGTACATTCACCACACCATCACCTTATTTCAAAAGGATAACACATTCTTTGATAATCCATCGCTGATATAAAAAAAATCATAGGGATGGACTATAAGATTACCCTTAAGGATAAACAATTATAGAAACTCATACTAACCATTCCCACATTATGAAATATTCAAAATATATAGAAAATTACTCCATAAAAAATACAAAATAAAATAAGAACACCAATGAATTTCAATTCTTAGTTAGACCAATTTTATCTAAATAATCCATGATGCATATTCCTATAAACATATGAAATAATATAAATGGTTTGTCCATGAAAAAACTATCATGTTGATAAAATCCTTATTCAAGTATCATTATATCATATGGACCCCTTCACACCACATTACTACATAAGGATGTCGAGTAAAAAAAATAAATTCATTGACAAACATAATAATAATTATAATCCCATAAAACACCAAATCATGCTTAGGACCTCCTACATTAATCATAAGTGAAAAACATCTCAATATATGCCACAAAAATCAATGTAAATTCATATATTCCATAGATTTTTAAAAATCACTCTAAATTATATACTTACCAAGGAAGGATAATAAATAATGAAATAGAGATACATATATAGATTATATGGAATTACACTTACCTATAGAATTATAAAATTGCATTGGATGATGACTTCTATGAATATTATATGATTGATGAGCTATCATATTTTGAGGAGAATGTTACAATGAGGTTATTATTAAGTGGTTTCATGGTAGGACGAGTTATGTAAAAAAATTAAATAATGGATACTATTATTATAAATTCCATTAAAAATATATGAAGAAAATGATTCTATAATTAATATTCACTAGGTACCTATCCTTTCACTGGTCAGATGGTGTTTCTCTTTGCCCTATAAGTCATGATTCTAACAAACTACTTCCCAATTTCCATACAATTGCATTTTTAGTAAGAGATAAAGTTCCCATATAAATCCCACACATTATACTTGATACCATCCCAAAGAACCAAAAAACAGACACGAATACACAATTCGAGGAAAAAATGTTCCTTGATTTCATAGTCTTAATTTAATTTTCATTAATAAATATCTCAAACGGATCAAAATTCTTAAGAATCATTATTAGATATATACATATAAATTATCCAAAAAGATGGTCACACATGTAACTAACACTCTTATGTATCCTTCCTGATATGTCTGAGTTATCATAAAACACATATGAAAGGTATTCTATTACCATGTAGAGCCTTATATATAAAATTCAAAATAAGAATATGGTGTTCCTAAAATGTTGAATCCACTCTAATAATACATTATCAATTTAAATCAATTTTGTGGGTTTTGGCTTAGTCTCCTGGATATGTGACACACTAATCACATCATTCATGACCTAATGTCATTGATAATGTTTCAATTAGTAATTCATTATACATATCCTATACAAAATAAATAATGAGATATCAAATAATGAGGGGATCATTTACAGATTCTATTATCTCTCATTTCACAATTGATGTGAATCAAAAAATAATACCAAATCCTCGATGGTGAATAAGAGTATTCACTGAAAACTTTTAGGATATAAATGATGCATTCTTTGACTTGTAACCAACAGTTTTATATAAAATGACTATAGACCTTTGATATTTTCTAAAATCTTAGTAATATAGTTATTGAATCGCATTCATATAACTTTCATAAGGTTGATATAAATGGTCAACCATATAAATCCTCATAGTTTGACATCGAGATTAATTCATAGAAGTTATTTTTATATTAATTCTATTCGTATACAATCTAATTATCTCAAATACCCCAAAAATAATGAACAAATTATGTTACCATATCATAATTAAAAAAATTTCATTCCATTTGATTACCCATATATCTATATCTGGTATATTTTAAGTTGAATTATCTTAAATACCAAGAATTTAATAAATTACTTTGAGAAAAATGAGATGAAATACATATTATATACCAATATGATTCTCATGTGTATCCTATGAAATAATTTTATCACATTCACACACTTCTTGACAAGGCCATCAACCAACCAATTATATTGATAAGTTATGGAAATGATGACCTTCATTAACCAATACAAAACTACAGAAACAACTTAATGAACAATTTTGTGTATGTATGATTCATTAAGAAAACTATTATAACCTCATCCTATTTTCAAATTGTCACTTGATGG
This sequence comes from Viscum album, assembly GCA_963277665.1. Taxonomy (NCBI): domain Eukaryota; kingdom Viridiplantae; phylum Streptophyta; class Magnoliopsida; order Santalales; family Viscaceae; genus Viscum; species Viscum album. Next base: position 883,229,086 of record OY728139.1, on the reverse strand, counting down.
TACTGATATAGACCACCTGGTTGATGATGTTCCCACAATACTCTCTAAAATGAAAGGTAAAGAGCTATAAATAAAATTATTTCAATCCTCATTCCATAAAATCAGATGTGTAAAATGATATCATGGAACAACAAAGACATTTCTTAGTGTAAAACCCATTGGGATGCATATAACTACAATATGAAATCATCTATCAATAATCTAGGGACCACCACCATACGATGGAAAAAATAAAAACATTTTAATCCAAAGGAAATGTTAGAACTATTATATACCCCATTAACTATTTCTAAATCAAAAAACAAAAAAATAATGACGATCCATTTTATTTTTTACACAAGTGTAAACATTTAGTAAAGATTCCATAATATCCTACCACTTTTCAATATATAGATGTTACTTTTTTAAAAAATCTCATTAGTTTCCACTCTTCACTATATATTTGAACCACATTTTCATGAATCCTCTTACTAAGAGAATAATGAATGAAAATAATCTTTACTAATGTCTATTATAACTAAAAATTGAATATAGAAAAGTAATCCACTGAATTCTGAAATACACATTACCTTTTATAATAACGATGAGATAAAAACTAGACAAATGGTAACAAATTTATAAACATTTTCCAATCCAGATGCTTCATTGTGAAAAATATCATCTACTTCTACAACTCAACTAAAATTTTACCACAAACTCAAATGAATTCCTTCATAGAGATTCATCTATTTTATTCATTTTTATTGGTGTTTGTACCTTATGAGAATTAAAAAATTACATATACTCAACTAAATTTCCACTTAAATAGCTTCATTCCCAACTTGGAGAATATATATCATATGAACATAAAATTAATGTAGATGATTGAACTCTCAAAAAAGGGACAATGTTGAATTAAATAAAATCCATGGAATACTATTTATAATTCTATTTCAATTGTTATGTAATTTATCTTCGGAGTGGATTGGGAACAAGACCCATAATAGATAGTAAGATATTCCTTTATTAAAATAATTAATAGGAAAATCAAATCATAATTATAAAATGTGTGTTGATATAAATAATATGGTTCATTATACCCATGAACACTATCACAACATTTTTTAGATTGAATATTATCCTAATGTACTCATATAACCCATACCAATACGAAAATTACATCTTCAATATATCTTCATTACTAACCTACAACTGGCCATATCCCCAACATCAGCTAATCATATAAAGAAATAAATATTCCATGAACTGATTAAATAGATTATATTTCCATGGAAATTTACATTTTATTTTCACCATAACCTAGTCCAACTTCTAATATTCACAGAAAACTATATTCCACAATCACATATCTAGAAAAATAAAATATAACCACCGTACATATGTATAATTGGATGAATGAAAAAGAATAATTCCAGGACCTAGAACATCAATTTTTTCTATTCAAACTAAACAAAAACATTATGATATAATTATAATGATATAGTATATATAATGCATATGAGATATACCCTAAAATTAATATTTTTATAAGGAGGTATACATGATAAATAATTCAAAAACTTTATATGAAAAAATCTAATATAGATGGAAATTTTTCTAGAACCATTAGTAAATCATTTATTTTGACCATTCCAGTTATATGTGTTAATGTTTTTCTGAGCAAACATAGGTACAATTTTTCATTAGTGGAATCTGCAACCCATTCACAACAAATACCATTATCCTCTACCATCAAGTATGAAAATTTCACCCATGTATGATATCAATAAATGAAAACCCTAATAAATATCGTCTACTCTATCCTAAATATTATAAAAAATATCACAATTAAACTATTTAAGAAATCAAACAGGTTTTCATATCAAACAATCATTGTGACTCTCCTAGGGAAAATATGTATATAATCCTACCATTACCATAGAGGCATATAATGTTCCAACACACATGGTTAGAACTCCAATACCATCCCCAAAATGGTTATATTAGAAGGATATATATATTAATTATATAATATTTTATTAATTAAATAAAAATATTTTTTTAAGAAACTAAAATTTTACCTCTCATAATGTAAATATGGGTTTTCCATCAGATAGAAATTAGATTCTGTAATAATAACTTTTAGACATTGGTTTATAAACAACAAAAAATGATCGCTAAATCACTTGAGAAACTAATTCCCAATGTGTTATTATTTATTTCCACAACATCAATCTTTTAATAGCTCCTTATATCATCCCTTTTCCACCAACCCCTTCTATCCAGCAGAGGTCCCCATTACATTTTTTAAGGATAATTTTTTTTTCAAAAAGCTATACATGTACACCACTGAGGTATCAATTCCAATAATATTGTAGATACATTAACCTATGAGATTTATGGACCTCCTTCTATGGGATTGGACATATTCCTTTGAATTCACCTTGTATCAAATAATGATTTCACACAAGGGAAACTCCTTAGAAGGGAATATATAATGATCTATTACCCTTAAATAATTTCCTCTATAAACACTAACTCATATCATCTGACCAAAGATGCCCTCACGATCCAATACGGTGCTAGGGTCTTCAAAATGCATGCTACACCAATTATTCCATAGAAATAAAACATCGGGTCTTTAATCCCAAACAAATTCATAATGTTTTGTTACCATAATGATGACTTATTTTGGTTTCATTTTACCTCACACACCCAAGGAAACATATTTATATGTCACTCACACTAACAATAATCCAAATAAATAAAACAGTACTATATATTTTAAAGTGAAATGGTTCTAAAAAATTAAAATAAACCATATTGACATATGTTACATAATTAGGTCTTTTAATTACACTTTTTAGGTTGTTTCAATACCACTATTAATGAAAAAACCATGTAGTATCTAATATCATATTGTTACAACCTATCCTTGTTCACTGATATTGTGATACTATAATATCTAGCCTCATGTGCACCTCCCCCATATGTAATAGGATACCAAATAGCATAAATTTCATGAAACATACATTGGGATGATATTTTCCTCAGTATAAGTTATCTATAATTAGCATGAACATTTAATGTATAAATATTCAATAAATAAACATATTCGAATAACAATGGATACTTAAAAATATATAATATTTCATAACCAATAACCCAATATGTAAATTATTTCTTACATGTAGTTAAATAAGGTATCTATAGGTTGGAGATCAATACCAAAAATAATAAAAATTTGTAAAGGAATAAATATACACAAAAAATAATGATCCCAAAGAAATTATTGGTGTCATCTCGGTCCATTCCCTAATCCATCTCCATAAATCCCAAATATAGGTCCCTTTTCCATGGATAGGTTCCTTAAAAGATATAAATTACCATAGGGGTTGTTGTGAAATTTGTTAGTACTACAACCTAGTATGACACCACCATCACATCCCTACCATAGGTATGTCTGATATATATGAGCTTATTCACTAACATAAAATGAATTAAGAACTAAGAGTCCATCAATGTCAAGTTATCATGTAGTTTCCAAACCATAAGTATACTGGGCCATATCGACATTATCTCCATGCCATTATAATAGACATCTCATCCCTTAGGTAAAACTCATGACATTTTTTTCCACATTCACTCATGTCAAACCAAAGGTTGATTCTTAGAGCCACAAATATTTACTCAGGGAGAGTCTATAAATTATTGCATCTTTTTAACACATCTCCACTCATGGTATATCCACACATAAACATCCCTAGATAAAACTTTATCATGTTATGAAATTCACCATGATCACAATCACCTACCAACACCCTTTCACTCAGGGCTTGGTTAGAAATATTACATTAAAGAAAATATTTTATCAATATCATATCTTTTATCCCATAATGATATATAATTAGTAAATCTATCAACAATACATCACCTAAGTATGTAGTTTAATTATATTCCATGATAATCCATCACTAAAATACAAATTATCACTATGAATGTCCCCATTATCCCTCTTAAATCATCCAAATGATATCTATTCATACTAACCATTATAATTTAATAGAACTTCAAAATTAATGTAAAAACTTAACCAATCCCAAAATCCATGAAAAAAATAAAAATATATTGACCAAGAAAAAAATAGACTTCAATCATAATAACATATGTTTGGAATCCATGTACATTTACTATATAACTTTAGTTATTAGGAAACATTAATACCTTTAAACACAAAAATGTTTCTCACGAGGCCCGATATATCATATTGACCAATTCATAAAAATTGATTTATAAATCGAGTGAGAAAAATATAATAGAGATACCTATAAGAAAAACATACCCAAAATTCACATAAAAACATTTAATCATGTTCAGTAATTCCTACATTAGGCTTATGGGTGAAAAATATATAAGATACCTCCAAATATTCAATACCTAGCCTTATAATACATAAAATTAGAAAAAAAATTATAATTTTGGATTAACTACGGATAGAGTGGAAATTATTAATGGGGTAAATATATATTGATTATATGAGATTAAACATTCATATAAAATCCATCTAAATTGGAATGGATCTGTTATGTATAGTATAGAGGAATAAAGAAATTTTTGAAGACAAAGAGAATAAAAACAGTTTATTTTTGAGTTATAGTCGAAGGAGGAAGGCATAAGTGGTAAATAGGAGATAAATGAAGTAATATAAATTTCTAAGAAAATGAACAATAATCATCTGGTACTTTTCCAGAAATAATGGATACTCTGTGATCCCCATCCCAATGGGTATACCCCATTATGTTAGAATATAGAGATTCATTCCCTATAAAACATCAAAAAAAATTCAAGATACATTGTACCTCTATATCTGGTACTTGGAATGTAGGGAAATACCCGGTTGGTGCATAGTTAAAGTCTCCATGTAGAAAAAACCATGCACTAATAATATAATATCTATGTAGGGAATATGGTTAAGGTGAATAATTTCATCTAACTTTAAGGCCTATCTAGGAAACCATGTGAACATAAATTTAATCCCTAAAAGTTTAATTAATATTATAGAACTCAAAATTTATATCCCTAATAACACTATTTTAACCTATTTATTTTTTCCTTTATTTGGGACACTCTCTAGAAATTTTGATGGCCTCTATAACCCTTTTCCATTCCACTCAAAGATACATTGTATTAATTATGATTTCATGTAGTCAGTTTTATCTACCTTTTTTATGATTCTATATCTCACATCTTTTTATGCCTTTAAAGTGTAATTATTTTACATATTTTTGATGTTTTAGATCTATTTTTAATATATCTTGTTTAATTTAATCATTATGCTATGGTTTGATCATATAACCCCTTTGAAATTGTGACATCATCCATTATACATAAGAATAAGGGGGGTGGTTGTATGAGAAATAATAAATAATACCAATGTAGGTGGTATATATTCTATTTCACATAGTCTTCTATATGATCATATTTTTGTATATATGTAGTAATTTTTCATTTTATAGAATAAATTAATATATGAAAATTGAATTGAATCTCATTGGTATAGTGATCCACTACATGGATCCTACTTGATATGATAGTGATTATGAGAATGGGTTTGATGGAAACCCACTGGGTGTTCCATTTATACTCAAAATGATAATATTAAAATGTAAAATGGGAAATAATGGGCTTAGGGAATCAAAATAAATCCTGGTATCGTGGCATATAAAGGGATTTAGAGGGTTTCTGAATTAAAAAACATTAATGAGTTTTTTAAATCAAATGATTTTTTAAAAAATTGATTCGAATTAATTTATTATTTTCAATATTATACCTTTCACACAACAATAAATATATATTTTATAATTTGAAAGAACTATATCTTGAATTCATATCATCTAACAAAATTTAATCCTAAACTTAAAAATCCCATATATTGTTTTGAGGTACATGACAAAATAATTTTGACTTTTGTTACACACAACGCAGAGTTTATTCGACTTCTTGCAATGCACGAAAGGAAGAGCCTTACAACAATAAAATATACTATTAATATTTATATTAAAATAATATTATAGCTAACACATATCTATTTGAATGGAAGTTACAAATAAGATTTACAAAATGGAGAAAAAATTATTTACACAGATATAAAATTAATTCTTTAGTAATAAATTAGATTCAAATAAATGTAAGCACTACCAGAAAATATGCGTATTTATATTGTAAGAAAACTATCTTTACATGCACAAACACGATTTTATCTAAATAAATTAAAAAAACAAATTTCGTGAATATTTATAATAAAATATATATATTATATATTGAAACGAATTTTCTAAACTCATCTAATAGATTTTATAGTAATAAGATAAGAATAAATCAAATTTTACGAATAAAAAGTTGTATTTTACTAAATAGTAAATTTACTCCCATTTAGTTCCACACCTATTTTAAATAACATATTTTTAAAATTTTATAGTTTTTATTTTAAAAAACATAATTATTTTTTAAAATATAAATATAAAAAATTACATAGGGTTAATTTTTGGTATTTTTCTGAGAAGATTAATTTTTTAAGGAATAAGGAAAAACCGTGAATTTTAATGAAAATGTTATTTTTCATATAATTTATTTATATATTTAAAATATATTTTTAACTGGTTTAAAATTATTATTATTTCATTTAAACATCAATAAATAGAATTTTTATCATTTATACTATTTTAAGATTAAAATGGGATATAAAATCCTTTCAAATATTTTAATTCATTTTCTTCAAACCACGCTTTCCCATCACATTTACTGTATTAATTTTAAATTAATTTCATCCAATTATATGATTAGAATTTGTAAAAATGCATTATATTGTGAGAAATTAAATAATTTCTAATTTCTAATTTGGTAAACTTATTTTTTTACATTAACATTAGTGAATGTAATTAAAATTAAATATAATGATTTAGGTATACACATAATTAATTATTTGTCTAAATATAAAATTAGGTTGTAGAAATTGTTCTACAGTTGTAAAAAATACACTTTGTGTCCATATATAGTTTATAAACTTCATTGAAACTGGAAAGGCTATTATTTGTGGAAAATCTCCAAATTGATTACATTTTTATAATTAAAAAAATTCCACTCCTCCTCCACTATAAAAGGACAATCACCACCCTCACATAATCACACCTATAAAGCCCTTTGGATGGTCTGAAACCTTTATAATTCTTCTCCTTATGTAGTCACTTTTTAGTTTATGAAGAAGATTAAACAATAATTATAAATTAGTGATAATTTTATTTTTTTCATTCCAATTTTATATTTAATATATTCTAATTTATTATAATTAATTGTTTTTGTTAAAATATCACCAAATATTTCATTCATTACTATGAATGGTAAAACATTATATCCTCATTTAATGTGATCGTAATGGTAAAAATGTCTTATATAAATGTGAATGTCTCAATTGTGATGTGCTGGTTTTTTCCTCAAATATATTACACTTTTTTATCATAATATTTTGGAGGTTTAAAAATACTCAAACCAAAATCATTAATTGATTATTGCATCAAAAATATTTTTGCACAATAACATCCAACATATACATGATTAGCTTTAGTAGTGTAATTTTTAATTGAGTTTTTCTTCTTATAATTCCATGAAATTAAAGCCTCTTATGTGAATTGTTTTTCTATATTTACTTTTTCTATCCGTTTCAAAACATGGAAAATCCATAAGTAAAATAAAAATTTAAATCCAAATATTTTATAGATTAATAAAATAGTCAATGATAAATAGTTATCTCTTTATAACAAACCACTCACTCCCTTTTTTAATATGAGTTTCATTAGGATTTTATTTTAATATTGCATATATAAAAAAATAATAGAAAATATCTCATGGACTAGTTGTTTCATATAGTAAGAAACATATTTATCGACTATGTTTTTTGATCAACTAGATTACCAAATTAATAAATATTAATAGTTTTTAGGTATTAATAGTATGAATAATAATTTTATAATTGGGATATTTAAACATTTTATGAATTTCATTTCTATACACTTATTTTGGTATGTATATTCTATCTAGTTTTTTAATTTCTTTAAAACCAAACAAAAAATATGATTCACCCATTTACCTCATCTCATTATCATTTTTCATATCATTAACAATAGAATTAGTAGTTGATTTTTGAGTTGAACTAAAAAAAATGGAAGAATCCATAAATATACATAATGATTATATCATTGAATACTTTATTAATAAAAACTTATTTATCTATAGTTAACAAAAAATATTTGTGTAACAGAGGACCACTAAATCAATCACATCAGGAACTTGGGGATTATTTAAATATAAGTACCATATTATGTCTAAAAATTATCCATAATTTTTGGTTTTCAAAACCAAGTTGATATTGTAGATAAAATTCATCCTTTTACAAATCCATTAATTAAAGCGCACTTCACATCCATTTGAAAAAATTTGAAATTTAAAAATTTTCATATCATAAAAGTATTTAAATATATTAAATTCTTGATACTAGAGTATATGTTTTGTCACGACCCGTCCTCGGGGCCCGTGTTGTGACTACCCCAGGCCCGCCTTCCATAGGCTAGGGGCTGGCGACTAGCACCAAGGTGTAAATTTCGGAAAAAGGGAAGGAATTTCCTTTGAAAAGTAAACAAGCACCATAGAGTAAGCAAGTGGAAAAGTAAACACTAAGTAAAAACAGAGTACAACTGAAAGTGCGTAAAAGTAAATGGGCCAGTATACAAACCCAAACTGAAAGTAAAGTACAACTCGAAAGGGAAAATAGCAACTGTAAAGTAAAAGCCGCTACACCGAGCTGTCCACTAGAGATCCCACCTGAAGGGTGGGTACAGATAGCTCCACTGCTCCACGGGTCCCGCCGTCCGCTCCGAGCACGTCCCGCCCAGTGGTCCACCTCCAGGTACCATCCTGCTCAGCAAGCCTCAACCACGATCAACGCTGTTCTTCGTATGTAACCAACACAATGTAGTGCGGGCATAGCCCATGCAGGGGTGAGTATAAGCTGCTCAGTAGGGACCCCGAGACCCCTGAAGGTCTCCCAAAATCCACGAAGGATAAACCACAAAGGAAAGATACAATCATGAAGTAACAATCGACACTTCTTAGGTATATTCCCATACATATACCTAAGTCATCAATTCCAATACGCTCCAACCTCCGATCCCAAGTATAACTCAGTCCACACAAGAAAGTATACGTATTCCACACAGGAAAGCAAAACGAAATCCACACAGGATAGCACAACACAATCCACACAGGAAAGAAACAGGATTCAGCTCACACAGGTATACTTCTTCGAAAGACGATAGAGATGATCACTGATCCATCTAAGTCGTCATACCCACAAAGGATCGATAGGTAGTAACCCCCGCAAAGACCCACACAGGATCGGACCCACACAGGATCTGTAGGCGCTGGTTCACACAGGACCGCTGAGCGCAGACCCACACAGGATCGGACCCACATAGGATCGGTAGCACTGATCCACATAGGATCGCTGAGTGATGTAGTCGTCGTCGTCGAATCTACTAAGTATCTCTGTACTGTCGTCGTCGCAGTCACAGTAGCAGTAGTAGTAGCAGTCGCAGCCAGCTCTAGGGTTCCCGCACATAGCAAGCTCGTTCGGGAGGGTCCGCTCCACGAGCCGAGAGGCTGATACATCAACTGTCACAAAGAAATAATCACGGGTATAAATCATGAATAAAAGAATAAAATAACCCCTACCTCGGTTTCAAGTGCAGAGAACGTCAACAAATCGTAGAAGACTAGCGTCGCGGAGGCCGGGCGTCGCGGAAACCGATCGTCGTTTCCGTTGTCGTCGAGGTGCGTCTGAAGAGGTACGTCGCTGGAGAATCTTCGTAAGCTGACGGAGATAGTCCGAGGAGGAAATGGCGTCTCCTTTTGTTGACACGAGAAGAATATCGAAGAATCGGCGTCGTTGATCTTCAGAAACACACCGGCTACGAAGAAGGGAGAAGCGGAGTTCTTCGTTGTAGTTTGAGTGTTCTTCGTGTTCTTCGTCAAAGTTGATGAAGGTGGAGAGAACCTCTCAAATTCTCTCAAGATGGCTAAAGAGACCAACCAAAATAAAATAAGCTAAGGCTTATTTTATTTACACAACTATCAACTTGAATTTCAAAGGTTTGAAATTCAAACAACTCAAATCAATTAATTAACCAAGTTGTCAAGTTAATTAAAGAGGAGTTATAGGGAGTTTAAAAAGAGAAGATGAAGTGTTAGGGTTTGTGTGGACCCCACCACACATAATCCTCTCAAGGGAGGTTAAGTGGATGTGGGTCCCACCCCTAACTCCCTTTGGGAGGAGTTAACCAACAAGTTAAAAATAAAATGTGTTTCCACATTTTATTTAACTTCTTTTAATTTTTCCCAAAACTAACTTTCAACAATCAATAAACGTAACCTCGGAAAAGGTCTCCTTAAGCGAATATCGGTGCTGCGAGTTCATCGGTGCCCTCGGAATTCGATTCCGGGCACCGGTTCAAAAGTCAGAAATTCCCGCTCATTCGTTCACTGAACGTACCCGAGCTAAACTTCGTAAATTGATTCCGGGAACACCGGTCCTCGGAATCAGGTGCCGTCAGAAACCGCGCTCTTGTAAAATTCCAAATAAAATTAAGAAAAAATTTCCCTTGAATTTTACGGGTCTTTACATTACTCCCACCTCAAAGATTTACGTCCCCGTAAAGATACATCAAAACTAGGGAAACAAATGAGGGTACTGAGCACGTATCTGAGCCTCCCGCTCCCAAGTGCTCTCCTGGAGGTTCTTGTGCATCCATCTGATGCGCACTAGAGGAATCGACCATCCACGTAGGACCCGCTCCTGTCGATCCTCGATCTCCATCGGGACCTCTGCAAAAGTCGCCCCATTGTCAACGTCAAGCTCCCCATGGTCAATGATGTGCGTCGGGTCGTGCACGTATCTCCTCAGCTGAGATACGTGGAAGACGTCGTGCACCCGGTGCAACTGAGGTGGTAGAGCCAGGCGATAAGCCACCTCTCCAATCCTACTAAGGACCTGGAAGGGTCCGATGAAGTGCGGAGATAACTTTCCGCCACGGCCAAATCTCTGTATACCACGTTGAGGTGAGACCCGTAAGAAGACGTGGTCGCCATCCTCGAACTCTAGTGGCCTCCGCCTCCTATCAGCATATGACTTCTGCCGGCTCTTAGCTATCCTCATCCGCTCCTGGATTACCTGGACCTTCTCTGTCGTGGCTTGGACCATCTCCGGTCCCACAAGTGCTGACTCCCCAGGGTCTGTCCAGTACAAAGGAGATCTACAAGGTCGGCCGTACAATGCCTCGTACGGTGTCATCTCGATGGTGGAGTGGTATCTTTTGTTGTACGCAAACTCCACCATGGGTAGGTGGTCCTCCTAGCTATGACCAAAGTCGAGGACACATGCGCGGAGCATGTCCTCGAGAGTCTGAATAGTCCTCTCCGTCTGACCATCCGTCTGAGGGTGAAAGGCTGTGCTCAGACGTAGCTGCATCCTGAACGCCTCCCGCAATCCCTTCCACAGCCAGGAAGTAAAGCGAGCATCTCGATCGGAGATGATAGAAGATGGAACACCGTGAAGCCGTACAATCTTCTGAACGTAAAGACATCCCAAGCTCTCCACTGAGCCCTGATCTCTGATGGGTAAGAAGTGTGCCGACTTGGTGAGTCGGTCGACAATCACCCAAATGGAGTCGTGACCTCTGGAAGTGTGTGGAAGTCCAGTCACGAAGTCCGTAGATATGCCGTCCCACTTCCACTCCGGAACCTCCAATGGTTGTACCAATCCTGCTGGTACCTGATGCTCTTCCTTCACCTGCTGGCTGGTGAGGAATCGAGAAATGAACTCTGCCACAGCCTTCTTCATGCCCGGCCACCAGTGCTATCGTCTGAGATCCTGGTACATCTTCGCCACTCCGGGATGTACCGCCAAGGGAGAAGTGTGAAACTCTCTTAGAACCTCCTCCTATAAAGCAATTGGTACCATGGTACGTCCTTTGAAAAGGATGTCGTGCTCTGCTCCAAAGTAGAAACCATCAGGTGCCTGTCCTGAGGATATCTGTGCACGCCGCATCTCACAGTCAGCGTCCCCACGCTGTGCCTCTCTGACCCGCTGTAGAAGTGGAGGAGTGACTGTGAGAGACTGAAGGAAGGCTGCTCCATCTCTATCCACAAAGGATAACTGCAAAGAGGCTAGCTGCTCTGTCGCCTCCTCAAGTAGATGAATGTCCGTCCTCCTGCTGACGGCATCGGCCATTACGTTCCCCTTCCCAGGAGTATAGACTATCTCAAAGTCATAGTCCTGGAGGAACTCGAGCCATTGCCGCTGTCTCAGGTTCAGGTCCTTCTGTGAGAAGATGTACCTGAGACTTTGGTGGTCAGAGAAGACTGTAAAGCGCTCTCCCATCAGATAGTGTCGCCATGTCTTCAGAGAGAAGACCACTGCTGCTAACTCCAGGTCATGGGTAGCGTAGTTCTTCTCATGCGGCCTCAACTGACGTGATCCATAGGCGATCACTTCCCGCTCCTGCATCAGGACACATCCGAGTCCGGTCCCTGATGCATCGCAGTAAACTACGTACCCTACTCCCTCCTCAGGCAACCTCAAGATAGGTGCGCTAGTCAATCTCTGTCTCAGCTCTTGGAAGCTCTGCTGACATCTGTCTGACCACACGAAGGGTTTCCCCTTCTTCGTCAAAGCTGAGAGTGGTGCCGCATCTCTGGAGAAGTCTAGCACGAATCTCCGATAGTATCCGGCTAGTCCCAAGAAAATCCGAACCTCCGTCACGCTCCAAGGTGGCTCCCAAGCTAACACTGCCTCGATCTTCGCAGGATCCACTGCAACTACCGCCTCCGAGATGACATGTCCCAATAAATGGACCCCACGTATCCAGAACTGGAACTTCGAGAGCTTACCATAAATCTGGTGCTCTCGGAGTGTGTCTAGTACAACCCGTAAGTGGTAGGCGTGCTCCTCCTCAGTCGTTGAGTAAATCAGAATGTCGTCGATGAAGACCATGACAAATTGATCGAGGTATGCCTGAAAGATCCTGTTCATGAGGGCCATGAACACTGTTGGAGAATTGGTTATGCCGAAAGGCATAACCAGGAACTCATAGTGGCCATACCGACATTTGAAGGTCGTCTTCTACACGTCCTCGTCTCTGACTCTGAGCTGATGATAGCCTGGCCTGAGGTCTATCTTCAAGAACCACCGTGCTCCCTTGAGATGATCGAAGAGGTCATCAATCCTTGATAGTGGATACTTATTCCTCACTGTCACCTGGTTCAGGCGACGATAGTCAACACAAAGTCGCAAGCTCCCGTCCGCCTTCTTCGCGAACAATATCGGGGAAGCCCAGGGTGAAACACTGGGTCGGATGAACCCCTTGCCTTGCAAGTCCTCCAACTGTAACTGTAGCTCTCGAAGCTCGGCGGGGGCCATCCGATACACTGGGGTCGATATCGGGGTTGTCCCGGGGTACAAGTCAATATGAAAGTCTACCTCTCTGCGAGGAGGTATCCCTGGAATGTCTTCGGGAAAAACATCCGCAAACTGATCCACCACTGCAAGAAAACCAGGACTCCGCACGTCAACTGCTCCAAGGATGAGGCTAGCCAACTGATGATTGATGGGTTGTCCTCTCCTCTGCGGAAGTCCATCCTATGCTGCGAAGGCTCCCTTCTCGCCGGTGAAGGTGAACCTGCTTCCGTCGGTGCATACACATCGCACCTTGCACCTAAAACAGTCAATCTGGGCATGGACCATAGATAACCAATCCATGCCCAAGATGACGTCGTAAGGCCTCAAAGCTGCTACAAGAAGATCTCAGCCAAATCTCTCGCCTCCTAGAGTAATCTCACACTGCCGGCACCAGTATGTAATCATTGAGTCTGCTCCTGTAGGAGTCTCTAGCCATAAGGATCGAGCCAACGGCTCTGTCGGAATCTCCGAGCTCCGAACAAGGGCAGCGGCTATAAAATTGTGACTCGCTCCTGTGTCTATAAGTACTGCAGCAAGGGTGGAATAGACACAGATAGTACCTCGAACCATCTCGGGTGTGCCGTGGTCGTAGGCCTCTGCTGCCTGGAGTTGTGCCTATCTCTGCCCGCCAGCTCCCTGTGGTCAGGGTGGACCTCCTGGTGGTGGTGGTGGTAGAGCCTCAAAGCATCGCCCACCACCTGCTGCTCGGCCAGCTCCTCTGCCTCGTCCGCCTCCTCCCTGCGGACCGCCACGGTCGATCCTCTGCCTCTTCCTCGGTGGTACCTCAACCATCTGCTGCTCCTCGGCACGGCGGGTCTGGCAGTCACGAGCCATGTGGCCCTACCCGCCGCACGAGTAGCACTGTCTGCCTCTCGAAATACTGGATCTGCGATGTGTGCCCTGCACTGCTGAGCCAGTGTCCTGAGGTCATCTGCCTGAAGGTCTGGTCTGCCTGGACCCTTGAGTCATCCGTCGACTACCTGCTGCAGATGACTCTGCCACGTGCCGCCCTGCGGTGGGTCTCAGTGATGGTGTAGACTCAGCAAGGAATCTCTCGATCCAAAGGGCCCACTCCAGTACTCCCGTCTGATTCGGAATGCTGAGGGAGATCAGTGATGCCCTGATCTCGTGTCTCAAACCCTGCTCAAAGGTTCGGGCCCAGAAGAATGGGTCTCGTACCATGTCAGTCAAGTAGCGTGAGAGATCAGTAAATCTCGCCAAGTATTGTGCGACCATCATGATGCCCTGCCACAGCAGAAGAAGCTCCTGGATACGCACCGCACGGAGGGTGGCTGGGACGAACTCCGAGCGGAAGAGGCTCTCAAAGTCCGTTCAAAGTAGAGATGCATCATCGTGCACCTGGAGCATCAAGCTCCACCATTGGCCCGCTGCTGCGTGCAGTAGGCTCGCAGCGACGATCACCATGAGGTCTGCAGGTGTCCTCACTAGCCAAAAAACTCGTACCACTGCCTCCATCCAGTCCTCTGCTGCCTGGGGGTCCGTCTCCCCATGAAACCTGGGTGGTCGCTGGCGCTGAAACTCAGGCAGTGCGCTGAGGCGACGTGCATCATCAGTGGCTGGTACAGGAAGCATCGGTGGCTCAGCGAGTAGTGCTACCGCCGGTGCCACTGCTGACAAAGGGCCATGCACCGAGGCCTTGTTGCTCGGTGGGCTGTCGTCATGCTCGACTCTCGGAACCCTAGCTGGCTGCCGTCGTGGGGCCATCCTGAAAAGGAAACAGGTGTTCCACGGTCATAACAGTATACATGGTGAGCTATTATAAAGTAATCACAAAGAAAACTTGAAACACACAGGCAATCAATGTTTTTGTGAATTAAGTTAGAAATCAGAAGTCAGGGTCCTGGTGTACGGATACGTCGGCCACCGCACCAACACTGGACTCCCTGGACTGATAACCACACTCAATACGCTAAACATTATTGCTTCACATAGAAAAGATCAGAGTTCGTGGTAGAACCGAACTCCTCTGATACCAATTTTTCACAACCCGTCCTCGGGGCCTGTGCCGTGACTACCCCAAGCCCTCCTTCCATAGGCCAGGGGCTGGTGACTAGCACCAAGGTGTAAATTCTGGTAAAAAGGGAAGGCATTTCTTTTGAAATGTAAACAAGCACCACAGAGTAAGAAAGCGGAAAAGTAAACACTAAGTAAAAACAGAGTACAACTGAAAGTGCGTAAAAGTAAATGGGCCAGTATACAAACCCAAACTGAAAGTAAAGTACATCTCGAAAGGGAAAACAGCAACTGTAAAGTAAAATCCTCTACACCGAGATATCCACTGGAGATCCCACCTAAAGGGTGGGTACAGATAGCTCCACTGCTCCACGGGTCCAACCGTCCGCTCCGAGCACGTCCCGCCCAGTGGTCCACCTCCAGGTACCATCCTGCTTAGCAAGCCTCAACCACGATCAATGATGTCCGTCGTCTGTAACCAACACAATGTAGTGCGGGCATAGCCCGTGCAGGGGTGAGTATAAGCTACTCAGTACGGACCCCGAGACCCCCGAAAGTCTCCCAAAATAAACGAAGGATATACCACAAAGGAAAGATACAATCACGAAGTAACAACCGACACTGCTTAGGTATATGCCCATACATATACCTAAGTCATCAATTCCAATACGCTCCAACCTCCGAGCCCAAGTACAACTCAGTCCACACAGGAAAGTATACGTATTCCAGATAGGAAAGAAAAACGAAATCCACACAGGATAGCACAACACAATCCACACAGGAAAGCAACAGGATTCAGCTCACATAGGTATACTTCTTCGAAAGACGATAGAGATGATCACTGATCCATCTAAGTCGTCGGACCCACAAAGGATCGATATGTACTAACCCCCGCAAAGACCCACATAGGATCGGACCCACACAGGATCTATAGGCGCTGGTTCACACAGTACTGCTGAGCGCAGACCCACACAGGATCGGACCCACACAGGATCGGTAGCACTGATCCACACAGGATCGCTGAGTGTTGTAGTCCTCATCGTTGAATCCACTAAGGATCTTTGTACTGTCATCGTCGTAGTCACAGTAGCAGTAGTAGTAGCAGTCACAGCCAGCTCTAGGGTTCCCGCACACAGCAACCTCGTTCGGGAGGGTCCGCTCCACGAGCCGAGAGGCTGATACATCAACTGTCACAAAGAAATAATCATGGGTATAAATCATGAATAAAAGAATAAAATAACCCCTACCTCGGTTTCAAGTGCGGAGCACATCAACAAACCGCGGAAGACTAGCGTCGCGGAGGCCGGGCATCGCGGAAACCGATCGTCGTTTCCATTGTCGTCGAGGTGCATCCGAAGAGATACGTCGCTGGAGAATCTTCATAAGCTGACGAAGATAGTCCGAGGAGGAAACGAAATCTCCTTTCGTTGACACGGGAAGAATATCTAAGAAGCGGCGTCGTCGATCTTCGGAAACACACCGTCTACGAATAAGGGAGAAGCGGCGTTCTTCGTCGGAGCTTGAGTGTTCTTCGTGTTCTTCATCAAAGTTGAAGAAGGTGGAGAGAACCTCTCAAATTCTCTCAAGGTGGCTAAGGAGACCAACCAAAATAAAATAAGCTAAGGCTTATTTTATTTACACAACTATCAACTTGAATTTCAAAGGTTTGAAATTCAAACAACTCAAATCAATTAATTAACCAAGTTGTCAAGTTAATTAAAGAGGAGTTATAGGGAGTTTAAAAAGAGAAGATGAAGTGTTAGGGTTCGTGTGGGCCCCACCACACTTAATCCTCTCAAGGGAGGTTAAGTGGATGTGGGTCCCACCCCTAACTCTCTTTGGGAGGAGTTAACCAACAAGTTAAAAATAAAATGTGTCTCCACATTTTATTTAACTTCTTTTAACTTTTCCCAAAACTAACTTTCAACCCGCAATAAATGCAACCTCGGAAAAGGTCTCCTTAAGCAAATATCGGCGCTGCGAGTTCATCGGTGCCCTCAGAATTCGATCCCGGGCACCGGTTCAAAAGTTAGAAATTCCCGCTTGTTCGTTCACTGAACGTACCCGAGCTAAACTTCCGAAATTGATTCCGGGCACACCGGGCCTCGGAATCAGGTGCTGTCAGAAACCGCACTCTTGTAAAATTCCAAAGAAAATTAAGAAAAAATTTCCCTTGAATTTTACGGGTCTTTACATGTTTATTCATAGTCTAGTACTTTCTATTGATTATATCCAATTTTTGATTGTATATCTCTATTTCCAAAAACAACTCCATTTAAATCATAATTTATGTTTCAAAAAACCCATATTAAACAAAATATAGAAAAATCATTAGATAATCCAACCAAAGTCCAAACATGATTTATTTTAAACAAATTGAAATTATTATGTAAGTATGTTGTCCAATAATAATCACGAAAATCCTCATCAGGACTCATTGATTAAAATTGTGGTAAAAAGGAATATTTTTAACATTAATTTCTTAATAAAGATAATGTTTATGCCATCTGATCGACATTAACAATGATATTATCAATATGATGAATCCAAATAATTTTTTCCAATGTATTTTTAAAACTCTTTACATTAACATAATTTTTATTTTCATTTTTAGGAATTAATTCATAAATTATGTAACGCCCCGACCCCAGCTACCCAGAGTCGGTGCATTAGTTCGTAACATTGGCATGATCACAAAAGATCAAGTCTCGAAAGACCGATTAGTTTAGTAGCCTTGGAAACACTAGATACATTCATAAGTATTTCATTACATCAAAAAGTAAACAAACTACAATAACATGGTCTTCATAGTCCACAATCATATCCCTTTCTGACTACCCTTGCAGGTCATTCATAAAATACTTCTTCACATCCTGGAAAAAATATTAAAACATTGAAAGGGGTGAGCTCAGATGCTCAGTAAGGTTAACAATATAGCGGAATCTTTCATAAATAAACATTAACATTTAAGGAAATATATAACTAAAACAAAAGCATTTTAAACTTGAACTTCAACATAATATGGAAAAAGTAAAATGAGATAATTCCATTTACTTCTTCACATGGATATTCAATTGGTCGAATAATCACATGCAATATCAATAACCACTTTCATAATGATGGAATGCATAATGCCAGACTATCATAACCATGTAGTCAAGGCCTCGTGCCAAGACCACAAATAAGATTTTGTCAAGGCCTCGTGCTAAGACACTAGTTTGTCTCATGAGACCTACCGATGCATCGAGGAGCTATAGCGGGCTCCACCCGTCACTTATTAAGTCCAATGCATTCCTCATATGAATAGGTTTAAACATATCATAAACCATAATATAATCGTATCACATAAAACATGCATAAAGGAAACATAACATTTCCACATTTCAATCACAAGATATAAATACAACACATTGATATAATAAAAACGCTTTCAAAACCATTTTCAATACCAAAATAAAAGAAATTTAAAACTTTGTATTTATTTTTCATTAAAAAAATGATGGCTTGAGGAGGAAGCCGAAACTCAAATAATGGTCATGGCGGCGGAGAAGTCGTTGTCGCCGCATAAGTACGGAAAGAAAAACATTCCCTTTTTGTCGTTTAGTAAAACGCTTCGTATAAAAAATATTCCTTTTGAATAAATGTAAAAGTCAAAGGGGTTTATACACCGTATAAAAGAAAGTTGTGTATAAAACCAAATATGCCTCAATGAAAGGGGATTGAGACGAAGTCCTTAAATAGATCATTTTTAAAATAAAATAGATCTATTATGTGTATTCACTATAGGTACACATAAAGAAAGTAAAAATACAAAATAGGACATAATAATATCATGACATAATTTGAAAGAAGGAGATTAACCCAAAGAATGGAAATTGGGATAAGAAATTCTCTTACCTTGCGTCCTGTCCTGACTCGACCGTTCTTTAACCTCCTGAATAATAAACTAGAGTTAATTTATATTTACTTAAGAACCTTTTTCATGTTCATTATTCATTTTATATCACTTATTACCATGTTATGAACATTATGTAATTATTTAAGTTAATAACGGTCGTTTTGTCGATCTTTGGTACTTGTGTCAACAATAACCTTCTTATAATTACAAGTTGTTCATGTGGTGAAATATCCATTATATCCAGAATTATATTCATGATGTAGATATCATATATATCATATATATCCAGTATATACATTCATTCATAATATTACGTAACATTTAGAGGTAAGAAATGAAATGCACCGTTCATGGAGACGGTAAGCCGTACGTACGCATGAACGCTACTTTCATTTCTATTTCATATTTAATGTAATGAAATCATAATTATATAAAGGTATAATATAGTTCTAGTATAATATCATATATAATATCATTTACTCCATCCTTTATACATCCCACATATGGCATTAACGATTCACATCACTTTGAGGGGGCGGTAGTCCGCACTTCCTAAAATGAAATTATCGTGTTTTACCCATAATGGAAATCATAAAGTATGGCATAAATGAGAAATACAGAAGCATAAGTAAAACATAAACATATTATATATCATATATAAAAATAGTGACATCTTAATGGCCACCTTTGAAGGTGTTATATGAGTGTTGAACAATCATCGTTTCGTGAGGCAGAAATTCACCATCCACAGATTCCGTATGTTCTTTAACCATTAGTAGGTGTGTGTAAGTGTAGCTCGAATAATTCTTATAAAAACATCCTAGTATATTGAGGATACTGTTGTTGTTACAAAAGAAATGAATAAAAAGAGTTTATGGGGTTGGAGAAGAGAAATAAAACAAAACAACATTAGAGAAGACATTACCTCAAAATTGGGTAACTCTTTTTGATTTGAGCCAAAGGCTTCCTCGAGAAGAGTTCTGCCCAAAGTGAGGCTTCTAGGAGTAAGAGGGGGAAGTTGGGAGAGTATTTGGGAAGAGGTTGGCCGAGCCAAATGGCTTGATGGTGTGAATAATGTGGGATAGCTGGGGGCCTTTTATAAGTGGAGAGGAGGGGCTCTTTTGGAAAGATTGAAATGTTACATTATTACACAATGCTTTTCGGATTCTAAAGGTCCCACACATATATAATTCGTGTATAAGGAGATAAGGGTTCTAAAGCTACCCATCCAATAGTGTTTGGACAAGTGTATGCCTTGGATTTTACATTACCTTTTCATTTTATTAAAATCGTTAAATAATGAGGTCATCGCTGCATCATAATGATGTCATAAATAATTTAATTTATTTAATGTCTGAAAATTATAAAAAAATAATATGATGTAGGAAATATTTTTAGCTTTATAATTAATATTTATAGTCAAAATTTGGACTTGTGTAACCCCACATAAAAACTGTTTTAGTAAAACAACTCATGTTTGTGTCAATTTAATTTTAACATTAAATAAATATATATTAATGTCATTTTCCAACCAAAGTGGCTCCATGGGGTCCCCAAGTTGACCCATGGGTTTTCTTGGTCGTCCATGACTCATCCAATAGGAGTAGGACAAGTTTCAAACTCATATCATATTATTAAAACATTATTTTTACCTTAAACTACACTAATTACATCTAATCGCGATTAAGAACTTAAAATTTACTATTCACCAAAAAATTGTTTTAATCTCATTGAACCACATTTTACTTATTAATGAAAACCATGTATGTCAGATTTTTTAAAATCAAATCACATAAGTGGTAATATTTCATTTAAACGAAAAATCAGTTATTTAACTACCACTTAGTGGTTTCACTGTTCACCAAAAATTGAAGTTTTTCAGAACAATGCCAAAATTTCACCCTAAGATATAATTGATATTCCGAATTAAAAAATGATGTCTATTTTACAAAATTCAAAACATATAAGTTTCATTAATTAATTTTATAATTAATTCCCGCTGTCACAACAAATAGCGTGTTTTTAAGAAACAATTTATATCAAAAGATTGGCAATTGT
The DNA here is from genome assembly GCA_963277665.1 of Viscum album. Lineage (NCBI taxonomy): Eukaryota > Viridiplantae > Streptophyta > Magnoliopsida > Santalales > Viscaceae > Viscum > Viscum album. The sequence goes on along the minus strand of OY728139.1, from coordinate 883,207,613 downwards.
TTATGTCCAATTTCAATGTTAAATTAATTCTAATGACCACCATTGGATAAAATGGTAAAAATATATTCTAATTATACTTTAAAACCACTAAATAGTATAATTTATCACTATAAATTATTTTGATTAAAAAAGTTGTTTTTAAGTATTTTTCACAATTCATAAAAAATTAGAAGTTCTCAGAAAAATACCAAAAATTCAACATAGGCTAATTTCGATATTACGAATACAAAAATGAAGTCCATTTTGAAATATAAAATTTCTATAATTTTAAAAGGTGGTTATTACTATTCATAACGGCTACTTTGATTAGTCGCGGTGTTTTAGAACTCGAAGTTGCGTACAATGCAAGCTATTGCATTATTGAATGAGAAACGTATCGTGGAAGCTCGGGGTGTTACATTCTCCCCTGCTTCAATAAATTGCGTCCTCGCAATTTGAAATTTTTCTTTGAAAATAAAAGGTTGAAAAGAGAAATTAACTTTGAGGAAAACCCACATCGGAAATAAGGTTAATAAATATATAACATTAAAAGAAAGCAAGATAAGTACAAAGGTCACCCGATATAGCCCATTCTAGGATTCTATGAAAATATGGATATGGAGGAGAAACAAACCATCAAGGTCTGATGGAGAGTTATAGAAAACATGATTAGGATAAAGTTTAACCACAAGAAAATCACAAACTTGTGATTGGTTAAATGGTCATTGAATCCCCAGTTGGAAAAGTTAACCGACAAAATTTTTGTTTTAAGTTACCTTATATAATGTTGTGGAATTTATTGAGGAGATTTACTAAGAATGTAAGGGAATATACATACTTTTTATGTATACTTTCATTCGTTAATAAATTTTTACCACAAACCCAACTTTTACTCCAAATGGTAACGGAACTCAAAAATATTCTATTTATCCTAATTGTATAAGGTTCCAAATGTTAACACATACCATTTAGATTAGTAAAACTATTTTGTAATAACCAGGGACTTCCTGTAGGCTAGTGGTAGGAAATAAAGTCTTGTCGCACTATGGTTGTGGGTTCGATTCCTGCAGCTTTGTCCGACGCGACGGGTTATTCCCCACCCTACAGGTTGTCCTTTTCCTAAAACTATAGTATCATAATATTCCAAAAATAATCTTCATAAATTTTTTAACCTTAAACAATACTATCCAAAGATCAACTTAATCCACTCCAACCATTATAGTTATCCAAAATACCTCTGTCCAGACTTTCTCTAAAAGGTCTCTTAATTCCAAAATCAATTTATCAGATTCCCCAAACAAAGTAAAGTTTCTCTTATTGTCACATACTAACAATATAATTACCTTCATCATATTAAAACCTTACTGAAATAAACAAGTACTGCAGTACAATCCTTATATATATATATCACATTATTCTAATAACCAAAATATAATCCATGAGTCCAAAAGCACCAATACATTAGTTATTCTGCTTCAACTATAGTAACAGCATAAGATTGTCCTTGATCCCTTGGCATTTTCTGAGGTAAGTTTCCCTGACTCTTAGGACATTCATTTGCATAATGACCCATTTCTCTACAATTATAGCATTCAACTTTGATAGCCTCTTTCTTTCCCTTGCAATCACGAGCCTGGTGACCCTTTTCTCCACATTTATAACAAACTCCCATTCCTTTTAGACAAGTACCAGGGTGATTCTTCCCACAATTATCACATAATGGAAAATCCTTCTTTCCCTTTTTCCCTTTATCTGTCTCTTGTTCTACCGTTCTCTTCTTATCTTGCTTTACTTTGTTGTCATAAGACTTAGATAATTCCTTTTCTGTCTTGATAGCACACGAGACAATATCTTCGTATGATGAGAAGGATTGTGATACTAAAGATCGACGGAGAAATGGTTTTAACCCATAAAAGAAACGATCAATCTTACTCCTTGGGTTACGTATATAATCAGCAGCATGCCTCGCTAACCTTGTAAAGTTAGCCTCATACTTTGCGACATTCTCATCCTCCTTCTGCCTCAGACTCAGAAATTGCCTTTCCATATCTGCTCGATCGTCACGAGGAAAGTATTTTTCTAAGAAAAGCTCTTTGAACTCCCTCAATTCCATATTCGATATGTCATCATCTTCCTTTGTGTTTTGAATCAGCGACCACCACTGATCGGCATCTCCAGTGAGGCGGTAAACTGCCATGACAACCTTCTCCCTTTCACTACTCCCCAAGGCATGGAATATTTTCTATAAGGAATTTATCCATTGCTCAGCTACTATAGGATTTGTACTCCCATTGAAGTTTGGTGGTTGTTGCCTCATGAAACGGTCTAGCATTGATCCTCCACGTTGCGGATCAGGGTGCTCCATACGAGTAAGGTTATTATTCATAACCTGAGTTAGTTGTCCCAGTATGGTGATTAGCTGATCGGAACCAGTTGCATCACCAGCCCCACTATAATTATCTTGAGCAGGAGGACAATCCCTACATGGAGTGCGTTCATTGATACAGTTTCCATTTCTTCCACTAGGCGCCATTTCTAAACAATTTCATAAACTAGATCAGTTTATGAATCAAAATACATAATCCCATACTTATAAAACACTTAACATAAATTGAACTATTTATGGATATAATCCATAATCATAAAAATGTTTTCTTTGACGAAGTATATACTCATAAACCCTTCATAATTATTTGTAAATAAAATGAGAGTTATCCTAAGCATATCCCCCGGGAGTGTCGTAACCAAGAGTACAGCAAGGCCCGTTGTCGTGCACCAGTTCCCGTTCGAGTCTAGCTCAAAGCGGTGTTTTTGGGTTTTACCCCTAGGTACATCTGTGCCAGAGCCGCCTCTACCTGCTCGTATCCAGACAGGGATGTATTGCTCGGAAAACTCACAAAATCTCTACAATACCAAAATTCTAGGAAGTTCTTCTATACTAATCTTCAAAGTCTATCTTCGGGCTATGTGCTCTAATCAGAGTTTATCTAAATCTAGCTTCCAAGGTTAGTACTAAACTGCCTCTGATACCAACTATAACTCCCCGACCCCAGCTACCCAGAGCCGGTGCATTACTTCGTAACATTGGCATAATCACAAAAGATCAAGTCTCAAAAGACAGATTAGTTTAGTAGCCTTGGAAACACTAGATACATTCATAAGTCTTTCATTACATCAAAAAGTAAACAAACTACAATAACATGGTCTTCATAGTCCACAATCATATCCCTTTCTGACTACCCCTGCAGGTCATTCATAAAATACTTCTTCACATCCTGGAAAAAAAATTAAAACATTGAAAGGGGTGAGCTCAGATGCTCAGTAAGGTTAACAATATAGCGGAAGCTTTCATAAATAAACATTAACATTTAAGGCAATGTATAACTAAAACAAAATCCTTTTAAACTTGAACTTCAACATAAAATGGCAAAAGTAAAATGAGATAATTCCATTTACTTCTTCACATGGATATTCTACTGGTCGAATAATCACATGCAATATCAATATCCACTTTCATAATGATGGAATGCATAATGCCAGACTATCATAACCACGTAGTCAAGGCCTCGTGCCAAGACCACAAATAAGATTTTGTCAAGGCCTCGTGCCAAGACACTAGTTTGTCTAATGAGACCTACCGATGCATCGAGGAGCTATAGCGGGCTCCACCCATCACTTATTAAGTCCAATGCATTCCTCATATGAATAGGTTTAAACATATCATAAACCATAACATAATCGTATCACATAAAACATGCATAAAGGAAACAAAACATTTCCACATTTCAATCACAATATATAAATACAACACATTGATATAATAAAAACTCTTTCAAAACCATTTTCAATACCAAAATAAAAGAAAGTTAAAACTTTGTATTTATTTTTCATTAAAAAAATGATGGCTTGTGGAGGAAGCCGAAACTCAAATAATGGTCACGGCGGCGGAGAAGTCGTTGTCGCCGCATAAGTACGGAAAGAAAAACATTCCCTTTTTGTCGTTTAGTAAAACGCTTCGTATAAAAAAGATTCCTTTTGAATAAACGTAAAAGTCAAAGGGGTTTATACACCGTATAAAAGAAAGTTGTGTATAAAACCAAATATGCCTCAATGAAAGGGGATTGAGACGAAGTCCTTAAATAGATCATTTTTAAAATAAAATAGATCTATTATGTGTATTCACTATAGGTGCACATAAATAAAGTAAAAATACAAAATAGGATATAATAATATCATGACATAATTTGAAAGTAGGAGATTAACCCAAAGAATGGAAATTGGGTTAAGAAATTCCCTTACCTTGCGTCCTGTCCTGACTCGACCGTTCTTTAACCTCCTGAATAATAAACTAGAGTTAATTTATATTTACTTAAGAACCTTTTTCATGTTCATTATTCCTTTTATATCACTTATTACCATGTTATGAACATTATGTAATTATTTAAGTTAATAACGGTCGTTTTGTCGATCTTTGGTACTTGTGTCAACAATAACCTTCTTATAATTACAAGTTGTTCATGTGGTGAAATATACATTATATCCAGAATTATATTCATGATGTAGATATCATATATATAATATATATCCAGTATATACATTCATTCATAATATTACGTAGCATTTAGAGGTAAGAAATGAAATGCACCGTTCATGGAGACGGTAAGCCGTACGTACGCATGAACGCTACTTTCATTTCTATTTCATAAATAATGTAATGAAATCATAATTATATAAAGGTATAATATAGTTCCAGTATAATATCATATATAATATCATTTACTCCATCCTTTATACATCCCACATATGGCATTAACGATTCACATCACTTTGAGGGGGCGGTAGTCCGCACTTCCTAAAATGAAATTATCGCGTTTTACCCATAATGGAAATAATAAAGTATGCCATAAATGAGAAATAAATAAGCATAAGTAAAACATAAACATATTATATATCATATATAAAAATAGTGACATCTTAATGGCCACCTTTGAAGGTGTTATATGAGTGTTGAACAATCATCGTTTCGTGAGGCAGAAATTCACCATCCACAGAAACCGTATGTTCTTTAACCATTAGATGTAGGTGTGTGTAATTGTAGCTCGAATCCTTATTATACAAACATACTAGTATATTGAGGATACTGGTTTTGTTACAAAAGAAATGAATAAAAAGAGTTTATGGGGTTGGAGAAGAGAAATAAAACAAAACAACATTAGATAAGACATTACCTCAAAATTGGGTAACTCATTTTGATTTGAGCCAAAGGCTTCCTCGAGAAGCGTTCTTCCCAAAGTGAGGCTTCTATGAGTAAGAGGGGGAAGTTGGGAGAGTATTTGGGCAGAGTTTGGCCGATCAAAATGGCTTGAAGGTGTGAATAAGGTGGGAGAGGTGGGGGCCTTTTATAAGTGGAGAGGAGGGGCTCTTTTGGAAAGATTGAAATGTTACATTATTACACAATGCTTTTCGGATTCTAAAGGTCCCACACTTATATAATTCGTGTCTAAGGAGATAAGGTTTCGAAATCTACCCATCCAATAGTCTTTGGACAAGTTTATGCCTTGGATTTTACATTATCTTTTCATTTTATTAAAATCGTTAAATAATGAGGTCATCGCTGCATCATAATGATGTCATAAATAATTTAATTTATTTAATGTCTGAAAATTATAAAAAAATACTATGATGTAGGAAATCGTTTTAGCTTTATAATTAATATTTATAGTCAAAATTTGGACTTGTGTAACCCCACATAAAAACTGTTTTAGTAAAACAACTCATGTTTGTGTCAATTAAATTTTAACATTAAATAAATATATATTAATGTCATTTTCCAACCAAAGTGGCTCAAGGGGGTCCCCAAGTTGACCCATGGGTTGTCTTGGTCGGCCATGACTCATTCAATAGGAGTAGGACAAGTGTCAAGCTCATATCATATTATTAAAACATTATTTTTACCTTAAACTACACTAATTACCTCTAATCGCGATTAAGAACTTAAAAGTTACTATTCACCAAAAAATTATTTTAATCTCATTAAACCACATTTTACTTCTTAATGACAACCATGTATGTCGGATTTTTGAAAATAAAATCACATAAGTGGTAATATTTCATTTAAACGAAAAATCAGTTATTTAACTACCACTTAGTGGTTTCACTATTCACCAAAAATTGAAGTTTTTCAGAACAATGCCAAAATTTCACCCTAAGCTATAATTGATATTCCGAATTCAAAAATGATTTCTATTTTAAAAAATTCCAAAAATATAAGTTGCATTAATTAATTTTATAATTAATTCCAGTTGTCACAACAAATAGCGTGTTTTTAAGAAACAATTTATATCAAAAGATTGGCAATTGTTTATGTCCAATTTCAATGTTAAATTAATTCTAATGACCACCATTGGATAAAATGGTAAAAATATATTCTAATTATAATTTAAAACCTATAAATAGTATAATTTATCACTATAAATTATTTTGATTAAAAAAGTTGTTTTTAAGTATTTTTCACAATTCATAAAAAATTAGAAGTTCTCAGAAAAATACCAAAAATTCAACATAGGCTAATTTCGATATTACGAATACAAAAATTAAGTCCATTTTGAAATATAAAATTTCTATAATTTTAAAAGGTGGTTATTACTATTCATAACGGCTACTTTGATTAGTCGCGGTGTTTTAGAACTCGAAGTTGCATACAATGCAAGCTATTGCATTATTGAATGAGAAGCGTATCGTGGAAGGTCGGGGTGTTACAAATTATTTCTTCAAATATATTCTTATCAGGATAATTTTATAATATAGTTTTAAAATATGTCTCAATGAAAACCTGTAATTATTTTTATATTCCTTGAAAAAGTTGGATCATTTCATAAACTTTTAAATTTATTTTTTATTCAAATATACTGTTTTTTTTATTAAAAAAACTATAATACATAATTTTTTTATAATAAAAATGAAAACTTAATTCATCATATATTATTGAATATTTATATAAATTATCTGCAATAATCAAAATGAATAATTTTTGTCTAAAATATTAAAAGTAATAGATATCTGGTTTTGTTCATCTATAAAAATATTAAGTAGTTTTATTAATAAAAAGTATATGTATAAAATTATTTTTATTATTATAGGTATTACTAATAGCTCCTATACAATAATTTTTAGGAAATTATTATTAACTCAATATAGTTCAAGTAGTATTCTAAATAAAAATACTCCTTTAAAATTCACCATTTTTTGAGGTGTTCTAAGAGATCAATCATTATGTATTATATCTTTTTTCAACAAAATTATTCATATTTCTACATTACAAATTCCCTATAAATGATCAATATGAATAGTTACCAAATCTAAAATTTTCTCATTTTTAAAATAGAGAAAAATATTTTATGAAGTGAAAAATCATTCTACATTTATTTCTAGAAAATGGTACAATTTTTTTAGATTATTCATTAATGTAAACATATACATTGAATTTTAAACAAATAATTTTCATTATGTTAGAACAAATAGATCCATGGATGATAACTGTAAATCATAATAATTTGAAACATCAGTAATAGATTTATAATTCTATGAATGTTTCTTTCTAAATTGATAAGAATCAAATTTATTATAATAATTAGTCCTTACCTCATATATAACTTTATTTATTCATTTACATGAATGTTGGGATAAAGGTTTTATATTATATTTTTATTATATTATTTTTCCAACCAATATTGTTGTTCTATTACACTAATACTAGGTAGATTATTTACCCCAAGGTAATATACATTATGTGTGTAAAAATTATAATATTTTTCATCATAAATAATGAATTTTGATTCTTAACATCGAATAGTTGATTTATCATTTATAAAGATAAAAATATAACCTTAATTACTTAATTTAATTATAGTAAGGAGACTTTTTTGAAGTGATAAGATGAATAAACTAATTCATATTAATTAATTTTTAAAACGAACAATATTACATATAACATATATATATTTTTGAGAATTATCACCAAATTTATAGTCCCACCATTTGTCATTAAAATATTATTAAATACCATAATTTTTGTAGTTATATGAAGTGAATAACCACATTTTATGTACCCAATGGTTTTTTTATTGATAGTCATATTAATTTCAGGAAAATGATAGCGTATTTATTTTTGTACAGAAAATTTATTAGGTCCAACATTATTAAAAAATATATCATTTGGAATCCTTCATTGTATAACTATTTTGTGTTGAAGTACTATTAATTTTTTATAAAATTGTGTTTTATAAAAGCCCAAATAATTACTCTATTTTTTTAATACATAATTTTTAATATCCACCACATTGAAATTTAGTAAAAAAAGGTTCACATTTTTTATAATTATAATTATTTTAAAGACGTGGTAATGAATTACTAAAACATATCATTGAAATAATTCATATAAAGTGTAATATTTTTATACATGTTATCAAATTTTTTCCATCGTGATGCAAAATTTTTGAGTATTTTTTCCTACACAAAATATCATAATTTAGCTTAACATATATTTATTATTTTCCTCAAAATAATTAGATGTAGATATATTATCTAATTATTTTATAATGAAATTAACATCTTAGGATGGTTTTGAAATAATTGTATTCGATTTTTCTCTATATTCCATAGAATAATTATTTATTGAACCATTATTGTCTTCCTATAAAAATTTAAAAAAATCATGAATTTTATTAAATGATAGGTAATTAATCCTCTTCATAAAATAAGCATGATGTTCCTTCTTCTGATGTAGTTGAATCACATTCATCCTAGCATTTAAGGTAATTTCATTTTAAGAATAAATCAAAAGTTATTTTGAAAATTCGTTTTACAAGAAGAATTGACTTTTTTTGGAATTCGAGAAAAAAATCCCATGTATTTAAAATTTCAAAATGGTCATCAAATGAATATTGAAATGAACTATCTCTACTATTATCACTGCAAGTGTTTGTAATAGTCATATTTTTCATTCCTTTCTTCATGTAGAAACATTTTTTAAAAATAATTCTTCTTTATAATTTATCTTATATTTTAGACTGTATATTATAATATGTACCAATTTAATACCTTCCTAGAATATTTTATTGAAAGAATAATTATTATAAATTAATTATAAACGCTATTTTTTATTCATGAAAAATAAAATTCTTACCAACAATATTTTCATCCCCTTAAATTGATTAGTGAGATTATATTGACCTTTTTATCTTGAAGTACAACCATTATCATCATTAAAATTATTCATCACCAATGATTATGAAGTTGTTTTAGCTGATATTTATTTCATAGAAATACTTTATGAAGAAGAAATATATACTCCATTTTTATCATGTTTTTTTTTCAATATCTCATTTTAATCAGCTCTCATACAACAAAATATTTTTAATAAGACCTTACCAAATAGGATTCTATAGGTCCATAGTATTTTATAGAGTTTTTATTTTAGATTTCCGTCCACTAGGAATAATCTCCAAAATAATTTGTACCAAAATATAATAAGTGATATATTTATATCACATATATTGTAAATAACTCCACATTTTCATAAATCTATAATGGATATTTCAAAATGATTCTCTAGGAAAAAATTAAATAGATTGATAAAATGTTATTAATATAAATATAATGGTTCAATAATAATAGATGTTCTTATTTGATTAACTTCCTGATATTTTCTAATATTATTATATAATTCACCAGAATAAATTTTTTGTCAGATTTTTATTCATAGTGTAAGTTTCCAAACATCACGGAGGTATGAACCAAATTAAATTTGTGTTTTAATAACTTAATTTTAGTAAATGGAATGTTTAATGGTTTTTTGAGTATTCTTGGGGGTTTCTTTGGGTTTTGAGATATTAAAGAAATGAGAATCGGGCATTAATGTTCTTGTAGCACATCTTAAGCATTTTTAGGTGTAATTATGAATCCAGTCCATTCATTCCAGGTGGAGAGGTGCATGGATTAATAGTATGTGTTAGAGGGTATGCCAAACCATGAATCATTGGATTGATGCATCCCACAAATTTGGTGAATGGTTTTTCAATTTTTGTGGGATCCATATGTAACTGTGCAGCTTAGACCCCTGTTAGAAAGAAGAAGTATCACAGTTAGAGAAAAGTTTCGAAAATTGTGTGGCCAAGCATTGAACCCCATTAAAAGTGGATTTTTACTATTATCACCCACATTATTGAAAGTATTGTACCTAATTTATTCTCCATTTTTTTCCTATAACAATAGTGAGAACACAAAATGACGAAGGATTTCCAAAGATCAATCTCCATCATTTGTAGTCTAATTAGAGTGTCTTTGGGTGTGGATCAATGATCTGGGTGAGTCTCATTTTCCTATTCCATATCTATTCTAAAATTAGGATTTTTGTTTCTATTTTCTTCCTCCAAATCCCTAAGATCCCTGTTCCCCAATGGATATTAGGTTACTTCTTCAAGGGTTGAATGAATCAGAGTTAAAGGCTATGGTTAAGCATGTAACCACAGTCCAAAATGAGGGATGTGATCTAAAATATATATCCCATTATCATGAATTGTAGTTTATAATTTGAGGTTGTGTTTTTTGTTATCTATTGTTTTGAATTAAATTAATAAGATAGGTTTTCATTAAATGGTTGGGAAAATGATTAATTTACACCTCATTATGGCTATGGGATTCATTGAGGATGATTAGATTGGTCTTATAGACATGCACGGGGTCTTTTATCATACAATCATTGAAAATAGTGATTTTGAACATGAAAACGTCATGATGAAATAGAAACCAAGTTATATGTGTTGAAAAATTAGTTTATATGGTTTAACACACTCATCGTGGTATTGTTTAGTTATTGAAAATGGTATATGGGAATTTTTTAGACATTGTGAATGAGTAAAATAGTTAACATGATCATGAGAAAATGGCTTATGGAATTAAATCATTTTATGTTAAAGAGTTATGTCATTAAGATAAATTGATAGGTTGATTATATAGTTGTTTTTGAATGTCATGTGAAATGATAGTATATTCATTGTGATGCAGTAAATTTGGTTCATGGTTAATGGAAGCATGTGTAAATGGATTAGTATTTATGGGGTGTTGACTGATGTTCTACTCCCATAGGTAGGGTTAGACAGAGGATTTAAACCCCACCACTAGAATGCACAAGTTTGGGAGTGAGACTGATTCCATATGCCTATAACTATTTCATTGGATGATTACAAGGACCGAGTCTCTAAGGTAAGTGTGATAAAATTTACTATGAATAACTAGAATGACCCTCTAAGGTACGTGTAATGAAGATTCACTTTCGATGTTTCCTTTGTGATATAGGGAACCAGATTTTTTTCCTTATTAATTGTGGATGGATAGCATAGGTCATTGTGCAATAAAAGGAAAACCTAACTCATGGATGAAAATTATAATAATGGTCTATCATAATTATTATTTACCAATGGATACATATTAATTCTTATTTACATATTTTATATTAGTTCATTCATACATTATATTCATATACTAGATATTTTTTAGACACTATTGGTGGTGGCCTATGGAGTTATAGTCACACCCTTATCAGTCTTCCATTAGGTACCCGAGAAGATTTCATGGCTGCAAGTTAGAAATTGGAAAAATTCTCTTTGATAGAGGGTTTAGTTGGTCTTGGGATATGCATGGATGTGGATCCTTATTTAATTTTATGAAATGGTGTGGGGTTTTAGTTGTTTATATTTAATTTGGTTTTTCATTACCGTAGAATGTTATTCATGACATGAAATATTTGTTTTTTGTTTTTGGTATGCACCCAGTATTTGGGAAATGTTTGGAAATGTGTCTTTTGGGTTTACCGATTTTTGTATCCTTTATTTAATATGTTATTTTCTATTGAATACTATGATAAAGAGGGTATATTCTCCCTACGTGATCTACAAAAACGTTACTACTAGTCAAAAACCAATGGAATAGGGGTAGGCATGCATGAGGTCATGTTGGGGCCCAGGTCAGGGAACCTATTTAGTGTCTTACTAGATGTGGATATTACAATGTGGTTTCAAAGAGTGTGTTTTCATGGATTTTCTATTTTGTAATGGTAGAATTGAGATTAAGAATTTTTGGGGCATGGAAATGAACTCATTCATGGTAGTACCAGACATATGTTAGAGGGATACCCATGTACCAGGGTTAGTAATAGTTGTTCTTATTGAGGATTTTTATTTTTGAATGATATATCACCATTAGGGTATTCACTTGTTGTGTGATGTGGTAGTTTAATGATATTTTACTCTTCAAAAAAATGGATTGATGATATGCATTAATATATCATTATAGTCACCTAGTGATGTTGGTGGTATACATCAACATATGTACACATAGGATGGATATGTGGGACATGAAATGTAGATTTCATTTTACATATCTAAAAAATATATGAGAATGGATTTTAATTAAGATGGTGAAAATTGTAAAATGGATGAAATGTGAAGGGATTATAAATAATTATGTTTAATGAAATGATAAAAATGATATAAAAAGTTGGTTGTATTAAGATGTGCAATAGAAAGGGTTTCTAATATAAGGATCGTGACATTGTAAGCTGGTTTACCCCATGTTGACCATGATAATCTGTTGGGAAGGTTTATGTTAGTATGATAGATATGGCACCTCTAGTTTGGTAATCATGTGTGAAATGGGATTTTTTTTTGCTAGAGGATATCCTTCATTTAAGTAAAATATGAATGCTTTATGTAATGTGTTATAAGAAACATTATTGGAATTATTTATAAATGACACCATGAAATTGTGTTCTAGATTTAAAAAACATGATATCACCATGAATGTTTTTCAAATAATGGGGAAATATCCCTTAGTGATTCAGGGAAATATAGGAGAGGAGTAGTTCTTGGATAATTTCTCTCATTTTATGAAGATGATTTAATGTGATGAATAACGGTTTGTACCAAGAATTTTTGAGCCATCTAGAGATTTTTTAGATACAAAACCCTATGAAATTTATCATAGTGGGTGTTCCAGAGGTATTTTAGTTCTTGATATATTCCATCTATACAATTCGAGTTCAAATAGAAACTCCACCCAAGAATAGATTCAAGATGGAAATGTATATGTTGTTATGTTATAAAACGAAATAGTGGAGAATATAGGATCATATTGAAAAGGTAGAGTGTATGATGTGGAATTGATACCAATAATTTTTTCTAGAACATTACTATAAATACACCTTAAGGCATGAAAATGATGCGAAATTTATGAGGAATCCATAGGGATGTATGTCAGTGGCAGATTATGCATTCCATTTCCCCAAAATGAAATGTTTTTTCTACATTTAGAATGGGATATGAAAACTATAGAGAGACATTTCTTGGGTGGTCATAGATATGAAATCAAGTCCCATTTAAATATATTATACATAAATAGTATTGTGGAGGTTACCAATTAGACCCCTTTATCGGAGGGAACCCACAAGGAGGGTTCTGGTGGTGGATATCTTGTTTCTGTCACATGATCTTGTGGTGCGAATTATGATGTTGTGAAGTGCTATTTTGAGAATCCCTACTATGGAAGTGGTGGATACTATAGTATAAATAGGGAATTAGTTTCTCAGTGATGTGATTGATTCATTAATTATCATTGTGGTAGTTCCAAACACATTTGTTGTCAGTTTACCCAAAAACCAATTGGGTGTCGAGCATATGTAAGGATGGGGAATATATAGATTTTTTGTAAAAACCATGATAGTTTTGAATAATGGAGGGATGATTACAATTTAGAGTGCATGTAGGGGGGACATTACACCATATCCAGAAGTAATTTAGAGCTCTACTAGTTGGGTTAGTAATGGTGGTGGCCGTTGAGCTTCAATAAAGGGGAATCCTTTTTACGTGGAATTGCATCTATATGAACTAAAACTAAATCCCATGGATGAGTGATATGTTATCTACAAGAATTTCATAATACCAATGGAGGTGGTGAGGCCAGATGATCACCATTTTGATGTATGATTATTGTATCCTTTATGCTTTCATGTGGTTTATTCGATATAGGCACCTCAAATTCATTTATTTCAAACCATTTCATGTTTATGTTTGGTATAATAGTGGAACACATGTGTGGGGTTATGATGATTGATAAACCATTAGGTCTTGAGAAGAAAATATCCCCTAGTTTAAAGTGTGTGTTGTTGAATTTAGTGGGTATTATTTCTTATGGAACTTGTTTATGTTCATGATATCAGGTTTTGATCTACTTTTTGGTGTATATTCAATGGTGATGTACCTGAAACACATTTATTGTTACTATTGCAGGGTAACATTAATTTCGATTGAATGTGATAATTATGCCCATAATGGAGAATGGTACTTCTAAGCATGTTGTGAAGGGTCATTTTGTCATCAATTGGTTAATCCCACAACATAAGTGGAATGTCATATGACTGACAATGAGGGATTATGAAATCTTCTCTTTCACCCATTGATGTATTGATTATAGTATTTTTGTCCTGATGACTTCTCATAGAGGCCACCCAATAGATATGTGTTTTCACAATATATTTTCTCATAGGAGAAGAATTAGTTTTAATTCCTCCAAACAAAATGGTACACAAACATTTCTAGGAACATTAAACTCAGTTGGATTAGTTGAAGAATAATTAGATCATCCATCCTAGTGTTCCACCATGGTGATATCTAAAGTTTTTTTACCAAGAAGGATGACATATTATTATAGTTATTCATTGAATATAGAAAGTATATTTAGATGATGGTTATGAACAGGTACCCTCTTCCTCAAATTGATGAAAATATAAACCTATTGATTGGTTCTTCTGTGTTATATAGGATTGACTTTAGATCAAGGTATCATCATCTAATGGTTATAATGTCCAATGTACTACAATGTTCTTTCAAAAGTAGGTATATCTTTTATCATTTTTTTATTATCATTGGATTGACCAATTTTTTAGTAGTGTTTTTGGCTCAAATAAACTAAATCATTCACACGTACCTGGATTAGTTCATAGTCTTATTTGTTGAGGACAACGTTTTGTACTCCAAAACTCATTATGATCATAAAAAAACATGTTGAAATCATCTTAATTTTCCAAAGAGATCATTGGTTATGTAACATGTTATCCAAGATTCATTTCAATATTGTTAGGTTTATTTTCTTTGGCCAAATCATTTTTGAGGAATTTGAGTTTGTCGACATGAAAAAAGTGCATTAATTTGTATCATTGGAGTAGCCCACGAATTTTTATGATATTAATATAATCCTAGGATTTTGGTTTATTACTGAAGTTTCATTATAAACAATTCCCATTTGGGAGTACAACATTCAAAATTGACCAAGAAGGGGGTCCATTTTGAATGGTATGGGGCATGAGATAATGTTTTCCAAAAGATAAATAATCGATTGACTATTGCACTCATTCTGATTATATCTATTTCAAAAAGTGGTTATATATTATTTTTTATGTGGATGGTGTTGGGAATGGGGGATTTTTTATATAGGATGACATGGTAGTCACATATGGGTCACGAAAATTGATTCATCACCAAATTTACTACCCTACACATAGTCTTGAATTTTCTATGGTGTTTTATGATTTCAAGTCATAGTGAGACTATGTTATAAGATAATAGTTAATGTTTTATATTGATCCTAAAATACTTAACTAAAATTTCACTAAATGTTTTTTGAATCTTTAGAAGTGAATATGGGTTGAGTATAAGGACTATTTTGACTTTAAGTTTGCATAGAAACATGGAAATGGGATCAGTGGTGCAGATTCCATGAGTCAGAATACAAAAAAATCATGTGGATAAGGATTCTAGTTCTGAGTTTATGATGATGGTGTTAGGTGAAAGATGGGCATGAAAAGATTAACATGAGATCCTTTTTAGTTTATTTCATGATTTTGAGAAATACTAAGGAATTAAAGCATGGGGAACCATAATTTTTATCATTGAAGTAAATTTTTAATGTTGTATATCACCTTTTGGTTCTATGATTGGTGATGATGAGTACATTTATGTTTTTCTATGTGTTGATTTTCCAATGAGTATGCATGAAGACTTTTAGAGAGAGTTTCATGAATCAAAATGGTCAGTTCATCTTGGAATGAAAATGTTGTATTGTGATCTTTGTAGGGAGTATTTCTAGCCAAGGATGAGTAATTTGGTGGTAGGTTTCATGGTTTGATACATTATCTATCATCAGCTACTGGATTAGCTTTAGTGGTCATGTGGTTTGTTGAATCCAGTACCCATTCAGGAATAGAAATACGATGATTTGGTGATGGATTTAATTTTGATTCACTCGTTGATGGCTCATGAAGAAATAATCAATCTAGATAGTTGTTGATTTATTGTCCATGTTTTCCCATTTCATGCAGATTTGAGATGTATTGACCATGGATCAATTGGGTGACCTATATGTTTAAATAATAGTATGGTTAATCAATGTACTACAAACTATAGTTTTGTATAATGATTTATGTTTTACATCATGCTTCTAGTAGGGATTAATGAGCTCTATTGTTACACATGTGTTTTTAGTAGATCTGTCCACCCAATGATGGAAGAGTATTTAGAACATATTATTCTGGTACTAGAGGACATAATTAGAAATTCTATCCAGTATTTGGGTGGATTGTGGTGGAATCTCATATTAGTTATTTAGTTTTCCTATAAATATATTTAGCATGATATAATTCAAATCCAACCCTATGAGGAATTAAATTTTAAACCATGTTGATCTTCGTTTAATTGGTTGTTGTCTAGGGAATTAATGCAGTTGGGACTGAGTATCTTGTAGGAGATGTTAGAATCTATTTATTTGATTTGGAAACCTATTATAATAACACAAATTATGTAGAATTTAAATATGGGTTGATATCCTAGATCTATTGATTTTTTGTAGTGTGATCATGTTTTTATTGGGTGTCAATAATATTGGGTCACTATTGGATGCACAAAAAGTGTTCATTGGAACCTATGTATGTCAGGCCGTTTGAGTTTATGGGGAGGATCAGACCAATGGAATATTGATTTTTCACTACCATATTAGTAAAGTGGTTGAATTATCTTATGCATGTTTCATAGATTTTAATGTATCACCATGACCTATCTAACATGATTAATGTTGATAATGTGTATCATGAGTCTAATTCATCCTTTGAGGAACATCTGTTGTGTTTTATGAATAATAATTACAATGTAATTTTGGAAGGGTTGTTGCTCTGGTTCAGGATTTGTGGAAGCATGGTAATGGTCAAGAATCATTTTGGAGATAGATACAGATGTGTGGGATTAGTGTCTAGAGCGTTTAACCATGATAGAACATTGATTCATGGATGTATGAATCAAGTATGAGACATTATAAGGTGGGGATTTTTTATGATTCAAAAATAAATAGTGGTATGTCCTTCAATAAATATTGGTTTGAATATCATGATTTTGGTTAGTGGAATTTTTATCTCAAGTATGAGGAGGATTTTCTGTATCCCAGGGGTTTCGGAAATGAATAAAAATGAAGGAGATCATCTTGTACTTGGTGAATGGTTGGAGAATTGTTATTTGTAACTTTGTACGGAAACCATTAAATCTAATATTTGGGGTTAATATTTTAATAACCCGTGATAGTGGGGAGGAAAAAGAATGAGGATTTGTAAAGAGGCATTCCACATGGATAGCACAATGTTTATCAAACATGCGGGCTCCCATGGTAACCATGCCACATAGACCCCTCTAAAACTGAGGCAAGCGCACAGTTGGAGAAAGGTTGGGAAAAACAAATGGAAAAAACGTGTGCCTCATTTAAAAAAGGAATTCACCATTTTTTATCCTTGCTATTTTAATTCTTCTAACTGATTTCTTCCCCCATTTCTTTTCTAGATAACCTAGTGATGATCCAAATTGTATAAGGATTCACATTTATAAATATCCTCTATTTCTTAATTATAGTTTTGTTTGACTAAGAACAAAGCACCTATTATGTATAATGTTCCTCTTACTTCTCTTTTTCAAATTAGGATTTTTGGTTTCATTTTACATGTTCTGAAGCACTAAAACAATATTTTTCCATAGGATCATCTGTTGGAATTTCAAGGGGTGCTTAAATCCAAATTAATGGAAAATAGTAAGCTTGTGATTGTATCTGGAATAAATGTGTGTTGTATAAAAGTTATATACCATATTATTGACATTTAATTTTTCATGTGCGATTTTTTTCAGTTATCTCTTGTTGTGAGTTTTATTCTATTCATATGTTATGTAAAAATGGTTGGATAAATGATTAATTGAACCCCTAAAGTTAAATTTGGTATGCAATAAACATGATTAAAATTATTTTGTGGCCACTAGTCAGGTTATACATCGTCCGATCATGGGAAATTGTGATGTTTAACATGGAATTATCATGATTAAATAGTGCCCATGAAATATATTTTGTCAACATAAATTAAATTTTGAAAGGAACTAATGGTGGTTTTGTTTAGTTATTGATAATGGTATATGGGATTCATTGGGAAATCGTGAATGGGTTAAATTAATTAAATAGATTATCGAACATGGATTTTTCATGTAATAGGATTATGCTAGTGAGTTATGGAATGATGATAAATAGATGTGTAGATTAAGTAGAATTTTTTAAATTTCATGTGAAATGATAATTTTTGACATGGTAAATGTGGTTAATGATTAATGTAACCTTGTTCATATGGATTTTTAGTTGGGGGGTTTTGACTGATGTTATTCTCCCATGGGTTAGTTTCGATTGAGGATCTAAACCTCACCACTAGAATGCACTGGTTAGGGAGCCAAACTATTAATCTAGCCAATAACGGTTTCATGGGACACTTTACTATACTGAGTATCCATGGTAAGTGTTATTAAATTTGATAACATTACTAGGACTGATGCTATGTTGTATGTGTAATGAATTTTCTCATGTGATGATTTACTAGTTATATAAGGATATAGATTTATTAACTTTAGAATAGTGTTTGATGGTCATTGACCATTGTGAAAGAAATGGAACACCTAACTCATGGTGTAGAATGATGATAATGGTTTAGTAAAATAAATATTTGAAAATAGAATCTTATCACACCTTGTTTAATTGTTAAATATTAGTGTATGCACACACTATCTTCTTAGATTGGATATTTTCTAGAAACCATTTTTGGTGGCCTAATAAGTTTTACTAACACCCTACTTGGTCATCCATTGTTTAGATAAATCATTTTCATGAATTCATGTCCATACAAGGAAAATGACGGAATTCTAGTGGGTTTATTTGAGAGTGGGATGTGCATGGATGATGATCTGGCCTTAGTGTAAGGAAAAATTATCGGGTTTTTTTGTCTATATTTCATTTGGATTTTATTCATAGTGCCACAGTTAGCATGACTTTAAATATTTATTATTTTTTTGCGGTTTGTACCCAGTATTTGGGAACTATTTTGTAATGAATGTTTATTTTTAGGACCAATAGGGGCCTAGATATCTGAGAGGGGGGTGAATCATGGAATGGATATTCTATTTCAAAATTCTTTTTTCCCCTCTAGATCATGACCTCTATATTATAAGGGTCACTTTGTTTGATCTTATGTGTTTATGTTGATGACTTCTTTTCTTCTTTATCTGATGATTATTATTTGAAATAATGTAGGGAAGCAACCAGGCAGACACATAGATTTTTATTTGGTTCACCCTCACTGGGCTACATCCAAGGAGCAAACAACCAAGATGTACCACTATACCAAATCCACTAAAGATCACTGCCAATAATGTTTGGGATAGATCAATTTTATGCCCAAGATCAATATCTTTACAATGTTTTGGGGTTATCTCACTGCTTTCCCAAGGGTCATTCCATTTTCCTCTCTCTCTCTCTCTCACTTCTGGTAGAAAGGATAACCTTATTACTATTCCTTTTCTCACTGCACATGAAAGAGATCCACTCATAATTTATAGACCTGTAGGTCTCTTCATTTCCATAAATACATGCATCCTCAACTATTGATAGATTCCCTGTTAAATTCCAACATTCATCAACTGGTGAATACCTCTTTTCCTATGAATACAGGGCAATTCCTTTGGAAATAAATTCACAAATCACCCTACTTTGTGAGGCTCCCAATTTCACAAAGCTCAATAAAGCCTTTGCGAAGGTCCTGCCTTTTCACCAAACACTCTCTGGAAACACTCTCATGAAGCTCATGTCATTGCAGAGCAACTTCCCTCATGAAGCTCACTGTACCAATGTGGACCTCGCAACTTTCACAGAGCTAGATTTGTCGTCGTGAAGCCCTTATTTCGTGAAGCACACTGTCTTTGCAAACCTCCTTCGCAGGCTGAGAGAAAAAAAAAATTCTTCGAAAACTCTCTATGCTTCTCTCGAGGGGGTTGAGGCCTATTTATATGTGATTCTACTGACCCTCGAACATTCTACATGAAGTTAATTCCACATCAGCTCAAATAGAAAAGCTCTGATGTTCCCACCAAAATTCGCTCAAAATCACAAAGAACCACAACAATTTTCCAATTGAGGAGCTCATCGTAACTGCGGAGCATCCTGTCAATTCCTTTTCACATTTTTTACGAAGCTCAACTCTCAATGCCCTTCGTCATCCCAATGATCTTCAATAATTCCATTTGAGAAGATCGTCGTAATTGCAAAGAAACACCATCAACATTATTATAACCTTTCAAAAATTTAATCCATGAAGACTATCTTTGTGAAACTCATGACTTTTCCATGTTTAAAATAGATCTTCAAGGAAATAATATTTTCACAATGCTCACTAAACTCCCAATTTTGTATCCCAAAAATTTGGAAAAAACTGGAAAACGGCGCCACCTTGTATCTATTCTTTTATACCACCTCGAGATTTTACATTACTTTTTCATGGTTCATTGTCAAAATTTATTGTCAACAAAATCTCTAGAACTCAACAATTCACCATGGAAACCTGCTTTGTCAACAAACACAATCAACCCAAAAATGATCCAATGTTACCTTGAAGTATTTTTTCCCAACATTTATGTTTTTGTTTTTGTTTTTATTTTATTTAATATGATATCTGCTATGAAGTACTCTAATAAAGAGGTTATAGTCACCCCCTATGATCTATCAGACCGTTACTGCTAGTTGGAAACCTACGGCATACATGAAGGTGGGCTTGAGGAAATGTGGTGACCATGATCGGGGAACCAGTTCAGTGGATTCCACGATGGGGATGTTACACAGGAAACCCAAAAATTTATTTCATACTCTGTAATTCAGTAGATATTCAAACTAAAAATCATTATTAAATTTAGTAATATCACTTTTAGTAATCATAAATTTTCCATTAAACATGAAAAAGTTATCTTCCCTATTATATATAATGTATTTCATCATCGATCTCTCCAATACTCATAGTTTTGACTATAAATGACTAGTTTGTTATTGGTATTACATGTTTCTAATATTACAACATTTAAAGATAACATATTAAAAAAATATAATATTTCACAAAATTATTTTAGTGTAAAATTTAAATAATAAATATTTAAACTAGTTTTTATGAACAAAAAGATTATAAAATATATTATAAAGTTAGTAAATTTCTCAAATACCATCTGTAGGATTGTTAGAGTGTGTAGAAACACTATAAGAGGTGTAGGTTAATTTTAGTTTATAGAAAACTATTTTTCTTAAACTCTTTATGTAGTTTAATTAGTTAAATAATCTACCTGTTTAAAATTTCTTGTGTTAATATAATTTTATAAAAAAATAAAAATTCCCTTAATGAAATGCATAGTAGAAATATAAACATGTAAAAACTATTAAAATGATACTATATAATGTCTATAAGAAAACATCACAAACTATGATAAAGTATATCTAAACATTTACCATCTATGTAAGGGTTATCAAATACCATGAAATTTTGTATCTGTGGATTTTACCAAACCATAATTTATTATCTCCCTTATGAATGAAATCCCTCGATAATAAAATCATAAGTTCTATGATTTTTATTAACATGAACACTTAATCAAAAATATTGGATTAGATATATCTTAACACCCCAAATATCCCTCATTTAAAACTGATAATAAAAATAGTTACAAATATATAAAAGATAATGAATGTAACACCTAAATGTTTTTATGAAATATTTCAAATAATTTTAATTCTTCAATAGTTTTCATCTAAAACAATCATGAGTTTAAATAATTCATGATACTCATTTGTATAAAATGAAAATATTTAAATAATTGTTTGGATATAATAAATAAATATAAATAACTTATAAAAATATATACTAAATTCATTATATACTAATAATTTCTGAAAAAAATATAAATAAATTACATATTTATATTTTTAATAATAAATTGAGTGAATTATTGTTAATAAATTAAATTAATTAATTATATGTTATATACCAAATAAAATATCTTTTATATTCATCCAATAGATATTTTATCATAGGGTATGAATATACCCTATTTGATGTATAAAAACCTCTTTATTTCAAAAGGCTAAATTTTCACCCTTTAATGAAGAACTCATTTTAAATTACAATTATGACACATTAATAATTTTAATATGAAGAAATAAACATGTTCATTGGATATGGGATATAAAAATTTACTTTGGATGAATTTTTTATATTTTATTTTAACTTTCAAGTATTGAGGAATAGAAAAAATATACTAAATTATAATTAAAAATAATGTTCTTTATTAAAATAATTGACATGGTAAAATTATAGTATTGAATGGTTTTAATGTTTAAATAGAATATATTTTTATCACTCAATATAACATATGTAATTATCATTAATTTTACAATTAATTCAGATGTAAAAACATTTCCATCTTTTGTAATGTTTTTACTTTTAAAACACATTCTCTTTTTTCAAAAACAGGATTAATTTTAAATAAAATAACGGAACTTCACAATTATGACATTTTAAAAATGAATTCCATATTAGGAATCATTAATTAAAAATTATGTAAATAACTTACTTTTATTTTTGGGCATTATAATTATTAACATTGATAATTGTTTTAGTATTGTAAAAGAAAATATCGGTTAATTAAGGGTAAAAATTATATTATGAAATTAACCTAATACTAGTAAAAATATCAAGGTATTATTGTTTCTTAACCTTAATCATCTTTGGATCGAAAATGGTGTCTTTTTCAGGAATCATGGCTGAGATTATGACATTTATATATATTTCATTTAATTAAAATTTATATATGTTTGACTCATAATTTAATGACTAAATAAATTTTAATATAATTTTATAACAAAGATAAATTATATTGTAAATAATAATTTGAAAAGTAATTTTTTTTATTTATCATGAGAATTTATTTGTAATTTTTATGAAATAAACAATTAACTTAAAGACATATAATTTAATGATGCAAAAATTATTTAATTTAGGAGAAATCAATAAAATAATTATTATAGATTTTATAATAAACATAAAGGATCCAAAACCATTAAAACATATATATAAATGATTTTTCCAAAATTAAATAACATCACAAAACTTCTATACTAATAATTCTATTAATGGAAATATCAAGTAAATATTATTAAAAGTATTCACATAAATATAATTTTTTCTAATCAACATTTCCAATTAATTTTTTGTATGACCATGAACACTTATTAATATAATAACATATTATTTTTATGTTAACATGTTATATTAATAATTTAAAAAATCCATAAATGAAATAGTTTCCAAATTGACACTATTTATTGTTTATAAAAATCATGTTTTATTAAATTATTTAAAAATCATAAAGCATTTAAAAAAATTTCTAATAATTATGATATTTTCAAAATTTTCTTTGATATTTATTTTTGGTTTAATTTATTTCAATGGATTAAATATTTTACCCTTATATTATTAAAACATGTGTTACCCCAGTAAAAAATTAAATTGACTAACTATGTGTTAATTAAAATGATAAAGTTAAAATTGATAGAAATATTTGTCCAAAATATATAGGATGATAAAATTATATCATAGTATAAAGTCATATACAAAATTCATACATATTTGAGGTTTTTGGATAGGGATTTATTTTATAATAAATTATTATTTTTGGAGATCCTAAAAGTTCCCCTCACCTCAATTATAAAAGGTCACCTCCTCCCTCACTCTTTCACTTCACATTGGCCCTTTAATCTCATCCATACTAGGCTCATTTATTTTCCCAAATTTAGTAGTTACATTTTAGAATATTATGTGTTCATAAAATACCATCTATTATGATTTATGAAGACATTTTGAGGGTGAATGTCAAAGAACTGGAAATCTCCTCTACTGATTATTTTAAACATACTTCTTCTTCTACTTCCTCTTAATGAGTTGTTTCATCATAAATTAATAAATATAGTATCACTTATATAATTTGAATTCCTTATTACTAATATTAAACAAACATATTATATATTCTATCCATCCTATGAAAAATGAAATCCCCATGCATTCATATGTATGGTTTTGGTTTCCCTGTCGTGGTGTAATGTGTTTTTCAGCAACACCTTACATGGATGGGTATAATGATGAAAATAATAACTATATATGATTATTATGGAATTATATTTATTATAAAATTTTATAAACCATTTAATTCATTAACATTCAACAAATATTGAAATGATATCATCTCTTGTGTGTACGTATGACCTAACGTCACCACGATGCTATGTGATTCATTTAAGATGATATTCATTAAAGTATGATTATATAAATTAATGTAATGAATAAATATGATATAAATTATATTAATATAATTTTTTAATTTATATAAATATAACATAAGAATAGTAATATGAACTTATTTGAAAAAACAAGCATAAGAAAATAATGAAGTCAACACCCGATGGATGAGTAATAATGTTACTAAAAAACAGATGAAAATATGATCATATATGATACAATAAAAATAACAATGATTATGAAATAAGTCAATGAAATTATGTAAATAGTTATAAAGGAGTTTTGGATACATACAATGAAAATCATACCCTGTGTAAGGGATAATTTCACAATCTATTTATTATCAAAGATTGTTTATACATATGTATTTACAAAGCTATATTTGTCATCCATGTCCATGATTCTTAATTTTGTATTCCAAAATATTATATCAATTCTTATACAATTTTATAGAGTCAATTTTTCCCATTGTATAATTTTTATTAAAAATATTAAATTAATCTTCTCTAATTTTTGATACAAGATACTTTTTGACTTTTCTGGAAAAAGTATGGGGATATTGTTTTTTAACTTACACGACTTGAAATAAAATTTATGTTTTCATATTTCCTTATTTTCAATAATCTTCATTTCCAAAACTTCACGTCTATTTTCAAATAAATTTTTTCTTTTAAAATAGAATGAAATTTTGAGAAAATAAATCATTTTTGAAGAAGAAATTATATTTTCCTCAAGAATCAATTTCATGTGGTATATCAAAAATATTTTCCATATAAGAGGTAATTAATTAATATGGTTATGTTACAAGTATAATATCCTAATTTTTCCTATGGTTTTATTGTAATTATGATGTAATAAAATTAATGAAATTTATTTTTACAATGGATTATGTAATAGGGGAATGATGTTTAAAGAAAACCATTTTATTATATGGGTTATGATGAATAATTTTTGTTGCTATAGAAGACGAAAGAATGATTTAATTATGATATTGGTGGGACCTATATCTTAATACAATTTATAGGTTAACAATTTATATCTTATTAGAAAGGCATTGATGGAATATAAAATGATCTCAGATTAGTAGTATATGGCTGGAATGAGGAGTGAACGTGGTTCAGTAATGGATGTTTTCCACTATGATGGTCTCAGAAATGACCTTTGACTAATATGAAATGATTTTATATTCTAATTTGTATTCCAAAAATTTCATGTATTATGTAATGAATTATGGGATTTCCATCATTGATTCTTATGCTCTTTTATGATATATCCCTTGGAATGATATCCCGATACATCATATACTAGATAAAATTATCAAAAGTAATTTTCTTATGATTATGATATGATTTATACCACCCTTGTTTACCCATAATGAGAATTTTATTTCACCCATTAATATACTTATTTTTTCTAGGTCATGAAGAAGGGTATTATGTATGAAATTTTAAAAAGCTATGTAGTTATGATGAAAAAAGTGGGAGACAATGAAGGGTAGTAAAATTTCATATTCCAGAACAATCTACGATTATATATAAATGTAAGGATGAATATGAATTTCTAGTAGAAATTTCTTCCATACAATGGGTATCAATTTTATTAAATTGTGCTTATTAATCTCAAATGGTTGTGGAGAAACTTGAAATTAAGAATACACCCATCGTACATGAGTTTGATGATGTCTTTATTGAAGGATTTCTTGGTCTTCTCCAAAATCGTGAGGTAGAGTTTTCTATAGAACAAATATAGGGTGATGTGAATATTTCAAAAATATTATACAGAATGGATCCAATTGAGTTGTAGGAATTGTAGAAGAAAGTCTAAGAGAATCTTGGAAAGGGATTCATATTCCCTACTAAATCACATTAGGGTGCCCTTGTTCAGTTTCTTAACAATAAATATGGATCAATGAGACTCTGTATTGATTATCAATAATATTTCAAGATCACAATAAAGAAAAAATTTCCCTTTTCTTATATTTATGACTTATTTATCCAACTACGTAGAGTTGAATACCTTTACATGATTGATCTTTATACATGATATCATCAACTAAGGGTCAAGAAATAGGATATACAAAAGTGATAATTCCATACAGGGTATGGAAACTATGAATTTTTATTGTTTATTTTTTTCTTACTAATGACCCCAATATCGTCATCGATCTAAATAATAGGGTCTTTAGAGACTATCCTGATCAGTTATTTGTAGTCCTTATAAGGATATTCTTGTATTCTAAGATCATGTAATATGATGAAAATCACTAGAGAATTATACTAAATACCTTGGGAAAAAAGTATCTCTATAAAACATTTACCAAGCTCTTGTTTTTTATACATAAAGATTCATTTTTGGGCTACCTAATCATAATATATGGGATATATGTGGATCTAGTAAAAACTAATGTTATTTAATGTAGGTAGATACCAACAACCAAAACATTCATCTGAATATTTATTTGTTTGGCTTGAAATTATAATTTTTTAAAAAAACAATTCAACATTATATAATCCAATCACCATGTTGATTTGGGAAAGGAGTTATGTTCAGGTGGATGGAGGAATGTGAAGAGAAATTCAATGGTCTAAAAATAAGGTTAGAAGGTGAACATGTTCTCACACTACATTTAATTGGGAAAAGGTTTTTAATATATAGTGATCCCTCTATGAAGGGGATTGTTTGTGTTCCCTTGCATATTGATATGATGATAGATTATTTCTAAAGACAATTTAAAATTCATAAGAAAAAATGACCCAACTCATGATTTTGAGTTATTTGTTGTAATAAATGTACTAATGATATGGGGGCATTATCATTATGGTAAAAGGCATGATATTTATACTTATTATAAATTTTTAAAGTATATTTTCACATAGAAGAAGTTGAATATGAGTCAAATTAGGTGGTTGGGGTTGATTAATGTTTACAAATTAACATTACATTAACCCCTAGAAAAAGTTAACAAGGTGGTTGATACATTGAATAAAAATGACTATGCTATCATATCCATGATATGTATTACAAAAGATCTAATATTTATAGACTTTCAAAGGTTGGATCATGAATTTTTAAATAGTGGGGATAAATTTTATCTTTCACAAATGAATTTTCAAACATATACACAAGTGGAGATTATGGACTCAAATAAGGGAGATTTAGAGATACTAAAGAAGGTGAGAAATGTTCAATAATAGAACCCGAATTGAGATGGAATAATAAGTTTCAAAAATGTGTTTTATATTCCTACCATAAAATAATTAATCATGAGTTATTGGATTATGAATGAAAGTTATTTATTCCATATTCATCTTAGTACCACATAGATGTACATGTACATGATATATTATTTATATTAGATTCCATGAAATGATATGTTTCTGAATATGTCTCTTTGTTCTTGGTTTTTTAGAAAGATAAGGATAAGAGACATAAGTATAAGGTGATGTTACATCCAATACCCATACATGTATAGAAATGGGAAAAATCACTATATATTTTGTCATCAAACCTCCCAAAGTACATAAAGTCCATAATGTTATTTGGGATATAGTTAATAATCTTATGAATTCAACACACATCATTGATATTAAATAGAATATCACTCTTGATCAATTTTATAGGATATATGTAAAGAAAGTGATAAAATTACATAGATTACATCATTCCATTATATCTGATCAGGATCCAATGATTACCTCAATGTCCTATAAAAGTCTTCATCAGGATTTGGATATTGATTTAAGTGTCGGTAATGATTATCATCAACATACATATGGTCATTCATAGAGGACAATTCAAACTCTAGAATACAAGTTGTGATCATTCACTATAAATTTCAAACATTGTTGAGATCAACACCTACCTCTAGTAGAATATTAATTCCACAATAGCTATCTATTTAGTATTTAGATATCTTTTAATGATGACCAATATGGTTGTAAGTACAGATATGCATCTTTCTAGGATGAAGTTGGGGAAATAAAGCAATTATGACATGATCTAGTTGATGAAATTGACAAAAATGATAGATCTATTCAATAACACATATGATCAGCTCAGAGTCAAAAGAAAAGTAATGTTAACAAGAAAAGAATAGTCATAGATATTGAAGTTAGAGACTAAGCGTTTCTATGAATATATCCTTCAATGAGTGTAATGAGATTTTGATAGAAATGTTCCTAAGGTATATCAGTCCTTTTAAAATTATAGATCGTGTTAGGAAAGATGCATACCAATGGGTTCTTCCAAAGAATCTCTCCCATAATTCATTATGTTTTCCATGTATCTATCTTGAGAATTTATATACATTATCCTTCACTTATATTAAACATAGATGTTTTACTATTGGATCAAGAACATTTTTATGAAAAACAACAAAAAGAGATTCTAGATTGTATTGAAAAATGTTTTAAAACACAAGACCACTCACTTCATTAATGTTTTATAGAAGAAACATTCCACATCCATGACTTATATAATATTAATTTTTCATTTAATTTCAATTTTTTATTTCTTTTGGGGGTTTCCCATACATTTTTTAGGGAAGGGTGTGTTTTCATGATTTGGGCCAAACCGTGAGCCCATTCCCATATTAAAAAACCAATTTTGTTTCTTTTATAACTATTTAATTTTTCATTATTTGGTGCCCATTATAATTCTTACTTGTCTTCCACTAACCTATTAACACCACAATATCAATTGGTACACTCTAGGAAACCATAATCTGGATGGATTTGGGTTATTATTCAAGTAATTGGGCATGCCAAGCCCGTAAGGCAATTTCCTATTTTAAAAAAATGTTTATTTAATATATTATTACTTGTTTACTCCTTTTTGATCATTACACCTCCCACTCTAATCCAAAATACCTAATCACACCCCCATCTTCGCTTCGCCCTCTTTAGAGCTCATTTCCATCGTGAATTTGGGAAAAACTTCTCAATATTTATCAAATCGTCCAGATTGGAAGATGTAATTTGTTTCATCATTATCACTTCATTTAAAACACTATTTCACCCATTCAAATTCCTAAAAGGCATTAGAATACATATTCATACGTAAAATACATTTTTAGATGTTTTTAAATTTTTATACTGGTGTAATTTGAGAGTTTTATTCAGGTAATCTTTAGTTAGTGGGTTTATTCTTAGGTTCCTCCAAATTTCGTTGGGTTTCTTTCACTCTTATTTTGGTTCTAAAATTTACAGAATCTAGGGATCATACCTAGGAATTTATTTTGTTTTATTTTGGTGAAATATTTTGGAATAGTGCTTGATTTAACTTCCCTGTGGTGCAGTGGTGGTGCAATAGATGTTTCGCACAATGATTTAGAGTTTTTGTATAAATAGTATGTGATTCCATGTGTAAGAATTATTTGATTAGTTATTTTTTATTTATTTATATTTTTAGAATGATTCTATTACATTTTATTTTATACTAGAACTATATTTGGTATCATTTTCTAAACTGTTGGTTTTTAAGTGTAATTTTTGTCCAAAAATGAATATTTTGTTTTGTATTCTTTATTGTATTTGTGGGGGTTGTTTTATGATTCATAGAATAGTTTTATTAAATGATGTTATGGATGAAAATTCGGGTTTGATGTGATATTGGTATGCCTTTGGTCTTCAAAGATGTGTTTTAGAAGGATTTTATCTGAAAAACATGGTTACACTCATTAGAATTGTTTTGTGAAGGATTTAAATGGTTTTTGATTTAAGTAAGAGGTGTGACTATGTGGTCAAACTGTTTTTGTAAGCGTTTACATTTGAAATGGTCTATTTTAATACGAAATCAATTTTATGTGATGTGTACTATCTTATAATGGTTTTTTAAAATTGTTTAATGGTTTTTTTTGAAATGTGAATGGGAGGTGAACTGTGTTGGGTGATGTTTTGGTGTGAATATTATTTCCAAAATGAATCTGAATGAAAAATGGAATTATGTGACATGTGTGTGTGATTTTTAGTGTGTTTTTGAATTTGGAGTGGTATTTTCATGTGAAAATTTTATTTCATGGCTTTTGGTAACTGATTGATCACAATACAAAAATCCTGGAAATCTAGGTGGGTGGACGTGTACTAGTATGCTAGAGATCTTGTGGGGTTTGGCCCTTATTTCACATAACATTCTTGATGATGACAACACTAACTAATCTATGATGATGATGATGATGGTAGACCACTAGGTTATGGACATGAAACCTACTAATGGCTCCTGTGCATGAGAATAGATATTTTTATGGTTACATTCACCGAGATATGAGTTACCTTGGACCCACATCGACCTATTGGATAAGGTCGTTTCCCATCGCTAGTGCTCATAGGATATCTTATACTAACCATATCTATATGATAGGTTTGAAAGGAAAAAATTTATAAGATTTTTTATTCAATTTAAATGTGTTGATTACTTGTAAAATTATCCCACTTGAAAACACATTTAATTTAAAGATGCATCTTCTAAAGATTTTTACTAGCATTTATTGTTTACAAAACATGCAATATTTATGTATTATAATGATTATGACAAGGAATATCTTTGTGGTGGCATCCTATTGGCCTTTGTATCACACTCTACATACACCATTGGGTGTAGGTATTGTTTGTTATCTTGGTCGTAGTTTGGGTAATTATTTTAGTGCTAGTGGTTTGGGTTTTTAGCATCCTTCGTGGTGCAGTGTTTTGGAGAAGGCTTGTGGGAATTTCCCCTTATCAGAAGGTGGTTGTTGGGCTATCCTTTTTGAATTTTTTACTTTTTTATAGTCTTTTATTTTTGTTTTAAATAATGTAAATCAATTCATAATTTTTTGTAAAAGATTTTTTTGTTTGAGAAAATACATATTTGGTTTATTGGATTAGTTTCTTGTTTTATGTATATAAACATGTGTAAATCGTTCCCAAAATTAATTTTATGATACCCAGGCTCTTGTGCCATACTTTGGAGATTGGGAATGCCCTTAGGGTATTTTCACAACCCAAGATTGTTTATGGTTTTTATGGAGACTAGATTCATTTAGTGACAGATGGTATCAGAGGGGGTTCACTCTCTTAAGTCGTGTTATTTGGAGATGAGTTTGGATTGACAGGAGTAAGGATTTTCAGGACGTGATATTCAGATTATGAGTTGGGTGCCTAGTTATCACCCCTCATGACCTGATTCAAGTTTCCTAGAGAATTCAGTGTTTATCTGAGGCCTTTTGTTTTCTTAAATTGATGAAGATTAGGGGAAACATAAAGAGAGTTGGGTTAATAGTCCTAGTGAGATCGCTTATCCAAGAAATCTATGTTAAGCTGGGGATGTTTCCCTAGAACACAATCTGTGATGGTTAAGTGATTGGAATATACCACCAAACATATGTCCATGCCACCCACTGAAACTATTTTCCTCTCGCATTTTCTTTTGACATCTATTTTTGGAATCATGGATATTTGGTTTTAAAGTGAAAATGACACTGTTTTATGAAGTGTAATGTTTTGGTGAAATGGTTTTCTAATAAAGAGGGAATGGTTTGATATGTGAAATGGTGGAACTGAATTTTTAGAATTGTTTTAAAATGGTAAAAATTGTATTTAAACTCTATGGAAAGTATAAATTATGACAAAGTGGGTTATGAAAACCTATTTCAAATGGAACCTTATGAATTGGTGAGAATGTGTTTTGAATGGAATAATGTTTTTATGAGTTTTTGTGTCGAGTTTAGAAATAGAATTTTGATTTGGTAACTTGAGTGAATTTGAAATTGTTTACGAATCAATGGAAACATGTTTTCAATAAGAAGAGATGTGTTTTTCATTGAATAGTAATTGGTCAAATAGTTTTTTTCATAAATCCTAATATGTTTTTAAAGGGGTTGAGAGGCTTTGGAATTTATGTGAATGGAATTGAAGTGAGTTTTCCTTTGAATAATTAAGTTTTTTGAATCATTATGTAAGATGTAATTTAGGTTTTTATTTTGCAGTTAGTAGTTTTGACTAAAAGGGATGTTTCAGTTGAAAGTTTTGGTTTTGTAAAGTGGAAGGAATTTTTGTTTTAAAATTTGATATATACATGAGAAACCACAATTGAGTTCCCCCTTATTCTGGGGAGTCTGTTTGTGTCACCCTGTATCAGTAACATGGTTTTTCCCTTGTGTTGGTCGAACAATAAGTAGACTCATTTGAATTTATTTAACCGAAAAATTCATCCTTGAGTAAATGTTGGGATTGGAGTGATCCAAAAAAAATTGTTGAAGTAAGACTATGATGACCTGGTTGGTTTTCATTGTTACTTCTAGGTATGTTTCTTGCGTTTGGTTCAGATAGTGTTTGAGTTGTTCTTTTTGAGGTTGTATTTTGAATATGATCAATCATTTCAGGAAGTGGTGTATGTTTTTGTTGGTGATAGTATTACTTCTTTTATTGTTCAATTGGATGTTTTTGGTCTTTTAGTGGAGGGTCGAACATGGAAAAGGATTCCATTTTTTCCTTTTAGTTGGGTTTGGGTTTTTTCTTTTGCCCTTGATGTGGCTTTCCATGGGTGGACAGTTTTTTTGTGGGGGGGGGGGGGGGGGTTTCACATCCATGACTTATTTTAAAGATATTTTTAATTTAATTTCAATTATTTCTTTGTTTTTGGGTTTTCACATACAATTTTGGAGGAAAGGGTGATTTTTCATGTTTTGAGCCAAATAGTGATCCCATTTCAAAATTTAATAACCCATTTTGTTTCATTTATAAGTTTTTCATTTTTCATAATTTTTCACCCATTTCATTTTGAAAATGCCTTCCCCTAATCATTTAACACCACCATGTCTATTTTTACCCTATAGGAGTCCATAATCATAGTGGATTTGGGTTTATATTTAAGGAATTTTTCCATCTAGTAAACCCATTTCTGGTAAAAAAAATTATTTAATATCACATTCATTTTTTACTCTTTTCAGTGATTCTACATCCCAATCAAATCCAAAATCACAGGGCAAGCCCTCATCATCATGTATACCTCTTTTGATCTCATTTACATCGCAAATCATGGTAAAACATCTCAACATTTCTCAAATCGTTCATATTGGGAGTGATGATTTATTTTCTTCATTATTCTTTAATTTTTCACTCTATTCCCCCATTCAAGTTCCTATATGACTCCTTCAGCCTTATTCTATCCTCACATTAATTCTATGATATTTTGAAATTTAGATAATGGTGAATTTTGGGAGATTTATTCATGATATCTCATGTAAATAGGTTTCCTCTAATTTTGCTACCATTTTCATGGTGTTTCATCCACTTTTCATGAGGATCAATATTCTCTAGATTCTAGGGTTCTTATATAGGTTTCGTTTTTGTGTAATTATTGTGAAATCTTGTAGATTAGGGATTTATTTTACTTCCTTTTAGTGCAGTGGTGGTTTGATTGATGTTTCACATGATGTTGTGAAGTTTTTGGCAAAAATGGTAGGTGATTCCATGTGTAATCATTATTGGATGAGTTAATTTTGATTGATTTATAATTTTTTCCTGATTCTGTTCCTTATTAAATTCATTGGGGTTTTTATGATTCAAGGAATAGTTTTATTAATTGATTTTATGGCTACCAACTCTGGTTTGATGTGATATTTTCATTCTTTTGGACTTCAAAGAGGGGTTTTATAAGGATTTTTGTGTGTATGAAAACATCGTTACACTACAAGGAATTGTTTTGTGAAGGTTTTATATAATTTCTTGATTTATGTAAGAGGTGAAACTATGTATCCAAACTGTTTTGGTTGAAGTGTACTTTTTAAATTGTCTATTTTAATGTTAATGGGATATTATGGGATGTGTACTATCTTGGAATGCTTTTGTAAATTATTTTTAAGGTTTTGTTGAAATGTGAAATAGTGGTGAAAATGTTGTGGGCTGATTTGGGGTGATATTGATTTCCAAAATTAATTTAAATGAAAAAGGGGGTCATGTAACATGTGTGTAGAATATTTTGTGTGTGTGTTACTTGGATGTGGTATATACAACAGAAAATTGTATTTCATGTCTTGTCGAACTTGTTTGAGAACAAGAGGGTAATCTCGGGTATCCAGGTGGGTGGGTGTGTACTAGTATACCAGTGATCCTATGCGGTTTGACCCCTATTTAAAGTAGAATGCCTAAAAATGAAAACACTAACTAAAATAGGATGATAATGATATTGGGGGACCACTAGGTTATGGGTATTATCCCTACCAGTGGATCATGTGCACAAGAATGGATATTTGAATGGTTACTTTCACTGAGATACGAGGTACCTGGGACCCCAAACAAGCTACTGCCTAGGGCAGTTTCCAATTTCTAGTTATCACTAGATATTTTATAAATACCGTCAGTATATATTATTTTTTTCTAGAAAACAATTCAGTAGATTTTTCATTCTATTTAATAGTGTTGATTTCTTTTTAAAGTAGCGCACATGAAAACTGATTTTATATAATTTTCATCTTCTAAATATTTTTACTGTCATTTTTTGTTTACAAAACTTTCAAGATTTCTATATTATAATGTTTATCACACGGAATCTCTTTTTGTTGGTATCCTAATCTTATTTCAATCACACCCTACTTACACCTTTGGGTGTAAGTATACTTGGTTATCTTTGTCGTAGGATGGGTAATGATTTTAGTGCTGGTGCTCTGGGTTTCTAGTGTGCTTCATGATGCAGTGTTTTGGAGATGGCTTGTGGGCCTTTCCCCTTACCATGAGGTGGTTCTTGGTATGTCCTTTTTGACTTTGATCCTCTGTTATAGTCTTTGAGTTTTGAATTAAATTATATAATTCAATTCTTATTTTTTTCAAATTTGTTTTGTTTTGAAAAATCATTATTTGGTTTATTGAGTTTGTTTATTTTTATATGTTAATAAAATTGGGTAAATCATTCCCAAATTTTTTTTATGATACCAAGGAACTTGTTCCTACCCATGGGGATCGGGAACACCCTTCAGGTCTTTCTATAGGCTGGGTTTAGTGCCATTTTTTACGGTGACCATATTCGGTTCGTAAAAAACAACCAATTTGAGGATGCTACGTGGGTACATGAGGATGTGATGTGGTATAAGTATCCTCATATATTTTTTCTAAATGATGAATTTTGAGAAAAAATTTTCTGTTTCATGGGTTAGAATGTAACACTTAGAATTTTATTTATGACATAATTTAAATAATTTTATTTATGACATAATTTAAATAATTTTAATTATTTAATAGATTTTATTGCATGAAATCATCATTTTAAACAAAATGTGAGATGTACATAGTAAAAATGACAATATAAACCTAACTATTAGTTTATAAAGGATAAATAAAAATATCATATTAAAATGTATGGTGAATTCATTAGGTACTAATTATTTATGAATGAAATATAAATGTATTATATATTTATATTTTTGTATTAATAAATTGAGTGAATTACTATATGTAAATTAAATTAATTTAATATATATTTTATATACTTAATAAAATATATTTTATATTCATCCAATAGATATTTTTTTCATAGTGTATGAATAAAACTTATTTTATGTTAAAAACTCTATATTTTTCAAAAGGGTAATTTTCCACCTATTAATGGAGAACCATCTTTATATTATTGTTTTGAAACATTTATAATTTTTAGATGAAAATATAAACATCATCATTATAATCATGATATAAAAATTTACTTTGGATGACTTTTTTATTTTCTGATAAAATTCATGTTTTGATGAATATTAAAAATTCACTGAATTTTAGTGAAAATAACTTATTTCATAAAAAATTATATGGTTAAATAATAATATTTAATTGTTATAAATTATAAATAGAATATATTTTTCTCATTAAATATAATTTATTTCATTAGAATTATTTTTACATTGTATTCATATGTAAAAACATTTCAATTTATTGCAATGTTTTAACATTTAAAATTTGTTCTCTCTTTTTAACAACTTGATTAACATTAAATTAATTACAAAAACAACTATACATTGAATTTTAAAGAATTGATTCCATATTTGGAATCTGTGAGTATAATGGTTTTAAATATATTACTTGTATTTTTTGGTGTCTTGAATAGTAACTTGGGTAATTTTTATTAATATGCTTTAAGGGTAAATCACGTAATTAAGGGTAAAAATTTATTATTAAATTACCCTAACACTTTTCCTAATATAATTTGAAAAATTGATTTTTCTTAAATCATCATTGGGATAAAATGGTGTCATTTGGATTCCACTTTGATGAGATTAGGACATTTAATTTATTTTATTTAATGAAAAGGTTAATATGTCTTACTCAAATTATAATAATTATATATTATTTATTATAAGGTTATAAAGAATATAAATTTTATTATAAATACTCATTTAAAATAAAAAAACTTTTATTTATCATCATAATTTATTGTTAATTTTTATGAAAAAAACATTTACCCTACAGACATATACGGTAATGATAAAACAAATATTTAGTTGATGAATTATTAATAAAATAATTATTACCACTTTGATAATAACCAATAAAATATAAAACACTGGAAGAAATCTTATGGGTTGTGTAAATATAGACCATAACCATTCAATGGTAGAGTTATTTTTAATAGGTATCCTCAAATAAGAGATTATGAAACTTATATTATATTTTATAAAGTGATGATAAAATTATCACATTCATGTTTTAATAATTAAAACATTTTAATTATGGATTCTAAAGAATATATATTCAATTATAAGTAATAATATGAAATCTATAGGATTAATCCTTTTCATAGTATTTTTTTAATTTTTATTAAAAATCATGCATATTAAAAAATTATGCAAAACTATGGTTGTAATTCATTTTTTAAGTGAAATATAAAGTTAATATTATTAATAATATTTAAATAAATTAAATATGGGATAATTCATATTCCCAATAAATTTTCTATATGACCTAGACCTCTTAGTAAAATAATAAAATAATTGTATAGAAGTTAACTTATTATCTTATTATTTTTAAAAATCAATGAATTGAATAGTGAAAAAATTGTAACTATTGATTTTTTATCAAAATAACGATTTATTAAATTATTCAAAAATAACTAAAAAAAATTAAATTATAGAATAGTTATTATATGATATACAATTTTATATTTTTCTATTTATTGTCTAATTTAAATCATATACGTAAAAATTAAACCATTTTAATATTGAAATTTTCGTTACACTGGATAAAAAGTACATAGAATAACTTATTGTTAATTAAAATAAAAATGATTAAATTTACAAAACAACTTGTATAAAATTTATTTTTTCATGAAATTACAACCCTATTTCTTCTCATCTTCTATATTGGGACATTTTGGAGTTTTTTGGAAGAGGTTTGTTTTATTATAAATTATTATTTTTGGAGATCTGAAAGGTGTCTCCCAACTAAATTATATATGGGTTCATTCACCCTCACCTCTTAAAATTACATTTAATATTTAATACAAGTTATCCATTATAAATTTACTATCTATAATTTACTAGTTAAATTATATTGGTTTTGGTCTTCTTAAAAGACCAACTCTAGTCTATTAAAATGAGATATATAGGGAGCACGTCGAAGAAGAGGTAATATATTCATCAGATTCATTCCAAATTAATTATTCTTATACATCCTATTAAATATTTTTTTCATTATAAAATAATAACTCCCATAAAAAAATATACTAATACTTTATTATGATTATGAAACAACCTTATATCATATTGAATTCATCTTATGAAAACAATATCACAACACGTGTGTTGGTATGAATTTTTGTCTCCACACCATGTTGTCATCTATTTTTCACCACCACCTTACATATTTGGGTATAATGATGGAAATTATAAATATATATTATTATTATATGATTATATTTATTCTTAAATATTATACATCATCTACTTTAATACAATTAAACATATATGGTAATAATATCATTTCTCGTGAGTACGTACGACCTACCATATCCACATTGTGATGTGATTCATTATATATGATCTTCATTAAAGTATGATTATATAAATTAATGGAATATATAAATATGATATGAATTATACTAATATCATACTGTAAATTATATAACTATATCCTTATAAGAGGAGAATTATCTTTTCTGAAAAAACATGCGTAAAAAAATAACGAAGTTTACATATTATAGATGAGTAATACTCTTACTAAAAAACATATGATAGTATGATCATATATGATATCATAAAAATGAATGTGATTCTGGAATGTGTCAACTAAATTATTTAAATCATTATATAGGAGGTTCATATTCATACAAATTAAATCATTCTTATTGTAAGGGATAATATCATAATCTCATTATTAATCGAGATTGTTTATGTACAAGTATTTATTGAAGTATATAAATCATCCATATCAGTGTTTCATAATTATGTCTTCCAAAATATTCATTCTATTCTTACATAATTTTTAGATTAAAATTTACCCATGAGTGAATATTTGTTAAATGATTTGAATGGAATATTTTCTCATGATCGATACGATGTGATTTTTATCTTTTCGAGAAAAATCATGATGAGAATGGTTTTTAAAATATATGACATGAACTAATTATTACGTTTATATAATGCCTTATTTCCATGAACCATTTTTTCTATGATTTTAATTTCAATTTTATATACATTTTTTCTTTTAAAATATCATGTAATTTTGAGAAAAAAAAACCATTTTAAAGAAGAAAGGATATTTTCTACAAGAATTAATTTCAAATTTTATATCAAAATTATTTTCCCTCTATGATGGAATTATTTAATAGGGTTATTTTTCAAGTATAATTTCGTTATTATTAATATTTTTTTATTGTGTTTATTATGGAATGAAATTTTTAAAATCCATTTTTTTCATAGGAATTATGTTATGGTGGAATTATATTTAAAGAAACCCTTTTTATTACTTTGGATATGATAAATGATTTATGTTATTATGGAACATATAATAATGGTTTAATTATTAGATTGGTGGGACCAATATCTCTGTCCAATTCATTGGGTAAACATTTATATCTCATGAAATTGACATGTCTTGAACTTGAAATGATCACAGCTGAGTTGTACAGGGATGGAATGAGGAATGAAATCAGTTCAGTAATGGACTTTGTATGTTATGATAGTCTTGGAAATAAACCTTAAAAATATTAAATTATTTTATATTCTTATGTGTATTCCACAATATGTCATGTATTATGTTATAAATTGTGGTATTATGTTCATTTTTTATTATGAGATTTTATGATTTATCCCACAACATGATAACACGATCTTTCATATGGAGGATATGATTTTAAAATGTAATGTACTTATGATTATGATATGATTGATATATCCCTTGTTTACCCTTATTGAGAATTTGATCAAGCCTTTTATTTTTTTATTTTCCCCAATACATTAAAAAGGTTATTAAGTTATAAAATTTCAAAACGGGGTCTTGTTATGAAGAAATATGTGGGAGATAATGAATATGTCTTATGAACCAGTTTTTATGTTTCCCAGTTTCTAAAGACACTATAGGAACATGGTCCGATCATATATTTTATATATTTTTTAATTAATATTCTTCAATTTTATGTAATATCAATGTATGTAATGTATGTTTAAAAATAATTATCATACATTGATCTTCACAAAGTTAATTTATTAAGTAATAACACTATAAATATTTATAATGAAGTGATCATTCAATGTAAAAAGAATATAAATAAACAAAAAATAATCGCTTATATTAATAATGATTCATAAGAATATCTTTTAAAATTTATATATTGAAGAAAAATAATCCTCCACAAAATATGTTTCTATTAATACAAAAACCCCCAATTGTTGTATTTCTCATCCTTCGAAGGTGGTTTCAACATCATCGAATGAACTCTTATTCATATGAAATGTTTTATAAAATTTATTTTTTTGGTCAAAATAAAAACCCCAATACAATTTATATGAATTTCATTCAGTATAAATATCATTATTCTTCTTATAGAATGGAATTCATCATTAAAATAATTTATAAATGTAATTTTGGAAAATATTTATGACTCTATCTAATCAGAATTTCTCCAATGGACATAATATTATTATTTTATGTTAAATATTGTTATAATTATTGATTTACTATTTATAAATCTTCATGTGATATAATATTATTTATCATATTTATAATTATATATGATCATCTTTTGTATTATGTTATTCAATTGAATTATTTATCAAAATTACTTATTCATCATGTTCGTAAAATGTCCAAATATTGAATATATTTTCTATACCTATATAATAACAATCAAATAAAATCATACTATACACTTGGGAATTATGATGTCAGAATATTAAATTATTTAAGTATGTGTGTTGTTAATTTACAAACAAAAAAAATTAAACGTGATGACATGGGAAACATTGACTCAACAACCTTAACCTCTTTGAATCTTTATGATCCCATGTATCTTTATAATGTTTTTGATTTATATAGAGAACATTAACCAAGTCAGATTTATCTTTTCATAAAACAATATTAATATAATCTATGAAATATATAGTAGTTTTTATTATAAGATAGTTCTTAGTCCATTAGTATGACATCTTATTTAAGTGCATGTGAAGAAATTGTTATGTAACCCCTTAGAATAGATGAGTGGAACCCATCATAAAGTATTGAGATATTTGATGAAAATGAAAATAAATAATAGACATCCAAATAAAAAATAATAATTTCAAAGGGTCTTATTTATCTGGGTCTCAGCTATACCTTCAGTCAAATATCATAAGTCTATTTGAAGGAGATATTTATTGGAATACCCTGTATCCAACTTCAAAATATTTAACATAACTGGGAAGGTTAATATACAATTTTTTAAAACTTTAGCTTCCTATAATTGATTTTGAATATATATTAGCTTCTATAAAATTTCCACGTCAATATAATGTTCCAAAACATTTCATTATTTAACATCGTCCCCATATTTTGGATTTATTCACTTCACTCCAATGATGGGTTCATAAGGATCCATATGAATTATAAATTGAATGTTTTTAAAGTAATTAAATTATATCCATATTATGTAACGTCCCAAGTAAGTAATGAATAATAGATATTTTAATCTATGTCTATTAATGAACTAGATAGTGTTTTAGAGGCTTAAAATGAAAATAAATCCAATCTTAAGCATAGAATACACTAATATTTTTAAAATATTGTTTTACTGCCTTTTGATGGAAAACCATTTTTAAATATATCTTTTGAAAATTTTATAAGCTATGTTTGTCAAAATAAACTTATTCTTTATGATTGGGACACCAAAATTTACTTTGTGTGAAGTTTTGGTATTTTTCTGACAATGTTCATTTTTTAATGAATAGTGAAAAATACTGCATTTTACATCAAAACTGCTTTTTAATCTAATTTATTTATATGATTAGATTATCTTTTGAATTGGTCTTAAAGTGTAATATGAATATATTTTTACCATTTAATACAATGGTGGACATTGGAATTAATTTCAATTTGAAAGCGGACTTAAACGAGTGTTAATCTTTTGATACTTATTGTTTCATAAAAACACGCTATTTGCTCTGACAGTGGGAATTAATTATTAAATTAATTAATGTGACTTATATGTATTGAATTTTGTAAAATAGACTTCATTTTTGAATTCAGAATATCAAATATAGCTTAGGGTGAAGTTTTGGTATTTTTCTGAAAAACATCAATTTTTGATGAATAGTGAAATCACTAAGTGGTAGTTAAAGAAACTGATTTTTTCGTTTAAATGAAACATTGTCACTTCTGTGATTTGATTTTCAAAAATCCTACATACATGGTTTTCATTAATAAGTAAAATGTGGTTCAATGAGATTAAAATAATTTTTTTGGTGAATAGTAACTTATTATGTTTTTAATCGCGATTTGTGGTAATTAGTGTAGTTTAAGGTAAAAATAATGCTTTAATAAACTGAAATGACCTAGACACATGTCCTACCTTTATTGGTTGTGTCATGGTCGAACAAGACAAGCCATGGGTCAACTTGGGGACCCCATGGAGCCACTTTGGTTGGGAAATTACATAAATAACTTTTTATTTAATGTTAAAGTAAAAATGACACAAACATGAGTTATTTTACTAAAACAATTTGTACATGGGGTTATACAAGTCAGATTTTTGACTATAAATATTCATTATAAATCTAAAAATATTTACTACATCATAGTATTTATTTTATAATTTTTATACTTTAAATAAATTAAATTATTTATGACATCATGATAATGCAGCGATGACCTCATTATTTAACAATTTAAATAAAATGGAATGATAATGTAAAATCTAAGATCTACACATGTCAAAAACCTACTGAATGGGTGGATTTAGAACCCTTATTACTTTATCCTCGAATTATATCAATGTGGGACCATTTAAATCTGAAACTCATTTTCAAATAAAGTAATATTTCTTTACTTTCCAAGAGTGCCCCTCCTCTCCTCTTATAAGAGGCCCCCACCTCTACCTCCTTACCCACACTCCCAAAGCCTTTGGCTCAGAAAAACCCTTCCCATTTTGTCTCTCCGCTTCCCTCTATTACTCCTTGAAGCCTCACATTGGGCAGAAGACTTCCCAAGTAAGCCTCTGATCTCAAATCTAAGAGAGTTACCCGATTTTAAGGTAATGTCTTCACTTGAGTCCTTTTGTTTTATTTTGCTTCTCCAACCCCCTAAACTCTTTTTATTTATTTATTTTGTAACAACTCAAGTATCTTCAATATACTAGGATGTTGTTGTAAGAAGGATTCGAGCTACACTTACACACACCTACATCTAATGGTTAAAGAACATACTGTTTCTGTGGCTGGAAAATTTCTGCCTCCCGAAACGATGATTGTTCAACATTCTTTTAACACCTTCAAAGGTGTCCATTAAGATGTCACTATATTTATATATGATATATAATATGTTTATGTTTTCCTTAAGCTTCTGTATTTTTCATTTTGGGAATACCTTTATGGTTTCCATTATGGGTAAACGCGATATCTTCATTTAAGGAAGTGCGGACTACCGCCCCCTCAAAGTGATTTGATTCGTTAAATACCATATGTGGGACGTATAAAGGATGGAACTATGATATTATATATGATATTATACTGGAATTATAATATAACTTTATATCATTATGTTTCCATTCTATAAAATACGAAATAGAAATGAAAGTAGCGTTCATGCGTACGTACGGCTTACCGTCTCGATGAACGGTGCATTTCATTTCTTACCTCTAAATGATTATGTAATATTATAAATGAATGTATATACTGGATATATATGATATATACATAATTATTATAATTCTGGATATAATGGATACATGAACAACATTTAATGATAAAGGGATTATTTTTTACTCAAGTACCAATGATCGTTAAAACGACCGTTATTAACTTAAATAATTACATAGTGTTCATGACATGGCGATAAGTGATATAAAAGGAATAATGAAATTGAAAAAGGTTCTTAAACAAGTATAAATTTACTCAAGTTTATTATTCAGGAGATTAAAGAACGACCGAGTCAAGTCGTACC
This sequence comes from Viscum album, assembly GCA_963277665.1. Taxonomy (NCBI): domain Eukaryota; kingdom Viridiplantae; phylum Streptophyta; class Magnoliopsida; order Santalales; family Viscaceae; genus Viscum; species Viscum album. The sequence continues at coordinate 883,163,270 of OY728139.1, read as the reverse complement.
CGAGGTATGGGACTTCGTCTCAATCTCCTTTCATTGAGGCATATTTTGTTTTATACACAACCTTTTTTTTATATGGTGTATAAACCCCTTTGACTTTTACGTTTATTCAAAAGGAATATTTTTTTATATGAAGTGTTTACTAAATAACAAAAGGGAATGTTTTTGTCGTACGTATGCGGCGACAACGACTTCTCCGCCGTCGTGACCGTTATTTGAGTTCTGGCTTCCTCTATAAGCCATACCTTTTTTTTAAGAAAAATAAATACCATGTTTTACTTTTCTTTTATTTTGGTATTGATAATGGTTTTCATAATGTCTTTATATCAATGTGTTGTATTGATATCTCGTGATTGAAAGGTGGAAATATTATGTTTCCTTTATGCATGTTTTATGTGATACGATTATGTTGAGGTTCTTGGGCATTATTATGAAGATGGGTAGTTCTGTGATAAACTAAGGGCGGGTGAGCCCGATATAGCTCTCCAATGCATTGGGTAATGCGAAGGAGTGAAACGTTAAGGTTTCTCCGAAGAGATTTAGGGAATATATTGTGATGGGTATTCCAAACGTAACCAAGAGGGTTACTCCCTACGTAAGAATGTTATGAATGCCCCAAGTTACCTTTATGTCTTATGATTTCTATGATTTATTCATGATTTGATGGGGTATGTTAAAGTGCTTATGTTTTATGGGTAAAGTATGATCTCATTCTTATGTATATATATACCCATGTTTCCTTTCCATATTTTTATATCCCTTACTAAGCTTTTTATGCTCATCCCAAGTTTTTTGAAATGTTTTTCACAGGTCAAGGGAAAGGTACATGATATGATGATAGTGTCAAGGAAGTGTCAAGAAATAATCCATGTTTTATTTTAAATATGTTTCCATTGATGGGAATGAAGAATACTATCTTTATGTAACCACTTTGTTTATATGTGAAATGTAATGCAAGTTTTATGATCTAATTCTCTAAAACTCTAAACTTGAAAAGATCCTCAATGTGTAATCTTGTAATAACTCAAGATTAAGTAAGGTTTAAGGTCGGGGCCTTATAGTTGGTATCAAAGGTCAGTTTAGATAACTTTAGGAGTTATAATTCTATTAAATGATTATCCAAAAATATTTTTTTTTGAAGTGATATAGTATTTGAAGATTACCATGTTGCTTCATCTAAGACATGTTTGTTCAGAATGGTTTTCCGCAGAGGAAACAGGGAAGCAGTACTAGGAAGGCATACAGAAGGAAATAACCTTCCGAATCAGCATCCCGAGATGGTAGGAATTGGAACTGAATAGTTTGTTGCAGTGGTGGCACAGTTGACTTAGGCTATAAATGGTGGTGGTATCCATGCACGAGATCATCCAGACCAACCGCAGAGGAACATGTCAGTGGTGGAACATTTCATGAGGCAACATCCCCCATCATTCAGAGGATCATCTAACCCTGTGTTAGCTGAAGGGTGGATTAAATCACTGGAGAATATTTTCGATATCATGGGGTGTTCAGACAATCAAAAGTCCAGTCTTTCTATTTACCGTTTGGAGGGTGAGGCATATCAGTTGTGGTCGATGGTTAAAAATATTAGGGACGCTGATGAGATTGATGCTCTCGACTGGGATGAATTCAAAGGTATGTTTCTTGAGAAGTATTTTCCTAAGGTTTTTCGACTTAGGATGGAAAAGAAATTCTTGGAATTGAGGTAAGAGGAAGACTCAGTGGCTACCTATGAATAAAGGTTCACTCTATTGGCAAGGTATGCTCCAAATTTTATCCGAGACCTTGATAGTAAAATCAATCGTTTTTACTCAGGATTAAATCCAAAATATAGAAGTGCATTAGCTTCTCGTGAGTTTAAAAGTTATGAAAAGCTTGTTCAATGTGCTGAGAAGGTGGAAATGGAGTTTGTCGATGACCAAGTGTTCTATAACAACCAGCAGAAGAAGAGACCGAGGTGGCAGGAGAAAGGTAAGAATTCTTCAAAAAAGTCTGATGGTAATAAAACTAAGTTTCCAGTTTGCGATAAATGTGGAAAAAGGTATGTGGGGGAATGTCTTCTGAATTCTGGAAAGTGCTACCGATGTGGTAAGATGGGACATAAGGCTCGTGATTGCACTGAAAAGGATGAAGGTGAAGGTAAGACCAAATTTGATTTACAGTTAGTGAAATGTTATAAGTGCAATGAGATGGGTCACTATGAAAACGAGTGTCCGACAAAGAGCTTGAGTGATAGGAAGCAGTTAGACTACAAGCAGAAAGGGGTGGTGAAATCTTTTGCAACTACTTCGGCAGACGTCGGGCCATTAAATGAAGTTGTATCAGGTACTTTGTTTGTTTTTTCAGATTATGCCAGTGTGTTGTTTGATTCGGGGTCTACACATTCTTTCATCTCTGAAACCTTTTCTAGTAAAATGGGAATACCATCTCAAGAAGTGACTCCTGAACTTGTGGTAAAAACACCTGGGAGAAATGTTGAGGCAAAAAAATTTTATAATAATCTTCATATCCTTATCTGTGGAAAGAACCTACTTGCAAACCTTATTGTTCTACCTCTAGTAGAGTTTGATGTTATCCTGGGTATGGATTGGCTCTCTATTTACCATGCTAAGATTGACTGTAGAGCTAAAGAAGTTTCTTTTCTGAAAGACTTTCAGTTTGTGTACAAGAATGAACCCTTACTGTTGATAACTTATCAAGAGGCCAAGAAACTTGTAAAAGATGGAAATTAATGTTACCTTGCACACATCATTGAAAATAAAGTAATTGTTCAGATTAATGATGTGCCAGTGGTAAATGAGTATCCTGATGTTTTTCCTGATGAGTTGCCTGGAATAATACCAGATCGAGAAGTTGAGTTTACTGTTGACTTAGTTCCTGATGCTAAGCCAATTTTAAAACCCCCTTATCGAATGGATAAAATTGAACTTTTAGTGTTAAAGGAGCAATTGCAAAATTTATTAGAGAAAGGTTTCATTTGACCTAGCACATCACCTTGGGGTGCTCCTATTTTATTTGTTAAAAAGAAATATGGTTCTATGAGACTTTTCATTGATTATAGGGCCTTGAATAATATCATTGTTAAGAAAAAATATCCTTTGCCTCATATCGATGATTTGTTTGATTAGCTCCAGGGAGCTCAGTTTTTTTCAAAGATTGACTTGAGATCGGGTTACCATCAGCTAAAGGTAAAGGAGGCAGATATTCCGAAGACCGCGTTCCGTACGAGATATGACCATTATGAATTTGTAGTAATGCCTTTTGGGCTAACCAATGCACCTGCTGTATTCATGGACTTAATGAATAGAATTTTCCATGAGTTCTTGGATAAGTTTTTGGTGGTTTTCATTGATGATATTTTGGTGTTTTCTAAAAGTAAAGAGGAGCATGAAATACATTTAAGGGTTATCTTACAAACCTTAAAAGAAAAGAAACTGTATGGAAAATTCATCAAGTGTGAGTTTTGGTTGCAACAAATTTATTTCTTTGGTCATATTGTTTCTAAAGATGGGATAACTGTTGATCCTGCAAAAACAAAGGTTGTTGAAGAATGGCCAAGACCCACAAATGTAACCGAGATTCGTAGATTCCTTGGTTTGGCAGTCTATTACTGAAGGTTTGTTAGAAATTTTTCACGATTATCTAGTCCAATGACTAAGCTAACTCAGAAGGGTGTTAAGTTTATCTGGACAAAAGAATGTGATGATTGTTTTCAGGAATTGAAAAGAAGATTGGTGAATTCTCCAGTTTTGGCACTACCTTCTAGGAATGGTGGGTTTGTTATATATAGTGATGCTTCATTGAAAGGACTTGGTTGCGTCCTAATGCATAATGATCATGTAATTGCTTATGCTTCACGACAGTTGAAAACTCATGACGTAAATTACCCTACACATGATTTGGAATTAGCTGCTGTTGTTTTCGCTTTAAAAATTTGGAGGCATCATTTGTATGGAGTAAAGTGTGAAATATATACCGATCACAAAAGTTTAAAGTATATATTCACTCAGAAATAATTGAACATGAGACAAAGGAGATGGCTATAATTAATCAAGTATTATGATTGTACAATTCATTACCATCCGGGAAAAGAAAATAAAGTGGCTGATGCTTTGAGTCGAAAAAGTAATGCTTCATTAGAAATGTTGTGTTTAGAACGTGATCCTTTGGTTAAGGATTTGATGAACATTAGCATAGAAGTTGTTGGTGCAGGAAGTTCTTCTGTTTTGTTTCAGGTATCAATGAGATCATCTCTATCAGATAGAATCAAGCAAGCACAGAAGCAAGACAGTGAGTTGCAGAAAAAGGTAGAGCTGGTTTAGAAAGGTAAGTTGCCTGAATTCAACATTGATAATGATTGTGTTTTGAGATTTTGGAAGAGATTGTGTGTGCCTTGTGATTCACAGTTGAAGAGAGAGTTGTTATGTGAAGCTCATAGTTCTCTGTTTTCAGATCATCCAGGCAGTACTAAGATGTATAGAGATCTACGGGAGTATTACTGGTGGGATGGAATGAAAAGAGATATTGCTGACTTTACTGTGAAGTGTTTGACTTGCCAACAGGTTAAAGCAGAGCGACAGTTACCGAAAGGGATGCTTCAGCCTCTACCAGTGCCAGAGTGGAAATGGGATAATATATCCATGGACTTTGTTGTGGGATTACCGAAGACATCTCAAGGTAATAATGCAATCTGGGTTATTGTTGATCGCTTGACCAAGTCTGCTCATTTCCTTGCTATACGAGATACTTTTTCCCTGGGTCAACTTTCCCGTTTGTATCTTAAATAGGTAGTCAGGTTACATGGAGTTCCTCTCTCCATTGTATCTGATCATGATCCTAGGTTCACTTCTAACTTTTGGAAAGGCCTTCAGAAGTCGTTGGGTACTGAATTAAATTTTAGTACATCTTTTCATCCTCAATCAGATGGGCAGTCAGAATGAACAATTCAGACCTTGGAGGATATGCTACATTCTTTCTCTATGGATTATCAGGGAAGTTGGGACCAACATCATTTTTTGGTTGAATTTTCATATAATAACAGTTTTCATTCCAGTATACAGATGGCACCATTTCAGGCATTATATGGGAAGCAGTGTCGAACTCCAGCTTTCTAGGATGAAGTGGGTGAAAGGAAGTTGATGGGACCAGAATTGGTAGAAGAGATGGCAGAAAAAGTTCAGCTGATTCAGAAACACATGAGAACAGCTCAGAGTAGGCAGAAGAGTTATGCAGACAACAGGAGAAAGGATCTATCTTTTGAGGTAGGTGATCATGTTTTTCACAAAGTATCACCATGGAAAAGTGTGATGCGATTTGGTAAGAAAGGAAAGCTGAGTCCAAGGTTCATTGAACCATATGAAATTCTGGAGAGAGTTGGATCAGTTGCTTACCGAGTGGCTTTACCTCCGAGTTTATCTCAGGTACACAATGTTTTTCATTATTCGATGTTGAGAAAGTACATGCCAGATCCATCTCATGTTTTGAGTCCAGAGGTAGTTCAGTTGGAAGAGAACCTATCTTATGAGGAACAACCGGTCCAGATTCTTGACCACAGGGAGCAAGTGTTATGGAATAAGGTGATTCACCAGGTAAAGGATTTGTGGCAAAACCACATGATTGAAGAGGCAACATGGGAATCTGAAAATGCAATGAGGGATAAGTACCCTCATTTATTCGATAAATAAATAAATTGTAGGGACGCAATTTTCTAAAGGGGGGAAGGATGTAACATCCCAAGTAATGAATAATAGATATTTTTATCTATGTCTATTAATGAACTAGATAGTGTTTTAGAGGCTTAAAATGAAAATAAATCCAATCTTAAGCATGGAATACACAAATATTTTTAAAAGATTGTTTTACTGCCTTTTGATGGAAAACCATTTTTAAATCTATCTTTTGAAAATTTTATAAGCTATGTTTGTCAAAATAAACTCATTCTTTATGATTGTGAAATCAAATTTTACTTTTTGTGAATTTTTGGTATTTTTCTGACAATGTTCATTTTTTAATGAATAGTGAAAAATACTGCATTTTACATCAAAACTGCTTTTTAATATAATTTATTTATATGATTAGATTATCTTTTGAATTGGTCTTAAAGTGTAATCTGAATATAGTTTTACCATTTAATCCAATGGTGGACATTGGAATTAATTTCAATTTGAAATCGGACTTAAACTAGTGTCAATCTTTTGATACTTATTGTTTCATAAAAACACGTTATTTGCTCTAACAGCGGGAATTAATTATTAAATTAATTAATGTGACTTATATGTTTTGAATTTTGTAAAATAGACTTCATTTTTGAATTCAGAATATCAAATATAGCTTAGGGTGAAGTTTTGGTATTTTTCTGAAAAACTTCAATTTTTGATGAATAGTGAAATCACTAAGTGGTAGTTAAAGAAACTGATTTTTTCGTTTAAATGAAACTTTGTCACTTCTGTGATTTTATTTTCAAAAATCCTACATACATGGTTGTCATTAAGAAGTAAAATGTGGTTCAATGAGATTAAAATAATTTTTTTGTGAATAGTAACTTATTAAGTTTTTAATCGCGATTAGTGGTAATTAGTGTAGTTTAAGGTAAAAATAATGCTTTAATAAAATGAAATGACCTAGACACATGTACTACCTTTATTGGTTGTGTCATGGACGACCAAGAAAAGTCATGGGTCAACTTGGGGACCCCATGGAGCCACTTTGGTTGGGAAATGACATAAATAACTTTTTATTTAATGTTAAAGTAAATACGACACAAACATGAGTTATTTTACTAAAACAATTTTTACATGGGGTTATACAAGTCAGATTTTTGACTATAAATATTCATTATAAATATAAAAATATTTACTACATCATAGTATTTTTTTTATAATTTTTAGACTTTAAATAAATTAAATTATTTATGACATCATGATGATGCAGCGATGACCTCATTATTTAACGATTTAAATAAAATGGAATGATAATGTAAAATATAAGACCTACACATGTAAAAACCCTATTGTATGGGTGGATTTAGAACCCTTATCACCATATCCTTGTATTATATCAATGTGGGACTATTTAAATCTGAAACCAATTTTCAAATAAAGTAACATTTCTTTACTTTCCAAGAGTGACCCTCCTCTCCTCTTATAAAAGGCCCCCACCTCTACCTCCATACCCACACTCCCAAAGCCTTTGGCTCGGCCAACCCCTGCCCATTTTGTCTCTCCACTTCCCTATCTTACTCCTTGAAGCCTCACATTGGGCAGAAGACTTCCCAAGGAAGCCTTTGAGCTCAAATCTAAGAGAGTTACCCGATTTTAAGGTAATGTCTTCACTTGAGTCCTTTTGTTTTATTTTGCTTCTCCAACCCCCTAAACTCTTTTTATTTATTTATTTTGTAACAAATACAGTATCTTCAATATACTAGGATGTTGTTATAAGAAGTATTAGGGATACACTTACACACACCTACATCTAATGGTTAAAGAACATACTGTTTCCGTGGATGGCGAATTTCTGCCTCCCAAAACGATGATTGTTCAACATTATTTTAACACCTTCAAAGGTGGCCATTAAGATGTCACTATATTTATATATGATATATAATATTTTTATGTTTTCCTTAAGATTATTTATTTTTCATTTTGGGGATACCTTTATGGTTTCCATTATGGGTAAACGTGATATCTTCATTTAAGGAAGTGCGGACTACCGCCCCCTCAAAGTGATTTGATTCGTTAAATACCATATGTGGGACGTATAAAGGATGGAACTATGATATTATATATGATATTATACTGGAATTATAATATAACTTTATATCATTATGATTCCATTCTATAAAATATGAAATAGAAATGAAAGTAGCGTTCATGCGTACGTACGGCTTACCGTCTCCATGAACGGTGCATTTCATTTCTTACCTCTAAATGATTATGTAATATTATAAATGCATGTATATACTGGATATATATGATATATACATAATTATTATAATTTTGGATATAATTGATACATGAACAACATGTAATTATAAAGGGTTTATTTTTGACTCAAGTACCAATGATCGTTAAAACGACCGTTATTAACTTAAATAATTACATAGTGTTCATGACATGGCGATAAGTGATATAAAAGGAATAATGAACTTGAAAAAGGTTCTTAAACAAGTAGAAATTTACTCAAGTTTATTATTCAGGAGATTAAAGAACGACCGAGTCAAGTCGGACCAGAGGTATGGGACTTCGTCTCAATTTCCTTTCATTGAGGCATATTTTGTTTTATACACAACCTTTTTTTATATAGTGTATAAACCCTTTGACTTTTAAGTTTATTCAAAAGGAATATTTTTTATACGAAGCGTTTACTAAACAACAAAAGGGAATGTTTTTGTCGTACGTATGCGGAGACAATGACTTCTCCGCCGTCGTGACCGTTATTTGAGTTTCGGCTTCCTCTACAAGCCATACCTTTTTTTTAAGAAAAATAAATACCATGTTTTACTTTTCTTTTATTTTGGTATTGATAATGGTTTTCATAATGTCTTTATATAAATGTGTTGTATTGATAACTCGTGATTGAAAGGTGGAAATGTTATGTTTCCTTTATGCATGTTTTATGTGATACAATTATGTTGACGTTCTTGGGCATTATTATGAAGACGGGTGGTTCCGTGATAAACTAAGGGCGGGTGAGCCTGATATAGCTCTCCAATGCATTGGTTAACGCGAAGGAGTGAAATGTTAAGGTTTCTCCGAAGAGATTTAGGGAATACACTGTGATGGGTATTCCAAACGTAACCAAGAGGGTTACTCCCTACGTAAGAATGTTATGAATGCCTCAAGTTACCTTTATGTATTATGATTTCTATGATTTATTCATGATTTGATGGGGTATGTTAAAGTGCTTATGTTTTATGGGTAAAGTATGATCTCATTATTATGTATATATGTACCCATGTTTCCTTTCAATATTTTTATATCCCTTACTAAGATTTTTATGCTCATCCCAAGTTTTTTAAAATGTTTTTCACAGGTCAAGGGAAAGGTACATGATATGATGATAGTGTCAAGGAAGTGTCAAGAAAGAATCCATGTTTTATTTTAAATATGTTTCCATTGATGGGAATGAAGAATACTATCTTTATGTAACCACTTTGTTTATATTTGGAATGTAATGCAAGTTTTATGATCTAATTCTCTAAAACTCTATACCCGAAAAGATCCTCAATGTGTAATCTTGTAATAACTCAAGATTAAGTAAGGTTTAAGGACGGGGCCTTATAAATAAGGTGTTTATCAAATCTACATATGAAATCAAAAAAAAATATTTCAACTGTTATTTATGTGTTTGAATGGTACTCTCAGACAAACCATCATTCTGATGATAGAAAATAATACAGAAACTGATGTCAACATCCAGATAATGTTGAAGGATTCTACAGAGCATCAATATAAAAAATATATCTTGATCAGATGTGATTTTAAGTGGTACCCCATGAATATTCACAACATCCATAAGGTTTAATCGATAATGTTATTCAATAGAATGTTTTTACTGAATTGTTATAAAATGTGTTAATTTTATAAAGATATGAACTACAACCCAATAATAAATATTAGGTATAGATGTTTCGGTGAGTATGATGATGAAATTAGTTGTAATGATTTATTGAATACCTTATATTGTGGGTAACAGTTGTGGAATCCCCATAGCCTTATATAAAAAATTATTTATTTTTTGACATACCTGACATCGAGTTATATACTATGTACTATGCCTTTTCATTCAATCCTATAATAAATACTCTATCGTATCTCTATATATCATCCTAAAATCATGTTGAATTGATAATAATAAATTACAAGATTTATCTTGTAGATCATTCTTCATGTTTTGTATTGGTAAAAAAATACTTGAGAAATTATAGATTCATAATGACCACACCTCATATGGAATGGTTTCATTAGTCTTTCATAATTCTTTCATTGGTCTTTCATAATTCTTCACAGTTATTTGAGAAATTATAGATTATAGTTCAATATTTTAAAAATATTTAATTTAATAAAATTGATCAAATATATAATTAATATGCGGTTGATGATACTTCTCCATCATAATGAAATATTTATTTTCTTGATAATGAAATCAATTTTTCTTTAACCAATTAATTTTCATAGTAAATATAATTTGTACACCTATTGTATAGCCCTAAGCAAGATGAATCCAAAATTTAGATTCTCAGGGTGATCGTTATTCCATTACTACAATTCAATCTCGATCATTCTATATGGATTCATTGAAAAAGATGTTGTACCAATTGTGAGTTAAATTGAAAACTAAACATTGAGATTTTGGGGAAGATGAAAAAACTTTTATGGAATGACATCAACAATATCTCATATAGTAGTCAAATATAATATTTTTAGTTTTTACCCATCCATATAAGATAAATTTTCAACATGAATAGGAAATAAAAACCAAATATTGGATGTAATTTCCAATGGTATTTTATTTTCATCCTCACTCTAATTTAACATGGTTTTTTTATTCAGAATATTGAATGTAACATAATAATGAAAAGAATATATTTCGGAGGGATTTAATACATTTCCTAACTACCAATGGATTAAGAATTTCATTTTTGAATATAGGTACCCAGCGCATGAAGTGATCCAATATACGTGAATCCTAATAAGTAATAAAATCTTCATCTATTTGGCCAATATTATTCAAAATAACATGATACAAATTCCCTAATATGGTCATGATCTAATCAATTACAACACCAGCTATATTGGATTTCACAACAAGTAAATCCCTATATTTTCTATGGGTATGGACTATATTTTAGACATTAGGTTTCATTAATTAATAATTAAATTAACTATGTTAGATAATTATATTTATGAATATTAATCTATAATAATAAAAATCATTATAATAGAAATATATATGAAATACTACTGAGGAATATCATAATTCTAAAGTTATTTATATTCATTTAATATACTATTCCTAATATTTCTACTAAACTTCCTATCATACCAAATATAATTACACAAATATGCTAACACTAAACCATGGGCTACATTATTATACTTGAATATGATAAAAGTGATATTTTCCTAAAGTTTCGATCAATATAGTTATCTCGTTGAAATATATACATAAATTATTTTCATATTACATTTGATATACACAATACCTCGCACAGGAAACATTCTCACATCCTTGATATTATTCATAATATCTGTCATCATATCAAGGGGAGTGAAAAAAATATTGGGTGAGTTAATATTCCTAGTAATGGTTATATATTGTGGAAACTATATGGAATAGATAAGGCATAATCTATATTGTAAGGTAAATATATCAATATATATTCAATTTATTGACAATCTAAGTATAAGAAGCATCAATGGATAATATAAATGTTGTAAACAGAGGGATAATAATAATAATATATTTTTCAATTAATAATAATTTTATTATTCGATGTTTTTATATCTAATGGTATGATATCTTTATCATTGATGATTTCTTTTAAGTCATTTAATCGATGTGTACGTATACAACAAAACCTAATTTAATAAAGTTATCCCACTCATTTATCAAATTATACTTGTCAATACAATAAGGGTATATCTAAAAAAAATTGCATCCAACAAATAATGTACAATAATTTCCTAATATAAAAAATAATTAACATAATTACTAAATAAAATTCTATATAAAAAATCATTATTGAGTAAATAATGAATAATATCAGTATTACCCTAGATAATCTAATAAAATCTATTATAAAACGTGTTGTATAGAAATATAACATATTTTACAAAATATTAATATCGGTGATACAATAAATGTCGATAATTATGTTAAATGTAATGTTTAATGAAATGCAGTCACATGAAAGTGAATGTTTTGGAGAAATATAATGACCAAAAACAAATAAGGGATTAAATATGGAAACCACTTCATAAAAAATGATTTGAAATAAATTCATTTCATTTATAGAATAAAAAAAATTGTAAATAAATAATGAAATGTTATTTCATTAAGTATTTTGAATTGTAAAACAATAAAAACAATGTAGAAAAATATACATTGTGTACAATAGTAATGGCGATTGGAAAATCAATTAATGTCATGTACATTAATAAATTCATTTGGACTTATTATAAAGAATGTTAAAATACATAATTTATGAAAATACTAGAATGATTCAATTAAAATGTTTTACAAAGTCAATTTTTTCTAAAAATTTATTTAGAAAATTATTTTATTAAATTAAAATTAGTGTTCTAAAATGAATTTTAAAAATTATGGAAGTGGATTAAAATTATACCCAATCAAAAGGGAAATAATATCAACTTTTATTTTTAAATATTCATTTCAAGATTCAATATCCAAATAGATAATAGACATTAGAACATATTGAATATTATAAAATATATATAGAATGCTAAAAGTAGATTTATTATACTATATATTATAATATTTCATCAAGGAAATTATGAGAAAACAAAAAACAATTATAATCTATATTCCTAGATCTTCTGTAATATTTAAATTACAATAAATTAGAATAATAAAAATTTATGGAAATAAATAATTAATACATATATATTTATATTAAATACATTAAATGTGAAACATACAAAATATAAAATAAAATAGGATCATAATACCAAATACATCTCAAGGAAGTGTAACTTTAGAGAAAATCCCTTACCTCATGTTCAAGATTCCTTGTATATTATTTTAATATATTAAATAATAAATTTAGTTTTATTATAATAACATAAAATAATAATATACATATATATAAAATCATATACAATCTATTCAAATCATCTTATGTCATGTTCATAAAAAACCCTTTATTATTATTATTTTTTAGGTATTAACTGCTTCATTTTTTAGGAGACGTATTTTTTCAGTAGATCTTATCTTTATATATTTATAATGAGTCTCTAATATTAATAATATTAGGTAAAATATAGATATCATATTATATGTATATATATATGGTGGATATATAAAATAATATTACCCCATTGATTCATATGGTAGGCCATAACCATTCAAGAACACTTCTTTCTCATTTATTACTATGTAATTATAGAATGTTAAATGATAATATACATTTAAAAAGTAATTATTATACCATATATATCATATATACACATTAAAGTTTTATATATTTCAAAACATGACATGATTAAACAAAAATAATCACAACACTTTGTAGAGTTTGTAGTCCACACATAAGATAAGAGATGATAAATTTTTCTTATGGATTTGAATGTAGTTAGGTAGAAATGATATTATAAACTATATAAAAATAACATATATATTAAAAATATTTCTTTTTTATATACATAAATGTAATGTTGTGATGAGGAAACAATTATACCACTATATAAAATGGTAAGTTTTACATTTTCATGAATAATGTTTTCAGTTTTTATGGGATGTAAAAGAAATGGAAAATAGTTTTAAATTTATCATTAAAACAATCATTATATATATGATAATATTGTTAGGATGTTGTATGGGATAAACATATTTAGATTAATTAGAGGAATAAAAACATTTGAATGAGGAATTTATCTTTGCTAGGCTTCCATTAGATCCATACTTAAGGACCATTACCATTGTCTTTTAATAAGAAAATAAGCAGTAATTTATTGATATTAAAATATATATGATTATTGGATATGTGTTTACATATCCATGTCACTCAATAATTTGTATTGAAAAGATAGAATGGGTGTCCAATTATATGTTAGAGGAATAAATCTTTTATAAATTAATTAAATTTTAAAATATAGTTTGTGTCAAAATATAACCAAATTGCTCCAAAATTACGTGTATCTAATAATTAATATGATATATTATATATAAAATCACATAATAAAATTTATATATGTTTTCATATCATTTAATATTTATTAATTACTTTAAGGACATGGTTAACTAATTTTAACTATAACTATTGTAATGACTTTCTTGTTATTAATGGGATATTCTTTTACACATAAGAAAAAAATTAAAAAAACAATTTTAAATGAATGAACTTCTAGACCATAACATATCCACCATTTCCGAGTTCAATATTTTCATTACTTTTAATTATTTTAATAAAACACTTTCTTCAAAAAAATCATTAATTCAATTTTGACATTATTTATTTAATTTATCTTTAATGAAATAAAAACAAATATGTAATTTAGATATAATATTTCAGAACATCTGACTTCACCTATCAAAATGAATGAGTTTTTTTTTCTTCCATTCTAATCCAACTAGCTCGGTTGCTAGAACCAGTTGGGGTCAATCCCATAGGGATAGATGGAGAAGAGATGAGAAAAGCAATCTAGTGCATCTCTAAAGGTTGTGTAGAAAAATCATTGAAGGTAAAAGGATCAAAACATGGAAATATTTGAATAAATTCAGTTAAAATAAAATAAGGTAATGAAAAAAACAAAACAATTTTTTTGGGGATTTAAATTGATTATGGTTAACTAAAATAGTGAATCATTTCTATAAAAAATGATTTTAAAGGTGAATTACCTTATGGATTAATATTATTATTTTGTTACGGTCTGATAACTAGAAAGTATTTCGTCAAACAACCTTTTATTTTTCTAATGATTGAATGATTAGATAATAATTAATATAATTACTCCTAAAAATGTTGTATTAGTCTTACCCAATAGTCATTTATGGGGAAATGTAAACTCATTTATTTTTCAACATTGCTATCATTATTTGTTTGATATGACACCAAGAGATAAAATAAGAATTAATTTGAAAAAAAATGATAATGATTTGCAATTAAATATTCATAGAAACTCATAAATAGTTATAGTACAATAAAACCATAATCATATTAAAACCCCAACACTATAATATATAATTCTTATGAGAAATGTAAAAGTGTACAGGTTGAGCTGAAACTCGTCTCTTGCTATGAATATGACAGGAGATTGTGGAATGGTAATAGTTATAAAAAAATATGGAAAGTATAAGATATTTTCCTATTTGGATTCTAGGGACACTATGGGAAAAATGAGCAATTGCGACGGGTCATTTGCGACGAGAATAGATCCCGTCGCAAATAGTCCTGTTAAAAACTTATTTGCGACGGGGGTATTTACCCGTCGCAAATAAGGAGGCTTTTGCGACGGGATTGCTTTCCTCGTCGCAAAAGAACTGGCGCGCGTTGCGCGCCAAATCGCGGGAAAACTATTTGCGACGGGGGAATATTCCCGTCGCAAATAACCAGCGGCGGTAAAAGGTATTTGCGACGGGAATATTCCCCCGTCGCAAATAGTATGTCGGCAAGTGGTTATTTGCGACGGGTCCCGTTGCAAATAACTATTTACCCGTTGACCGTAATAAATGTCGGCTAAGGTATTTGCGACGGGTCCCGTCGCAAATAATACTATTTGCGACGGGAATCCCGTCGCAAATAATCTAACCTATAAATACCCACATCCGTTTTTTTCAAAACATTCTCAAATTCCATCTTCTACTTCTCTCAAAGTTATATTTCTAAAGTTCAGTTTTTCTTCAGTTTAATTTTTTTCTCCGGAGCTGATATTAATGTTTTGAAGAACGATCAGAGAAGATCAATTTTCAAGGTATTTATGTTCAATTTAATTTAATATTTATTTTTAATTTTTTATTAGTTTCAATTATTCTTAATTAGTTGTAATTTAATTATGTTTATATTGTTTTATTACTTAATAAATTTAAATTATTAGTATTGTTCATAGTTAATGGTAATTAGTAATAATTAGTAATAATTTTTAATAATTAAGAATAAATATTAATAATTAGTAATAAATACCAATAATTAGGGATAATAACATTATTACATTATTAGTCTATTTAATTATTAATATTAAAATAATATAATTTTTTATATATATACAGTTCTCTTTTCATCTGTGTGTTTGCTGTCTTCACATGTATTATTTGTATGTGGAGATAGAAAACACACAGATGAAAGAAGAATTGTATATAAATTAGAAAATTATATTATTTTAATATTAATAATAAAATATACTAATAATGTTATTATTTGTAATTATTGGTAATTATTCCTAATTATTAGTAATTATTCATTTAATTACTAATAATTAGGAACAATTACCAATAATTATCAATAATTAGG
Source organism: Viscum album (assembly GCA_963277665.1). Lineage (NCBI taxonomy): Eukaryota > Viridiplantae > Streptophyta > Magnoliopsida > Santalales > Viscaceae > Viscum > Viscum album. Next base: position 883,147,087 of record OY728139.1, on the reverse strand, counting down.
AATAATTAGTAATAATTACCAATAATTAGTAATAATTACCAATAATTAGTAATAATTACCAATAATTAGTAATAATTACCAATAATTAGTAATAATTACCAATAATTAGTAATAATTACCAATAATTAGTAATAATTATAAATAATTAGTAATAATTACCAATAAGTAGTAATAATTATCAATAATTACCAATAATTAGTAATAATTAGTATTAATTACCAATAATTAGTATTAATTGCCAATAATTAGTATTAATTACCAATAATTAGTATTAATTACCAATAATTAGTAATAATTACCAATAATTAGTAATAATTACCAATAATTAGTAATAATTACCAATAATTAGTAATAATTACCAATAATTAGGAATAATTACCGGTAAATAGTAATAATTAGTAATAATTAGGAATAATTACCAATAATTAGTAATAATTCGTAATAATTACTAATAATTAGTAATAATTAGTAATAATTAGTAATAATTACCAATAATTAGTAATAATTAGTAATAATTAGTAATACTTGCCAATAATTAGTAATAATTAGTAATAATTAGTAATAATTAGTAATAATTAGTAAAAATTAAGAATAATTACGAATAATTAGTAATAATTAGTAATAATTAGTATTAATTACCAATAATTAGTAATAATTACCAATAATTAGTAATAATTACCAATAATTACCAATAATTGCCAATATTTATCAATAATTACCAATATTTACCAATATTTACCAATAATTACCAATAATTACCAATGATTAGTAATAATTATCAATAATTACCAATAATTGGTAATAATTAATAATAATTACCAATAATTGGTAATAATTGGTAATAATTAATAATAATTACCAATAATTAGTAATAATTATTAGTAATTAGTAATAATTAAGAATAATTACCAATAATTAGTAATAATAACCAATAATTAGTAATAATTACCAATAATTAGTAATAATTACCAATAATTAGTAATAATTAACAATAATTACCAATAATTAGTAATAATTAGTAATAATTAGTAATAATTAGTAATAATTAGTATTAACTACCAATAATTAGTAATAATTAGTAATAAATAGTATTAATTACCAATAATTAGTAATAATTACCAATAATTAGTAATAATTACCAATAATTAGTAATAATTAGTAATAATTAGCAATAATTACCAATAATTAGTAATAATTACAAATAATTAACAATAATTACCAATAATTACCAATTATTTGTATTTATTACCAATAATTAGTATTAATTACCAATAATTAGTAATAATTACCAATAATTAGGAACAATTACCAATAATTATCAATAATTAGGAATAATTAGTAATAATTACCAATATTTAGGAATAATTGCCAATAATTAGTAATAATTACCAATAATTAGTAATAATTACCAATAATTAGTAATAATTAGTAATAATTAGTAATAATTACCAATAATTCGTAATAATTACCAATAATTAGTAATAATTACCAATAATTTGTAATAATTAACAATAATTAGTAATAATTAGTAATAATTAACAATAATTAGTAATAATTAGTATTAATTAGTATTAATTATCAATAATTAGTATTAATTACCAATAATTAGTAATAATTACCAATAATTTGTATTAATTACCAATAATTAGTATTAATTACCAATAATTAGTAATAATTACCAATAATTAGTAATAATTAGTAATAATTACCAATAATTAGTAATAATTACCAATAATTAGGAATAATTTCCAATAATTAGTAATAATTACCAATAATTAGTAATAATTACCAATAATTAGTAATAATTAGTAACAATTAGTAATAATTACCAATAATTCGTAATAATTACCAATAATTAGTAATAATTACCAATAATTAGTAATAATTAACAATAATTACCAATAATTAGTAATAATTAGTAATAATTAACAATAATTAGTAATAATTAGTATTAATTACCAATAATTAGTATTAATTACCAATAATTAGTAATAATTACCAATAATTAGTAATAATTACCAATAATTAGTAATAATTAGTAATAATTAGTAATAATTACCAATAATTAGCAATAATTACCAATAATTAGTAATAATTACCAATAATTAACAATAATTATCTATAATTACCAATAATTAGTATTAATTACCAATAATTAGTATTAATTACCAATAATTAGTATTAATTACCAATAATTAGTATTAATTACCAATAATTAGTAATAATTACCAATAATTAGTAATAATTACCAATAATTAGTAATAATTACCAATAATTAGTAATAATTACCAATAATTAGTAATAATTACCAATAATTAGTAATAATTACCAATAATTAGTAATAATTAACAATAATTAGTAATAATTACCAATAATTAGTATTAATTACCAATAATTAGTATTAATTACCAATAATTAGTAATAATTACCAATAATTAGTAATAATTACCAATAATTAGTAATAATTAGTAATAATTACCGATAATTAGTAATAATTAGTAATAATTACCAATAATTAGTAATAATTAGTAATAATTACCAATAATTAGTACATTATTTGTATATTTTATTATTAATATTAAAATAATATAATTTTCTATATTATATACAATTCCCTTTTCATCTGTGTGTTTTCTGTCTCCACATGTAATATTCGCATTCTTTTTCAAAATTATCAACCTACTCGCCAATGGAGAGGTGAAAGTGAATGTAAATATTACATGTGGAGACAGAATGTTAAACACACAGATGAAAGGAGAATTGTATATAATATAAAAAATTATGTTATTTTAATATTAATAATAAAATATACTAATAATGTAATAATATTATTATACACTGTCTAAAGAAAACCGTTTATTATTTTGTCAGTGGATTGCAGATTTGAGACTTCCAGATGGTTGTGCTTCTAATTTGGGTAGATGTGTAAAGAATGGTCATATTACTGGATTAAAAAGTCATGATTGTCATGTTATAATGGAGAGACTTCTACCCATTGGATTAAGAGGTCTGTTGAATTCTGTGATTTGGGATTCCATAACAGACATGTCTCATTTTTTTCAGGAAATTTGTGCGGCTACGGCAGATTATGATGCTCTAGACAAACTTGAAAAAGATGTTGTTGTAATTATATATAAATTGGAAAAATATTTTCGCCGTCTTTCTTCGACTCAATGGAACATTTGATGTTACATTTGCCATATGAAGCCAAATGTGGAGGTCCGATACAGTTTCGATGGATGTACCCATTTGAAAGATGCATGCAAAAATTGAAAAAAAAAGTACGTAACAAAGCATCTGTTGAAGGATCTATTACAGAAGCTTATTTGCAAGAGGAAATATCTTTTTTATTCTCCCATTATTTTGAATCTGAGTATCCTTCAAAACACAACCGAATGGGACGGAATGAGAGGAATATTGATGAAATCGAAAATCAATTATCTATTTTCAACCAGTCAGAGCTTAGTTTCGGTGGAGTTTATGAACGCTGGATTTCAGATGATGAACATCAGAGAGCTCATACGTATGTTCTGCTCAACTGTGAAGAGATGACATCAGTTGTACTGTAAGTGTTTATATCACTTATTCTATCATTTATGTTACAGTAAATAACTTTGGTTTTTATAGGTTGTATGATAATCATATCAAGAAACAAATTCCACAAATTACAGCAGCTGCTCTCGAAGAACGTCGACTGAAAAATTTCTCTCAGTGGTTTCAAAAACTGGTAACATAAATTCTTTATCTTTTAGAAACTCATTCAATTTATAGTTTACTATATTGATAATTATTTCACAAATTTTTAGGTGTCTCGACATGCTGATAAAATTGACAAACGGCTGTGTGTATTGAGTAACCCACCTTCCAAACTTGTTAAAACTTATAATGCATATGTGGTGAATGGATTTCGATTCCACACACATGCATATGGGGAATCGAAAAAAACAATGAACAGTGAAGTTAGCTTGAGAGGATCTCATCATCAATAAAATGAAGTTGACTTTTATGGCATACTTGATGAAATCATTGAACTCTGTTATCTTGGACAACATTACATAACCATGTTCAAATGTCGGTGGTTGGATACAGAGAGAGGCGTGCGTGTTCATCCGACTCATGGAATCATCGATATTAAATGTAAAAGTGTTCTCGCAGTAAATGAACCATTCTTATTGGCTCAACATGCATATCAAGTTTATTACGCAAAGTACTGTGCAACATCAAGAGAATTGACTGATTGGTGGAGTGTAATAAAAATCAAAATTCGAGACAATCAGTTTAGTCAAAGTGAATGTGCTTTCACTGATGTGCAAATAATTGAAGTTTTTCAAGAGAGTACTCAAAATCAATCTTTTTTACAAAGAGACATGAGTATCGATGACGACACCCCACATTTAAGAGTCGGTGATGACGATGATGTTAATGATGTCACATATGAATTTGAAATGGTAAGAGATGAAGCAACTGCAACTCGAATGGATATCGATGATGTTGAGGAGGAATATGAAGATGACATTGACATATATGAAGATGATGATGAAGATGAACACCGATAGCATTTCATGGTATTTATATACAATCATAATATGTATATATGTATATATAAAAGTAATTATCAATTATTTGCTAACATTAATATTTTCTGTTTCAGATGGACGACGCCACATTTCGTGAGTTGGCGGATGCTGACCTAACTTTCGATGCGGATGAGTTGCTGACAGATGACCCTTAGCCTGCAGGCACTCTAGGGAGTACGCGGAGGGGGCGCGGTCTTGAACGATTGATGATTCCTAACCCCGTCCTCGAGCGACGTCCACGTCTTGGGTTTGATCCACGCACACGGAGGTGTGATAATCTGTGTGATAACCTGTGGATTTGACTAAGATTTCATTAATCTATTCACATAATAAATGTTTATTATTTTTTCAGTTTTCCGCATATAGCAGTCGGACAGGGCAGCGCTATTTTGCGCAACTATTTCTCTCAGTCGTGGACCACATGAGAGCAGATTCCCATTGATGTGCAGCAGGCCATGTTCGGCCATTGGTTGGTACGTACGTAAATAAATAATTTTTATTTTGAAAATTATTTCATTTCTAACTTAATATTTTGATTTATTTGTAGGTTTTATGGTATCCGATCGAGGATACCATGCGTGAAGCCATCCACGAGGCATGGGAGGTGGCCATGCGTGATCGCCTTCGTCAGTTTTTGCACAATTTAAGAAAAGCTGCGATGAAGAAAGCAGGAGTGTCAGATTTTGACGAGTCATGTAGAGCACACCGACCAGAGTATATTTCATCCCATGTATGGGATGGATTATGTGCGCACTGGTTGAGTGGTGCCTTTCAGAGGAGATCATCGGTGGGGAGACAGAATCGGGGGAGACAGGAGGTGACTCATCGAGCTGGGAGTCGTTCTTTCAGTACTCATAGACAGCATCTGGTACGTACATTATTTATAAATATTTTATATAACTATAAATATTAACAGTTTATTTTTTATTCTTATAGGCTGTCGAGCACCCCTATATTACAGAGTACGAAGTATATCGGAGGATGTATAGTGATCCTGCTACTGGGGAGCTCAGAGGTGATCGTCAGCATCACATCGTGGTCAGTATTATTTTTTTTTCAAGTTTAAAAATTAACTGCATATAATATATTCACAATTTTAATTTTAAATTGCAACTATAGGAGTCATATGAGGCCGCAGCATCACAGGCCCGGCCTGAGAGTCAGGCCGAGTCATCAGATCAGACCACTGCCCGTCAGTTTGATGAAGCGGCATGGATGCAGGCCACCCAGTATGCCTTCGAGAAGGGTCGGGTAGTTGGTATCGGCTCTCGACTGACTCCTGAAGATTATTATGGCAGTGCTGCGATGTCAGCGTCCAGCTCGAGAGGAGCTCGTGCATCTTCTTCTACTATACAGTATGAGGATCAGTTGCGATCTCAGACTGCACAGATAGAGAGTCTCCGACAGGAGCAGGAGCAGATGCCTCAGCAGCATGAGGAGGAGCGTCGATGCCAGCAGCAGTTGTACGAGGAGCAGGCGAGTCGGTGGCAGCATCAGCATCAGGAGCAGATGGAGTACATGCGGCGACTCACTCATGCTTTAGGGATGGAGTTTCCTCCACCACCATCTGCAGATCCCCCACCTCCCCCACCCCTCCTTCAGATTAGAGATTGTACTTATGTTATAAAATTTGTGAAATCAAATTAATTTTTTTTTTCTATTCGTAGTTTCTGTCTCATTATAAAATATTAATAATATTATATTTTTAAATAACAATATTAATATGAATAATAATATTATTTATATTTTATAATATTAAATTTTATATATATATTAAAATTTTATAATATTATAATTTAATTATATTTTTTGTAATACTTGAATTATTTTAATATTTGAATGTAAAATAATTCTATTATTTTTATATTAATTAAAATAAATTATTAATATTTTTTTTATTTATGAATTATAATTCTAATATTATTATATTAATTAAATCATTTCTTAATATTCTATTATTATTTTTTTGAATTATAATTCTATTATTATTATATTAATTAAAATAATTTATTAATAATTTATTATTTCTATTTTTTTATAGTATTTGCGACGGGATACTATGCCCGTCGCAAATACTAGTATTATTAATAGTTTTTTATTTTTTTTAAAAAATAGTTTTTGCGACAGTACCGTCGCAAAAGTTATTTGCGACGGGCCCGTCGCAAAAACTATTTTAAAAGTTTTTTAAAAAAATACGGAGTACTATTTGCGATGGGGAGAATGATCGTCGCAAAAAACGGCTTTAGCGACGGGCCCATCGCAAATAAGTGTTGTTGCGACGGCGTTTTCAGCAACGGGCTATTTGCGACGGGCCCCCGTCGCAAATGCCCGTTTTTCTAGTAGTGGGAGATTGAATGGTAGAGTATAAGAATATCCCTCTATAATATCCAATATACAATTCGGATGACAGCCTCCATATATAATGAAAAATATATTAAATAGAGTTTACACAAATGTGATTTCCCTATACATGTGTCAACTATTATTTCCACTATTTTCTCCATTTGTAATGAAGAATCATCTCACCCATTAATTTACAGCCCTCAATTCTTGAGAAAACTTCTATATTTATAAAAAAATATTACATAGAGTTTACAAAAGTGTGAATGACTTATACACATATCAATTACTATTTTCACTATTTTTTCCACTGGTAGGTGAAGAACCATGCTGCCCATTATGTATGAATCATCGATAGTTGGTTTGTGGAAGTAAATATTGTTTATCACCACAGTGAATGAAATATAGAATCTCTATCATCCACTAACCGCATTTGGAAGTGAGTACAAGTCATGTAAATGAGAAGTAAATGGATTTTTTTTCTTTTATTGGTTATATGGGCATGTACTTAAGATGGTTGAACAGTGTGTGGGGAAAGGATCGTGACATGTGTTTATAAATTATAGTCTGTGTATATCTGAATTTTTATAAAGGGTCATCTGTAATCTTTTAAGGAGAAACAATCAATATAGAGGATTAATCTTAGGAAGCCGTAAACCAATATATTGAAGCAATGAAATGTTTTCTGAGTGGGAATAAGATACTGTAGAGGAAACACCTTATTATGGATGTGGTGAATGGTACTATTATTATTACATGTAGTTATATTTATTTTTTTAGAACTATTTGGATATGGGAAAGACATACTACTACGTCATCTTTTATTGTTTACGGTACATTTTTCTTTTTTTAATTAATGGTCATTTTTTTCCTTTTATAGCACTTGTCGAGTATGATATGTTTTTTCCTTTTTTTCAATGTATATATGAATTTTTTTTCTAATAATCCTCCATTAGTGAATTTGACTAAAGAATTTTGAAATATCATTAAAATCATCGAAATATTGGATTTGATCCATAATATAATTAATATCTAGTCAGAAAATGATTTAATAGTATATGATGTTTTTGAACTATTACACCTAAATAGGTTATGTCAAAATCCACCACAAATTATAATTTTATTTCCCACAAGAAAAATCTTAGTTTCTAAATAAAAATAATCTATAAACTAAAAAATGGAAAATCTAATTAATTTTAGTTATAAATATTATATTCAATTTAGAGGATTTTAATGTCACACAACATATTTTTATTTCAAAAACATATTATAATAATGCCGAATATAAAACTTAATTAAAGACTCTCAACTTATTTTTCTTTGCATTTTACACAATCATTAATATACATGACACATAATGATTTACATCTCGTGAAATTGATACACTCATCACAAATGATCATTTAACTAGAGTTATTATCAATCTATAATATATAATTTGTATCCATAGTCTTATAAGTTTTCTAATTCTCCAATTTGAAATAAAATCATAAAAATCATGAGATCATTCAATATGGTTATGATGTCTCTATATATTAGTGTTGGTTAGTAATGATGTGAATATAATCTCATATGCTTGAAAAAATAAGTCTAAAGGTTTAAATAATAAACAACAAATTTTGTTAACAAATATCAATGAAAAGGCATCCTCATCAAAATATCTCTATGTTATATATCACCATTTTGATCATTTTCCAACATGGGTTCGTAATCCATCAATAAGAGTAAACATTTAATTTGGTAATATATTGAATGTTTCGTTTTTTTATTGACGGACTATATTGTAAAATAATGAATTGTGGTTTTTAATGCATCTTACCAAATGAAAATGAGGCACACACCCACACAATTAAGGGTTTTCAGGGTTTCTATGGGTTTTATAGAGGTAACATTTATGATTGGTATACAAGTCAAAGACCATAATAATTTCAATCAAATGACTTAGTGATTTTAATGTAATTAAAAATCATCATGTTCTATGTAGAATTATATAACCGTATAGTAGTTATGAATATTCTTATAATCATTTAAGAAATGGTGTACTAGGAAAAATATAATAATGAGATCATAATACCTCTCGATAATTAGGGTAATAATGGGTTAGATATGTCATGAAATGATTTTTTTAAAAGGTTGGGGTCGAATCCTCATTTATTATTAAAGAAAAGTAAAGAGCATTTTAACTGGGTTGAGGGAGACCCATTACATAGCCTGAAGTCCCAGTGGAAAATTTTCTCATTACATGGCCTATAGGCCCATTTTTTTGCCCAAGACTCATTATATGAAAAGTACTGCTATAGTACCCATGCTGCTATAGTTCCGCATAGTACTAATCGCTGCTATATTACCCTGTCGCCGCTACAGTACCCTGTCGCAGATACAATGTCAGCCATTGCTACAATGCTGCCACTGCTATAGTACACTACAGAAGTGCTATAAAAACCTGCGCCCAATGGGTTTTGAACCCACATTTTACATGTAGATTTAATGGGTGCTTACCACTAAGACAAAACCCAACTAAATTATGTCATGAGATGATTAAAAATGGCCAATTTAATAATAAAAAAATGACATGATTTTAAATCAATACTCAATATTTTTCAGAAATCTTTTTAAATTATAATAAAAGAAAAATATTATTTTAATTTTAAAATAACAATCCATTATTTATTTTTTATAATAATAATCAATCAAAATTTTTCACTAAACTATTTATTTTCTATTTATTGTTGTATACTAGATTATTTCATGGGGAAAAACATGTGTAGTCCAGAGATTCTCCCCTATACTTAATAGTTCTCATAGTACTTCAAGTGAAGCACTAAGGAAGAAAAAAAGATATGTAAAGACATAAATGGGATAAGATAACAGAGAAAAATTGAAGAATTAATATAAATAATGTGAATAAATATAAACAAAAAAATTAATACTCTCCTCATAGAGACAGAAAATATGTATGGAATTTGAAAGAATATTCTCATGATAAACCACCATAATTATAAATATCTATGAATTGGAAAAAATAAATATTTATGAATACAAATCATTACATCTCAAGAACACATAAGGGATATATATAATCAAATAATAATGTGTCATAAATAGTGATAGTTTGGCCTCAGAAGAGGAATTGGTTAATACTTGGGGAACCTGTAGAGAAAGGATGTGGGATTGGAAATAGAAGGTGTGGATACCACAATCATTATTGTTGGTTCGCCCAGATGATATATTTTCACAATAGTAGAAGAGTATATTTGCCCTAAAAATAAAAAATATTGATTCATTTTATCGGGTGGTTTAGGAAGCCTGCGACACTGAGGTTTGAGGATCTATATGTTGAGAGTGTTCTTTGGATAATTGAATACTCAGGTAGTGTAAAATGATCCCCACCATACCCGATTTGAGATCGAGTCACTGATCCATGAAATCTTGGTGGTATTCATATAGAAATGAGAGGTGGAAATAATAGAATAGTAGGAGGTTTTGGTGGAGCTGGGGAAGTGGATAGTCTACTAAAATATGAAATGGAATTTGATGTAGTAAAGGATGAATAATACGGGATGTGGGAGAATTATTGTTCATAATTAAAGCGGGTGGTGATTGAATCAGATGAAAAATAAACTTAGATTAAATAATGTCACCTACCGCCACAAGAGGTGTAGGGGGGATCCTACATGAACCCATTAGTGATATACTACTTCTCAACCATCTTCATAAAAATAATATTGATAAATTCCATCCATTAGGGAAAATATAAGTTCTCATGAGGGAGATATGACTCAAACAATTATAGATGGTGTACCAATTCAGTGTCTAAAAACCATCTGTTATGGTTTCCCTAGTAGTCGGTGAATAGGGAATGTTAGTATGAGGCGATGATGCTTTGTATGTTAGGGTAATTGTTCCAAATCATATAACTCATGGGATTCATATATATTCTATACATGACATCAATATCCTCATTTTAGAGTAGTATAATAGACCTAAAACATCAAAGGATGAGGTGAATAGTAGTGGAAATAATGTGGGTTTCCTTCTATGAGGAGGAAATATAAATGAAATCTGGCCCAGAAAATTCTATGCACATAAAGACTAACTCGATGTGGTTAGGGAGAGTAAGGGAGACAATAGGTGTGTGGTGGATGGTTTTGGTGGAGGCCTTATCCTTGGAAAATCACATACATAATGAATGAAAATGTCTCCCACTGAGTCAACATTTGATCAAGGTCACCGTATCATTGGGAATCCCTCGATATGTGGGACTTTTGAAGTTAAACGTTGTATAAAACTGCAAATATAGAATTATTTTGATAAGAGGGAATACCTGTAGAGTGTAAATTATATTACTATTTCCATGGATCTCCTCGATCTCCTCACATATGCCTAGTTTATCTGGAATGCTGATGTATATGACCCGATCACTCAACTGAATTGTTGGCCATGAAAATAATCACAGCTGGTCTTTTATAGGGTGTCACTCAAATGAATATGGGGAAGGAATGAGGCTACGGTTATGATGCTATTGTTTGTGGTTGTGTTGTTGAATCATACTCTAATGTCTCATGCCCTGATGACGTTGTTACTCATGTAAGTACACTATCATCAATTATAAGTGTATCTAAAGTTGTGGTATAGGTTATGTTAGTGGGTCCCTTGGTATCGATAGAATGAATCAAAAAAGAACCCGATGGTGTAATAGTGACAACATGAATGGAGGATGATTTTGATGACATCACCACTAGTGGAAGAGGAGGAAGCATCACTAAATCTGGTAGCTGATGAGTCGGTAGATCTTCTGTGGAGTGGCCTCTGGGTTTTTGGATCTAGACTTATCATATGGTGGGGTGATCCTCAACAATAGCGGGAATAACCCACTTCCCACAAGAACAGTCTATATATAGCATTATCATAAAATAATCATAGGAATTATGAAATATTAAATAAAAAATGATGAAATTGGTGAGAATTGAAAAATTACAAAACATGTATATATTGAGTACATTATGTATAAAATGCCCAAGTTTTGAAACCCTTTAATCAGGATACTAACAATATTTTTTAATTAGTTTATGAAAATAATCATACATGTAATATGGAAGTGGTTCACATTGTGTATGTGTCTGTGGGTAGTATAGACATGTTTTTTTCCTGATAAGGTCTCTATGAAGAGAGGGTAGAAAAAAAAGTACCAAACATGTAGATAATGCTCATTTTGTATGTGGGAACATGGGTATCCATCATGTGCGGGTCCATAAAAGTATACATCATTAGGGATGATTTAAATTTCGGGTACCCAACGCACATGGTGTGTGATGGAAATAGATCAATTTTTCAAGTAACACTCATTATAGTGTCTAAAATATTATGGGTAGAGGTATAGGTGCACGACATGTTCCAAAAATACCCACTGGTTGTTTTCAATGTTGTAATAGATAAATGTTTCTATGTACCTAATGTACATGATGTGTGTTATTCAATCAAGAATGTTGACCTAAACCGTCATTTAAGCCAGTCAAATTTTAATATTTATATTCCTACTAACTACAGTATATGTGGACAGCAGGGTCGAACCCACAGGGAAGGCGAATTTGACCACTATTCTTCTAAAAAATTTCAAAAGATTCCACTCTTGTCAGCAGTGGAATATATTTTCAGTTTTTTATATTTATTTATCTTATTATTTGTGCATAGATGAAACACTACAGTCTTTTTGAGTTTTTTTTTCTAAACTATTATGAAACAAGAAACAGACTAAGAAAAGTAAGAAACAGAGATATAAGATGCTGAAAGTGAAAAATCAAGTAAAATGCCTGGCGAAAAGTCTCAATTCCACTAAATTAATAGGTATTCTGAATCACTTAAAAGTTATTGCCTTGCACAACCATAAATTGAGTGACTTACCTCCCTCGCCAAGAGTTAAGTCACACGGGCTGATTGATTTTGGAGTTCGCCACTCCAAAACAAATCAGCAGTGACAAGTCCGAAAAGATAATGACAATAGGACGAACTCATAGTAAGTCCTGAAGCATTTGTGAATTGATTATTATTTTTAGATGTTTCCATGATCAATCTCACTGATTTGATTGTGGAGTAATGAAAATTAAGTTCTAGTGGTGAAAAGCAATTGAATGGACTCAACATTAATCTCACCGATCTTTACTGAATTCAGTGAATTGATTAAGTGATATGAGAATTAAAAGTAACTAGTAGAACTTCAATTCACCCCCGAACTAAAATTATTTACCCTATCATCATCTATATCTAAAATACTAAAGACATTAAATTACATAGGAAGAAATCTCCCTCTGCTTGCATCAATTACTGCTGCTCCTGGCCCTCAGAACTCCAAAAAGCGGCTCTCCAAGAAGTGATCCAGGTTCTCTGCTCTGCTCTAAGGCTGGTGTGTTCGTCGAATGAGTGAGCCTCCAAGTGAATGAATTCCGCCCTAAAATATGCTTCTTACTCTACTTAAGTATCATCTATCATCTTCTATACGTCACTGCAACATCTTCCACCTACTTCAAAAGTTCTTCACTCACGCACTGCAAAATGTGCATTTTTTCGCGACAAGCATGTCGTACTAGTTTTGCCCACATAACTAACTCCCACTGAGTTAGTTGAATGCACGTGGATGCGTTTAAGTTCCATGAATAAACCTGCATAGTTAGAAAACAGAAATAAAAATGAACATAAAGAATGAAAAGTGGTTATTTTTTAATGGTAAGTGTTATTTTTACTTGTTAATATTTAACTAAAGTTAATTGATAATTATTTAATTTTATATTATTTATACAATTATCCACTATATAAATTATTTTAATAGTCATAGTTACTAATCTATAATTTTTAACTAAATTATTAAAATTTTACATCATAAGTATAGTAATAAATTTATAACTTAGATTGTATTAGTTATTTTTATTCACTACATTAATTATAACTATTGTAATTACTATTTACAAAATAAAAGTATTCCATTAATCTGTTAGTTAGTTTTTTTTAATTTAGTTATTAGAATTAATACTTATGTTTAAAATATTTTTAAATTAATTAGATATTTTATAGTTTATTTATAATTATTATTAATTATTTATTTATACTATAATCAGTATATTAATTTATTAATAACACTTATTATAAATTTAGTTTTATATTTTAATTTACAATTTATCTATTTATTAATATCCTAATTGTTTATGTTAATTACTTTTATAAATTAAATTATATTAATTTGACTTTTAAAAGTTTACATTAATTAAACTTTAACTTTTTTTCTTTTTCTTTTTACTTTACTTTAATTATAATTTTATTATTATATTTTTTTTATTCATTTTATTATCTTCCCCTCCCCCAAATTGGCGCAGCAAGGGGAGGGTTCTTGTCTTCCTTTAAACCAGGCGTAGCAGGCTTGCAGATCTCCTCTCCAACTCTAGCACAGCAGACAACGGTGGTCAGGCGGTCTTCAGCGGCGGTCCAAGACTTCTTGTTGTGGTGGAGTAGGCATAAGATACCGACAATGGGTTCCGTGATGCAGGCCCAGCACCTGGTCTCTTCCTCAGCAAATCTGCGGCGCACAGGAGGAGTCTTCTTCCTCCTTTGAATAGGTGGCCGCCTCCTTTGGTCCAGCGTGGTGCGGCTTCATCCTCGGCCTTCCGTAGTGAAGTGCAACAGCCCTCCTCACAGCAGTAGATGTGAACCTCTCAATCAATTCAGCTCTCTCTCCCTCATGAGCTGAACTGTTGTACTGATTTGCAAAAGAGTAAAATTTAGGGTTTTGATTTGAGTCTAACATGTTTGTGATTGTGGTGATCGTGAATTGATGAGAGGTATAAAACCTAAAGGTGAGGAAAGTGAAAGTTGGGTAGTAGTGAGGATGTAGAAAACTATCTATCAGTGAGCATAATCCACCAGTGAGGTAGCTACTAATAGAGGGAAAATGTAACGGTGAGGATGCAGGGGAGATAAAGAGCTTCTGATAGGGTGAAAAAGGAGTGCGCGCATGGTGACCGATAAAAAAATAAAGCTAACAGTGAGGCGAGAGGTGTATCAGTGAGGAAAAATAAAATAGCCAATGGTGAGGTCATCTACTGGTAGCTGCAAAAACACGAAACACCACCACAAACATTAAATGAACTACAACTCAAATAAATAATTAACCTAATAATTAAAGAATGGATTTAAACAATAGAATTAAAAGAATTAATTGAAAAAAAGAAATTAAACTTCATAAAACCTAATTTATTTTAAAAGATTAAAACCACAAAATTAATTAATTAGATACAGCAGATAATATACATTGCATTATATTAGCAACTAAACCAAAATATTTAAAGCAGATAACTATACTATTAAATTAATAAAGTTAATTTATATTAATGGTGGAAAATAAAATTAAATTAATAACTAAATTATATCAATGCAATTAGATTTTAGAAAAGGTAATGGTGACAAGGTCACCGGTAAAAGCGATATGCGGATCGGTAGCAAGGCTACCGATAGAAGGGGCTGCAACGGTGAGAAAAGAGTATCGTTGAGGAAAGACAGTGGCACGGGGTCACCGCTACAGAAAAATAGATAGGTCACCGGTACTTAACAAAATCTCACCTTTACGTGGCATAAATAAAAGTGTCACCGTTAGTGCTCGTATACCTCATCGGTAGACTAAAACCAAATTTGGTGACTTAATAAATAATATGCATGCATAAAACAAAAAAGTTAATGTTTAAAAAACTCTTAATTAATTAATTAATTTACTATTTGAACATATAAAATTAAAAGATTACTAATTTATTTAATTAAAAACCCTTACTATATACTTACATGACTAGCAGGATGTCTAAACAAATTAATTAGTAATGCTAACCTATTCTAATGAATCTAAAATAATAGATAATATATTAAAATAAAATCTATCTTAATTATATAAAATTCCATTGATGAAATAATTGTTTAAAATAAAAATTAACTTATTAAAAAGAAAAGAAGAATTAACTTAACCAACCTTAATACTCACTAGTATTTATAAAATTAAAGGTTCACTGATAGTTAAAATTAGAGGCTATAGTTATATTTAAATGAGATCTACCAGTTGGAAAGAATAGCGGTGACAAATGTTACTGGTATAAACACAGTCACCATAACATCTCAAAACCGGCTACTAGTAAGCAAAAATAAATCATGTCACTGTTAGACAGTACCGGTAACCTAGCAACCAGTAGAGAAAATGTAACCCTGCTATCGGTAGCTTAGCTACCGGTAGTCTGGAAAGCAGTATCTAAGTTACTGGATGAGTAAACTTTTAAAATTAAAAGTAAATTATTTAGAAAATCCAATATTTATTAATATTAAAAAGATAAATATTAAGTACACAAATTGAAAATTAGTTATATCAAAAACAAATAAAGAAGAAATTAATTATTTGAGGGTCCATAATTACATAAATTGTTATAAAAAATGAATATTTGACAAATTTAATTATAAAAATACAAAAGTGCATTTATTGGACAAAAAGTGTAAAAAAATTAATTAAATCATTAGAAGTTAATTAAAAGGATGTGGCAAACTGTGTAAAAATAATGCATACTATGCGTTTTAGTAAAACACATCCATGAATCAATAAATCTAATATATATCATATAAACTAATTAAATAAAGTGTGGGGGTGGGGGGCACATTCCTAGATTATGGATCTAAGTGATGAATAAATAGAGGAATTAAGAAAGGTAAAATTTCACATTAGAGTGGGGAGAAATGAAAAAAAGGAATGATACAAGGAGAAAAATGATTTTTGATACAGAGTGTGGTTCAGTTAGAATTATATGATTTTATAGATGGGACACATGGCATGTGTTTAATAGTTCACTATGTGTATTTTTTTATATTTAAAAATATTAATTAATAAAATATTTTTTTATTATAATAAATAATTTTTTAATTATTAAATATAATTAAAAAATATATATATTTACCGCAAAAAATAAAAATGTTCATTTATTTTATTTGCTAAATACATATAGTGTTTTCTAAAATTTGATAAAGTGAACTACAACTTTTTATCCAATGTTGGGGGTGAGATTTGAACTGTTGACCATCCCATTCCGACTATGTTCACTCAACCATGGCAGAAATGGTTGTACTGTTGAATTGTTTTTATCATTTAATATTTTAAGAATATTTTTAGCACTAAACCATGAAAGGAATAATTCACAATTGGTGTATTTAATTATTGAAAATTTGGGATGATGTGAGAAGATAAGCTGAATTCAAACATAGGTATCTTGTATCCTAGGATACAATTTGCCCAATGAAACCACATAATCCTCTATTGATTTTTTATTTTTTATTTTTTTAATTATTATTGAAAATAATATATTAATGGTACATTCCATCAAACAAAATATATGATATATGGTTTAATTAAAATTATAATTATGGATCTGAAAAAGAATGATGGATTTGAACCAGGTACTGTTAAACAATGGGATATGATCATTCCATCCAATTCTACCCCACCCTGGGTTTTATTTTATTTTGAAATGGTATTAAATACTTTTGATAACATTTCACATGCCCTTCAATAGAAAATATAATTAGAAAAATGAATCATCAACCAAAGGAGTATGTTGAGGTATTTGAACATGAGTCGGCTTAGACACACCTCAGCCACCTTTCAATCGACACATGCTTTATTCATATTTATTATCATATTTAATATTTACATATAAAAAATACCTACTATTGTATAAATTAAAAAAATATATACTTACCATGTATGAACATTCACGATTTTTTTAACCTCATTTTTCTCACTTTATAAAAGTATATCACAAAAAGGGTTGTAGACTGAATGTGAAGGATGTGTACATGGCATGTAGTTATTAAAATAATAATATAAACATATAGACAAAGTGTGTTTGGGATTATTCCTAGAAAGAACCTTTGTTTTAGGTATTTGGATCAACCTGAGATAGTGTACATTACTATAATAAGAAGGTGGAAGTCGATACAACTATTTGCAGTATCACATTTTTTGAATCCCTCTTCTGTTAAGTAGTTTTATTGACCTTTAGGATGAGAGGGAAATTGATTGTAATATATATGATCTTGTTACTAGTAAAAATTGAAGGAGTACTTGTTATAGGATTTGATCATGTATTTTTGTCCCTTTAATGGGTAGCTAATTTTAAAATCTAAAAACAAAAACAATAATATATTTAATACTCTGGATTTTGTATGTATTCAACTGATGGTTCAGAAAAAAAAATAGATGAGAAGACTCATTATAAACATGGCATGAATTTTTCTATTATTGAAATTTAGTATTTGAAATTTCATTTCTTAGAGTTTTTATTTCATTAATAGTGGGTTCCATTTCATAAAAATATACCTCAATTGAAATATATTTTGAACACCCTACCTCATACTCAATATGAGTATTTATGTTAGAGATTATCTTAGAATCCTTCTATACCATAATCCCTTATCGTCTGAAAACATTTGGTTTGGTATAACTAGAATGATGTAAATAATTTCTACATAGATATTAATTTTTTGGTATTAATTGATGGTGAATTCAGAAGACATGAATAATTAAGAGATTTAATGAATGTTTATAGGTTTTCCTCATACTAAAACTCATCAACCATAAATGGATAATAGTCTTCTAGATAAGAGTAATACATTAATGGATAATATGTAAAAACTACCATCCTAGAGAATATTACCAATACTATATTGAATATAAGTCCATAGAAATGAATGTTTTTGGTTCCCAAGAATGAATGAAAGAATTAAAATGAAAATATTGGGTAAAAAACATTACTCAGACTAATGTTACTACATTCCTCTTGTCCCTATAAATTAATCCATAATTTGACCACACCATTAACGAGGTGTGGAAAATTTTATGTTCTATTATAATACAAATAAATAAGTATCTAGTTATAGTCTGGGTCGATAACATTGGGAAAGAATGATAAGTAATTTGATACATTAGTCGAGAAGTCTCAACATATTGACCTAACAAAATCAATAATGGTAGAGGGATGAATACATGATTCAATTTGTGAAAATTTAGTGAAAAAAATTATAATGAAAAATTAGAAAAGAAATTGTGTCGAGGTTGAATCTTGAATAGGGTTAACAGAAATAATCATTCCTTTATATTGAAATTATTTATACAAAAAATTCTCATGACGACTCAACATTATTAATGTTTTCCCTACATGAAGAAATTATGTATTTAAACATCAATTCCATGGACCAATGATTGATTTTTTATATACATATTAACTTAATTACCCCTAAAATTTTGAAGAAGGATAAACATATGGTCAGGGATTCCCTCGTTGAAATTTGATTAGTTTTTCCCCGTGTATCATTTGTGGTCTAATATAACATAAACATTGAATGTGGAATTAATTTCAATAAAGGTATTATAATTCATAATTAATTATTGATATAATAAAACAATATTCCTATTAAAATAAAACCATAATATTATTAAACAACAATAAAAGAAAATAATCCTCTTGTGACCAAGTACTAGGTGTGGGGGTTGGGCCAAAATTCAACCCCTGCCATGGATGCTACTGGATAACGCAGAAAGGGTCAAAATACACTAAAACAGATATAAAAAAGATGAAAATATCATATTTCAATTTGAGGAAAATCAGATTTAAGAGTGGAAGAATCTCCACCTTTATTGTCTAAAACTGAATTTAGAGGGATGCCTCCATATTTTAAGAAATTTTGATTACATGAAATGTACTCAAAATTACACACTGTATACCTTTGTTGGCTAAAATTTCCATTGTTTTATATTACCAGTTGTTTGATAGTCTCACTGCCAATTGAATTTTAGGTTTCATCGGTCTTTTTTTCGAATTACACAATATGTATCATTAATTTAATTGGAATTTAGAATCTCTATCATCCACTATCTACTTCTTCAATTGAATATGTGATTTGTGAATGATAATTACATGTTGTGTTGGGATTGATCTACTATATAGATGTGTACTCATGCTGGAAGATTTATGCATGGGGAAGAGTACATGGTGTTTGTTTATAATGTACACAACATGTATATCTAAATTTTCTCTCTGATCATCCACGAATTATTCATTTGTCATGAAACTCTTAAAAATCACAACAGTCACTGAAATAAATAATTTAGAATAAAAAATATTGTGTATTAGGTGATAAAATGTATTATTAATCTATTAAATGCACAAATATATATTAAAAAATGGGACACATAAACAAGATTGAAAAGATACATTTATATATTAAATTCATGGAATACAATAAGTCAACAAAATTATATTACATTAAAGGTTTTAATTTTATTAATTTTTTTGTTAACTGTTTAAATATGGCGTCTGTCAAGCATAAATATTTATTTTATTTATAACACTATTAAAAATATAAAAATATATCATCATATAAAAGAAATTATGATAAATATATAATTTTATATTCATTCATAACATATTATTTTCCCCTATATAACAAAAAAGTAAAAATAAAATTACGGGAGTGACAATTTATGATTTTTATTATTTAATATAATATAAATTTCCTTAAAAAAGAATAAAGGATCCAAAATCAAATATATTATAATTTAGGACATATATGATTGAATTAATCCCATAAAATAAAATAAACTCACATATTGGGAAGATTTTTAATTCCTTATTACATCCATTTTTTCTTTAATTACTTGATTTACCCCTTACTGAGGTTATAAATTTTACAAAAATAATTGTTCAAAATACAGTAATTACATGAGAACATTTTACCAAAATTTAACATCCTGATTTCAAATATGAAATTTAATTTTTATATTTAAAATTATATATGTTTCAAAAAATTATTTCAATATTAAACCTATATAATGAAATGAAAAATCATTCTAAAAAATTGTGTTTTAAGAAAAAAATTTGACTTATATAAAAATCTAGTACAATAATGATCCTAAGTGAATTAATAAAATTATTTTAAATCAATTTATTTCCATAAAAAATTTATAAACAAATCAATATAGAAAAATAATTTTAAATAATTTTACTTTATGAAAATAAATGATTGATTTATACTTATTGGTATATTTTAATATTGAGTTAAAATTAAATATTTTTAGGATGTAATACAAAACATTAATCTTATGTTATCAATGAAATAATGATTCAATTATTTATATCATGGATTTAAAATAAATTTCTAAAATTGTGATAAATTTATTAAAATTTCCACACACAAAAAAAAGAAAAAATTTATTTTGAAAAAAAACATCTTTAGCAGACTAAAACGGGTATTCTAGAGATTAATTACTAATTATCTAAGAGTTAATTAGTATATTGAAATTAAATATAACATGTAAAAAAATTTCAAAATTTTGTTAATCTTATCCATACACACCCATACAATGATAATGTGATGATTTTCCTATGATAACTAAATTTGGTTTATTATAGCTCGTTTGATATTTTTGTTTCATGTATCATAATCTATCTAAAAAATTACATTTATATTATGTGACATATATTCTAAAATATTTTGGTGTAACTCAATTAGGTAGACACATCCCAAAATGGGTGGTGTCATTATTTGACTATATGGTTTAAAAAACAAACAAAAACATGGGAATAAATATTTTATGAACTATTTTATGTGTCACAAAAGTGTGGAATGATTTGACCAAAACATGTTCTAACCATGAAAAATCTTAGTATTTTTATTTTCCATGTCATGGTTTACAAAATAATTGTGCATGGTTTTGCCAAACCATATAGGAATTAGAATTCTTTAAAAACATTATAAACCCTATAAAACACCCTAAAATGAACTACCACCTACAAATAGCTTATGAATACATTAAAAACATATAAATACCACAATATTTTTTGTTCCAATCACCCCACTTTTTTTATTTCAATCCTCATAAATCTATAGGTTATTATTGTCTTTAAAAAATGGTTAATTTATGTTTCACACACTTCTCCCACAACCATGACTCCTCACATTAATGACCATGATTTATTTATATATAAAACCAAGATAAATAATCCACTAATTTTCAGGTTATTCTTTTCAAAAACATATTAGTTATTTAATCAATATAATATTCGAATGAATATTAATGGTCACCTACTAATCCAATAGGATTGTTTGGGATCATACTTATTTATATGAGATATATCGAAAAAAAATTATTCACTGAGATTAATCATATATATAGAGCTAAATATTAATAAATTTCAATGATATAATCAATCATCATTATACATATGACATATCTAGGAGATAACATCACTAGAACTATATGGTGGCCACGTCCTAACAGTAGAGATTCCAATAAAAATGTATGAAGTCCCACCACAAAATGTAGAGGATAATTTATTCGATCAACATAATATTTTTTATAGCGCATGGTTGTTTTATATTTTCATATAATCAATTGAATATTTTTATGTTGTCTTACAAAAAACATGGTTAAATTTAGTTAGTTTCTTTAGTTTTTTATGGATACATACGTATCATATCATAATAAATATTATTATATGAACAGTCCTATAAAGAAAAATATCCATTCCCTGAACCAAAAAAGTCCATCAAACACTCTTTATAAATGTACATTTATGAATGGATCTTATGATTTAACCATATATCCATTAGGGGGTGGAATTTCATCATGGTTAATTATGATTCTGAATAATGTTTTCATTACTGAAAATTCATAACATAAATAAATAATATCTACATGAGGTGAATGAAACTATCACACCATGTAGCTTTACTACTTCTTAGATATATAACTCTCCTATAAAATTAAAAAATTTAGTACCGATGATTGAATGGATGTTTGGTGAGTTGGAGATTTAATAAATAGTCACCTTGATGGAATCCTACATCCATTTATTTCTATGTAATACGATTAAAAAATATATGTATATATTCTCCATCATTTATACCATTATAAATAATCATTTCAATATGTCCACCTTTTATTTTGGTTTTATTGTCACCAATAAACTGGTGAGGGACATTTTATATATTCTACTAGTTTCAATAGTTTTCAAAACTAAAAAAATAATTCTTATAGTTACATATTTTTATTTTCATTTTCACTATTGAAAACCCAAATTTGGTTCTTATAAGAATCAATTAATTGTTCCTATATTAAATGAGTAAAAACGATGTGTTCTAAAAAAACAATATAATTTACATCTTCAACCCATTCAAAAAAGCTTCCCCACCTTTAGGATTGGCCTAATTAAAAGGTAACTATGATTTAACTAATAAACTTCCATGTCTTGTTCTATAATGTTTTGAAATAGTTTCATCTAAAACTAAACCATATCATCATTTTTGTTAGTGTAATCAAAGTAAATTTAGTTGATTATATACATTAAGTACCAATATTCTCATTTTTATTTGACAACATTATCATAATGATTAAGACAAAAGGCATCAACCATAAAATTTACCTTCCTAGATGTTTATGATCATTATGTGATGAATGATTTTAGGTACTCCATCTAAAATGATTTCATGATTCTTAAGGCCAGCTTTAATAAAATATTCAGTTTTTTGGATTAATGAACATTTTGAACTTATATGAAAATAGATAGTGGATCCATATTTTTATTTCAAATACCATAGTGACTAATTAATAATAATTCATTTAATAATTCATTTTATGTGTCTATATTTTTCATTATAAAAAATCTACAACATGGTTTAATTATATTAAAAAACTGTATTCATTATCCATAAAAATAATAATATAAAATGTAGCTATAATTGGGTTCATTAAAGATAAAATAAGTTCTATATAATCTAAAATTTTGGTTTGTTATAGAAATTATTTGTTTATTCATTTTGAAAATCATTATTTTATCATATCATCATTATAGTTACACATTATTAAATATATGAACATGGAGATGGAATAACCCCTTATACCCTAAAAACAAAATTATGTGAAAAACACTTTTAATTCCTCCTATGAATTGACTACAAAAATCTTTTCATAGATAAAAAAATTAATTTTTCATACATTACATACATAATAATTGAGGTTATTATATACATTTTTTGGAAAATTAAAATATTTCAAAAAATGTATAGGGCCCCGCAATGTTTTAAAAATATTTTCCATGTTTCTTTCATGACCATACCATGTTAAATAGTATATTAAAAATACAGTCAACAAATAAAATTTAAAAATTGTTAAGGAATATTTAAAAAAATTAGATCATCCATTCCATGATGATAGATTTTTTATTTTTATGGCCAATGTGAATAATCAACTATTTTTAATGGTTGTGTCGACATATAAATGTATTATTTGGAATATCTACAATATTGAAGTATATTTCAAAGTATCATAATTTAATATAAATTTTAAATAACCCCATGGATATCATTAATTAATAAAATAGATCCATTAACATTGAATGTGTGTACCAATTTTTAATTATTACCTGATTCAATGTACAATAACGTAAAAAATTTAAATTGTATAATCTTATTTTTTTAAAAATAAAACTAAATTCATACCAGGTATTTTTTGAGAATAATATATAGCATTATTTTTTATTTATATAACTAAATCATTAACTCATGTAGTTCAGTTAGTGTTATTTGATATTATATAAGTTAAATAGGGCACACCCATATGATTTAGTGGAAAAACTCCAAATTATTTTTAGGTTATAGCGTATACAATATTTTAAAAAAAAATATTGTATAGATCCACAACATTAGGAAGGTTTCTACTCATGGTTACATCAATAAACTTAAATGTTAATTTTATAAAATAATATGATATTAATGAAACATATATCGAAATAGGCCTTTTTGTTCCAATATTAATGATTTATTCCCCATTTAAAATATAAAAAACTATCTAGTGATGAAAAATTACACTCCAAGTGAAGAATTAAATATGTTATTTAGGAATAACTAATCAATTAATCCCTAACCTTATATCACTTATATCCATTTCATACATTTAAATGCATCATAAAAAAACTATTTCCCTTGTAATAGACAATGTTAAACACTAAATTCAAACACTCCATTTTCAAGTAGTTTTCATGATGCACTCATATTAGTCACCATTTTCACATGTGAACACATTTTATATAACACTAGTTAATTAATAAAAGAGTTTAAAAAACCTATATCAGACATTGTTTCCATTTAAATGAGACTAGAACAATTGTACCATACACTATTGAAGGACCTGAGTCCTCATTATCTTCAACCTATATAGATAAAAATTATGACATTCAATTAATCCTAAAATTGTTCTACTGCATGTTGATAAGATTTCTACTAAGACAACTGGGTGTTCATATATAAATAATGAATAAATAAAATATGAGGTAAAAAATCTTTGAAGAGATTATCTTTCTCGACATTGAGATATTAGAGACTAAATAAAAAATACCAACAATTTATCAATAGTTTATAGCCACAAAAATGATTGATATGTTAAATAAAATAATATTTTGGATACTATTCACATAGTTTTATACATTACATCTTTAATTTCACTAATGATCCACATTTTATAAAACCCATTTTTTTATTATGATGTAGGAAAAATAAATGGATTTCATAGAATATTTTTTTGATGATTTTATACACAAGGAGTAATTTTGTCTATTTTAAATAATTTATCTACGATTTTTCTCATGATAAACTAGTTTGGTAAATGTGTTTCCACTAATAAGGGTCCCAAAAACTTATTCTCCCACCATAATATCTCTGTTAATGATCATGATATAATTAATGTATGAATGAATTATAAAAATATAACATTCGATTTATAATGTAAATAATATAAGATGATTCAATAGTTTATTTATCCAACAGATTAGATTTAATTATTTCATGGAAAATGAATAATAAATAATATTATTCATTGTGTGATTTTATGTTAAATGTTCCACCCATGTTTGATAAATTGGTTTAGATTATGACCCTTCATTGTTGATGTCATCATAGTAGAGTCTAAATGGAAACATCTATAGATGAATCCATTCATCTAATATGAGGATTCTTGAACATCAATCAACATTCACCGTGTTATATCAAGAAGAATAAAACAACTTCCAAAATCCTTTAATCATATGAGAAAATATCTATATATATCTTAAGATATGGGGTAGAGGAAATTATAAAATCTTATGTCAAAAGAAAATCGAAACTGGTAATAAAATGTGTTTTTATTTTTTTATTTATATATATGTGAAAATAAAATATATTTTATAACATCCATTTTTATTTTATTAAACCTATAATAAGCAGTATGAGTCTTGAACTCATACTCCTGGATGTTGTGCTAAAAACATAAATGCTACATTTCTACAAATGATATAGATAAATGTGACCCAATTTTATCCATCCAATCCATACAAAATCAAATGTAAATTTTAGATCACTTACATAATTAGTGATGTTTTAGAATTATAGTTTTTTAAAATTATGATAATCACTTATATAAACAACATTCATGACTGAAAGAGATTATTTTTCCACAATACCTATAATTTAATTTCCATATTCTGTCTTTAACATCTCCAATTAATTTATTCTCAAATAAAACCCTTCTAGAGATATATAATTTAGTATAATCCTTCATGATCAAGAGAATATAAATTATATGAAGGGGGACCTCAAAATATCTATAAGGGTAAAAATAATATTTAATAAAGGAATCTCATCAATGAGAATATTATATTAAGGGGGACCTCAAAAGCTCTGTAAGGGTAAAATATTTAACAACAATAAAAATGGAATAATGAATTAAATTATTCAAGAGTTGCAATGAAAAATATTCACTAGTCAGGTGTTTTAATCATTATCAGAAAAATAAATATAAATCCCTGACATCTAATACATAACATGTATAATATAGTTGTATTAAAAAATTAACACAATAGATTATCCTTTAAAATCATATTATTTTTATAAAAACCATATAAAACCAAGATAAAACATGTAGTCAACATGTTAAATGATTTCTATATTAACCCTTAAAATTTAATATCCATATTTTAGACTTTCATACTTAATGGTCTTGAGGCCTATCATGAATCCAACATTATTTAGTTACAATGTAACAAAAATTATTTGGTTTATAAAATAACTATCCATCATTGGATCATAATGAAACCACCAGCAATCATAATATTTTCCTAATGAATATAAAATATATAAATTATATATATATTCATTAATAAAAAGATAATAGATAGTCACATTCTTTCATTATATCATAATTAACCTTTTCAAAGGAAATCGTTTCTATGAAAACCAATATGAAATAATAATAATCTACTAAAAGAAAGAATTGGGATCATATCAATAAAGTATATCCCCAGCATATCACAATTAATATTAATTGTTCTTGGTATTAATGAATGGATATGAGATTAATATATAATTTGAGTTATTCTTCATGAAAATAAAATGTATGACTAGAAAATCACTTCTACATAAATAAAAATACATAATATTTCATGAAAATTAGATTATTTAAAAAAATTCCCAGGACCTTATTATTGAATCTTCAAATAAAATAATTTTCATTAAGGTGTAAAAACATATTTATTTCATAGATTTTAAAACAAAAATTACTTCTAAATAAGTCAAAAATATATTAATGAGTCCCATTCAGAATTCATTAAGAAATTTATTTTTTAAAAACGTGTGAAAGAACATAAAATATCATTTAAAATTGGTAAAGTAATGAATTTTTTAATAAAGAAGTAATTTTTTAATCCATTTTATTGAACATGCATTTTAAAGATAATTATTCCAAATCTAAATGAATATATAATATGTATATCATATACCAATGAAATTATAGCTATTTTATTAATGTATAATGATCAAAATGGAGACTAAAAATATAAATTAAATTCATAATAAGAATAGAATAAAAGGAATTTTTCTTCAGAAAATAAGGAAATATGATTTTCTCCAAAGGAATGTTGAGCATAATCAATCCTAAAATGGAAGAATATTGTGAGAAAAAGAATTTTCCAATTTGATAAAAATACAATCATAATCCCCATAAATGAATAGAAACAATGGAAATGTTAAATATCTATAACTTATATATATATATATATATTCATGATATTATATTTCAAAGGGGTATTATATAATCCTCAAAATAGATATAGGTGGATATGATCAAAAATATGTCCCAAGGAATGTCAATTTGAGATGAATAGCCATTATAATGACTATATAATTTAATAGAGAGTAAATAAATATAATGAATATGTGCAAAAATTTGAATAACAAAGTAGAGATACTACATTATAAAATCAGATTTCATTTTATAAGTATTAATAAACTATCAAACATAATTTATATGTAATATAAATCAATGAAAAATATTGTTCTATGAAACCCCATACCACTTTTAATATTCATATCAAATCCCATTAGATGAAACAATAAAAATTTAATATTCAAATAAGTTTATGTTTACGTGATTCCTAATATAAAATTTTGAATGTGAGATATATAAACTATATATAAAATAGTTTTTTAATATTAAAATATGCATAAATAAAATAATATAGACAAATTCCATTACTAAATTTGTAGTATATTGATCCAACCCCTCTAGAAGAGTTACCCTAATATGGATTTCTAATTCCAAAAAATATTAATTAATATAATAATACCAAAAATTCTTTCCTAGCATATATACCACAAAATAATTATAAGTAGTGAATATGTAACATTTCTCAAAAAAATAAATGTGAGATGTCAATCCCTTACCATGAGTCCGCACATTGCATACATTTCAATTAACTCCCATGTAATAGAGACACCTAAATAATTTGACTTTATAAGAAAATTTTCCATGGTATTTCCATAAACATAAATAATTATTTTATTTATTTTTTTACAAATATTTAAATACATAATAAATTAATTCAACATCAGGGGTCTTTCAGGATGATCCTCCATTTTTTTAAAACATCATTTGTAAATTGACTAAGGTCAAAGGGGACATTGTTCACTAATCACTAGAATAATAATCACTGAATAATAATGATTTTTATATTCCAATCATAATTTTAAACCCAAACATGAATGGTGGTTATGAAAAATGATCTATGTTGCAATCAAGTATATCATAGGCTATACAAATGCATGAATAATAGTTTCATTCATAAACGATCATTATTGAATGAAGGTAATAATTATTGTATCAGTTTATAATAATAGTCAGATCATAAATACATTTTATTTCTTTATATATATATATATATCAACTATGTGATGTGGTGATGGAAAATGAATCATATTAATGTATGGAGGTGGTAGTCCACACATACACACAATTGATAATATCATTTTTTTAGTGAATAGAAAGAATTGAAAGTAAATTACAAATAATATTTTCATTATGATGAATATTTCATTATTATCATATGTATACATAAAATATATCATTAAAACTATCTCTAAGAGGCGATGACGAAAAAAACATTAGTTCATGAGGAAATACTCCACGATACACCTGAATGATGGATTCATTTCCCCTTTGATGGAATTTTTATATGGGTTTCAATTATTAAATTAGAATAATAATAACTCTTTATATATTATATGATTTTTTATTTTATAATTCTTGAACAATATTAGATAGAGGTGGAATAATAAAAAACAATAACTCAAGGTTAAGAATCACAAAACTTCTTCGAACAACGACATATTAATTATAATAAAATTTATCCATGGATGGATTTATGATTAAAAAATGTTCTCTAGGATATGAAGAGGGATGTAAGGATATTATTTTGGTATTTATTTTACAATACAAATGTAACATCCTGGTTTCAGGTGTCGTATAATGGATCTACGTACCTAGTAGGTCACATGGACTCAAGCAAATTTCCCCAAATACTAGAGGCTGATGACTAGTATCAAAAGACTTGTGTGTGATAGTGTGGAAACTATACCCTCATTCGAAAAGTAATGCATCAGAAATAAACAAATAACAGTAGCCAAAGCAGTAATAACATTCAATAAGTAAACAACAGAAGACTGAAAGTAATAAACAATATAATAACATTTAAACAGGATGCATGATACCTATGTCAAGAAAAGTAGTGAAAGAAGTCACAATGATAGAATAAAATACTATCCCAACGTACAAATAAAACAAATAAACTCATGCAGCATCACAAGCCTCAACTTGGTCCCACACCCTCCATCTTCACAACAGCCGAGTACCTGACAATGAAGGGAACTTGCCTTTATCTATACCTATTGAAAAATAATCCATTTAATACCAAAATCAAGACCCAAACAGGGTGTGAGATGAATCCCAGTCGAAAAAAACACAAAGATATGTGCCCAATAGTTAATGGATATATATGGTAGGCAATAATAACAATGAATCAGTAAATAAAAAAGTTCTAAAAAGTAAAAAATCCTACAGTTTCAATTGCATTCATTTTCATATATAAAGTAAGAATCTAATAAAAAAAGTAACCCTATGAGAAGTACTCATAGCCTAACCCTTCTGGTTCAATTAGTTAAAAAATCTACCCTCTAGGATGTACTCAAAGCCTAGCCAGTCTGGATAAGATTATGCAACGACTCTCTGAGGATGAAATCACCATCAATTCCCCCGTGTGGTCTCATATTGGTAACCATAGACACTCTAAGGAAGCACTCAACATCCAATTCCCCCTATGGTGTTGTAACGTTGAACTACGTAACTCTGTGGGAGCCCTATGTCGATCCCCCATACGGTCTCGCAACTTAAAGTAAAATAACACTCTGGAGAAGCCCTCCAAATCCATTCCCCCTTATGTTCTTCTACACCAGGTTCCCACAGCCCTTTGTAAGTCAATCATGCACAAAGATGGTCAACAGCCAACGTAAAGATTGAAAACTACATAAAATATAACTTTCAAGAACTAATTATCTAAACAACTACAAGCATATAACATTATCATATAATATAACTCCATCCACACAACACTAGCCATAGAAAACAAGAAATCTAACCAGCAAAGAAAGAGCAACGGTCAATATCAAAACAAACCTGGAAAACAAATCTATATCATAGAAAATTACTATATTCCAAATCTAACAAACTCTACATTGTAACACAAGGAATAACAGGCGTTAACAGGGTTAAAATCCATATACACACAATACCCTGGTCTAGGTTATTGGGCACTTTTAGACATAATATTCACAGAATAACTACGATAAGACACAGACAACATATCTCAGTGTTGTATGATTGATATTCTCAGGTGTTGGCCCATGAATCAACCAAGAATGTGGTAGATCTACAAAAATGTCAAAAACCCTCAACCCAAGATAACTCATGAAAGATGATAAATCAAGAGAAGAATCTCTATAAGAAGTGATAACTCACTGGGTAAATTCTAACACAATCGACGTTGGTTGATTCGGATAACGGATGGTGGGTTGGGGGCTTGGAGAAGAATTGGCAGCTTCAGTTTCTCCTGGATGAGAAGAGAAGAGAAGAATTGATTTTTGTGAATGAGATGTGACCCCATTCTAATATAACAATTAAAAATAATATTATACGGCATGTATTTTAAAAGATCACAATATGTTTATGCCTTTATCGAGCACCGCATTACGCGGTCTCTAGGTCACCCCACAGGGCCATGTACTGGACCTTACATGGACAGTACACGGTCACCTTTGGCAACTAGGTACAAGGAATGTACTATGAATTACATGAGGTGTACACCTTGAATTTTTATATTCTCCACCTTTTTCTCAAAAACACCTGAAAATCCCCCATTCCTGGAAAGATGGTACGAGTTCTTAAAAACATTCCCCTTTAAAGAAAATTTTCCCTAAATTTCCCTAATAAGGAAGCGTAGAAGAAGAATCCTTGAACAACATGATTCACTGATATCGTAGGTCGGAATCCTTCTCTAAAGTCTCATCCTGTACTCACCCATGCATCTATAACACTTATAATCAACGAGCATAATATCTATGGAGAACCTTCACACTGTGATATAAAATCAGGATAAGATGCTCCATGAAGACGCAACCACCTCCAGCTCAACCTCCTCAGGTTGAAAAACATGAGGCAGGAATGAGAAGTAATGGAATATCTGGGAAACATGGAAGATGTTGTTCATATCATGGTACCAATGAGGTAACTGATACTGATAGGAAATTGGCACGACTCTCTCCAAAACCTCAAATGGTCCAATATTTCTCCATGAAAGAATTCCCTGTCTCCAAATCCTTTTATGTCACAACCTCGATGTGACACGTAGAAAAACCTGATCACTAAATCTCAATCTCTAGAGGTTGTCTTCGTAGAACAGTACAAGACTTCTTTCATGACTTTGCAATTTCCAACCTTTTTTGAATCAACTCTAAGTTCTCTATGGTCTTTTGGACAAGACAAGGTCCTAGCGTTGCTGCCTCTCCTACCTCCAACCAAAAAAGGGGTGATCGGCATGGACTATTGGATGATGCCTCATCAAGTGCTATCTAAATAGATTTTTGAAAATTATTAATGTAGGAAAACGCCACAAGTGGTATGTGCTTCTCCCAAGAACCTCCAAAATCTTGGATGCATTCTTGAAACATGTCCTCCAACACCTGAATAGTTTTCTCAGATTGACAATCTATTTGGGGGTGGTAAGCTATACTTAGATGTACGTATATACCCAAAGACCTCAGAAACCCCTGTCAAACCCAAGAAGTAAAATGAACATCCCTATCACAAACAATGGAGTGTGGAACCCCATATTGACATACAATCTCTCAGATGTACAGCCTTCCCAACTCATCAACATTGAAGGTCTCCTTGATAGGTTAGAAGTGTTGAACCTTCATGAGTCGGTAAAGGACAATCCAAATTGCATAATTCCTTCGAGGAGAACTCGAAAAACCTATCAAAAAATCCATCCCGACATCATTCCACTTCCTCTCGGGAAGGGGTTACAATAGCAATATCCATACTGGTCACTGATGCTCTGTCGTCACCCGCTGACAGGTGGAACACCTCATGAAAAACCCTACAACATTGCTCTTCCTACCTGGACACCAATACTGATGATGAAGATCAGGATAAATCATGGTGACACCATGATGAACTACCTAATATGAGGAATGAATGTCATATATCAGCTCCTCATGTATGCCTTTTGACACCCATATGTGTCCATGATAGCACAATATCTCATACTCTCCCACGGTCCATCCAGTTATATGGTCGTCTCCTAACACACTCTCCAATAGAACTAGGTCTTTTGAATCTGATAGCTGCCTTATTCTCACCCGATCAAGTAGAGTATAGGTATTGCCACAGAAGAAAGAAACGTCTACCCCTATATGTTGCGCACCTCCAAATGAATATATGAGAACATAGTCATAATCTACCTCCAACTATTGGCCTCCTGAACTACCTATATCTGAGTCCTCCTGCACAACGCATCAGCTAATGTGTTGTCAGTCCCAAGTGTGTAGGCATGCTCAAAGAAAAAAGACTGAAGTTAATCAACCCATCTTCACTGTCTCAAATTCAGATCCTACTGAGTGAAGATATACATGAGACTTTTTTCTTCATTGAAAACCAAAAAATTCTCTCCCAAAATATATTGTATCCAGCAGTCTAGAGCATGAACAATTATAGCCAACTCATGATCATGTTTCAGGTAATTCCTTTCATGTGGCCTCAACTACCAAGACCCGTATGCGATAAATACTTCCCCATGCATAAGCACTGCCCATAGCTTGATACCTGATGTGTCACAATAAATAGTATAGCTGTTTTCTAGCTCTAGAAATACTAGTATTGATGCTGAATTAAACATCTATTTCATCTCCTAAAAGAAGAACTCACAAGAATCTGACCATAATTACTTCACACCCTTCTTCGTTAGCCCCATCAGTGGCACTGATATGCATGAAATGATCTTTATAAAACATGTTTAGTAACCAACCAGCCTTAGAAAACATCACACCTCAAATACATTCTTTATATTCTCCTAGGAAAATATTGATCTCACTTTATAGGCGTCTATTGATAATCCTGTCTCTGAGATAACATTACCCATGAAGTGAATATTGTCCATCCAAATGTGGCAATTTGAGAGCATCTCATATAACGGATTCTCTCTCAGTGTACTCAAAACGGTCTCAATATGTGGGTCATGGTCTTGTTGAGTATGAGATTACACCAATATATCTTCCCCAAAAACCACTACAATGGAATCCAAGTATGGTTGAATCACTCACTTAATCAGGGCCATGAAAACTGCAGGCATGTTCGTGAGATCGAATGGTATAACCACATACTCATTTAGACTATACCTACTCTGAAAGGATGTAAGAGGTATATCAGATGGACTAGCACAAAACTGATGATAACTGCATCTCAAGTCAATCTTTGAGAACACATGTGCTCCATGAAGATGATTAAAGAGATCTTCAATATTCAGTAAGGGATATCGGTTTATGAACATCAATTGGTTCATCTTTTGATAATCAAAATAATGTTTCAGGGTATTGTTCACCTTCATTGCAAAAAGGACAGGAGATCCCTAAAGAGATGTACTAGGTGGGATGAATCCCTTTGTCTGCAACTCCTCCCACTACTTCTTGAGCTCCTTTAACTCAGGTGTAGCCATCCTATAATTAAGAATGGAAACTGATTCCATTCCTGGAATAATATCAATACAATATATTACCTCTCGTTCTAGTGTAAAACATGAGACGTCCTCAAGAAAGACATCCCTGAAATGATTGACCACTAGGGGAATGTCCAACTCTGAAGCTTCATGGTTTTCCAGATATAGAATAGAAATCATGGATATAAATCCTCTCATCACATGATTCTCGGGTCCTGCTCTGCTCACCTAGAAATATCATTCTCCCTTGTGAACAATGATTGTGCCATCTGGTGATGTGAAATTTACCCTAAAACGATAGCAATCAACAACTGCCTAGATTGGAACCAGCCAATCCGTTCCAAGAATGAAATCATAACCTGTCATCTCTAAGACATAGAGGTCCCACAAGAAGTGAAAATGACCATCCTCAAGAGTGCACTCCTTGAACTAGCATACACTAGTCGTTCTTGTCCCCAATGTAGTGTCCAGCATCCATACATCAGTAGATGTAATGATACCAAGATGAAGGATCTCAACAACAACAATAGATATGAAAATATGGGAAGACCCTATATCGAAAAGTGCAGAAGCTAAAATTCAGGAATCATGAATCATACCTCGAACTGTAGATAGTCTAGGATCTTACCCTTGGTGGGTCTGCTATATTAAAAATGTATGGCCGATACTGCTGCCCTACGACCCTGCCTAACCACCCAGTGGTGATCCACCCTATTGTCGCTGAAATCCTGCTAACTAGCTTCCATGGCCACGACCTCCACCTCATCCAGAATGTCCGCAAGAACTATAGTTTCAAGACTGAGGAGAAACTGGAGGTCCTACTCTTGAATGTGGAGTCATAGAAGAACTCTTATCATCAGATACTAGTGAGAATACCTAATAGAAATTCTGAAGATAAACCATCTTACCTCATGCTCGGCACCCACTAGGTCTATCAGGTAATGTGGCCTTGTATTCCCTCTCTTCCCACACTGGTAGCACACCACATTACTACCAAAGGAAGTATCCTGCTTCTTCGGGTCAATACGCATAGACTCCCTACGTCAGTTCCTACTATTAGTAGGAGGGGTACAAACTATGGATTTTGGGTTTCCCTAGCTCACAGCTCTAGAATACCTTAGATGGTGCTCCATGATTAGCACTAGGTTGACTATAGTTGTGATAGATGCCAACAAGAAGATATTCACCTGATATCAAATATCTTCCCTAAGACCATCCTCAATCTTCTTTTCTAGGAATAACTCATCACACCTAAAATGGTTGAGAAGAATTGTAGCTCTGTGGAAAGAGAAAAATACTCCATGAATGGGAGAGTATCCTACTCCAAACTCATGAACTCTCGGGCTCAATTGAACCTTAATGTATCTCAGTAGAACTAATCGTAGAAAGCACACTGTAACTCATCCCAATCCATAAGATGTTGACATCACTCCCATGAGAACACAACCTACCATCTCTTGGTGGTGTCCCAAAGCATATTCATAGTGAGATTCACCCTCCTCTCTAGAGGAATCACCAGATTCCCGATGATCGATATCATGTCTTTTTTAACAACATTCTAGAGTGTGAGGTCCTCTTTCCCCTGAGAAAGTGGGGGGATGGTACTATTGAAAAACCAGCATCAAATCGTTCGTAGATGGGGCAGGAGGTGTTACTCTTTAGAAGGTCTAGAGTACCCTCACAAAGCCCTATTGAAACTATGCATCAACACCAATATCTGGGATAACGGCTGGTGTGAAGACATGCACAACTGGAGGATCTAATGGTAGTCCCTGATCAGCCATGTCTCGTGTGTGATCACAGCCTTGTATCTAGCGTACAATGGGGGGCCCCTCCATGAAATTAATCTGTATGGTCAAGAACACATATAGTTCAATATTATCAAGGACTAGAATATAGTAGTTCAGTAAAGGAACATGAGAATGAAAGCATTCATTTTTTTTCAAAACATAGATACACTGTGTGTATGTCCCATACACGGCGTGTTCCATTAATACTTCACATGGGTATTTAATCCTCCCAACCTGGTCATGTAATACACCAAACACATGGAGTGATATCCTAACACATGTTTATACTTGAATAATCTTCACCTACAGGAGTTCATCTACACGTCTTAACCCACACGGTTCTCCTATAGCAAGACTACACGACATGTTTGTGCCAGACACAACATTTAATAGGACAAACTTTACTGACCCGTGTTGTTAGTCACATGGTTGGTTATACGGATAATTCTATATGGTGTGTTTTTTTCCAAAAAAAATGGAATTTTCTAACTACCCATAATCCACTCGTGTCATTGGTCACACAGCTGGACACATGGTCTATTCACACGACATCTACGTTCGGTACACCGCATGTTCCACCAAAGATATCCAAACCATAAGTATCATCCCACATCGAAAGTAACACAGTTAGAGACTACACGAAATAAACTTAAGAAAAATAGATCTTTCTTAAATAGAATGATACATGCTATGTATTCAGCAATACCTGCCATGAATTTTGGTTTCTTCTAGACCGTAAGCCTCAGAAACTACACTGGAACCCCAAAAAACACTGGAATGAACATTATTGTGAAAAATTATAATCCATGGGGTCCCAAACTCCCATGAAATCAAATATTGGAATCTTATATGTGTCATATACAAGGAATGAAAATGCAATGATCCACCAAATTCCGATACATGAAGGCCCATAACACCTCAAGGACCAAATATTGGCATTAATTCAAGTAAACTTTAATTGTTAGAAATACCCTATAAGATAGAAGATATTATATCAAGGAATCTATCACGGCAATATTAATATCTAGAAAAAAATCTATCATAATAACATGTAATCAATAATTCACCCTAATTGGAATGGCAAGAATTCAGGACATGTGATCTCTAGAAAGTGCCAATATAATCCATGAGATGGAATACCCTTATATCATTGGGTTGAATGTGAAATGAAACCTAAATAATTTTAAAAGTAACAAAAAAACATGTGAATAACCCAACAGTTAAATCAAATCAACCGTAACAATTGCAAAACCAAAAAAATGCAATAATCGAGGTAAAATAACTTTTCCCTGTACATGGGTTAGCTACTCTCAGTCACATCTTATTACCAATTACCTATTACATCCTATCCCTAACTGTACGCTCCAAAATGTAAGTCAATATGAAAATAATTCCTTTAATACCACTTTTTAACACTCCGGTTCCGGGTTCCACCAAGAGCTACCCTGTACCCAGTTTGTCATATGGCCTCAAGAGCATTTTCCCAAATTCTAGAGGTGGTCGACTATCAGGGAGGGCCTTGGATGTGATAGTGGGGAAACTATGCCCTCATTGGGAGAGTAAGGCATCAGAAATAAATAGATAACAATAGCAGTTACAGTAATAACATGCAATAAGTAATCATTGGAAGACCGAAAGTAATAAACCACTATAGAACATATAAGAATGATGCATGATATATATGACTAGGAAAGTAGAGAAACAAGTCACAGTGCTAGAATACAGTACTAAAATAATGTACATAGAAAAAAAATAATCTCCACCAGCATTGAAAGCCTCAACTTGGTCCCATGTTCTCCAACTCCACAACAGTCAAGTACCTAACATAGAAGGGCACTTTCCCTTATGTATACCTACATCAAAATAATCTATTTTGGCCCAAAAGAATGACCCACACAAGGTGTGAGACGAATCCAAGTAGGAAACCACCCAATGATATGTGCATAAATGTATGTGAATATATATAGCAGACAATAATAAAAATGAAGTAGAAAACAAGGAAGTAAACAATCCTACTGTTTCAATTGTATTAATTTTCATATATCAAGTAAGTAGCTAATCAGAAACAAGTAACCCTCTAAACTTATTCATAGACTAACCCTTCTGGTTCACCCAATCAAAAAAATAAACCCTCTAGGATGTACTAAAAGTCTAAACCCTTTGGTTCCGCTTTATCAAAGACTCTATGATGAATAACTCACCATCAAATCCACTTGGGGTTTCGTATCAGTAACCATAGACAATCTAAAGATGAACTCAACGTCCAATTCCCTTGTGGTCTCTAAACGGGGAACTAAAGACACTCTAAGGGAGAAAAAATTATATCACTCCAATGGTATCTCAATATAAAAGTAAGCAGACACTCTAGGGAAGCCCTCAATGTCCATTCCCTATGTGGTCTACTACACCAGCTTCCCATAGCCCTGTGGAATTAAATCATGCACAATGATGTTTAACAGCCAAAGTAAACCTTAATAACTAATTGGATAATAGATTTCATGAACAACTTGTCTACAAAAATAAAATCATATAACAAAATCCGATAATATCTCTCCATCCTCAAGACAATGGGGATTGAAAACAATAATCCTAACCGGCAAAGCTAGACCAAACGGTCAACATCAAAACAAACATTGGAAATACATCTATAGCATGGAAAACAACCCTATTCACAATATAAAAACCACTACTAAGGCACACAAGGCATAGTAGGCATTAACATAGCCAAATTCCTTTAACACGCAATGCCCCGTTCTAGGGTATATTGCACTTTTGCATATAATATTCAATGAATAACTACATAATTACACAAACCACCTAACAAGAAGTTGTAATATTGATATACTTCGGTGTTGGCCCTTGAATCGACCTAGAATGTAATAGATCTACAAAAACATCAAAAACTATCGTCTAAGGATAACACTCAAAGAGGAGAAATGTGAAACAATTGGGATCCTCGTTTTCCCCCCTCGGGAGAACCCTAATTCCATGTGGCGTCGTCGGCCTCGGCGACGGTCCCTCACCCCTCGGGGGCGGGGGGACCTTCGGGGTCCCTCAATGGAGTTTCTTCTCCTTTCATCCCTTTTTCAAACCTGGATTTTCTTCCTCATTTTCCCTCAATCTTGCTGAATTCGATGGTCTCAGAGTTGCTTGATGGGTTGTCGAACCTCCAGTTGTCGTCCGTGGAGTTCTCGGACTCATCTAACTTGTTAAAACACACCCTGGTTTCCAGATTTCATAGACCCCACCCTTCAGTTGATTCTATTGACAGTTTCATCTTTGCTGCTTGGGGTTTGCAGGATAGGGCGACGATGGGTCATCTGGACTATCGGCAGATTATGGTGCGTTTTTCTTCGGAAGATGATCTTATTTAGGCATGGGAAAAGGCTCCTCGGGTCTTCAATGGTGTCAAATTTTCTCTTCTTTGGTGGACCTTAGACTTGCACATGAAGCGGGACTCCCCCATGATAGAGATTTGGGTTAGTTTTCCAAGCCTCCCTCTGCCATTTCAAAATCCTTTGGTGATGCGTATGCTAGGAAAACTGATAGGTACATACCTATGCTCGGATAGCCGCATGGAGGCACTTTTTCATCCAGTTAATACACGTATTTGTGTGGAAATGGATATGTCCAAGGATCTGTTTGAGTATGTGTGGGTTACTGTGGGTGAGGAGTATAGATGCAAACAGAAGGTGATCTATGAGACATGGACGAATTTCTGCTCAGGTTGCAAATGGCTGGGTCATGCGTTGAGCTTCTGTCGTAAGGGTCTTCAAATGAGAAACTTGAGATGGGGAACTAGTCAGAACAAGGAGAGGGAGCCACTGGTTGAGACGGAGGGGGCGGTTCAGGGATCTTCTATGAATGATCCTAGTGAGGGGAAGGGAACTTCCCTTGATCAAAACTGTAGGGAGGAGGTCCTAGAAGGCAGTCCTTTAGGTAACGGTATGGTGGGTATTGTGGTAGAATAAAATAGGAGGGAGTTAGTAGATGCTCATATGGATCTTATGGACAAAGGGATGGAGGAAGGCTCGGTTTAACTTGAAGTAGCTAGAGGGGAAATCACGCCCTGGTTAGATGTAGAACAAATGTTTGTTACGCTGGTCGATGTAGGGTCTGGCAGAAGTTCATTCAAGAGGGGGCAACCTGGCCAAAGTCCCTTAAAGGCTAAACAGGACAAAAAAAGGCAGTCTTCTATCCCCCTGAACAACAGGTTTGAAGGTTTGCTTGAGGATGATCCTGGTTCCATGTAGATTATTCCTTTCGACACAGAGGGAGGG
The DNA here is from genome assembly GCA_963277665.1 of Viscum album. NCBI lineage: Eukaryota > Viridiplantae > Streptophyta > Magnoliopsida > Santalales > Viscaceae > Viscum > Viscum album. The sequence goes on along the minus strand of OY728139.1, from coordinate 883,106,405 downwards.
CGCAAGTATGAATACAACGGGGGTGAATGCTCTCACTCAGACGCTGGGAATCCATCTAAGGAGAACGGAGGTAATTCAAAGAGGAGGAGAAGGAGGGACTACTCATACTTCCCCCACCTATGGAGACCATATCATCCAGGATAACAAATGGGGAAAGGGGGACCTCGGAGGAGGTAGGCACTCGGATGGCAGGTGTCCATGGGGGTCTTCTTTGGTGTTTTTGCTTAGAAATGAGGAGGAAGTGTCTGAGCAGAAACTATGGCTCAATGCTTCAGAGAATGAGGCTACTTCCATGATGGGGAGAACCTTAAGGTCAACCTTCAATGAGGAACAATATGCTTGGATTGACAAACCAGACTCAATCCTCGTTTGGGGTTTCAACAGAGGGAGGATCAACATTGAGGAGTACATACAATCATGGGACCAATTGGCCTCAAAATTTGAAAAGATCATGTCAGAATCACCAAGAATATAGGTTTCTTCTTTATCTTAGAAATTACTTAGGGACATGGCCTCTGGTAAACATAATTTTATCTTCAATGCTCCTAGTTAATTGGGTGGTCTTCATATCTGGGTTGGGGTGTCTTCGGTCTGGCATGTTTGATTCTCTGTGTTGTGTGGTTTGTTAATGGTACATCGCAGGACATCTTTGTTGGGCTAGAGCTCTCTGTCATCATCTTTGCAGGCCATTTGGGACATGGCTGTTTTGGAGCGATGGCAACATCGGGAGGGACCATGCTTGCATGGGATCACTAAGTGTCCTGCATGGGGATGGTGGTTGTTGTTGTTGCTTGAATGAGGTAGATCTTGTTTTTTCCTATTTTTATTTGGGGTTGTTTGGATGTATTGTTGGAACCTTCAGTTTCTCACTTTTCCAATAAAAGTGTTTTCTTAATAAAAAATAATTTTCAGTCAGTCAAAGAGGAGAAATCAAGAGACGGGGCTCTAGAAGAAGGGAGAACTCACCATGGTGATTACAATACAATCGACTACATTTAATTCAGAGAACGGAAAACTGGTCGAGGGCTTGGAGAATAATCATCGGCTTCAGTCGCTCTTGTATGAGAAGAGATAAGAAGAAGTGGTTTTTGTGAACGAGATGTGACCCCGATCCGATATAACAATTAAAAAGAATAGTACACAACATGTCTTTTAAAAGTACATGACATGTATAATCCTTTACTGGTCCCTGCTTTACGTGATCTCAAGGTCACCCTACATGGCCATGTACTAAGTCATTACGTGGTTACCCGCGATAACCGAGTACATGGTGTGTACTCCTTAAATTTCCCGATTATCCTCTTTTTCTCAAAAACAACAGAAAAGAAAACCCATACCCGAAAAAAGTGGTATGAGTTTTTACAATAAAATCATTTGTATGTGTGAATAATAAGGGGTATGAAGTTCCCTTTTGTAATTAAAAATGAGTGAAATTTTTGTAAACACCCAAGACCATTAAATAAAGGGGAGTCACACTCCAATAAAGTGACACTAATAATTAGAAATAGAGAATTATATGTAAGATATGGTCAATAAAATCCTCAAAAAAAGTTGTTTGAAATATTTTATTCCTTAACCAATATAGTTACACCATTTTCCTATTTTAGTTTTCACCTTTGGTAACTAGTCTATTTTTAATCTTTTAGGGTCATGATATATTCATTAAAAGGAAATTGGTCACTATAGTTGAGCATGGTTCACATCATCATCCATGTCCTAATACCATGAAAAAATATAATTTTTTTAACAATTTTAAATCATCTAATATAATATTAATTACTGTAAAATATTATTAATGTCAATTTTGATACTATATTTTTAGTTTGACTTAGAAAAAATAATATAATGATGTATTTTTAAAATATTTTGTTATAAACTACATAAAATGTTATAAAATTATAAAAATTAAGGAACAAGATTAATTATTTAAATTTATATTACTATTAATATTTTTAAAATCATTTATTTTAATTTTTTATTAATCAAATGATTCTTCTTCATCTTTACATATTATATTAAGCTAATTATTTCATCACAAAGAAATAATAAAGAAACTGCCATTAAAAAATATTTTTTAAAAAAAGTTACTATTTATAATGAATTATGGATTATCCTTTAAACTATGACAATGTATTGAGTATAGTAAAAGAAATAAAGGTTTGTTTTTCCATTTTATATACTTAAAATACTATATAGGTTATAATAATGGAATGTGGATTAAAAATTAGAAATTTCCTAAAATTAGATGAGATATGGCATAAATAATGTCAAATAATATTATATCAATAATTTTATTGGTCATTATAACCCTTATCTATATTTTTAGTGACACGATAAAAACATTTTCCCCTTAACCATGGAAAAAAAATATTATTTTTTCACTAATCATTATAAAAAACAAAAAATTTATTTTAATTATAAAATATAAATATTTAAATTTAAAACTATTGAATTTACTTTACTAAATTAAATTCATCAATATGGTAGAATGTAATTTCAAATAAACCCTGTATATGTGATGTGATATAATTTTCCACGAAATCGAAATTTCCAGCATAAGATAATTATATATTTACCTTATGACTAGTAATACTCATTTCATAAGGATAATTAAACATTTGTTGATTTATAATATAAATATTATTTATTTCAATATTTTTTCAATAGGGGGTATTTTAATTAATTCTAATAGAGAAACATTCCTTACATTAAAATATTTCTTTGAAAAATAGGTTTTCAAGCCAAAAAATAACTTTTACTAAACCCTATTAAAAAATGATTGATATTTTAAAAAATAGATCAAAATAAAATATAAAATAATTTTTTAAAATTAAAATAAATTTCAAAGAATAATGGTTCTTTTATATTAGATATTTTAAAGAAATGAAACCGATGTTTTACAAAAATCTGTATTTTTTCTTTTCACTAAAAAATCAGTATTTCTAGAAAAACTCCCAAAATTTTACCTTAAGTTAATTTTACATTCTGATTTATAAAATAATTTCATTTTATAAGATTAATTTTTTAAAATATCTTTTAATTAATTATAAAATTTTATAATAATAAAATATTTTTTATGTAATATTATTTTTTAACGAATAAATACATTTACTAAATGTTTATTTTTTATATTCGTAACAATTTATCAATACATATATAAAAGGTAGGATATTTTAATAAAATCACAATGTACTCAATACTATTAATACCCACCAGTTTTATTTTAATGTTATAACATTCATATATTTAATGGGTATTTTATGATCGGTTTAGTGTGTTTTATACGCTATCTAACATAATGATCATCCTTGTTAATATTGGGGTGTCATACCCCCCCCCCCAAAAAAAAATTATAAATAAAGCCTTGTCATTTTAGCAAGTTATTTGTAGTACATTGTTAAACATTTTGAAGTTTAGTATTTTAAGAACCGCATTGTTAAACGTGTTAATAAATCCTTATCTTCTAAATAAATAATGTGGTGTAACATGGTTCATAAAAAACAAGGCTTCTACATAATGATTAAATTTTGGGTATGTTAAATCATGAATTTTTTTAATTATTTTCCATTTAAAATGTTTTGATATATTTTTATTAGATATGAGACCATATATTTAACCAATAACATGTTCATATCATGATTATTTTTCCTAGAGTTGAGGAAATATTTTACCATATTGAAAATTAAAATAATGAAATATTCTTACAGGAAAAGAAAATTTTCATTCATTATTCAATTTCATTAAAAATATTATAATTATCATAAAATTAATAGTATTAAAGATTATTTTAATGCATGATCGACTAAAATAGACTTTTAATGGATTAGAAAATCTCAACAAAAATAAAATAAATTATTCCTCCTAGATTTTGACATTTAACAAAAGAAAATATGGTGAAAAAATATAATTACCAAAATGAATAAAACATCATAAAAATAAATTCATCAAAGTATTTAATTTTATTTTTTTTATTTAATAAGAATATATATTTATAATTCATAAAAATATTCTTGATGATGATTGAAACAAAAAAATGTAGGATTTGATCCCTTATACATCCAAGATAAATTTATAATTTATCACAATATAAAATAAATTACTCTTTATGTCTCATAAAGAAAATTTATATGTCCTAATAATTTAATATCCATGGTATGAAATAATTTCTATAAATTAATTGAATCACAATAAAGAAATTGTAAAATAATATATTATTCCGAAAGATAGTTAATCATTAGTTCTTTAAATAAAATTCAATAACGGTATGTTTATCATAATCATATAATTTGATCTAAAATAATGAACTTATTCAGTATCAACTAATTAACAGTGATTGTTATCAATAACATTGTTGGATATATCAGATGTTCCAAATATGTAATATCCCATAATTATCTCAACATTAATTATTTGATAAACTCTAATAGTCACCAATATCATTAATCTTATATAAATTATATTAAATGAATTAATATTCCAATAAATAATCATGTTCAAACTTCATTATATATATAACTCAAACCAATAAAACAACTGCCTATATATCCACGACCACCAAAAATCTAATCACCTAATCATTAAAATTGGGTGTGTATGAAATATAACTTATGATCAAACCCGAAGTTATAATCTCATGATGGTATGCATAATTATTAAAACAACTCGACAAGAATACATCATAATCACAACTGTTTTATATACCTTTCCTTTTATACAAACTATATGATTCCATAAGACACAAATTCAGATCTGGTGATAAAATCATAAGCTATAATTTTTTTTTGTCTTCTTACTCATAATGAGACCCATTAATTTTACATCCTATCCATACAACATAAAAAAATTTCAATCCTTAAAAACCCCGTGATATTTTTGGTTTATATTTTTATATGATTAGGAAAAAATCTTACATAAACCACCCTCATGTCTTCAGCAGATGGTTTTACCCAATCTACCAAGCCTTTCGTATTCAATATTTAATCTTCAAGATCTCCCAAAAATTTCATGTAATTAGAAACCATTCTATATTAAAATAATTTATCCTCATAATTCATATGTGGTAGAATAGAAAACATAAGAATTTAGATCTCAAATTCATAGTAATGGGAAACTTAAGAATTGCCAATTTAATCTCATCAGTGATAATAATATGAAAATAAGGAAATGATAACATAATCAAAGTTCATGAGCATAAAATAATAGAAATCATTCCTATAAATACTCAGAAAATAAATCATGAGACATGTATTAAATAATTATATAAGGGAATAAACATAAAATTAAATAATCATGAGAAAAGTGATATGAGTCTTGATCAATGGAATACTTAAGGATCCTTACCTATTCAACCATAATATAATGAAAACAATTATCATTATATAATCTCACTATCTTACCTTTAAAAAAATATTTCCATAAAAACACTAGAAATCGTAGAAAAAAATTTCAACTTTACACTTTATTTACATATCACTCTTAAATTTACTCATAAATATGGAATAATTAAAACATTACTTTCATGCCCAATTCATTGTATTGATATCCAAAATCGTGTAACATTTGGTAAGAACTTAACACCCCATACTTTTTTTATAATGGAACCACCTATCCATTATTTATAATGGAACAACAAATCCTCCAAAAAAATTCACTAGAATAACAACATAATTTATGTTCATAGAGAGTTAATTTAATAATAAAACTCAAAGAATCATCTATTTTGAATTAAAAACATGTATGACCCATGGAAAAAATATTTTCCATCAAAAACATATTATATAAAATATTTTTTCATATAGAGAAATAATGGGTATGTTATAAATGAAAAATTTCCACAATGCATGAAAATTAAAATCATGGTTTATTAAAATTGATGAATTGAAATACCTTAAAAGGGTCACTAAAAATATTATTTTATAAAACAAAATTTTCAATTTAAATTATAATTTTCATAAAAAATCATAAATTATTTTGGAAATATTTTTTTTAAATAACCATTGGAACTTTCAATGGATAATTCAATGAAAATAATTTTCAAGATTGTGGGGAAATGGGTTCATGTCATAAATGTAAAGAATAAACATTAGTATAAAATAACATTATACATGAGTCATATTTGACCCATTTGAAATGAATTATGAAATTGAATTATATATACATTGAAAAAAAATTAAAATTATTACAAAATAGTTTGACTGAAATATTTTTGTTTATTGAGTAAAAGTTTTTATATTTTTTAGAAATAATTGATATCGAAGGAAAATATTTATTATCTAATGTAAGGTCCAAGATATGTATCATTAAAAAACATACATGATTTTTTCTTAATAAATAATAGAAAAAATAAAAAATAAAAAATAAACATGAAAAAATGAATAATAATATGTGAATAAATTATATTTGGTTCCAAAAAATAATAATATATGATTTCCCCTAAATAAAATAGGAATATAAACAATGATAAAAAGGAAATAAATTGTACCACAAATGATTTTAAAGTTTATTAACATTTCAATTATGTTATATGTAAATGATTAATATAAAGTGAATCATTATGTATCATGATTATAAGGATATTCTAAATATAAAATGACAGCAGTATGTTTATACTTCAAACAAAATAATATAGGGGAATATCATTAAATAAATGTACCAAATAAAGGGAATTATAGTTGAATGTCCTCTACAATGATCATATCATTAATTTTAGTGTTAATCATTGAAGATATTATCTTTAAAAAATTTACAACAAAAAAATTATGAAATACATTCTAATATAATTATATGTCATTTCAAAAATAATAAAATAATTAAAAAGGCAATGGCGAAGTAATATAAACCAATAAAATAAAATTTTATAAATAAAAACATTACCACTTATAAACTACATGTCAAATAACATTGGATATAACAATTCAAATTACATATTAAAATACCATAAATTATTATAGATTCATGATATAAAAGTAAAATGGGAACTATATAAACCATATAAATTAAATTAGATGTATAATAAAAAATATGAAATAATGATTGAAAGTTTATAAAAATATCGATATTATATTGGTTTTCTCTGGTTCAAAACCATGTGAAATAGGGAACAACATTTGATTTTTTTATATTTCAATAATATTCATTAAATATATCATAAAATGAATTCAGAGCATTATACACACCACCAAAAATATATGTGTGGTGATTGTAACATATGTCTCACAAAAATAAATGTAAGATGACAAACCCTTATCATGAGTCCAGACATTTTCGCACGTCCATAAAATACAATATAATAAAATCATATAAAATTTTTTATTTATTAATTAAATTTTATAGGGAAAATACCTTATAAATAAATGATTTAATTTATAACTCCTAAATTGTATATTTAAATACATAAAAATTTATGTCTTTGTCATCTGTCTTGAGAGCGTTGTTTCCATATTTTTAAAATGGATTCGGTGTGTGGATCAGGGTCAAAATGGTCATTGTTCCTTAATTTCCAAATTAATGAAATGATTAAAATTTTTATACATAATTAATATATAAAAAACAAAACATTCAATATTCTTATAAAAAATCACCAATGTGACAGTCAATGAGAAGGTGGGCCATATTTACGCATGGGTAAAATTTTAATTTTTCAATGAATATTCTGGAATGATTGTAATTATTTTTATTATTTCCTAGAATTATTATAATATTATAAATAAAATTTTAAAATTTAAAATATAATTATATATAATAAAAATTTATGTATTGATGAAAAAAATCACATCTTTAGTTAGAGGTAGTAGTCCACACATATGCACAATTTCCAGTATCATTTTTTCATAGAATGGAATGGTTTGTGGTAAAAGGATATATTTTATTTTTGAATCATAAATATGTAATGAATATAATAAATATACATTAGATCCACAATCATAAATAACTTGAAGAGGAAATGATAGAAACAAACTACATATGTTCCCATGGTAGTAGCATGCTCTACACACAAACTATGGTTTTGTTTCCAATTTGATAGATGTTTTAGATTGATTTGAGAGACAGAATTAACAAAATAAAATAAATATATATTGTAGATACTTTTTATATTTTTAATAATTTCTTATCATGAATATATTTATTTTTGGTAAGATATAAAATAAATTATGAGTTAATAACGATACCAATTTTTTGAACAACCTATTGTGGTTTAAATTGAATGAAGCCTGACATTAAATTTATGAAGAAAAATTATAAAAGGTTATGTGGAGGGATGTATGAAATGAATATTTGTTGGTATTTTATAATAAAAATATATTCATAAGTGTTAACACAATAAAAGAGTAGGTACTGTTTTATAAATGATAATGAGTTCCATTTTCATAAATTTCCATAACTATTAAATATTTGTGGGTTCATCTCAGTCCAATTTCTTAAAAAAATTAATAATAATCAATATAAGGTAATATTAAGTTGATAAAAACATCCAAAAATTATAAAAGAAACATTTTCTAAACATGTTATTCCTTAACTTCTAAGGTTACTCTCTTATATATTTTAATATTTTAGCTACCTTTACATGTTTCTTTGAAAATTGATGGCTCGTGATAGTTAATAAAAAATAAATATTTTAAAATAATTGGAAAATGGATAATATTTTCAATAGTAAAAAAAATTTCATTAAATTTAAAATTTAAAAAAATGATTTAATAAATATTTATTTATTTTACAAATACGATTAATTATAATGATGACACAATTTTGATAATTTGACATAAAATAAATAAATATGGATTTTAAATGTATTCTATTCTTGAATTTATAACATGTTATCATTATCCTAAAACTATAAAAATAATATATTCATTTTATGTAGCTTGGAATATTTTTCAATTCACTTATTTTATTATTATATTAATTTAATAATTATTGTTTCATTATTTCATAAGCTCTTAGGGTAATTTATTAATCACCAAAAATTAAAAATAAATTACTTTTATAAAAAATTATATTTTGAATTAATATTTAGAACTAAATTTTTTTATCCCTATAATTTTTTATTTTAGAAATAAAAATTAATGTAGGTTTATTTTTTAACTTTTAATTTATATATTTTTTTATATAGTTTATAATCTTGAAATGTTGCTCCAAAATGGAATCTTTCAAATTATTCATTGAAATAGGCTAGAAATATAGCCATCAGATAGAGTTTATAAAAGTATTTGGGATATTATTCCAATTTTCTTTTTAGTTTAACATCTCCTTGATAAAAAAGTTTTAACGTTAACATTAGTAAAAAAAATTTAAAATTAATTATAAATAATAGTAATGTGAAATTAATGTAAAATATAAATTACTGTTATTCCAAATATGGATTTCATTTTACAAAAGTTGATGAAAATAAGTTGAATAATTTAATTTAAAATGAAACCTACAAACAAGAAGAAAAAATCATTTTTCAAGAAATGTATTTTTACCACAAAAGATGATTTCATTTTAAATTTATGAATGATAATAATCATTATATTATTTATAATTAAAATGTATTGATATATAATATAAAAAATAAATTTTATTATATCCTAATTAGTTTTAATTTTAATTAATTAAAATGGATAAACATTGTGAACATTAAAAAAGATTAGAGAAAAATTTGTTTTCATACCAAAAAACAAACATATAAAAAAATAAATATTAGAGATGATCCACATGTAATTAATTAGAATAAATATAAATAAATAATAATTTTTTACATAAATTAAGTTCATTTCATAATTATACATTTAAATTAATTAGTTTATCGAAATTAATTGATTATTTTACACAAAATCAATATTTTCTCTATAAGAGAAATCCCAAAACATCACCCTGTATTAATTATAATGTTAACATTTCAAAAATGATATTATTTTTATTAAATAAATTTTATAAAAAAAATAAAAAATAAATATTATATTTTATTACAAAAATCAATTTATTACATTTTTTTAAGAATACATATATTATGAAGAATATAATATCATTATAAATAATTGGGTTCTTTGTTTGAATGAATTTATCAATTCATTATTATTTGTCAAAATATTTATATACATTTCAGAATTAATTTAAAACTATTCATACAATTATATTTAAGGGATAGGTTATAATAGTCATATTATTTGATGTTCATTTTGGATTTGTGTTTTGTATCATATATGTTGTAAAACATAATCTTCATCATTTAAAATATCAGGGTGTCAATAAAATCTATATATCACATCTATAAAGTAGTAAGTCTAAAATTTAAAATGTAATAAAAAATATGAATAATATAAATAAATAATAATATAATTTTTCATTAAATTATATTACTCCACCATAAAAACTCTTTCAGTAATAAAGACACTTTAGAAAAATAAATAATACATACATATACCATATGGATAATAATAATTTCTTAACACAATATATAAATCATTAAAAATTTACTTCTCTAAAATTGAAATATATAATTATTTATATGAATTGAGACACACATATTGTGAAACCCTCCTGACCTATTTGTTAAGGGAAATGGGTGGAATGCACCTTATGTCCTTGATCAACATCTTCAAAAAAATCATAGAATGCAAGAGAAAAAATAATTTTAATTAAAAAAATTAAAACCTCCATATTAATTATCACCATGTAATATAACAAATTTATCTACTAACATCTCATTATGCAGGATATATACCTATGGAAATTCCCTTTGTGATTAATATATCATTCTTTTACATTTTAAGATGAAGATTTATGTAAACTACCCTATATATTGATTTATCACAAACAATTTGTTTAATAAACAGGTAAAAAAATATATCTTTTCAAATTAACTCAAATTGGAATATTAAATTTTTTACCATTCATTTAATTAGATATAACTTCTCAATCACTATTTGAAATGGAAACTGGGGTCCCTATATGAGAACATCACCCAAAAATTTTCATTATCTATTAATAGTGATAGAGGGAATCAAAAGTTTTTTATTGCATATATAATTTATCTATTCCATGATTATTTTTAGAAAGTATATAAATTCTTTCACAAGTAATTTTTTTAGGGATTTTCTAGAAACACATCAGGTGTGTTTGTTGAAAAGTTGAAAATTTAGACTCATTTAACTCTTTTATGTGTTGGGGGTATTTCATACTCAGAATTTCACATATTGATTTAAATTATTTTCAACAATCTTTCTCAAATAACATTTTTTTATTTATCTCCCTTATAATTATCTAATATAATCGATGTATTGTTTTGAACATCTGTATGTATTATTGGCATTTTATTTCCCTTTCTAATTTGTGATAATATTGTTCAATTCCAAATAGTTTGAATCACAATAATTTATCTCCCTCCTTAGATTTGTAATGATTAATGGTGTTGAGATTGATCTTATGAAATTGGATTCCTATATATCTAAATAAAATTTAATAGAACCATTATAATTTTTCAGATGATTAATGGAACATATCATAATTTTTTGTTCATGTTATACGGGCCATCATGATTAATTTTAATTTTATTTATCATTGATGAGGTGTGCTGGACCTGAAAATTAAAAATGAATCCTATATATCCTAATTAATCAGAATCAAATAACATTTAGTAAATTTAACACATTTTAAGGTTGTGTTCTAGGACTATACATTACACTTTATTAACATGTGGTAAGGACTTGTGTTATAAATATTTATTTCATGATGAAAAGAAATTATAAAATAATAAATTCATAGATATTTTAGGTGTGGGATGTATGCATGTATAACCCTATCTTGTTTGAATCACAAAATCCCCTCTTGGAATGAGGGATTTTATGATATATTTCTCCTTATGTAAGTTGGTTCACATGGATTATAGCCCATTGATGATATGGCTAATGGGGGATACAGAGACATGAGAATTATAGATCATATGATCTATGAAACATTGGATATTTTAGAAATTTGAGAACATTATGCTTTTAAGTAAATGGATCTCAAGGAATATTACCCATTATGGATGGTCTAATATATGATAAGTCAATGTACGGATGAATTGGAACAACGATAAACTCTCACCTAGTCAGCACACAAATTATATGGATACACGTCTCAAAACAAAAATGATGTGGAAAAATATAATTATGTGGTTCATAAAAACAATATATATCCATTGAATAATATAAAAAATACTTTCACTTTAGAATATACATTTAAAAAAAATACTTTATTAGTTCCTATAAATATAAAAAGTCGCTATCATTGAATTCATAAAATCATAGTTGTTGATAGTACATCAATAACATGTATATGCCTTATATATAATGTTTTTCGTCCAATTAAAAGGTTACACTGGCCAATGAAAACACTATCAACCTCTCATTGACTTGTGTAACCTCTAGTAAACTATTTAAAAGTCTAATGAAACCACCATCTATCGGTACTCAGGAAAGTATCCATTTAAAATTATGTTGACCAAGTGGACTCCATCTAATGAGACTATGTATAAAAAATATATAAATTTTCCTATTTCAAATAGGATCTCTACAGCAGATTACACAAAATCATCACCATGAGATTCAATCATTTGATCATCTCGTTCAGATGGCCTATGTATGATCATATCTATCCAATGAAACCAAAAAACATCCAAAACCCCCACACATATATCTTATAATAGGTGTGAGTAAAACATTGACGATAGAATATTCGGTACCTAAGATAGGGTTATGGATTATGATTAAATAAGGGTAATAATAATTTTTTAATCTTCCAAAATGATAAAGGAATACATATATATGGATTCTAGATTCCTTCCTTATTAGATGAGCCACTAGATCCCAAAGGAAAACATGTTTCATCTAGACTATAGAGTGGTAAGTTATAACATATGAGAGGTTTTCAAGGTCATTTATGAACATATCATTGGGACCTTGATTGAATAATTAATTCCCTAAAGGCTCTATGGGGATATCTCCAGGGAATCCCCTCATTGGCTCAAGAAATTTTTGCGAACGTTGTGAACATTATAGTAAAGTCACCATTTTTGTGGAAATCCAGTATCTTTAAAATGTGAGAGATTGTTTTTCTATTCATTTAAGTAAATAGAAAAAAAACGATATCCCCAATTATTTTCCCTATAATTCAGGGGGTTTACATGTTTTATAGAGATATAGAATTTCCAATATGAAAACATGGTTTTTGATGTCAACTCAACAATTCCTCCAGAGTTTTATCTTGAATGATTTTTTCTATGTGGTTTTGTGGGTATCTGTTAGAAATTTATGATTCACCAAATAGAGTAATACTAATATTTTTTTATAATATATTTTGGAATATGGGAATTTCATCGAACAAGTATTTCTTGTACTGGTGAAGATACACATGTTTCTTCTATATATTCAAATATAAAAATCTCCCTATGATATATCTCAAAAATTATAACTTTGGTGTGGATGGATGAGGACACACTTCAACACATATGTGACCCTTGTTAAAGTTCAACTAAAAAGGTTTAGCTTTAGTATATTCTTCCAGGTTTTATCTTGTATTATGAAGCTTTCCCTAGATGTAGATAATAATCTAGTAATACTGAATCAGTAGTCATATTTATTGTTTATCCCTAATGATGATACTCTTATTAGTTTAATCAAATACAACATCAGTGGATAATAAGATGAATATTCATATATGATAGGGATTTTGTGTTATATTATTGTATCATTGATCAATTATAGCGTCATATTATGTGGTTACATGCCTTATCATTAAAAATTCCAACTCATCTACCTAAGGAATAATGAAGTGGCCCCACTAAAAAATAAACAATTAGATAAGCACCAAAAAATATATATTTTATTTTGATAATGAAAGACTAACAAAACCATAGATCCATAATTAAGCTACCCTCATTTTATTCATTCACTTCATGATAATAAATTATTCGAAGGCCAAGATATTTTCATCCAAATGTTATAATTGTGACTAATATTACCAAATACATTGCATAGTCATCCCATAAAAGAGATAAAGTGGTCACAATTATGTTTAATAACAATGGAAGTAAAATAGTGGAATTCAGTCCTCTAAACAAATATCAAAAATTTACATGTTTGTAAAATCATATCGAATAATATCCATGTTTAGATTAGAATTTAAGGTTGTTAAGTGGGGAAAAATTATTGCTCTAGATAATGATAAAAATTTGATAATGTAACTGAATTTGAGAGAACACGAGTCATCCTCAATAAATTGGGATGGGTATAACAATACTCCTACTAGAATTTTATATATTTAGGTGATCAACATCAATGAAACTGGCTAACAATTTTGAGTTACATGGGCTTATGAGTTCCTATTCAAGGTGTCATCTATCATCCCAAAATTGGTAATGAGATATCACTTTAAAATTTTAGTACTAAGACTAATCAAATTGTAATTGGTCAGAATACTAATAACCATGAGTTGTTGGTATTTTATACTGATAATGGTGTTCTAACTACCATGATGGAGTATAATATGCGATAAATGGGATCTACTTCTGTAATTGACATAAAATAATGGGAGGAATAATTGTGTTGATTCACCAGCAATGATAATGTAATTTGAATGTGTTCTTCCTTGATGAATTACACAAAACCTTCTCAAAACCCCTAAAAATTTTAGTTTCTTTCTTTTCTTATAGTAAATGGGCTTAATTAATGTACCTCTTATTTCCCTTGAGTACACCACAAGAGGAACCCTAAAAGTTCATATTTAATTGGGATCCCCATAATGTAGAAAATATTTCATCTACTAAATGAGTTATGAGAGAAAAATAGAGACTAAATTTAAATTCCTTAATCTCAACTTCAGGTTATTATCCACGATGAATTAGAACAAAAACACCTCTAATGTGATGTCGTTTGGATTTATTTTTGATATTTTTCTAAATATATATTTACTAAAAATATCATTTCCCTACAAATGTTTTCTCTATTTTTTATTTCTAACATCTATCCTAATACTGAAATTATAACATTTGATTAAATATAAATATATTGATAGGGACCATAATGAGGTGATATTTGAGGATGTAAGAGGGGAATCTCATAGAGTACTCTATGTTTTTTATATAAATGTATATTAATTAACTATTATAATAGAATTGGTAGTACCTGCACTGGCCATCTATTCTAGTGGAGTGGTGGGAGGATTAGGTATAATAATTTGTCATATGGGTTAAACATCAATCAAAATTTTATACTATCTACTTGAAAAAATGTTTGATTTAACTTTTATAATATGCGATCATAATAGACGAAAAAATATTTACATATTTAAATTCAAAAGTATATAATTGATTTTAGATAGTTCAATATGGGAAAAGATTAAGTTAATTTTTTATTTTCCAAAATTATCCTTACTACATTCCTATATTGAATAATAATTTTGAACATATAAAATATAGAACATTTATTATGTGGAATATTGATATATTGATTCATTAGTGGGAAACAATTATTATACATCCTCTCCCTGTGGGAGGTTGAATATATTTGGAATTGATGAGGGCGGAACCATATTCCCTTCTAGAAAAAAAACATATACATTCCCTTGAATAGATTCTTAATCTTGAAATTCATATACATAAAAAATATAGGGTAGTATTAGTGTGAATGTGTCTATATCCCTTGGTAGACTATGCGATAATAGTGGGTGAGAACATTATTTTGGAACAGAAGGATTATGTGACATTAATGAACAAATCCACCATGATGACTAATGGAGAATCAACCACATGTGTTCTTTCCCATGCGGCTACACCAATAAATGTATCTGAAATAGGAACTTTCAGTGCTATAGTGGAAGCATGTTCATATACATAGTACATTATTCAACTCATGTTTTCAATGGATTATATATGTTGACATCTTATAACATTTTTTGCATCATATTAACAAATAAGGACATAAATTTAAGTGGTTCTGATCCTTGTGCCCCCACTGCTAGAGTGCAAAAAGGATATAACTATATAATTGTAAAAATCATAGAAGGGGAAGAATAGATTATTTTTCATATTAGAATTTTACCATATTGTATCTCATTTATCATTATTAGATTGGGATTCCCTATAATTCATAATTACCAATGGATGTACACATTGATATATAAATGGAATCTAATAAATAAGACCCCCCACATCGGTATACCACCTCTTCCATTTGTTCTTGATTTTTACATATGGAGATTAAATTCAAAAATCAACAATTCTATAATAATGGGGGAAATCTTGGAATAATATCATGAACAGATGGACTAAACATTTGACACTATAGAGAAATGTTCTCCATAGTATACAGACCTATGATCTATAGTACTTCAACTGGAATCCAATTATGTTAATCTGGAATCAAGGGAACATCGTTTTATGATAATATAAAATGATTCAAAATAATTTTTGTAGATTATAATAATGGATAAAATTAGAAGAGAAAGAGATCTCTCTTCCTTTTGAGAATGTGGATACTTTAATGCCACTCGAGCATCAAACCAATGTTATGAAATCATATAAATCAGTTAAATTTTTTTGACCCAATACTGATGAAATTATATAATAAATTTTTATTATATATTAATATACTTATAATATCAATTATCCTCTATATTATTTAAAAATTGATGGAAACCTGGATTTTCCTTTTATACATCATTAAATATATCTTTAACTCTTTTGTAACCTTAGGATACTTTTTAATATTAAATGTGATACAAATAAACAGTAATGTTTTGAAAACATCATTCCACTTGAAAAATTAATGAAATTGACAATGTATATGGTGACTCTAAAGAACATAAGTGAAATAAAATTTTGTTGTGGAAATATACTAATAAGAAGGTATATATAGGATAGATATTGTATAACATATATCAAAATCTTACACTCTACTTAGTCGACTCAAACATAAGAGATTATTTACTTGTGTACCTTTAATCACATACATGTATAGTAAAGTATTATATAATGATAAATATACCATCTCCACCTGCTAATGATTACCTATATATTCATAACAAGAGATATCATCTAATATAGCTACGTAGTGATGGTTATTGGAATAATTAATATATAAGATCATGTACCATCATCATACCCTAGTCTTATTGTAATACCCTGAGATTTTGTGAGATATTTTTTTTCAAATCAGTTTAATATTTTCAATATTCTACATTACATGCAGCACCATGTTTAGATTGAGTTGCATGAAATACAGATTTAAGCTTTCCAACAACAAAAAAATGGGGTATCCTTTTTTAAATGAAATATTGAGTTTCTTCAATTACTTGCATGACACGTGATAGTGAGTTTCAGTGAACAATCAAATAATATAATTATAAATATGACCATTAAAACTGGAAGTTAAATAGAAAACTATAATGATAATTAACTATATAATGAAATATAAATATAAATTTACTACTAATTATAAATTTAATATTATATTTTTAGTAAACAACAGATCATTTTTTAGTAAATTAATTATATTTATAAAGAATATGTTTATGTTAAAAAATTATTTTATATCATTTTATAAATAACATATTATAAATAATTTTTTTTAATTTTTTTATAAAATTAACTAAATATTTTAATGTACAGTGGAAAAAGTATTTTAGGGTGAGTTTTATGGAATTTTTCTTGAATATTTATTATTTATATAAATAATGATAAATAATAAATTTTAATTGAAAAATGAATTTTCATATAATTTATTTACAATGTTTATATGTATTTTAAAATTATTTTAATGTTACATTAGTTGAATTATATACCTATTAATCCAATTTAGTTTATTAGATTCAATTTCGTGTAGATATTTGATATAAAAACCATTTTTAAAATTTGACCATTTTATATTTAAAAACATGCTTTCCTATCTCGTCTACAAGACTAATGTTAATTTAAAATTTTACACTTATGTGAATTTAATTTATAGAAACGGATTTCATATTTGAAGATATAATATATTATGTTATATAATACTGATAACATAATTATTGAAAAAAATTAATTATTAAAACATTAAAAATTAATTATGGTGGTAAAGGTAAAAATGGGTTTACTAATGGTAAAACTAAGAAGATAAGGGTATAAATAACAAAAAAATGTAAAATTATTTTTTTTATAAATATTTAAACGCAATCATTCCCTTATTCTAATATATATTTATTTTAAATCTTTTTTCATGTGAATGAATTTAATCTTTAGTAGAATTTTGGGAAATTTCCATGTAGTTTCGATGTTGTTTCCTTTCCCCCACATATAAACTTCCATTATGATCCCCTACTCATTTAAACCTCAAAATCTACATTATAGACCAATTCCTACTCCCGTTTTATACAAAAATCCCTAACCTTATCCTAGAAGCCTTGTTTTGGGGTGAAATCCATCTCTTTAATTATTTTGGTTTAAACCTGTGAAGGATACCAGAATAAGAGGTAATGATAGTTAACAAGAATTATGGTTTTGAATGTTCCTCCACCTCCTTCAAATATTAGTATAACATGGTAGTATAACAACCTTATTATCTTAAATGAAATGTGATTTTTATGTTAATTTCATGACCTACAACCATCTCCACTTCCATCAAATGGTTTGCAAAATAATCATTCTGGATACAATAAACTATTGTAACCAATGAAATTATTTATCCCATTATGACCTTAAAAGGATGGGAATATTGATTGATATATTGGCTAAATTATATATTTATCATATAAATAATTATCTATAATTGTTATATCACTCAAACATTCATTCATTCCATTTCATTAAAATATAATAAAATCACTAATATGTATTGCGATCAACCACCTTGTGAAATGTTATAGTAAATAAGGTTTATTTATGAATTTTCCATTCCATTATGTTTTAAAAATCACAAACAATCTATCTTAATGAAAATTATATTTTCCCTAAGAATTTTATTAATAAGAAAAATTTTCCTTCCCCAAGGAATTTATACAATCACTTATGTTTTCATTATTAATTTTATTGTTTTTCTAAATCTAACTCTTTTTATTCCTATGGGTAAAATTTGGTTTTACGTATAAAACCTCAAGATCCTATAAATCCTTGGTTATAGTGTATTTTTTCAGACTCTAAATTCTCTAAATGCCAGACTCCAAGTTCTATGAAAATAAGACTCTGAATTATCTGAAAATCAGACTCTGAATTCATCGAAAATCAGAATCTGAATTCTATGAAATTCATACTCTGAATTCTATTAAAGTAGACTCTGAATTTTTTGAAATTCAAATTCAAAATTCTCTAAAATTTAGACTCTGAATTCTCTAAAAATTTTACTACGAATTCTCTGAAATTTAGACTCTGAATTCTCTTAAAATATGACATTGAATTCATTGAAATTATAACTCCGAATTCCTCATAATTCTGAATCTTAATCCCCCATAATTTAAATAGAAAATTCCTCAGAATATGGACTACATATTCCTCAATATTTAGACTTTGTATTCATTGGAAATCAGATTCTGAAATCTATAGAATTCAGGTTTTCAATTCATTAGAAAAATAGAATCCAAAAATCTATAATTTATATTCTCCAATCTATTAATAATATAGGCACTGGAATTTATTTTTCCCTACACTTTGAAAAATTATATTTGGTAACACAACCATATTTTTCTTATACTTGTTATAGATATAAAATAATGTCATTCATTTTGTTTCTAACTAACCATTGTTTGAGTGACAGGTGTATATGTCCCTCCGAAATTCAAGGAAAAATACAATTATTAGAGTAAGGATCTGACCATTATAGAAGTGCCTATAAATAGGAGATCACTTGAATTAGCTCAATAATTATTGATCACTCTAGATATTTCATGTTGCAGAAATGATTCCTAGAGAGAGAGACTCACATTCCTAGTTCGTACTGAACATTTTTTTCAGCTTGCTTCGTGCGACTTCGATTTTTACTATGTAAAATAAAGGGATTCTGAGGATTGGAAGACAGAGGTGATGACTACATTAATGTTTGAGGTCTTCTGTGGATAGGAAAAAATGGTTCTGACTATCTTCAAGTTCAAGGGCTTGCAGGGATTCTGAGAAAGACTTTGATATTCTTATCGAGGGATTACCTAGGTGTGGGTAAGACTGACCTTCTTGAATGTATAAATCAAGGAACCTTTATCAAAGGATGTAGGATACCCTTCTCTATGGGTTAAATGAATTCATACATTTTACTTGTTTTGTTTTAAGATTATTTCCACAGTATTTTAATAATGGAAGAAAGTATAAACTTCTTATACTTTCTTATTCATTTTTATACTATGATAAGTAAGAATCTATACGTTTTAAGTTATAATATTTTCCTTGTAAACATTCCTTATGTTTCATTTCTGGAACCACATTTCTAGAACCTAGTAAGCTTGTAGAACTAAATGTGGTGTTGTGAATTTACCATGTTTAAACATGTTAAACACAGTTTTCCTTAAGGGTAAAATAGAAATTTTTTAAAATTGAAATTCACCCCCTCTTGTATTTGAGAATCCACTTTCATATTTTGATCCTACAATTGGTATCAATGGAGGTCTCCAAAATACTTATATTCACATATAATATTTCTTGATCTAGTTTTAATTGTTCTAAATATTTTTCTTCCTTTGTATTTTTTTCCTTTTTTATAGGCTTTTTCTATTAATATGTTTTTGTGGAGGGATATTTCTTTTAGATGGAAGGAATGGATGGTGGTTAGATTGACATTATAAATCCTACTAGACAACCTATATTTGATGGGAATTATTATGTATATTGGATTGATCATATGAATACTTTTCCTATTAATATTGGACTGGGAAACTTTTTTATTCTTACTGGAGATTACAAGATTCTTGATAATGAAGTCAGAAATTTTACTAATAAAGAAAAGATAGAATATCAACAAAATCACATGGTGTGAAATACTTTGTTGTGTTCCATGAAAATGAATATATAGATCCATACTTCTTTATTTAATGATTTTAACTGTATTTTGAAGAAATTAGAAGTTTAACAATTTGGTACATCCAATGTTTTTGAAACTAGAATAGTTATGCTTAGGGAAAAACATCACAGATTTTTATTTTCTTATAGATAACCAGTTTTCTTGGTACAAAAAAGGTTTATGACTATTATTAAGGTTTTACAATCCATTTCTGAAAAGGGTCTTGATGATGAAGCCCTTGTAAACAAGATTTTTGATATCATTCCTAATGAGTGGGAATATAAGAGAAAAACTATTGATGAGAATGGAAATATATCTCAAATTAATCTTGATGAACTTTTTGGTATTGTTCATCAACATGGGACAAGAATTAAAAGAGATGCTGATATGAATTAGAAGAATAATAGTAATGGAAGTGTAGCATTTAATACTACTAAATCCAAGACACCTAAATGGGTTACAAGATAAGAGTCAAATAAAGTACCTATTTAGTCTGAATCTAGTGAATGTGAACATTTTGAGAATGAGCTAGCTAATATTTTGTAATATATGAACAAGATAGTTGATATGAAAGAATATCAGTATAGATTTAAGAAGAATTAATTAAATGATAAGAATGACTCAGAAGTCACATGAAATAAATGCAAAAGAGCAGGGAATATCAGACCGCATTTTCCTATGCTTAAGAAAAATGAAAGAAAGGAAAATCATTCTAAGAGAAATATAAATAAGTACTACAAAGTTAAAGATAAGAATGTTTTGAAATCAAATGACACCTGGAATGCCAGTGGTGGTGACTCTTCTAATGAATCCTCAGAATATGAATCTTCTGATCATAAGAGTCTTGGTCTATTATCCAGACTACCCATTGAAAATGTAATATCTATGAAAACTATTTTAGAGACTATCTCTAGTGATAAAACTAATGTTTTTCAGGATTAAAATTTTGTTATTAAACTAATTTCTGAAATATTTTTCTTACAGAAGTGTGTGTCAAACTTTACCTCTAGTCGTGAAAATATTGATAAGACGTGTTCCCAAATTCAACCTATAATGAATCCTTTTGGTTATGGTTATACCAATTCTAAACCAATTTTTAGTAATACTTATTTTGTTCCTCAAAGTTCTCCATTATGCACTAAATGTCAGTGTGGTGGACCTAGGGCAAAAAAAAATTCGTTAAATAAAACTCAGTCTTTAGGATTTCATAAATCTTATTATTCTACGAAAAGACGGATTCCTAAATTATTTCTTTCTGAAATTTCCTAACCTAAGAAAATTTTTATTCTAAATGGATAACGCTCTTATTTTTAGGAAACTAATGATAGTACCAACATCAATAAATGGTACATGGATAGTGGATGTTCTTGGAACCTGACTGGTTACAAAAACTTCTTTGAAAAGATTATCAAGACAAAAGGAAGAAAAGTAACTTTCAGAGATAATTCTAATAGATAAATTATTGGTACACATTACATTGTTTTTCTTGTAAAAACATTGATTTCGAATTTTTTTATTTGTTAAATGTCTTAAGAAAAACCTCATTATCAAAAGTCAATTGTGTGATGAATGTTACCATGTAAATTTTAGGAATGATAAGTTCTTAGTACACAATTTCAAGGAAGAATCTATTCTTTAAGCCCATAGGCAAGATAATGTATACACACTATACATATAAGACCATAAGAGCCAAGATAAAACTTTTCTAATTGTAATGGAAGATCAATCATGGTTATGTAATAGAAGATTAGGAAACTAAAATCTTAGAAACCTATGCAAACTCTCTATGAAATAAATTGTTAAGGATCTACCATAGCTTAGATATGATTATTCAAAAGATTATGATCCATGTGAATTTGGAAAGCAATATAAATCAAGTTTTAAATGAATCGGTGAAGTCTCAACTACTGATTCAGTATAGTTGGTGCTTATGGATATTTTGGTCCAACACAAAATCTTCTATTGATAACTATTCATAATGATCAAGGTGGATAATTTAAAATTCTGATTTTGAATTTTTTTTGTAGGAATGGAATTACTCATAACTTCTAAGAACCATGAACTCCTCAATATAATGGTGTTATTGAAAGAAGAAATTGAATTCTTCAAGAGATAACAAGAACCATGCAGAGGTAATATTCAATAGCAAAACATTTCTGGACTGAAGATGTATGTACTTCTAGTTATACTATAAATTGAGTTCTGACTAGACATTTTATTAATAAAACCCCCTATGAATTTTGGATTGGTAGAACACCTAGACATTATTAATTCAATGTACTTGGTTTCAATGTATTTATATTGAATACTAATGATTATTTACATAACTTTTCACCAAAATCTGATGAAGGAATTTTTCTAGGATACTACACAACTTCTATGGATTATAGTGTTTTTAATAAAAAATACTTGTACTATTGATGAAACAGTACATGTTAAATTTGATGAAACTAATCCTTTTGTTTTTCAACTACCTCAACTAACTTCATCAGATGTGTTTTCAAAAACTTATTATCAACCATTTATACAAGATTATTTTGATAAATAAATTTTATAAGAAAATGTTTCTGAATCATTTACCCCAGATGATTTCCTACCATATGTTGATGAAAACATGTTTAAGAAAACCCAAATCTTTTGTTTCATAAGAATCATCGCAGTGATAGTATCAGTGGGGATGTAAATCAACCTATAAGGAATAGAAGTTATTTATTAAATAAAGTATACCATAAATTATTCATTTCTCAATTATAACCAAAAAGCACTGACGAAGCTTTATGTGAAAATGATTGGATTAAATACATGCATGATGATATAAATAAATGTGAAAGGAATAATGTCTGGATCTTGGTTGAAATACCTAAAAAAACATATGTTATTAGAGTAAAATGGTTCTTCAGATATATGTGTGATGAAAACAGATTCATTATAAGAAATAAGGATAGATTTGTTGCTAAAGGCTGTAATCAATGAGAAGGAATAAACTATGAAGAAACCTATTCTCTAGTAGAAAGACATGAATCTATTCGTATTTCACCTGCCTTTGCAGCTTTCTTTAATTTTAAACTTTTCAAATGAATGTTAAATGTGCTTTCCTTAATGGTTATGTTTAAGAGGATGTTTTTTATGAACAACCTTCTAGTTTTGTAGACACAAAGCATCATGAACATGTTTTCAAACTTACCAAATCATTATATGGACTAAAACAAGTCCCAAGATCCATGTGTGATAGACTTACAATATTTTGGTTACAAAACAATTATGTAAACAGAAATGTTGATCCAAACGTATTTATAAATAAAGATAAGAAAAATGTTTTGATTGTTCAAATTTAGGTTGATGAAATTATATTTATTTCAACACAGTAATTATTAACTTATTCATTTGTGAATCTAATAAAATCTATGTGCGAAATAAGTATGATGGGTGAGTTAACATTTTTCTTTGGTATTCAAATTTCTCAATAACTAGAAGGTACATATATATCTCAACATAAGTGTATTAAATATATTCTTAAAAAGTATGGATATAAAAAGACTATGAGTATATGTACTCCAATCAGTACCTTAAATTCAGATGATCTTGATGAAGCTGGGAAACCAGTAGATCAAACATCTTCTAGAGGTATGATAGGAAGATTACTATAAATGATAGCTAGTCATCCAAGAGTAATGTTTTTAGTAGGATTATGTGAAAGATATCAATCAAATACTATGGAATCTCATTTAAAAGTAGTGAAAATAATTTTTTTCTATTTAAATGAAACCATGGATTTAGGACTCATTTATATTTATGGAAATGATTTTTTTTAAATTATTTTTGGATGCTGATTCTTATGGATGTATAATGTATAAGAAAAGTACGTCTAGAACTTGTAATTTTTTAGGAGATTCATTAGTTTATTGGTCATGTAAAAATAAAAACTTAGTATCACTTTCCACAGCTGAAGCTGAATATGTAGCAGCTGGAATTTGTTGTGCTCAAGTGTTATGGATAAAACACACACTCAAAGACTATGGTATCAGTTTTACTAAAACAAAAATATTTTGTAATTATAGTAGTTCCATTTACCTATGTAAAAATTCTACACATCACTCATGTGTAAAACACATAGATATTAAGCATCACTTTCTTAGGATCACACACAAAACAGAGATATCGTTCTTCAATTTATTGGAATGCAAGATCAAATTGATGATATTTTCATAATATCATTAACCTATGATAGATTTGAATCCACTAAAATTGTTAGGAATGATAACCCTAAGTTAATCTTCCATATTGTCTTTTTGATGAAACCAGTCTATTTACAGTAAGAAACTAGTTTCCATAGGAGGAGTACATTTTTATCGTTAATCAAAATTTTCATAATCAAAATTTTCATAATGAATATTTTCTTAATAAAAATTTTCATAACTTGATGTTTTTTTCAGATTTAAAGTTCTTCAAGAAAAAATTTCATTTTTATAGATAATTTTCAAAGAAATTTTAAAGGTATGACACCTTTCTCAAATTTTTGAAATTTTATTCCTGGTTGGTATTTTTATTTTATTCAAATTTTTCTGATTGATTTTTCCTTAAATACGAATGTTTATCTTAATAACCTCAAAATATAAGAACCTACAAAATTCCTTTTTCGGCTATCATCTCAACCATCAGATCCGATCAAGAGGTTTTCAACCATTAGATCAATCAAGGAAGATGAACTGTCGTCTTAAACGCTTATATAAGGACCCCCAATGGTTGTCCCACATAGATTCTCAAATATTTGGTTTGCTAAATACTTTCTTATCTACTTAAGGTCATTCCAAATCTTTAGGGTTTTCTTAATTCTGAATGTCTCTGCAAGCTTCTCCTCAAGAAGAAATGGCGTCTCTAAATGAAATCTCCGAATGAAAGATATACAGAGAGGGGTTATTAGATCATAGTTTCTTTGAAACATATTATTCTTTTATTTCACGGAATATCAAGTTGAATGGATGTAAGAGCCTATATGTATGAAAACCAAAGGTGAAGGATTTTGTTTATCCGGTGTTATTGACAATGAGTCAGTATTTTTCTTCAATGGAAGAGGGAGAGAAAATTTTTCATTCAAGAGTTATTAAAATATACACTCCCTTTTCTACACTTAGGATGAAATTCTAATTTGAATTCCCTATGATGGTGAAGCTGAATTTTCCACCCATAAATTACAAGATGTATCTAAGTTTTTTGAGAAGGAATATGCATTAGAGTGACTTGGTTGGAAAGAAGTGAAGACTTATAATATTAACTATCTCTCTACAAAATTCCAGATTCTAGAAGTATGCGTTCTAGGTTTTATTATTCCGAGAATGGGGATAAGGATACACGGAAGAAAAGCGATATCAATATTTTTTGATTTTCTGGTAAACCTCTGGTAGATAAATTTGGTGAAGTATTTTTTTATTACAATTTAGAATATCATGAATGTAAATTTAAAGTCTCAAAAATTCATGTATCTTAACATTATCTCCAGGATTATAATTCATTGTTTATAATCATTCAAAATACCTTACAGCTCTATGCCATAAAATTACAAGGTTATGCTGCTTAGCGATGATACCTTTAGACAGATGAATCATTGCTTCTCTAATGAATATGGATAATTTTATGAGCTACCCGAATCAGAAGTAGAAGAATTAAAAAAGAAACTATAGGTGGCTAAAACATCCAAGAAGTGTGAAAGGAATAGGAAATTTAAGGAACTTGTAGAGAACGAAAAAATCCATGCAGCTAAGGAAAATCAATCAGCACACCCAAAACCAATGAAGAAAAAGACTTATCTTGATGAAGTTATGGATAAGTGGAGATAAGAAAAAATGATTTGGATGGAAGGGGAGCCTATTTTTGGATTTTAATACCGTGGAAAAAGATTTGAAATTGAAAACTATTGAAAATATTGAGAAACAAGAGAATGAAAAGAAGCAGAAAAAAAATGTCAAAGGTTGAAATCGTTCAATCCCATCTCAATGCTGCTAAGAAATCCTCTGAACCAAACTGGGTTTTGGAATTGTTTTTGAAAGAATCACATCCTATGAATTCGGAATAGATGTTAGTGATTCTGGGTCCAGAACGAGAAGAAGAAATAGCACAACATGTAGAAGTGGAAGAAGAATAAGAAGAAGGATCTGGTAATACAGATGACATGATAAGGAAAGTAGAGGATTATCATGAGAAGGAGAGTCCTTATGAGAAACTGACAATCCAATCTTCTGAAGAAGAATATTCAAATCATGCTACATAAGGAAAAAATTAAAATGGTTAGGAATAATTGAATAGACTATCCGAAGAAGTTTGTAGCAACCATGACTTAATTCCGCTAGAGGATATTGTGGTAGGTGCTGAGAAAGAAAACAATGAGGAAGAAAATATTGTTCAATTATCAGAAAGTGATCATGAATCACCCAAAGTAGAAGAGATCATTCTGAGAGATGAAAAGGGAATGAAGGTGTTGGTTGATTCACCTAGTAAATATGTGGTGAAAAAGAAAGATGTTGGTTCTTTGTCGAAGAGGGAAGTTGAAGAGATTTAAAAATAATCCTCACCAGCAAAACAGTCTGTTTCAGAATCTTCCTCTATTGGAAATTATTTCATGGTACAATCATAAAAAAATATTGTTGATAATATTCCCTTATTTATGAGTATAGACTCATGATGCCAGATGTTTAAGCATTTTATAAATAAGAAATCAGATTTAGTTTCCTTGCTTAAGGATATGTTTGTTACACTCGAGGCTGATTTCAAATCATTCTTCATTGGTTATGAAGCATATAAAAGATCGTGAAAGAAGATTAAAAATTGTTCAATAAATATAATAAATGACCTAAGAGTCTTTGATGAATTTTAATATAATTTGAATGATCCCCTCAACATCGATGATTGGAAGTTTAAAGATCTTACTAAGAGTTTTGAGGAAAAGATGACTCTCGAACAGAAATCTATGAAGTAAGAAGTTAAGGACTTGAATGGGAATCTTAATTAGGTGGATATGAATTGGAATATGGAAAGGGATCATAGAATAGAGTTTGAAGAAAATATTTCTAAGAAAGAAGATGTTTTGAAGGCTCAGGTAGATAATCTTAAGGCTAAATAAAAAAATGTCAAATCCTTTAGAGAAAAAAAATGAGGATTAGGATTAGATACACAATCATGTGGAAGAATATCCCAAGGATATAAAGAATATAAAAACAAATGTAAATAATTTAATTCCAAAGGATAAGGACGAATAATTGTACCCCCAATCTGATATTTTTTTTGTATTTTTCTTCCTTGTATAAATTCATTCAATAATAATGAAATTTTGGTTCTTCTTCAAATATTTGGTTATTTAGTACTTATTTTTTTGGTACCATATTTCTTCCATTATCATTATTCATTTATAAAAATAAAAAACGAAGAGAAAGGAGTTATAAAAATAATACTAAGTAATGAAATTAATTCACTATGTAAGGGGGAGTCTATCTAGGGGTAGTTTTACAAAAGTAGTTTCCTTATACAGAAAATGGTAAAATATTTTTCAAGAAGTCGAGAATACGATTTTTAGGGTTTTCAAAACATAAGGGGGAGTTAGTCATATTCACCATGATTCAAAAGTGAATGAAGATACGTTTTTATTTAAATGTCTAAAAAGAAAAAAAACTATGTCCTTATATTCTTTTTTGTAAGGATGTTCGTGCTTTCCAAAAAGGGGGAGATTGTTGAGTCAATAAAGTTTCCTTAGGACTTTTCCATTCCTCTATGTTTTGAAAAATCACAAACTCTATATCTTAATGAAATATATATTTTCCCTAAGAATCATCTTAATAAAAAAAGGGTCATTTTCCAATGAAATTTTATCATTCAATATGTTTTCATTGTTCATTTTATAGTTTCCATAAATATAAATCATTTTATTCTTAAGGGTAAATTTCAGTTTGACATCTAAAACCTCAGAATCCTATAATTCCTTGGTTACAAACTATTTTCTTTTTAGACTCTGAATTCTCTGAAAATTAGACTCTGAATTCTCTGAAAATCAGACTCTGATTTCCCTGAATATCAGATTCTGAATTCATTGAAAATTAGATTCAAAATTCACTAAAAATCATACACTGAATTCTCTAAAAATTAGGATCGAAATTTTTTAAAATTCTGGATCCAAATTCTCTAAAATTCATACTCCGAATTCCCTAAATTTCGACACAAAATTCTATGAAATTCAACCGCTGAATTCTCTGAAATTTAGACACTAAATTTCTCAGAATTAAAACACTGAATTTCTTAGATTTCTGACTCTAAATTTTTCAGAATTTGGACTCCAAATTCCTCAAAATTATAACTCTGAATTCATCATAATTTAGACTCTGAATTCCTCATAATTCAGACTCCAAATTCATTGGAATTAAGATTACAAAATATATAGAATTTAGGTTCTGAATTTTTCAGAAAACAGAATCTGAATATCCATGATTTATAGTCTTCAATTTATAATTTGGTTAGAATCTGAACATACTTTTTCCTTAGACTCTGAAAAATTATATTTTGTTAAGAAGACTTATTTTTTATACTTTTTATAGTTATGAAACGATGGAATACATTCTATTTCTAACTAACAATTGTTTGAGTGACACATGTACATGCCCCTCCCAAATTCAACGAAAAATATGAAAGTTGGAGGAGGGATCATACCATTGGATAAGTGCAAATAAATATTCATACATTTTAACGAGATCAAAAAATATTAATCACTATAGAGATTTCATGTTGTTGAAGTGATTTCTAGAAGGGGAGACTCTCATGCCTTGTGCGTACTAAACATCTTGTTCAGCTTGCATCATGTGACTCCGATTGTAGTTGTGTACATTTGAGGGCTTCTGAGGATATGAAGACAGAGGTGTGTACTACCTTAAAGTTTGGGGACTTCCATTTATAGGAATACATAGATTTCAACTACCTTAATTTTCAAGGGCTTGCTGGGATAGCAAGACAGATTCTAATATTTCTGCTAAGGGCTTACCTAGGTATGGGTATGACAGATATTCATGAATATATAAATCAAGGGACCTTTTTCCAAGGTTGTTAAATACGCATCTCTTTGGGTTAAAATATTTTATACTTGTTACTTGTTTTGTGTCAAGTTTATTTCTGATGTATTTTGATAAAGGAAGAAAGTACAACCTTCTTATACTTTCTTGTTCTTTTTTATACTTTGATATTAATGATTTTATACACTTTATGGTAGAATATTGTCCTTTTATACTTTCTTTATACTTCATTTCTGGAACCACATTTACAGAACCTAGAAAACTTATAGAACAAAAATAGGTCTTGTGAATTTACCATGTTTAACCATGTTAAATATAGTTTTCTTCTAGGTTAAAAACTAATGATTCTAAACATACATTTCACCCCAACAATTATAATTAAGCATCTATATTCATATTTCGATACAATAGAAATGTTGTGATTTATTCATAAATTACATAGAAGGTATTAAGGATAGTTTTAATTAAAATATGTAATATATAGGAAATTAAAATTGTTATATAATGATAAAATATGAATTCTAATTCTTTTTTTAATCTGACATAAAAATGGAAACATTGTTCATGTGTATGTGTGGTCTACCATCTCCAAGAATGGTACATTAAAATTTCCATCACCAAATGTAATCTATTAATATAAATACATATATAATAAATATATACAATATCTTTTTCATGTTTCATGTTATGAAAATTATTTAACCATGATCAATGTAACATTATGAAAGACAAAAAATCAAAACATATTAAAAATTGGTTATTACCCAGAACATAACTTTTTCAATGGAGTACTAATAAATAGGTCATAAATGGTCATATTAAAATAATATGAGGTATAAAATAAATAAATATTTCCATTTAATATGTGCACATTAATATTATTTTTATTATAGAGTATTTTTGAACCTATATGATATAATACATGAAATATGTTAGGGGATTTTGATCCCACTTTCTACTTCTATGAGAAACAATACACATTCACCTAACATTTTATTTATTTGGTGTATATAATTAAAATGATATTATTTTATGGTGAATATAATTAAATTAATGGTTATTTTTACATCCATATATTATTTCTATTTTAATTATTTTATGGTTTAAATGTTAAATATTAGATAAGGGTTTTTGGCCTCCAATTCCTTCATTGAGATTTAAATTATATTTTGCACATATATTTTTTAACCAAGTGTTTACAAAACCCCATTAGAATGTAATATCATTAATTTTTTATCCTCATAGTTTTTTATGTTTCATTTTATGTTATTATATCATGGGTATTACAATTCAATGTTACCAATGTGGTAATTATTTTAGGTTACAATCTAATATTTTATTATGATTGATTATGAAAATGTTTTCAAGGATAAATTATTATGATAAATATCACACTAAACTCATGAATTCTATTTTACAGTGGTCGTTAATGATATATTCCTATAATATTTTCATTCTTAAATACTTTTTGTAAATATAATTGATAAACTGTTATTAAAAAAGCATGAATTATTTCTCTCTTTCATTGGAAATCAATTTTCTTCTAAAACCCTGCTTTCTAAAATTGTTTTGAAAAATATATTATTATTCCCCTATGATTTTTAATGTAAATTTCTACCCAATTTTAAATTCAAAAAAAATAATTTCATTTTTTATGTCACATTCCAATGAATGGTCCTTTTCCTTTTACTAAAACTGCGAAAGGAATAATTATTTTAACATGTACGATCTGAAAAAAAAATATCATTATTAATAAAAATATATATTTTTATGAATCTTAATTAATTATTTTTCACATTTATTTTCATGAATAATATTTTAAAAAATTCATGAAAAATAATTTTCAAAGTGGAAAATATATTTTATGCAAGAAATGTTTTAAAATCACGATCAAACTAATTATCCAACTAAGAAGACATTTGTTATTGTTAGTGTATAATTAATGGGGATTTGATCTTATTATACCATTATAATTATTTCTCATAATTTTTTATATTTATGATAGAATTATTTTTATGAAACACTTTTCTCTTCCATTGGATATATCATCATAAAATTCTTATGATACCCACTTTTTCACATGGGTTATGCAATGATGAAATGATTAAATTATTACGAATCCAATCTATTTTTCATTGACTATTATATGATGATATTTTTATGAATCCAAATTCATTTTTTGATTTATTATATTATGAATGATTAATAATCTTTTGGAATGATGAAATATGGTTTTAAATACAAGATAGGTAGAACCAATATATCCCTTAAATGAATTGGGTACATTTGGATAACTTATTTGTAAATATTTTACATGTGAACTTGATTACATGTTTACAATGTTATCGATAAACATGATTACATGTTCACAATGTTATGTGTGGACTTGAATTTATGTTAACGATGTTATGGGTGACGTTGATATCTTTTTCACAGTGTTATGCATTGTCATACCATTCATGTCCTTAATGTTTTGGTTGGACATAGTTTCATATTGATATGTTTATATGATGTACTGCTTTCATGGAATTCAATTAATGGGTGAAAATATTTCTAGTTATAGATGTTCCCAATGTTATAAGATAATATATAAAACAAAATAAAAAATATACAATGAAATTTATATTCTACCAGAACACAAGTTCAATGAATTTCTTTTGATTCATGTCATATAAATGTCAAATCATTACATCATGACTAATGTTTTAAATAATTTATAGGATGGTTATGGTTTTAATATGTTATTCTATTGTTCACATAAACATATAATCACATTATAATTACATGACTAACTTATTGATGAATTCTAGGAATATGATCTATATCGTTCTTATGTACCCTTTCCATGTGTTATGATTAATGGTTTTATGTTGGGTATGTTTATTAACTATGCTATATGGGAAGATCTTTGTGGGAAATATTGAAGATCTTTCACTAGATATGAATTTTTGTACCTAGTGTCCAAATAAAATAATCGATTATAGTTACTTGGTGTGTGTTTTTGTAATATATTGAATATTCATGGAGAATATATAATATCTAACTATGATATGTTTGGGTTATATATATTTTATAAAATGATAGGTTTATATATAATTTAGAATCTAGGATGAGAAAAAATCAGTGCAGTCCCTTGGGGTATTTATGATGTTATTTCTTTGTACGTTAGTAATTATAAATCGATGTATGAGTTAAAGTTTAGAAAAATTTTGTAGAATTTTTATAAAGTAGAGAGTATGTGGTTTCAAAGAAATTACACCTCTATCAGGATACAAAGAGTTGATGTGGCTCTATAATGGGGTTACCTAGGTTGAAAACTATAAAAATATCTCATTAAGATATACTCAATCATCAACTAGTTCATGGAAACATGCCTTGATTCACACTAATTAAGACACTCCTATAGTATATGTTTTAGAATATAACAAACTATTTCTAAACAATCATGATACATATAAATAGATGATGACATGTAATGACATAAGATAAACACAATTATTAGTAGAATAAAAATAAGGTTTTATTATTTAGACATCCTATAAGTTGTTTTTACATTAATTTTGTTTCCTGTAATGATTAATGATACTCAAACTTTTATTTTTGCATTTAATACATTGGTGGAACTTGAAGGATCTTGGTTAACATTGAATGTGGCATAAAATATTATTAGGATCATCCAAATGTTATGGTTACATGTTTAAAGGATTTTGTGATTATTTATAATCAAATATCAGGATAAATGATTATTATTATAAAAATAAACCAACTTCCACACACTCCAGATAATAGAAGGATTGTGTTCAATGAGATTTTTGGTACTGAAAACCCTAGAGAAAAAAAAAAGATTCAATATATTTTATGTCAATAATGTGGATAGAAGAACTCAAGGGAATGTATTAGTGTAATAGGGTGATGTCTTTTTCTAGAAAATATGTACATAATGGAATTATTTGTTAGGAAAAAATGAATGTTTTAGTTAATGTAATGGATGTGAATACTGGTATCATGATATTATTATTGAAATATGAATGAATTAAATGTGAAATGTATGGAAATAATGAAAACCAACATCATAGATGGAATGATCATGAATAAAATCATCAATGCCTTATGATAAATTTTTATATAGAAGATGATAAGAGATAAATAATAAAATATTAGAGGAAGGAGGTTTTGAAGAATATGATGAATAATTCTAATTATTGTTTTGTGAAGGAAGTGGGATGATAAAAATATATTTTTATTGGAATTTTAGAATTATAAAATATATAATGATATTTTAGTATATATATCTAGTAAGGATTTTAATTAATATGATGAATTATTTTTATGACTTCTATAAATGATTTAAATGGAATTGTTATATTTTAATAAAAGACCCATAATTTAAGGAATACAACCCTAAATTGGTTATTTATATTTTGATAATAATGTTTTTATTAAGAGATGATTGAAATGGATAATGTAAATTTGATAGTACTGATCAACTCATAACTAATTAATGAATAGTAGAAAGTGTATTTTATGTTATAATCGATGGATTTTTTACACTATTGGGTTTTTTGAATTTATTCAATATATTGTGGTACTACTAATGAAATATGTAACCATATATGTTTTCAAAGAGGATTTATAGGAAATTAGGATATTAAATTGTTTCAAGAGAATTCATGATGAAGGTTTTCACATATTTGGTATGTTATTGTTTAGTGATATATCATTATATTTTGGGGCTTACTAATAATTTTATTTGGGGAAATAATTCTACATTATTTAATTTTTTGTATTGTTATATGGATATCCAATTATGGAATAATTGATTTTTATATTTGTATGTGGTTTTAGGATTAAAATATTAAATACCTTATATGACGATTTATCCATATTTGATAAGTATTGTTTGTATTTTTTTAGAGAATATATGATTGACTTGACATTTCATTAGTGATATTACAATAATTTTAAAATTTATTTCAGTTATCTAGGCATAAAAAATTTAATTTTTATATATTCCATTCTTGGATTATCTGATGAATTAGTATTTGATAAAATTATATGATTAAAATAATCTTATGAAATGGATGAAAATAAATTAAGTATATTTTCTATATTTATAGATAGTAAAATAATTCTTGAAATCATGCAAAATGATATTGAAATGAAATATTACCCTAGAAACTTTTATTTTTAATTTATGGTATATTAAATAATTAATGAATTTTTTTGAGGCCCATAATATTTCAATAATTCTAATATTTCTTTAGAAAAATGTTCTTTATAACTCTCTTTCAGTATTTAGGTTTTAGTTTTCTATTCTATGTCAATATTTTCATATCCTATCTATATTCACCAATTTGGAAACCTAGTTTTTTTATTGTATTTGAATTTATCACATTAAATTCCATTTTTTCAATATAATATATTATATAGATTTTTTACAATGTTTTTTTCTATAAATTAACTTTAAAATATTATTTCATTAATGATAGAGATAAATTTAGAGGGAGAAATTGCATTTTGGGGGGTAGAACGTAACTTCAAAATATTTTTTAAATTATATTTTTGTCAAATCAATTAAATATTGTCAATATATATTTTACAAACAACACCAAGTTTAAAATACATTAAAGAGAAAAATGTATTATAATTGTGCTATTGGAAACACTATGATAACATGTATTACAAACAATGATGTGTTTCTTTAATAGTGTGCTGGACACAGGACATCGAGTTTCAGTGGAACATGGAATAATTTTATTATAAGTATAACCATTACAATTTTGAAATTTAATAGGTTGGTATGAATAGTTTTGGCTACACTAGAAAATATAAATAAAATTTTATTACTTAATATAATTTCATTTTAAGGTTCATATAATGTAATCAATAAATTCATATATTGTAATTATATTATTCTAGAATATGATTTCTTCAGAAATTATTTCTATTTATTTTTATAATTCAAATATTATAATTAATTTATATAAAGTTCATCATTTTTTCTTTATATAATGATCTTAATTACTAAAATCATTATGTTAAAATTAGTTTATGGTGAATTTTTGGGATTTTTCAACAATATTTTTTTAATCAATTAGTATTGAAAATTACTAAATTTTAATTAAGAACAAGCATTTCCTATAAAATATTTAAAAAGTTAAATTATTTATTAAAATTTATTTAAATTAAAAATAATTCTATTTTATAAATATTAATCCTATTAAATCATTTTGATTAATTTGATATTGTAATTCGATAATAACAATTTGGATGGTTTTGAACATTTTATTTTTAGTAATCATCGTTATTGTTGCATTTTTGTGATTGGGTTAAAATTAGATTTGGAAAATTATGTTATTGGATATTGTAATATTTTATTATATATTTTGAATAAATATAATAAATATTATATAATAACATCAACATAATTTTGGACTAAATTGAATAGTGGAAAAACTAAAAATTAATTACCATGGTTAAGGAAAAATTGGATTTAACGGCGGTTTAATTAAGAATATATGGGTGAAAATTACTATGAAACATGTAAAATTCGTATTTTATTTAAATAATAAAAAATTATCAATCCCATGATCTAATATAGGGTAATATTGAATCATTTTTCTTAGAAATGAATTTTTTTTAGTCCTTTGGGATATTTCCTAATAGTTTCAATGTGGGTTCATATCCACAACATATAATAGGTCATCACCACCAACCACTTAATCAAAATAATAAACCCATTTGTCTCAAAAAAACATTGAAAATATATATTCTAAATATCCCCCACTCATTCGATAATCCTTATTTTTTTGATGAAATACATCCTCGGATGGCATTAGGGAAATAATAAAGAGGATAATCAAAGAAGACGTAATGTTAATCAAAGAATGTTTTTCATTCATCCCCATGCATCAATTATTATTATACCATGATTATATAATAACACATTATCATCAATATATAGATATTTTTTTGTGTTAAGTTCATGAAATAACACCATCTTCACTTCTACTAAATGGTTTATGAAATCATCGCTTGTGTGTACGGTGGAAAGTTTCCTTATGAAAAAATGTCATTTCATTTTCCATTACCAAATATAATGGTTGGAAGTAATTATATAATTATTATATATATGTATATTATATTTAGGAGATTATTATTCTGTTTGAAATATTATATCACACATAACATCATTCTTTTTATATTGTGGGAATATGATGCAATCACTTGTGTGTACGGTGGACTACCACCTCACAAAGTAATGTGATTCCATCCAGATTTCATAGAATGTATTAATTATCGGTTTAAATAATTTAGGTTATATATAAGAATAAAATATATTTCATTAATGATAATATATTATTTTACGTTCTTTTATTTAATCATACACTAAAATGAAAATATGGTTCATGCGTATGTATGGCCTAATGCCTCTTGTAATAGTGTAATCCATTTTCAATCAATAATTTTTATTGATTAATCTGAAAACAAATATACAAAATGAATAATATATTTATATGATGGTTAAAAATTTTCTGATTATTTAAATTGGATCAATTTAATAGTTCTAAGAAAAAACACCAAAACATTAAAAAAACAAAAATGTTATTAACTAAAGCATTGGGTTTACATGGAGTTATTAACAAACAAGTAATAAAATTTCATATGATAGTCATATGTGGTATGATATTTTTAAATGTTTTTTTAAATTTGTTTATATAAATTTATATTTATTATAAAAAGTATTTAATATGTATGAATATAATCAAGACATAGGGAAAGGAATATTTATCTTTTATTTTAATTTTTTTGAGACAAATTCCATAATCATCACATGTTTATCTTATTTGGTGTATATACATCCCATGTGTATATTTTATTATTATTCAACATAAAATTATTGGATTTAAATATTCATTTTAGGGAAACTATTTTAGAGGGTTTACAGTTATAATGTTTACAAATTATTAAGGGATTTTTTGCTCTATTTCTATTCCTTGACCCTTATCTTATGTAATACATATGTATCTTATTACCTGGTGAATGTAATGAAAATTTTACATATAATATAATGAATTTATTCTCAAGATAATTTAAATTAAAATTTATCTTATTGATTCATTGGGATTTTTATTCAATGTCACAAATGTTATAATGATTTTAGGTTACAATGTCATCATTTGTGGGAATTGTTTAGGATTATGATTTCGATGATAAATTATGTTGACATATCTCTCAATAAATTGATGAATTATTTTAAAAATAGTTTATTCATGTTTTTTCATATTTTATTTCTATTTTAATCTTTTTTTACATAAAAAAATTGATAATACGTTTTTCAAAATATGAAATTAATATTTTGTTTGATCAGAAAATATTTTCTCAAAATATATAATTTAAAAAAATGGGTTTCAAATTTTTTTTATTAATACCCAATGAATATTAAAAGAAATCTTTACACATTTACTGCTTTTCGATGAAAAAATTTAATGGAATCATTATTTCACATTTTAAACAAATAACAATTGGATTTTAAAAAACAATTTGAGAGAAATGTTTTTTATTTTGTACATAATGAATTAAACATCATTTTACCATGAAAAAATTTTAATTTAAGAATTATTTAAATTTTTTCATTGATATTTTCATTAAAAAATATTTTCAAAATGTTGTATTTTTGAAAAAGTTATTTTAAATGAATAATGTAAATTTACTTCATGAAATGTTTTAAATGATCACTAAAAATAATTTTCCAACTAAGATGAGATCAGTTGATGTATCATTCAATGTCCTAGGGATTTGATCCAAATATACTGTTATTATTTTTAATTATATTAATGGTTCATGTTCATGATGGAATGATGTTTACTAAACCCATTTCCCATCCATTGGTTATACCATGTTAAAATTGTACTAAAACATGATTCCTTTTTTCAAGGGTTTGATTTTGATGAATTGATAAAATTTATATAAAACCAATCTCTTTTAAACATACTTTCATATTGTAAACTATTTATGATATCCATTTCCATTCATTAGTAATGGAATGATGAATCTTTTTCTTGTATTGTGGTATATAGGAATATGTTTTTTATTTTGATAAGGGTGGGCCTTAAATCTCCCACTAATTTTTTGGGTGATGGGTTGATATGCTTTGCACAATCTAGATTAAGTGTCCACAATTTTATGAATGAACATTATTACATGATCAAAATATTATTCATGATCATAATTAAATATAAAAATGTTAGTATTATAAAAATAATTCATGTATATAATATTATTTATGTACCTAGTTAGAAGTCTATATGATTATGTGGGGGCCTGATTTTTTGTCCTCAACTAATTAAGTGAACCTTTTTTACATATTCATGTTCATATTGATGTACGAAAATGTGTAACCCAAAATTATTTTTTGTTTTGAAATTTTTATTCTATTATAAATCATGTTATTTTATTTTCTTTTGAATCATGTCTCAGTAAAAATAAATCCTTATGTCCCAAATCATTATTTTGATCATTGATATTTTGTTTATTTCATTCTAGTATAGTTTCAGTTGAAGATTTACATTTTTCTTTCCACATTAAATCACCCATAAATGTATTTTGCAAGTAAGGGATCGATCCACCGAGAGAGGGAGTTATTATGTTTTGTTTTTCTAATTTTTTATTAATTTAATGATTTTTGTTGAAATATAGAGTAAATTATAGTGATTTAATAATAGGGTCATTGAATTTCAATTTCTTTAGATTATAACATTAAAAAAATAAAATTGTAGAAATTTCATTTTTGGTGAGAAATATGAAGAATGCGTTAGGTATATAGATTTTTAGGGTTGTTATTAAATCAATTTTCAAATCAGTTTGTGTTTTTTATAATAAATCAACTCTCTGGGTTATGTATGTAATATAACCCCTTGGTCTTGTTAGTTTAGTTTAAATAAATAGAATCTAATTCCTTTGTCTGGATTTTGATTTATTTTAATTTTATTATTTACATTCCTTTTGAGACGATAAGCACATTCAATGATCATGGATGTTCTTTATCATAATTCTGTATAAGATAACTATAAATGATGATCATGGTCAGATACTATATTTCTAGTGATATTTGGAATGAATTATTATGGAATTATGAGATAAGAATGAATACCACAAGTATTATATAACCTTTGAAAAAAATCAACCCATAATCATCCACATCCCAAACACATAGGGGTTTTAGTTACTCATGGAGTTGTTCAGTAACTAAACTACTTATTATGCATGAATTAAATATGGAACAAACATTGGATTGTAGATCGTTGGGGATGTAGCGGCATCACCTCCTTTCTTCTAGTCACTCCTTGGGCCTCTCAAAAAATTTCCCCTTGGTATATCTTTGATAATGGTTCGTCCTAAAATTGGAGGGCCTCCAATCCTATTTATAGATTTTAAGAATACATGTAATGTTCTAGAAATTAAACAGTGTATACCATGGTTAACATAGTTTGGCCCTTTTTTCTCCTATATTGGGAGAGTTACCGCACTGCCCTTGACATGGAACACGACACAACCTAGTTGGTGGGAGTACATGACGTGTAACACCACCCTACATGGCATGTAATATCAATCATCATCCACCAACCACTTCTAGAAGGGAAAACATAGTGTGTATATGAGAAGAACACAATGGTTATACTTTGGCCAGAAACATGGGTGTCTATCAAGTATTCTCGATCCAAGTCATTGTAATAATACACGTTTTGTATATTTGAATTTTTGTTTTGTTCTTTCCATATTTGTGAATTTGGATAGAGAATAATTAAAAATCATCATAATCACCAATTTAAATAATTTTATCAACAAAATGTTTGAGATTTGGTAAGAACGTGTTTTTATTCATGATAAAATATATGGAAAAGTATACACAAATAAGTCACATCAAATTCTCCTTCACATAGTCATTTTCTTGCCCTCAAGAAAAATCTCGACATCAAATCAAGAGAATAAATAATCTAGAAAGGGAATCATTCATATAAATATAATTTAAAATACTATAGCCATAGAAAAATATTTTAAAAGGAAAACAACTTATTTCAAGTCTAAAGATAATCTAACAATTCATCATATATAATTTAAATAAACATTTTCATATTATTTTATCCACATTATCAAACTATTCATAAATATACATGCCACCTGATGATTTACTTAACCAAAAAGTACCACACTCATCACTCAATATTATTTAATCATAGTTATGCTCAATGTTAAGCATATTAAATCCATCCATATGCTTGAAAGTGTTCTCATTATCCATATCAGAAATCAAATCACAAAAATAATGAGGGATTTTAATAAGGTTAAAATGTTTCTGAGGCTATGGTTTAGTAGGTAATGATGAAAATTAATCTCAGAGGCTTTAAAAGAAAGTTTAATTCTTAATCAATAATAATTTATATTCAATATAAAGGCCAATGATAATGCACCCCCAATCAATATCTCCTAAATGTATCATCACTATGATATTCTTTTGCTAATATGGTCTCATAAACAATCAATAAATATAGTCCCTTTTTGGAATTGTTTTTTATTTGTTTTTTTGAAAATGAACCACTAACAATATAATGAATATTTGTTTTGGAATCCATTCTACCTAAATAAAAATGTGATAAACTCCCCCCAAACATTAATGCATGTTTTCTCACTAATATATACAAGGAATAACCCAAAATACCTCTCTATAGATCAAGTGAATAATCATGAAAAATTATAAAAGAATTAGGATATGAAGGGAAAATAGGCTTGTAATGTAGATTCCTATCAATGCAGTTCATGGTTTCTAAGGGTTTTCGAAGATCATATGTAGGGTAGGTCTGAAGGTCAATGAGCATGAAAACAATCAATGAAATGCCTCAAATATTTTAATTTCATTAAAAATCATCACTATTGAAGATAAAAAATATCTTTTTCGGGTACTTTTGGATATCCCAAGAATCTTTGAAGATATAGGGTAGAAAAAAGAATATTTAAAAATGGCATTGAAAACATCTTGGGAATGGGGAAAATATTGGGGTTAGTTAGGTGATGATTGGAGTACAAATGATCAGTTCTAACAAATGTAAATTTCAAAGAAATTCTAGAATCAAACTATATCAAAAAACATATTAAAATACTTTGAAAATTCAAAT
Source organism: Viscum album (assembly GCA_963277665.1). Taxonomy (NCBI): domain Eukaryota; kingdom Viridiplantae; phylum Streptophyta; class Magnoliopsida; order Santalales; family Viscaceae; genus Viscum; species Viscum album. The sequence continues at coordinate 883,064,216 of OY728139.1, read as the reverse complement.
ATTCATGTAACTTTTAAAATTCACTTTTATGTCTTTATTTTTTATAATTATATATAATCAAACTATATAAAAAGTTTAAAATAAGTCAAATATTAATTATGTCTCCAAAATCAGTTCTAGGAAATGACTTCTGTAAGAAAAGACTCACTCACAGTTAATACAACACATGGTCCCCCATGTCCAATACCAAGTAAGAGGAGAGAATATGGGGAAATAAAGTGTTTAAGACATATGAAAGAAATGGAAGAAGTAATTCTAATGAAGAAAGGAAAATAGATACACTATAAAATTCTTCACTCATGGTGAACTGACAAAATGGTGTACGTAGTTGAAATAGTAAAGCCCATGTTTCTAAATAGTACATGTGACTGTCGAGGGAAGGGAAAAACAAATCTATAAATAAATACATCATCAAATCCCATGTACTGCGCAAGACATATATATATATATATGGGGAAAAATGTTCCAAAAAACTTGTCATTGGGTCGCCTCAGAAGAGATGTCATCGGTGAAAAATGAACTCATCAATAGAGAAGTAGCCAAAGCAGATACAGGAGGTACAAGCTTGATACCCTGATTGGTAGGCACAACAAGCAGCGCAGGCACAATAGTGGAGGTAGTAGCAGGGCCAACAGTAGATAGTAGAACAAAATTCATGGCCAGAGCTATCAGTGGAGGCTTTGCAGCAGAAGGCTAAGGAGTAGAAGGCTCTTCCAGAGTATGAGAGGTCACTGGTAGTGAATGTCCATGGTGGTGAATAAGAATCCCCATCATCTTCTCTTGTCACCCAAGTGTCTGACCCATAGCATGATGGCGGCCCTCGATTTCTTCTAGGAGGAGGGAGAAGGATTGACTAGCCAAGGTGTGGCTAGAGGTAAGGAGGTGGAAATCACAGAAGATGAGAGGTTGGTAGAAGAATAATGAATTTTATAAGTAGGGGGTGTGGTGGGGAGGGAACATCCATAGGTGTATGGGGTGGGTCCTTGACAACAATACTAGAGGGAGAATATTAGCCATCTCTCACCCCCGTAGGAGAAGGGTCGTCCGGCACAAGCCCATAGATTCCCCCCCTGTCGCTTGACCATCCTCATGTGAATAATCATGAGAATGTTAAGATGCTGAGGAGATCCCCATGAGTCTTGAGGGATAGAAGGCTCAAAGGCTCCCAAATGATGCACCAAGTTGGTGGCATAGAAACTACCCTTCAGGTTTCCCTAACAGCCGTGAACCATAGAATATAATTAGGTGGCCGCAAGGCAAGGGAGGTCCGGGTAGTCATGCTCGACAATACATTTAAGGAGCTCCTTTTCTAGGCTGAACACGACAACCATACCCCCATGGAGAGGAAATATAATGGAGCTAAATCACTTATGAGGAAAATGAAGGGGAGGGTCAAGGATGAGCATTCTCTTCTTCAATGTGGGGGCCTACTAGTGGTCATGACCAACAATCTCCACCCACATGGAAACAAGGTTAATGAACTTTGGGAGAGTAAGGGTGGAGATAGGAGGTGGTGTGGCAGGATAATGATAGAACCCGCACCCCCATTAGTAATCTTCCATGGTGAGGGAAAAAGTGTGGCCACTTAGCCAAAACCAGACAAGGGTAGTGGTATAGTTGGTCATTTAAAGGTAGGTAGGCCTATCAAACTCAATGGTCACCATGAACTCCAGAAATAAATCAATGTAAGTTGGAGTGATAACCTATAGTTCCTCAAGGAGATGTTTATGTCCTAATAGATCCTCAATCTCCTCCAAAAATGCCCAGATGTTGGGGAACGCTGATGTCCAGGTAGCATCAGCTCAATTGGATAGTGCGGCTGGAGAATCACTGTAATCTTTCTTCCATAGGATGCAGCTACGGGTGGGGAGAAACTGGTGTAGGCGGTGGCAGAATTATTGGTTCTAGAAAAAATGGCCCTACTGCTATTTTAAAAGGTGGATAAGTTGATACTGGATCTGGCTCAGAGGTGCGGCCAGTAGGTGGAGGTGATGGCACGGTCAGGTCCACTACTGGTGGGAAGGGTAGCTCTGAGGGGATGGATTAGGAAGAGGGAGTGGAATCTGAAATGCTATGATCCATAATAGAAGTTTCAGAAGCTGTTTCTAGGGGATCACTAGTGTAAAGAGAAAGAGCAATGGAAGCAACTGTACAGAGGGAGAGGACAAATTTGACGATGAGGAGGCCGCTCACAGTGGAAGCGGGCCTCTACCCACATTCATCTTTATTGACCATACCTTGAAGAAGAGAAAAAAAAGAAAGCAAATAAATAGAAATATAGAAAATATGAAAGTTCAAAAAAAAAATAGGAGAACACAATGTGATGATCCAGGATACACTGCGAGTACTAGGACATGTGTATAAACTTGTGTACTCGGGATAAACATTATGTAAGGTAATGTGACAAGAAAAATCCAATTACACTTTGTGTAAGAAGGTGTACATGATGTGTAATACAAAATTAAAGGGTACCAGTGTAAGGATCCAAACACGACCTGACTTGGTTAGGGAACTAGACAACATACACAACCTATGGAAGGGGTTACACGCCGTGTTTTTAAACAAGGTGTGCAAGGAATGTATACCATCCACACGGAGTCCACCAATGGGTCGGAAAAAATAGTGTGTCCCGAACAGACACACCGTGTATGTTGGCGTAGGAAGAAGACAATTCCTAGAGGACATGGTCTGGGCCAGAAGGCCAGGGGAGGCACGGTACATGACGTTTACCGAACATACATGCCCTATAAGATTCAAATGGTTAAATGTGTTGTGTGTGGCTGTGAATCGTATATACAGAACGTGTGTTCTTTATTCACCTTGTGTACTGCGTGGGAAGCTCAATGGTCAGCCGATTGGGAAATATCCCTAAACCCATGTAAAACTATAAAAGGAGTGCCAAAAGGTGTACTTGGTTGGAGGATCACAATGCATAAGAAATCAGCCCTGAAAACACCCAAAATTAGCGGATTGATGGGAGGGGGAGGTTGAAAGTGTGAAGGTGAAGGTAACAGAGGGGAGTGGGGTTGCACAACACTGTCTGAGGCTGGGGAGGTTTCCATCCTTTATAGCCAGAGTACACAATATCATAAAGCGTACACGGCGTGTTATATTTTTTTTTTATAATAACACATTTTTTAATATAGTTATTATAGTAAACTCTATAATAATTAATATTATTAATTAAAATTAAAAAGAAAGAAAGAAATAAAAAATATATACTATTTACTGGAAAAAAAATATAATATATTTAATATGTCATGAAATACTAGAAATTTGTACTAAACTTTGAAAAATAGAACTACAACCTTATGTCTCGTGCATGGGGTATGATTCGAACCAGTAATCAACCATTCTGAATGTAAACTCTCTACCAATGGAGAAAAGGTTTTAGTGTTTCCCATTTATTATTACTTTTAAAATTTAATGTAAATGTAAAATTCAACATGGGATGAATAAAATCAATGGCATGTGGTTATAATTTGAATAAAAATGAAATTGTAGGGAGATTAGCTGAGTTCGAACCCGGGTCTTTTGAATCCAGGCCTAAAACTCTACCAATCATTCAAATTCACCGACATGTATTTTATTATTTTAAAAAATGTTTAAATTATTATTAAAAACATGGTGCACATGACATATATCAAAATGCATACCGTGTGGTTTTATTAATATGAAAAATGATGGAAATGGGTTGGTTTTTAGGATTCGAACATGGTATTTTTTTGGAACAAGTTTATGACCCTAGAAACTGGTCCATCCCCATAACGGGTTTTCATTTATTTAGGAAAACAGTTATATTATTTTCAATAATATGACACATGTGGTGGGATTAAACACAGGTATAAAATTGAGGAACCCCATGCTGATGGTAGGTATGGAGGGATTTGAACCGACGAGGACTCAAGTGTATTCCAATGACACTACCATTAGCACCGACATCATCTCTGATTATTAACTTATTTATTATCTATATATATAATATTAAAATATATACAAAAAAGATAAGTACCAACCATTTTTATAGGGGTTCACGGCGTGTATCTTCTGGGTTGCCTCTCAGGAAGCGCCTTTGTTTTACGTCATTGGATCGAACTAACCAGAGCATTTTTATACCTGAGATGTATGGTGGAGATTGTACCCACCATATATATTTCATTTGAAAATATGGTTTCAAACACGACCTTTTTCCCTTGAATTGTTGGTCATCTGCTCTAGCCACTTCCACCACACCATGGTGGAAAACCATGATAACATTGAGAGGTCCTGACCATCAGTACTCGAGTTTTCCTAGGAAGAATTTCAAATGAGAGATAGTTAAAAGTACATAATCACTATACTGAAATGATTTATGAGGGAACATGCAGTCATGGACCGCCATTGTCTTCTCTTTATATATCCTCACATTCTCTAATGCTGCCCAATGAATCTGATAATGTTATGTCAGTTGAAACATGATCTTTTCCTCTGCAAATTTGAGGTCATAGTTCATGGATTTCACATCGCAATAGGCTTTATGCTCTCACTCCATAGGTAAATTACATAGCTTCACATAGATCACCTGGAATGGAGACTTCCACGGATATTTCATAGAGGTGGTCCATTAGACACCCAAGGTATCATCCAGTGTCTTGGACTAGTCCATCCATGATGCTCCCACAATCATATATAGGATCTCATTTAATTGATGGGTTGAGACCTCCACTTTCCCACTAGACTAGAGATGGTAAGGTGTCCCCAAGTTATATCTCACACCTTACTTTAGAAGGACATTTCACATCAACACATTTCCAAAATGCGTTCCTCTATCACTAATCAACACTAGTGGAACACCAAACTTGGTGAAAATGTTCTTCTTCACGAAATCCATGACAACCATTGTGGTGTTGTGTGTTGTTGCAGAAACGTCAACCCATTTTGATATGTATTCCACACAAACCAAAATTTATGATTTTCCAATTGATAAGAAAAGGGCCCATGATGTCAATGCCCTATACGTTGAAAATGTTAACCTCATGAATGGTTTGTTGAGGAATATCATATCAGTACCCCAAGATACCTATCTTCTGGCATTGATCACAAAATGGCACACATTTATGGAATCCTTAAGCATAGTAGGCCATAGAAACCCACCATTGGAATTTTTTTTTCATTGACTGGTTTGACCCATGATGTCTCCGAGCTGGAGTAGAATGAAAGAATGTCAAAATATCTTTAATTTCATCTTCTGGGATGTAGAGTCAGATCACTCCATATCCTCATGAATAGAACAGGAGTGGGTCTTTCCAAAAATACCTTTTCAAATCGAAAAGAAATATTTTCATTGGGTTGAATGTCAAATTTTTTTGAATGACTCCCGTAGCCAAGTAGTTGGATTTGTCCGCAAACCACAGACATGGTGAGGCACCAATAGGGAAAATAATCTCATCCGGGATGTCCCCCATGATTTCTCTATCAGATTTCCTTTTGAGATGAGGAAATTCTAACCTAGCGTTATGATAAGAAACAACATTTTCACTCCATGTTTTTCATGAATCTCCTAGTCAAATTCATGGAGAAAAAGAACATAATAGATGATTCAAGGTGTTGCATCCTTTTTTTTCAACAAGTATTTTTGTGGGGCATGTTTAGTGTAGAAAATTACTTTAGATAGCACTAAATAACAACTGAACCTGTTGAATGCGAAACCACGATGAGAATTTCATTCTCAGTACCTGCGTAGTTGATTTGTGCTTCATTTATGGCTCTACTAGAAAAATTGATCGGTTCAAATATTCAATTGAGTCTCTACCCAAGAACTGGTTCCACTCTGATGTGACAGTCTTTTCACACTCTATTCCGCATCCTTTTTATATTTTTATTGATTTTGTTATTTTAAAATGTTGTTTTTATTAAATAATTGATAATTAATGTGATTTTGTACGTTTCTATGTAAAATAATCAATTTTAGTTTAAATCCATTTTTTTTAATATTCATTATAGTCTTTTTAAAAAATCATTAATTTACTTAATTATTTTGAATTTGTCTTTTATTTGATTCTCTTTTATTTTTAAAATTGTTCATTCTAGTTAGTTTATTAATTTATTAATTTAATTAACTAATTCTTTATTCTTTAAATTGTAAATAAATAACTCATTTTTATTTTCATTATTTTAATAATTAAATTAATTTTATTCAATTAAAATTTCTTATTCTTTCTTTTACTTTATTAATTCTTTAATTATTGGTTAATTAATTTAAGCATGTAACAGTAAATATTTTAATTTTTTATTGAATTAATTAATTTATTTAAAACAAATAAATTCTTTATTTTTAATAATTCATAATAATTTTTTATCAAATTTTTTTTGTTTTTAATTTTTATGAATATTTATTCTTATGTTCATTAAAGATTTATTTAATTTAGTTTTTGTTTTTGTTTTGCAGGTTACAGTGGCACCGCACGCTGGCACGTCCCACCGTCCACCTCTTTGATTACGGTTGATGTGCCACCGAGAGAACCCCCTGTGTCACTCCCTATCCAACCTCGGCTTTCCTGCGCCTTCACACCAACTTTACAGCTTTTCACCAAAATCCGGCAGTCGCCTCCTTCCCTACCCTGCGTCATTGCCCCCATTTCTTCTTCCCTCCGCCTCGCCACGAACTCATCTTCCTATCCGGCCCTGAAGCAGACCAACGCCGTCGTGCATCATCTCTCCTGCGCTTTCACCCCCTGTTGAAACACCCGCACAACATCGGCCACCCTGCCGTCCACCTCCAGCCTCATCTCTCTTGCGCCGCACGAACCAGACCTGCCCCCTTCTTTATTTTTCTGTTTTATTTTTATTAAATATATATAATAAAATATATACTATGCATTATATATCATTTAAAATATAGTAATAATAATAGGTGTATTAATAAAAGTGTATAAGATTATATATCCAATATTAATTTCTTATATATCATAATAATATATATGTTATTAATTAAATACAATAGTTATTACTTGGTATTACAAAATAAATTTTCTTATAAGTATTTTTTATTTAGTATATATATATATATATAATTACATTAATTAGTGATATTAATATATAGTGTATAAATTTATTTTGTTATACATAGCTGTTACTTTTTATTGGGCTCACATGCGTTTGTTGTTTCGTTGCAGGGGTTGTTTACACTTACATAGATTTTACTAAAAATATGGTGACATGCACATAGAAGTGCACCCCGTGGATCTTCCGTTTCTAGGGAAGATTGTAGCTCGCCGCGTGGGCATCATTTTCATTCAGTTAAGATAAACTTTTCCGGCGACAAGCATGGGAGGAGTAGGGCAGTGAATGCTACACGTGGAGGCTGGAGAACACCTCAGGTGAGATTCCAAAGACTTCTACGGGTCATTAGCATACGTGACGGGTATGAAATCACTGAGACACAGGAGGGCGGGACGTGGTAGGGGGGACACCATTGATCAAAGGGGAACTGGCGACAGGCAGTGAGGTTTTGATCGAGACTAGAGTTGCTGGGCAAGGGGAACATACAACATCTTCCTTCGTGAGCAGATTGGAGTACTGAGAGCAGCAGATCAGTGCATTTGATACCTCGATTCTTAGGGCAGGACATTGACTGCATTCGAGCATCGCATCCACCGTTGAGCAGTATCGATTAGAACTTTCAGGAGAAAACACAGGGAGTTCGAACATCTTAGTTTTCCTTGAGCTCTGTTTTTCTACAACATATTTTAATAAGAACATCATTGATCTTGATTCTAATGTTTCATTAAAACCAACCATTATGTCCAGCTAAATTCCTTCAGGGGGAATAGACTGGTTGATTAGGTTTGTTTAGTCTGATTCATGAACTGCATCATTTCCTGGAATGTGTCTCTCACTCGGAACAGATTTATGTTAAAAACTAGAAGGTCAAGTGAAAACCAATCTTGATTGTATTTTAATGAAAATGGTTTCAATTTGAGGAACTCACTGACAAGTGAGTTATGCTCGAATGAGAGAGACAATGAACTCAAATGAAAATTTGAGTCTAGGGACATCTGACTTGTTATCTCCATTCGATGGAATGACTTTTATTGATGAAGGACTGTAAGAGCCATATCATCACAAATTGATCAGACAACAAATCTGGCCAGTTGCTTTCAGTCAGATCCATATTTCTTAACATCAGTGCATGAACAAGGCTAAACAATATCGAATCGGCCATTGGACTTTAACTCCTATTCATCAATAGGTTGTTTTCACCATAAGTTTCCACGCTGCTCTGTCTACTCCCTTTTCACTCACCAGATGACCCTCATTTCCCCACACACCAATTCTCACTCTCTCCACTTCACCACCACCAACTCTGTTTGCTTGTTCTTGTGTGTATTTTTGATTAGTTTATTTTTTTAGATCGCAAAACACAACATAAGGCTTCCATGTGGTTTGACCCTATCTTTCCACTGTCCTATGTAGTATGTAGGTTATAAATTTTAGTCTGTCGCCCGTGCCCAATGACGCGCGAGGGTGCAAATTTTGGCACCGTTGCCGGGGAGGCTAGGTGAGATATAAAAAAACCAAACAAAAATTCACATATAAAAAATCAAATAAAAAATAATAAAAAACTAAAAAACAATCTGCAAAAATAAAATTGAAATTCAAAAAAAAAACAATTTGTGAACCTATTGCATGAAAACCCATTCTAAGTTTGAATAGTTTGTACCCAGTAATCATGAAATTGATAAGCGCCTCAATGAAGTAAAAAATAACAGAGAGAAGGTCAAAATGGAAGATAACAGAAATGAAAACTTGAACAATCCACTTCTTGAGAATTTGAACAAACCTGGAATGATGAACCCACCTGGGAATGAGATAGCTGAGAGGCACAATTTGATAGAGTTCTCGCTACCTTCATTGTCTAGTAACCCTTCACGCATTAGACTCTGTCCTAGGTCTAGAAATTACAAGATCAAGTAATCTATGCTTAGTCAGTTGCTTACCTTCAAATTAATTCATAGTGAAGTCTATCTTGACTTCACTAGAGACTTCTATTGTAGTGTCTAGCAGCTACCACTTAGGGGTCTCACTGGGGACGATCATAAACTCAGAGTGTTCCCCTTCTACCTCAAGGGCAATGATAGGTCTTGGTTCCAACAATTAGAAGATGAAATATTTGTCACCAGGGATCATGTTTACAATGCTTTCTCAATGATATTCTATCCTCAGAGGTTGACATCTAAGATTAGGCACAAAATAATTGGATTCCTTCAGGATTAAAGGGAACTATTTCATGAAGCCTGCGATAGGTTTAGAGTGTTACTTAGGCAGTGTCTAAACCATCAATGTACACCTCAATTCCTCATGGAAACCTTCTACAATAGTCTCACCCCTTACCACCAAACCTTGGTGGACCAGTCTTCTGGAGGAGACTTTAGTCATAGGACTGCTGAGGAGCTCAAAAAAACATTTAACTCCATAGCCCAAAACACTCTGCACAAATGCTCTAGGAGGAGAATAATTGTGAGAAAGGAAATCACCCCTGATCCTCAAGTTGAATCCCAAGCTGCTGGGTTCTCTAATGAGAACACACATCAAACCCTTAATGAGAAGTTCCACCACTATGACATTTATGGACATTCTCAAACTTGCTGTCCAAAAATTGATATACCTATCTAACCTCATCAGAGTGTTAGATTTGGTGGCTATGGACCTCAGATGCAGCCTAGGAAAATTGCTTTTTCCAACACCTACAATCAGGGGTATATGAACCATCTGAACCTGTCATGGAGGGAGAAGGGAGTCCTCCGACCTACTGCCCCTCTTTCTTTCCAGCAGCCTCCTAGGTAGTAATTCCAACACCAACCTCACCATAAGGCTAAGTCATACAACTCAAAATATGAGGTGAGATACATGTTCCATCAGTTGATAGGGAGGTTTGATGAACAAAAGACCAAAAATGATTTTGAAACGGTTCAAATGGAGGCTATAATGAAGAACATGGAAATTCAAGTGGGGAAGTTGGCTAGGGATGATAGTAATAAATAAAAGGGCAGGATCCCCAGCACCACTAAAGCCAATCATAGGGAAAATTCCATATCTGTGACCACTATATGTGGTCTCCACACTCACCAATATCCTAGGAAGGAACCCCAAAATTCTAAAAATTAGAAACTGTAAGAAGATGGAAACTCAAATATGAAAGAACCTAAACCTAGAAAACTAGACAGCACCACTGGAAGCCCTCTAGTTCATACTGTTCCTACTCAAAAACTCAATGAAAATGACACAAAAAACAAAGACAACAATGGGAAGAAAATTGTTGAAGAAGAAGCTATAAAGATGCTCCCAATTGTATAGAATTTTTCCCCTGCAATCCCCTTCCAACAAAGAATTAAAAATCCAATTTATGATTCTAATCTTTTAATATTTTTGAAAGTGGTTAAAATGCTGAACATTGATATCCCATTCATGGAAGCCATGATTCAATGCCCATCATATCTAAAATTACCCAATAAAATATATTCATAAAAAAGTACATTGGAAGAATTTTCCACCTATAGCTTAACAGAGGAATGTAGTGCAGTCTTGCAGAATAGGATACCTACTAAGCTTCAGGACCCAGGAAGCTTTGTCATCCCTTGCAGTTTTGGGGATATAGGTGGTAAGTTCAACTGTTTGTGTGATCTGGGTGCTAGTATCAACATGATTCCCCTGTCACATTTTCAGCACCTAAGATTAGGAGTTCCCCAACCCACTAGTGTTGTGTTACAACTTGCTGATAGGTCCATTACTCATCCAGTTGGTGGGGTTAATGATTTGTTAGGGGGATTTGGAAAATCCTTTTTTCCTACTGACTTTCTTATCCTTGATATGTAGTGTGTTTAGGAGGTTCCTATCATTCTCGGTAGGCCCTTCTTAGCCACAGTGGGAGCCGTGATCGATGTGTTTATGGGGAAACTGATTTTTAATTTGGGTGAACAGAAAGAAGAATTAAATGAGTTTGATAAAATCCAAGAACCAAAACACCCAATTTTCCCAAAATATGAGATGTTAGTCACTGAGAGTAGTGTTGATAAGGAGGAAGAATATTTTTGGATAATTATAGATGAAATAAATAGTGAATAATTTTTCCAATATTTGATAGCCCTTGGGTCAGTCCTATCCAGGTGGTTACCAAAAAGAGTGGAGTGATAGTGGTCACTAATGAAAGGAATGAGTAGATCCAGACAAGAGTAGTGAATTAATAGAGAGTTTGTATAGGATAAAAAAAATTGAATGCTTCCACAAGAAAGGATCACTTTCCCATTCCATTTTTGGATAAAAGTTAAAGGGATTAGAAGGCAATGAATTCTTCTGCTTTCTTGATGGTTATTCTGGTTTAAACTAGATTTCCATTTCACTTGAGGACTAAGAGAAAACAACCTTCACCTATCAATTTGGAAAATTTTTTTACCGGAGGATTCCCTTTGGATTGTGTGGTTCTCCTGACACTTTTCTGAGGTGTATGAAGACAATTATTTCAGAAATGATTGAATGGATAATTGAAGTGTTCATGGATGATTTTTCTGTTGCAGGAAATAACATTGAGAAATATCTGAAAAACCTATAACTAGTGTTATAAAGGTGCCAAGAGAACAAATTAATATTAAAATGGGAAAAGTCCCAATTCATGGCCACTGAAGGCATAGTTTTGGGACACAAAGTTTCTAAGAAGTGGATGGAGGTCGATAATGCCAACATTGCGGTCAAACAAAAGCTGCCCCCACATGAAAATGTTAAAGGAATCAGAAGTTTCTTGGGAAATGCTGGGTTCTACAGGAGGTTTAATATAGTTTTTGTTTTTGTTTTGCAAGTTACTGTGGCACCGCATGGTGGCACGTCCCACCGTTCCACCGCTTTCATCATAGTTGATGTGCCACCGTTTCACTCCCTCACGGAGCCACAGCAAACCAAGGCACAGTAACCGGTTTCTATCCCACCGTATCAATGCCTGACTATGCAACCATTTCCATTCATGACTCACCGTTTCAAAAAAAAAAAAACGGTGGCACGTCACACTCCGACCTCACCTTCCCTTGCCTCGACCCTCGTCTCCACCATAACCCCAACCCTCCATGCCGAGAGCCACCGCAACCTCCCTATACACCATACGTTGGGGTCCGACCTCACCTCCTCCATCCCCTACTCACATCCCCTGCTCGACCTCGGGCCACTGAGAGAACCCCCGGTCTCCCCTCCTATCCAACCCCGACTCTCCTGCACCTTCACACAAACTTTATAGCTTTGCACAGTAAACCCACAACTGCCTCCTTCACTACCTTGTGTCGTTTGCCCCATTTCTTCAACCCTCCACCTCACCATGGCCTCATCTTCCTATCTAGCCCTGAAAAAGACCAATGCCATCATGCCGCATCTCTCTTGCACCGTCACCCCCTATTGAATCACTCGCACAACTCCAGTGACCATACTGTCCACCTTCGACCTCATCTCCCTTACGCCGCACGAACCAGACCCACCCCTTCTTCATTTTTATGTTTTATTTTTATTAAATATATAACATAAAATATATACTATGCATTATATATCATTTAAAATATAATAATAATAATACTAGTGGTATTAATAAAAGTGTATAAGATTATATACACAATATTAATCTCTTATATATCATAATAATATATATGTTGTTAATTAAATACAATAGTTATTAATGGGTACTAAAAAATAATTATTCTTATAAGTGTTTTTTATTTATTATATATATATATTTATTAACTTTAATTAGTGATATTAATATATAGTGTATAAATTTGTTTAGTTATACATTGCTGTTTTTTTATTGGGCTCACGTGCATTTGTTGTTGTTTCATTGCAGAGGATGTTTTCACTTACATAGAGTTCATTAAAAATATGGTGACATGCACATAGAATCACGCCACATGGATCTTTTGTTTCCAGGGATGATTTTAGCTCGCCGCATGGACATCATTTTCATTCAGTTAGGAGCAAATGCACCAGTGACAAGCACAGGAGGAGCAGGGTAGTGAAAGCTACACATGGAGGCCAGGGAACACCTCGGGCAAGATTCCAGGGATATCTACAGGTTACTAGAATACGTGATGGGTACTAAATAATTGAGACACCATTGGGCAAGGCACGGAAGGGGGGACACCATTGATCAAAGGAGAACTGGAGACAGGCAGAGAGGTTTTGATTGAGACTGGGGGAGCAGGGAAATGGGAACATACATCATCTTCCTTCGCAAGTAGATTGGAGTACCAAGAGCAGAAGATCAATGAATTTCACACCTTGATTCCTAGGGCGTGACATTGAGCCTATTCCAGAATTACATCCACCATTGAGTAGTAGGGATTAGAACATTCAGAAAAATTTGCAGGGAGTTTGAACATCATAGTTTTCCTTGTGCTATGTTTTTCTGCAACATATTTTACTATGAATTTCATTGATCTTGATTATATTGTTGCATTAAAACCAACTATTATGTCCAGCTAAATTCTTTCGGGGTAAATAAGCTAGTTTATTTTGTTTTTTTAGTCTGATTCATGCACTGTATCATTTCCTGGAATGTCTCTCTCACTCATAATGGATTTATGTTCAGAACAACAAGTTCAATTGAAAACTGACCATGATTAAATTTTAATGAAAATGATTCAATTTGTGGAAGTCACTGACATGTGAGTTATGATCGAATGAGAGGGATGCTGAGCTCAACTGACAAGTTGATTCTAGGGATATCTGACTTGTTATATCCATTGGATGGACTGACTTTTACAGTTGAAGGAATGTAAGAACTATTTCATCACAAATTGACCAGACGACAAATCTAGCCAGTTACTTTTAGTCAGATCCATAATTTTTAACTTCAGTTCATGAACAAGGCTAATAAATATCTAATTTGCAAGTGGTCTTTACATCCTATTCATCTATTGGTTTTTTTCACTATAAGTTTCCTTGCGGATATGTCTACTCCCTTTGAAATCAATAGCTCAACCTTATTTCTTCACACACTAATTACCACTCTCCCCAACTCACCACCACCAACTTTGTTTGCTTGTTCTTGTGAGTGTTTTTGTTTAGTTTATTTTCATATATTTCCAAACACAACATAAGGCCTCCCTTTGGTTTGACCCTATATTTCCACTGTCTTTATTAGTAAGTAGGTTAAAATTTTTAGTTCGTCACCTGTGCCCAACGACGCGCGAGCGTTCACACTGCAAAGTCAATTGCAGCACACATAACCTCAAAAATTTCCTCCCAATGAGGGAAAATAATGATAGGGGATTCTAATAAATTTGTTATAAGATGTAATGTTGTAGTGCACTGTTTGAAAAATTCAAATATATCGTCCCGTGTATGAAGATTGGTTAATGGTTGAGCTATTTTAGAAAAATCACTAAACAACCTCCTTTAGAAACTAGAATGACCATGAATGCTTCAAATTTCCTAGAATTTTGTTGGAATAGGAAATTGTGAGATTATTTCAATCATGGATGGGTCAACATCAATGCCCTTCATTAAAATTGGATGGCCTAAGACGATGCATGTTGTACCATGAATGGGTACTTTTCCCATTTTTAAATCTGAATAGTGTGTTCACACTGTTGTAGAATTAATTCTAGAATTTGCAAGCCAGTGTTAAATGATTTCCCATAGATGGGAAAATAATACATGAAGACTTCCTGAATTTGTTTTGCCATATCATAGAAGATGGACAACATGTAAAAATGAATTGTGGATGGAGCATCAGACATACCAAAAGATATCCTCCAATAGAAAATGATTCTATATGGGAATATTATGGTTCTTTTTTCATGTCTTCATGGGAAATAGATATATATTTAAAACCATAATAAACACCCACGAAACATAGAATTCATGCACTACTAAGTGCTACTGAATTTGATCCATTAAAGGAAGTAGGAAGTGGTTATTTTCTTTGGAATTATTTTGTTTTTGGTTATCCATGCCTAGTCTTCATCTTTTGACTTCTATTGTTGGGAAAAGATCATTTTTATCACTATTGATTAAGGTTATACTCTCATTTTTGGGTAATACTTGCAGAAGACATACCCATGGGCTGTCAAAGATCAGGTAGATGATCCCAGCATCTAAGAGATTGATTACCTTATTGTTCACTAACTCCCTTATGGTTGAAAATAATCGTTGATGTGGTTTTTGAGAGGGATTATATCCTTCATCATGTTACACCATATGGGTGTAAATGGCGGGGATGATCCCTTTATGATTATCAAATTTCCACTCACGTGCATGTTTTATTCTTCTCATAACATGTATGAGAACATCCTCTTGATCATTTGTGAGTGAATTATTGAGCATTACTGATAGAGTGTTCTCATAAAATAAGTACCCATATTTTAATGATAATAGAAGAGGATTAAGTTAAATTTAAGGGGCCTTCAATACTAAGGCAACCATTAGTTTACCTTCGCTTGGTAGAGGATATCTGGAATTAATGCTCATTTCCAATAATGACCTCCCTAGATGATGACGAATTGCAATGATTCTGGGTCATATATAGACTAGATGTCATTGATGACTGGTTCAATGGTGAGAGAAGAAAATTACATGTCATCTCTCAAGTAACCCAATGGATTTTTCACTGTTTTCAAGGAAAAACAACCCCCTTTCTGCATTTGTGATATCTACTTTACTGCTTTGAGGATGCTGTAGGAAACTATTTCCTCACCCACTCAGAAAATCAACTTGCATTGGTGAATATAAATCAATGCCTTCCCAGTAGGCAAGAAGGGTCTTCCCAAAATGAGTGGTGACTCTTTATCATCTTCCATGTCAAGTATGATGAAGACATCAGGATGGAAAAGACATCCCACTTTTATGAGAACATCCCTGAGTATAACTTTAGGACATTTGATTGATCAATCTTCTAGTGAAAGGGATACATGAGTTTGTTGGAGATCATTGAGCCCAAGATTTTTTAATAATCTATAGGGAATAAGGTTAACCCATTCCCCTATGTCACAAAGGGAATTCCCAAACTCTCAATATCCAATTGGCCTCTAGATTGTAAAACTGTATAGATCTTAGAGTTTGGGAGGAGTATAATGTTTCACCCCTACTGAGTATTCCTTAGTGATAAGAATAGACCCCAATTCCTCCATTATTCTTTTGTTTGATAGTATATCCTTCACGAACTTTCTGTACATTGGCATTGATTTAATTCCATGGTGAAAATAATATTTATTTGACATTTTTGGAACACCTTAATGATTTTTTCTAACTATTGGTCCAACATCCTTTTCTTCATTTATGCTAGAAATGGAATGGGGGTTCAAAAGGTTTAGACAAATATTTTCCCATTCCATTTATGATCTCTGGTAGTTCCTAAGTCATGGGAGACTCAATTTCTTTGATTTTGTTGTCAGAAGAGGATGTTGGTTGAGCTAATGTTTTGGACTCACCTTGATTTGTAAAAATATTCCGAGGTACCTCCTTCCCACTAATATATATGATAGAACTGGGTTCTTATCATGGGTTATTCTTGGAATTACATATTAGTTTACTAGGTTTCCATGAAGAAAGATAATTGGAATGTTTTATAATCTGATTATCAAGGAATTTAATGGATTCCTACCGATTTTGAAATCTAATTTCTGCAATTGATATGAATATGGTCATCATATCATCCATCATTGATGGGGGTTCCTGCTAAGGATTTTTTGAAGCCGATTTAGGTTGTTCCTTCCTTGGTTGTTGCACCAGACAATGGTTTTGATACCCATGCTACATGAAACATCCCTACTGCTATCTCAGATATGGATTATGGTACTATTGTTTCCTATAAATGGATGGCCTTTGGGGTCAGGGTTTTGAAGTTTTTTGTTGTTTCTTTTATCCTGTATTGGAATTATCTAAAAATGCTAGGTTTTGGTACTGAGGGTATATATTTTTTCCTCAGTTCTGGGATAGATAGATTACCTCATTTTTTGAGGCACCAACATTTTCCATGGGCATTCACTCATGATGTAAATGTCACCACCTTCACCACATACTCGGTGATTCACCGTTTGAGCATGAGATGTGTTTTTTAGATTTAATGCATTGATTTTTTAGACACCACATCATGTAGAGTGGAAAGCATTGTAGTGTAATAAATGTTATGCATTACTCTCTTCTGATTTCATCACTTTGAGTTCCATTAGAATATATTGGTAGATATATCTTCGAACAAGTCGAAGAGTTCCTCCAGTGATTTCCCCATTTCTGTTCATCCAAAAGTTGTGTCCACCACATATTTGGTGTTATTTGTGAGTATGTCATAAAATGTTTGTAATTTAATCCATAATATAAGGACATGATAAGGGATATTCCATAAAATTTCATTGAAATACTCCCATGATTCATAAAAGAATTCTGAATCAGGCTTCTGGAAATTATGAATTTCATTCCACAGTGTCACCGTCTTGGAGGACGGAAAATATTTTGGCATAAACACCAAGGAAAATGACTCCCAAGTGAGGATAGAGCATCGATGCAGCCTTTTGACCTAATAATTCTTTTTATCCCTTGAATATAATGGAAATAATCTAAGTCAGATGGAATCCTAGGACATCCAATGGTTATGGAAGGTGTCAAATATCTCTCTAATGTTGAAGGGATGAGTGTTGGGTTCTTCACTAGGTACTCCCCTAATTGTACAATGTTTTGAATGAGTTTAATGATGGCCATATGGATCTCAAAATGCTGGGCATGCATAGGTGGTCTAACTATTCCTATATCTTCCCCATGGATTAAAGGAACATAGTACTCTATAAGGGTTTGGTGTGGGGTAGTTTATCTCAAGGAGGCGGGGGCATAAATTGCATCTCATAAGAAGTATAAGGCCCATGACCTCATTGTAGTTTTGGAAACCTCTCTGGTTGGAAATGTTGGAGTTGTTACGGGCCATACCCTAGAACAAATGGGGTTAGACATCTTTGTTCGTTACAATTTTCATTTGAAAAAAGGCCTTTCCCAATCCTTGGACAACAGATAGATATCACACTTCTATGTTATCTGTGGGTGTGTTCTAGTTATGCTCATCCATAAGTTCACATCATCACCACAAGAGCCTTAGTTCAATCTCAGGATCAAGCAGAAGAATGTCTAATGATTCAGCTCTATTGGAATTCATGATGCAGCTACTCATGTACTTATGACTATGTATAACAGCTAACAAAATACCAAGCGTAAAAGAGAAAAAATAAATTATTGAAAAAACACAAATTATATTATGAAAATAGATTTATAGAATTTTTTATTTTTATTTTCACATAAATTAATGAAAAATGATTAATACAAACACTATTCACATCCCTCCCTTACAAATATGCCAAAATTTAGAATCACTTCTCTCGAAGTGTTACTTTCGATAAACCAAAGAAAATTACCTAAATAAGTATAGTGCATGTCAGGGATTGATCCACATGGAGGGGGAGATATTGTTTTTGGTTTTTATAGTTTGTAATTAATTTAGTGAATTTTTATAAAAATTAGAGTTCATTTTTATTTTTTTATCAATAGGGTGATTGAATTTTGATTCCTTTAACAAATTTCATTAGAAAATAAAGAAAACTAAATAAATTTGATTTTTGGTGTGAAATGGGAAGAATGCGTTAGGGATATGGATTTTTTTGGTTGTTATTATATAAATTTTTTTATTAGGTTATGTTGTTCATAATAACTCAAATATCTAAGTTATGAATGTAACAAAACCCCCTTGGTCTGATATGTTATGTTAAAATCAATAGAAACCAATTCCTCGATCTGGAATTTTAATTATTTTAATTTTCTTACTTGAATCCCTTTTGAAAATATATGTACATCCAATGATAATGGATATTCTTAATCATAATTCCTCATAAGATTCCTATAAATTATGTTCTTAGTTAGATACAAAATTTCTAGTGACATTTGGGAAGAATTATTACGGAATTATGAGAGAAGAATGATAAACACAAATATAATATAACAATTATCAAAATACAACAAAAAATCATCCAAATCCCCAACACACAGGGGTTTTAGAAACTCATTTATAAGTTTAGTAACTAATCTACATGTGATACCAGAATTAAACATGGAAAAATCATTGGATTAAAGATCATCGGGGAGGTAGCAGCATCACATCATTTCTTCTCTTCTCTCCTTTGAATCTACAGAATTTTCCCCCATGGTCTGCGTTGGAAAATAAGTCATCATGAACTTAGAGGGTCTTCCCTCCTATGTATAGTTTTTAGGAATATATGGCATGCAACCTGGTCAAGACGGTTTGGCCCTATTTTCTCTACCGGTGGGTGATGTTCCACACCATCGTTGGCATGGAACATGGTGGCGCTTAGTTAGTGGGAGTACACAACGTGTAACGTCGCCCAACATGGCATGCAATATCAATCATCCATCACCAAATGCTATTAGAGGGGAAAAATTGTTTTTTTATGGGAACAACACATCATGTATTATTTTCCCAGCAACATGGGAATGTATCTAGTCATCCGAATCTATGTTGTGGTAATAATACACGTTATGTGTAAGATTTACATGCCATTTATATTTGAATTTTTGTTCTGTTATTTCATGATTTCTGTCATTGAATGGAAAATACTGGAAAATAATCATAATCACCAATATAATGAATTTTATACATTAAGAGATAGATATTTTGTGAATTTTTTTCTTGATAAAATATATTGAAAAGTATATACAAATCGGCCACATCACTGACATATGTTATTCTCGTGTTCTCATACCCATACGCTCACATTATTTTTACGTATTTCTATTTTTTAATAAAACTCCGCATATGATCTCACCAATTATTATTTTTCTTTTAAGTAGTTTATAAATAGAGTTTATATATATCATATTTATATTAATAGTACTAAATGAAAATAGTTTTGTGGGAATATTTTATGATCATTCACTAGATAAGACGATTGTGTACCTAGTCTCTAAAACACTAAAATATTACTATTATCAGGCTTGTGCTTGTGTACGATATTAAATATATATAAAAATGATATATTATAAATGTATAATAATACAAAGTCAATATATATATAACTCTTGGATATAAAAATCAAGTGACCCATATAATTAAGAATTATAAAGAATCCATTCTTGAATAATGATTAAGGTGTTAAAAAGGGATGGGTAACCCTAACAATATGCACCAACATAAATTTTATTACTGATATAAAATCATAAATTTTTTGATTATAATAGTTCAATAATTTTTCTCCTAGGCCATTATATTAGGTTTTCATAAAACTTTATCATTTAAGGTTATAAAATAGACCCAATATTATTTTCATCCCAGTATTAATCTTAGTGTTAACTTATACCGAAACATTTCATGGTATAGGCCTTATGAGATAGAAATCATTATTTTCTTAGTACAACATCTGTGGGTTTAAAGCATGATAAATTTTCAATATTTTGACTTATAAATGATCAATTATTCATTTGATCATCTTTCTGAAGTCTTAGTGAATATAGGTTCAATAATTATATAAGATACACCTTACGGATTTTCATCCAATTGAGTATTATGTCTCCTCCATTTGGAAATGTAAGGTATTCCCATATGTACATCATTATTGAAGTTAATTATTGGGATTCATTGGATAAATGGAGACATGGTTTATATAAAAAATTATATGAAGTAAACATGAAATGAATGGCGATTATATAATAAGAGAATAAAATATAAATAATATTCCATGTCGTTTCTAATATGGATGATGGGACCAAAAAAGTGAGGTCAGGATAATTCAATAGTGATTATAGTGATTCTAACATTGATGATAAAAATAAAGGATAAATGTTTCTTTTAAAAATCCAATAGATTCATTTCCATGTTATAACTTAGTTGTTCACATTCCAATAAGAAACCCATTTCTCATATAGAAGGATTAAATATTCCAGGTGATGTGATCATCTATCAAGACATGTAAAAGGGGGTCACATGTGTCCATGTGATCAGAACTATTACGTGTAACACATTTCCATTATTCACTGACTTGATGATCAGATCAACATAAGTGATTTATTTTAAATACATCAATTAAAAATAAATTAAGGAACATGAAATATGTAAAAGAGGTGGAAGAAAACATAAAATTTTAAAATGGGAAAGGGAAATTAGATATAGCCCATTATTGGGATGCTATATAAGTAAAAACAAAACCCATATTAACATAAAATGAATGATTTTACTTACAATAGATACCCACATGAGATATTATTTCACAAGGCATTTTTTTCAAAAACAATACATTGAGTTGTTAGTATGAAAAAAAACTTATACAATACAAGTCCACCTAAGATCAAAATCATGGCCATCCTATACAATAATATCATGAATTTATTTTATATAGAGAGTTTGGATTCCACATTGGACACATTATAATAACATCACATGGTTGTTTGATTCTCAAAAACATATGGTTTGATACAATTGATGTCTTATATAGGCTCATGCCTCTGAAAGATATGTTTTCCCTAAAACCAAGGGTTTCACAAAAATGTATTTTCTCCTCCCACACCAATGATTATAGACATTAAAAAAGAATCTTAGTGTAGGTTCTATTGGTATATATTCACCCAAGTCATCGAATTATGGAATTTTAATGTAGAACACTCTTATAGAACCCTTCATGAAAGATAAAATCATAAAAATGGAAAACATAAAGTCTCATGTCAAACCAAATACCCTATATGTTCATGGAATTTACAGTATTACCCAATAAATTAGTTCATTATTCGATTCATAAATGGAGGAATAGGGATGTTAAATCAGATTGGTAGACTACTTATTGGGGATCACAATTATAGATTTCTTTGATAACGATGGCCATTATCATGAATTAATTATAGTAGATTCTCTTTGAAAAATGATGGATTCCTTCTATATTCAATAATACATATAAGACAAGGTATTGATATTAGAGTTAGTCTATGGTCTTTATTATAGGATTCCACAATCCTCTAACCCATATTACCTATCATAGCCATGTAAAATGAAAAGAGATATGATGTTTGTTTTCCTCATAATGTAAAATACCAATAGTTGTTATCATTAATGATTTCATCATTCTAAATCCACAATGATATAGGGATAACCACATTGGGTTTCATTACTTTATATAAGACACAATCACATTCACATGGATGACTTCATAATACCTAAATTATCAATTATATTAAGATATGGATGGAGTATTGGGCTATCTCTGCGTGTGATCCCCATATAAATCATACTATCCAATCTCATAAAATGTTTACGGTCTATGATTGTGTTTTTATCAAAACAAATACTACTCATGTGGGATAAGAGATATGATTTGATCATTCAATTAGCTCAATTAAAATGACTACACATGTTATATAATTTGGTATAATCCACAATTATCTATGCCTTTGGTAAAACAACTTATTAGGATATGTACTCTAATGACTCTCATATGGGAAATCCATATCCAATCATTATATTTATCACTATTTATGGATCATATGCCCTTGTGATAATATGATAATCTACACAGAAAATTTCCTTTTTTCATAACATTAAACTTCATGTAACAACTCTATCACATGACTATAAAATAAGCACTACTAAATATATTTTCATTGATTATTGTTTTTGGGTGACACATTAGATGCCTTTCTTAGGTTCAAACCCAATATCATCAACCATATATTTATATCCTCATTGGAAAAAATTATTCAGGAGATCATTTATAACCATATCTCATTAATATAGATCCCTTTTAGACTGGATTTCCCTTTCTTTAGTGATATGTTCCACATGAACATCCCATATTTGGATAAATTCCTAATAAAATATTTCTCACTAAGAGAGATATATATCCACTAGGTCTTGACACATAACCGTCACTGGGATATATCTTATTATCATAGGGACACCTTAATTTTTATTAAAAACACTTATCATTTGACCATATACATTTTTCTGATGACTCAAAGGCTATTCTGATATGTATGTCTGGTACCGACTATTATTTGGAATCAATCACCTAGGTTTACTGACAGTATAATGAAAAATTACAAGGAATAGTCCTTATAATAAGACCATTATAGTATGACTTATCTTGTAAAATAGAACCAATATATGTATTTTCTTATTCATTTAACATGGTAATGTAGGAATCTCATTTATGGTCATGATTCTGACATGAAATTGTTTTACCACATAACAGGTTCAATATCATCACCATAATGTCTAGCTGAGTGGATTAAATATATAAAATAGAAAATAACATCACTAAGTCATTAAAAATAGTGAAATACAACATTTTTTACATAAATATAGTATTTTTGATAGAGAACATATATTTTATACGAATATTTACATTGATAAGATATATATGAAACATACACACATTCATATTGACACACGTGGAATGACCAAATTTCTTTTAAGGGGAAAACTAACAACCACTCAGATATTCTATGGATTTACAAAACATTAATTATTTTTATAACATGTACTAATATATGTCAATAATCTCCTCAATATGGAGTCATTATCCTAACCTCCCTACTTCTTGACCAACTACTTTTCTGAATCATTAATGAAAAAAACACTACTGAACACCATTCATTTTGATGATGGTGTGTAACTTTTTTTTTTCACCAAACTATTGTGGATGTCAGAGTATTTGGGTTTTTGTTGTTCCACACACACATTCATTACATAAGAATTTAGTGAATAAAAATTGTGATCCTAATATTAATCTTTCAATTGTGATTCCCTTTCAAAACAGTACATCAACTATTTTGTTTCATGTATCTTTATCTAAAAAATTCTTTCCTTAGTATAAATCCTTTAAGAGTGAAATTTATTGGGAAAACATGATTATCTACTTGCAATTACATATTAATGGGATTTCATGTTTTTGAAATTTTGTATGATGTACTAACAAAAAATATCTATAACTTAGATTAATGAACTCTCCCTACGAACAGAAACACACCAGAGATACTATTAATATTAGGGAATCGTTAAATTTGAAAGATCTATCACTAAAGCAAAATTTTAAGAAACAATTGATGAAAACATTATTGAGGGGGTGTTTCTTGACTTACACTATCCAATTATTGTTGTTTCATGTTAATCCATCCTTAGAATGAATCCCCACTTTCCATCAACATAATGATCAGTTATTGAGATGAATAAGGGGTAAACTATCACCATCTGGAAGTATATCATGTTTCTATCCATAAAATACATCAAACAACCTTATCATGGGAAAGTCAATTAGGTGGTCTAATTTAACATCGCCACAATTTTTTATCTTCCTAATAGGATGCCTGGAAAATTATACCATTAACAACATGAGATATTTTCAGGACCTAACCCCTTGGATATTTCTTAGTAGGAAATAAGAGAAAAGTGACACCCTAGGGTTTATCCAAAAGGATTAGGGATGGTGACTAGTGCTGATTAGAAATAAATCTAACATTGCAGGCCTTATCCTGCTGTACATATATGTACACACACATCTCTAGGAATATAAAATAGTAAAATGTAAAATATAAGCGATAAAAAATGGTGGTCTATTTCAATATCAAAAGATTAGTGTATAAAAACATACTGTGATTAATAAAGTCCAAAGAGAAGTCCACCAAAACTATAAAGAAGGCCAACCAGAAAGTAATAGGCGAATACAATAAAATTTTACTCCTATAATAATGAAAAATCTATCTATACTATTATAAGCCATTTCCTCTCCCCGTCAATCGAGATCCTCATCTAATTAAACATCATCTTCATAAGACAAAATAGATGTAGAAATTATGCATTCATGGGTGAGTATAACAATACCCAGTAAGAAAACCCAAAATCACTATGCATAAAGCATCAAGAGTATTCATATCATCAACTAGACTATCCAATTGTATCATGATACATAAAATAAATCATTTAAATGTAATCATTGAAAATAATATGTCTGAAGGTATGTTAAAAAAAGCATTCCCACCTAATATTCTTCTCATGAGTCATAGACCACATTATCCAAGGGTAAGTCACAACATGAGTCTAATAGAACAAATGCCTTGCATCCAGGGTTTCATACTCATCGGGCTATGCATTAAGGGAGTTCATTCAAGATGTCTAATCACATCAACTGACATATGGAAATATCACCTAGGTCTATGGGGTATACCAAAATCTCAATATTGATTATCCATCTATATAGGGAATTGATCCATGTGCATATTCGGTAAAACCAATTCTAAGAACCCCACCTCTGAAAAAATATTATAGAGGGTTCCATACCATTAATAAGGATTAATTACTACTAGTATATCTTAAAATAATCCCATATAGATGATCAAAATACTATGATCATGAAATAATTCTATATTTTCCCCCCATTGGGATGGATCAATAAAATGAATCCATAAGAAAACAAGTCCACACATAGGGGAATAAGAAATACAATTAATCATTTTTTATATACATGATGTGTATTTTGGATAAAAAAATAATGTTAATCACATTCCCTCCAATGTTTTTCCCATGTTCCTTTTCCAAATTTCATGAACATATTTTAATTCTTATCTTCTGAGATTTTCCAACGCACATAATCATATCTAAGGACTTGGTTGATCCTCTTTAATCTACCACATTATATAAAATTGGTCATTCCAATGTCTACATATCCTTTATAATACAGAAAAAACTATAAGTTAGCGATGACATGATGTGTGACTTATGTCACATGGCATGCAATATTTTTTTTTCTTCCGAAACCCAAGAGCCACACCCAACACCACAAAATATGTGTCTTCCTAGAATACATACAATGTGCTAATTTTTTCTGAGATAATATGGATCCCTCACAAGTCTTCATCCACATATTCTACATCTTATCTAAAAAATAATCATTTGTGTAATCTTGGATATGGGCTGCATGATCCTTTCCATCACCAGTCTTTAAAATATGGCCATTTGATAACATTAGAAAATGGTCTCGACGTGCCAACTAATTGACACATGTCAAAACTATCCTAATGAGCAATTAGTAGATAAAACACATAATCAATAATATCATATCTATGTCCCATTATCACATCAAACACATATCTATGGTATCATTCGGTTACACCAATAATGCGGTGCACAACGATTAATAACTCAATATTTCTTGAACCACCATCCAAAATGAATGTTAGTGATAAAAAATTGTACATTTGGTAAAAAAAAATAAAAAATAAAAAATATGTTGAATGGAACTCATCCAATGTTCATGTTATCCTAGATTTTGTTTCTATTATAACAATTAACAAAGATATATTTATTATACAATAAAAAAAATTCTCAAATTCAAAGAAAGAAAAACCATACATGCATTAAGATCCATCCATGTATAAATAAAATAGTTTATTGATGTATCTTCACAATTTTATAACAAAGATGGGATAAATACACAAAAAACTACCTCCTACTAGAAATAAAAATTGGTTAATAACAAATAAATTTCTTTCATCACTACTGTTACAGATAACCGAGAACACTGATTCCATACACGGTCCTTCTGATAATGGTTTCATCCTCTAATTCAAATTTGGTCACCAATACCTCTATATGATGTCTTATGTATGATTTATGGTTTATAGAGATAACCAAAATAATCATCCATAACATGGTATTTATATATTAGGTCTAAGTTATTTCTTTAAGAACTATTGAATAAATTAATTCAATAATATTTTTTAATTATTTTCACCTATTCAAACTTCTTTGGAAATTCCAAGCACCAATAAAGGTTATAGACCCCCTTCTGTATAACATTCATTATTGAATAAATTCTAGTTACATATTTCTAATCCAAAAATATTTTTATGAGTTATTCTACATTGTAATGAAAATCCATGTTTTTTATAGTAATATATTTGATACTTTTCAAATAATAATTATAGGATCACTTGAATATAGAATCTCATACCATTTTAGTGACTGAATCCAAAAATAATACTAGATATATTTCAATAGATTACATAAAAAAATTAGAAAATTAATTATCCCCAATATGAGTCTTTTATTATCAATAAAAAAATAATATTAAACAAAAATATGTATGTATTGTGATCACATATGGTTATCCCTCTCCTAGGTATTGTCATTAAGATTATCATACCACCAAAATACACATAATAATAGAATATCTTTCCTATGGTGGATCATTACCTTCTAATCCTTTATCCTAACCATATACTCTTCATAGAAAAATACAACCACAATATATAAATCAATATAGTTGATAACATGTGATGTGTCATCCACATTTCTCCCCATTAACTAAATATGGTGGATTTATTATATGTAGACCTACTATGGAGGTAGTTCCATGTTTTATTCCACCTTAAAAACCCTATACCATATCTACAAAAGAAAAATTAATATCATAGTTAACATTCTACATTATCCAAATAAATATAATCTAGGTAGTGGTGAGACTTTTAGGAAAACATGATCTCCCTCCCCAAACTCCAAAGGCCATTTTTGTCCATAATAGAAATATGGTGGGTCGATGTATTCCTAATCTATTCTCATAATTTTTTAGATGATTTGAACATTCTCTTTCCGACCTCACAAAAACAATAAGATAATGAATTCTAGCATACCTAGATCATCAAAACAAAATGGTGACCTACATGATCATCTAAAAGGGCCTCAAATAGAAGTCATACTAAAGGTGGAGTTGTAACATTTATTTAATGACAAATCAAAAATGGGTATAACATCATCTCAACTACAGATAAAATCTATCATACTAGGTAATTGTATGTCATCTAGATACTGAATGGTTGGATGTGTCTGAAAATTATACTGGGGATTAAAAGATGTTGTCAAGAACATATAATTCCCAAAGTTCTCATACAATAAATTATGAAATTGTGGTGTCAATTGATGATCATTTCCTGAAATGATCATCAAGGGATCATTGTGGAGGTAGAATATGTCCCACATGTTAATGAATGATGATATCTTTACATAAATCTAGTATCAAATAGCTAGGAAGTGTGTTTACACGGTGAGTTGGTCTATGATGACCCAAATAGAATCATGTCCTCTTGAAATATGAATTTACCGAATCATATTTTTAACACATATATATATCCATCATAGTTCAACTCTATCACCTCAAGGGGATGTTCTTAACCCAATGGAACATGGTGAATATCCTTCTTCTTACAAGTGAGTCATCATGAATTAAATAATGTACACAATTATTTATTCTTATCAAATAAAACTGGCATCAAATTTCCTAGAAATAAATTTTCCACACAATGATGTACATCCAAAGGGGATGTATAGAACTCACTCAAAATCTCATCCCTCAAAATAACATTTACTATCATTTATCCTATGAAAATGATAACATTCACGCAATTAAATAATACATCAGGAGCACATATAGTGGATATATAAGTAAAAAAGGACTCACTATCTATATACCCATACTAAGGTTCTCTAACATGATATAAAAGAAGTCGGGTAACAATAATAATCATAGGATAAAACCACTGTCCTTTTTCACTAGAGGAAAAAATGAGAGTGTATACCACCATGTTGATAACTTCTCCTGTGCCTCGATAAAAAATTAGAATTTTATCTTCAACTAAGAGTGTCTATAACCATGTTTTCATTCCTCAATATATACAATAAAAAATTAATTATCTTGGAGGAACTCTATCAGTCACATATGTGCCATGTAAATAGAATTTGGATAGAAGATATACTTGAGACATTTTTCAGTAGAGTAGAAAAGAAACCACTAACACATATGGTAGTATCATCACAACATCGTAGTGAAGACTACCAGTTCTTATTCATGATCATGGGTCTATTTTTATGATCTTTTGGTATCAAAAAAAAAATACCCATACACGGTCACAACCTACCTCTACATCCTCATACAACAAAATTTTAGTCCCTAATGAAATGTAGAAGACTAAAAACTCAACATCCTCCTCTAAAAATATCATGATTGGGGGTGCTCATAGACTTATATTGAAATAACTAAAATTAATCATGGATCTCATTTATTCACATGAATGGATTCTCTATCTAGGTCAAAGAATTGAAATGTGTTGAAATCCTAGATAAATCTGTAATAAATCTCTTATTTTAGGATGCTATCCCATTGAATATATTAACCTCTATCACACTCTTGGATGAATAAATAGATAAAACTACCTATACCATTTAGTAGTACATTAAAAAAAATTATTATAGATTTAATATTCTTGAAATTGACCACCTAAATCCATAAATGGACCATTGAGATATTCCCATAAATCTGGTGGACTCGGAGTGTGTCTACAACAATCCTCAACTGTCTCGTGTAATCCTACTTGGGCAGTGAGTACACTAGGCTATCATCAATGAAGAACAAAGAAACTAGTCAATGAAAAGAATATATATCTGTTTTTTATACCAATGAACACTCCCAATGTGTTATTATGATAATGTGCATTACCTTGTACTCTTAGAGACTATAATAGAATCTGAATTTCGTCTTCGGTATATCCCCATACCATAATAACAGTTGGTGATAAACCAAAACTAATTAATATATTCAATAGATATTTAATTCTTATTAACTGGTTGAATATTTGTTCAATATTATGTAGTACATACAAATCCTTTATGGTCCCCTGGTTTAGGATATCATAATACCTGAATAATTGTAAACTCTAGTCAACCCTCTTGGAGAATAACATTGGGTATACCGATAGTGAGGAATTGTGCATAATGAATCCCTTACTATGTATGTCCTTTATCTGCACACTCATATTAAAAATCTCTTCTGTTTCTATCCAACATAATCGAATTAATATTGAGGCCATCAGTTGATGTAATTCAATAAAAATGTCTATCTAGTTACAGGGAGGTTGGCCTAACATGTCCTCAGGAAAGACGTCTTATTAATCATCCAACACATTTGGTAAAAGATTACCTAAAGAATATATATATACATGCATAATTCTATAAAAACACTGATTAATTACCTGAACCCTTTACTATATGACTTCATCTCATTATTAATGGTTCTCCTTCTTATAAATAATGGAAATAGTTTCCCCATCAATAAGAAAAAACAACACCATGAACCTAAAATATTCAATATGTGCATGGACTATGTATATCCAATCCACACCTAAGATGATGTCCTAAGTCATAATCACTTCCAAAAATAGATTATATAATTTTTTTTTACTATAATCATTTAATGAAACTATCAAAAAAGGGTATGACCATTGAGTCATCATGAGTTGGAGTATCCAAAAGTAAGGAATTTTGTAAGGGATCAACCTGAAACTCTTGCTCTCAAACTAGAAATGTAGTACCAAAATAATGGCTTCAACCTATGTATTTCAAATATATATCCAAGGTATAAAACATAGATATTGTACCACTAATCCCCATTATCATATGGATCATATAAGATTATGGAATTTATATTCACCTTCCCGTGTCAAACATCTCCCACAACCTAGTAGGGATGAACTGGTTGTGGTGTAGGTAACTTGAAAAAACCCTCTACCACCTCTAACTAATATACCTAAACCTATAGCACATCATCCATATTTATTACCACCCCCTATCACTACCACTACTAAGGTGGCACATCCACTATCTCTCTTTAATCCATACATTGGGCTGGGAAATCCCACGGGGGAATCCCCTTACTGTGTCAAGAGTAACACACGTCTCCATAGAAGAACTAATCCCATAAATAATGTCCTAAACCATATTCCCTTAGTCTTCATATAACCTCCTAATACACTACACATTTACTGATCCCAACGTTTATTTTCAACCACTTACTGTCAAAGGCTCCACCCCTGTGTTCCCACTACATTCACCCACAGTTTTTATCTCCTTGTCAAGAAATTCCTCTCTCATCCTGGGATACTAAAGTTCCTAAGAATAAGTATTAATACATGGAGGTGTCAAAATGGATATAATATCTATAAATAGTCCTTTAACATATTTAATAACATGAGGAAATAGATCCCAAACCTTGAATACATTGACAAATTATCACGCATAGTCCTGATGACTTGATGTAGTTAAAAAATCACCTTGATGAACACATATCGCATCCTAGAAGGAGTTTACTCATACAAATATATAAACTCAAACTATGACCACGAAAGGGTCACTATGAAATATTAAATAACCACTTAGCTCCATCAACATCATTCGGAGACAAGAAGAATGATTTTCACCAAGACAACCATCTTGTATCTAGGTGTCTCAATCAGAGAAAAGACTCACATAACTATGTAGATGTAATCCAAATATTCTTATTCATCTATATATACATTGAATATGAAGGGTCACAGATTATAAAACTCTTTTTTATGTGCTCATCCATTGGACTTAATCAAATGATACTGTCGCTACCCACCAATGCTTGACGGTATGATGTTTTTCAGAAAACCAATATATAGTAACTACCTCATAAATATGTCCCTATTAAAATTCATGTTCATGAAGTGGATCTTTCTCATGATATTTCTGCAGAATCCCTGTAGACACTCACAATGGATTTATCCTAAGATAGAACAAATGTAAAAAGTTTAATGATTATATATGGGGAGATTAATCAACAAGGATATGGAAACCCCAACTATTAAAATTTTATTCATGTAACAATATTTTTTCCAAAAACACATTTATATGTGTATTGAGTAAAAATGAAGGTGTTAATAGTCTAGGTTTATAGTTATATTATCCACTATACCAACACTAGATTCATATATTGAAATACTAACTCAAAACACTGAACACTATTTCCATAAAACAGATACTAATCTCACATCTATCCAAAACCCGAAAAATATGATCCTATGATGGAACAACTCTAGTATCACTATTCTAGGACCCAAACCATTGAGTCTTTCCATGTGGGCAATAATATGAGTTTGACTATGGAAATATTTCTCCCATTGTATAAGGAGTTAGCAATTAGCACTGAGTAGGAATAAAATTTTCTTGGGAGGCCTTATCCTTTGGCACCATCATGAACAAAAACATCTCTATAAATATAAAATAATGAAATGTAAAATAAAATGAATAATAAATTTATCAATAATTCTAAATAGAATTATCAATGATCAAAAAAAATTAAGGAATACAAAAGGGCCCAATAGAATCCCTTCAAAACTATAATGAAGTCCAACATGATTGTAAGAGGTGAAAATAGAGAAATGTGACTTCAAGAATGAATCATATTTTTTGTAGAAAAATTGATGCTCCATGTTATTGGGTTATAATATGAATGAATAAAATTATTCATTCATCAACATAATACCTGATATGTGCAAGTAGATACAATGTAGGGGTGAGTATTAAAATACATTATAAGACACCCTAAAATAAAAAATTATAAATCAACAGTATTAGTCAACTGATATAATGGATTTTCCAATACAAACATGGTACATATTTTAAAAAATCATGATATACTCATTAATGGTTCTCTCACATGGTCTATTGGGTATACCAATAACCATATCAAGAATAAACAATAAAATAGGGGATAAACACCGATGTATATTTGATCATGTTGATTTGTAGAACCCCAACTTAAGAAAAAGATAATATAGGGCCCCATTGTTGTCTCAGAGAGAGATTCTTCCTACAATATGAAAATAAAATACATTAATAAGGATCACAAAACAATGTTCAAAACATAATTACCTACTAAACATTCAATGGGTATGATATAGGGAACACACCTATATAGAAAATATTCCATGTTAAGGTAAAAACCTCCATGTAATCATAGAATAAGTACACAATGTGTATTTACGGTAAAATATATGTATTACTAATCTTGAATGCTCAAAATTTTATAATGTGTGAATATTCAGGTGTCATGTACGCCTAGCCTTGCCCATGTATTGCAGTTTTATGATGTACCTGTCCATGTTGGGTAAATC
Source organism: Viscum album (assembly GCA_963277665.1). NCBI lineage: Eukaryota > Viridiplantae > Streptophyta > Magnoliopsida > Santalales > Viscaceae > Viscum > Viscum album. The sequence continues at coordinate 883,031,210 of OY728139.1, read as the reverse complement.
AATTTTTCTCTTAACTCAATTAGTAATCATGTTCTATTCCATGTCCATGATCGTGTATCCTTTGTAATGTAGTTTGATCCCCCTGGTATAGGTCACATAGTTTGTTACAGGATTCAGACGATGTGTGATACATCTTCTCTATATGAAAAAACTAGAGTCATATCTAAGGCCCCAAAAGATGTGTGTTTTAGGATTACATGCCTTATACCATGAAATTTTCCATATTTCATGGTTCCTCCTAGAATAATTGTCTACTCTTCCAACCGTTAATCCATTTACGAATCATGAAAATAATCATGGATATGTTTTGTACATGGCATTCCCTCATCACTCACCAGAATATCACCATATCATTTTTAGGAAATACAGTACAATACAAAAAACCCATCACCATGTAGTAAATGTCACCCAAATAACTCAGAGACCCTAAAATCAGTTTTCACCACCATTGCATCTCAATCAATACATCACAATGAACCAGAATCGGTGACATAGATACCTCTAACTATGAAATAAGTGAACAACAATTGATTAATAAATATGTGTTGAACCATTGGAGAAAAAAATGTCGACGATTAACGAATAGGGAACATGGGAAAATTTCATATATGATAATAAAGAGGAATGTGGCTTAACCATTTTTCAGGGTTTCCTTGATTAATTTCATTTATAATTATTTATTAATAGATATAAATAAAATAAGAAGATAAATCCAAGTCTTCTGTAAAAAAATCCAATATAGTTAATATTATTGATTCAAGGATCAATGCATTAATAGATAGATGCATTCTTTCTATGGGAAAAGACAATAAGGATTATTACATATAGAAAACACCACACCTATATTTACGATTAGTCATTGATGATGAACGATCTTGAATCGTAGTAATTGGGGATATCTAAAAATTCCAACGTCCTAATAAATCCTTACAATAACATTATGATTCTTCCATTTGATGACATTCACTATGGCCTCCCTAATATCTCCCCTAATTCTCAATTTTAATGATTATAACCCTAAGAATAACTTATAATGTGCAATTTTTGGATTATTCCTTGGTCATTCCACCAAAAATCATTAAATTAATTAATTCAATTAATTCAATTTTTTATTTTCAACAACAATTACATTTTCAGAAATTCCTAATCCTAAATAAGGATTTTTATGTACCTTAGAGTAAAAAAACATTATAGAATTAGTGGTGAATTAATATTCCCAATATGAGAATCTGTTTTAATGTTATTCAAAATTTCTATTACACTTTTTCTTGTGTGGAATTCATTTGTTTAATATATCTCAAACATTAATTATAGGCAGACTAGGCCTTGAAATATCTTGTATTCATAGTGATGAATCCAAAAACCCCAATATATATATATATTCATAATAAATTTAAGGAAAATAATAAATTATTACTTGCCTGAAACCGTTAAAAACCTACTATGGATTCCACCCTATATTTTTTTTACTCTGGTATCATAATACTATGCATCCATGGGATCATTCTAGGGGCAGTGATTTTCCAAAAATAGAGAGAATACACTTATCCTAATTTAAACTAATGAATCATATCAATTAACAATAGTTGAATCTAAAAATATAAAATTTATTTTTCCTAAAATTTATCATTTATTCAAAAAAATTAGTAGAATCAATGGAATCATGCTAATATATCATGATACTTACCAAAGGGTAGGGGAAAAGTCATACCCATCCATATAAATATCATCAACATATCCTGGGATCAAAAGTAGAGAACATGAGTGGGAAAATATCCCCATTCACACTAAGAAATTGACACATATCACCTTTTCCACCAATGATTCTTATCACATCAAATTGGTATAAAGGGATGGTCATATATATATATATATCCTTTATCAGAACATACAAAGCTATCACCATATTAGAGAAGTTATACTACAAGATGGTTTCCAATATATTCTGATTGTAAACATGGGTTAGAAATATATTATCACCACCAACAACTGATTAACTCTTCTACATATTTTAGGATCTATTTATGGGAAGGAACACATTCCTTCTCCACCTTAGGATGGAATCCATTATATCCTATTGAAAAATAGAAAATTATATCATTCATATTTCCCCAATCCACCCAGATATCAATGTACACATCATGGAAATCCAATATTCAATCCTAGTATTTATTAATATTCTATCATATAATAGAATTCACATAGGATAATTCAATATTCAGGATCCCCATTAGTACATGACATTTTATTGTCAAATATTGATGGAAACCAAGAGGTAGGATAACATACCTTCACATTCTAAATAATCCCTTTATTATATTTTGATTGTGATATGAGGGTCTCTCATGGAGGATGTCACATATGATAGACATTTTATAGATTGTGTGACCTCAACATTGCACTATAAATAATAATAGAATTTGTCTCTCCCAGGGTTGAAAAATGATTAGGATGAGGCCCATATCCCTTAATTTCTCAATGATGGTATTCTTGAGGCCAAATAGAATCATTAAATAAGGTACCTTGTATTTATTCACATTCCACTTGTTATACAAAGTAGATATAGTTGGGAATGTCATACCTAAATTACAATTTATAGTAGAACGAGAGGTATTCCAGAGATCACCCACCATGAAGGTCCTCCCAATAGAGATATCATGATTTCTATAGAAACTTCTTCACATTATATAGTCCGTGAACATAATTCTCCAAAAAATATGATAAAATGATAAGAGATTCATCCATTTTATATAACCCACCTTAATGGTCCTCCCCATGTAATATGGTATAAGAACCCCAAACAATAGGGCATTCAATGATAATGTAATTCCACCACATGATATCATTCACTATTATGTTCCCCGTCATAATTATATTTAATTTTGATAATAAAGTTCACCCATCTACATAGAATCCCTATTAAAACCCTAAAATAATGGGGCATTAAAGATATTTTGGCCAACACAAACATGTGTATGATCTATAAGGATAAATATTATTTCTGATGTGGAAAATTACCCATAGAAACAAATATTCTCAATATGAATTTCAGATCAAATTTTATATAATAAAGAAATAAATGTTGGAATTACTTCCCCTTCCCCTCAGTAAAGAATCATGAAAATAATGGCATTGGTTTCAGAATGAGAGTGAATGTCTCACAAGTGTTATTGAATATGACTTGATTATGTGGAAAGGAACGACCACTAACAACATGCTGGACATGTTATAAACCAACACCACATCTCAATAGAATATTCTTGAAAAATTGACAGTGTAATGCAAACATAATATTTGTTTAAACATTTGGAAAACTCATCAACCTTTATAGAGAATATATCTACCACCCATAGATTGTGGAAAAAAATCATAGTAAGATAATACATTTTACATCATGTTTTCTCTTCAACCCATTCAGTTTCATATAACCTAAATTGGAAAAAAGTACCATAGAGATCTAGAACATGCATTACTTAATGATATGAGGGATATTCATCAATTGATCATTAAAAATCCCTCAAACATAAATATCATAGTCAGGGGTGAATTTAGTGTGAATTATTTTATGCTAATCGTAAATCTGCATAGCCTAGAGTGTGGGACATCGTGCAATACAGTCATTATGAGTTATTTTATGGGCTAATACATTCACATTCCACTTATTCCATCAAAGTTGTATGACTATTTAGATTTTTTTATTATAAAAACTTGTTTGAATGATCAATACAAACACTCATTCATCATGCCAAAGTCAATGAAAAACATGATTGAAGTTTGAGAAAATCCAAATATTTAGATCATGATAATTATTTAATTGCTATCATCTAATGTTATAAACATTTGATACATCTTGCACATAAACTTATGACTACTTTCATTATTGGAGGATCCCCCCGGTGGTTGGGATGGTGTATATTTTACTCCAGCCATCATCCTAAGTGTAAAAAATTGAAATGTTATTATATATTTCTCAATAAATAAATATATTTTTAATATATTTCTTTAAATAATCACTATTTTTAATCAAACCATGATATACTATTGAAATATTATTATTTAATGTGAAAATTATTTCCTAAAAACTGGATAAGAGGCTTTGAATGTGAATAAAAAAATTTAGAAACTTTTGGGGTCTACACATGTAGAAAATGAATTCAATAGTTTTATATTTATTATAAATGTAAATAAATATCATTTTAAGTAAAATAGATGTTTTTATGGAAAACTACTTTTTATTTTTTAAACTTGTTTTTTATAAAAACAAAATCAAGTAATAACCATTAGTGAATGGATTTACGGAAATTAAAATATTATATATTCAATAAAATATTTAAAAATTCATTTATTTTTTTACAAGCAATGGGATAAGTTTAAATATATCTTTATTATTAATATTTATTTTTATATAAACATTTTTTGAGTGGGGTTTATATATTTATATTTTAATTGATTTCATCCATTTATAGAGACTGAATCTTTTAAAATAGATACCATTTTTTAAATTTGGATGACCAAATTTTTTAAACAAACCCCATTTATTTATTATCATTATTAATTATAAATGTGACTAATAATTGTCCTCAATATAATTGTAATATGTGTAAAATTGTGTAAAAACCATGACAAAAGGTCCCAAAATCACCTAAAAACATTATTTTGATCTATTATATATGTTTTGTTTGTCCACATCGAATGATTTCTCAGATATATGGCCATATAATTATATTTTTAATTGATTATGACCAACATATTTATTTATTAAATGGAATAAAAAATGAAACCCTTTTGATATTATTATATATATAGTTTTTAAATAAGGTGAAAATGAGGATATGTTTGAATATAAATTATTTTATGAAATATAAATTATTATCTAAAATATAAATATTAATTTAAAATTTTATTTTTAATCAATTTTCGGGATAAAATAATTTCATTAATTCAAATACAGCAATAACACATTATTTAATAAATTATTATAAAAATTAAATATTTTTTTTAAATAATAAATTTAATAAAATTGGATTAATTTTTGTGTTAAATTTTTTTTATTGATAGATAAATTATATTAAGGATGTATTAATTAATTTTATTTTAATTCAACAATTTTCATTGTATCTTTTAAGTAAAATAAAATATGTACAGTAAGAATTGACATTAAATAATTTTTTTTATGAAATAATATTTTATTAAATTATTTAAGTATTTCGAAATAAGTTAAATTAGATTATAAATTTCTGAAACCTTTATCTTGTGTCTTTTTATGATAAATTTTTAACCCTATATGGAAAATAAGAACACATTAATATTAAAAAATTATCTTTATGGGTAAGATTAAAATTGGTTATCCAAGGCGCTAAAAAATAAGACAAGTTTTAAAATGACATAAAAAACTATATATATTTCATTATATATTTATATTTTTAAATTTTAATAACTTCATTAAGATATATAACCATTTAGAGTCATTTGGATTGAAAATGAAATGATAATATTTTTGTCTTTTTTTAAAATTTCTTATGTGTTGTTTTCGTTCCTTATAAAACGGAACCCCTTCCCTCCAATCATCACACCACATTTAGAAACATATCTCATCCAAACCATTCCAATACTAACCTCATACATATATAAAATGTTTTTATAGGAACTTGAATTATATAAATTCCAACAGAAGAATCTGTGGGAGGATATGTAAAGCAGTCCTTTAAAATAACAGCTATTCAACATAACAGGTCAATTTCATTTTAATTCATCTCTTACAACATCTAAATATATGGTGAAAATAATTAAATAATAAATTATTAGTGTCATATATATTTAATAGATTTATTCTTATTAAATTTCATATATTACCCATATCTTCTAAACAAATATAAAATGATAATGTTTCTTGTTAATAAATGTGGACTACCACCTCCACGAAATGATGTGAATTGTTTTTCATTTCATTAATACATTGATGAAAATAATAATAGATTCCATAAATATATAAGAAATATATGTTATTATAATTAATTTTAAAGGCGAGTTATTATTTCCATTTCTTATGTTCCATTCATCAAAATTTGAAATCAAAATTTGTAGGTACCCACAACATACCATATGCATGAATAATGAGATTCATAATCTATTTATAACATTTATATTTGAAATAAAAAATATAAATTTATAACACTTATATGATATTTATATTATGAATAATATTTTAGATATGATGAACCCATTATCATATTATATGTAACAAAATTATCAAACCCAAGCATACATGAAATACAAAGTAGTTATCACCAAGAACAATGATTTAAATAATGAATTTACAATAAATGGATAATAACAGATTATAACTAAATAGTATATATTATGATACATAAAATTATTGAATTATAATATTTTTTTTGATTATATATTTTTTATTTGGAAGTCAATATACATATGAATAAATTCACACGTGAGGTAAGTGATTATTTCACAATCGTAGCATTATGCAAGATTTCTTATGTTTATTTATTAATTTGGAAAATTAGATGACATCCCAAAATAAAACCCAATATACATAATTATAATATATATATTAAATTTTACCCTTCCACATTCCCAATATTTATGTTCTCCTAATACCGAAATAAATTTTTATTAATGATCGATTATTCTATTCTAGTTGGATGAGAATATTTTTCTTTAAGACTAATATTTTAGTTAAAATATATTAATTGATATTTTAATTATTTTTCAATTATTTAGTAATGAATTTTTGACCCATGTATGAATATAAAAATATGTATTAAATGCAATATTTTTTTTTCATTTTCTGAATGATATTATTTTGAATTTTTACTACACAATTTAAAGGAAACATGTTTTAATATACACGATATGAAATGAGTTTCACACCATAATAACAAACCATTTCATTGAATATTAAATTAAAATATTCAATTTTTTAATTCAATAATAATTATTTCATTAATTTTTTGTTTAGCTTTTATAGAATTTAAATAATTTATTTCAAAGTGAAAATGATATTTTCATAAAGATATTCTCCAATGATATTTTCACTGTATTTTTATCTATTTTAAAATACATTTATTAATATTATAGTTTAATAAATATATAAAATAAGTATATAATCCGCCACAACTCTCTAGATGGTTAACGAGTAGATTTAATTGTAAAAGTATTGAAATTCTATGTTCTAGTACTTCAAATATAGATAGATGTTGATTTTTGAGGAATGTTGATGAACTATTATTTTTTATTTATTTGATGAATATATTTTAAAAATTATGTTATGGGTAGGGATTAGTGATTTATTGCTACTATATGAATTATTAAGTCTCATTAGACAAAAAACATCATATTTGAAAGATGTTTTAACTATATTTTCATATCTAATATCTTGATTCCTCGATGGAAATTTTTTCATGTATGGAATTATAAATTCAATTAATATAAAACTAGTTATTATTATCCAATTTTTTAGTTGAATTTATATGACATTAATGGTTAATTTTAAATCTCATGTAATTTTTTATGTATTTGTTTGACTATTATTTATTCCTAACATATTATTTATTCCATATTTATTCTATGTTATCTTCTATTATACATATAAAATTATTGAACATCTAAGATCACACCAATATTATGTTTCATTCCCATAGGATAACAAATTTCACATTATGATAGATATGAATGGTTATTCTACAGGGAATAATGAATTTTTTCAATGAAAATAAAATGTTTTAAATTATGTTTCCAAAATATAATGTCATATTTAAGTGCATATCTTGTTTTCTAAGAATAATATATTATTAGGTCCTTTGGGATGTGGTCACTTCTATATAGAGACAATAGAGTAATGTATAAACCAAATCTGGACATCTAGTATAGGGGTCATTACAGTTTGTATCAGAGGAATTATACAAGAAACCTTGGGAAGATGTTATTGAAAACATTAATTTGGGAATATAACCATATGAATTACATTGAGAATAATTATAAATATAGTATAACATCATAATGTTTTGGTAATGTAGATATTTTATCATTTAAAAAAAATGTATATGTATTCATCACTTAAATTTTATATGGTTTTTGATCAAATACATCTTTGGATAATAACGTCAAAACGAGTTGGTCATGTTTATCTGAACTATCATTCTAATTTGTAATAATAGTTCTCTTACTATAAACCTTGTTTGAAAATATATTATTTATATCCTTGGTATAATTAAAATTTTACATACAAAAAAATATGAATGAATGGAAGGTATTTTTATGATTTTTTAATATTCCAATGGAATTAATGTTTGTGAATTTGAGATTAATTTTTGATAAATTATTTATTTTTGTAATGTGTTTCTATTTATTTATAATTATTAATCAAAATTCATTATGTCATGATCTAATCTATATTATTACATTATTTAGAAAACATTTATAGGGGAATGATTAAATTTTTTTCATTACTTGTATTCTATACAAGGATATTCCCATTTAGAATGTTAATTAGGCAGGACATGAGGTTGGGGAAAGAACCGAACAAATTATAACAATATTATGGAATCTGATTCATTTTAAGGAAACTAAATTTTCATTCATGGAGAATACCACTAATCCATAATATTTTTACAATATTATAGCATTTCATTAGAAAATGACCTCAATTATTCAACATAACAAGAAATCTATCTATAGTTGAACAGTGGATAATGTCCTAAAAAATATATTTCTTTTTTGGATGTATCTAAAGGGATATGTTTTTCATAGTAGTTTATAATGTCATGATAGATGTTTATTAATGTTGGTAATTGATTTAAAACACTATGTATGAGGGATATTAATGAGTATAGTGTGTAATGATTTTAATGTACTTTTCTTGGAAAATATGTTCATTGTGAATAATGACTATATATTGGATGTCATTTCAATGTTTACAATAAATTTGGAGTAAATGTTTTTTGTATTAAAAAAACTTTAAAAGGATATAATTGATTTTTATAGAATATATACATAGTCAAAAAAGAAATACTTTCTATTTTTTATCGGATTAAGAAAATAATATGATTGGAACTAGTGTCATAAAAGAATTTGACATATCAGGATATAGTGTCCTCATAAAAAATATAGAGACAAAAGTTTCTAGGTTTTATGTATTTCAATGAATCTAATGGAATAATCATATCAAATATAAAAAAATTGATTAGGGGAGATGATATATGTGAATTTTATAACACGTTATACATGTTGACCTAAACACCTTGTTAAATGGTAAAAAGAAAACATGGTTTTCATTATTTATGGAAAAATATTTATCATACTCATTAGTTTAATGATGTTAGTTGATATATAAATTTACATTTCATTAAATTTAATATTATGGTGAACTATTCAAACCAATTACCCAAATGAAAACATAATTTAACAGAAAATATTCCATATTGAGCTTTCCAGGATCCTACAACTAATATAGTAATAGTGGAATATCTTAATGATGTAGTTAAAGGTACATGTATCATCTAATTCAAGGTTGAGATTGTTTTATTTTATTATGTTCTATTCACTTTTTTATATCTGGTATATTTTATATCAGTATCATATCATGACCTCAAAAAAAAAGTTATTGATTTTTTTGCATAAACACCCAATGGTAGGATGAATGTATCTCAATTTTTTGGATCCAATTAGATAAAAGTTCATTTGAATATTATTTACATGAATATTTCTATTCTTAATCTATTTTTATTTGATATTTGGTTGGAAATGGTTTTGAATTCTCATAATAGAGAAAATATCAACTATCAAGGAAAGTAATTCCATTAAATATATTAAATAAAAATTTAACCATATGTCAATATGAGTATAAACATGATCAAATTAGATATTAAGTCCTTTTTATGGTATTTTATACTAATTCATGAGGGATATTTATTTAAAAATAATAATGAGAAAATGAAAGTTTAATATTGCATCAATTTTTTGGAATTAAATAATGTATTTCTTAAGGATATCCCACTATTCCCAAAAATCATGATTATTATTTTTAAATATAACTTATACATGGAGCTATTCTTATTTCAATGACTCCACATATAATTTACCCAATTGAGTTAAATTAAAAAAAACTCTAGGAAAATCATGGAGAATGATTTATTCTTCTTAGTGCTTCACCATTGGTGTACATTTTATTTTTGTTAAAAAGATAGATATATCAATGAATCTTTCAATTGATTTACGGTAACATAATAATATCAATATTAATAACATGTATCCTCTTACTTTAATTGATTTTTTATTAAATTAATATGATTTATTTATTTTTCCCAAATTGACCTTCGATTCAGATATTATAATTTATGGGTAAGTAATTGTATATTTAAATATTGGAATTAATTTAAGGTATATACATGGTGAATTTATAGTAATTATATATGGATATAACAATGTTCCTTCCATCTAGATAGATTTAAATAATAGAGTCTTTAATGATTACCATGCTCTTTTTTGGTAGTTTTTATAGAAGGTATTTTAATAAATTCGATGAGAATGGATGAGTTTGAATAAAATTTTAGGATCATAGAGAAGAACCTTAAGAAGGAAAAGGTTTGGGCTAAATATTCCAATTGTTAATTTTGGATTCATATTTTTTCAATATTGCGTGGAATATATTTTTATCTTTTAAAAATATAAATTCCTAACCAGTGGCTTAGAATAACCACGTTCAATGAAATCCATCAATTTCCCACATTGAATAGATAATAAAAATAATTTATTAGATAAATATCAGGAATTTATAATCTAGTGTCCATGTTGACTCATATGGGGGTCAGATTTTTATTGATAGACGAGTGTGAAGAGTGTTTCAATGGAATGAAGAGAATGTTTTTCTATTATTTTACTACATCATACTAGAGAGGATTTAGTGGTTAATAATGTTTCATAAATGATTAAATTGGTATGTATTCTCATGTCTAATGGAATGGTGATAAAATATTCTTATTTCTAAATATATATTAATTTGAAAAGTAAAACAAATAATGTTTTATTGTAGGAATTAATTAATTTTTCATTGAATATGTTGAGGTAGAATCTTTACGTTGGATGAATTGATATGTATATATATATATATTATTCATAAAATATTAATGTATTTATTTCCATAGAAGGAGTTTAATATACTCCCAATAATGTTGTTGGATTCAACGAATGGTTATGATTTCTCAATAAATTACCCACTTGGGAAGGGAAAAAATCTGGATAATGCTTTGAGTTTGAAAATCCATGCATGGTTTTCCATTATAAGGATCGAAAGATATTGAATATTTAATTATTTAAATAATATAGATCTTAAAATAAATTTGAATGGGGAAAGTAAATATTTCATAGTACAATTTTCTTCAATATAATAACAATAGAATTAAAAATGTATAAAAGGAATATATTTAATAATAGAATTAGGTGAGTAATTTTCATGAGTTCAATAATTATCTTGGTAGAATGATTCATTTCATGAACTAATTATGTTTTTAATTAGTACGAGAGCTAAATATTATAGATTTGGATAAATCTTGTAATTCATTGATTATTATTTATCCTAGAAGTATTAATATGTATATAGACCTAATAGATTATTTAAGGTAGGATAATATAAAATGATTTTTTATAGCACATTTATTAGTTTCATATATGTCCAAACATTAAGGATGAGATACTAAATTCAAATGGAATCTAATAACCATTCCCCAAAACAAAATGGGAATAGTAAATAATCATTATGGATTTTGTTCATTAGAGTCCCCATAATTTAAAATGTGCATAGTTATATTTTCATTACATTTGAACACCTTAAAAATTTAGCACATGTCATTTCCATCAGATAACAATTCTATCTTTATCATCATTCAAGAAAATTCATAAAGAAAGTGTTAATATTGTATAGAGTGAAAAATTATGTGGTATCTGGTTGGGATATGATATTTACCTTTATGATCTTGAAAATTATTTAACAAGATATTGATAAAAAATTGATTTTGACCACCATATATCATTTATTGATTTATTTCTAGTTTAATTGGACCATTCATACTCAAACTAAATGCTAATAAATTTCTATATGTATTTCAATGTTGTTTTGGATCATCACCTTCCATTGGATGAATTTCTATAAAAATAATATATATCACTAAATTATACATGTTTATCCTTAGGTATCCATGTAATAAAAAAAGTATATAAGTAATATATAAATGGATTATGTTTATGAAATAAATATATTGGGTCTTGATCTAGCTGAGTAAATAGAAGTGAATGTTATAACTATTAAAAAATTCCTAAGATAATCCCATTTCATAAAAAATTCATGTTGAAAATAAATAATGAGATCTACAGTTTATAATTGGTGAGAAAGTATTTTAGCCAGTTTCACCATGGATGAAGGTAATTATATTTTTAATGAATGAAAAAATTATCCCTTTGTATATTTGATGGTTCAATATTGTTGATAATATTGGAACAATAGTTTATATCATGTAACATTCATTACTTCCCTCCCATAATCCCAATGTATTCCATGTATCTCTAATGAGGAAGTACATTACCAATATTTCACACGTATCGTATTAAGAGTTCATGAAACATGAGTAATAATACTATTATGATTAATAACTAATAGAGATTCATGATCATAGAGAGAATTCTCTCTTAAGAAATACCACTCACCTGGTCATAATTATTTACAGAAACCATGAATTTATGTGTGTCATGTGTGAACTATAAGATGTGATGTGGTAATTCTTTCATTATTTATTTATATCATAATGTTGGATAATGGATGGTGGAATTAATTTTATTGGGGGTAATATTTAATACAATATGATTTTATGATAGATTCACTATAAATTATTTTTTTGTTAATTTCATGCATTTGAAAAAAATATGTTTATGTGAACTGTGATATACTGTAAAAATATTATTATTTAATGTGATAGTTATTTCCCAACTATTTTATTGGTGGTTTGAAGTGGAGAATATCAATAGAAAAAAACTTTTATACTTTACACATGTATACAATTAATTTATTATTTTTCAATTTCATAGATATGAAATGGATTTTTTTTATACTGGTATTGATGTTTTTTTAAAAACTATAAGTATACACGAAATAGTTTTATCAAAATAAATTAAACTGATCATAATTTTTGAATTATTTATTTTTAATTTTTATATTACATATAAAATAAAGAAATTAAAATTTATGTAATGTTTTTACTATGTTTTGGATAAAAATATATCCATTTGGATGCCTAAAACATAATATTCCAAAAAACCATTTTTTAATTTTTTAGGAAATTTTATGAAAATTGGTTTTTAACACTTTTACTGATATAATATTTAAAAATTAATAACATAGTTAGAATCCTAAGGTTCACATTTGGTATATAGTTCCCTTAATGTTTTTTAATTATGAATAGTAACCATGGATAAAATATTTCTCCTCGTTGTGGTTAAAATGGATAGAATATGGTTAAAACCATTAGATGATATCTCAAAATCAACCAAATATTTTACATTTTCTAATTGAATTAGTGTATTTTATACATTTCTATATTTTTTTGAGTATATAGCCTCTTGGGGATATTTATCATTAATTGTGGCCTTTACTTTAATTGAAGTAATGATTTAAAACAAAATGTCAAATTCTTGAATTTAATATCTATACAACATGTATATATATATATAAATAAATAAGTTCATTTATAAATGTTTTTCTAAATGATAAATATTTATTTAATATATATAGTTTATTTATATTTTTTAATGACTAAATTATTACCTTAAATTTTTAATCTATGATAAAATAATATTTAATTTATTAAGAGAAATTTAAAATAAATGATTTTTAATAAATTAATCATAAGAAAATTTTAATGAATTAATATTTTCAGAGAATTTTGTAGAGTAATGTAACATATTTGTTATGTGTGAAAATTATATATATAGAAATAATCTTTTTAATGATGTATTTATTGTCAAATTTAAATAAATATTTTTAAAATTACATTACTGATATTTTAATGAAAATATATTTTATTAAATTATTTTAAAATACTAAATAACATGAAAAATAAATGTAGGACTACAATCAGTCAAAAGTAACTTTAATTTTCTATTAATGAGAATATTGGTAACAAATATAACAAATTATAAGCCTTTATATTGAAATATTCATTACTATATTTAAGATAAATATTTGTTAACAAATTGGATAAACAAAAAGATAATGTGTAGAGGGAAACCAAATCCTATATATTTTTTATGATGGATTTAGGACCATAAGATCATGTTGAAGAATATATTTCCATTTGAAACATTTTTTAATGGATTTGATTTATTTTAATCTTTTTTGAAATACCATTTTAGTCTTTTACTCTCATTATTAAAGGGAACACTATCCCTCATTTTGTCACAGAAAAGTGATTAAAATAGATAAATTAAACCATTAATAAAATCATACAAATATCTATTGAAAATTTATAGAGGCGACTACCTTCAAAAAATAGTTCGTCCCTATATCCCTTAAGAGGAGTTAAAAAATAGTTTATTCAAAGAACAGAAAATTTTCTTAAATAATAACTTATTGTTTTATACATATTCATTTTCCTCCTTTAAATCTAATATATTTATAATAAAATGATTAATTTATTCTCATTATTATAATACAAATTTATTATGATTGTAGAAACACCCTTATATAGTATTTATTCCATCAAATGATAATTGTTAAAGTCCTTTATCCATACTTGTGGACAAACACATCCAAAATGTGATTTGATTTGTTCGTTATTTCATAATTAAATGGACGTAATTACACAAATATTGAATAAATATATTTGATATAAATGATATAATAATTTTTTTAATGTTCAAATATTATTTATCATTCTTGTCTCCCATATACAGTAATATAAATACAACCTTCATCAGTATGTACTATATGTTTTCTACATGAATGGTGTATTATATTTTTCTATCTCTTCCATATAGGGTTGATTATTGAACAATACATATTTAATAATATATATATATATATATGTAATGAGTAATATTTTAGTGATTGTGGACCCATGCTCAATATACAATGACTAAAACTATGAACCAAAGAATTTCCTGAAAAGTGAAGTAGTTATCACGCAGAATAATGACACTAATAAATAAATATTAATATATAATAGATAAAAGGTTGCAAATATATAATATTTGGTATGATATATATGACATATGTTTTTAATAGATATAAAATAAATAAAAAAAATTGTATTACATGAGTTTTTACAATACCCAAAAGAGGTTAGGCCTATAGTAAGGGTTTATCTCATAATCTCCAAACTGTATGGGTTTTTTTATTTATGTATGTGAATGTAAAATTTTGTTACACCCTAATATATTGTAAATTATTATTTTTCAAAATTAATTTAGTAATT
Organism: Viscum album; assembly: GCA_963277665.1. NCBI lineage: Eukaryota > Viridiplantae > Streptophyta > Magnoliopsida > Santalales > Viscaceae > Viscum > Viscum album. The sequence continues at coordinate 883,015,731 of OY728139.1, read as the reverse complement.
TATTATATTTTTTATTTCATAATACATACTTACTAGATTTATTTACACTCAACAATGATTATAACCTTCAATTAATGAATCACTAAGACTAGGATTCACTACTTACATAACATTGTTTAAATGAAATGTGATATATTATTAAAATATATTTATTTAATATTATTTGTTTTCAAAAAACCATTAGAATAGTTGTTATGATTAACATTAAGTACGTTTTTAAAATATTATTTTTTACATGTTAATAAAATGAATTTTTTGTTTCCAATTAAATAGAAATTAAAATAAAACCATTATTAAAATAAAATGAAAAAATCCCAGAAAAATAGCATTTATATTAAAAATTATTATTAATATCAATAAATAAAAAAACCCACATTATTTTATTTATTTTATTTATATTAATTACATTTATATATTATATTAGGAATATAATGTTTAACATCCATCTTATATTTCTCTCTAGATATGATATATGAATAAATCCAATTTTATACTAAAAAAATCTAATTTTCAAAAAAGAATATTTTACAACTTTTTAGGAAACATTATATTAAAAATAAATTTGAAAATTTTTATAAATTTTATTTGATAAAATTAATATTTTTCTAAAAAATTAAAATATCAAAAACATTTGGTATTTTGGGTTTTTTCTTTGATGTTTAATTTTTCGTTTAATAGTGAAAATGTATAATTTTTATTTAATACATTTATTTTATCTAAATTATTTAAAAATATAAATAACGTATTTGATGTTTTCCATATTATAGATAGTTCAATTATACATTTATAGATACAATTTTGATTATTTTTTTATGAATTTCATATTGAAATTGGATATAAAAACATTATGCACATCTGAATATTTTGACTATAGAAACCCTCTTCTTCATCAGCAATGTTGGATTTTTTGAAATTGAATTTTGAAACATTTTTTAATAGAATTTTGAATAATGGATTAAATATTTTCAATCTAAAGAATCCTTATAATATAATATGGTATTATTAAATTTCTTATATAGTACTTTTTTATTGAAAACTAATTTTACACACATATTTTCATTTATTTAATAACATAAATTTCATATCTAGAAATAGAATATAAAATTTTTCTATTAAGAATATTTTTAATATTTATCATTATTTATAAATTAATAATTTAAATAAAAATATACATGTTAGCTTGGTAAAAACTATAAGGATAAAAATGAGTAAACATAATGTATAAAGAATAACATGATAAACTTTTTTTTAGTTTGTTTGGTAGAGTTTTAACTCAACCATGTAATCCCTACCCTCTATTATTAATAAATATTTTAGCCACATTAGTTAGGGGAGACCTCAAAGTAGTGAATAATTTTGGTTATTTTCAAGAATGCCACTCATCCTCAATTATAAAAATGAACTCAGTCTCCCCCTTCTCACACCTCTAAAGCAAATTGGATTGACCAAAAACTAAGGATTCAAATTCCATATTTTCTCCCATAATCCTTGTATCTATAACTTAGTATTAAATCCAACCTATTATTTATTCAGTTCCAACATAAGAATGATAACCAAATAGGAGGTAATCCCATTCATTAACCTTCTTAAATTTATTTAATTATCAACATCTTTAAATTATTATTATAACATAATTATATAATAAAAATAGTATGTTCCATATAATTTGTTGATTTTATATTAAGGGTAAAACATAAAAAAATATATCACATTAATCAATTGGTTTCTAAAATCATCATTCATATATATGGTGGACTACCACCTCGCGAATGGATCTTATTCATATATCCATTATAGCTTCACAAAGATATTAATACTGATTGATTTATGGTTTATATTATATATATATATATATGTATTATGTTTATCATGTAATTATTATTATGGAATCATTATATCACATGTAGCTTCATGGTTTCCATTTTTTGGGAATATGATAATGCCATTCATTTGTACAACAGACTACCGCCTCACAAAGCGATGTGATTCTTTCATGATTTATGTGGAATGTATTATTAATTGGTTTAATAAAAGTCTATGTCATATATGGAATCAAATTTTTACATTAATGTTAATATATATATATATATATTATTTTTCTTTCATTCAACATGACACAGAAATAGATCCAATTCTAATGTGTACTTACGACCTACCATCTCTATGAATGGTTTATTTCATTCCCTATCACAATATTTTATGGATTAATATAAATAAATAAATACTAAATAAATAATACATTTATTTCATTGTTTATAATATATATATTATGAAACTACGTCCGATTTAGGAGGATCAAAAAAAATTAACATGTCAATCCATATATAAAAAATATTAATTACTCAAAACATTATATTGACACACAATTATAAATTTATTGGTTATAAAAGGGTAATAAGAAAAAATATATTTGTTTTTATATATATATGTAATATTTTATAATATTTTTCTTATAATAATATATTTTTTATATAAAAATATTGACAGAGTATGGTGGAATTCAAGACTAAAGGTAAGAGAATTACATCTCACATTTACAATCTGATAGAGAAATTCAATACTCAACATATATTTCTTTTTTGTGTTGTATATAACTCAAATAACTGTATTTTAATATGATTATAATAAGAAATATTTGTATTAAAATATCCATTTCAGGGTCTCTCTTTAAAGGAGGTTACATTTAATAATTCACGAAATCAGTATAGTGTTTTTGTCTAAAGATGGCATCATTGGGGTGTATATTATATGATGAACATATACTCATTCATGATGTGTCAAAGAATCCCCTTTTACATGTAATATCCTGATTATATTTATCCTCATGATATTTTATGTTCCAATTTATGATAATACTTTATTGGGATTATGATTCAATTTTTCCGAATTGGTAAACATTTTATGTTATAATCTCACCGTTTATATTGATTGATTTTGACTTAGTCAGAATTATTAAAATCTCATGATCTAAAAATTAATAATTATCTTACATTCTCATATCCATTTTGTATTCATTATATATTTCTATAATGGTACCATTTTATACCATTTATTAATTATGATAATAATGAATATGTTTTAACCAAATCTTACTTTATTTATCTCTTCAGATAGATTTATATTTTTAACACATTTTTTCTAAAAATGATTTAATTTTCATAAATGGAAATAGAATCTAATTTTTATATAATATTATTTTTTAAATGTTTTATTTATTAAAAAATATTTTCATATCATTCATTTTATGTTTTCAATGTTAATTTCATATAAAATTTCTTTCATAATGTTTTATGTTTTAAAAAATGTTTTAAATGATTATAAAATCGTCATTTATAATTTTTCCAATCTATTTTCAAGGAAATGAATTTTAATTTTTTTAATACTTTAAAAGTAGTTTTTCAAATAAAAAGGGGTATTTTTTTCCAGAAACATTTTAAAATGTTCATTTAAAATCATATTCTATCTGAGATGACATCTGTTGGTGTTAGATATGCCATACTGAGTATATGATCAAAGGATTCCATTCATAAATTTTCTTGTTAATGGTTTATGATTTGTTGGCATGATTTTTATGATACCCGTTTATATTACACGGGTAATACCATAATAAAATTATTATGAAACCCACATTTTTATAGTTTATTATATGATTAAATTATTAAGAATCTTGTATGTTTTCCATAAGTTTTGATAAGATTAACTATTTATGTTACTTATTTAATTTCATGTATTATGATATGATGAATTTTTATGATCTTGTGGCACATAGAAATATGTTTTTATTATGATATATTTGGTACATATATATACCAAAAATATAGTGGGTAATGTTTTATATATCATTTCATAGATAAGGCTATTTTGGGGAGTAATCTGTGTTAATTAAGGTTATATTTTTTATTTTGATAGTTTTTGGAGTGAACCATGACTACTATAATGGTTTGGAGAGTGAACATGTTCAACATTGAGGAACACGATCCCATTAGGGATGGTTGTGTGTCCCACACATGTTGTGTATCCTCTTCTAGGTAGAAATGATTTAATGTTAAAAATTAAAAAAATGAACCTAATTACATGTTCACAATGTTATGTATTGACCTGATTACATGATCAAACTTTTATGGGTGAACATGATTACACGTTCATAGTGTATGAATGAAAATGATTAAATGATCACAATGTTAAGAGTGAACCATATTAATTGTTCACATTATTATTCAAATACACTTTTACATTTTTAGAATGTTATGAATGGATCTGGTTGTAATTCCACAATTTATGTGAGGTCCTGATTTAATGAACATAACATAATGAGTGAACTTGTTACTATTTATACATATTTAAAATGTTATAAGATGATGTGTTTGCTAAAAATCTATTTTTTTTTGAAATTTTATGATCTCATTGTTCATGTTATTTGACTCCCTTATGAATAATGTATTAAAAACATTTAATCCTTATGACATGACGCATATTTATGATCCATAATATTTTTGGTACTAACATCAAATTTAGTCTACAATAACACAAACCATTATTCATATATTATAAATTCATATAATCAGGATTTATATAGCATATGTTTTCTATTAGTAATAATACGATCTCACCCATTATTTTTATTCATTCCCAAAGTTTTAAAGAAATTTTTAGTTGAGAAAATCCAAATAGGTGTAATACGTGAGAAGATCACGGTGGGAGATATTGATGATCTGTTACTAAGTTTGATGATTATTTTCTTAGCATTTAAAAAGGAACTAATCTATTATGGTCTGTAGGTATGTGTATTAGTAATGTAGTTAATATTCATCAGAAAAGATGTAATATCAAGGTATGAAAATCATGGGACACAATAGGTTATATCAAATGTCAGGCTGTGTAATCATTTTGAAACTAATATGATAAGCATTAAGTGAGATCCCAATGGATATTTCAATGGATTTTTTAGGTTGTCTCTTAGGATAATTCTATAACCAAGAGAATGTATTGAAAAATTTCCTATGATTTTGGTATAGGATAGGGAGTCTAGTTTTATAAAAATAGCTCCCTATTTAGATATAAAAAGTTGATGTGCATCTGGAACAAATGTACAATGGGGTAAGAAACATGAGAACAATATATCGAGCTAGACTAAATCTGGAACTGTTTCATGACAATGAGATATACCTCATACCTATTTTGACACTCTTAGGGGATATGCATTTTTATTTCAAAATCACATTAAAATCCATCCTAAAATATTTAAATAGATTATGACTATGAATGACCAAGGATAAACATAACGATTCATGGATTAATGAAGAAGATGTTTTTATTTATATATAATCTATGTTATTTTCATTATTCAGTTTTCCCATTATGATTAGTGTTCCACAAAAAATGAATTTTGTTTTTAGTAAATGACGTGAAACAGAAAAAACTAGATTTTAATTTCATGTGACACATAATTTTATAGTGAATAGACAGAGATGATAATTAATAGAGTGAGAGATATTGTTTATTGCCTAATATGGTATCAAAAAACGTGATTCTGAACATGCACCTTATCCAACTTTCATACTCTCAATATATAAGAGAAGTAAATAGTGATTTGATATTTAGGTTAGTCAAGACCATAGAGGAAAAAATATTAGAATCCGTGTAGATAAAAATAATATTGAATGAAGCCCTCAATTGAATGTGTCATTGAATGAGAAAATTAACTATACGTGGAGAAGAATGAAACAAATTAACAAACATTTAGGGAAATGAATATTTCTAAAAACCCAATGTATTAAAATATTGGTTTGGATCCTATATTATCATTGGATGAATGCTATAATATTTTGAAGTATATGAATTATAAGAAAAAATATGTCCTAAGGGGAAAGATCACAAATATAATTAGTATGGTTTTAAGAGTATGGGTTTTTTTCTATTAAAAATAAAGAGATTAAAATGTTATATAAAATTTATGGGTTGTTCTAGAAATATTTTTTTGTTAAAAGTGTGAAGAATGATTAAATTGAGTTATATGATTGTCAATATATAATTTATATTTCCATCTTTAGGGGATATGAAATGAGGAATAACAATATGAATTATAGTTAATGAAAAAAGGATGTGTTCAAATAATTGTAGTTTTAATGTAATAGAATTCAATAATTATGAGATATTTAATGTTGTTTAGCCTATTATTCACAATAATGATTTTAACGAATATGTTGACTGATATAGATAACATAGAAGAGTTTTTCCATTGAAAGATGATATATTTATTATAGGTGGGTTCAAAATAATATGATCCGAATGTTGAAAAAATTGAATTTAGTTTTGATAAAAATAAAATTTATATAGATCAAGTAAACTAGATGGTATTAATAACTTCATGATTGATAAATTTTTTGATGAAAAAGTAAATTTTTTCATTAATGGGGTTTACAATATTTTTGTATTTAAGGAATAAATCCCAGAATATTTTTATTATGTAAGAAATTAAGAGACATGTACAATTTCAATAATGTATTATATTAAATCAAGTTATTACTAAGTTTCAAGAGAATACATGACATAGGTCTTCACATGTCTATCATCTGAAAATCATGATAAAATTTATGATATATGGGATTTTTTAGGCATATTTTGAGTAATTGGTTACCATAATTATAAATTATCAATTTTGGAATATATATGGGGATGAAAAGTTATGATATTGTTTAACTTGGACATTGAATATGGTTTAGAAAATAATTTTTTATTTCAACATATGAATATTTATTCACATTTTTAAACTGATGTCGAAATTATAATTTAGATTATAAAAATGGTATATGGATTGACATATCTTTCTATCTATGGATCTTGTGATCAGTTAGTTCATTTTCAATAAAAAATTCACCATTATACTTTGGGGTAGTAGGTGATGCATAAATTGATCAAGGCATGACCAAATGGTGATATTGTTCTTATAAAATGTGATAACATCTTGTAATATACCTTACCATGAAAATGAAAAATCATTAATAAAATGTTCCTTAAATAAAATGATGCACTATTATCATAAGTTTTGATGATATCAATCATATTTTTCAGGCCACTTTTAATTATTTATTTTTGATCATTTACATTATATTGGCCATGTTTTGAATCACACTCCATAAGTATTTGAGTTTTAGTTTTCTCTTTCATGTCCATATATTCACATCCCACCTGTGCTATCCCTGATATGAATATAGTATGTGATATTCCTGATGGATATTGGACATCCTTTTATACTTTTCAATAGGATTCATTGCTAATATTTTATTCAATTTGTGTTTCTATGATTAAAATTTAAATGTTATACCTTTGATGATAGAGACAAATTTGAAGGGAGAAATTCTTTTTAAGGGGTGTTAAATTTTAAAGCCAAATTTTTTAAAATATTTTAAAAATATTAATCTAATAATTTGGATATTTTTTCTACACTAAAAAATCAATATATTTAGTTACATTGAATATTGATTTTTCCTTTTGTTGAATGTAATATTGAGCGGAGCATTTATTATATGAAATACTGAGATTAAATCTAATGTCATATATTATTATATTATTATTATTTACTATGATATACTTCATTCAGAAGATGGAATTCTCTTTATTAATAATATTAAAAACATTATGAAAATGTGTTTTATATGTATATAAAAATTTAATTCCTTGGTTTTTAAAGAATTATATATGAAAATAAAAACCTTTTAGAAATAAGAATAAATTATTCTATGAAAAAACTATTTTGATACATTGAGCTATGTTTCATATCAAAAAATTAAAAAAATCACATTTTTTTAATTATTTTTAATTATTTTTTATTTTATTTATGCAATAAAATATTTAATACACATCATATATAGTAAATATATAATATATAATAGTATATCAAATTTTACTCTTAAAAACATTCATTTTTTAAAAAGTAATTTTATCTTCATTTTATGGTGCACTTATTTTAAAACATTATTTTAACACATTTCATAAATTTATATGATAAAATAAAAATAATTTTATAAATATTAATATCAAAATTATCTTATGGTTAATTTTTGTGTTTTTTCTAAAAAATATAATAATTTGTTGCAAAATTAAAAATAATGATGTTTGATTGAAAAAAATGATTTCACCTATATTATTTACAATGTTAAGATATAGTCAATGTTTATTATAATTTATAATTATTTATGTAATACATATATTAATAAAATATAAATCATTGGAATCTTATTCATATTGACATTGGATAAGAAACATTGTAAGTTGTTTGACATTTTCACGTGGAAACCCCTATTTCTTATCCCATCTGTGAGGTTATTTTGAAATGTAATTATGCCAATTTTGTGAAGGAAATATGAATAAATTTATTCCATATTTTAAATCATAATAATTTATATTATTTAATATTGAAAACCAATTTTTCACTATAATGATTTGTAAAAATGATAAAATTAATTACCTTGATAATGGTTTAATGGGGGTTTCAGGCATTAGATATTTTTTATTCAATTATAATTTTCTATGAAAATATTACTTCAATTTATTAAATTTTATTTCATATATATAATAACATGTAATAAAATACATAATAAATATATTTATAATTTTCTTCATAAATGAAAATTTACCTAGATAAATAAAAAGATACAGGTCACCATGGTTTAAACTATATGGATAAAATTGAGTAAACATAAAAACTAAGAAATAAAATTATCACAACGTGTTTGTATTGGATTTGTTTTACAATAAATTATTCTATAACCTCATTTTTATTCAAAATTTTGTGCACATTAGGAATTGAATTCATCCAAATAGAGAATTCTTTTTTATCTATAAAATAATGCCCCTTGTCCATAATTATAAATTAGACCCCTCCCCCCTCATCACAACAAAGAAGGAATATTTCATGAATAATACACAAAAAAATAACATGCAAAAATATATATCCTAATAGACGATTCCATGTTTGGAGAATAAAATAATAATTGTATATATTTAGTGAAAAAATCATGAGGATACTTGAAGAATATGTAACATCATTCAGTAAGCATATTTATATAATACAATTAACCTCAAAATTAAATTAATAGTATAATATATTAATCAAATAAACACAGTATATTTGATATAATATGAATTATTTTTATTTTAATATTATGATATACAACTAGACACACTTCTGTCAAATGGGATTCAAAATAGTCATTCATATGTAACTCGATCTACAAAATCCTGAATCGATGTCATTCATTTTTCCATTACAACTTCTCAAGTCTAGTCATAATGATAGATTTATGGTTTCTATATATATATATATATGATATATATGATATATCTATTTTTCTTTAATTATTACATCCAACATTCTTTCATGATTTCTATTTTATCAGAATATGATATTATTGTTTGTCTATATGTCATACTACCTCATTGTGAAGAGTTGTGATCTAATAATTGATTTCATTGAAAGTATTAATGATAGGTTTGAAAAACATATGATAAATATATTAAATTAAAATTATAACAGAATTCTAATATATATATATATGTATATATATCAATTAATTTTCTTTCATTCAATAATACAATAAAATAAGAATACAATTCCAGCATACGTACAGACGACTATCTCCCATAATACTTTACATTTTTTCCTAAAACAAAATTTTATAGATTTCACTAAATACATATATATTTTTTATATATGATATTAAAATAATGGATTAAACCTTTTAATATTATGAAACCCTTATAAAATTATGTGGAATAAATCTATAATATATTGAAACATATATTAATTATGTAATGGTTATTACCTAAAACGTAACATTAACATGGAATTTTATATTAACTCTTAATAAAAGGGTCATAAGAAAATAATATAATTTATGATATTTATATTAATTATTGATTAGTATATTTGTAACAAAATTATATTCTATATACATTATGTTTGAGTGGATACGATAGATATCAAGAAACATGGTAAAAGATTTTGGTCTCACTATTACATTTGATGAGACAATTTCTATATTCAACACCTTATTATTTTATGTTGTGTATTAAATAAAATTGAAATTATTTTATGATACTTATAATTAAAATTATTTGTATTTAAATATCCATTTTAGGAAATATCAGTCATGTTTTTTATGGATGAAAAGATTCCAATCTATATGATATTATTATCTAAATTTTCTTTCTTTGAGACATAGTTAATGTTATGAGACCATATTCATTCATGAGTATCAACTATAACAACTATGAAATTTGATACAATGTATTTGTTTCTCGACATGAAACTATAATCCCCATTTTATGTTATTCCGATTTTTGTCATATGATTCAACGATAGGAAATTGGTAAGGATTTTAATTACAATATAACTATTTATCTGGATTGTTTTGATTATGTATCCCATATTGAAATCTAATGATCTACCACTTATGAATTATAAATAAAATTATTATTCATTTTTTATTTGTGATATCATAAATTAATTTTATTAATTTACCACACATTGTTATGTGATACGATTATGAAAATGAGTTTATTAAAATCGAAAATTAATTTATTATTCGGTCATATATATGATTTCTTCCAAAAAAAAAGATTAAAAAAAAATTATATATACTGTTAATTTTAAATTAGTTTAAAAATAATTGTCATGGAAAAGGATTTTAAGAATTTTTCTTTTTTAAAATTTTGTATTATACAATTTTAAAAGAGACTTATATATATATTTTTAAGGTTGTTTTAAAAGAAAAAAATTTATTTTTTATATTTGGAAAAGTGTTTTAAGTTATTATAAAATCATAAAATATATATTCTTAATGATATTTTAAATGAGAATTGTTCAGAAAATATTTTATGTTTAAAAAATCATTTCTTAATGTGAAAATGACATTTTTCTATAGAAATATTTTAAATGATCACTAAGAACAATTTTATGTCTAATATAAAATCTATAGTGTTAAATGTAATATTATCCATGGATACCACTAATATTATTACTTTTATTGGATTATAATATTATAGACATATGTTTATGAAACCCATTACTATTCCACATGTTATACAATAATAAATTAATATGAAGACCACTTCTTTTCATTTGTTATTCTATGATGAAATTATTATGAATGTTGTATTTTTTCACAAGTTAAGTTATGATTAACTATGTATGATAACATTTTTATTTCATGGGTCATTATTTGATGAGATTTCATAATATTGTCGTACATATAAATATGGTTTTTTCTTTTGTGGAGTGTGAGAGCTATATCTCCATCCATTACATTTGGTAACAATTTATATCTAACGAGATAGATATAACTAGAAAGGTGATTTATCATAGTTTAGTAATATATTTTGTCTCATATGATGATCTTGATTGTGAAAGTTGGATTCTATAATGGTTCTTCTAGTGCAGATATCCCACTATGAGAAATGGGATTCTATTGGCAATGGTGGTGTGTCCTACGCTGCAGGTATAGTTGCCTATTTATGAACCTTATTACATGTTAAAAACATTTTTCATGACCCCAATTACTTGGTAATAATGTTATTTGTGAACCTGATTACATTTTAACAATATTATATGGGAACATTGATACATTTTTAAAATGTTATGCATGAACATGATTACTGGTTCAAAATATTAAGTATAAACATAATTACATTTTCACAGTTTTATTCATAGAACTGGTTTGATATAATTAATGATATGTTTATTCAATGTTACATGTCCATGAGTTTATATGAGATTATTTTTGGGTGTCCTTGTTTTAATGAGGGATCATGTTGCAATGTATACATATTTAAAATGTTATAAGATGATTTTAATGCAACAAATCTATGTTTTATTCCAAATTTATGCCCCCATGGCTCATGTAATTTGATTCCATTATTATTGGTGTCCTATAAAATTATTATATATATACCATGACACAAGAATATAATATTTGATCAGTTGATAATGAGATTAATTTCATTTACCATCATCACATATCCTTATTATTATAGTATACATTCATATGCACATATATTTATATCTATTATAGCCGACTTATTAAGAATATGAACTCACCCTTTATTGTTTTTACTTACCTAGGTTACAATGAATGGTTTAGGTAATTTATTCCTGGGATGAGTAAAATTTTTTATAATCCTGGTAAGATATAATGAATATATATCACCAAATTACAACATTATATTTTGTGTTTCAAAAGGTTCTAAAATATTATGGTCCTCGAGTGTTTGTTTGTGAAATGTTATGAAAATTCACAAAAAAGGTGTTATATCCATGTATAAGAAGAATGGGTCACTAAAACTTATTTTGTATTTTTATGTAAACCTAATATATTTTCATATCCTCTGGTTATTTATACAATTTTCAAGTTCTCTTACCATTTTTTTATTTATATACCCTTCATACAAAAATAATGATTTCCAGGTAGTCTAACTTTGTTTTTTCATCGAGGTATGAAATAGTTTCTTCATTGTCCATATTATCTTTAAAATATTTTAAGGAATGTTTTTTATTATTATATAATGATTTTTTACAGTTATTTTTACAAGTTTATTACTTGTAAAAGAGGGATTATGTGAAATATTATTATTGGTTTTCAAAAAAGGTTCTTTTAAATTTGTACATATAGTGAGAAAATATTATTTGTTTTAAAATACACAGAATGAAAAAAAATTCCATCAATCATGAATACACTATTATTCGATTATTCCATTAAAAATTTAATATTTTTTTCAAATAAAATTTTTCCTTAAAATATGGTTTTTTTATATTTTAAATAAATATTTTAGAAAGATAAACAATTTTTTTACAAGAAATAGTTTAATGGGATATATTCCAAGAACTTCCATATATCTCAATATCCTTTGATTAATATTATAATTTTTGAAAAAGATTATATAATTATACTAACAGACATTTATCATTTAATTGTTTATGATTAACTTCACTAGGGAATTTATTGGAAATCCATATAGCGGTTCTTCATAAATAGTCAGTTATTGATTTTTAAGGCATGTTGATTATGTTGATATGTTTAATTAATATAATGAGTGGATTGGAATTTTTAGGAAAAACGTGGGGCCTGAAATATCAAATCCCCATGATTCATTGATTGGTTTCATGACACAAATAAATTTTGGTAATTTAATGTGGATTATCCTATTTAGGTAGATCTCACATCCAGAGGATTTGATGGTATGTTTAAGAATTTTACACTTATCTATTCCATCATTATAAAATTATTAATTTTTCCATGGGATTATTTCAATAGTTATGGAATCTATGTATAAGTTTCAATATCAATATACTATTTATATGAAAATATTTTTTTCATCATTTATTTATAACATATTAAGCATCCCATATATTTTCAATGTTATATTCCACTATAAGTATACACTTTTTGAGTATCTGACCTCATCCCTTTCAAATGTTTCTTCTCCCAATGATTATATTAACTGTATTATTACTGATATTGAGGGATATTCTAGAGGGAAAAATTTATATACCAAAAATGATATTTTATAATTTATATTTCCAAATGTAATTTCATATTTAGGTATGCATAGTGTTGGGTGTGCAAAATAGGTGATATAGAAGTGGACATGATATAATTTCTTTGTTCAATATGATGATGTCTATGATTTTTTATCTATCATGGAGACACCCAATTTATTTGGATTTGAACAACGTCCTCGAGGATAAAAGTCCCTTAACTTCTTGTCCCAATAATTTATTGGATTGAAAATTAAAAACGGATAGGCCACCTAGGGTCAGTATTTCACCAAGTGAAAAGTCCTAAAAAATTATTCCATATTCCATAAAGAATATTGACCCTTCTAGAGTTTGTACTTGAGAGGGGGATTTAATGAATGACGATGATGGTATGTATTCATATCTTATTGAGAGGCTTATAATTTCATGGGGTCTATTTTGTTCGTATTTTAAAAAATGATAATGTTTTACATTTAAAGGTGAGGTAAGATGGAATATTTGGGTGCTATAATTATGAAATAACACAATTATTGTAAGGGTTTTCTCTACAAAGGATCAAAATTAGTTGAATATAAAGAATATTTTTTTGTAAATCATCTGTTATTACGGATTCTCAAACAGGACATGAACAATAGTATGAAATAGATTCTATGACTTTTTATTTCCAAACTCATACCTAAGAAACTGTTCATAGGGATTCAAATTTGGCTTCGTAAAACTGTGTTATATAATAATTTAAGAATAGATTCCAAACTAAAATCCATTCATGGTAAAGAAACCTATTGTGTAACAATGGATTAAATATTGTGGTCTGAGTAGATATATTTGAACCATGTGAACATTTTTTATATATCCCCAACAATCAATGTTTGTATAAAATGTATAAGATCACAATACAAGAAATTTTTTGATACTATGGTAGTGTTTACAATGTGGTTGATTTAAAATCTACCCATAATAGGAAGGTGGTATTATCTATATAGTCTAAGGAATTGAATATTCTCATTCATTATAAAAATACATATACTTTTTTAAATGTATCTAATTTAATTGTTTATTTTGAGAGAAAAATTATATTTTCTCTACTTTTCCCATTGTGTTCAAGTGTCGACATGATTACTCTCATTGTAAATGAAGAATGCATATACATGGTAATGATACCGTTAATGAAAGGCCTAACTCTCAAAATAGGAATGACTATTCTCAAACATGTGATGATACAATGTGGTAAGATATTTTTTTGGTATGAAATTTATGGTGATTCGGGAAAACATGTCCATTATTGGATATCTAGTTTATTATTTCTTTATGTTTAATCTAGAAATGAAGATATTGTAAAAGAATACAAGTCTACCATTGTGAATAAATATGAAAACTATGATGTTGTAGAATGTAATGAAGAGTTTGTAGTTTTTTAGGAATATTATTGAATAAATAAAGACAAATTATACATGAAGAAAGGACATAAGGTGGAATTATTTGTGTTATAGAGAATAAATATAATGGATTTGTGTATTTCCCATAGGTGTGTAGGATGTATCCTTGTTTATAGCTTCAATTCCCCCATGAAAAGATAGTTTTCATAAATATGATATAAACTAAATAAAAGCCATGAATGAGACTCCCCTATCAGGTTATATTCATGTTCTCCACATATATAAATTTATAGATATCAAATTGGTGTTACAATGAAAAGGTGAATTATATATATTGAGCGCTAAAATCAGATTTCAATTTCTAGAAAGGATCATGTGAATTTTTATTTCAATTGGCCCTCAAATAGGTGAATTGAATCTCATGGATCACATGAATGCTGGGAGACACCTTAGACCTCAATGAGGATGTAAGTATTCAATATATTAAAACTATTAATATATAAGATGTTTCATAATCATGGAAGATAGATGAGGAGGTTAATCTATATATTAATATGACTAAATTATGTACATTGATATAATATTCTCAATTTAGAATTACAATGAGAATAAGGGCATGCCACTTAGTCACACGTACTCTGGAAAAATCAATATTCTTTATTCCCATAAGTATATATTATTACAGGATAGAAGGTAATGATTCTTATATTTATTATTATGATATTTAATCCTTCTAGTTACTCTTATCTTTGGATTTTTCATTATAAGAGGGATAGTATGTGGCGTCTATCGCATTCAATATTTTTTATTTATTCTTATATTAATTTTATTTAATATATTGGGATTTTCTATTAGTTCTTTTTAAATTATGTATGAATCTGGTTTACCATAGCTAGTAAAATATTCTTATGAAATCATACCCTATATCATTGCATTAACAAGATTGAAGGACATTACATAGCCTTATAAAACATCCCCAAGATGAAAAAGGATGGAAATAAATTACAAAGGATTCATTAACAAGTGGGGGATGATTTTACCTTGGAAAGTAAACAACCAATAAAAAAAATTCCAAAAAACCACTACAAGAAGCATGATAAATAATGTAAATCTAATCAAATTCAATCCATTAATATGATAACAAATATCCAAAATAGTACCACAAAATAAGAGAACTAATATAATAGTTTATAGGAGAAAAAAGCAACAAAACTCAACAAAAAACAACATAATTAAAAGAACCAAAATTCTAAATGATCCAATCCACAAAATAACCCATGTATCATGATGCACCACTAATGATGTGTTATGCTAACCTTTTCCTGTAACTTTACAAAACATAACTCAAAAAGAACAAGTTTTTCAAAAGAAGGGGTGAGTAATGAACCTCTGTATGCTTTCTCCAAATGAATTACCGTCTCATACCACTAGGATAGAACATTTTAGAACATTTATATAAACAATTTTATAAGAAACAAATGAAACAGTTTATATCATTATATAAAAAAAGTTTCATGGTAATTTTTTTTTCTCAAAAATACACCAAGGTTCTAGGATAGAAACCCAAATAACAACTTCAAACTATTGATAAATTCTATTGGAATTACCCATTATATATCACATATCCACAAACACCTAAAAACACTACCACACAAGATTTGTGATTCTATTTTAGGTGGAACATAACATCCTTAACCCATACTCATTGTTAGAGGCACTTCACAACCAACATCCATCCATTCCACAGATTCATAGCAAATTTTTTTATATCAATTTGCAATAAACATTTTCCAAACCAATTACATCATTTCTATAGAAAGATAAATTTATTGAAAACTATAATAACAAACAATTTCAATAAAACAAACCTTTTATTAAAATATTTTTTCCAAAAAACCATTTCAACAAAATGTACCATTATTGAAAACCATTATTCCATCAACACATTTTAGTAAAACAAAATATTTTAATGAAAACCATTTCCTATACATGAAAACCAAATAAACCTTTTAACTTCATCATTTTAAAATCATGATACCAAATTCACCTTTTTCCAAAGCACCAAAAGTTTCAAAAAACCATAAACTATTATAAAAGAATGTTTCATAAACTAATTGCACAAAAATTTCATAAAACATTTCATTGAAAACCACTAATTTGATATCAAGACATATAGATTTGTCATGAAGATATCATAATGAAGCCACCTACCACAGTTGTTATGAAAAAAATGATGAACAACACTAAAACATCTATGATACTATGTTGAATCTCAAAAAACCCACCTTATATATCTTCCCTTAATATAAAACAATCCAAATCTATCCATGATTAGAATAAATAATAGTTGGTCTATCAAAATTTGAATACATATAGGATTTTTTGGGAGGGATGAGATTTATATCTTAGAAAAACTGCCAAAATAAATCATCCTAAATGTAGAATCATAGTTAGAATCAATCATTAACATACCCAAAAACACCTCTATATTGCTTTGAAATTAATGGGGAAGGGATCCACAACCATTAGGAGGGAGAAATATAAATTTTGTGTTATTTGGAGGAAAAATAAGGGGTTAATAAAATATCTTAACCAAGATCCTACATTTTAGGATCTTGTATTTTTACCATGCATAGTTAATAGCCTAGATAAAAAAACATTGTGCTAACTGTGCATTGACCTCATCTATAAAATGGAACCTCACTTGGTTAGTTAGAACAATTATTAAACCGTTCACTAGCCATGCAGAATCCCACTATCCCAGTATACATAGATTATCCTTAGTGTCCATATTGATTGGAAAAACTATGCACCTACCAGTGTTTCTTACCATTATCCTCTTTCTAGTTCTGAATAATTTACATTATAAGTTCCATGGTCTTTAAAAAACCATGCAGTAAAAATAAAACTTTAAGAAATCCAAAAAAAAAACATTCTATAAGGTTTATAAACCATCCAAAACATCACTAAAACAATTTTTATAATTAAAATACATAAATGAAGGTTTACATACATGATAGAGAAGGTGCTAAATCCTCCACACTATTTTCCTTTCTTTCCACATAATTTATAAAACCTTCATTCCTATGAAATTGTTTTGGGCATTTCTATTTAATTTCATTACCATGTTCCCAAGTCTCTTATTTAATATGACCATGTTTCCACAATACCTACAATAGACATATAATTTTCCAAGATAGTCTTTCTAATGACTATCCATAGTACACAATAGAACACACACTTATAAAGCATTTGACTCTAGGTCAACATGATCCCTTAAAATCATATAGTTAGGATCAAGAAAATACTTTATCAATATAGATAATTGAAACACATTATTTGTAGAAATAAACTATGGTGAATATCTTATCAAATATTTTACATCACCAACCCTTTAATGTATCACAAAAGGGCTTATGTATCGAAGAGATAAGATTCATTGCTTCACAAAACAATGATGTCTAGACAATTTAGTGATCTTCAAAAAACATTATCATTCAACTTGAACAAAAATGGACATCGACAAAGATACACATAAAATTTGTGACTTCTCTATGTTGTCTCCATCTATTTCCTGATTAACATAATCTTTTCTATTGTCTCTCAGACATGGGTTGGCCCAACTATTAATGTATCACCTGTTTCCATCATATATTGTGTAGAGTGACAAGGACAACAATAAAATTATTTAAAAGGAGACACATATATCAAGGTTAGTTAAATGTTGTCATTTGATAACTCCATTATTGGAACAAGCTCTCAACATAAGACACTAACATACCTTACACAATTTTGTAACATGTTTTAAAATGTCATTATCATCCTTTTAGTTTTCAAATTCGTTAGAGGATGATATGTCATACACATATTCAACAAATTAACATGTTATTTATAGAAGAATTTATAGAAATAATATGTAATATTCAGATCTCTATCTGACACAATTGAAGCCTCTATTCTATTCCTCTATACCACTTCTCAAATAGAGATTTTTGACAAGTCCACCACTGTATTAGATTCAAAAATATTGTATAAATGATCTGAATTTGGAAGATGATCAACTTTTGAACACATGTAATTGTGATTTGGGATAGTTATTGGGATACCTCATACATAATACATCGATACCTAGTAAAATTTCTAAAAGGGATTGATAAATGTTGATATATACCTCTTGGTTTCAAATAATTTACATTAATTTACTAACATGTTAAAAATCTCAAAACCAATTCTTCCACCTTAATTTTCTTACAAACCACCCAAAATTATTCTTTTAACACTATATACATCAACTTTATACAGAGATGAACTTCCCATCTTGGATGGTGGTGATGATGAATAATTTTTCTTAACATACATTATATATGAACATATGATTTCAAAACCGCAAGACTATACTCTCATTAAACATTCATCCCTCAATGGTCTCCCAAAAATATTTTTTTGACCTCATAGCCACAAATTATACATCTTATTTTTATACATCATTATCTATCTTCACCAAATCGAGATAAAACACTGGAAATTAGTCTGACACATCACCCAATATTCACATTCATTATGCATGTTGATTCAGAAAACTTCAGCTACCACTCATCTGATGTTTATTTTGGAAACAGATCATATGAATTTCTTCTTAATTCATCATCAACTAAATTTCTCATTCTCGTTTTATACATGAAGTCACTGTAAAACAGTTGGAAGTACTCTATCCACATTATTTGTCTTAGATTCAAATATATTTCCGGAAAAATATTTTTCATGATATTATGACTTTTAAACACAAGGATTTTATAACCAAAGAAATAATGACAATAATTATTCAAATCATAAACTATGGTTGGTAACTACCAAAAATATGTTAGGAAATTTGTCTAATGATACTGTCGCTTTCTTGAGCCATAGGACACAACATGGCCTCCCTCAATGAAAATACACCCCAACCCTGATCATGAAGCTTAAGAATACACAAAATACCATTTTCAAACTTCTGGAAAAATATGGATTGGTGATAATGTAATGTGAACCTTAAGATATTGAAAAAAATAATGTCATTCTTCAGTATACTAGGAAGGAAAATTTTTATTTTTCAAATATTTCATGGGGTATTCTACTCCTGAGAAATATGAAAAAATTGTTGGTTATAACCAGATAGCCTTCTGATTTAGAGTCTCCAACCCGTATTGAAAATCGGTGTCCCTCTTCCACATTCTTTTATAAATAGACATAACAAAATTTTTAATTGGTATCCACATACTACCTTTACCCATAGCTCTTGAGATGTCCCATTATTCGTTTATAAATCTATTGAGCATCTTAGTATAATCTGTGATACATAGAACAATAATCTTAAATAGAATCTCCAACCACACACCTGATTCAAAGATACATGACTTCATGGATTCACTAATAGCAAAATCAGGTAAAAATCACTCTAAATTAATTAATTTAACTTCATAATCAATGAATTTTATTACTACTATAAGACAATAAATTTTATCATTATTTTGATTAAAATGTGTGACTATATAATTTTTTTGGGAAAATTCGTTATAATACTCCCATGAAAGCTATTTTTCAAATTTATCCTAGACTACTTAATTCCTAAATTTGCTTGAGTGAACCTCAAACATATACATTACTAAATTGGCATTCATCTGCGCTGGTGTACCTTTGTAGTCAAAGACTTGATTCAACACATTCATCCAAACGTCTAGCTTATCTTGTTCTGAATCACCACTACTGATAGGTGGGTTGTTATTATAAAACTAAAAAGATTGAACCGCATTCATTGTTTCATCCCTCTAATTCCATGTATCTATAGCTTGAAATTCATGGAAAATACTTTGAACCAGCTGTTGGTTTGCCTATGGTTCACGTGAAACCACATTTTCAATAGAGTTTTTTGGATGTTCTCTAGAGGCCAATCATGTGGCATCTACTTAACAATATCAAATAAAAAATCCTTAATCTCTAACAAATTATGGATATATAGTTTCAAATTATACCACATAATACTTTCTCAAAATTGAATTATAAATTCAACTTTTACAATCTTCAATAATTTTTTAAAAATATCAACATGATTTTTAAAATAATACCATTATCAGAAAACCAAAATCACACTATTTTTTAAATTATATCATTTCAAAAATATTTGAATATTATTAGAAAATAAAAATTACACAAAATCATATATAATTACTCATAATTAATTATCCTCTCTTAGTGATATTTCATGTATATAATGCTAGTCATGATCATCTCATTGGATAAAGAAATGAAAATGAAATTCCAATTCATATATTTTTCGCCAAAATATTAATTTACCTCACTCCCTATTAAATTAATGTAGAGCATAAAAAATTTTACATACCCATTTTTATTCTATATAATTTAATGTTCTGAAAATCCTTCACCTTTCAACCAAAACGAAACAAGGAATAGAAAATAATGAATTTATACACCATGTCTGAGATAACTGATGGCCACTTGTTAGTCCAGGACCGAAAAAGCTAATACAATTTGGTACATATCGCCCTTCCTCGTCAGTTTGAGATAACTAATGGACATTATATGGCCTTAAATGAAATCATCATGATGAAAAAGGATTGAAATAAATTCCAAGGGCTTAATTAATAATTTTGGGATGTTATTTTTTTAACATGAAAAACCAAATAAACATTCCATAACAAAGTAACACCATTAAAACTACTCAAAGAAACACCATTAATATCAAATCTAAATTCAAAAAGGGTACCATAGTGGAAGAAAAATGATATCTAAGTGTACATTTAAAGACAAAAAAAAAACTCAATAGAAACCACATAACTACGAGCTCTAACATTAATAATGCTTTACTCCACAATACAACCCATGTATCATGATGCACCTGTAAAGATATGTGATATATTACCTTTGATTTTATCTAAATGACAAATTTAGGAAAAACCACCAATGTTCCAAATTATGGTCAAGTAATAAAACTCTATAGGCTTTCCATTAATGAATTCATTTCTCACACCATGTTGATAGAAGAAGTTACATTATTTACATAAACCTATTTAAATAAAAATATTAGAATATATTATATCATAATATAAAAAAAGTTCAATGGTAAAGTAATTTTATCAAAAAACTACAAGGTCAATGGAACAAAACTATAATAGTATTTCCATCTATTCAGGAATTCAATTAGAATTACCCATTATATATCACATAGCCACAGAAACCAATACACAACCAAATAATATTTTTGTTACCATTTATAGTTGAACTTCACATCCATATCCAATACCCAATGATGGTGGTATCTCGCAACCAATATCCATACATTATAGATATTTATAACTATTTATGTCATATCACATTCTGATGTAACCATTTACAAAAAAATAGTATTATCTATATTCCCATTTCAATAAAACAAACCCTTTAATTTAAAATCGTTTCTCTATGAAATAAAACCAAATAACCATTTGAAAATAAACATTTTATAATTTTATTTTACCAACTTCACTTTTTCTAAAACACACAATTTTTCACAGTACCATAAAATTCCACAAAAAATGATTCTGAAAATTGTTTCCAAAAAAATTCTTATACAATCTCACATAAAAAACCTATTTGAAATCATTCCTTCTTGTTCTAGATTATGGAAATGAGTATTTATCCACCTAATTATGGATTTATGAAAAAAATGAAGAATGGCACCAAAAATACCATTGATCTATGTTAAATATACAAAAACCAACATTAGATATCTTCACCTAATATCTGCAAAAAAAATGTTACCCTGAATGGAATCATAAATATAATCTTTATTGATAGTGGAATTTATCTAGAATTTTATGGGATGGAAGGGATTCCGTTCTAAGAAAAACACCAAACCACCATAAATGAATACTTACCCTTAGAATATAGCGTCAGTGCATAATGAAATGCCTCTAAATAACTTCCAAATAAGTGGGAAAGGGTTACACAACCTTTTGGAGGAAAAAATATCAAGTTATGATTTAGATGGAGAAAATATGATGGGTGAAAAAATCATAACCTAGATACACATTTATATGATCTGGTTTTTTGATTGTGCATGGGTAGTCACATGGTTATGCAAACCATTTCAAATAACAATTAAAATATATAATTTTAAAAGTTAAGAATAATTTTTTTTCATGGAAACCATTTATGGTATATATCACATCACCTTTGGGTTTTAATAATATCATTATACAAAATGTTTATTTATACCGTATGTAATATTTACCCAATAATTTGATAGTCTCAGAATATTATGAAAAAAATAAATGTTAAATAATTTTGAAATGATGATTTCAGAAAAAGTATTTATTTAATAAAAATCATTCACTAATTTTTTAATCTACAAAAATAAATCAAAATCAATGATTATTTAAGAACACCTTATTTTTTATTAGTTATGGTTTTTCTAACCCTCATAAAAAATAGATTTGAATTCAAAAATTTATAGTAAAAATTATATTTAATAATTTATTCTTAAAAAATATATTAAAAAATTAATGTTCATTATAAAAATGATTAATTTATTCAAAAATATTGTATTGATTAAAATTATATATTTCTGAAAAAAATATTTTTATTTCATTATATAATAATCTAATTTTTATCAATCTCACTATTTAGGGAATTAAACAATTATATTCAAGGAAGATAAATATAATCCCCATTTTAATTAAATTTCAAATTTCAAATTTGTACTATACCATTAAATATGTTTTACCTTTTATTAAACCACTGAATACCCTAAGTGTAAGTTGTGCAATGGTAAGGTTTGTATTGGTTGGTTCAAAATATATAGTTTTTGTCATGATATCTACGAGCATGAACTCCCCCATAAAATATTTCACTCATGATTAGTTGTTAAATCATATATTGTTAATGGTAAAGGAAACATTCTAGTTATTTTATCTATCTCATAGGCTCTATTAAATGGTATTTTTATAGTATGATCCTAGAATTTGAGATCAATGATTATTTCTTCATTGTTAATTGGAATGTATAATAACTTTAAAAAATATACTACTCATTTGATAATATCATTATTCATACACTTAATGATTATGATTTTTAATTTATTTTTATATCCAATGGGATACAACTTATAATGGTTTAAAAATATCCAAATTAGTGCATGAGATTTATATACCTATAATACTTGATAATAATTTTTTTCTTTCTAAAATGGATTTCAAATTTTAAATGTTTGATTCATTTAAATATTCCATACTTCAGTAATTTCACCCCCATAATTATTTATTTCATACAATAAAATTGGGAAGGGTAATTATTTTTCATATCCTATTCAAATTCACTTGTGGTATCCTCAAACATGTAGTTCTGACATAGGAAATTTACAAAGTCAGTTTCTTTATTTCGTAGAACCTTTTCTCTATGATTATTATCTTTATTGGATTATAATCATATGAATAATCATTCTCTAATGGAACCACCTATGAATTCAATATGTGTGAGGGTTCTATTATATACATTATATAGAAAGATACATGGAACATATCATGTACTTGAGATATTTTAGGTTTATGTTATAGTCAATATGACACTTATCTTATGCGATCAATAGATTTAAAGTGGGTGATTCTTCTAGGAATATGTTTCCCCCTCTTCATATACCTCTCAACGTTCATTCATGGCGATATATGAAATAACACTTTATCTCTAACCAAAAATTATATGCAATGTATATGATACTATTCAAATCATTTCAAAATAATTTATGTGGATTTCATGTGATGCTAAATGGTTTGAACAATATATGTTATCTATTGGATAAGTTCTACTCCCATAAGATTCACCATTCAAGTATCATCTCATTATGTCACATCCTAAATCCTCTTTCCATTTAGAAAAAATAGATTCCATTTTCTTTCTATAATGAAAATCGTTTTTATATGAGAACTCCAGTAGAGAAAGTATTGATTCAAAAATAATTCAAAATCCATTGAACATGATCAGAACCTGTCCTATAGAGTTTGAATGAATCATTTTAACTAAATATCAGTCTAATAGTGATAGGTAGTGTTGGATCCCAACACTCTACCCCGTGATTTTTGATTGTTTATCTATATTTTAATGTTATTACATAGATCATGATCAGATTAAACAGAGAGTGTAACTCCATTTAGTCTTACAACACCCATTATTTACATATTTCCATGCTTTTCAAGTGGGAAATGATCCTTCATTGAAATTAGATGCACTGACATGGTAAGGTGATCTACTACTACCCAGATGGAGTAATTCCCTTTAGGGTTAGGGGGATTCCTATAATAAAATATTTCAATTGTTTTTCCCAATTCCATTCAAGTATAGGAAATGGATTAATAATAAACTTATACATATATTATTACACTTTGATTTTTTTGGATTCCATGAATTGAGATAGACAATATTATATCTCCCTTTTCATATTATCACACAAATAGTTTTTTTAAATATATATAAATTATAATTCTTCATAGATATATAAGTATGATCTATAAATAAAAAACATAGGTTCCCTCTTCAGTCCATGTTTTTATAGGACACATATCAGGCATCCAATCCTTTCAACTCTGTTATCATAAATAATGGACTGAGGAAAATTAGCAACATTTATCTATAAAAACTCATAATTTTTGGGCTCCTATGATCCACTCATGAATATAAGGTCACATAATTATTTGGGGAATATTATATAGAGAAATATTTATGATTCCGATATACATCATTTTCCTATAAGGGGATATTAGATCCCATTAAATCTTAATCATGGATAAAGTTGTGAGAACAATTTTACTCAACGCATATTCCCAATTATTTATTTCCCATGAAAGTATTGGATTGAATAATAATAATACATTATTATTTCATACCACCTATTTTTTCGCTTATTGTGACACTGTTTTCAATGTATAATTGAGGATTAATTGATCTGTATATATGTCAAACTTTTATTTATAGTGATAATGATTCTAAATCATTAATGTCAAGATCACTATTTCTAATTATAAATTATGAATTACCCTGTTCTACTAGTGGATCATTAATTATTTGGAGGAATAAGCTACCACATTATCATATTTCATGATACAAAATATAAAACCTTTCGGGACACATCACAATAGATCTTTAATCATTCCCACAAGTGGGTAATTTGATAAAATAAGTAGTTATTTTCCCAATATTCTAAATTTTAAATCATTCATCACATTTTGTAATTCAGAAACAATATGTAATACCTTTCATTATTATTTTTAGTTAGCTTTAATATCGTGAGATGTATATAAGATGTCAACAATAATACCCTGACGATGTATAAAATCATTAAATTTTCATCATATATGTTGTTTTGGGAAATCAATCAATTGCCTTTGATTTTTAAGGATAAAAAATATCCCGTTGTTGTTGATGAATTTCCCAATGAATGAAACTTTCCCCTCCAAAAAATTCATTTACTATTATTCTATATAAAATTTTCTACGGTAAGGTCTTTTGTGTAGTCTTTATATAGTCATCATATTGCACCTTGATTTTTTAGTAGACAAGATTATACTTGGTAATGAGTACCAGAAATTTATGGAGGTAATTTATAAAACAAATATTTATTATGTCTATAGATATTTTTGATGAATTAGTGAGTCAAAATAGAATCACTGTGAACTCAATGATTCTAAATAATTTTTTAAAATTAGTCTTCGGTATAAACTCATTTTTATACTTCATGAGGGAATATCTTGATCAAATATACTCCGTAGATATGTATTGGGATCCATGTAGTTTATTAATAAATTTATTCATTCATTGTAGATTAATCATTTTATTTTTCATGATCATGTTAATCTCATGATAATAAATTAAGTGGATCCTTGACCAATACATATTTTTGAAAAAAGGGCCAGTGTACTCTATAGTGAAACATTTGGAAATATGAACCCTTTATGTAAATTCTACATTAATTGTTTATTTTTCTCCTCAGGATCAATTATGACCATTATATATAAAGTCATGGATATTAGGGACTATCTAAGAATGACCCCATGTAATAACTCAACCACACCAATAAGAGGAACACAATAAAATTATTCAAGAAACACATCAACATATTCCTTTACAATTTTCATGTAACACGGGATGATCATTTATGTCTACTATTGAGATCATGATAACAAAAAAATATAGCTCATTTCCCTAGATTAAATAAAACCATATGATTATTAGAGATACTGAGGGTGATTTCTTTATAAAGTTAATTAAAGTATTATTTAAATAAGGAAAACAAATACATACTCATAATACAATTAAATTACACTAATTGGAGTATCAAATAGTTTTAATGTAAATATAGCCCATAAATTTTGACAAGGGAGGATTTATATAATTGTGATAAATAATTTACCAAATTTTTTTGTTTTCAAAGATTACATAACAACCATATTTTTCTGTTGTATTGGAAAAGAACCCCAAATATTTTGTGATCTCAAACAATCTGTAAGAACATGGATGATAAGTCATCCTATCATGATATGATTCTGGTTCTGATTATTTAACATAACCAATATTTTCATTAAGATGGGAATTTTAAAACTATTAATAAAATTAAAGGACATATATAAAAATTTAGTAGCTAACTTATAAATGAAATACATTCTATACTCTACGAATTTATATATTTCAATATATGTTGTCCATGATATATTACCTAAAATAAAATTTTATTTTAACCTTTTTACCTTGATTATTTTATTTAATTAGACAATATTTTTACTAATTATTATTTCATTAGAGTGAAAAACCAGGTTGTATGCATGGCCAGTTTTCACACACCAGGTGATGATGAAGTCTATATTGATTCTCCCTTTTTAGTATCATTAACAGAGGTAAAAAAAACCTAATCCACATCAACATGATGCATCCATAAAAGAATGTATTTTGATGAAATATATATAAAATATTTATTACCCAAATATAGGGATACATTAAAATGATTATTTTTATCCATAAGGCTTCTATTAGTGTTTTCTGATCATAATCCTAAAAAATGACTAGACATTCCTCTGAGACAAACTACAACAATCTATATTTTAATACAATTTATTTAATGATTTATAAAATAAAGGTACACATTATACAATCCAATTAGATTATGAAGTCTATAATCATTGGTATGTTAGGACGATATCAAAAAAACATGATACAAAAATAAAATACCATTAGTTAAAAATTACATAACATGTTCATAAAAGTACTTATTCCTTTTAAATTTGAACAACATAACCTCAGGAAATGCATAAGAAATGGGATAGCTATAAATACTTGTAATATAATAATCAAATCCTTACATTATTTAAATGACTAAATATTATCCAAGTGGTATATCAAGGTAGAATATGTGGGGTGAGAATAATACTCTGGAATAATTAGGGGTGATATAACATTATAGCCTAAAGGGAATAAAAGAATGTTGAAATATCAAAAAATACGAAATAATATGCATATTTCAAGAGTAACCACTAGTGAAACATAAATATTATGATAGTTATAAACACTAATTTACTATACATGTAATTTCGTGGGATAAAAAATTTACCCAATGCATTTGGGAGCTATATAATTTTGGTCCCACCTATGACATTCATTTTATTTACAAGTGTTTGTGTTAAACATAAATCATACAATATAATGATATATTTCATCAATTTTAACAGCATCATTTTGAGTTTGAGATAGGAAGTTATAAATCCCCCATAAATTAATTGTACTTACAACTATGTGAATATACTAGATTTGAAATTGGGGTAGGTATTCACTGTACAAATGTTTGGTATAGAAAATCACAAGAAAATATTGACAACACCACAAGTTCCCATAATTTTTTATAATAGCAGTGATTGAGAGTTAAAGGGTATCTTATTACATGGTAATTAAATTTATAGTATGATGGTTGTCTAAAAAATTATACAAGTATAAAAATTTGGAAAACAAAATCATGACCAAAAGAATCTTCTTGAATGAAGTTGATAAGTAGTATATCCCTTTCACTGAGAGGGTGATACATAATGATTCAGGTGAGCTTCATAAGATCGTAGGGTAACCAAATAAGGTCTATAGAGAGTGAAAGGACAATTAATTACATTCACCATTGAATTTTAGTGAAGTAGAATATGGATTCTTGTGTGTTTAAATATAAGAAGATACGTGAATTCATTATAAATTCTAGAATATATGTTATTGACTATGTATAAAAAATTAATAAAATACTAAAAATGATTTTTTTATTATTGATTTGAAAATATATAAATTTATTTTATTATTTAATAAGTGAAGGAACCAAACAAATTAAATTAATACACTTTCTGATTTTGAAGTGAGACATTTTTTAATGAAATTATTCTAAAACATAAAAGTAAGATCGTGGTTTTGGAGGATCCATTTAGGGATTATAAAATTAATAAAAAAATTATTTTTTTAATTATAAACATAATTTTAGAGATATATACCATTATAGAATAAATTAAAAAATATTTGGTCAAAATTATGTCCCATACCATACTTTGTTTTAATATGGTATTGAATTATTTAAAAAAAGAGACTATCTTGAAAAATAATTAAAAATTCAATGTTTTCTAATTTTGATGATATTATATGAAAATTATTATTTATGTAGTCAAAATACCTCTCTATATATTTGAATTTATTGTAACACCAAAAAGTTTTTAAATATTTTTATTTTATAATAACATGATTTTATTTCCATAATTGATTTATATTAACCAAAATCTTAATCATATGTTAAATGTAACAAAATTATTAGATATCCATACATAGAATATTGGGTTAATATTTCATTAAACCAATGACTGATATTCTATGATGACTTGCGTAACCCAAAACAACATGTTATATATAAAATTAACAATTATTAAACATATTACTATTTAATATAATAATATTTAAATTAGTAGATAAATTAGAGATAATGAAAATTATTATCTAACTACTAAAAATTTATATCTTAATTCATTTTAAAACAATTAATTATAAATGAATATAAAAACCAAATGAATATATAGGGAATAATTTTTATAAAAACGAGTTTTTATGTGAAAAAGGAAATTTACCACAATATATTGAATTAATTACTATTAGTGAATTACATTAATTAAATTTATATTTTTTATATTCATAAAAATATTATTAAATTTCATGCAATATTATTCATATGAATAAGATAAAAACAAACAATTGTTTTACACATAAAAAACTAGCTTTTTTATATACGTATCATTAAAACATTCAAATTAAAAACATATATTAAATCTATTTTTCACACATATATGTTTTTTATTTTTCAAATTATACATCCAAATTTAAATATAAACCAAAAAATTATCTTCAATTGAGTTTTTGATATTTTTTATCAAGATTTATTTTTTGATGAATTTGTAAAAATACAGAATTTTAATTCAAAAATTATTTTTGATCTAATTTATTTAGAAGGATCAATTATGTTATTTACTGGTTCTAATGTTAATATATATATATATATATTAAATAAATTAGTACAATTTAGGTCATTATAATCAATTTCACTTTGAAATTGGATATAAAGACTGAGACAATATTTGAACCTTTTTTACATTAGAAACCTACTTTTCCATCCAATCTATGAGATTGATTTTAAATTAATTTTTTCCACATATGTTATTAGAATTTAGTAAAAATTATTCATAATATAGAATCATAATACATAATAATTTCTAATATGTTAAACTATTATTTGAAAAATGCTTATTGAAGGTGTTTAAAAAATAATTACAACAATTTAGAGGAAAATAATCTTCACAAAGGATGAAGTCATAAACATAAGGCCCAAAATGACATATAAAATTGTCAAAAATTAACCTTATAGACATATTTAGACTATATAATTCTTTTATATATTTTTAATCATTATTTTAGTGACATTCTCTATGGGATACCTCCCAATATTGTTTACCTTTTTTATGTGAACAAGAATGTAACCCCTCATCCACTATAAAAATATATTCACCCTTTAAATCCATCACACCTATCTAGAAATAATGTATTAACAAATATATGACAAAATATCTTCTCAAAATACATCTCCTACTCAAAGAAGCCTCACATTGTTAATAAATCCATCCATGTAATCTCTTTGGTGAAAACCAAAAAAGAGTTACCTGAATAAGAGGTAACATCCTTCCCTATGAAATTATTATTTTATTTCCATTCTCCACCCCTAGAATATTCTTATTCTGTGAATAATTAAATAATATTACCAATATTATAAAAAGGATTTATATTAATATTTTTATCTATAAGTACACATATATCCATCAAATTGGTCACAAACTTACAGTTTTTATGTCCGATGAACTACTTCCTCATGAAATGATTTTATTAATTTTTTCCTTTACCAACGTTCATGTTTGAAAGTTATGTTGTAAAATTTATTTATAAATGAAAAATATGATATTAATATTATCTTTAGGATTATTTAAGTTTTATATATAACATAACATTATGCTTTCGATTTTTTTGAAAACTGATAACTTTTCTTGGGGAAGGGTGGACTACTGCCTCCTCAAAGCAATCTGATTCACTAATCCTACAAAAAGATTGTATAAAGAATTATTTTAATTTTAAATTTGTAAAACATATGAAATATAAATTCTATTAATTAAAGAACTAAATTTTATGTAAATATAATATACTAAATTTTTTATTACCCTTTTTGTTTAACAAAAGAGAAAACATCAGTCGTGGATATGTGGTCTACCACATCTTCAATAAAATGTGATTCTTTCTAAATCATAAGAATTTTATATATTAGTATATATGATTTAATTAAATGGTATTTGTGATATAATAAAAATATTGTAATGATGAAAATTTACATACCATCTTTCTATAAAGATCATTGAAAAATGGGACCATTACTCATGCATATGTACAACCTAGAGTCTCTATGATTGTATTAATGGTTATTTTAAAAAATATATATATCATGATTTTTTTTAAAATTAAAATTTATATATTAATAGGATAAATATTTCATTATTATTATTCTTTTTAGTTTTTTAATGATCCCATTGACCATAGTTGACCAACCGAAGTCATTTTGATACATAAACTGAATATGGTTAAAACACATGATTTAAAAAAAATTAATTAGTTTTAAAAACAATCATAATAAGTGAAATAAGAATAATTATAAACATGAAATGGTTATAAATAATTTAAATAATTAACATATGTTTATTATTCTGGAATTGAAATACACATGTTACAAGCTAGGCTCAATATAAGTAAATTCATATCAATATCATTTCATTAAGACATATTGTAATGTTATGGACATTGTATATTTTATATTATGTACATAATTACATTTCATAATTTATAACGTTAATAAATTTATTCATATTATATGATATTATTAATATTATTTTATTTCTTCATTGGGATTATGATTTAAATGTTTCAAATTGTTATGGGAGACTTGAGAAAGTTTAATGATTTGTTTCCTCATGAGTGTTTTAATAATCCTTCAATGGTATTTCCATTCATCAATGTCAAAAACATTTATCTTTTACATATCCTCTAATTAGGAATTATGGTTTCATATATAAATTTTATTTAGTATTGATATTTGATAAGGATCATTATTCCAGAATTAGATGCATTACTCGATATATGATCATTCATTTTAGTAGGTATGGAATGGGTGGGGCCAAATTATAGATAGAACCAAAAGCCATTAGTAGAATCATGAGATGAATCATATAGAAAACAGATTTGGGTTTTTACCGGTTTACTAAATCATCATGTGATAGGACTTGATGGTAATGATTCCATATACATAGAAAACAAGACATCTAAAAATTAATCATGTACCTCAATTTGTCTCAGTTCCTATTTATCAATGTTATTTTTTCATTGAAATATCAATGGTTGAATTGAATTATTATTTTTATTTATTTAATAGAATGAGTTTCAGATTCATACCTTCAGTATTTATTATTCCTTATATAGTTTTTTTGAATGAATCATATTATCAGTTATTTACCATTCTATACTGATTATTCTCACCAATTCATTATCACTTTCTCATTACTTACCCTTATTATGAATAAGAGTTCACCCTTATTATTTCTACTTTCCACGTTTTATGAAGATGAAATCATTGAATATGTATTAATGGATTTAGTTAATTTCATTTTCTTATGTATCATGTATTAGTTACTATTAAAATATATAATATGGGTATCATGAATGAAATATATTTTTTTAAAAAAATTAAAAAATATTCTTTCCCATGGGATAGGAAACCTCTATATATGCCAATGTAATATTTTAATGAATTTAAACCTATATTAACAGGTCGATGTGTTGTAGTTGGTATTATATCATGTTTATCAGCAACCTTATATACTATATTTAGAAAACATAGATCAGGGAATAACCCTAACATAGATCAGGATGATAAACATAGAACAAAATACCATAAATTTTGTGAGGAAGATATTTTGAGGGAACTTCGAAAAATAAATCCTTCTCTTAATTTTACTTGTTAATGTAGTTCTGGAAAAAATGTAATTAGGTGTAATAACTCTCCAAAGTAGTGTCAATCCAAACTATGTGTGACCTCATATACGAAAATAGGTCATACAACACAATTGGATAGATACTATGAGGTGATATGCTTATGATAATTAATATTTTATTACAAACCATTATGAATTATTTGAAAGTAATAATTCCCCCAAAAACCTTGTGTATGATTATTAGAATAGCTAAAAATAAATTTCTTAACTTATGTTGTGTATTTTACATGTTTTTTTATTATAAAAAATATTTCACAATTATATGATATAATTTATTGTATGTTATCATTTTAAATTTTCACTTAATATAATGAATGTTAACCTCACAATCTAACATGATCCATGGAGTAAAAATTATCATCTCTTTTATGTCCATAAGACAATATTTTAATTGGAAATATTTGTACATGCATTCTCATCACATGAGGACATGGTATCATGGGATACCAAAATTTGTAATAAATTATCCATGTCATATGGATTCGAATAAATGAATGGAAGAGTTGGATGGAGAGTGAAAATAAGTACAATGGTATGGAAGGAATGAATTATTTTAGCATGTGTAATAATTTTGGAAAGAAAAATCATGGAACATGAGTAAATGAAATGATATTTTGTTATCTGTTTGAAAAAAATTCCATCTAGTTCATTATTGAAATTGAAAGAATCAAAATTAACATTTTAAATGATTCCACTAAGTGATATGAAACACTATGAAAATCCATGTATCCAACGTCATTGAAATAAACCCTAAAAGGGGATAATGGAGCATGGTAACTATTATGAAACTACTATAGACAAAATTGAATTATAAATGTGCTTATAATAGGTCCATGAATTATGTCGTTTGATTATTTTATCAATTATGTGTTTGTTATAAGAATTATCTAATATATTAAGATTTTAATTCATTTATTTTTCATTATGGATATGAAATACTATGCTTAATTATACCAAGATATGTTATTTAGTCAAAAGTAATTTTTTATAAAACACTCTATAGAGGAAATATAACCATTAACATATTCAAAATATTAAGAAAATTATGTTTGAATAAAGGAAATATTTTTTTGGATAATGTAAATTGTATAATTGTTCATCTCCTCAGAAGTGAGTAATGATTTATTTATAAATTGGTTTATTCCATCATTGATGGAATTTACATAATTTTAGAATATAATGTAAAAAACGAAAATATATTTTCTATTTAAGTAACAAGAACCATTCTTGTTTTAGATAAGGTTTTATGAAAATTCAAGTAATTTTATATACACATGTTTTTTATTTTAATATTACAATTCAATTTATGTTATTTGATATGATCATTTTTGAAATTCGGTGACATTTCTTCTAAAGTGTTAGATCATAATCTTTTGGAAAATATATCCATTTATGAAATGGTTTATGATTATATTTGGATTATGTTTTAGAGGTTCATGTATTTATAAAATATATGATTAATCACATTCTATGAAATGACGTAAAAGTAGTTAAATTACTAAAAAATGGAGATGACTTTTTTTTGAAATAGAAATGTATACATACTTATATTCATATTGGGTGATTGAATTCTTAAAATATAGGAAAAATATCTTGAATAAAAAATATTATCCTTTTATCATCATTTTTGATGACATAAATTTTATTTTATATAACTCTATTCTCTGGTTTATAGTCAACAAATTTTATAAGAACAAGTAATCTACTAGTGTCTATCAGAACCTGATGATAAGGTTTTTCATCAATGTCCAATTTCCCAATAATGATCTCATATTTGAAATCCTAGTTTTTTGGTTTACATTGATTATTTATATTAACTATGACTAAGAATATGTGTTATTAACCAAATTTATGATGTTGGTATTTCTATAAATGTTTATTTTCAAATAACATTCCATTGATTTCAACAAACAATTTTCAAATGTGAGGATGTAATTTATTTATTGTGGGGGAGAATGCAACACCCTAACACTTCTTAATATTTTACTTTTAGAATAAATTATATTTTTTACTTTGATTGATTTATACAAAACACCATATTATACATATGTTACAGAAAAAAAAATTATAGCATCTTCTATATGGAAAATTGAGGTTATCTTGCTTTACACACAATATTGACTTTATACAATGGCTTTCTTGACATGAAGTCTCTAGTTTTACCGAACAATATTATATTATTGAAAATATTATATTTAAATATAATTGGATGTAAGCCTGCCATTAAATCAAATATTATTAATTATATTAACATACATATAAACATATATAGTTTATTTCATTGGTTACCTATCAAATATAATTGAATATTAAAACCAAATGAATATAAGGGGAATGATTTAATTGATGACAAATATTTTGTAAAAAATGTGATTTATCTTAATAAAATAAATTAATATCTATTATTGAATGATATTAATTAAATTTACATGTTGTATATTCAATAGAAAGGATTATACATTTAAGTGAGGTACATTATAGGCATAATATGACCACAAACTAAATTTGTGCACATAAAACCTATATACTTATAAATATTATTTTACCTTCTTATGATAAAAAATTATTTTAGGTAATTTTTTTTGAAAAAATATATATTTTTATGTAAAAATATTTATCATAATTTAATGAAAAATAAAAAAAATAACTCGGAATTTTTGATATTTTTGGTGAGGTTTAATTTTTTGATGAATAGTGAAAATACTGAATTTTAGTTAAAAACTACTATTTCATATAATTTATTTATATTTATAAATTATGTTATTTATTGGTTTAAAAGTTCCATTAAATAAATTTTACATAAATTAATACATTTTAGTTCATTAGAATAAATTTAACATTGAAACCTGATTTAAAAACATAGCATAATTTAGATCATTTTTTACTATAAAAACATGTTTTTGGTCATGTTAGTGGGATATATATTAACATAATTTCTACAAGATATATGATTTTAAATTATAAAAATGGATTCAATATTTTAAATTAGAATAATTTATAATTTTTAATTAAATCAAATTAGTTTTGATCAAAATGTTTAGTAAAATTGATTAAAATTAATAAACATGATTAAAAGAAAATTAAGCTTAACTAATGAATAAACATTAATGTTAAGGCCAAAAATGACTTATAAACTCGTAAAAATCCATTTTACCTCTATATTTCAAGAATATAATCCATTTTATCAAGATTTGGTCATTATTGGAGGAATGTTATCTATGACAGGCCTATCAATATTGTTTTCCTTTTTATATTTACAAGACTTACATTCCCACTCCACTATAAAAAGACACTCACCCTCCCAATTATTCAAAACACTCAAGACACATTGGGTAAAACAATAGCTACTGAAATTGGTGCTAAAAATCCCACTCCTAATCCTAAAAGGCTCACATTCATCATAAATCCATTCAAGTAATCTCTATGGTGGAAACTAAAAAGTATTATACGAATTAGAGGTTACATCATTCTTCACGATCCATTATTTTATTATCATTCACCAAAACCTAAAATATTCTTATAAAATTATTAAATAAAAAATATTGAATATTAATTATAAATATTTTTTTTATATTAAAATATATAACTAAAATTACAGACACATCTATCAAATAGACAACAGACATACTATTTGTGTTTCCCCTGAACTAACACCTCACAAAATGATGTCATTTGTTTTTCCGATACCAAAATTAAAGGTTTTGAAATATGATAGAAATTATGTTTATATATGATACATATGTTATTTTAATATATTTATTCTTATTTAATTTTTATTTATAACAGAACATTATGATTTCTATTTTTTGGGAATACGATAACATAGTTTTTGGAAGTGTGAACTATTACGTTCTCAGAGTGATATGAATCATTCATGACACACATGGGATGTAAAAAGATGGTTTTAATTAATCATATGTGACCTAAATTATTTTTATATTATATTAATGACATATTTAGGTTTCTATAAATATAATAGATCATTTTAATTATTACCCTTATCTCATACTTGAAGTGAAAACTTCAATCGTTAACGCGTGGACAACCTCCATCACGACATGATGTAATTCCCTTTTCATAAAAATATTTATATATATATAAGGTTAAATAAAATGTAATTTATTATATAATTATTCTTTTTTGTAATTTATAATTTAACATTCCTTCATTCCCTACTGATAATTTAAAAATGGTAATGTTACTGAAGCCTACATTCGACCTACCATCCCCATGATTGTAATTTATGTGTATTTTTGGCAATAATATTTAATGATTGGTTTTAAAAATATTATTAATGAAAGATATGATAATTATTAATTTAATATTTTTATTTATATTTTTATATAAGGACCACTTTGACCATTGTTGACTTACCAAAGTCATTTTTTACAAATAAACCAAATATGATCAGGACACCCAACGTAAACTTAATTGATTAAGTATTTTTTTATAAACATTATATAAATGAAATAAAATTAATTATAAAAATGAATGTTAACTTAAGTATTTAAATAACATAAATAATTTTTTATTCATGGATTTAAATACAAACATTAAAATTTGGACTCAGTATAATGGATTTCGTATCAATGTCATTTCATTGAGGCATATTATAATGTTATAAACCTATATTCTTTTATATTGTATATATATTTCCATTTTATATGATATATTTTTATTCTAATTATAATAATGATATTTTTTCATTTCATTTGATGTTTCTCATTCATGGGTATTATGATTCAAAATTTTCAAAGCTGTATGGGGAACATTGGAGTGTTTAAATATTATTTTTCTTAAGAGTGTTTTAATAGTAGTTCAATGATAATTCCATTTATCATTTTCAAAAAACATTTTTATTAATTATTATATATAGAAAAATTCTTAGTAAATTCCTATATTTTTTTTAAAAAATATATTTTATTGGTAACATTGTTGACGACTTAAATTGATTACTTGATATAAGAGGATGCATTAGACAAGTATGACACAAGTGGGGCCTGGTTATAGATATCTATTGATGCATCAATAGTCTCATTAGATGAATTAGTTTACAATAATACATGGGTTTGTTAATTGACATGATACACCATATGGTGAATCATTCTGATGGTAAAAGAACCGAGTACCTATGAAATAAGCCTTCAAATAATTAACGATGTCCCTCATTAAGACTCAGTTTCTTTTTATCCATGAGTTCTTTTGCATTGAAATATATATGGATGCATTATATTCATAGTTTATTGGTTAAATGTCATGTGTTTTAGTTTATTTCCATTTGATGTTGATAATTCCCGGTCACTTGTTTTTGAATTGAAGTTGTTTTCAGTTATTTTCAATGTTATGCTTATTATTCTCATCAATTTGTTATTATTTTCACATTACATACCCTTACTGAGAATTTGATATCACCTTTATTATGTTACATTCCCCATGTTATGGAGATGAAATATATGAATAATAATTCAAATATTAAGTTTATTTTATTTTATTATGTATAATGTTTCATTTTCCGATTCCCAATGTAATATATGTATCATGTGTGTAATATTACATTTCACAAACGATAAAAAAATTGGTCCCTTGAGATTTGAAGCTTATTTCTATGAAAATATAATAATTTAATTCACTATCTTTAGGCTTATGGGGTCTGGGAGTTACCTTTTTACTTATTAATCAAAAATAACTATTTGTAAAAAATAACAAGCTTTTTTACAATAATAGTTTTTCTAACCATTATAAAAATTTAGTTTTCAATCATAAAATTATATTATCTTTTATAGTTAGTAAATTTTATTGAATATATATATATTTCATTAATTTATCATTTATTTAAAAAGTATTCAATTAATCAAAAGGATGTCTTGATTTAATATATATATATATATTTAAAAACAATTTTATTTTTATTTATTTGTAAAAAAATATAATTTTTTAAAAATAAATATTAATCAATAAAAAATTATTATTAAAATTGTAGAAATATATTTATCGATTTATTTTTTTAAAATAAAAATAAATAAAAACTATTATAGAATAGATATATATCCATTTATTACAATAGTTATAGTGCTATCGAAATTTTATGCGATGGTGAGATTTTCAGAGTGTGGTTCAAAAAACATGGTTTGGGACACAATATCAATAATCATGGAAATATAATATAAATAGATTGATCATGATTTAGTTATATATTTTCAACAAAATTATTTTCATGGAAAATTCCTGGAAATGTTTTCTCCCTCAACCTATATGATAAATTTTATTTATAGGTCTTGAATAGACTATTTGAGGCCATATATTCTACTGTAATTGTCAATTGGACTTTGTCAAATACCTTAACATATTCTAATCTATTTATAATTGATAATTCATATAAAATGAATGGTTATGCAACATAATATTCCTATAAATATGATCATATATGACATATAATTTTCAAAAAAAATACATATAAGAGAATGTGTTTTGCATAACTAATATACATGTGATGGTATTTATATATTATGTACTAGGGGTAAAAATAAATCCAAGAACACACAAACACACATGATACACACACACACACATGTAATCCTGAATGGAAAGTCATACCACATAAGGAATAACCCACCCAAGTAACCTATTTTTATTACATTGTATATATATATTTGCCTTGAAGGCCTTGTAAGAATGAATCACATTACCTGGCCCAAAGTCCCACTATTGGATGTCCTGAATGCTCTTATTGCATCATTCATGAATCCCACCATCATTTAGTGCCCAAATCACTGCCCCTTGATGACATGAAGGAGTAGTGGCCCCAAATCCCAACCGGGATAAATTATAATAATTCTACAGTATCCCACTATAGTAGTCACCTACTTCAATTATATAATGCTCCTAGGGTACATGATATAGTGTTTTTACTTTACATTTGGATGTTATCCCCAACCAATAACTGAGCACTGGTCTGATTAATGATTATGAAGATCATTTACCAATCAAGTAAACCCCCAACAGAATAAGAGAGTATTTATTAATTCAAAAAGTGAATTTCATTTATAATAGTCAATTTAATTACCTTAATACATTCTAAATAAAAATTTTCAAAGATTTTGAGGGATATGGAATCATTAAAGTTTCCCCCAAGAAATCACATTACTTGATCTAACAATTATAACTCAAGTGAAAATTCTTAGAGGGGAAGATCAATGTTATCGGTATGACTACCTAAAGAATGTTTATTGAACTATCATATGAAAACATCACTTTTACACACCTTACCATTAGTGAATACACTAGTGTAATAAGTTGGTATGTATATTGGCCTTATTAATATTAATTTTTATATTTTATTTTCATAATGAAATTATTATTTTCTTTATCCCATTTAATTATTTTTATTTAAATGTTATTATAATTACTTGATTAATATTAGATTTTGATATGATGAAATCCAAGTTGTATTTCGTGGAATATTAAATCTCATGTAATATTTTCTATGAATAATATTAATATTATTTTAAATATTAGTCATTTTAAAAAAAATACACTTGTTAAATAATATGTATTTTAATATAAATGATAACATAATTTCATCAAGGACAATTTAATTTTTGTAATGGTTGGAATGTTTTTAGTACCATGATAACTTATTTTTTTCATTAAATAGTATTTTATAATTTAAATGAAGATATTAACAAATTTAACAAATTATTTTATTAAAAACATATTTGAATTCCTCACATAAATATAAGTAAATTGTAATTTTATTATAAATTTTTTAGACAAGAAAATGTTTCGGTAGAAATTAAATAAATTATAAACATATAGTTTATATTTTGACATCATAATAGACTGAAAAAGATTTAAAATTTTTTATAAGGATTATCCAAACGTAATATATTATTACAATTTTATATATTTTCATTTTAATGTTATTTTGTTAATTTCATTGTCCATCAATGAATCCTCTAAAACCAATATTATATTTTTAGGTCTTTATTAACATCACTAACATCCAAATATAAAATGTATTTATTTTAATGATTTATGTTCTT
This sequence comes from Viscum album, assembly GCA_963277665.1. Classification (NCBI taxonomy): domain Eukaryota; kingdom Viridiplantae; phylum Streptophyta; class Magnoliopsida; order Santalales; family Viscaceae; genus Viscum; species Viscum album. The sequence continues at coordinate 882,974,114 of OY728139.1, read as the reverse complement.
GGATGTATAAAATAAATAAACAAAGACATATTTTCATAAAAAAATATGACGGTTTATGTGTTTTATTATTTTATCATATAGAGTTGAAAATCAATGATTCCATATTAATAAAGAATCATACCCATAATTTTCTATAAATATCTCAAAATCATATTAATCTTTATCACTAAAAACCCATTATAAATAAAATTTCAAGCCTATAACTCTTTAAATCCATCCCATTTTATTTCTTTTATCTTAATAATCACCTCCAAATCTTTTGGATATTCATTGTTAATGTATGGTATCCCCACCACTTATATTTTATCTCAAGTATTTTATTTACAGTATACTTTTTGATTACCAATTATTCATGATATAATGTTTTTTACACACATATATTAATTTCATTATGTTGAACATATAATTATAGAAAATTTTTCACTCTCACTAATCACGTCTATGATCCATTACAAACACCTATTATGCCGTTGAAATTATGATTTGATTTTATATGTCTAATGTTTATACTATGAATACCCATCCCAATTTCTACTCAAGAATATAAATATAGATTTATATATCATTAAAATAGTGGGTAATCCCCATTATTTAACTCATACACAATGATCATGAGAATAAAAGTGATTATATATGTTGTTATGTTGTACGATCTATGTGGAACACAATTGCATGTTCATGATTTGAACATGATGGGTTAGACTAGATTTATATTATATTTAAATGAATTGGATAATTTTATAATCACATGAGATACCATGTATGGTTCAATATTTCTTAACCTATGTACATTATGTTATGATTTCACAGTTTTATCCCCAAATTATCAATATAGTGTCATGTTTTATGTTTGTTCTGCACCCTAAGGCTGCCTGGATGTTATCAACATATATCATTCTTCAATGTTCTTATTTATGATTACTAAAACATTTACGTAACTATTATAAGTCTCTAGACTAATATGTTTTAAATAAATCATGTTATTCAATTTTTATTCTCTTACCATGCTTTATTACTCACCCTATTCTTACGTATTCCCTCATGAGATCCCATACAGATTTAGAAAAATGGTGGAATTTAAAAACCACTTTAAGGAGTATTAAATATGAAAATGTATCCCAATATCAACTTAGTTTATTATGAAATCAATTATCCATATATAATAGGCCTCTAAATATTTTAAGTTTATTATATGTGTATTTTTATAAAAATTCAAGAAATAATATGTAAAATAATATAGGTTTTCTCAGTTGTTATCGAAGAAATAGATAATGATTTCTGGGAACTAGGATAAGAAACAATTACTTAAATCCATTTGTATATGATCAAACATAATGAAAACATAAATAATTATTGTAATTTATAGAGTATGTGGTTACCTTTCTAGATACTACAATTGTATGTTGATCTTGTTTAGTTTTAACTTGTGGAAATGACACCGAAAAGGGTAGATTGGGAAGAGAGTCAATTTTTCTTACTTAAAAATAAAAAGTACATGTTTCACTCTGAATTTTACTCCCCCATTCTATATTCATTTTAAATCTAAAACTCTATTTATGAACTATTTTTAATGGAACATATATTTCTAAAAAATTTTGTTTCTGGAAATTGACCATAAGTAATAATGAGTGAAACAATAAATTCATTAGGTATGTTATTTATGGGTTTTATATTTTATAAATTCAACATTCATAGTTTTCCATTTATGTTATTAATATATTTGAAATTAATATTCATAATTTTCTCTCTTTCATAGTAAATGGATTAAAATTAGAGGAACATAGCCAAGAACCAATGTTAGACGAAATGTAAATACTTCCCAAATTATATGACTTGCAAATAGGAGTAGTAATTTTTACTTCATGAAAAAATATTATCAGTTTACTCATATTTTGAATAGAAAAAGAATTATGAGAAAAACCCTTATTTCCCTAAGAATGTACCTATTATAATTGAGACCAAAATGAGACAATGTCCAACCAATTTCCCAGAATATTCTGATACCTTATCCATGGAACAATGATTCAAATCTAGTTAAAATATATTATCTACTCTGAAGTTCACTTTTAATGATAAGTTTTTGTCCGTTTTTTGTCATATATGAGGATAAGATGATAAATTTCAGATTTGAAACCAAATATCAAGCATAAAGAAGCCAATAAAGTAATAGAGTGGAAACAATTCTAGAAATATTTTATGTTAAAAAATTCCCCACACTCTCAAACTATAATTGGAGTGGCAATTCTGTATCCTTATAAAAATAGATGATGATTCCATTAAGTATATGAATGAAACCTCAAATTACTTAAACAAGTTGGTGCCACCATTGTCACAGTCCCAATATATAATGTTTTTTCTTCTTTAGAAAGATACTTCTGAATCTTACACAATTTTTTGTAATTTTAGACATTGAAATCTAATTGGATTTTTTTATAATGTGACCTCAATGTAAAGAATATAGATCGGTTAATCTCATGAATCATAAGGGTTGTGATATAGAAAAGTTAGAATGAATTTTTTATCTGAGGGAAAAATTTAGTAATCAAAAGGGGGGAAAATGTACGAAATCCAAATTCACAAGAGTTTGGGAATTTGAATCCTAATAGTTTACATAATTAAAAGTATAAATAATTTTTCTAGAGGGAAGAAAATCATTAATGGGAATTCCAATGGTTGAAACCAACCAAAGTGATTGAAAAACATAATGCTCAATGAAACCTCATCTTTGTATCAATTATATCACATGTACTGAATAAAGACACTATGAGAAACAATTATCAGTGTATAGTTTTTTTAATAATAAATTATTAAAACATGCTATTAGACCTAGAGAGAAAGGGAAATATTACTTCATCACCACAAATTATATAGAGTAAACATAAAATAATGGGAGAAAAAAATCGACCTCCATATCATGAATAACACTTTGATTCTATAATAATTTTACAAGTAGGATTAATCTCCTTTGATATAATCATCTCAAGCATATAAATTATTTACTTTTTAGTAAGTGTATATTGGTAAATTAATTATGTCTATCATTTATAAATAAATTACCGTTCTAAATAAATATGATGTTGTTCTTCTACAAGGATATCCTTGTTTCTTCAAAATTCATGAGGTTTAGTTCACAATTTAACCTACAACTAATGAATTAACAATATAAAATAATCTATAGGTAATAGAAATGGTAGAACATGGGGATGAGAAGATGAAACTGTAATAGAATCTAGATTAAGGGTTTATATGCCTAGGTGCCTCACTAGGAGGCTCACTAGCCCTCTTCATCATGCATAATTATTAGTCAATACGCCTTTAAATGATTTTAATGAGTTAAACATTATCATTAAAAATAAAAATTATTATCCCTAATAGTTTAATGGCTTATAGAATTAGTTAGAAAGAGGATAATAATTAACTATGGTGGACATTTCTTTTGGGTATAATTTTATAAACGTAATGAAGGATGATATATTTATTTTTTTATATGTTATGTGTACTATGATTTTATATTTATTCCATTTATACTAAATAATGAAACAACTTTCTCCTTGTACATAATTAAAATATTCTTTATGTTCTAAAATGGATTTTTTTTGTATTATTTGTAGAAAATATTTTTATTAACTCCAAATTGATGGTGGAATATAATGTTCATTTTAATGTTATACAAAATTTCATTTAAATGAAAAAATTATATGTGATGTATAATAAATGTGTTTTTATAGGGAACGAAAAATTCCTTGGGAATGTTATCAAACAAATAGGTAATTTTAAGGATCCTATAAAAAATAATTTGAAGGATATCCTAGAATATCATCTATGATATATTCTAGGGGTTATATTTTCATATGGTTTCATTCATAAATTTATGGGAAACTTATAACCATTTCAGATCTCACTAACCAAACAAAAAATTAATTGAGAAAAGTTTTTTTGGATCAAGGATTGCAATGAGTTATATAAATGAAAAATTAATAGGTATACCACTAAACATGTGTTCACATTATCTACCAGTGGGAAAGGATTTGTAAACTACAATGTAGAATACAAAATGTGATGTGGTTATCTACTAATGAAATATGAACTTGTGAATGCACATTCATACTCCAAATTTTGGATCCCTGAGATAAACTACCTAAAATATCATCAATAATTAGCTATTGTTTATTTTATTTGTTTATTTGATGAAATTAAAACTATTGAGAAATGATTTAAATATTTATGGATCGAAAATAACACATGTATATAATCACACAAAATAAACTCAATATGCACCAAGGAAGGTTATTAGAGATGATCAAGGCTTATAATTGTTCAATACATTACAAATATTTTATTATCTAAAAATACTAGAGATTATCTAAATATAATTAATATAATATCCATATCTATGTTTATGATTTAATTGTTTCCAATCTTCTTGTATAAGAAAATGATGGTCATAAGAATAATAACAGGAACACAAATAACCAGTCAACCAGAAATTTTTTAGGAAATCTCGGATGCCTAAAAATATGATGATAAGCTATAAAAAATTTATTTAATATTGAGAATTTCAATGTTTGTAATGATGGAGTAATAAATTCTGACAGTAGATATGTTTCCCAACAAAACTAGACCTAAGGAGGGATGATATGGATAATACACAAAGCTTATCTGAATCTTGTGATTCATGAAGAACTATGATATATATACACACACATATATATATATATGAAAAACATCGAGTGGGATAATCCGAATACAGATATTAGAGAATTTTTATCTTAATGTATTGTATGCCAACAAGTCAAGGATTAATGAATTATTTTTAAGGGGATATTTCAAAAGTTTACCATTATCTTATGGAAGAGGGAAAATATATCAATGGATTTTATTATAGGACTCTATAAGAAGTATAATGAATATAATTCTATATTTGATTTGTTCGAACAAATTTTCATTAATATCAATTAATATTTCTATATCTACCAAAACCCCAATCTAAACATAAGGGAGGAAGAAATATAGAATGTAATTCCACACTCCATTGTATCTGATTGAGACTCAGACATTATACTCAGTTTCTAGATAAGTCTTCAGCAAGAACTAGATATAGAGCTATGTTCCAGTACTTATTATCACCATCATGTGGATTTTATTTCATAAATAACTATTCAAACTATCTAGGATATAATGAATTCATGATCAATGGATTTAAAATAAAGTGTGGATCAAAAATATGAAATAGTGAAGATCTCTTATGGAAACGTTTTCCTCTCTATATTTCATAGGTATTGTATGAGTCTCTAATTTCAAATACATGCATGAATCCCACATGCTGGGTTGATGATAGTTTGTTAATGATTCTGGGAAATGTTATTTTCAAAGATCTAACATAAAAGGTTCAAACCTCACCAAATAAAATGGTATCTACACAAGGTAGACCAGATAGATTTACCTAAAATAATCAATGAGACATTGAGTTTGATTTCATAGATAATTTGTTACATTATATATAAAAATAGTATAAGTTCATATGTTCAAAAAAGGTGAAAAAAATTATTCAAGGATACATTGAAAAAAATTATATCCTTATTCAAAAAATAGTTATCTAATATCGAATTGCACTCCCAATGAACCAATATCATGTACATGAGGTATTATTTGTATCCCACTTGAGGAAGTGCGTATAGAACCTCTAACATCTATTAAATTTAGTTTTTGTACCATTGGATATTATCATTTTTATGACAATATGTCTATGAAGATCTTACATCATTTAGAAAATTTTCTATGAAGCAACACAACTCAACAGCTCAAATAAATCTAGTAGAATGATAATCATTCATAATAAAAATTGGATGAAAAATATGTGAAGAAATAGAGTTACCCTAAACCATTTTTGGGTACCAAATGAATTTTTTCTATAATTTTCATTCAGGATTGAAGATTATATTCACCCAATCCACAGTGAATGAAATTCCCTTTTGAATGTATAAATTTATATTCATGTAAAATAGTTATTAAAAAAAGTGAATTATTGTGGTTATTCTTGAACTATTATAAAACATGGAATGTCAGATCTAAAAAGAAATTATGTATCAAAAAAATTATAATAATTTAATTGAGTAGTGATCATTTTGAATACTATATAAATAGGTTTATGAAATGGTAAATTGACATATATAGAAGAATCAATGGACCCAAAAAGTAAGATTAAACCCTATAAATATCCTTAACTATAGATTCCAAGGGATATGGAATCATTGTTATTATTCTTTGATGAAGCCTTATTCAACATACAACAACTAATTATCAAGTGAACTTGGTACATGTTCAATCATATCATGATCATGGACTGATCTATTTTCATTGAACCACACAAATAAAGAACTGCCCACACAGACCTTACCCACTGGGCGTACGATGGTGTATTATGAAGTTATGTATCTAAACCCTATTAATATGAATTTTTATATAATTTTAAATAAACTAATTATTATATTTATCTATTTTTATTGTTAAATTATAATTTTTTATTAATTTTTTGATAACAATTATATTTTTAATTGATATATAAATATTCTATTTTAAGTTAATATATACATTCCATAAAGACATCAATTTTATAATTTCATGAATTTTTGTAATAAATTTTATATTAATAACAATTTATTTTAAAATAAATCACTTTTATATATAAATGATAAATATATTAATTGACTCCAGAGTAATTTTTATATGGATTATAATGTTATTAATATTATAAACTTAATAAATCTTTAGTAAATAATGATTTTTATTTAAATGTTGAAATTCAGATATTTATCAAATTATTTGGATATGTTAAATATTATTTTTTAATATTAATATAAAAATTATACAATGGTTATTTTGTTATAAATTTAGTGACACTTGAATTTTCTATTAAAATTTAATATTTTATAAATTTATGACATAAATTATAACATCATAAAAAAAGAGAAATGATGTAATGTGTTTTATATGATGCTTCCATGACAAAAATCAAGATTTCCATTTAATGTAATGTTCATTAAGAAGTTTTTCCCCTTAATTTTAAATTTTTTTTATTAAATCTACCAATTCCAATAGTACATTATAAAGTATTAAAAACAACTCATTATGAACATGACTAACTTCCACATCTATAATGTTATAATTTTATGGATTTATGTTTATAAACATATAAAATATAAAAAATCACACCCATTTGGTAGAAAAAACTAGAAATAACCATTGTAAGGATTTTTCAATTATTTTATAATATTGAATCTAAAAGCTATATATATTAATTAATAACAACTCTCCCAACTTTTCTTATAAATATATAGTAGTTATCCACTCTACATCACTCAAAACACATTAACCATAATTTTTAACCCTCTATAGCACCTAAAAAAACTCCAATGGAGTTCTTAGAGTCTTTATAATCTCCACCAAAGAGTTTAGAAGTTCCATTTAAAGGAAAGGGATCCTTTCGTCTTCCATTTTATTTTGATATCATTATTTTTAATATGACATTTTTTTAGGTTTTAGTTGTGTACTTTGTTTTTACAAATACATTGAACTATCCATATGATTAGTATATAAGTATAGAACTTGTTTTACTCACATTAATACCTTCCATAATAATTTTGACCACCCATTGTGCTGTTGAAATTATCCATTGATTTCTATACCATACTATTGTATTGTGAATACCCAAACCAATTTATAGTAAAGAATTTTCATGTAGATGGAAATATTCTAAATTGATTTTTGAATTACATTCATGAAACTGTCATCCCTCAATCGTGGGATTAATATTGATGAAATATTATCATACATTATATGATCTATATGGAAAAAAAATTCATATAGATGATATGAACATTACATATGAAACCAAAATCATATATCCCTTTAATGTAATGTTTAATATTTTTATCTCATGAGATACCATGTATTATTTATGGGAGGTTATAATTTAAATACAATATTACAATGTTCTTTGGTTATCCTTGATTTATTCTTATGATATCATTTTTTATGTTTTTTTCACATTACCATATAGCTCAAATGTAATCATATTATGTCATGAATCAATGTAAATTGTTATTATTTTTTAAGTTCCACAGGATCATGAAAACCACTAAGAAGGGGGTATAGTAGATTCAATGATACTTTTTAAAATTTTAATCTTATTATAATTATCATATTAATTTTTTTTGGACTTTTATCCTTATAAAATTATTATAACATACTAACAAGTGTCAAATGATATGAAAGTAAACAGTTCATGCATGATTTAACAGTTTTTTCCATAGTGTGAAATCCAACATCCTCTCCAAAGTGACTCACATCGGTCTATAGAAATTTACTATTAGTAAGAAGTGGATAATACTTTTAGAGAACCCCCGTTGGACACCTTATATCTTCTAATAGGAATTAATATAGAGACACCCATAAATTTATATTCTCTTTCTTAAAAAAGATAAAAAAATGTGTTCATTTATTTAAGAATTTTCCAATATTATTGGTAAGAAATATTACATCTATTTTCTCCTTGTATCTGGATTCCATTTCTCCTTTCCTCAGTCTAGTGAAGCCTCATTAGAAACTCCTCACTGAAATATTTTCCAAAATATGTTATGTCAAATGAACAAAAATTATGTGTCATATCTTTTATTGTAATCATTATTCATTAATCTCTATATATTTTCAAATAATTAAACAAATATAATTGATGTGATGATTGAATAAAATATCTGGTAATTCTCTTGGACCTAAACTATTCTTGGTTCGATTCTCATACAAAAAAAATCTACGACATTACATCTTTTTTTAATGGTGAACATTGTTCAAATCTCGTTTTTTAATCTTTTCATTCACCCCATAATATATATGTTCCAAAAATATGAAATTTGGAAGTCCAAGTTCATATTTCTACTAACTGAAATTAAAATATCAATTATTCCTACCTAAAAATACATTTTTGGAAGCCTCTCAATAATTCTAGCATCTTCTAAGATATTATTTATTTCTACATTCATTAAATATTTGATAAACAAATTCAACATCATATGATAAGGCAATTCTTATAACTCATTCCTAAAAGCTACCTAAAAATCTTATATAATGAACAAAATTACATCATCAAATTTTAGTTGATTCAAACTTTATCCATGCTTCATGATAAACTAAATGTGGTGGGTGAATTTCAAAATTCATTGTTATGAATTTTCCATCGAGTTCCCCTTATGAATCCCCTATGCCTACATTTATTTACCATAAATAAACATTGTGGGTGGATCTATTTGATCATTTAGATAGAGCATTAATTGTTTTTTAAAAAATTTAAATGAAAAATAATATGATGAATTATACGCATATGGATCATTGTCTGATGAACTCAATCATTGATCTATTATTTTATTTGAATCTCTATATATTTTTTCAATTAAACATAATATAATTTATTAAAAAAACAATAATATTTAAATTTTATATATACTATCATTCTAGAAACAATATCTTCTACTATCTCCTACTATTGACCAACTTATAATGGTTCACTACATTTTTAAACTATTAAATACCTTAGTAACATGATAAATACCCACCCATTTATCAACTCTTCCTATAAAAAACATAATATTTTTTAATAATAAAATATTAAGATTACAATGCTAGTTCATTTTTACCATTTTTTTTAAAAAAATAGAATTTTAACAGCTCATTTTTATACTTTTTCGTAAAACCCCCCATTTTCACTTGAATCATTATATATTGAGATTTCTTATTTCTATATTTAATTGTACAATTCATTGTAAATTGATTTCATGAAAATAGAATTCAAGGGTGTTTTTTCTGGTCACCTATATTTAATGGTTTGTCTTAGGTGACCCTATGAAACCATCATATAATTCTCTATCTGAAACTATGTTTACATAAAAGTGTGTCCAGAAACCTTTTTCCACTAACAAGGTTGATCTACCCCTTTGTATGAATTCTTTTATGATGATATTTTCCTAATTTTGGGGTTTTTATCAACTCATCATTGTTATAATGAGTATGAATGTTTCTTAAAAAACATTATATCACCGTATTACACATCATAAAAACAATTTCAAATTTTTTTATCAAAATTCAATAACCTATAATTTTAGAAATAAATATTATGAAATTTAATATTTCATAAAATTTGAAAACAATTATGAAAGAATCATAATAGGTATTTAATATCCCCTTTTGGAATATTTTGGAAACATTAACTATATACTTTTCAAGTCATCAACATTTTCATAAATTTTATCAAAACACATATTTTCTCAAATTTAATGTCATGAAACCACAACAATAGATTACGTAATGTGTTTTATGTGAATCTATACCTATGTCAAAATATATTTTTTATATAATTATAATCTCCCACCTCACCTTTACCTTATATGTTTCTGACAATCTCACTTTTTATAATAAAAAATACTTTAGATACATATAGTAAGAATTATTAAATAATTTTAAAATGTTGTTACATTGTATCCCCCTTTTTAAACCAAGACCAAATAATAATGGGGGACATACATATGAAATATTTAGGAATTTATTATTGGTATATAAACATATAGGTATAACCTAATTCCACAATTATTTCTCTGAGTATGTATTAAGTGAAATCCACTGCAATTTCATATTTTTTAAAAAATATACTCCTGTATAGAAAATCCAATAGAAATATTCCATTTTATGAAGTCATATATAATATAAATCTTGTTTGATCATGAATGTTTTATATAATTTTTCTGGAAACATAATAAAACATTGACTATTATAACGAATTAACAATTGTTTATTAAAAATTAATATAAAATATTCTATCTAAATATTTATGGATGTCCTTTGTGTTTAAGAATAGGAGGAAAAACATTATTCTACATCGAAATTACTCAATTTTACTGAACTATTCTTATTATTATGGTCAAATCACCATAAATAATCCAAAACAAAAATTTTCCCTTATATGTTTATTTTATATCATTATACATATCCATCCCAATCTGAATCTATATATCCAATAAGGATTATGTCACAATTTCATTTATAAAAAATTTGAAAATAGATAATCCATTTACGTACCTGATTAAAATCTGGTCTTAATGTATACTATATTTTTTATGGTAATTTTTATATAATGCAGAAAAAGTCACAACACAAACAAAATAGAGACATAAAGTGTTATTATAGAGAAAACATTATATCAAATTATGGAAGTATTTCTGATTCAAACATCTCAAAGCATCTTCTTTATTTCACAATACACCAATAAAGATATACATAGAAACTTAATTAGATTCATAAATTATGATCATTGGTAAAAAAATACGTAGATACAATTTATGATATAAAACATGTATCCCTCATATTTTGTGTCTATTAATCCCAAGAATAATTTTAGTTATCTGAGAGTTTTTATCTTTATTTACTTTTATTTACATTAGAGTTCTCTTAACAATAAATTTATCCATCGAATGAAAAATTATATCATTAACATAATCAATATTAGTATGGGTACCTGATTTCATATCCTTAACATATACATTTCAATAAAATTTTATTTGAGAAATGTTCAACTTATTTTTCAAAAAATCATGGCTTCTGTACCATTTACAATGATCTTGTTTCATCCTCTATAAGTATTTCTTCAAATTACAAAATATCTTTCATTCTTTATCATGTAGGAATCGACAATGAGTATAAATTTATAATTTCACAGTAATTTCTCAATTTATGTAAGATTATATTACATTTATTTGATAATGTTTATATAATTAATTTGTATTACCGACCAAGAACATTCTTAATGTATCAAATATTTCTATGGGGGAAAATATTTCCTCTAAATTTGATCTGTTCAGTAATCAATAACCTCTATAAACAATATGATCTTTTTATCATGAAATTTTTCCATGCTAATTCATATTATTTCTAAAAACCCACATTAAAGGATCAATATTTTATACTATTGTTCATGGAACATTTTCTAATGTTATATTTTTCACAATATGTTCATTTTCGTTATTAAAAACTACTACAATTCTATATGATCCACATCCTATGAAATGTATTATGGTTCTGTTTGTGATATATGTGAAGTATAATTCCCAAATATAAATATTATTCTACCCTAAATTGTGGGATTTTAATCTCTAATAATGTTTTCATCATCAATATATTTTTATAGTTTATTATAATTAAATGATTTGATTCCTATTAAAATTTCCTCAGAACATGATCATTTTGTATCCATATATAACAATTTCGATTGACATGTATTTTTGGTTTTTTAATTTTCATTGTATTTACTTAATTTAACATCCAATAATACTTCAATATATTTTTCTATGGCCACCTAATTTTAAGAAACAATAACATAAGAGGAATCCACCAAAATTTGAAAGGGCATGTTCAAATATTTAAAAACATAATCTATTTGATTAGCATGCCATGACACTAATTTCCTCTTCATTTTATTCGTATATTCCAAAATCAAGATTTTTGATCTATAAAAAGTATGGAATCCTAAAAAAAATAAAATTCAACACTGATGTCATTTTGATTTTTCACATTTTTTAAAAAGATATGATGGATTCCAGATATTGAGAAAATACTCCTTGGTACGTGTACAACAATAATAATAACTTATGTATAGAAATTATTAAATAGTTTATGTTAACCCAACATAAATCATCCCATTTCAACTAACCTTTTATTTTTTTGTTAAAAAATTCATTTTTATGGCAGTATAGAGAATAAGATTGATTTTTGGTTCTTTGATTCTTATAATATGATTCTAAATCATTACATTTTTAAACCATTCAATTTTCATGTCTCATAAATTGTATATAAAAATATATCTATCTTCCAAGAAACCATCTAAAAAATTTGAACATTTTGTCAACCAATGAATTATAATTCTGGAACATTACATTGTCTATCTGATTGAAAAAGTAAATAAAAGTGATAAGATAAAAAACCTCTTTTTATCAAGGACTCATGAGCCCAATAAAATTATAGTGGCTAAGAGCATGTGTCCTTGATGATTGAATTTAATTTTTTTATAGATTTTACCAATCATTTTCCCCTTATGAAATGTTGTAAAAAAACTATTTTCTGTTATTTTTTCTGGTGTATGTTTCTTATGATATCCACATTGTAATTTTTTCCATACTTTCTAGTCCAAAATAATCATTTCCTAAATTAAAATAAAAACATTTTCATATTATATACTAAAATATCACGAGTTATGAAGAAAACCAATAAAAAATATATCATTGTTTTTTCCTCAATTGGTAATTTTTTTTCATATTTCTAACTTTCGATGATACAAATGTTTCCTCAAGATAACATCATTACTATGATCATAATGATGGATAACATTAAATTTTTTTTTCAAGAACATTATCATAAAAAACATCATTTCTTTCTAATTTATGTTATTTAATATAAGGAGATCAATTTACACTATTTTTTTGGACACAAATAATTTTTTATCTTACTCTTCATCCTATATGATTTTTATATGAATAAAAACCACAATAATGAATGCACAATTTATCCCATTTTTTATTTTAGAGGTCTCCCTATAAAAATTATCTCTCCTCAAATTTCTACTTTCTATCCTCCAACAATTTTCTAGAAAAAGAAACTTGACATCATAGAGTATTCATACATTATTCATAAAAGTGACATGGTTTTACAATATCATCTATAAAATAATTATTTCTATTTATAGATAACATTATATCATATTTTTTTCAAATTTAATTCTCCCTTTAGCTTGGGGATGTTGAACACATTTATTAAAATATTTAATTCCTTTATTTCTTTAATATTTTATGATATATATGTTTTAATCCATAAATTATATTATTTGTTTATATAAATTCAACATAACCAATAATACCCATAAAATCATTGTTTTTATTTGACATAAGACATTTCCATAAATAAATATTTTATATGTTTATAACATATTTATAATTTTTATTCCTCATTGAATGGGAAGAAATTATTTCAGTGGTTTTTTTGACCTTTTTATGTGATGTATTTCATACATCATTTCAATACACATAGTCTCCTAATATTTTCCTGAATGCCTCTATGGATAGTAAAATAAGTTGTAATTTTCTAATTAGTGTAATAAGATTTCACCCAATTCCTGGAATGAGATTTATTAGAATCATGGGTTGTTTTATCTATTATAATTTAATAATTGTTGAATGTTTAAATTATCATTATTATAGTACCTCCAACATCATGAAGATTCAATTTAGTTTTACCATACTCAAATTATGTGTTCGTAAGTTTATTATCATAATCATACACAATTTATACTTATTTATTATTTTTTTCTTTGAGGTCACTGATATCCTAGTTTTACTCATCTTCTAATTGAAGTATATAATTATTTACTTTATTATGCTTTCTACTTTCCATCATCAACATTCAGAATATTTTTTTTGGTTTTTGGTTTTTATGAATATAAGAAATGAACTCTAACCCCAATTTCTATTTACAATAGGTTTTTTACCTTATTAATATTTAATATTTTATGAATTTTATTTATTTATATTATTTGAAAAATAATATTATGAAAAACTAAATATTTATATCATTTAATGAGATTTTTTAGAAGGGGTTTTTTCAAATGTCTAACTCAAGATTCTTCTATATATTCCACCAAACATTTTCTTTCCTCTATTCAATTTCTTATATTCCCTATAAGTTGTATTCCACTCCATCCACCGATGATTATCTTTATAATAATATTTTTATATTCAAAAATTCATTATGTTATTTTTGATAAAAAATTACACATATATTCAAAACTAGAAATATTTATGTGGGAGGGAGATTTCATCATTCCCCTATATTTTCAATAATTTATTTAAATAAGATGAATCATTTTTTTTCATTTATTTAGTAATATTACTTATGTTCTAATTAACTTGGATTGGAAATATAATCATCCTAAAATTTCAAATTCCCTATAGTTTCAAAATCTATTTCATCTTGGATATTTTTATTAAATTTTATATATATCCTCAAATAATATGAATAAATAAAGTTATATAATTAATTATTTTACAAATAACCATTACTATATAATTTAGATTTTAGGGAATCAGACGAGTTAGAGAATATTCTAAGAAAATCATTACAGGGGTGGAATCTTCTATGATTTTTCAGAATCCTTTGAATTAATAAATTGGTTCATTATCTCTAATGACAAAATCATCAATCATTTCCTAATCATCCATTCTGATATCATGAAACATGATTTTTTGGATTTTTAGTTTTTCTTCCTTTATTTTTCTGTTTCCCTGGAATGCAAATCCCATTTATTCCTAAATTTCATTATTTAATTTAAATCCCATCACCATGTAGAATATAGTGTTTTGATAAATAGAAAAGGAAAACAATTTTATTTTTTCTATCATTCTCCTAATATATTTTGTTATTAAAAATTCATTCAATAATTTTTTAAAAGTTGTGATATCCCAATTATTTATACATATATAACTTATATTAAATGTGATAATACATACAGTATCATTCTATTTCTCTAAACATTATATTTTATTATATTAAATTTATGTAGAACTATTATTTTTTCTAAACTGAAATTTGTTATGATAAGGATATGAAATTGGTGACCATTCCTTTGATACTAATTAATGATCCATTTGGCCATTTGATCCCTTATAATGGGGTTAGATAGTAGCAGGATTTTACAATTTTCAATTCTATAAAATTAACCCTACATATATATGAAATTTTTTCAAAACATTGTTAAACATGTCCCACAATGTTTGTAAAAATTATTATGTAGATTTATTTATATCTACAGTGGTTTGTCCATTTAACACTACATATATATGATTAATACTCATCTAAAAAACTTCAATGAAATTTTAAAATGTTCACAAACATTATATTTTTCTACAAAACAAAACTAATACATGTCAACTATTCTCAAAATACATATTTGTTACTATATATATGAATTCACAGAACTAAAAACTATTTCTGACACACTAAATTAATCCACTACTTGTAAGTTATATGCAACCTATATTAATAAATGTTAGAAACATATATTGATACAAATATTTTGAATTTATTTTTTTCATGGGTGAATAGTAATTATAACTCATATTCTATAATATAAATGGACCCATTTTTATATGTGTTAAAAATATATGTGGTGAGAAACAATATTCATTTTACCACTCATTGAAATTAAAAAATCTATTATTCCAATGTAAATCTACTTTTTTATACAGTTATCAAACATTCTAGAGTCTTCTTAATAAGTATTGATTCTCATAGAATTCCATCATTATTGAAACTAATATAATATAAGACATTAATGCATATCTCAAATTTTCTTTAATTCTAGATATATGTCAAACTATATGAAGGAAAAAACAACATTATCACATTTGTTAGATTTACAAAGTTATACAATGATTCTTAAAAAAATATCTATTGTGGGTGAATGTTTGATGTCATTATTATAAAAATTTCATCTAGTTCTTATTCTAAACCCATATATATATTCTATATTTTCAATATGACTTTTCATGGTTATATCTATCTAAAAATAAAACTACAATCCAATTTTTTCATAAAAAAACATCCCAAAAACACAACCATCTGATGAATATTCATCTGATGGATCTTTATATGATGAACTTTATCCATTATACTTCATTCAATAGAACTCATTCTATTTCTATGAAATCAAATGCCATACAACCTATTACAAGTACATTTCAATATGAATTTTATACATTCATTCTATTTGAAAACACTATCATTATTTTATTATATCTACTCACCAACTAAATACGGTAAAATCAATTGTTGGTATATCAAATGTCATCACTAAAAAGAAGTATCGATATTTATTTCAGGAATTTTTTTTTCTGGAATCAACTTTATATTCATTTTTTTAATTAATATTAAAATTATAACACCAAATTATTTTCATTTGGCCTTCCTAAGAAATTTCAACTTATCATTTTCTTACATTTTATATTACTTAGCATTTATAATTTATTAATCATATATGATCATTTTTTTGTGCATATTTTAAAAAAAAACAAAATATATTTCTTGAAAATGATTAATAAAACACATCTTACATATCGCAAGTGCCATTGGGTTGGATTATATTATACTTATATTAGTGAAAATTTGAATTCTTTTTATAATTCACAATCAATAACAGTAGGTCATGAAACAATTGTCCATAAAAATATTTCTGGTAAAATAAATTTTCTCTCTAATTAATAGATTCATTGATCATGATATTTTGATGAGGTTATGAGTTCACTGATACTATTATTATAATATGGATTAATATGATTGTTTCAGGAAAAACCATTCTAACTTTCTTTGAATCATAATAACAATAAAATCATAAAAAATATTCCATCAAATAATTTTCCTGTATTTTGAAAAATTAATTTTCATGAAAGAATACTGTAAAAAATTAGAAAATTCTATTTTAAAAATATGACAACGAATCATCAATATTGACTTTCATTTTTTTGAAACATTTTTTATGAATTCATAATTCCACTCTATATTTTCCTCAATATTTATCAAACCACATCCTTTGTTGAAGATAATGTCTAGACACCACAGACCTAGATAAAGAATTATTTAATAACGAATTCCAGCCCTTAGAAACATTATTTTTTTACAAGATAATAAAAAGACCCCCTCACTTTTATATATTTTTTCACTCGACCCCATTTTATGATAACTGAAGAATAAGATTCATAAAATAATTTTTTTTAAAACCATTTTAAAATTTTATTACTTTCCCCTCACTCTTTCAATACAATCCAAATCATTTTTGACGAAATAATTATTCAATTTTTAATAATTATTTTGAATAGGTTGTATTTTTTGTACTAGAGAAAAATAAAAAATCACTATCTAAACATGTTTTTGGAGAAAACATCATGAATTCTATATATTATAGAAATTAATTCAATCATAACATCTCCAATAGACAAAATATTTTATAGGAACAAATACATAATATTAATATTCATTTCCAATAAGTTTTGTATAGGATTTTTGGAAATATCAATATAAATTTATTATGAATGTAATCATAAATATCTTAAATACATTTACTTTCAAATCCTCTAGTTTTAGTTTCATCCAAATAAATTTCATATAGGTATGGATGGTAGAAACATAATCTACTTCATATTTACAATATGTATTTTAATTCTACTTATTACTATTCTAGATCACATAATAATCTATCATGAAAGTTGTTTATATTGATATTTAATTTCAGTCATTGTAAAATTTATCAAAATAGTCATTTTTATAACCTTAAATGTTCATTTTATTTCATATTTCATAAAAAAATCCCAAAAATATATGTACCTTTTATGTACCTATGTGTTCAATTTTCTTTCAGATTATGTGATTCATTAGGATCACTCTGGCATATTGCACATTATATCACCAAAAAAACATTTCCTTCCCATGAATAAGTATGATTTATGGGTTTTTTTCTCAACATTTCGAATTATTTCTAATCCCAACATTGTATAGAATCACCTTTGGTAAACATTACAGAAATATAGATACTTGTATGATTTTCAATAGATTCTTCCATGTTGATCATTTTTAATCACTCTTTACTATATGTTTTATGAGATTGAATTATTTACCTCTAATTTTTTAAATTAATTTTCCCTCAGAAGAAAAATAATTCTCTAAGAAATTTAATCTAAAATATTTCAATCATTTCATTATCAAACCCTTTAAAATGTTTTTCTCTATCCAATGTAAAAATTATGTTTGTATCATTATTAATAAAAATCTAGGTACCTTAGTTAATCTCTTTCATATATAAGTTACTATGAACTTATAGTTTAAAAAATTTGAACTTATTAAAGATACTATCATTTTTGGAGTACTATGTTATTGGATATTATTTAAATCCATTCAAGACCATAATTTATTTAAATAAAATTTTTCATTATTTATATCATGAGAACCCAAAATGCTACTTAAACAAAAACATCATTAATTTTTTTATTTAAGGAAGCGTACTTGACATCATACAGATAATGTTTCTAACATCAATTTTAATCCACATACTAAAAAATTAGTATAATTATCAATATCATAATAGATAAAAGGATTATTCAAAATTCAAACTAGCAAACTATGAGTAATGTTTGAAAAAAATACTATGGTAATTTCTTAAAATTTCCCCCTGATCATTATATTTTTTTCTAATAAAAAAATTATTCCCGATAATATTATATACTATCGGTCATGTTACCTTTTACTAAGTATCATTATTATCAATATAACCATTTTTATAATCCATAACTTGTGACCATTTTTTCTCATTTTCTATTGAAACTGAATCCTCATCAAACTGTTTGATAAGTGATGTTCAATTCAGTAATCTCATCATTCTGGATGTCCGAACAAGAGCATTCTCATTTCCAACAAGATTTTCAGCTTCAACCTATTTTTATATTGTATAAAATAATAGAGATGTTTTTCCTTTTTCACTTTCCTCATGACATGATTCATCAAAATCATTATGTACCTATTTTCCCACTTTTATATTTAATTTTTTTATGTTTTAATTTTATAATCCACAATGGCTCGAACAATTAATTTAAATGAAAATGGATTTTGACAGTATTCATTTAATGATTATATACCAAATTTTGTAAATGTTATTATAATATTTATAATTTTTTATGATATATTAACATCACATGAAAACACTATTGTAATATTCCGATTAAAATTTGAAAAATCATTACTTTAGATATTTGGAAATAAGTCAATCACAAAGAACATGAAATATAAAACTAAAATATTAATTATAAGTAATTTTAAGGAATTATATATGGCTTTATAACATAAATTTATTAACTACTATAATAGATCTAGGAACATATCTCTATAAAATTTTAAAAAGTTGTAACATAGTTAGCATACATTATCCCATATCAAATTAACATTTTCTTATTTAAGACATTGTATCTTATTGAGGAGTTTATCAATTAACAAAATGGCATTGGTTTCCACATTTCATTATATAGTATTTAAAATTGTTACATGTGTAATCCTTATATTTTTTGATTCCTACATACTTTATATTGACAAACATATCTCTTCCTAATTCCATTATTAAAAATATGAATATTTTTACCAACTATAATTTCTACTTCATAAAAATTATTCTGGTAATACAATGGAATTCATCAATAAAAGTGATAATATAATAAATAACCTTTTTTATATGTCACAACAGACCATAATAATCATATTCTTTATGATCAATAAGGTTGGAAGATTGAATTGTTACATTATTTTTCATTCACTAAAAATTTCTCATTTCTGACATATTATACAAAAATTTTATTCATTTAATTTTAGTTATAGTATGTTCCTTAAAACATTAACATTGGAAACATTGTTCATACCATTTTTATGATGATTCATAATATTAAATGAAAAATATATTTTTAATATATTCACCCATGTATCATGAGCTATAATGTTCAACAATATGAATGACATTTATACTAGTCATTTATCTCCAAGAATAATCTTTTTAATCTTCTATACACTAATGGTAAAAGAATATTTCATAATGATATATTATTTACAAATATAATAAAAGTTCTAATAATAATTATGTTTTTATAAGTTAATAAATATTTAAAACATCTTTATATTTAAGGTAGTAATATTCAATATTGTAACTTCATATTCTTTTTATTTTTAGGTAACTATAATTTCAAAATATAACTAATATTTATTCATGATTTTCATCATTATTCAACTTCCTTTTATCCCCTTTCATATTTTATGAATAAGAACAATCAAGAATCCATGTTTTTTTAATTTTGACTACTTTTGTAGGTTTTCATGAAATAAATTCCCTTTTTTCAACATTCTTCATTCTAGAATCCTTTTTTATTATTGTATAGGATACTTATCTAGTGAGGGATATTGTGAATTCTTATGAAATAATACCCATTTGGTCACATTATTTACAAACATCATCAAGATAATAATATTTATAATTCCTTATAACCTATATATCATATTTTTATTTAGCATTTTATATTCCTTTACAATTAGAAATGTATTTATTTTCTTTTAAGTTTACACCCCTAAGTGAATTTTAATTTTTAGGGAGATACTTTTTATGGAAAAATTTGTAAGCATTGTTCCCCAAAATTCCACATCAATAATGAAAACCATTGAATTATGGTTTTCTATATATGTATGATATTTCACTACAGATTTTCCAATGATGATCATATCATCCTTCTCTTATTGATACCTTCTGAAATAGGGAATCCTTTACACAATTGCTATTTTAATGTATTGTTTTTTTAATGAATTTATTGCATACTTTTTTATAAAATTATATTCTAATATTATTTATAACACCTAAATATTTATTATTATCAGATAACAAATTGAATGTAATATGAGAATATTTCACCTAATTCATGAAATGAGATTTTTTATATTTATTACATGTTTTATATTTTGACACCGAATCATTATTTAGAAATTCATTTATATTTCATAAGGTACTTTCAACCTCAATATTTTTTTCTGTTACTGTGAAGGAATACCTTTAGTGCGTTATACACCTTATTTTCCAGGACATTCCATATAACAATGTGAAATAATACATTTTTGATCTTGTGGTAAAATATTTTCATCATCCATCAAAATTTATTAAGATATAATACAATCACATACAAAAGACGAACTCTTATAAGTTTTCTCTTAGGGTAACATCTAAAATGGTTTTTTGAGATTTTGTAGAATATCGTGAAATAGTAGTCAGCATGAATTAAGACTAATGTAATCTATAATTTTACACCTCCTCAAATATTAAATATTTGATATGGATTAGAGGATAATTTTATAGATAATAAACCTCATAAAGAATTTCACATGAGTATTCCTACTCTAATACATTAGCATACATAAATAACATACATATCATTTGGAAAAATAATTTCAAAAAACATTGGAAAATATAAAGAACAATCTATAAATATTAGAAATATTGACACTTCATGTCAATGTTGTTTCACGTATTATATATGTGAATGATTTATTTTGAATTATTTCATCCCGTATTATATTAATGGATAATCCTTAAATATAAAATAATCTTTAATATGTTATTCAAACTATGCTATGATACGAGATATGATATTATTACATAATAAAAACTTTTCTTAAAAAATAACTTTTTGGATTGTAAATTGTTTCACTAACTTAATATTTATAAGGCTTATTTGGTTTCATATTTATAAAATTTAAAATTCACCTTCAAACATCCATTATTTCAATTGATATTTAATATTTTGGATGGTTATATGGAAATAGATTTCCATGTTGTTCACACAATTAATGGAAATAAAAGGGATAGTGCGGGAATAATTTTTCCCAATACATATTACATCTGAAACCACACTAGTGGATATAAAAGGTATATATAATGATTTATTATCTAGTTATGATACTATATATAAATAAAACAATTATTATTATTCTATTTACATGACCCCAATATAATTAACAGTTGAAAACCAAAATCAAAATAGATTGTGTTTGGAAGTTATTCTCAATTTCCAAAAAAATGATATCATTCCAATAAATTCATTTTAACTATAGAATGCATAATAAATTAAGAGATATATTATTATCCCACTAGAATATTCAAATTGGAATAACAAATACCTTTTTTCAAGCTGTATATCATGATATTTATAGAGTTTATGATCACGTAAATTAATAATGAATATTATATTAATGAGTAAGAATTAATTATTTTGATTTATTATTTTTGAGTGTTGACTTCTGAATTTACATTCTATATAATTCAATCTCACGATCCATTATTAATACATTCCCACATATATTCACTGACCAATATAGGTACATCATTATTAGAACATGATCAAGATGAAATATCCATCAACATTATACGTCATGGGTCATTATATCCAATTATTAGAAAATATAAGGAATAAATGAATAAGAATAATTATTACGCTGGGCCTAGTGGGAAAATAATTTTTCTGAATGACACCTTAATTTATTGGGTAGCTATAATATAGAAAATCCAACAATATAGGACTCTCCCGCTTGATAAATAAAATAATGAAAAGATGTTATGGTTGGTCCTAAACAACTTTCTTTAAAAGGACCTCATTTCCTAGAATGTGATTTATAATTAAGTCATTAATAGAGTCCACAATTTACTAATAAAAGGGTGTGAACCCCACATTGTTAGGTAGTAATTTCGTTGGATTTACTTATGGTGTTCCTCAAATGGGACCCAACATTCCCACCAATATTGGAGGATTGGATAGTTTTTTCTCAATATGATAAAAGTTGTCATGTCATTCACAATGAGTTATCATGATGTCAAAATACGGTATAATTTCATACATAAACTAACATAATTAATTTACACCACATTTATTATTCATTATTCTTTCTTGGGAGAACTGATTTCATAGGGCCAATTCCTACATAAAAATCTAGGATGTTCTAATACATTATTGCGAATAAGATATCCTTCTTCATATGAGACAAGGAATTATTAAATTTAGAATTTATGAAAACATCCTTCATTAGTGACATGGAGACAAATATCAACACATTATTTGGTCTCCTAAGAAATACTTATATAAATTGAAACCACTATTTGTTCTATGATGCTAAAAGTTACGAATTAGAAATATAAAATTGAATCTATCCAATCAAATATTTTATATGAAGAATTAAATAAAAATTTTAATAAATTAAAATACTTTATCTAAGAAACACTAAAAAATTATTTAAAAATACAATAATTCATATCCATATATGTTTCGTTGCACTTTGTGTGATTAAAATACCACTACTTTTACCCTTATG
The DNA here is from genome assembly GCA_963277665.1 of Viscum album. NCBI lineage: Eukaryota > Viridiplantae > Streptophyta > Magnoliopsida > Santalales > Viscaceae > Viscum > Viscum album. The sequence goes on along the minus strand of OY728139.1, from coordinate 882,950,096 downwards.
ATAGAAAACATGTTTATAGAAAGTTAACCACTAGAAAATCACAAACTTGTAACGGGTTAAACAATATTTGATTCCCCAGTTGGAAAAATTAACAAACAACATTTTTGTTTCAAATTACTTTTCATTGAGGAATTTATTTATGTGCTTAACTAAAACATAAGGAAATATACTTAATTGTCATGTTGACTTTCAACTTTGGCTAGATTTCTTACACAAACTCATATTTTCTCCAAAAGACAAGTATTTAGGATAACTTTTTCACATTAAGAGCACTATAATCAACATCTAGAGAATCACCTAATCCACAAAAGAGAACTATATACTTCCATGTATTTAGACCAAAATGAAAACCAAAATTGTTAGTACGATATCAGATAATATCCAAAAAGGATGATCCTTTATAAAAAAAATAATACTCTTAATCTCCAAAATTTGTCAAACATAATCCAAAGTTCTACGAAGACCATTCAATAAACAGCTTCCCATAAAATTCTTCAAAGATAAACCAAACTATGATTGAAACCCAAATCACCAAAGGATTTAATCACATAGTCCTCCAAGGTAAATCTTAACATTTATCTCCAAATAACATCAGTTACACTTAGAGTCTCATACTGAAAAGTAATTAACCTAATCAAATATCCTCCATGATAGGTTAATAATTTCCATAGATAACCCAAAATTAACTTATTCGAGATTCATAAGATCATCTAACTAAAAATGATTAGTCAAACTAACCAGGGACATCACGTAGTCTAGTGGTAGGTGATAAATACCAGTCTCACTTTGGTTATGGGTTCGATTTCTGCAGCTTCGTCTGACGCGATAGGTTGTCACACGGTCTACGTGTTGTCCTTTTTCGAAAACTACATAATTATTATAACATTCCCAAAAAGCGATAAAATCTTCAAAAATAACGATAACATAAGTTAACCTCAAGTTTATCTCATGCCATTCATATTCCATTATATCATGTAGTAACCCATAAATATCTCAAAAGTACGGATCATATAAACCCTAATGGTTGCCTTTATAATTATTACCTGAACTTCCACATCGAGTTGGTTCTCTCGTACATGATGCATTAGAGAACTCACCAAGGTTCAAGTGGTTGATCATGACTCATGATAGTTGGTTTAGAATAACCACGATATTTCTAATTGTATCCCCCATTTCATCCAGTCTCTTAATCATAGAACCACCACAGTTTCCTTCAAAACCATTATCACTTTGGTGCCTGCTAGATCCATCAATTTACTAAAACCAAAAAGGTCTGTGTGAGTATATCAACAAAATCATCATGTACTAAAGAGGAAGATAAACACTAATATATACTTATCCAAGTTATCTCAAACTCATTCCAACTTTCATAAATAAAAATGACTCTATCTAATATAATAACCATTTTGGTTATACAAAACATGTCACTTCTGCTTTGACAACACTCTAACCTCTAAAGTTATCTAAACCGACCTTTGATACCAAATATAAGGAACCAACCTTAAAAAATTACTTAATCTTGAATTAAATTGAAAAATTCACATTGGGGATCTTTTCGGGTTTAGAGTTTAAGAGAATTAAGACATAACTATTACATCTCAAAGATTACAAAGTAGACACATCTACTCAGTTTCCATTTTTTTTCACAAAATATAAACTCTTGAACCAAATAGTCATTTCTAGTTCCATGTTTTAGACAACATGACATTTCCTTGATCCCATCCTTGACCGTATTCCACTTTAATTCCTATGGAAAACATTTAAAAAACTTGGGATGAGCACAAAAAGCTCAGTAAGGGATAAAAATATAAAAAGGAAACATTTGTCCATGTATACATAAGAATCAATGAAAACACACTTTACTCATAAAAACATAAGCATGTTAACATAACTCATGAAATCATAATATTTATGAATAACTCATAGAAATCATAAGACATAAAGGTAACTTGAGGCATTCATAACATTCTTAATTAGGGAGTAACCCTCATGGTTACGTTTGGAATACCCATCACAGTATATTCCCTAAATCTTTTCGGAGAAACATTAGCATTTAAATCCTTGGTGTTAGCCAATGCATTGGAGAGCTATCACGGGCTCACCCGCCCTTAGTTTATCACGGAACTACCCGTCTTCATAAACAATGCCCAAGAACCATAACATAATCGTATCACATAAATCATGCATAAAGGAAACATAAAATTTCCACATTTCATTCACAAGATCTCAAAAAACATTGATATAATAAAAACATTATAAAAACCATTTACAATACCAAAATAAAAGAAAATTAAAACATGATATTTATTTTTCATTTAAAAAAAGGGTATGGCTTGTAGAGGAAGCCGAAACTCAAATAATGGTCACAGCGAAGGAGAAGTCGTTGTCACCGCATACTTAAAAACATTCCCTATTGTCATTTAGTAAAACGATTTGTATAAAAAGATTCTTTCTGAATAAAAGTAAAAGTAAAAGGAGTTTATACACCATATAAAATAAGGTTGTGTATAAAACAAAATATGCCTCAGTGAAAGGAGATTGAGACTAATTCCCATACCACTTTGAAGCTTTTAACATTTTAAAACATTAATATCCATGTAAATAAATCCTTAAAAACCATTTTGAAAACATGGATATTAATGAGATATATTTATAAGAATAAATCATTAAAACATTTAAAACGATATTTTAGTTAAAGAGTTTTTAACAAAATGAGAGACACTTGAATACAAATAATTGAGGAATAACATTTAATCATAACTTTATAATATCATGTGAATAAAGGTATTCATGATATAATATTCCAAATTACAGTATATACACCATATAAGAGTGAATTGGTGCATAACAACAATGAAGTATCAATATAAATGTAAAATGAGATGAAATCCCTTATAAAGAATGTATCCTTAAATTATGGATAAATCAATCTCATAATTATGTGTGACAAATATACATACACCAAATATAAGTGGATATTAAGTGTAAAACAACCAGATGTCATTCACACATATTCATTGGATGACATATTCAATAACTACAAGTTGAACCCAAAGAAATTTAAATTGGGTTAAAAAGTTCCCCTGTAAAAATTCGACAGCCTAACGATGTCACTTTAAAATTTAGAAAACGAGTTGATGAGACAAAAAGGGTATCTCATCACTTGTAAATAAATTTTACATCAATAAGGATATATTAGAACATATATCAACATAATAAGATTTAAATTAAAAGACCTAACAAATGAATTCTTTTAAAAAGAGGAGGGTGAAAGGTTCCCTTACCGACTTGGGTAACTTTTGAAACGTACACCCCATGAAAGAAGGACAATACAACATTGATGAAAATACTCATAAACGAAATTATATTACACAAAGAGTTGAATACTGGTAAGTAAATACACCACTCATAGGAAATGGTGGAAAATGTAGCATAAATCCCACAGGAATAAAAGTGAGATGAAAAATCCCTTACGAAAACTTGCCAGCCTAACGGCGCCACATAAAACTTCTAAAAATGGATTTATGAGATCCCAAAGGGTCTCCCATAATATGAACATAAAAATTACAGAATGAAGAATATAAAAGAACATCCCCAAACATAATAAATATGAGCTTAAAATAAATGACATAAAAGAGAGTACATAAAAATAAAGAAAGAGGTAGGATCCCTTACCTCAAGTCTGACTTGTCTTGTTCATTTCTTTATATTCTTGAATAATAAACATTTATCAATTTATAATTTCTTAAGGAAATATTTTAAAGTTTATTATTCAATTAATATCATATATTATCATGTTATAATAATTAGTTAATTATGCGAGTTCATATCATACGTTTTGCCGATGTTCAGTACATGAGTCAAAAATGATCTTGTTTGAAAAGCATTGTCAATGTAGTTGTAATTACATCATATCCAGAATAGTATTAATGATGTAAATATCATATATATCTAGTATGTATTCGTTTTATACTTATTCCATAATATTTGGAGATAAAAAGAAATGAAATGCACCGTTCATGGAGATGGTAGGTCGTACGTACGCATGAACACTACTTTCATTGATTTGGAACATTAATGGAATTAAAAATAGATGAGGGATATATATATATATATATTATAATTAAATTATAATATATATGTTATATGTGTCAAATTTGTTCATTAATTTAATTCTTTATACATTCCATGTATTGCATGAACGAGTCACATCATTTGATGGGGCGGTAGTCCACACTTCCTCAAATCAAATTATCGCATTTTCACAACATGAAAAGCATAAAGGTATGTTTTAAATATAAAATACAGAAGAATAGAGAGGACATAAATATTATATATATCATATATAAAAATAGTTACAGCATAATGGCCACCATGAGAGGTGGTAGGAGAAGATAGAACAATCATCGTTTCGTGAGGCAGTAATTCTCCAACCACAGAAACAATATCTTATTTAACCATTAGACGGAGGTGTGTGTAAGTGTAGCTTGAATACTTATCATAAAAACATACTTGTATGTTTACTATACTGGTTTTGTTACAAAATCATGGAATAAAAAGAGTTTATGGGGTTGGAGAAGAAAAATAAAACAAAAGAACATTAGGGAAGACTTTACCTTTAAATCGGGTAACTCCCCTTGGATTGAACAAAAAGAGGTTCTTGAAGAGCTTTCTGCCTAAGGGAAGTCTTATAGGATGAATAGAGGGATGTGGAGAGATAAAATGATCATATTTTGATGAGACATTGGCTTGAGAGGTGTGGGTAAGGAGGTAGAGGTGGGGGCCTTTATAAGGGGGATGAGGGGCACTCTTGGAAAGTAAGGAAATGCTACTTTATATTAAAATGAGTTTAGGATTTTAAAGCTCCCAAATTTATATATTTAAAGGATAATGTGGTAAGGGTTCCAAATATACTCATAAAATAAGTTTTAGACAAGTTTAAGTGTTATATTTTACATTATCTTTTCATTTTATTTAAATCGTCCATTAATGAGATAATCGTTGTATCATCATGTTGTCAAAAATTAATTAATTTATTTAATATCTAAAAAGTATAAAAAATACTTTTATGTAGGAAATATTTTTATATTTACAAAGACTATTTATAGTTCATGATATCATTTACATAGACAAAAATAAAATTGGTTTACTTGGGTGATACATACTTTGGTTATACTTTCCTTTTAAAAACATAAAATTAAAAAGTGTCACTATCACCCCAAAAGTGATTACATGGGGTCCCAAAGTTTAGAACAAGGCATCCCATGGTCGGCCATGACACAACCAGTATCATTATGACACATTTTGGGGTAATTTTTTATTATTATGATATTAGTTTATTACCATTAACTACCCGATTACTAATTAATCACGACAATGAAAGATAATTACTGTCGTTACTATTCGTAATGTCCACAAAAAAAGTTTATTAATTACATAATTTGGACCTTATGATTACAAATATGGAATCCATTTTATCAAATTGAAAACTCATAAATTTTGGTAATTAATTTAAAAGTAAATCCCGTTGTCAAAACAAAAGATGAGTTTTTAAGAGTAAAATTTATCAAAAGATTGACTTGTTTTTACATCCAATTGAAAAGTGAAAATACTTCAAATGAACAACATTGTATTAAGTGATAAAAAAATAATTCAATTATACTTAAAAAAAATTAAAATGACAATCTAAATATATAAATAAATTGGATGAAAAGGCAGTTTTGAAATAAAAAGCTCTATTTTTCACTATTTATTAAAAAAAGACATTATCAAAAAAATACCAAAAATTAACACTAAGCTATATTTGATATTAAAAATTTAGAAATTATGTCCATTTTACCAGATTCAAAAAATATAAGTTTCATTAATAAATCATATAGTTAATCCTCGTTGTCAAAACAAATAGCGTGTTTTTAAGAAACCATATCTATCAAAAGATTGACACTTGTTTATGTCAATTTTCAAAGAGAAATTAATTCTAATAACCACCATTGAATTAAAAAGTAAAAATATATTCTAATTAAACTTTAAAAAAATTAAATAAGATAATCTATCCATATAATTAAATTAGATGAGAAATCAGTTTTGAAGTAAAATGCAGTATTTTTCACTATTCATTAAAAAAATGAACATTTATCAGAAATATACCAAAGATTTATCCAATGTATATTTTAATATCCCAATTATAAAGAATAATTTTATTTTGAAAAATATAGAATATAAAATTTTCAAAATTTGGATTTAAAAAAGGTTCGCCATCAAATGGCCGTAAGAAAATCTTTTAAAAATATTAGAGTATTTATTCTTAAAATTGGATTAATTTGCATTTTAAGCCTCTAAAATTTATTGGATAAATGTAAAAAAAATTTAACAAACATATGTAATCATTTTTTTGTTATTTATATTCATTACCACAATTACAAGGACTAGGCATTAACTATTTAAAATAATATTATTCTATTATTAATGTGCAACGTAAGATTTCAAAGAAACTCGTTGTTGCGTATTGGGTATGCCATCGAGCATAGAATTCCATTCAAAGTAATATTAACATTTTATTCACAAATATTGATAAACATGAGAATGTAATATTATTTATTTAACTGGGATGTTGCATCATTTCCCCCTTTTCGGAATTGCGTCCTCGCAATTTTAAAATTGGGCTTGGAAACTTCATTAAAAGACCAAGATCGGAAAAAGAGTAAATTTAACTATCACTTTAAAAGAAATAAAGATAAGTACAAGGGTCACCCAAGTTAACCCATACTAGGATTCCATGTAGGAAAACATGGATATGGAAGAAAAAAACAAACGGTCATGTTCTGAGAGAGAGTGATAGAAAACATGTTTAAGAGAAAGTTAACCACCAGAAAATCACAAACTTGTGATGGGTTAAACAGTATTTGATTCCCCAGTTGAAAAAATTAACAAACAAAAGTTTTTTTTTAAATTAATTTTCATTGAGTAATTTATTTTTGTGCTTAACTAAAACATAAGGAAACATACTTACTTGTTATGTTGACTTTCAACATTTGCTAGATTTCTTACACAAACTCATATTTTCTCCAAAAGACGAGTATTTAGGATAACTTCTTCACATTAAGAGAACTATAATAAACTTATATAGAATCACCTAATCCAAAAAAGATAACTATATACTTCCCATGTCTTCAGACCAAAACCAAAACCAAAATTGTTAGTATGGGATCAGATAATATCCAAAAAGGACAATCCTTTATAAAAAGAAATACTACTCTTAATCTACAAAATTTTTCAAACATTATCCAAAGTTCAACAAAGACCATTCAATAAATATCTTCCCATAAAATTCTTCAAATATAATACAAACTATGATTGAAACACAAATCTCCAAAGGATTTAATCACATAGTCTTCCAGGGTAAATCTTAACATTTATCTCTAAATAACATCAGTTACTCTTAAAGTCTGATACTGAAAATTAATTAACCTAATCACATATCATCCATGATATTTTAATAATTTACATATATAACCCAAAATTAACATATTCTAGATTCATAAGATCATATAACTAAAAAGAATTAGTCAAACTAACCAAGGACTTCACGTAGTCTAGTGGTAGGTGATAAATACAAGTCGCACATTAGTTTTGGGTTCAATTCCCACAGCTTCATCCGACGCAACAGGTTGTCACAAGGTCTACATGATGTCCTTTTTTCCAAAACTACATAATTCTTATAACTTTCCCAAAAAACGATAAAACTTTCAAAAATAACCATAACATAATTTAACCTCAATTTTATCTCATGCCTTTTATATTCCATCATATCATGTAGTAACCCATAATTACCTCAAATGTAAGGATCATATAAACCCTATTGGTTACCTTTATAATTATTACATGAACTTCCACATCAAGTTGGTTCTCTCATACATGATGCATTAGAGAACTCACCAAGGTTCAAGTGGATGATCATGACTCCGGATAGTTGGTTTAGAATAACCATGATGATTCTCAATGAATCCCCCATTTCATCCAGTCTCTTAATCAGAGAACCACTACAGTTTCCTTCAAACCCATTGTCACTTTGGTGCATGCTAGATCCATTTATTTACTAAAACCAAAAAGGTCAGTGTGAGTATATCAACAAAATCATCATGCACTAAAGAGGAAGATAAATACTAAGATATACTTAACCATGTTATCTCAAACTCATTCCAAATTTCATAAATAAAAATGACTCTATCTAATATAATAACCATTGTGGTTATACACAACATGTCACTTATGCTTTAACAACACTCTAACCTCTAAAGTTATCAAAATCGATATTTTATACCAACTATAAGGACCCGACCTTAAAATGTTACTTAATATTGAATTAAATTGAATAATTCACATTGAGGATCTTTTCAGGTTTAGAGTTTTAGAGAATTAGGACATAACTATTACATCTCAATGATTACAAAGTAGACACATCTACTCAGTTTCCATTTTTTTTCACAAAATATAAACTCTTGAACAAAAGAGTCCTGTCTAGTTCCATGTTTTAGACATCATGACATTTCCTTGATCCCATCTTTGACAGTATTACATTTTAAGTCCTGTGAAAAATATTTCAAAAACATGGGATGAGAACAAAAAGCTCAGTAAGGGATAAAAATACAGAAAGGAAACATTAGTCCATGTATACACAAGAATCAATGAAAAGACACTTTACTCATAAAAACATAAGAACATTAACATAACTCATGAATTCATAAGATTTATGAATAACTCATAGAAATCACAAGACATAAAGGTAACTTGAGGCATTCATAACATTCTTACGTTGGGAGTAACCCTCATGGTTATATTTGGAATACCCATCACAGTATATTCCCTAAATATCTTCGGAGAAACCTTATAATTTAACTCCTTCGCATTACCCAATGCATTGGAGAGCTATCACGTGCTCACCCACCCTTAGTTTATGACGAAACTACCCATCTTCATAAATAATGCCCAAGAACCATAACATAATCGTATCATATAAAGCATGCATAAAGGAAACATAACATTTTCACATTTCATTCACAAGATCTCAAAACACATTTATATAATCAAAACATTATCAAAACCATTTTCAATACCAAAATAAATGAAAATTAAAACATGGTATTTATTTTTTATTTAAAAAAATGGTATGGATTGTAGAGGAAGCCAGAACTCAAATAATGGTCATAGCGGTGGATAAGTCGTTGTCGCCGCATACTTAAAAACATTCCCTTTTGTCATTTAGTAAAACTCTTCAGATAAAAAGATTCCTTTTGAATAAATGTAAATGTCAAAGGGGTTTATAAACCGTATAAAATAAAGTTGTGTATAAAAAAAAATATGCCTCAATGAAAGGAGATTGAGACGAAGTCCCAAATGTAGAGACCCAAAGCTTGACGTACATGGACATTTCATTACTTTTTCAGAATACTTAGTATATAATAAAAACACACACACAAGGATCGTAATAGTTTAGTGTCTTTGGAAACTCGGAATATAATCTTCTAATCGTGGTGAAAGATCTTCAACATATCCCATAAAGATCTTCTTTTTTTTATACCTAAAACCTTTCTTTATATCCTGGGGAAAAGAAAACATAAAAGGGTGAGCTCAAATTCTCAGTAAGGGTAAACAAAAGAAATATCAATCACATCATTTTCATAAGAACATAACATTTTGGAAATCTTAACCTGCAAAAGAGAGCATAATTTCATAACATGGGATAAATCATAGTAGTGAAATGAAATCCTAATAATCATAACTTAAAACATGAAACTTTGTGGAATACACACATAATCATAGAGAATCATATCTTATTAGTCAAGACTCATTGCCAAGACTATCTTAGTGGACAAAGTCCATTTCTGAACCGAGTCACCCTCGTTTCAGTCCTGTTTCACTGAACCGATATAACCTACCGTTACAGCCAAATCTATCTCATGAGATATAAAATCTTTACCCAATACATTGGAGGGAGATATAGGTCCCACCCATCTCATAATGATACCATTCTTATGTGTTCCACAAAATCATAAACCATACATCATTGCATAAGCCATGTAATAAAAATGAGAATCTTGAACATCATGACATCATAAAACAATTCATATAAGATAAAAGAATTCATAAAAATAATTCCATCAAAACATAATCAAATCAATGTAATAATAGGGATATAAACAGAACCCTTTATTATCTTAGATGGAAAATAATTTTGATAAAACACTTGAACACCATTCTTGAGGAAAATATCCTTTTTACTTCAAAATCATTTTTCCTTTCTTAAAATGTCATTCAATTTTAAACTAAAAGAAGTTGATTAAAAATAAACATTAAAACTTGTAAAGGAATATTCTTGGAAATAATGTTTTAAAAATACATTCATGCCGTATAAGTTAAAAAAAACAATCTTCTCGTACTTTTGTCGAAAAAGTCAAAAAATTACCTCGTACGAAAAACGACAAAAGATTCCTTTCATATCTTTTACTAAAAACTCACCGAAGGGTAAAATAGGATTTAAACAATTGTAGGTGAATGGAAATAATATTACATATTGACAAAACATGGATGTGGATGATAAAATACACCCCAGTAAATGCCAAAGTATAAACAATCTCGGATAAAAATGAGATTGTGCTATTTCCCTTACCTTATGTACGATATGCTTTGTATGTATCCGAACCTCCTGTATAATGATTTAAATAATTTCATTAACTTATTACAGAATCATATTCATTGTTATGATATTATATATGGTTCACTTATGACTTTATATTACCCGTTATTTTGTAAATTCCATGTTAAAGAAGCGTTTTGGGTAAAATCGTTTCATTTATCTTGGGTGTTTGGACTTGTTCTTCTTGACATTATTATTACTTATATCATGATTTACTTACTTCCAGAATATAAAAAATGATTTATATATCATATATATTCAGTATATATATATATAACAGATAGATAAATGAAATGAAACACACCGTTCATGGAGACGGTAGTCCGTACGTACGCATGAACGCTGTTTTCCTTTCCTTATTGTCTTGAATGGAAGTAAGTAGATGAAATACATATATATATATATATATACATAAATCCAGTAGATTTAACATGTCATATATTTTATTATTATTCATTATATATACTTTATAATCATTCATGAATGGTTAATGTGGAGAATGAATCTCATCGCGTCATGGAGACGGTAGTCCGTACGTACGCACGAGCGATGATATCATTCCAATGGTCGTGGAATTGTGTTGAAGTGTATGTATACTATTTCAGTATCAATATCAATATATAATAATCATATATAGTTACTCATTACACCATTATACCCATCCAATTAAGGTGGTGGCGGAAAATAGATTACACCACGGCGTGGAGACGGTATTCCGTACGTACGCACGCGCGGTGATTTCCTTTTTCCATAGGATGGATAGAAGGTTAATTAGAGTTGTTTCATATTTATAATAACATATCAGTATATAATAAATACTGATATTATTACTTTATCATGAAACAACTAAATAAGAAGAAGTTGAAGAAGAATGAAATTGAAAAAGATCGGTTTTGGATATTACCTCTTTTTGACGCGCCTTCACTTAACCTCCACTTAAAGAACTAAGGATGGTCTTTGAAGAAGAACAGGACCTATAGGATGATACTAGGGAAGTGTAGAAGAGATTTCAGCAGGGGTTGGACGAGATCGAATGCTCAAATTGGTGTGAGGAGGAGAGGGATGAGGTGCCCTTTTATAAGGGAGGAGAGGGGCACCTTAGGAAAATCTCAAAATATTATTTTATATTAAGGTAAAATTCGGTTTATAATGGTTACAAAGGGTCTTATTTCAAAGATAAAGTGGGGATGGATCGAAATAATCTCATCCAATAGGATTTAGACAAGTTCAGGTTATTATTTTAACCTTATCAATTATATTTAACTCTAAGTTAAATAATTTAACTTTTGCCATGTCTTTTTGTTTTCTTACACTATATGGTTAATAAACTTACAATAAAAATCCAAAACAATCCCAAGTTTCTTATTATTAATATATCTATTCTTATCTAAGTCATTTGGCCAAACCTTATATTTTTAGGAATTAAATAACAATTAATTATATAATATTTGTTTTAAAAACTAATTTATGTCAATTTTGACACTATTTGGTACATGATTTTTATGAAATTCATAACAGAATGATAAGTTCGAACCAAGTTACTTAAATCAACAATAAATGTCATATTAACCTAGAAAATCAGTTTAAGTCATAAAAAGTCTCAAATTACATTTATTTGGGCATTTATAACATCAATTATGTCAGTATTTCATTAATAAGACAATTACTGCATCATCTTTTTGTTATAATAAATGATAATTATTTAATCCCTAAAAATTCTAAATAAATTCCTATGATGTAGATATTTGTATTAGATTTCTGTAGACTATTCACGTTCGAAGTTTCCTGAAGTTTATCAATAAAGTAAAATTATTATACTTATAAGATTTAAGAAAGTGACATGTTGTCACATTCTTTGGTTTTAATAATAATTAAATTATTTTCATTAAAAAAAGTCCATAAAATGAATCTAATCCGACCCTTAGGTTATATGGGTCTACCTTTAGCCATCCTATAGGATTTTTACAAGTGTTATGGTAATTTTATAATCTTATATTTACCCTTAATTACCCGATTAACCTTTAACTATAGTAAATAAAATTTACCGTAGTTACTATTCACAATGCCCAAAAATAAAAAGTAGCTTATTAACATAATTTTGACCCACTGATTCTAAATATGGAATCCATTTTTTCAAATTCAATACAAAAAAGATGCAGAAATTAAAATAAAATTAATCCCGTTTTTGAAATAAAATGGGTTTTTCTTTAAAACATTGCAAAGGATTGAATTGATTTAACCTACGAATTCAAGGTAAAATCAATGCTAATGACATACATTATATTAAATGGTAAAAATATATTCTATTTATACTTTAAAACCATTCAATATTATAATTTAACCACATAATATATTACGATGAAAAAAGTTGTTTTTAATTAAAATATAGCGTGTTTTTACTATTCATTAAAATATGAAAGTCATCAGAATAAAATGAAAAATTTATCCAAAGTAAATTTTTATTTCTTGATTCCAAAGAATAATTTTATTTTGTCAAATGGAACTTATAAACTTGTCAAAAACTAGATTTAAAGTGGGTGCGCCATCAAAAGGCGGCAAAACTGCATTTTTTGAAAAATACTTATTTTACCCGAAAAATTTATTTTGTTCTTATAACAAGTTCTAGAAAATGTGTAAGATGAATAATAATGTTATAAAATTAAAAATTTAGTTAACACTATTCATAACGGCTACATCATAAGAATATTATAATAATATATCGTTGTTTAGTAAATCCCGGTATTGCGTACAACACACGCTATCGAGGAAGGTCGTGATTGCGTGTAATGCAAGCCAAGTCAGGGTTGCCTGTAGTGCACGACTCCTTTGTTGTTTCATATAATAGAATCCAACCATATTTTATTTATTCATTTAATATATATATATATATATATATATATACACTCAATGTTGCGTAGAATAACTTCTATCAAACGAACTTGAAATTGTGTGTAACAAGAGCCATGAAAAGTGTTGCGTATACTGCAAGCTAATACGGTGTTGCGTATAGCGCAAGATAATCTTGGTGTGTCGTACAATAGAAGATATGAATGAAATTAAAAATAATGTATCTTATAAAATCTCAGGTTGTTACATTCTACCCCCCTTAAAATGAATTTCACCTTCGAAATTCGTCGGGGTTATAAATGGTTTACTATTCGAAAGTTTCTTTAATAGAAACCCACATCGTAAAAAGGAATACCAAAACCAGTCTTTAAAAACAAAAGTATGAAACGTAACGGTTAACCAAATAAACTAATCACTAGGTTTCCACATAGGTGAAAATATGGATATAGAAGAGAAATCTAACCATCATGTTCTGATGGAGAGTGGTAGAGAACATGGCTATGAAAAAGCCAACAATCACAAAGCCATAGATTTGTGATTATCTAAGGTACCATCTGATTCATCGGATATAAGGGCAGTAGGACAACATTTTTGGTTTTTCAAGATCATTTCCTTAAAGTTGATGAAATTGGAATTAGAAGAAATACTTTTGTGATTTTGTTATAGTCTCACCATTTGTCATTCTTTAGACAATTTCTACTTTATATCTTAAAGAAATTAAGTTGAATTTGTCATTCATGATGTGTTAGCAGATCATGTGATAGAATGATGGGTCATTCCATCTGTCTCAAATAAAAGGTTAGAAAAGTTATCAAAAAAAAAAACATAAGTCCATCTATAGTGATATTAATCTTATATAGTTCCTAAAATGGACTTATACTTCATATATCATACTCCTTAATATAATAAAACTAGTTTCTACTAAACCGGGACTTCCTGTAGGCAAGTGGTAGGCGATAAAGGCCAGTCGCACTTCGGTTGTGGGTTCGATTCCCACAGCCTTGTCCAACTAGATGGGCTGTCGCTCGTCCTGCAGGTTGTCCTTTTTCTAAAACTATATTACTATAACATCCCATAAATAATATCGAAAAAAACTTCTATCCTTAAACAATACTAACTTATGTCCAACATAATCCATTCCAATCTTTAGGCTTATCCATAATACTTCAGTCCACTCTCATAATATAGTGAAAACGATTACCAGAGATTTAATACCATCGTTGATCCCCATATATCATAAGATATGTCTTGTTGGTCACATTATAAACATTCAATGGCCTTAATCATGTATTATCATGAATACCCATTGAACCTTAGTGAAAACATGAATGCAGTTAAATGTTAATACTTTCCACATACCAAAATCCTCAAAATTCTATATACTCAAACCCTGATATAACCTTCTCGTTATATCAGTCATGAGCTCATGAATACTATAAAATATTTAATTTTCTCCTCATCCCTTAATTATGCGCATATCATCTACATTCCAAAAATATCTGAATAACCTTTCATGGATACTGGTACCATTAATCATAAACTTTCAAAACTTAAGGAAAGACAACAGTGTAACAATACTTAGATGTCACTTTATTCCATAGTACCATGAGATTACTTATACAACATTACACATTATAAACATGTAATCATTCCACTACATTCTTAAACCATTGATTGAGATTCAAAAATTCTTTCAACTCACATATAATTTGTAGTCTCTTCATCATCATCAACATAAATACTACCCATATGACCATACTGATTCCCTTTATGAGACTTTCCCTTAGGGAATTGGTTTGCATAATGCCCGTACATTCCACATTTAAAACATTTAACCATTGTTGATGTCGTAGCAATACCATTATCCCTATTCCTGGTGTTAATTGAACATTTTCCTTTTCACTTACTGGATTTGTGTCCTTCTTTTCCACACCCAAAGCATCTTCCAGTTCCTTTGAAACATTATCCTTGATGCCTCTTCCCACATGATTTACATAGGGGAAATTTAACTTTCTTTCCTCTATGATCATCATGAAACTCCATCTTTCTCTTATTAGCCGAGTCAGGAAACTTACCAAATTTTACTTTATTGATCATATTATGAGATTGCTGATTCGGCATAATAATGATGTTTGGACTTCCAAATCCCATTTCATTTGGTTGCTCATGAATAATATCATTCCATTGTCCATCATATCCTCCATTATCGTGAATCATCTTGTTTCCAGCCATTTTCTAAAACCCAAAAAGAATAGTGTGAGAGGAAAAAATCATAATAAAGGGGGAGTAACTTCAATATCTAACATCTTTGGTTTAATCTAATATTGTTACCATAGTTCTAGAACTATATCCTATACGTATACTTATCCTTAGGGACATCCCTAGACATACCTTTGAAATATCTCTAGGGATCTCACTAACGTTTTCGCATCCTAGTTTCCATAGGTTGACTAAACCTTTCCGCTGATACCAACTGTAGAGACCCGAAGCTTGACGTACATGGACATTTCATTACTTTTGCGGAGTACTTAGTATATAACAAAAACACACACACAAGGATCGTAATAGTTTATTGTCTTTGGAAACTCGGAATATAATCTTCTAATCGTGGTGAAATATCTTCAACATATCCCATAAAGATCTTATTTTTTTTATACCTAAAACCTTTATTTATCTCTTGGGGAAAAGAAAACATAAAAGGGTGAGCTCAAATGCTCAGTAAGGGTAAACAAAGGAAATATCAATCACATCATTTGCATAAGAACATAACATTTTGGAAATCTTAACCTGCGAAAGAGAGCATAATTTCATAACATGGGATAAATCATAGTAGTGAAATGACATCCTAATAATCATAACCTAAAACATGAAACTTTTTGTCATACACAAATAATCATAGAGAATCATATCTTATTAGTCAAGACTCATTGCCAAGACTATCTTAGTGGACAAAGTCCATTTCTGAACAGAGTCACCCTTGTTTCAGTCCTGTTTCACTGAACCGGTATAACCTACCGTTCTAACCATGTATATCTCATGAGATATACAATCTTTACCCAATTAATTGGATGGAGATATAGGTCCCAACTATCTCATAATGATACCATTCTTATGTGTGAAACAAAATCATAAACCATACATCATTGCATAACCAATGTAATAAAAATGAGAATCTTAAACATCATGACATCATAAAACAATTCATATAAGATAAAGTAATTCATAAAAATAATTCCATCACAACATAATCAAATCAATTTAATAATAGGGATAGAAACAGAACCCTTTATTATCTTAGATGGAAAATAATTTTGATAAAACACTTGAACACCATTCTTGAGGAAAATATCCTTTCTACTTAAATTTTTTTTCCTTTCTTAAAATGTCATACAATTTTAAACTAAAAGAAGTTTATTAAAAATAAACATGAGAACTTGTAAAGTAAGCTTATTGGAAATAATGTTTTAAAAATCAATTCATTCCGTATAAGTTAAAAAAAACATTCTTCTCGTACTTTTGTCAAAAAAGTCAAAAAAGTACCTCGTACGAAAAACGACAAAAGATTCCTTTCATATCTTTTACTAAAAACTCACCGAAGGGTAAAATAGGATTTAAAAAATTGTAGGTGAATGGAAATAATATTACATATTGAGGAAACATGGATGTGGATGATAAAATACACTCCAGTAAATGCCAATGTATAAACAATCTCGGATAAAAATGAGATTGTGCTATTTCCCTTACCTTATGTCCGATATGCTTTGTATGTATCCTAACCTCCTATATAATGATTTAAATAATGTCATTAACTTATTACAGAATCATATTCATTATTATGATATCATATATGGTTCACTTATGACTTTATATTACCCGTTCTTTTGTAAATTCCATCTTAAAGAAGCGTTTTGGGTAAAATCGTTTCATTTATCGTAGGTGTTTGGACTTGTTGTTCTTGACATTATTATTACTTATATCATGATTTAATTACTTCCAGAATATAAAACATGATTTATATATCATATATATTCAGTATATATATATATATATAATAGATAGATAAATGAAATGAAACACACCGTTCATGGAGACGGTAGTCCGTACATACGCATGAACGCTGTTTTTCTTTCCTTATTGTCTTGAATGGAAGTAAGTAGATGACATAAATATATATATATACATAAATCCAGTAGATTTAACATGTCATATATTTCATTATTATTCATTATATATACTTTATAATCATTCATGAATGGTTAATGTGGAGAATGAATCTCATCGCGTCGTGGAGACGGTAGTCCGTACGTACGCACGAGCGATGATATCGTTCCCATGGTCATGGAATTGTGTTGAAGTGTATGTATAATATTTCAGTATAAATATCACATTATAATAATCATATATAGTTACTCATTACACCATTATACCCATGCAATTAAGGTGGTGGCGGAAAATAGATTACACCACAGCGTGGAGACGGTATTCCGTACGTACGCACGCGCGATGATTTCCATTTTCCGTAGGATGTATAGAAGGTTAATTAGAGTTTTTTCATATTTACAATAACATATAAGTATATAAGAAATACTTATGTTATTACTTTATCAAGAAACAACTAAAGAAGAAGAAGTTGAATAAGAAAGAAATTGAAAAAGATCGGTATTGGATATTACCTCTTTTTGACGCGCCTTCACTTAACCTCCACTTAAAAAATAAGGATGGTATTTGAAGAATACCAGGACCTCTAGGATGATACTATGGAAGTGGAAAAGAGATTTTTGTAGGGGTTGGCCGAGCTTGAATGCTCAAATTGGTGTGAGGAGGAGAGGGAGGAGGTGCCCTCTTATAAGGGTGGAGAGGGGCACCTTAGGAAAATCTCAAAATATTATTTTATATTAAGGTAAAATTCGGTTTATAATGGTTCCAAAGGGTCTTATTTAGAAGCTAAAGTGGGTATGGGTCGCAATACTCTCATACAATAGGATTTAGATAAGTTTAGGGTATTATTTTAACCTTATCAATTAGATATAACTCTAAGTTAAATAATTTAACTTTTACCGTGTCTTTTTGTTTTCTTACACTATATGGTTAATAAACTTACCATAACAAGACAAAAGAACCCCAAGTTTTTTATTATTAATATATATATCCTTATCTAAGTCATTTGGCCTAACCTTAGATTTTTAGGAATTAAATAACAATTAATAATATAATATTTGTTTTAAAAACTAATTTATGTCAATTTTGACACTATTTGGTACATGATTTTTATGAAATTCATAACAGAATGATAAGTTCGAACCAAGTTACTTAAATCAACAATTACATGTCATAGTAACCTATAAAATTAGTTTAAGTCATAAAAAGTCTCAAATTACATTTATTTGGGCATTTATAACATCAATTATGTCAATATTTCATTAATAAGACAATTAATGCATCATCTTTGTGTCATAATAAATGATAATTATTTAATCCCTAAAAATTCTAAATAAATTCCTATAATGTATATAATTGTATTATAATTCCGGAGACTATTCATGTTTGAAGTTTCATGAAGTTTATCACTAAATTAAAATTATTATACTTATAATATTTAAGAAAGTGACATGTTGTCACATTCTTTGGTTTTAATAATAATTAAATTATTTTCATGGAAAAAAGTCCCTAAAATGAATCTAATCCAAAACTTAGGTTATATGGGTCTAATATTAGCCATAAAATAGGATTTTTCCAAGTGTTAGGTAATTTTATAATCTTATATTTACCCTTAATTACCCGATTAACGTTTAACTATAGTAAATAAAATTTACCGTAGTTACTATTCACAATGCCCAAAAATAAAAAGTAGCTTATTAACATAATTTGGACCCACTGATTCCAAATATGGAATCCATTTTTCCAAATTCAATACACAAAAGATGCAGAAATTAAATTAAAATTAATCCCGTTGTCGAAAGAAATTGGGTTTTTTCTTTAAAACATTGCAAAAGATTGAATTAATTTAACCTACGAATTCAAGGTAAAATCAATGCTAATTACATAAATTATATTAAATGGTAAAAATATATTCTATTTATACTTTAAAACCATTCAATATTATAATTTAACCACATAATATATTATGATGAAAAAAGTTGTTTTTAATTAAAATATAGCGTGTTTTTACTATTCATTAAAATATGAAAGTCATCAAAATAAAATGAAAAATGTATCCAAAGTAAATTTTTATTTCATGATTCCAAATAATAATTTTATTTTGTCAAATGGAACTTATAAACATGTCAAAAACTAGATTTAAAGTGGGTGCGCCATCAAAAGGCGGCAAAAATGCATTTTTTGAAAAATACTTATTTTACCTGAAAAATTTATTTTATTCTTATACCAAGTTCTAGAAAATGTGTAAGATGAATAATGATGTTACAAAATTCAAAATTTAGTTAACACTATTCATAACGGCTAGTTCATAACAATATTATAATAATATATCATTGTTTAGTAAATCCCGGTATTGCGTACAACACACGCTATCGAGGAAGGTCACGATTGCGTGTAATGCAAGCCAAGTCAGGTTTTCCTATAGTGCACGACTCCTTTGTTTTTTCGTATAATAGAATCCAACAATATTTTATTTATACATTGAATATATATATATACAATCAATGTTGTGTAGAATAACTTCTATCAAACGAACTTGAAATTGTGTGTAACAAGAGCTAAGAAAAGTGTTGCGTATACTGCAAGCTAATACGGTGTTGCGTATAGCGCAAGATAATCTTGGTGTGTCGTACAATAGAAGATAGGAATGAAATTAAAAAGAATGTATCTTATAAAATCTCGGGTTGTTATATTCTACCCCCCTTAAAATGAATTTCACCCTCGAAATTCGTCGGGGTTATAAATGGTTTACAATTCGAAAGTTTCTTTAATAGAAACCCACATTGTAAAAAGGAATACCAAAACCAATCTTTAAAAACAAAAGTATGAAACGTAACGGTTACCCAAATAAACGAATCACTGGGTTTCCACATAGGTGAAAATATGGATATGGAAGAGAAATCCAACCATCATGTTCTGATGGAGAGTGGTAGAAAACATGGCAATGAAAAAGCCAACAATCACAAAGCCATAAATTTGTGATTATATAAGGTACCATCTGATTCATCGGATATAAGGGCATCAGGACAACATTTATGGTGTTTCAATTTCATTTCCCTAAAGTTGATTAAATTGGAATTAGAAGAAATACTTTCTTGATTTTGGTATAGTCTCACCATTTGTCATTCTTTGGAAAATTTTGACTTCATCTCTTAAAGAAATGAAGTTGAATTTATCATTCGTGATGTGTTAGCAGATCATGTGATAGAATGATGGGTCATTCCATCTGTCTTAAACAAAAGTTTAGAAAAGTTATCAAAAAAAATACATAAGTCCATCTATAGTGAGATTAATCTTATATAGTTCCTAAAATGGACTTATACTTAATATATCATACTCCTTAATATAATAAAACTAGTTTCTACTAAACAGGGACTTCCTGTAGGCCAGTGGTAGGCGATAAAGGCCAGTCACACTTCGGTTGTGGGTTTGATTCCCACAGCCTTGTCCGACGTGATGGGCTCTCGCTCGTCCTGCAGGTTATCCTTTTTCTAAAACTATATTACTATAACATCCCATCAATAATATCGAAAAAAACTTCTATCCTTAAACAATACTAACTTATGTCCAACATAATCCATTCTAATCTTTAAGCTTATCCATAATACTTCAGTCCACTCTCATAATATAGTGAAAACGATTACCAGAGATTTAATACCATCGTTGATCCCCATATATCATAAGATATGTCTTGTTGGTCACATTCTAAACATTCAAAGGCCTTAATCATGTATTCTCTTGAATACCCATTGAACCTTAGTGAAAACATGAATGTAGTTAAACGTTAACACTTTCCACATACCAAAATCCTCAAAATTCTATATACTCAAACCATAATATAACCTTCTCATTATATCATTCATGAGCTCATGAATACTATCAAATATTTAATTTTTCCTTATCCCTTCATTATGCACATATCATCTACATTCCAAAAATATCTGAATAACCTTTCACGGATACTGGTACCATTAATCATAAACTTTCAAAACTTAAGGAAAGACAATAGTGTAATAATACTTAGATGTCTCTTTATTCCATAGTACCATGAGATTACTTATACAACATTACACATTATAAACAGGTAATCATTCCACTACATTCTTAAACCATTGATTGAGATTCAAAAATTCTTTCAACTCACATATCATTTGTAGTCTCTTCATCATCATCAATATAAATACTACCCGTAAAACCATACTGATTCTCTTCATGAGACTTTCCCTTAGGGAATTGGTTTGTATAATGCCCGTACATTCCACATTTAAAACATTTAACCATTATTAATGTCGTAGAAATACCATTATCCTCATCCCTGGTGTTAATTGACCATTTTCCTTTGCACTTACTGGCTTTGTGTCCTTCTTTTCCACACCCAAAGCATCTTCCAGTTCCTTTGAAACATTATCCTTGATGCCTCTTCCCACATGATTTACATAGGGAAAATTTAACTTTCTTTCCTCTATGATCATCATGAGACTCCATCTTTCTCTTATTAGCCGAGTCAGGAAACTTACCAAATTTTACTTTATTGATCATATTATGAGATTGCTGATTCGGCATAATAATGATGTTTGGAATTCCAAATCCCATTTTATTTAGTTTCTCATGAAGAATATCGTTCCATTTTCCATTATATCCTCCATTATCGTGAATCATCTTGTTTCCAGCCATTTTCTAAAACCCAAAAAGAATAATGTGAGAGGAAAAAATCATAATAAAGGGAGAGTAACTTCAATATCTAACATCTTTGGTTTATATTCATTCCCACCATTACAAGGACTAGGCATTAACTATTTAAAATAATATTATTCTATTATTAATGTGCAACGTAAGATTTCAAAGAAACTCGTTGTTGCGTATTGGGTATGCCATCGAGCATAGAATTCCATTCAAAGTAATATTAACATTTTATTCACAAATATTGATAAACATGAGAATGTAATATTATTTATTTAACTGGGATGTTGCATCATTTCCCCCTTTTCGGAATTGCGTCCTCGCAATTTTAAAATTGGGCTTGGAAACTTCATTAAAAGACCCAGATTGGAAAAAGAGTAAATTTAACTATCACTTTAAAAGAAATAAAGATAAGTACAAGGGTCACCCAAGTTAACCCACACGAGGATTCCATGTAGGAAAACATGGATATGGAAGAAAAAAACAAACGTTCATGTTCTGAGAGAGAGTGATAGAAAACATGTTTAGGAGAAAGTTAACCACCAGAAAATCACAAACATGTGATGGGTTAAACGGTATTTGATTCCCCAGTTGGAAAAATTAACAAACAAAAGTTTTGTTTTAAATTAATTTTCATTGAGGAATTTATTTTTGTGCTTAACTAAAACATAAGGAAACATACTTACTTGTTATGTTGACTTTCAACATTTGCTAGATTTCTTACACAAACTCATATTTTCTCCAAAAGATGAGTATTTAGGATAACTTCTTCACATTAAGAGAACTATAATAAACTTATAGAGAATCACCTAATCCAAAAAAGAGAACTATATACTTCCCATGTCTTCACACCAAAACCAAAACCAAAATTGTTAGTATGGGATCAGATAATATCCAAAAAGGACAATCCTTTATAAAAAGAAATACTACTCTTAATCTACAAAATTTGTCAAACATTATCCAAAGTTCAACAAAGACCATTCAATAAATATCTTCCCATAAAATTCGTCAAATATAATACAAACTATGATTGAAACACAAATCTCCAAAGGATTTAATCACATAGTCTTCCAGGGTAAATCTTAACATTTATCTCTAAATAACATCAGTTACTCTTAAAGTCTGATACTGAAAATTAATTAACCTAATCACATATCATCCATGATATTTTAATAATTTACATATATAACCCAAAATTAACATATTCTAGATTCATAAGATCATCTAACTAAAAAGAACTAGTCAAACTAACCAAGGACTTCACGTAGTCTAGTGGTAGGTGATAAATACCAGTCGCACTTTGGTTTTCGGTTCAATTCCCACTGCTTCATCCGACGTGAGAGGTTGTCACAAGGTCTACATGACGTCCTTTTTCCAAAACTACATAATTCTTATAACTTTCCCAAAAAATGATAAAACTTTCAAAAATAACCATAACATAATTTGACCTCAATTTTATCTCATGCCTTTTATATTCCATCATATCATGTAGTAACCCATAATTACCTCAAATGTAAGGATCATATAAACCCTAATGGTTACCTTTATAATTATTACATGAACTTCCACATCAAGTTGGTTCTCTCATACATGATGCATTATAGAACTCACCAAGGTTCAAGTGGATGATCATGACTCCGGATAGTTGGTTTAGAATAACCACGATGATTCTCAATGAATCCCCCATTTCATCCAGTCTCTTAATCAGAGAACCACCACAGTTTCCTTCAAACCCATTGTCACTTTGGTGCCTGCTAGATCCATCCATTTACTAAAACCAAAAAGGTCAGTGTGAGTATATCAACAAAATCATCATGCACTAAAGAGGAAGATAAATACTAAGATATACTTTACCATGTTATCTCAAACTCATTCCAACTTTCGTAAATAAAAATGACTCTATCTAATATAATAACCATTGTGGTTATTCACAACATGTCACTTATGCTTTAACAACACTCTAACCTCTAAAGTTATCAAAATCGATATTTTATACCAACTATAAGGACCCGACCTTAAAGTGTTACTTAATCTTGAATTAAATTGAATAATTCACATTGAGGATCTTTTCAGGTTTAGAGTTTTAGAGAATTAGGACATAACTATTACATCTCAAAGATTACAAAGTAGACACATCTACTCAGTTTCCATTTTTTTCACAAAATATAAACTCTTGAACAAAAGAGTCCTGTCTAGTTCCATGTTTTAGACATCATGACATTTCCTTGATCCCATCCTTGACAGTATTACATTTTAAGTCCTGTGAAAAATATTTCAAAAACATGGGATGAGAACAAAAAGCTCAGTAAGGGATAAAAATACAGAAAGGAAACATTAGTCCATGTATACACAAGAATCAATGAAAACACACTTTACTCATAAAAACATAATAACATTAACATAACTCATGAATTCATAAGATTTATGAATAACTCATAGAAATCACAAGATATAAAGGTAACTTGAGGCATTCATAACATTCTTACGTAGGGAGTAACCCTCATGGTTATATTTGGAATACCCATCACAGTATATTCCCTAAATATCTTCGGAGAAACCTTATAATTTAACTCCTTCGCGTTACCCAATGCATTGGAGAGCTATCACGTGCTCACCCACCCTTAGTTTATGACGGAACTACCCGTCTTCATAAATAATGCCCAAGAACCATAACATAATCGTATCATATAAATCATGCATAAAGGAAACATAACATTTCCACATTTCATTCACAAGATCTCAAAACACATTTATATAATCAAAACATTATCAAAACCATTTTCAATACCAAAATAAATGAAAAATAAAACATGGTATTTATTTTTTATTTAAAAAAATGGTATGGCTTGTAGAGGAAGCCAGAACTCAAATAATGGTCATAGCGGTGGAGAAGTCGTTGTCGCCGCATACTTAAAAACATTCCCTTTTGTCATTTAGTAAAACTCTTCAGATAAAAAGATTCCTTTTGAATAAATGTAAAAGTCAAAGGGGTTTATAAACCGTATAAAATAAAGTTGTGTATAAAACAAAATATGCCTCAATGAAAGGAGATTGAGAAGAAGTCCCAAATGTAGAGACCCGAAGCTTGACGTACATGGACATTTCATTACTTTTGCAGAATACTTAGTATATAACAAAAACACACACACAAGGATTGTAATAGTTTAGTGTCTTTGGAAACTCGGAATATAATCTTCTAATCGTGGTGAAAGATCTTAAACATATCCCATAAAGATATTCTTTTTTTAAACCTAAAACCTTTCTTTATATCCTCGGGAAAAGAAAACATAAAAGGGTTAGCTCAAATGCTCAGTAAGGGTAAACAAAAGAAATATCAATCACATCATTTTCATAAGAACATAACATTTTGGAAATCTTAACCTGCAAAAGAGAGCATAATTTCATAACATGGGATAAATCATAGTAGTGAAATGAAATCCTAATAATCATAACTTAAAACATGAAACTTTGTGGCATACACACATAATCATAGATAATCATATCTTATTAGTCAAGACTCATTGCCAAGACTATCTTAGTGGACAAAGTCCATTTCTGAACTGAGTCACCCTCGTTTCAGTCCTGTTTCACTGAACCGGTATAACCTACCGTTACAGCCATATCTATCTCATGAGATATAAAATCTTTACCCAATACATTGGAGGGAGATATAGGTCCCACCCATCTCATAATGATACCATTCTTATGTGTTCCACAAAATCATAAACCATACATCATTGCATAACCCATGTAATAAAAATGAGAATCTTAAACATCATGACATCATAGAACAATTCATATAAGATAAAAGAATTCATAAAAATAATTCCATCACAACATAATCAAATCAATGTAATAATAGGGATAGAAACAGAACCCTTTATTATCTTAGATGGAAAATAATTTTGATAAAACACTTGGACACCATTCTTGAGGAAAATATCCTTTTTTACTTCAAAATCATTTTTCCTTTCTTAAAATGTCATTCAATTTTAAACTAAAAGAATTTGATTAAAAATAAACATTAAAACTTGTAAAGGAATATTCTTGGAAATAATGTTTTAAAAATCCATTCATGTGGTATAATTTAAAAAAAACAATCTTCTCGTACTTTTGTCGAAAAAGTCAAAAAAGTACCTCGTACGAAAAATGACAAAAGATTCCTTTCATATCTTTTACTAAAAACTCACCGAAGGGTAAAATAGGATTTAAACAATTGTAGGTGAATGGAAATAATATTACATATTGACGAAACATGGATGTGGATGATAAAATACACCCCAGTAAATGCCAAAGTATAAACAATCTCGGATAAAAATGAGATTGTGCTATTTCCCTTACCTTATGTACGATATGCTTTGTATGTATCCGAAACTCCTGTATAATGATTTAAATAATTTCATTAACTTATTACAGAATCATATTCATTGTTATGATATCATATATGGTTCACTTATGACTTTATATTACCCGTTCTTTTGTAAATTCCATGTTAAAGAAGCGTTTTGGGTAAAATCGTTTCATTTATCTTGGGTGTTTGGACTTGTTGTTCTTGACATTATTATTACTTATATCATGATTTACATACTTCAAGAATATAAAAAATGATTTATATATCATATATATTCAGTATATATATATATAATAGATAGATAAATGAAATGAAACACACCGTTCATGGAGACGGTAGTCCGTACGTACACATGAACGCTGTTTTCCTTTCCTTATTGTCTTGAATGGAAGTAAGTAGATGACATACATATATATATATATATATATACATAAATCCAGTAGATTTAACATGTCATATATTTTATTATTATTCATTATATATAATTTATAATCATTCATGAATGGTTAATGTGGAGAATGAATCTCATCGCGTCATGGAGACGGTAGTCCGTACGTACGCACGAACGATGATATCATTCCAATGGTCGTGGAATTGTGTTGAAGTGTATGTATACTATTTCAGTATCAATATCAATATATAATAATCATATATAGTTCCTCATTACACCATTATAGCCATCCAATTAAGGTGGTGGCGTAAAATAGATTACACCACGGCGTGGAGACGGTATTCCGTACGTACGCACGCGCGGTGATTTCCTTTTTCCGTAGGATGGATAGAAGGTTAATTAGAGTTGTTTCATATTTATAATAACATATCAGTATATAAGAAATACTGATATTATTACTTTATCATGAAACAACTAAATAGGAAGAATTTGAAGAAGAATGAAATTGAAAAAGATCGGTATTGGATATTACCCCTTTTTGACGCGCCTTCACTTAACCTCCACTTAAAGAACTAAGGATGGTCTTTGAAGAAGAACAGGACCTATAGGATGATACTAGGGAAGTGGAGAAGAGATTTCAGCAAGGGTTGGCCGAGCTCGAATGCTCAAATTGGTGTGAGGAGGAGAGGGATGAGGTGCCCTTTTATAAGGAAGAGAGGGGCACCTTAGGAAAATCTCAAAATATTATTTTATATTAAGGTCAAATTCGGTTTATAATGGTTACAAAGGGTCTTATTTTGAAGATAAAGTGGGGATGTATCGAAATAGTCTCATCCAATAGGATTTAGACAAGTTCAGGTTATTATTTTAACCTTATCAATTAGATTTAACTCTAAGTTAAATAATTTATGTTTTACCGTGTCTTTTTGTTTTCTTACACTATATGGTTAATAAACTTACCATAACAAGCCAAAAGAACCCCGGGGTTTTTTATTAATATATCTATCATTATCTAAGTCATTTGGCCGAACCATAGATTTTTAGGAATAAAATAACAATTAATAATATAATATTTGTTTTAAAAACTAATTTATGTCAATTTTGACACTATTTGGTACATGATTTTTATGAAATTCATAACAGAATGATAAGTTCGAACAGAGATACTTAAATCAACAATAACATGTTATATTAACCTAGAAAATTAGTGTAAGTCATAAAAAGTCTCAAATTACATTTATTTGGGCATTTATAACATCAATTATGTCAATATTTCATTAATAAGACAATTACTGCATCATCTTTGTGTCATAATAAATGATAATTATTTAATCCCTAAAAATTCTAAATAAATTCCTATGATGTAGATAATTGTATTATATTTCTATAGACTATTCATGTTTGATGTTTCATGAAGTTTATCACTAAATTAAAATTATTATACTTATAAGATTTAAGAAAGTGACATGTTGTCACATTCTTTGGTTTTAATAATAATTGAATTATTTTCATGGAAAAAAGTCCATAAAATGAATCTAATCCGACCCTTAGGTTATATGGGTCTACTTTTATCCATCCAATAGGATTTTTCCAAGTGTTATATGTAATTGTATAATCTTATATTTACCCTTAATTACCTGATTTACCTTTAACTATAGTAAATAAAATTTACCATAGTTACTATTCACAATGCCCAAAAATAAAAAGTAGCTTATTAACATAATTTGGACCCACTGATTCCAAATATGGAATCCATTTTTCCAAATTCAATACACAAAAGATTCAGAAATTAAATTAAAATTAATTCCGTTGTCAAAAGAAAACGGGTTTTTCATTAAAACATTGCAAAAGATTGAATTGATTTAACCTACGAATTCTAGGAAAAATCAATGCTAATGACATAAATTATATTAAATGGTAAAAATATATTCTATTTATACTTTAAAACCATTAAATATTATAATTTAACCACATAATATATTACGATGAAAAAAGTTGTTTTTAATTAAAATATAGCGTGTTTTTACTATTCATTAAAATATGAAAGTCATTAGAATAAAATGAAAAATTTATCCGAAGTAAATTTTTATTTCTTGATTCCAAAGAATAATTTTATTTTGTCAAATAGAACTTATAAACATGTGAAAAACTAGATTTAAAGTGGGTGCGCCATCAAAAGGCGGCAAAACTACATTTTTTGAAAAATACTTATTTTACCCAAAAAATTTATTTTGTTCTAATTACAAGTTCTAGAAAATGTGTAAGATGAATAATAATGTTATAAAATTCAAATTTAGTTAACACTATTCATAACGGCTAGTTCATAACAATATTATAATAATATATCGTTGTTTAGTAAATCCCGGTATTGCGTACAACACACGCAATCGAGGAAGGTCGCGATTGCGTGTAAGGCAAGCCAAGTCAGGGTTGCGTGTAGTGCACGAATCCTTTGTTGTTGAGTATTATAGAATCCAACCATATTTTATTTATACATTGAATATATATATATATATACACACTCAATGTTGCGTAGAATAACTTCTATCAAACGAACATGAAATTATGTGTTACAAGAGCCAAGAAAAGTGTTGCGTATACTGCAAGCTAATACGGTGTTGCGTATAGTGCAAGATAATCTTGGTGTGTCGTACAATAGAAGATATGAATGAAATTAAAAAGAATGTATCTTATAAAATCTCGGGTTGTTACACCTAACCACATTGAATATTTTATCATTTTAAACCATTAATATCCATATAAATAAATCCATAAAAACCATTTTGAAAACATGGATATTAATGAAAAATATTTACAAGAATAAAACATTAAAACATTTAAAACCATATTTTAGTTAAAGAGTTTTTAACAAAAAGAGAGACACATGAATACAAATAATGGAGGAATAACATTTAATCAAAACTTTAAAATATCATGATAATAAAGGGATTTATGATATAAAATGCCAAAGGACAGTATATACACCATATACGAGTGAATTAGTGCATAACAAAAATGAAGTCTCAATAGAAATGTAAAATGATATGAAATCCCTTATAAAGAAGGTATCCGTAAAATTAAGGATAAATCAATCTCAATATTATGTGTGACAAATATACATACACCCAATATAAGTGGATATTAAGTGTAAAACAACTAGAGGTCATTCACACATATTCATAGGATGACATATTCAATAACTACAAGTTGAACCCAAAGAAATCGAAATTGGGTTAAGAAGTTCCCTTGTAAACATTCGACAGCCTAACAACGTCACTTTAAAATTTAGAAAACGAGTTGATGAGACAAAAAGGGTATCTCATAACTTGGTAATAAATTTTACATCAATAAGGATATAGATGAACATATCCCAAAATAATAAGATGTAAATTAAAAGACCTAACAAAAGAAGCCTTTTAAAAAGAGGAGGGTGAAAGGTTCCCTTACCGACTTGGGTAACTTTCGAAACGTACACTCCATAAAAGAAGGAATATACAACATTGATGTAAATACTCATAAACGAAAGTATATTACACAAATAGTAGAATAATGGGTAGTACATACACCACTCAAAGGAAATGGTGGCAAATGTAGCATAAATCACATGGAAATAAAAGTGAGATGAAAAACCCCGTACGAAAACTTGCCAGCCAAACGACGCCACTTAAAACATCCAAAAATGGATTTATGAGATCAAATAGGGTCTCCCATAATATTAACATAAAAAGTACAGAATTATTAATATAAAATAACATCCCAAAATATAAGAAATATGAGCTTAAAATAAATGACATAAAAGAGAATACTTAAAAAGAAAGAGAGAGGTAGGATCCCTTACCTCAAGTCCGAATATTCTTATTCATTTATTTATATTATTGAATAATAAACTTTGAAAATTTATAATTGGTTAAGGACATAAATTAAATTTTATTATTCAATTAATATCATATATTATCATGTCATAATAATTAGTTAATTATGTGAGTTTATATCATACATTTTGTCGATATTCGGTACATGAGTCAAAAATGATCTTGTTTAAAAAGCATTGTCAATGTAGTTTTAAGTAAATCATATCCAGAATAGTATTAATGATTTAAATATCATATATATCCAGTATATATTCGTTTTATACTTATTCCATAAAATTTGGAGATAAAAAGAAAAGAAATACACCGTTCATGGAGACGGTAGGCCGTACGTACGCATGAACGCTACTTTAATTGCTTTGGAACATTAATAGAATTAAAAATAGATTAGAGAGATATATATATTATAATTCCAGTATAATATATATGTTATATATGTCACATATGTTCATTAATTTCATTCTTTATACATTCCATGTATTGCATGAACGAGTCACACCACTTGAGGGGGCAGTAGTCCACACTTCCTCAAATGAAATTATCGCATTTGCACTACATGAAAAGCATAAAAGTAAGTTTTAAATATAAAATAAATAAGCATAGAGAGTACATAAATATAATATATATCATATATAAAAGTATTTCCATCATAATTTCCACAATGAGAGGTGGTAGGATAAGGTAGAACAATCATCGTTTCATGAGGCAGTAATTCACCATCCACGGAAACAGTATGTTCCTTAACCATTAGACGGAGGTGTGTGTAAGTTTAGCTCTAATAATTGTCATAAAAACATCCTAGTATGTTTAAGAAACTGGTGTTATTACAAAATCAATGAATAAAAAGAGTTTAGGGTGTTGGAGAATAAAAATAAAACAAAAGAACATTAGGGAAGACATTACCTTTAAATTGGGTAACTCCCCTTGGTTTGAACCAAAATGGTTTCTTGAAGAGATTTATGTAACACCCCAGGTAAATAAAGAATATTAAATTTCCATATTTATCCATATTTGTGAATAAAATATTAATATTACTTTAAAGAGGATGCTATGCTCGATGGCGTACCCAATACGCAACAACGAGTTTCTTGGAAATCTTACGTTGCACTCTAATAACAAAACAATATTATTTTAAATTGTAGTTAACACCTAGCTGTTGTAATGGCTGGAATGAACAGAACTAACTAAAAAATGATTATATATGTTTTTCAAATATTTTTACTTTTATCCAATAAATGTTGAAGGCTTAAAATGCAAATGAATCCAATTTTAAGCATAAATCTTCTAATATTCTTTAAAAGGTCGACTAACCACCTTTTGATGGAGAACCTATTTTAAATCCACTTTTTGAAAATATTATGTGTTATGTTTGAAAAAATAAAATTATTCTTTAGAATCGGGACCTTAAAATTTACTTTGTGTAAATTTTTGGTATCTTTTCCGATAAAGTTCATTTTTTAATGAATAGTAAAAAATGTTGTTTTTTAATTCAAAAACTCTTTTTAATCTAATTTATTTATATGATTAGTTTATATTTTGAATTGTTTTTAAAGTGAAATTAGAATATATTTTTACCATTTAATCTAATAGTTGTCATTTTAATTAATTTCACTTCGAAATTTGACTTAAACTAGTGTCAATCTTTTAATAGATATTGTTTCTTAAAAACAAACTATTTGTTTTAACAGCGGGAATTAATTATTAAATTAATTAATGCAGCATATATTTTTTGAATCTTGTAAAATAGACATCATTTTTTAATTCAGAATATAAAATATAGCTTAGGGTGAATTTTTGGTATTTTTCTGAAAAACTTCAATTTTTGATGAATAGTGAAACCACTAAGTGGTAGTTTAAAAACTGAATTTTCGTTTAAATGAAACTTTACCACTTCTGTGATTCGAATTTCAAAAAATATGAGATACATGGTTGTCATTAGTATGTAAAATTTGGTTCAATGGGATTAAAATAATTTTTTTGGTGAATAGTAACTTTTATGTTTTTAATCGCGATTAGGGGTAATTAGTGTAATTTAGGGTAAAAATAATGTTTTAATAATATGAAATGACCTAAACACATGTCCTAACCTCATTTTATTTGTCATGGCTGACCAAGAAAATCTATGGGTCAACTTGGGGTCCCCATGGATCCACTTTGGTTGGAAAATGACACAAATAACGTTTTATTTAAAGTTAAAATAAAAATGTCACAAGCATGAGTTGTTTTACTAAAACAATTTTTAAATGGGGTTATAAAACTTATATTTTGGACTATAAATATTAATTAAAAATCTAAAAAGATTTCCTACATCATGAAATTTTATTTATAATTTTTAGACATTATATAAATTAAATTATTTATGACATCATGATGATGCAGCGATTACCTCATTAATAAAGGATTTTGTAACTTTCCACGAGTGCCCCTCCTCTCCTCTTATTAAAGGCCTCCACCTATACCACCTTACCCACACCTCTCAAGCCTTTGCATCGGAAAAACCCTGCTCATTTTGTCTCTCCACATACCTCTATTACTCCTAGAACCCTCACATTGGGCAGAAGTATTCCCAAGGAAGCCATTGAGTTCAAATCAAAGAGAGATTCCCGATTTTAAGGTAATGTCTTCACTTGTGTTCTTTTGTTTTATTTTTCTTCTCCAACCCCCTAAACTCTTTTTATTAATTTCTTTTGTAACAAATACATTATCTTAAATATACTATGATGTTTTTATAATATGTATTCTAGCTACACTTACACACACCTACATCTAATTGTTAAAGAACATACTGTTTCTGTGGATGGTGAATTTCTGCCTCACAAAGCGATGATTGTTCAATATTCGTTTAACACCCTCAAAGGTGGCCATTAATATGTCACTATATTTTTATATGATATATAATATGTTTATTTTTTACTTAATCTTATGTATTTTTCATTTATGTCATAACGTTATGGTTTCCATTATGGTTAAACGTGATATCTTCATTTTAGGAAGTGCGGACTACCGCCCCCTGAAAGTGATTTGATTCGTTAATACCATATGTGGTATGTATAAAGGATAGATTTAATGATATTATATATGATACCATACTGTAATTATAATACTATTATGTATCATTATGTTTTACATTAAATAAGAAATAGAAATTGAAGTAGCGTTCAACCGTACGTACGACTTACCGTCTCCATGAACGGTGCATTTCATTTCGTACCTCTAAATGTTATGTAATATTATAAATGCATGTATATAATGGATATATATTATATATATTATATATACAAAATGAATATAATTCTGGATATAATATATATTTTACCACATGAACAACTAGTAATTATAAAGAGTTTATTTTTGACTCAAGTAGCAATGATCTACAAAACGACCATTATTAACTTAAATAATTACATAGTGTTCATAGCATGTTAGTAAGTTATATAAAAGGAATAATGAACTTGAAAATGTTTCTTAATAAATTAGAAATTAACTCACGTTTATTATTCAGGAGGTTAAAGAACGATCGAGTCAAGTCGGACCCGAGGTAAGGGATCCTACCTCTCTCTTTCTTTTTAAGTACTCTTTTTTATTTAACTTACTTTAATCTCCTATTTCTTATGTTGGGGGATGTTCATTTATATTCCGATTTCTGTAAATTGTATGTTAATATCATGAGAGACCCTATTTTATCTCATCAATCTATTTTTGGAAGTTTTATGTGGCGCCGTTAGGCGGCCGAATTTTCATAAGGAGATTTTCATCTCACTTTTTATTCCCGTGAGATTCATGCTACATTGGCCACTATTTCCTTTTGTGTGTTGTATGTACTGCCCATTATTTTACCATTTGTATAATACAATCTAATTTATGGGTAGTTACATCTTCATTGTATGACCCTTCTTTCATGGGGTGTACATTTCGAAAGTTGCCCAAATCGGTAAGGGAACCTTTCACACTCCTCTTTTAAAAAGACTTATTTTGTTATGTCTTTTTATTTACATCTTTTTATGTTGGGATATGTTCTTATATATCCTTATTGATGTAAATTTTAGGTCTAAGTGATGATATACCATTTTATCTCTCA
Organism: Viscum album; assembly: GCA_963277665.1. NCBI lineage: Eukaryota > Viridiplantae > Streptophyta > Magnoliopsida > Santalales > Viscaceae > Viscum > Viscum album. Next base: position 882,915,029 of record OY728139.1, on the reverse strand, counting down.
TCAACTAATGTTATGAATCATAAAGTGACGCTGTTAGGCTGTCAAATTTTACCAAGGGAACTTCTTAACCCAATTTCGATTTCTTTGGGTTCATCATGTAGTTATTGAATATTTAATTCTATAAATATGTGTGAATGAACATGGTTGTTTTAAAATTAATATCCACTTATATTTAGTGTATTTATATTTGTCACACATAATTATGAGATTGATTTATCCTTAATTTAAGGATACCTTATTTATAAGGGATTTCATCTCATTTTATAATTTTATTGAGGATTCATTGTTGTTATGCACCAATTCAGTCTTATATGATGTATATACTGTCATTTGGAATAATATATCATGAATCCCTTTATTCTCATGAAATTATAAAGTTTTGATTAAATGTTATTCCTCAATTATTGTATTCAAGTGCCTCATTTTATTAAAAACCCTTTAACTAAAATATCATTTTAAATGTTTTAATGATTTAATCTTATAAATATTTATCATTAATATCCATGTTTTCAAAATGGTTTTAAGGATTTATTTATATGGATATTAATGGTTTAAAATGTTAAAAGCTTCAATGTTGTATGGGACACTTTGATTTAAAAATCTCTTTATTAAATGTTTTAAATGGTTTTGAAAATGGTTTTTTAGAATGGATTCATTATTTCAGTATCTTAAAATGTTATATTGTTATTGCAATGTGGGAATGTTATCTTTAATTTATGCTTAATTTATGTGTTATGATTATGTTATGGTTTTTGGGCATTGTAATGAAGACGGGTGGTTCCGTGATAAACTAAGGGCGGGTGAGCCCAATATAGCTCTCCAATGCATTGGGTAACACGAAGGAGTAAAATTTTAAGGTTTATCTGAAGAGATTTAGGGAATATACTATGATGGGTATTCCAAACGTATCCAAGACGGTTACTCCCTACGTAAGAATGTTATGAATGAATCAAGTTACCTTTATGTCTTATGATTTCTATGATTTATTCATGATTTTATGAGGTAGGTTAAAGTGCTTATGTTTTATGGGAATAGTATTATTTCATTCTTATGTATATATGTACTCATGTTTACTTTCCATACTTTTTATAACCCTTACTGACCTTTTTATGCTCATCCCAAGTTTTTTAAATGTTTTTCACAGGTCAAGGGAATGATACATGATATGATGATAGTGTCAATGAAGTGTCAAGAAAGAATCCATGTTTTATTTTAAATATGTTTCCGTTGATGGGAAAAATGAATACTATCTTTTATGTAACCACTTTGTTTAAATGTGGAATGTAATGAATGTTTTATGATCTAATTCTCTAAAACTCTAAACCTGATAAGATCCTGAAGGTGTAATCTTGTAATAACTCAAGATTAAGTAAGGTTTAAGGCTGGGGCCTTGTAGTTGGTATCAGAGGTTTGTTTAGATAACTTTAGAGGTTAGAGTGTTGTTTAAGAAAAAGTGACAAGTTTTGTATAACCAAAATGGTTAGTCTATTAGATGGAGTCATCGTTTTTTGAATGTTAGAATGAGTTTGAGAAACTTGGATAAGTATATATTGGTGTCTATCTTCCTCTTTTTTATTTGATGATTTTAATGATATACTCACATTAACCTTTTTGGTTTTAGTAAATAGATGGATCTAGCAGGCAACAAAGTAACAGTGGATTTGAAGAAAACTATGATTGTTTTATGAAAGAAAAAATGAATGATATGGGAGCTGCAATGAGAACTCTTGTGGTTATCCTCAACCAACTATCTGGAGTCATGATTGACCACCTGAACCTTAGTGATTTTTTTAAGGCATCATGTTTGCGAGAAACAAATCCCTACGGAAGTTCAAGTAATAATCATAAAGGTAAGTATGTTAAAAAACCTATGTGTCAAATATGTGGAAAGAAGAACATAGGAAAATGTTTCAAAGGGACATAAAGATGCTATATATGTGGAAATGAAGGTCATAAAGCAAGAACTTCCCATGGAAAAAGGAAGCATCTAGTTGACTCTAGGAAAGGGAAAGAAGTTCTTTCTAAAGGATCAATTGAATGTTTTAAATGTAGTGTGCATGGTTATTATGGAAACACATGTCCTATGAAGAAGTTTCTGGAATGAGGTCACCAACATCATACAAATATTCATTTACCAATACCTAATTCCATTCCAATTGAGTATGAAGAAACTGAAAATGAAGAATGAATGGTATAGATTATTTCTTAACATATGTTTTCCTATTATTGGAATCTTAGGATATGATTTGTGATTTTTTTGTAGGAAAGAAGTATTTCAGAATAAGTTGAAAAGGAATGGATAATGGATCACGAAGAATGTTGAATTAGTAAGAAGTCATCATATAAGGGATTCAAAAGTTATGGTAGATTTTAGGATGGTGAAATTCTTAGATGTATTAAGTCTCTTTTGATGATGGGGTTACATTAGAAGACTTTTTATAGTAACCCTGATGTTTGATATACAAAAATTTTATTCAAGGAATAATTATCCTTTCTTTTGTGGATATAGTTATAAAGAACCATTTGGGTTTATATGATCCTTAAATTTGAGGCAATTACTGGTTAATAAATTTTGGGTTGCAAAATGGAAGTTATCAGATAACCTTTGTGGTTAAAATATGTTATGGTTATTTTTAATGTATTTATCTCATTTTGAGGAATGTTATAAAATTATATAGTTTTTGAAAAGGGAAAACACGCAGACCGCGTGACAACCCGTCGCGTCGGACGAAGCTGTAGGAATCGAACCCCCAACCAAAGTGCAACTGGTATTTATCACCGACCACTGGACTACGTGAAGTCCCTGGTTAGTTTGAATGATTCATTTTAGTTAGATGATTTTATGAATTAAGAGTATGTTGATTTTTTTGGTTATCAATGGAAATGATTAGTCTATCATTGAGGATGTGTGATTAGGTTAATTACTTTTCAGTATGAGACTGTAAGAGTAACTGATGTTATTTTGGAGAAAAATGTTAAAATTTATCTTAGGAGACTGTGTGATTAAATCCTTCAGAGAATTGGGTTTCAATCTTAGTTTGCTTTACTTTGTAGAATTTTATGGATAGATGTTTATTGAATGGTCTTTTTTGAACTTTGGGTTTTAGTTTTGGTTAAGGTCTAAAGACATGGGAAGTATATAGTTCTCTTTTGTGGATTAGGTGATTCTCTAGAAATTTATTATAGCTCTCTTAATGTGAACAAGTCATCCTAAATACTTGTCTTTTGGAGAAAATATGAGTTCGTGTAAGAAATATAGTAAATGTTGAAAGTCAACATGACAATTAAGTATGCTTCCGTATGTTTTATTTAAGCTCATAAATAAATTTCTCAATGAAAAGTAACTAAAAACAAAAATGTTGTCTATTAATTTTTCCTACTGGGGAATAAAATACCGTTTAACCCATCACATGTTTGTGATTTTATTATTGTTAACTTTCTCCTAGATATGTTTACTATCACTCTCCATCAGAACATGAACCTTTGTTTTTTCCTCCATATCCATATTTTCATACTTGGAATCCTAGTATGGGTTAACTCAGGTGACATTCATACTTCTCTCCCATTCTTTTAATGTGATAGTTTTACTGACTCTTGTTCCGATGTGGGATTTTCAATGAAGCTTCCAAGCCCAATTTTAAAATTGCGAGGACACAATTTCCAAAAGGGGGGAAGGATGTAACACCCCAAGTAAATAAAGAATATGACATTTTCATATTTATCCATATTTATGAATAAAATATTAATATTACTTTAAAGGAGACACTATGCTCGTTGGCGTACCCAATACGCAACAAGGAGTTTCTTGCGAATCTTACGTTGCACTCTAATAACAAAATAATATTATTTTAAATGGTAGTTAACGCCTAGCCGTTGTAATGGCGGGAATGAACAAAACTAACTACAAAATGATTATATATTTTTGTCAAATATTTTTACTTTTATCCAATAAATGTTGGAGGCTTAAAATGCAAATGATTCCAATTTCAAGCATAAATCTTCTAATATTCTTTAAAAGGTCGACTAACTATCTTTTGATGGAGAACCTCTTTTAAATCCACTTTTTGACAATTTTATGTATGATATTTGACAAAATAAAATTCTTCTTTATAATTGGGACATCAAAATTTACTTTGTGTAAATTTTTGGTATTTTTTCCGATAAAGTTCATTTTTTTAATGAATAGTGAAAAATGTTGTGTTTAAAATCAAAACCTCTTTTTAATCTAATTTATTTATATGATTAGATTATCTTTTGAATTGTTTTTAAAGTGAAATTATAATATATTTTTACCATTTTATCTAATAGTGGTCATTGGAATTAATTTCACTTTGAAATTGGACTTAAACTATTGTCAATCTTTTAATAGATATTGTTTCTTAAAAACACGCTATTAGTTTTGACAGCGGGAATTAATTATTAAATTAATTAATGCAGAATATATGTTTTGAATTTTTTAAAATAGAAATCATTATTGAATTCGGAATATCAAATATATCTTAGGGTGAATTTTGGGTATTTTTCTGAAAAACTTCAATTTTTGATGAATAGTGAAACCACTAAGTGGTAGTTTAAAAACTGATTTTTTGTTTAAATGAAACTTTACCACTTCTGTGATTTGAATTTCAAAAAATCCGACATACATGGTTGTCATTAGGATGTAAAATGTGGTTCAATGGGATTAAAATAATTTTTTTGTTGAATATTAACTTTTAAGTTTTTAATCGCGATTAGAGGTAATTAGTGTAATTTAATGTAAAAATAATGTTTTAATAATATTAAATGACATATAAACATGTCCTACCCTCACTAGATGTGTCATGGCCGACCAAGAAAATCTTTGGGTCAACTTGGGGACCCCATGGAGCCACTTTGGTTGGAAAATGACACAAATAACTTTTTATTTAAAGTTAAAATAAAAATGTCACAAGCATGAGTTGTTTTACTAAAACAATTTTTAAATGGGGTTATAAAAGTTATAGTTTTGACTATAAATATTCATTATAAAGGTAAAAATATTTCCTAAATCATGATATTTTGTTTTTTAATTTTTATACATTAAATAAATTATATTATTTATGACATCATGATGATGCAGCGATTACCTCATTAATAAAGGATTTAAATAAAATGAAAAGATAATGTTAAAACTATAACTTACACTTGTAAAATACCTATTGGATGAGTATATTTCGAACCCTTACCACCTTATCCTCGAAATACATCAATTTGGGACCTTTATAATTCGAAAATCATTTGAAAATAAAGTAACATTTTGTAACTTTCCAAGAGTGCCCCTCCTCTCCTCTTATAAAAGGCCCCCACCTCTACCACCTTACCCACACCTCTCAAGACTTTTTCTCGGACAACCCCTACTCATTTTTTCTCTCCAAATCCCTCTATTACTCCTAGAAGCCTCACTTTGGGCATAAGTCTTCCCAAGGAAGCCTTTGAGCTCAAATCAAAGAGAGATACCCAATTTTAAGGTAATGTTTTCACTTGTGTTCTTTTGTTTTATTTTTTCTTCTCCAACCCCCTAAACTCTATTTATTAATTTATTTTGTAACAACTCCAGTATCTTCAATATAATATTATTTTTATATAAGAAGGATTCAATCTACACTTACACACACCTACATCTAATGGTTAAAGAACATACTGTTTCTGTGGATGGTGAATTTCTGCCTCACGAAACGATGATTGTTCAATATTATTTTAACACCCTCAAAGGTGGCCATTAAGATGTCACTATATTTATATATGATATATAATATGTTTATTGTTTACTTAAGCTTCTGTATTGTTCATTTATGTCATATCTTTATAGTTTCCATTATGGTTAAACGTGATATCTTCATTTTAGGAAGTGCGGACTACCGCCCCCTCAAAATGATTTGATTCGTTAATACCATATGTGGTACGTATAAAGGATATATTTAATGATATTATATATGATACCATACTGTAATTATAATACTATTATGTATCATTATGTTTTAATTCCATTAAATAATATATAAAAATGGAAGTAGCGTTCATGCGTACGTACGGCTTACCGTCTCCATGAACGGTGCATTTCATTTCTTACCTCTAAATGTTATGTAATATTATAAATGCATGTATATAATGGATATATATGATATATATGATATCTAAATAATGAATATAATTCATGATATAATATATATTTTACCACATGAACAACTTGTAATTATAAAGAGTTTATTTTTGACTCAAGTAGCAATGATCTACAAAACAACCATTATTAACTTAAATAATTACATAGTGTTCATATCATGGTAGTAAGTGATATAAATTTAATAATGAACTTGAAAAAGGTTCTTAAGAAAGTATAAATTAACTCAATTTTATTATTCAGGAGGTTAAATAACGATCGAGTCAAGTCGGACCCGAGGTAAGGGATCCTACCTCTCTCTTTCTTTTTAAGTACTCTTTTTATGTAACTTACTTTAAGATCCTATTTATTATGTTGTGGGATGTTCTTTTATATTCCTCTTTCTGTAAATTGTATGTTAATATGATTATAGACCCTATTTTATCTCATAAATCTATTTTTTGAAGTTTTATGTGGTGCCGTTAGGCTGCCGAATTTTCATAAGGGGATTTTCATCTCACTTTTTATTCCTGTGAGATTCATGCTACTTGGCCACTATTTCCTTTTGTGTGTTTTATGTACTTCCCATTATTTTACTATTTGTATAATAAAATCTCATTTATGGGTAGTTACATATTCATTGTATGACCCTTCTTTCATGGGGTGTACGTTTTGAAAGTTGTCCAAATCGGTAAGGGAACCTTTCACACTTCTCTTTTAAAAAGACTTATTTTGTTATGTGTTTTTATTTACATATTTTTATGTTGGGATATGTTCTTATATATTCTTATTGATGTAAATTTTAGGTCCAAGTGATGAGATACCATTTTATCTCTCATCAAATAATGTTATTAATCTTAAAGTGACGCCGTTAGGCTGTCGAATTTTACAAATGGAACTTCTTAACCCAATTTTGATTTCTTTTGGTTCAACTTGTAGTTATTGAATATGTAATTCTATGAATATTTGTGAATGAACTCTGGTTGTTTTACATTTAATATCCACTTTTATTGGGTGTATTTATATTTTTCACACATAATTATGAGATTGATTTATCCTTAATTTAAGGATACCTTCTTTATAAGGGATTTCATCTCATTTTACAATTCTATTGAGCCTTCATTGTTGTTATGCACCAATTCACTCTTATATGGTGTATATACTATACTTTGGAATAATATATCATGAATCCATTTATTCTCATGATATTATAAAGTTTTGATTAAATGTTATTCCTCAATTATTGTATTCAAGTGTCTCTCTTTTTGTTAAAAACCCTTTAAATAAAATATAGTTTTAAATGTTTTAATGATTTAATCTTATAAATATTTCTCATTAATATCCATGTTTTCAAAATGGTTTTAAGGATTTATTTATATGGATATTAATGGTTTAAAATTTTAAAAGCTTCAATGTGGTATGGGACACTTTGATTTAGAAATCTCTTTATTAAATGTTTTAAATGGTTTTGAAAATGGTTTTTAGAATGGATTCATTATTTCAATATATGAAAATGTTATATTGTTATTTCAATGTGGGAATGTTATCTTTCCTTTATTCTTAAGTTATGTGTTATGATTATGTTATGGTTCTTGGGAATTGTTATGAAGACGGGTGGTTCCGTGATAAACTAAGGGCGGGTGAGCCCGATATAGCTCTCCAATGAATTGGGTAACGCGGAGTTAAATGTTAATATTTCTCTGAAGAGATTTAGGGAATATACTATGATGGGTATTCCAAACATAACCAAGAGGGTTACTCCCTACGTAAGAATGTTATGAATGCTTCAAGTTATCTTTATGTCTTATGATTTCTATGATTTATTCATGATTTTATGAGGTAGGTTAAAGTGCTTATGTTTTATGGGTATAGTATGATTTCATTCTTATGTATATATGTACTCATGTTTCCTTTCCATACTTTTTATAACCCATAATGAGCTTTTTATGCCCATCCCAAGTTTTTGAAATGTTATTCACAGGTCAAGGGAATGGTACATGATATAATGATAGTGTCAAAGAAGTGTCAAGAAAGAATCCATGTTTTATTTTAAATATGATTCCGTTGATGGGAAAAATGAATAATACCTTTTTTGTAACCACTTTGTTTAAATGTGGAATGTAATTCATGTTCTATGAACTAATTCTCTAAAACTCTAAACCTGAAAATATCCTCAATGTGTAACCTTGTAATAACTCAAGATTAAGTAAGGTTTAAGGATAGGGCCTTATACTTTAAGCCTAAGGGAAGGATTCTAAGATGAAGATAGGGATGTGGAAGGATAGAATGATCAGAGTTTGGTCGAGACAATGGCTTGAGAGGTGTGGGTAAGCAGGTAGAGGTGGGGGCCTTTTATAAGAGGGAGGAGGGGCACTCTTGGAAAGTAAAGAAATGTTACTTTATATTAAAATTAGTTTCAGATTTTAAAGGCCCCACATTGATATATTTCTAGGATAAGGTGGTAAGGGTTTGAAATATACTCATCTAATAGGTTTTAGACAGGTGTGAGTCATAGATTTTACATTATCTTTTCATTTTATTTAAATCATTCATTAATGAGATAGTCGCTGCATCATCATGGTGTCATAAATAAATTAATTTATAATGTCTGAAAATTAAAAAAATAATACTATGATGTAGAAAATAGTTTTAGATATCAACTAATTATTTATTTTCCAAGAGATAATTTATACAGACAAAACTAAAATTGTTTAACTTGGGTGATACATACTTTGGTTATACATTCCTTTTAAAAACATAAAATTAAAAAGTGTCACTATCACCCCAAAAGTGATTCCATGGGGTCCCAAAGTTTGGCACAAGACATCCCATGGTAGGAGATGACACAAAAAGTAGCATTAGGACACATTTTGTGGTAATGTTTTATTATTATGATATTATTTTATTACCCTTAACTACACGATTACTAATTAATCACGGTAATTAAAGATAATTACCGTCGTTACTCTTCATAATGTCCAAAAACTAAAGAGTATTAATTAAATAATTTGGACCTTCTGATTCCAAATTTGGAATCCATTTTATGAAATTCAAAACACAGGAATTGCAGTAATTAATTTAAATGTAAATCCCGTTGTCAAAACAAAAGATGGGTTTTTAAGAAGTAAAATTTATCAAAATATTGACATGTTTTTACATCCAATTGAAAGTTAAATTACATATAATAAACAAACTTTTATTAAGTGATAAAAACTTAATTCAATTATACTTTAAAAACAATTAAAATTACAATCTAAATATATAAATAAATTGGATGAAAAGGCAGTTTTGAATTAAAAAGGTGTATTTTTCACTATTCATTAAAAAGAAGACGTTATCAGAAAAATACCAAAAATTATACCTAAGCTATATTTGAAATTACAAATTCAGAAATGATGTAAATTTTACAGAATTCAAAACATAGAAATTTCATTAATAAATCATATAGTTAATTCCCGCTGTCAAAACAAATAGCGTGTTTTTAAGAAACAATATCTATCAAAAGATTGACACTTGTTTATGTCCATTTTCAAAGTGAAATTAAATATAATGACCTCTATTGAATTTAATGGTAAAAATATATTCTAATTAAACATTAAAACAATTAAAAAAGATAATCTATCCATATAATTAAATTTGATGAAAATGATGTTTTGAAGTAAAATGTAGTATTTTTAAGTATTCATTAAAAAAATGAACATTTGTCAGAAATATACCAAAAATTTATCCAATGTAAATTTAAATATCCAAATTCTAAAGAATAAGTTTATTTTGACAAATATAGCTTATTAAATTGTCAAAAGTTGGATTTAAAAAAGGTTCTCCATCAAAAGGTGGTAAAATAATATTTCAAAAATATTAGAGTATTTATTCTTAAAATTGGATTCATTTGCATTTTAAGCCTCTGACATTTATTGGATAAATTTAAAAATATTTAGCAAAAATATGTAATCATTTTTTCTTAGTTCTATTCATTACCGCCATTACAATGGCTAGGCATTAACAATTTAAAATAATATTATTATATTATTAGTGTGCAACGTAAGATTTCAAAGAAACTCATTGTTGCATATTGGGTACGCCATCGAGCATAACATTCCCTTTAAAGTAATATTAACATTTTATTCAAAAATATTTATAAACATGATAATGTAATATTATTTATTTACCTGGGATGTTACACAATCTCATAGTGTTGGGGGAATTTTTTATCATCATCATCACTGTAGAAGGAATCATTCCTCTTTTGGTCAAGAGGAAAATATTGATGGTCAAAATCCCATATGTTCTATCCAGAACAATAAGAACAACTTTTATTAGGCTCCCCTTTATCATACAAGAATGGAAACTCTTGCAAGTTCATTATTTTTATACTAATATGGAAGGAACGTTTGGTGAAGTATACAATAACCCTCAGGTATTCCACACAATGTTATCCCAATAGTGGTAAGGGTTTGAAAAATGACAGAAATTCATTTAGGGAATTATCATCTTTATTTATTTTAAGTAATGGAAAAACAACCATTTCATGATACACCCTTTTAAATATAGTCACTATCAACAAAACAAATATTATGGATAAAGAAAAAACAAACAGGGTCAAAATATAGAAAATTTACCCCATGATTGGGATTTGGATTCTCCCACTAAGGATACATGCACTCGGAAGTAGAGGAGGAACTAAAATTCAGCACCACTGAATATCATGTTTCTTCTCTACGGTCGATCAAAACCATTATTTAAAGGGAACGACGAGGTTCCTCCCTTTCATCAACCATAAGAATAGAAATTACATACCCAGAGGATCAGTTTTCATGATATGACTTTCACATAAAAACTCTCAGATAACACAATGAGGAGCTAATTAGGGGATAATATCCCATTGGGTATGACCTCTAGACATATATGAATTACCACCCTTAGTTATCCAATGTTCTAGTAATAGTGGTATTTATGAGTCAGAATGGATCCAGCTATATGCAACTAAACTACATAATCGAGGAAGTCTAAAATGACCATGCATTCACCCCATTATTAAGACAAATCCTCTCTTTATAGAGTGATTATTAAGTCTTTAGAAATACAGAGAATCAATGAGAGATGAAAATGAGTCCAGCCCATCATACCCCACCAGATCCTTATGGATGAGATTTATCACACACAATAGTACATCCATAAGTACTCAACATCATGGGACCTTGGGATCAACATGAGAGGACCAATATGTGGTTTTTTATAATAACTCTTATTGGTTTAGCCTTCGTTTGGTACTGAAGCCTCCTAACAAAATTAGTTAGTAGATTGGAGGAACTTTTTCATCAATTCGTTTAATAGTTCAGCAATACATTGAAGAAAATGACAATATTCTAACTATCATACTACAAAAAACATTAAAATATGAGAGTCTATGTATTCATAGCCAGATATGAATGGCTTAATGTATTCTATCTGAAAACCTCTCTCACCGGATCAATTTCTAGAACTCATTACCGATAACATGTTGACTGAGCTACACACACCTCATATAATATTGATATATCTATATGGGTTCCGTGAGTTCACAGAAATTGAACAACGTATAGAATATTTCATTCAGTGAACTCAAGAAATATCTTAGCACATAACCTCATCATAGGGGAAAAGGATCGAAAAGAAATAAATTGTTGTTGCTATACTCAAATCAATACTCATACCCATTAAATCACATAAAAGTCCTCAAATTTATGAATGCCACTTATCAACAGCCAGCATCAACATAATCAACCTCGTCTAGAAGAAAAAGACAGATTGGGGTTTTCAATTTTTTTAGGAATAGATTAATAAAATATACTAATTATAAAATGAACAAGACCCTTACTAATTTTGTATAGCCATGGAAAATAACCCAATTGATATTACAAATCTTAGGTGACTCAATGAGGTCAACCACACCAATCATTACAAAACAAATCCCATTTAATCGCAGCATGGGTCACAAAATCTAGGATTTCATCTTCTAAAATTGGGTCATTAAATGAATGATCATTTATGCATACGTTTTCTTGGATAACACCAAAAATTATGTGATCTTCATCTCTCTTTCCTAGTCAGAAAGAGGTGGTTGGAATCATATTCTGGCTAGATATGGGAAGAAGATCAAAAACTGCATGAATAAAAGGATAGTTGACTGGGATCACGCCACACTAATAGAATATCTACAGAGGCCCACAAAATAATGTTCACATTGGGATGTTACATAATATATTCCTCCCAGAGGATAAGGCAACCACTAGAAGAACAATGATGTAAAAGAAGAATATTTACATTCCTCTCCAACATAATATATAACTCTAGCATAATTTTTCATACAAAGTTTGAAGCATACAGATTGACAAATCAAATGGAACCATCATTGAAAGAATATATCATATATAGATATTTTATATATATTCAGTTACAATACAACTTCTCTAAGGATAAATATTCTGAAGACTATAAATTTCCTACACCATGTAGGGGAATAAGAGGCTTCATTCATAGGAATCAAGGTTATAGAGGATAGAAAAGGCAAAGTCAAACCCATTATTTCTATCATATCCCCAAAAGTGAAACATATGAATCTAAGAATCATAATAAATAACCCCATAAAATATGAAAAAGGAATAGAGGTATCTTAGAACCCTCCAGTGGTCTTCTCAGTCCAATATTATTACATGACTCTCTGTATAAGGTGTGATTATACTATCAAGAAATTCAATATTGAAGGATGGAGTGACCCAATATACTAACAATAGATTGTCCCTAGACCTCCACACATGATCCAGGTCTCTCCATCTCAAAAACCTCATTGCATAAACTGCATAACAAAGTGAAAATCCACATCAAGAAATGTTGAACTCTGGAACAAAAGTAGGAATTTATGAAATACATAGTGATTATCCTAGAGAAGCAGAGAATAATGCATGCACTTCTTATTTCAATATAATTTAGGGAGTCTCTCATAGAATCCCTCCATATTGAATAGATGTTATATATAGAAGCCTCAATTGTTGAGGAATATCAGTTGGAGATAATTCTAGCAGAATTCCACATCTCCATTTCATTCATATAGAAATATCTTTAAGAGGTCATCAGGGAACACATCAAGACCCTATATGATTTAGGTATATGAAATAATGTAGATGTATAAGAAGATTTCATTGATAATGGTTCCAGGATAATGCTCATATTTATTTAGACCATTTCATGTATATGACATACAAATAACGACTTATCCCCCACAATTCTAATAATTTAAGGTTATGATAATAATGATGAAAGATCCCTCGTGATGAAAAAGCTCAAATATTAGTTTAGTGAACATATAACTGAAGATATGTGTATGGTTATCATGCAAGAAAAAAAAATATTTTCATGGTTGTAATTCCTTGAATCCACATCCACATGGACTTACAATATTAATTTCATCATTTTTTAGAGTAACTCATTGATTGATAGGATGGAATACTATATTGTTTTTGTTCCCCCTTTGAGGATTGTAGTTCCACATTTTCTGAATAAGTTTTCTACAAAGGGTTTTAAAACAACCAATGGTGGATGGTGAAATACATGTATCAGCACCAAATGAAATGGGAACATCCCCCTTTAAATCCCTAGAATATGTTCAACAATGACTATATTCTCCCAATATATTTATTTGAGGTAATACACTTAATACCAGAGGTCCAATATCTATATATAACTTTTTATATCAGAAAAAATATAATCTATGAATTATATCTATAGCAACTCAAGATGTTGTGAATGATGATGCATTTTTTTATGGCCCCATTCACTTAGATATATACAAGGATTCCCCATTATTTCCAACATAGTCTAATAATTCTTCTATAGACTTAGATTTTGATGAATAAAATGATGAACTCTAAACACCCCTCACATATTTGAGGAAATAATTTCCACCATCATTAATGAGATCATAAAAGTACATTTGGGAACCAAACAAGACTTGTAGCCTACACTGATTTGTGACCATATTCTTTTTGAGAAGAAATATATTTTCATTGAATTATTAAAGAAACATAAATATATGAACAGTTACAATTATAAAAAAATAAAAAAATGAAACGATATGTGGCTACAAACCATTTCAATTTTTCTGATAATCATCATGCCTTCATAAAGGAATCCATGAGAATGCATCCCTATCATGATACATGTATTCATATGATTTTTTAAAATTTGATCGAAGGCATATTATTTGATGATGTTAAACACACATTATGGATAAAAATATCTTCACTATAATGAATAATAATGGGAATATTAGGGTAATAATCCATTTTTGATACTTTATTCTACACATCAAATGGATGAAATATAATTATTGATAACCTAAATCTTGATCACTGTAGTCAGTGGATTCCAAGCCCTCTTAAACATGAACTTGTATTCAGGTTTAAATAACATAAATATACCTCCTAAAGATGAGGAATACAATTACATTATAACACCCCAAGGTATCATTGAATATAAAGTGATTTCCAATTTCTAAATGAATGTTGCATCAACCTATCAGTGTTACATGAATCATATCTTCAATCCCTTCAATAGGATTAATAATTGAATGTTATGTAAACAACTCAATGATCAATTACTGATAATTATTTATCACATCATAGATCATAAAACATTATTTGAAAATATATGATAGTATATTCTAAATATAAATCCATTAAAACGTAATTTCTTGGAAACAACATGGCTATTCCATGGCTTTGAGGTGTGCCACCATGACATTGATGAAGACCCTAAAAAAATAATTCAATTTATTCATTTTCCCCTATGAATATCACATGGATGAAGGGGATATATAGAAGACTCACAAATATTATATGTGTCATATCCAACATGGATATAAATTCAATTTCCTTTACCATGATTATGATGAAGGGGATTTTTTATCAATGATATAGTGACTGCCATAAATCCCTTGAATGTATTAAGCAATACCTATTGAAACCAACAGTTCTTATTAAATTTTTGGATGTAAATCTACTGATTTTATATTTGGAAACCATGAAGCACTCTATGAGTTTCCTCCTCATATAGAATAAAAATTCAGAGATTTCTATGCGACTCTACTTCCTCAGCTAAATAATACAAGTTATTGAGACCTTATGCTCAGATGTCGAGAAGAACAACCTCTCACATATCATCATAGTTAAAAGTGAGTCATTACATATAACATAAATAAGTCCACATGGGGTCTCATATTGATCCTATCAAGTATTTCATTTTCCATACCATACTGACTATGTTGTTTTTATCACCCCATGATTTTTTGATTTTTTTTGAATTACTTAAATACTTTTGACATTTTTCATTTCACAAAAAATATAATATATATTTTATTATATGAATAAAATATTTTTGATTTTTTTTATAAAAAACACATATTTAATATTTTTTACAATGTACACATATATTAACAGTTAGAACATTCAAAACCATATTTGGAATATGTTGCATACAATGAAAAATTCCATCAATAACATGCATAACATGAAATGATGGGTATTATAGAACTATAATTTAATACTGATGTTATTATTAAAAAATTATTATAACTATCACTTAACTATTGGAATAAATGTTAAATTATAGAAATCTGATTTATACACATATATATATAAGTAATCATTTGTTTGTCAATAATTATTGAATATTATTAATGATTTATTTGAAAATAATGAAATTACATTACTATAAAAATGATATTTATCAATAAGAAAACAATTTTATGTCAATAAATTAATAAAAAATTGGATTAAGGTTTTAAAGAAAATTTATATATAATAAATTCTATAAATATTTTCTTTGATACTCATTCTATATAATTTAATGGCATAAGATAGGAATAAATCCATTTTTATGAATAAAACAATGTATTTTTTTTGAAAATGAACCATTATCTCCTTTTAAAAGTGATCCTACTTTGTAAATTATTTCTTAAAGTCTAAAAATTTATATCGGTTAAAATAAACATCATTCTTGAATGAGTAATTTCAATATTTACAGATGGTAATTTTTTTAATTGTTTATATGTTGTTTTATTTTATAATGAATAGTGAAAACACTAAATTTTTATTCATATTTCTTTTCCAATAATTTATTTTTAAGGATAATTGTATTTGAAACTAGTTTTAATGTTTAATTATATAAATTTGATTTCAATTAACACAATTTAGGTAATATTAATCAATTTCACTATGAAATAGTATATAAAAACATAGAAAACTTCTGTACTTTTTTACTTTGAAAACACACTTACCTCCGAATGGCCAGAAGGCCTTATTTTTATTTTATTATAGATAATTATCCTTTTAAGGGTTTATGGGGAACCCATACATGACCCATAGGCCCAAGGCACAAGGCCTGACATGACCCGCAATACATGACCCGAAGGCCCAGAGGCATACCATGCCCATACATGACCTGCATGCCCAACCCACTAGAACTGCCCCTACCCAGCGTCTTGCATCATTGATCACCTTAGATCCCCACCTTGCATTGTTGATCAGCTATAATTGCCCTGTACAAAGCTGCACAGTGCCTGGTCCCGATGGCGGCTGCCATACCCTCTCATCTTTCAATCTGGTTAGCTCTGCATCTGGTGGATGCTACTCCTGCTGATTTGATCCTCATTTGGGGCCTATTCTGTGTGAACTGGGATACTCCATGGTCTTCGTTACCTGAAGTCCCTATGGCCTGAAGGCCTTTGATGACCCGAAGGCCCTGGAAACCCGTAGGCCAAAACCGGTGGCCCGAAGGCCCAAATCAGGTGAATAGTTCCGGCTGCTACAGTAACCACTACAGTGACTACTACAGTGACTGCTACAACACCCCGAAAATTCGCCTCCACCCGATATTGAACCCGGGTCTCTTGGATGCCAAGCATGAGCCATTACCACTTGGGTACAAGCTCGTTGGCAACACATGTGTTGCTAACACCAACTCCCAGAGGGGGGCCTCCACAAGCCGAAGTGCGCGCCACGTTCCCCAGCTAAGAAATGGCTTTGAATCACTATGTTCATAATACGAACAGTGTTCGAGCCTGGTGGGCTCGATCCTGCGCCAGTTCCCATATAGAGAGAGGGGTACAACCAGCGGGTACCACTCGGCTAACACCCCATGGGATTGAAAACACACTTTATTTTCTCATCTAAGAGATTAAATTTCAAATAATTTCTACAATATATGTGATTGGGATTTTGAATAATTGATTCCATAATTACAATCAGTATAAACTATAATGTATAATATGTTTAAAATATTTTTTTACCAATATTATTATTGAATGTACTTCAATTTAAATATAATAATTACGGTATAGTTAATCATAATAAAAGGAAAAACCATAATATTAATCCCCAAAATGACTGAGAAAATTTTTCAAATTCTAGTATAGGTTAATATTTAGATTTTATGCTCAATTTAATTTCATTTTTACTACAATTGTAGAGACCTTTCTTGGTAAAAACATGGGTGGAATTCGTTTTTCAAAAATTGAGAGGATTGCTAGTCCTCATCCACTATAAAAAGGCACTCACCACTCTCAATTATTAAAAACTCTCAAGACCATTGGATCACACATAATATTATTATTAAATATACAAATATCCCTACATTCAATCAAGTATCCTATGTTTTGGAAAAAATCCATCCAAGGAACCCTTTGGCAATCCAAAAGTTGTTTCACAAAGAAGATGTAACATCCTCCCTTAAGCTCCTTTGGTTTATTTTCATCTTCCACCACCTCATAATTTCTAATTCCATGTTTATATAATGAAATAATTACCATATATATATATATATATTAATTTATTGTTTTTACATACATGTACACTCACTTTTATTGAATGGCTAGCAAACATTGCATTATTGGTTATGATGAACTGCTGCCTTAGAAAATGGTGAAGTAAATGTTTCCGTTACAAAATATTATGGTTGGGAATTATGATTGAAACTGGGTTTTGAAATGATAAATTTGATATTAATGATTTATTAATTATTAATTAATTATAATATATAACATACTTTCATGATATCCATTTTTTTTATAAATATTATAACTTCGTTTGTAGAAGTTTTGACCACTGCCTTCTAAAATCAATGGGATTCGTTACCACATTACATGAAATTTATTAAGGATGGATTTATGGAATGTATATGATATATGTGACATAATAATTCTAATTGAATTATATATATATATATTCCTTTTAATTTATTTCTTTCAATATGGTAATAATATGGAAACAACATTCACACATATGTATGGCCAACTGCCACAATGAATAGTGTATTCCATTTCAAATTTATATACATCATAGATTATTATTGAAATTTATATAATCATTATATATGATAGATAATTCATTTTTTACATTCTGGATATAATTAAATCATGATCTATGTAAGAGTATAAATAAAATCAAGCTAAAACATATACAAAAATCAAATCGTCTACTTCACAAAACCTAACATCAAAATGGAGTTATTAATTTAAGGAAACTAATAATTATTAAAGAAATAAAATATGGTATTATATATAGTAATATGATTATTTTTTTGGAATATAATAAACATTTTTTTTTATTTTTCACGAGGTTTCAACTTGTACAATTAAATCCATGATTAATGGTAAGAGAATTTCATATAAATTTTTATTTTCATGAGATTCATGGCGTACTCATAACTCAATTTTTATTTGTGGTGTATGTAATTATATATGATATATTATATAATTATATAATTATAATTTTTCTAAAAGATTTATTTCATTTTACTCTTTCATGGGGATCATGATTCTATTGTTATTCATATAGTTATGATGTTGTCATCTCACATTTATTTCTGTGAAACTTATGCCTTATTCCCCAGTTAGTTTTTTTGTGTGCAGTGTATATAACTACCATGATTTTATTATGTTATTATTAAACTGAAATTTATTTTTATTTATATATACATCTGATTATACGTCTTTCAAGTATTTTATGTTTCAAATGTTATGAAAATGTTAATGTAAACTTTTCTCAATTTATCCTTATTTGAGACACAAGCCATGTTATGAACCTATACTCTTCTAAATGGGTGTATTTAATTCCATTATAAATGTTATATTCAAAATAATTCATTTAATAATATTTTATGATAAATTTGATTTCATTTTATACCTAGGGGTATGATTCAAGTTTAGTAAGTGGTAAGAGCTTATTGAATCATTCTCATCATTTATTGGGACAGTTTATGACTATAACTCCATTGATGAAATCATATGATACATATCTCATTAAAACTAATGAATTTAAAGTAGTCATAATAATAATGATATCCCCATGTATTTGTAAATTTTTTTCAACCCTTATTAAATAAGATAATTAACCAAAAAATTATTAAATTCTTTATTTACCTCTCTCTTCGGATGGAAACTTGTGTTCTTCCAAATTCATGTTTTCTAAAAATGTTTTAAAAAATATATGATTTTTAATAATTTCATTAAATAATTTCTAAATGTTCATTTCTATTTTCTCAAAAGGTTATTTAAAAGTATAAATATTTTCAATTTGTTTTAAATATTTTAATACAAATTTTCAATAAAATTTATCATTAAAATATTTTCAAGAATCATTTATATATTTTGAGGAAAAATGTTTTCATAATATTCTCAAGCTTATTTTATTTTATTTCAAGTAAAAATATTTTGAAAATCATTTCAAACATCTTTTATTTGTTTTAAAATAAGACCATAATAAAAAAATCATGTTTTTTTAATTTGTTTTTCATGTAAAAATGTTTTAGATTGATTTCAATAATATTTTATATTTTTTTCAAAAAAAATGTATTTAAAAATGATTTAATGGTTATTCTATAAATTTTTTAGGAAATTCATTCCCCAGTTTTTCTTAAATATTCTTTTTTATGTTATCATGGAAATGTTTTTCCAATATATTGTAAATCATCCTTAATAAGTTTTCATTGTATTTTAAAATGAAATGGTTTTCAAATCTTTTTATGTTTTTTATATATCTCATTGAATAAAGAATAATTTCTTCAGAAAAATTTATTACAATATCATTCCAATTTATTTCCCTTATAATATGAAAAATTTTGCTGTTACTCATGAATTTATAGGTAAATTATCAAAAGGTTCCATTCATATTCTTTTTATTAATTTTTTGTTTATTTATGGAATGATGTTTATGAATTAAATTTCAATTTCATAATATATATATTTTTTAAAACTGTTTCTGTTTAATTGGATATATTTTTATGAAAACCTTTGTGGGTTATATTCTTATAAAACCCTCTTACTTTCAGGTGTTATTTTAATATAATAATTAATAAACCTAATTATTTTTTCACATGTTATAATAGGATAACTTGTGTATGATTCCCATTTCATTTATTGGTTTATGATAAAATTTCTTATTATGTTTTTGGAACAATTATGTATATAATAATTATAAGATATATAGTAACTATAGCTCCCTCTAGTTCATTGAAAAATTATTGATATCTCATTAGATATACATTGATGGATTGAGGAGTAAACATGGTTTAGTAAATGACTTTGTCTGTTGTGACAGTCTTCGATGGAGACTTAACTACAGATATGGATTCCTGGGTAAACCTTGACTACCCTGATGGTATAGAGAGTGCAATTATACTATAATAATGTCCTTGTAATTGATTCCTTTACTACTATGGAAATAATTTTACATTATTATGTATCTTCAACAGTTCTATATATTATTCTTATTATATTACAACAAGGTTCATCTTAAATATTATATTGTGATTCATGTTTAATTAATTTTCAATCATTATTCTAGGACACATGTTTCAGATATTGGACATTCATGTTATGAATTTTTTTAATTTTATGATAACATTCTCATTCCATTATACTCAGTTAATGCAAACATATATTCCTTGTTTACCCTTAATGATAATCTAAGAAAATCCATTTCATATGTTAGGTTTTACTAGGATATAAATAATTGTTTTATGTTGGATTACTAATGGAGAATATCATTAAGGGAGATGATGATGAAATTTCACCATTTTAAAAGATAATGATTCTATGTTTCCAAGGACACTACACAACTACATTCCTCGGGGAATTAATTTTATAATATGTTGAATATTCATCTAAAATTATGTAATTATTGGCACCATGGTCTTCTATGCATGATTTGGAGTGTGGTTTGTATTTGTTGTCAATCATCAATGGAAGTTTGGATCATGAACCAGCAAAGCGATCATACCATTCAAGCAGCCAACAGTTTTGAAGGTAGCGCCGTTTCCCAGTGTTTGCCAAATTTTGGGGGTCCAAAATCTGGATGTTGCTAAGCATCGCGAAAAGTGGATTTCCAGGAAGATCATCATTTAATATGGAAAGGGCATGAGTTTCGCGAAGATGGGATGCATGGATTAGATTTCGTGAAGACAAGAAGAATGGAGGCGGTGAGGCTTCGCGATTACGTGAAGCTTCGCAAACGGCAGAGGCTGGCGAGCTTCGCGGCGAAGAAGGGCTTTGCGAGGGAGCTTCACGGAGAAGGCGCGAAGGAATGTTGGGCTTCGCGAAGGATCTTCGCGGCGAAACCGTGAAGGTAAGTTGACGGTGATTCTTCGCGACTACGTCAAGCTCCGCGAACGGATAATTGCCGAGGAGCTTCGCGATTTGGAAAGAATTCTGGCGGAACTTCGGAGCTTCGCGATAGGTGCTGACGTGGCGTTGACTTCGCGCGGAAAGTTCGAAGGTCGGTGGAATCACCTATAAATAGAGGCCGACCCCTTCATGAGAAGCAGAGAGAATCTGAGATAAAGTCCTTTGCTCTCAGTTCGCAAAGGTCACTCACGAAGGTAGTTTTGCTTCGCGAGAGTTGAGCTTCGCGGAGGCTATCCTAGCTCCACGAAAAGGTTGTGCCCCGCGTTGGCTCATCGAGCTTCGCGAAGAGGCAGGAGCTTCGCGGCGTCTTTACCAGCTCCGCGAAAAGAGTTCACCCCGCGTTGGCTCATCGAGCTTCGCGAAGTGGCAGGAGCTTCGCGATAGCCAAGTATTGCGAAGGCTTGAGCATCGCGAGAGTGCTTCACGATGGAGCTTCGCGAAAAGGCAGGGGCTCTGCTCAGAATTGTTTGAGCTTTCCAAAATAGGGAGCCGTGCAAAGTAGGGTACTTTGTGAAGACCCTTTCAGAGGTTGTTCACCCAGTGGACAGGGGCAAGAGGAGTATTCCTCAGTGGTTGGAATTTGGATCTAACAGAGCATTAACTAAGGATTCTGATGCAAGAAAAGTCTCATGCAGAACAGGAGACAGTGAAATTCATGACTATCAATTGAAGAGACCTTCAGGTCTATAAACTGAGTGAGACTTCACCCAACGGAAGTGAGCCAGTGGGAGTCAATGGGTGTGACCCAAGGGAAGCAGTGAGCTATCCCTGAACCTTTGTAAAGGCAGTAAGCCTGGGACAGAGTGACTGTGCCCGAACTTTTGTAATCTCCAGCTAGTGAAGCATAGTGTATTTTGGTACGACCGAAAACCTGTCGGCGTATGCTCCTTGGATGTATCCCTTAGTGGTGAACCAAGTAAAATGGGCGGTGTCTTCTCTGTGCATGTGTATGTTTGCTTTCTAATCATATTCATCATACAGGTTCAACAAGTTCCTACCATCGTGGAAAAAAGATCCATTACTTTAAAAGAAAAAGTGGTCACCCTGATTCACCCCTCCCCTCTCAGGGTGTCCCAGGGTCCTTCAAGTGGTATCAGAGGCAGGTTGTTGGTGTTGAATCTGACCTTCTTTTTCCATCATGGAAAACACGGTCAATGTCAGGGGAGTCCCTCCCTTCGATGGAAGCAATTTTCAGATCTGGAAGAACAGAATGAGATCTCATCTAAGATCTCTTGGAATGGAAGTTCTCTTTTCTACTGTGCAAGGAATACAAGTCACTGATCCAATAGGCCTAGCTATGACTGAAACAGACAGGAAACTCCTTGATGTAGATGCTAAAGCACAGAATGCACTCACTACAGCCCTTTCTGATCAGATCTACCTAAAGGTGATGAATTTCACCTCAGCAAAATCTACGTGGGATAAACTTGAGAATATTTATGAATGTAACGACCCAATCTTTTTGAGTAGTATATTAACTTAATCTTATTTATTTAATAAGATTTTAATGGTTAATGCAGAAAGAGGAGTCGATGGCTTCATCCAGTAGACTCAACCCTTACGAAGCCCACTTATCAGAGCTTGGGAAGGAGGTAGCATTTGTGGGCTTCACTTTGGACCAAGCCCAAGCCGAGCTCCAGCGTGTCAAGCTTGAACGAAAATGCTTGCAGGAGAAGTTCAAGTTAGTGGAGATTGCTACTAGGGCAATGTTATCTGAGACTCCCTCAGATTCTCTCACCATAGCACACCTTACACTTAGGTCTTATGCCAGTGTTATAAGGGGCTATGTGATGAGACCCTAGTTTCCTTGTGTAATCCTTTCGGGTGAATAAATTGAGATTTCTTCCTTTAGTGATGTTGTGAAATTTCAAATGTCTAGATAATTTTAGAATGTATTTTATTGATGAATTTTGAAAAAGGGATATTTTAAAATATTTATGTAAACCCTAAATAACTAATGATGTGTAACGATTTTCAAAAAATGGTCTTCTACAAAAGTGTTCAGTAAGGAATTTGGAGTCTAATAAGATCAACTTAATTTTTGATGAATAGTAAATTACGAATAGTGATTTTACGCTTAGGATTAGTAATGTGACCAAATGGATTAGTAATTTCACTCAAAGAAAGTTTTAATATAATTTAGACACCTAGGTTAAGTAATGTGATTCAATAAAATGGTTAAATAACGGTTTCATAAATTATTATTCAAGTATTAGTTTTTTCAGATGAATAGTGTTTTTTAATAAAAAAATTAATTAAAAATAATTAGAAAATTATTTTTATAAAAAGGACTTTATTTTTGAACTCAGAGCATCGATATTATGTTAAGGTAATTTTTGGGGATTTTTCTGAAAAAGTGAATTTTCGATGAATAGTGTTTTTATTTAAAAATTAAATTAAAAATATTTAGAAAATTATTTTTATAAAATTGATTTCATTTTTGAAATCAGAGCATTGATAGTTGGTTAAGGTGAAATTTTGGGGTTATTCTGAGAAAGTTGAATTTTCAGTGAATAGTAAAAATACAGTTTTAGGGTTTCGGTATGTTTAATGACATCATAATGGTGTAATGATGATGTCATGAGATCTTTTGAGGGTTGGCCGGCCAAGGGTGATGAAGTATTGTTTTGGGGGCCCCATGTGGCCTAACTCCATGATAAATGCCAAGGGAGATCACATGGGTTTGAGAAAAGCACATGTGAGGTGTCCCTTGGCCATTAATGCTTTGTCCCCTCACTTTCCATATAAATACCCACCCTTTCCTCCCTTAGTTTTCACTCCCAACTCTCCCCCAACGAAGTTCTGGTCTTCTTACCTTCCAAGGAGTCCTCCCAAGGTGCCCCAAGCCCTCAAGGTCCAATCCTTTGAGTTTCAAGAGTCACATTTTAAGGTAAGGGATCCGACCCCTCTCTTTCTTTTCATGTAATCTCTTTTATGTCATTCCTATTATGCTCCTTGTTTTTATGTGAGAGGATGTTCTTTTATATTCCTCTTACTGCCCTTTCATGTTTATATGATGAGATATCCCCTCTTACTCTCATCATTTCGTTTTATGAAAGTTTAAGTGACGCCGTTAGGCTGCCGAATGTTTAAGTGATTCTTTCACCCTTCTCATTTTTCAAGTTCGATTTTCATGTCAAACCTTTCAAGTTCCTTTTTATTCTGTTGGGGTATGATCTCTATATCTATCATACTGATCTCTTATGATCATATTATGAGAGACCCTATTTTATTAGTCCAATTCATTTTTGTTGAAGTTTAAGTGACGCCGTTAGGCTGCCGAATTTTCATAAGAGAAATCAAATTTTTGTCTTCCTTCCATGTTTTTCATTTCAATTGGTATGTCCTTGAAATTGCATCACCATGTCCATATATCCTTCTTACTATGTCCCTCTACCTTTTTATGGGTCAATTATGATTGTTCAACCCATGTCCCCTCTCTTTTCAAAGTTTCTAAAACCTTGTAACATAGCTGTTATGCTGCAGAATTTTCGTCTCAAAATGCCTCTCTTTTCTCAAAATTATTTTATGTTATAAAGTGAATACTCAAAGCTCCTATTTCTAAAGGGGTATTCACATATATATAAAAATGTTCTATTTTAAATTCTGGGATTTACATACATGATACCCGCTTTCCCTTTCCGTGGGTTTAAAGTAACGTAAAGATCGTGTCTTTAAAGCAGTTTTTAAAACGTTATGATTATGAAATGAAACCCATTTATTTTATGCTATATGGGTTATTTATGAAATGTTTGATGATGATATATGTGGCTCACATGAAAATAAAGACAAATTTAAGGGTGCGCCCTGATAGCGCTCCAATGCATTGGGTAAAGACTTAATCTCTAGAGATGACCATTTTAACGACGCCTTGGTGAATAAACTTGGTAATTTTTAACGACACCTTGGGGATGGACCTTGGTGAAAGGAAACGATTGTCAATATTAAATGTTGTAGCCACATCTTCAAGTTATGAAAAATGATTATTTTTATTATGATGTATCTCATAATTTCTTTCTCATGCCTTAAAGTTCTTTTCATGACCTTATTGAAGTACCTCAAGTTCACTTGTAAAATGTTTCTCTTGTTTCCCTTACTGGGCCTTCTGCTCACCCTTTCTTTTGATGTATGTCCCCAGGTTATGAGATGCATAATGAACATAGGATGAACTAAAGGAGAAGCCTTTCAAGTGTTTAAGAAGAATGTTTTATGTTTTTTTTATGTATTATGATCCTTGTTTCCAAGACACTAAACCTTAACGATCCTCAGTTCCGTGTAATGAAATGAAAGTTATGTTATAAAAAGACGGGATGTTATAGTTGGTATCAAAGGAAGGTTTAGTTATTTGTGGAAATTAGGATATAAAAACTTTAGGAAGAACCCTATAGAAAAGTTTAAATATAGGAAAACTTCCTGGTATTTTGGTAAGTATTGAGTAAGTGGTCTATCAAACAAATACATCCCTGTCTGGATACGAGCAGGTAGAGGCGGCTCTGGCACAGATGTACATAGGGGTAAAACCCGAAAACACCGCTTTGAGCTAGACTCGAACGGGAACTGGTGCACGATAACGGGCCTTGCTGCACTCTTGGTTACGACACTCCCGGGGGATATGTTTGGTTAATCACATGCTTTTTATGAATCATTATGAAGGAATTATAGAGAACTATTATTGTCTAAGAACGAAGTCTTAGTTAAAAGATTCATAAATGAAATAAGTTTGTCACTAAGGTTTTATTCTTTTAGAAAATGGCGGGCAATAGGAGAAACTGTGCCGATGGTGACCGCAATGCACCATGTGCTGACGGCCGTCCGATGGAAGCCGGAATGGAAACATTCATGCGAATGATGAACCAACTGACTCAATTTATGAGTAATAACTTGAATCAAGCTGAGAGGCTGACCTCACCACGAAGGGAACAACACTCTGTTGAGTCCTTCATACGTCAACGACCGCCAACATTCAGTGGATCTACTGACCCGTTGGTTGCGGAACAATGGATAAGCTCCATTGAAAAGATCTTTTCTGTACTTCATTGTTCGGAACAAGAAAAGGTCACCCTTACTGTTTACCGCCTGGAGGGAGAAGCTGATCAGTGGTGGTCACTGATCAAAAACACGAAGCCACAAGGAGAGATAGAATCTTTGGAGTGGGAAGAATTTCGGGGAATTTTCCTTAACAAGTATTTCCCTCATTCCATGAGAACGAGAATGGAGAAAGAGTTTCTCGAGCTGAAGCAGAAGGAGAACGAATCTGTCGGAAGCTACGAGATGAACTTCACAAGGCTTTCCCGTTATACCTCAAGCTTTGTCATGGACCCTAATGGGAAGGTTGATAGATTCTTTGGCGGACTACGACCTCATCTGCGGAAGAATCTAGCCAACAGGGACTATGATAGCTATGAAGAAATAGTTCGAAGTGCTATGAAAGTAGAGCTGGAGTTTGGTGAGACACAGTGGTCTCATAAGACAAATGAAAAGAAGAGATCGTTGGAGCCCAGTTTAGGGAATTCTTTTGATCAGGGAAGAGGTGGAAAGCAAATGCAACTTACCACATGCAATAAATGTGGGAAGAATCATCTGGGGAACTGCTTGAACGGAAGTGGCAAGTGCTACAAGTGTGGAAGAGGTGGCCATATTGCTCGGAATTGTCATAGTGAGGTGAAGCCTCAGCTTCCCAACACTAACGACAGAGGAAATATGGTTCTAGCCCTACCTGAAGTCACATGCTTCAAGTGTGGACAGCTTGGGCACTTTGCTAACCAATGTCCCAATCCGAGGGCGGTGGAGGGGAATCACCACCAACCTCAGCAGAGGCCAAGAGAGCAAGGTCGTGCTTTCGCTATCACAACAGCTGAAGTTGAAGTCCCGAACGATGTGGTAGCAGGTACTCTTGTTGTCCTCTCAAAACTAGCAAGTACTTTATTTGATTCTGGTTCTACGCATTCCTTTATTTCCTCCAAGTTTGCAAGGAATATAGAATCAATCCCCGAACTGCTAGAGGTAGAGTTGTCTGTCAAGACTCCAAGTGGGATTATCCTTGCATCAACAGTATTTAGAGACTCTAGTGTTTACTTTGGTGAGCACAATCTTATCGCAAATCTAGTAGTCATTCCCATGATGGAATTCGACATTATACTAGGGATGGACTGG
Source organism: Viscum album (assembly GCA_963277665.1). Classification (NCBI taxonomy): domain Eukaryota; kingdom Viridiplantae; phylum Streptophyta; class Magnoliopsida; order Santalales; family Viscaceae; genus Viscum; species Viscum album. Next base: position 882,887,046 of record OY728139.1, on the reverse strand, counting down.
CTCTCAAAGTATAATGCTAAGATCAAATGCAGAAGTAAGGAAATCTCAGTAGTCTTGAATGAACGACCTACAGTTATCTTCCAAGGAGAGATATCCCGAACTGATCCCTATCTAGAAGCACCTCCTATAGCATTCTTTATGGAGTTAATCGGTGATGATGAAGAAGGAAAAGGGAGCATACAAATAGAAGATGTTCCGATTGTTCAGGAATACATGGATGTATTTCCTAAGGAGTTACCTGGACCTCCCCCAGAAAGAGAGGTAGAGTTCTCCATTGAACTCGTACCTGGGTCCCAACCGATATCAAAGACTCCGTATAGAATGGAAAATGTGGAGCTAGAAGAGTTAAAGAAACAACTCCAAGACTTGTTGGAGAAGGGGTTTATCCGACCGAGTGTATCTTCTTGGGGAGCACCAGTTCTCTTTGTGAAGAAGAAGGATGGATCAATGCGGCTATGCATCGATTATAGAGAATTGAACGGGATCACAGTGAAGAACAGATATCCTCTTCCAAGAATTGATGATTTATTTGACCAACTTCGTGGGGCTCAATTCTTCTCTAAGATTGACCTTCGATCTGGTTATCATCAACTGAGGGTGAAGAAGGAAGATATTCCAAAGACTGCCTTCGGATCAAGATATGGGAATTATGAGTTTACTGTTATGCCCTTCGGCTTGACTAATGCTCCTGCTATTTTCATGGATTTGATGAATAGAGTCTTTAAGGACTACCTTGATAACTTTGTGGTAGTTTTTATTGATGATATTTTGATATATTCAAAAAGTCGTGAGGAGCATGAAGATCATCTAAGGGTTATATTGAAAACTCTGCGGAAGGAGAGGCTCTTTGGGAAGTTCAGCAAGTGTGAGTTTTGGTTACAACAGGTGGCTTTCTTGGGGCACATCGTAACCAATGAAGGAATCTCGGTTGACCCTGCAAAGACAATGGTTGTGGAGGAGTGGCCTCAACCCACAACAGTAACTGAGATTCGTAGTTTCCTTGGTTTTGCAGGATATTATAGGTGGTTTGTGAAAAACTTTTCACGGATTTCTAATCCACTAACCAAGTTGACTCGAAAAGGGGTTTAGTTCATCTGGACAAAGGAATGTCAGGAAAGTTTCCAAGAGTTGAAGAAGAGATTGGTTACTGCACCTGTGTTAACACTACCCTCTATCGGAGAAGGATTTGTTATTTTTAGCGATGCGTCTCTGAAAGGGCTTGGGTGCGTCCTCATGCAAAATGACAAGGTAATTGCTTATGCATCTCGACAGTTGAAGATTCATGAGCAGAATTATCCTACGCATGATCTAGAGCTGGCGGTAGTTGTTTTTGCTCTAAAGATATGGAGGCACTATCTTTATGGGGAGAAATGTGATATATACACTGACCACCAAAGTCTAAAGTATATTTTCACATAGAAAGAATTGAAAATGAGACAAAGGAGATGGTTGGAGCTTATTAAAGACTATGATTGTTCAATTCATTATCACCCGGGAAGAGCAAACAAAGTTGCGGATGCATTAAGCAGGAAAGATCCTGTTATTTTGGCAACAATGAGGATCTTAGGAGATCCCTTGATTAAAGATCTAGTTAAACTGGACATGGGAATTATGAGGAAAGGGACATCATCAACCCTATTCCAAATGATTTCTCAACCTTCATTACTAGAGAGGATCAAGAAGGCTCAAAAAGAAGATCCTTTGCTGCAGGAGAAGTTTGAGGCTGTAAAGGATGGGATGTTCCCTGATTTCAATATTGATCAAGAAGGTGTATTGAAATTTTGTACAAGACTATGTGTCCCATCTATTCCGGAGATAAAGAAAGAACTGATGGATGAAGCTCATAGCTCTACATTTTCTATACACCCGGGAAGCACTAAGATGTATAGAGACCTTCGTGATCATTATTGGTGGGATAACATGAAGAGGGAGATTGCTGATTACACTAAAAGGTGCCTGGTGTGTCAGCAAGTAAAGGCAGAAAGACAACTTCCTAAGGGGGTATTACAACCACTACCCATACCAGTATGGAAGTGGGATAATATCACAATGGACTTTGTAACTGGTCTCCCAAAAACATCCAAAGGAAACAATGCGATATGGGTTATTGGGGACCGTCTCACCAAGACAGCCCATTTTATCTCTATTCGGGAAGATTTCTCTCTGGATCAGCTTGCCAAGATATACGTGAAGGAAGTGGTAAGGCTGCATGGGGTACCACTATCCATCGTATCTGATCGTGACCCAAGATTCACATCAAAATTCTGGAGAAGTCTTCAGCATGCTCTGAATACTGAATTGAATTTTAGTACGGCTTGTCATCCTCAAACTGATGGACAATCTGAAAGGACTATTCAGACACTCGAAGACATGTTGAGATTATGCTCAATGGAATTTAAAGGTGGATGGGATCAACACCTCCCATTAGTGGAGTTCTCCTATAACAACAGCTTCCATGCGAGTATTCAGATGTCACCCTATGAAGCTCTGTATGGAAAGCGGTGTAGAACTCCTACTTGTTGGGATGAAACTGGTGAGAGGAAGCTTCTTGGGCCTGATCTTGTGCAAGAAATGACAGAACAAGTTCATGCCATCCAACAACACATAAAAGCTGCTCAGAGTCGGCAGAAGAGCTATGCTGACAATCGACGAAGAGACTTGGAGTTTGGTGTTGGTGACAAAGTCTTCCTTCGAATTTCTCCATGGAAGAGAGTCATGCGGTTTTGGAAGAAAGGGAAGCTCAGCCCTAGGTACATTGGCCCCTATGAAATCCTTGATCGCATAGGAGCAGTGGCCAATCGTCTAGCACTTCCACCGAACCTAGCTCAAGTTCATGATGTCTTCCATGTATCTCTTTTGAGGAAGTACATACCCGACCCTTCGCATGTACTGAACCCAGAGGTGGTATAGCTTGAACATGACCTCTCTTATGAGGAGCAGCCAGTGGAGATCTTAGACCGTAGAGACAAGGTTCTACGAAACAAGACTACCCACCTTGTGAAAGTGTTGTGGAGGAATCATAAGTACGAAGAAGCGACTTGGGAGCCCGAGGAAACGATGAAGCAAAAGTACCCTCACCTTTTCGACTAGGCCTCAAGTGTAAATTTCGGGGACGAAATTTCTTAAGGGGGGAAGAATGTAACGACCCAATCTTTTTGAGTAGTATATTAACTTACTCTTATTAATTTAATAAGATTTTAATGGTTAATGCAGAAAGAGGAGTCGATGGCTTCATCCAGTAGACTCAACCCTTACGAAGCCCACTTATCAGAGCTTGGGAAGGAGGTAGCATTTGTGGGCTTCGCTTTGGACCAAGCCCAAGCCGAGCTCCAGCGTGTCAAGCTTGAACGAAAACGCTTGCAGGAGAAGTTCATGTTAGTGGAGATTTCTACTAGGGCAATGTTATCTGAGACTCCCTCAGATTCTCTCACCATAGCACACCTTACACTTAGGTCTTATGCCAGTGTTATAAGGGGCTATGTGATGAGACCCTAGTTTCCTTGTGTAATCCTTTCGGGTGAATAAATTGAGATTTCTTCCTTTAGTGATGTTGTGAAATTTCAAATGTCTAGATAATTTTAGAATGTATTTTATTGATGAATTTTGAAAAAGGGATATTTTAAAATATTTATGTAAACCCTAAATAACTAATGATGTGTAATGATTTTCAAAAAATGGTCTTCTACAAAAGTGTTCAGTAAGGAATTTGGAGTCTAATAAGATCAACTTAATTTTTGATGAATAGTAAATTACGAATACTGATTTTACGCTTAGGATTAGTAATGTGACCAAATGGATTAGTAATTTCACTCAAAGAAAGTTTTAATATAATTTAGACACCTAGGTTAAGTAATGTGATTCAATAAAATGGTTAAATAACGGTTTCATAAATTATTATTCAAGTATTAGTTTTTTCAGATGAATAGTGTTTTTTAATAAAAAATTTAATTAAAAATAATTAGAAAATTATTTTTATAAAAAGGACTTTATTTTTGAACTCAGAGCATCGATATTATGTTAAGGTAATTTTTGGGGATTTTTCTGAAAAAAGTGAATTTTCGATGAATAGTGTTTTTATTTAAAAATTAAATTAAAAATATTTAGAAAATTATTTTTATAAAATGGATTTCATTTTTGAAATCAGAGCATTGATATTTGGTTAAGGTGAAATTTTGGGGTTATTCTGAGAAAGTTGAATTTTCAGTAAATAGTAAAAATACAGTTTTAGGGTTTCAGTATGTTTAATGACATCATAATGGTGTAATGATGATGTCATGAGATCTTTTGAGGGTTGGCCGGCCAAGGGTGATGAATTATTGTTTTGGGGGCCCCATGTGGCCTAACTCCATGATAAATGCCAAGGGAGATCACATGGGTTTGAGAAAAGCACATGTGAGGTGTCCCTTGGCCATTAATGCTTTGTCCCCTCACTTTCCCTATAAATACCCACCCTTTCCTCCCTTAGTTTTCACTCCCAACTCTCCCCCAACGAAGTTATGGTCTTCTTACCTTTCAAGGAGTCCTCCCAAGGTGCCCCCAAGACCTCAAGGTCCAATCCTTTAAGTTTCAAGAGTCACATTTTAAGGTAAGGGATCCGACCCCTCTCTTTCTTTTCATGTAATCTCTTTTATGTCATTCCTATTATGCTCCTTGTTTTTATGTGAGAGGATGTTCTTTTATATTCCTCTTACTGCCCTTTCATGTTTATATGACGAGAGATCCCCTCTTACTCTCATCATTTCGTTTTATGAAAGTTTAAGTGACGCCGTTAGGCTGCCGAATGTTTAAGTGATTCTTTCACCCTTCTCATTTTTCAAGTTCGATTTTCATGTCAAACCTTTCAAGTTCCTTTTTATTCTGTTGGGGTATGATCTCTATATCTATCATACTGATCTCTTATGATCATATGATGAGAGAACCTATTTTATTTGTCCAATTCATTTTTGTTGAAGTTTAAGTGACGCCGTTAGGCTGCCGAATTTTCATAAGAGAAATCAAATTTTTGTCTTCCTTCCATGTTTTTCATTTCAATTGGTATGTCCTTGAAATTGCATCACCATGTCCATATATCCTTCTTACTCTGTCCCTCTACCTTTTTATGGGTCAATTATGATTGTTCAACCCATGTCCCCTCTCTTTTCAAAGTTTCTAAAACCTTGTAACATAGCTGTTATGCTGCAGAATTTTCGTCTCAAAATGCCTCTCTTTTCTCAAAATTATTTTATGTTATAAAGTGAATACTCAATGCTCCTATTTCTAAAAGGGTATTCACATATATATAAAAATTCTCTATTTTAAATTCTGGGATTTACATACATGATACCCGCTTTCCCTTTCCGAGGGTTTAAAGTAACGTAAAGATCATGTCTTTAAAGCAGTTTTTAAAACGTTATGATTATGAAATGAAACCCATTTATTTTATGCTATATGGGTTATTTATGAAATGTTTGATGATGATATATGTGGCTCACATGAAAATAAAGACAAATTTAAGGGTGCGCCCTGATAGCACTCCAATGCATTGGGTAAAGACTTAATCTCTAGAGATGACCATTTTAACGACGCCTTGGTGAATAACCTTGGTAATTTTTAACGACACCTTGGGGATGGACCTTGGTGAAACGAAACGATTGTCAATATTAAATGTTGTAGCCACATCTTCAAGTTATGAAAAATGATTATTTTTATTATGATCTATCTCATAATTTCTTTCTCATGCCTTAAAGTTCTTTTCATGTCCTTATTGAAGTACCTCAAGTTCACTTGTAAAATGTTTCTCTTGTTTCCCTTACTGGGCCTTCTGCTCACCCTTTCTTTTGATGTATGTCCCCAGGTTATGAGATGCATAATTAACATAGGATGAACTAAAGGAGAAGCCTTTCAAGTGTTTAAGAAGAATGTTTTATGTTTTTTTTATGTATTATGATCCTTGTTTCCAAGACACTAAACCTTAACGATCCTCAGTTCCGTGTAATGAAATGAAAGTTATGTTATAAAAAGACGGGATGTTATAGTTGGTATCAGAGGAAGGTTTAGTTATTTGTGGAAATTAGGATATAAAAACTTTAGGAAGAACCCTATAGAAAAGTTTAAATATAGGAAAACTTCCTGGTATTTTGGTAAGTATTGAGTAAGTGGTCTATCAAACAAATACATCCCTGTCTGGATACGAGCAGGTAGAGGCGGCTCTGGCACAGATGTACATAGGGGTAAAACCCGAAAACACCGCTTTGAGCTAGACTCGAACGGGAACTGGTGCACGATAACGGGCCTTGCTGCACTCTTGGTTACAACACTCTTGGGGGATATGTTTGGTTAATCACATGCTTTTTATGAATCATTATGAAGGAATTATAGAGAACTATTATTGTCTAAGCACGAAGTCTTAGTTAAAAGATTCATAAATGAAATAAGTTTCTCACTAAGGTTTTATTCTTTTAGAAAATGGCGGGCAATAGGAGAAACCGTGCTGATGGTGACCGCAATGCACCATGTGCTGACGGCCCTCCGATGGAAGCCGGAATGGAAAAATTCATGCGAATGATGAACCAACTGACTCAAGTTATGAGTAATAACTTGAATCAAGCTGAGAGGCCGACCTCACCACGAAGGGAACAACACTCTGTTGAGTCCTTCATGCGTCAACGACCGCCAACATTCAGTGGATCTACTGACCCGTTGGTTGCGGAACAATGGATAAGCTCCATTGAAAAGATCTTTTCTATACTTCATTGTTCGGAACAAGAAAAGGTCACCCTTGCTGTTTACCGCCTGGAGGGAGAAGCTGATCAGTGGTGGTCACTGATCAAAAACACGAAGCCACGAGGAGAGATAGAAGCTTTGGAGTGGGAAGAATTTCGGGGAATTTTCCTTAACAAGTATTTCCCTCGTTCCATGAGAACGAGAATGGAGAAAGAGTTTCTCGAGCTGAAGCAGAAGGAGAACGAATCTGTCGGAAGCTATGAGATGAACTTCACAAGGCTTTCCCGTTATACCTCAAGCTTTGTCATGGACCCTAATGGGAAGGTTGATAGATTCTTTGGCGGACTACGACCTCATCTGCGGAAGAATCTAGCCAACAGGGACTATGATAGCTATGAAGCAATAGTTCGAAGTGCTATGAAAGTAGAGCTGGAGTTTGGTGAGACACAGTGGTCTCATAAGAAAAATGAAAAGAAGAGATCATTGGAGCCCAGTTTAGGGAAGTCTTTTGATCAGGGAAGAGGTGGAAAGCAAATGCAACTTACCACATGCAATAAATGTGGGAAGAATCATCTGGGGAACTGCTTGAACGGAAGTGGAAAGTGCTACAAGTGTGGAAGAGGAGGCCATATTGCTCGGAATTGTCATAGTGAGGTGAAGCCTCAGATTCCCAACACTAACGATAGAGGAAAGATGGTTCTAGCCCTACCCGAAGTCACATGCTTCAAGTGTGGACAGCTTGGGCACTTTGCTAACCAATGTCCCAATTCGAGGGCGGTAGAGGGGAATCACCACCAACCTCAGCAGAGGCCAAGAGAGCAAGGTCGTGCTTTCGCTATCACAACAGCTGAAGTTGAAGTCCCGAACGATGTGGTAGCAAGTACTCTTGTTGTCCTCTCAAAACTAGCAAGTACTTTATTTGATTCTGGTTCTACGCATTCCTTTATTTCCTCCAAGTTTGCAAGGAATATAGAATCAATCCCTGAACTGCTAGAGGTAGAGTTGTCTGTCAAGACTCCAAGTGGGATTATCCTTGCATCAACAGTATTTAGAGACTCTAGTGTTTACTTTGGGGAGCACAATCATATCGCAAATCTAGTAGTCATTCCCGTGATGGAATTCGACATTATACTAGGGATGGACTGGCTCTCAAAGTATAATGCTAAGATCAAATGCAGAAGTAAGGAAATCTCAGTAGTCTTGAATGAACGACCTACAGTTATCTTCTAAGGAGAGATATCCCGAACTGATCCCTATCTAGAAGCACCTCCTATAGCATTATTTATGGAGTTAATCGGTGATGATGAAGAAGGAAAAGGGAGCATACAAATAGAAGATGTTCCGATTGTTCAAGAATACATGGATGTATTTCCTGAGGAGTTACCTGGACCTCCCCCAGAAAGAGAGGTAGAGTTCTCCATTGAACTCGTACCTGGGTCCCAACCGATATCAAAGACTCCATATAGAATGGCAAATGTGGAGCTAGAAGAGTTAAAGAAACAACTCCAAGACTTGTTGGAGAAGGGGTTTATCCGACCGAGTGTATCTCCTTGGGGAGCACCAGTTATCTTTGTGAAGAAGAAGGATGGATCAATGCGGCTATGCATCGATTATAGAGAACTGAACGGGATCACAGTGAAGAACAGATATCCTCTTCCAAGAATTGATGATTTATTTGACCAACTTCGTGGGGCTCAATTCTTCTCTAAGATTGACCTTCGATCTGGTTATCATCAACTGAGGGTGAAGAAGGAAGATATTCCAAAGACTGCCTTCGGATCAAGATATGGGCATTATGAGTTTACTGTTATGCCCTTCGGCTTGACTAATGCTCCTGCTATTTTCATGGATTTGATGAATAGAGTCTTTAAGGACTACCTTGATAACTTTGTGGTAGTTTTTATTGATGATATTTTGATATATTCAAAAAGTCGTGAGGAGCATGGAGATCATCTAAGGGTTATATTGAGAACTCTGCGGAAGGAGAGGATCTTTGGGAAGTTTAGCAAGTGTGAGTTTTGGTTACAACAGGTGGCTTTCTTGGGGCACATCGTAACCAATGAAGGAATCTCGGTTGACCCTGCAAAGACAATGGTTGTGGAAGAGTGGCCTCAACCCACAACAGTAACTGAGATTCTTAGTTTCCTTGGTTTTGCAGGATATTATAGGAGGTTTGTGAAAAACTTTTCACGGCTTTCTAATCCACTAACCAAGTTGACTCAAAAAGGGGTTAAGTTCATCTGGACAAAGGAATTTGAGGAAAGTTTCCAAGAGTTGAAGAAGAGATTGGTTACTGCACCTGTGTTAACACTACCCTCTATCGGAGAAGGATTTGTTATTTTTAGCGATGCATCTCTGAAAGGGCTTGGGTGCGTCCTCATGCAGAATGACAAGGTAATTGCTTATGCATCTCGACAGTTGAAGATTCATGAGCAGAATTATCCTACGCATGATCTAGAGCTGGCGGCAGTTGTTTTTGCTCTAAAGATATGGAGGCACTATCTTTATGGGGAGAAATGTGATATATACACTGACCACCAAAGTCTAAAGTATATTTTCACACAGAAAGAATTGAACATGAGACAAAGGAGATGGTTGGAGCTTATTAAAGACTATGATTGTTCAATTCATTATCACCCGGGAAGAGCAAACAAAGTTGCGGATGCATTAAGGAGGAAAGATCCTGTTGTTTTGGCAACAATGAGGATCTTAAGAGATCCCTTGATTAAAGATCTAGTAAAACTGGACATGGGAATTATGAGGAAAGGGACATCATCAACCCTATTCCAAATGATTTCTCAACCTTCATTACTAGAGAGGATCAAGAAGGCTCAAAAGGAAGAACCTTTGCTGTAGGAGAAGTTTGAGGCTGTAAAGGATGGGAAGTTCCCTGATTTCAATATTGATCAAGAAGGTGTATTGAAATTTCTTACAAGACTATGTGTCCCATCTATTCCGGAGATAAAGAAAGAACTGATGGATGAAGCTCATAGCTCTACATTCTATATACACCCGAGAAGCACTAAGATGTATAGAGACCTTCGTGATCATTATTGGTGGGATAACATGAAGAGTGAGATTGCTGATTACACTACAAGGTGCCTGGTGTGTCAGCAAGTAAAGGCAGAAAGACAACTTCCTAAGGGGGTATTACAACCACTACCCATACCAGTATGGAAGTGGGATAATATCACAATGGACTTTGTAACTGGTCTCCCAAAAACATCCAAAGGAAACAATGCGATATGGGTTATTGTGGACCGTCTCACTAAGACAGCCCATTTTATCTCTATTCGGGAAGATTTCTCTCTGGATCAGCTTGCCAAGATATACGTGAAGGAAGTGGTAAGGCTGCATGGGGTACCACTATCCATCGTATCTGATCGTGACCCAAGATTCACATCAAAATTCTGGAGAAGTCTTCAGCATGCTCTGAATACTGAATTGAATTTTAGTACGGCCTATCATCCTCAAATTGATGGCCAATCTGAAAGGACTATTCAGACACTTGAAGACATGTTGAGATTATGCTAAATGGAATTTAAAGGTGGATGGGATCAACACCTCCCATTAGTGGAGTTCTCCTATAACAACAGCTTCCATGCGAGTATTCAGATGGCACCCTATGAAGCTCTGTATGGAAAGCGGTGTAGAACTCCTACTTGTTGGGATGAAACTGGTGAGAGGAAGCTTCTTGGGCCTGATCTTGTGCAAGAAATGACAGAACGAGTTCATGCCATCCAACAACACATAAAAGCTGCTCAGAGTCGGCAGAAGAGCTATGCTGACAATCTACGAAGAGACTTGGAGTTTGGTGTTGGTGACAAAGTCTTCCTTCGAATTTCTCCATGGAAGAGAGTCATGCGGTTTGGGAAGAAAGGAAAGCTCAGCCCTAGGTACATTGGCCCCTATGAAATACTTGATCGCATAGGAGCAGTGGCCTATCGTCTAGCACTTCCACCGAACCTAGCTCAAGTTCATGATGTCTTCCATGTATCCCTCTTGAGGAAGTACATACCCGACCCTTCGCATGTACTGAACCCAGAGGTGGTACAGCTTGAACATGACCTCTCTTATGAGGAGCAGCCAGTGGAGATCTTAGACCGTAGAGACAAGGTTCTACGAAACAGGACTACCCACCTTGTGAAAGTGTTGTGGAGGAATCATAAGTACGAAGAAGCGACTTGGGAGCCCGAGGAAACGATGAAGCAAAAGTACCCTCACCTTTTCGACTAGGCCTCAAGTGTAAATTTCGGGGACGAAATTTCTTAAGGGGGGAAGAATGTAACGACCCAATCTTTTTGAGTAGTATATTAACTTACTCTTATTTATTTAATAAGATTTTAATGGTTAATGCAGAAAGAGGAGTCGATGGCTTCATCCAGTAGACTCAACCCTTACGAAACCCACTTATCAGAGCTTGGGAAGGAGGTAGCATTTGTGGGCTTCGCTTTGGACCAAGCCCAAGCCGAGCTCCAGCGTGTCAAGCTTGAACGAAAACGCTTGCAGGAGAAGTTCAAGTTAGTGGAGATTGCTACTAGGGCAATGTTATCTGAGACTCCCTCAGATTCTCTCACCATAGCACACCTTACACTTAGGTCTTATGCCAGTGTTATAAGGGGCTATGTGATGAGACCCTAGTTTCCTTGTGTAATCCTTTCGGGTGAATAAATTGAGATTTCTTCCTTTAGTGATGTTGTGAAATTTCAAATGTCTAGATAATTTTAGAATGTATTTTATTGATGAATTTTGAAAAAGGGATATTTTAAAATATTTATGTAAACCCTAAATAACTAATGATGTGTAATGATTTTCAAAAAATGGTCTTCTACAAAAGTGTTCAGTAAGGAATTTGGAGTCTAATAAGATCAACTTAATTTTTGATGAATAGTAAATTACGAATAGTGATTTTACGCTTAGGATTAGTAATGTGACCAAATGGATTAGTAATTTCACTCAAAGAAAGTTTTAATATAATTTAGACACCTAGGTTAAGTAATGTGATTCAATAAAATGGTTAAATAACGGTTTCATAAATTATTATTCAAGTATTAGTTTTTTCAGATGAATAGTGTTTTTTAATAAAAAATTTAATTAAAAATAATTAGAAAATTATTTTTATAAAAAGGACTTTATTTTTGAACTCAGAGCATCGATATTATGTTAAGGTAATTTTTGGGGATTTTTCTGAAAAAAGTGAATTTTCGATGAATAGTGTTTTTATTTAAAAATTAAATTAAAAATATTTAGAAAATTATTTTTATAAAATGGATTTCATTTTTGAAATCAGAGCATTGATATTTGGTTAAGGTGAAATTTTGGGGTTATTCTGAGAAAGTTGAATTTTCAGTGAATAGTAAAAATACAGTTTTAGGGTTTCGGTATGTTTAATGACATCATAATGGTGTAATGATGATGTCATGAGATCTTTTGAGGGTTGGCCGGCCAGGGGTGATGAATTATTGTTTTGGGGGCCCCATGTGGCCTAACTCCATGATAAATGCCAAGGGAGATCACATGGGTTTGAGAAAAGCACATGTGAGGTGTCCCTTGGCCATTAATGCTTTGTCCCCTCACTTTCCCTATAAATACCCACCCTTTCCTCCCTTAGTTTTCACTCCCAACTCTCCCCCAACGAAGTTCTGGTCTTCTTACCTTCCAAGGAGTCCTCCCAAGGTTCCCCCAAGCCCTCAAGGTCCAATCCTTTGAGTTTCAAGAGTCACATTTTAAGGTAAGGGATCCGACCCCTCTCTTTCTTTTCATGTAATCTCTTTTATGTCATTCCTATTATGCTCCTTGTCTTTATGTGAGAGGATGTTCTTTTATATTCCTCTTACTGCCCTTTCATGTTTATATTATGAGAGACCCCCTCTTACTCTCATCATTTCGTTTTATGAAAGTTTAAGTGACGCCGTTAGGCTGCCGAATGTTTAAGTGATTCTTTCACCCTTCTCATTTTTCAAGTTCGATTTTCATGTCAAACCTTTCAAGTTCCTTTTTATTCTGTTGGGGTATGATCTCTATATCTAACATACTGATCTCTTATGATCATATGATGAGAGACCCTATTTTATTTTTCCAATTCATTTTTGTTGAAGTTTAAGTGACGCCGTTAGGCTGCCGAATTTTCATAAGAGAAATCAAATTTTTGTCTTCCTTCCATGTTTTTCATTTCAATTGGTATGTCCTTTAAATTGCATCACCATGTCCATATATCCTTCTTACTCTGTCCCTCTACCTTTTTATGGGTCAATTATGATTGTTCAACCCATGTCCCCTCTCTTTTCAAAGTTTCTAAAACCTTGTAACATAGCTGTTATGCTGCAGAATTTTCGTCTCAAAATGTCTCTCTTTTCTCAAAATTATTTTATGTTATAAAGTGAATACTCAAAGCTCCTATTTCTAAAGGGGTATTCACATATATATAAAAATGTTCTATTTTAAATTCTGGGATTTACATACATGATACCCGCTTTCCCTTTCCGTTGGTTTAAAGTAACGTAAAGATCATGTCTTTAAAGCAGTTTTTAAAACGTTATGATTACGAAATGAAACCCATTTATTTTATGCTATATGGGTTATTTATGAAATGTTTGATGATGATATATGTGGCTCACATGAAAATAAAGACAAATTTAAGGGTGCGCCCTGATAGCGCTCCAATGCATTGGGTAAAGACTTAATCTCTAGAGATGACCATTTTAACGACGCCTTGGTGAATAACCTTGGTAATTTTTAACGACACCTTGGGGATGGACCTTGGTGAAACGAAACGATTGTCAATATTAAATGTTGTAGCCACATCTTCAAGTTATGAAAAATGATTATTTTTATTATGATGTATCTCATAATTTCTTTCTCATGCCTTAAAGTTCTTTTCATGTCCTTATTGAAGTACCTCAAGTTCACTTGTAAAATGTTTCTCTTGTTTCCCTTACTGGGCCTTCTGCTCACCCTTTCTTTTGATGTATGTCCCCAGGTTATGAGATGCATAATGAACATAGGATGAACTAAAGGAGAATCCTTTCAAGTTTTTAAGAAGAATGTTTTATGTTTTTTTTATGTATTATGATCCTTGTTTCCAAGACACTAAACCTTAACGATCCTCAGTTCCGTGTAATGAAATGAAAGTTATGTTATAAAAAGACGGGATGTTATAATGAAGGAGATAGCAAAGTGAAGGAGGCAAAACTACAAGTACTGCACAACCGGTTTGATGATTTAAAGATGCATCCAGATGAGAATGTAGACTCATTCTTTAATCGAATTACTGAAGTAGTTGGAGCAATTCGGGGTCTAGGCGAAGAAATAAAAGACATTGATATTGTAAAGAAAATATTGAGAAGACTTCCACCTCTGTATAATGCAAAGGTGTCAGCCCTTGAGGAAAGGGATCTTTCCAAACTTTCTCCTGATGATTTACTGAGTAGCTTGGTAGCATATGAAATGAGGGTCAAACCAGAAGATGCTACGACTCGGGTGAGCAAGGAAATGGCATTCAAGGCCATGGACAAAATGAAAATCTCAAAGGATAGTAGCGGTGAAGATGACAAATAAAAATAAATTCTTTCTCTCATTGCAAAGAAGTTCCAGAAGGGGAAAGGGAAATTCAAAGGGAAGTTACCTCTCGTGTGTTTCCGTTGTGGAAAATTTGGGCACATTGCCTCTCAGTGATTAAAAATGATCAATGATGAAGACAGTGAGGATGAAAGCCTCAAGAAGCCTCAGAGAAGGTTCTTCAAAAAGGGAGACTTCAAATCTTGTAAGAAAATGCAAAGGAAGAGTTTTGTCTGTGAAGAAGAAGAAGATGATAATGAATTCTGTGACGAAGAAGAACCAGAATTCAAAACTGGGAACCATGCTTCTATGATGGCCACTGTTGAAAAGACAGAAGATACTGAAGGAGAAAAGCAATTGAGAACTTGTGCAGATCCTGAGATACAACTTAAGGATGCAGTTAGTAAGCTCAAGATTAAATGTAAGAGCTACAATAAGTGGAAATCTATTGTAGAAGAATCAACTGAATACGTTGATCAACTTGAAGTTGAAATTGAATGACTAGAAGAATTTGTGAAGGTACAGTCTAAAATAATCGAATGTAATGATGATGTAGTAGATTTGAAGCTGAGAATTGAAGATCAGGCTAAGGTCATCAATGACCTCACCTCCAGACTGGATGAAAAATCCAAGACTACTGATGGTCTTGAGGAGGAAGTAGTTACTCTAAGAAGCAAACTGGAGACTGAATCAGTTTCAAAAGAATCAAAGAAGAAAATACAGTTTGGAATATTCTCAGATGCAGAATTACTAGCAAGGGCCAAGTGTGGTTCAGATGGGGTTGAAAAAATCTTGGGTAATCAAAGACCCGCTTTCATGGGAAAGAGTGGAATTGGCTGTGAGGCTGAGGCATCAACTGCTGAAAGTGAAAAGACCAAAAAGAAAGATAAGATGAAAGTTGAACATGTTGAAACGTTTCCTAGAATTCCGAAAATGGAACCCTCAATCCAAACTAAAAGGGGACCTACAAATTATCCTCAAACATTCAGAAATGACAGACAGTCTTACTATTCTCCCAAGGAAGAAGGTATGTGGAGAAATTCAAGTGAGAAGACATTTCTTCTCATAAAGTGTCAGTTCTGTGGCTATCTGGGCCATACCATGTCGTATTGTGAAGAGGCAAGAAGCTATCTGAATGGAGAAGATATAGAAGCTCAACAAAGGAGAACAATTTCATATCCTAATTCTTATAGAAGAAATAATTTCTATGGATATTGTTTTTGTTGTTCTAACTTTGGTCATAAGGCCGCTAATTGCAGGCAGAGAAGGGACATGGACACCTCATACCAAAGTTCAAGACAAGTCAAGTCTCGTCAAAAAGACGATTTTTCTCTTTCAAACAGGTTCTCACTTCTCAAAGAAGACTTTGACTATGAAGAATTTGGATACGCGAAAGAGATAGTTGAAAGGCCATCAGTTCTATATACTCAATCTAATGTCTCATGGAAGGAAAGGAAGAAGATTGAAAAATCCAACCTTGCAGAGGTGACCCTCAAAGCTACAAAAAACAATAGTACCTGGATTCTGGATAGCAGTTGTTCATCTCATATGACAGGTAATGCCGGCCTACTAACGAACATCATAAATAATGTTGATGGTACTGTAAGATTTGGTAATGATGGGGCTCTGAAAATCAAAGGGAGTGGAAGTACCAAATTAGCTAATGGAGAACTAAAGAAGACTGAAGTCCTTTACGTAGATGGCCTACGTCATAATCTCCTCAGCGTGAGTCAACTCTGTGACTCAGGACTTATAGTTACTTTTAATCAGAAAGGCTGCACTATCAGGGGAAAGACTGGAAATTCACTTATGAAGGGATGCAGAACAGAAGGCAACTTGTATCAGGTTGATAGTGAAGAAAATGTGTGCTACATGACTGTTGAAGAAGAAAAAAATTTGTGGCATCGAAGATTGGGACACATAAATCAACAAGACATGGAGAAAATATCAAAATTGAGAATTGTCATGGTCATTCCCAACCTAAAGCGTGAATGTGAAAAATCTTGTGATGCTTGTATACGTGGGAAGCTAGTCTGCAGTTCATATCGGCCAAAGAAGAAAAGAGCGTCTCACCTTCTTGATCTGATTCATACAGATGTTTGTGGGCCAATAAATATTGCCGGAACTCATGGAGAAAGGTACTTTGTCCTTTTCATATATGATTATAGTAGAATGGCATGTGTGATGGTCATTCACAGGAAACGACAAGTCCTTGACTGCATGAAAACATATCGGCGAATCGCCGAGAATGATACTGGACAAACAATCAAAGTGTTGCGATCTGACAATGGAGGAGAATACATGTCCATTGAATTTGAGAATTATCTGGAGAAGCATGGGATACAGCATGAGGTAGCTGCTGTGAGAACTCCACAACAAAATGGAGTTGTTGAACGTTGGAATCGACAGGTGAACAACATGGCATGAACAATGCTGATTGAGAGTCGTATTCCACGGCATTACTAGAAAGAGGCTGTTCAAGCAGCAGTGTACATTCAGAATCAAACAGGACTCTATATGGGTGAGACGAAGACTCCATATGAATTGTGGCATGGGCGGAAGCCTTCTCTAAAATACTTTCGTGTCTTTGGAAGTAAATGCTTCATCAGGATAAAGAAGGAAATCAAGGGAAGTAAGGTGAAAATGCAGATGAAGGAATTTTCCTTGGTTACTCAATGAACAGCAAAGCCTACAAATGTTTCAATAAGCATTTGGGAAGGATTGTGGAAAGCAGTGATGTTAAGATAATTGAAGAGAAAACCACAAATTCTTGAAAGACGTCATATACTGATGTGATAGAAAGTCAGGAAGAATGTGAACGTGAAGAAAATACAAATGCAGAAATAGAAGAAGCTGTTCAAAACACTCAGCAGTCACATCATGATGTTGACTCAGAAGAAGAATTTGAAGCAGAAACTATGGCTGAAGAGAATACTACTGAACCTCTCAGGAGAAATCGAAGAGATGAGATTGATCCATCCAACATAATTGGGGATAGGAGTGCACCCACTCAAACAAGAAGGATTAGGAATACCACACAATCAGCATTTCTATCAGTTGTAGAGCCATCCTCATTCGAAGAAGCTACAAAAGATAAATCTTGGGTGAAAGCCATGAATGATGAATTAGATCAGATTGACAAGAATCAGACATGGGATCTTGTCCAGAGACCTGAAGGTCATAATGTGATTGGTACCAAATGGATCTTCAAAAATAAGTTTGATGAGCATGGAAGTGTCATCAGGAACAAGGCACGACTAGTATGTAAAGGATATTCCCAGATTGAAGGCATTGATGTTGAAGAAACCTTTGCTCCAGTGGCTAGACTGGAGTCAATCAGGCTTTTCCTTGCCATGGCACTCCAAAGAGGATATAAAGTATATCAAATGGATGTCAAGACAACATTCTTTAATAGTGTACTCGAAGAAGAAGTCTACATTGAACAACCAGTGGGCTTTGTTTTGGGTACTGATGAAACAAAGGTCTGCAAACTGAAGAAAGCTCTATATGGTTTAAAGTAGGCACCACGGGCATGGTACTCAAGGCTAGACTCATATCTCAAGAAGTTGGAATTCAAAAGAGGAGGAGTTGATCACAATCTCTATGTAAAGAATTCTCCAAAAGATCAATTCATGGTTCTTGTCTATGTTGATGATATCATATTTGGTGGCAGCAGACAGAAATCAGTGGATGAATTCTCCAACCACATGAAATCAGAATTTGAAATGTCTATGATTGGGGAGCTCAAATATTTCTTGGGGCTGCAGGTGATTCAAAAGAAGGAATACACTTTCATTTCTCAAGAAAAATATGCGAGAGAGTTGCTGAAGAAGTTCAATATGCAAGACTCCAAACCAATGTCAACTCCGATTGCAGTTGGAACTAAACTTGGAAAGAATGAGGATGGGAACTCTGTTGATCCCACCATGTACAGGAGGATCATTGGAAGCCTACTGTACCTGACAGTGACAAGGCCAGATATTGTCTTTGAAACATGCCTTGCGGCTCACTTTCAGATTAATCTAAAGGAGGAACATATGGCAGCAGTAAAAAGAATCATGAGGTACATTCAAGGTACACATAACTTCGGGTTATTTTTTGCTGCAGGCAGGGACAGTGAATTATCAGCATTTTCTGATGCTGACTGGGCTGGTGATGTAGTAGACAGAAAGTCCACTAGTGGTGGAGCTTTCTATATTGGGCAGAAATGTGTTGGCTGGTTGAGCAAGAAACAAGAAAGTACTTCTCTTAGTACTGTTGAAGCTGAGTATATCTCCGCCACAATGTCATGCACTCAACTGTTATGGATGAAGCAACAATTAACTGATATTGGAGATGAGGTGATGCAACCAATGGTGATTTACTGTGATAATAAGAGCGCAGTTGATCTTAAAAAGAATCCTGTTCAGCATTCTCATACAAAACACATTGAAATCAGGTATCACTTTATCAAAGAGAAAGTTGAGAAAAGCGTGATTAGATTGGATCATGTGGGAACAGATGAGCAAGTGGCTGATATCCTGACAAAGCCACTGTCAGCGGCAGTGTTTGAGAAGCATCGGTTGAACCTCGGTGTTCGACCACCTCCCCGTACATAAGGAGGTTACGGAATTCCCCTCTCCCTGTTTGTTATAAATGTGTTCATCTGTTTATGGATATGATGCAGGTTTATGGGGGAGATACTATCCAGGGGGAGTATGGTTTGAGCTGAATGTGAAACATTTACTGGTCTTTGGGTTTATTGTCAATGGGGGAGAAAGGAGAAGGAATAAATTCAGGCAACTTCTGTGATAAGAATAATGAGAAGGAAAACAGTGGAACCCAATTCACGCCCCCTCTCTTGTTTTCTACACCAATCATTGCTCACGTAGACTTAGAGTTTTGGCTGGGTTGATTCCTGCGTTTCTTGGTTTTCACATAGATGGAGATCTATTGAATTTTTCTTCTGATTGTCAACAAGCCCAAAGGGGGAGATTGTTGGCACCATGGTCTTCTATGCATGATTTGGAGTGTGGTTTGTGTTTATTGTCAATCATCAATGGAAGTTTGGATCATGTACCAGCAAAGCGATCATACCATTCAAGCAGCCAACAGTTTTGAAGGTGGCGCTGTTTCCCAGTGTTTGCCAAATTTTGGGGGTCCAAAATCTGGATGTTGCTAAGAATCACGAAAAGTGGATTTCCAGGAAGATAATCATTTAATATGGCAAGGGCATGAGTTTCACGAAGATGGGATGCATGGATTGGATTTCGAGAAGACCAGAAGAATGGAGGCGGTGAGGCTTCGCGATTACGTCAAGCATCGCAAATGGCAGAGGCTGGCGAGCTTCCCGGCGAAGAAGGGCTTCGCGAGGGAGCTTCGCGGTGAAGGCGCAAAGGAATGTTGGGCTTCGCGAAGGATCTTCACGGCGAAACCGCGAAGTTAAGATGACGGTGATTCTTCGTGACTACTTCAAGCTCCGCGAACGGATAATTGCCGAGGAGCTTCATGATTTGGACAGAATTCTGGCGGAACTTCGGAGCTTCGCGATAGGTGCTGACGTGGCGTTGACTTCGCGCGGAAAGTTCGAGGGTCGGTGGAATCGCCTATAAATAGAGGCCGACCCCTTCAAGAGAAGCAGAGAGAATCTCAGAGAAATTCCTTTGCTCTCGGTTCGCAAAGGTCACTCGCGAAGGCAGTTTTGCTTCGCGAGAGTTGAGCTTCGCGGAGGCTATCCTAGTCCGCGAAAAGGTTGTGCCCCGCGTTGGCTCATTGAGCTTCGCGAAGAGGCAGGAGCTTCGCGGTGACTTTCCCAGCTCCGCAAAAAGAGTTTTCCCGGCGTTGGCTCATCGAGTTTCGCGAAGTGGCAGGAGCTTCGCGATAGCCAAGCATTGCGAAGGCTTGAGCATCGCGAGAGTGCTTCGTGATTGAGCTTCGTGAAAAGGTAGGGGCTCTGCTCAGAATTTCTTGAGCTTTACAAAATAGGGAGCCGTGAAAAGTAGGGTACTTTGTGAAGACCCTTTCAGAGGTTGTTCACCCAGTGGACAGGGGCAAGAGGAGTATTCATCAGTGGTTGGAATTTGGATCTAACAGAGCATTAACTAAGGATTATGATGCAAGCAAAGTCTCATGCTGAACAGGAGACAGTGAACTTCATGACTATCAATTGAAGAGACCTTTAGGTCTATAAACTGAGTGAGACTTCACCCAACGGCAGTGAGCCAGTGGGAGTCAACGGCTGTGACCCGAGGGAAGCAGTTAGCTATCCATGAACCTTTGTAAAGGCAGTAAGCCTGGGACAGAGTGACTGTGCCTGAACTTTTGTAATCTCCTGCTAGTGAAGCATAGTGGATTTTGGTATGACCGACAACCTGTCAGCGTATGCTCCTTGGACGTAGCCCTTAGTGGTGAACCAAGTAAAAAGGGCGGTGTCTTCTCTGTGCATGTGTATGTTTTCTTTCTAATCATATTCATCATACAGGTTCAACAAGTTCCTACCATCATAGTAACAAGATCCATTACTTTAAATGAAAAAGTGGTCCCCCTGATTCACCCCTCCCCTCTCAGGGTGTCCCGGGGTCCTTCAGTAATAACTATATAAATTAATCCTGGGTCACTATTTTTGGAATTGAAGGAATGAATTTATCATTCATTGGAATAATCAATGAGAAATATTTAATTATATCACTAAGGATATTTTTAAGGATATTTCATGGGATGTCTTTAATAACGAATCTAAGGATGATTTACTATTTAGGTTATGAAAATGTTATTTTGGTAAAGTATAGAGTGATTATTTTCCTAGAAATAAACCTCTTCTATATAGTAAAAGTGGATGTGGCTCTGGAAAATATTAACTTTGGGGTAACAACCCTAGATACACCATATTGAGCTATATTTTATTGGGAATTGGTGCACAACAATGGCCTATAAATCACACGTGGTTTGACACTACTATGGTATATGCATTGGGAATTCACAAAAACATTATGAACCAATATGAAGGATATAAATATTATATGAATCTTAATAACCAAGGATAATCCTAATGATTCATGTATTTAATAAGTTGGATTCCTGATTTAGACATCCTATATGCGATTTTTCAAGATTTTGAGGTTTTTTGTTGAGATAAATGTGTCTAACAGAGTGATTTCTAGTGTTAGTGAATAGAGGGAATTAAATTTCAATGGGAAAAAATTTAACACAAGGAATTTTTTTTCATAGCACTCAAATGGGATGATCATTGGAGTGAAGGATATTGTGATCATGCCTAATCAGTTTTTAGGGAACAAGGTTGACAATGCATACATTAATCAACTCTCAAACTCACCATAGAAGAGAATGAATGCATTTTATGATGATTTTTATAATTGTGTCCATATAGGAAACATGATTTGGTTTCTTATAAGTCAATAATATTAGAGGAACACCCATAGGAATATATCAATGGAACAAGAAGATGTTTTGACTATGAAATAGAAGGACATAAAGAATGTATCTACAATAGAAAACAATTATAGTTAATGAAATGGATGGACATATCACCCTCCCTATAGTATTATCAATATCTTAATATTTTAAATGTGTAAGAAATTATAATTATCAATTTCAATTTTTTTAATGGAATGATCTAAAATGGAAATAGAAATGTTGAATAGTTAATGGTAATATTGTTGATGAGGATGGAAATATAGTTGAAATGTGAAAGGAAATAGGTAGACTTGTTAATGGATTAATTATTAATGTATAAAAATAAAAAAATTGTATTTGGATTCAATATTTATTAACATACATGTATAAAATTATTTTATGTTTATTTTTTTCACGGTGTATTAAAACGAATATGTTGAATGGTTCTAGTAGTCTACAAATCTAATATAATGGTAACATGATATTCATTAGAAATAGATGATTATTGTAATGATAACACTAAATATATTCCTAATGTTAAGATAATATTGTTTTGATAATTATATGTTGGATATGAATAAGTAAACTAGACAATACTGTTTAAAAATTAATTGATAAAGGATATGATGGAAATAGGTCTATGTTAATTTTGGCACCAGAAAACGTGTCCAAGGGATTTACTGAATGCTTCCTTACATGATCCAGGAGTGTATATTGTTTCACAATCATTGACTGTATAGGTTGTGGGGCCCAAATAGATTTACTTATAAGATTTCATGGTCATTAAAATTTATGTTGGAAAATTGGATCATAGATCCCGTTCATAGAACATAATTGAGGAGGTTTGATTTGTAGAGACCCCTTTACGGTCATGAAAAACCTTGAAGGAACAACTATGAATCCAATGGTTATCCAAGAACACACAAACATATTTTATTGAAGTCTCTGGCAGTCTGATGGGGTTGTGACCATTAGTGAATTCTAATATTTCTTCACGGTGCACCTTCGATCACAACGAGAACCCCAAGGGTTTAATTACCCCCACTTATCCCTTCATTAATGAAAGATACATAACAAGGTTTCACCCATGCTATCTCAATTATCAGTGCTCATGTGTTACATGAATAACCTCTTACTTAAATCCCCTAGGCCTAGAAATTACTCCACCTTTTTGTTTCTAAGATGTTATACCCCATGTGGATATGGCCATTCAGTAGGCCTACATGCTTCCCGATGGAAGAAGTAACTTGGAGGCACTTGAGTATTCATAATGAATTTAACCATTACGAAGCACTCACCATTAAAATAAGCACAACCTTCACAAGGACCTAGGATCCATGAAAAAGTTCACTTCATAAATCCTAAGTTCTAAAAACCCACATCCTTTAGGATTCATTGATATATACAAACCCCTATCGTTCACGAAACTCCCATCATCACACCCGCTGGTCCATATTTTGGGGGTTATTCTCCTACAAAGCCACTCACAATTAGTGTTTGGATTTGGACCTATACATATAAACTTTTCTCTTATCTATTATTACTAACAATCATTTAAAATTGATACTCACATCTGGAAATTTTTTGTGCTAGGTGGAGGACATTTTGGCATGCTCTCTTAGTAATCTAAATCTTCCACTCCTCGAGTCCTATAGTTCAAGATACTATACATCACTAATTAAAAAGCCTTGAGTCATCATATTACTCTTAGTTTCATTACCATTTCATGATTCATCTTATCATCATGGGTCACATGAGCAACTAGATTCAATCAATTCCTTGAGAAACATCTCAAATCCCATC
This sequence comes from Viscum album, assembly GCA_963277665.1. NCBI lineage: Eukaryota > Viridiplantae > Streptophyta > Magnoliopsida > Santalales > Viscaceae > Viscum > Viscum album. Next base: position 882,863,592 of record OY728139.1, on the reverse strand, counting down.
TCCTCAGTCCCATGATAGGTTGAATTAGAATGGGGGATATTACAAAGGCCACACACAATCCATTTAAAGACTTATTCCACCAATTAGTACTCACTACATGAAATTAAATTGTATCATACCAAATATTAAATGTATAGGATTCCTCTTATGATAAGAATGATATGCCATTATGCGTCATGTGTAAGATACCTCATGTAAAAAACATGTATTGATCACCAAATAGTAACAATGGCCCACCTCTTCATATGTAAGCCATAAAATATACCATGAACCAACAACATGTCAAGATACCCTCATTACTAGACATTTGTAAGATAGAATGAGATTATCAAATCATAATCACCACCCACCACATCATTCAACATGAGGTTAAACTGTATTTTTACCTCATGTGATGCACATGAGATGCCTTCAAGCCTAGAAAAAAGGATGAAAGGATAGATAACATCTATGTGTGAGGCCCAGTCACCTCAATGCCACTTTATAGTTGCACCCATGAATCATCCATTCATAATCCCAATTACCTCAATGCTACTGTAATGTCGAAAATAGGAAGAATCCATGTCTCAGCCCCATTCACCTTAATTCCACTCCATTGTGGAGCTCTAAAATCGTCTACGAATATTCCCCAATCTCCTTGATGTCTCTCCATAGCGGCACCTAGGAAGCTCCCATGCGTAATCCACACACCATCTAACAAACTACATGGGGTTTTATCCCTATCTTTAAAATATTGTCTGTAAAAAGCCTCCCCAGGTTTCAGTAACAGCCATTGTTAAACCATGATGCACCATCATAAGGATGCCTGCCATAATAGCGTGACATCATCCATTTATGGGACACACCACCCTAGTTTCTATCTTATAGTGAGTTTTGATCCATCAATTGGTAAACCATAGTTTCCCTCCTAGGGATGTGCCCCTTCATGATGTAACATCTTCCCTTAATGGAAAACACCAATCTAGGTCCCCTCTCATAGGTCATTATGATCCATGAATTAGTAAACCATGGGGTGTCACTCCTAGAGACAGACCCCTTCACGATGTTACATCAACCATTTATGGGAAACACCACCATGGTTTTGATTTTATTGGGAATTGTGATCCACCCATTGGTAAATCATGGTTCTCCATCTAAGGGGATCACCCTTCACAATGTGTCATTATCCATTTATGAGACTCACCACCGTGGGTCTTCTATCACATGATGTTTTGATATATCCATTGCTAAACCATGGAACCTTTCTTTTGGGGTCATACCCATTCATGGTGTGACATATTCCATTTCTGGGACACACCACCCAGGGTCCTCTATTATATGTTGTTTTGATTCATCCATTGGTAAATATTGGTGCCTCTCTTCTAAGGATGTACCCCTTTTAGGTGTGACACCTTCACATTATGGGATACAACATCCGGAGTTCATCCACATTAAGTGTTTAGATCCAACCATCCAATAAACCTTTCATTTTTTCCATCCAGTTGATCCAACTACTTTATCTGCCACCATCTAGTATTATAAAAATTACTCTATATCCCAATAATATATTAAACTACTGAACATCCATATCATAAATACGTTAATATCTCATACTACCTAGTGTTAAACAAGGGTTTCCTTAAGAAATCCTCATAAGAAATGCTTCTAGAATAAGATACCCCTTGACCAATGTGGGATTCCTCAAGTTTCCTCTCCCATTAGTAGCCATATTATGAAGAATAATACAAGTGTTCAAATGTTACAGTGTCTAGACATTCCTAATGATGCACAACATGATTACTCTCATGATAAAAGGATTCCACCAAAACTAGACACAATGGAATTCCTAGAATTAATTAGCATGATTAACTAGTGTCTATAAAGAGGTATAACTAATAATGTGTTTCACGAAGAAGTCATAATCTACGAGGAAGAATCATGCTATGAAATATGTTCTATGTATAAATTAATGGATATTGGAGAATACATATAATAATATTTTTTTAGCGAGGAGAAAAACTCACTGAGGATGACATGAATTCCACTAGCCTCTTGAAAGGGGAAATGTGGTTTACAATACGATTCCAGTATGATAGCATAATATACAAGATGGATGCACCCCTATTAAAAGTGTTTGAAATAGACATGGTGAATACAACATAAAACATTTCTCTTTCATCCATGGTTATTTGACATGTATGTGATCTGATCAAGAACTTTACACTAACATTTCATTAGTCGGGACACCAGTAGAAATGGTGAACCCAACACGAAACTATTCCCCTTCACCTATGAGAAGATGAAGAATATTAGGAATTAAAAATCTAAGGAATCATACATCGGGTTCTCAATGACATCTCCACACTCATTGGATGTGTTGGGGGAGCCCCCCCGACCTCAATCAGCTCCTCCCCAACTTTTTCTCCCTCATGGGCCATGTAGGGAAATTCTTCCCCCAGAATCCCTCTACACCTCACCGAAATTGTGGCCCTCATGGTCCATATAAGGGGGAATCCCCCCTAACACCATAGAATCCTCATTGAAACTTCCACCCTCATGGAATATGAAGGGGGAATCCGCCCCCAACTCCCTCTACTTCTCTCCAACACTGCCACCCTCATGGGAAACATAGGGGGTGTCCTCCACCTGACCCACTCAGGTCCACATTGACATCGCCTCCCTCATGGGATACCCAGGAAACATCCTTCCCATGACTCTATCAGCTCCTTGATGACTCTATCTCTTTAATGGGACACATATAGGGCACCCTCCCCCAAAATCCATTGGTTCCTTGCTAATATTTCCTCCCTCAGGGGCCATGCAGGGGCATCCTCCCATAACTCCATCAGCTCCTCACCAACACTGCCACCCTCATGGGCCACATAGGGGAATCATTTTTCTGAATCTATTGACACCATTATAACACTGCTGGTCTCATGGGCTGCACATAGGGAATCCTCCATCTAATTTTATCAGATCCTCTCCAACACCGCAACCTCCATAGACCACACATGGGGAATATTTCCATATAATCCATTGCCTCCTCGCTAACACCACCACCCTAATGTGACACACAGGGTTCACCCAACATAATCCATCGACACATCCCCAATATTTCCACCCTCGTGGGACTCATTGGGCCATCCACCCACAACTCCATTAACTCCCCATTGTCACTGACACCCTCATAGGATGTAGAAGGGGAATCCTCTCTCAGACTCCATCGACTCTTTACTGACACCACCTCCCTCATGGTTCATGCATGTGGAATCCTCCCCGACACCATCAACTTATCATCGACACCAGCCTCCTCATATGAAACATAGGGATAATTCAGCCCCAAACTCCATCACCTCCTCACTGACATTGTTTCCCTCAATTTTCTACACAAGGGGAATCATATCCATGAATAAATTGACCCTGCACCGACATTTATGTCCTCCTTAGGTGATCATGAGGAATCCTCCCACTAACTCCACCAGATCCTCTCAGAAACCTCCTCCATAATGGTGTATTTAGGGGGAATCCACACTAACTCCATGAGATCCCTGATAACAATGTATATCTCACAGGGCATATAGGGGTAATTGTTTCCCCCAATCCCATTAGCTCATCGCCAACACCACCACCATCATGGGCCATGTAGGGGGAATTTTCCACTAACTTAATCACTTCCTTTCCTTCAACTATGACCTAATGGGACATGTAGGCTGAATACAAAACATGACTATATCTGCTCCTCACATAACCCACCACCCTCATGGGCCATGTTTGGGGCATCCTCCTCCTAAGTCAATTAGCTCCTCCAAGACACTGCCAACCTTATGGGCTGTGAATGAGGATTCCTACCTCTAACTCTATTAGATCCTCAACGACCTTCCGGCCCTCATGGGTTATGAAGAGGAATTCACCCCCCCTGACACCATCAGCTCCATTCCCAGAAGACCTCCCTCATGGTCCACACTGGGGGCATCCTATCATTGACTCCATTAGTTATTCTCTCCCACTACCTCCCTCATGGGACACAGAGTGGGAAACCACCCCCGAATCCATCATCTCCACCCCATCATCATTTCCATCAAGGGCCTTATTTGGTTAATCTTACACCAACATCATTAGCACCTCACTAAAACTGTTTCCCTCATCTTCCATGTAGGGAGAATCCCCTATAATACCATTATCTCATCACCAACACCACTGCCCTCATAGAATGCAAAAGAGGCATCTTCCTCCCCAAATCCATCAGCTACTCGTAGACACCCCCACTCTAATAGTTCATGTAAGGGGTATCCTTCCCCTGATTCCATCAGATCCTCAAAGATACCACCTTCCTCATGGGCCACATAGGGGGAATCCTCCCACTGACTACATCATCTCCTCACTGGAACCTCCCCTTCATGGGTCGCACAAGGGGAATCCTCCGCCTAGTCTATTAGCTCCTCAATAACTCAGAAACCCTCATTTTATTCGATGTGGGAATCCCCTCCCCCCTTCCACAGAATCCATCGACTATCCACAAACACCATCACCCACATGGGCTACACTAGGTGAATCCCCCCCAAAAAAATCATCCACTCCTCATAGACCCTACCACCCTCACAATCTTTGTAGGGGGAATCCTCCCCTAGACCCCATAATCTTATAACCAACATTTTAACCCTCCTTGAAAATACAGGGGGAATCATCCATCAGAATACATTATCTCCTCACTGACAATGTCATCCTCAGGGTCCAAATAGGGAGAATCTTCTCCCCCGAGACTCCATCAGTGCATCACAAACACTACCACCATGATGGCTCTGAATGGGGTAGTCCTCCACCCAACTCTATCTATCCCTCAAAAACACTTCCCCCATCTTGAGCCACACTAGGGGAATCCCCAGCCTGAATCCATCATCTCCTCGTCAACACTACAACCCATATAGACTAGGTGGGGGAATCCTCCCCCAAATCCATTGGCTCCTCACTAGAAACTCTAACATCGTGGACCGTGTATAGGGAAACTATTAAACTACATCATCTTCACTCAAACCCCAAGACCATCATGGTCCATGTAGAGAGAGACCACCCCAAACTCTATCATCTCCTCACCAACATTAAAACGCCAATAGGCCTAGCAGGGGGAATACTCCCCCTATCTTCATTGGCTCCTCTCAGACACTACATCTACCATGGGACGCCATGTAGATTTCCTCCACCCAACCCCATAAGTTCCTCACCATCATCACCTCCCTCATGGTCCACTTAGGGTTTATCCACCCCTAACTCCATCGACACCTCACTGATATTTCCTCCCTCATGGGTCGTCTAGGGGGAATCCTTCCACCTTCTCTATCATCTCCCCATCAACACCACATCCCTTATGGGACATGTAGGGGGACCTCATCACCACCCCAAAGACACATCATACTAATCTATAAGAAATGAGGTCATCCCCATTTCCATCATCAACCATTGTAGAGGTCCTCTTCAAACATCAATAACTAGGAACATAGGTCCTTCCCTCCGCCATTTTAAAAAATTAATGTGGTACTAACTTCTCTACTATCATCCAGCATAGAGATCATCCCCATTGTCATCGTCATTCATTATGGAAGCCCTCCCAACACTGCTATAATCCATCATTGAAGACCTCCACATTTCCATATTCATCCATTTCAGAGGTCCTCCCACATTTCTCTCATCTAGAGAATATGTCCTCCCAGACTCAATCATCATACATTGTAGTTATCCTCCTAGAACTTACATCATAAAACATGGAGGTCCTCCTCGATGAAATCATAAGCTATTTAGTAGGTCCCCGTCGTACCACTATCAACTGACATAGAGATCCTCTCTGTCACCAACAAAATCTATTACAGAGGACCTACCCACACATCCACTAATCAACATAGAGGTCCCCCACGTCCCAATAATCATCCAATGTAGTGGTCATCCCCATATTACCATCATCTTATATGGAGGTCTTCTCTATTTCCATTGTTTTCCATTTCAGAGGTCCTCTCTTAACTCCTATCATCCGACATGGAGGTCCTCCCTATTGAGTTTCTAATCCATTATAGAGGTCCTCCACAAAGTAATATCATTTGTCATGGAGTTTATCCCTATTTTCATCTTAAAAAATTTTGGAATTCCACCCCAACCTCAATCATCCAAAAAGATATCCCCTTCACCATAATCAACCATTGGGGATGTCCTCCCCACACTACCATCATCCAACATGGAGGTAATACCTATCACCATCATCATCCATATGCAGGTCCTACCCACACCAATATAAACTAGAATTGAGGTCTTGCCCATCACCATCACCAGCCATTGTTGAGGTCTTACCCGCACCACTATCAATAGGAATGAAGGTCCTCCCCAGTTCCACTAAAATCCATTTTAGTGCTCCATTCAACATAACCACCAATCAGGATAGATTTCCTAACCATCATATTAATCATCCATTATAAATATCTTCCCTATATTTCCAACATCTGACATTTATGTCCTCCCCATCTCAATCATCATTATTTATTGTGTTCCTCCCCACAAAACTATTATCTATCACCGAGTTTTTCACATTCACAATCATCAATAATTGTGAATTATCTCCCTACAATTCTATAAACTATCATAGAGGTCCTCCCTATCATCACAAGAATCACTTGTGAAGGTCCATTGAGAACATCCATAAACTGGTGTCGTATTCCTCCATGTCTTCATCTTCAGTCATGGTAGAGGTCATCCTCTCAGTAAAATATCTATGTATTATTTTCCTCCCCATCACCATTATCAAAAATCATGGAGGTCATCAACATGCCACTATCAATTCATATACAAATCCTTCTAGCATAGATATTGACTAGTGAAAAGGCCCTCTCTACAATTCCTCAATAATCCATTGAGGTCCTCCCCTTGCTAATGATTTTCCTTGATATGATGAAGTAACAATTATGTCCTTTTGATCATATCCATACCCTAATTACTCTATATTGTGAGATTTACCTTGAATATTTAATGTCATCAGGGATCCTTCGCTTTGTTGCAATGATGCTTAAGGATTACACACCTTCTGGGTTTGATCACCATGTCAACCTACTATATTGATGTAATTTTATCTTCCCTAGCTCAGTTTACATATCTCTACCATGATAATCAATTTGGTACCTCAAGTTGGTTTCATGAAATTAAAAAAACAAAACAACCCACGTCATTGTTGGATGACATTAAACAGCAAAAAAACCAAAATACTAGTTGCATGACATTAAGTTTAATAACAACCATCATCTTGGTCAAATGATATCAAACTGATGGAAAAATTCATGGTCATATGATGTTAAATTATATGAAATTTTGGTTAACTCTATGTGACCTAAAACTGTAGCTATCATGGTCAATGTTTTGTGACCTTAAATGATATCCATTTCCCCAATCACATCTTGTTAAACTCTAAAATGTAAATTCATTACCTTATGATGTTCAACTACATTTTTATCATCATAGATTCATGTCATTAAACTATATAGAATTGGTCCAGAAAACATGACCTAAATGTATTTGCACAAATCCATACTACATGACATAAAACTACCTAGTACCAAAGTCCTTGACACTTGATGTTAAACTGAGATCACACACCATTAATTCATGATGTAAAATTTCATGCAATCCTTCTTAATGGTTTCATGATGTAAAACTGCATATGGTAATCTCCCAGTTCCAGAATCCACCCAGGGGCACCCTGTACCCAGTTGGTCACATGGCCTCAAGAGAATTTCCCCTAACGCGAGTGGCTGCTGACTAGCAGCGAGGGCCTTGGGTGTGATAGTGGGGAAACTATGCCCTCATTGGAAGAGTACACAGTAGAAGAGAAACAAATATAATATAGTGGAAGTAGTAAATATCCAATGACAGTAAACAGTGGAATACTGAAAATTAACCAACTGGAGAAAAATATATAAATGATGCATGATACAAATGCGTCTAGGAAAAAAATCCAAACAAGTCACAATGATGAAATACAATACTAAACCCAACTACAAAAGAAATCAGATAAAATCCTCAACATTGCAAGCCATAGCTTGGTCCCATGTCTCCAGCTCTAGTGTAATCACGAACCTGAAGTAGAAAGGTGATTGCCCTTATCTATACCTGTAACAATATAATCTATTTGGGCCCAAAAGCATGACCCAAACAGGGTGTGAGACAAATATCCCAGTAGGAAACCACCCGAAGATTTTTTCCTAACAGTCAGTGAATATATCGTAGGTAAAAGCACAGAAAAATATAAAAAGAAAATTACTAAGTAGCCAAAATCCATAGTTTCTAGAATATAATTTACAAACAAGTAAGCAGTCAGTCAAGCATGTAGAATAAATAGGTAACCTATGGATAGTTCTCACAGCCAAACCCCAATGGTTCACCCTACAAGTACTAGAAACCATCTGGGAAGAACACACAGTCTCACCCCTCTGGTTCAGGTAAAGAATATACTCTCTGAGGAATCACTCACCATCAATTCCCCCTATATTATTTTATCATACTAAAGGTGCTCTGGGGAAGCACTCAACGTCTCATTCCCCATGTGCCCTGCATCGAGGAACTACATACACTCTGTGGAAGCACTCAACTTCAATTCCCCCAGTGGTATCACATTGCATTATAAAGACACTCTAAATAATCCCTTACACCCATTCTCCCTATGGTCTACTACACCAGTTTCTTACAACCCTGTGTATGTCAATAAGTATAGCACACATAATTTCCAAAGTAAACCTCAAGAACTACTAGGCTAGCATTCTATGGAATATCAACACTTAGATAAACAATCATACAATGCTATATTACCAGGAATGGGAAAACTGGTCATAGAATAACATGAAAAACTAGACCAAATGGTCAAAACCGGAAAACATGCATGGGAAATACATCCAAAACATAACAATTCACCCTATTCAAAGACAGAAATCCTATAATCTAGCATATAATCCGGGAATGCCAGCAATTGCGATAAAATGATACATTATACAATACCCAATTCAATGGCATTGGGTTCAATTGCACATAATATTCAAAGACTTTAAACCGAAAGGAAAAAACCACCTACCTTAATGGTTTTGACTAAAACCCCCAACAAATGAAGAATGCACAAGACACCTGGTTTGATTCTCCCAGAACCCACTATTGATCTCTTCTCCTAACTATCCCACGACCAAAACTCATCAAAATTGTCATCCACACACTTATATCTACCCATAACGGGCGTAGATCTATGAAAACAAGAGAAGAGGAGAAGTAGATCAAAGTAGATCTAAGAAACCGAGCAAGAACGAAGAAGAACGATCACAAACCTTAAGAAACCAACTTCGATTCACCAAGAGAATCCTTTAGATCACTTTCAGAACTATAGGAGAACCTTTTTTGACCTTTGGAGGTAAAAAATATCGTGTTATGTCCACATAGTAGAAAAAAGAGCCACTTAGAGGCTAAAATGTGTCAGATCCACTTTTTAGGATGTCAATTCAGTGCCCGCACGGTTTGCTCACACGGTTAGAGATATCGTGTACTAACCGTGCGGTAGCCACTGCCTCGGCCACCCCTCTCGTACGGACTCATCACACAGTTTCTATTATATGTGTTCCAACCATGCAAGACCTACTTCCTTAAACATTTACTACAAATGGTTCAGCCACACAGTTATACAAATCGTGCACCTCCCGCGCGACTCCTCCTTTTGCCTCAAAACATTACTCAATGTTATCCTGACACTCCCATTCATCACCATTAACATTATTACAAAGAAATACATCAATGAAGGGTCATACAATTGAAAATAAGATCCGTGTTCTTAGAAACTTACCCCCTTAATGAAATTCATCCATGAATTTCCCTAGTAAGGCTAAGAAGTAGAAACCCTGAACAACTCCGGCTACTATGATCATACATCGGCCTCCCTCTCCCAAGTCTCATCCTGCACTCTCCCGTGATTCCATAGCACCCGTACCAGAGGGATAGACTGGCTATAGAGAACCTCCGTTCGACAATCCGGATTGAATGCTCCTCAAAAGATGTATCCACCTCCAACTCATCTTCCTGGGGTTGGAAATCAAGAGACTGTTCTAAAATGTAACGTCGGAGCTGAGAAACATGGAAGATGCTGTGCATAACCAGGTACCTATGAGGTAACTAAAACTGATAGGAAACCGGCCAAACTATTTTCAACACCTCAAATGGCCCGACGTACCATGGTGAAAGCTTACTCTGTATCTGAATCCTCTTGTGTCCCAACCTTGGTGTGACATGTAGAAAAACCTGATCCCCGACCTCGAACTCCATAGGTCATCTCTGCTGATCAGAATAAGACTTCTGATGAGATTGTGTAGTATCCATCCTCTTCCGAATCAACTCTATCTTCTCTGTGGTCTCTTGAACAAGACGAGGTCCTAGAAAAGCTGCCTCTCCTACCTCCATCCAACATAAGGGTGATCAGCATGACCTTCTATACAAAGCCTCATAAGGTGCAATATGAATAGTTGCATGAAAACTATTGTTGTAGGAAAATTCCATGAGAGGTATATGTTTATCCCAAGATCCTCCAAAATGAAGGATGCATTCTCGGAGCATGTCCTCAGGCACCTGAATCATACGCTTGGACTGGCCATCTCTCTGGGGATGGTAAGCTATACTCAAAAGTACCTGTGTTCCCAAATCCTTTTGAAGCCCTTGCCAGACATGAGAAGTGAAACATGCATCCCTGTATGAGACAATGGAGTAGGGAACCCCATGTATACGTACAATCTCTCGAAAGTACAACCGTCCAAACTCATCAACACCTAAGGTCTTTTTGATAATCAAGAAGTGAGAAACCTTTGTAATTCTGTCAATGAAAACCCAAACTGCATCATTCCATCGAGGTGATCTTGAAAACCCTGTCAAGAAGTACATCGTGACATCATTACAATTCCACTCAGTAATGGGTAACTGCTGTAAAATCCCTACTGGTCGGTGATGTTCCGCCTTCACATGCTGACAAGTGGAACACCTCATAAAGAAACCAGCAATGTCCTTCTTCATACCTGGCCACCAATACTGATGGTGTAGATCACAATACATCTTGGTGATGCCAGGATGAACATCCCAAACTGAGGAATGAAAATTCTACATCAGCTCCTCGTATATATTTGTGGCCACCCATACACACCACTGGAAACGCAAGATCTCATCCTTGCCTATGGTCAATTCAGGAATAGGGTCCCCTCCTAACACACACTCCCTTAAGAATAGTCCTTCAGAATATGATATTTTCCTCATTTAAACTCGGTCAAGAAGTATATATGTAACAACTATAGAAGATAGAAATGTCTTCCCCTGTATATCATGCACCTCCAAATGCATCATGGTGAATAGATCCATATGCTGCCACTCACTACTGGCTTACTGAACTGCCTGTATTTGAGTCCTCCTTCTCAACGCATCAGCCACAATGTTGCCATTCCCATGCGTGTAGGCAAGATCAATGTCAAAAGACTGAAGGTGCTCAACCAATCTTTGCTGTCTCAAATTCAGATCTCACTTAGTGAAAATGTACTTGAGATTTTTGTGGTCGGTGAAAACCACAAAATGTTATCCTAGAAGATAATTTTTCCAACAGTGTAGGGAATGAACAATAGCTGCCAACTACAGGTCGTGCGATGGGTAGTTCCTCTCATGTGGCCTCAACTACCAAGACCCGTACACAACGACTCCATCTCCCTACATGAGCACAAATCCCAACCCAATACCTGATACAAAATATTAGACAGTATAGCTCTTGCCCAACTCTAGAAAGACTAGTACCAATGCTGAATTCAACTTCCCTTTCAGCTCATGAAAAGATGACTCACATGAATATGACCACAAGAACTTTTCAACCTTCTTAGTCAGACCTGTCAACAACACTACTAAGCATGAGAAGTCCTGTAAGAAACATCTGTAGTATCCAGCCAGCCCTAGAAAACTCTACTCCTCAAATAAGTTCTTCAACTGCTCTTAGGAAACTAATGATATCCCTTTATCTGGGTCTACTGATACTCCTATCTCTGAGATAACATGACCCAAAAGGTGAATTTGGTCCTTCCAAATGTGGCACTTTGAGAGATTAGCATAAAACAGATGCTCCCTCAGTGTACTCAAAACAATCTCATGATGGGTAGAATGGTCCTTTTGAGTGTGAGAGTACACAAAGATATCATACTCGAATACCACTATGAAAGAATCCAGATATGGATGGAACACTCAGTTCATCAGTTCCATGAAAGCTGCAGGCTCATTCGTGAGACCGAACAACATAACCATATACTCGTATAGACCATAACTGCTCTGGAAGGCTGTGAGAGGCATATCAGATGGTCTGACAGACAACTGATGATAACCGGGCCTCAAGCCAATCTTCAAGAACACCGGGTCTCCTAGAAGATGATCAAAGAGGTCATCAATCCAGGGGAAGGGATATCAGTTCTTGACCGTCAAATGGTTTAACTTCTGATAATCCACACAAATCCTGAGGGTGTCATCCGCTTTCTTCGCAAAAATGACAGGCGAACCCCAGGGAGAAGTACTAGTTCAGATGAAACCCTTTGCATGCTACTCATACATATGCTTCTTGAGATCCAGCAACTCAGTTGTGGCCATCCTATATAGAGGAATGGACACTGGTGTCGCTCCAGGAATAAGCTCAATCGAAAAGTCAACATCTATCTCCGGAGGTAAACCTGAAAATTCCTCTATAAAGAAATCCCTGAAATGATCCACCACTAGAGGAATGTCTAAATATGATCTCAACTGGTCATCTAGATACAGACTAGAAATCTGAGCTATAACGCCTCCTAGCCCAAGATTCTCTTGACCCACTCTGCTCTCCTGGACATCCCACTCGCCCTTGTGAAGAAAAGATCTGCCCTCTGGTGATATTAAACTCACCCTACGACGATAGAAATCGATGACTTCCTAGAATGGAAACAACCAATCTATTACCAGGATGACATCATATCTTATCATCTATAGGACATAGAGGTCTCATAGGAAGTGACACCCACTAATCTCTAGAGGGCACTCCTTGCATTGATGTACACTAGATGTTCTAGTCCCCAACAGTGCGTCTAGTGTCAAGATATTAGTAGAGGAAAAGATAAAGAGACCAAGACTCTCCACAACATCAATAGATATAAAACTAAAAGAATCACCTATGTTGAAAACAGCAGAAGATAAAACTAAGTAAAATGGAATGGTACCTCAAACTGTAGAGGGTCTGGGATCCTGCTCCGGCTGGGTCTTCTCTACCGCAAAAGTATAGCCTGCACCATGGCCCTGTGACCCTACCTGACAGCTCTGAGCTGATCCACCCTGATGTAACTGAGAGGCCGGTGACTAACCACCATGGCCTCTACCTCCACCTCAACCCGAACGGCCGGAAGAACTCTAGTTCCAAGACTGGTGAGAAGTTGGTGGTGCTTATCTTGAAAGAGGAGTCACGGATGTACCCCTGTCACCACCTGATGGTGACAAAACTAGACAGAAATGCTAAAGGTGACCCATCTTACCACAAGATCGACACTCCACTAGGTCCCTCTGGCCCTGCATCCATGTATTCCCAGCCCATCCACACTTGTAGCATACCACCTGGATACCTAAAAATGTGACTCACTGCCTCAGATCACCGTGCATAGACTCCCTTCAGTGCATCCTACTATCAGCTAGTGAAGCACTAACTCTAGAAGTGGAACCACCCTGACTCTCAGCTCCGGGATCTCTTAGATTACGTTCTGCAATTAGTGCCTGATTGACAATGGATGCGATGGATGTCAGACTGAAAATATTCACCTGTGATCGGATCTCCTGTCTGAGACCATCCTCATACTTCCTTACCAAGAACAACCCATATCTACCCTGTAGGGGTGTGAAATGCTAAATCTTAGTGAAACAAGAGGAATACACCATTACAAAAAGAGTACCCTGCTCTAGGCTCATGAAATCCATAGAATGGTTGGCCCTCAAAGTCTTCGGATAAAAGATGTCATAAAATACATATTGAAACTCCTCCCACTCCCTAACCTGTTGATGACCCGCTTGCAAGATCACATCCCACTACCTCTTGGAAGAGTATAGTAACATATAGGTAGTGAGATTGACCTGCCTTTCGGGAGGTGTCTCCACATTCTAAAAGATCATCATCATGGAATCTAGCCATGACTCTATAGCCTGAGGTCCTCCTTCCCCTGAGAAGGTGGGAGGATGCAGCTGCTGGAAAACCCGCGTGAAGTGTTCCATAGTCGAGGCCGGTGGCAGTGCTCCCTAAAAGGTCTGTATCATCCTCATGAAGCCTTCCCTGAACTGTGCATCATCACCTGTATCTGGTATAAATGCAGCTACCAAGACATGCACAATAGGAGGAACTACCGGATGTCTTTAATCATCCATATCTGGCATCTGATCACTACCATGTAACTGGCAGACAGCAGGAGGACGTCTCTGTGGAATGACTCTGCAAGGTCAAGCACACACCTTTGATCAAGATTAACAAGGGATGAAACATATGAGTACACTGTGTGTACAGAGAGTACACGGCGTGTACTTAAGAATGATTGTTTCTTATGAACAGAATAACACATGTTGTGTAGTCAAAACTAAATGGCACTCATTCTGGGTTTTTCCAGTCAGTAAGCCTTAGAAACAACTTCCGGACCTAGAGAATCATGGAAACTGACATTGGAAGTGACAAATTCCGATTTGTGAGGGACCATACTCCCCACGAATCAAAGATTGGAATCTTACACAAGTTATTAACAAGGTAAATGAATCCATGATCCACCATGTTACGGTCCATGAGGGCCCATAACACCTCAAGAAACAAAATTTGGCTCTCATTCAAATAAACCTTACACAATCAATGCACTAAGAAGTAGTAGATATTTTTATCTGGGCACCTATCACAACATCATGCATATTCTACCCAACATCTATCACAACAACATGAAGTTTCTAATGCATCCTAAATGACATCGCAAGAATGCATGACATGTGTTTTCTAGCAAGTGCCTATATGATGCATGAGATGGAATACCCTCATCTCATCGGGTTTCAATAGAAATAGAAACTCAAAATCATGCACAGTAACTTCAAAAAACATGTGAGTAACCAACGTTGAAAATCCAAGCAACCATAAACTTGCAAAACTAAAAAAATCATCAACGAAGTAGATTGGCTTTTCCCTGTACACGGGTGATCTACTCCCGGGCATAGCTTAATACCAAGTACCTATTCCTTCCTATCCAAGGCTAAAGGCTCAATACAATAAATCAAGAGAAAATAAAATCCTCTGATACCACTTTGTAACGTACTGGTTCCGGAATCCACCCAGGGGCGCCCCGTACCCGGTTGGTCACATGGCCTTAAGTGCATTTCCCCTAACTCTAGAGGATGTCGACTAGCAGCGATGGCCTTGGGTGTCATAGTGAGGAAACTATGCCATCATTGGAAGTGTACACAGTGGAAGAGAAACAAATATACAATAGGGAAAGAAGTAAATATCCAACTATAGTAAATAGTGGAAGACTGGTAGTTAACCAACTAGAGAAAAATATATAAATGATGCATGATACAAATGCATCTAGGAAAAACAACCAAACAAGTCACAATGCTAAAATATAGTACTAAAACCTTGTACAAAAGAAAGAAGATAAACTCCTCAGAATTACAAGCCATAGCTTGGTCCCATTCTCTCCAAATCTAGTGCAATCAAGAACCTGAAGTAGAAGGGTGCTTTCCCTTATCTATACCTGCAACAATATAATCTGTTTGGGCCCAAAATCATGACCCAAACTGGGTGTGAAACAAAAATCCCAGTAGTCAACCACCTGGAGATTTGTGCCTAACAGTCAGTGAATATATGGCAGGTAAAAGTTCAATAAATAGTAAACAGGAAAGTACTCAGTAGCAATAATCCACAGTTTCTAGCTTATAATTTACAAACAAGTACGCAGTCACTCATGTAATTAGAAGAAATAGGTAACCTATGGGTACTTCTCACAGCCTAACCTATATGCTTTAACCTACAAGTACTAGAAATCCTCAGGGAATCACACACAGTCTCACCCCTCTGGTTCAGCTAAAGAATAGACTCTCTGCAGAATCACTCACCATCAATTCCCCCTATATTCTCGTATCATACTAAAGTTGCTCTCGGGAAGCACTAAACGTCTCATTCCCCCCATGGCCCATGTCAAGGAACTACATAAACATTAGGGAAGAACTCAACATCAATTCCCCCTGTGGTCTTGTATCGTATTATAATGACACTTTGGAGAAGTCCTTACGTCTATTCTCCCTATGGTCTACTACAACAGGTTCTCACGACCCTGTGTAAGTCAACAAGTATAGTGAACGTAATGGCCAAAGTGAAACTCAAGAACAACATGTCTAGAATTCTATGGCATATCAGCATATTGAACAACAATCATACCATCCTACAATACTAGGCATGGGAAAACTGGTCATAGCCTAACAATCAAAACTAGACCAAAAGGTAATAAACCAGAAAACATGCATGGGTATTACATCCAAAGCACAACAATTCACCCTATTCACACACAAAAATCCTTTACTCTAGTATATAATCAGGGCGGAAAAGCAATAGGGGTAAAATGGTACATTATGCAATACCTTGTTCAAGGGTATTGGGTACAATTTCACATAATATTCAAAGACCTTAAACCTAAAGGCATAAACTACCTTCCTCAAAGGTTTTGAAGAAAACCCCCAACAAATGAAGAACACACAAGAATCCCAGTTTGATTCTCTAAGAACCCACCTTATATCTCTTCTCCTAACAAGACCAAGACAAAAACTAATCAAAATGGTCATCCAAAAACATAGATCTACCCATAATGTGCATAGATATAAGAAACTGAGAGAATAGGAGAAGTAGATCTAAGTAGATCTAACAAACCAAACAAGAACGAAGAAGAATGATCACATACCTTAAGAATTCATTTTCAATTTTCCAAGAGAAGCCTTCAGATCGCCTTCAGAACGATGGGAGAACCTTCTATGACCTTAGGAGGAGAAAAATATCGAGTTATGGCTACATAAGAGGAAAAACGATCCACTTAGAGGAAAAAACGGGTGAGATCCACTTTTTCATGATCTCACTTATGTGACCGCACAGTTTTCTTGCACAGTTAGACAAACCATGCGCTAACAGTGTGGTAGCCGCTACCTCGAACACCCCTCTCGCACGACCTCATCACACGGTTTCTCTTAACCATGCATGAGCTACTGCCTTAAACATTTACTATGAACGGTGTTCCCACATGGTTATACAAATCATGCGCCTCCCATAAGAATCATCAATTTACCTCAAAACATCACTCAATGTTCTCCCGAATCTCCCATTTATCACCCTTAACATTATATCTAAGAAAAACATCAAACAAGGGTCACATACCCGAAAATAAGATCTGGGTTCTTAAACATATCAATCCACATCCTATTTATAAGAAGTTAAACTACATAGCACCTCCATCATCATAGTTTCATGGCGAATAAACTACACAAAAATCATTGTCTTGATCACACTATTTTAAACTAAAGGAAAAAATATTATTCACATGAAATTACACTATATGGAATTATAGTCAAGTATATGAAACCTACAATTGTTGGAACAATGGTCCATGTTTTGTGACAATAAAAGAAAGAAAGAAATTATCCCAATCAAAGACCTTAAATTATACGATGAAATGTCCGTAAAATAAAACAATAAACTAGGTGCCTATCATTATCAATACACATTGTTAAACTATTTCCATTCCCTATATCAAGATCACACAATGCCTCATTTTCAAAGCATGATTTGACACCACACCACCTTCACATGATATAAAAATGCATAATTTCATGAGATCATGTATGAGAGAACATTATCCATTCCTATCCCTTCGACATTTAAATAACCACCTCTGGACCCTCTTTCTCGAGAAGGGGTTTGAATTCGTATTTTCAATACTCCACAATGATTTTCTCAAATACATTTCGGTGTACAACCTAGATGATTACATTCCACATTGAAATTCTATCAATATTTCTCTACGCTTATTAATGTCCCTTTATTTAAATCCCCAGCTTCTTAGACGTCTGAAAGGTCCCCCTAACAACATTGTGTTTAGCCATAATATATCACCTACCATTATGGACAATTCCCCAGATAAATTTGGAATGCATTTTCAGATAGGACCGACATTTTGAACATGTTCACCAATCATACCTAATCTATATTCCACATTCCCAATAACATGATATGAGTGTTGTTATTTAATAGGGTAAATAGTTATTCTCCATACTCATTCCATACCCATTGCGATAAAAATATTGGGCACCATGATTCACACTATCCACAAGGATACATTTTTGTGGAATCTCATCACCCTTGATGTTACTCCTCTATGAACCCATGTAGATTAGTAAAAGGGGCCAATGTAGGTGGGATATTCTTGACCTAGTATCTCCATTCCCCTTCTATAAACTTCAATTTTTCCAAAAAACATTTCACTTATAGAATCCTAGGCTTATAATACATGCATATTACATCATTTTAGAAGAATATTTAGTAATGTGAAAAAATACTTGCCTGGGGACTGTAATAGATTAGTGTATTAGGAAACATGGAAACCATATTGTTTATCCTGATGAATGATATTCAAAATAAAAAATAATAAAGTTCACATATAACAATTCTACCTAAAAAAATTCATAACCTATAGAAATGAAACATAAGGAATGGTTGAGCAAAGAAGCTCAATAAGGGTAAATAATGAAAATTGATATGAATAACATGAACAAACGGTATGGAACATGAGAATAACATTTTATGGTCATAACTAGTATATCAAAGATCATAAAAGTGAACGGATATTTATAATACATGAATCATAATGAAATAATGATCATAAACCATGGGAGAAAAACATAAGAATAAAACATGGGATTGTGAACACAAATATAAAAACCCTAAGTCATGGTGTCCAACCCAGACCATTGTAACATGTTAGGCTTGGGTTAATCACCAGTGTGAAAAAATCGAGCATGGGATTCCCTCTAATGTACAGTCTTATTTTGGGATTAAGATTTCCTCCCATGTACCATCTTATTTTGAGATTGGGATGTTCTCCCATGTTCTCTCATATTTTTGGCATGAGATGTCCTCATGTGTACCCTATTGTTTCGGGATTGGGATGTTCTCCCCTATAACCTCTTATTTCGTGAGTGGGACATTATCACATGTTCCCACTTGTTTTTTTCATGGTATTTCCTCCCATGTACAATTTGATCTCATAAAAAAATTTATCATTACCCATGAATTTGAGAGAGATATTGGTCCTAACTAGAACATTATTAAATCATACATACATGTACTACAAAATATTTCTCATTTCAGGAGCCATTAAATGTTATGGGTTTTAAAAAAATCAAATAATAATCTAAAAAATTAAATATGAATCAATAACATCTCATCATATCATAACTTATGAAAAAGAGATAGGTTTCATAATAATTTAACCTAAGCATTACCCGTGAAAAGAAAAAGGTTTCAAAAGCATATAAACCGGGAAACAAAGAAGGTTTCGAAAGATTATATCCCGAAAAAAGAAACCTTTTTCATGAATACCATGTTTTTATGAATAAAACATTCATAGAAAGGATATGATCAGATCCATTATATAATTTCCTAGAAAGGATTAGGTATCATCAATATTTTCTATCTTATATGGAAAATATCCTTCATAAATTTTTCTTAAGGAAAATATCATTTCTTGTTTGAAAAATGATTTTTAATACATAAAACCATTTGAAAATCACATTTTTAGAAAATGCATTGAAATATTATTATATAATTTTTAAAACATTTTTATTTTAAAAAGTATTAAATATTGATAAAAAATATTAAAAACCTTTTTATTAGAAAATATTTAAAAATTTTATAAATAAATATTAAAAATGTTTTGAAAATGATTTCCTTGAAAATACATTGAAAATTGTAAATCAAACCTAAAAAAAATTTCATCAAAAAGTTATAAATGATTCTTGAAAACATGTTGAATATAGTTTCCATGGAAAAATAATTTTATAAAACATTTTTTTACAGAATAATATACAAAAAATTCATATTAAGAGTCAAACAAATTATGGTGGGTAAATCCATACAAGAAGTATGAGGTAAAAGAACATTCATTGTACATAATAGAAAAATTAGAATGATTAATTGTTCATAAAGAGAAAATAATATTATTTTAATGATAATTTTAAAATTCAAAAGGGATAAAAAATTTCATTTAAATCTTATAGGATAATGGTCTAATATTCTTGGAAACCCTTTTTAGAAAAAATATATTTCCAAATGAAGAGAGGGTTATGCTGGGCGTTCTTAAAATAAAATTCATAAAAATATTATATACCAATGAGTAGAAAATGGTACCAAAAATTGTGTATGTAGTAAAATAAGATAGGATAATGAAACTCATGAATATTTGTAATATATTTATCATAATATTTCATCAATTAAATCATAACACAAAATATCCCAAAAAGCAATGAGATTGTCCCAATAAAATCTTATAACTTGGTATCATGGGATCATTATCTTCATGTAAGAACGATAAATTTTTGAAGTATATAAAATCATTAAAAAATTTCTATTCTTGATATATAATATAAAATGGATGTATATTCACTTAGAAAAAGTGTTTAGGTGAATAACAATAGATGAATCTCAAATAAGGCAAATTGAGGCAAAACATTCTTACCGGTTTGGTATCTTTTGAAACTTAAATACCAAAAAATAGTGATCATAAAATGGAAATATGAATACCTATAAATTTTAATTATAAAATAAATATAATAAAATCATGGTATTTATGTATGAAATGCCAATTCAAAGTGTCTTGACCATATCATTTGTCTCAAGGAAATTTAATGTTAGATGAAATCCCCTTACATCGTGCCTTGACTCACTCCATACACATTAAAGCCACATATATTATAAATATAATTATATTATAAATATTTTTCATAACCATATTATTATATATAATGTCTTATATGAATTTATTACAACAATATATTACTTTCATTTTAACAATCCTATGTTAAGGTTCCATATTCTGTAAAATTCACATTGTTCTTTGCATGTATCTTAATTTATTACATCCTTGGTTATTAAACAAATATAATTATTCCAGAATTTAAATAATGATATAAATATATGTTATATCATTTATATTTATATTATAATAATATAACGACTAATGATGTATGAAATGGAGTGCACCATTCATAGATATGATAAGTCATACATATGCTGGAATGTTGTTTCTGTTTTTAATTCTCGTATTGAATGATAGTATGTAAATAATATGTTATTATATATGTATTTTTATAAATATTATAGTATAATTATTATGAAATATGTATCATATAATTTTATTAAAATCATACTTAAAACATTCAATATGGCTTGTTAATTAATCACGTTGCTTTGAGGGGACTGTAGTCCACAATTTCTCAAAAAGAGATTATCGCATTAACAAAAAAATAGAAGGAAAAATGATGAGTGTTGTAAAAGGAATAATGAATATTAAATAAATAGTAAATATATTATATTATATATATATATAATTATAGTGTCCATCATGATGTACATTATGATCGGTGGTAACAAAGAAATGAATAATCATTGTTTCGTGAGGTAGTAGGCCACTGTAAAAAGAAATAGTATGATCGATATCTATTAGAGGGAGGTGTGTGTATGTGTAGTTCCAAAAATTATTATAAAAGTATCCTATTATATGGATTATACTATTTTTGTCTCAAAATAATTGAATAATGATATTTAAGGGGGGTGGTGAAGGAAAATAAATGAAAAGAGCTTGAGAGAATAGATTACCACTAAATCCGATAACTCTATTTGGTTTTTTGTAAAAATGTGTTATTTAATTGAATTAATTAAAAGGTAAGGCTTCTATGAAGAATGTAGAGAAGTGGGTAGATTATTTTATAAGTGTTTGGGTGAGGCAAGGGACTTGAGAAGTGTGCTTAAGTGATAGAGTGCTTGCCATTTTTATAGTGGAGAGGGGGTGGCACTTTTGTAAATACAAAAAGGTATTCATTATTGGGTCATCATTCTTAAATAATTTGATTCCAAAATAGAAAAATAATGTATTATAGAGAAATAATTTTCTATTAAATCCTCCACTATAAAAAAAATGAATGTGAATTTCAATAATTTGGTTCATTACCTTCTATGATTTCTTATTTTTATTATATTGCTTTTTTATTAAAGCACATAGTTTTCTAATATAATTAATTTATCAATTAATAATAAACCAAAATTATATTAATAAAATATATTGACAAAGTTAATTATTGATATGATATATAATTTATAAAATAATTTTATTTTGTGTTTTTGGAAATTAATTTGACTTCAAGTGCACGTGACGTACGAAAACAATGTTAAACCCGGAGTGTGTTAACAACATCCTTACGATATATGATTAAATATGTTAATTATAAAGGATAAATTGGTCCATGAATGGACCATATATAATATTAATTAACACCAAAATTTAATTTTTAGGATATAATATTTTTATTAATTTTAATAACATTTCATTGATTTTAAAATAATAATAATGTCAATTTTATCATTATTTAATTAATATTAATTTTAAAATATCAATATAATATTTTAATTAAAATATATAAGGATTACATATGTGTAATAGGAGATATTAATTAAAATAAAAAATATAATAATGTAATCAATTAACTTTAGTTTTAATATTTTATTGTTTTTTATTTTGGTTAATTATTAACTAAATAATCAACACATTGGCATTTCATAAGCATTTTAAGTTCATTAAAATTAACTAAAAAATATTGAAAAATAATTATGATAACAATAAAAAATTTATATTTAATAAGGATATGTATGTCTAAAAATATAATGTATTCTACATATATAAGTTTTTTATAAATTTCAAAGGTATGGAAACTGCCTTTTTCTTTTATGTACACAACATTTTGTATAAGACACTTCTATTTAATAATTTCCCAATAACCCATTAACTTTCAACCATGTGGGTATATGGTATAAATTTTGGCATCAGATGGATTTTTTAATAGTTTCAATGTGATTTTGGTTATTTGGATTAAGGTTTATTCCCTTATTAAGTTTAATCACACCTTACTTATTATGATTATTTTTTATCACATTCACTAATAATTTTTTTTATAAAATTAAATTTATCATATTAGATTAGAAATATCACACTCATTACATCTATATATTTAATATTCTAAAATTCTAAATCACTGACATGTGAAAATTAATATTCACAGTAACCCCATATTTGTTGGAAAATTACTAGTTTTGAATGTAGAAAAACATTCAATGGTTTATTAAGTTTTTATATTCAATTAAAAGTAAAATTGATTATAATTAACATAATTGTATAAATAGAACTATAATTGATCTAACTCGACTCTAAAAAATATATAAAACACTATTTTTCCTTAATTATTATTTAAATTTAATTGTAGTTTTAACCTATAACTGAATAGTTTTAACTATTCATCTAAAATACAGTTTCTCAAAATATTCCCAAAAATTCTCCCTTTGAAATTTTGGCATTTTGAATTCAAAAATAATTTTATTTTCAATATAATATTAAAAAAATTACATAATTGAGTGATAAAATATTTTTTCTCTTAAATGAGGGTAAAACTCGATCTTCTGTGTTCTACAAGATATCTCATAGTAGGGTGTACCACATATTAAGATAAGTTTTGTGCGTAGTGAAAGATTAACATGTTGATGCATATATCCTTATATAAGCTTAAAATAGTTTATTTTCAATGTTTCCAAATGTCATAAATAATAATTAAATTGAAAAAAATTACAAAATCTCAATGTGTTTCATTCTACCCCCCTTAAAATTAATTCCACCCTCGATGTTTGTATGGGTTATCAAATGTTTAATAATTAAACTTTTCATTCATAGAAACCTACATTGTAAAAAAAACAAAAAACATAAATTAAAAGGGAAATATTGGAATCATAACAGTTACCCAAAGTAACTAATAATAAGACACCCACATCAGGGAACATATCTAGGAAGCGAACACATCGATATATAAGAAAAATATAACTCTCATGTTTTGAAAGAGAGTGATAGAGAAGATGGTAAGAATAAATATAACACCCAAAAATCCAAAAATATGGGATGAATTATAGAACAATATAATTCATTAGATAATGGAGGTACTAGGATAACATTTTTTATTTCGATATACTTTTTTCATAATGTTAATGAATCTTTATTGAATGATATACTGTCATGCTAACTGGACACCGTCACCCATTTGTTGTTTGTTGATCCACATCACCACTTTCTATAAAAATGATGGTGACTTTTTTCATATTTGAGGTAATAATTGATCAAGATATCTAGGATACGTTATCCCATTTGTCATCAATTATCATAAACACAAAGTAGTTTTATTAGGCTATCTAGTATGCATAAATTCTCACATAGACATATAACATGTTAATCTTACTCACTTCATCAATTGTAACTTAAACATTCCATAGTTGGTTATCCTTATAAACCTTATGAATGACTGTCTATCAAATATTAGGAAGATATATCATGAAATTGATTTATCATTGATTCCCCATATATCACAATGTACCACTTGGTTGTCACATTCCAAAACATGTGAATAAATTCATTATATATTCCCTTAAAACATAAATACAACCTTAACTACCATAAATAATTTGAGAAAACATGCCTGATTCCTTAATCTAATGATTACATGATACATAATTAAATCCATGATTTTTTAAACATCATCCTTGGTGACATTGACCACATTGTCAATGAAAAATTCTAGTTTAATATATACAATCCAGTTTTCTTATTTATATCCAACATTACATTATACAAACATCATTATCTCAACATCAAGAATTAATTAAGTGTTAACTTCCATTAATCAGAATATCAACATCCCATGAAATCAGTTTTCTAGGTCTCCATCACCATTTAACATTTCATTTTCAATCCTTAATGAACACATATACTAAAAATAATTATATATTTCATGATTCATTTAACATAATCATTGGATTATAACACATAAATAAAAACTTTTTCCAACATTATTCTTATACCATTACTTAGGATTCATCAACTTATTCCTTAATCCCTCTTTACTAGAATATTAAATATGAATCATGTCTTAGTATTTCTAAACATAAAGATAATCATGATTCTTATATTTACTGTAAACAACATGGGATGAACATAACATACCTTTGACAGGTTGTTTGAGTCTCTTTATCTTCAAAATAATAACCAATACTCATACCACCTTCCTAATTCTTGTTATGTGATTTCCACTTGAAAAATTGACTTCCATAATTTTAATGCATTCCATAAATGAAACATTCACTATTAACCATGTTTCATAGTGTTATCTCCTTTTACAAACACAAGGATACATAGTGTGGGAAGAATTTATTAGAATGAGATAACATACAATCAAGAAAATGTATTTATATAATGCCTATATTATGTCTCCTACATTATTAATATATGACACCATATATCAATCCAATGTTATTAATTAACATCGTCAATTTATATCCTTCATGGTGGTATGTGAAGACTTTGTGAATTACCAAAAAAGGTGTGCAGTAACGGACGTTTTCATATACTAGATTACCCTAAGTCTGGCCTGAAACATTGTCAGAGTTGATACACCTAGGCAAAAATGTGCTAGAGCCACTTCCACTATTAGTATCCATGCATGTTTTTATTTCTTGTAATATAATCACTCCATCCATTTCCAAAAATTCAAAGACATTTTCCAAAATGTTATCTCATCCTTGTAATTATCCTTAGAGACATCCCAAGACATAACATTAGAGAAATTCAATGGGATCTCACTAAATATTTCTCATAATAACATTAAAAGGATGACTAAACCTTTAATAGGATCACAACTGTAGTGAAATGGACTTCAAAAACATAGATATTAAATATTTTTAGATGAATATTTAGTATATTGATATATTATATACATGAAGACCATAATAGTTTAGTGTCTTTGTAAACATGGAAACAAAATCTTCTTTCTTGGTGAAAGGTCAAAAACATATCAGATAATGATATAAAACTTTATCACTTCTACCTATAAAAATTTATTTGTAACCTAGATTAAGGAAACATATAAAAGGGGTGAGCACAGATTAATTGTAATAGTAAATTATTAAAATTCATAATAATAACATGAAAAATGGTATGAAACTAGAACATAACTTATGAATGATATACCCTGCAAATCAAAGATCAAAATAATGATATAAATTTTTTAAGACAAGAATAATAACTATATAACAAAAAAACACCATGAAATACTAAAATAGGAATAAAACATGGGATTGTATCAAACAAATATGAAATCCCTAGGTCAATGTGGCATAACGAGACCTTTGTAACATGCCAGGCTTCGGTTAATCACTCATGTACCTACTACGGGTTTGGAATTTCTTCCTGTGAAACCTCTTGATTTGAGATTGGGATGAACACCCATGTACTCTCTCGTTTATGGATTGGGATGTTATCCCATGTTCCCTCATATGTTGGGCTTGGGATGTCCCCCCATGTACCCTTTTATTCTGGGAATGGAATGTTCTCCTATATTCACTCTGGTTTTGGGAGTGGGATGTTCTCCCATGACCGCTATTTTTTGGGACAGGGCTTTCATCATGTGTACCCTTTGAGCTCATAAAACATTTATAATTACCCAATACATTAGATGGATATATATGTCCCACCCATCATGTAATGAAATCAGACATGAATGTTCAGTAAAACATTATCCGTATAATTACCCACAAAAAGAGATGGATTCTATAAACATGAAATCAAAACCCCAAAAATGAAATGTGAATCAATAACATTTCATCACATCATAACCTATGAAAAATATGTAGGCTATACAATCATTTTATCAAGGAATAACCCATTAAAAAAATTAAATTCCAAAATCATATAACCCATGAAATGAAACAAGATTCCAAATTAATAAATACATGAAATGAAACAGATTTCATAAAGACACTAACATTAAGAATTATACATTCATAGAGAAGATATGAATGGGTACCTTCATAGAAAGGATTTAGTAACATAAATAGCTGTTTTCATAGATGGAAAATATAAATCAAAAATTTTTCTTGAGCAAAATAACCATTATAGTTTCAAAAAGTTTTTTTAATACAAAAGCCCATTTTAAATTCACATTCATAGAAAATACCTTCGAAACTTATAAAATAATTTTGAAAACATTTTTCCTTGAGACAATTTATAATAATATCCAAAAATATTTAAATTTTTTTTTCATTGAATTTTTTTTGAAAACTTATATAGTAAAATTTAAAATGTTTTTAAAACCATTTCCTTGAAAAAACATTGAATACTAGTAAATAAGGCATAAAAACATTTCGAAAAAAATATCTAGAGAATTTATAATAGATTATTGAAAACATTTTGAAAACCATTTTTCATGAGGAATATTTTTATACCGATGCATTTATATATCATGAAATTAAATTTTATAAGGAAACTCATGAATATTAATGAGATATGGATCATAATAATTCATCAATGGAATCTTAAATATAATCAATCTAGAAATTCAATTAGATTGTCTCAATAAAATATTATAACATGGTATCATGAGATCATGATATACTTATATGGAAATGAAATGACATGAAGCATATAATATAATTAAAATATTGAGATTCATGATAAGGAATATAAAATGAAATTATATGAACCTTAAAACATTTTCTAGGTGAATAACAAATCATGAGTGTCAAAGAAAGAAAACTAAGACAAAACATTCTTACCGATTTGTTAACCTTTGAAACATAAATACCATGAAAAATGACAATAAAATAGAAAAGTGAATTCACATATAATTACGTATAAGATAAATAGAATAAAATAATGGTTTTTACATACACCACACAAATCTAAAGAGTGGTGAACATAATATGCACTGCACAAAAATTAACATTGAGATGAAATACGCATACATTTTGTTATGAATCTCTCTGTACTCATTCAAACCACATGTATAATAAATACAAATTTATTATTAATATTTTAAAAAACCATATTATTATATCTAATAACATTTATAGATTTATTAGTATCATATATTTCCATTTTGTTAACGATCCTATGTTAATGTTTTATTTCTGATAATACTAACATTGTTCTGCACCTGTATCTTAATTTTTTATATCGTTGGTTATTAAAATTATATCATGATTACATAATGTATTCAATTATGTAAATATAATTTAAATCATTTATTTTTACCTTATAATAATAAATAGAATAAATAATTATGAAAGGGAATACTTCATTCAAGGAGATGTTAAGCCGTATGTATGCCTAAAAATTATTTGTGTTTCAAATTGTAATATTAAAATATATTATGTAAATTAAATATATATATATATATATATATATATATTAAAATAAAATTATTATATCATATATATCACCTATTTTCACTAAATCAAATCTTAATATATTCCATTTGGTGTGTGAATGAATCACATCCCTTTGAGGGGGGAGGTAGTCCGCACATCCTCAAACGAGATTATCCCAATAAAACCAAATGGAAAGTAAAAATATGAGTGTTATAAATATAATAAATAATTATAAAAACATTATAAATAGAATATATTACTTATAAAAATATATTTGATATCATAATGGATACTATTATTGGTTGAACAGAATAAATGAACAATCATCATTTTGTGAGGTTACAGTTCGTCATATACAGAAAAAATATGATCGATATCCAATAAATGGTGGTGTGTGTAGGTGTAAGTAAATAATTTAGCATTAAAACATCCAGGTAAATGAATTTTACTATTTTTTTCACACAATAATGGAATTAATATATTGGAGGGGTGAAGAAGGAAAATAAAGGAAAGGAGGTTGATAGAAATCATTATCTCTAAATCGGGTAACTCTTTAGATTTGTGTCAAAATGAATCCTTGAGTTTCCAAATTCAAAATAAAAGGATTATAGGAGAAAAAATATTGAATAGAAGTTATTTAATAATAGTTTGGGTGAGACACGGTGCTTGAGAGGTGTGATGATGTGATAGTGTTCTTTTATTTTTATAGTGGAGAGCGAGGGGCACCCTTGTATATACCAAAAGGTAATCACTTTTGTGTGGTATAACATACATAATGGGCCTAAAAAAGGATAAATAATGTATTATAGTGAAATAATGGTCGGTTAGAACCTCCAACAATAAACATGGGATTTTTAATAATTTGGTTCCTTATCTTCTAAGATTTTTTAATTTTATCATTTATGTTTCTGTAAAAGAATCTAGATTTGTAATCTATTTAACTCAACCATTAAGACTAAACTAAAGTGATGTTTATTTAAAAAATATATATAAAATATATTACTAATATGATATATTATTTATAAAATTAAATTCCACTTTTTTTTGAAATTAATTTTAATACAAGCAGACATGGCGCCTTAAAACATTGCTTAAACCTAGCCAATGTTAACAACATTTTTTTGAAATATGGGTTAATATGTTAATTATATAAGATAAATTGGTCATTTAATAGACCATATATAACATTCATCATCATCCAAAAATTACTTGGGAAGATATTTTTATTTTATTAATTTTAATAAAATTTCAATTTTTGTTAAATAAAAAAAATGTTAATTTTGACATAATTTATTTAATATTTTTTAAATACCAATATAATATAGTAATTCAAATATATTAGGTTTAAATATGTGTAACATGAACTATTCATATAATAAAATTAATAAATTCCATAATTCAATAAATTAACTTCACTTTTAATATTTATAATGTCATTTATATTGGTTATTTATTATCTAAATAATTACTACATTAGAGTTTCATAATAATTTGAAGTAACTAGATCATATATAAAAATTATTTATAAATTAATATGATAAAAAACACAATTTATGTTTCAATAGGATATGCACATCTTAATATTTTATTTTCTTTACATATCCCAATGTTTTATAAATTTTTTATGTAAGGAATGTTTTCTTATATAATATTTCCTTAAATAACATTTAATATAGGGAACATCCATTTAATAATTTCCCATTTACCCATAAATTTCAGACCATGTGGTCATATGGTCTAAATAATGGTAGAAAAGGGATTGTTTTACAATTTTCTGGTCATTTTTGTTCCATTTGATTATGTTTTAGTCCCTTATTAAGCTTAATCATACCTTAATCAACGTAATTAATTTTAATCACATTCACTAATAATTTTGTCAAAAAATAATGTTGAACTTATTAGAGAATGAATATCATAAAGATTACAACTGTGTATATAGGATTTTCAAAATTAATATCATAGAAATAAAAAAAATTAATATTAATGACAATCATGTAGATGAGGTGAAGTAACATGTTTTAAATAGAGAGAAACATTCGAGGGTTTATTATGTTTTTTATATTAAATTCAAATTAAAATTGATTTTAATTAACTTAATTATATAAATTGATTTATAATTTATCTAATTTGATTCTAAATATAAATTTAAAATTTAATTTTGAAATTTAATGAAATGAAAAGGCGGGTTTTAACTCAAATGATGCAGTTTTAACTATTCATTAAAAAACAAGTTTCTCATAAAAATACAAAAAATTTAACCTATGATAATTTTGAAATTCGAAACTCAAAAATTATTTTTGATTAACAATATAATATTCATAAAAGTGTGATAATTGATTCATAAAATAGTTTGTCCCATGAAAAGTGATAAAACTCATTCTTGCATGTACCACAAGCTAACTTAGTGTTTCATGTCCCGCATGCTAACCTATGTGTTTTGTGTAGTGCATGATCAAATTGGTGATGTTTCCATTGAAATAAAATAAAATAAAATATTATCAATGTTTGAAAATATAAAAACATATTAATTTAATCAAAAAATATTATTTCCCAAAATCTCTATGTGTGACATCACTACTCTTTGTTTCCCACACCAACCATGGATTAGGTAGGTATATGAGCCTTACTATGGAATGTACCCACATAAGAAAGTTTTATAATTAAAAATTTCCAAACCCTATGACATTAATCTATTAGTTTATGTTTAAAAAAATCCTGATATTTAAGGTGTATGGATTCCCCTAGGAAATTTTTTTGTGATGTGCAGACCCCTTGGGTCCTCATTCAAATCAGATTACAACTTCCTCATAATAATAATTACCCAAAAACTACTATCACTGAAGCATGAAATTAAAAATTGTTAAATCAAAATTCCAGAATGAAATTCAACTACAAAGACAAGAACCAGGTGCATGAAGATAAATTGGGCATGAATAGTCAAAAAATCGATGACATTAAATTAAGTTCCCTTGGTCCGATCAATATATCCATACACAATATGAAATAATAGGTTCATTTACCTTGAGTCCAGCTGCAGCCTACTACTAAAATGATCTAATGAATTTTGGTGTGAAACCTATAGTGTCATGTCCCACATATACACTTCCCCGATCCATCACCATACTTTGAGTCCTTCAAAATTTAGATCCACTCCATCTTTAATATCCATATTATCCCCCTAATGGCAAGGTTCCCTACCACAAGAGAACACCTCCCATACTAGGACAACTTTTTAATTATCTATAGTAAATAATGACAAATCTTTTGTTTTTAACATGGTCATCAGTCATGTCTATATTTACATTCCCCATCCCTGAAATGTGTGGTTGTCCATCTGATGTTCAAAATTTGGTCAACTATAATCCATATCCATCTGTCACCCCTTCCATTATTAGGATCTCAAATATCTCAATTTACCTCTTCTACTTTACACTAGTTTTTTGTGAAACACCAATACACTTGGTGTTACCCCTTCTTGAGTCAATGTAGATTGAGTAGGAAGTTTAGTATCACTAATACATTCCAACATTGAATATACTTACCCTTGTTGTTTACTTCATTATGATTGGGAAAGCATGAAATCATTCCATGCTTCCCACACAGATCATGGCTCATGTGGTCTTGGGAGTTGCTTTAGGAATCATACCCACATTGACATGTTTCAGAACCATATGGTTCAAATTCTATGACTATAAACTAATAATCATATATTCCAACCTATATAACCATAAACTATATAATGAAATTGTGATTTTATAACTTGAAAACAAAATTATTATGGAATTGGTCTTCTATTGTATCATGATCAAGTAATATGTGTGGCTTGATTCACGACCTTATGGGATACAAAAGGTAACCCAAACACATTGTCTTTGGACCCAAACAAAATTTAAACATCTCATCCCCTTGTCCTATGTTCCTCTTGGGAGAACATTGTTTGGTATGATGCCTTATTGGACCTCTTTCACATCGGGTTATAATCGTTGTTCCATATACCTCCTTCTAGAATAATACTCTCCCAATCATCCAAGATGTAAGATGGTAAACTACATAGAATTCCATGTCCCAGGTACATGATGATAAACCAAGCTCCTCAGTCCATGAATAATGACATTAAACTATTTGAAGGATTCCCTTTATATTTTTTTCTAGTGTTGAGGCATCCTAGGGACCCATTCACATCATTTTTGTACCTTTTCAGTACCACATATCTTCTTGAACCCTCTAGTTTCATGTGAACTATAATCTATGACCCTAAACTAGGAGCCTATGGTCTAGGGACATGACCTTAAATTTCCTTTAGAAGTACCAATCATTATAAAATTAATTTATTTTCATCAAAAGTAGCCCATGCATCATGTCTATATATTATATAAAAATTTCGTCCTGAATATATAATGTGGTGACATGCCACCTTTCACCTCATCCATGTTGTGTTATCACCTCACCATGCTACATTTACCAACTGGAAAAGAAAAATGATGGTCCAAATTCTACATCCCTAAACTAAGAATCATACATTATATTATTTACAACTATAGACTACACAGATCCATTGTGATTTCCTTCTCTGAGAGGAAATCACTTTTGTCACTAGTATTATACCATTCCATAATCATGAACTATGTACTGTTGATTCCCATAATCATGGGATATGTATGAATTCTAAGATGTTTTTTCTTTTAGATCGATCATAATTTCATTATTTCTGCAACTTGGCTCGACATCCCCTCTATAGTGTGTGGTTTGACAAGGTACTGCATGGTCTTTATTAACTTTAGGTTATGGTAGTCACACCATACACTCCCCCTTAAGAAACTCCTATATCCCAACATCCTAGTCAAATGAGGAAAAACCATTCCACAACTATAATCCTAACCACATAATGATAATGTAATATAAACCACTACCCGCACCACATGATGATAAATAGAAAAAACCAGTATTGTCAGACAATCTTAAATGACAACAGTATCACCATTCCAAAATGATGAAAAATGAAACAACATGCATGTTTTATCACCTGAGTGGTTATCACCTTTTTCATTATTCATACACCATTCCATCTGTTATAAAGTAAGTGTGTCTTGAATCTTGTACACAATATATACATAGTGATGCCGTAGTTTTCCATTCTGGTCTAAGCACTCAAAATAAAAAAGAATATATATATACATATATGTGTGTGTGTGTGTGTGTGTGTTTGTGTGTGTGTGTGTGTGTGACCACCCACTCTATGTATAGTTCAAACTCATGATGAGATATCCCATCTTTAAGAATCATACGTGTCTTGATTCACATATTTAGGGGATACATATTGACACATGGACATTTAGTATTTGAGAATGACTTCATATTTACTTCCCCTTTGGCCCTTCTATATTAGCCACTTCTATGGCACATGGGGCTCCTTGGTATGATCACATCTGATGTTTCTTCCATCCATTACAAACTGATGTCTTTAGGGATAATCTAAAAATTCTCATCAGGAAAATTTGGTTCAACGTGTGACTTCTTTGGCCTCGTTCACGTAGGGTTAGTATGAAATTGCACTATGCATATTCATTTGAGACACCATCACACATGGTCTAATATCTATGACCATTAAATACAAGACTACATCCTCAAAGTGAAAAATTAATCTACATTTGTTCCTTGAATTGATGAACTATGTGTGACCTGATTCCCACCCTTATAAGAAATTGAGTGACGCACTGACAATTCATCTTTTGGGTCTAGCCAAAAACTCCTTCAAACAGTCCGTCCCTTTGTCCTCAATCACGTTCCAAGATCCATGACCCCAAATTGTAGGTCCCTCATATAAAGGTGTAAATGTGATATGTGGTCTCCTTTTTCCATCATTCATGTTGGGTTTTATATCTTGCATGTCACATGTGTTCCCATGGAATGATTCTTCCTCTATATAGTACATGTTTTACAACATTAAACTATATACAACATTCCTCAAGTATACATGTATATTGTGTGGACCTACTAAGAACACACTCACGTCAGATTTATTATTCCACTACATTATGTATACTCGTCTCGGAAACCCTCCCCAATATACCATGATCTATGAACCTAAACAAAGAAATGATGGTCCAAAAGTCTAAGAATCATGACATTAAACTGTATAAAGGTCTACTCCAGTATGTGTTTCATATGGACATATTTGGTCCCCATTCACATAGTTTTTATTATAATACCTCACATCAGATACCCATATGAGATATTGTTCCTCATGGAATAATATCTTTGAACATAAAATGGGAGGTATCATTCTCAAAGCTTGACTTTAAATTTCTTTCCTACAATGAACATGTGAAAGAATACCCATGATATGTGGGTGATGCTTTAGTTTCCTCGCCATATAGTATTTCCCCTGCAAAGGTTAGTATCTCACTAATTTTTTGTTTTAGAACTATGTATGGCTTGATTTTATTCCTTATAGGATATGTAGAAACACCCTAACATTTTATATTCGGGTCGAGAAACTGATTATTTAACCATTTTGACCTTTAACCTCAGTTGAGGGTCCCTGAAATACGACCTCAAACAATTTTCACACCTAGTCTAGATTACCACTTTCCAAATTTTTAGTCCCACAATTCAATTCCTCCATGGTCATGGGTTTCTATTATCCCTCAAATCAAAATGGACCCTTAATGGTGATAGTCTCAAGATGGATTGACTTACCATATTTTTTAGGACAATTTCCTAATGGATCATTTTCAAAAAATAGTGAATCCAATGTTTTGATCTTGATCAATAGTTGAATTCTCATTTTTTTTCAACCCATTTTTAACTTGTATTGTTATGATCCCATTGTTTTGAACTAGGTCAAAAACGGGCCCTTTCAAATCTATAACCAATTCATCTAGGCCTTGTAATTCTAGACTAAACTCATATTCAAATAATTCGTATCATTTTGAGATTTCATCTTTGTTATAATATTCAATGTGCCTTCCTACATTTTAGATATACCCATGTGTCATTCCTTATTTCCAAAATTGAGCATTGCTGATGTGGGATTAAGAGTTCTGATATGGTGTGTGTCAACATGTTCGATTTGTTTATGAGATTCAATGTCCTAACTCTAATCCCTTAACAAAATATTACGATTGGAATAGTGTGGAGTGAAATTGAGCCTTCCTAGCCACATCACAATGGGTTAATCACTCTTTTTCACCACATTTTCGAAATTTTATGAGGCATCATTATTGACTACTTTCACATATTTTTGTGGTATTAATGACACATTTTATTATTCACATCAAGTATTATTCCCTCTATACCACATAAATACTCATTAAATGGACATTTCATAATCATTACAACATGAATTTAAACTCTTGTCCTGGGACAATGATGTTTGAAGACAAACGATGTGAAATTCCCCTATCA
The DNA here is from genome assembly GCA_963277665.1 of Viscum album. NCBI lineage: Eukaryota > Viridiplantae > Streptophyta > Magnoliopsida > Santalales > Viscaceae > Viscum > Viscum album. The sequence goes on along the minus strand of OY728139.1, from coordinate 882,827,609 downwards.
TAGGACATTAAAATGTGGTATGCGTCTTGATTACAAGATGTTAATCTACTTCATGAATTTTCCAAACCATATGATGTTAAACTATGTATTCATAATCCACATATTCATGACGTGAACTTACCATGTATCACAAGCCTCACCTGAGAGGTCTTATTCATTGATGTTAGTCATCTAATACATTTTCAGACATTTAGCTATCACTTGGAATCCGTGAAGATGCTCCCATAGATGGATAGTATCATCATCATGTAGACCATTAACGCACAACTATTTGTTCTAATCTATAGTGGAACAACCCTTAGAGATGTGGAATCCATTTGAACTTTCCATCAATCCACTCCCACACTATGGATTCCCTTATTTGGATCGTCATCCTCATTTACATCTAAAGTGACCCCCTAATGGAATGATGTTTGGACAACACTCAACTATATCTTGGGCCTATGTTCTATAAGTTATTGGATGACATTTAGATATAGGTATCATTATTCAAACCTTTTTAGTGGTTGACTCACATTTTGATGTCCCCATGTCATGCTAACTAATATAGATATAGTTTTGTCAAACATGTTCAATAGTTATCCAATTCTGTGATGCCTCTCCCATTTAGTTAAGAATTTTGGTTATTTTGGTTCACATACTCACATTTCCTATTGTTATAATATTTTCAAATTCCCCTCATAATATCCCAATTTTTCACTAGAAAACTATTGGAAAAGCAATTTAGATGCTCCAACACCACTATTTGTAGGAAATATCCTCTCTCAACAATAATGCTTCTAGTGGTTAGTCATGGATCTAGGAAGAACAACCATACTCATTGTGGAACATCCAAAAAACATGACATTAAAAAATGAAATTCATCCTGGTCACATGATGTCATATCGTACCATGCATCATCTTTACCGTATGATGTTAATCTACATGTTGATCATCCAAACTTTCATGAAGTATAAATGAAAAGAAATTTATGGTCCTCTCCAAGGATGAACTATCTTTTTGTGCTAATCATCTATGTCATATCCCATGATCCTTCACTATTTCTCAACATCCATGATGGCCCTCCCCACGGAAGATTATGTTTACCATTTTTCATACCAAAACACCAAAACCAGTGTGTTCTTTGTTAGGGTGGTATAATTTAGAGACTTTTGGAAATCATTTTAACATTCCATCACTCTACTACAATGTTCATGTTCCCCTAATTTAGATCTATACCCACATATTGGTCTGTGGGGTCCCAAAATGGCATTTGTCCATGCCTATTTGGATCACTAACTATCCTAAGCCAACATTACTGAAGTCCATCGATGAAATATCAAGACAAGTCATGTGTTTTGAACATGGTCAGTGGTCAAAAAATATTTTTATGTCCATATTACTAGAAATTTTATTTGGATACATTTTTGTATAACATGGTCAATAGTTATCCTATATCTTGATGTCGTTCCCATTGTGTTCCAATGTTTGGGAATCATGGTTCACACTCCCCATTCCCTTTTTTCAGGATGAATTCAATACCCCTAGAATTATTACATTAATTAACAAGAGTAATCATAATAATCATGTCATCTATGATGTATCCCACACTACAAACTGGTTATTCCTTGTCAGGACACTCCCAAAGGATATCAATGATCCATTCTAATCCCATCACATCCTTTGTTCTTTTCCATTCTCATACAGGTGAGTGGCGTTCTATTGTCACTTGTTTCCCACAGTGACTGGGACTCTTATGGGAGAATATATTTATTGGGGTTCTACATAAATGGGGTCAATATATAGTTGACCTAAATATATGCATTTTTCTTAGTAGTTTCCTTAGTATGTGGTATGACATGGCCCCCTCATCCTCATCAGACCCCATTCTTGGGGGGGGGGGAGGATTTTGGAACTTGATAACCTATCCAAATGATGCACCTAATACATCCACACAAAATCTTTGAGTGTATTTTTTTTTCAAAAGATTAAATTTTACTTGTCATGGATACCAGATAGAGTTACATATTAGAAGTTATGGTCATTTATAATCAGACTATAAAAGTTGTTCCTAGATCCCATTCACAATGGTTTGATTAATGGATCCCAATTTATGATGGATAAAACCATTATTTGAACTAACAATAGTCCAATGGATCACCAAAACACTATGAGAGTCTTTGTTGAGTGACTCCTAAAGTATAATGGGGTCATAGACATTCACGTATACCACCAATTCTTCATAGAACACCTTTGAACATCACGAAACCCCCATAACTATAAATACCCTACACATTCCTTCATTCTAGAATTAGATGCCATTGGGATTAACCCATGTGCCCTCAATTCAAGGATCATATGTTCTCTGAACAATCACTCTTCCATGAATCCCCTAATCTTCATGAAACCTCGAACCTTATGTTACTGATATCTTCCAACCCATGTTGATATGCTATATTGGGAAGTCCTACACCCATCACAATGTAAGAAGTCCCTTTGAGACAGTGGAGTCTTCCCAATACATTCATCCTTCATGAAGCACTCTACTTGGGAATTAGAATGACCACACAAGAACATTCTCTCCGCAAATCCCTTCTCTTTCTAATACCCTAGATGCATGATCCAATATCCTTCATGAGACCCTCAGCTACCTGTACCTTTACCCTTCGTGAAGCTCTCGTCGTCGCACCCACTGTTCTATACTATGGGTCCTTCACCCCCACACCCATTTTTTGGATTAGTGTTAGGATATGGTCCCAAACCTCTATCCTTATCCCATTACTACCACCACTCTCCCCTGTGAAAATTTTAGAGTCACTCCATGATCTTTTCAGGAGGGATTGATGATACTTTGTCGTACTCCCTTATGCAGCCCATTCTTTCACCCCTGGAATAATATGATTATATATACTTATTTTCACTCTATTAATTTTCTAGGGTTGACAAATTATTCTTGGTCTCTTCCTCTTTTAATGAGTTGTTATTCCCATCTCGGCTCCCATTAGCACCTTGTGTCAAACCATTACTCAAGCAACTCCTAAAAACACATTACATAACTCCCATCCCAAGCCAAAACTGAAGGGGCCTCTATTGTGATTGTTATGAAACAAATATTTCTAGCTATCATCTACCTATTAGTCCTCACTAAATGAAATTAAACTATAGATTATGATGTACTAAAAATATAGGATGCCTCTTATGACAATCATCAGATTCCCTTATGGTTCAAGCGTACGACACCTCTTGTAATAATCATGAGTTGTTAACTAAATTGTAACCATATGACACCTCTTTAGGTCTAATCCCCATCAAATAACATAATCAATAATCAATTCATGATTCCCTCATGTTCTCACATGAGGTTGGAAGAATGGGAAGCTCAATAAATAATCCCCACACACAATATCCTTCTACATGTTCTAAAATTGTATTCTTACATTATGTGATTCTGATGAGATAACCTCATGGCATTACGTGGGGAGGATTGGATGGGAACCACCCACACATAATACCCATTCACCTTAATGATGATCAATTAATAAACCATGATAATATCCTTTCATAAGCCCTAATCAACTCATTGTTTCTCCATAGTTCCACCCAGGAAACATCCATTTGTAAGCCCCATTCACATCAATTTTACTCCATATCAAGACCCGGGATGCATCCATGCGTATGAACTATACACATCAATGTCACACACTAGAGGCACCTAGGTATCACCCATGCATATGACTGACATCACTCAATGAACTATGTGGGTTTTGATCCATGTCTTAAAAACAAGGTATGTAAGATGCCTCCCTTAGGAATAATCCAATCCATTGGTAAACCGTGGTTCTCTCTCATAGTTATTCACATTTTTATAGTTTTACATAATTCCATTATGGGACACACCACCCTAAGTCCACTCTCATAGTGTGTTTTGATACATCCAATGGTACATTATGGGACTCCATCTTAGGGACATATCTCATAATGGTGTGATATTTTCCATTTATGGGACACACTACCCTATATCCACACCCATAGTGTGTTCTGATCCATCGATTGGATAACCATGGTGCCTCCTTCAAAGGGACGGTCTACTTTACTATGTGAAATATTCCTTTTAAGGGCCACACCACCATAAGTCATCTCTCAAACTGAATTAACATATATCAATTGGTATGCCATGTTTCTCCCTCCACGGGACACCACCCTTCGGTGTGTGGCATTATCAATTTATGGAACTCAACAACATAGATCCACTCCGATAGGTATTTCATATATATCCATTTGTAAAAAATTATGCCTCCATACTAGGGATGTATCCCTTCACCGCAGGCCATATTCTTTTTATTCAACACACCACATTGGGTCCAATCTCATAGGATGTTCTAATCCATCCCTTATTAAACCATGGTGCCTCCCTTCTAGGGATATAAGACATCATAATGTGACATATTCTTATTTCATGGGACACTCCATCCCATTTTCATCCACATTGGGCATTATGACCCACACATCTAGTAAAACATTTCGAAGTTCCCTCTTAGAGATCCACCTCTTTGATTCAGTTCTATCATGAATTTTGATCATTTTACTTTAACCCCATAATACAATATACTCATGACCCTCCATCTCTACAAAATTTTAAACTCGTATCCTACCTCACTTTTAACATGTGATTCCTAGGGAAGAACTCATAAGTCATTCCTATAGAATAAAATACCTGGAGATCGTCCTCAGATGCCTCAGGTTTCTGTTCCCATGATAAGCCCTCATATGAGTTATAATATTGGTGTTTCAATGTTCCAACATCCATATATGTCCAACGATGCCCATCGTGACTACCCCCTTTACACAAGGTTGATTCCCTAGATAAACCTCTTGGAATCTCTAGATATAAGGAAAATAATTAACTACAATCCACAATGAGATGACATCAATAATGGGTTTCACAAATATATCTTAATCAATGAGTGAATCCCAAACAAGGAATATAATTCCAAAGAGGGATCCATGGGAAGAGGAACCAACATCCCATCATTCTTTTGGATCGAGTAAAAAATCATAGGGAAAGTGAAGAATATCTCCCACCTCTAGAAAAAATAAAATTGCGGTACAATGTGACACCAGAAAGACATCGTAACATGCATGATGTGCCCTGGTGAAAATAATTGGAAACAATTATCATGACTGAAATTTATTTTATTTTTTGATTTCAGGAATATATGAAAAAAATATTGGAATAAAGATTCAATATTGATTTTCATATGTTTGTATTTTAATTTAAGTTAATAATTTATTTTAAGAGAATATATGATGGGGGAGTTCACATGTTAGATATTTTACAACCAATAGATAGTTATGATATATGGGGGATAAATGATATGTCGTTTTCACGACCCCACCAACAATTTTTAGCATATTCATATTCTAGATGGTTTTCAACATTAACCCTTTATGTAATGGATTATCCAAAACCATGGATGTAGTTTTTATGATTAAAATATTAACTCTCCATAAGTGGATTTATGCAGGTTTGATAACATGTGATAACTTTTTTTGAGACAGTAATGTTCATATGGATTCATCTATCATTCAATATATGGATCCCATGATTTATTAATTCTATAAGAATATCAAATTCAAATTCATTTCGTAGAATAATAGATGATGTGAAACTTTTTCTAGGGACAATAAAGGGAGATTATTTCTTGAAAGCATGAATTTATATGTTTCAAATAAAATAATTCTTCTTTAGAAAAAATAGCCACTAAATAAATGTTTTTGACTTTATCATCTTTTTTATTTATATCAATGACCTTTATCAAGAGAATTTGGGTTATGAATTTTTGGATGTTAAAATTTTCCAAACTAATTTCTATGTCACTCTCCACCAATATGTTCAGATCCCTCTCTCAATGGAAATGCATTTTTAGTGATTTAATTAATAAAATTTATTAATTTTTTAAAAAAAACCATAAACCTAATTTATTGATATAAATTCATATTTTATATGAATTTCCTCGTAATCCTATTTTTTTCAACAATGAAAATCACCTCTCATCTCCTCTCTTATCTCCTCTTTCTTGTTGGCCGTCAACAAATAATGATGATGGATAATGAAATCATGGATCAAGATGAATCAAAGCATAGAAGATCCTCCAACTTCATTTCCAAATGTGTTCTTAATCAACAATGAATGATCCAATCCATGTAGGACTCATCTTTGGTATTTTATGCATTTTTTATTCTTTTAATATTTTGTCAATTAATTCTTCAAGCTGTTCCACAAAAAGATCCTTAACATTGAATTAAACTGCTTTTATTAGTATTTCTTAACCAAAATCACACGTTCATGATATGTTGGCCATGAATTCTTGCCCAATGATCAAAACCCTTCTAATATGGTGTTATTCCATATATTTTAATCATGTTACTCACCATGACATTCTCATGGATCACAATTTGATATTTTTTGGATATCTAGAGCCCGTTCGGGTGCCCGAATTTGCGGTAGATTAACGAATAATCAATGATATTGCAAGATGAGCACTGATCTAGGAAGGTGATAAATATGAGAAAACTGATTTGGTGTTAAATCATTGTTTTTTCAATTGGATATGTTGTAGATTTGGGCTGAAGGCAATGCTCATTTGAGTTAGCCGAGGAAGTTGGTCGAGACGGCTCCAGGTAGGGGCGGAGGTAGACCGATGTACAATCGAAACTATGGACAAGTCTGAGGCATCATATTTGTGGTTCTAGAAGGAGGAAAGAGGTAGTGTGGTTGTTCTAGATTTCAGTGAAGTAGTGCGGCTGGTGTCCGATTCAGAGCAGGCAGGCAGCATGATGAGACAATAGGGATGGAGGCGGGCTGGAAGATTTGGTTGTTCGGGCGAGGCTGATGGAAGTAGCATAGGATGTACCTGGTGTGGAGTCTACAAAGGTTGTACGTGTGACCAGGAAATGGGTGTGTGAGGTAGGAATAGATATGGGAGAGGGAAAGAAACACTAGAAGGGAGAAAAACTAAATAAATGAAAAAATTACAATAAAAATAATAATATTGTTTATTTAATCCCATGTGACTTCCCCATGTAGCGTTTGATTGACGCGTCTTTAGTGCCAGTGTTCCCCCTTTGTGATATGGATATTTAAAGGACATATTGGATATTTTTCATTTTCTCATTTCATGAACAATGATAATTACTAATAAATAATATATTTGATATTATTTTTAAATTTTTGGCTAATCATAACTCATGCATGTGGCATCAGATTGATATGCCTTCAGTGGTGGAGAGACCCTCGTCATTATTTATAAATTTCAGAAATTCTTATAGGTTTTTAGAACAAGGTCTAGTTGTAGGACCCACATGTCCGGGTTCACATGTGATTCAATCAAATGTAGCTTTATAACCCTGTATTTTTTTGGATATATATATACCACATCCCGTGTATTTTTTCCGGAGGATTGTAATAGCATGATACATATAATGTTTTTGAGATTGAGGAATATTCCCCATGAGATATCAACGGATTGTAATGCGGTGACATAAAACTTTTCAACCAGAAGTCCGTTAGGAGTGAATAAATAGTTCATCATGTGTGTTTTTCAATAAATTTCATAACTGCATGATCTATTTGGATGTTCAGAGACTTTTTTGTGATTTCATTAATTGTGGAAACATGAAAGGAATATCAGTGGATAAACCTTATCTTATCTTAGAAGAGTAACCAGGGATTAGGACAAGATGAACTCTTGTGAGAGTGAAGAATATGTATTATGAGATACGATTTGGGTTGTTCCTGGATTGATGCCTATCTGAAAGGGCACCCTATGATTGCAACAGTGCTTTCCCAGAGGTTTAATCCATCGTGGATGGATAGAGCAGTTCCGGGATGACCCCTTTGGGGGGATGGGTTGTCTATTCCTCCAAGAGTAAATACCAGGTTACACCCTCCACTGGGCTGGGTTTCGTAGTCCCTAAAGAGATGATACAGATATTACCCCTCAGCTAAGCAGGGTAGATTAATCCCACACAAGAAGATACTGGGCTGACCCCTAAACTGAGCTATGTACCATGGTCCCAAACTATTTTGAGAAGACAATGAACTATGATGAATAGTGTAAAGGATTGGTTCAACATACCGATGGACCCACCTGAAATAAGAGTTATTTCCCCACCGAACACGCCCTTTTGACGCGACTTAAAATAGTGTGGCCGAGTCAGTGCCACCCAAAGCTGATAGTATATAGTTGTGGTTATTTTAACCCCTTTGACATGGTCCTCCAATATATATGAGATGAATTGTTGGGCTCTAAATATGCATGTACATGGAACATATGGCTACTCACTATCTTTGACTGAGCATTAAAATGTAGATCCCCATGACCTCTCATTGGGGATTCTTTGACTCAACATGAATATTTAGTCGTCCTGTTATAGTGCCCATTCCATGGGTATTGGTTACTCTCCTTCTATGAGAGGTGATGATGTGTGAGGTATGCCACATCTTTTCAATGTCAAGATTATAATGGTTGGGAAGGTATACTATCTGAATAAAGGTTGTGAAGAATCAATGAAGAGTTCATCTCCTCATCATCTCTAGATCCTTATGTTTGGATGATTCTACTTCACTATCTTATTGGGTTTAGCTACACTCTTTTCATTCTATTTCTTGTACCTTGTTCCATTTATGTCTTATCATCAGTTTTACCATTTACATATCCCCCTTTCCCATTTCAGGGTAATCCACTAGGTGTGTATATAAGCACCCTTACATGGGATTTTCCAACATGTTTCATGTATTTTTTTGGTGAAGAACATGTAAATTATGATTTCAGAGGATCATAGGGATACGACATGTGTGGGATACATATAGTAATCGAAGCTGGGATATTAGAGCGAGGCTCTCTAAGTTGTCACTATTTTTTTCCATCTTGTTGCAAATGATTTCTATTTTGGGTGGGTATTTTTCATCTTTACATTTCAGTATCGGATATCGTACCATTGTATTATCTAGATATTAATGCATTTTTAATTTAATTTATTTAAGTGGAATCCTTTAATACATTCCCTCTAAACATTTTCATCCATTTGTATGTTATTTTTTTATTGGTTCATAGAAAATATATTCCCTGAGTTATTCAAGAAAATAGTGCTTGTCACCAAAGTCTATAATATAGAGAAGGACTTGGGGTATTTTTTGCCCGAGACCTGTCATGATTTGGGTCAGGACCAAGTGGTATCAGGTGTGGTTTGTTCCTTGGGACATTTTTCGGATGTTCCCTAAAAATTAATTTGTTTGAAATTAGAGAAATATTTTGGAAGTGTATCAATATGATATCATAGTCTAGGGAGTCCAGTGATGGAACGGGCGGCCCACGTATCCATTCAACGGGACCTAGATTACCTGTTTGTCTACTCTTCACCCAGATACATTAATTTCAGGGAAAATTAGAACATGAATTATATATGATTGATTCATTGAATATTATTCTTGATTTATATCCACATATGTTTGTTGATATACATATATATTCTCACCTTTCCAAGATACTCTCTGACCATTATCAAGATTCCTTGGCGATGGAATCCATCCAGGGTACCAGCATTTGATCCCATTCCTCTTGGTGGATATGTATCCAGCACATCACCTATGGAGAAATTGTTGATCATAATTGGATAGGTAGAGGGCGTGAACATTATGAGTTAACCTAGGGAGTTCCATCTATAGATACCATTATGGATCAATGGAGAGCCTGATCCTCATGAGACAGAAAATAAGAAAGAGTTGGTGTTTAACGTTTTTGGATAGGTACAAACCCTGATGGACCATTATGTATGTTTGGAAGCCATCTTTTTTTCATGAAGAAGATGGGCGCTAGTGGAGGTTGGTTACAAATGCACGTGATGACGCGGTGCTCATGTAATACGACTTTTGGCACCCCATTATCAAGGTGTATTTCCTCTCATGCTTTTGGTCCATCATGATTCATGATCTTTTTGGGCTACAAAAGGTATTTATGACTATTGTGGAGTACATAGCTATGTTTACTAACCATACATGGTTCTCCCTTGACATGATTAGAGATGGATACTTTCGAGCATGGATGTTCGTGTTGGGACTTCGTAGAAGGATCTTGGATAATATATTGACCTTGTGCATCCTCACCTATACTAGGGTGCTGGAGAAGGTAGTCGTGATATTTAGATTCCTAGAAGATGGAAACCATGTGGTTAGAGATGCTGGCAGGAGCGATAAGGCCGAATTATATTCATTTTTAGTTATGCGCCATAGGCCTCAGAACCAGAGACCCTTCCGTGAGTAGACTCAAGGGTCTGGTCATGTGGGTAGGGACAACATAGTGCTCTTAGGAAATAACAGAGGTATGATGAAATAAAAGTTATTGGTGAGATGTGACAGCCTAAGAATACCCGACCATGGATAGTATGCATACCATAGAGGAAGTAGTTGGACAACCATGGCAGAGGTAGTGTCGTGATAAGAGATATCCAAAGCACGAACATGGCTGTCCCTCGGGAGGCAGAGCAAGAAGAGGAAAATGAGGAGCTCTATGTGGTGTAAAATGTTATGAGGTTCTCCCACAACTACCACCAAGAGGACCCTGTCAGGATCATGTGTCTGGCTGTCAGGGTAACAAACAACTGCAGGCCATGGACGTCTACAATCCAACATCACACAAGATGATTTGATATACATTTTGTGATTACAAAACTTTTGTATATGTACTATTATACACAAGGGATATCTATTATTTTATAACCCTATTCTATGTGTGAGATATGGATATTACTGTAGAGACACTAGCAAAATAGAAATGCCTTGAGGTTCTTATAGGGAACACATACTCCATACCATTCATATGATGACAGTATGAGAAATCACTTTGGGAGAGAGGATCACATTGGAACTACTGGTCATCCTGATGGAAAACTACGACATCTTGTTGGTAATGGATTGGTTTTCTACATTGTGATATTAGATTGTATGTCACCATTGGTTAGTCAGGTGCCTACATGATGTTGGGACGAGGATCTCTTTTTGGGTGGGGGGGGGGGGGGGTGGAGACCTCGTCCCTGGACAGTGGGTGTTGTGAGAAAGAGGTCACATCCTATCACCTCTTTGTTATTGAGTATTGCCCATGGTGTAGTAGACTCTTCAAAAATACGGATCACTTTTTTAGTGAAGGATTACATAGGCGTATTTCCAGAAGATGATCCCAGACTACCTCCACGATGTGAGTTATAGTTTTAAATCAACATGTAGCTGGGGACTATCCCACTATATTTTGTCACATATCAAATGACACCCACTGAGAACTATGAAATGTGTTTAACATTATAAGACACTCATGAGTAAGGTTTCAGCAGACCCTGTGTGTCCCATCAACGACATGATTTTTTAAGATGTCAGGTGTAAGATTATGGCATTGCATCAATTTTCGTCACCGAATGTTGTCCAAGATAAAGAACTAGAAGCCCTTGAAAAGTATTATTGTGAAATTTGATCGGTTACATGGTGTGAGATAGTTATCTAAGACGTAGCTCAGTTCTGACTACCACTAGTTGCGGGAACGTGAGGCTGATATTCCAATGTTGGACTTTCAATGTCGCTCTGGCCACTACGAGCTCCTCGTGATGGCTTTCAATGAGACAAAATTCCCAACCATTTTCATGGTTTTGATAATCCATATCTTCAATCTACACGTGGACATATTCATCATTGTCTTCATCGATGACATTATTATCTACTCTACAAAAAATGATGATCGTGATGAGCACCTAAGGAGGGACCTTGATTTACATTGAGAGCATCAGCTTAATGGAAGGCTCTCAAAATTATCATTCTAGATATAGTAGGTTCAGAATATATGGAACATCATCTCTAATAATAATTTAGCAATGGATCCAGATATAATAAAATTAGTTCTATCTTAGGATCCACCCAAGAATGTGTGTGAGGTGTAGAGAATTCTTGGATTGGCAGGGTACTATCGAAGTAGTATGGAAGACTTCTTTGGATCGCAGCCACTTTGTCCACTTAGATGCATAAGTGACTATTGTTTACATTATATTAGTATTTATTGATCATTTTTAGGGAATTTATATAATGACTGATGACCACTCCAGTATTGTGGTTACTAGAGGATGGATTTGAGCTCATGATTTATTTCAACACTTTAGGAACTAGGATATGTTGTGTGCTAATGCAGCGACATGTGGTCATCGTATATGGGTCATGAAGGCTGATACCCTTTGAGATGAATTACATGACACATTATATAGAGCATGAAATCATAGTTTTTGATTTGTGGATTTGGAATCACAACCTCATGGGAGAACTCATTGTGGTTTACTCAGACCATCATTGTCTCAAGATTGTTTTCAATGAAAGAGACCTCAACCTAAGGATACGAAACTGGTTGGAATTCCTAATAGACTTAAACATAGAGATAGTATATACTCCTTGGATGGGAAATGCTGTTACAGATTCTATTATTAGGATGTACTAGGCTTAGCTTGATCGGGAAGCATTAGAGCGGTTATCTTCCATGTAGCTAACCCAGATAAAGAAGGAGGGTAGAATTTTCCTCTTGTGGATGGGGTTTAATTCCAGGCTCCTTGGGCGTATGAAGGTGTCCTAGCTAGGAAACATCAACTGTAAGGTTATTCATGATCATATATACATGGGTGACACACCTAATGGATATTACGAAGGAGGGAATCATGAGATCATGTATAAGGGGAAAACAATAGTTCTAGTTGTGCTGTGAGTGGAGGTGATGTGTGTGTTTCGTATTTATCACTTAGTTATACATCTAAGGATGTGGTAGATGTACAAGGATATTTTTATGGACGTTTTGGTGAACTGGAATAAGATTATGTGTAGTTTAGTTCGTCTCACAATTCCATACCCATCAAAAAGAGATGGATGAGCACTACATTCCTATATGTTGTTTTCAGCCTCTTGACATCTCATAGTGGAAATGGGTTGACATATCAATGGAAATCACCATAGGACTCCCATTCTTGGAGAATGAACCTGAATTCTCCTTGGTGGTAGTAGACTGATGCATGAAGTTGGTGCACTTCCTTGATATTAGGAAATAGGCATCAATGGGGTGTTTGGTATAGTTGTACATGTGATAGATTATCCGCCTTCACAGGGTAACCTCGACCATTGTCATCGATCGTGATGATCATTTTATGTTTTGATTGTGGGAAGGACAACAAGATGGATTCCAAACCCAACTACAGATGAGTATGACCTTTCACCACAATACTGATGGGCAGACCAATCACACTATCCAGGTAATAGATGATATACTTGGAGCATGCGTGCAGGATTTCAGCTAGTGATGGGAGGATCACCTCCCTTTGGTAAAGCTCTCATAAAACAACATCATCCACTCTACAATCTATATGGAACCTTTCGATGACCTATACGAGAGTCCCTATAGGTTACCATTGTTCTAGATGGATATTATAGATTTATATTTTTTGGGCCCAGAGTTGGTGCAGGCAATGACATAGAGTGAGAAAAAGGTTTATCGGGCCATTTGAAATCATGCATATGATCATCAAAGTTTCCAACCACCTCTCCTTACCCCCACATCTATACTGGGTGAACGATGTCTTCCACGTGTCATAGATGAAGATATATGCACATGAACCCACACAAATTATTGAAATGGGTGACTTGGACATTGTGGATGAGCCACCATTGTTGTGCAATATGTGGAGATTGATGAACAATATAAGTAGACACTGTGAAGATGATCCATCCCCTAGTATGCATGTTATGGCAGCAAAAAAAGGTGTAGGAGAATTCCTGGGAGTGGGAGAGATGGATGAGGCTATGTATCCAAAGGTGTTTTCTTAGTTTTTTGGGGGATGAAAATATTGAAGGATGGAATGATGTAGTGAACAATTTTTTTCCTAAAATAATTTTTATATATTTAAAAATATAATTTCAAATATAGGAACTAAGAAAATTTATAATTATAAGGCCCAGTGTGCTCAGAATTAATTTTATAAAAATATTTTATATATTTTATATTACGTACATGCTGTTAATTAAGTAAAATGGTATAATTATTAAAAGGCTGATCTGATGAGAAATTTGAGACCACATTTTGGTCTCGAATATAGCGTTTCCCCCCTTTGAGTGACATAAATCAATTTGGTGTAGGATGTTTAGATGCCTTGTTCATTGGTAGAGAATATAATGCGATTTAATTAATTAATTAAAAAATCCATTAGCTAATGTTTTGGGAATAAATTCTTATTTTAGAAGAATTGACCTATAATCGAATTTTGAAATGATTAAAATTCCTTCTCCTATCATATCCTTTTCTTATCGATTATAAAACAATGAACATTGAAGATTGATGATGAAATCATAGATATATACGGATCAAAGAGTAACAAATCCACCCCTCATGACCAAACATGTTCTTAATGAACAACGAATTATCCAATATTTGTAGAATATGTCTTTTGTGTTTTATGCCTCTAAATAATCTTTGAGGGTTTTGTAAAATAATTTTTCAAACAACACCATTGCTCGATCCTATATTTGGAAATAAATTGATTTTACATGTCTTCCCAAACCAAAAATCACACATTCATGAGTGGTTTTCTGAGAAAAATCTTCCTACAATCCAAACCCAAGGTTTATGTTTTCATTCCCCCTCATTTTTCCACGTTTCACACCATATGATCCCCTTGGATCCAAAATATATAGTTTTCTAAAACCCCAATCCCATTCGGGTGCCTGAAATTTTGACAGATCGTGGAATCATCAAAAACATTACTAGGTGAGAACATATTTGGGAAGCTAGTGAGGCAAGGAAGTGTACACTATTGTTAAATTTTATAATTTACAATGGATAGAGGTGTGTATTTTTTTCAGAAGGTGACGACAGTCTGAGTTCGCAGAGGTGGATTGTCTAGATGGCTCCGAAATTGGGGGGGCACCTGATCGGTGTATGGTGTCAACTCCGGGAGAGTTCATGGAGGTGGGGGTGGTGGTTATGGTTTAATCCTTAAGGCTTAAAAGTAGGGGAATCATCTATCAAGTTAGCACGACATGGGTCCAGTTTGGTGCAAGCAGGCTGCACTACAAGGATGTAGGGTTGGAAGCAGGTCGAAGGAGGTGGCCGACGGGGCAGGGCAGAAGGCAGTGACATAGGTTGAGGCAGCTGCGGAGGCGGAGAGTGTGACAAGGAAGTGGGCATGTGAAGAGAGAACAGATTGGGGAGGTGGAACGAAACCCAAAATGGATGGTAAAATAAAAAAAGAAAAGGAAAAATAAAAATAAAAATAACATCATTTTTATTTATTTAAACCCACATAACATCGCTATGGTAGGTATTATTAATGTTCTGTCAGTGTAAGAATGCCCCCAATTGAGATATAGTTATTTTAAGACCATTTTGGAAAATTTTAAATAACTGAAGGGTTGAACCCACAAAATTCCTGGGAAGTCATAAATTTAATATTATTATTAAATCATTGGCCCATAATAACTAATGCATGTAGTGTCTGATTGATGTGCCATCAGTAGTGGAACAACCCAAGACATTGTTTGTATCATTCATGACTACTTCTGTGTGTTTAAACCATAGTTGATGTGTGGTCCCCACACGTTCTGGTTCGCACGTATTGCAATGAAATTTACCTCTTTCACCAGGTATCAATTTTGGACTAATATGTAGTCCATATTCTATGTTTTTTCCTGAGGATCACAATAACATTACCATATATTTTGTTTTAGGACTAATGAAAGGTACCCATGAGATATCTCTGGAGAATAATTTGGTGACAAATGACTATTCAATCAAAAGTACCTTTTTATATGATGAAATATTCGATGATTTCATTCTTCTGCATGGATCATAACAACCTGATCCATTTGGACGTGCAAAGCCTTTTTGTGATCTTATTAATTGTGAAAACATTAAATGAATATCTTTGGAAGATTATTCTGGTATTTTTCAAGAGAACCGACAACATAGGTTAACATCGAATCATGTGAGCGTGGAAAAGATATATGATGAAATATGATATGGGATGTTCTGGTTATGACTCTTATTGAGGACATCACCCGACACTGATAGAAGTGTTTTCTAAGAGGTACCATCCTATAGAGAAGTCCAGAGTAGTTCTGCAATGACCCCTCAGCAGGGCTGGGTATTGTAGTCCCTAACAAGCATATACTGGGCTAGACCCTCAGTTCGGATGGGTAGCATACTCCTAAAATAGAATATACTGGCATGACCCGTCAACTATGATATGTATTATAGTAACTGATGTGTAGATATCGATCCAACCCCTTATCTAGTCTTGGCAACATAGTCTGAGATGATTTAGAGAGGACCCTCGATTGTATGACATAGTAGTGAGGTGTGGTTCAACATACCAAAGGACCCACTAAAATAGGGGCCATTTACCCATAGATACGTGCCCTTATGACATATATTTAAATAGTATGGGAAAGTTAGGGCCACCAAAATTGGATATTATCAAGGAGTGGTGATTTGATACCCATGGAAATGGGCCTCCTTGGATAATGGGATGTGGTTCTGGTAACTGTAGATGCCTTTACATGGAAATGAAGGCTACTCACATTCCTTGAATGAGTATTGAAATAGAGATCCCCTTCCCCACTAGTTTGGTATTCTTTTACTGAACATGTATATATGTATATATATCCATCATTTTATAGTACCCACTCCTTGGGACTTCATTACTCTCATTCCAGGAGGGGAGCGAACGCGCATGGTATGCCATGTTCTTTCCACATCTATCCTCTCGTGGTTGGGTGGGTCTTCTATTTAGCTATAAGTATCAAAGACCCAATGATGATTCCATATCCTTACCTTCTTGAGGTACTTGTGTTTGTATAAGTTTACATTCACTCTCATGTTCGGTTGATCTCCAATCGTTCAATTCTCTTTACTGATCCCTTTTCAATTTACATCTTCTATTCATTTGTTTCATTTACTACCGCTTATCATTTTTTGGGAAATAACACTAGGTATGTAAATAATTACCCTTGCATGTGATTCAACTAGCATGTTTCATGTATTATTCATGTGAAAAACAGTTAGATAGTTATTTTATAAAATTTTAGAGATACTTGATATGTGGACATTATAGGGTGTCCATAGTTGGGATATAAGAGCGGGGCACTCTCAGTTGTTATTATTTTTTAGTTTCCTTCTTGTTGGGACAAATTTCATGTTTGACCTTGTATTTTTACTCATTACAGTCATTATATTATATTTTACCATTGTATTTTCTAGAGGTTCATGCATGTTTAATATACATTACAGTAGTTTCATCTTTTTCTATATTCACTCTGCACTTTTGGATGGAGTTGATTGTGTGTGTGTGTACATGTTCATAGTAAAATTCCACCCCGAGTTAGTTATTCCTTCAGCACTTGTCACAAACCCCAAGAATATTGTGGTGGGATTGGGGTAGTTTCAGCTTGAGCCCCATATTGGGTCAGGTCATGACAACCCTAATATTTTTGAAAATTTTTATTCAAATTAATTTAACCATTTTGATATTTTTTATTTCATGCAACACTGAATATATTTTTTTATTGAAAGCATGAAAATTTGATTACATTATATGTAGCACCATGTTAAAATATATCTACATGATATAAAAAGGTGAAATTTTGGTACACAAAACAATATGTTTGGCTTGTGTTACACTCAATGCCATTTTCCTTTGATAGTGTGAAAAACACACAGGGTAAAACTTTAAGGAACTATAATAGTCGATTAATATTCTTATGAAAACATTTTTATATCTAACACAAATCCATTATAATAGAATTTTTGACTAATATTATCATATTTTTGAAAATATTAATTACACATTTAAATAATATTAATCTTTTTGTTATCAATTAGTTGAAGTGTATGAAATAATTATTTAAAAATAATGAAATTACTTTTCCAAGAAAATAAATTTTATATGAAAAAAAATAATTTATTCACAATAAAATAAACAAACAAATTTTGATTAATATTTTCAAAATAATTTTTATATAATATATTAAATTGTTTTTTTTCTAATAATCAATCATATTTTATAGGTATAACATGACAATAAATATATTTTTATAAATAGAAAGATGTATTTTTATAAAAGGTAATTTTACCACCATTTAATGGAGAACCCATTTCCAATATGATTTATGAAAATTATATATCCCTTTTTAAGGAAATAAAGACCAATTTTTTAATGTGAAAAATTAAAATTTACTTTGGTCATATATTTTTTATTTATTGAGATATTTTGTTTTTTGAATAGTAAAACACTTTATTTTAATTCCAATTTTCATTTTCTTACATTTTATTTCTAATATTAAAATTCATTTTTATTGGTTTAATTGTTTAATTAGATAAATTTTATACACTTTAATACAATTTAATTAATTGAAATCAATTTCACATAGAAATTGGATTAAAAACATAGAAAACTTTTGATCACTTTTAATATAAAAACATGGTTATTCATCTCGTTAGTGATATTAAATTTAAATTATTTTTTGCCACTTATGTGATTGTAATTTGGAAACTTGTATTTAATATTTCGAATCTAAAAAAACTAAAAAGTCTAAAATTTTAACCTTATTCTTTTACCCAAAATATTATGGAAATTAATTACAACAATTAAAGTAATATTAAGCATAATAAACAACTAATCCTTAAACATTTAACCCAAATGAACTAAAATGTTTCAAAAATCCATTGTATTTTCATATGTGTACCCTATCACTCTATGTATTTAATTATTTCTATTAATATATCCACTATACGTGGTGAAAATGTGGGATGAATTACATTTTAAAAATTTTACACAAATTCCACTACTCATCCACTATAAATGTCACTCACCCCTATGACTTATTCACACCAATCAAAGAGTATGGCATCAGAAAACAATACACTAATAATAAAACAAGATTACACAATTAATTATAGAAACAATACATTGGGATGAAATCTTTCAATGTAATCACCATGGTGCAAACCAAACGAAATTTCCTAAAGAAGAGGTTGCATCCTTCCTCAAGATCTATTGTTTTATTTTCTTAATCCACCACCTCAATTTTTCAAAATAAATCATTATATAATTACATAGTTTTCCATAAAATTATGATATTATATTATTATGTGTTTTTTACTTACACTTAAAAATGCTTACATCTAATGGGTAATGAACATACCATTCTTCTATTCAGCGAACAACCAAATCATGAAAAGATGATGTACAATTATTATTTAACACCTCTTATGGATTGGAATTATATTGGGAACTACATATTAAAATGATATAGACAATATTTATTAAGTCTATATACTTATATAATTATTATATAAATCATACCATCATACTTTCCATTTATTAAAACATGATAACTTTATTTTGAGACATATAGACTACCACCTCCTCAAAGCAATGTGAATTGTTCAAACTATAACTGGAATGAATTAAGGATGGGTTTAGTGAAAATATATGGTATATAAGAAATAATAATTATAATATAATGATATTATATATATATATCATTTAATTTATTTATTTTAATATGATAATAAAATGAAAATAATGTCCATGTGTACGTATGACCTGCTATTTACAAGAAAAGTGTATTGTAATTCATATTTGTAAACATTATTTTTTATTATAAAAAATTATATAAATACTATATATTTTATATAAAACATGTTTAAATTTTTTGATAAAAAATAAAACATTATAGAAGAACTAGGACAAAGAATAACTAAACAAAACACATAAAAACAAATGCGATATTACCCAAAATGTAACATTAACATGGAGTAGTTATGAATTGGGTAATAAAAAGTCATAAAAATAATATATGGTATTGGATATTATGATTTGGTTATGTGGTACATGTATAATAATATTATATTTATTATAAATTACATTTGACTGTGTATTAATAAATACAAGACATTAAGTAATAGAATTTCATTTTACTTTTATTTTCATGAGATACCTGGTATATTCATCTCTCGATTATTTGTTGTGGATCATATACATACCTATAAAATGTTATACCATTAATATAATTTTTTAATTATAATAAAATCCTTAAATTATGTTATCATTTCATGTGTATCATGATTCTGAATTTTCTCATGTAGTAAGGCTTTTTTAGTCTCACATTTATATTCGAGTGACTTATGACTTATTCACCACTAATTTCTTTTGTGTGGTGTATAAAATAACCATGAATGTATTATATAATTATAAAACATAAATTTATGGGTAACTATATATCCATACGATTATCTCTCTTTTATATAGGTTATCTTTAAAAAGTCACCATACTTATAATGTAATTTTGTCTAAATTTTCCTTTCTTTGACACACACACCATATTATGAACCTAAAATATTCTAAAAGTGGTATTCACTTTAATTATACATTTTATATTATTTTTGTGATATTTTATGATTGATTTAATTCCATTTCTTATATGGGTATAATTATTCATGGTTTCTAAGAGTAAGCATATATTAAAACTATCTCATCACTTATCGAAATAGTTTATGATTATGGTTCCATTGATGAAACATAATGATCTATATCACAAGAAAACTATTGAATATCTTTCTAATAGGATTAATACTGATATCTTTTTTTTGTTACAATTTATTCATTATATGGTACAAATGATAATTAATAACATTTTTTATTATGTCTGAATTTACCACTATCATTGGTTGAATATATGCGTTTTTCCAAAACATTATTTTCAAAAAATGTTTTAAAAAATGTTTAAATAAATTAGAAAAATCATTTATATTTTAGAAAATTTATATCTTCATGGAAATAATATTTCAAACAATATTAATTCTATTTTAACATGTTTTCAAGGAATTTTTTTAAATGGGTTTCAATAATATTTTATATGCTTTGAATGAAAAACATTTTTCAAAAGGATTTCAAAATTATTCTACTTGCTTTCAAGGAAAATGTACTCTGGATTTTTTCAATATTCTTTTACATTGGTTTATGTAAATTGGATTATAAAATTTTTTCCATCTTATTTTATATGTTTTCATGTTAAAATTTTCAAAATGTCTTCTAGATTTATTTATATGTATTCATTGAAAAATGTTTTCCAAATGTTTTAAAGATCCCTTTATATGATTTAATATATTTTTAAATAAAATGGATTGAAAAATAATTTATGTTTTAAAAATAAATTTTCAAATAATAACGGTTAATTTACTCATTAAATGTTTTTAAAATTAATTTTACAATTATTTCCCATCCAAGATGAAATCCATTGGTTTTACTCATGACATTATAGGGAAATGATCCAAATTTTCAATTCAAATTTTTTCTCTGAATATTTTTTGAGTAGATGACATGATGATTATGAAAATTTATTCTCTTTAATTTGTTATATGTTTATAAAAAATACTTATCTTTCAGTACTTATTTGTTCATGAAACTTTTTTCTCATTCATGGGTTATATGCTTATCAAAACCACTTCCTTTTATGGGTTATGATTTTTTTAAAGTATAATGATTCATGCTTCATTTTCAATAGGTTATGATATGATTACATGATTATGAAACCCATTTCATTTCATTGGTTATGGTATTATTGTTTATGAATTTATGAAACATGTTTGTCTGACTTCATTATGAAATGGGTGGGACATATATCTCCGTCTAATGATTTGGTTAATGATTTATATCTCATGATATCGACCAGGATATAATGGGGATTAAACTTGGTTCAGAAAATAATTTTATTTACTAACATGATATTTGGAGTGAACATCGACAACTATGACTTTCATGGGAGGTAACCATGTCTTCCATGATTTTATGAAGAGTTAACCCATACTAGTAATAGGGCTATGAACATGATTCATTGAATACAATATAAATCATTTTATATGATTTTATGTCTACAAAAAGTATTTTCTTTATGACTATAATATGAATATATGATTCATGTTAAATATTATCTGATGATTCAGGTATTATGAAATAGCAATATTTATTCAACAATTCATTTGTATGACCATTGATATTCAGTGAATGAACTTCTAATGATATAATAAAGTTATTATACCATATACTCATGTTACAATTACATATTTCATCTCATTTCCAATAATGTACATTTGAGGTTAACAAATTTCTTATGTTTCCTTTCTCCAGGACATGAAGAATGGTTTTTAAGATTGAGTACTAAAGGGGAATATATTTATGTGAGAATTTGATGATCTATCACCGTGTTAGAATGTAGTTTTTGAAGGTTTCTAAGGAAACTAATCTATTATGGCCCATGAGAATGATTTTTTATAATGTTTTTAATAGTCATATAAAATGATGTAATTTCTATGCCCATAAAGAATGCGTTTCTATAATCTAGGACCAATGGGAGGACATTCAACAACAATTTTACATCCACATCATATCATTGTTGTAAGCAAAATGGAAATACATAGATAATTTTATCATAGAATATTTCTCCTTGAAAACTACACTAGAAGCTACTAAGCAACCATATGATGAGGTTTATATGCTCATGAATCTCCTTGAATATGTGAGATATGTTTTGATGGTACCTATTAGAGGTATATCACTGAGAGAATGGAAAATTCATGACCAAAACCAGTTTTAGAGACTTTGATTTTTTACTCATAAAAAATTATTTTCCCTAATCATTCCAATATTCTTGAGGGCTTCACAAATAATGAGGCTAAGTACCAAGCCCTCACAACATGGTATTAAATATCCATATAACTAAAAATATATAACATAAAAATTAATTAAGATCCATTGCAATTGATAAGGAAGTTCAATAGTGAATATTTCATAAAAAAGGAAGAAATGGCCACTATCCCTGACAAACTTAGGGGGATGAAGGAAGAGATTCTTTTTAAGCACACATTGCATCATGTTATGATCATGATAATTCATTCACTAATGAATCCATAATTCTAGAAAACCCTGATAACGATAAACTAATATTAAGTATCATGAACCCAAATATGGTCTCAAAAATCATTATCTATGATATGGGAGAAATCTACCAGGTAACCATTACCCCATATCAGGATAAACCAATATCCACTCTTTGATGGATGCATCACATAATCGGTTATCTACAAATATGAATACTCTAAATAGACAATGATGAAAGGGAATAAATGTAATTAAACGAAGTGAAAATTACCCTCTAGGATTTTCCAAATGTGAAAATTCCCCCTAATAGAGAGGATTTAACAGAATATTCCATAGATACATAGTTGAGAGATAATTTTTCAGCATCATGGATGATGTCCACATAGGATCCCATGGTGTTAAATAATTAGGGACATGAATCTCCAACCAAGTAAATATACTGGGTCACTACTATAAAACCATTAAACATGTATATATGGAAGCTATCTAGAAATTGCATTCACATTGGATACATAAAAAATGCATATCTCAACACTTAAAATTTCTAAATACCATAAAATATTTTTATACATTCTCTGTGTGGGAAATGGATGTTGTTGGGCCATAACCACAACCACATCCATGAAGTTCAAATATATCATTATTAATCCCAATATATTAATCAACTTGGATGGGTAAATTCTTCTCCAAGAATTCAGAATGACGACAATCATCAACATTGTAAAGTCCCATATCATCACCAGGTTCAGAGTTCGTCCAAAAATATTGATGGATAATGGCACCAACCCTTATTCAATGAAGCTAAAGAAAATGTACAAGGATTTTATACTAAATACCAATCATTCATTATTATATCATGCATTTGAAAAATGTAAATATAATGAAATTAAATATGTCTTGGTCAAATATTCTCCAGATGATATTAAATGATGACGTGAAATTTGGGCCATAAAATATCCTCCATGAATTATTATCATACCACAACTCTATGATTACTCCCAAAAAAGAAAAT
This sequence comes from Viscum album, assembly GCA_963277665.1. Lineage (NCBI taxonomy): Eukaryota > Viridiplantae > Streptophyta > Magnoliopsida > Santalales > Viscaceae > Viscum > Viscum album. Next base: position 882,803,614 of record OY728139.1, on the reverse strand, counting down.
AAATATTCATTTTTATATAGAATTGGTGATTTTTAACCCATTTAATTCCACATACCATTACTCATAATTTCCATTTACCAAAATACTGTAGATTATGAGAAATATAAAATGAAATTGTATAAATTTTAGAGGATTGATGAGAGTAGATTTCACACACTATAGAGAATTAGATATAATCCAAATCCATTTGAATAAGGGTTGAATAATTTTTTCCTCCATGTATTCATCCAAGGATAACTAGTGTTGGATATTGGAACCCCATTGATGAAGGACCCCGGGACACCCTGAGAGAGGAGGGGTGAATTAGGATGACAACTTTTTCTTTTAATGTGATGGATCTTGTTCCAAATTTGGTAGGAACTTGTTGAACTTGTATGATAAAAATTATCAGAAAGAAAACATTCACATGCACAGAGAATACACAACACTTTTTACTTGGTTCACCACTAATGACTATGTCCAAGGAAAATACACCGACAAGTTTTCAGTCATACCAAATTACACTAATCTTCACTAGCTTTGGATTACAAAGGTTTGGGCACAATAACTCTGTCCCAGCCTCCCTATCTTTACAAAAGGTCAGGGATAGCTCCCAGCGTCCCTCGGGTCTCTCCCATTGACTCCCCCTAGCTCACTGCCCTTGGTGAAGTCACACTCAGTTTATAGACGTGAATGTATCTTCATTATAGAAAAATAATGCATCCTTAGTTGAATGTAGAAGCTCTGTTGAAGTCCAACTTTCACTCATATACTAATCCCACTTTGCACCGAAGTTATCTGGTAATCTTCCAGTTTTTGTGCCTCTCCAAAAGAACCGGCATACAACAACCTCACCTGGAGTGCTTATCCAATACCGGCACACAAGTTTCAATAATGGAGAGAAAGTCACTTGTGCGGAACAAAATCGGCGCACAGGTGAAACCAACACACTTGCGCGACACTTCCTCCTTCAACTCCAAACATGCGCGACTCTGCACCTTTAATTTCCAAACCGCCTTGGTCGCACAACCAACAACCGACGTGCTGCCTCTACTTGTATGACCCAACAACAAATTTCATGAAGAGAGATAGAAAAATCTCTAAGTCTTGAACTTTGTTACAAATGAGGAGGGGTGGTCTTCTATTTATAGGCAAACAGGACTCCCTGCGCGGTGGCGTGAAAGTCTTCCCTCAGCGCGCAGGTCCCGGCACGCAGCTCTTCCGCCCTAGCCTCTGTCGCACTGGTCACTTGCACGACCACAACAATACTTTCCCAACCCTCCTTCCTTTGCAATATTTTGAAGATTAGATTATGAAGAACAATAGGAGCGCAAGTTTCCATACCTCCTAGGCACCGACACACAAGTCCCTTCTCAGTGCACAAGTCACTTGCGCAACCCAACCAATACTTGCGCGACACTTATCCCTTTTCAATTTTTCTACATTATGATCCTGAAAAACTATTGGCGCGTAAGTTTCCCCCCTTCAAGTACATGGTGCACAAGTCTCTTTGCCAAAAACACATTTCTCAATTTGTCGATTTTTAGACCCAAAAATTTTGCAAACACTGGGAAACGGTGCCCCTTCAACACTGTTGTCTGTTTGAACAATATGATCTCTTTGCTGGCACACATTATAAACTTCCACTGAGGATTGACAACAAACAAAAATCATACTCCAATTCATGCATAGAAGACCATGGTTCCAAAAATCTCCCTCTTCGGGTTTTTTGGAAATCACAAAATAAATTCAATAGATCCCCATCCATGTGCAAACCAAAAACGCAAGAATCAACTCATCCAACACTCTAAGAATATGTAAGCAATTATCGATTTAGAAAATAAGAGGGGAAGATTGAATTGGGTTCTAGTTTTTTGGAATTCTCAATGACTCCCAAGAAGAATTATAAGACCAATGTATTCCTTCTCATTCTTCTCATCACAGAAGTATTACGTGCATGAACATGCCTGAATTTATTCCTTCCTCCCCCATAAACCTACATCACATCCATAAACAGATAAAAAAAGTTATCATAAATGGGGAGAGGGGATTTTCGTAACCTTCTTATGCACTAGGAGGTGGCTGAACACCGTGGTTGAATCGATGTTTCTCAAACACTACTGCTGATAGTGGATTGGTCAGAATATCAGCCACTTGCTCATCAGTTCTCACATGTTCCATTCTAATCACTATTTTCTCAACTTTTTTTTTGATAAAGTGATACCGGATTTCAATATTTTTTGTATGAGAATACTGAATAGGATTCTTTGTAAGATCAATTTCTAGCTTGTTATCATAGTAAATAACCATTGGTTGCTTCACCTCATCACTAATGTCTGTTAGTTGTTGCTTCATCCACAGCAGTTGAGTGTATACCTTTTTGGCAGATATATATTCATCTTCAACAGTACTAAGAGAAATAATTTCTTGTTTCTTTCTTAACCATCCAACACATTTATTCCCAACATAGAATACTCCACCATTGGTAGACTTTCTATCCACTACATCACCAGCCCAGTCAGCATCAAAAAATTCTGATAATTCACTATCTCTTCCTGCAGCAAAGTATATTCCACAATTGTTAGTACCATGATTATACCTCATGATTCTTTTTACTGGTGCCATATGTTCCTCTTTTGGATTACTCTGAAAACAGGCTTCAAGACATGTGGTAAATACAATATCTGGTCGTGTCGATGTCTGGTACAGTAAGCTTCCAATTATCATTTTACATGGTGGGATCTACAGAGGTCCCATCCTCATGCTTTCCAAGTTTGGTTCCAACTGAAATCAGAGTTGACATTGGTTTGGAGTCTTTCATATTAAACTTCTTCAACAGATCTCTTGCATACTTTTACTAAGAAATGAAAGTGTATTCCTTCTTTTGAATCACTTGCAGCCCTAAGAAATATGTGTTCTCTCCAATCATAGACATTTAAAATTCTGATTTCATGTGATTGGAGAAATTGTCAACAGATTTTTGCCTACTGCCACCAAATATGATATCATAAACATAGACTAGAACCATGAAATGATATTTTGGAGAATTATTCACATAGAGATTGTGACCTACTACTCCTTTTTTGAATTCTAGCTTCTTTAGATATTAATCTAGTCACGAGTACCATGCCCGTGGTGCCTACTTCAAACCATATAGAGCTTTCTTCAGTTTGCAGACCATTGTTTCATCAGTACCTAAAATAAAATCCACTGGTTGTTCAATGTTGACTTCTTCTTTAATTACAGCATTCATGAATGCAGTCTTGACATCCATTTGATATACTTTATATCATCTTTGGAGTGCCATGGCAAGGAAAATCCTGATTGACTCCAGTCTAGCCACTGGAGCAAAGGTTTCTTCAACATAAATGCCTTAAATCTGGGAGTATCTTTTACATACCAGTCGTGCCTTCTTTTTTATGACACTTCCATGCTCATCAAACTTATTTTTGAAGATCCATTTGGTACCAATCACATTGTGACCTTAGGCTCTCTGGACAAGATCCCATGTCTACTTCTTGTCAATATGATCTAATTCATCATTCATGGCTTTCACCCAAGATTCATCCTTTGCAGCTTCTTCAAAGGAGGATGGATCCACAAATGAAAGAAATGCAGAATGCATGTTATTCCTCATCCTTATTATTTGAGCGGGTTCACTCTTGTCCCCAATTATGTTGGATGGATCAATCTCAGCTCTTCTATTTCTCCTGTGAGGTTTAGTTTCATTCTCTTCATCCATAGTTTCTTCATCAGATTCTTCTTCTGAGTCAACATCATGATGCGACTACTGAGTGTTTTGTACAACTTCCTCTATTTCTGCATTTTTATATTATCCAAGTTCACTTTCTTCCTCACTTTCTATCACATCATCATATGAAGCCCTTGAAGCATTTTTGGTTTTCTCTTCAATTATCATAACATCGCTGCTTTCCAAAATCCTTCCTGAATTCCCGTTGAAACATTTGTAGGCTTTGCTGTTCATTGAGTAACTAAGGAAAATTCCTTCATCTGCATTTTCACAATACTTCCCTTGATTTCCTTCTTTCTTCCTAATGAAGCATTTACTTCCAAAGACATGAAATTATTTTAAAGAGGGATTCCACCCATGCCACAATTCATATGGTGTCTTCATCTCACCCATATAAAGTCCTGTTTGATTCTGAATATACATTGTAGCTTGAAAAAACTCTTTCCAGTAATGTTGTGGAATATGACTCTCAATCAGAATTGTTCATGCCATGTTGTTCACCTGTCGATTCATACGTTCAACAACTCCATTTTGTTGTGGAGTTCTCACTGGAGATACCTCATGCTGTATACCATGCTTCTCTAGATAATTTTCAAATTCAATAGATGTGTATTCTCCTCCATTGTCATATTGCAACACTTTGATTGTTCATCTAGTATCATTCTCAGTGATTCTTCGAAATGTTTTCAGGCAGTCAAGGACTTGTCGTTTCCAGTGAATGACCATCACATATGACATTCTACTGCAATCATCTATGAAAAGGAAAAAGTACTTTTCTCCATGAGTTCCAACAAAATTTATCATACCACATACATCTGTATGAATCATATCAAGAAGGTGAGATTCCCATTTCTTCTTTGGCCAATATGAACTACAGATCAGCTTCCCACGAATGCAAGCATCATAAGATTTTTCATGCTCATGCTTCTGGTTGGGAATGTCCATGAAAATTCTCAATTTTGATATTTTCTCCACGTCTTGTTGGTTGATATGTCCCAGTCTCCAATGCCACAAATTGTTTTCTTCTCCAACAGTCATGTAACATACATTTTCTTCACTATCAACCTCACACAAGTTGCCTTCTGTTCTACATCCCTTCATAAGTGAATTGCTTATCATTCCCTTGATAGTGCAACCTTTCTGATTAAAAGTAACTGTAAGTCTCGAGTCACAGAGTTGACTCATGCTGAGTAGGTTATGACATAAGCCATCTATGTAAATGAATTCAGTCTTCTTTAGTTCTCCATTAGCTAATTTGGTACTTCCACTCCCTTTGATTTTCCGAGATCTATCATTACCCAACCGTACTATACCATCAACCTTACTTTTGATATCTATTAATAGGTTGGCATTACCTATCATATGAGATGAAAAACCGCTATCCGGAATCCAGGTACTGTTATTATTTATAGCTTTGAGGGCCACCTCTGCAAGGTTGGATTTCTCATTTTTCTTCATTTCCTTCCATGAGGTATTGGATTGACTATAGAGTACTGATGGCCTTTCAATTATCTCTTCCACATACCCAGGTTCTTCATAGTCTAAATCTTCTTTGAGAGGAGAATTAATGTTTGAAAGAGAAACACTGTCTTGATGATGAGACCTGACTTGTCATGAACTTCTGTATGAGGTCTCCATGTCCCTTCTTTACCTAAAATTATAAACATTATGAACAAATTAAGAACCACGAAAACAATATCCATAGAAATTATTTCTTCAATAAGAATTAGGATATGAATTTGTTCTCCTCTATTGAACTCATATATCTTCTCCATTCAGATAGCTTCTTGCCTCTTTGAAATAAGACATGGTATGGCCCAGATAGCCAAAGATCTAACACTTCATGAGGGGAAATGTATTCTCAGTCGAATTTATACTCATACCATTTTCCTTGGGATAATAGTTAGGCTGTCTGTCATTTCTGGATATTTGAAGATAATTTTCAGTTCTCCTTTTAGTTTGGATTTAGGGTTCCTTTATCAGAACATTAGGCATCATTTCAACATGTTCAAATTTCATCTTATCTTTATTTTGGATCCATTCACTTCCAGCAATTGATGTCTTAGCTTCACATCCAATTCCACTCTTTCCCATGCAAGCAGGTCTTTGATCACTCCAGATTTTTTCAACCCCATATGAACCACACTTGGCTCTTTCCAGTAATTCTGCATCTGAGAATCTTCCAAACTGTATTTTCTTCCTTGATTCTGTTGGAATTGATTAAGTCTAAAGTTTACTCCTAAGAGTAACAACTTCCTCCTCAAGAACCTCAGCAGTCTTGGATTTTTCTTCTAGTCTACAGGTGAGGTCATTGATGACCATTTCCTGCTCTTCAATTCTCAGCTTCAGATCCACTAAATCATCATTGAATTCAATTATTTTAGACTATACCTTCACAAATTCTTCCAGTCATTCAATTTCATCTTCAAGTTGATCAACGTATTCAGTTGATTCTTCAACAATTGATTTCCAATTATTGCAAGTCTTACCTATATTCTTAATATTACTAACAACATCCTTAAGTTACATCTCAGGATCTGCGCAAGTTTTCAACTATTTTTCTCCACAAATATCTTCTAACTTTTCAATAGTGGCCATCATGGAAGCATGATTCCCATTTTTGAATTCTGGTTCTTCTCCATCACAGAAATCATTATCATCTTCTTCCTATTCTTAAACAAAACTATTCCTTTGCATTTTCTTTTCAGATTTGAGGTCTCCCTTTTTGAAAAACCTTCTTCGAGGCAGCTCGAAGCATTTATCTTCACTATCTTCATCATTGATCTTTCTTAAGCACTGAGATGCAATGTGCGTAACTTTTCCACAACGAAAACATGCGAGAGGTAACTTCCATTTGAATTTCCCTTTTCCCTTCTGGAACTTCCTTACAAAGAGAGAAAGAATTTATTTTTCTTTGTCATAATCTCCACTACTATCTTTTGTAATTTTTGGTTTAAACATGGCCTTAAATTCCATTTCCTTTCTTACACGAGTCGTGGCATCTTCTGGTTTGATTCTCATTTCATATGCTATCAAGCTGCTTAGAAGGTCTTCCAGAGAAATATTTGAAAGATCTCTTCCCTCAAGGGATGATACATTTGCATTTTACAGGGGTGGAAGTCTTATCAATATTTTCTTCACAATGTCAACGCCTTTGATCTCTTCTCCTAGCCCCCGAATTTCTCCAACTACTTTAGTGATTCGATTAAAGAAGGAGTCTGCATTCTCATCAGGATGCATCTTAAAATCATCGAACCTATTGTGAAGCACTTGTATTTTTTCCTCCTTCACTTTTCTATCTCCTTAATAAATATTCACGAGTTTATCCCACATGGATTTTGATGAGTTTCAATTCATCACCTTTAGGTAGATCTGATCAGAAAGGGTTGCGGTGAGTGTGTTTTGTGCTTTAGCTTCTGCATCAAGAATTTTCCTGTATGTGTCTGTCATATCCAGGCCTGTTCGATCAATGAGTTTTATTCCTTGCAGAAGAGAAAAAAGTACTTCCATTCAAAGAGATCTAAAATGTGATCTCATTCTATTCTTCTAGATCGGGAAATTACTTCCATCGAAGTGAGGGACTCCCTTGACATTGACTGCATTCTCCATGACGACAAAGGACAGATTCACCACCAGCAACCTTTATCCTCTGATACCACTTGAAGGACCCCGAGACACATTGGGAGGGGAGGGGTGAATCAGGGTGACAAATTTTTCTTTTAATGTGATGGATCTTGTTCCCACATTGGTAGGAACTTGTTGAACCTGTATGATGAAAATGATCAGAAAGCAAACATTCACATGCACATAGAAGACACATCACTTTTTACATGGTTCACCACTAAGGTCTACATCCAAGGAGCATACACCGACAAGTTATCGGTCATACCAAATTACACTAATCTTCACAAGATACGGATTAAAAAGGTTTGGGCACAGTCACTCTATCCCAGGCTCACTGCCTTTACAAAAGTTCAGGGATAGCTCATAGAGTTCCTCAGGTCACTCCCGTTGACTCCCCCTAGCTCACTGCCCTTGGTGAAGTCACACTCAGTTTATAGACGTGAAGGTCTCTTCATTATTGCAAAATAATGCATCATCAGTTGAATGTAGATGTTCTGTTGAAGTCCAACTTTCACTCGTATACTAATCCCACTTTGCACCGAAGGTATCAGACCATCTTCCAGTTTTTGTGCAGCTCCAAAAGAACCGGCATACAACAACCTCACCTGGAACGCTTCTCCAAGACCGGCGCGCATGTTTCACGAATGGTGCACAAGTCACTTTCACGGTATAAAATCATTGCGTAGGTGATACCAACCCCCTTTTGCGACACTGCCTCCTTCAACTCCAAACTTGCGTGACTTGACACCTTTAATTCCCAAACCGCCTTGGCCGCGCAACCAACAACCGACTCACAACCACTACTTGCGTGACCTGACAACCACTTGCGTGACTCAACCACTTGCGCGATGCGAGATTTAAAAATCTCTAAGTCTTGAAGTTTGTTAAAAATGAGGTGTGGTGGTCCTCTATTTATAGAAAAACTGGACCCCCTGCATGGTGGCGCGCTAGTCTTCCCTCTACGCGCAGGTCCTGGCACACAGCTCATCCGCCCTAGCCTCTATCGCACTGCTCACTTGCACGACCACACCAATACCTGTGTGACCCTCTTTCCTTTGACCTACTTTGAAGATCTGATTATGAAGAACAATAGGCGCAGAAGTTTCTGGACCTCCGAGGCACCGGCGTGTAAGTCCCTTCTCGGCGCGCAGGTCACTTGCGCGACCCAACCAATACTTGCGCGATACTTATCCCATTTTCATTTTTCAGCGTTATGATCTTGAAAACTATAGGCTCACACGTTTCCTCTCTTTCAAGTACATAACATGAAATTATCTTTTCCAAAAACACTTTTATCCATTTGTCAATTTTCAGACCCAAAAATTTTCCAAACACTAGGAAACGACGCCACCTTCAATACTGTTGTCTTCTTGAACGGTATGATCTTTTTGCTAGTACACATTCTGAACGTCCTTTGAGGATTGACAACAAACACAAACCATACTATAATTCATGCATAAAAGACCGTGGTTCTATCAAATGATACAATTAAAGAATCCTATGATGATGGAACATATATGGAATGGGCCTAAAATCATATATAATGTCTTTCACAATGGATCTCACTCATATGACACAATGAATGAGGTGAATATCACCCCCACTAATGTGAGTTTAATTAATAAATACTTTTCATAGATCCCATCATGCTTCTCATGTTAATGATGGATGATGATAAACTGTATGGAAGATTTCCTCACTAGATTACACTAAATAGAATGATTTTTAAGAATAATATTTTGCTTCATTTATACCATCATAGGATATGTTATGCTTTATAGACCACCATTCCCATGAGCATCTAAAATATTTCTCTTTTTCATATCAGGTGAACCAATTCCTTTTATCTATATATTAAAATACATTTCATCTCTTATACGAGAAACAAGATGTTAAATATCACGTCATCTCTCATCCTAAAAATATGATGATAAACTCCATGGATGAAATTCTCACAACATGACAATATAAAAATTACTTTAAACAAATATATGTGTCTTGAATTATATCATCATCATTTATGTAGTAAATCCGAGACCTCTGTTCCTCAGGTCAACCGTAATATCTTCCTTCATTCATATCAAGCCCCCAAGTCCTAACTACGTGAAATTAAACTCAATGACTAAGGACAATTCGGAAAGTCACTAAACTACACTTGTTAATAGAACTACTTATATCTTAATTATCATTTAAATGATATGTATAGTGAATCCTAGATCTTATATCCCATTCCAGACTCCCCAAGGTACAAAATTCCCATGTCTATCCTCCAATTGTCTCCATATATTGAGGAACCTTTTACAATCATTGTTTCATTGAATAATTGTAGATCACATGATCTTAGTTTTATTTCATAAGGATATTCCCATTTAAATGAGACATATAAATTCATGATATGATGACCATCGTACTGAATGAATTACCTTAAAGAAAACACACGTAATCCACACTACATGTTGATAAACTATATGGTTGATTTCCATGTCGAATGATACTTAACATCATAGGGTTTAAAAACTAAGGTTCTCTTCATTCCTATTATTAAATGATATATAGTGATCCCTATATGTCAAATATAGGGCCCATAAAAAAATTAACATTAATATATACCCTCCAGGGTTGTGAAGTAAACCTGTGCATAGAGATTTCATTCAATGAACAACATGTGTCTTGATTTATTCCATAATAAGAAATTCATTATCATCTATTCCTTCGTTAATGGTCCCATACATAGTATTACCTTTTCACATCAAGGAACCCATGTCCATTATATTGGACATAAAAGTATATGTTTTATGATTAACTATGTGTGGTTTGATTATTATCATCTCAAGATATGTGGTGGCACATAAATCATCAACCTGATCACAACTAAAATAATCAATACGAAAAATTCCCCTATTCGAATATGTTTCTGACCATCTTAGATTGTATCCTTTTAAAGAACTATATATGGATTGATTCCTATCCTCACATGATATGTAGCAAGACCCATATCTCAGATTCATGGGTCCAGCCATGCAAATACATTGATTCCCACCCATCACTATGTATGGGGCATACTTCTGTGGGTAAAATCTCAAATATCTATAGGTTTAAAATAATAAATGATCATATTTACTACATGGAAGTAATATGTGTGCCTGTATTTCATATGAAAAAAATATATCTTGTAAAATTTTAAACATCACTTTTTACGTCCATAACAAGTGATGTTAAGCTTCATGGGAACAAATATATCATCACTCCTTATTGTTAAACTACGTGGAAGATATCATGGATGTATGAATTTTGAATTAAACAATAGATATGCCCCCACTACATGATGTTAAATTGTAAAAGACTTCACCCATTATCATCTCTTGATAAATGATCAAAAGAGCCTTACCCCTTTCAATCATAGTACATGGAACTTACTTGAACTTTCATCACTTCAATTCATAAATCAAACTTCTTGTATCATGGTAATCATCTTACAACAAGCCTTATATTTTCATTTCAAAGAAAAATTAATCTATCTGCTTTACCATAAAATTGATGCATAAAGGTTCAAATCAATGAATCGTAGACATCGTGGCCCAATATAAATAACAATTAGAAACATGTGATCTGAATGTTACTATGGATGAACCAAACACCTAATGGTGTTTATGGGACATCATATATATCACATTACTATATCATTACTCATGACCTGATATCTTCTACATGCAATTTAAAACATTTTTTTATCGGGCACTATAGGGTGTTGGAATAATCATGACAATGGAAATTCTAATTAGGAACATATTTAATAAAATATTTATAGTAGGTCAATGTGATATATGACTTTAAAATGTATTCATTTTGGTCAAATATTTATAACCATATTATTTATCCATTAATGGTCCAAATCAGAATACACCAATTTCTAGAGAAATAGTCAGAAAACTCTTCAGGATGAAAAATAGAAATGAGAGGCTTGAGAAAAAGTAACGTCTTCACTCGCTACAACCATAATCTCAATAGTTTAAGAAACATTTTGGGCACAAATAAATGATTCATAATGATAATAGGGTCATCATTGTCGACCTAGTAAATGTTGGGTCATGCTCTTTTAACCCCATGCTCTATGAAAATTCTAGATTAATGGTTTCCAAAATCTCATGGCCATAATAATTTGTTCACTATGTGGTGAAAAAAAATTTAGGGTGATCAATCCCTTATTGAATATTAAATTTTAATCTAAATATCATGTGTCACCAAAAACCTTCCATGGATATTTGAATGAAAAATACTTCTCACTTTTTAATCATACTAATGATGAATAATGAAAAAACCAGATCAAATATAGATATCATGTCCCTATATAAATATCTTTCTAATTCCCATGTCACTAATGTCATATTGGTTTAATGCATCACCTGAGGGAGTTCAGCTACATCCCTATCAATATCTTCCCTTTCCACCCTCATGACCTAAGTTAATCGTCCCATTATTTACAATACCTATAATATTACTATACAAGAGGATTTAAGATCCTCTACATCACATCACTTTGTTTTGAACAATTCTTAATGATGGAATGTGAACATATTTTCCCGAACCCTTATATTTCTTAGTCCTGATAAATCATATTCATATGGCATAGGGACACATCTTCACACATAAAGAGCTAAATTACACTAGGTTCCCATAACCCTTCTTATATAAAGTTTTCTCCATACCCAATGTCATAATTATAACATTTAAGTGTTCAAAAATCATTGACGGACCTAGGAAAAATGTGGTGGCACAATTGATTGACCATGCTACCAACATTGATTGGATTTTACAAAAAACCTATAGGTGTCTCTTACATGTAGGAAAGGAACCCCAGTCATGTTCAACCATGTTAATACAATTCATTATCCTAAAAATTATGTCTAGTATAGGTCATTCTCATCACGTCGTCCCCATCTCAAAATCATTAACTCAAACTTTTTGGTTTGTACTTATATAACTAAAATTCCAACTCTTAAGGATCCCTCAACATCCCTAGTATATCACAATCTATTTATATTACGCCTATAAATCTTCCAAAACCCTAGGAAAAGATTGGATATACCCCTATTTAATCATGATTATGATTCATAGGGGATTTAACCAGCCAATTAGAGGAATCTCCTCTTTTTTGGAAAAAAACTATTACCCTTATAGTCCATAGAAACAACATGGGAGAACTCAGTTCCATGCATTTTTTGGGTAAATCTTGAAATGTCTTCACAATATCCCAAATTTAGGTGTAAATAAAAAGGCATCAAACTACATTTTATCAAAATGTCCAAGATAAAACAGAATAAACTATATTGATATAAGGTCTGATATCCAAGACTATAAAATAAAGATATATATGGTAAAATATAAAATATGATAAGCTATAGTGAAAGAATTTATGAGATAAAAGACCCTAATCTACAAAGAATAAATGGTTGAACTAAAAATAATAAAATATATTGATAAAATATCTAAGCTAAAAGACCCTCAACTATAGTGATAGAAGGTCCGAGATAAAAGACATGAACAATAGTGATATAATTTAAAATCTATAAGACAATAAAATACAATGAATGAATTTTTGAGCCAAAATAACATAAGAAAGTGATAGAAGGTCCAAGAATAAAGAAACTAAGCTATAATGATAGAAGGATTGTGAAAAATGAGCATAGGATACTAGATATATAAGGTCCATGATGGAAGAACCTAAACTACCGGTGATAGAATATACGACCTAAAGGACCCTAATATACAGTGATTGATGGAACGAGATAAAAGTCCCTAATATATAGTGATAGAGTGTATGATATAAAAGATCTTACAATACATTGATAGAAGGATGAACTAAATTTCCATAAAATACAATGATATAATATCCAAGAAGAAATAAAATATTCTAAAACGATAGAAGTTCAGGACTGGAAGACCCCAAACTACAGTGACTGAAGATTCAATGTATACTCGATTAATATATATAGATTGAATTTTTGAACTGAAATACATTAAAAAAATAGGTATAGGGTACATAGTAAATGAAGAAATCTATACATATAAAATTACTATGATAAAAGAACATAAAGTATAGTAATTGAAGGTCTGAGTTAAAAGAACATTAAATAAAACAGATATAATGAGAAAGATAAAAGACCCTAAACTAATGTGATAGATGTTATGAGATAAAAGACCAAAAATTACAATGATATAAGATCTGAGATAAAAGTCCCTAATATATAAAAATAAAACAATTTATTATATAGCAATAAAATGATACATATAATTTTAGGCCCCTATATATATTTAAGAAAAAAATATAGAATCACCATAATCATTGAATTAGAAAATTAATAGAACATCCCCCATCCAAAACTGAAATTATACAAAAATTATCATTTTTGGATTATTAAATCTCATGATAACTAGGGATGATAAATCACTAGGAAATACCATGTTGGTTGCAATTCCAGAGAATCTCACAAGAATAATATGTTATGAAATAAATATTTAGATCTGTGAATTCATTTTTACTTTATATGATAAAAGTGATGGGTATCATTGATAAATCAAGGGAAAATAGATTAGTTAAATTTCAAGGACATCATGAATGAATGTGAACTGGACAACAACATATAATGTTCAAAAGATACATTTATTTATAGCTAGTTAGAGGAGAATCCATACACCTTGAGGAATGTCCATTAACATCATCGAATACATATCAATGATCATATTACAATAAGATTTTGTTGGATTATATGGCCATATCATTAAGATTCTGGAAAGATTCATTGATTAAACACTAATATTCTGCTCACTCGGCTTAAACATATTATGACCAATGAAAAATTGAATCAATGAATGATGATATCTATTGAACTATTTTTTGATTTATATCTACTAAAGATGATAGCAAAAAATGGTCAGACATTAAAAAATCTATGATCTCACCACACTTATATATCTCCATGGAAAAGAATTCTATATATAATTCTTGACTAGATATAAACTAATGTCTTTGGTACAATGCCTCTGAACCTTCCTTCATCAATTTTTTGAGGAACCCCTTTTGTCAAAATCACATAAGTCTCTTTATCATGATTGAAATTCCTTTTATATTAAGATGATTTTTCATATGTTTTACTATAACTATTAATGGATGAATCCCCCATAAAAAATCATGAAATAGTAGGTGAAGACATTCCTCTTGGTCACATAGCATTCCCATATTAGTCTAAATAATCATGGTATAAATTTTCTTTTATTTAATCTTGTGTCATGTCTTAGATTCTATGGCATCTAGAGTGAGTATGTAAAAATTATGAATAACAGCCTAATTTGACATGGTATCCTTGGATGAATTATTATATAGTCTTACCTCTAAATACATGTTTACTACTTCTTTCATTGAAGAAAGAGATTCCTTAATTATTTCTCCTCTTCTAATGGATTGGTCATCATCAGTACATTAATGCCTCCTGTAAGACATTCTTAAGTAATCAATTAGATACATTATTTCTATAATTAGGGGGTCACAAAGGTAAATAAATATTCCACATGATGGAGAAGTCTTTTTATCATGTCTCCTAGGTATGACTCCATCAATACCTATTCATAATCATGTTATTGGATGATTACAGTGACAATATGTTGAAGAATAATGTTTTATTTTGTATTTTCGCATGGTAATTTAAGATTTTTTTTTAAAATGATCCCACTCTACTAATATCCCCACATGCTATCCAAGGGGTGAGGGAGAAACGATCTGGTTACATTTGAAATTGATTGAAATCCCGGATAGACTATTTGACCTAAAAATGATTAACTAATCCATTATACCTTTAAGAAACCCCAAAAAATAGGAAATCATATATAAAGATTCACTAATATAGTGACAAAAATTATCAATTATAGGACTAGTTGGCATAGAAAAATCCATGAACTCAAAGCGGTTGTGTCATCTCAAACAATAAGAATCCACATTATGGTATACCGATATGGACTCAGTGGAATATATTTTCATCAACCTGTGATCCAATAAAGAATCACAAATCCATGTTTTATTTTAATATTAGTTTTATTGAAAGTGCTTCCATATATTCCCATATGAAACTATCATGGGAAACTATTACAATGAGGGATGATTCCCTACTAAATTTGTCCCTTGAGTTCGTAGAGAAATACTAGAGTCGGTACCACCTTATTGGGAGTATTTCCATCAGATAGCTATGATTCCATCACTAGTATAGCAGTACAATTTATCAAACTAGTTTATCAGAAGTGCATCCCCATTTAGGAAAACCTATCCATTCAAAAACATGGTCAAAATTCCTAATGAATTGATGCTACATGATAGTTACATCCATACAAGGTGTTCTTATGTGGTAAGATCTATGAAATCTAAGATGGGCCAATATGAACTGGTTCTATTAAGAACATTTCATGAAGGGAACCCGTGAGAGGGAATAAGAGGCATCCTAGCTCCTCTATGATAAAGAAAAATAAAGATACATTAATTAAAAGACGTGAGTGAAAACATAGTTATATCCATTCAATACTTATCCATTGTGAAGAAGAGAATATCCATTTAAAATATGGATGTTCTCTAATATTCATCCCAGATATCTGTGGTAGGATGGAACTACTCAAACATATCCCTTAGAGGTGATCTCCCACCTGGTTAATAGATATCCATGAGGAAAAATCATACCTCACAATGGAAAAAATGGAAGTATTTAGTTCCACGGAACCAATGAATAACCAATTCCCTAAGGATATCATATTGGTGATTAATATATAATTATGAATACCATACGACTTCATAAATATGCATAGTGTAAAATTCGTTAACAAAAATTAAGAAAATCTTCCAGGACTAGAATATACAAGCCCGTTCACAAATGAAATTTAAAACATTTATAAAATCACTTTTAATGCTCTGGCCACCTGCCATTTAGTTCAGTGAAGTGAAATTATGTCTGAATATTTTTGTGTAAAGGGATGATGAACAAAGGTGTATCCATCTTGGATTATAAGTGAGTTCAACAACATAAAAGACAACACATGGGACTACATTACAAACAAATATCCATCCTTTGAAACTGTCAACTAAATGAAATAAAAATAATTTTACACATAAAAATATTGAAATTTATTGATCGGATAAGATATGGAAACATCATCTTGCATGCCATTCGTATATAGATAAAGCTGATGATATAATGGATAATCATGATGCATTGATGGGAGAATCCTCTTCAGGACCGTTTTATCATTACACACAAGGTACCATGGTTAGAAATATTGATTACTAGAAATACTATCACAAGGGTTAGTTGTAGAAGAGGAAGTACGATGAGAGGTGGAATCCATTAGAACAAAAAATAAGCATATTCCAGACATTCAAATGTATCATCCTAAGAAATAAACAACTTGATCATCCACATTCACACCACATAAATCAACAATAGATTCATGACAGCAAAAAATAATAATGATCTTATAGGAAAATATAATTTCTCGCAAACCACATAAGCCAATACAATGTTGTATGATTAGGAAATCACCTAAAAAACTTGTGATTATGTGACCCTGAAATGTTCACATGTCTAATATAATAGTAAAATGGTCATGTAATCAAATAATATTATATAAATAAACCGTATGTTTGGCCTTGTTGTTACTATAGAAAAAATAAAAACAATGACCAATGATAGATTAATGTTTTATTCAAAAATATCCTAGGAATAACAAATTGGGTGGTAGTTATTGCGAAATGATATCACGAATGAATCTCACACATAGTTAATGATGGCGGGTCTTGTGAAATGGTCTTGGGATATAGATAGGGTGAATAATCCCTAAGATTTTGGTAGACAATGAGTGCTCCACCTCTATTCCAAAATTAATAGGGAATTATTTGGAATACCAAATGTCACACATAAGAATAAGCATCACATAAGACACCGATCAAAGAATCAAAATAGCCACATTTAGGCTTTTAATTTCATAATAACAAATAAAATTTCCTCACATGATGGGGGTGGGGGGTGATTTTTTTAGGAACACTAAATGTCCCTCATCAAATCCACATACACGAAATACCATGATATCAATATTATTTTCTCCATAATGAAATGGAAGGTGAAGGTGTACATGATCACAAGGATCACATGAAACTCCAAAATAAAACAATGGCATGTACTTTAGAGGGTCACATGAACATTGATGCATAATGCATATTGTGTGAGAGATCTCATGTATCCTCTTTCATGAGCCCTTCTTCTCTCATGAAGGCATCCAAAACACACATTGATTAAGAATCAGAAGCTAGATGAGCTCCCAATAGTCACATGACTTGTCAGATGAATTATTCCCAAGAAAAAAATCCCAAACTCCAAGTAAAATATAGGGTAAAATATGATATATTTGAGATCCTTTAGTGGTCATAATCATTTTGATATGTACCCTATTGTTCGCAAGACTTTGATAAAATCTCTAGCAACATGACTTCCATGTTTCCCAATGGCATACCGGCCTATCACCTTCATCATGTGAAGGTCATTGAACATGTCAATGTGGTTTTGTTCTTCCCCTATAGATCCAATGAAAGACGGAAGGTTATTCCATGTTAATTCTCATATATCATAATATGACCCATTTTTAGTCACATGGTGCATCATCGATGATTAGAGTTATTATCTTCAACAACACTCATACCATGTCCCAAGACCCCCTTAAATTGTGGAATAAAAAATTAAATAAATATCAAATGAAAGGATATTATTGTGGAGGTAATATATATTGATATCATGAGAAAGGGGGTTTTCATCCATGTTGAACACCATTGATCCCATAGACCCCCTCCCATGCACCACTACATGCCAGCTTGATCAGACAGAATCCCTCTTAACATGTCATATTGATCTTGTAATGATCCCTACAGAAGAAACCATTATCTCATGAATGATATTTTAAAAATGATATTCAGTCATGTGAGAGACGTCCCATAGGAGACAACATCACGATAAGGCCCTCCGACAAGTCAACCTAACATTGAATGTATCCATATTCATTTTAATTTGGTTATGATATATATAACTAATTGGAAATAATCCAATATATAGGGAATTTATGGGATGGTATCATAGTCACATAAAATCATACGAAACATCCAGAATAACCTACGAAGAGAAAATGTGAAAACAAGTTTCACAAAATACCTCCACAAACTCCATTATGGAATTTCACAATATCTACCATGAAAAACGACATGTTATTGGGGAGCCATTTTCTATAAATATGACATCCCAACATGAAAAAACGTATCTTTTAACCATAACACTAGATATATAAGGCATCAGAGAATATTTCTTAGAGTGTCCAACCTCATGATCAAATGATTTTCTTCCATGTAAAGATACTTGGAATGATCTAGCTCATCATTAATCATGCATTGGAACATTGGGTGATCATTTTAGATCCCATGATGGACTACTTGTGGGATTATGCATAGGGAATACCTCATATCTACTAAATAATTTGAGATGTAAAAAGGTTAAGAACTAAAATAATATATGGTGCATATGCTATAATGATAGAATATGTGACTAAAATATGGGTGAATCATGTGATGTACATATATGTTGAACCTCATGTGATTGGTATGAACAACCCGAGATATGTGATAACACTGGGTCAAGTAACCCAAATCACGAGATTATCCCTTTTTATAATATTTGGATCATGTGATGTTCTCTGGACACGTTAGAGATAATAAGATGGCATCCCCTTAGAATTCCACCTGAGTGTCCTAAAACCAATCAAGCTCACTATACCGACCATGGGGTGTCCCATAGTCATGTCTCCACAATCATATGGTGGTACTAGTGGATATCTCATGGGAGTCCTAATAGAACTAGGGCATGTTAACTTAATTGACCTATGTTTATTAGAAGTTTAATTTGAATCATATGACATCATCCTAAAAATCATTCCAAGACCTGCATCACCCTATTGTCCTTTCAAACTGATTATCACAAGAACTTTTAAGAATGTAAATCAACATTCACAATGAATCCATGCAATGTCCTCCAGATCCTATGATTCACTCCAATTACACCATCTGATATCATCCAATGTTCTACATGATAATTAAAAAAATTCATCTGATGTCCGATGGAAAATGTTCCCTTGATCATGTGATTTCCACCACATATACCATTTGGATTATGTGATGTCCCATATACCCAAAATTTTTATCATGTGTCTGTATTTTGATATTATCATGATATGACAAGATGTTTCAAATATATCCTTTGATGTGTTATCTGTATGATCATGAAATATCATGTAGAAAACCAGAAGGTCAAGGAAGACAAACTAGCCAGGCAAACTAAGCATCCCATGACATGATATATTTATCCATCCCCATATCATTGTTTCCTCAATGTGTAATCCCCAATAAAATGAACTAGAAGAACACTAATTATTTCAATTAATAGGATATTTAGGACCCCTTTCTATGTCATTATATCCATATTAATCATATAAATGGTTATCTAAGCCAAAAATTCCCTCACACATGATAAATGTGACTGATTGTGTGGAATCCATTGTTTCAAATCTAAGCATAGCTCACATGGGATCAAGGAGTCGCAATGACACAATCATTTTCTTTGGAAAAAATTAATATGTAATCCATTATTGGTGGAATAATATGAAATGTTCTATATACAATGGAAAAATTAGTGGGTATTCCCAAATCATATAAATATGAGAACTATGATTCCTGCAATAACTAGGATACATAGGATTCCACCCTAATGACTACTCTTAAATATGCATCCACTTTAGTGTATATCCCACCATTTCCCAAGAATTTCTACATTCATGATGCAATAATTCCCATATCTGGATCATTCAACCCCATCCATCTGTGGACTGAAAATACATGTTAACATTCAAAACATTGATTCCATTCATAAAAAAGATAGAAAGACACCTTCCTTAGGCTCAAGATCTATATTGAATACCTAACGGGTTTTCCTAGTATGTATGCACCACATCCATATGTGATGAGACTGATTACTTGTTATATATTATTTCACATAAGGGATATAATCCAATTTGGATTAGGTAGTTTTAATGGTAATATATGTTTCACCAAAAACATCTACCATCCATGGAATACTCAGTGTGTGATCCCTGATGAGTGGAATTATATGACTTCCCCCATATAAGGGTATATACCTTGGGGATAGTAAAAATTGAATAATATTTAAGCTATATTTATATTTATTTTCATAACCAATATATGATGGAAACCTTCATCATTCACAATCTCAAGTACTCAGTGCCTAAGTGCCCTTATACATATGTTTTTTCTGCTTGATCGTAACTTGTACGAGTTTAATAATTTACATGGTTCTTTATTCATAATGTATATAAAATTCTTTGGACTCTAAAATTAATCAATCCCATCCTCTATACATCAACCACCTCCCAGCATGGTAGCATATTCATAATAGATTCCGTAATCAACTTCAACATTGATGAAAATTCACATCAAATGAATTGGATAGACAACATCTTATACATATATATAAATTAAATATTTATATTTTCCTCCACACTTAAAATTGAAATAACATATGGTCACATTTTTTGGTAACTGGATCTGTATCGGTATGAGGAAGTTCTTCATGAATATATCATAAATCTATATGAGAGTCCAAGAGTAGGAAACAATTTCCCAAAATAATTGTGTGATGTACCTAACCTCCCATCCTATAAACCAACATGAGTTTCTTATAGTCATATATATCAAATTATTTTACTATTTTAAAATATCACAGATAATTATTTATAATATTTCAACATAAATTTATTAACAATGAAATTTTAATATAATCATTTACATGTATTAACTACTTAATGTTCTTTTAGAATTTATCTCTGATCAATCCAATCAATTTACATTAATCATTGTTACATCATATAATAAATATTATATATGATATAAATATCATATATTTTCATTATGTAAATATTTATAATCATCCATAAAAGTTACTAATAGAAAAATAAATTACAACATTCATAGAGAATGATTCACCCATTTAGAATCATTATTATGTAATATATATCATATATAATTATTAATTCTATTGTTATTTCAATATATTTTATTGATAAATAAATGACATATTAGATCGATTAATGGAGGTGGTAATCAACACGTACAAACATGAGATGTTTTGATTTTTATTTGATTTAAAATTAAACATTAAAATATAGTATTATAATTATAGAAGCGTAATATTAAAATAAACATGTATTGATTATGGGGATAAATAATTGATTGTATCCTTATGTGTCGGTGAGAGTCCACATGCACCCACAAGTGATACTTTCATATCCAATAATATGGAAAAGATGGATTATATGGGTAGTTTCGTGATAATAAATACATTTCATTATACTTAAAATAATTAATATGTTATTTTATAATTAATAACATATTTTTATATGGGTTATAAGAGTAAATAAATTGAAATATGTTCTGTATAAAGATTACAATTTCTTCGATTGGCCTCCTTTGGATCCCTTATTGAAGACCCTTGGATTGGTATTTTAAGATGATGACTTCATATAACTCAAGGATAGTGAAATTTATAAATGATATAGGATGATTTCTTTGAGATTTAATACTCAATTGAGGATATATAAAGGAAATAAAGGGTCTCCTTTGATATTTATGGAAAACAATGCACATGGAATGATGTAAAAAAATTATATTCATAAAAATTAAAATTAATGAATAATTGTATAAAAAAATAAATAATTAAAATATCAGATATAGACGAGTCAAAATTATCTTATCTAATATTACATAGACATGTTAAAAATTTATTTTCTAACTTATATTGTAGTATTAACCTATGTTAACCCTTTTGAAAAATTTATGCATATCAATGTTTATCATTTTATTAAAGTCTAGAAGGTTAAAATAAATATAAAAGTGACAAGTAAAGATATCCTGGTAGATATTTTAAACCTTATATATAAAAATTGTGAAATTTTATGATTTATATTAATTTTTAATCATTTAATATAATATTATTCCCTATAAAATATCATTAATAATCTTCATATGGACATACATGAAATATTAAAATGTAATATGTGTTAAACTTGTGTTAAATGGTTCCAAACTGAATTAGATTTTTATATAAGAAAAATAAAATCATTATATAATTATCCAATAAAACTTTATGAGTATAATATAACATTTTAATACATACCGTTTATTTTAACCCCATTGTTATAAACTATTATCTTTAATCATAGTATTGGGTTTTTAAATATTAAAGGGTTATATATATATATATATTAACAACATTCTCAAAAATTTCTTTCGGAACATATTTTAAGTCATTTATCATCCAGATTATCATTTTTCAATATTTTTATTATTTTTAAATAATTTAATATAATATATTGAATATGAAATACTACAACTATCATTTTAAGAACTATCCAAATAAATTGACCTTGAAAAAATTGAAAACAAATGAATTCAGGTATAAACCATTATAACATTTATGATATTTTATTTATCAATTTATAAGTTTTTGTAAAATTTAATTGATCCAAATAATATTTCCATAATTTTTTTTTAATTTTCTTTACTACTTCCCAAAGTAATTTGTCAGTGTTGTGTAAGTATATAATATATTAATTTAATTAATAAAAATTTAAAATAATTAAAAATGATAAAAATTATTTCATCAATCATATATCCATTTTCAGAATATCATATTTTATATTTATACATAGAACATAATATTATTGATATTAGAATAATAAAACTAAAATTTTTTACTTTATCATTTACTGAAATATTATAAATGAAAAAATCAATAATTAATGGAAGTAATATCATATTCTCCAAATTTTTATTATTATAAAATGAATATAAACCTGAAATAAAATAAATAAAAAATTGTAAATTAATTTTAATACTTATCAAATTAGATTTAACAATAATTAACCCATTTTACCTTTATAGTGAAAAATATAATAAGGGTAATATTCATTTGGACCAAAATAAATTGGACCAACTTCGAAATGATCACATAATGATTGGAATGAAGGAATCCATTTTATTTATTTTAATTTTGAGAAATGGTACAAATTTATTTTTGAATAAATAACAAAATGTGGTGAAAACAAAATTTAGCAGTGAAATGAGTTATATGTATAAATATATTTTTATAAGAAAATAATCTATAAAATTTATTCAAATGTATCTATTTTTGTTATTAATAAAATAAAATAGCTAATATTACTCTGATAAAATTTTATATGAAAATATAATTTTTTAAATTTCATGATACATAAAATACAATTTATAAAAAAATTGAATTTTTGAATATTCATAGTAAAATAATTTTATAGGGAAATAAATAAAATTATGTTTATAGAAATATTAACATGATTATGTTTAATATTTATTCAATTTTATCAAAATATAATTTTTTTGTTATATAAATTTATTATTATATTTTCTCATAAAAAAACCTTTAAAAACTTTTTTATGAAAAATGTTCTTAATTAAAAAAATTAATTTACATGAAGTTGATTAAATATTTACAATGAATTAGTGAATATATTTTAATGTAATATTTACCATATATATATATATATATTTCATAATGAATTTAAAACTATTAATTCCTTCCCATTCAACAAATAGGTTATAATGGGAACAAATAAGTAATAGTACTTCATGGTTCATTTAGGCATAGTGTTGGATATTTCATACTCTATTGAACATATTATAACATTAAAATATTAGTTTTTTAGAAGGTATATTCTAATGAATCATATTCTATAATCAGAATGATTGTGGTAAACAATACACTAGCAATGAATATATGGTTTTTTAAGAATTATTTTTTATAAATTTTATATCAACTCATTTTATAAAAAAATTCTATAAAACAGTGGGGTGTTATTAAAACAGTAAATATAATGTCATGATGAAAATTAATAATTTAATTTATGGAGGAGGTATTACGCACAAACAAATGACAACATCTCCATTTTTCATATGTATTTGAGGAATTATAAAATAAACATCTCATTTGTTTAATACCATTTCCGCATAATTAAAATAATTATTTTCTCATAAATTCATAGATATAAATTATTTGAGGTTTTATAAGATTAAAAAATTAGGGATCATAGCTAATGACATTATATCTCCATTTGGATGTTCTCTATTGGACATCTCATTATGACTACATAGTCTAACCATTTGAAATGTTAGGGGAATCATAGATGTGTGGAGATATTTGGGAATTTTTTTTTTATTTGGAGTATCATTATTAAATATTATATATTTCTTGGAAAAATTATCACCTTTTAAAAGTGATAAAAATGGAATTACCATTATTTCCCCTTATTGTTTTGAGGTAGTGATATCCAATTTCAAGGGAAAATGTCTCCAAAAGTAGGAAATAATAATGTATGAGGTGAGATAATGTTAATAATTTCCAGTTCATTTATTTTAACAATTATTTGAAACAATGTCCACTGATATTATAATGAGATATTATCATTTTCCATTTTAATTCTAAATAAGGTTACTAATTCTAACCCATGTAATTAAAATTTTCATAAAAATATATGGTAATTAACCATTCCAAATTCATATTTACTATTCGAAAATTTATTCTATAAATAGCTAAAATAAATTAAAATAAAATTCCAAAATAACTCTTAAATTTCAACATATATAAAAAAGTAAAAAATAACTATTTTAACCATTAAGTGTTCAAAACATTATATGTCATTATTTACCAATTTAATGAGTTATAATATATTTTTAGTCATATATAAAAATCATATAAAAATCATTATATTAAATATAACAATTATATTTACTATATAAAAGATTATAAATATTAATTAAAAATTTTATTAAAATTAAATATTTCTCCATTATCACGTAATTAAAATTCATCATATTTTTTAAATTTTTAAGAAAGAAAATGAAATTGACCATACTAAATTATATAAAAATAATGATATATAAAAGAAGATAAATTTTTTTTTTGTATTTAATTTCTATATGTGATGGAATTTGATTATTAATATAATAAAAAAAGTAGTTTTTCCTTTAAATGTTACATAATATTCAAAAAAATTTATCATGGTTTCTTAAAATCAACAGATGATTTTGAAATGATTCATTTTAACGAGTAAAAATATAATTTTTCTAATATAAATGATTATCTATTTTTCAATCCTTGATATGGCTATAAAAAATCCAATGTCAATAAAATGATATTTGTTTCTATACACATAAATGTTAAGTATTTTAGAATTGTGTCTATCAATGTAATTGATTGGTGCTCATATAAAAAATAAAATTTAAGAGTAAATAGTTTCTACTCATAGTTGCATGAATTTATACCACCCAACATTTTTCATGGGGACGGCATGGCCTTATATCTCACATGACGTGTACCAACACATTCTAGGGGTTAGATGACATAACGGGAAATGCATGATAGTGTGAGCCTCAGGCCATGAGGTTTTACATGTGTTAGGGATGATAGGTTCAGACAGTATTAAAAACTGCACATGTAGTAAATGGATATGTGGGTGCTGGCACGTAGAATGGGCCTAGTCAAACCTGTCGGTTGGGTGATAATAAAGTGCATATGAGGCCTTTGGGTGATGATGTACCAACCTTATCTAGGCCTTTATGTTTGATATTATTGTTTCTTCATTCTTTTGGGCCAATAATTCATATAATGGGTACCACACATCCAAAATTCAAAGAGAGTTTCATTTGATTAATATAATAAGGGGTTCAACCTATATTTCTTAAGAAATTAAATTATTTTAGAAAATTACACAAAAATCATACTAAGTTGATTTTTGTCATGTTGAATTAGAAAATAAAGAACACTATAAAAAATTCAAATTTTATATTTTAAAATATTACCATTGAATGTAAATATAAAATATAATGAATAAATTTATATGATTTGTAAATAAATTTCTATTTATTTACCATTATTCAATATATTTTTAAATTATTAATAATTTTTTAATCAATTATAAAATTTATATATTATTAAATAAAACATTATAGATTATCTATAATATATTACTATTATCAAAATAAAGAAATTAGACTTTTATTTTGATAAAAAAAACTATTTTAAGATAAAATGGCCCATTATTAAATATTTTATATTAAAATATAATATATATATTAATTTTTATATATATTTGATTTATTATTCACCATTATATGGACAGGTTCATTCATTTTCTACTAAAAATGATTTTACATAATAATGTAATTAGACATTAATAAAATGTATCATACTTTTATTCTTTTCTCATTGTTGTGTGTGAAGAAAGGTATTGGACACATTAGATATATTTATCTCAATGAAAATATAGTAAAATCATGGGGCATTAAATTATCCCCCTTAAATAAAATTTGTCTTAGAAAATATTAGTATCAATGACTAGTGAAAATAACTAATTGTATCTCAATGATTTTAATGGTTAAAAATAAAATTTATATAGATGTATCTAAATTATTATATTACTTAACACTAGGAAACAAATCATTCCATTCCTTTTAGTAATATATTATTATCATAAAATATTTTACCAAAACATACCTCAGTAGTTAAGTCATATGTTTTTTTACTATTATACATTCTAAAACATCATTTTCATGTTCAGGTTTTTATCAAAATACTATAACAAAAATTATAATAATAATATCCTATAAAATCATCTAATACGATTATATGAATATAAAAAATAATTTTTATTATTTACTCTCTAGTGTAACCATAATTTCAAAATATGAAATTTTTAGTTCATCTATGATATAATTCGATAAACCTATAGCTTATTTAGTATAATATATTACATTGATATTAATATTCATAAATTTTAAACTTAGATACCAGGTAGATAATCTCAAATAATTTATAATGGTCTGTTTAGAGGAGGAGATATGTCAATACATATTACCAGGATGTGTATTTTTATGTCTATATTTTTTATACAAATCATTGTTTATCATGTGGAGATAAGTTTTACACTCAAGAATACTTTTTTCTTGGATATTTACTCTCATTAAAACTTTATCATAATAAATAAAGATTAATGTAACCAAAAATGGATAATATAGTAAAGAAACCATACAATCAATAATTAACAATAATTTATAGATTTTTTGATACACTTAGAGGTATCCATTGGTTATTAAATAATATTATTTCATACAAATACCCTAAAGAATTAATATAATATTTAAAACATAAAAACATGCTTTGATGCAAACTAAAGTTCCTACGGCTGGTTTAAATGGTAAAAATAGATTTTTTTATATTGAACATGACATAAGGTGTGATCAAAAAATATATAAAAAATTTATATAAATAATATATTTATATCATATCACAATAATGATACAATATATGAATTTAAATAGATTAGTTCATTAACAACATGTTATATAATAAATGAATTTTTAAATAGTAGTGAATATTTAACCAGAAAAAAATCCATACATAACTCCCCAACAAACATAAAAAATGATATAATAATATTTCTTATTTATAGAATATAAAATATTGACAGACATGAGTTAAAACACCCAATAAGTGAAAATTGATCAAATTTCAACAGTGTTTCACTCATAAACATGGGATAATACATATAATAGAAGAAATATCGTATGAAAAATATTATATAACAATAGAAAATATCCACGAGCCATGAAAAAATCAGTAATCACAAAAAAGAAAACATATAACACAAAATAATATTGAAATAAGATGAGTTAATAAACATTAAATAAGGAGTAAAATTTTTTTGAAATAAAATTGAAATATAGAATAACTAAACTTATATGAATTCATAACATTATAGAGTAGACATTGATACTTGACTCTCATTACATAGAGGGAATGGACTAACATACATTGTGCACTATTTAATACAATATGTATACCCCTTTGGTAGTGGCCAAAAAATCACATTCCATATTAGACATGGTATATATGCTATTTACCCTCTTGGGTTTATAATAAAACCTATTTATACTTATTTTTATTGGGTTAATAAAATAATATACCCTTAGGATTAGAATAATCTTTATTTGTACCCTTTTCACTAGGATACTCCTCTCATGTACCCATTGGCATGGGATAATCCACTCATTTAATATTTTGATAAAATAAGATAAAAACATACCAATTTATTTCAGGTCAATATCGAACCCCACCAAACATTCATTTAGAAATATTTGTACTTATTAATGATAATAATTTTCCATATCAATATGAATATATGAAAATAAAAATGGGTCTCGTGAAATTTATAGGTGTTTTCAAAAAAACAAACCACATGAATATAAATGGTTGATTCCCAAAACCAAAATAACATGAATTTATTTAATAAAAATATTTGATGGATGATTTACAAAATAAAATATCAATAAAAATAAATCCTATAGGGATAACATAGTAATTGAAGATAAATTAAAAATTAATTTTAGGAAAATATTTTTTTGTAAAAGATTTAGTTATGATCACTTTGAAGAGCAATTTTTAAAAAATGTAATTCAATTTTTTATTGAAATCCTTACCTTTTAAAAATTACTATCAATATTAGATCCCTGAATAAGAGATTAATGATCAGAAATTGTTGTGTATGGTGATCTTTAAACATTCACTTTTCCAAAAAAAAACTATAATATTGGATCCTTGAAAATGATCCAAATGATTCTAAGAGGTGAGGTGAAATCACGTTCAACAATTTTTTTACAATAGACAATAATTGATATTTGAAAAGATAAAAACGTTTAAAAAAATTAATGTGATGTAAAAGATTAATAATTTATTTTTAATAGAAATAAAAATAATTTTATATTTTTAAAGGGATATGTTAAAAACAATCATCAAAAAATTATAAACAAAATATATTTTTAAAAATAATATGATCAAAATATGATTATCCAATGAGATACCACATAGTTGGGTTTCATAATATAAATGTTTAAATTTCTAGGAAGGAAAAAATATAGATGACTTGGAAAAATCATTTTGCAAAAAGATGATAATTATTTATAACAATATTAATTTTTTAAAAAAACATCATCTATGTAAAATAAGTTTATTTAAAAGAAAAAATTCTTCTAGAGAACAATATAACATAAAATAAAATTACATATTAAAATTTATGGAATAATTCAGGGAGTAAATATGTTCATGAATAAATTTTATAACTCAAATATTGTGTATTGAGTGGTGAAAGACCCTAACGATAATGGTATCTTAAGAATAGAAATAATAAAACAATAATTGCAAGAAATTGGGATTTAAATATGACTGAATGTAAGATATTAATTATACATAATATTAATATGTATGTTAATACAATAAATAAAATAAAAAATAGTGTGTATTATCAAACATGTCTTAGGGGATTAATAATATAAACAAAACCCCTTATAGTAGCATTATATTTCCAATTGAAAACCCAACGGTGTTATAAAATTAAATGGATTTTCAAATACAGTTTATTTCATAAATTTTACTAAAAAATAAATCAATAGTTAACATATAAATCATATAATGTAAATATATTATGAATATGAATAATATCTCATTGTTGAAAAATTGAGAATGAAAACCGTTATCTTTTATCCCGCTTAGAAGAATAAGGAATAATGTCCTATATAACAAAAATAACTAAATAAATACCATGTTTTAGAATATTAATTATATTGATAATTATTTTTGAAATTAATTTTTTATTATTTTTTATAAATATATCAATAATATTATATTTTCAACCTCAAATACTTTTAGTCAAGATTACTAGTTTATTACAAAAATCATAATGGTGGATAGAATTATTATTTATTGATTAATATTTCATCATTAGAGGATAATAATATTCATTATAATTTTTTTTGTAATTTTTTAGTATTTTCTAAATTAATATCTTACTTACTTTTTTCATAATTAGTGAAGCTAAAGTTGGGGACAATCATGTTTATGTAATTTAATAAAAACACAGAAGAATTACGCTAATAGTAAGGTTAACAAAGGAATATCCTTTAATAACCATAAAAAATAATTTTCTTATTAGTTATTAAAAAAATGTATTTAATTTTACAATTTCAATAATTATTTAATGTATATCATTGTTCAAGCAAGTGGTTAAATAAACCCAAACAATAACATGATATAATATTTACGTGAGTATAATTAAGAAGGTTATTATTTTGAAATGATATAATTATTATATATTATTAATTTTAATATTTATAACCATTTATACTGGTGAATTTGATTTTAAAGTAATATGAAGATGAATAGAATAATAGATTAAAAATTAAATACATCCCATTTTTTGAAATGATATTATGTACTTACACACGAGAAACATGTTCATTTCCTTAGAATAGGAGGAAGTTGGGGTATTATTTAATGTTTTAGATTCCTAACCATCTTATAAATACAAAATTAATCCTTTACATAGTATTTTATGATGATCCATTTATAGTGGGGATTATAAATCATGCATTTTATTTTTGATGTTTTCCCTCTACACACCTGAATAAAGACCTAATCATTTTGTGCAGAGTTTTTAGAGGTTGATGTAAAATGAATATTACCATATCATAATAAACATTATGAATATTTATTATAATTTTATTATATCTTCCATCTATATAATTGATTGGAGTGGGTAGAATGACTAAAAAATTAGGAAAGCATGGTTGAGAACACAACATGTCCCTTTGAGATGATCTTGCTTGTTTAACACATTAAGGCTCCAAATATTTATATTTTTTTAAAGAAAAAAGGTTTCAATGAAGAGGATAGATTGTATAAGAGAGTGTTTGTTATATATTTAGTTGTAATGTTTCTTTTAAAAGTATGGATAAAGGTCATGGAAGTGATCTCCTTTTATAAGTTATAAAAATAAATATTTATTAAATACCAATTAATTATTCAATAATGGTATGAAACTAAGGATAAATAAAATTAAATTTGAGAAACTATGATGTGTGGGATGGGATAAGGTTGGTAATTAGGGTACCATTAATTTTAACACATGGTTCAATTATTTTCCAATTCTTTTTCAACTATATTGTTACATTTTACAATTTTGATTTTCAGCAATGTAAATAGTTTTTTTCTATGTAAATTATTTAAATTAAAAAATGGTAACCATTCATTCTGAATTTTTACATTATCATCTTAAACTAATTATATATATATATAATGAATTTAAATTTATATATAAAAGATAACTAACAAATATATTCAATCATTTAAAATATTGGATTACTATTGTGTAGAAATATGATTTTTTAACCATTATTATTTGATTATATTA
This sequence comes from Viscum album, assembly GCA_963277665.1. Classification (NCBI taxonomy): domain Eukaryota; kingdom Viridiplantae; phylum Streptophyta; class Magnoliopsida; order Santalales; family Viscaceae; genus Viscum; species Viscum album. Next base: position 882,771,789 of record OY728139.1, on the reverse strand, counting down.
TATAAATTAAATTACTAATTAATTGAGTGATACTAAATTATTATACATGTTTAATAATAATTTGAAAACCATTATATTAAAATGATAACTATAAATTAAAACATTAAAATTTTACAACATTAACTAAAAAAATTCATTGATAATAACGTTCTCATAATTTTCCTGGTCAATTACATTATTTAGTCTAAAAAAAATTTTATTCATAAAAATGAAATTTATTTTATTAGATAATAATTAAAATTTTTATAAAAAATATGAAATCCTTTTTGATCGATTTAATTTCTAAAAATGTGGATAACTAATTTTTAATATAAATGAATGAAAAAATAGTTACCCTAAAATGTTTCTTACATTTCTAAAACATAAAACATGTGTAATATAAATTCAATATATTAATTTTTTAACAAATAAGTTTACTTCATATATATATATATATTTTATAATTAATTTTCTCCATGTAATAATTCATTTATATTAAATTTATACACATTAAAATATTATTAAAAGAATTATTATAAATAAATCAACAAAAAATATATTTACTTCAAGAAATGTAAATAAATACCACTAATGAATTTTTTAAAATGTTGAATTTAAAAATGAAATCATTTTTTCAAAATAAAAAGATTGAATTTCCAAATATTAACTTTATATTATTATATGCAATATAATAAAAAACAATATTTAAAATAAAAATAAATTTGATATGTATTATCTATTATTATAATTATTTATAATAAATTTCTTATCAATATATTTTAATATATATAAATAATAAATTAATTTCAAATCAACACGATACTTTACATACAATACGTAAATTTTCTTAAAATAAATTCTATAAAAAGTAAATTTTATGGAAAAAATACATTTTTATAAAAGAATAGTTTTATTAATTACTATGTGAATTTTAGAAATGAAATTTATTTTTATTTATACATATATTTAATAAATAATTGACCTATATATATACCTTTAAATTGAATGTCTACTAAATAATAGATATATTTGATATATTGTATTTTATTTTAACAAAATTTATCATATTTTTTTAGTTAGGTATTGAATGTGAATAATGCTAATAGATAAATAATAATTTTTTTGAGGAACAATATATATTTTCAAAATAAATGGTCTTAGAAAAAAATCAATATGTGATAATATTATATATTTTTATATTGTAATAATTGAACATACTAAGTCAATTGGTTATATTGAAATCACTACAACAAACTTCCACTTAAAATAAATGAAATATAAAACAACCATTAACCCACAAGAACTAACATTATTTTCATGATTTTTCTAAGGTATGTATTTAATCACTATATTAATAAAATTTTACACTATTTCCACTCTCATAACTCTAACATTATCTCACTGAGTAAAATATATATAGAGATGAGATGTATAATGTATATGATTATTCTATTGATGAAACATTCTCTCTTTATATTGGACCACCAAAATTGTGTTTTCATATTATATGGTAATAGGTTCTTTTTTATGGTATGTTAGAAACATTGTTGATAACATTTTGTATCCAAAATACCTCATTAGCTATATTTGAAAAAAGAATATAATTGAACTGTAGTGTAGAATCTGTGACTATTGGCATTATAAAACCATTAATTATCAATGATCCTCCATTGAGGAAATATAAATATCATTTTATACATTTTATATCAATATAAACTATTTGAAAAATTGGTATCTATGTATCCAATAAACAGTTGTTCATGATGTCCCCCAAAAAACATGAACCAATTTCACTATATGTATAAGTAAATTTTAACAGTTATTACATCCGACCAATATGACTCTACAATATGTTCATAATATCTACCTACAATGATCTTGGAATATTAAAAATAAATCATCACACATAGAATAGATTACATGATTAGTAAAATAAAAATTAGGAATTATACTCATTTCTTATATATCTTCTAGTGTGTCCTGACATAATATATTGGATACCAGTATACATTGTGAAATAAGTAGCAAGACTAACATATACTATACCATATTGCAACATCACAATAACATATCAATATAATTTTCTTTTATTAGTATAAATAATGTTTTAAATGTAAATCAGAGGATCATGATCCATAAATGGAAGACTTATTCAACTATGTATTTTATAGAGAGAAATTTATTCAACCATGTCCTAACTAACTATATAATTAGCATCACATTTCCCTCTAGTAATATGTAACCAAAAATTATAATGAAAATAGAAAATACCTACCACTAACCAACTTCTATAAAAAAGGATCACCTTCATTATTTATCTAACTAAAATATCTTATAGATTTATAAAAATGATTATTTCACAGTCTTAATGAGTGTTTTAGTAGCCTCCCATGTCTGGTTCACATATCATATATCATAAACAACAACTGCATTCCTCAATCATAATATCCCATATTAATGTGGTTTTTAAACAATTGAAAGTGACTATGTCTAATGTGTCGAGACAATAATCTCTATGTTATATAATGACTTGAATCACAGTAGATGAAAAATGATATCAATACTCACATAAATAAAAAAATAAATGGTTTTTGTCCTCAATATTTCATATAAAATTTAAATAGATCCAATGTTATAACTAAATTAATAACTACAATGTTAGTAAGTCATATTCTATGTCATAAAAGAAATTAAACCCATTTTTGATTTAGAATAATATATTCAATGTAAATATAGGAAATGATAATATAACAAAACCTACCTCAATTCGTTGTTCAATTACATTTCTATAATATATATTAGATCCATGGTTCATAAATCCACAATAGGGTTTATGGAAAAACATGTTCATTCATCCAAGAATAAAACTCATGCACTGATTCACCAAATAAATACATGAATACAATATAGTATGCTATGACCAACGATGGACCAAAACATATACAATTTAAAAATGTAGTTATATAGTGAGATATTATCATAATTAAATTATAGTGGGTGGTAATAATATTATTATTATTCCAAATAAAAAAGTGTTCCATATATAACCAATCTTGGAAATATATACTTTGGCTAGTGTTGTTGGTTCGAGGGACAAATAAATTGAAATCCTGAGCTCAATCATCCCCTTCTTTTTTTAGTGAGTTATGTGTTCCACCCATAGATCACATCCAAAATGGTAGGAACTGGTGGAAAACATCGATGAGCATATATCACATGAGGGGATTACTTATCCTAATCATGTTATATACATTACACACATACAAATAGGATATAATAATTTATACTTAATAGAAAGAAAGAATTGAAATATATATAGTACATTGAAACCCACTAGGATTTAAAAGGGAAAATATTATTTAATGTATAAAGAGAAAAGTTCTAAAATATATAACATAAAACCTAATTTAAATATAAACTAAAAATAGTATTGTAGATATCCAATCTATTAACACAATTTTGATGGAATTTATAATTAGTACCATTACCTCCAAGTACAACAACAAATTATCAATACGTATCCCACAAAGGTCTCCACTATATGGTATGTCCCTAATATAATACTTCAAATAAGATTATTATTATTCCCTTATGTGTGTTACTATATAAATATCCTATATTATTCTTTGGAAAAACCAATGTAAAAATAAATGAAAATTCTACTCAACAATAATTAAATAAAGTAAAATAGAATCTCATAAAAATAACCTATAAATTATTTAATTTAGAGAACCCTGGATGTAAGAAAAGGTCTCAATCATCACAAACCATTAAATATTAATTCCACATATTGAAATATAAATCTGAACTATGGAAATATACAATCCCACATAACCTATATTGAAATATTGTGTAGGACCCATCACCCCTAAATAAATGGGGGGACTCTGTTCAGTTCACATGTATGCATCATTTCAATATCGGTTGATATTTACTAAAGATATAGTGGTTATTTCTATTTGACTATATAAAATTGTAATTTCCCAGAATAACATTCCATTAAATAGGATTATGAAGATAGATTGTGGTAAAAGTGTAGTAAGTGTGCAATATGATTTCATGAATTCTAGTGACCTATTCCATGGAATGAGAATAGATTTTGTATCAATGTGAGTCTCTTGGAAAATAAAATGAATACATTGGATTTAGATTAGAAACTATAAAATGTCTTGATGACCTTTTTAAAAGGGTGTATAAATTTAATAAATTCAATAGTCTTTATTTTTAATTTAAATTCACCACTAAAGGTTTTTATTTTTGTTCTAAACCCCTTACGTCCAAATACGGTTCCCATATCTCAAACATCATAAAATATAAAATTTACCTAATTCCATTTAGCATTTTATGCTCAAATAACTCTCAAATTATATATTTTCTTAAAATAAACACTCCATGACACTCCAGAGTGTTCTCCCTATTTTTCCATGGGGAATGGTGATCATTTTGGTGGATATATTTAGGTTAAGTGTGGTTTTTCAGGTATACTCATATACATTTTATTCATCTAAATTAAACTCTAAAAATCACCATTTCAAGAAAAGGTGGGTTGTCATTATCCCATATATGAATTAGACCGACAATAATTTGTGTTTCATATGTATGTATCCTTGTAAGGATTAAATATATTCATTAACCACCACTATATTTAATGGAAATGAGTTTTTAATATTCATGATGTAGCTATCTCTATCTTAGGATCTAAAACTTGGATGTCCTTATGTTCTTATATAAATTCATTATGGTTGGTTTGTGATATTTTGTCATTAAATCTAACGAGAGGTGATTATAGATTTTATCTCTATTATTATTTTTCTAAATTAAGGGTTTTATAGAAAATAATATAATATAGGTAATGTGTTTTTATAAAACAACACATTGATGATTTTGACAAAAAATTGAAGACTGAATGTGGTATGAAATCGCTATAGAAATATTTTTTATGAAAATGTGCTTATAAAATGAAATTGAATTGAATTTAACAATATTAAATGAAATTTCAACATGATTTTATGAATATAACGATGATATTATAGTATATTTGGAATACCTTGTCGTATTGTGGAAAATAATACATATGTGAGGCCAAGTTGAGTTATCCAGTACTTTGGTGGTTCCCATGATTCCATAGTTTATTGGGGAATATTTTCTTAGGTACTAAGGTTTCCAACTATTATAATTCCTTTATGATGGCTATTATTTATTATTTTTCATTTTTTTAATCTCTAATGTTTTCAATTTTCCCTTTGGTTATTTGTGGGTATATTAAAAGATTATTTATATAATATTAAAATTATAACACATTATATGGATGTTGATGGTTATACCTATTATCCACATCTACTTATGCCTCATGTTTATATTCATTGAAATATTTATTTATGTATCTGAATAACAATTTTTTTTGAATATAAAGAAAAAATGAAATTTAAATGAAAAATTCTTTCTTTTGAATTAATTTTGAAATTTATTATATACAAGACATAATTTGTGCACCTATATTTTCATACTATATATTATTTTTGTTATGAAACCAATAATTTTTTCTCACACCCTACAATTAATTTTGGGAAATTGTAGCTTTAGTTTTATTAGAAATTGTAAAATGGAGGAGAATCAAGTAGAGGATTGATAACCTTGTTAGTATTTTATTTCATATAGGCTGTGATGGTGCTGAAATATAGTCTTGTATAGATGTAATTATCGGTTACATTGAATTTTATTTTTTTATTCCTTATCTTTAAGCCATTTATCCTCTAGTAAAATGTCACTATTCCTTTTTAATGTATTTAATATAGTATATATCTTATAATTTGTAGGATTTTATAGATTTTTATATCACATCATATATATGTTGTGTGTGTAATCATTTCTATATTCCTTTTATGATACCCTATTTCTTATTTACATCCCATTGAAATAAAGAATGTTCTTGGACCTGTTGAGGGATAATTCATATAAAGTTTTTATTTAACCCATTTTGATTGTTAATAATTTGTATGGGAGGGATATGTTTTCATTAAATCATTAGATCATTCATGTTTTTTATTATAGTTTATGGGTTTTTTGAAGTAATGATTATAGGGATTTCATAACATGATATGTACTATGATAGTGTGCATGCCAAGCTCAATTGAATGAAAATGAATATGTTACTCTAGGAATTATAGGGATACAAGTATTTTTTATTCTAGTTTTATCCATTTGGGTATCCATATTCTAATTATATTTATCATAAAGGAATAAAATATTTCTCTAAATTTTTATTCCTATTTATTTATAATTTATGTATCATTCAAATAGACTATATCCAGTTGCCAGTGAGGAATCTGTGTTGTGAGACTTATTTCAAAATCTCTTAGTTGAAATGGATTTATAGACATCACTAGTTTTAATGATCCCTTTAATTGTAAAAGTTAAATATGTAAAACTATTATATTAGGTGAACTATATTGGGTCTTTGTTTAAAGTATTTTCCATTGATTATGAATCTTACAACTCATTTGGAAAAGACATAAATGAAAAGTTATAAATGTTTCAAATGATGGGTGGGGGTTACTAAACATGAAACTATAAATAATATCTCAGATCATAGTCAAGAAATAATTAATATTATATTTGGACTAGATCATATAATTAACTACAAAGACCCTATTGATTTTCATCATCATTGGTTGCATTTCCTTTCTTCTGATGGATTAAATCATTTTTTTAGGGTGAGTGTAATTCTATTTAAGTGATTCATGGTCTAATTTTCTATATTTTTGAGATGATCTAATTATATTTTTTATAGTATTCGTGAATTATGTTATTCAATGTCTTAGTGTCACTCTTATTGGGGTGGAATGTGAGTTTCCTAAATTTTTTTCAAATGGTTTCATTTATTGGCGCAACATTGGATGTTTATTTTTTCATAAGATTACATATATGTTAGATATATCTTTAATTAACTTTTTACTATACAGATCATAAAAATTTAAGAAAAATAAATGTTTACTTATATGATCTTGCAGATAAGGGATTATTTTTTCATAGTTTGTAATCTTATTCCTCACTTGTTTTCTTTAAAATGGTGGAATACATGTGTCATAATCTTTTGTAAATTATGAAAACAAAAATATGTGGTTATTAAAAAATATACCTTTTTTAGAAACAATAACCATTTTTTTAAACTCTTGGGATATTGGTCAGTTTAAAATATATAACATTGAATAGGGTATCATAAACAATGTATCTGATTAGTACATATTTCAAAGGTGTATTTTTTGTGTAGGTATAGGTATTGTGAGCATATATTAAGGATATTTTTCCTTGTTACGTCTATCATAGTATTTATGGATTTGAAAAATAAAATTATCCTTCTTTTATTTTATTCTTTTTGATTTTCCATTATTTATATTCTTTTTTGTTCTGGATTGGAGTAGGATAATGTTTATCATTTTGATATAATTTTATAAATCTCAAAATATATGTTACTAGAATACCATTTTTGAAATTAATAAATGAAATTTTTATGTCATGTGACTACTAAAAAAGGGTCATGAGAGGACCATGAGATGATTCATGTAGTTTTATATTGGGGGCATCAAAACATTGTTTTTCAGATCCCTAATTTGAAGAGAATATTTTTGTATTATATGTTCTTTTTTCAAGTAATCTCTAATAATTCTTAAAATATGATTGATTTAACTATTATTTGTGTTAAATTTTCTTTTATTAATCAATTACAAATATATTTTTAGGAGTTTAATTAATTATTTTATTCATTTCCATTCTTGATTATTCCTGAGTTGTGTGTTCGTTTTGATGTTTATTGTTGATCCATGGGTATGGAAATTAAGTATTATTCTATTGTGGTGAGATACATAGTATATTTTAACTTTATTCCATTACTCCTTAAAAATAATATGTGTCATATTCAAACTCATGAGTATATAGCAGTGACGTGTGATCATTAAACCTGGTGCCACTATCACTTTAGGGAGTATATTACGGTGTATTCATACAATAATAGTATGAAATATATTTTAACATATGGGTATGAGAAATAGAGACAAATAAAATTGGTACATTGTGTTTAGACCTATTTTTTTATATTTCATACACTATAGATAAAAGGAAACATGGTTGTTGATTCATTTAGAAAAAAATATGGCCTAAACAGTGAAGGACTAAATGAAAAGGTGTTAATTTAGGTGCTTCAATGTTGAGATACTCTTGGATGAATGGGGATAAAATGTGCTAGTATTCCAGAAATTTTTCTGGATAGATCATTTATGTTATATTTGATTTGAATCATGTAGACGAAGGTTGTAGAGTTTCTATTTTTATGTAGGAATATTTATCTATGAAAGAGGTCATGTTATTGGTCTTTTTCACTAAATGGAGTTTTGTTCATCCAATATAGGATGGTTTTCCTGATCAATATGATATGGGAAAAAAATAATGGAAGAAACTAATATAGTTTTTCTATGTTCTATGGATGTACCACAATTTATAATTACATATGATTTAATTATTTTTTTCTTGGAATAAAATAATTAATTGATGATATTGTGACTCAGTTACTTATATGATAAAAAATATATATGAAACCTTATATTAGAATTGGGTTTCTATAACCATCACTGATTCCAATATGAATATCATGTTAGATTGAGATGGAATTTATTAATTGATTCCCTTGTAATCATAGTTTCAATGATGTTATATGGTTGTTTATTGATCTTCTCATGAAAATATTATTTTTCCATCTCATCAACGAGTCCGGGATGGTATAGGATACTGGGAAATTATATGTGTTGGAGATTCATAGACATCATAGAGTTCCACTGTAAAAAATTTGAAATATAAAAACTCATTTCATATCAAAAATTTGTATTCTATTATAGGAAATTATGAGTCGAATGTTGTTGTCCTGAATGACTAATCATCCCTAGTACCATGTCTATTAACGGTGAGCCATAAAGAAATATTGATGTCATGCATTCAGATTTATGGTTTAACATTAGTGGATAATTGGATAAACATCAAACCATAATAGAATTTATGTATAATAATATATATCTATAATCATTCATAATATAACAATTAGATAATTGTATTGTATTCTTTATAGATCCCTACCTTATTGGGAAGAGTTTATAGAAATTTCCTTGGTTGGACTGAGTATTGTTCATGAGATTAATAATATCATGCAATTGACAAGGAATTGAATGGATATATATCAGATTCAACATAAATCATATGATAATAAAAATCCTAATAAATTATTGTTTGAGGTTAGTGATCAAGTTTTCCAAAGAGATTTAACTTGGTTAGGAAATAGACATTTGGGGATGATATATAATATTTAACCTTGTTATTTTAGCTTGTTTGATCTTTTGAAGTGAATCGAAGAGGTGTATTTTCCTTTGAATATAACTAAAATTTTGAGTTCCATAAATGATATTTTATACATGTCCCAACAGATGAAATATAATTTATATATGTATAACATGACTGAGTGGGGGGGGGGGTGTTGACATTGAACAAGACACATATGTTTTTGAATGTATTATTTAGATAATGTGTCAAATGATATGGGTCTTCATTAAAATATTATCACATTAGTTCAAATGATATTACATAGGTTTTGGGGAAACCAAGATACATGGGATCATGAGGCGTACAAATGTAGTAATTGCCTTATCTCTTTTTGGGTTCATGGTCTTGCTCCTCTCTAATGAGAGAAAATTTAAATAAAAGGTGGAATTGTTACACCATCAATGTAAAAGTTATTTCCAATTTCTATATTTCTCTATATCTTTAAATGGTATATAGCATTTTACGAGTAGAGACTTGAAATTATATAATTCTATGAAAAAATATAGATATTTTCTTTCAGTGAATAATTATTAAAAACCTTGAAATATCCCTTTAGTACGGCTAAACAAATTCCATTTCTATTTCTCAAGGATTATTCAATTTTTTATCTATATGAGTCTATAGTAAAACTCTCTAAATGATTGGGATTTTTAATAATGGTTTTTTACTTGTATTAAGAATTTTTTTAAATTATGTGTATATTTCAAAGAATTATTTAATCATTTTTTCAAATGATACTATCCAAATAACATTTGGAACATGGTTTTCTAAGATCTATGGCTTAACCATGGGACAATATATGAATGTATTAAAATGAATAGTTACAAATATTCAACTAGATTTTAAACCATATAATTACTTCCAAATTTTATATTTCATTGAATCATATACTCTCTGATTCTCTATAGGATTCTCGACATTTTCTTTATTAGCCAAAAATTTTTTGGAAGAATTCTTCATAGTATTTATTTCAAAAAAATTCCCAACATTCTTGATAAACATATGTTCTCTCAATATCTCAATTTCATTAAAATACTATATATGGTGTCATTAATAAATCAAATTATAAAATTTTGAACTAATATTTTTATTATTGATTCAGCCTTTTGAAAACTAGATCTCCTCATTCTCAATAAATTTTTTGAATAGAAATGATCTTTTTATTGTACATTATGTATGAATCTTTGTCATATTGTATATCCCCTGAAATAATATATGTTTCGATATAATTCATTTGAAGATTTTTTTAAATATTTTAATTTTAATAAATTAAATATGAATTTATATTTTTATTCATTTGAAATATTTTCTAAATGGTGTGTTTTTATGGAAACCATTATTATGAACATAATTTTATTGGTAAAATAACTCAATGATGATTTTTAAAAGGAAATAATTTTTCTAGATTGATAGAGGCATTACATTGTATTAAAAATAATTTATGAATATTTGATCTTTAAATTAAATTTATTTTACTGGGAAAATGACAAATTAAATGTTAAATTAATATCTTTAATGTATTGAATATATTATAGAAAAATTTTATGAAATTTATATATGGTAGAAAAATCAACATGTGAAAGCCCTGGTGGTGTTAGTTATCTCTATGGATGGTTCCCATGATGCCATGATTTAAAAGGTTATACATTCAAATATAACTAGTTTCGCATAACATATATATAACATATGGACGATAGTGATTAAAATTTATTTTATTTTTCTACAGCATTGTGTATTTGATTATCCATTTCATGATTTGTGGTTACATTTTTTTTCTTAATTATTTGATTATCTCATTTACTCACATGATGTTAATATTTATGTTTCAATCTTGTTTAATTCATCTTCTTATGTATCACTGATAAATTCTACGCCATTTTACCTTATGTATTTGATAAAGTCATTATTAGAGAAATAAACGAAAATGATAAATATATATTGGAAATGATTTTATTTCAAAAGATATATAAAAATTATTTAAAATAGACATAATTGTTACATGTGGATATACATTGTGTAGATTATTTTTGGGTATTTTTGTGATATTTATTTCTCAAACCATAATTTTTTTTGGTTGTAGCCTTAGATTTATATTATATAGGTTAATTGTAGAGTTTCATAGAGTAGAAAAATATCTTGGTTCATGATTATGTTATGGTGGTTTAGGATGATGGAACTAAATTGTCATGTGTATATTGACCCATCGGTATCATTAAAATAACATACTACATTTTGAACCAGTTGATAAAAACTAGCAGAATTTAAAAATTTTCAATTTATTGCAAGGTATTTTTTTAAAAGTGAGAATAATAACATGTTTTCATTGATTCAGAACACTATGATAGGATTTATTTTTAAGAATATATTTTAATTAAATTAAATTTAAAATAGAAATTAAATTAAATTTAAATTAAATTTTAAAATAATAATAAACAAATGTGTTAATAATAATTATTATAAATTAATTAATTATTATTATTACTATTACTATTATTATGATTATGATTATGATTAGTTTTTATTTTAATTATGATTACTTTTTTGGAGAATACCTAATGAGGTCTCCCTCTGCAAGCATGACATACCCCCTTGAAGGCTCCCAGCCATGCATCTGACATCCTCTCGGACTATCTCTTGGAATATTGTTTCCAACTAGTTTTTATGAATCTTGACTGAATATCTGATGTAATCCCTTCTCAACCAATCTCATCTTTCACTTCGGTTGATTAGGGTCTCTCATAACTAGGATTTCATTCGGTTGAATCCTTAGCTTGGGGTTGGATCTTTTTTTCGTTGTTATATAGTTTTAGGGTTGTGCAATTGGCCTCCCAAGTTATGTTGGTCTGTGAATCAGTAACTTCTAATGATTTAGAGTTTTTTCAGGGTGTTTTTGGATTGCTGCCAATTTTTGGGAGTATTATTTTTTTCTTCCATTCTAGTATTCGATATATTATTAGTTTGTTGAATAAATATTTTAATGTTCCTCATAATTTATTTTTATTGTGTTAGTCCTTACAACAAATATTTTTGGTCCTTTAATGATTTTGGATGCCATGAAATTGAATCTAAGTGTTTTGATAATATTTGGAGGTTTGTGAACACATGTTTCTTGGTATGTATTGTATATATATATATATACATCATTAACATATTCCCTTATGGTGTGTTAAATTCATGCATTGGGTTTAGATATATATATATATATATATATCTGTGTGTGTATGTGATGGCATGTGCATGTGTGTGGAGTAGTTCTGAGGGGTCACTAATAAATATGTCAATTGTTGAATGTTTTAATTGGTTTCTTTGAGGTAAGATCACATTATTTTTCCCCATTAATTTAAAGAAATCATTAATTAATTTCTTACAAAACATTTTTTATATTTTAATTAATGGAGTAATTTATTTAGATTAAATGCCTATTAATTTTAAATTGTGTATGATTCAAGATAGAAGTGTTAATGTGATAGTTTATTTCATGATAATAATTTTCATGAGTTTATAATATAACCATACAAACAAAGGATCCCGACCATCAAAAAATATTAGAATGTATAACTTTTTTGTTTTCTTGGTATGGTTATTTTGTGTTTATTATTCTTTGAAGTTGTAGAAAATAAAAGACATGTTTATAAAATCATCCCATTTTAATAACAAAATGAAATTCTCTTTTTAGATGATGTGTCCCTAAAACGTTGTTTAATTTATTTGACCCAAGAAACCCCTTGGGTTTTTATACTTCTTTTTATTGGATATTCCAATGTAGGAATTACATAAGCTTGTATGATTTAATGAATAATAGGTTTGGTTTTAGATAAAAGGGGTTTGTATATGATGACTTAAATGATATAGAATTATTAATTTGATAGAGTGACCTTGACACAAGAACCCTCAATCCCATTTTCCATGTTTCGATGAATTGGTTGAGATAGGCATGCATAAGATGACTCATATAAAATAAAATTACATGAGTGAATTGCTTAGTCGTGATGAATTTTTACCATATAATCATTTATCAAATTGTTTGGTTTGTTCAATCATGTATGTTATAACCTTCTCTTATAGGGAAATGTTTTTGGGGGTATTCTCTTTTCATCTTGGGCACCCCTTTGGTTGTGCCCATCCTAAATGTTCTATGTTTCCTTTATATAAAATTTTGACAATTTATATTTGTTATGTGTGGAACCTTCTTAATACATTAAATTAATTAATGTTTATTGAATTATGTATTGGTTCAATATTAACACTACTTATCCTTGAACACAATCTTTTATACCATGTGTAGTTCCTCCTACCTAGGGCATATTTTATGTTTATTTGAATGAAATATTCCTTACATAGAAAGTTACTCATTTCATGTTACATGTGCACCTTGCATATTAGAGAAATCCAAATTCCTTGTTCGGTTATCCTTGCTTGAGCCATTGAAAAAAATTGGATGGATTGTGACACTTTTTAATGCTTGATATATTGAGATGATTAAATTTCATTGATAGCATATTGTTACGATTCATGTTTATTCCACATGCCCTGTTTATAATAGCTTAATTATACATGTTGATTTGTTTTTTATTCTCTTGTTTGTGGCATAAACCATATGAAATTATTTATTAACATTTCTAACATGTTTATTTCTATTTCATGGGTTGGAATAATTTTTTTAAAGCTTATGACATCTAGCTTAAGCCTCATTCCTTTCTTACTCTATGATATTAGCTTCTTTTATTGTTTTAAATGATATTGGGGCATGAAGAGAGTGAGGGTCCCATATAAATAACCCACAATTGGACTCTCTGTATGCATTTGGTAGGAACATGACATGCCGGGAAATTGATGTTTTAGGATCACTTGAAAAGGGAACCCTTGGGATTTGTATTATAATATTGGGTGATATCCATTACCTAATGAGTAATAGAGGATTGACCCATTGGAAATATGGTTTTGCTATAACATGATTGATACTTTATCCCTTATGTGTGATACTTGAGACCTACTCAAAATTAACATAATACATGTGATACTTGGAATTTTGATAGGATCACCCTAGATAGGCTTAGTGGAAGATGGTATTTTGAATTGATGTATCATAGTGATACCTCAGGGATGTGCTCAAACTCCACATCTAAAATTGATGTTTTGGGTATTTTTTTAAATTTAGGAGGTTCAACCCATAATTTATTAAACATAAATAATTTATAATTTCTTTTAGGTCATATGGGGAATATGGTGGTATAAAAATTGTGTTCAATTATGAATGCAAACAATGTTTTTATTATTAACTTTTATCACTCTGTACTCATTTTATATGACTCACTAATTAATATATATTTAATTTTCTAGATCAGTATATACAATTTGGATGTAACAATATTGATTAATATATCTCATAATGTACTCGGGTACCGTTGGAACACAAGTAGACCATATATTTTGATGATGTAGTTGGTTTTACATATTTCTCATACCTATGAGTTAGGAGAAAAGACTGAGATAGATATTAGGATTCTCATGGAGATTAAATGTGGGTGTTGGTTGACATTTCATTATTATTGTAATATATTTTAAATCATGTTGTATTTTATACACCTTTTAGTAATGTATCATTACCATTTCATTCATTCAATAGTTGTATAAACAATATTTTGTCACATTTATTAAATTGTTAATTATTTCATTCTACTGATTAGTCATTTATTTATTACAGTTTATGTTATTACCTATTTTTGTTATGATTCCGCTATCTATTATTTATTGTTAATTATTTTTCACACATTGATAGATGAGAGAATAGTCTCACCAAAGAACACCATACGCCCTTATTACTAGTCATTATCATCTTGCAATTATGGAGATGCGATTGAGGTCATGTGACCCAACAGTTTGGACAACATATTTGAGGTGAGTTGGATGATGTTATTTCAAAGCAGTATTAGAGGGATAATTTTTTGTCTTACTCTTTTGGGTAGGTATACAGGTAACTAGAAAAATATCAGTTCTTGGTTAATAGTTGTTCTATGGAATTATCACCCCATTTAAGGGAAATGACCATGTTACGTAGAATGGGAATTGCTTTCCTTTCCATTCGATATTATAGTTGATATGATTTCACCTTGAGTGATTGGTTTAATTTCAACGTCTTATGGATTTATTGTGTATATGGTTTTTTACCCTTGTCTTGTTACTAATCTTATGATACATTTCATGAATCATAATAGGCACAATAGAATATCCATTCCATGCATACTTCATTCCATGTAGATGTATTCATAGGTTTCTATCTGATATGATTGAGTCCATTGAATGAAATGCGATGTTTTTGTGTTTATTATCATGTTTTTGTATATCCTGCTTAGGTGTTAATATTGAATCCTTTTGTTCCTATAGAATGTCTACCCAATGATAGCTATTTTTATGACATGATTTATTTGTTTTAATTTAAATTATTTCATGGGATAAATGGATTGGTTTTTACTAAATAGGATTTAAAATCAACATGAAATGTTTATGGATGCTTTTTGGATTGGTAAATGGCTACCAATATGACTAGAATATTGAAAAGAAGACTGATGTATTATGAAATGGTTCTAAAAGTAATGGTCTTGGAAGTGTATCTAGTATTGGTATCCTCTATTTAAGACCCTTTTGTAAGTATAGATAAAGATTCATTGAGTTTCATTGAAATGAAAGCGTGATCATTTTCCGTAGGAACGTTTTCATTCTAAAATGGCTTAGATGATCAACTTTTGAGCTTAGTAGCTTATTTTAACATGACTTGATGTCAAGGTTGATTCTTATTCTTTTTAAGGGGTTTTCTTGTAGAAGGTATCACTCTTAGAACAGAAAATCCATTCTAATTCCATAATTTTCCTATGTTTTGGTGTTGTTTTCTTGCTATTGTCACTAATCGGAACCCCTTGTTAAAATGACACACTTGTTTAGACGGATAGTCCTTTTTCCCTTTGCCTGATTATTGGAATATGAGGAAATATGATGTTGGATAAAACCAGTTGTTTTTGAAATATGATATAGGAATGAATATTGATAATAAGCATATGAGTAGTCTTCAGGATGTGTCATTTTTCATATAACCCTCATGGTACTATGCGTCCAAATACACGTTACAAGTCAAATTCCTAAATGTTGAAATATACCAATTAAGTTCATTTAATAATTCAGCCATGTGCTGTTCAGTACATTCTCATGTCATCTCCATAGTAGTGTGACTTGTGAGATTAATCCTATCAATTCATCCTAATGATCGAGATGTCACTTTTAAAATACTCAAGTGTTTTGAAACACTAGCCAGTATTGTTTTTTCCATCTTTGAATGCTTTACCATTTGTGACATTGACACAAAGGATTGT
The DNA here is from genome assembly GCA_963277665.1 of Viscum album. NCBI lineage: Eukaryota > Viridiplantae > Streptophyta > Magnoliopsida > Santalales > Viscaceae > Viscum > Viscum album. The sequence goes on along the minus strand of OY728139.1, from coordinate 882,755,083 downwards.
AACATGTTCATCAATGGTGAATAAAAAATTGTTCCCCTTGGAGATCTTTGTCTATTTTTCCCTTGATTGACTAGAAAACACCCATGATGGGGAGTGTCACATTGATTCTAGTGAACGTGCCCTTCCCATGTATAACTAGATCATCATATTAGGATAGTTGAAAAATGTTCAGAGTTATTCAAATTAACTTTAGGCTTATGAACATTAAATCATGTTGGTGGTTGCTCGACAGCACAGTTGTGGTGTGGTTGGTGGTGTATTCAATATTTTAGTAATGTCATTAATTATGAGATGATTATGGTGGTTAATCTTAAAAGATAATGAGATTCTTTGAGTGATAAATTCTAGGTGATCGGTTAATGATGGTGCATTAGCAGGTGAAGCCTAATTTCATTTTTGAGGTCGAGATGTAGTTGTTTGATAGTTTTTAATTCCAGTACATGAGTATGTTCAACTGGAATTCGTTTAAATATTTATAGTGTATCCAACATATTAATGAGCATGTCCCCTATACTCTAAGAGAGTTTTGTTATTATTCCACTCTAATGTTTTAAATGAATTTGGCATGATTTGTTCTTTCGGTGTTTCACACTATATGTGTGGTTAAAATTGAATTGTGTTTAGTCTTGACTGAACCCTGGATTCTTGTGTAGGAATGACTTGCACAAACTCTAGTACACCAGTCATTTCATCTATCATGACCAACAAGATGATGCCACACTAAGATCAGTGAATTTTCAAATGTGGACTTCATGGATTTGTACCAATGTATCACTCATAAACATTTACTATGAACTACCTTAGAATAGTTACCTGTACTACTATCAAGTTAATTTGAGGTTATCCTAGACATGATGTTGGGATCAGTGATGCTTAAATAAAGGAACACCACCATATGTCATTTATGGACTCTAGTGGATGTGTTTTTAGCGAATGTGAGATACCTTAGAAGAAAGAATCATGGTTGAGTTTGTAAAACATCAGTTGTCAGTGTCGAGAATATTCATGAATGGTCAGCCAAATTCGATCGAATAATTATCTCCCTTGTTCAATGGAGCAGTTGGTGAATGACTATTGGAACAACTTTTGGCGAGATGAGTGTGGTTTGTGTCATCAATGGATTTTCATGAAAATCCTTTTCAACATGGACTTTGATGTCTACGGGGAAGCAACCATTTTAACTATTTCATAAGTCAAGTGATACCCATCACTATAATTCTTAATGATGTGTCCTATATGAAATTTTGATGGTGGAATGTTCCATACCATGGTCATTGACCCTTTATAAAGTTAAATCCAAAGATGTCATGTACCTTTGTCCATATGTTTAATGAGATGATGACATGATCATTTCTCTAGCTAAATAGGCTTGGGTGAGTGTCATCTATGGGTTTCGATTCGAAAATAGGAATTACATTGGGCTTTCAAAAAATAATTGTCATGAGTTTAATGAGTCCTGAATGTTGTGTTGGGTTTGGGGAAACAAAATTCACCTATTTTAATTAGACATCATAACCCCTATAGGATGGGAGATATTTTCATTATTCCTGAGGCTTCTTAGGGATGATAATTCATTAAGTAATATGGTTGTAGTGTCCAACATTTTGAACTAGAATAAAAGTCAAGGGGAATTTAAATTTTTTCCTATTTATTTAATGGGATATTTTAAAAACAATGAATATTTACATGTTTTCATATATTTAGAAGACTAAAGTATTTTTTATTTTGAAGTATTTATTTTAATTAAATAAATTATAAAATGGAAAATAAAATAAATTTCAATTAAATGAAATAATAATAATAATGAATGGATATAATAATAATAATAATAATTTAATTATATTTTTTATTATAATTATAATAATTATTATTATATAATTATTATTTTCATAATTATAATTTTTCATTTAAATTAGGTTTCATTTATTAGGAGAATACTCAATGGGGTATCCCCGTCAATGAACAACACACCCCCTTGATGGTTCCCAGCCACGCATGCGTCCTCCTCCTAAACTCCCTATCCACATATCATTTTATCCCATTTTTGGCTATTCTTATTCGAATATCCACAGTAATCCCTTGTCCACCAATCTCCTATTTTTTTTGTCAAATTGAGGTCTAATATCACCCAAATGTTTTTCAACCAAACTCTTACTTAAGTTTAGATCTGTTATTCATTGTTATTTGGTTTTAGGGTTGTGGAAATGGCCTCTTGGGTTATGTTAGTCCATGTACCAGTAACCACTGCTGAAAGTTGGGTGGTTCAGGTTGTTTTGATTTACCTCTAGTGTTTTGGGGTATGTTGTTTTTCTTATGTTCTTGTAGTAACTCTTTTATAATTTGGGTCATTCATTTTAATATGTATCTTGGTAATTTATTTTAGGTTCATTAGTCTTTTCTCCATTAATGTTTGGTACTTTAATCATTTCAGACGTCAAAAAGTTGTTTTAGGATGTTTTGATCAACATTGGAGGGTCGTCCACATATGTATCTAGGTGTTTATATATAAATACAAACACATAAATCCTCCTTTCAAGAATTCCCTCTTAGTGTGGGGAGTAGTTGCATTAGATTAATGGATATATATATATATGTGTGTGTGTGTGTGTGTGATCGTATGTGTGTGTGTGGAGTATTTCTGAGTGGTCACTGATAAATCAATCATGTACCGAATGTAAAATTTGTATCCTTAGAGGTAGGATCTCTTTACTTTCCCAAATTAATTTAAATATTTCATTAATTAATTTCATAGTACAATTTTATTATATTTGTATTAATTTCGTAATGCATTTATATTAAATACCTATTAATTTTGAATTGAGTATGATTTTTTATTGAAGTGTAGATTGTGATAAATTATTGCCTGATACGAAATTTCATGATTTTATAATACAACCCTTGTAATATATGTGCATAGCCTTCATTCAAAAAAATTTATAAAGTGGATTTTTTTTTGTTTTCATGGTTTTCTAAATTTTTTCTTTTGATTATCTTTTTTTATGATTAAAGACATGTTTATGTCATCCAATTTTATTAATGAGATGAATTTCCATTTTTGATGAATATGCCCTCTTCCCTTATGTAATTTATTTTACCCATGAATCCCCATGGGATTTTGGTCTTACTATGATTAGATTATTCCACACAAACATTTGTTATGTTACTATTACTTATTGAATAAAATAATTTGGTTAAGATAAAATGGTTTTTTATTGGGTGAATTAAATTATATAGTTAAATCCATTGGATATAGTGACCATGAAACATGAACCCTTAAACCAATTTTCCTGGTATATGTGAATTGGTTGAGATGAAATTAATTAGTATGACTCATAACAAATGACTTTTCATGAATTAATTTCATAGTCAAGATGAATTATTGCATTGTTATCAATTATTAAATTGTTTGGGTTATTCTATAATGCCTGTTACAACATTCTGTTATGGTAAAACACATTTGGGGTGTTCACATTGCCTATTAGAATCCCCAATGGGGGTACCCATATAAAAGGTCCAAAAATTCCTTTATATAAAATGAAGAAAATTACAATGGGTTGTACTTGGAATTTCAATGATACATTAAACTAATTAATGAGAAATGAATTATGAATTGGGTCCCTCTTGAAAATATGTAAGCTTGCATGTAATATTTTATCGATTTTCTAGTTCCCCCTACCTATGAGATACTTGATAATTATTTAAATGAAATATTCCATACAAAGAAATATACACATTTGATGTCATATATGTGTATTTCATATTAATTAAATCCTTATTCAATGATTGGTGATCCTTTTATAGACAATTTAAATGGTTTTCATGGATTCTGACAATTGGTCAAGGTTGATATCTTAGGTTGATGAATTTCCATTGATGTAATATTGTTGAGTGTAAAATATATGCATCATGCATTTTTTATAATTCATTAATTATTCATGATTCTTTATTTCTTATGTAGTGGTTTGTTTCTTAATCCATATGAAATTCCATGTTAACATTACTCTTGTGAAATTGTGTTCATGTGTTTCAATGAAATATTTTAAGAAATATGCTATGTAGAATAATCCTCAAAAAATTCTTTCTCTATGATACATTCCCCAATTACTGTATAAAATGAAATTGGGTCAGAGAGAAAACATGGTCCCCATATAAATAACCCATAATTGGAATCTTCATACTTGATGGGGTAGATCATAACGTGCTGGGGATCCAATGTTTTAGGATTTCCAAGAAAGGGTTCCCATATTCTTTATAGTATACTATTAGATAATATAGGACCCATAAGTGGTAATTGAGATAGAACCATTGGAAATACGGCTATGCAAAGCCTCATTTGATACTCGGTCCCTTACGTGTGATACTTGAGAAAAACACATAGTTACCATACCATAAGCGATACAATGAAATTTGAAAGGATCAGCATTGTCGTGATCAGTGTAATGGGATATTTTGACTGGATGTACCCTATTAATACATCATGGACAAACTTGATATCCACCTTTGAAATTGATTTTTTTAATGTAAGTTCTTGAGATGCATAATTTATTGTTATGTATTGTGATTCCACTTGATATGTTTCTCTTACATCACTAGAATTTTTTTTAATACATGAAATCTAGACCAAAAAATAATTAACAATCATGGGGATATTTCTTCCTTGGGTTTCCTTTTTTACTATTCTCCCTAGTTAATATATTCTTCCATTATCAACTATACATTTTATCTTCCCATCTTTTGTCGACGAATGTAGTATGGGACATGTGTCCAAATAGGAACCCAAACCAAGTTGTTATTATTAATTATTATATCTCTTTATTAATTCTATATAACACACTTAAAAATAATATTTCATTTCATTGATAGGTATCAAGTCCATAAGTGGGGTCCTACATTGATTTATATCTCACACCATGCTCGAGTACCCTTGAAACCCAAGTATACCTTATATATTCGAGATCTAGGTTGTTTCCTGTATTTCATGTACTTGCGAGTTAGGATAATATAGCCATGATGGATCCTAAGATGCTCCTGGAGATCACTTGTGGGGCTTTTATATCTTTCCTTTATTTAGTTTACTATTTTAAATCAATTTTTTTATTTCATGCTTTCTATAATGTATCATTACCGCATTATTCATTCAACTGTTGTGTACACTGTTTTTTCCCAGGTTTATTAAATTGTTATTTATTTTCTTCCACCAGTTTTTCAATTATTTTCTACTGTATTTCATTTTTTCTATTCATGTAATAATTACACTATATATTATATATTGTTAATTGTTGTTCATACTCTAATTTATGAGGGCCTAGTATCCCCACAAACACACCTTTGGCCCTTGCTGTTAGTCAACAACCTCTCGCATTCTAGGAGATTTTGTTGTGGTCATGTGACCCACATGTCTGGACATCGTCTGAGAGGTGACTGTGGCCAAGACATTAAATTTAGGTTCTATTTTTTTCATTGTATTTAGACTATATTAACAACTTATTGGATATACATGTTATTATTTTGTTTTTTATATATGTCGTATGTTAGATATATGTATGACACTCAATATATTTTTATCATAAAATATTTTTGTTGAGGGTGAAATTATTCCCATGCTACTTTATAAGATACCACTTTTCTTATATCCAAACCATGGTAATCTGGAACATGATTCAAGCATTATGGTGGGCCAACATAGGTGATAATAATAATTTAACCTAGTTGATCTATTATAAAGCAGGGGTACTAACTCTAGATGAGGATAACATTCACAAAGAAATGATTTAGATATATGGAATACATATTCAATATATGGATATTCTTATCCACTGTGTATATGTAAAGAATACTGAACCTGTCTAATTTATAGGTGGAGTATCTTTTTCCCCATGAAGGTGTTGTTAAATGCTAAACCAAACATTGGTTGTTGTTAAGGGGGACCTATACATAACAAAACATAACATCCAAAGGTGTTTTTTTCTTTATAATTCACTAATATTCATCCATATTCAATGATATTATCCCTATAGAAAAATTGAATCATAATAACACCACTTGCCTTGTGTGACACCTCAAATTAAGATTGAGGAATAACATTGTTTCGAAATTTAATATTTATAGTGATGGGGACCCTACACACATGATTCATTCCCCAAGGATATTAAAAATGATAAAATTTTGGAAAAAATAGTACAAAATTTTCTAAAGGGGTACAAGGTGTGTAACCTATCTATATAGATTTTTCCGTATTCCTCCCAATAACATGGATTTCAATAGTTCACCTATATGGATTACAGGATGGGATAAAAGACATGTGTGAATGGAGAGTCACATTATATATATCTCTGATACATTATTCCCTATTGTGATTATGGTATATAGTTTTCCCAACGTGAAACATATCTTGTGATTCCAAAACGTGTTCACAAAATGTTACATAATTCATATTATTAATTCAGTATCTTAGTACATGATGTGACTCTATGGATACATGGTTTCGGTTCAATAAGTCCCTCCCCCACTTCAAGAAATATGAATCCACTCCACATGGTATTTTATATTTATTATCATCCATAAACCATCAGGGAATATCTCAAGGAGTTCAATAAATTTTTTTCTATTGAATAATGTTTTTGATGTTGTGCTCTTGACCTACAATCAATAGTGATCAATGAATCATTTAAAAATCATCGTTCTAGCCACATTAGAGCCTTATTAATCAATATAAGGAATTATAATCTATATAAATACATCAAAAAATATGTTTTCATCACTATTCATCCAAATATTACATTTCAAAGATGGAGACTCTCGGTACCATCATCTGTTTCATCATTACACATTGGGAAGTGTCCCCCACTCTCCCATAGAAATCAATCGACTACTAATATCCCCCAATGATTTTATTTTCCTCACAATCAATTTCGTAAACTAACACACATGATTATATATTTTCAGGAATTATTTAATTGCACTATTACTTATCAAACCAAATGCTAAAACAAATGCAAAAATAGAATACCTAAAGACTGGAGTATGAGAAACTAATAGTCATTATAAAACCTATACAATGGTTGCTCATTAATAGTTTATAGAATTGAGGTAAAAATACATCCAAAACTTGAAATTATAGGATTAAACTATATGTTTTATATTTAAATAGATAATCTATTTGGTGAGAATTTTAAAATAATAAAACCAATCACAATGTCACCTAAATATAGTAAAAACGAAATAAAAAATATATACCTCTGGGTTGGATCCATTGTAGATGATAATTGACTCTTTCATGATATTTTAGGTCGATTATAATATATTATTCCATTCTCCAGATTCCAATGATCCTCTAAATCACTCCTAAATATATACTAATGAATCCAACATATAATTCCATGTTTTATGATGGTGAAAAAGATAATAAAAAAATACGTGACTTAATTTTAAAAACCTATATAAATAAAATAATAACCAATCAATTAATTAATAAATTTTTTAAATTATTAATTCACATATTATGGAACGATCTTAGTAACTCGGATAAAAATATAAATGAAACATATTATATTTGTAAACCCCCATTCAAATTAAAATTTCAGTGTCATATTTCTCATATTGGGAACAATTTATAAATAATTTCATTATTCCAAAAAATGAATATTACTTGAACTATAATAATTTATTATTTTTAATATGTTTTTATGGATGCACAAATGTTTCTATAACCATAAATAAGTTAATACAATAAATTAAAAGAGGTTTATTAAATTATTTTAATTATTTAAATAAAGTAACTAATCTCTCTATATCCACACCACCTTCAAAAAGAGTTATCCTGAAATGTTAACCATAAATTAAAAGTGTATAATACTAATCCCGTATATGGGTTTCATACAATATAAAATCTCTAAAATGTTTCCATGTCTCTGATGGATTTGAATGAGTGGAATAGTTCACCATTAAGAGTCTTCTCATATCACCACACAGTGAAGACTCTCTGGACCAGAAAAGTGTTGCTATCTTCGATATCAAGCTCATCCATGTATGTGATCCGCATTATTTTATTCACGAATATCGATTTCTAAGAACCATGAGAGATTTAATGCACCCAATCCTACAGTAAAAGAAATTATTTGTTATAATGAACCTCTCCCAATATGTGAAAAATCTATCATGCATCGATGAACCTTAGAGATAGAATTCTAACAGGAATAAATCTTTTTAAATTTCATTTTTTTATAAAATTAGGAATATATTTTCTCCCTCCATATACACTAAGTCCAAATTTCATCAGTCATCATTAGACATATAATGTCTTTGAGTAATACTCGACTACTAGATCAAATACACTATCTCCATAATTTCATGCACTAAATTCACACCCAATATTGATGTTTCTCTAACCTCTGTCCAGTATAGAGGTGACCTACATGATCGCTAGAACATGACAATGGAAGGATTTATAAAAATGGCTGTGTGATATCTATTATTTTATTTCATCTACAATAAATTGAAGTGATATACCTATAGTATGATGAAATTAAATATGTGGTTTATAAATATATCCTCATGAACTAGAATTATCATAATAATTAGTAAATCATTCAATTGCTGAAACATTTTAATCATTCAAAACCCATACCATAATTAAATTAAAGAGACTCTATATTACATTGACATAAAATAATCCCATCGATCTAAATATACAATTTAGGATTCTCCATAATTCCATGTTATCTCTTTCATATAAAAAAATCCCTTGATATCAACCAAAAACAAGTCTTTTATATTAAGAAAGTGTAATTTTGAGGTGAAAAAAGAATCACATAAAATAATATTACATCCTTTTTTATGAATATTAAATATATATCCTGATAATGAACACCTTGAAAGAAAAATGATTTATATAATTTTGAGATTAGATATATATTAATTCAATTTATTAAAAAATATTCAATCTATTTGATTACTTTCTCCCCAAATAGTATCCTTTTTGACATTCCTTACATAAATTCATTATTTATAACATAGCAAAATTGAATCATTAGAAAATTGTTTTTTGTATTCATATAAAGTGTAATCATTGGATATATCAATATATTAACATATAAGATTATAATATGTCATTAATGGTATGATAAATTGATCAAAACATATAATATTATACCCAACATGTTATAAACCATGATGTTAGAGTCATGTATTATGAATTTATCATAATATATATTATATGAGTAATAAGATTGAAGCGTCATCAATAATCAATCATTAGCCATTAATGAATATAATAAGAAAATGATATTATATTACAAAGTATAATTTTTTCATAACATATGAATATAATATATTTTTAATATACTATTCTCATTTTAATGTGTATCATTGTAAATAGACTCCCTCTGTGGAATGTCTCCACTCTCTAATCCTATAATCATAAAATTGAAATTTTAATTCTAGTAACTTTGAAAAGAATAAAATTGTTGGATTTTTATAACTATCTATTTATACTCTTAGGGTTAGACCAATTTCTCTAGAACCCAATTTTTATTGGGTTATACACATGTGTACCCTCTTGGGCATATGAAAATCTTGAAGATAACAATGTTATTGGGATAAAATATCATATACTGTCATTAAAATCATGATATAGAACACATTTCCATATACATTTCAAGGATATAGTAAACCCACCTATCTCTTAATAATAAACCATTTTCATATATTCCACAATAACAAATGATATTTAAGCATTCCTTCATCATTAAATTATCCTAAGAGAAATTAATAGTTTTCATGAACTTTTGTAAATCATCCTCATCATATCGAATCCATAGAAATTCATTGAATGATATCATATGATTATATTCATAATAAATAAAATTAGTCCTTAAAATATATTTCCATGTATGAAAAATATGTTTTAACCATGTCATAAATATGATTTGAAGAATAAGTGATGGTAATTTTTTCCATTCATAATATTTAAAAACTATAATTCTTAATAAAAAAATAAGTATTATTTTCATTATGAAAACATTGGAACTATTAATGTAGTAATTTACAAAATTAATTTCAATTTTTATAGTAATTCATATTCTTATCACAAAAATGTGAAAACATTATTTTATTACTTTTATAAAATTTAAAAGTTGAGGGATAAAAATATTTTTTATAATGATAATTTTTTAATAATTTATCTTGAAAGATAACTGTATAAGGGAAAAAAATATTTAAATAATTTATATGTAGTAAATATCATACAAATGTTTTTGAGTTACATTGATAAGGAAGATAAATATTCATGTCCAAATGAACAAAAATGAGATAGATTATTTAGATAACATCCTTTCAGTCATTTTGAATACTGAATAGAAGGAAATTAGTTCTCATACTACAATACATCATAATTAACAAAATTAATATAATATATATTATATTTATAATATAAATAAATAAAATTATTTGTAATATAAATTTAAATTTTTTCAATACTGATAAAAAAGTGACATTGTAATACAAATTCTTACCTCATGTTCAGATATAGAACATACACCTTTTAACCTACAACATAATAAATATAACATTAATAAAAATCTAGATTGAAACAATATTAATTATTATCTTATTATATTGAATAAAATTGTTTTTTATTACCCATTTTATGAAATAGTTCATGAAAATAATTATTTTTCTATTAATGGATTGGGTTTGGATATATATATGTGTATATATATATATTGGTTCATTTTTTCCTATAATTAAACCTTAGAAATATCTTCAGTTACTCTATAATTGAAAAAATAAAATAAATATAAATTTATTTTATTTTATACTATTAACAAAAATAAATGTAATGTGGTGTTGAAAAATGAATTACATTGTTTTGGGGAGCCGATATTATACTCTCTGAAGGGTAAGGTTTTATTTTTCCACTAGGAGGATGTAAAGGAACGTAAAAACAATTATTTTTTTAGAAAATTTATTATTTAATAAATATAATATATTTTCATTAAGTGAATCTATATAACCATAGTTGATAGGTTGTATTTAAAAAAAACTCTTCACTTTAGGGATATAGTAATTCATACAAACACATGAGAAATGAAATTTTCAGTCATTTGATGGAGAGAAGACAAAAACTGGTTTTGAAATTGACCTAAAACAATTAATTTTAATATATTTACTTAATAATGATAAAATTATTATATATGATTTATCATAGATTTATGAAGAATGAAACATGAAAATGATCTGTAATAACATATAACAATTACTTAAACAAACACCATTAAAAAATACCTTTAGGGTTAATATATGTTTCATTTATGAGGACTATAACCTCTAGTATAAGGGTAGGCTATTTGGGATGTTATTTTGGTAGATCATAGTCAACATATGGTACTCATGTGTTTTGGATAAGTTAAAATTAGAGGTATTATTTTATATATTAGGTGACAACCATAATTATAGAAAATTAGAACATTAAAATATAATAAAGTCACTCTCATTAAAATGAAAATGAAAATTGTTTTCTATAATATGGTAATGGTGGACAAAATTATCAAAAAATATTAATTTATGTGTAATATTTATTTTTATTCGGAATTCTTATCCCATCATTTTTACCCTTTTAATCCATTTTTACACTTACTATGTTGACAAAATAGATAACTATGTATCTTTTGAATGAAATAAAATTAAATTGAACTTATAAAAAACATTGTAAATTTTTAATCTTAATATTGATTCTATTTTATAAGAATCAATTTATAATAGTGGTAGGAATATATTATATTATCTATACAAGAAATAGGTAAGAACCATTTATTGAAAAATATATTTATATTTCAATATATAAATGACATTAAAGCCATTATTTTATTTATAAAAACCACTAACAATATTTAATTTTGTCTTTAATATATTGTCTATGATATTCTTTAAAATAATTCTTCTATTGTGAATAATTTAATAATTTAATATAAAATCACATTGAAAATATTAATATAATTTTATGATAACATATTACTTTTATATTTCAAATTAATTTTTATTTAATTACAACCATTTTATAATATATGTATACATGAATTCACATTTTTTACTATTTTACAATATCATTTACAATATAAATGATAAAATAAAATAACATTTAATGTAAAAAAATAAACCATGTTCATATACAAAATAATTCCTTTTAGACTATATTTACTAAAGTAACATCACTTTTAATTTGTGAACTATTTCATAATTTTAATTAGTTTGTTTTATTACTTGTATTTTAAAATTTCCACATAAATACCTATTAATTTATTTTATTATATAATTTGAGTAATGAATTATTCACTTATTTTTTCAATTGTGAGCAACAAAAGACATAGAAAACATCAAATTTATTTAAAAGTAAATTTTTTAAAATCTCGTGCTGTTACATTCTATCACCAATTATTTATTTTACTCTCAAAAATTTATTATTATTATTATGGAAACAATAATGTTTATTTTACCTCATTACATCCCCAATTTTCTATTATCTTCTTAAAATTTATGTGTCTTCGAAAATTTATTGATCTGTTGAGAGGACTTGTTCTATAGAACATTATATATTTTATTCATAATCTTCATCTTTTTGCCATTATATAAAAGATTATGAAACAAAAATATTTCATCTATGTTTAGTAAACCTGAAATATGATGTATAAATTTTCTTGTAAGGGATAAATGTAACTTTAGATTAACATGGGTGCTGTCACGACCTGTCCTCGGGGCCCGTACTGTGACTACCCCAAGCCCGACTTCTATAGGCCAGGGGCTGGTGACTAGAACCAAGGCGTAAATCCCAGTAAAAAGGGAAGGCATTGCCTTTAAAAAGTAAACAAGCACCACAGAGTAAGCAAGCGGAAAATTAAACACTAAGTAAAAACTGTACAACCTGTGCTGAAAGTAAAAGGGGCCGGAAATACAAGACCAACTGTAAAGTACAACTGAAAGGGAAAAAAACAACTAAAAAGAAAAGCCGCATCGTCGAGCCGTCCTCTGGAAGTCCCACCTGAAGGGTGGGTACAAATAGCCTCCACAACACCTCGGTCCAACCGTCCGCTCTGAGTGCGTCCCGCCCAGTGGTCCACCTCCAGGTACCGTCCTGCTCCGCACGCCTCCACCACGATCAGTGTTGTCCATCATCTGCAACCAACACAATGAAGTGCGGGCATAGCCCGTGCAGGGGTGAGTATAAGCTACTCAGTAGGGACCCCGAGACCCCAGAAGGTCTCCTGAAATCCACAAAGGATAATCCATAAAGGAATGATACAATCACGAAGTAACATCTGACACGGCTTAGGTATATGCCAATACATATACCTAAGTCATCAATTCCCGTTCGGCTCCAACGTCCGAGCCCAAGCACAACGCAGTCCACACAGGAAAGAAAAACGTATACCCACACAGGATAGCATAACACAATCCACAGAGGTGAGTAAACAGAAAATCCACACAGGATAGCTCAACACAATCCACAAAGGAGAGTAAACAGTAAATCCACACAGGATAGCTCATCACAATCCATAAAGGAGAGTAACACAAGATTCATCTCAGACAGGTATACTTCTTCGGATGACGATAAAGATGATTACTGATCCATCTAAGTCGTCAGACCCATGAAGGATCGATAGGTAACTAACCCCCGCAAAGACCCACACAGGATTGGGCCCACACAAGACCTGTAGGCGTTGGCTCACACAGAACCGCTGAGCGCTGACCGACACAGGATCAGACCCACACAGGATCAGGCCCACACAGGACCTGTAGCACTGATCCACGTAGGATCGCTGAGTGCAGTAGTCGTCGCAGTCCACTGAGGATCTCTGCATAGTCTTTGTCGCAGTCCACTGAGGATCTCTGCACGGTCGTCGCTGTCGAAGTAGCAGTCACAACCAACACTAGGGTTCCCGCACACAGCAAGCTCGTTCGGGAGGGTCCGCTCCACGAGCCGAGAGGCCAATACATCAACTGTCACAAAGTCCGAAGTTGATGTATCCAAAAGTTCCGTATCGTCAACAGGAACTCAACGTCGTAGACGGTGCGTCAATCGGATGCCCGGTCTGAGAGTTATTGGTTTTTTCGTCCTAGGGGCCCGGTTGGTTTTTATGGAAAAACCAACCCGACCGTACTCCTCCTACGTCCAAATCTCAGGCGGAGTATGCCAAAAGTACCGTCTCACTTAGAAGAAATCAACAAAGCTGACGACACGTCAATCGGACGTCCGTAGCTCAAGATATGAGCGTTTCCGCTCCAAAGGCCCGGTTGGTTTCGTGTACGAACCAACCCGGCCGAACACAAAGTATTCCGAAACCTTGAGTGTGATATACGGAAACGACCGTCTCGATCCAAGGATCGCATTGCCGTTGATGGCGCGTCGTTTGGAGGCAAGTAGCTCATGTTACTGGCATTTGACCGAAAACAGTTCGGAGTCGGGGGGTCCGGGCCCGGGCCGAGCCGGCCCGACCCCCCCCCCCCCAATTGGGTCGGCCGACCCGGTGCGGCCCGGCTAGGGCGCGGCCTGGCCGGTCGGACCGGCCTGGCTCGGCCAGCCCAGCTCGGCTCGGCCGAGCGACGCGGGGGGGGGGGGGGGGGGGAGCCGCCACCCCCGTGGGACACACCCGCGACACCCGCGGGGTGTCGCCCTGGCTAGCCGAGCGAAGCGGGGGGGGAGCCGCCGCCCCCGCATGACAACCCCGCGGCACCCTCAGGGTGTCGCTCAGACAACTGGACGCGGCTTTAGCCACGTCCCGCGCGCACCGGACCAGCGCGGCCGCGGGTCCGCGAGTGCCGCCGCCGCGGCTTCTGCCGCGGCGGCCTTGTCCGGCGGTGCGCCGGGGCGCCGCCGCTCCCGGCTGCCGGTGCCGCCGCACCGGCGACCCGCGCCGCCGGCGGCTTCTGCGGGCCACCAGAGTCGCTCCGGTGGTCCGATTCTGTTCCCGTCTGCGACACTGCTCCTCTCGGGACTTGCTCTTCACTGCGGAACCATCACACTTCCGTTGCGGCACGTTCAGTCGTCGCCCGTCAAATCCGCATAATAACGAAGAACGACGGAGGGTTGTCGGGCCGTGTTCGTTTGGCCCGCACCCTCCGCGTTAGTGATAAACAACGGGAGGAACAATATTCAACATATGAATACATATCCGAAAACAATTTTTAAGGAAATAAAAATTGTTTATGAATCGGGTTCTTCATTCTTGAATGGAAACAACACAGGAAAAAGGAAAAGTTCACAACAACCCCTACCTCGTTGGTCGTCTTCTTACACACGTCCTTCGCGGAATTGCTCGTCGCGGAAGGATGAGATCGCCGCGTTGTCGCGGAAGGGCATCGCGTCGTTGCGGAAACCGACGTTGAGTCAGTGAACTCAACGGATCAAAAAAACAACATATTTAATTTAATTATATAAAATTAAATCTGTGTTTTGTTAAAAAAGACACAAGGAAGATTAAGAGAAACTGGGAGTCTCTTACCTCAACCAGCAGATCGAAGATTCTTTACGGAGGAAGAGACGTCACAGAAGAACGTTGCAGGAAGGGAACGTCGGCGTCGCGGAACACGGCGTCGCGTCGTCGACTTCCACGGGTTCGGCGTTCTTCGTCAGAGGCCGATGTTCTTCGCATTCTTCGCATTCTTCGCGAAGGAGGATGAAGTCTCAAGGATTCTGTCCAGCCTCTTAACGAGTAATCCTTCAAAAGACCTTGTTGGTCTTATTTTATTATAACGTCAACAAATGAAAAGGTAATTAACGACCCATCAATTCGTTGTATTAATTCAACAAAAGTAACAGATCATTTAATTCACAAAGAAAACTGCCCAATTAAATGGTCTGTTAAGAATTTAAGAAAACGCGTCTGTTGACTTTCATAATGACGGGTTTTCGCAGGTGCGTTACTTATCGGAAAGAAACGGCGGGGCTCGTGCGGGCCCCACCTCACATATATCCTACCAAGGGGGTAGGATATTTCTGGATAGTACTCTATCCGGTTCAACTCAGTTTAAGCCGCTTTTAAGTGGCTTCAAGTGGCTTCGAAGTGGCTTAAGTGAAATAAAATAAAGTTGTTGAAAAAAATTATTTTATTTCTTAACTTTAAGCCCGAAAATTAAAAACCACACCCGAGAAAACGCAACTCCGGAAGAGGCGTTTCTAAGAAAATACCGACGCTGCGATTTCATTGGTGCCCTCAGAATTCGATTCCGGGCACCGGTTCAAATGTTAGAAAAACCCGCTCGGCTGTTCACTGAACGTACCTGAGCCAAACTTCAGAAAATGATTCCGGGCACACCGGGCCTTGGAATCAGGTGCTGTCAGAAACTGCGTTCTTGTAAAACTCCAAAGAAAATTAAGAAAAAAATTTCCTGGAAATTTACGGGTCTTTACATTACTCCCACCTCAGTAATTTACGTCCCCATAAAGATACATCAAAAAACTAGGGAAACAAAAGTGGGTACTGAGCACGCATCTGAGCCTCCCGCTCCCATATGATCTCATAGAGGTTTCCGTGCTGCCATATGATGCGCATGAATTGATCTCCCATGTTGGTCCCGCTCCTGTCGATCCTCTATCTCCACCGGGACCTCCGGAAAAGTCACCCCATCATCCACGTCTAGCTCCCCATAGTAAATGATGTGCGTCGGGTCGTGCATGTATCTCCTAAGCTAAGATACGTGGAATACGTCCTGCACCCGGTGCAACTGAGGTGGTAGATCCAGGAGATAAGCCACCTCGCCAACCCTGCTGAGGACTTGGAATGGTCCAATTAAGCATGGAGACAACTTGCCGCCTCGGCCAAATCTCTGTAATCCACGTCGAGGTGAGACATGCAAGAACATGTGGTCGCCATCCTCGAACTCTAGTGGCCTCCGCCTCCTGTCAGCATATGACTTATGCCGGCTCTGAGCTATCCTCATCCACTCCTGGATGACCTAGACCTTCTCTGTCATGGCCCGGACCATCTCTGGTCCCACAAGTGCTGACTCCCCAGGGTCTGTCCAGCACAAAGGAGATCTGCAAGGCCTACCATACAACGCCTTGTATAGTGCCATCCCGATGGTGGAGTGGTAGCTGTTGTTGTATGTGAACTCCACCAAGGGTAGGTGGTCCTCCCAGCTGCGACCAAAGTTGAGGACACATGCCCAGAGCATGTCCTCGAGAGTCTGAATGGTCCTCTCCGTCTGACCATCCGTCTGAGGGTGAAAGGCGGTGCTCAGATGTAGCTGCGTCCCGAACGCCTCCTACAACCCCTTCCAAAGCGAAGAAGTAAAACGAGCGTCCTGATCGGAGACAATAGTCGATGGAACATCGTGAAGCCGTACAATCTCCTGAACGTAGAGACGCCCCAAGCTCTCCACTGAGCCCTGCTCTCGGATGGGTAAGAAGTGTGCCGACATGGTGAGTCGGTCAATAATCACCCAAATGGAGTCGTGACCTCTGGAGGTGCATGGACGTCCAGTCACGAAGTCCATAGATATCCCGTCCCACTTCCACTCCGGGACCTCCAAGGAATGTACCAAGCCTGCTGGTACCTGGTGCTCTGCCTTCACCTTCTGGTAGGTGAGGCATCGAGAAATGAACTCTACCACAGCCTTCTTCATGCCCGGCCACCAATGCTGTCGTTTGAGGTCCTGGTACATCTTCGCCACTCCAGGATGTACCGCCAAAAGAGATGTGTGAAACTCTCTCAGCACCTCCTCTCGTAAAGCAACTGGCACCAAGGTACGTCCTCTGAAAAGGATGTCGTGATCTGCTCCAAAGGAGAAGCCATCAAGTGCCTGTCCCGAGGATATCTGTGCACGCCACATCTCACAATCAACATCCTCATGCTATGCCTCTCTGACCCGCTGCAGTAGTGGAGGAGTGACTATGAGAGACTGAAGGAAGGCTGCTCCATCCCTATCCATGAAGGATATCTGAAAAGTGGATAGTTGCTCTGTCGCCTCCTCAAGTAGCTGGATGCCCGTCCTCCTGCTGAGGGCATCGGCTACCACGTTCCCCTCCCCAGGGGTATAGACTATCTCAAAGTCATAGTCCTGGAGGAACTCAAGCCATCACCACTATCTCAGGTTCAGGTCCTTCTGAGAGAAGATTTACCTGAGACTCTGGTGGTCAGAAAAGACTGTAAAGCACTCGCCCATCAGATAGTGTCGCCATGTCTTCAGAGCGAAGACCACTACTGCTAACTCCAGGTCATGTGTATCGTAGTTCTGCTCATGCGGCCTCAACTGACGTGATCCATAGGCAATCACGGCCCACTCCTACATCAGGAAACACCCGAATCCGTTCCCTGATGCATCGCATTAGACTACGTATCCAACTCCCTCCTCAGGCAACCTCAAGATAGGTGTGCTGGTCAATCTCTGCCTCAGCTCTTGTAAGCTCTGATGTCATCTGTCTGACCATACAAAGGGTTTCCCCTTCTTCGTCAAAGCTGAGAGTGGTGCTGCAACTCTAGAGAAGTCCGGCATGAATCTCCGATAGTATCCGGCTAGACCCAAGAAACTCCGCACCTCCATCACGCTCCTGGGTGGCTCCCAAGCTAGCACTCCCTCGATCTTCGCGGGATCCACTGCAACTCCCGCCTCAGAAATGACGTGCCCCAAGAAGTAGACCTCATGTAACCAGAACTGGCACTTCGAGAGCTTTCCATAAAGCTGGTGCTCTCAGAGTGTGTCTAGTACAACCCGCAAGTGGTTGACGTGCTCCTCCTCGGTGGTCGAGTACACCAAAATGTTGTCGATGAAGACCACGACAAAACGATCAACGTATGGCTGGAAGATCCTGTTCATGAGGCTAATGAACACCGCTGGAGTGTTGGTTATGTCGAAAGGCATAACCAAGAACTCATAGTGGCCATACCTACATCTGA
Source organism: Viscum album (assembly GCA_963277665.1). Lineage (NCBI taxonomy): Eukaryota > Viridiplantae > Streptophyta > Magnoliopsida > Santalales > Viscaceae > Viscum > Viscum album. The sequence continues at coordinate 882,736,196 of OY728139.1, read as the reverse complement.
AGGCCGTCTTCTACACGTCCTCGTCTCGAATTCTGAGCTGATGATAGCCTGACCTGAGGTCTATCTTCGAGAACCACCGTGCTCCCTTGAGCTGATCGAAGAGGTCATCAATCCTCGGTAGCGGATACTTGTTCCTCACTGTCACCTGGTTCAGGCAACGATAGTCGACACACAGTCGCAAGCTCCCGTCTGCCTTCTTGGCGAACAAAATCGGGGAAGCCCAGGGTAAAACACTGGGTCGGATGAACCCCTTGCCCTGCAAGTCCTCCAACTGTACCCGTAGCTCTCGAAGCTCAGCGGGGGCCATCCGATATGCTGGAGTGGATATCGGGGCTGTCCCGGGGTACAGATCAAAATAAAAGTCTACCTCTCTGCGAGGAGGTAGCCCTGGAACGTCATCGGGAAAGACGTCCGCATACTGATCCACCACTGCAGGAAAACTAGGACTCCGCACGTCAACTGCTCCAAGGATGAGGCTAGCCAACTGATGAGTGATGGGTTGTCCTCTCCTCTGCGTGAGACCATCCTGTGCTGCGAAGGCTCCCTTCTCGCCGGTGAAGGTGAACCTTCTCCCATCGGTGCGTACACATTGCACCTTGCGCCTAAAGCAGTCAATCTGTGCATGGACCGTAGATAACCAATCCATGCCCAAGATGACGTCGTAAGGCCTCGACGCTGCAACAAGAAGATCCCATCCGAAGCTTTCACCTCCTAGAGTAAGCTCACACTGCCGGTACCAGTGCGTAATCGTCGAGTCTGCTGCCGTAGGGGTCTCTAGCCATAAGGATCGAGCCAACGGCTCTTTCGGAATCTCCGAGCTCCGAACAAGGGCAGTGGCTATGAAAGAGTGACTCGCTCCTGTGTCTATAAGAACTGCAGAAAAAGTGGAATAGACATAGATGGTACCTCGAATCATCTCTGGTGCACCGTGGTCATATGCCACTGCTGCATGGATCTGTGCCTATCTCTGCCTGCCAGCCCCCTGTGGTCTGGGCGGGCCTCCTGGTGGTGGTGGTGGCAGAGCCTCAAAACGTCTCCCACCACCTGCTGCTCGGCCAGGTCCTCTGCCTCGTCCGCCTCCTCCCTGCGGACCTCCACGGTCGACCCTCTGCCTCTGCCTGGGTGGCCCCTCCACCGTCTGCTGCTCCTCGGTATTGCGGGTCGGGCAGTCACGAGCCATGTGGCCCTGCCCGCCGCATGAGTAGCACTGCCTGCCTCTCGGAAGACTGGCCCCACGCTGTGTGCCCCACACTGCTGAGCCAGTGTCCCGAGGTCATCTGCCGGAAGTCCTGGTCTGCCTGGAACCCTGAGTCATCCGTCGTCTCCCAGCTTCCGAAGACTCTGCTACCTGCCGCCCTGCGGTAGGTCTCGCTGTGGACTCTGCCAGAAAGCTCTCAATCAGAAGGGCTCGATCTAGCACTCCTGCCTGGGTCGGGATGCTGAGGGAGATCAGCGATGCCCTGATTTCGTGTCTCAACACCTGCTCGAAGGTTCGGGCCTAGAAGAAGGGGTCCCTTACCATGTCAGTCGAGTAGCGAGAAAGATCGGTGAACCTCACCGCGTACTGGGCGAACGTCAAGCTGCCCTTCCGCAGCTAAAGAAGCTCCTGAATGCGCACCGCACAGAGGGTGGCCGGGACGAACTCTAAGCGGAAGAGACTCTCGAAGTCCATCTAGATGAGAGAGGCCTCATCATGCACCTGGAGCATCAGGCTCCACCATCGTCCCGCTGCTGCGTGCAGTAGGCTCGCCGCGAGGATCACCATGAGGTCTGCTGGTGTCCTCACTAGCCTGAAAACTCGAATGACCACCTCCAGATAGTCCTCGGATGCCTGGGGGTCTGTCTCCCCACGAAAAATGGGTGGTCTCTAGCGCTGGAACTCGTGCAGAGCTCCGAGGCGTCGTGAATCATCAGCGGTCAGCGCTGGAAGAATCGGGGGCTCGGCGGGTAAAGGTACTGCTGGTACCTCTGCTGTCAACAGGCCCTGTACCGAGGCCTCATCACTCGGCGGGCTATCGTCGCGCTCTACTCTCGGAACCCTAGCTGGCTGCCATCATGGGGCCATCCTGAAAAGGAAACAAGTGCGCCATGGTCAGAACAGTATACCTGGTGAGCTGACACAAGTAATCACAAAGAAAACTTGAAACACACACGCAATCAATGATTTCGTGCATTAAGTCGGAAATCAGAAGTCAGGGTCCTGGTGTACGGATACGTCGGCCACCGCACCAACACTGAAATCCCTGGACTGATAACCACACTCAGTATGCTAAACACTATTTCTTCACATAGAATAAAAATCAGAGTCTGTGGTAGAACCGACCACCTCTGATACCAATTTGTCACGACCCGTCCTCGGGGCCCATGCCGTGACTACCCCAAGCCCGCCTTCCATAGGCCAGGGGCTGGCGACTAGCACCAAGGTGTAAATCTCAGTAAAAAGGGAAGGCATTACCTTTGAAATGTAAACAAGCACCACAGAGTAAGCAAGCGGAAAAGTAAACACTATGTAAAAACTGTACAAGCTGTGCTGAAAGTAAAAGGGGCCGGAAATATAAGCCCAACTGTAAAGTACAACTAAAAGGGAAAAAAAAACTGAAAAGAAAAGCTGCAGCGTCGAGCCATCCTCTAGAAGTCCCACCTGAAGGGTGGGTACAAATAGCCTCCACAACACCTCGGTCCAACCGTCCGCTCCGAGTGCGTCCCGCCCAGTGGTCCACCTCCAGGTACCGTCCTGCTCCGCACGCCTCCACCACGATCAGTGCTGTCCGTCGTCTGCAACCAACACAACAAAGTGCGGGCATAGCCTGTGCAGGGGTGAGTATAAGCTACTCAGTAGGGACCCCAAGACCCCCGAAGGTCTCCCGAAATCCACAAAGGATATTCCAATAAGGAAAGATACAATCACGAAGTAACATCTGACATAGCTTAGGTATATTCCCATATATATACATAAGTCATCAATTCCCGTTCGGCTCCAACGTCCGAGCCCAAATACAACCCAGTCCACACAGGAAATCAAAACGTATACCCACACAAGATAGCACAACACAATCCACAAAGGAGATTAAATAGTAAATGCACACAGGATAGCTCAACACAATCCACAAAGGAGAGTAAACAGTAAATCCACACAGGATAGCTCATCACAATCCACAAAGGAGAGTAACACAAGATTCAGCTCACACAGGTATATTTCTTCGGAAGACGATAAAGATGATCACTGATCCATCTAAGTCGTCGGACCCACGAAGGATCGATAGGTAACTAACCCCCGCAAAGACCCACACAGGATCGGGCCCACACATGACCTGTAGGCGCTGGCTCACACAGAACCGCTGAGCGCTGACCCACAAAGGATCGGACCCACACAGGATCGGGCCCACACAGGACCTGTAGCACAGATCCATGTAGGATCGCCAAGTGCAGTAGTCGTCGCAGTCCACTGAGGATCTCTACACAGTCGTCGTCGTAGTCCACTGAGGATCTCTGCACGGTCGTCGCTGTCGAAGTAGCAGTCGCAGCCAGCAATAGGGTTCCCGCACACAGCAAGCTCGTTCGGGAGGGTCCGCTCCACGAGCCGAGAGACCAATACATCAACTGTCACAAAGTCCGAAGTTGATGTATCCAAAAGATCCGTATCGTCAACAGGAACTCAACGCCGCAGATGGCGCGTCAATCAGACGCCCGGTCAGAGAGTTATTGGCTTTTTCGTCCTAGGGGCCCAGTTGATTTTTAAGGAAAAACCAACTCGACCATACTCCACCTGCGTCCAAACCTCGGGAGGAGTATGCCAAAAGCTCCTTCTCACTTACATGAAATCAACAAAGTTGACGGTACGTCAATCGAAATTCTGTAGCTCAAGATATGAGCGTTTCCGCTCCGAAGGCCAAGTTGGTTTCGTGTACGAACCGACCCGGCCGAACTCAAAGTATTCCGAAACCTTGAGTGTGATATACCGAAACGACCGTCTCGATCTAAGGATCGCGTTACCGCTGAAGGCGCATCGTTTGGAGGCCCTTATCTCATGTTACGGGCATTTGACCGAAAATAGTCCGAAGTCGGGGGGTCCGGGCCCGGGCCGAGCCGGCCCGACCCCCCCCCCCCCTTGGGTCGGCCAAACCAAGTCGACCCGGTCGGACCCGGTCCAGCCCGGCCAGGGCGCGGCCCAGCTGGTCGGACCGGCTTGGCTCGGCCAGCCCGGCTCGGCTCGGCCGAGCGACGCGGGGGGGAGCCGCCACCCCCGCGTGACACCCCCGCGGCACCCGCGGGGTGTCGCCCTGGCCAGCCGAGTGACGTGGGGGGGAGCCGCCGCCCCTGCGTGACAACCCCGCGGCACCCGCGGGGTGTCGCTCAGACAACCCGACGCGGCTTCAGCCGCGTCCCGCGCGCACCGGACCCGCGCGGCCGCGGGTCCGCGAGTGCCGCAGCCGTGGCTTCTGCCGCGGCGGCCTTGTCCGGCGGCACGCCGGGGCGCCGCCGCTCCCGGCTGCCGGCGCTGCCGCGCCGGCGACCCACGCCGCCGGTGGCTTCCGCGGGCCCCCGGAGTCGCTCCGGTGGTCTGATTCTGTTCCCGTCTGCACGGCTGCTCCTCCCTGGACTTGCTCTTCACTGCGGAACCATCACACTTCTGTTGCGGCACATTCCGTCGTCGCCCGTCAAAACCGCATAATAACGAAGAACGACGGAGGATTGTCGGGCCATGTTCATTTGGCCCACACCCTCCGCGTTAGTGATAAACAATGGGAGGAACAATATTCAACATATGAATACATATCCAATTTTTTTTAAGGAAATAAAAATTGTTTATGAATCAGGTTCTTCATTCTTGAATGGAAACAAAACGGGAAAAAGGAAAAGTTCACAAAAACCCCTACCTCATTGGTCATCTTCGTACGCACGTCCTTCGCGGAATTGCTCGTCGCGGAAGGAGGAGATCGTCGCGTCGTCGCGGAAGGGCGTCGCGTCGTCGCGGAAACCGGCGTTGAGTCGACGAACTCAACGGATCAAAAAAACAACAGATTTAATTTAATTATATAAAATAAATCTGTGTTTTGTTAAAAAAGACACAAGGAAGATTAAGAGAAACCGAGAGTCTCTTACCTCAACCAGCAGATCAAAGATTCGTTGCGGAGGAAGAGACGTCGCAGAAGAACGTTGCAGGAAGGGAACGTCAGCGTCGCGGAACACGGAGTCGCATCATCGACTTCCACGAGTTCGGCGTTCTTCGTCGGAGGCCGGTGTTCTTCGCGTTCTTCGCGTTCTTCGCGTTCTTTGCGAAGGAGGATGAAGGATCAAGGATTCTATCCAGCCTCATAACGAGTAATCCTTCAAAAGACCTTGTTGGTCTTATTTTATTATAACGCCAACAAACAAAAAGGTAAGTAACGACCCATCAATTCATTGTATTAATTCAACGAAAGTAACAGCTCAATTAATTCACGAAGAAAACCGCCCAATTAAATGGTCTGTTAAGAATTTAAGAAAACGCGTCAGTTGACTTTCATAATGACGGGTTTTCGCGGGTGCGTTACTTAGTGGATAGAAACGGCGGGGCTCGTGCGGGCCCCACCTCACAAATATCCTACCAAGAGGGTAGGATATTTCTGGATAGTACCCTATCCGGTTCAACTCGGTTTAAGCCTCTTTTAAGTGGCTTCAAGTGGCTTCCAAGTGGCTTAAGTTAAATAAAATAAAGTTGTTGAAAAAAATTATTTTATTTCTTAACATTAAGACCGAAAATTAAAAACCACACCCAAGAAAACGCAACTCCGAAAGAGGCGTTTCTAAGAAAATACCGGTGCTGCAATTTCATCGATGCCCTCAGAATTCGATTCCGGGCACCGGTTCAAAAGATAGAAAAACCCGCTCATCCGTTCACTGAACGTACCCGAGCCAAACTTCAGAAAATGATCCTGGCACACTGGGCCTCGGAATCAGGTGCCGTCAGAAACTGCATTCTTGTAAAATTCCAAAGAAAATTAAGAAAAAAATTTCCTTGAAATTTACGGGTCTTTACAGGTGCGGTCTAGCAGAAGTGACATCTGAAATTCTACAATCCATAAATAAACAAAAATTTAGCGGGGACATAAATTGACGGGGCTCAGTATCCCCCTTTTCCAAATCCTATAAAACATTTCTGAATAGATTTTTATGTGAATATTATTTCACCCACTTTAAATTTAATATCTCACTAATTATTGTATGAAAACAATTTCTCCTAACGCATAGTTAAATTTATGTGGTGTTAAATGGATTTAACATTATCCAATATTAATTTAGCTATCTCATCGCCTAAAAATATTAATTCTGCAAACATCATCCTAGATTATTGTATTCACTGACTTATCTCTATAATGTTCCTCATAATGATTAATTTTCAATATTCAGTAACAGATATTATCATATGAAAATTCCACAACACAAAGGTATTTATCCCAAACCCTATCAAATTTATCAAGAAAGATCTAACAGTGTATTTTAGTTATTGAATATTCTTGTCATACGAACATTTTATTTAGGAAAAATATGTATTTCTAATTCACTATAGTAATTTCAATTCATGAGTAATAATTCCTCAAATCATCTTTCTAAACTCAGATGTTCAAAAGATATGATATATATTTGAACTCGAGGATAACTGATTACTTTTTTATTGTATATCTTAGAATTTTAATCATGTGATAAATCGACCATAAAATAAATTAAATGTTATGAATTCTAAATTTTATTGACTATAACACAAATGGTTTTTTAACATATACATCTTAGGGATTTCTAAAACAAAATCCATGGCGACGTTTTGAAATATCCATATAGTTATGCATAATTGTTATATCATTATCTATGAATTATAACATTAAACAATAACTTGCTAACATATCAAGAATTGAGATCCATTTTAACAACACAAGTAAAATCAATAATTAATTAACATTATTATTTTTGAATATTTATTAATTTTTTTATTTTTTCGGATTCACTATTAGTAATTTATGTAATTTTTTAATAAAAAAGGACTTATTTTTACCCTTTAAGAAATTTGTTTACATGCAATTTATATTTGTATGTAAAATCATTTTTTCAAAATTTGGGAATTCAATTTTGATTAAATAAAAATATTTTCTATATCATCATTTAAAATTTTTACAACACTAACTTTTAGTGAAATTTTTGAAAAAGTTTATTTTTGGTGGAATTGTAGAAAATAATTATGTTTTTTAAACCGTATTTTCATTTCACGAATTTAAGAAGATCTATATTATTTTCAAATGGAAAATATGAAAATCTTTATACTATTTATAATAATGTTAATGTATTAAGATTAAATATTATGAAATTTTATTGTATAAAAATAATTTTATTCTTAAATGGATTTTTTCTAAAAATTTGTTTTTCATCATGTTTGGAAGGATTATTATGAAATAAAATTCATCAAAAATATATACATTAATTTTTATAAAATTATTTCCATATTTTGAATCTTAATAAATAATAATATTTAATAATTTTAACAAATTTTTTTCTTAATTATTAGTAAAAAGGTAAACTTTTGTTAATATAGTTAATGATAAAATAGGTTTCTTAGAGTTTTGATTTAATTTGTTAAGTATTAAAATGAAATAAAACTTGTATAAATACTATTAAAAGGAGATATTTCCAACATATATCTAGATTTTTCTAAGTAATCCATTTTGGAGGCATTTGGATCAGTAAATTCATAATATATTTAAATCATTTGAAAACATCAAGGTGTGTTGCCCCTGGAACTTATTAAAGATACCACATATCCTTTTTTATTTATAGTAATGTAGAAATTTTATACATCCAATACCAACCCAAATGAAATTTTAAATTACCTCCCCAAATCCTAGATGATTTATTTGTTATTCATATTAACCTTAGTAGGATTAAGGTGTTATGAAAATGTGATTCTCTAAAAAATAGGTATAGATATTTAACGATTTTTTCGTTTTCATTTTTATTTTACATCAAAAAATAAAATATGAAAAAATATATATAAATAAATCAGTTTATAAAATATATTGAGATGTGATTATTTTTCTTTATTTACATCATTTCATGAACTTATTCATCTACTGAGAAATGATATCATTGTTCTTGTGTGCAGCAGACTACAACATCATGAACAAATTTAATTCATTTCTAATCACCACCCATCATGACTAGTTTTAGATATTTAGTTAATGTTCATATATTATATTAATGAAATATTAATCATTATATAAATACAATACATGTAAAATTTTTATACAATTCCATATAATGTGAGATTATAACATTGATCATACAAACATGTGGGTTACCATCTCAATAATGACATGTGAGTCATTTTTCATCACCATACCTCATGGATGGCATCTATATTTGTATATAAATATATAATATCATATAAATAAAATTATCATCAGTATATGAATATAATATAATAATTTAACTACATATATTATGTTTATTGAAAAATAAAAATGTTACCCAGGCATATGTATAACCTACAGTCACCATGTATTAACATATCTAATTTATCGATAATATTTTTCATAATTTTATAGAAATGTATAATTAATGTAAAATAATTATAATTATTTTAATATTATTAAATTGGATATGATATAATGATTACCTCATTGACAATGTTTTATATAAAAATGTAAATTTTATAATTTGAAACAAATGTCCTTAGAATAATAGTTGTCTACTTAACAGATTAAGTAACAAATTATGTAATTAAAATTAATGAAATAATTTTTTAATGATTATTGATTAAAATAAAAAAAAATTAAAAAAAATTTATATAAATTATAATTTTTTATTTTTTTATAGTGATAGAATATACATACGATGTCTGACTGGGGTTTTTGGAAAATTTACTACAAAAACCACACATTAATTTTTTTAAATATATATATTCTAAATAATTTTCTTCCATACCCATTTTAAATAAATTATTTCTATGATTTGTTTATAAGGACATAAATTAATTATGAAGGAAATTATATGTCACATTTTACATTAATTCTACATTTTATAAAGGAATAATTTGATGTCTTTTATAAGAAACATTTCATAAAAATGAAAAGATGAATGTTATATTTGATCATCTATAGTGTCTAAAATTTGTTTTAACACTTCGAGAAAAATTATATGGTGTCTATATTATTTCATAAGTTTACATATTTAATGAATCTACAAAACCCTAAAACCATTAGTTATATGAATTTTTAAAAACATAATGGGAAATATTCAATTTTCTATATAGAAATTTGTTTCTTCATTTTAAAATGAATATTTATATGAGTGAATTAGTGAAAATGAAATAGTTAATGTGTTATGATATGTTATGTTTATTGTGAATTTATTATTATTATGGGAATATATGATACATAACATTATGATGGTTGAGTATAATAATGCTCATGATGATAATTTAAACTAACATTGAACCCTAATGTATTGGGTAATGGAATAGATTCAACCAATTATAGGATTATTCATATTCATTATTATAAATTTCCTTAATAATTATTCTATTTGTAATATTTGTAGTATGGGTGACCTGAAAATGATTTCCCAAATTATCTATCATGATTTAAGTATTGTTTCAATGGATTTATATGAATATATTATTATTTGACAAGGTATGATAAAGAGAATAATTCTCGAGGAATTTTTATGGTACATATTATGGTGAAATAGATATATTTTCTAAAGAAAAGTTCTAGGGTTATTTAAGATTATAATGATATAATTATGGGTTTTATTTTTCTTTATTTATTTCTTATGAAATTTTTGATAATAATTCTTTTTCATTGAATTTGAATCATTTTTATTGAAGTTTTTTATTTTATGGTTAAGGTTATTAATGAAAATGGAAAATTATTATATTTAGTACTCATGGACTAAAAAGATTATTTAATTAATTTTATATTCATTTATAGAGAATTATATGATCATCCCATGTACTAAATTGTATTTAATAGGGATTTATTATTGAGTAGGGACAAGGATGAGGTAAAAATACAAATTATAAGGACATTTTATGAAAAAAAATATTTATCTAAAATGCAATGAGTTATGTAAAAAATTGAAAAAAAATTACTGTGTTAACATTATGCTGTAATATTTTTAAATTTAAGGATGATAAGACAAATCTAAACAAATATAAATATTTAAGGATGCTAGGAATTCAATAAATAAATATTTTTTTATGATTAAATTTATGCATTATTTACGGTCGGGTCATTATAGTTGGATTTAGAAATGATGTTTAAAAATTTTAATTGGTTAGGATATCAAATCTAAATACTATTAAGATACTCTGATTTATTATTAAAATGATAGATAAATTAAATATGAACAAGATTCTATTTCTAAAAATTGTATTGTTCAAATAGTTTTCTATAGAGGAATCTGAGAATCAAAATTTAGAAGGCATTAAGAAGAAAATATCTGCAAAATACTTAAAAATAGAATGTTTAGAATGGAAAATGATAAGTTTATTATGATGATTGATATTCTTAGAGATGATATAAATATTTTATGGAATCCAATATAGCTAAACAAATATAACTAATGGAAAATGTTGATATAGGTTCTGGGCGTAGTGGAAGCATGTTGGTTGGCTTACCAAACTTGATTACTGCATTAATAACAATCAATCTGAGACCAATCTTGATAATAAAATGTTGGATCTTAGGAATAGAATGAATAACTAAAAAGAAACAGGGGAGTCATGGAGCCAAAGATGGATCATCATATTGGTTATAATTAATTTATTTAATTGAAAAGAATTACATTGATGGAATTGTTTATTTTTTGATGTTTTAGGTTGTGATCTGATGTCATCCATCATTTCTTCATAAAATAAAAGTGTAGGATTCATCTACTGGTGATCTACACGTTATCCATGTTTCTCTGTATGCTGTTGGAAGGATATCCTAGTGCTAGCACAGAAGAGCCTTCTCTTGCTATGCACGCCTTCGATCGCCTAGATCCGATGAAGGAGGATATCTATCTCGTAGTTTGAGAGCATTTTTGGATGAAAATAATTCCCTCTTGGATTAAGATCATTCACTAGATTCATTGATCATAACAAAACAAATGTATATGAAAATGAGTATTATATAATTGGGATTTTAATTTAATATAATAATAAATTAAATTAATTACACAAAAAGAATTTATTCATTTCATTTAATTATAAGCTATACCCCATGTCTAATAATAATAGTTGACTATTATTATTACTTGACATGTTCCCAGTGAATTAAACCTAATATTATATAATTAAATATATAATATTACATCTCAGTAATTCCCAAAAAAATACACTACCTGTACTTTTGTTTTTCCATTTTCTTTATTTCCTCCACCACATTTATTTGACCTTGAATAATTGATATTTTTTTCTCAAATAAATTTCACTACATTTATCACTAATAAATATCTATTATTTCACCAAAAATATATTTCCTCGAATAATAATTGTCAAAATAAATGAGATCAGGCATGCTTGAATAATTATAAAACAAAAATCAGGAATAATCTTTATTCAACTTGTTAAATTAATATTTAACTGAGATACTTGGAAACACTTAGTGTGTGGCCCTCTAGTGATCTTTCTTAGTGGAATTTGGCTGAGCCTACCTAAACCCCAAGGTTAGCGTCTAACAACATTCCAAGGCACCCATAGAAAAATATGTTATCACCATAATGACATGTCACCTCCTACAAACAAAAACATTCTAATGTAATACCTTTATCTCGATATCTCTAATCATGTGAGATACATGCTAGTTACATCAACCCATATGAATGATTATTCATTCATTGAATTTATGGAATTTTACATTCCCATTCCTCACCATGGAAATGGATTTATTTAAGCTATATAAATTCCATCAAAGGGCCTGAGATATCAACATCTGTTATGGAACAGAAGGGACAATTCATTTTTCTCGCATTATCTATTAATGAAGTACCACTCGTGGTGCACCCAACATATCTAACATCGCTAAAAACAGTGTTTTGTCACAAATTGTTTCAATATTTCAAAGTGTGCATGTTGTAATACCCATTAACAATAATCTTATTGTTTACGGAGCAATACACACATCTGTAGATAGGAATGTCCAATGACACTATGAAATGTGGATTTCCTACTAGCTGGTCTTGTTCTCATAATATCCTCCTAGATATCTCCAAGGGCACACATCATGAGAAGGCAACTCAAGGTTTTATGAGTCCCCACCCATAATGGTATGTATTATTTATGTCCTTCGAGTAAAATCATTCGGCCATTTAACATATATTGAAGAACTGTGTTATAGAACTTCTGGGTTCTCACCATAGTAGGGATCCAATATGGCCCTTTAATGCAACATATATCCTTATTAAATTGTCACATTCATTGTTACAAAGAATAACAATCAACATGTGATAATGTATTTATTAATTAATAAAGTACAATGTAGTTGGTTCAAGGCCACAAACTCCAAAAAACTCCCAATTGGACTAAATCTAACTGCTAACAACCTCTAACCCAGTATCACACACATGATATTCATGCTTCTACTGAGATAGGAATTTAGCCGTGGAATCCACCATGTTCTCTTCCATGGAAACTCTGCTCTCTATAAATTCACCCCTTTGAATGAAATCCCTCAATAGGTGTTACATCTAGAGTATGTGCTTTGTCCATTGATTGAACCTTGGTTCTTTTCTAGGATCCACTGCTATAGTATTATCACAATACAATGTGACTGGTTTTTTACATCTAGGAACCATATTATTCTCTCGGACATAGCTCTGAATCCAAAAAGCATCACATGATGCATCATTAGCTTCTATATATTTGGATTCCACTGTAGAATCAACGACAATTGGTTGCTTTGAACACTTCTATATCACATGTCCTACATTGAGAAAAAAATCATATCCATATTGCAATTTCAGATCATTCAGATCTGTATGAAAACCAACATCAACATACCCTTTGATAATAAGCTCCTCATCCACTTCATACACCAAGAATGTAACCTTAGTTATTCTCAGATACATATGGGTATTCTTAAGAAAATTCCAATTACATTCTCATGGATTTGCTTGATATCTTCTTACCATGTTCAATGCATAGGGAACATCAAGCCTGGTATATAACATGGCATACATGATGGATCCTATAGCTGTAGCATATGGGATAATACTAATTATATATTTCTCATGTTTTGACTGAGGACACATTCTTGTAGAATGATGTAGGCCATGTGACACAGGAACCAATCCCCTCTTGGATTGTTCCATACTAAATCTCATTAATATATTGTGAATGTATGTACCCTGACTTAGTCTAAGAAGCCTTTTGGATCTATCACGAATGATCATTATCGCTTAAATGCAGGCTGCTTTTCCCAAGTCCTTCTTGGAGAAAGACTTATTCATCCAGTCGTTAATAGACTGTAAGAATGGTATGTTGTTTCCAATAAGCAATAGGTCGTTAACATATACTACTAGGATAACAACTAAATTCCCCTTAAACCACTTATAAAAACATTGGTCACATTCATTCATAATGAAAAAAAAAATTCATTTATGACATCATCAAATCTAATTTTCCATGACCTGAATGCTTGATTTAATCCATAAATGGATTTTTGTAACTTTAAAACCCGTTTGGCTTCACCTGGTATCACCAAGCCATCTGGTTTTTTCATATAGAAATCTTCCCGAAGGATCTCGTTAAGAAATTCTGTTTTTACATCCATTTTCCAAATCTCATAGTCATGGTAATATGCTATTTCAAGTATGATTTTTATGGATTTATACATGTAAACTGGTGAGAAGGTTTCATCATAATCAATTTCTTGAAGTTTTCTAAATCATTTATCCACTAGCCATGATTTATGGGTTCTAACTTGACCTACCATGTCTAATTTTCTATTCAATACACATTTTAATCAAACATGATTTACATGAACCGACTCATCGACCAGAACCAAGACATGGTTCAGATGCCTGGAATCTATCTCAAAATTAACAGTTTATAATATTCTTATAGCTTCTGAGCATTCTACCTCTTCATTATAGTAGAGAAGTTTATCATTGTCTAATAATAAGTATTCACCATCCTCGGTGGCTAGGTTACCAAATCTCTCTGGTTCCCTTACCAATCATGAGCTCCTACACAGTACTTGTGTTTCTGGAACCTCTTCCACAGGGAATTGGGGAACTTGTTCAAGTACCAAATCTAGTGTATCATGAGAATGAACTTCGTTGAAGTAAAAATTTCTCCCACTATCCTTTTTGAGGATGTTCTCCCTCTAAATAATGATGGATTGTCTGGAGGCAGTCACATTATTATCTAAATTGTTATATTGGTAATAACCTTTCATTTCCTTGTGATATCCTATAAATAAACACTTTGTTCCCCTAGTTGCTAGGTTTTTTTCATGGGAAGGCCTTAATAAATGCCTCACATCCCCAATCATGCGTGTGCAGAAAAACAAGTTTTTTTACATTCCATAACTTAGAGGGAATTCCATTTTCTACCTTATTTGGTATTTGGTTTAATGATTATACTATAGTTTGTAATGTATATCCCTAAAAGGATAATAAAATATCTATATGCCTCATAATTGACGTCACCGTGTTAAACAAGGTGCAGTTACTCCTTTCACTAACACCATTCCACTGTGGTTTATATGACGTAGTGAGCTAAGATTGAATCCTAGACTCTCGTGGAAGGTTGATGAACACTCATTTCAGATATTCTCCACCTCAATCTAATCAATGATTCTTTATCTTCTTACCAATATGATTATATACTTCATTCATGAATTACTTAAATTTATCTAAGGAATATGACTTATAAATCATTAATTAAATATATTCATATCTACTCAAATCATCAATAATTGTTATGAAGTAAGAATATACACCTCTAAAGTCTATTTGAAATGGTCCACACACATTTGTGTGCACCAATACCAGAAGCTATGTGTCTCTTTCACCCAACCCACTGAAAGGCAGCATGAACATTTTACCTTGTAAACAATAATGACATATATGAAGTTGTTTTAGTTCTGTAGAGTCTTAATATCCTTCTTGACAGAGATTTGTAAAGCACTTATCATTTACATGACTGAGACGATGATTCCACCCCTGGGTGGTGGATGAGTCATGAGTTTTTTTTCATTATCGATTTCCAAAAATTAGTTTTTATAATTTAATACATAAAATTCATTTTTTAAATGCACCAAACCATAACATATGTTTTTTTTAATAAAAGAAGAAACCCTTATTTCAAAATTTAAAAATAAATCCATCCATATCCAAAAATGATTCAAAAATTATGTTTTTGGTAACACGGTTCACATTATATGAATTATGTAAAACCAAAATCATCCTTGTTGGTAATGAGAGGTGGTAATCACCAATGGATAACACAACTAGACTTGTGCCATTAGAAAAATCGAATATCCCCCTCTCCTCCAGAAATTTTTCTAAATCTACTTGGTTCCGAAATTTGAATACATATGTGAGCCCCACATGCTGTATTTAATTCCAAAAGTATAGCAGTGGAAAGATTACACTCGATAACAAATGCTCCTTTAGCATCCCCAAACTTCTGGGGGTAGTTTGTCTTCTAGAAGCCTTGCTTTCCACATGAAAAACATACCACCTCCAATTCCTTTCCCTTCATCTAAATCATCCACGTCTTGGGGTGATTTTGTTGGGGGATTTAGACTGTTTATAAGTACTTGGCCCATTTTCTTTGCCCTTAAATTTCTCATTCCCTAAATGGGATGTGGGTTTTTCATGACCCATGTCTTTATCTACCTAGATAATTATGGTCTAAATTTCTGACAGACTCTTCTAATTGTTTCTCGTGTTATAGTTGAAAATTAAGCTAGAGAATGTCTTGGGAAGTGATGATAAGATGATATCTGTATTCAACTCATCTGTGAACATAATCCCTAAGATGTCCAAGAGTTTAATTTAGCCAGTAAGATTAACTACATGTGCCCCAGCTGGCACAGACACTACAACCTTAGTTTTAAACAAAGTATTGGAGATCACATATCTCTCCTATCTCACATTATCTTGGTATAAATCCTTATGGTGAGACATCATGCTATACGCGTCCATGTTTTCATATTGCGTCAAGAAATCATTAGACATGGACGATAGCATGAAAAAATGGTCATTTATGGTGTAATTTATAAGTTTCATATAGTGAGATAGTTTCTCATCACTGGTGTCATTCCCAGGAGCAACTGGAAGAAGATCTTCTAGCACATTCAATTTATTCTCGTGGCTAAGGAAGATGCATAATCGCCTCTGCCACTTTTGTAAATTATTTATAGTGAGATGGTTTTCTTTATCAAGTATGTTTCACAATGTTATTTTTGATGCCATTTTTCTAACAGTTTCTAAAAATTAAGATGAGAAAAGGTTTAGTACATTATTATGATAAAACGAAGACAACTAAACAGATTAATACATATTATTCTCCCACTTTTTTTTATTGAAATCCAATAGCCGACACCATTGAATTTGGAATATTCTATTACCTGAATATTCTAGTTGCAAGGATCCATATTTCCCATCACCTTACCCCGATTAGGGTTAGTCAAGAAACATGAAGGGTTTTAGGTAGGCATGAAAAATTCCAACTGCATTAACTCAAAGCTTCTTGATCTGATTAGTGGACTCCCCAATCTTGAAATCCTTTTTATTTTGGATTTTTTCATCCCTAGCCTCTTGGTCACCCCATGTCCTACAATGGCAGTCAACCCTTTATATGAACCATGCCATTTTTACCCAAAACCTTGAATTATAATTCCTTGATAATTGAAATCACATCAACAGGGTTGGTCAAGTAGTTTGAACTATGGTTCGATTCTAACCATGATTAAGGAAGGCTATACAGACTTAATATTTATTTGAGGTATTTGGTCCTTATTTTTAAATTTCCATTTTAATATCTTTGGTTACATTTTTGTTAATTTTATGTGTGATATACATAATTTATTAACCAAGTATAAGATAATATTTTACCCATAAATCGGTCTTATTTTAGTTCTATCTTGCATGATTGTTTAATTAATTAATTGTGTGAGCATGAAAACACACCCACCATAAATAAACCATGAATATAAAATAAAAATGGCATGATCATGAGGTTTTTATATTGTTTAGATTATCTAGTTTTTGATAAATAACCCACGACCTATGGTAGAAACACCTTGCAACTATAGGGTTTGTGTTTAAAACTTTCCACATGTTCACCTTTATATATCCTTGGATTGGTTTCAACTTGGATACTAACTTTAGTTTCCTCCACCATCTTGGGAGCACCATATAATAAATATAATTTTATCTCACATGCAAGTGAATGAAAAAATGTGGTTTTACATAAAAGAAACCTTGGCTGTGCTGGCCCTACATATTAATGAGGAGAAATCTCGCATGCCAACAAATTTAGTTTAAATAAATAAATAAAAAGAAACCATTCACATGCAAAGGTCATGTTAAAGATCATGATCATACATACATACATTAATATTTAGGCATAAATAAAACTAGCTATCAATTCATTAATAGTTCTAGATTAAGATCAATCACGCTCGAATTAATTATTTAAATTTAATTAATCATTCCTTTTATATTAAAAACTTATATGAATTTCCTTGATATTGTGATCCATTATAATTATAAACAAACAAATTAATTTAAAATTATATTTTTACATAACATGTACCTTGGAGGAAACCCAGTTAATTCTCATTCATAACTACCCAATGAGTAGAAATGAACACTACGCATGATGTTAAATTAAAAAGACATATATAAAACAACTATCATGTGTTGTGCATCAGCATAACGCCTACAATATTGTAAAAATATCAAGAGTTTGTATAATATAATAATAAATTTTAATAAATCTGTGTAATGTGGATAAGAACATGGTATGTAGTTTTGACTACACAACATGAACTTTTGTTTACTATTCATATGAATTACATGCCTATGGACATGTCGTGTAGATGTACTTCAAAAATCATTGGAGCACACGACATAATTAGTGGGACACACACTGTGTATTATTTGCGTTACATAGTTTCCAACTGGGCAAGCCGTGTATGGGGTACACAGTTCAACAATAACTGGAAGGGACTACACAACGTGTTTCGTGGACTATACTGCAGGTAATTTGGAAACCGTGATCCACTTGTTCCTAGTCAACACACTGTGTCATTTAAGACATAAAATACTCCAACACATGGCCTGATTTGGTAGACCAGACCAATGCATTTAACCAATACTACACTGAGTGTACTACTGAATACACACAATGTATTTCGGTGTTGTACAACTAGGAACATTTGGAACCTCCAGATGAGATCCTCTATTTTATTTTAAACAAAATTAAAAGAAAAATTAATTTCTTTAATGTGATCTAGAAACGAGAGAGGAGGAATAGATCTCAAGATTCATATTTATAGAATGATTAACATGAATAGGAAAAACTGAAGTATTAAATGCCTAAATTACCAATGGAAAACTAAATAATTATAATCAACGATATTACCTCTATGATACCACTTGTAGGTTCAAGGCGTTGTGGGAGAGTGTTTGTGGGTGTACCTAACTTTATTTAGCGTTAATAATGACCAATTTGAGATCCATCATGATAATAAAACTTCAGATCTTTGGAATAGAATGAAGAACAAAAAAGAAAGAGGGGGGGGGGGGTCCTAGAACCGTAGATCAAATCATCATATTTTGGTTATAATTAATTTAATTAATTTAAAATAATTACACTGATGTAATTTTTTCATAGTTGATGTTTCTGATCATGATCTGATGTGATCCATCGTTGCGTCATAGAATTAAAGTGTAAGATTCTTCTTATAGTGATCCACATGTGCTCCACGTATATCTGGATGTCACCGAAGGGAGCTATGGGTGCTAGCATGAAAGAGCCTTCTCTGGCGATGTCTGCCTTCGATCGCCTTGATCCGGTGGAGGAGGATGTCTCTCTCATAACTTGAGAGCATTCTTGGAAGAAAATAATTCTCTCTTTTCATGAGAGATGTATCTAGATCTGTTGTGCACTACCAAAAAAATTTCAAGGCTAATGAGAAATATATAATTTCAATTTTAATTACACAGAATAATGAAAATAATTAATTACTCGAAAGCATTTATTAATTTAATTTAATTCTTAGAAAAACCCCATGTATATTAATAACAATTGACTATCTTTATTACATGAAATACACCCAGAAAATTGCACCTATTATTATTTAATTAAATAAATAATTTTATTTCTCATAAATTCCCACAAAAGACTCTTATTGTGTACCATTGTTTTTCCATTTTTTAATTTCCTCTACCACATTTAGTATATCTTGAATAATTTCTATTTATTTACAAAATAAATATCACTGCATTACTTACTAATAAATATATATTGTTTCTCCCACAATATATTCTCTCGAATAACTATTGTCGAAATAAATGTGATTGGGCATCCTTGAATAATTATTAAACCAAATGCTAGAATAATCTTTATTCAACTTGTTAAATTAATATTTAAATGTGATACTTGGACACAAATAGTGTGTGACCCTCTAGGCCCATTTCAAAGTGGAATTTGGTTGATCCTGCCTAATGTCCAAGTATAACAGCTAGAAACATGACAAGGAAACCATATAGAAAAAATTCAAGGCTGAAATGACGAATCACCTTCTACTAATAAATACCTTGTAATGTAATCCCTTCGACTCGTTATCTCAAATCAATCGTCTTGCATGCTAGTGACATCAACCCATGTACTCGATTATTCTTTCGTTGACATTCCAAAATTGAGATTTCCCAATACACATCATGGACATGGATTCATTTAGGCAATATGAATTCTATAAATAGAATAAAATATTAACTTCTATTAGGTATTGAAGGGTCAAATCCTTTCTCGCATTATCTATTAAAACTGTATCACTCATGACGCACCCAATATATTCTACCTCAATATAAACTGTGTGTCATCACAGTTTTCATCAATACATCTAAGTGTGTGAGTTGTAATAAACCTTTATAATAATCTTAAAGTCCATGGAACAATACACACATCCATAGATATGAACATCCAATGACACTATGAATTTTGGGTTTCCTACTGGCAGGTCTCCTTCTCATAATATCCTCCAGGATATTACCCAGGGCACACACCATGAGAAGGTGCCTCAATGTTTTATGAGCCCCCACCCCAAATGGCTTGTATTATTTGTGTCCCTCAAATAACAACATCCGACCATAGAACATATATTCAAGAACTGTGTTATAGAACTTCTAGGTTCTCATCATAGTAGGGATCTGATATGACCCTTTAAAGCAACATATATCCTAATGAAATTATCACCAAAATCGTCACACAGAAGAAAAAACCCGATTTTATAAAGTATTTATTAAGGAATAAAGTACAAAGTAGTTGGTTATAGGCCACCACACTCTAACAGTTGATAGTTATGAATTCTCAGTGAGTATACCCCTAAGAATTCAATGGACCATCTTTCCCAATAGTATGCAAGGTAGGGAATAAATATATAAAAATTATATTATAAATCATAGGGTTTTATAACTTTATATGGTAAATATTTTTTATTTAATATTTTAAAACTAGATGTGATCTATAACATAAAATTGTTACAAATACTAGAGAAACAGAAGAGATTAATTCCGTAGAAAATGATACGATAAAGAATCTTTTTATTCATACAGATTTTGGCTATAGATTTTTGATTTGTTATAAAAATAAATTATTAGAGTTAAGGTAATTAGAATGGGATTTAATATCTGAAAATAATAAAAACATTACCAGATAATCATGGTTCACATAAAATTTTATCAATGTTCCAGATATTAAAATATATCAATTTTACTCCTAATTAAATCTATAAATTTTAAGGAAATTTTTTACATATTAATATAAAATTACTCATAAAAAATTTCACATTAAAAAAATGTGTAAATGGAGTTTTACCTAGATAACATGTCTTAAGAAAAATGGATTAAATTTTTTTCCAATTAGTTGGAAATTAGGGATAATACGTCAATGAAATCTTTATATTTCAAAGTCATATTTCTATAGTGTGATAGTTATAGTAAAAATACCATGGGGAATGTCTTATGATATCTATTAATTTTTATCAATGTGTAATATGTGGTAATATGTGATGTGATTTTTAAATAATAATATTGTCACAATTGTATAACTAATTATGACAGTGTAGAGTTAAGTTATTTTAAATGTAATTACATGCTTCATTATGTTGATGTGATTTTGAAGAAGAGTACGTGCGATGGGAATCAAAAAAAATATAAGAAAAAGGGTGTGTTAAATAATATTACCCTACTTTGAAAAATTTTAAGAAAGAAATCATAATGGAGAAAAGTAAATTATATATTGATTTATATTATACTAATATTATAATTGATTTTGTGTTAGCACATTCATTCATTTTTGATAAATTTGATTGTAAAAATAAAATATCACATCAACAAGTGATTTCAAAACTTTTGGTAAAAATATATAATGGTAGTATTGAGGGAATAAAAAAATTTAATTATTGTCATGTCATCTTATGTTGATGGTTTTTCCCTAACTACAATGTTTCCTATTGAATTATATAATTTAATGTTATTATTGGTTTAGATTATAATTTTGATTATCATGCTGTGATAAATTATATTGCCAATGAAATGATTTTAGGAAAAGATTTTAAATTTATATATAAGAATGAATTTATTCCTTTAGCAGTGTAATATAAAGCTGTTAAACCAATAAAACATGGAAATGTATTTAATCATGCATATATAGTTTTAAAAGTAACTGTTTATATTAATTATGTTCCATTAGAAATGAATATGTAGACATTTTTTCAGATGTGAATTATTTAATTATACCCGATAGAGTAGTTAAATTTAATATTGAAAATGATCATGATAGTAAAATAATACCAAGAAAATATTTATCAAATAGATTATGTAGAAATTCCCAATTGAGACATCTATTGGAAATATATGTTGATAATTTCTATATATCCTATAAATTCACATTAGGTGAATCTATTTCATTTGTTAATAATAAATTTGGTTCCACAGTTATTTAAATTGACTATAAAGCATTTAATAATATCACACTTAAGAATAATTACATGTTTCCTCACATCTATCACCACATAGATTAAAACTAGATAGATCAATATTTTCTATGGTTGATATGAGTTATGGGTTCTATCAACTGTAGGTGAGGAAGGATGAAATACCTCAGTCATCAATTCATACAAGGAAAGGGCATAATCATTTTTTCTTTATACCCATTGGGATTGTGAATGCTCCAAATATACAAATGAATATAATAAATAGAGTTTTCCATGAATATTATTTTAATTTTTAATTTTTTTTATTGATGATATATTATGTTATTAAAAAAGATATGAGGATCATGAAAAAACATATATGGACTATTACTCAAACCATGAAATAAATAAGTTTATATTGATATTTTATTAAATATGGATTTTGGCTGTAATATATTTTATTCCGTGGAATGATCATATGAAAATACATAATCACCATTTATCATATTAAAAGTAATGTTGTTGATTAATTGATATGAACTAAAAATATTAAATTGAGTGGTAGTTTCATTAGATTAGTAGAACATTACATATATGTTTTTTTAAATAATTGGATATTTATTAATCCCACTAACCATGTTATCAATAAAATGGTTTATGGTAATACAATACGATGACATTTCAATGAATTGAAAAAGTGACTTGTAAATGATATAGTTTTTCAATTCTCATCGATGAATGGCCACTACATTATCTATTGAGATACATCATTGAAGAGACTCAATTAATTATTATAGATGAATAATTGGTTAAATTTATATTACTCATTTTAATTGAAACCCCATGATAAAATATATCATATAAAAGACCATGAACTATTTTCTATAGTCTTCACATTATATGTTTTGTGAGATCATTTACATAGAATGAAGTAAGAAATATATAGTAATAACAAATTTATGAATTATATATTTACTCATAACGTGTTGAATATGATAAATAGGTTATGGTTAGAATTTATAGCATACACAATATTCATAATTCATTTCAATAAAGTTTAATCAAATAGTGTAATTAATGCTTTAATTTAAAAATAAAATCAAATATCTAAAATGTTATGTTTAGAATATAATATTTTGTTTATGATATGATGAATTATGGATTTGAAATTCTTCATATAAGAACTCCATATATTTTTCTATACATGGAAATATAATTTGTTTATAAATAAATATGAACTATCAAAAATAAGATTGTGGGTTATAGTAAAATGTAAAATTGGGTTAGAATGGTAAGTTTTCAAAATTTAACAATCATAAAAATTCATTTTTATATTGAAACTAGGTAATGTGATTCAAGTGACCCACAAATTTATAATTCAAACTTAAGGGAATATCATATCTCTTTATTTTATACTCATCATTTCAATAAAGCAATGTATAAGGGAAATTTGGAACATTCCATTTGGAAGGATTAAAGAAATATATTTATGATTTTACAAGGAAATGACTAAGTTATTAGAAGGATAAAACTAACTGAAAATTACTAATATGGTTAATTCATTATTTAGTTTTTCTATAATAAAAATATGTTTATTTATTAATAGATATTTTAGTGCTGTTGCAAAATACATATATAGGTAATAATGTATTTTTTAACTATAAATAGATTAATAAAATATCCTAATTCTCTTCCAATTTAAAATAATATCTGTTTGGATCAAATATCAAAACATTATGAAAAATATATAATTACATTTATAGGATTTCGCATTTCCATTATAATTAAACATGATCTCAAATTCATACTTAGTTTTTTTTAATGTACTTAATATGCCATAGGGTATCAAATGAAATTATATTTTTTCATTTCATCCTCAATATATTGGATAGTTGGAGTGAATTATTTAGTCTATCAATGATAAGTTTCATGGGTGTTCGGTAGATACTTTATGAATATTTGGATTAAAATAAAACATTATATGCGTTTTCCTATAAAAAAATTTCCCATTGTAGTATAAAGATGTCACTTTTAGAGGCATTATAAATAAATAGTGTTAGGATCCTACTTGATTAGATAATGTTAGGAAAATAACGTATACAAGACATGAAATTTTTTAATTGAATTTTAAAAAAGGTTATTATGATTTATAATCATATGATAATTTCTCATAATTTTTATAATGGTTATACATATATATAGAGGGGAGTTCTATCATTTGATCTTAGGATCTAGTTT
This sequence comes from Viscum album, assembly GCA_963277665.1. Classification (NCBI taxonomy): domain Eukaryota; kingdom Viridiplantae; phylum Streptophyta; class Magnoliopsida; order Santalales; family Viscaceae; genus Viscum; species Viscum album. The sequence goes on along the minus strand of OY728139.1, from coordinate 882,711,789 downwards.
TTCTTCAAGTATCTCAAAGGAAATGAGTAATGAATATTTCTAAAATGGAAATGAAAAAACCATAGTTCATGGGTCCATATGATATTTTGGATAATATTATATATATTCCTTAGTGAGTGGACTTTCCTTTGATTTTATTTTAGTTACATTTTTCATTTCATGATTCATTGGTAAAAAAAATAGGTTTTTGATGCCTCTCATGATTTTAGGCCTGATGTAGTTCAGTTGGAAGAAGACTATTCTTATATAGAAAATAGAATATTGATTATTTAAATTAGAGATAATTTTGTTTAGAACGAATTTATTTAACATGTTATGTATTTGTGTACAATATGAATAAACATAGTAATAAAAAAATTATGATGGATTGATATCCCTACATATTTAAGAATTGAATAAAATTAATGGGACACAATATCCAAAATAGAGGAAAAATTTACCACCCATGAAAATGTTAATAATAAATAAATTTTATTACATATTCATATTCACGAATATGATTTTATTGATTTAAATTCATTATAAGACTATTATATTATTTTTCAATCAATAATGAATTAACTTTATTATAACTAAATTTGTTATCATATAATATATTATTTAATTCAGAACAATAATTTCAAAATATTAATAATTTGTGTTATAAAATTTTAAATCATTTTTTAATAAATAAATAATAATTATTTTATAATCAATATTTTTCAAATATCTAAAAATTCGTATTTTGGGGTTAATAACATTAAATACATTATTTTTTTGATAAAATTATATTTATTTTAAGAATATAAAATGTTCAATTTTGTTTAAAAATGTTTTCAATGTAATAATATTTCACATAAATTTTTAGTAATACTAATAAATTATTTTAAATCAATTTTATGATAAATTTAAAATACAATTTTATACATAAAAGGTTACTTTTCTAAATTATTGATTTCTCATAACTATTTTCACATTAATTTATAAATTATATGTATAAAATTAAGTGAAGTTAATTTTAAATAATTAGTTACCTATTTATATTATGTATTACTAATAATATATAATATGGTCAAAAATATTTTTTGTCATAATGAATAATTGAGATAGTAAAAATTAGTTAACCTAGTTAACGTTAATTTTTTTTACCATTGGTTAAATTAAATACATAAAGCTTAATATTAAAATAAAATGGGTCTATATTCTTTTTTATTACAATATAGAGTCAATATCATAGTTTAATTTTTATAATGATTGATTTTGGATGAGCAAGACATTAATATATTTAAATTTTTTTAAAAAATGAAAGTGTGTCCTCACCCAAACATATAAAAGGTCAACCCATTTACTCTCCTCTACAAAATTAATGAGACATATAGTCTATAAAATAAAATAAATACCAAAATAATACCCTTACCCATATCCTTTTGTTTTTAGTTTTGTTGGAATACTATATTCATTTGGCTTAATCTGTGATGAATAGGAAGTTGTTTGAAGAAGTCATTTTTTTTTTAAATTAATGTTTTACCTTTACATATTCTTAATCCACATTACAACACATATAATCATTTACATATAATAAATTAATTATATACCATTTAACTATATTCTATAATTATGATTTATTATATTATATTCATATCATTCTTAATAAGATGGGAAGTGAAACAATTGTTCATGTAAACGACGAACTATTTCCCTGTGAACCGATTTCATTTGTCCCAAATTACCTACTCTTATGACAGGTTATATAGATGGATTAAAATTTTATATATGATATTAATGAAAACATTATCTCTATTTAAATGTAATATATCACAAATTTGATTATCATTACATAAATTGAAAATTGATAACATTGTTTGAATGTACTTGCAGATTAAAATCGCCATGAAGTGATGTCATTTTTGTTCATCACAAGGTTACAACACCCAAATATATATGTGTATATAAATATGTTTTATGGATTTTTATTAAAAAATAATTTTATAAAGATAAATAAATTTTTTTCTATTTAACTCATTTTTATGAATAATACAAATGTTACTCATGCATATGTTCGACTACCATCTATATTATTATAATATAATTCATATTTTATAAATCGAATTCATTGTAGCTAAGATAAGTATCATTAATCTATAAATAATATAATTATTTTCAGATTTTTATTCTATAAATTATTTAATAATTACCTTTATGACCACATTAAACATACTAATGACTTTTTTAGATAATGAACCAAACAACTTCAAAACACCGGACATGCACTTAGCCAATTTAAAAATTTTATTCGAAATGAAAATAAAACAAATGTAATAATTAGGTGGTATTAGACATGGAATCTATTATAATGAATGTTAAAATGTGATATATTTATAGTTTTTATTTTATAATGAAACTACATACCAATTTAGATTCAAGTAATATATACTTTACTTTAAAACAATGTTTTAAAAGTTTAAAAATTTTATTTTCTAAATTATTAACCTATATACATAATAATAATATTATTTTACGGGTATATTAATGATGAAATAATTGAAAAATATAGGGAATTTTATGTTTCAGTTTTTACATTATTTAATTTTTTATGTAATACTTTTATAATTTTTTTATAGAAAACATTATTAATATGGAAAATAAACTATCCTACTTTATCCTATATGAACTCCATGGGGGTATTCCCCTATCAGTATTTCTATATAATGGTTTCAATCCATTATATCCATTCATGTTTTCATTCAATGTAACCCTTCCATCACATTGTTCTTGGAATCTTTAAAAGGTGTTTTAAATGGAATATAGATATTTCCATATGTTGGGATATGTTTATTATGGGGGGAAGGAAAATTTTTATTAGTGTAATGAAGAAAATTAATGATTCTAATGTGTTTTATTATGTTATGGTTCATATAAATTGTTTATAAATTTTTTTGGATTTTTATTACTCATGATTATTAGTGATCTTGATATAGATCACCAATGCATTTGTTAATAGGATTGAGTTAAATAATTATACTTTTCTCCCAAAAAATTATTGTAACTCTTTAAGTTGGTTATTAGATTTGTAATAATTATATTAAGAGTGAAATGATTATGATTTCCAATGTAACATATATGATTTATCTCTTCCATTAATGCCATTTTATGGAAATATCTATCTTTTTCCTGGTATTCTGATGAAAATATGTTTAATTTGTTTTTTATGATTCTATGTATTGGATAAATGGATAAATTTCAGAAATTATTTCTTAATTATTTTAATCATTATAAATAAACCATTATGTGTTTTATTTTTACCTTTAGTATTATTAATGATTTTTTTTTGGAAAATAAATTGTCCTGGGACGTTGATTTATTAGGTAAAAAACATTATTTATTTCGAGGTGAAAGATTGTTAAGGAAATGGATAATTATTATGATCATTATTCGTGGATAAGAATATTCCATATTTATTTTCCTATATCCCTTATTCACATTATTTTCTTAAAACATGTTATAAAATGATTTTCATAGAGTTTTGAGGATTATAATGGATAATAATGAGTTCAAGATGACAATTGTAAAGATATGTCATAACAATAAAACCTTTTCAATCTTAAACAATTATTAAGTGAAACAACTGATACATAGTTGATTTTTTCACATTGTGATATAATATATAATTATTTATGGATGATGAAATATTACTATAAATTTATAGACATAAAATGACTTTTGAATTCATGTAATTGGATTCATGATTAAATCTTCAATTTAAATTTTATTTCATTATTTTTACTTTAATACAAAAAAGAAATATTTATTTTGTTTTTATTATAGAATGAATTATTTATTAGAACTCTATAAATAATTTTAATTCCTTGATTGATATACAATGATGAGCTCTAGGATTAATCCAGTAAATTCATCAAATAGATTCATTATAAATTATATTATTAAAGGGATACATATCTGGATCGTGAATGTCATCCATTAATCAAAGTCAAAATTAATATTTGAAATATTCCATACCTTCTATTATAATTCACAGTCCTAATTCTATGTATATTTAATCATCAAATTAATTGTAGTTCGAACAATAATTTGAGAATATATATATCCTCCCATTCCCACCAGATTACATGTTTGATCATTTATAAATTTATAAGGTTTTTATCTCAATCAATACTCATTATAGAAAAAATATAATGGTTTTAAAAACATGATAACCATCCATATTATACTTCATCCATTGTATGAAAAAACTGAACTCTTATAATCTTTAACCAAACTTCTCCTATCTCCTTTAGAACATATTTAACTTTTTATATGAAAATATATACTTATAAATTTTATGATTTATAATATTATATCACATTTCACCATAAATATATTCCCTCCAAATTTTCAGTGATGAAATTAGTACTTCTAACTCCACTAAATGATTTGAGTAATATTTATAATGAACCTTAAGTTTGGGTGGGGAAAATAGTACCACTATTTCAATTTGAAATTTTTTTCTATTCCCATATTTAATGCATCAATATTGATCACAAATCATTATCTATTGTATGGAATTGTATGTAATGGATAATTTACCGACCATATATTCAACTCCATGAATTTTTTATCATAATCATTTTTTCAAAAAACATGTATCCCCTACACAAGAACATCTATAAGGTTTTTTATTGTCTTAAGAATGTTTTCATAATCAATAAATATCTTACAATCAATATAAAATATCTTTATGTATCAGTCATAGTTTCTGTTCTTTTATATATATTAATAAAATTTATATTTGAAGGATCTAATGACATTATATCACATTTAATTGAATTAAAAAATATTGATATGTTATAAATCCAGAATTGACACAAGATAAATTTTACAAATAGATTATCCTTTCTCAAGACCTTGGACGCAATCAGTTAATGATATTTATTTTACTATAGTATTTTATAAAGTGTAAAAAAGTCACTTAAAATTATTTGTTTTCTTCATTCATGAATAATTTCACACTCAGGGGAAGGGCAAGGATGATTAAATCATTTATATACATTATCCTATAGTTTCATCTTGTATTCCTAGATCTCTATTTGGGTCATCATATTAGGAGTCATTGACATTTGTGTATTAGTAGGCATGAGTTCAATTGAAAACACATCATTATGATTCTATAGAGAAAATTGAAACTAAGAAGGATATGTATCATAATATTGATTAATAATTATAATATATTCAATGATAATTTTATCTAAATACATTTGATATAAATACCCATCATAAACTGGAAATGTGACCACATAATGGAAGTAATTTTATTTTATTTTAGTGTTCATACTTAGTATGATAGAAAAAAACATTTTGATACAAAATATGAAATGTAGCTTCATGCCCATATAAATTGATTTATAATCCATATAGATAGATTCTATTTATTACTAAATTATTATAAAATTTAATTATATCTACAATGAAAATATTATAAGATATAAATTCCAAAAAAAAATATATCAATGTTGAGCCACACACATGAGATGTGATAATCATAACATTAATAGATTTCTAGGAAACTTCAATCTATAATAATTATAGTGGTGATGTGAAACAAGAAAAATTCCCCTGATTTGAAATAGTGAAATGGACATAAATAATATATCATAGATAAATTTATAGGGTATTTGATAACATTACCATTCACTACCTTTTTATTATGACCCACTCCAAAAGTTTGGATAAATTGAGATTTCCATTTTTCTATTTTCATAAGGTGTTATTGATTTCTTTTATCATTATAATCCCATTTATTTTTTCACTAGTTACTAGAATTATAATTCACATTATAATTCAAACATTGTAGTGTCAGTGGTAAACTTCAATGAGACTCACTCAATTAATTTATTTTAAAACACCATATATAACAATTGGGGTATTAATTTTATTAATTTCCTCTTTTTAGACACTCAAAAAATTATGATACCCATAAAGATATTTATCCAATTATTCTTGCCCCAATGTTGTCATTAAAAATTATTTATTTTCATTCCAAAATGTGGTATATTTTTTGAATTTAAATGAAACTCTATATTTCTTGTCTTTTCTTCAAATCCATGAGAATAATTAAATTCTTGATTCTACATTTTCACCTATATAGAACATTACTGTAATTAATTATAGAAATAACTTTTTTATCAAATTAATATAATATAAATTATATTTTGATATCAAAGAATCAATTCATTATTAATTTATGGTCAATGATAATCCAACATTGTATCTTTCATTTCTTATGAAATTTTATTTATAAGTTTTAAAATTTTCATCACCATTATACTTTTTTCTAAATAAATTACCATTATATTTCATGTAATTACTTTCTGGAAAGTACATAACATAATATAACCTCATAAACACATGTCATTTCTAATAATAAAATTTAAAATATTCACTTATACTATTAATAAGATTGCACTATTTTTCTTTTTCAAATTCAAATTGCAAAAAATCATTAAAACAAATCATGATCCATGAATTAGATAATTTGAAGAAACATTATTATAATGATCTATTTAAAAAACTTATTGGATTGGAGGACTAGTAAAATTGTGGTTAATATACTACAAATGAAATATTTAATGGAAAATCACTCCTTCCATTCATTATTGGTATCATTAGCATTATTTAGGGATTCAGATAGATATATTTTAATGAATTTTTTTTCTTTCCACACCCTATATTATTTAGTTTCCCAGTAATCCAACCATTATATTTCTACCCACATTCATTGTTAACAATATTTTTCCTTATTCCAACCATTATATAAATCCAAAAAATTATAGTATTAGAATCAATAATAATCAATCCAACTAAGAAGTCATATAAACATGAAAATAATTCATAAAATATTTTAAATTAAAATTCCTTTTTATAGACAAAGGTCATTTTATATTCTTCCTATATATTATTGGTTTATCATGAGTTGCTATAAGTTTTATCATCAAATTTTTCATATGTTTTTTTTCCAAAATATACTGAATCCTTGTCAAATAAAAATTAAGGAAACTAAATCCAGAAATAAATAAATAAATATTATATTATATTAATATTAAATATATATTAGTATATATGTTATTTGGATACTCGATTCATACTGAAGTCATTTCCTAAAAGGTATTCACTATCTCTCCTAAAGATTACCTCATATAGTACACACCTTACAATTTCTCTTAAAAATTATTCTTAAAAATAATTATAAATGGAAACATAAAAATTCTGGATCCTAAATAAGAGGTTATGATAAATATTGGATATATCAACAAATTATCATATTTGAGTATATTATAATATTAATGGTATCATAACATGGTTAAGATATAGGAGATCATACACAACATATCATTAAAATTGATTTATGAGTAATGTAATAAGGCATTATCATGAATAAATATATTGTTTGTATGAATGTGAATTCATAATTATTTTCTCATGATCTACTATATTATATCATAATAATATAAAATGATTTTTTTTTCAAAATATTATGACATAATAAAAAAATAGAAAACTATTTACGTGTCTAAGACATATTCCATTATTGGATTAGGTTCAAATCCAATTCCAACAAACATAGAAAAAAAAATTCAATGATAATAAATAGGAAACTAATAAAACATTATCATTGGGGTAACTAAATATGTACCTTCTTGGGCTTGATCCAAATTCTCATTCACCCTCATAGGCTTGGGATAATAACATTTTCCCCTCTAAGTCATTGGTAAACCTCATATATATTCATGGCCTATTCAAAAACTCCCATGTAAAAAATTACTAACATTAGATAAGAAATTTATTAATGGGTTATAGGTTTATAATGGAACCTCACATAAGATAATATTTTGATATTCAAAAATATATATATTATAAAAATATATGATCATTAAAAAATTATTCACAGTTTTGTTACATCGTGTAGAAGTAATGGGTCACAGGAATCGTTATAAAAAATTCATAAGATATGTAGATTTAATATGATTATGGTAACATTATAAAATATTCCCATTTATGAATATCTATCTTGGTAGTTTTTCTTATATAATAAAAAAAAATTATAAAAATATTAGTAATATGATTTGAATATAATAGAAAACATCATTTTCTTTTGGTCTTATCTAAAAAATAAAAATATAAAAAAACATGGTAAAATAATTTTCATTGTATGAACCATAAAACATATATATAATGAATCATATAAATTTTTATAAATAACAATGTGTAAATCCATTCATAATGATTTATTTAAAATATAATTGTCTAACATCTGTAAAAGTTAAAAGAGAGTCATATAGAAAACATCTAAAACTGATACTATATAATAACCAATAAATAATGTCAATGTTTCGTGAAAATATATTCTTAAATATATTGTTATATTATATAAAAGTATAATATAAATATCATAAATTAATCATTACTAAAATTGATATGTATAATAATGACTTTTAACTAACTGAAGCTGAACCGGGATTTTATTTCGTACAAACAACATTGTATTATATTTGATTACTAAATATATAAAATTAGTAATAATACTTTAAAACATATTAATAAAAAAATATTAGAATATAATATATATTTATTTAAGAAATAAATAACATACAATTTACTTCAATGGAAATTTAAACATATATAAGCATGATAAAAAGTCAGTTTAAAACGTAAATCCTTACCTCAAGCCCTGACATGATTTGTAAAAATATTAAAAATCTATATAAAAAATAATAATTAATATATAAATATAATATATTAATATTAAAAATGTTCCAACTATATATCACTTCCTTATATTTTCAAATTACTAATTTATTGAAAATTTCTTATAAAAATAAATAATCATGTTTAACAAGTTCTATTTTTGACGTATTTCATAGTTAAGTGTATCATGTATTGTATCTTAGTACATGACCAAAAAACTCAAAATATAATTTATTTATTAAATATAATATTTATTAATTATATTCATGTTTAGAGTAATCCACGTAAAGAAATGATGAAAAATTAACTAAAGCACTTTATGGAGATGGTGTCCTGTTTATACGCACAGGTGATGTATTGATATTTCTATGGAAGGAATTAAATAATGGAAAAAAATATTTACCATTATTATATGAAAATAATAAGATAAATTTCATATATATATATTTATTTAACATGTATATATATAACAATCTATGAGATATGTTGACAAAAGGTGAACTGTATTTCTCAAGGAGAGGGAATTCTATATGTGTTATGGGAAATACATCATTTTCAATTGGATGGAAAGAAGATATAAATTTATTATAAAAATTAAATTAATTTTTTAATAAATATCTTAATTTCAATGTATAAATAGTTTTATTGAATGTTTAATGGATGTTTAATATTAATAAATCTCAAAAAATCCTAAGAAAAAATACACCTCTTTCTTGGATAAACTGTATTAAAACCCCATTATTATTTATATTTGGGTCTTTTCAGATGGAACTACAAATAAACATTGTAGAGTATAGTTATTAAGGTAATTGGTTGTGTAATGATCAAGGTAATATGAAAAATTTGTATACATAACTGAGATATAGACATACCTTTTATATGTTAGGGGAGTGGATCCGTTGTGAAATCTATGAAATTTGAAATATAATTGATAAACATTCATTGTAATGTGTCTGAGATGAATACAAAACAAGATTATTTGTTTTACGTGGTTGAAATAAAATCACCCAATGAAATTAATAATGTGTTTATATAAATCACAAAGCCTTATTCCAATATTTTATCCCTTCTATCCCATTTTTAATTTTCTATGTAGAACAATAATGAAATTTTAATTATAAAACATTTATAAACTATAAATCTAAGGATGAATTAAATTTTATAGTATTTTTTTATAATGGTCTAAAAAATAATTATAATATCTTCACATAGAACATCAAAAAGCATGATTAAAAAATATATATATTTAAGCATAAAATGTTTTCATTCTCTTTAAATTTCTAGAAAATACTATAGTATAAATGTTAATTTCTTTTATATATCACAATATGCAAAAAAATAATTAAAATCATACCTCTATGGTGACTAATTTAAATTATTTTCATTAAAATAATATGCACCAAAAACCAATTTTATGAAATATATCTATTTTTAAACTAAAATAATTTTATCATTATTTATTAATGTTGGATAGTTATTATAGTCACGTTAAATCTTTTTTATAAATTTATGAATAGTATTTTACACAATTATTAAAAAACAAAAAAAAATTATTAAATAAGATATAAAAAATGACTGTAAATAAAAATTTAGTTTTGAATTACTAGACTGAATCTAATTATCATTTAATAACAATTTTATGAAAGAAAACAAATGATTTTATTTAATGAGAATAATGAAAATGATTTTTATAAATATTTTTTTCAGTTTATATTTTCAATATAGAATTATTCAGTTATGTTTAGTGTGATGTGAAATATATGATATCTAACCCATAAAGTTTGTTATGGAGAAATATATTCCAAAATCATGAATTGTTATTGTCAAAAATGACAGTTAATAAATTGTTACCCAAATTTCATCTTGACCTCCCACTGGTAATAGATTCTATATAATGAAATACATTGATATTTTATTCCACATACACAATTGAACTTCAAGGGGTTCAGCCAAACTTGAATGAAAATTACATAACATTCATATACATAAAAGTAAGGCTTCAAGATATAAACTCAAAAACTCATCTTCATTCCAACCCACCAAAAATTATTCCTAATTTTCTAGTACATGTTCACAAGTTCTAGATAAATAATTAGTGGTGATATAGTGAATTCCCTTGACATTTCATCTTGTGGAATAATTTGTAGCATTATCATTACTGAAATGATGATGATAGTATCCCCACCTTTAGAAAATCTATTTGGTACATCACCCAGAAAAATCTTACTGTACCTATTATCACAATCAATTCCACAATGTCAGGGTTACATCAGAATCTGAAAAAGGGTATAGGATGTCAGTATCAATAATAGATATCATTGTTTCCTCTAATCCCCTTGAATAGTCGTAATTTGGCCAACGATTCAGACACCTATCCCAAATATTCCAAGCGATACATAATATTATAGGAATCAACCTTGATTCTTCACATTACTAGAGTATTGAAATTATAAAATTTTTAATCATATTGTAACTCCAAACAATTTCTCAACATCAGGGTAATATCAACCTGTATTAAAGTTTTCCTATGGTTTTTGAGGTCTATACAGACAAATTTGTTTTCCAAAAATATAGTTCCCCAATATCATATGAGTGGTTCATATTTCTTATTACTGTAATAACCCATTCCCATAATTATACCCATTAATTATCAGATATCTAGAACCGTAGACAATATATTTCAATATATTTTTCATCACACCTTAAATCAAACCATTTTATGAATCACAAAAATATTCTTACCTGACCTCTCCCTATAGATATTTCAAAGCCTAAGAAATCACCATCCTCTTCTTTATCTCCTCAATAGATCTCAATTTATTTTTCAGACATAAAAAGATTTTTTATTTCATATAAGGTAGTCATGAGTTCCAAAAAATGTGAATTATAATATGAATCTCTCATAATATCCTTCTAAACCAAGGAAACACTATACCTGTAGGACACTTTTGGATGGATACCAATCGATATCAACCTCAATATAATCTGATTCCATAGCTAGTCTTTCTTCTAAGATGATATTTCATATGACGTTTTCATATTTAATCTATAACTAAGACTTATAAATATTTCAATATATCTAGTTCTACCTAAGTAATTCAATGAAAATTCATGTATGATTAATGTGATTGAACTCTAATGGGGAATAAATTGGGATTTCATTGATGAAGGCAACCATGTACCATTCCAGAAAATGATATAATATCCTACCCAAATGTTCAAGTAATATATTTTTCAAATTTATTATTCTTATAGGAATCAATATATACTCACAATGTTCATAATTAATTTTAATCTCAATTTTTAGAATATTCACGTGTGGAAAAATATATGTTTATAAATAGAAAAAAGAATCATATATGATTACATATTCTATGCATTAAATTAGATGAAGATTCTTTAATTCCTTAATAAATAGTACATGTTCTAGAACATTACCATTTTTAGGTAGTGATATTAAATATGAATGCACTCTATCTATTCCACCTTATTTAAAAATCACTGAATATAAACCCATCTGTATGCAGAGGGTATAATGAATCCATTCCCCATAATATCCACTAATTGTATAGTTATATAACTAGGGTCTTCCAAGGCTATCATATCATAGGAAACAATTAACTAAGTTGTTCCCAGTTGAAAATACATATAAACGTAAAAATATTTATGATGGTGAAGTCATGGCTAATCCGTGGGTGAAAATTACATATAATTAAAAACTACTTCTAAATGATTTTAATCTGAGATATAAAGAACACATAATTACAAACACACTAACTAATGGGTACTCAATATCAAATTCCCACACATGTTCTCATCGCATATTAATTGAAGTTAAAACTCAACCATACGACAGAATTTTTATATGTTAGATAGAAAAAAAATCACTCTCCATTGGAATTATTCTATCAATGGGAATATTCAATATAGTTAATATATAAATAGTATAATATCATATGACTTTTTGGAGGATGTAGCGTGGGAAGGAAAACCCCAGCTTGGCGATTTCGGATCTGAAGCATGATGATTTAGGAAGCATCTCAATTCGTGAATCGGCGAATGAGGATATTGTTGGTCACAAGGATCTGTTCAGTCTTTATTCAAAGAAGGATCCTCGTGATACCCGTGGTGATGGATATCATAAATCCTTTGTTGATACTGTTAGAAGCACGGGTACTTCATCCTTCCTTGATTGTGAATCATCTGCTGGGAGGGTCATTCGAAAGGGCCGCATTGTACACATCTCAGCCAATCAAATAGCTATTGAGGAGAGAAATAAATTATGTAGATTCTCAATCATCACACGGGTTGTTATTCCGAAAGGAGTGAAACCATGGAGGTTTCACGATATTACTGCTAGAATTACTAAGATCTGGGGTGTTTTTGAATGAAAGATGACTACGTTGGGGGTGTGGTTTTTATCACATTTTCTTTCCCTCAGATGAAATCAAGCGACGTGTTTGGAGTTTTGGCTCGGTTCCACTCAAACCTGGATTCATTCAAATTCATGAATGGGTTCAGAATTTTGATCCCAATTCTTTCAAAAACACTTATGCACAAATATGGATAAGGGTATCTAATTTTAACTTGCTTTATTATCATTCCCAAATTCTACCGGATATTTCTTCTTTGGTTGGGAATCCCATCAGGCCTGACAGTCAGATGGATAACCCAATGTTTGGTCATTATGCTAGAGTTCTCATGGAAGTGGATATGTCCTCTACTTTGGTAGAGGATGTGGTGTTAACCACTAATGATGATACTATTACCCTTGGAATTTTCTATGAAAGAATGCCCAAATTTTGACACATTTGTCAATTCTTTGGACATATTGCATCAGATTGCAAACGAATTAAGGTATGCAACCTATGCAAGGTCTGTGGGAATAATGATGAGAATTGCAAGACGAAGGGTGGGAAATCAGTTCCTGCTACAGATCCTGGACCCTCATTTTCTAAAGATTCCTCTCCTGTTAATAATAAGCTAGAGCTGGTGCAGGCTGAAAATAAATATGGATGTGATGTTGGGTTACCGCAGGGTATGGGAATTTCCTCTCATGCTACTAAGGATGTGATTCATGATATTCATTGTAAGGTGTCAGCTGTTCTGAGTCCTGATTTGGTCAGTAAGCAGGATGATCTTGATCCTGATAATGAAGTGGTCACAACATCCGATAGTGATGTATTCCCTGTACAAGATATGGGTGATGACCCACAGAGCATTTCTTTAGATTCTACTCGAAACATACCTTCATGTCCTAATAATGGCCCTGAAGATAATACCACTGCAGTGCATGGTGAATTGGTCACACCATCTGATGATGTTTATGTCCCTATACAGGACATGGTCAATGCTCCATTGGGATCTTCTACGGATTTGGATCACAATATTTCTTCAACTCCTGATGATGGTCATAGAAGATATGCTGCTGCAGTCTGTGGTGATGTGGTCCCTGATAACCTTATTTTTGTGCAGGTCCATGCGAATATGGCTGCAAGGAGAGTCTTGCCTTCTAGTTTACTGGCTACTCTGATTGACTATGGCAATAGGTTTTTGTTGCTCAGCACTGAGGACTCTTCTGAACAGGATTATGGTGAGAATGTGTCTGATTATAGTGGCAGCGATTATAATTCATCTGTAAAGCAGACAACACAAGCCCATGAAGGGCCTACTACTAGGCTCAGATCAAAAAAATGAAAATATTTTTTTTTGGAATTGTCAAGGGATTGGGAATCCTCCCACTGTCAGGTCCCTTAGACATTATATACTGACAAATAAACCTCTTTTGGTTGGTGTTGCTGAACCTAGAATGAGTTTTGAAAATTGGAGATCCTTCAAATGGGCCTCTCTAGGTTATTATTTTATTTCTTGCAATCATATTGGGATGAATTCTGAATCTTTGTGGGTCCTTTAGCATGATAGTGTGTTATTCAGCTGTATCCTTGTTGATGCTCAATCTGTTTCTCTTACCTATATCTATGGTAATGTCCCTTTTTCAGTGACTTTTGTGTATTCTTTCAACCTCTATACAAGGAGATGAGCACTGTGGAGAAATATTTTGGATATTTCTAAAAATATGGTGAATAGATGGATCTTATTGGGTGACTTTAACAATTTCCTCAGACCTGATGAAAAAACTGGTGGGAATTTCTGTCGTGCCTCGGCGGCTGATCTGTCATCTTGTATTGATCAATGTGGTCTTACTGAGGTTCCTATTTCTGGGGCTGCGTTTACATGGTGCCGATGTACTATTAATGGGAGGCAAGCAAGCAAGTTATATTGCTGTTTTGTGCTGGTGGATGACAGGAACATGACAATTAATGTTTCTGGAATTACTTTTCCACGGTTAAATTCTGACCAGAGTCCAATCCTAATTGATGTTTTCTTTCAAACCGTGAGATCTGTTCCTCTTCCTTTCAAGTTTAATAATGCCTGGCTGGTCATCCCAAGATGCCGAGAAATTGTACTGGATTCCTGGAAAACCGAGTATCTGGGTAGTCCCTCCTACATTCTTTGCTGCAAACTCAAGTGTGTTAAGGAAAGGCTGAATAAATGGAGCAAGGAATCATTTGCTTCCATTGGTAATGATATTAGGGAGGCTGAACTCATGCTTTCAAGGATCCAAGAGTCTAGTCTTCATATGGATTTACCATCATAGGATGAGATTCAGGCCACTTCAAATCTGGATATTCTGCTACACCTGAAAGAAAATTTCGCACAAAATTAGTTTAATATTAGATGGTTAAAGGATGGTGATCGAAACACAAAGTTGTTTCATCGCATGAACAGAGAGAAGAAGGATAATAGGAGTCTCCAAGACCTGAATATCAAGGGGAACCTTCTTTCCTCTGAGAATGATATTTCAAATGTGTCCATTGAATACTTTGAGAGGATGTTTTCAAATAATGGTGAAGATAATTCTGACAAAATTATTTAGTGCTTTGATCCTTCTATTGAGGATGATCAAAATAGGATTCTTGTTGATATCCCCAAGCCAAGATAAATTTATGACGCACTTTTCTCCCTAAATATTGACAGTGTTGCAGGCCCTGATGACTTTAAGAACAAATTTTTCATGTTCTATTGGGATATTGTTCATCTGGATGTAACAAATGCTTTGAATGTATTTTTTAGAACTACCCACTTACCCTTTGGGAGGAATTCCATCTTTATTTCCTTAATCCGTAAGAAAGATAATTCCCTAAATATTAAGGATTTTAGGCCCATTTCTATTGGATACACAATCCCCAAAATGATTAGCAAGATTCTAAATCATCGTCTGGGTGGTATTGAAAAGAGTATCATCTCCCGTAATAAGTTTGGATTTGTTCCAGGATGGAGCATCCAAAATTGTATATACACTACATCTGAGTGTGTCAATGTCATGAGGAGAATGGTGAAGGATGAAAATATGGCTTTGAAAATTGACATTTCTAAGGCCGTTGACACCATCAGATGGAGCTTCTTGTTCACCATTCGTATAATTCATGGGTTTTCCCAGAGATTTATTGATCTCTTTGGCTCCATCCTTGGAAGTGACAGGCTCTCTATTCTTGTCAATGGCTCTCCTAGGGGCTTCTTTCAATGCTCAAGAGGGGTGAGGCAAGGAGACCCTCTCTTTGGTATGCTGTTTGCTATTGCGGAGGATTATTTGAGCTGGTGTCTCACTGATCTCTCCAATTTTGGATGGTATCAAAGAATGAAAATTGGGCGTCAGCTGCATGCCCCCTCACATCTGTTTTATGCTGATGACATTCTTCTTTTTGGAAGGGCTGATAAAGGAACCATCTCTTGTATCAAAGGCATCTTCTCACATTATGAAGAGGTTGCAGGTCAGGATATTAGTTGGGGGAAATCTCTAGATCTGTTTGGTAAAGGTATTATCATCTCAAAACAATATAGAGTGGCATGACAGCTTGGTGTCCAACAGGGTGTTCTTCCCTTCATCTATCTTGGGGTACCATTATTATGGAGCAGGGTTAAATAGTGTTTTATGGAGAATATTGCTCTGAAAATCACAAATCAGTTAGTAAGTTGGAAAGGAAAAAACATGTCCCAGGTAGGAAGAATATTTTTGGTCAATTCTGTGATCACTTCGATGCTTGTTTACTCCTTTTCAGTGTATCGTTGGCCTAGAACTCTGCTTAATGAACTAAGCACCAGGATTAGAAATTTTATTTGGATTGTATCAGTTTATGAGAGAAAATTGGTCACTGTGGCATGGAAGGATTGCATTAAACCTCTTCACATGGGCGGGATGGGTGTCAAAGACATCATATTTTTCAATGACACCTTGATCAATAAGTTTGTCTGGAATTTAATTTTCTAATTATGATGAGTCCATGGAATTTCTTCGAATGAGGTTTCTTGGAAAGTTGTATAATGTGTACTCTGCATACCTTGGTTCCTCTATTTGGACTGCAATTAAGCAGGCCTTTGCTGACATAATGTCCTGCTCTAAGTGGATTGTGTGCAAGCAATCCCATCTTAATTTCTGGACCACACCTTGGCTGGCTGGCCCTATCTATGAAGAGATTGAAATTAACACTCTTTTAAGGGGGACTTCTATCACTGATTTTCATAACAATTCAATTGAAATAAATAGTTTGCTTCCAACTCATGTTGGACTAGAAATCACCAGGTATCAGTATATGGATTGTGACATGCTAGTTTGGATATCCAACTTGAATGACAAGTTCAATACATGTGACTACTACATGTTAATTTGTGGAACCTCCCTCAATCCTCCATTATGGGTCACTGATTTCTATAGAACATTCATCCCTCCATATTCCTATTTAATCATCTGGAAAAACTGGAGGAAGAGACTCCCCTTGCAGGCTATGCTCCAGCATGCTGGATTCAGTCTTGCTCCAGCCTGCCTGCTTTGTCTTTAGGCTTGTGAAGACTATGATAATCTATTTGTCTTCTACAAACTTACTTCTAGGTTATGGACTTATGTTCAAGAGATCATTCATTTCGTCTTCCCCTCTCAATCGTTTGAAGAGCTACTGAAATGTTTTGTAGGATTAATAGCAGTGAGTAGGTAAAATCTCTCATCCTTTACCTATGTCCAGCTTTCTGTCTCACTTATGGAAGGTGAGGAATGCTGTAATCTTCAATGGCATTGCCCCCAACTTCCATTCTTCTGTTCTGGAAATTCATGGTGCAATCTGCACTGCTTCCTCCATCCAATATGGCTCCATGATAAATGATGTTTCTGATCTTGTTTTTTTGAGATCCCTTGGTGTGTAGGGCAGGGCAAGGAAAGCCTTGATGATGAAGCATGTACACAGGATTTCTCCCATCTCATGATGGATGAAAGTTAGTGTTGATGGGGCTGCCTCTGGTGCACCAGGCCCCACTTAATGTGGTGGTGTCTTCCGCACTCATAAAGGTTTTGTCAAAGGGTGCTTCATTAATTATATTGGCAATGCATTTGCCATTGAATTTTAGTTATGGGCCATGATAAAGGCCATCGGATATGCTGTCCAATTTGGATGGCATGACCTATGGATTGAGTTAGACTCGACTGTTGCAGTCCAAATTCTTCATGAACGATCAAGAAACGTTCCATGGAGAATGTTACCAGTTTTGGTGGAATGTCTCCAGATTGATGACTCACTTCCACTTGAAATTTTAAAAGTCTATCATGATGCTAATCAAGTTGCAGATGATCTATCTAAGCGAGCTATTTCCGAGGTTAGTTCATGTTGGTCTTTTGTCTCCCCATACTTTTGTGAGAGGCTTGTGCAGGCTGATTTTTGTGGTGAGACTTACACTCGCCTTTTTAAACCGCCTCTATGACATTTCCCTGTGTACTTTTATTTTCTTTAATAATATTTTCTAGGAGAAGGTGTTAAGCCTGGCTCCTGATCATATTGGTATCATATTACTTCATTATAGAAACTCTATCTCCAATGGAAACCACTCTCTATTGATTGTATTCTCACACCACTAGAAGATGCGGGTGAGAATGACATCACTTCTAATATGAGTCTCTAAGAAAATGGTTTAGTCCAGTGGCACTATAAATATATTTAACACATAGACTAGGGATGAAAAAATATAATAATTCTTTTTAATTCTTTCTAATTATAAGTGTTCTAATTTATTTTCGACATTTTCATTCCCATTATTCATTTGAAGTACTCAGTTTCAATTGACATGCTTATTTTAGATATTCCCATAACCCGAGATATTAGAATTTTTTTTTTGTATATGACCACATAATTATAGTGGTATTGGGATTATATCATAGTTTCATCATTATCAATATCTTCTTATCTAATTAATAAAAAACCTCTGCAAAAAAACCTGTATGAGGTCAACTCTAGACACCTCTATGATGATTCTGTCGCGGAACTACCTCTAATGTGGGTCATATACATGTAATACTACCCTGTGAAACATGAAGTGTTAGGTAATCATGCACCAAATGAATGTATCCTTCATAATGATATAAATTTCAACATATTTTAAAACATTATAATCTATGAAATCCATGTTTTATTGATTGATTATTAATATTACATGAATATTCCGCCATATTAGTTAACCTAACGCCTCAATTTTCCACCCACAACTTATGAATCATGTCCACAGTGACCTCTCCAATAACATATCACTAACTTCTCTACTTCGACGAATATCTCCTCCACTGGGTAATACTCATACACCATAGTAAAATAGGTGATAAATATGAGAATTATTAAATCACAATTATATATCAAGAGGACATTCTCCATTATTTGAAACCGAGAGAATCTTTATCTTACCATGTCAATGGAGTCCCTTCCATGTACATTTAATCCTGACATCTATGCAATAAGAGGCATGATAAACTATTCTAACTATAGATAATCCTAAATTAATTTTCACTATATAATTATACGAAAAGCTCCACATATAAATTTTTCTTTAAACTATTTCTTATAGAGAATGCACTCATTATATTTTTATAAAAGACTCTTATACTGACACACCATTTGATGAAAACATTTCTCCAATAAATTAGTTCATATGTGATATAACTCTATTATGAAGTAACCTAATGAAACCCCTTAATAATAAATGTACATTAACTATTAAAACCCTAGGCAACCTCCAATAAGCTAGTGGAGGGTACCTGGCACCAAGAATGTATATCCCACATAATGGGATTCCATAGCCTATGTCACCTACACATATGGGACAAGTGCACACATGCGATAATATGGCTCAATTGATAAAAAGTATGGGGTATATTATATATAATCCAAGAAATGTCCTCTATGATCCAAATTGATAGGAGAACACTGAATCTAAGAAATAATATGGAAATAAAATTTCACCAAACTAGGTAAAAAATAGACATAACAATAGGAATTCCAAAATCAACAATATGAAATATATCATGATGTGGTCCGTCAGTTATGAAACATTACCAATTTACATATAATTCCAACAAACACATGGATCTCAAGGAACAAAATTGAACTCATTATAATCAGCATTAGACATGACACATATTTGTGAATATACCCATACATAGGTGATTATATATATCCCCATTATATGACATCAAAAACCATAAATTTAAAAAAAATAACCAAGACTACTCAAAATAATAATAAAATTAACTAATTAATTCATTATAAGATCATTAATATAATTTAATTAAGATTACCATAGATGTAGGAAAATGTAATGATCATCAAAATCATATATTGGTGAAATGATTACAAAACACTAAGAATTTAATCTACCAAAATACAAGAACCAATGAAATTTATTAGGATCTATATTTTATGTTATGACACCACTTGATTGGTGTGATGAATATCAACTATAGTGTTATATCTTATTTCCTAAAAATGTTTGTAGTTGGGGGGAATGACAATTCCATAGACCAAGAATCCAAAGACTAGAGTATATGGTTCGAATAAAACAACATATCCAATATTATTAAATATGATCATTCCCAATATAATTTAATTAATATTGATCCTATGGGATGATAGTGTTGTACGGTCACATGCCTTAGCCTAATACTGAAATTTGGTGGATTCTCCAACACTAGAAACTCTATGATCATCATGCACATGCCCTAGTGTTAGTCCTAAATAGATTAGAAAACTATGTTAAAAATATTATCTCATGTATATCCTCTGACACCGATATGAATCACACAATTAAGTATTATTTGTAAAATTATAATGATGGGATACAAGTGTTCCGCAATCCAAACACAAATATATGAAATATGGAAAACTGAAAAGGATGGAAAACTATATTACATATAATAAATGGTAACATGATATATATGTTATCGACAATGTTCTAGTCATGTCCACATTTCCAAATTTCAAATAGTATTCCATCTACAATGATTGTATGATGGGGTACATGGCATATAAATTATAAGGACACGACCTAAATCCTTAATTATATGAACAATTCACATTGAGGATCTTTTCATCTTTATAGTTTTAGAGAATTAGGCCATAACTATTACATAAAAACATGAATATTACATGTAGACACTACAACCCGGTATCCATTTTTTTATAAAATAAAAACTCTTCAAAATAAAAATGTCTACTTACATGTCTTAGACATCATGACTTGTCCTTGCTCTCATCTTTGACCCTATTCATATTTATGTCCTATGAAAAACATTTCAAAACATGGGATAAGCATAAAAATCTCAGTAAAAGTTATAAAATAAAGAAAAGAAACATTAGTCCATTAATAAATAAAAATCAATGAAACCATACTTTTCAATCATAACATACCACATGAAATCATAGGATTTATGAATAAAATGCAGAAATCACAAACCATAAAGGTAACATACAGAAATCATAACATAGAAACATTGTAGTTATTATGGATACATAGGGAGTCAAATTTGGAATACCCATCACTTTATATTCCATAAATCTCTTAGGAGAAACATTAACTTTTACAACCATCACGTTACCCAACACATAGGAGAGATATCGCGGGCTTACCTACCCTAGGTTTATCACGGAACCTTCCATATACATAATCAATTCCCAATAACCATAACATATTAATAAAATATAACAAAATCATAAATTAAAGATTAAATTTCCTCATTCTAATCAGAATATATCAAATCAAGATATTGAAATAAACAATGCTTTATCAAATAATTTTT
Source organism: Viscum album (assembly GCA_963277665.1). Taxonomy (NCBI): domain Eukaryota; kingdom Viridiplantae; phylum Streptophyta; class Magnoliopsida; order Santalales; family Viscaceae; genus Viscum; species Viscum album. Next base: position 882,689,906 of record OY728139.1, on the reverse strand, counting down.
TAAACCATATAGAACATTTAATAAAGGGATTTTTGAATCACTATTTCACATAACACTTTTGTGTTTTTAAATTAATTAACATTTTAAAACTTTAATTCCCATATAAATAAATCATTAAAACCAATTTTAATACATGGAAATTAATTATAAATATTTAGAAGAATAAATCATTAAAACATTTAAAATGATATATTAGTTAAATTGTTTTTAAAAAATTAAGAGATTCTTGAATACAAATAGTTAAAGAATAACATTTAATCAAAACATTATAATATCATGAGAATAAAGGGATTCATGATAAAATATGCCAAAGAACATTACATACACCATATAAGTGTGAATTGGTGCATAACAACAATCAAGTCTCAAAGGAATGTAAATTGAGAGGAAATCCCTTATAAAACATTTATCCTTAGAATAAGGATAAATAAACTACATAATATTGTGTGACAAATATTCATACACTCAATATAAGTGGATATAAAGTTTGAAACAATAAGAGGTTATTCACACATATTCATAGCATGATAAAATCAAAAAGTTGAAGTTTATTCCAAATAATTGAAATTTGGTGAAGAAGTTCCCTTAAAAAATTAGATAGCCTAATGGCGTAACATTAAAATTCATAAAATGAGTTGATGAGTGTGAAAATGGAATATATAATGAATCTCACAAGAATAAAAAGTGAGATGAAAATCCCTTACCGTGTTGTAATCAATCAAGTTGTATGACCAAAAGTCAATAACCACCAAATGATTTACAGAATAACATGAATATAAATAGGATCATGATAATATATATCAAATGTAAGAACACAATACACCACATGCAATACATTAGTGGCGAACAATGGAAATATCACAGAATTAAAAGTGAGATAAAACCCCCTTACATCGTGTCCGACTTGACTTGTTTGTTCCATGTTCTTTGTGAATAATAAAATGTAGTTAAATTATAATTTATTAAGAACCTATTTAAATTTTATTGTTCCTTTTATATCACTTATTACATTGTTATAAACATTATTTAATTATTTAAGTTAATAATGTTCATTTTGACGATATTTTGTACTTTAGTCAAAAATGGACTTCTTATAATTACATGTTGTCCACATAGTCAAACATTCATTATATACAGAATTATATTCATGATTTAGATATCATATATATCATGTGTATAAATTTATTTATAATAGTACATAACATTTGGAGGTAAGAAATGAAATGCACCATTCATTGAGACGGTAAGCCATACATACGCATGAACGCTACTTTCATTTCTATTTCTCATTATAATGAAATTAAAACATAAAGATACATAGGTATATAATAATTCCAGTATAATGTCGTATATAATATCATCACCTACATCTTTTATATATCCCACATATGGTATGACCATGTCATATCACTTTGAGGGGGCGGTAGTCCACACTTACTCAAATGAAATTATCATGTTTACCCATAATGGAAATGAAAAAGGTATGAAATGAAAGAAAAAATACAGAAGACTAAAAAATATAAACATAATTTATGTCATATATAAATATAGTTCCATCTTAATGGCCACCATGAGAGGTGGTATAATATAATTTAACGATCATTGTTTCGTGAGGCGTTAGTTTGTCATCCACAGAAATATTCTGTTCTTTACCCATTATATAGAGGTATGTGAAATTGTAGTTAGAATCATTCTCATAAAAAAATCCTTGTATAATGAAGATACTATTTTGGTTATAAAATAAATCAATGAAAAGAGTTTATGGGTTTGAAAATTAAATTAAAATAAAATACTTTATGAGAAGTTGTTACCTTTAATTCGGGTAACAACCTTTAGATTTAACCAAAAAGACATCTTAAAGTGCCTTCTGCCTAAGGTAAGGATGTTAAAAGGAATATGGGGGTATTGTGAGCTTATTTGGTAGGGGTTTGATGAGCCAAGGGGCTTTAGAGGTGTGAGGAATGGGTTATAAGTGAGGTATTTTTATAAGGGTGAGTAGGGGCGCTTTAGGAAAGTGTGAAAATATTTTGTTATTATATAATGATATTCGATTTATAAAGGTTCGAAACTAATTAAATTAGAAGATAAGATGTCTAATGGTCGAAATAAAATCATCCAATAAGAATTGGATTGGTTTTGGATGTTATGTTAATATCTATAATCTTAATTATTTAAATCATTAATTAATGATGTAAATACTGCATCATTATTATGTCATAAATAATTTAATTTACATGATATCTAAAAATTATAAAAAAATACCATTATGTAGGGAATATTTTTTTATTTTAAAATGAATATTTAGAGTATAAATTATAACTTATATAACCCCTTATAAAAATTAATTTACTAAAATACATTAGTTATGCCATTTTTTTCTTTACTTTAAGTTAATTAATCTAAAGTGCCATTATCACTCCCATGTGGCTCCATGGGGACCCAAAATGAACCCAAATATGCCCGTTGTCATAAATGACTCAACCAATAAGTATAGGGAAAGTGTTAAGGTAATGTTTTATTATTATAATATTCTTTTTACATTGAATTATCCTATTTACCTATAACCTCAGTAAATAAATGTAAAAAGTTAGTCTTCACAAAAAATTATTTTCATCTTGTTGAAAAAATATTACTTACTAATAAAAACGATTTATGTATGATTTTAAAAATCTAATTCACTTAATTAGTAAAATTTAATTTAAATGAAAAAGTTTGTTTTTTAAATACTACTTGGTGGTTTCACTATTCATCAAAAAGTGATGTTTTTCAAAAAACTACCAAAAATAATGACTAAGATATGTTAGATATTGTGAATTCAAAAATGATATCTACATTACCAAATTAAAAACATATATTTTTAATAAATTAATTTAGAATTTATTTCTGTTATAAAAACAAATAGTGTGTTTTAAAGAAACAATAAATATCAAAAGATTGAAATTTGTTTATGTCCAATATCAAAGTGAAATTAATTCCAATGACCAACATCAGATTAATTTGTACAAATATAATATAATTAAAATTTAAAACCTAATAAGAAGATAATATAACCCTATAAATAAATCATATTAAAATTCACTTTTGAATTAAAATATAGTATTTTTCACTATTCATAAAAAATGAATTTTATCAAAAAAATACAAAAAATTTACCCAAAGTATATTTTGATGTCCCTATTCTAAAGAAAAATCTTATTTCGTCAAATGGAATATATAAAAGTGAACAAAACTAGATTTAATGATGGTTCTCCATTAAAACGTGTTAAATCAACCTTTTAAAGTAAATTATGTTTAAAATTAAATTATTATACATTTTAAGCCTCTAAATTTTATTGGATAAATGTAAAAAAATTTTACAAAACATATATAATCATATTTTAGTTAGTTCTATCTATTCCTACCAATACAACAGCTATGCATTAACTACCAATTATAATTATATTGTTATATTGTTAGCGTGCAATGCAAGGTTTCAAAGAAACCCATTGTTGCATATCGGGTACACCATCAAATATAGTGTCCCCTTTAATGTAAAATTCAGTTAAAAAATATTAATAAATTTGAAATTTTTTCATGTCAATTATTTAAATGGAATGTTATATCCTTCCCCCCTTTTGGTAATTGCATCCTCACAATTTTGAAATTAGGCTTGGGAACTTCATTGAATGTCCCACATCTGAAAAAGAGTCAATAAAAATGTTACTTTAAAATAAATAAAGAGAAGTAAAAATGTATCCCTAGGTAACCCATACTAGGATTACATGTAGGAAAAGATGGATTTGGAAGAGAGAAAAAAATTTGTCATGTCTGAGGGAGAGTGATAGAAAACACGATTAGGAGAAAGTAAACCAAGTGAATATAAAAAACGATTGATGTGTTAAACAGTCTTTAATTACCCTGTAAGAAATGTAAACAAAAAATGTTTTTATTTTACGGTCCATTTCATAATTTATATGAATTCATTTACTACAAAGAATAAGAACATACGTAAATTTACATACCTTCATGTAGAGTTTCATCCTTTAATAATTTTATATAAAAAACATATCATTTCTCAAAACAATGAGCATTGAAAAATACTTGGTCACAAATAAGGCACAAGAATCATCTTCTAGATATTGACATAATCCACAAAAGAAGAACTATATATTTTCCTTGCCTTTAGTCATCAACTATAACCAAAATGGTTAGTGCAAGAATAGATAATGCCCCAAAACAACAATCATTTACAAAAAGAAATAATACTCTTAATCTACAAAAATTTTCATAAACAAAACCCAAAGATCAACAAAGACTATTAAATAAATAACCATCCATTAATTTCAACAAAATTAATCCAAACTATGATTGAAACAAAGATATAATTTGTATTTAATTACATATCCTTCCATGCTAAATCATATCATTTATCTCCAAACAAAATCGAATACTCTTAATGTCTCATACTGAAGTGTAATTAACATAATCACATATTTCTATGATAGTTTAATCATTTCCATATATAAAAAAAACCGCTATATGTCCACTATAAAAATAGTTATTCTTCAAAAATAAAATCTGACCATTACTCATCAAAAGAAAATATAATTTTCCCCTGAATAACATTTTCATTTATCAACCATCACAGTTAAAAATACTATAAAATTTTTTCCAATGTAATCCCATCATTAAAATATCCTTAATAATTTAATGCATTTCATCATCTTAAAAACAATCATAACTCATGAATCCCTTATCTGTTGACTTCTTACCCATTCAATATTTGTCATGATCCATAAACCATTATGTACCAACTTATTCTGAAATACTTCATTCCTACGAACAAAATCATGAATCATATCCAAAGATTAAATAATGATAAAACATATGTATGAAATAATTCATAAATTTCATTGTTCATTGTAATTTTCTTAATCCTCAATTTGAATGGCATTTGTTTTTGGTAAACATATATTTGTACGATCCTAGTGATACCATTCCTGAAACTTCTTTGTAGGACATTTGTTTGTATAAGGACCATGCATTACACATTTAAGACATTAAATTGACCCATCAGAATGAAATTATTTTCCTTTCCTAGAGTCAAATAGATGATTCCTTTTTCCACTATAGGTTCATTCTTAATGACCCTAATTACTACATATATAGAATCTTCCCATCCCTTTGAAGTATTTTCCATGGTTTTTCATTCCACATCCTTGACACATAGGTTATTGAACATACATACCTCTATGATTATCAACTGAATTTCTGATGGGATCTATTTCTCGCATATACAATGCCTTATAAAAATGACCAAGGATAAGGATTTAAATCATGACTCGATATAGTTGGTTGAGAATAACCAAAAGAGTTCTCATTGCAGCTCCTATTTGATTCAGTTTCTCATTTATAAAATTGTCACATTTTTCTTCACATCCACATTTACTTTGGTCCCTGCTTGATTTATCTATTTACTAAAACCAAAAAGGTCAGTGTGAGTATATCAGTAAAATAATCATATAATATCTCATAAGGATGGTAAATACTATGATATACTTATCCATTTTATCTTAAACTCATTCAATTTATCTAAAATAACTATGAATCTTTCTAATATGATAACCATTATGGTTATGTCACTTATTCTTAAATAACACCCTAAACTCTAATGTTTTTTAAATCGACCTCTGATACAAACTATAAGGACCTAACCTTAAATATTACATAATACTGAATTAAATGAATAATTCACATTGAGGATCATTTTAGGTGTATATTTTTAGAGAATTAGGCCCTAACTGTTACATAACAACATGAATATTACATGTTGACACTACTACCCAATATCCATTTTTTTAAAATAAAATCTTAAAAAGAAACATGTCTAGTTCCATGTTTTATACATCATGACTTTTCCTTGATCTCATCCTTGACCCTATTCATCTTTAGGTCCTATAAAAAACATTTCAATACATGTGGTGAGCATAAAAAGTTCCGTAAGGGTTATAAAATAATGAAAAGTAACATTAGCCCTTTAATAAATAAAAAATAATGAAACCATACTTTTCAATAATAACATACTTCATTAAATAATAAGATTTATGAATAAACTACAAAAATCATAAACCATAAAGGTTACTTATGTACATCATAACATAATAACAATGTAGCTATCACATCTACTTAGGGAGTTACATTTGGATTACCCCTCATAGTATATTCCCAAAATATCTTAGGAGAAACATTAATGTTTACCTCCTCCACGTTACCCAATGTATTAGAGAGCTATCTCGGGCTCACCTGCCCTAGGTTTATCACAGAACCACCCATATTTGTAAACAATTTCCAATAACCATAACATATTAATAACACATAACATATGAATAAAGGAAATATAACATTTCAAAAATCCTATCATAAAATATCAAATCAAGATATTGCAATAAAAAATGATTTATCAAATCATTTTCAAAACCATTTAAAACATTTAATAAAGAGAATTTTGAATCAAAATGTCCCATACCACATTAATGTTATTGAATAAATTAACATTTGAAAACAATAATGTCCATATAAATAAAATTTTAAGACCATTTTTAAAACATGTAAATTAATGATAAATATATATGTAGAATAAATCTATAAAACATTTAAAATGATATTTTAGTTAAATAGATGTTAACAAAATGAGAGTTGATTGAATACAAAATATTAACGAATAACATTTAATTAGAACATTATAATATAATAATAATAAAGGTATTCATGATATAACATGAAATTGAACTGTATATACTCCATATAAGAGTGAATTGGTTCATAACAACAATAAAGCCTCAATGTAATGTAAAATGAGACAAAATCCCTTATAAAAACTATATCCTTAGATATAGGATAAACCAATTACATAATAATGTGTGAAAAATAATCATACACTCAATATATGTGTATATTAAGTGTGAAAGAAGCAGAGGTTATTCGCACATATTCATAGAATGACATAATCAAGAAGTAGAAGTTTAACACAAAGAATTGAAATTCGGCGAAGAAGTTACCTACAGAAATTTGACATCCTAATAGTATCACATTAAAATTCAGAAAATGAATTGATGAGAGAGAAAATTAAATCTCATCACATGAACATAATATTTACATCAATAATGATATATATGAACATATCCTAACATACGAAGATGTAATTTAAAAGGCATAACAAAAATAAGCCATTTAAAAAGAAGAGTGTGAATGGTTCCCTTACTGATTTGGTAACATACGAAACATACACCCAATGAATTAAGGACCATAAAATAAAGAAGTAAATACCCATAAAATAAAAGATATGACACAAAGAATACAGTCATGTATAGTACATACACCACAAAAAATGAAATAGTCACAAATATAGAATGAATCTCACGGGAATTAAAAGTGAGATGAAAATCTATTACCATGATGTTATCAATTGAGTCCTATGACCAAAAGTCAATAAACACAAAATTATTCACAGAGTAACATGAATAAAATGAGGATAATGATAATATATATCAAATGGTAGTAAAAAATACACCACATTCAATAAATTAGTGGCGAACAATGGAAATGTCAATGAATTAAAAATGAGATAAGAAACCCCTTACCTAGTGCCCGACATGACTCATTAGTTCCTTGTTATTCCTGAATAATAAACTAAAGTGAATTTATACTGTCTTGAGTACTATTTTCAAGTTTTTTAATCCTTTTAAATCACTTATTACCATGTTATAAACATCATGTAATCATTTATGTTAATAATGTTTGTTTTGTCGATATTTGGCACAAGAGTCAAAAATAGACTTCTTATATTTACAAGTTGTTTAACTAGTCAAAATTTCATTATATCAAGAATTATATTAAATATTTATATATCTTATATATCATATATATCCAGTATATATTTTTATTTATAATAGTACATAACATTTGTAGGTAAGAAATGAAATGCAATGTTTATGGAGACAGTATGTCATACGTACGCATGAACGCTGTTTTCATTTCTATTTCATATTTTAATGGAATTAAAACATAATCATATATACTTATATGATAATTCTAGTATAATATCATATATAATATCATTAAATACATCCATTATAAGTCCCACATAAGGCATTAACAAGTCATTTCACTTTGAGGGGGTGGTAGTCCACAGTTGCTGAAATGAAATTATCACATTTACCCATAATGGAAACAATTAAGGTTTGATATAAAATAGATAATACTGAATAATTAAGAAAACATAAACATATATATTATCTATAAATACAGTTTCATCTTAATGGCCTCCATGAGAGGTGGTAGGAGATAATTTAACAATCATCGTTTCGTGAGGCGTTACTTTGCGATCAGCCTAAATAATATGTTCTTTACCCATTAGATAGGGGTGTTTGTAAGTGTAGTTAGAATTATTATCATAACAATATCCATGTATTTTTATGATACTGGTGTTTTTATAAAATAAATAATGAAACATTATTAGGGTTGGAGAAGTAAAAAAAACAATTTAAGAGAAACTGAAACGTTGAATTCGGGTAACCCCTATGGTTTGAACCAAAAATGCCACTTGAATACCTTTATGACTAAGTTAATTCCTCTAGAAGTAAGAGGATGATCTTGAGAAATTATTTGGGTAGGTGTTGGAAAAGCCAAAGGGCTTGAGAGATTTGAGGAATGGGTTATAAGTGAGGACATTTTATAAGGGGGAGGAGGGACTCTTAATGAATGTGTGAAAAGATAATTTTATTATATAATTATATTCACTTTATAAAGGTCCAAAAAATAATTAAAGTAAAATATAATATGACTAATGGTCAAAATAAAATCATACAATAATAATTTTTCAAGATTTGGATGTTATTTTGAAATTTATAATCTTATTTATTTAAATCATTTATTAATGAGTTAAATACTGCATCCTTATTGTGTGATAAATAATTTACCTTATTTGATGTATAAAAATTATATAAAAATTACCTTAATTTAGGAAATCATTGTAGATTTCCTATGAATATTTATATTTGAAACTGTAAATTATATAATCCCTTGTAAAAATTAATTTACTAATAGATACTTGATTATGTCATTTTTCCCATTACTATTTTTTAATTAATCTAAAGTGTCATTATAACTCCCAGGTGGAACCATGGGGACCCAAAATAGACCCAATGATTAAATGATTTTAAATGATTCAACCAAGATGGTTCGGACATGTGTTAAGGTAATTTTCTATTATTAAATTTTTTTCCCATGAATTATCCATTTTACCATTAACCACGGTAAAGAAACATAATATGTTAATATTCGCCAACAATTATTTACATCTTATTGAACCAAAATTTACTTAATAATAACAACCATGTATGTCAGATTTTTTAAATCCAATTCAAAAAGTAGTAAAATTTCATTTAAATGAAAAAATTAGTTTTTTAACTACTACTTAGTTGTTTCACTATTCATAAGAAATTGATGTTTTTTCAGAAAACTACCAAAAAAATTAGCCTAAGCTATATTTGATATTATGAATTTAAAAATAATATATATTTTACCAAATTAAAAACATAGAATTTGAATTATTTTATTTAAAATTAATTCTCATTATTAAAATAAATAATTTGTTTTTAAGAAACAATAACTATAAAAAGATTTATACTTATTTATGTGAAATTTAAAAGTGAAATTAATTATTATTACCAACATTGCAATAAATGAAAAAACATAATATAATTATATATTAAAAGAAACTAAAAATATAATCTAACCCTATAAGTAAGTTTTATTAAAAGGCACTTTTGAATTAAAATACAATATTTATCGTTATTAAACAGATAAATTTTATCAAAAAAATACAAAAAAAATTCCCAATGTAAATTTAGATGTCCTGATTCTAAAGAAAAATTTTATTTTTTCAAATAGTAAATAAAAATAGTGAAAAAAACTATATTTAATGAGGGTTCCCCATTAAAAGGTGGTTAATCAACCTTTTAATGTAAATTATGTATAAAATTAGATTCATTTACATTTTAAGCATCAAAATTATATTGGATAATGTAAAAACATTTAACAAACATATATAATAATATTCTAGTTAGTTCTATCTATTATCTCCAATTCAACACCTATGCATTAACTAACATTAAAAATAATAATATTATATTGTTAGTGTGCAATGTAAGGTTTCAAAGAAACCCTTTGTTGCGTATCAGACACGCCATCGAACATAATGTCCCCTTTAAAGTGACATTTAGTTCACAAATATTAATAAATTAAAAAAATGTCATGTTATTTATTTACCTGGGATGTTACAACCTTCCCCACTTTTGGATATTCCTTCCTAGAAATTTTAAAATTGGGCTTGAAAACTTCATTTAAAGTCCCAAATCAGAAAAAGAGTCAATAAAACAATTACTTTAAAATAAAGAAAGATAAGTAAAAAGGTCATCCAAGATAACCCATACTAGGATTCCATGTAGGAAAAAAAAGGATATGGGAGAGAAAACAACTTGTCACGTTCAGATGGGGAGTGATAGAAAACATGATTAGGAGAAATTTCACCACCTTAAAATCATAAACATATGATGTGTTAAACGGTCTTTAATTACCCTATAAGAAATGTATACCATCAACATTCGTGATATGCCTTGATTTTCATAATGTTTAGGAAATAATTTACTATATAGAATAATAACATAAATAAATATACTTACCTTCAAATAGAGTTTCATCCATTAATAAGTTTTTGTGAAAAACTAATCATTTCTGCAAAAAATGAGAATTCAAAAAGGCTTGGTCACATCAAAATCACCAGAATCATCTTCTAGAGAATCACATAATCCACAAAAAAGAACTGTATATTTCCCTAATCTTTAGACATCAACTAAAACCAAAATGGATAGAGTGAGATCAGATAATACCCAAAAAGGAAAATATTTTACAAAATTAAAACTACTCTTAATCTCCAAAATTTATCAAACAAAACCCAAAGTTCAACAATGATCATTCAATAAACAACATTCCATAAAATCATTTAAAAGAAGATTGAAACCCAAATCTGATAAGGATTTAAGTACATAGTCCTCCAAGATGAATCTTAACATTTATCTTTAAATAAAATTGACAACTCTTGATACCTCATACTGAAGTGTAATTAACCAAATCACATTTTCTCAATGACAGGTAAATAATTTCCATAAATAACACAAATCTCTATATGTTCACAATAAAAATAGTTATTCTTCCAAAATTAAATTCCACCATTAATCATTAAAAGAAATATAATTATTCCTTGAATAAAATTTTCATTAATCAAACATCATGGTTACACATACTATAAAAAGTCTTCCAATGAAATACCATCATCAAAAGAGCCTTAATACTTTTAATCAAATGATCATATTAAAATCTAACATAACCCTTAAATTATGTATATATTAACTTCTTACTAATTTAATGTTATTTATGATCTATTTACCATTTTTACCAACTTATTCTCAAATAGTTCATTCCTACGAAAAAAATCATGAATCATATCCCAAGATTAAATAATGTCAAAACATATTTTATGAAATAATACATACCTTTAATTAGTCATTCTTAGTTTCTTTATACTTAATTGGAAGGGAATTTTGTTTTGGTAAACATATATTTGTACGATCCTGGTGATATCATTCCCGAAAATTCTTTGTAAGACATCTGTTTGTATAATGAAAATGCACACAAAATTTAAAACATTAAATTGATACCTCAGAAAGAAATCATTTCCCTTTCCTAGAGTGAACTAGATGATTCCTTTTTTATGACTGGTTATTTCTTTATGACCACCATTCCCACATCTATAGAATAATCTCTCCCCATTGAAGCATTTTCATAGGTGTTGCTTTCCACATCCTAGACACATTAGTTTTTGAACATACATACCTATATGATTATTACTCGAGATTATTAAGGTATTTGTTTGTCACATATATGATGCCTTATAAAAATGTCCATGGTTCATGCTTTCAATCATGAATCCAGATAGTTGGTTTAGAATAAACACATGTGTTCTCATTGTAGCTCCCATTTGATTCAGTTGCTCATTCAAAAAACTGTCATAGTATTCTTCACATCCACTATTACTTTGGTGCCTGCTAGATCCCTCCATTTAGTAAAACCAAAAAGTGGAATGTGATTATATCAGTAAAATTATCATATAATATCTTATGATGAGGGTAAATACTAAGGTATATTTATCCATGTTATCTTAAACTCAATCAATTTATCTAAAATAACAACAAATATTTCTATTATGTTAACCATTAAGGATATGTCACTTATTCTTAAAAAAACCCTAACATCTAAAGTTATCTAAACTAGCCTCTGATACCAACTATAAGGACCAGGCCTTAAACATTACATAATCCAGAAATAAATAAATAATTTAAATTGACGATTTTTTTGGTTTAGAGTTTTACAAAATTAGGTAATTATTATTACATAACAACTTGAATATTAATTCTAGAAACTACTACATAGTATCCATTTATTAAAAAATAAAAACTTTTAAAAAGAATCATTTCTAGTTCCATGTTTTAGACAACATGAATTTTCCATGATCTATTCCTTCACCCTATTTATCTTTATGTCGTGTGAAAAACATTTCAAAACATGGGATGAGCATAAAAATATTATTAAGGGTTATAAAATAATAAAAAGAAACATTATTCTATCAATACAAAAAAATCAATGAAACCATATTTTTCAATCATAAAATACCTCACAGAATCATATGATTTATGAATAAAATTCAGAAATCATAAACCATATAGGTAAATTATGGATATCATAACATACTTACATTGTAGCCATCACAGCTGCATGGGGACTCACATTTAGCATACCCATCACTGTATATTCCCTAAATCTCTCAAGAGAAACATTAACATTTACCTCTGTCACGTTACCCAATGCATTAGAGAGCTCTAACGAGCTCACTCTCCCTAGGCTTATCACAGAACCAGCCGTATACGTAAACAATGCCCAATAACCATAACATCTTCATAACACAAAACACAAGCATAAAGGAAAGAAAAAATTTCCACATTCCTATCACAATATATCAAATCATGATATTAAAATAAAAAATGCTTTATCAAATCATTTTCAAAACCATTTAAAACATTTGATAAAAAATTTTTTGAATAAAAGTTATACATACCACTTTGAAGTTTTTAAATCAATTTAAATTTTAAAACATTAATGTCCATATAATTAAATCCTTTAAATTTTTTTTAAAACATGGACATTAATGATAAATATTTAGAAGAAAAAATCATTAAATCATTTAAAATGATATTTTAGTTAAAGAGTTGTTAATAAAATGGGAGATGCTTGAATACAAATAATTGGGGAAGAACATTTCATCATAACATTATAATATCATGAGAATAAAGGGAGTCATGATATAATATTTCAAAGGACAGTATATATGCCATATAAGAGTGAATTGGTGCACAAAAACAATGACGTCTCAATGGAATGTAAATTGAGATGAAATACCTTATAAAAACTATATCCTTAGATTAAGGATAAATCAATTACGTAATAATGTATGGCAAATAATCATACACTCAATATAATTGGATATTTAGTGTGAAATAATCGGAGATTATTCAGACATATTCAAAACACGACATAATCAAGAAGTAGAAGTTTAACCCAAGGAATTGAAATTGTGTGAAGAAGTTCCCTTATAAACATTTGACAGCCTAATGGCATCACATTAAAATTCAGAAAATGAATTGATGAGAGAAAAAAGGGTATCACATAAAATTGACATAAAATATATTGCAATAAGGATATATAATAACATATCCTAAAATAGGCATATATAAATTAAAATACATAACAAAAATAAGTCATTTAAAAAGAAAAGGTTGAAAGGTTCTATTAATGATTTGGTATAATACGAAACATACACACCATGAAATAAGGATCAGGAAATGAAGATATAAATACCTATAAAGTAAAGGATATTACCCAAATAATACAATCTTGTGAAGTATATACAACACACAAAATGAAATAGTTGAAAATATAGAATGAATCTCATGAGAATAAAAAGTGAGAAGAAAATCACTTACCACGTTGTAATCAATCGAGTTGTATGACCAAAACTCAATAACCAAAAAATTATTTACAGAATAAAATGAATATAAATAGGATAATGACAATATATATCAAATGACAGTACACAATACAAATCATGCATTAATTTATTGGCGATCAATGGAAATCTCACAGAATTAAAAGTGAGATAAGAAACCCCTTACCTTGTGTCCGACATGACTCGTATGTTCCTTGTTCTTACTGAATAATAACTAAAGTAAATTTCTAATTTTTTAAGAACATTGATCAATTTTATTAATACTTCTAAATAACTTATTACCATGTATAAACATTACGTAATCATTTAAGTTAATAACATTAGTTTTGTCGATATTTGGTACATGAGTCAAAAATGGACTTCTTATAATTACAACTTGTTCACATAGAAAAAAATTAATTATATCCATAATGATATTCATGATTTAGATATCATATATATCATATATATCAAGTATATACTTGTATTTATAATAGTACATATCATTTGGAGGAATGACATAAAATGCACCGTTCATAGAGATGGTAAGTCGTACGTATGCATGAATGCTACTTTCATTTATATTTATTATTTTAAAGGAATTAAAACATAATTATACATATGTATATTAAAATTAAAGTATTAAATCATATATAATATCATTAACTCCATCCTTTATATGTCCCACATATGGAATTAACGAGTCATTTCACTTTGAGGGGGCGATAGTTTGCATTTCCTCAAATGAAATTATCGCGTTTACCCACATTGGAAAACATATATGTATTCTATAAAAGAAAAAATACAGAATCATAAATAAAGAATAAAAATAATATATATCATATATAAATACAGTGCCATCTTAATGGCCACTATGAGAGGCGGTAGGAGATAATTAAACAATAATCATTTCGTGAGGCGTTAGTTTGCCTTCAACAGAAACTGTATATTCTTTACCCATTAGATGGAAGTGTGTGTATGTGTAGTTTGAATAATTATCATAAAAACATCCCAGTATATTTAGGATACTATATTTTATAAAATAAAGGAAAGAAATTATTTTAGTGGTTGGATAATTAAAATAAATGAAATATTTTTAAGAGAAATTGTTAGTTTAATTCGGGTAACTCCCTTCGGATTGAACCAAAAGGACCCCTTGAAGTGAATTATGACCAAGTTAAGGATTCTAAGAGGAATAGTGGAATCTTGAGAGATTATTTTATAAGGTTTTGGATGGTCCATGGGTCTTGAGAGTTGTGAGGAATGTGTTAGAAGTGAGGTATTTTTATAAGGGGGGGGGGCTCTTTTGGAAAGTGTGAAAATATATTTTTATTATATAATGATATTCCGTTTTTAAAGGTACAAAACTAATTAAATCAAGTATATTATGACTAATGGTCCATATAAATTCATCCAATAATAATTGGGAATGTTTTGGAGGTTATTTTTATATTTATAATCTTATTTATTTAAATCATTTATTAATGAGGTAAATATTGCTTCCATATTGTGTCATAAATAATTTAATTTATATAACATCTAAAAATTATAAAAGAAATACCATAATGTAGGAAATATGTTTATATTTACAATGAATATTTATAGTAAAAAAGATATCTTATATAACCCCTTGTAAAAATTAATTTACTAGAAGATGTTTGTTTGTGAAATTTTTTCCTTTACTTTAAGTTAATTAATCTAAAGTGTCATTATCACTCCCATGTAGCTACATGGGGTCCCAAAGTTAATAAAAATATGACGATGGTTGTAAATGACTCATAAAATAAGGTTAATACATGTGTTAAGGAAATGCTGTATTATTATCATATTCTTTTTACCTTGAAATATCCGTTTTACCATTAACCGTGGAAAATAAAACTAAAAACATACGATTCACCAAAAATTATTTTCATCTTATTTAACCACATTTTACATACTAATAACATCCATGTAGGTCGAATATTTGAAATACAATTCATAGATATAGTAAAAAGATTATTTAAATGAAAATGATAGTATTTAAACTAGTACTTAGTGGTTTCACTATTCATCCATAATTAATGTTTTTCAAAAAACCACCAAAACATCAGCCTAAGCTATATTTGACATTATGAATTAAAAAATGATGTCTATTTTACCCAATTAAAATATAGAAGTTGCATTAATTAATTTAAAAATAATTCTCATTATCAAAACAAATAGTGTATTTTTAAGAAATAATAAGAATCAAAAGATTGATACTTGTTTATGTCCAATTTGAAAGTAAAATTATTTCTAATGACCAAAATTGTATTAAATGGTAAAAATACAATATAATTACACTTTAAAACCAGTTGAAAAGTTAATATAACCATAAAAATAAATTATATTAAATGGATCTTATGAATTAAATACAGTATTTTCCACTATTCCAAAAAATTGAGTTTTATCAGAAATATATCCAAAATTTACACAATGTAAATATTGATGTCCATATTCTAATTAAGAATTTTATTTTTTAAAATGGAACATATAAAAGTAAACAAAACTAGTTTTAATGAGGGTTTACAATTAATAGGTAATAAATCAACCTTTTATAGTAATTTATGTTTAAAATTAGATTCATTTACATTTTATGCCTCTAAATTTTATTGGATAAATGTAAAAACATTTGATGAACTTATATTATCATATTTTTGTTAGTTCTATCCATTAATACAAATACAACATCTACAAGTTAACTAAAATTTAAAATAATAATATTATATTGTTAGTGTGCAACGTAAGGTTTCAATGAAACCCATTGTTGCATATCGGGTACGCCATCGAACATGGTGTCCCCTTTATAGTATAATTTATTTCACAAATGTTAATAAATTTGAAAATTTTCATGTTCTTCATTTACCTCGGATGTAACATCCTTCCCCCTTTTGATAATTGTGTCCTCTCAATTTTAAAACTGGGCTTGCAAACATCATTGAAAGTCCCACATAAGAAAAAGAGTCAATAAAACTATTACTTTAAAATAAAGAAAGAGAAGTACAAAGGCCACCCAAGATAACCCATACTAGGATTCAATGTAGAAAAACATTGATATGGAAGAGAAAACAATCCGCCATGTTTTGATGGAGAGTAATAGAAAACATGATTAGGAGAAAGTTAACCACTATAGAATCACAAACATTTGATGTGTTAAAGGACTTTTGATTTCCCTGTAAGAAATGTAAACCAATTTTTTTTTGTTTAATGTTCCTTTTCATAATTTTTAGGAATTCATTTACTAAATAGAATGAGAACATGAGGAAATATTCTTACCTTCAAGTATAGTTTCATCCTTTAATAAGTTTTTACAAAAAATAATCTTTTCTCTAAACAATGAGCATTCATGAAGAATTAGTCACATCAAAAGAAAAAGAATCATCTTCTACAAAATCACATAATCCAAAAAAGAAGAACTATATATTTCCATTGTCTTTAAACATCAAATAAAACAAAAATGGTTATTCTGAGATCATATAATACCTAAAAAGGGCAATCTTTTACATAAAAAAACTACCCTTAATCTCCAAAATTTGTCAAAAAAAACCCAAAGTTCAACAAAGGACATTAAATAAACAACTGTCCATAATAATATTAAAAAGTATTCTAAACTACGATTGAAACCCAAATAGAATAAGGATTTAATTACATAGTCTTCCAAGATAAATCATAACTTTTATCTCTAAATAAAATCAATTACTTTTAATGTATCATACTAAAGTGTAATTAACCAAATCACATATTCTCTATGATAAGTTAATCATTTCCATAAATAACCCAAATCGATATATATCCACAATAAAAAAAGTTATTCATCCAAAATAAAATTTCACCTGTACTCATCAAAAGAAAATATAATTATTCCATGAATAACATTTTAATTTTCCAGACTTCAAGGTTACACATACTATAAAAAGTATTCCAATGTAATCCCATCATTAAATAAACCTTAATACATATAAGCATTTGATCATCTTAAAATCTACCATAAAACTTTAATAGCTTATATGTTGAATTCAAACTCGTTCAACATTCTTCATGATCCATTAACCGTTATTTTCCAACTTATTCTGAAATACTTCATTCCTATGAACAAAATCATGAATCATATCCTAAGATTCAATAATGTCAAAACATATTTTAAGAGATAATCCATACCTTTCATTGGTAATTGTCGGTTTTTTCATCCTCAATAAGAATGTCATTAGGTTTTGGTAAACATATATTTGTACAATTATACTGATCCCATTCTCGAAACATCTTCGTAGGACATCTGTTTGTATAATAACCATGCACAAAACATTTCAAACATTCAATTGAACCCTTAGAAATAAATTCTTTCCATTTACTATATTCAACAGGATGCTTCATTTTTCCTTGGATGGTTTTTTCTTTATGACCTTCATTCCCACAACTATCACATCTTCCCTGCCATTTGAAGCATTTTCCTAGGTGATTCATTTCACACCCTTAACACAAAGGTTTTTGAACATACATACCTATATGATTATTACTTGAACTTCTAAAGGGATTTGTTTCTCATATATACGATGCCTTATAAAAATGGCCAAGGTTCTGTATTTCAATCATGAATCCAGATAGTTGGTTGAGAATAACCACAAGAGTTCTCATTACGGCTCCCATTTGATTCCGCTTCACATTCAAAAAACCATCACAGTTTTCTTCACATCTATTGTTACTTCAGTGTCTGCTAGATCCATCCATTTACTAAAACCAAAATGGTCAATGTGAGTATATCAGTAAAATAATCATATAATATCTTATGAGGAGGGTAAATACTACGATATAATTTTCCATGTTATATTAAACACATTAAATTTTTCTAAAATAATTATGACTCTCTCTATTATGATAACCATTATGGTTATGTCACCTATGCTTAAATAACACCCTATCCTCTAAAGTTATCTAAAACATCCTCTGATTCCAACTATAAGGACTCATCCTTAAACATTACAGAATCCTGAATTAAATTAATAATTCACATTGAGGATCTTATTAGGTTTAGAGTTTTTTAAAATTTTTCCATAACTATGACATAACAACTTGAATATTACATGTAGACACTATTACCAAGTGTCAATTTTTTTATAAAATAAAAACACTTAAAAAGAAACTTGACTTGTTCTATGTTTTAGACAACATGGCTTTTCCATGATCTCATTCTTAACCCAATTCATCTTTATGTCCTGTGAAAAATATTTCAAAACATGGGATGAGCATAAAAATATCAGTAAGGAATATAAAATAATAGAAAGAAATTTTAGTCCATCAATAAATAAAAATAAATGAAACCATACTTTTTCAATCATAACATACCTCATGAAATAATATCATTTATGAATAACATATAGAAATCATAAAACGTAAAGGTAAAATATGGCAAGAAAAACATACTTACAATGTAAATATCACTGATACATAGAGATTAACATTTAGAATACCCATAAAAGTATATTACCTAAATCTATTAGGAGAAACATTAATGCTTACCACTCTCACGTTACACAATCCATTGGAGAGCTATCTCGGGCTCACCCACCCTAGGGTTATCAATAACCACCCATATATGAAAACAATGCCTAGAAACCATAACATATTCATAACACATAACACAAGCATAAAGGAAAGATAACATTTCCACACTCCAATAAAGATATATCAAATCAAGACTTTGAAATAAACAATGCATTATCAAATCATTTTAAAACCAATTAAAACATTTAATAACGTGATTTTTGAATCAATGTGTCCTTTTCCAATTTGATGTTTTTAAATTAATTAACATTCTAAAACATTAATTTTCATATAAATAAATCCTGAAAACCATTTTTAATACATGTACATTAATGATATATATTTATAAGTATAAATTTTTAAAACGTTTAAAATGATATTTTTGTTAAAGTGTTTTTTAACAAAATGAGAGACGCTTGAATACAAATAATTGTGGAATAAAATTTAATCAGAACATTATAATATTATGAGAATAAAGGGATTCATGATATAACATGCCAAATGAGAATATACACACCATATAAGAGTGAATTTGGTGCATAACAACAATGAAGTCTCAGTGGAATGTAAATTGTGACAAAATCCCATATAAAAACTGTATCCTTAGAGTAAGGATAAATCAATTACATAATAATGCATGAAAATTAATCAACCACTAAATATAATTGGATATTAAGTGTGAAATAATAAAAGGATATTCCAACATATAAATTTCACTACATAATCAAGAATTAGAAGCCTAACCCAAAGAAATGAAATTGGGTGAAGATGTTCCCTTACAGAAATTTGACGGCCTAATGGTGTCACTTAAATATTTAGAAAATGAATTGATGGGAGAGAAAGTGGTATCTCATCACATAAACAGAAAAGTTATAGCAAGAATGATATATAGTAACAAATCCCAACATAATAAAATTTAAATTTAAAGACATAATAAAAATAATTCATTTAAAAAGAAGAGTGTGAAAAGATCACATACCAATTTGGGAACATACGAAACATACACCCCATGAAAGAAGGATCATACAATGAATATGTAAATACCCACAAATTAAATGATATTACAAAAATAATATAATCATATGTAGTAAATAGACCACAGAAAATGAAATAGTGTAAAATATTAAATTAATCCTACAGGAATAAAAAGTGAGATGAAAATACTTTACCACGTTGTAATCAATTGAGTCATATGAACAGAAGTCAATAACCACAAAATGATTCACAGAATAACATGAATATAAGTAGGATCATGATAATATATATCAAATGTTAGTACAAAATCTCTACATGCATTAAATTAGTGGCAAACAATGGAAATCTCACATAATAAAAATTGAGATAAGAATCCCCTTACATCATGTCTGACATGACTCATTTGATCCTTGTTCTTCCTGAATTATAAACTAAAGGAAATTTATAAATTTTTAAGAAACTTTTTAAAGTTTATTATTCATTTTATATCACTTATTACCATGTTATAAACATTATATAATCATTTAAGTTAATAACATTTGTTTTGTTGATATTTGGTACTTGAGTCAAAAATGGACTTCTTATAATTACATGTTGTTCACATAGTCAAAATTTAATTATATCCAGAATGATATTCATGATTTAGATATCATATATATCATATATATTTAGTATATAATTGTATATATAATAGTACATAACATTTTGAGGTATGAAATGAAATGCACCTTTAATGGAGACGGAAATCCGTACGTACGCATGAACACTACATTCATTTCTATTTCATATATTAATGGAATTAAATGAAAATTATACATAGGTATATTAAAATTATAGTATAATATCATATATAATATCATTAATATCATCTTTTATATGTCCCACATATGGAATTTATGATTCATTTCACTTTGAGGGGGTGGTAGTCTGCACTTCCTCAAATGAAATTATCATGTTTACCCATAATGGAAACCACAATGGTATGCTATAAAAAAATAAAGAAGCATAAAAAAACATAAAAATAATACATATCATATATAAATACAGTTCCATCTTAAGGGCCACAATGAGAGGCGGTAAGAGATAATTGAACAATCATCATTTCAGGAGGCGTTAGTTTTCCATCCATAGAAACATTATGTTCTTTACCCATTGGATATAGGTGTGTGTAAGTGTAGTTAGAGTACCGGTAATAACAAAATACCTGTATATTTATGATATAGTTGATGTTATTAAAGAAAATAATGAAAAGAGTTTATCTCTTAGAGATTTAAAATAAAAGAAAACAATTTTAGAGAAACTATTACCTTTCATTCAGGTAACTCTCTTTGCTTTGAACCAAAATGACATCTTGAAGTGCCTTTGGAAAAAGGTAAGTCTTCTTAGAGGAATAGGGGTATCTTGAGAGAATATTTGGGCAGGGAATAGACAAGCCAAGGGGCTTGAGATGTGTGAGGAATGTGTTAGATGTTAGGTATTTTTAAAAGGGGAGGAGGGGCACTTTAAAAAAGTGTGAAAATATTATTTTACTATATAATGATATTCAGTTTCTAAAGGTACGAAACTAATTAAAGTAGAATATTAGATGACTAATGGTCGAAATAAAATCATCTAATAATAATTGGACAGGTTTTGGATGTTATTTTAATATTTATAATCTTTTTTATTTAAATGGTTTATTAATGAGGTAAATACTGAGTCATTATTGGGTCATAAATAATTTAATATATTTATTGTCTTAAAATTATAAAACAAATACCTTAATATAGGAAATAATTTTATCTTTCCAATTAATATTTATAGTCGAAATTATAACTTATATAATCCCATGTAAACTTTAATTTACTAAAAGATATTTGTTTATGCCGTTTTTTCCTTCACTTTAAGTTAATTAATCTATAGTGTCATTATCGCTATCATGTGGCTCCATGGGGTCCCAAAATCGACTCAAAGAGGACCATGGTCATAAATGACTCAACAGATAATGTTAGGAAAAGTTTTAATGTAATTTTGTATTATAATAATATCCTTTTTACCTAGAATTATTCTATTTACCTTTAATCGTATTAAATAAAAGAAAAAATATACTATTCACCAAAAATTATTGCCATCTCATTGAACCACATTTTACATACAAATAAAAACCATTTATGTCTTATTTTTAAAATCAATTTTCACAAAAGTTGTAAAGATTCATTTTAATGAAAATGTTTGTTTTTTAACTACTACTTAGTGGTTTCACTATTCATCAAAATTTGATGTTTTTCAGTGAACTACAAAAAAGTCAGCCTAAGCTATGTTTAATATTCTGAATTCAAAAATGATGTCAATTTTACCAACTTTAAAAAATATATATTGCATTAATTAATTTAAAATTAATTCCAGTTATCAAAACAAATAGCAAGTTTTTAAGAAACAATAACTATCAAAAGATTGATATTTGTTTATGTCTAATTTTAAATTGAAATTAATTCTAATGACCAACATTGTATTAAATGGTAAAAACATAATATAATTACACTATAAAACCAATTATAAAGATAATCTGTCCATATAAATAAATTATATTAAAAGGAACATTTGAATAAAAAAATAGTATTTTTCAGTATTTATAAAAAAAGTATTTTGTCATAAAAATACCAAAAATTTATCGAAAGTAAATTTTTATGTCATGATTCTAAATAATAATTTAATTTTTTCAAATTAAACTTATAAAAGTGACCATGACTACATTTAAATAGGGTTCAATATTAAAAGGTGGTAAATTAACATTTTGAAGAAAATTATGTTTAAAATTATGTTGATTTACATTTTAAGCCTCTAGTTTTTTTTCGATAAATATTAAAACATTTAACAAACATATATAATAATATTGTAGTTATTTCAATCTATTCCCACCAATACAATGACTATGTGTTAACTGTTATTTAAAATAATAATATTATATTGTTAGTGTGCAAGTTTAGGTTTTAAGGAAACCCATTTTTGAGTAATGGGTACGCCATCAAACATAGCAACCCCTTTAAAGTAGAATTTAGTTCAAGAATATTAATAAATTTGAAAATTTTCATTTTATTTATTTACCTATGATGTTATATAAATAATATGGGTAACATTGTATTTATATCAAATACATGGTTCTCTATCATGTCAGGGGGCACAATATACATAATGTGGTACATATCATATGAATCCCATGTGGGTAATTTATGTATTCCCTAATCATGTTATGTTATGTTGACATTGAAAACATTCCTCCATGGACATGTGACATGTGCTCTATGGGTTCCATCAACAACATGGGAAGTGAATCAACTCAATATTCTATATGATATTTATAATCTTTCAAACCCTGTAGAATTAATTCTAGGGTAATCAAGACATGTGTTTGTCTGAACTATATGTATTATGGCCATGTAATTCAGAAATATTATACAAAAATATCTAATTGTATTCATTATTACAATTCATTCATATTTTTAACCAAAAATCATTATGATAATCCTCATCGATGTATGTCATTCCCTCAAAGTCTTATTTTTATTCCCCAAGAAAATGAATCAACATTCCTAGTCAGCCCACACATAACACAATCATCTTCTTGATCATAAAAAATTAATAAACAACACTCGCACCCATCCTAAAATCCATCATCCCCATATAACCATCATGTGTGGAATGATTTTCATTGTATATTACTCAAATAAACACCCAAAGTCCATGATTTTGATAACACATCATGTGAAATATATTTTTGTTCAATGTCTAGCCAAAATAATGGTATAATTTGATAACATAATTTACATGGGATAGAAAAGAAAATAAAATCGTATGTATATATATATAAATTCATTGAACGTATATAGTTATTGTTTAAAAAATTTTAAATAATTCATTGAGAAGGAACTGAAAATAAGAATTTCAACGAAAGTTTTTGAATGAATAGGTTGAGGAGGCCAAATATTTGGGTTAAATAAAAAAACAAAAATTATGGTTCAATTTCAAAATAAATAATTCATAAAAAACATGGTTTGATCATTTATGATTATTTTACTATCATGAGATCTGCTCATGATTACATAATAGAATTAAATTCATTAGTATCCTTGAAGCTTCGGAACATTGCCCCAATATCCCTTCTAAAATCCTCTCACCAATTATAGATTTTATGATGAATAATTATTATATTAGAAAAAATTCCCTTTAATAGGAAAACCATATATTAAAGGATAGATAATAAATTTATTAATTAATCATTTTTTAATTAATCCACTGGGTACCACACGTCCTTATAAATCCTAACGTGATTGAATAGTAAACCACTACATTGGTGAAACCCTCACTCTGTATACAACTAATGAATTACATTTCACATAAGAGGATCAATTTAGAATGAAATTTATTATTCCTATAAACATATTAATAGAATTAAAATTATATATTATTTTTAATATATCAAGATCAAGGTTATAAAATTCTCATGAATCCATGTCAACCTAGTAACTCATGGTGAAGATGTTTTTTAAAATATTTTAAAGGTAAAAATTTTAAACTATTTTTTCTATATGATATTAAATATTTGGTTTCTAGGGGACTAAATTCTCATTATTTTATGGTCTCAACTCAGAGAATATTAACCATAAGTTATTAATACACAAAAAGGGAATTTGATAAACCTAATATATTATCTCAGAAAAAATATTCTTGATCTCAATTTAAATAAATATATACTTTTTGTGAATGTTAATTTTGTTTATATGGATTTAAAACAATATGTGATGAGTTCAGAGTATTTAAATAACAAATTTTTTGAAATTGAATCAAAATACACTTTCTAACCCCATGATAAGCTCAACAGAGTAATAGAAATTAAAAAATTATGTGGACAAATAGACCATATATATATATATTATAACTAAATGGAATAGGGACCATGGAAAAAACATCATATAAACTAGGTCAAGTAGATAATAAATATATATTATCACCCAAACACTTCTCAAACAATTCAAAACAACTTCAAAGGATGGGTAGACGTAGTTACTATATATATGGTCTCTCCCCATGTCATCCTAAAAAAGGAATAACAATCTAATATGAAGTGGATAAGTGTATCATGTTTATATTTTCATTTCCAACAACATTTAGACCCATGAGCAGGATAAAAATGACTAACATTAATGTGGAAATAGGTATCGAGCTATCTCGATCCTTATGTATCTTGTTATGATCAAATAGTAGAAAAAGTAAAATGCAGAAGACTACTCTAGGTTTATACTGATATTATAGATATTCTTCTAAATCCACTGTATAACTACTAAAATATAATGTTAGGGGCATCCATATCCTATATTAGTCTTTACCTTCCAGTACCTCGAACCCAAATATTAACCTATTAATGTTTACACTACAAAAAGATTAAAAAACATTAATGATTGCCCATAACACCCCAATATATTTGTAAGGATGTTAGATTTTTACCAATTAACCAAACCCTTTATCATAATTTCAGCTAAATATCTCAACCCATTGATCATTTTTAAAATAACAAGTTGACCCTCAAACTTAAATATATAAATAATATGATGTTTTTTTGACAATATGACAAGATAAACTTATAGTCCACCAAGGAATCCCCTAATATATATATATATATATATATATATATATATAGCATCATGACCAAACATGATAAATGAACATGAATATGTCCACTATAAACAAATAAAATTACAAAAAAAAACACATTACATTCCAAATATATAGAGGATATATCTACCAGTACCTAGGAGGAATTATTAAAGAGACTTCCATACTATGCTTCTGGTTTTATCATTATCATGGAATAAAAAATTGATCTTCTAATTAGTGTCTTAAAAATGACTCTGAAATGAATTATCTATGATTATATTTACTTATGTACACTCAATGATGAAATTTAAATTGAATACTCTCATTACTCTTCTGATAATGGTGATTTTATGTAATAAATGGTTTTTTGAGCCAACTAAATTGATTAAAACCATGGATAAAATGTAACTAAACAACAGATATATTATATAATTGTGTAATAGAATTGGGAAATTCTATAGAACTAATTTATAAATTTGTTATGAGTTTAATTGGATTAAATCAAGGATATGAATTATAATGTTCCATAAATATGGAATGAAAAGAAATAAATAATGATACGACTTATCCTCGGCCACGCAGAGCACTCAAATTATATAATTTTTAGTAGTATGAACACAACAATACCTAGAACCTGAATTTAAGGGTCAATAAATACATTAAAAATACAATCTTCCAAAGATAGTAGAGGAGCGAAGGCCAACTCAATCACAAATACTAATATGGGTCTTGAATAAATACATGGGAAATATACAGACATCATCTACTATTGAAATGAAAATTTCTTATTAGATTACTGATATATCATTTACATTGTATCTTGGATCATTTTTAATGGATTAAATTCCCAAACTTGATAAATGTTTTTTGATTTAATAGTGAAAACTCCCAGTAGTGTAACGATTTCATAAAATTATTATAACATCACTCCTATAGAGGATTCACAGAATTCGATTCCTATAAATATTATTATAAATTTTCAGTGTAATATTATGTTATCATGTAAATGGATTATAAATAACTACATATAGATCAAATTGATTTTAAATAATGGGATAACTCATTTCATATCTTGAATAAATTTATGATCATATATTGTTGAAAAAATGACCATGAACTATGTAAGGAAATTACATCCAATATATAGTTCTTAATACCCTATCATGAGGTGTATTTAGAGGAACGGTTTAAAGAAAAATATTATAATTATGAATAACATATATTTCATGAACATGTAAATGTTATTCCAGAATAATATCATTGTCTTCACTCAATTATTATTGTTGATTTCTCAATAAATCTCATACTTGGTGTTAGACATATATCAATGACTCTTTATTTAATATACCAATTTAATTGTATAAATTTAATAATTTCATCAAATAAAATTGGGATTATGTTTTCAGACACCCGACCAATTCACATGGTGGTGTACATGTCCTCATTAATAAAAATAAGTTGTATCAATGAATATACATAATAATTAACATGATATTAACAAAATCACGATCATAGACAATCATAATCTACAATATATTGATGAATTTTTTGATAAGAAATAATGGTGTCAATACATAGAAATGATTTAATATTTACCTTACTACCATTAATTATAGGTTAAAATATAGGCTCTATTGAAATAAATTTCCTTAAAATATTGTGCATTATGAATTCATAGTGACAATTTCTATACTAAAATATGGAACATTTGTTTTAATAGGATGTAATAAATTTATTATCTATTCATTCCCATAGTAAATTTATGGATGTGTTTGTTAATGATGTTATTATATATTATTAAATCATGGATTCATGTAAGGAAAATTTATGGATTTTGTTGAAGAATTTGAGGAAGGATAATTTGTTTTCAATATTTATAAACTATGAATTATGGATTTATTATATTTCATTTTAGGGTCATGTAATTACATGGGAAGGAACACCTATCGGTCTATCAAATGTCGAGGTGATTAAATATTGGCTACACAAACCACTATAGTAGAGATTGATAGATATATTATATTAATTTAATATTATCAAATCATTTTTAGATATTTTCTAAGGATATCAGATATGGTAACAATGCCAACTCAAAAGGGAGTCATGTTACTTTTTATAGATGAATTTGAAGAAAATTTCATAATTTTTATGTATGCTTACTCCAAAAACCTATACTTATACTACCCAACATATGGATAATGGATTTTTATGAATATTTATGAACCAATGAAAGGACTCACATGTTTTTATAATGATATGTTGGAATATTATGCTTCTCATAAAATAATGAAACATTTATAAAAATTAACATTCATCAGATGTAGGTTTAACAATGGTGAAATTTTCATGGAATATATGCAGACATTTTCTTGTTGGTAAATCATTTGAAGTATATAATAGTAAAAAGATAGAAATGTTTATATTCATCTTAAATTAGTTGAACATGTGGAAATATATATTATTTTTTTGATCAAAGACTATTATTACTCTACAAATAACCATCATGGAATGAAACACTAACAGATTAATGATACTTATACGAATGATCATGCTACATATTAAATATTTATAATTGTAATGGACACAATACACATAAATTTTCATAGAATGTACCATAAAATTATAAGGAACAAGGGTAAATCCACTCATTCCAAAATTCATTCACATATATGTATCTATATATATTTTTTGGTTTCACGTAATGAGGATTCAGATCTTTAGATTATTATATAGAATATTACATAGTCTATATTTAATAGCGATGAAAGTAAAAAATTCTAGAAAAAAATCACAGATCAATCAATAATAAAATTTAAGAAATTGTTACTTGATGATGAAATTGACTCATCATTCCAAATACATCATGAAATAAGAAATATTTGAATAGATCTTAAGAACTGTTTCTGGATAGAAAAAATGAAATGGGAGATTACGGAGATTGTATACCAATGATTGATATTATAGAATTATTTGTAATAATTATAGATCATTGTGTTTATGAGTCATATATTACACATACCAATATTAAATTTAGATAACATGACTATGAATTTTTTGGAAGGTCATCATATGTTATATACTATACATAATTCTATTTTGGTTGAATTAGATCACATTGTGATGTCATAACATTTCATATCTATTTTGAATGCCAATTAGTAGATAAATAGGATGGATATATATGAAAGAGTTAGGAATCATTAAAGGAGTAAGAATATAAATTATATATTATTGATATATTAGTTTTACATCAATTTATTTAATATGTACCAAAAATATTTAGAAACAATGAGGAGTGTAAGAATAGTTTATCATCCTCAGAATAATTTTTAACCTAATAATACAATTCAAACACTTGAAAGTAAAAAGAGATCCTAATAAATAAACATAAAAAGAATTTGGGAATGATATCTTCCTTTGGTAGATTTATCTTAAAAAATATATTCTTATTTAATCATTAAATTGGAAATATACGATGTTTTCTATATGAAATATGTAGACCACCAATATAATGGAATGATGTTCTATAGCTTGTGATATTGGGATAAAATCATGATAAAAAAATAAGAGCAATTATTTATTCCAATCAAAAACACATTAAAAGTATAATTTTTTTATAGATTATATACACTAGAAATTTTTAGTGATATTGGTATTTTAATGTTTGGAATGAGGTATTCATTTAAATATCAATTTGGAAGAGGTTTATGATATTTTATAAGAATGAGATTTTGGAGAATAGATACACTGGACTATTATATATCAACGATCATGTGGGAAAATTTTCATGCAATCATTCACTTTTTTTGTACACAGTCTACGATCATGATTGGCTCCATTTATAAATTTTGATGATATACACAATAATCCATTAGTATTTGTAGAACATAGATAATGCACAATTAGAACATGATCTATCCTATGTGGAGGATATTTAGAAATCATAGATCAGTGAGATAAAGTTTTACCTAAAAAGTAAACTTATATAGATAATGTTCTATGAAAGAATCATTAGTGTTATGAAGTAATGTGAAATCCTAAAGATGTAACAATGATGATATAATCTATTTTTTATTATCCATAGCTTGAAAATGTTGTTAAAAATTATTTTAGGGGTGATTTTACACCGTATTATTTTATTGTGCATATTTTTCTATAACACAAATACTATATTGATTATCTTTTTTCACATAGATCACAAAACTAAATAATAACAGTGATAGATTTTATTCAAATGAAATAATACAACAGAATATAAAATGTAATATATTATTTGAAGTTGATATGAAGCATCATTAATAAAAATATTAGTGGTATAATTCAACAAGTAAATAAATATAATATAATCATTGAAAATTTACTGAAGTCTCCTTCTATGAAAATATGCATCCTAATTGAAACTATGTAATTAAGTTAGTGAATTATAAATAATATTAAAATATTGTGAGAGAATAAAATGAATAGTATAAGTGATTTTAAAATTTTATATACAAATATATAAATATAAGTAAAAAATATTATCATCATATATACAGTAATTGTAAATATTGTTATTCGATAAATGGATATGTTAAATATGTTCATTGGATATATCCTAAATTTGGAAGATCTAATTTTAAATTTCTATAATTGAAAATAATACAATAAACATTTTTGGTATGAAATAAATGTTCATATATAATTAAAAAAAATTTACACACTAAATATGCTTATTATCATTGTGGTTATTATTATTAATGAATGGTTTGATGAATTTATAAATTTTTTGGAATAATTTCAATACAAATGTATAGAAATTATTGATTATTTATAAGAATAGAAACTGAATCTCACTAGATTTATTTCAAATTGTTTAAGGTTAAACAATGATAAATTTTAAAAATAAATATTCATTTTATATTGTCTATTTTAATTTGGATAAATTAAATTTCACATTTATCTTAGATGTATATAATTTAATTAGTTAATTTTTTAAAAATTGCCTAATAACTATTTAATTACAAAATAACAAGGAACTTTATTAATATCACTAATTGTTTAAATGTTTATTTTCATAAAAATATAATATAATCAATATATATTATGTTTTTACTAAACAAATTACATTATAATATTTATAAATTTATATATATTAAATACAGTCAACATTTTTTATATTCCTTTCAATATTTTATTATTGGGGGCATCTTAGATTTCTTTTAAAAGGTTTTTTTATAATTGTAAATAATTCTTAAAGCTTAAATGGTTAAAGATATGATAATTATAGGGGATAATATTGTATATAATTAAAATGATATTTATGAATTATATTGTTTATTTTTTCATTCTTAAATGAAAATAAATTCCTTTCAAAAATATCATCAACTAACATACCTAAATCCTTTTTGATTTTAACTATACAATTCCCAGAAATTATATTCTCAAGGAAATGTATATAACTTTTACTAACAAATGTAGCTCACCAATACTCATTATGAAGAAACATAATCTACAAATATTCTCTTAAATCTAGAGCCATTATCTAGGTTATATATCATTTTAATAATAAATATATCTTCAACTTATAATATGGTATCATAAATGATTTATTTTAAATTAACGCTTGTTGATAATGAGAGAATTCATCATGTTATTCTAATTTTTCACTCTATTTCATTTTCAATTACCATCTCTTATCAACTAGAACTATGAATCATCCTCTATGGTAATGATGTTATATTATAGTTATTATTGTTTTTGATAAAATGATAATTCTATAATATAACTGAAAACTCATACTCATTCACTATTATTACATGGTATTGTTTTTATTGATTTAACAACTCCCATGGGTTATTATAATATAGATAATATATTTTAACATGATTGTTTATTAATAAAATAATATATGTAATATAAGTAACTTAAGATTAATTTATTTTACCCATTTCTATGTTGAATGATGATATAAATATAATTGATTGATAAAAAAACATTATTCCATGGTAGATGTCTTATTATCTATGGTTTAGTAGGTATGATTATCTATTTTAATGTCCATGATCCTTATAATTTTTTACATACTCATATTCTTATCATATTCTTACAATTTATATTTGATTTCATTATCCTATTATTAAAATTATTGTGAATTATTTTTCACACTTGGTTCTATTTAAATTTTCCGAGGATAAAGTGGAAAATATTATTAATGTAATGACTAATTGTGTATAATGTGATTAGACTACTTGTGAAAATTGTGAATATGTGGTAAAAATATAAGAGTATGATTATTATCTTAAAACCAATTAACATTAAATTTTATGGTGTGATTCATTATTTTATATAATGAATATTTAAATAAAATAATGTGATATAGATTTATGTTGTGTTTTGGCTTCCCACACCCCATCATATTGTTTCCAATGCAATAGTAAAATATTTTGACATCTATAGATCAATATGAAATGAAAAAAATTAGTTATCAAAATACCATTGTCATAAAATTTAGAAAAAAACATCCAAAGATCCACCCTGTAGTTCAAATGACATTTTTGTTATCCCAAAAAATGTTATCTAAAATATAAATAACCCCCTATATCACATGTGTTGTTGACATAAATAACACCAAAACAGGTGATCAATATTTTTTTATAGGATTCTCATGATTATACTTAGTATGTTTCTTTACAGTTTTTTGTAGTTTAAAAATTCATGGGTTCCCAATATCCATATATATTACCACACATAGATTTACAAAAAGAGTTGAACAACTCAAAACCTTTTAGTTGTGCCTAATCAATGTTTTTCCTAACTAGTTACTGAATAATGTAGGTGTCATTATCCATTACCATTTTATTGATTAGTAAATTATATATAATTAATTGGAAATTCAATTATATTAATCAGGATATATAATAAAATTATATTCTCATCACAAACCAAATCACACTCAAAGAGTAATCACCTATAAATATTTCCACATCGAATGACACAGATCCATCATATTATCATTGATTGGAAATCCAAGACCCCATCAAAATATATATGTACCTCAGAAGATACAATAACCAATACAGTTTTTAGTGGACTAAACACCCAACCATATTAGACCTACCCAAAAATCTAGATTCTTTAAATGGTAACATTATTTTTTTCAAGGTTTTTAGGGCGTAACACCTGGAATTAGGGGACCTGAATACACAATTTTTTTTTATTATGGATGGTTTCTAAAATCAATCCATAAACATATTTCACATGTAAAAAAAGATTAATAATGTCTAATATAGTAGTAATCCCAATATCCTAGAGAACAGTATAGAATACATCCACTATAAATGTCAGACATGAAATGTATACAAAAATCCTCTAATCCAAATTAAAGGGTGGTGTCATGAACCCTTAACTATAATTTTTCACACGACTAAAATAATTAATAAAAATGAAAAACCATAATGGAAAAAAATTAATATTATCCTATATAATCTAGACTCACATTGTCAGAGTAACAACCAGATGATCATGGGTTTACCAGTATATTTCACCACAAACAATGACTCACCTATAAGTCGGGCTCGTTAATATTTGCAACACCACCTGTGATTCTATATGAATATACATGAAGGCATCTATTATACTTAGACAATAACCAATTAAATGTCACAAATGTATTATTAATATCATTCATACATATAATAACCAATCCATGATTATTAACTATATGGTATGAATTTAATTACATCTCAGGAAATTCAGGGGTTACCCTCACATCACCACAAACCATGCATATTTCTTGTATGAATAACAGACAAATAGAAACCAAAAATTTTAATCACTATGATCCTGATCATAAACATCATCAATTGGATATCTAACCAAGTCTATATAAGATATATCATTAAATTCTAAACCCATAAAGAAATATTAATGGTATAATATTTAATATAAATGGTAATTCAAGTTCTTCAACCCCATTTCCAGACATTATCAATTTCAATAATTTCTATACCTTTAGCAATCTAGCTACTTTAGTATATCTATTAATATCATGTACCATCAAACTATGCTATACCATCTGTGATCAATATCATAAACACAGACACATTGATGAGGATTCTTCAAAAAAATGTGATTTGTTATATAATTATTTAATAAAAAAGGGCACTATAAGAAAATATGAACCACTAATAAATACTCATCCTATAAGATAAGGTCCTCTCATCCATAGGGAAGAAAATATGGCCCCGAATAACTCCACCTAGAATACATAAATGATATATAAGGTATTAGGATCATAAATTTATTTAAATTAACATCATAATAAAAATATAATATTATTTGGTATAATTTTATCATAATGTTATATATGAAAACAATACCTATGTTTATATATGAAATATTAATGAGATTATCTCATTATATAATCATATTTATCAATCAAATAAAAGCACACAGATAAAATCATAATCTTATGATTCATTATGTTTCATGGAAATGAACATATTAAAATAGAGTTCCACGATTGAATCCAATAAACCTAAATACAATAATATCCTAAATTTTCATAAGTAAAATAAAAAACAATAAAAGTGACTATCCAAAAGAATCAACCAAAATCCTTTGATACTATGTTTTCAATTCATCATAATTTTTTCATAAAAAGATATCATATATATTTTATTATTTTGCCAATCATATATATATATTCCAGATAGATAAAATTTAGATAGTAATAACCAAACTATGATACCCCATTACAATATCATAGATTAAATTCATGTATATTATGGAAAAAATATGGTTCCATAGACATACATCATACCTCCTCTTTTATAAATTAATATTGACTAACTATAGGGGGTATGTATGATATGGGGGGACTGTAAACTCTGATGTAAATGAAAGAATATATAAATAAATAATTAATATAATAATAGTCCTCATAGAAAAAATTAAATAAAAAATAACATAATTAAAATTATGTTTTATATATATTAATAAAACTATGCATGGAATAAAATCATGAGTTACTTCAATGTGAGGAAGTCAAATATGATTTCATAATAAAATATTTAACTATAAGAAAACTATGAATATGATATCATTTGCAAAATAATTGGTCGGATCCAAATGGAAAATTTAGTATTTAGTCCCTTCTTGGTCTTGAATCAAAACTCTAGTTGACATCCATTACATTAAAATCCTATTTAGGGTCCATTACATTACATATAATAATAAATAAAGAGATTTATTTTTATTGGGTCACATATGTTTATAGCTTTAATTTATTTGTATTCCCCAACTAATACTGTATTTCTCAAATATGGAATAAGTATTTGAATGTATATTTTCATATACTAACAGTTAAAATAAACAATATGACATTAATAAAAATTACATGCCACAACCATGGATACCACACAAATAATAAGAAAGATTATACATATATTATCTAGGATCACATTGTATCAAAATTTATCTCATTAATAATAATGTTTGATGGTTCGGTATATAACCATTCAGGAATAGACATATATCAAATAAAAATGACTACATGATACTAATACATGACATAGGAAGTGATGACCTAACCATGTTTATCTTTACACTATAGAATTTCATTCCTATATTATGTAAATTTATGGATGAATGGAATGAATAATGTTTTTATATGGATTTCAACCAATTATTGTCTTGGTCATAATATTGAAACAATTTAATATTGGGTGAAATGGACCTAATTTATATTCCATAATCCAATTGGTATCTTAACCATAAAAGGGAAAAAAATAGGCAGGTTTGGGTAGTAGACCCTATAGATATATATGGAATAACCATATGAAATCTGGACCTTGTCATAAAAATAAAAAATTTAGGGGGGAAGTAAACCCTATACATATATGAGTGTGTATTTTCTCACATGATGAAATATATAGCAATGTATAACAATAAAAAATAATGGAGTGAAGAATGTCCTATATATAGTATCACCCATTTAAATATTGACTAATGAATAACAACCCCAAACAAATAGTAGAAGTGGACCTGTATATATAATATCATACAATGGAATCTTTATCCCAATTAAAAATGAAAATAATGAAAATGGTAAATATGGTATGGGTCTATATTGAAATCCGGCCTTAGGATTCTTGATCTTATCCAACATAAAAACAGAAAGCTTGGAAATGAACCCTTAAATCATAGTGATTTAAAATGAAAATCATCTTGAACCAGTGAACAGGTTCTAATAAAACTATAAGATAGGTGGTATGATAAAATATTAAATTCAACCCTTTCTTTTCATATCCATCA
Organism: Viscum album; assembly: GCA_963277665.1. Lineage (NCBI taxonomy): Eukaryota > Viridiplantae > Streptophyta > Magnoliopsida > Santalales > Viscaceae > Viscum > Viscum album. The sequence continues at coordinate 882,653,315 of OY728139.1, read as the reverse complement.
TATTAAGATATTAAAGTTTATAATAAAACATTATTAATTAGTAATTTCTCTCTAGTTATAATATCCATACCTCGACAGAAAAACATTAGGATACTTTTCAATATCCTACATATTTCTAATAATATACACACAATATCTCTATTAATCATATATATTTGTAAATGATGATCATCATACACACACCTCACATGTAACACCAAAACAATTTGTTGGAAATATTGAAAATCTCCCAAAAAAATAAACCCAAGGATACACCATTTATATACCCACATCATTATTCACAAAAATTTCTAATGCATTCTTATTAATTCAATCATACAAACATAATATCGAGAAAAGAGTCGCTTGACTCTTACTATATGGTTCTTCCCATATTAACAAATAATGGTTTCTATTTAAGTATATGATGTTAAAGAAAACATAGAAGATGAACCATCATATTCCTAAACAATTATACCTCACTCAAGGTAGTCTTAGAGAACCTATACTAGGTCTATTATATTGTGGCCATCCAATGAGGCTTCCCTATTATGTTTAATGATATTGTTTACAATAATTAAATTTTCTTCCTATTTCCTTAATTTTCCAAACATTATTGAATTTAAAAAATGAAAAATTATTAATGATTAAAAAAATTAATTCCCATTTAAAATTTGTAAAATGATCATTCTGAATAATAGATCTTTTAGACTACCCTTTTTCAAACATATCAAATGTATATAATGAGGACATGGAAACTAGAAAACATATTGGGAATAAAAAATAAAATATGTAATGTCCCATGGTTTTTGGAGTATAAGAACCAATACACATTAATTAAATATCAAATCCATCCGATATTATGTCCTCAAGCATAGAATTTACAGACTCCCTAATGGTCATAGATATCCTTACATATATCATATGTGAAAATTAATACAATTTAATTTACAATATGTCTGACCCTTTATTGTCATGATACCAAATATATCATGTTATATGATCAATAAATAAAATATTTGGAATGAAAAGGTACCACCTACCACAATATAGAGTTATCTTCATAGGCAGTGCTATTCCATAATTACCAGAGCTGACCAAAAATAAATCTAGATCAATTGGCCATTATCCATCCACATAAGGACCTAATTCCGTAATAATTTTATTAAATTAAATCGAAAAATATATAAATTATTAATTAAATAAAAAAACAATTATTTATATATGGTATAATAAAAGAAATGTTCAATATAAAGGAAAATAATTCTAATACAGTATGTATAGTGGTTATGATCAATCTCAATAGACCGTAGATTCTACAATCGTATAATTTCTTAAAATCAAACAATAATTGATCATTTTATTTCATTATACATTAATAGAGTAACAAAAATAAATTATTTTTACTTCTTACGTTAATTGAACCCACATAAAACTCTAAGAATTCATCGTCTAGGAATATCATATTGGAAGGAATTAAAAACCCATCAATTTTGTCCAAATTATATATGATTTGATGGAATCAGCCCCGAATCGTTAATTTCCATCCATAAAAATTTGAGAAATATTATAGAGAACAAATTATAAAGAGGAATAAGGGGATCAAAACTCAAACCACTGAATGAATAACTCTATACATGTCTCACAATATTCAGGTTAATAGAGGGATAAGAGAGTGGAATAGGCCAGGTGTCCCCTTTTCTAAAAAAAGTGTAAAACCCAGTAGTGGTATGAATCTATTCATATTTAATGCCCATTAATTCCTGATTTATTACATAATTATATACGTCAAACCACCAATAATATTGATAAATATAGTTTCTTTTCAATATTAAGTACCTTATATAACTACATATAACAAGGTTTATAATAGCTTTATTTAAAACATTATTAACATGGTAATTTTATTCCATCGTTACTAAAACACCATGGGATAACATGGGGTCATACATTGTAATGTGGATAGATATAAATCATAGGAAGGGAATTATCACATAATAACATGATGAATGCATTCTATAAAAAAAATAAGAATTTATATTGGACATTAAAGGGATAAGAATCATAAACATGGTCAATGAGGCATCATAAAACACGATAACATAATGGAATCATATGGATATGGAAAAAACATCTAGCAAAAAAAATACTAAGAAAAAATGGTTGATCACAAGTAAAACATATCATAATGAGATTAAAATGGTAAACCATACCCAATACATTTTAAATCATGATTCTAAATCATTTCCTAATGCATTAGAGCCCAATCTAGACAAAACCCTCTTAATGATGATAAGTATATGCATAATTGATCCACATAGATTGAATAAACAAATAACATATTTCATAAAATTAAATAACACTATCATGGTGTATGGAATAAAATAAGTGGATGTTCCTAGGAAAATAATTATATGTATTTCTAGGTGATTACCCATGAGTGGAAACAATGAAAGTATTCACAACAAAAGGTTTTCTATGGAAAAATCAATGTGAGGTTTTGACAGCATAATGAAAGTACAAAATGGTTCATAAAATGTTTTAATGACTGATAAATGGGTATATAGAATTCATTAATCCAATATTATTGTATGAGGGATATGTAAAAACATATCTCATAATTATTAATTAGAAATAAAATAAAAATAAATAAATAATATGTTTGAATTATGTTGAGAAGGAGGGAATCACTTAATAAATTTTGACATAGTAACAACATAATAAAATTATATAATTAAAGGGAATATAAGATATATAATTATTAAATAATCATTAAAATATTTGTGTTATAATTATAAAATTGTGACCACATAACTAATTGGGATTAAAAAGGATAATCACCAATAAGGTTCTTGAATGGAATAGAATAGATATATGTCCATTAACCTGAGAGTGTGAGAACAAATGTTTTGGGGGATATTATTGATACCGTGGGAGAATATTATAAGGAATATTGATAGGGTGAGAAAGTGTAAAGACATTTTAAAATGTCTATTAGTGATATGGAAATGGATATTGGGTGGTTTTATATAAAAAATGAGTGGGGATTTCTTTATTATTTCCCAATCATAGGTTTTTGACTCTATATAATAATGTAATAAAAAAAATCCTTCCCATTGTTTGTTACCATTGTTTCTACAATATTAGTGGGTATTTACTATTTTATATGAAAATGGGTAGACGTCATGAAAATATTAATTAGAGTGATGTATAAGTAAGTCATGTTTATAAATATATTATATGAAATTCTAAAAATATAATATACATTTTGAAGGATATATTCTGGATTTATAAAATTAATCAAATAAAATAAAAAATGAATATTAAAGGAGAAAATATTTATTTTTCCATAGAAACCATTTAGAGAATTAATTTCCGCATGTTTTAGTCATTATGATGTAATAATAAACACCATTTATTTTTATATTGATTAATTTATAGCAAAAAATTCTATTGTATTATAAAATTATTAAACATTAACAATAATATAATTTGATATGCTATTTAAAAAATAATATTTATATTTTCCAAATAATTTTTAAATTTTTTTATTAATTAATGTGACAATATTAATCAATTTTTATATGGAAGGTATGGATTTTTTTAATACTACTTTTTTAATAATTAAAATATTTAAATTTTCCATCATAAAAATTGTCTTAAAATTTATATTTAATTAAAATTATTCAATTTTATTATTTTATAATATTATAATTTATTTTTATAATTTATTAATTCATCAAAATGGATTTCTTAATTGAAATTTCATTTTGAAAATAAATATAATTTGTGTTTTAATTTATCATGTTCCAAATCATTCATAATTTGTCAATAATTTGAGAAATTATTTTGTTGAAAATGAAATATAAATAGACATTTTATTAGGTTCTTGATACATATCCCTTTATTCAACAAAAAAAATATCTTACGGATAAGGTGTTTGAATGTTTGATTTTAATGGCGTGGTTCAACATACATGGTTTGGGTTGTGATCTCGATGTGATCTAACATCTATCATAAATAGTTTATCTCATTCATTTTTTGGATCTCAGCTTAGGCATGGTCAATGGTAAATCTCAGTGCTGTTACCTGAATCATAAGATCTGATAATGTGACTAGATAAGTTATAATTTTTCTGGATGAGTCTATCACATCCTTTGTTTTCCTTAATTGATTATATAAAAGATATATATTTATATAGATCATATGATGCCTTTTTTAATTTTTTATAATGAAAAATTATGAGGCATAAAGGTCTTATTAATTCAATATTATTTTATAAAACCAAATAAGTTTTTTTATTCTATAATAGAAATAGGGAATTAAATTGATTCACAATGGGAATTTTATTTAAAAAATATTAGGTTGTTACAATCTTCCCGCAATTCGAATTCTTACCATTTAATATTAATTTAATACATTAAATAAATTATGGTAATTCTATTTCATCACCTTCTATGGTTCCCACATCACATATCCAAACTTTTGGTTTCTCCATATATCATTAACCTTGTGAAATATCTATTTTTATGGTACATTACCTTTATGATCTAAGTCTATCATTAGAGGCTCTTTGTATAAAATATCATTCTCCAAAGGTACATGCTATTGATTTAGAAAATGTAAGTGATCTTGTATGTTCTTACCTAATAGGGATATGTTGTTCATATATTGTAACAGAGATAGGATATGTGGGTGCTCTTGTCGATAGTACACTACTAAAATGTAATCAATTTTCTCAATGTGACTGATATATCTAGGAATAATATTTCTCGTATTCCAAAATCCCACGACTCTATCCCGTGGAGATATGTTTAGGAATGCCTTATATCCAACCAAAAACTCTTGGTGTTTTTGAAAATTGTCAACATTGCTCTTGTTTCACATATGAATATCATAGATGCGTTTTTGAATTGTCTTGAAATATAACACAATTTCTATAACCATTTCAGGGCCCAATAGTTTAGGTTGAACAAACAGTATCCCAGCATGTTGATTTTTTCCACCTCTTCCCATAAACAGCTTAATAGTGATCAATTTGGGTGATTCAATGGAAAACGATTATTGTATTATAACTCAAACCAAGTATGATGTTGATCCCATCCTCCATCAAAGTTTATTGAAAACACTCTTAGCATGTCCTTTAGTGTCTGGAGTTTCTACTCACATTGGACACCATATTGAAGTTGATAAGTGGAGATAATGTTTATCTAATTATTTTGAGAATATTTGATACTATACAAGAACATGGAGGTAACTCTTGGGTCTCAATAAGATATAATCGATAGTTAATTCATATATAGGCACACCACATCACTAATGTATATCCATTTTAGATAATTGTGTGAGAATAACAATGAAATTTATATTAAGTGAGTGGTATTTTTATGATGATCCACCACAACACATATTGACATATTTCCTATTAATTTCATTTGAAGACTAGTGAAAATGTCCATAGTTATTCTTTCTTTTTTACACATAGTTATGTGTAATTTTTGCATCATTACTTTGGATTTCTTCCTTCCATCCTTCACTTGAAAACATAAAAGATACATTAACATATATTCCAAAATTACTTTATTAATATTACTCCACCAATAGTGGACTTGATTGTCTCAATAAAACTTTTTTATAAATTTATGTATTGGGAACATTTAAATATTTGATTTCTTCCATATCTTCTTCATTAAATTAGTATTTGATTTTACATAGGGTCAGAAACCAAATGTTACAAGTCTATATTCATTAAATTTGAATTACATGGATTTCCCTTTTCTTATCATTTCCACCTTTTTATGTGTTTCCACATATCCAATTTGAGAATTAACCTAATTTTCCAAAAATCGATTGATGATAAATTATTTTTGAAGTTATTGAGGAGGTTCCATCATTTATGATTACTAAGTCTATTATTTTAAATTCAATGAATATCAGATCCATCTCAATTCACATAAATTATAAAAAAATAAATCCTTTATATATTGATTATCTGCCACATAATTCTATATTTTAATAATATAGTTGAATTATCAATCCTAAATCTTAATTATATAAACAAATCATCACTTTTTCATATTCATATCATTATGTAGAATATATACAATATATTATTTTGATATATAAATGTTTATAATTTCATCAAAAATAGATAATGCCCTAATATTTTAAAAATATAGTTGAATTATCAATAATAAATCTTAATTATATAAAAAAATAATCACTTTTTCATATTCAGATCATTATGTAGAATATATATAATATGTTCTTATGATCCATATATGTTTATAATTTCATAAAAAACAGAGAATGCCTCAAGATCTTCGTCATTAATAATTGCGAATCAACTATAAATCATGAGTTTGGTAGTTCTGTCCATTATCATTTTATTTCCTTCAAGGATTATATATTAATTATTCATTCTACATTCGTACACAAACCAAACCCATGTTAAAGGTATCACAATATATCATGAAATGTTCACCACTTGTGGGTAACATTTGTAGAGGTGTTGGGAGAAACATCTTTTATTACTCCTTAAAGCACTTTTAGGCTTTATATTTTATAAAAACATGACTCTCTCCCAAGTTACCATTCATAGAGGGTTTAAAAAATGTGATTAATTAGTTACAAATTGTCATAATACCCATCCAATCAATGGAAGCTATGGATATTTATCACAGATGATGGCCTTTTCCATCCATACATTTTTATATTTATTTGATGGGTTCACAAATATCCCATTATTATTGATAACATTATCCAAGAATGATAATTAATTTTATGAAAACATTTATTTTCTATATATTGAATAAATTTTACCCTTTAGTATATTTTTAGAACAGAGCGACGATTTTTTTCATCCTACCCCATGATTTCAGTGAATATTTGTTTTTAAAATATAATTGAAACCAAAAATATTTTATTGGTAATATTTAATGGCTCTATTCATCAATTCCATAATTATTTATGGATAATTAGTGAGTCTATTGAAAATTTTAATTAACATATACAACCAAAAACTTGATCAAAATGTAGTCTTTGTGAGAAACTCATTATACACTATTTTTTGATAATATCCAAACAAAAGATTTACCATAGATAATATTGGTCTCCAAATATCTAATTGAGAAAATCATCAATCTATGGTGGGGGATAGATGTTAATTATCCTTATATTTTCGTCTCACTATAATAAATGAAAAATCATATTCACCCATCCTTCATTTTAAATAAGAGGGCTAGTACACCCCATGGGAAATAACATGGGATTATGAACCATTTATCTATATTCTCATAGAGTTATTTTTTCAACAACCCATGTTGCAATATATCTATTTTATGTAGTATTTAATATTATAATTTACCCATGTATAATATTGATTAAAAATTCAAAATCACAGCTTAGATGAATACTAGAAGATTATTTTGGAAACACTTCGGCGGATTACCTCACAACAATAATGTATACAATGATTAAATTTTTATTTTAACAATTCATTTGATATATTTATTCTTCCTCATAGGTAAAAATATACATATTTTTTATTTTTGTGATAAAAAATATTCATCACCATTATTTTACTTGTACAGAATTCGAGGATGATTCCCAATACAGACAGTAATTTACTTATCATGAATTATATATGGGATAAATGTAATGAAATAATATAAATAGCCATTATTTCATCAAATTCCCAAAAATGTAGAATCACTTTTTTTATTGGGATGTTCAACCCACAATGTTTTACATGTTTAGAGTTATATACTTGTCTTGAAATACATTCCCTATTTTTCATTCCACTTATATCTCTACATCTATTCATTTTGACAGTGTTTACAAAATTATAAAAAACATGCATGATATTAAATAATTCATATAACTATATATAAAACTTATGTTCTCCAATATAGAATAAAAAAGAAGTAAAAAAATCATCCCATAGTTTTTGGTATATTGTTTAGTTGTTGTGATGAAATATGATTTCTTTCACAGATTTGGAGCTTTTTTGTGATAATTTTCTTCAACCACAATTTTTTGTTTATTGGTTTGAAAATTTACATTCCTCATTGAAAATGAAACATTTGAAAATTGAATATGGTTTGATTATATTCTTCTTATATTCCACCATAATGTTTGGTTTCTACCATTGGTAATTTCTATCTAGGTTCCCTTCCATCTGGCACATAAATCATTTTGTCATCCCCTTTGGGATATTTTTAGCAGTTCTTCATTGAAAACATTTGCTTGTGGGATATCGAATTTTTTTACAAAATTTACAATTCTCCATCACAGCACCTGAATTAATGTATACATTCTACAATTAATCACAATTATATAGTTTATACTTTTCAATCACCATCTTTACATTTATGTTTGCACAAACCATTTCATCATTTATATCAATGTCTTAGATCACCCATTATTTTCATAAGTTGGGTTACAACACACAAAATAAGATGTCTAATTTTCATTTGGGGGTAATGATAATTTCCAACATATAATATTCAATATTTTTCATTTTTTTCCATTAATAAAATAATGATTCGTCATCTGTTTTCATGAGGTCAAGGAAATACTTTTCCATTTTTAAGTTATAGTGTGCTTGGAAAATCTTTTTTGAAAACCATTTTCTTGAAATACTTCAACCCAATCACATTGATAACTTCCTCAGGATTCATATTCTTGTTCAATTTCCAATGTAAATTTTTTTATCCCTCAAAATAAAAAATAGACAATATAACATCCTCTTATTCATTAAATTGAATGATGTATGATATCTTCTCAATGGAGTCGACCACTTTTTCCATGATTAAGTTATCAAATAATCCATTTAAGGTCATTGTCATTTTTTACTTGAATGTCTCAATAATAGAATGTTAATTATTTTGGGAATTTCATTATACCTCTTGATTTAGGATTAAAATCAGACCTTATTCAACAGAGACAATAATTTCTCAATTTCCATTATTCATTCCCTCATTGGGTTTAGTATCACATTTGTGAAGTCATTGAATTTTTCTTCTTATTGGTTGTTTACTCGGTTACTTTTATTTGTGAACATTTTCTATAATAAATGGAAAATAAAGTAATTACATTTTATATATTAATCACATGATCTATAATCCAATAATATTAAATGTATAATTTATAAATGATATTAATTTACATAAATTATGAATACAAAATATCAAACTATTTTATCCGATGATATATTTTCTATCAAATAAACTTAGGGACATTTATCCCTTTTATAGGGGTTGTTAATGAGCTGGTGGATTTTTAGTCAGATCTCATGGTATTTGATAAATATGTGTGATGTAATCACCACATTCGTACGCCAATTATCGATCTATTATATCTCAATATGTTGTTTTTTGGTGTTACCAATACATACATCAATGATATATCCAAATCTACATATAATATCAAGATAATAATTTATTTTTCATGGATGTGACTTTATCTATATTTTACCAATAATTATTGATTTCAACTAATGTTTAGAATTATCTATAAGTCTTTTTGTAGAGTTTTCAAAACCAAATACCAAAATAACTAAACATCCCATTAATAACAAATAAGAAAGCTATCATGATTATCAAATATAATAAAATGATTCATGACATAAGATTAAAAAAAGAGATAATATACATGTCTCTTGATATTTTTAAATTATACACATTTTTCACGAACCTTCCCCCAGGGCCCATGTCGTGACTACCCCAAGCCCCCCTTCAATAGGCCAGGGGCTGGAGACTAGCACAAAAGGCGTAATTACCTAAAACTGGGAAGGCATTGTATTTATATCCTAAAAATGCACACAATAGTGTACAATATGGAAGAAAAACATTAAGTAAAAGACTATATAAAAAAAGTGTGATGAAAAGTAAAAGGTTCTGAAAATACAAGCCCAACTGTAAAGTACAACAAATTGAATGTACAAGTACTGGAAAAAGGGAAAACAACTCCTGGATCATCCACCAAGAAATCCTATCTGAAGGGTATGTATAGAAAGCCTCCGCAACAATCCACATCTATCTGTCACCACTGTGTACCATCATGTAGTGTGGTCAACCTCTAGGTACCATCCAATACTTGTACACTTAGCCTCAGTCAGTGCTGTCTGTCATCTGGATCCAACACAATGAGGTACGGGAATAGCCCGTGCAAAGGTGAGTATAATGATACTCAGTAGGGACCCCGAGACTCTCAATGTCTCTCAAAATCTAATAAGGATAAAACACAAGGAATGAAATCAACATTTTAACCCACATAGGTATATGGCCATACATATACCTCAGTTATCATGTAATCCATCTAAATAATGAGGAAAACAAAATATGTAGTGACACACCTCAAATTGGTATTTTATTCTAGGGGTAGTATCAAGCAACATCCCCAGTCACACTGTTGAAACCTCGGCTACTGGAGAACTCCTCCTCTATCGGGTACAGTGGGGCTCCCGAGTCACAAAGGTGCTTCCCACTAACCTTGGAATGTTGTGGTACTCCTCCTATCGTGTACTGTGGGTCTGATACTTCACCATGGCACTCCCAACCATGGGTCTTTCGTGTCACCAAGGTGCTCCCCCTCATATCCTGCAGAGGTAATCCTCCTGTCGAGTATGGTGGGTCTGCCATGACACCAAGGTGTTCCCTACTATGGGTCTACCACGACTCCAAGTCACTCCCCACTGGGATATTTGAATCACTCCAAGTCGAATCGATCAGTAGTCGTCAGGTCTCATCCAGCTACTAGGTCTCCTCACTATGCTTACTCATCTTCGTGATGATCTGCTCCATGAGCTACTGCTCAATAATCCAACTATCATGAAGTCCTATGTAGAAGTATCTCAATGGTTTCCATGTCATAAGGATCTCAACACAACAGACGGTGTGTAAATCAGACGCCCGATCTGTGAGTTATTAGCCTATTAGTCTCGGGGGCCCGGTTGGATTCATGAACTATCCAACCTGATTATATCTCAACTTTAACCCGAACTCCAGTGGGGTATACTCAAAGGGACTATCATGCTCGAAGAAAACCAGTACCGTGGATGGTTCATCAAATGGTCATCCAGTGCCAAAGATATGGCCATATAATATGAAGGGGGGTCGCAGTGGACCTGGGTCCAGTATAGCCCGATCTGATCGACCCAACCCAAATTAGTTTGGGCAGACCCATTTGGTACGGACTAGCAGGCCATGAAGGACACGAGTAGTGCAGGGGCACCGACCAGACGTGAGGGCGTGGACCGATCGAGATGGTGCAGACCGGCCGCGCGTCGGGGTAAGGGCGGTTCGGCCTGGAGGTGCCGCGCAGGGCGCCGAAGGCCGGATTAGCCCGACGTGCATGGGGAATGGCTCGGTGTCTACGCACAGATGGCCAAGACCGGTTCGGCCTGCACCACGAGGGGCACAGCTGGGGCAGCATGGGGTGCGAGGGGCACGCAGGGCACATGGGGCGATGAAGATCTTCCAGGAAGGTAGGTAGGCTACCAGGAAAGCTGGGTGGCGGCCGGGCATGCCGGTGGGGCATGGCTAGGCCTACAATCAGCCAGAAGGCAGGCCGGGCAGACCGACAGATGGGCCGGTGGGTAGGACGGCCAGGCACGAGCCGACTCCAGGAAGCGGCTTGGCTTTGTGGGCGGCACGGACGGTGGGGGCTCGGTAGGGGATGGTTCGGCCGGCGACAGTGCGGGACACCGCGGGGGAACCATGGATCACGGAGGCCGCGGGTTGCACAACCTTTGTCATCGATGCCTTCGTCACCTCATTATTTCATCACCAAACCGAATATCATCATAAATAAGAACAACGGAGGGGTCGGGCCATGTTGGTTTGGCCCGCACCATCCACGTTTAGTGTGTTATCATTTGGCTCGTCACCTATGAAAAAAGATGAACATCAATTTTTACGACCACCGCAATGATTTCTTTTCCAACTAAAGAAGTAGATAAAAATAAGTAAGTTATATTACACAAATTGACCCCTACCTTTGATCGTTGTTCGACTATTAAGTCACAGTAAGAAGATGAAGGAGATCATTGTTCATCACGTCTTCCGCACACATCCAATCTTGAGTTCACACGTCGGTCGTGGAGGACGCTCCATGTCAGTAGGAGTTCGGGGAAGAGGATTGAAGGAGATCGTTGTCGGCATTCTTCATTGGAGGAACACGTTCTTCGTTCTTTGTTGGGAGACAAGGTACTTCGTTTGAGAACACTTTTTCTCCCAAGCTCTCATCTCCCCAATATTGCACCCCTAATTCCAAATAACAGATTAGGTCTATCTATTTTTAATTTGATGGAACATAATTAAAAATGGAGTAATTAATTAACATGGCTCCCATTAACTAATTCATAAGGTTGTAACATGGAAATAAAGGGGAGGTGGTGACAACCTAAATGGTAGAGGAGGTCAAGACCCCCTCCATTAATGTGGGGAGTTTAGATATTTTCCTCTCCTCCAATTAAAAGGGTTCTTATGGTCCCCACCCATATTATTCAAATTGGGAGGTTATGTGGTCTCGGGTACTCCCCACCACATTAACTGCAAATGGTAGTTTGAGGCGTGGTGGTCCCCACCACCATAACCTCTCATGGGAGGTTATGGCCTGGTGGTCCCCACATCCAAACTCCACAAGGAGGTTATAGATCATGTGGGACCCACCTCCAAACACCCACATGGTGGCTCAAATAAAAATAAAATGAAGCTCACTTTATTTTATTATTTTCCATTAAAACCCAAGAACTAAATTTTATTCTCGACTCACCATCGTCGAAGTGAATGTCTCTTTAAGTGAATACTGACGCTGTGAGTTCAACAATGTCATCATATTTCAATTGTGAGCACCAGTTCAAAAGTTATAATAACACCCTCATATGTTCTATGAACGTACAAAAACAAAACATTAGAAATTGATTCCGGGAACACCGGGCCTTAGAATCATGGGCCGTAAATTTTCATGGATTCGTAAAATTCCCATATCTTTAAGTAAAAACATTACATGGAATTTCCAGGCCTTTACATTCTCCCCACCTTAGGACTTTACGTCCCCATAAGCTACAACTTGAACTAAGTGGACAAGTGGGGGTACTGAGCACACATCTGAGCCTCCTGCTCCCATGTTCTCTCCTAGAGGTTCCCGTGCTGCTAGAGAACACACACCATAGGTATCCACTTTTCATATAGGACCCATTGCTATTAATCCTCAATCTTCATTGGTAACTCCGTAAATTTCACCCCATCGTCGACGTCTATCTCTCCATGGTCGTTGATGTGAGAAGGGTCATGCACATATCTCCTCACCTGAGATACGTGGGAGACGTCATGCACCTGGTGCAACTGAGGTGGAAGATCCAGGTGGTAAGACACCTAAGATACTATGATGTAGACCTAGAAAGGTCCGATGAATCTCGAAGACAACTCGCCACCTTGGCCAAATATTTGTAAACCTCATCATGGAGAGACACGCATAAAGGCGTGGTTGCCATCCTCGAACTATAGAGGTCTCTATATCCTATCAACATACAACTTTTGTCTACTCTGTGAAATCTTCATCTACTCTTAGATGATCTGCACCCTCTCCGTGGTAGTTCATACCAGCTCTAGTCCCACTAGTGCTGACTCCCCAGGGTCAGTCCAACACAAGGTTGATCTATAAGGTCACTAATATAACACTTCAAAAGGTTCCATCCCTATGGTAGAGTGATAGATTTTGTTATATTCAAACTCCCAAAAAGGTATGTGATTCTCCCAGCTATGACTGAAGTCCAGGGCATAAGCATAGAGCATGTCCTTTAGGGTCTGAATGGTCCAATCAATCTAACCATCCGTCAAACGATATAAGGTGGTGATCAGATGAAGCTATGTACCAAAATCCTCCTACAACCCCTTCCATATTCGGGAAGTAAACCTTGTGTCCCAAGCTCTCTACTGAAACCTACTCTCTGATCGGAGGGATGTGAGCTGACATGGTGAGTCGGTCAACAATCACCCAAATTGAGTCATGACCCCATGTATGTTCGTGGAAGACCCATCACGAAGTCCATAGATATCCCATCCCACTTCCACTTTGGATACCCTAAAGGATGAACCATGTCTGCAAGTACCTGGTTCTTTTCCTTCACTTCCTGACAAGTGAGGCACCAGGAGACAAACTCTCCAACTAACTTCTTCATCCCCAGCCACCAGAGATGTTGATAGAGATCTGGGTACTTCTTTTCAACTCCTAGTTGTACCATTAGATGGGATGTGTGGAACTCCTTCAACACTTCCTCCTAAAGTGAAACTGACACCATAGTATGACCTCTGGAGGGGATGATGTGCTCCCCACCTTCAGAAAATTCATCAGTTTCTTACCATGTGGATACCTGAGCACGTAGTGTATCCTAGTCAGTGTCTCCACATTGTGTCTCCATGTCTCACTAATGAAGTGGAGGAGTGACTATAAGAGGCTGAAGGAAAGCTCCTCCATCTCTATCCACAAATGATATCTGAAAAGCTGCTAGCTACTCCATCACTTCGCATAATAGTTGTATACCAGATCTCTTTCTGAGTGCATCAACTAAAATGTTCCCATTTCCAAGAGTATAGACTATCTCGAAGTCATAGTCCTGGAGGAACTCAAGCCATCGACAATATCTTAGGTACATGTCCTTTTGAGAGAAGATATCTCTGAGACTCTTGTGATCAGAGTACATAGTAAAACGTTCTCCCATCATATAGTGTAACCACATAATCAAGGAGAAGACCGATACTTCAAACACTAGGTCATGGATAGAATTTATTTTCTCATATTGTCCCATCTGTCAAGAACCATATGATATAACTACTTTCTCCTCCATCAGGACACACCCGAGTCTAGTCCCTGACGCATCGTAGTAGAGTTCGTACCCTATTCTCTCCTCTAGAAGCCTCAAGATGGGTGCACTAGTCAGCCTCTGCCTCAGCTCTTGAAAGCTCTGTTGGCATCTCTCCAACCACATGAAGGGTTTCCCCTTCTTCATCACAGCAGATAATGGTGTTGCAACTCTAGAGAAATCTTTCATGAGACTCTGGTAGTACCCATCCAATCCCCAGAAACTCTGTATCTCCGTCACTCTCCTAGTTGGCTCCCAATCATGTATCACCTCAATCATTGGTGGATCTAAGGAAAATACAGCCTCCAAGATGACATGTCCCATAAAGTGAACCTCTAGGATCCATAACTGGAACATAGAGAGATTACCATAAAGCTGGTGCTCTCAGAGTGTGTCCATTACTACCTGCAAATGGTAGGCATGCTCCTCCTCAGTAGTCGAGTAGATCAGAATGTTGTCGATGAAGAACATGACAAACCAATTGAGGTAAGGTTGGCAAATTCTGTTAATGAGTCCCATGAAAACTTCTATAGTGTTGGTTCTGCCGAAAGGCATAACAAGGAACTCGTCATGGTCATACCGACATCTAAAGGCCGTCTTCTGTACATCCTCGTCTCGAACTCTGAGTTGGTGATAGCCTAATCTGATTTCTAACATTGAAAACCACTATGATCCCTTCATCTAATCAAAGAGGTCGTCAATCCTCTGGAGTGGGTACTTTTTCTTCATGGACACCTAGTGTAGGCGATGGTATTCGACACAAAGCCTCAATCTTTCATCCGCCTTCTTGGCGAACAGAATCAGTGCTGCCTAGGGAGAAACCCTGGGCTGGATGAATCCCATCCCCTGCAAGTCCTCCAGCTATACCAACATCTCGTAAAGGTCAGCAAGAGCCATTCGATATGCTGGTGTAGATATTAGTGTCTTCTTAGGGTACATGTCAATGTAGAAGTCCACATCTCTACGAGGAGGTAGACCTGGGACATC
This sequence comes from Viscum album, assembly GCA_963277665.1. Taxonomy (NCBI): domain Eukaryota; kingdom Viridiplantae; phylum Streptophyta; class Magnoliopsida; order Santalales; family Viscaceae; genus Viscum; species Viscum album. The sequence goes on along the minus strand of OY728139.1, from coordinate 882,637,483 downwards.
ATCAGAGAAAACATCAGCGTACTGCTCCACCACTACAGGATAAGTCAGACTCACCACATCAACTACTCTGAGTGTAACACAAGACAACTATTGAATGACCGACTATACTCTCCTTTGGGCATGTCCATCCTGTGATTAAAAAGCTCCCTTCTCGCTTGTGAAGGTGAACCTGGTCCCATCAGTGCGGACTCACTGCACTTTGTGCCTAATACAGTCGATCTAAGCATGGATTGTAGATTACCAGTCCATATAAAAGATGACATCATAGGGCCTCGATGACACTACTAGGTGATCCCAGCTGAAGCTCTCGCCTGCTAGAGTAATCTCACACTTCTGGAACCAGTGCGTAATCAGCGAGTGTCCTCCCATAAGAGTCTTTATCCATTAGGATCAAGCCAACAACTTCATCAGAATCTACGAGCTACGAATGAGGGCAGTGGGAATGAATGATTGATGGGAACCTGTGCCTATAAGAACTGCAACTAAGGTGGATTTGACACAGACCGTACCTTGAATCATCTCTAGAGCGCCATGATCGTAACCCTCAGCTACCTAAAGCTGACCTCTACCATTTCCACCTGCTCCCTATGGTCGGGGTGGACCTCATGGTGGTGGTGGTGGTAACAACTCGAAAGGTCACCCACCACCAGTTTCTCATCTAGCTCCTTGGTGATGTCTAACTACGCCTTATAGACCACCTTGATCAAATCTATGTCTCTGCTTGGGATATCCTTCCACCATCAGCTGATCATTTGAAAGGCGGGTTGGACAGTCACGATCCAGGTGACTCTACCCACCGCATGAGAAACACAACCCTCTCCTGGAATTTATGTCTCTGTCTCGGGTGCCCCGTAAAAATGATCCTGAGTCATGAGGCCATCCACCCATTGTTATAGACCTCTTAGACCTCTACAACATCAATCTAGTACCAGATGTAGAAGAATCCGCTACATGTCAACTAATGGCGGGTCTCACTGCTAGAGACTTCTTAGCAAGGAAACTCTCCACTAAGAGGGTTCTCTCAAACACCCTTGTCTGCGTCGAGATGATGAGGGAGATAATTGAAGCCCTGGTCTCTCTCCTAATCCTCAGCTTGATGGTCTGGTACCTGAAGAATGGGTTTCGTACCATTTCATTGGAGTTGCTCGAGAGGTCCCTGAACCTCGCTGAGTACTGTGCCACCATCATGTTGCCCTACTATAGGTGAAGAAGCTCCTATATCTAAACTGCATGAAGGGTGTCTGGAACATACTCCACCCGAAGCAGGCTCTCGAAGTCTTCCCAGTGTAATGTCGCCTCATCATGCACCTAGAGCATCGGGCTCCACCATCTGCCTAGTGCTTCCTGAAAGAGACTCACTGCAAGGATCACAATAAGGCCAGATGGTGTCCCTACCAGTCTGAAGACTCTCACCAAAGCCTCTAGCCAATCCTCAACTTCCTATAGGTACATCTCGACCCTGAACCTGGGCATCCTCTTGCACTGGAACTCGTCCACCATGCTCATGTGGTGTGCATCATCTGCTACTGGGGCTGGTGGCATCGGTGTCCCAACGGGAAGTGGTTCTGCTAGTACCTCCACTGGAAAAGGGACCTTCACCGAGGCCTCATCACTCTGTTGGATATCTGCGTGATAAAATCTTGGAGATCTAGCCGGTCGTCCACTGGGAGGCATCCGGAAAGAAACATATGTGACACGGTCAAATATTATACCTGGTGAGCTGACCTAGTTGAGCTGACAATATGAAAACTTTTGGAAACACACACTCAATCAGTGTTTTCATGCACTAAGTTGGAAATCAGTAGTTAGGGTCCAATTGTACGGATACGCCTGCTGCCGCACCAACACCGGACTCCCTGAACTGAAAACCACACTCATTACCCATTACACAGTTGCTTCACAAAAAAGATCAGAGTCCTGAGTTCTTTAGTAGAACTGAATCCTTTAATACCAATTTGTCATGAACCATCCCCCAGGGCCTATGTCATGACTACCCCATGCCTACCTTCTATAGGACATGGGTTGGAGACTAGCAACCAAGGTGTAAATCTAAAAAACTAAGAAGGAATTGCCTTTATATCCTAAAAATTCACACAAAAGAGTACAAGATTGAAGTAAAACACTAAGTACAAACTTTATAACAATAGAGTGCTGAAAAGTCAAAGTGGCCAAAAATACAAGACCAACTCTAAAGTACAAGAAATTGAAAGTACAGGTACTGGAAAAAGGGAAAACAGCTCCTGGATCATCCACCAGGAAAGACTATCAGAATGGTAGGTACAGTGAGAGTCGCAACGACGTTTCTAATTATTCCTTATAATTGCTAATTGTTGCTATTTATTTCTATTTATTTCTTATTATTCCAAATAATTTCTAATTATTTCTAATTATTAGTATTTATTAGTAATAACTTGTAATTATTTGTATTTATTACTAATTATTATAATTTATTACTAATTATTACAATATATTACTAATTATTATTAATTTTTTCTATTTATTATTAATTATTCTTAATAATTGCTAATTATTCCCAGTTATAACTAATTATTCTTATTTATTACTAATTATTCTTATTTTTAATATTTATTTTTATTTATTACTAATTATGGTTATTTATTGATATTTATTGGTAATTATTGGTAATTATTACAAATTATTGCTAATTATTCCTATTTATTGCTAATTATTCATAATTATTCCTAATTATTGCTAACTATTCCAAATCATTTCTAATTATTGCTATTTATTTCTAATTATTGCTAATTATTTATAATTATGGCTAATTATTCATAATTATTAGTATATATTGCTAATTATCAGTATTTATTAGTAATTATTGGTAATTATTAGTATTTATTTCTAATTATAAAAATATAATACTAATTATTACAATTTATTAGAAATTATTATTAATTATTGATATTTATTACTAATTATTTCTAATTATCAATAATTATTGTTAATTATTCATATTTATTAGTATTTATTGATATTTATTACCAATTATTATTAATTACTACAAATTAAATATATACATTACTAATTAACGTTAATAATTAATAATTACAACTAATTATTAAAAATTAATACTTAAAATTTCAATTTAAGTTTACAAATAATTACTAATGACAAAACAATATAAATTTAATTTAATTAAAACTAATCAATAATAAAAATATTATCATAAAATAATGAAATAAATAAAAAATTAAAAAAACATAAATACCTTTAAGACTGATTATCTGTTGATGTAGACGACTTTACAACTTCTTCGTGAACAAAACATTAAATTAGAAAAATTTTCTCTCTAAAATCAGAGTTTAGAGAGAAACATGATATAAAATTTGAGAGGAATGAGAGAAAAACGAATGGGGGTACATATAAGTAAGATTATTTGTGACGGGTATCCCGTCACAAATAGTATCTTTTGCGACGAGACCCATCACAAATACCTAAGCCCGCATTAATTATTTTCGACGGTTAAAAAGTAATTTGCGACGGGACCTGTAGCAAATAGGTCCTGCTGACACACCTTTCGAGACGGGACGACATCCCGTCACAAAAGGTTATAAACCACCACCGGTTATTTGTGATGGGCCCCGTCACAAAAGGTTTCTCGTCACAAAAGGCTATAAACCGCCGCCGGTTATTTGCAACAGGCCCGGTCACAAATACTTAACTATTTGCGACGGTGAGATCTCACCATCGAAAATTACCTTCGCACGGTATGGTGCATTATCCACTCCAAAATATTTGCGACAAGTGATGAAATCCCGTCACAAATATTTGGTTATTTTTGATGGATCATTACTCCCATTGCAAATAACCTCTTGGATGGACCTTCCTCGATAGGAATAAATCCCGTCGCAAAAATCCCTTTTTCCCGTAGTGTCACCTCTATGTACCGTCATGCTGTGTGGTCCACCTCTGGGTACCTTCCAGTCCTGGTAACTTAACCTCGACCAGCGCTGTCTGTCAACTGCATCCAACACAACGAGGTGCTGCCATAGCCCGTGTAGGGGTGAGTATAACGATACTCAGTAGGTACCCAAAGACCCTCAAGTTCTCACAAAATCCAACAAGGATAAAACACATGGTATGAAATCAACATTTAACCCCACATAGGTATATGGCCATACATATATCTATGTTATCATGTAATCCATCTAAATCATGAAGAAAACACTAAAGTTACTTACTTAGCTAAAACCTAGATTTTATTCTAGGGGTAGTATCAAGTAACATCCCCAGTCACATTGTCGAAACATTGGACGCTAGATAACTCCTCCCCTATCGTGTATAGTGTGCCAACCGCATCATCAAGGTACTTCCCACTAGCCTTGGATTCTTATGGTACTCCTCCTGTCGAGTATTGTGGGTTTTCCGCGTCACTAAGGAGCTCCCCACTGTGGGTCTACAACGTCACCAAGGTGCCCCCTCATAGCCTGCTGAGGTACTCCTCCTGTAGAGTACATTGGATCTTTCGTGACACCAAGGTACTCCCCACTGTAGGTCTTCCGCAACTCTAAGGCGCTCCCCACTGGGCTTGTCAAATCACTCCAAGTTGAATTGGTCAGCAGTCTTCAGTTCTCAGCTAGGTACTATGTCTCCGCACTATGCTTGATTGTCTCTGGAAGGTTTCGTCTCACGAGCTACATGTCGATACTCTAACTCTAACGAAGTCCCAAATAAAAGTGCCTCAAAGGTCACCCACATCAGAGGGGTCACGAGGCAATAGATAGCGCTTCTATCAGATGACCAGTCTGTGAGTTATTAGCCTTTTAGTCCCCGGGGCCCGGCTGGATTCGTGCACAATCCAACTAGACCATTTCTCAACATTACCCCGAACTCCGGTAGGGTATACTCAAAGGGACCATCGCGTTCGAAGAAAACCAGTGGCACTGATGATTCGTCAAATAGTCGTCTAATGCAAATGATATGACCAAAGAAAGTAAAGGGGGGTCGCAGTGGGCCTTCGTTCGGTCCGACCCGGTCCGACCAACCTGAACTGACTTAGTTTAGGCCAGGCACAACAAACCGCAATGGCTGTGAGTAACGAGGGGGTGCGGACTAGTCACGAGGGTGCGCATTGGCTGCACTTCGGTGAATGGGCGGTTAGGCCCGAAGGCGCTATAAGGGGCACGGAAGGCTGGGTCAGCCCAGCGCGTGCGGGGCGCGACTCGGTGTCTGGGGTAAAATTATCGAGACCCGTTTGGCCTATGCTATGAGGGGTGTGGCTCGGGAGGCACGAGGCGTGAGGGACGTGCGGGTCGGAGCCTTTCTGCGAGGTGCACAAGAGACTGCCGGGAGGCATTGAGCCAGGCCAGTGGGTCGTGTCCAGGCCAGAAGGTGGCCGAGAGGAGGCCAGGATGGCTGGCGGGCGGCCGGGTAGGGGGCGGTCTGGCTGGTAGGCGGCCGGGCAGGCCGGCGGGGCGCAGGCTGGCTCAGGGTAGTGGCTCGGCTCTACGAGTAGCAAGTCAGGCGGGGATGCGGCTGGGGCAGGTTTGACCGGCGGTGGTGCAGGATTCCGCGGGGATGACACGGATCACGGAGGCCGCAGGTAGCGTGGCCTTTGTCTTTGCCTCCTTCATCACCTCGTTGCTTCATCGCCATGCCGAAGATTATCATAAACAAGAATGACAGAGGGCTCAGGCCATGACGGTTTGGCCCACAACCTCCACATTTTAGGTGGTAACATTTGGCCCATCAAGTAAGAAGAAAGATGAACTTCAATTTTTAAAACCACCGCAACAATTCCATTCCAACCGAAGAAGAAAAAAAAATGTAATATTACAAAAATTTATCCCCTACCTTTGATCGTTGTCCAACGATGAAGTCAAAAAATGAAGAATATGGGGATCAACGTTCATCACGTCCTCCGCACACTTCCAATCCCGAGTTCGCACATCAGTTGTGGAAGACGCTCTGCGTCTACAGGATTCCGGGGAAGAGTATCGAAGGTGATCATTGCCTGGATTCTTCAATGGAAAAACACATTCTTCGTTCATGGTTGGGAGATGAGGTTCTTCATTAGAGAACTCTTTTACCCCAAGCTCTCCTCTCCCCAATATTCCACCGCAAATTCCAAATAATAGATTATGTTTATCTAATTTTTACTTGTTGGCACAAAATTCAAAATGAAAGAATTAATTAACTTACATCCCCTTAATTAATTCATAAGGCTGGCATAATGAATTAAATGGGAGGTGGTGAAACTATAAATGGTAGAGGAGGTCAAGGGGCTCCCCCTCATTAATTAGGGGAGTTTAGAGATTTTCCTCTTCTACAATTAAAAGGGGTCGGGTAGTCCCCACCCCTATTATTCAAAATGGGGGTTTATGTGGTCTTGGGTAGTCCCTACCATATTAACACTACATGGGAGGTTGAGGCATGGTGGTCCACACCATGATAACCTCTCATGGGAGGTTATGGCCTGGTGGTTCCCACTTCTAACCTCCACAAGGATGTTATAGACCTTATGGGACCCACCTCCAAACACCCACATGGTGGCTCAAATAAATATAAAGTGAAGCTCACATTACTTTATTATTTTCCACAAAAACCCAAAAACTAACTTTTATTCTTGACCTACTAAGTTCGAAGTGAAAGTATCCTTAAGTGAATACAGGCACTATGAGTTCAACGATGTCTCAGATTTCAATTCCGAGCACCGGTTCAAAAGTTATAAAAACCTGCTGGTACGTTTACTGAACGTACCCAAACAAAACATCAGAAATTGATTTTGGGCACACCGGGCCTCAGAATCTTTCACTGTTAATTTCCACGGACTCGTAAAATTTCCATGTATTTAAGAAGAAAAATTTCCCTGGAATTTCCAGGTCTTTACAACATTACGTAACAACATTAAATAGGGAGTAAATCATCATTATTGGAAACATACTTAAAGTGCACATATTATTTCACTGGTCCTAAAATTGTATATGATTACCTGGGGATATATAGTGTTCGGGGGTAGTCTATAATTATATGAAAGGGAATAAATAAATAATAAAATGAGAAAATATTAGATTTTTGGTATCATGAATTTATTTGTCACATAATGGGTTGAGAATAATAATCCTGATCCATGGGGAATGATATAGAATTATAACAAAATGGAAATATGCGAATGAGTCAAAAAAAAGTTAAAAAACATTAGAATCCTATTTCAAGGTTATCCACCAAGAAATTATTAAATACGATGCATAGGAAAACTCTCCATACTCTATATAAGGATTCTAATGGGTCTAAAAATACCCAAAGCATTGGAGCACTATTTGGGTGCACCTATCATAACCTATTCAGGTACATTCAAAAGTATTCCACATAGATCGTAAAACATAATAACATATTTCATCTAAATAAATGACCATATAAAAGAGTATATAAGTAAATTAGTTGAATTACATAACAAAATAGTTATAGGTTTGTCTCTTGCAACACCCATGATTGAAAATAATGGTTGTATTCAAAACCCAAAAGTTCAACATGTAAAAAATGTAGGGAAATTTCAACTGCCTAACGATAATATATAATGATTCATAAAATCTTATATTGAGATATAAATGGGTGTATAAAAAATTTAACATAAAATGGATAGTAAAAGAAAAATTTAAAAACATATCCCATTATTAGTAATTGGATGTAAAAGGTATAAAATTATGATGATTCTCAAAAAAGGATGAGAAAGAAATGATCTCTTACTAAATGTAGCCATAGAAATACCATAGTTAAATTTTATAATGAGTGAGAATAAATTAACTCTCATTATTAGAGAATCATTTATATAGTAGGATGAACATTATAAATCAATATCTACATAACCAATTAATTTTAAAAATGATAAAAAATAAGGTTCTTGAATGGATAACAAGAAAAAGAGATCCCTTACCTAGTGTGGGTGATCCCAAATTCATTGGATGTGCTTCTTGAAGGATTGGGGAACTTTGGAAAGACTCTATAAGGGGTTGGTAATATTAAGGATATTCTAAATGGACATTGATTTATTAGGAATGGGTGATTGGATGGGTTTATAATGGAATGATTTGTAATTTCATTATTATTTCTCAAACATTGGTTTTAGACAATATTTTTACGTATTCAAAATCAAAAACCAACCCCTAGTTTTTCCCTTGTTTTCATTCAATGAGGAGTCTTATTCATTATTATTTACGGTGATGAGGGGAAAAAATAAAATAATACAATAGGTCATATTAAATACGGTCTTGTTCTTAAAGAAATTATTTTAAAACAATAAAATATATTATTGTCTTTTAGGATTCATAATGGATTTACAGACTAAATAAAATAAGCTAAAAACACATTATATTAAAGGGAAACATATATTTTTTATTTTGTAAACATTATAGAATTTATTACTTTACTTTTGGGTCTTTATTATTTTATAATAGACACAATATATTTATAATGTATTTATTTTTTCTCGACTATTTGGTTATTTTGGAAAATTATGAAAATTTCACATTAGGATAATTTTTAATTAATTATTTTTAAATAATATTTATTTTGTAAAAATAATTCCTTAAGTTTTATTATTTTAACTTCTAATCCAACCATCAGAAAATATTTACAAGTTCTTGGTTTTTACATTAAATTTTTTTGAATCATTTTAATGATTAAATTTTAATACATAAAAATAATATTGTTATTTATATTTTAGAAAATATATTTTGTTTTATGATTCTGTTAAAATATATTTTTATATATAATTCATTAATTCATCAAAAGGGTATTTTATAATTAATATTACTTGTTATAAAAATTTTAAATCTTCATTTTATCATATCAAAAAAATAATAATTTATTAAGTAACAACATAATGAAGTAAATATATAAATTTTATACTGAGAACACAATATATATATATATATATTAAAATTATTAAATCCTAGATATAATAAAATTTATTAAACCAAAAAACAATGTAAAGGTATGGTATGTGGTGGTGATATTTTTATCTGATGATTGCGGAATATGTGATTTCATCAATATTCTTAATGTGCTTGAACATCACCCAAAAAGTGATTCACCAGTGATTTATATTTTGGGTTTTATCTTGGGTTTGGTTATGTGAAATATTAGTGATGATATCACCATCACAAATTATAAAAAACGGGCTTTATAGGGTAAACTCATGCTGGTTGAGGTCATCACTTCTATTGTCTTTTACAATTTTATTTGACAATACACAATATTTTTAGTAAACATATGATCATTGTTCAGTGCCAATATTATAAACACTTATGATACATAATGGTATTTAATTTCTAAATTGATACAAAAAAAGTAAATATGTGCCTGAGTCATCTGTATCCAAAAGAAATAATTTAAATCAATCACATATGTTATTTTATATTAAAATATTTTTGTTGTTATAAGTGGGGTATTGAAAAAGGGGGATGTAGGACCATTTTACCCCTCATTTTGAAATACAATAAAAATAGTTACATGTTATAATAAACCTAAAAAAAGTTACATTTTTCAATATCATTTTACTAGTGGTAACCATAAGCCACAAAATGGTACTAGGAATGGAGCTGGTCCCCAAAGACTAACTTCTAGTACACTGTGCCACCCAACTGGATAATCAATTGATTACTGCAACCTCCATCTTCCACAAAATGGCCTTCCATACAAATGAATAATTATTTCAGAATCATTCATCAATGATAGAAACTATGAAATACTTTTTCAAATATCCCAAACATTTGACAATCACTAAATCTGTATCTAAATAAAATAATTTAGTCCATCAATGATTCCAAACTTATTGAAACACAAGAACCTCTGGTAATACGAACATTAAAAAGTGTGTGAAAGTACATATTTAACCCCTAAAATAGATAACTATAAATTTCATACATTATTATCATTAATTTATCAATTTCTATTTTGGTTGTGTTTGGTTTACATATTCCATATGATTTCAACCATTGAAAATAATCATCACATGAATCTTAAAATAATCATTATCATCATAATTTGTAATGGAATTAAAAATTCTTTTCATTTTTAACATCAAAATTATTTATATGTTTTATTTATAGTTAATTACATAACATTTAGTGAGACAATTATCATCCATGTAATACATATATGTATAATATTATCTATCCATGACTAGTTTATTCAAGAATATCTATTTACATTCATTGTTATTTAAATCATTTGTAGGATCTATCAAAACCGAAATATGATTTTGGAACATGTAATATATTTTTGATATCATATATTCGGTTAGATTTATTACTCCAGAGTTATTTAAAATATTATTATAGTGAATTGGTTCATTTTTTTTAAACAATAATGTGTCACCTTATTAGTGAAAATAAAATTATAAATATATATGGGTCACTTACCTCTCTTGTATTACTACACATCATGTGTTTCATGTGATCAATATATTCCACTTTGTCTAATAAATTCATTTCATACACCAACTCTTGTATACCATAAACCTTTACTTTATTCATGTATATTTCACCCAATATCTATTTTTGTATATGATACCTTTCTAAAAACACTATGTGTTTCTATATGGGGTTTTTATATCTGAGGTATTTATTAAATAGAATAATATTTATTCACTGGGAAACCCTATAAACATGGATAATATGGATTTGGATGTATGATTATTATTATAAATTAATAGGAAAATTATTCACGTATACATGAAAAATTATTGTATAAAATATATGTTTTCACATAAAAAAATCATTTGAGACTATTTCATCAACTTTGATTGTTACAGGTTTTATTATGATTAATCTAATTTTAAAAAAAATTCTCTAAATAACAATAGATTATTAAAAATACTTATAATTAATAACAACATGTCAAGAATTGTGTGGTTCCGTAATTCATTAACAACATTTCTGTGTTTTATACAGAAGAGTGAGATGGGAAAATATCTCCTTCACTTTTAAAAAATCAATCAGCTCCTGGTCATGAAATTCCCCACATATATTTAACTAGATAAACATTATCTTCATAACAAGATGAATCTCTACACAATTCTTGGATTTATCAAATTTTTCAATGGAATATATCATCTACATAATTTAAAAGATAAGATCATATCTATTAAAATAATTACTAAATGTAATTATGTATGAGAAAAAAACTATAGATTTTATTGAAATTACACAAATACTTTTCTATGAAGTAAATCATGAATCAATATGGACAAGTCAAGATTTCTACTAAAAGGAGTGATTTAAATGTTTTCTTATAAAAATGTACTACATATATTTAAGGGGTTTAACTACAAATTCTATGAATACCCATAATAACATAAATTCAATAGAACCTTTTTGTTTTTATCTAAAAGTAAATGCTTCAAATTTTTTTCTTTATATGAGTCATTTGAGATTGATAATGTATATGTTTCGATGATATTATATCAACACTCTTTAATAAAAATATATAAGAACCTATGATACTCAGTGATGGGGTGTATCAGTTTTATGAGGAAAAAAACATTTATATGTTGTCAATTTCATTTTTATATTTTTTAATTACTAGAATATACACAATTTAACCATCAATTTCTATATGTGAATCCCCATTTCACATAAAAAGTGTGTAATAAATATAAATCATGAAATAAATCCATATTTTAATTTGGTCACAATATATGGGATACATCCAAGGTGCATAAATATCATATTTTAATGGTCTACCAATAATCAGCTATTACTCACTTTTTTGTATTGATAAAAAATATACAATATTCTTATTTATTTTTAAATGTCTATTAACTCAATTAGTTTTTCACTAACATATTCAATGAATGTTAAAAATATACCTTTTATTAATTGTAGTTCTATTATTATTTTATTCAAATTCAGGTAACACTAATATTAATATAAATAAAAAAAGATTTCACGAATCCTTTTTTTATATAGATTCTTTGTCAAGATGGAAGTGATGTTTCTAAAATCACTAATTGATATTCCAAACTCCTTGTAAGAATAAATTTAACTTTTATCATTAATAAAAACACTCCCATTTTAAGAAAACTGTATATATTAATTCATGAAATAAATTCGTTAATAAATATATGTTTTCTACATAACTTAAATGATCTCAATATATCTATGATAACCTACTATTACTAATGTTACATGAAAAAATTAATATATTTTTAGTATATTTTTTATAAAAAATTATTGATAATCAGTGATATACTCATAAAACATTGTCATTAAATATAATATTCATTTATTTTCATATTCAAAAAAATCAATTTCATTTTAAATAAGAAATTCATTAATATACATTAATTTTATAACATTTATCCTATTTCGGAAATTGGGTTCCACTCCTGTTGCCATATTTTTATACTTTAATTTTTCATAAGTTTTTCCTTTAATTTTATTATTCACATCAAAATATAATTATAAATTAAATATAAAGAATTTAAAATAAAAAATAAAAATATATATTAACTTATAAAAATTAATAGTTCAAATTCATCATTTAGAGAATCATTATATAAAACTACATCATAGTACATGAATTCTCTTGTTAATAATTTTTTAGGGAAAAAATAACTCAAGGTATCATTAAATCATTTTTGATGTGATTGTGTTTGTTAATAAAGCGGACATCTATATTGTGATTGTTTACAAAGCAAACCATGTCATAAAAATTTGTTGTCAAAGAGGATTTCATGGTGGCATGTCGAATTCAAGAGCTTTGGTTAATGATCAATGTTTGATTCAAGAACGTCGACAAAGGAATGGATGATATGGAGGCAGTTCAAAAAGAAAAGATACAAGGTGGCACCGTTTTCTAGGGTTTGCCAAATTTTTGGGCCTGAAAATTGAAAAATGAAGAAAAGTAGTTTTTGGAAAAGGGACATACGTGCCGTGTACTTAAAGGTGAGAAAAATTGCACACCACATGTTTTTCAAGATCAGATCATCAATATATTGTAAAGGGATAAGGGTTACACAAGTATGGGGTTGGTCGCGCAGGTGACTTGCACACTGAGAAATGACTTGTGCGTTGATGCCTATGAAGATTGGAAACTTGCATCCCTATTGTATTTAAATATAAGAAAAAGAAAATATGACAATGGGAGAAGGGAACCCATGTTTGGATGTGGGTCGTGCAAGTGACTTACAGGGGAAGAGACATGCGAGCTGAAACTTGCGCATCGAGGGTAGACTTGTGCACCATTGCGCAGGGTGTCAAATTCCTGTAAATATAAGAACACCCATCCTCATTTGGAATAGAGTTAAACACTTAGAAAAATTAGAGCTCCCGTCATGCAGATGTGGTGGTCGCGCAGGTGGTGTGTGGTCGCGCAAGTGGTGTGTGGTCGCACAGATAGACTTGCGCGCTAGTGTTTGAAGTTGTGCGCCGATTGGTAGTTACACACCAATATTGGCTTGGGCGTAAAAGGGGTTGAGTCGCGCATGTATGGAGTCACAAAAATTGTGCCGCATAAGTGATTGAGGTAGACATGCGTGCCATTTGTGACTTGTGTGCCGATACTTGCACGACAGATTAGACATCCGTGCCATGTAAGGATGATTCACAGTAGTATTTCAGGGCTCCGTGAAATCTGGAAGATTGCCCGATACCTTCGGTGAAAAGTGAGTTTAAACTATGGGTGATAGTTGGACTTCAATAGAGCATGTACATACAATAGAGGATGTATTAATTAGTGATAATGAAGGGACATATAGGTCTATAATATGTGACTGTATCTTTTCTGGAGTAGTGAGCGAAGGAAGAAGTAAAAGGTGATCCTCTCCACTAGTAGTGAGCCGTAGAGAGAGAAACAGGGAGTGACCCATGGGAAAGCAGTGAGGTGACCCTAAACCTGGTAAAGGCAGTGAGCCTGGGACAGAGTGACTTTTCACGAACCTTTGTATCCACATATAGTGAAGAATAATAGAATTTGGTATGATTGGAAAAATGTCGGCGAATGCTCCTTTGACGTAGCCTAGTGAGGGTGAACCAAGTAATAATCTCTGTGTCTGCCTGCTTACATTCCTTCATTTCATTTAAAGCATCATCACCAGATAAAGAAGAAAATAAGTGATCATAATAAACACACAAGTGCAAACAAAGTGACCCTTGTAATAAAGAGTTCATGATCCAGTGGGGTAGGAAGAACATTGAAAAAGAATATCCATATCCTGATTCACCCCCTCTCAGGGTTTATAGGCCCCTATTGGTCCTAACATATTTCTTGAATAAAAACCACCCAGCACATGACTTGCAGATTAACATATCGATTAAAATTTTATAGAAATTATAATAACGTATTGACCAGATTCTTTATGGAATGATAAGATAATTTTGAAAAAAATTGTTAACTACTTTACAATTAATTATGTGTCCTAAGAAATTATTGAATGTATTTTATGATATTAAATTTTTCCATCAATTTAAGAATTAAATTAAATTATTCCACTGATCATTGACTATTCCTGACACAGAATAGTTGATCTTCTATAGATTACTAATTAGATCTTTAAAAATTCTTAAAAATTTTAAATCTTCTATTAATTAATAACATGTTGTATGAAAACAAATCTATGAAACATAGATCTTATGTCTAATTTATTACATTGTAATAAGATGTAATGGATCTAATCTTGATGAATTTATCATTTTACAAGTCATTAAGAGATTGATACATATATGATTATCATATAAAATTGAAGTATTTAATACATGGTGTAAGAAACATTCCCAAATATATTATATTATTCATAATATCAATCTTCATATCCCAGTGAATGGTAAAAAATAAAGGTTGATATCATATTCAAACTATGGTTTACATATAATAGAATCTATCCTAAGTAAATAAGGTATAATAAAAATGTTAATTTATATAACTCATAAAAATTATATTTAATAAATAAATTGATCTAATAATAAATCCCATTTATAATATCCATGAATCAATCTCATTGATAAAAATATCTAAATTCTAGTTTAGGTAAATGATTAATTTCTGACATAATGATTATAGTCCTCGTGAAATATTTTCCACCAAGGAATCCTTCATAGAGAGTATAGTTAATGGGTATGCATAGAACACATAAATAATAAGGATTGAAAATATATTTGTCTCATGGAAATTTTTGATGCCTCACAAGGATATCTATGATCGGGTGCCACCCATAATTAAATTTCCAATGAATTCCTCATATTTTGAATAATCAAGTTGCTTCATAAATAATATTCCTTATCAATAAATATCTATATTGAGTTTGAGATTTTGAATAAAAATATATCTCATATTAATAAAATAAAATTCATATTAAACCACCATATAGTTAAATACAATAAAATTTATAGAATAATGATATACCTTGTAGATAAAATAGTTATAGTGAATAGAATTATAATTTAAATTGAGTAATTATCACAGTAATTTGAATGTATTAGTATAATTATACTGATTAAAAATTATCTGAAGATAATATATGTCCATTAATTCAAAAAAATATACATTCTCAGAAAAATTATATTATTTTGGAGAATAAAAAAATGGATGAAAAATAGTAAAATACTATTTCAATTAAGTGTTTTACTTGTAAAAACATAAATTATATATATATGAGCCAAAATACCACGAAATTGTTATGGGGGTTTCAAAATATGCACTACTACTTATATACATAATTAAATTCTTATAGACATCATATAAAAATATTAAATGTTACATATTGCATAAATAATTGAAATAATTTATAAAAACCATATAAAACATAAACTATGACATATAATGGCCTTAATAAATCTCTGTTGTAAATAAATATAATTTTTCTAAAACAATTTTGAATAACATGGACATGTTATCAAAATATTCCATATCAAAAAGGGAAATAAAATAATAATTTTTCTAAATATTTCATAGATTAATAAGAAATAAAAAAAGGAAAAATATATTTATAAAGATGCAAACTCCTTATATTTCTATATTACATAAAAATAGATGGTTTTAATTAAAAATATTTTTTTTATTCGTTCATCAAAAAATAAAATAAATCCTTGAATTAGTAAACATTAAAATAATTTCATACCACATTAGTATTTTTTATATATTATACCCCTTGAAGTGTATACATTTAATAAATACTTAATAATAGTGAATAAATATATATTAACATTTAATATATATAATGGAATAATATACACAACATAAATTTAATATGGAGAAAAATACCAAATATGTCTCATTGAAGTAAATATTAAGTGTGTATCCTTTACGAATATAATATAATTGAATTGAGAAATAAACTATGATGATATTTTGTGTAAAAAATATAAATACACGAAAATAAAGGAATAATACTTCCTGAATAAAAAAATCATTTCACACATAATCTTGTCAGAATATATATCATGATGATGTGTTTTAACCCAATGAAATGAAATTGTGTTTCGAAGCCACTTATGTCATGTTCGTCTTTCTATGTATGTGATTTTCACCAAATGTATTATAAATTTATATTTAATAAAATTTCATCAAAATTATATTAATATTTATAATATAATATATGATATATTTATGAAATATTATTCCTCATTGGATTATAAACTTTATTATTATCATTGTCATGTGTGTTAATAGATATGTTTTTATGAATATTTTATCTTGGTAGTTCTAATCCGTCAAATTTTATTTTGGTAACATAGTTTAATGAATATAAAAACTATGTAATTATCGTAAATATTCAATGTATATTTGGATATTTTAATATTTATTTGTCAAATATTTTCAAATGAATCACATCATTTACAGATACATTAATCTATATGAAACATTAACATTAATTTCACTTTTGGATTTAAGGAATGAAAGAAATGTAAATTATAATTATATTTTATCGTAAAATTATTATATCTTATATAAAATATATATTAATAAAATATATCATTATTACCATCCATGAAAGGAATATATGAAATTTAAATCAGTGAACCCTGTGGACGTGGTAGTCCACACATACACAAACTAAATATAATATTTTCCAATTTATTATATAATAAGAAGAGAGATGTGAAATTAAAAAAATAGAAGAATTATTATGTACTAAATATTTTATATCTTACTTACTTCCATTATTATTACCATCCATGTAATTCAGTGTTGAGAAATAAATTTAACTACTATGTGGAGACAGTAAGTTGTACGTACACATGAGGGAATATTTCCCTTTTAACGAAATAGAGAATGCTTGTACAATGATCAAAATAAAATATTATAATATTGAATAACCAAAATGTATTATTTTAATATTATCACAATTGACTTAGATTATATAGAATAATAAAAAAAACTTGAAGGATTCAATAATGATGATTTCTAATTCTTTAGTAGACTTCCATTGGATCTCATCTTAATGTCCTTTGTAATAGTTTTAGAAGAATATCATCACATGTACTTTGTTTACAAATATTTTTATATGTGTATTGAGTTTGGTACTTATCTACATTCCTAATAGTGATGTGAATAAAGAGGCAATTTGGCTCCTATTATATGTTACGGTAGGGGCTCTGGATAGACATTAAAAAATGATAAAATATAATAAAGTTACGGGCATGAAATCATGTATTCAAACTTTGATTGATTTATATATATCATTGGTAAAGTATAAATATTAAAATGATATAAAATTTACATATGATAAATATATGAATTAAATCCTTACCTTTTTTGTTAACAGCTATGTTAACCATCTTAACATTAACTATGGTAATAATTATTTCCATATTAAAGGGTTGTCAGTATAATTATATTGCAAAATTTGGGACATAAATAAAAAATTGATGAAATTTTATACTATAGAATATACATATTGTCATATTTTACTATTTTTATACTATATCAAAAATTTAGTAACATATTATATTCATAAAATTTAATTACTTACATTTTTCACAAAATTATTTTTGTTGGACATATAATAAATAAGATTTTTTTATTTCTAATATAAACTATTAAAAAATTATCAATATGATATTTTTATCTATAAAAATTATGGGAAACTATAAATTATAAAAAATATTACTTTTATAATTTTTAATATCATATAATTGATTTTTATACTACATTCACTAGAATTCTGTTGGCAGTGTGTAACCATTTTTGATAATTTTTAACATGTAAAAATATAAGATAAATTACTACAATAAAAAATTATTAATATTCCTTAAAATAATTTATAACTAAACCTATATGTTTATCCCTGGCATAAAAATATTATATACATTACAAGAAAGAAATTATAAATTTTGACATTATTGTTATAATTTATATTGTAATGGAAACAATCAAAGATAAATATATATAAAAGATCATAATATAGAATTATGGATTATAATGGATTAATTAGTATTATTTAATGAAATAATTTAAATTTTCTAAATCAATATTTTTCTATATCACATTAGTTTTTATTGTTAATATCCAAATTTTACATTTAGTGTGGAGATATATTTTACAAGTATTAAAATTCAAAATGTCTAAAAATAAATACGATCTATATAAAAATGTTTAACATATTGAATTTATATGTTGATCATATTTTATAAAAATAAATTCATATATGTTTTATAAATTATTAAAAAAATAAACCATTATATTTTAATGGAAAAAAGCTTCCAGAAAAATGTGTTTCAAGGGAAAAAAATTATATATATAAAAATAATGTAAAATTATGATTTTAATGGTGGTTATTAAATTAAATTAAATAAACTGGAATTATATCACTATATCACCAAATAGAAATCATATTCGGACTTTTAAATTATTTGTTTTGGAGAAAAGGAAAGAAAATTTCATGAAAATCAGTATTAATTAATATTCAAAAATATTAATATTGTTAGAAGAATCTCATAATTCCACTAATGATAATATTTGAATGATAATTTAATAAATTTTATCCTTTTAAAACAAAATTACTAAAATATAATGAAAATATTCATTACACATGTACACAAAATATATTAGAATTATTTTAAAAAACATATAACAGAAGAAAATACTGGATTTACTCAAAATGATGTAATTACTTTCAAATAGTTAATCAAATAATTTTATTTGAACAAAATAATTATATATTTTTTCATAATGTAAAACATTTTAGTCCACCCTTCAATTTCCTAGTGTATAATATTTCAAATATGTATGAGTGTTCATTTAGACTCTATGTTTTGTGTAATGAAAATAATAAAAACTTATATTTTGTAAAATAAAATTGTATTGTAAAATATTAATGTGTTATATTCTAACTCTTTTGTAATAAATTTCCCAACGAAAATCTATCACCTTGAAAAACAATTTCTGGATAGTTCAACCCCATCACATCCTCATGTTCCCATGTAGATTCCATATTTTTTGATTTATACAAAACAAATTACTAATTGAGTGGTCATGATTTCTATGACTTTCTCTCTATAAAATATATTATCTATAGTGTATTTCTCAATAGTCCTATCCCTCTCCAATGATAATATATTTAGGTTTTGTACATGTGATGTATCAGGTATGTACCTCTTAATCCTAGATAGATGGAATATATCATGACATTATGGAAATTTATTTGATGTGCCACTCGATAATCCAACATCCTAACATGATCAGGAATTTGAAAAGCATAGATATGCCTATGAATGATTTGAACATTAATTAAAATATCATAAACATATTCCAAGAATATATTTATATGAATATATTGTCACCAAATTTGAACTATAGATCAAACTATTAATTTTTTCAAAACATTTTTGTTATCATTATGGTTCCCTTATGTGTTTTTGAATAAATATTACCTTATCATACATTTTCTTATCCATATTTGTTTTCAATAGTGTTATTTTCTAATATCAACTAAATATGTTAATGTTATGAACTTCCCTCAATAAAAGATTTTATTAGGAGACACAAAAAATATTGATATAAAAATATTATTTTAATAAATTTTACAAATATATGTTATTTAGGTCAATAAAAATTAAAATCAATATATAAATATTTCAATTTTTTTTCTAAAATATAAATAGTAATTTAAGATTCATAATATTTCTGAGGATGATTTGTATTACTTAAATTGAACAACGTATTCATAGCTCCCTAAAGTCAAATATAGAAAAATGAGGTAATCCTTGGATCTTTATAAGATAAAATTGACAATGGTTCTCTGAAAAATCGCAAAAATAATTATTTTATTTATAAGGTTGATGATAACGATGTAAAACATCTCTAATATTGATAAAATACATTGATGCCATAAGGCGATCGACTACAATCCAAATATAATTTCAACCATTAATTTTTTTTCATACATGGTGAAAACCATTGTCATTTTTTACATTTTAAATTATGGTGTGTATAATAGTTTAAACATAAACAGAGACATATATCTCCCAAAATTAACATGATATCACACTGGGCATTGGGATACACAATTATTAATAACCCATTTCATATTATCTCATAGGAAATACTGTTTAAAAATATCTAAACATATTTGTACATATGATATTATATTATAATGGTTGATTATGAAATATATATATATATATATATATATATATATATATATCATATCATTCTTCATTTTTGGTATTGACAGAACACATATATCATTTTTGAAACATGTGAATAAATCATATTAATAGTTGAATGTGGGAACATTCCTCATTATGTTTAGTAATTTGATTTGATTTTTTTGTTCATTTAAAATTTTCTAATGTATGTATGGATAAAAATTCAAGTGATAAAGAAATTATTAATCCCTATGAAAATATATTTTAATATATTTAATCTACAAAATGATAAATATTTGAAATATTTCAATCATCTTCATGAAGAAACTACCATGGTATTTATGACTTATAGAATTGTTAACCTATTTCTTCCTCCTAGGGTTGTAATTTATTGATTATTTATAACCATTTCCAACTATCTTATAAAGGGAATATTCAACACATTATATGAAAATATATACTTCAATATTTTATGATCTATATTTATATATCCCACCTTTCATGATAGAGATAATTTCTCAATATTTTTTATGAAAAAATATTACCATCAAATCAAAATTCAGAGTTAGATACTATTCAGTGAGAATTATGTATCTGTGAGAGGCATATGATATAAAAATGTATTCCTATAAGAGGGCACGAACATGTCCCTTCATAGGTACCTCAATATAAATCAAAATCCATTCTCCAAAATAGTGATGTTTAATAACAAGATATACAACAATCCATCTCTTCTGTCCAATAAAATTATATTCACATACATCTATGAATATTACCATAAGAACCATTGTATTTAAATTAATGATTATATCATATAGTCAGGAGATATTAATAAAAAGTGTTAGTAATATATAACTTGTCATAGAATACTAAAAATATTAGTTACCAAGATTAGATCAATCCATTTCTATATAACTTCATTCTTGGAAGGATCTACAAACATGTAATAACATGAGATTATATGTCATTATAAAGAAGGTTTTTAATTCCAAAATTCATTCATGATAAATATAGAATAATATTTTTTCTCTTTTGGGGCCTTCATCAAAATTCTGAAATGTTGTGTAACATCTTCTTTAAACATTTTAATATATTATGGAATCATCTATAAATACAACCAGAAATAGATAATTCTAATCTATATAGATATCATTCATTATATCAATGAAGACAGTAAAATAATTGTTCTATTTAAATAGAATTACAATAAATTTGTAATGACTACACCACCTGTGGATGTATTATTTATGTAAATATTGCATCCTCGCCCTCAGCTAATGATATCCTGATCAAAGAACAATATGGAAAAAACATTGAGCTCCACATAATTATTCAAACAGATAATAGATATGAGGTATAACATAATTATTAATAATAGTGATCTTGTTATGTTCATGATAATCAATTTTAATATGCAATGTCCCGTATTTATTCTAAATTATATGAATATGTGCACCCCACGGTGAAGCACTTGGATTACTTAATTCCTTATCACGATCATCAATGAGTTTCCACAACAATTCACATAGAATAATCATATAATTAGTTCTTTTTTCATCCGAACTATCTAAAATAAATAACACATTTGAATAGGAAGTAAAATCTATATGATGTATTTATTTTAAATTTGTAATTCATGTTCATCCACACATCGATTGGCTTCCCTATGATGATTTGAAATTTTAAATGTGCCATCACAAATAGAAGAATATTTTTTAAGGGTCTTAATCTATTAATTAACTCACAATGACTTGGTATTTTAATTATGAAATTGAATATGAAATCACATGATAAAATAAAAAATAAGTGAATAAAATCATGGAACAATAGGTTTCTCCATAAAGTCTTGATTAGTTATCATAACATAAGTTAGCTACCATAATATATCTATGGTCTACACAGTTCCAACACCAAATGTATTGAAATTCTCTGTAGGTAAATCCTTATATTTTATATGGTTGTTGATTAACATCTGATTATTAGTTTACAATATTAAATAAATTCACATATAGTTATTTCCCATAATAATCACATTTATTATAACATAAAATTAAAATAAATATAATGGTTAATATTCCAAAAAATATAAGGGATTATCATAAATATCATGTTATTTATATCCTTTCTAAAAAATGTTATATATTTTTCTACTAAACATATTTATATTAAAACTATAGAGTCCCCGAAATTTGTAAGTATATTTAGTTTTATATTTTATTTAATAAGAATAAGATATATGGGAAATCATTCTGACTAGTCAATCGGTTTATCATTCTTGAAAAACTTGATATATATATGATAACCATATTACATTGTAAATAAAAATATATATAATAAGAAAAATTATCACACCAGTGATTATATTTATAGTATCCTTTTTCATATTTCTAAGAATGAAAAAAACTAAAGGGGTTCTCTAGTGATTTGTATGGGTTATGTTTATTAGAAACTATCATGAATATATAAGGGATAAAAATATGGATATGTAATGTAAAGAAGACACATGTTATCAATAAACCACATGAGTATTAAATTAATCAATGGATAATATGCATATATCAATGTCATGGATTATAATTACTAAATTCACATTGAAGATAATACTTACTTTAAGAAATCATTATCATTATAAATGTTATTTCTTTACCATCAAATTTGTATTCTAATATGGGTTAATTGACGTATGGTTATAAACTAAAAACCCATTTAATAATTATATTAAATGTATTATTTTTAGATATATGTTGATTTATCAATGTGATATGACTAACTATTACCAACTATCACAAAATATGTAATCTATTCAAAAAATATATAATTATAAGTTTAATCAAAAAACTATTTTCATTATAAAAAATATCAGTATTGATAATATGACATAATTTATCAAAATTTTCTATGTAAAATAATATTCATATTATAATACCATATGTTGAAATGGAATACAATTTGGCAACTTTGAATATCTATGAAATAAAAAGTATGGATTGTTAATATTAATTTATTTCCCAAAGTTAAATGATCACAAAAAATTAAATGTATTAAGAGAAATGTAACGAATAAAAAATTAATAACAGATAGAATTCAACGTTAATTCATCAGATATATTTTTATTAATATGTTCATTTATTTTTTAAAATATAAATATATCGAAGAAATAATTAAAATTAGTATTCCTTAGGTTATTTTAAAAAATTGTTCAAAAAATATAACAGACGAAAATAATGAAAACTATTATTGTTGTGGGATAATTTGTTAATAAAGTATAAAAAAAATTATTTTTTTAAATTTTTTTATGAAATGATGGGAATGGAAATTATGGATAAAATTAGATCTTTTGTGTTAAAATATTATTGTAAATAAATAAAAATATATAATATATGTAATAAGTAATTTTACTAAAAATGGACTTTTATATAATAATTTCGATATATATGGATATGGAAGAAATAAATACCTGATAAAAAAGGGAAATAATATCAGATTTTCTTTTTAAGGTTTTATTCAACTAGTTCGTCATCTAAAGAGTGAAAATGTAATTATAAAATATGGAAACTAATTTAATATACAGATTTTTAGAAAATATATGAATATTATGAAGGATATATTATAAAATATTATCCATCAAAAAGATAAAAAATCCCAAAAAATGAGATTATAAAATTAGTTTTTATCTCATTGTAAACATTTAAATTATTACCCCCTTTGAATGTTGTAAATTTAAATTAAAAACTAATCAGAATGAATAAATATATATTCTTGTTAAATACAGTAATTAACAATTATATAGAAAATATAATTTTAAATTGTTGTGTAAAGGAAAATGTGTCTAAATGTCATGGAAATTGAGAAATAATCTCTTAAAAAGATCATATAAATAAATTAATAATAAATAAATGGATATATTATGTGTAAAACATATAAATAAAAAAATAATTTATTATGTATAATAAAAATTGAAAAATATCATTTCAAGGAAATTTATGGCATAATGTAACCAATAAATAGTTGTTTTAACCCAATGAAAGAAAATTGAGTTATGAAACCCCTTATTTCTTGATCAAATTTTATTGTAAGTTCTTTAAAACTTATATATAAAAATTATATTTATTATAGATACATAATAGAAACAAATTCATATATATAATATTTCATTTGATCTATTGATAACATCTAATCCCCCATTTCATTATATTCATTTGTTATAATCATTTTTTGGTGTTAACTACTAGATTTTTCATGTGAATTTTTTTCTGTGGTACTTTTATTGATTAGTGATTATTTTTAAGTGATATTAAAAATGTAAAAAAATGATATATAGTTATAATAAGTAATCATAATATATATATTTTAGTGTCATCTGTAAAATTTATTGATAGAATAATCAATTATAATGTTCATGGAGATGGTAATTCATACATATTCATGAATTTTTTAATCACATTTTAATAGATGAAATGAAAGAAATATATATAATAATTCACTATTATAAAATAAATATAAAATCATTTATATTAGATATATTTTTTAAATCCATATTTATTACCATGAATATAAATTAGAAATGAAAAATTAATCACAACAAATTGTGGAGTTGGATGTCAACACAATTACATCAAAAGAATAATTATTTCTTTATAGACTGTAAGTAAAGAAGGTTGATATGAAATTATAATTTAAGATTGATAATTATAACTTAAATATCATATAAATTTATTTGTTCTATTTTTATAACCATCCATATAAATTGATAATGAATATTGAATTATAACACTATGTGGAGATGGTAATGCATACATATGCACAAGTGATATTATCTATTTTCATAGTATGGAAAATATATCTAAAATGGTAATCCTATAATAAAATTAATATATAAATATGTTGAAGATAAAAGAATTATTATATTATAATTTTTACAAAATAAATTTATGAAAAATATTGTGAAATAAACCTAAATGAGTCACCAATGACTAATAACTCATCTTTAGTAGACCATGGTTAAATCCCTCAATAAATACAATTTGATTGGTATTTTAAGAATACCATAACATCTAGAATTTTATAGATTTATAGAATTGAATTGGGTTGGTATTGGTTGAGCTACAACTCTCAATATTTTTTAATGAAGTGGTAAAATGGGTGTCCTTTTATAATGAAGGTACAGAGAGGCTTATAATTTTCCAAAATATTATAATACAACAAATTAGCATTCCCAACCAGTTGATTCCATAATGACATGTATTATAAGGTATTGTGTTTATATTTCTAATATAATCATCCAACTGACTTTATATGGGTTGAAATGTTATTTCAAAACTAATTATTTGTTAAACCACATTGTTTAATATTTTTATCATTAAGAGTGATAAATAACTTTTTCAATATTAAATGGTTATAATATTACATATTAGGTGAAAATATGACTAAAAATTGAGTGGTTATTAAATTATATTCTATATAATATCCCATTTACTATTTCTTGATTTTTATGATTTTTATAGAATTAAATAAAATATAATATTCTTCAATTTAATTAATCTCATTTGGGAACTTTTCCTTTTATTTGATCCTATAGATATCATGTCAAATATGGATTTAAAAAAATTGAATTCTGAAAATATTATATTTATCTATTAAATTTTTCGGTATCTATTGCTACCCAAATGAAAATTAATTTTATAGTTTTTAAAATCATTTATGTGATTTTTTACTAGTTTCATAAGCATTGTGTCTGTGTTGTGTATGAATTTATGGTAATTATTCTATTATTAAAAACAAAAACAATTACCATGATAGAAACAAATTGGTGAATATTTGAGAAAAATATATATATTCAAATATAATTTTTTACCCAATAAAAAAAATTCAATATATTAAAATCAGTAGATTAACATATTTATCATTAATTTTAGCTAAAAAAGAAAAAGATAAATAATAAAATCTAATTAGAAAAATTTCATCTATTGTAATATTTTATGAAAAAGTATGAAATATCCAAATACAATGAATTATATGTGAGTTTTCAAAAGAATTTGTAGACTTATCAAAAAAATTTATATCAATAGTTCTTGATTTACCATTTAATAAGGCAATAAATTATACCATGATTGCTATTAATATTTCCTAACAATAAGAGGGAACTATTTGAAAATTTTTCCTCTTAAATCAAAATATGAAATCCATTTTATCAATTTAAATTCCTATAAGATTGATAAATTATTTTACAAATAATCCATAAATTTTGATGAAACAAAGTGTCCAACACAAATTTGTTTTATTTGTTAACAATTAATTAAATAAAAATACTTAAAATTACTGATCCACATGGAATTATCTTTGTTATTTTTTAAAAAAAGTTCATGTATCACATTGTTATATATTATAAAATTCTATGGAAAATTTTTATTAAAAGACTTGAATTAAATTATTGATTACAATACAAAATTATTTATTTTTCTCTATTCATTGAAAATATTTCCTTATATACGAAATTAAGAAATTAAAAAAATAATATAATATTTAAATGTTGAGTTTAAAAATTATATCTTCTGATTAAAATTAAATTTAAAAAATATAATACAATAAATTATAATATTCAGAAACAAAATGATTATTTTTATGAAAATATATTACTGAGGAATAATTTTAATTACTAAAAATTAGGTACTTAATTCACTCACAGATAATAAATAAATTTGAATTAAATTAGACATTATTATTTTTTCATTATGGGATTAATTTTAAACCAATATTCAAAAATATGAGTGATAATATTTCAATTAATTCATGGTTTTATTAAACATAGTGTTTTATGTAAATAATTCTAATAATGAAAATATTTTTTTGATGAAAACTATTTCATAAAATATTATAGTGTCAAAAATATTATGTAATTTTTTTGAAAAATACCTTATTAATGCATTATACTATGATCACATAACCTTCATGGGATGACATATTTTTTAGGGAAATAATAATCCTTATATGTTTGAATAGTTGGTCTTCAAATAATTGAAACATTTGGTTATCTTAAGTATTTTGATGCAGCTTCAGTAATTTAAAAAATAATATAAATATATTTATTATTATACTTTTTTGGCAACATTAATTCACCATGGAAGAGTGAATGAATATTTACTGAATATTTTACACCAAAAGTTTTAGAAGAGTAGGGATAGGTTTAAAATAATCATACTCCACCTATTGGATGAGTAACCATCCCAAAAAATTAGTGATTTACAACTAATAATGATCAACTTTTTAAACATTAATCATTAATATTATCTTTCTCTATTTTTTAATAATGCCATCAAAAATAGTTCATTATAATAAATATGAATGATTTTAAACCTATTCATTGGATTTTCTCATAATTAATCCCATTTTCTAATTAATCATGTACATAAATATATTTTATTCAATTAAAAAAAATTTACAACCTCTTGTTTCTCACAAAATATCATTATAGAAATTTATATTATAATAACATATGCCATAAATTTAAAATATGTTTAATTTATTTCTAAACATGAAAATAATTCTATCATTGAATAGACTTGATCTATGTATTATATATTTTTTTACATCAGTCAATGATTAATAGTTCATTAAAACTAAAATAAATTTATTTAGTAATTTTACATTGTAATCTTATATATCTCGATTAACTAATCTTTCTCTATTACGATAAGGGAGATTATCCTCACAATAGTAATTTCTGTTAATAATTATGGATCATTTATTTGGGAATACATATATGAACTAAAAGATTTTTAAAGTATCTAATTTTCAGAAAATGAAAATTATATTCAATTATTAATTTACATGAATGTTACTATTCATTATAACTGAGGAAATTTCCATCATACATAGGTCATTATTTCATTGTGACAATAATTGCATCATGTTTTTTAACATCCTTCAAGATCATTTACTTTTTCTAATGATGTTGTAATGTTTCTTATATGTTGGAAAAAACCTTGGACGTCTGCAACACAATAATACTTTCTAGTACAATAAGGATATAAGGATTTAAATACATAATAACCATATCAAAATTGTGAATTAGTGTCATAAAATCTATGAAATGTGTTTCTATATAATTATTGATGAAATTAATAATAAATATCTTTCGTATTATAGAATTTTAGGATAGTACGAGGTATATGAATATATTTATAGATATGTTGAATCCGAAAATAATTATCATCCCATTATAATCAATCATCTTGAAAACATGTGTTCTAGTAAGGATTCCTTCTCCATATATTCAAGTAAATTTCATTGTTATATCATACATCTCTTGGAGTTGTTTTTAATGGTAGATATCTTTAATATCACACAACATGGAGTACTAAAACATATCTCTAGGATTCTTCTCATGATAACTAATTATAGCCAATAATACAAGGCACAAATAGTCTAATGAATCAATCACATGTTTTGGGATGAATTTTTTATTATTATTACTTCCTATATAAAATGTAATAATCAGAGGAGGAGTTTATCATACAAAAAACCTACAATAATGGTGTTCTAAATTGTGTATTTCAATGTACCACTCATTAATTAAGTCACTAGTATGGATATAAACTTTCTCCAAAATAGATGTTATAAATTGAGATGTAATAAATTTTAATAAATATTAATTATCATTGAGACTAATAGAAAAAAATTGATGGAATGTGTCTTTCCCTCAATATCAGATTATCTCAAAAGGAAATTTGTGGTTGTTGTGTTATCTTGTGTGGTTCCTTCTATCTCCCATATTGGTGCTCCATTTCTAAAAGTGCTATCATAAAGGGGTGGGATTCACATGTTTTTACCTACAGGGATGTTTTTTATGTGTATAAAATTCTAAGAAATATTAGTTGTTTCTAGGTTCCAGACCCCAATATAGGATAATCAATAGAAGCCTAATGACCACATCATATAGATTACTTCAAACTATGAATTTGAATAATGGAGTATTAATTCCATTGGATGATGTTACTACCATGTAATGTTCCCCTCAAATTATTGAATGTGAATTCCAATGTAATTTGTATCTATAACACTAATATCATGAAATATGAAATTCAAGGAATGGTACTAAAACCTCTACACAGCAAATGTGAAGAATACATGAACACTTAATGGGATTCTCATATGAAATATCAAAAATGTAAACATGAAAACATGATTTACCTAGGACATAACTTCCTCCATTGTAAATTTGACCATGCTTAACAAAAACATGGATGAACCATGATTTTCACACATTTATAGAGTCTTAGTGGAAGATTACAAGGCTATCACCTTAGTTTAGGAAATTAGTCTTATAACCAAAAATTAGAAAAACGATCTTGAGATTCTAGATGAACAAAATATCAGGGTTTTAAAGGACAATAACTTTTTTATCCAAATTTGATATAACAACAACATATAAAATGTGTACAATATATCCAAGGAAATGTTGTTTGTTAAAAACCATTGTCGAATGAATAATGTAAAACTACATATAAATGACATTTCTCCACTCAATACATCACACTATATTGAAATGTGGGCTCCAAACCTATGTGTATTTTCCATTCCCCAAACACATTTATATATATTGATTTTGTTTTTGAAAATAATATTAATGCAAGATTTTGAATTCATGATGTCAAATAATGTGAATAAATCTTTTAGTTCAAATTGATGTTTTCATTTCTTATGGATTACCTAATTCCTGATGTCAATTATTTAAATGAGAATTTCCATAAAGTCCAACCCACCCATGAACCTACTATTGTTCCTATCCCAACTAAGGGAGATCACGAAGGCCCCTCTAGAAGAGAGGATGATAATATACCTCTGGACATGTCCCCTACATGAGCCATATAACAAGGAATACATATATAATATCTTGTATAGACTTCCTAAAAAATGAAATCAATATAAGGTACACATTACTTATGTTTCTAAAGAATAAACATTTAAAAATTCACCACAAAATATTTCTACTATAATAGGATTATTTGAGTTCTCAATCTGATGGATTAAACCAACTTCTAATAAAATCACCACCCTAACGGGAAATTCTAGGTTGATGAGGATGTGTATCCTTAATTAATTATCATTACTGAAATCAATGATAGGGATATATAACATCTGAAAAACAATTCAAATATGGAGAACTATAATTCTAATAGAAAATGAAATAATGAAATTGAATGTGAAAAAATGAACTCATTGGATATAGCGTAGGAATTGGTTCCCAAACTGGAGAAAATTTGTTCTCATAGTTATGAATATCATGTATTAGAAATTCCTTAGGATTGAGACATCCCTTGATATCACAACAATCAGTAATTTAGGTATTAATAACATATATATTTTGGCTGATTTAGTGGAACCTAATATGATATTTGGAAAAACATTGTATTTTAAAAAGGCCTCTTTTGGATTCAACTTTTCACCACAACTCAGTTGCTGAGGTTGATAAATTTTGGGTGTATATACATGTCACCATCCAAAATATCTATTTATCAACACCCCCTTTATATTTCATCAGTAATTTATTTATTATGAAATTATCATATTAATATCCCTTATTTATACCTCCCACTCTTTCATTTTTATTAACGAAAATTAGAGAGACGTGAATAAAATATAAAAATACATTACCCAATGATGTATAATTTTGGATGAAATCAATATAGTCTTTATGAATGATTAAAAAGATAAAACCGACTAAAATATTATATACTCATGTTAGTTATCATCATGCATCGATTACTGAAATATAGTTCAACTCCACATCATTAGTGAAGATTTCACATAGATCAAATTTACAATCCATAAAAAACATTCCAAAAAGAAAGACCATGATGACGTCCATGTTTCAGAATAAATTCCTACATTCCAGTTCAATAATCTAACACATCCCAATAATCACTATGATAAAAATACTATTTTTTTCATAAAATATAATCCCCTTGGCTAGGTCATTCTCTCTCCCATTCAAATATAAAAATTCATTGATTATTATTCATTGAAACAAATAAATTTAATTGAATTATTTAAACAAGGATTTCCTTAATATCCCCTAAAAAATATTTTTCCGATACTAAAATAGATCAATTATTATCTCAGTTAATGGGGAAAGTGTCCTTCAAAATTTATGATGCCATCAAAGATGTTGAATACCATCTTGATTACTGTAAAATATCCTGTCATGGTCATGATGTTTTTTATAGCAATGAAATTCATCAAAATTTTATATTAGATGAGTATTTATCCCATTAGGAATATCCAAAAAAAACTGTATCAAATTTAGATAGATTTATGTTGGTGATTTGAAGTTAATGCTCTACTAACTTATATATAAGAAGATAAATGTTCAGTGCTAGTTCATTGATATGATTATGAATTAATGAATCTTCACTTCTGAAAATTGCCTATAATAAGATATTTTTTTCAACATTCAATGGAATTAATCAGATGATGAAATTAAAAAAAAACACTCTAGAGGATTGAAAATATAATATCAAGAGTTGAAGATCCACCCCTTCTATCCCTAATAGTTTCTCCCTCCAAGTAGACAATTAAATCATCCATCATCTTATATTATATTTATAATGTTATGGGTGTTGATGAATTTAGTAATAAATATTCACGTTGAATGGGTAAATTGGTCATGAAGATGTTAATAAGAATGATATATAATTTTCATCTCATTCTTTATGCCTCGTGGGGTAAACTCCAACAAAATCTTCTTTATTCCAAAAAAGATGAATGTTGTGGAAATATTTTATTTCTTTTCAATTTTTATTTATTACTATACCCCTATTATCATTATTAATATTATCTCTATAAGGATACACACAACATCATTGAATTACATTACTATAAATTAGTTTGAATATTCACATGAATGGGTTTTCATAACATTGTCTTAAATAACATATAATTTGTCAACATCATGATGATAAAATTTATTAAAGAAAAAATTTCGGGAAGGATTCTTATTTCTATTGGGTTTGAGAGTATGAACTCGAACTTATCCCTTCATGTGCTGAAATAATATAGTTTCTCCAATGCCATTATAACGTTATTTTTTCCATTCTCAATTATGTCAGACATTTAATTATATACAGTGGATACCCCAGTGGGTTCTCGCAATGATCTTGAGGTGTTTCTATGGTAGATAACCTACATGGAATCATATTTTACATCATTTAGGAAAATTTTAGTAGTTGTATCAATTTATATATTCAGGTAGCTGTATAAAAAGAAACTAATATAGGAACATGTTTGTTTAGACCCCTATATATTCTATATGATTACAAAATATTCAACTTTTAGAATTACTCAAATATGAAATAAACATCACCCAAATCTATATTATTTAAAAATTTGTTTTTCTGAAAGATCCATCGGCTAGATGAAATATCACATTGTTATTAGGTAAGGGTTTATAATGTATAAAAAAATAGTTTTTAATATCCCATGGAGTTGAGATAGAGGTTCTATGTTTTTTTTATCTTTTTGTAACTCTATTTTCGGGTAATATCCAAATATCCTTCCTTGAAAATATATAGTACTGTATTATTTTTTAAATGGTAAGATAAAATGGAAAGTCATTCCACAAGTGTGGATAATATAGTTTAATATCCCAATAATCACTTACATGATTGTTTAGGAATTATCTTTTTAAATATGGTCATTTAACCTTGTTAAAATATAATTAGTGTATGATTCAAAGAATATAATAAACTAGATATTTTAATGAATGTATGATAATAAATGTAAAAAATAATTAATTAATCCGACCCATTAAAATGTGTTAGATTGAAATCAATAACCTTAGGATCTCAAATGGTTCACATATCAAAATGAATCAAGGAATCAAATAACATATAATGAAAAATCTATATAATTTCTATCTAATAGTTTCACTACAATTATTTATTAATTTTTCTCAGAGTAACCTACTAATTCATTTTTGTTAGAAAATCTAGAATTTCCCCAATGATCATATGAGGAATTCATTGTGTCTCTTTTCCGAGTAATCCAAATTGAATTAATGGAAATCCTCATGGATGTAAAAATAATCATTAAATATTTTGTAGTTTTATAGACCTAGAAGATATTTTCTCTCTCTAATAAAACAACCTAAATTATTGTCCCATATAATTTGGTTTCCCAAAGAACACTTCTATAATTTTCTAGTATTCACTTTATTGATTGATAAGTCTTTTCATAGAAAATTAGAAAATGTTGGCAGAATAGTGACATGGATTATTATAGATTAAAATTCTAAAATAGAATGAATACCTAAACATCTCTATTGTTATTTAGGATTAAATACATTGGGTAATTAGAGGCCCTTCTACATTGGAGAATTTAGAGAGTCTACTACCACATCATGACCAACTATAGTGAAATTGGAAGAATATAATAACATATAACACATGTTCACGAAAGTGAAAAAGTATAAAGAATATATCAATATCTATTATTTTTCTGATAACAAGTTGAGAAATAAATTCAATAGAATCTATTTCATTAGATTATGAATTTAAAAAAGTTGACATCATGATAACCTCATCTATATTCACTTCATGCAATGACAAAATTTATAATCTCTTTCATATTGTATCATTATAGATCATTGATATCACTTGGATTGCTATATAAGATATCACATTGAATAACCAATGTAACTCTATTTATATGTGCATCAATTCATTAAAAAAAATATCTCATTGATTATTCTAAATTAAGACTCATTATGTGAGTAAAAACACTTTAACCATGATTTTTTTCTTTCTATTTATAGATAATAGAAGAAGGACAAGAAACTTATGGTGAAATCCATCCATCAGATTCCCCTTATTCACTCATTGTTCAATTTCAGAATTTACATTCAGGCCTCCAGTTTCACAATGTCATAAGTTCTATAGAGGTGTCATTTGTATAAATTATTTTTCTGTAAAGGGAATCAGTATTTTATAATGATGTAAATAGGTGTAATTGTGATGATATAAAATGTGAAAAAATTATTTCATTCAATTATGTAGTTCACTAACAATGGAATAACCTCTTGTTCAAATATGAATTCACCCTAGATTTGGAACCCTCATTACCAAATCATGGATTCTTCCATGAATATTATGTTTTCTAGATATATTTTCAACTTTGATTAATGTTTATTCATAGCCAAATGTATATTGTCCTAACCTATCCCATATGGCCTACACGTTACTACCCTAATCCGGACTTCCATAGGCCACGAGATAGTGACAATCACATGGAAGCTTTTCCCAAATAGGGAAGGCATTTCTTTACAAAATTAAATACACAATCAAAAGGGGGATTTTAATTAAAAAACAAATGTAACTAATAACCATGAGAGTACTATACAACCACAGTTACAACTCTAAACTAAAAACAATGTACTGGAATACATGAACTATAAACTAAATTGAAAGTAAACAGCTATCGCAACTACCATTGAGCTCTACCTGGAGGGTAGTAGTTGGATTTTTGAAGTCGAATAATAATATCTTGATTGATCTCTTCACAGAAAGCTCCACCAAGTCCCGAACCTCCCAAGTCAGCCTCAGAGTGTTAGAAGTCTTCCCTAGACATAGATGTCCGGCCAGAGCTATGCATCGGTGAGTATAAAAATACCCAGTTAGGGATTCCAAGACCCCCGATGGCCTCTGAGTAATCCAAAAAGGAAAATATCACAAGAAATACCAGAAATGTAATATCACAAGAATGATATAAATCATGTAACACAAAGAAAAAGAGACAGCTCACTCTAATGATGTATCTTCAAGGTTACAAGGATAGAGATGACAAGTTGTGAAACCAGATCATTTTATCTATATTTATTTCTATTTCTGACCTTTATAGTTCAATGTATGTTAACCCGTATTGGTCGATGTTGTTGAACCATATTGGTCACTGGTGCTGACTCGTATTGGTTACTGGTGGTGACCGTATTGGTCATTAGTGCTAACCCGTATTGGTCACTGGTGCTGACCTGTAATGGCCACTCATGCAAACCCGTATTGGTCCATATTTGAAGAGTTAGGGATGACTAGTAATACATTTAGATCAACTCACTGTGGAGTTTCTAATGATGAAGCGCATTGGTCTCTCTTTTTCGTCATGTCACAACCACCCACTGGATTCGTACACGAAGAACGCCTGATCTGTGGAAGACTCTACTCCACAATCCATTGATCCCTTTTAAACTAGTACGATGTCCCACCAAATATCATACCCATAGGACCACCCCGTTATAGGGGTCCCATTGTGACAAATGACACATCGATCAGACTCTCGATATGTATGATATGAGCGCTTTTGTAAAAATTGCATGGCTGTCTTCAAGTTTGATCCAACCCAAGTTAGACGTTAAAATATGTCAAAAACCACATAGATTATATCTGAAGGACCACCTTGTTACAAGGGTCCTTATCCCATAGATGGCGCATCAATTGGATGTCTAGTCTGTGAGTTACACCCGTTTATGTGAAAAAAGGTGGATCAAACCTTGGTCCAGACTAGTATCGTCGGGCCCACTGGAGTATTCCTTTAGGACCGATTCCAAAAAGGGGCCCCAGTTCCATTGAAAATATGTCAAATGGACACCCATTTCATCAGTTACGAGCATTTATTTATTCGAGAACCTGTTGGGTATGGGCCCGACCTGACTCATTCAGGTAGGCCTGATGCAACGGGACCTAAGGTCAATAAGACCCCACACGGGTCCAGCCTGTTAATGGTCGGCCTGTTCACTAGGTTTGGCCCATCTGGGGTGGTCCAGATGGTTCGCAGAAGCAGGGTGCAGTTGGGTCAGCCCGTCTGTGGGGGCTCGGCCCACTGTGGTGGCCCACTGGGCCGTGGGTCCGTCCCGGTCCTCCTGAAGGCGGACGGCTCCTTTCAATAGGCCTCAAATATGTGGGGTTGTTTCATTCAGAACGATGCGGCGTAGGGTCCACATAGCTCCCTCCTACCAAGGGCTGCTTGCGCGACTACTACCACTGGTGGTGCCTACTGGCACGTCTAATATTTCGTGCTTCCGGCTAGGGCCTCCCACTTCAGCCCACTATCGCACGTGATGATGCACCATATCCCACCCTCCCCCCTCACCTATGTCTGGTTACCGTGGGCCACATCTATCCACCAACTAGTTTTGATGGCATGGCGCGCTAGCGGTTCTTCCCACGGTCCACCAAACGTTCTCTGGTGGTCCATTATTGGTACTGTTTGTGCCTATGAGCCTCCAAGGAATCCACCTTCACTGTGTGGCCCTCAGTTCCATGTTGCCGAAACGTTCACCATTCTCCCATGTATAACACATCAAGAAAAAGTTTGGTGGAATGTGTCATCTTTTTTTGGAGTGGCCCTTTCCCTCCACATTAGTGTTTTAACATATGGGTGAAACAAAAATCTTCAAAAGATTTGAGAAACCCAAAAATGAATCCCCGTTGCACCTTCTGAAAAAATTAAAGAGTCACAAAAGAACCCGTTAGTTGGTTGATCTGCATTCTTTGTGTAAATCTAGAACAAGGAGATAAAAATCATTTAAACAGATAAACAATTTAAACTCTCGAGGCCATGATTCATTGGGGATATGGATGTTCTTGGCATTCATCCACTGTCGAACATCGTCGGTCTAAAAAGGGCGTTGTCAACCTTTTTTTCTCCATCGGTGGAAGGCGTGGCATCACTTTGTTAGGGGGTCCTTGCTCGATGATGTCATGGAACAAATTAAAGCAAAACTACATTTATATACGAGGGTGAAAGGGTGTGAAATGCCTTGAGGAATTAATGAGGATCATTAATTGACGTAATTAATGTTCTTCAGTAATTGATGTAATTAAAGTGTATCATTTATTATGTGAGGTGTGGATACACAACAAATGTGTAACCATTCAATTGACACCCCATAATTAAAGGGCTGACCATCTCTGTGGTCCCCTCCACCACCGCTCAACAGGTGGTAGGAAAAAGAAAAACCAATAAAATAATAATTTAAGTTATATTATTATATCTTTTAATGTATCAAAACTATATTTTTTCTCCTGATCAACTATAGTCGAAGTGAAGCTTCCCTTAAGTAAATATTAGCACAAATGATTCAACAATGCCCTCATATTTTTAATCTAAGCGTAGGTTCAAATGATAGAAAACTCCACCCACTTTTTTTCAAAATGATCCATAAAAATGTTCATAGATACATTCCAGACACACCGGGCTTTATAATTACGTGCTGTCTAATTTTGTAGACTTGTAATAAT
Source organism: Viscum album (assembly GCA_963277665.1). Lineage (NCBI taxonomy): Eukaryota > Viridiplantae > Streptophyta > Magnoliopsida > Santalales > Viscaceae > Viscum > Viscum album. The sequence continues at coordinate 882,599,646 of OY728139.1, read as the reverse complement.
ACCAAAAAAATTAAAACAAAATACATGGAATTTTCTAGGTCATTACATTCTCCCCACATTAGGGATTTACGTCCCCAAAACCAAAACAAGGATATAAAAACATAGAGGGGTATTGGTCATTCATATGATCCTCACACTCCCATGTTCTCTTCTGGAGGTTCTCGCGCTACCAAAAAACTCACACTAGAGGAATACACCATCCACAAAGGTCCTACTCTTCTCGATTCTCTATCTCTACTGGGATCTCTGCAAAAGTCGCACCATTATTAATCTCAAGCTCTCAATGGTCGATGATGTGATATGTGTCATGCACGTATCTCCTCTGATGGGATAAGTGGAAGACATTGTGAACCCTCTCAAACTGTGGTGGTAGCACCAAGTGGTAGACCACCTTGCCCATCCTCTATAGTATCAGGAACAGTCTAATAAACCTCGGTGAGAGTTTTCCAGCAGAACCAAATCTCTATAGTCCCCATCGAGGGAAGACTAACACGATTAAGTGGTCCCCCTCCGGGAACACCAGTGGTCTCCATCGCCAACCAGCATAGGAATTTTTTTGGCTCTATTCAGTCTTCTTTAGCTCTCGAATAACCTACACCTTCTCAGTGGTAGCATGTAACTTCTCTTTTCCAATGAGTGCTGGATCTCCTAGATCCATCCAGTACACGGGATAGCTACATGGTCTCTCGTACAATGACTAAATAGGGGCTATGCCAATGGTGTAGTGATATATGTGGTTATACACGAACTCCACCAAGTGTAGGTGGTCCTCCCAACTACGACCAAAATCTTGGACAGATGCATGAAGCATGTCCCCCATGGTCTGGATGGTCCTCTCTGTTTTACCATCATTATATGGGTGAAAAGATGTTCTCAAGCGAAGCTGATTCCCAAAAGGCTCCTAAAATCCTTTCCACAATAGGGATGTGAAGTGTATGTTATGGCTTGATACTATTATTGAAGGAACCCTATGATGTTTCATGATATCTTAATCATAGATACATCCCAAGCTCTCTACCAAGCCTTTCTCTTCAATAGAAAGGAAGTGGGCTAACATGGTGAGTCATTAAACGATGACCCAAATGTTATTGTACCCTCTGGACATACACGGTAACCCCATCATAACGTCCATTGATATCTGTTTCGACTTACACTGTATTATATCGAGGGGTTGGGTCCAGACATCTAGAACTTGGTGCCCGATCATCTGTTTTTGGAATGTGATGCATCTAGAAACAAAATAGTCCACAACATTATTCATCATTGTCCACCAGTACTGACACTAGAGGTCCTGATACATCTTCATCACACATGGATGTACAGCCAATGGGGATGTATGTAACTTCCTCAACACCACCTCTCGTAGCACCTCTACTACAAATGTACATCCTATGAAATGGATAGGATGGTCCCCTCCATCAAAGTATCTATTAGGTGCATGACCTATGGTTATCGGAGCACGTGTAATCTAACAACTGATGTCTCCGAGTTGCACCTCCGTGACTTTTTGAAGGAGTGGAGGGGCTACTACCACTCACTAGAGGGAGAATATCTCACATATATCTATGTAGGATATCTAATGTGAGGCTAACTGATCTGAAGCCTCGTTCAGTAGCTGCGATCTTGATCTCTGGCTAAGTGCATCTTCCACTACGTTCCACTAACCCTTAGTATAGACTATCTCTAAGTCATTGTCCTGGAGGAACTCTATCCACTGTTGCTATCTTAGATTCAGATCTTTCTATGTGGAGATATATATGAGACTCTTGTAGTCTGAGTAAATAATGAATTGATCACACATCAAGTAGTATTTCCACGCCTTCTGTGCAATGACTACTACAACCATCACAAAGTCATGAGTCAGATAAGTCTACACATCAGGAAACATATGTAATGATCTATAAGCAATGACTACATCAACTTGTATCATAATTCAACAAAGTATGGTCCCCGATGCATCACAATAAACTACGTAGAATGTTCTCTCCTCTAGAAACCATAGGATGTGAGCTCTGTTCAAGATCTGCCTCAGCGGTTGAATGCTCTACTAGCATAACATTGACCCCAGGAAGGGTTTACCCTTCTTTATCAAGGTAGTAATTGGTGATAATACTCTAGAGAAATCAGGTGTGAACATAAAATTGTTTCCTGCTAATCTAAGGAAGCTCCGCACCTCAGTAACACTGTTGGGTGGCTGCCATGAAAGTACTACCTTGATCTTCACTAGATCCACAACAACTCTATCCTATGAGACGAATTGTACAAATAAGTTGAACTCCCATATCCAAAACTCAAACTTTGAGAGATTCCAATATAATTGGTTCTCTCAGAGTGTTTCTAGAACACTTCTCAAGTGTACAACTTACTTTCCTCAAACGGTGAGTACACAAAGATGTCTTCGATGAATTCCACACCAAAAAGATCGATGTATGGCTAGAAGATCCTGTTCATGATCCCCATTAACGCTATTGGAGTGTTGGTCACACCAAAAGGCATCACCATGAACTCGTAATGGCCATACCAACACTTGAAGATTGTCTTCGATGTTTCCTCGTCTTGTACCATGTGCTTGTGATAGGTTTAACTAAGTTAAATCTTTGAAAACCAATATTCACCCTTCATCTAGTAGAAGAGATCAATGATCTTCAGCATATTATTATTTTTCTTCACGGTCTCTGGATATACGTTCCAGAAGTCCACGCATAGCCTAAAACATCCATCTTCCTTCATTGAAAACAATACTAAGTAAGCCCATGGAGAAACATTATGCCTTAATATTCCATTCCTCTATAAGAATTCCAAATGTAAACATAGATCCCGGAGCTCCATAGGGGCTATCTGAAATGTTGGGGTAGATATCGGTGATGTTCCTAGGTACATGTTAATGCGGAAGTCTACCTCTCTATAAGGATGTAGTCCTAGGACATATTCTTGAAAGATGTCCACGCACTCATCTACCACTGATAGGAACTGTGGACTCACCTCATCCACTATGTCAAAGTACATGCCAGCCAGTTGATATGAAATTAGATGCAACCTCCTAAGTTCAAGTCTATCTCATGATTCTCTATTTTCCAACTCACCATCAATGGAAAATTGTCCTCCATCTATGCGTATAGATCACATTGTACATCTGATGCAGTCAATCTATACATGAACAACTAATAGCCATTCGATTCCTAGAATGATGTCATATGGCCACAAAAACGATACTAGAAGATTCCATATAAAAATCTCACCATAGATTGTATGATCGCACTGTCGGCACCAGTGTGAGACCACTAAATCTCCTCCCGTAGTAGTATCCAAACGCAAATTTCTGGATAAAAGCTCAATCAGAATCTCAGAGTTCCAAACTAAGTCCCTGACAATGAATGAATTTCTAGTACCTATATCGGTAGGAACTACTGCTAATGTAGAGAAGATTCATATATTACCTCATATCATCTCAAAAACATCAAGATCATGAGCCTCTACTACCTGTAGTTAGGCATATACCCATCCAACTGTTCCATAAGCTCATGGTGGACCACTTGGGGGGTGGTGGTGGTAGTTACGGGTGACCTCAACCACCTCCCACTACAAGTACTCCTCCTAAGTCTCATCTGCATCCTGGATAACGATCATGCTCATTCCACTATCGCAACCTTAGTGGCCCCTCCACTGTCTTCTTATCATCCTCCTTAGTTGTCAGATAGTCACGAGCTATGTGACCACGTCCCCCATAGGAAAAATAGATCATGCCTCTCTGGTGGATCCTACAGCCTCTTGACCCACACACCTCTAACCCTACATCCCTAGGTCGCCCTCTGGAAGGTCAATCCCACTTGGGATTCGGCGCCGTTTGTCTACTGAGAGCTTCAGACGTCTCTACTACCTATTTTTTGGTAGGGGCTATTACTTTCGTGGCCTCATCATCAAAGAATATCTCCATAAAAAAATCTCACTCTAGCATCCCAGCCTATGTCAGGATGCTGAGAGAAACCATCACACCTCTGATCTCTCATCGGATACCATGCTCAAAAGGTCTGGGCCCTAAAGTAAGGGTTCTGTAACATGTTGGTGGAGTATCAGGAGAGGACAATAAATCTTTTAGAGAACTGATCCATAGTATCGCTGCCCTGCTGCAGATGCAGCAACTCCTAAATATGCATAAAACATAACGAAGTCCGCCCTAAAAAGGATCTCGTAGTACAATTAGGTGAGGGTCATCTCCTCATACACCTAGAGTTTCTATCTCCCCCATAATCCAATTGATCCCTGGAGAAGGATGGCAGCCAAGATCTCTATATGCATGGAAGATGCCTCTACTAAGAAAAAGTGCCATGAAATCACCTCATACTGGTCCTATGCTGCTTGGGGGTCCATCCCGCATTGAAACCTCATAGGCCTTCGGCTCTAAAACTCATATAACATGCTTAGCTGACATGCATGATTTATTAGTAGTATATAATGATAAATGGGTGGTGTTGTTGTTGGTAAACCACCCGAAGGTTCCATCACTATGATTGGTACCTATACCGACACCTCGTCACTCGATGGGCCATTGTCCCAATCTATAATCGGAATCCTGGCTGGCTATCTTCATGGAGACTTCTTATAAGAATATATATGTTCTATGGTGAATGAGTTATACCTATTGATATGACTCGTGAAATATCAGGCAAAACTTTTAAAAATAGTATAAACTTGTTGTTTTCATGTACCGAGTTAGAAACTAGAATTCTATGTCCTGCTGTATGAATAATTCAATAGACACTCCAATAATGGACTCCCCAAACTAAAAACCAAACCCCAGACACCTTACATTATTGAATCATATAATTTAGACTCTTATTTATTCTTGTAGAACCGACAACCCTATGATAACACCTTGTCATGACCTTCCCACGAGGCCCAGAAGTGACTACCCCAAGCCTGTCATTCATAGGCCAGGGGTTGGTGACTAGCACCTTAATGATTTTCCCAAACAAGGAAGGTATTGCCTTAGAAATCCAAACATACAATCAAAAGGGGAAACCGAAGTACACAACAACCAAAATCGCATTATTATTGTTAGAGTAATGTATAACCACAAGTACGACTATAAACTGAAAACTGTGGGCCAGAATAAAATCCCTAGAAACTAAAAGGAATCAAAAAAGTAGTCACATTTGCCCTGGAGCTATACCGGGAGAGGAGTAGTTGTAAGGATAATGTTGTAGAAGTGGATCTTGACTGCTCCTATCGTACCAAGTTTCACCAAGTCATGAACCTGCCAAGTCTTCCTCGGAGCATCAATAGTCTACACCATACACACACGTGAGTGCGGAGCCTGTGCAGTGGTGAGTATAACAATACCCAGTATGGGACCCCGAGTCCCCTAAAGGTCACTTAGTAATCCCTAAAGGAATACCTTAAAATAAATACCACAATGGTAATATCACAAGCATGATCTAAATCATGAAGCACAACGATAAAGAGACAACTCACTCTAATAGTATAATATAAATGTTATTGGGATAGGGATGACTAGTCATGAAGCAAGATCATCCTATCCATAGTAACTCTACTATTGAATCATACAGGATACTATATGTTCACCAATATTTATCGCTATATGCTATCTTGTATTGGTCGTCAGTGATGAATCATATTGGTCACTGGTGTTCACCCGTATTGGTTGCCGGTGCTTGCCCATATTAATCACTGGTGCTGACATGTATTGAAAGCTAGTGCTGACCCGTATTGGTCTCTAGTGATGACCTGTTGTGGGCAATGATGTAGTGGTAGCGATGATTACTTTTACTACTAGATCAACCCACTCTAGAGTTTCTGATGCTGAGTCGCATTTGTCTCTCTTCTTTCTAATGTCACATCCAGCCACTGGATTCCCACACGAAGCACGCCTGATCTCCAGAAGACTCTTCTCCTCATTATATTAGTACTTTTTCAACTAGTATTAAGTGTCACAAAAATATATACCCAAGGTACCATCATTTCATAGAGGTCCCAAAGCAACAGATGATGCATCGATCGGGCACCTGATCTGCGAGATATGGGAACATTTCTAAAATTATCTCAGTTTAATTCTTGTCTGATCCAAACTAGGTCGCAGGTCAAACTATGTCAAAACTCACTTAGAGTATCTTTAATGTACTGTCTTTTAACAAGGGTCCTTATGCCAAAGAAAAAAAATCAATCGGACACACAGTCTATTAGTTACACCCCCTTTTTGTGAAACCGGGGTCTTCACACATTCGTCTGGAATGGCTCTGTCAGGACCAAAAAAATATGACAAATGGAGAGCTTCCCAATATTAGTCCCCACACCACTGATGGTGTGCCAAACAGACACCCAATTCATCAGTTATATGTGTTTCTTTATTCGGGAATTGGTTGGGTCTGGGCCCAGTCCGACACGGTCATGTCGGCCCGACACAATGGGTCCCTGGGTATACCTGACCCCACTTGGGTCTGGCCCATTAAGGTTTTTCCTAGTTCACTGGGGTCAGCCCGCCAGGGTCAGCCTGGCTAGTTCGCGGGCCTGGGCTGTAGTTAGCCCAGCCCACCGGGCAATGCTCAATCCACCCACACTGGCCTGCTGGGCCGCAGGTCTGGCCCATCCCGCTGGATGGGTCCAGCCCGCTAGGCCGAGGGTCCAGCCCACTGGGTGGGTCAGGCCCATTCGGTTGGCCCATGTGAGGCCTTATCTTCTTGAAGGTAGACCGCTCCACCCAACTGGGCCCCCAGATGTGGGGCCGTTTTGTCCGACGGGACGCGGAGCGAGGTCCGCACCGCCCCTCCTTCTGGGGACAACTAGACGCGGCTGCTACGGGCCTCCCATATTCGATGAAGACGACTAGAACTAGACACCTTTGGCCATTGTGGAGTGTAAAAGCACACTGGCTTCCCATCGCCTATGACTGGTAGCTTCGGGCCTCCCCCGGCCCCCACCTGTAGTTGTCGGCATGGCGCACTGGCAGTTCATTCCGCGGGTCACCAGATGTGCTCCGGTGGTCCATTCATGGTATCTTCTACCCCTACCGGCCTCTTGGGATGAAAACATCTCTATGTGGCCAACAGTTCCATGTTTCTAACATGTTTATTATTTTCCCTTGAAGAACGCATCATGATCATGTCTGGAGGAGGGTTCGACCCTTGTTCAGATTGGCTCATGCCCTTCCTGTTAGAGTTATAAAATATGGTTGAAAAAAAAATTCATAAGAGTTAATAAACCCCAAAATAAATCATCGTGATAACCTCCCATAAAAATGAAATTGTTAGAGATCAACTCGTTAGTTGGTTGATCTGTGTTCTTCGTAATAATGAAGAACGAAGAGAGAAAAATCATTTAAACCCATTAAGAATTTAAACCCCCTACATCGTGATTCATTGGGGGGATATCATAGTTATTGTTGTTCATCATCCTTAAACCTTTGGTGATCCTTCAATAGGCGTCGTCAATCCTTCATTCTATATTAGTGGAAGTCGTGATGTCACTTCTTCAGGGGTTCCTCGCATGATAAAGTAGTTCCAAAAACTAAACACAATCTCCATTTAAATAGAAGTGGGAAAGGGTGTGGAATGTCTTGAGGAATTAATGAGGTTCATTAATTGACATAATTAATGTGCCTGATTAAATGACGTAATTAAATGATATCATTAATTTCATGAGGGGTGGGTACCCAACCAAAGTGTAACCGTGGAATTACCAAGATATAACTAAGTGTATGACCACCTCCTTGTTCCCCTACAACGCTGCTCAATAGGTGGCTGGAAAAAGAAAAAAATAGCAATTTATGTTATTTTATTATTTCATTAAAAGTTGAAAAAACTATATTTTCTCCCGATCAACTATGGTCGAATTGAAGATTTCGATAAGAGAATCATGACACTATAGATTCAACAGTGCCCTCAGATTTTTAATCCGAACACTAGTTCAAAAGATAGAAAACACTACCCATAGGTTTACTGAATGTACCAAAAAAATACTTCTAAAATTCATTTCGGGCACACAGGGCCTTGGAATTACGTTCAATCAATATTTTCATACTCATAATAATCCCAAATAATTTAAAAAAATTTACACGGAATTTTCAAGGTCTTTACATATAAACACATATTTGGAATGTCTGCAAATAATGCCACATGATTTATAATTAATCAATATTTAGAATTATTCTTCCTCGTGTCATGATATTTTCTATTTTAGTTTTTTATCTTAACTAATGGTTATGAATAAATTTACAATTTAATAAACACTCTATCAGTTACAAAAATTAAAAATCATCAATATTAGATTCCAAATATGCATTCTCTTGAATATTCAAGTGAAAAAGATCTTTATTCGACGTAAAATAACATTGAATTTTGACATACTAAATTATTCTAAGGTATCTCGGTAGTAGTGTCTTTCCAACTACATTATCTCATAACTCCATGATTTTTTAGTAATCCCCAAATAGTAAAATCAAATATTCAGGGTTCCTTAACACATTAATCATACTTAAATCACATATTTCTATTGAAAACCAAACCTGATAACAAGTTTCTTATCTCTACTGAATATGTTCAATAGAACTACTCAATAAATTAATTTATCATGATGAGGGAATGATAATAATTTTGATTATTTTTCTATTTGAACTCATGTGATTAATGCAATTTTACTTCATATTTTTGTCAAGTTATATTTTCACAAAATTTAATAAAAATACTTATTTTATATTTGGAATTCTTGTTAAAATAATATGTACTTAAATTATATTAACTCTGCATTGTAAAATAAATTAATAATTTTATGTATTTTTTCTTTTTGGGACTACAATATAGTTATATTAATCACTATCTTTATCATTTATTAGTCGTCAAAATATAAAAATTCATAAATAGATAATAAATCATCTCATATTATTGTTATTTATCTATTAACCAATGTTATGTTATTCAATGTGTTTTTTTAAACAAGAATCACAAATTAATAATAAAAGTCAAACAAATATGTATATTTGGACTTGTCCATGAGATTTTAACCAACAATTGATCCATTAAGTGGATGATGGATCAACTATGACCTTACAATATTACATGTGTCAAGAAATTACTAGAATTTCAGCACTATGATTTAATCTAATGCATTACTCATGTATGGCTATATGTGTAATCACCCCATAAATAATATTATAATGTGGTCCATCAAAGCATATGAATAGTGACACACTAGTTAGGGGATCATATGTGAGGGAATTTCATTTAATAGCACTAAAATTCTGATGCATTTTACCATATATATATTTTTGATAATGGATATATTCAATGTAATTTTTTTAAAATAGTAAAAAAATAAATTTTATAAAAATAAAATCATTTACAATGATAAATAAATTAAATAAGTAACCAATATACATGTTTTTTCTCAAATAATGATAAATCATCATTCAAAAATAATTCTTGAATAATATTAATCATGTAAAATTCAACTGGAGGGAATTTTTAAATTATTATAATTGAATTTAAATACATTTTATTAATTAATTATATGTTTCCCTATGTATAGAATTTATTATTATATTAGATGTCACATTTCTTAATTTCTTTTTTTTAAAAACATTTCACGATTAAATAGACACAAAATATGATGTGTAAAAAAATGTAATACATTTTTTAGTCCACACTATGGGGGGGAGGCAGGTTAGTGACACCTGATGGGTGGGTGATACATGAACGACACCACTATTTGAATAAAATTAATTAAAAAACAATCTCACTATTATACTTCTCATTTGGTAAAATCAACCCATATAAATGAGTGTACATTTTCTATTGAAAAACCTCATTAAAAACACATATTACATTAGAAAAAATTAGAAAAATTTAATCTTCAGACTATGTGGATTGAAATAGACCTATAATAATACAATAATGCCGGTGAAAAAAATTAATAATATTAGTATAATTTTTTTTTTCATAATTGTAATTTAATATAATGAATATTAAAAAATATAATTATAATAATAATAAACACCCATATCAATCAAAAATCAGATCGACATGTCATGAACTTCAGACCTTTTCCCAATGATCCATCAATATCATTTGGAATATATCACTTTCATGTTCTAAATTTCTCCATGTATGATTTTAAAATACTAATAAAAAATTACATGATCAATTTTATTTCAAATCACGGTGAGAACAATATATTGTATTTTAATTTTTTTACTTTGATACTATCCAAAATTGACAAATATGATGCTATAAAGAATACTATATCATATAAATTAAATGTTATTTTATAAAAAAATTAATGAAGTTCATCAATTATTAATTGAAGATAAAATAGAAATTAAGATAATTTTCGATGATGAGGGTCCAACCATGACCCTCAAATGTTGTTATTGTCATTTGAGTTTCTAATGTTTAACTCCTATAGAAATATATATACATGTATGAAAAATATACATGAAAATAATTTTTAGAGTGCCAATCAATATTAGGTTCTGCTAGGGGTGAATAAGTAGTTTTCTTGTTTTATGAATTCATATCCTTTTAAATTCATGTTGTTGAACATGTAATGGTTCTCAGTTCAACAGATGTTTTCTCTAAAAATCAAATCATATGGAGTAGTAAAATAAGATATGGAAAACAATAATATTTACATGAATTAAAAATGAATAAACTACATATTTTTATATTGGTTACACACCCCAACATGGATTCACTTCAGTATCTCCACAAGCAAATACAACTTGTTAGCCACCAACGTTTCATAATTGGTTAGTCACCCAAATTTATTTTATTCTGTGAATGGTTAGACACCTAAATCAAAATATTCTAGTAACATATTAGTCACCCCAACCATATGTGTCAACTACTATTATCCCAGTGATATAAATATCTTCATTAAATATATCCATCCTCCACAATAATTCTATATGTAAATTCCATGTGTATAAATATTAAAGTTATTCAACAGATGAAATGATCAATCTTTTGGGTACAAAAAATACCAAATATAATTTTAAATATATGAAATATCCAACTTGAAATTTTTGGGTACATGGAATAAGATCCATTATTTATTAATCACATTTAGAACACTCTTCAAAATTCTTCATTCATAATGGTTTCATTGAGTATAAAAATGATATTGAAATTAGGTACACCATCAATGATCCCTTGCATGCGCATATTTATAAATGAATATTGTTCATCTGTATCTAAATAAATTCCATGATTTTATTCACCATTTTAAATATTTAATGAAAGTATAAAAAATTAAAAACATCAATTTTTGTCATCAAATATATAACACAATAATGCGGGATATTATTTATTTCATTATAATAAATACCTCTTATAGTACATGAAACTTTCCTCATAGGGGAGGTTTTTTTAATACCGTGGTGGTTTACACCGATGCCTTATGATTCTGTGATGGTTTCATAAAACCAGAACTAAATTGGGTGTTCACATCCAAAAGGAGACAGTTTCATGAATTTTGTGGGGGGTTTTTTATGTCTCATAAGAAACTTATATAACAGTTGTTAGAAGTTGTTTTATGTGATTCAATGGCATATTATTTGGTGGTTTAAACCTCCGCAATTTTTTCCCATTTTTTCCATTAAAACACCCACTAAAACAACCATAACCACTACTGAACCACAGTGCATATTTATATAGGGAAGGTTTATCCACTATCAATAATAGAATATCCAACTATGAGGATGTTTAAACCACGGCTAAATTTTTTCCATTTCATTATATGTTGTTTAAAACACTGCTAAATGTATATTTACAAAAAAATACTGATGATTCTACAGCCCGAGTCCCAGTACCATTAAAACAAATGTGCAGAGAAGACATAATAAAAAAATATAAACCATCTAAAAATGTTCAGTAGTCAAAAATATAAAAATGTTTCATAAAAAACCATGTACATAGATCATATAAAATAATAATATAAATCATATAATCTCAACTATCTTACAATGTTTCATAGATCTAAATCAAATACTTTAATCTACATAGAACAAATGTATGAGTTGTATTCCTTATAAATATATAGACCAATCTTATAAGATGAAAAACTAGGCCATCCTAATAATTATTATTTATCACAATGCTCAGGATAACATTGTAAAAATAATTAGGTCTGAAAACCTAACTGATTAGTTTTAGTTTGGAATTTATGTTTGATATATATTAAGCTCTTAAACATGACTTAATTTGAGCATCAAGCATGCGTCTACAAGAAAACATATAATAAAACACTTTTAAGAGGATTGTGTGTTTTCAATTTAGGATGATGATTAATATAATTTTGGTATCCTTATTTTGGATTCATATTCAGTTGTTGATGAAGCATGTTCCATGGAGTGTTTTTTGTTTCAATAAACTATTTCCAAATAAATTCTTGATGTGGGGAGAATGATGTGTATTATGGAAACTATTTCATTTCATGTAGAGGGGCACAAAAGTGATGGACCAAATGGAAATTATCATAATTAATTTTTGAAGACAATGAGTTGGTATATTAAAATTTTCATATCACCAACACAGAGATGAATTTTAAAAAATAGCTATGAGTTTAAACTAGTTCCGGGAGATAAATTCATTCTCAAGGTAAATAAAAGATCTATGAGTTTAACTAGTTGGTTTTGTGTATATGAATTCATGGAAACACTAAATAACAGTGGTTGGTTTATTACCAACCATTTGATTAAGGGAGATATTTATTGTTTTAATTTTTTGGTTATGCATGAAATAACAGGTTATCATTGGGATCTCATGCTCTGTGATAAATACCTTAATAAAACAGAAGCATTAAGATAAAAATATGATAAACATGTATGTCTGTATTGGATTGATTGATGATTCAGTGAAAGATATTTTATAGGGGTGAGATACTTCCATTTATGCATCATGTTAAATATGATGTAATAATTTTGGTTGTAAACCATTAAGGATCTAACATTGACGTACAATGAGGATTTTATGGTCAACTGTGGTGGTTGAACCATTGTTAGACCCAGTCACACATCATCGAGAGATGTGGATTCAAGGGTAGGTTCAAGGAAAGTATAACATGTTTTGATGGAGTTTGTATCAAAATATCAAAATAGTCCTATCAATGTAATTTTTCAAAACTGTTTGGATGTTTATTTTGTGCACCAGGAATGGGTAATGTTTAGTATCATAGTGTACACTTATTCTAGATTCATTCATTCCCATTATAATAAAACAATCCTATGTATGATGGGAGAGCATCTATATACAAATATAAATAATTAAAACCAATTCCTTTTTTTGTATGTAAGGAATCCATTGGAAGATTACATGAGGATTTATTTATAGAAATACAAAAGGTACAGAATACAAATTTCAACTATTGGAGGGTAACACTCATGTGTGTGTTAGAATTTTCATTGTATAGTTGATTAGTTTTTTAGTTTTAGGATGACTATAAGTGGGTACTATTTTATTACATGATGAATTCCAAGAACTAGTTGAAATACATTCTTCGGAGAAGCTCAATTCTAGGAATTATTCTTGGGATACCATTTTATTATCTAGGTGTTTTTGATCAATAATGAAATTGATTTTTTTGGAATGGTTACATAAATGAGAATGATTTGGAATGATCAAGAGACATCACTATAAGTTAGTTACAAGTGGTGTTGAAAACGCTTAAAGTTATATTGGAGTACCGTGAATAAAAAGTGTCAGAATATGACTATTGAGATAACGACGATTAATAATGAGTGTTCGAGAAAAATACTCAAAAAATGGCAGTTCAATATGAGTTGTTTCTAAATGTAGTATGTGGTCAGTGAATACCCACACCAATAACATGGTGGGTTGAGATAGGTACATTGTAATTGTTTCAGAGAGACTTGAAAGGAAAACATAGGGTGAATAGTATGATATTGGACAATTGGATTTAAATCATTCCAAACAAAATGAGGGCCATGGGTAATATCCTCCTAATAAATATTTTAAAAGTTTTTGGAGAACTATTACGACACTGAGGTCTTTTATAAATAAGCAATTGTGATAATTGGAGTACCACAACTCAGAATTAACCATTAAAATTAAAACATATTGTGGATATATCTATATGATAGTTGATAATAGGATGATTACATGATCATTTCTTAGTATATATGAGATTGTGTATGAACCATCTTAGATATTCTATTGTTGTTTACAAAAATCCTATCACGATTTATCATTTCATTGGTCGTATGATATTTGTTTTATTTTAAATAACTTTGGGAGGATGGATATGTAATGTATAATTCTGAGTTGGAATTGCCAACCCCATATAAGATGGATCTTGTTTATAAAGTATGCTAGGGATTCTAGGTGATGAAAATTTCTATGGTGGTAAGGTTTTCAGATCTTGTATTTTGGAGGGGTTTAAATTTTTAAATGAATTTAGGTTTTTTGTATAGTGTATGGGGTAAATATAAAATTTACCATCGGAATAAAACTATGAAAATTGGAAAACATGAAATTACATATATAAATATAAATATTTTTTTGGAATGAGAGGTTTCTTGGAAGGCTGAATAATTTTTGAGATCATCTTAATTAGAAATATCATTTTTATATGAGATATCCTTAGGAATACTGTTGGAGAATGGTTAGTAGTAAAAATTTCATTGAACCACACAATGATTTTTAATGAAGCACATGGTTTATAAATAGCATGAAAATAGTCCTAAAAATCATATAGGACTTAATGGGTTTTAACAAGATTTTTCATTCCATGGGCCCATGTTTGTACGAACATGCGGGAACGTTGAAGTTTATTGTAGAGTTTTGTGCATGAGCAATGCATGTTTTTGTCAAATTGTTTTCCCAACCCATGTACGATTTGTGGATGAGTTATTTCTAATGTTACAGTAAGCACAAAACATAAATAATATTTTTATCATAATATGTGGGACATGGATATTATGTAGTGGGATATGCATGGTTTGTGAATTTTTTTAGAAAAACATGTATCCAAAAAATAGCCCCTTAAAAGTGGTGAAACTATATTTTTTTCCCTCATGACTTTATTATTATTTTCTCATAGTTAAGAATGATTCATAGATATAAATATATGACATTAAACTATATAGAACCAATTTCTGAGATAAAAGACTTAAAACTAAAAAGAACAAACTTTTGATCAATAAGACATTAAACTACCTATACTAGCATTGACCATCATGGGCTAGTATGTAACGAACTTGATATTCTTGTTGTCTCCTGATAGGGAATTCTATTCTAATGTTGGTCATATACCACATTGAATTTTTAAAAATACATATGGTTGGATTATATTCTTAATGGGATAAAAATATATCCCAAATGTAATATCATAGTCAAATACAAAACAATTATCAACCTCATGGACTTTTCTTGGATATTGGGGTTGAATCTCAAATATATACATGCTCACAAAATGTGTTTAGGCATATATTTCTATAGCTCCCAATTTGGATATCCACAATACTCCATGTATTATTCTACCTAATAGTGTTGGTGAGTGTCCAAAATACGATTTCCTACCATTTAGGGTACATACCTCAAATGATACCTTGTGAGACGTGACCATTCCAATGTTGTGAATGTGATCAATTGTAAACCCAACATTTGTAGGTGCCATCCTTTAATGACACGGTTGTGGGGATTGTATCTTCAACATGAATAAAATGAATCATATAAATAACATAATAGTTTTTTAAAAAATACTAATATATAAAACCTAACATAATATAAATGAAACTATTATATATATGAATTTTCCATATGAAACATAGATTGATTATTACTCCAACAACATCATACATCACCACTTCTAGACTCACAACCTTTCCATTTCCTTTATCAAATAATGTGAAACATGAAAATGTTATGTCATGAAAATATTAGGTGAAATATCTATGACATAAATGATACATGATATATGATACATGAATAAATACTCTTCTTCCATATTGTTCCAAAATATCAACAAGACCACTAATCACTGTCTGATGACAAACAATGCTTGTCACCCCCTCCACCTGCATCTCTACTTCCTAATAATGGCACCTATAAGACAATTATTTTTAAAATTAAATATGGATTTATATTTATATTTAATATTAAAACAAATAAAAGTTTTAAATATAAATTATTTTAAAGGTGTGTGATTTACCATCTCCCCACCCATCATTGATGCAATATCTCTAGAGATATATCTGGTCATATTATGATATAAATTGTCTAACTCATTCAACAAAGAGGATATCTCAGCCCCTTATTCCTGAATTGTGTTTTTAATAGGAAAATAATCACTCTGAGCATCTTGTTTCCAACAAAGAGTAGATGAAGCTTTAATTCTAGAGGGCCTACTAAATACCTCATATGGTAAGGGTCCCAAACACATCCCAAACAGTCGACAAATATGCTCTTTCTGAATCACATTACCTATTGGTTCAGCCTGGGAGACTGAGTAGGACTGTCTGTGATTGGCATCCCAAAAATCATTAATTTATATCTATAAATTAAATATCAGTCATATTAGAAGAAATATATATTAACACAGTGAAAACTGTTATATGTTATAAAAATGAAAAATGAATCCATAATCTAATTTCTTTGGCATGCTCATTAACAAAATTCCTATAACATATATATGAATATCTAACCACACTTCTATTTAGGTTTCATGGTGCCCAAAAATCATTGAATTAATTAAAAAAATATAAATCAACAATTTAATATATTAAATTGATTATATTGCCTTATATATATTTAAACTAATGTAAATATTACCAGAGTCACTCATTTTCATGAAAAACACTTTGACCCCGTATTGTAAGGGATTAATTTTTTAGCCCGACTTAATGCGGACTTCAATGAAAAAAAATACAATAAAATAAAATTTAATTTTAATTTATTCAATATCATATCCATATCATATAAATGTATAAATGTAAAATTATATTAATATAATAATATATCTTTAAAACCCATCTTTTTATCATCATGATGTCTATCAATAAATACATTCAATTTCTATGTAGGTAACCCATTGGGTACCATGTCATATATATATTGGGTTCTCAAAGATGTATCCTTGGTAACTCCCCATAATTTCCATTTAATTTATTTCTTTTTCCTTCCAATATTTCTCAATGACAAATTTCATTCTAACACACTAGAAACCATAATGTGGAATAAAATATGTACACAGAAATTCATTTCAAAAATATTAGAATTTAATAAAACAATAATAATAAATTACACCGTAATGTATAAAAATTTCATTTATCTTCGAATCCAAAACATTATTTTTACAAGATAATGACCTATGCCTCAAATCATTATATGTAATTTGAAAGGAAACTGGCTCTATGTCCAGCTGACCTAGAATATGGCCAAGTAATCTTGCGACATAATCCATAGAGACCCTATAAGAAGGAAATTTGAATAATATAATTAGTCTGGTAAAAATCTATCTAGGAACCGTTCATATATTTACCCATATTTGCGTTGTTCACATCATTTATGAAGAAACAGTTATTATAAAAAAGTTCAATAAATTTATTCACATTAAATTTTCTACCTATAACAGTAACCCTCTAGTATCCCCATGAACAACTATTAGTGGTGCCATGCTCCCTCACTGTTGAGGTTTTTGAATGGGAAGGGGTCAACTGAGCTACATTTGGGACACTATTGGAGGGAATGAGAGATTATTCAGGGGGAAATAGATGTTGTCTCAAAAGCTGTATGGATGGTGACAGATGGATCATCATTTGTCAGTGTGGTCTATGGAATAGTATAACACTTCTTCCATAGAATTCCTTTAATTTAATCAAATAATATTTAATTCAAAAAATATATTTCAAAAAATTTATGCAGAACAAAATTATAAATGATAAAAAATTAGTAGTACTAAAAAATAAATATATATAAAAATGATAAACTATGAATCATTTTAAATAATGTTTTTTCCTATCTTACTACAACTGGTTGTATAGAGTTTTTCTAGGGATGTCATCGAAATATTTTTTTTGTATTTCTAAATTGTCAATAAATAAAATAAAATCTTTTCTATGCCTAAAATGTAGAATAAAAAAGGTTGTCTTCAATGTGTTGATATATAACTGAAAAACACTATAAAAACATTACACCCATGGTAAATGATAAAATGGTTGACTGGTGGATTATCAAATAAAAATGGTCAAATCCAAAAGGACTATACCTATGGTGCTAGGATCACTAAAGGCCTAAATATCAATTGGGATATATAGTGCATATGTAGTGGTGTGTGTGTTTCATTCATGGTTAGGGGATTTGAGTGTTTTTTAGTGGTTATTCAACAAGGGAAGTGATATCTATAATTTATTAATGGACACCAAAGTTGTCTCAGATTGTCGAATGATTTTTTTTGGTAATTTAATGGACTATATTAAAATATGTGATGTTCTTATAAGGGGTTATCCTTGAGAAATATACTTATTTGTATACGACCTTGTAAATTATCTAGGATAGGATATTGAAATATACATAGAATCTTGAATATCTATGACCGTGAATATTGGGATGTGGTAATGGTTGGAATGGACCATTATATGTCATTGGTCTTGGGGAATCTATGTTGGTGGATCATAGAAGTGAATATTCACTCTCTTTGGGTGTGTTTGGGGTATCATATAGATTATAATTAGGGAAGAGTCTCTCTTGGGTATGGGGATCCAGTGGGCTGAGGGTAAAGCGTCATATTAGTAATACATCCTAGGGAAATATCCTATAAGACAAATATAATGTTGAAAGGGGTACACCTTAGTAGAACTGAGTGAATTTTGGTTAGTTCCTATATTTACTTAAATCATTGAAAAATAATCATTATTCACTTGATTCTCCTTGTTTATGTGTTTTTTATACTGAATGTTTTTATTTGTACCCATCATATGTTAATCATTATCGCTTCAATAGTTATAGACTTTATTCAACCAAACTAGATGCTCATAAACTTTAATTCTAATTTTTTAGGATGTTATATTTTTTAATCCCTAAAAATGATGAAAAATATTCTGTTTAACAATTTTTGATGATAAAGGAATGTATCATTTTATTAGGATCGAATCATGATATATTTTATGACTATTCCATGATTTTTTTTCTAATAATGGTGATAAAAAATTTGTTTTCCAATTCAATATCCCTATGTGAGAAACATTCCACATTCTTCCCTGTTTTTTAGAACAAAAATTTCAATGATGAAATTTTTCTTATTATATATCTGTGAAATTATTTTATTTTTGGAGTGAATAAATGTTGAAAAACATTCAATTTCAATATTATTTATATTAGTTATATTGTTTAATCTATCTGGATTTTATAATCTACAAAAATTACAACTCATGTTGTAATTCAATAATTGTATTTAAAATGGATTGGAAGTATTTACAATAAAAATGTCAATAAAAAATTTATAAAATTTTTATAACGGGTCAATACACAAGAATAATATGTATCATAATGTAGGTATGATCAATAATATACATTTTTACCATCCTTTTTTACCTAGTGTACAGAAATTAAAATATGTGTATAAACAATTTTTTACAATTTTTAATATTTGTATGCAATACAATCTATGTATAACCAATGATTCATCATTTTCAATCTACACTGGATAAACTATTATTTTAATTTATAATGAGTATATAAAAAATGTATTATATTATTTTTTTACCTTCAATCCCTATATAATCATTGTTGATGAATTAGTAATCTATCATAATAGATAAATTTCTATATAATATAAATCATGAAAGTCACCAAAAACAAGAGTGAAAAAAAATATTGTGTACTATCATGTGTAGCATAAATATAAATCAATTTCGTATTCCATAGTTACCAAAAATTAAAACAACCATAAGTGAAAAATAATTCGAATTATATAAGAATTCAAAATTTTAAATAATTATCCCCTGACATATAAATTCCAAAATAGGAATTGACCATATTTATTTGTTCATTATGAAATAATAATATATATCCAAATCATGGATATAAACCCAAGAAAATAATTAAATCCTTTGTGGGATTCACTGGGTAGAACAACCCATGTGAGGGTTATTCACATGACTTCTACTAATAAATGCATAGTTTTCCCCATTGTCCTGTGCTACCCATGAAAACATATCATGTGTCTATAAAAAAACTTTACCCCCCTCCACATATGGTCACCCACAAGTTTGGAATAAACCACATTATTAAACCATCAATATCATCAAATTTTGGATGGAAACAAAAAATAAAATAGTTTAGTGTGTTACCTTTAATTACCACTTGACCTTTGAGGGGCGACGAGGTGGTGGTTTGGATATTTGTTGAGGTGTGGTGATGCACAGTAAGGTGAGGTGTCATGAGGGGAGGTGCGGCATGGGACTGTGAGGTGAGGTGGGAAGAGGTGAGGCACGATGAGGTGAGGTGCAGTGAGGGCTGATGATGGGAGGTGACCGACAACAATGTGGATAAGGCTTTGGGGAGTCGACAGGGAAGGGGTTGGGATGTCGTAGGGGGGGGGGGGTAAGGGGTGTTGTCGGAGGGGTAAAGAGTCACAGGGGTTAAATTTTTTAATAATTTAGTGAAAGATTATTAAAAACCTCAATGAAATTATTTTTAATAAAAATTAGCGACCATTTAGTAAATCTCTACTAAAAATTGTATCTAAAAGCTCAGTTTGTTATTGTGTTGAATGTAGATATTCATTTATCTTTTGAATGCCCAAATTGTTACTAAATTCATGCATAATATGCATACACATGGGGTTATGATCTCCTCCATGAAGTATTGGTGAATAGCCATGGCTCATCAATCAGGAATATATGCATAAATACATTCATATCATTACTAGGATATCTCAATATCTCGAGGGACATGGGTTTATAATCCATAAAATTAGGTTCATATTATTCTTGGATAATTGGTTCTAACTTAAAATAGCTAAAGCAATAGACATCATCATGCTTCACTAGGTTAAAAATGGAATGAATCCTCCTAATCTCCCATGTCAAACATCATTAAAGAACCCAAAAAATTGGGGTTATGTGGTCCAATCATGGTTTCAAAACATTAAATACATACAGATTATTAATCTAGATATCTTCAATATCTCTTTATGAATATAATAAGAGGATGCACTCATGAAAATATTAAACAAACTTCTGTAATTATCTCAATATTTAACTCATCCTGGGAGTAAGTTTCATCTTACATCCATCATGCTTCATGTTCTTTTTTTATGCATAGTAAATAATGGAAAACATGTTCACTAAATTTGTTAGACACCCCTTATCATTAGAAGAAAAACATTTCCACATTAAATGTATTTGTTGCCTTGGTTTTATCTAAGTAATATCAGACATTGCTAAATAATAGATGGATGACTGTGATGCATAAAACCCACAAATGAGGATGAATGAAAAAAATGCACAACTCAATCAGGCAAGCGAGATCAAGAAGATAGTGTGTATGAGTACATATACTACTTTTTTAAGATGGATGAAAAATTATTCACTTTTACTGAATCCCAGATAAAAACACATCTAAAAAAGATGATTCCATATAAATTAGCCTTCTCCATCAGCCAATAAAAACTCCAAAATGGCCCCAGGTTTTATTCCGTACCTAATATCCTTGTCGTTGAGCTTCCCTACACAATGGCACTACCATGCATCCTTATGGCCTACCTGAGTGTGATCATGTGGTCCTTTTAACCACTCTTCTTCCCAGCACTATCCATGTCTAGTTACCTTGCATCTAACAGACCCTCTAGGTCTTGTATAAGCCTAATTAGAGCAAGCAATGGTTTTTGATTTTTTTACTCTATTTTTTATATAAATCACAAAAATAACATAAAAAAACACAATTTAAGGAATAAATGAAATACCAATCCTTCATTTATAATACAATCCCAAGGAAAAACATTTCTCATCTTATGTTGTAATTCCTAATCTGTTCTTTATGTATAATTTATATTAAATTATTTATTTCATGGACATATAATAACATCCACATGTATTAAATGATAAATCATGGGATTCATAAATTATTATAAATGTAAATTTTTTTCGATGGCACAACTTGTGGTAATAAAAATAAAACACCATAGTAAATTTCATTGAAATCTTTTACAACAGAAAAAAGCAATAGAGTAAACCACATGGATAATTTTTGACAATGACATACAATTATATGAATTTATAATAATTACCCAAACATCACTACTTTATCACATTTTGAACTATAATTGATGAATATTCAACTGGTAGGCCCAAATATGAATCCATTTTTTTCTAACATATCTTTATTTAAAAAAGTCAATATGTGTAATAGAATACTCTCTCACTCATTACAACCAAATTAATTGTATATTTGGGATGCCTTATCATTTAATCTTTATTATAAATATTATCTCTTCATTTTTTATGTTAATAGGATGTTATCAAATGGTAACTAGAAAAGATCCTTTATTTTATCAACTATATATCTTCATGGGATAACACAAAATAGAAAAAAGAGTGGAATATCCATAGACATAAATGATTTACCAATTTTATACTCACATGTAATATCAAACTCAACGTTTCTATAATTTAAATAAGGTTTTACTATTTCCAAAAAAATATTAATTAATTAAAAAAAACATGCACTTATCAATAAGGAAATTATAATGCTCAGGTGAAAATGAATAACTCCCCATTTTTAATGTTCAACCATAAACCACCACATTAGTAAATACAATTAATATAAAACTCTAATAATGTGAATGAAATTACTCATGAATCTTACAATCTACACTTAATGGTTGTATACATCTTCATATTCATGGAGAGTTTTCATTCTTGAACCAGTATGAGATAACTCACCATTCTATAAAAAATGTTAACCTCAACCTTATACTTCAACACCATATATGTGTTCTCAAAAGACATAAAAAAGGGAATAAAGGGGAAACCATAATTATTTAGTATAAACATTGATTGTGATATATTAATGTCATATATTATTTCTATATTTTTCATGATCAATGTTGTATATGTCCAACATTTTTTATATCCTTCATTTTTTTTCTTCTCCACTATTTGATGGATAAAATCCTTTCTCAACACATGAAATTAAATTGGATTCATCATATGTATCACAAGATGAATCATATTTCATACATTTAAGACCTATTTTTTTATGTGGAGTATATATTATTCTTCTTCTCATCACCTTTAATTATTTGGTTTTTATCTATATCCCAATAAAATTCAGATTCAGATTTTTTAATTTTTATGGACAGGCTTATGGAAAAAGTCTAATACTATTACAATTCGAGCATCTAGGTGATTTTTTTCAATTCCCATTTACTATTACATTTTGAAATAATAGATACTATATTATTGAAAATAATATCCCCTTCATTATCATTAAATGATTTTGATTAAACATTTTTTCTCTGATTTTACATATTATTATGCCTTCAAATGCCTTTCCAAATATTTTTCTTCTTCTTGAAAGCAATAATTATCCTCATCATATATGATATGATAATACTTTCAATTTCATCTTGTGAAAAATCGTCTCCTTGTTCTGGGGATGAGATCTTTGTATTAAAACAATCTAGAAAAATTACCCTTAAGTATTTTATCAAAAATTGAATCACAAAATTCACACCAAACCCTAAAATATTTCTCTTGATCACATTAACACTTGTGAAATAAACATTGAAGTTTTCATAATTAGTAATACTAATTTCCAAAAATTATATTCACTTAAATTATGTTTAGATTTATTGAATATGATACTTCATTTAAAATGTTTTTCTTTTCTATTTGATTTCATGTGTATTTTGAAGATCCATGACCATGATAAATTTTTTATCTAAAAGAGACATTAGGATGGACATTTTTATTAATGAAACCTCAAGATTCCCATTTTGTACATTATTGAATGATAAATAATTAAAAATATGTGGAAGACATATTGTCATAGAATCTATTACTTCAAGACCAATTGAAAGGAGGTAAAATGAATTTTATTTCTCAAATTATGATAATTTGATACATTAAATGTAGGAACAATTTGACTATTTAGAGAAAAAGAATTTTACATATATATATAAAATTCATGGATCTTGTGAAGTAACCATAGAATTTTTTAAATCTATAGAGACCCATGACAAATTAGGATTCATAGAATTCCTGGGGGTTGAATTAGTGGTATCCTTGTTTATGAATTTTTTTACATTTATTATAAATGTCGGAAACTTTCATTAGTTATAGATAAAGTAAATAGTTTTTCTCAAAAACACATCGTGTGTATTAATAGGAAATGATAGGTAAGAAGACAAAATTTACATTTTGTAGCAAGAAAAGGCCTACACATTTCCATGTCGGTTAGACACCCCAACATGGATTCTATTCAATTTCTCCACATGTTTCTAAAAATAGATAGAATCAAATTTTCAATAATTTATGAGACATCCCAATTGATATTATTCCCTTATTGGTTATAAACCCAAATAAAAATCCTCAGGTATATGGTTAGGCACCACTACCAAAACACTCCTCTCCAATTGTCCTTGTGATAGAATGATCTTTTACATAGACAGTTTTCCACCACACGAGTGATAAATGTCCTTTAATTCTATAAAAATATTCATGGTATTAAACAGTGGAAATAATCAACCATGTTTTCCAAGAATCTCAAATAAGATATAGAATTCTCTGAATTCCATTCCTTTAATGTCTTGGTCACATGTAATCACCTTCTTCAATTATTACCTAGAGTTGGATAACTATTCTAAATTCTTGCATGGTGTCTCCAAATTATGTTGTAATTAGGTGAATCATCTTCCATCACTAGGATGAAAATATTTATATTGATATAGTGTTCTTCTAAATCAAAATAAATTTCATTGTTAATTCTCCCATTTAAACCTTCAATTAATCTATTAATAATTAAACATGGTCAATTTTATACTTTAAATAAATAATACCTGAATGTAGGATACTATTTATTTCCACATTATGAAGTTCAAATTAATGTCGTAATTCTGTTTTTCATTTAAAATATCAGATTGGGTATTTACCTCGTCCATTATTTTAATACACATTATATTATCAACTTCTCCACAATGAATTATTGAATTCCCATAACTCATTAATCATTCATGAATGCATGAATCTCATTCATAGGAGATCTTAATAACCAAATAGAATCAGGTTAATTATATTTCTCTCTATTTATCATTATTTTGGTAGAATTTGTTCCATATATAAATTCCCAAAAATAATTAGCATCATTATTTTTCATTTGGTTAAAAACTAGAGCATACCCTCAATTAAACAAGAAATAATTTAGAGTACTATTTACCTCACTTGGGGTATTCAATTTTAATATATTTGGATTCACATTCTTGAAATATATATTCTCTCTTCATGAATTAATCATAGACCTTAGTCATTACAATTTCAAATATTCCTATGCAATAATCTTAGATTTTACCTCATCTAGGTTGTCAGCTACATCAAGCATCTATCACGAATCAAGGTTCATTGATTGTGCATGGTGACACTTATAAAATGTGAGATATAGAATCTTTGGACCCTCTTTATAAGGACCCAACCATAAATATTACATATTCTATTTAATTTAGACTGGAATTAATATTTTCATTGACAAATATATATTTGTCTTAGAGTTTTAGATAATTATTTCATACATTTTACACTACAACCAACAGGAATAAAAAGTGGATACTACATAAATAGTGACAATTTTATCCATAATAAAAATGTTTTAAAATATAAAAAATTTGTTAATTAATGAAAAATCCTCACAAAATGCATTTTGGAATCTTTTTTTATCTTACCACACCATCATCCTTGTGAATAACATTTAAAACATGTGACGATGAGAATAATCTTCGTAATGGATATAAAAAAGAAATAAAAGACCATTAGACCATTGATACATATAAACCAAATTAATATATAATTATCACTGTTAAAAATAGCTTATAAATACTCTTTTAAAATGTTAGGTTTCTACTAAACATAATGACAATGAACAAACCATTTAGTTATCATGGGAAATAATTTTTTGAAAAATAAATACTTTTTATTGTTACCCTCATGGATAACATATAATTTATAACCCCCATATGTACCTTAAAATGCATCCCTCATGACAAAATTTTGATGTAACATACACATTTACACTTGGAATAACCATTATAGTCTAGTTCCATCATACCCAATGTGTTAGAGGGAAGTCATGAACACACTAATAATTGGTTTATAATGTATTAAATTATCATAATAACAATACCCATGAACAAAAACATAATAAAATAATAGGAAAACATGCATCATAAAAGAATCACTTGAGGAAAATCACTTATATTAAAAGAACACTAAACTCATACAACAGAAAATCATTTCTTTGGAAAGAAACATTTAATATTGTATTGGTGTCCTCTAAACATTAATATCAAATAAAATTGGAAAAATAATCTCATACCTTATTATTTGATATCATTCTATATGAATTATATAAAAATTTTACATTAAAATTTATTTTCAAAGGAAATTTGTTTATATCATGTTATATAACTACAAAAAATTTTCAAATATCCTCTTGAAAGTTTTCTCCATGAGAACCACATTAGAGAACTTGGAATATGTCTTTTTGTGAGACCATAAACACAATAATTGTTCCCAGGACGAGGATAAAGAAATTAGGAAAAGGATGGATGAGAAAAAATCATCAAGGTGATAGATTAACTGAAACAAGGATAGCATTCTATAATTGAGGTGGGGGGAGGTTTAGAAAATAATTAAAATATTAAAATATAATATCTTTGTTATAGGGCTAAAGACATAAAAAGGATTAAACAACATAGGGGATTACATATTAAACCAAATCATATTATATGATTCCTTATCCTTTTTTTTTCAAAATTCATAAAATATTATATTCATGATATATAATTTTAGTAAACATTTAAACTATTACAAACTATGACTTTAAAACCATCAATTTTTTTTTAAATTTGAAATAAATTATTATATATTTAACATTTAATATATATATATATATAATTCTTGGGTTATCTTAATTATCTAATATAGTATTTATTTTAATATTTTTAACATCATTTATTTTACTTCTCATTTAAGTTAAAAATTATTTCATCATCAGAGTGGAAGCCATTGTCATATTTATTCGTTTCCTAAAAATTGAAAATAAAATATCATCATTAAGGTAAGTCTTTTACATTTAAAAATACAATTTATGGTTGGAAATATTTTCTGGACAACCATATATTATAATTTTACACTATTTAAAAAGCATATTGTGACCAACATAACATTATTTTAAGAAAATATTATAAGAAAATAAAGTTATCTATGTGGATCTAAAATGTAAAAAATTTGAACTCAATAAATTATATTTAATAAATGATAATCCCAAAATATTTATTCATATTTTGGGTTTATTTAATGGTCTTTATAATTTTAATTAAAATCAATTTATTGATTTTCCTTCTTCTTCTACAAGCCATACGTATGTTTTGTGTGATAATTATTTTTAAATATTTCATTTAAAAAAATTAAAAATAAATAAATTAGAATCAGTATAAGCTCTTAGAGTTTTTAATTATATATATATATATATTCACATATCCATGTTAATATAGATTCATTACATTGCCTATTTAAATTTTCTTATAATTTTCAATCATCCCACGCGAATTTATATAGGATTCATGTTATATGAATCAAAAATTCAAAAGAATCATAATTAAAATAAATTATACACAATAATTAATGAAAAATTCTTCAAAATACATCTTTGTACTCAATTATTTTCAATAATGAACCAAATTTTACCTTTCCAACATTGCACTGGCATTGAGTGAGTACTGATACTGATTTTTATAATTATCATTAAATAAATTATAATTTAAATGTTATGTATTATTTTTGTAACATATTTATAGTATAATATATATTTTAGTAATTACATTATAATAATAAATTTTATAAATAATTATGACTTGAATATGTTCAAAAAACACTATATTTAGAAACAACCTATATTTTTTACTATTTAGAAAAATTGATCTTTTTTTTGAAATACTCTAAATAAATCATAAAAATATATTTTGTACCTTTTATTTAAAAAATGAAATTAGTTTTTTGAAATTAAAAATCAATAATTTCAAAAAATAATATGTTAAATATAACCATTTGTAAATTTTTTTAAAAATTAAAATATTTTAATAATATCTTAATATAATGAATTTAAGTATTAATTCAGGAATAATAATAATTATGAATAATATTCATTCTATCCGTAACTAGATGGTTAAATTCTCCCGCAGTTTTTAAATTTCATGCTCAAAATTTTCTTCAAATATCAAACAAATGGTGATACCTTTCCATCGTAGCATTTTCATATTCCAATATTTTTTCTTGCACCATGTGTTTTCTCCATTGATTATTAACCTTGTTAGTTACCATGTTCTAGAATAAATTATCACTATAATTAAGAATCTGAATAGGATTTTTCTCATAAAAATGGTTATCTTATAAATTATCTTCTTAAGAATCACAACATGAGCTAAATTTGGAAGAAACATTCTTAAAACCAATACGTCAAATTCATTATGGATCTAGAATAAGATTGGAGGAAACACTAATTGGTTGGAAACTAGTCCAAATTACTCTAGGTTTTCATATGTTCTAAGGATCCATAGAAATAGCTTACCTTAGTTACTAAAATTCTTAATAAGTTTTCATGAATAAATTTATGGAAAAAATTATTACCTACATCAAGAGAAATGTATTTCCTCCTATTATCTATATAACTTTTTGGAATTCTATGAGATATCCTCAAGTATTGTTGGATTACCTTACCTTTATCACCCACATCCTATATTAAATCATCCTATATTAACTTCGTTTCACCCATTTCATCCAATTGTTTTTATTTCAATAGTACTTTCCATACAATTCTTCAAAATGTGGCATTTGTAAAATAGAATGATAACTGTTATTATACGAAAACTAAACTAAAGAAAGATATTGATAATAGATTTCATATTAAAAAATTAATCAGGAATATAAAACATCATCAAATGTTTCATTTTTTTATTTCTATCTATTATATTGAGGATTAAAGGATATTATGAAGTTTTATTTAGTGCCCAATGATGTCTGAAGGAATTTTTAAATGATAAAAGTGATCCTAGAATCATGGCCAAATACAAGGGATATAAGCAGACCACATAGCATGAAAATATATTTTAGGTACATTTGATAAATATTATCAGAATATAAATCATCCTGTAATGATGATGTTTTGATGATCCCATAAGGTACGCGCTCCACTAGTGTTTCCTCACCTTTCGCCGCCTCCTTCCCCACCTCAGGTCAAATTTGGCTCCTTCAAGGTGCTTCTTCACAGAGATTTCGCGATGGTTTCTCCTTCAGTGGTAGAGTTACCAATGTGACCTCAGATGTCAAGGCTTCTCCATAGTTTTCTGGATCGTTCCACGCCCTTTGCCTCCTTCATTGGCTAGGGTTTCGTTGGCGGCGCTGTGAGATTCAGTGGTCGAGCTCCATCTTGCTGTCCATGGGTTTTGGTCTCAGGTGTCGGATGAGAGGGCGTGGGGTGGTCCGTGATGGTCTCTGTGGCAGATGTGAAGGCGATGATGGGTCGCGTTCATGACTTGAGGTGTTTCTTCCTCCGATGCGGACTGGCATTCAGTGTTTTGGGGTGATGATTTGTGTTTACATTTTCTGTCTGAGTGATTTGGATCGAGATTGTTTGTTCCTGATGGGTGATTTCACGGTGGGTCGTCTGATTTTTGTTTTGGTGGTGTGTTCTTAATTTGTTTCTGGTTTGATGTGCTTGATGTTGTCCTACGGCCTACGTTTGGGGATTTTCGATGAGGATGCGGTGTTTGATTGCTTTAGTCTTGGTGAAGGATGAAATTCCTACTGGTTCCTAGTTGCCTGTGTGATTTTTGGAGGTCTGTGGTGTGCGTTGTCGAGGACGAGATGGTGAAATTGTGTTTGTTGATGGAATAGATGGTGTGGTGGATGTTTACGTGATGGGAATGACATCGATGATGGTGATGGATTTCGACCCGTGGAAGTTTGCGGTGCCTGGTTTTAGGTTCACTTTTTAATTTTGAATTCACAGATTTGGGTTGATTTGGGTACTGTTTGTTTAAATTTTGAATTTGGTTTCCTGCTTGGATGATGCGGTAAGGTTGTATTTGGCTTTTGGTATGTGCGGTTCCCACTAACCAATAAAGTGGATTTAAGAAAATACAAAAAAAAATGGATTAGGTGGAAAATAAAGCATCTTGTATAGGAAGGAAATGTTCATATTTATTCATTTGACCAATAACAACAAAATATCCTTGTAATTTTGAAATGTATTTGGTAGTACCACCATGAACTACATGGATAAATTTTCCAATTTCCACTCTAATACTAAAAAGGATATAGGTTCCCCAAATTTAATTTTCACTAACTTTAACATGTCGGAAATTAAAGAATTTAATTATGACATCAGAAATATATATTTTTATTCCATCCCACCTATAATAATATTCATAGTCTCTATACGTATTTGTGTTATCATATTGAAAACAATGGAGAAAAATGAGATTGACATGAAAATTATTTCATTAGATTGGAAGAAAAAGTCACACATAATTTCTTTCTAAATCGGAAGACACGATCATTATTAATATCAAATTCATGCGTCTTATCATTCTAAATAAATTCTTCCTTATTCAATAACTCACATGTTTCATTATATGCATTATTAATTTTGCCTAATAGAGATGACAACACTTACAATTGAAACAAAACAACGAACATTCCAACATGTGAATCATCTAGGAAAATATTCATCAAATCTTTGTAAAAATGATCATATTTATTATGTAACACACTTAATGAGTAAGGTTGTTTTGACTCATGGAATCTCCAACATTGTTCACATTTCCAATATTGTAATTGATCAAGAAATAATAATTTTTGTTGTATTCTAAATATCATCTATACCTCAGGTTCAATTAATTATTATTAAATATATAGTTTATAATTTACTGGGAACCATATCATTAACATTTGGATCCATATAAATGATTTGTCTATATATTTAAGAAACAAAAAAAGTATCTAATTCCAAATAATATGTATGATAATTTATCTCTGGAGGATTTAGTTATCAGGATGCATATGAAATTTGAAGATCATTTTCCATCTTGAAAATAACCATGTCCACTCAGAGAATCATTACTACAGATATCAAAATCATGATTTCTGGAGGCAAAAGACAAAACTAGATCATTCACAATTTTTTAATTCCTAAAAACTATAATCACAATATTTTGTCTTGAAAAATATATTATAGGTTAACCACGTGGTGAATTTTTAAGATAATTGAAACCATAATAATAAGAATCTAACCTATTAATTTTCAATTAAATATTTTCCACAAAAGTGCTTCGATATGGGGGTTTTGAAATTGACTTATCATAAGTAACTAATTCAATAGTAAATTTAACTTCCTGATCATGTTTAACAATAAAAAAATCATCATATATAATATACATGAATTCATTTACCACTATATCATCATTTATCAAAATAGTTCCCTTTTTTCAACTATATGTGAAAGATAACATTCATTTCCTTTCGTTAATAGTATCTTGGATTCCCAATATGTTATCAATGATATGGGTTTATTTTTCTATAAAAATGAAATTATTTATAAAAAACTACTTCTCTTTCTCTAACATCAACATTATCATTGTAAATAGAATGACAATCCAAACATAGAATAAAATAAAACTAAAATATGGGAAAACACATGGTATTATGGTAA
This sequence comes from Viscum album, assembly GCA_963277665.1. Taxonomy (NCBI): domain Eukaryota; kingdom Viridiplantae; phylum Streptophyta; class Magnoliopsida; order Santalales; family Viscaceae; genus Viscum; species Viscum album. Next base: position 882,567,700 of record OY728139.1, on the reverse strand, counting down.
TTTCCTTCCACATACAAAAACTAGAAAAGTCTTATAATTAAATTTTGGCTTAATATTTACCTCGGTAGTTTTAACATTTGTTTTGGATTCATTTATTGAGGAAATATTTCTAAGGTACAATAAAATTTCACTAAAATATTATAATTTGTAGACCCCATATGAAATAAGAAATTAAAAAAATTGTAAACAAACAATGTAATTGATACAATATCATTGGATAGCCCAACATCAGTGGAAGCAGTTAGAAAGGAATTCACTACACCTTATTTATTATATCATGTGTTCTTCCCATCATTAAAATCCTTCATTGGTTAGGTATGTTTATAATTCCCCATCTCACCACAATTAATTTGATTAATAATTATAACATCATAATTAAACATACTGAAACTCTGATCTTTATTATTGAAATATTGATCTATTTTTTAAAACATTCCACATTAGATGAATTTCTATTATTTTTTAAGGAATTTCATAGTGTGTTTTCAATTCATATTACTCAAAATGAAAATTATTTTTTTTCCAGATTACATTGATTGATTCTTATCGATTTCTTTCCATATAGACATTTTCTTATATTTATCAACAATTTGAATTTTATCACCCAAAAACTCTACTTCTACACAATCAGAACATCAAATAAGTCTCTCCTTACAATTGAAATCATGGGAATATAATACCCTTCAATATCATCACTTCAATCAAGATTAAAAAATAATTAATTTTACTAAAAAAGATTCTAAATGGATTTGAAGAGTACCTTTCCAGTAGAGTAAGTTTTTCATCATACATGGGGAAACACATTCTCCCTTTTTTTTTCAATTCAATGTATTTTTTTTCTATCTAATTTTTAACATCAAAATAAAATTAGTTTTCAAGGAAGATATTCTTATATTTTTCACTTTCCATGGAATAAATCTCTTGTTTTTATGATTTTCATTTCTATTGACCACCACTAGACGACTTCAACATTAAGATGATAAATTGTAAGACCGTACTTTTGATTATATGAACGGAAATGAAATAAAATATATTTTCAACGTGTTTAATCCACTATTCCACTACAATAGTGTACAATTATATACTTAATATAGAACAATTCTCCATCATAAAATGTTTTGGTGTCTTAATATTTGTCTGTGGTAGCTCTAAATGTTCTCTTCCAAGGATGCGTCCTTAAGTTATAGTATATATCAACTAAGAAATATTTATCATAAACTAATTTTCATCAATTACTACCAATGTAGGATGAAAATTAAGAATGATATCTTCTTTTAAATGTGATTTTACATCAGTTTCCTTGTTTCATCTATAGAAACCCATTGGAAACAAATATTATTTACATGAAGAAACATAATAATAATCAAATTATATATAATTTTAACATTAATTTAAATTAAATTTCATTTATATTATATTATAAACATATTCTTATCCCCTAAAATTATATAACACTACTATGATACCAACTTTAAGGGATTGTCATTATCCATTACATAATCTATTGACACTTGACTAGATTTCATTTTATTTTACACCCAAAGATGTGTTAGATTTAAGGATTAAGTTAATTTGATCCTAATCCATACCTAATAACTTATGGGAATACAAGGTAGATAATTATAATATAGTATCAATATAATTACATAACTAAAATGTCATTAAAAAGGATTCATGATTTATTTTCATGAAAAATCATCACAATATTCGACATGTCATATTTTATTCTATTATAAAACCTTACAAGGATTGAAATTAGTTTCCAAAAAGAAATAAGAATAAAGACCTCAACAAGTGGCCTAAATGATAATTAAATAAAAAACTATTTCATTAATACTTATAGACATATGAAAGATATAATTATAACCCTTTAATGTAAAATTTACTTATATTTCAAAAATTTATGTTTCTATAAAAGGTAATAATATAAACAAACCATTCATCTAACTTGGGGAATAGTTTTCAAACCATACGTAAATATGATTTATCCATTTCTATAAGTATATTATTTTTATCCCCCAATAATACATAATAATTTAACAATGATAACTACCATATTTTGATACGATAATAGTTATAAATAGAATAACCATCATGATCAACATACAACATACTTAATTCATTGGAGGTCAATCAAAGAACCACAAATATATGGTTTATAATGTGACCATCCGTCATCATAATTTTTTTTCAAGAACTATAAAAAAATCCTAAATCCTGAACACATTCAATATAATAAAACTATATGACGAAAATAATTTATTTGAAAGCAATATTACACATATAAGAAGGAATAGAATTATTCAAAAATAAACAATTAATCATATAAAGGAGGCTTCAAAACATGTTTCTTTATCAAATCAAGAAAAACCACTGATTCTATATAGGATAAAATATTAATTTAAATTCAATTTAAAAGATATATTTATGATGATTTTAAAAATAAATTCCCTATCCAAAGCTTCATATTCCATTAAATGTGTCAAAACCAATTCTTGAATATTTTTTCTTTTAGAACCATATCAAGGAACAAAGAATTGGTCATTTTGAGAGACCAATAACAATAAAATTTGGCTCGAGATGAGATGAAGAGAATTTGGAAGTGTATGGATGTACAAGATGGCTCAATGTGAAGAAATTAAATGATGTAAGGGTAATCTTTAATAATTTTTTTGAGGGTCCATATAGTATTTACATAATATATAAAACTATAATATAGATATTATAGGGGTAATGAATTCCAAAAAACTAAAAAATCATATGGGATTACATTATAGACCTAATATTATCATATTTGGTTTTATTAAATATTTTTTAAAATTGTAAATTATTTAATAAAATATTATATTCATGAAACATTATTTTATCAAAATTTAACACTATTCATAACTATGAATTTAAAAACATCAAAATTAAAAATTTAAAAAGTTATAAAACACTTTATTAAACCATTGAAATGTAATATTAATCTAAATAATTCTTGGATCAAGGTAAATATATAATATTATATTTATTGTATTATTTTTAATATGATGTATTTGATTTTTCCTTTAAATTGATAATTACTGCTTTATCGATGTGTGTGCCTTGAATATGTTTATTTGTTTGCTAAAAATTCTTAACAAAATTATAACAATAATATAAATCAATTTTTTCCAAATAATATTTGTAGTTGAACATATATCTTAGAAAAAAATATATTAAATTTTTTTAATAATTTAAAAACATATTGTGACAACATTACATTTTTTTTAAAATATTATAAGGTACTGAATGTGATCCATGTGAAACTGAAAGGTCTAAAATTTTAATAAAATTAAGACTATGTCTTAAACTAACTCATCTAAAAATAATAATATAAATTGTAGGTTCATTTATGGATTCAATTAATATTAACTAAAATAATTTTATTTATTTTTCAAATTCTTACAAAAGCACTTGAGAAGTGTTTCACAAGAATTTAAGTGAATAATTGCATATATACGTATTATTATTAAATTAATTACATAAAAATATATTAATTATGTCAATATAATCTTTTATATTCATTAATTAGTAATATTTACTCACATCTAGTTTATGATAACTTATTTAAATTATAAATTTGATTTTTGTTGGTTCGTAAATGAATTTCAGAGGCATTTATATTGGTTTATTTTTATATAACTCAAAAAATAGAAAAAATAAATAAAAATAAAAATACATTATAATTTTTTAAAAAATTAATTGAAATATTGTTTTGTACCTGGTTATTTTCTATAAAGAATATAATTTGAATTTTTCAATGCTAGACAAGCTCTGCATCGATACAGGGAAGGATTTGTAAAAAAAGCATGAAATTAATTATAATTTATATGTTATGAATTTTATTACCACAATTATACTACAATGTAATTAATTATACAATCCATAAGTTAGTTAAAATTATATCATAATTTTAACTGCATAATTTCACACAAAATAATGTATAACAAAACTATATTGTATACTATGAACCAAAACATTATGTTCATAAAAAAATTATACAAAATTCATAAAAAGATAATTTATACATTATGAATTATAAAAATATATTAGTTTTTAATTATAATGTTTTATAATTTGAAACTAATTATTTTAAATATAACCTCATAAGATGTTAATTTATAAAAATTATTTATTTTTATAATTTTCTAACATAATGAATTTAACTATTAATTAATGAATATTGATAAATTTATAGCCAAATTATTCAATTAGTACCAGTGATGGTACACACATCGTATTTTGGATTAAAATTGGTCCTTGTTAAATTCATTTGGGGTCATTGTTTGATCTGTGGAATCTTGGTAATGGCTTAAGAATGGTGGGATATATGTCCTACACATAAACATTCAACGTGTATAAAAGAATACAACAAACCATATGGAAAGGATGGATTAGATTGAGTAGGTCATACAGATGAGGAAATTTGAGTTTTTTTATGGATAAATATGTTTACCCTTTTCAAGCATCCCACATTGAAATAGAACTCACAATTGAATTTTTAAATAAGTCAATTCACTCTATAAGGTGACAAACAGTTCAAAAGCCCTATCTACATCCCCATACATATCTTCAAGGTAATTGTTCATATCGCACGGTGGTTCCACCATGATCCCTTTCTATCTACATGAGATTGATCCTACGCATCTCCAAACCTCTCTATCGCCCATTACAATCTTTGGATAGTTCTATAGGTTTTAGTTGACTATACATGTCCTGCATAAGCCTATGGTAGACCTTTATATGTATTTTGGTTGGTCAGAATCCAATTTCTTAATAAATACACAAATAAAAAATCAAAAAATCAATTTATGTAACAATGAAATACCATTATTTCATAAATATTAATATTTCAAGATAAAGAAAAATTATTCATCTCTTATTCTTACTCATTTATTCTTCATTAAAATAAATATTATATTATATTTTTGAATGACCTTATCATCACATAATCATGATTTAAATCATGTTTCTCATGATTCATCAATTATTATTTATGAAATTTATTTTTCGTATGGGTTCACTTGTGATAAAAATATGAAAACACCTGATTAAATGTTATTGATATTTGACCAAACTTCAATAATAATCAATGTAAACAACAAGGATAATTTATCAATTATGAAATCCAATGCTATGAATCCGTAATAACTCTCTTGGTATCACCACCTTATCATATATTGAAATATCATTGACAAAAATTGGAACCACTAGGATAAACATCAATCTTTCATCAATATGTGATTAAACGTTGAATCAAAATGTCTGTTGGAATTCATTAGTTTTATGAGAAAAAATCTATAAATCTTGATTTATGGGAGGAGAGGAAATTACCAAATCATGTAGAGATAATAAATGAAAATTCCAAATGAAATATGATATAACATTAATATATTTACCCCGTATAAAATAAAATAAATTTAATAATTGGACTTTTATTTTATTTAACCATATTAATATCCCACATAACAAATCATTTAAATTAATATTATATTTCAATTTTTTTTGATGAATTCCTTGTCTAATATCATTAAATAGATAAATATTTATTTATTTAAATTATATTATTTCATCACTTGAATCATTATGAATGATTTTTTTCCTCCCCTGAATAATAAATAAACCATTAATAATAAATTTCTATTTGATTAAATACATATTACATTCACAGTCCCTATGAAAAATACATATTTATTCATACGATCATTAAAACTTGAAATTAAATATTTTTTTATACATTAATAAAATTTTTATTTATTACATTATGAATATCCATAGTGCAAGAATTTATAGGCTTATTTCCCAATAGAAATTAATATATATCACCTAGTATCCAATATCATAATCCAATTATATTTCAAGGAATCCATATTGTAATAATATGTTGAATAGAAAAATAAGAAAACTATTGTGTGAATAATCATCTTGTAATATGATCCACTTATCTATCACGATTGATATGAATACATTATCTATCACTATACATAGTTGATATAACATTATTTAAATTTCAAAAATGAATAATATAATAATATAAATTTCTAATGGATTTATTTTTGAGACATCTATTTCAATCAACAGTCCAAATACATTTTTATGTAATCTAATAATTGATAAATGCATTCATAAAAATTAACTTAACTAGATATCATATAATATTAACTCAAAAATTTATAATTATTTTCAAGAATATACAATCACCATTTATGTCCATAATTTACTATCATGATTCAAGACACATATTAATAAATTTTATAATGAATAATAATTAATACGAAAACCTATAGATATAAATATTTTTTTACACAAAAAACCTTTATATTTATAATTATTAGGTATATACTCATGGAATCCCTCCTTAATAATAAAAAAGTAAAACCATCCTAAGAAGATGAATTATTTCGATAAAGATGTTATATATATTTGTAGAAATATCATTTGTTTGAAAAAAGTGGAATAAAATAATTAATTTGAAAATTATTATTTATATTTTTGATGAATTTATTTCTTATGAGTTTGATGATTTAAAAACAATAAAAAATATATTATGCATTGAGTATGAATAATTTTAAAGAATCTTTTAGATAAAATTATTAATAATTATCTTTTTAATTTTTGACAAATTATATTGTTAAATATTGCATCAGTTAATAAGAAATAATGAATTGTGATGGTCTAACTCATAAAAGTTTGTACTATTTCTAAATTCAAGATTGTATTTTTATAATAAAAATTTCATTATGAAATAGATCATCTCTTTCCAATGTTGATTTGAAGAAGTTTGTAAATTAAAAATATCACCATGATATTAAAAATTCTTTGGTGATTTTGGTTAATCCATAAGATATCAATAAAATTAATTATGAAAATAGATATGTGGGTTTTTAATCTATATTAATATTTATGATATTTGATAAAAAAGAATACTATTTTATATGTAATAAACCTTGGTGTTCTGAATGAGAAGCATAATTATAAAACATGGGGTGACATATTATAAAGGGATATCATACGCCATCCTGAAAATCACTATTTTCTTCTAGTTTTGTCCCAAGAGAGTAATTTCCATATTCTATAAAGTTAAAACCCATAAATCTCAAGCCCAACAGCTTATCATAACTGTTATAATCATCCTTAACCTCATACCCTTATCAATCATAGTGTACTATGGGTCCAAGGATACTCCCCTAGACATTACTATACATTTCCTAGATTCCAATACTATACATTCCATCATTCATGGGGAAACCAATTGGAATATTATGAACTTATCATTATATATCACTTTATCACTTAAACTATTTCAAAAATAAACTAATACCATATATGGGTCCTTTAAGAATGTTTATAAATTATGACCCTTCATGTAATAACCATTTAAAAGCACTCAAAATCCCAACCCATTATTGAAATACTCTATTATAGAACAAAATTATTCATCAACTCATATACCATAATTACAAAATAAATCATGGCTTATTTTATTTACCTAAACCATCCAAATAAATTTACTAAAAATACATATTGTGACTCATACATGACTATGTAATAAAGAGACCAGAGAACACTTAAATAGAGTTACCATACAAAAAAAATTATATCTAACCCCATAAATGTTTTGAGCTATGAATTCAATGCTCTTAATACCCTCTCTAAAACCACAAAATATATATAATAAATTAATTTAATTTAATAATCATTCATCACTTAAATTAAATTTGGAATAATAAAAAAATCACTTAAATAACTTCCATATATATAAAATTATGAAATAAAATAATAATAGACATTTGAATTATTTGGGAAATATTATTGACATATTCAACATTTAACAACATGAAATCAGCCATTAGTTCCCAGATAAATATTTAAAAAATATAGAACACCCTATAAGTTGACATACCTCCAAAAACATGGTGACTAATGGGATATTTATCACCACTTTTGATGTCTACATACCACCATAATATGATTACATATTATAATATATTGATTTCAGTATTATCTAATTCAATCTGCATCAAAACAAAAACAATACCATTAAAATTATATGTGGATGAAAAATAATATACATGGGTGAAAGAGTGAAAAATATTACCGTAATCAATAAAAGGACTACCCTTTAATATACAAGGAGCCATGGGTGAAATGAGGAGGTGAGGAGAGAGGGAGAGGATACCACACCCTGTCGTCCAATTTCGTAAAGAAGGGAAAAATCAAAGGGGTTTTTTATAAATTAATTACCCAATATAAATTATTCCCTCTAAAAAATATCACCCAATACTTTTGGGCCCCTAATAAGCTAGTATCGGGTACCCATTGCAATACTAAAAACCCCGTACAGCCCCACCAGCTATAAATTCTATCTATAAGTATAAAATGGACATTTACTAGGAAAATATTAAACTAATGGAAAAAATATTTATTACTGAATTGGATCCACATCAACGTTTAATATCACCAAAAAACACATCCTTCTTCAGAACCCCTAAGAATCTTCCCAAATACCATGAAACACACAAAAAATCGATAAAAACCCACTTGGGATCTTCCTAATATTTCTGTACATTGAAAATAATTAATCAGAAAACATTATTTCACTAATTAACAAAATTAAAATTCTATCTGGACATCACTATCCAATAATGAAACTAATATTAAAATATCATATCACTATTATAATGAAATCTTCTTATAAATTAACAGTTGATGCTAATCACCCAATTAAAATCCCAGAAAGTCATATCAATTAATTATATGATATCTTCCTACATAAACTATACGATTTCATAACTGAGATTAATCATCCTGCATATATAAGGATGAATACAATATTATCTGATTTTTTAAACTCTACTTCTAAGATCCTAAATATGTAGATGAAAATATTCAATATCCAGTATTATATAATATCATTATGTTGCTTCATAAAATACACATAAACGTCTAATTTGTCATTCCATATAGTAAAAATAATCTTGAACCCAAAATATTACTATCAAACCACCAATGTGTTTTGAAAAAAAATCATACTATGATGAGAGAAGATATATCATATAATTTTTTAATATGTGAATTCCAAAAGGGTTCTCTGATATGGTATGTTCACAAAAAAAATATATAAATGGCTATTTGTCTAAGATGAAGATCAAGGATGTAATAATTAAATCTGTGATAACATAACTGTTGAGTAATATAATACACAATTTCATAAATTTAAATAAATTCACATCCCATACAGATAAGGTAATCATATAAAATCCCCATAAATATTACAAAAAATTTGAGGAATGGACTAGTGATATAATTGATCAAATTCCCATTTAGGCCCATTAAAAATAAATAAAATTGATTCGTTAGTAAAAGTGTCAAGCGTTTTCATGTATAAAGTTTAGGGCATTCGAAAATATTGGAAAATTTAAAAAATTCATCCAATAATATCTGCAATGATTAATAAATAAATTTATCTCCTTATAGTCATATTTATTCTCTCGAAAAAATTATTTTCATATTTTATCGATCAATTACCATTATAAGATTCGATACTTGATCTATATATAAATGATCCTTTTGAAAATAAAATTTTATATTCAATATACTTTTATACAATCTACATCAAATATTGAATTCCAATATAGTATATAAATTCTGAACAAGATTATTCTCAAGTCAGAAATACAATATAATATCATCAATTAACACCACTAATAATTGGTCAAGTAACATATGAAATACCATGTTCCTAAATATAAAATAGTGAGATGGGTCATTTGGTGATCAATAATGTGTCACCTCAAAATCAAAATTTCTATAGATATACCTTAATGATGATATCATAATATATTTTAAATTCATCCACATATGATCCTACCAATAAAGAAAATCAATCTTTAAAAACAAATGAGATCCATAAAAATAATCAAAAAATATTTAATTTATTTTTGGTGATAATGGTTTATCACTATCACATGGATCAAAAAAATATCATAATTTAATTGTTACAACATACAATTTAAATTCACATTAAATGAAACTAGATCTCTTGAAGATGACACACTATACCTGATGAAACCCTTCTAAAATTGATCAACAATATGATTACCTGACTCTTTGAGATTTATATTTTTGATCCTGTGAGGAAAAATATAACTAATATATATAATATCTTTCTTTTCTATTAAAAACTCATTTTTATTTCAATGGTTCTCTACTATAATATATTTTCTAAAAACAACTGGGATATTCTCCACTACTCATAGAAAATAATAAATCAAAACCAATATAGATACCCACAAATACACTATATAATGAGGTTAATGAGGATCCCAATGTCTATTATATATCTAAAAATCCCACCCACTAATGAATTCTATACATTTTTATTCTATAACAATAAAAGTATTCATAAATAAAAATAAATATATATTATCTCATAAATATTTAATTAAATAAATTTCACAAATGAGATTGACTGGATAAATCTATCATAATAAGAACACATCTTATGAATATTATTTACCAATTATTTTCTAGCATCCTTAACACATCTTGGACAAGCTAATTATAACTATAATTTGAACAATCAAAACATGTTGAACACGATGTAAATAGACCATAACTAACAATAATCAGATTTATATATATATAATAAAGGAAATGATATCTCTGAAATCAATCAAATTAAAAACTATAGTAGAATAAATCAAATGGTCACTTAAAGAACCAAAAAAAATCATTGTTCTCAAAACTCCAGGTCATATAATTAACTATATCCATCTCATATTCATCAATGCACATGACTATGTCCATCATCTCATCTTTTCTTAACATTAGGTACCTTGGTATGTGTAATATCATCTTACTAACTTCTACCAATTGCATCACCCATCAATTTTAAAATTTTATAACCACCATAAAGCATCTTAAATAGATTTAGTTAAAAATGTTACTAATATATGTTCTATTAAAGGGTATCTACAACATATTAAACACTTTTAAAATATAATCCATGGAATTCCTAATGTTCAGGACATTATAAAAATGGAAAACAACACTACATATCATTCTTGTGGTCCAATAAATTCCACATTTAGATTAAAAAATAGATAGAAGGAATGGAATGAATCATTTGTGTTTGAAACATTAAAATACTAACCAATTGAGAGCCCCAATATATAACACCATATATCTGTAACTTTTGGTGACATTTATCATGTGATATAAAATCCAAACCATCTTATTTTTTATTTCCCCTAGATTCATCAGTAGTTAAATTTATTTAATGAAAGTGTTAACCAACAGTTCAATCTATAGTCTTAATGAATCAAAAATATTTCATGATTATGCCTCATCAATTAGATGAAAATATGTCAATTAATTAATTATCATAAATAACTATGCATTTTATTTCTTCAAATTAATGATACCCTACCAAATGGTAGGCAAGTACCACTACTATGCCACCAATATCATTTACTGTAGAAAATAATCTAAGAACAAATATTGATAATTCTATAGAATAACATCATAATGATCTTTGTCAATAAGATCAGAAATCAACCAAATTTATTGTACTAACCTCCCATTGGGTGTCAGTAATTCTTAAGTTGCTACAGGATTGTAAATATTTATAAAAACACAGAAAAAATAACTACAAAAATGAAGTAATAGTTATGTTTGAGTATGGAACCCGCATGGTTGGTTGGTATGTAATAGAATAATTTAAGTATTATTAAATGACAATAATTGACTATATCAAGATAGATATATAAATAATTTAAAACTTGTTTGAATTTTAAATAAATATGTTTGGAATTTCTGGAATAGTGAATTTCAAGGTCTTATATTAAGGATTCAATTAAATTAATGTTTTTTTACATTTTATGAAAGAATTGTGGCTTTATTGATTCTTGGAATTGTTACACATAACAAACTAAATTTCTGGACAATAATAATTGTCAATAATATATTTTTATACTATATTAGGTGACCCAAAAACACATATTGTCATAATTTCATTAGATTGTATATTGGACATATTAATTCGAGGGAATCTAGATGTTGAAAAAATAAATTAATCTTCAAATAACATATAAATAATATTATAATGTAACATGAATGTGATTATTAATTGAAAAAAATTACAAAAATCAAAACATAAATAGAAAAATTAAATTAATCCCTACAAAACATTCCCCTTGTAATTGACATTCCCCAATATTATGGAAATACCCCAAATATTAATCATGAGTAAGAAGAGATACAAGGTACACTAGTGATGATAAATATAAGAGGTGGTATGGATTTGTGGTCACAAACTCTCATCTTCTAGAAATCACCATGCATAAGTAGAATATGTTCTGCCCATATGTGTGATTGTGCATCTGATTTTATAAAATTCAGTGTCGAATCTAATGTATATGGTGTATTCAATTATATGAGAATGGAATGTTCATTATGTGAAAATGAATTTTTTGACATAAAATATGTGGGTCTGAATTATAAATCTTCTCTCCTGTAAAAGTTAGTCTGTATATATAAACATTACGTTGTACATATTTATGTTGTTAACTTCTTCATAGACAGGCTTTCAACATAAATAATGATAATGACATATGTTCTTCACAACATGAGGTGAAATTAATTATAGAATATTATTTCCCTAAACCCATAATATATTTCACATGTAACTTGTTTTGAAAATGTGTCTCTATCCATAATCTATAGTTATGGTCGAACACCATTCCATCTTCTAGATCAATCTTCACATCAATATTTTGGTGTCACGTCGAGCAGATTTTAATCACTGAACATGGGGTCTTCAATATAAAAGTAAAATATTATATTCCCTTTTCAAAAATCTAGTTATAACCTAAAACAATTATCAATAAATTTTAAAAAATTCCAAAAATTGTAATTTTTTCAATTAAATTATAGAAATCATTTTATTAAACTACTGTAATATATTTTCAAATAATGTACATATAGTTTTCACTTCTAAAAAATGAATCATCTAATAAAATTAAATTACACATTTATAATCCAATCTATTTTATATAAATATTAAAATATTTTAGAGACATATATGTCACATTAATAGAGATATTTCCCGTATACATTAGAATAATATAACTAACAAAACTCAATCAAATCTCTAGCTTATAAAACTCTATAATTTGGTTCAATTCACCCATGATTCATAGGAATATACTATTACAAATCAACATCATGAACCCCATAGATATGAAATCCACCATATATATCTATAAATATAAAACAAAAATTATAATCCCAAGATGTAGAAATCATTCATTTAACATAGATTAAATTCATATTAAAATTTTATAATATTATCCAAAATTCAAACATATGTTTTAAAAATATTGTTCATGAAAAATATCATGAAATAGATATTATAATTGTTTTTTATTGATCAATTATGTTTTTTATGACTATGTTAATTGTATAAAATCATAGAGACCATGTCTATGTCCTTGTTTGTCTAATATTTATACATCACATGTTTGGATTAAATGATTTTATTTCATTTCAAACCCCATTGAATTCTATATAGTGTTAAACTATAATATCAGCCTAACTCTCATCATATTGTTTTGATTCCGGTCTATAAATATCCATCCCTACTATAAACCCTTTGGGATAGGTAAAAAAGATAGTTATTACCCATAAATACCACTTCTGTTAATCCACCCAATGACGACATACACTGACTTTATAAGTCTCATATCGGGGAGGAATTAACAAATATAAATCCTAGTAATTATATAATAACCCCAAAATATAAGTAATTATTAAGATATTAATCATATTATAATATCAAAACTCTCCACATATTTTTATATAGAGAAAAGTACATTTCCTATGAAATTGTTTATTTGATTACAACTCTAAATCAGAATGATTGTTATGTTACAAGATAGGAATGTATATCCTAATTTAATACACCACATTTTAAATAATAAAATATTATATAGGAGTATGGGTGATAATATAAGTATACATAGTATTTGTAACACACCATGATTTCATAATAGGATATTTCTTCAATGTAATTCAACAACATGCACACCAAACAACACTGAGTTAAAGCACACCACGACTTACCAATCTCGCCATTAAAAGAGGTTATGAATAGTATTACACGTATTTTGAATTTTATATACTCCATTTAATTTTAAAATCAATATTATGTGTTTCTTAGACATAATATTTGAACAAATTCAATAATTTATATTAAGGGAGTATTTTTCAGAAAATGGAAGTTTACCGCCTTTTGAGGGAGAACCATATTTAAATCTAATATTTAACACTTTTATATATTCAATTTTACAAAATAAAATTATTATTTAGAATTGGGAGATTGAAATTTAGTTTTGATAAATTTTTGGTATTTTCTGGATAACTTTCATATTTTGGTGAATAGTGAATAATACTAAATTTTAATTAAAAACATCTTTGTTAATATAAATAATTTATAGAGTTAAATTATGTATTTGATTGGTTTTGAAGTACAATTATATTATATTTTTATAATTTAACACAATTTTGGTCATTATAATTAATTTCACTTTGAAATTGGATATAAACAAGTCTCAATCGTTTGATAGATATTGTTGCTTAAAACATGCTATTTGTTTTGACAATATGAATTAATTTAAAATTAATTAATGAAACATATATGTTTTGAATTTGTTAAATTAGAAATCATTTTTGAATTCGGAATATCAAATATATCTTAGGCTAAATTTTTTGTATTTTTCAAAAAAATGTCTATTTTTGATGAATAGTTAAAAAAATCTGAGTTATTGGTTAAAACTAACTTTCTATTTAAATAATTATTTATTTTATTTAAATTTATTTTAGGTCAAAATATATTCATAATACCTATATATTTTCAAAATAATTTATTCGAGTCATTTTATAATAATTTTAGATATATAAAAATTTAATTTATCTTTTTACCATATTTTACCCACCTCTTAGGAGTATTTGCAAATTTGCATAAACCATAATTTTTCCACTTCTGTGAGTTGAATATCAAAAATCCGAGAGACACGGTAAACATCAGTATGTAAAATTTGGTTCAATAAGATGAAAATAATTTTTGGTGAATAGTAAATTTAGACTTTTATTTCTCGCAGTTAAAGGAAAATATGGAAAGTGAAGGTAAAAAGAATATTCTAATAATTCAAAATCACCTTAAAAAATGTCCCAACCTTATTTTATGGGTAATGTCCGACCATGGGCATAGTTGGGTCGATTTTGGGACATCATGGAGCCACTTATGAATGATAATGACACTTTAGATTAATTAATTTAAAGTAATGGAAAAATTGACAGAAACAAAAATATTTTATTAATTAATTTTTATATGGTGTTATATAAGTAATCATATTGAATATAAATATTCATTGTAAAGCTAAAAATATTTCCTAAATCATGGTCTTTTTATAATTTGTAGACATCAAATAAATTAAATTATTTATGACATAATAATGATGTATTATTTACCTAATTAATAAATGATTTAAATAAATTATTATATAAATATTAAAATATTATCCAAAACCAGTCCATTTCTTATTGGATGATTTTATTTTGACCATGAGTCATATTATCTTCGACACTAATGATTTTTGTACATTTAGAAACCGAATAACATTATATAATAAAATAATATTTTTACAGTTTCCTAAAGAGCCCCCGTCCCCCTTATAAAAGGATACCACTTATAACCATTTTGTCACACCTCTGAAGCCTTTAGGCTCGTCCAAAAACTACCAAATGAATCCCCCTACATCCCTATCCCCCTCATAGAAGCCTTAACTTAGGCATAATTCATTTTAAGAAGTTTTTTTTGTTCATACCAAAAGAAGTTACCCAAATTAAAGGTAACAATTTCTCTTAACTACTTTTCTTTTATTTTACTTCACCAACACCTAAACTATTTTTATTCTTTTCTTTAATAACAACAACAGTATCCTCAATGTACTAGGATGTTTTTATGAGATGTATTTGATCTACACTTACACACACCTCCATCTAATGGGTGACGAACATAATGTTTCTGTGGATGGAAAACTAACGCCTCACGAAATGATTATTGTTCAATTACTTCCTACAGCCTCTCATGGTGGCCATTAGGATGGTGCTGTATTTATATATGATATATATTATGTTTATTATTTCTTCATGCTTCTTTATATTTTATTTATACCATATTTTAATAGTTTCCACTGTGGGTAAACTCGATAATTTCATTTGAAGAAGTGTAGACTACCGCCCCCTCAAAGTGATATGACTCGTTAATACAATATGTGGGATGTATAAAGGATGCAGTTAATGATATTATATATGACATTATACTGGAAAAATAATATACTTATGTATCATTATGTTTTAATTCCATTAAAATAAGAAATTGAAATGAAAGTAGCGTTCATGCATACGTACGGCTTACCGTCTCCATGACGGTGCATTTAATTGATTACCCCAAAATGATATTTACTATTATAAATACATGTATATACTGGATATATATGATATATATGATATATAGATCATGAATATAATTCTGGATATAATGAACATTTGACCATGTGAACAACTTGTAACTATAAGGTGTTCAGTTTTGACTCAAGTACCAAATATCGACAAAACGAAAGTTATTAACTTAAATGATTACATAATGTTTATAATATAGTAATAAGTTATATAAATGGAATAATAAACATGAAAGTTGTTCTCAAGATAGTAGAAATTATCTTTATTTTATTATTCAGGATATTAAAGAACGAACGGGTCAAGTGGGGCATGAGGTAAGGGGTTTCTTATCTCACTTTTAATTACATGAGATTTCCATTGTTCACAACATATTTGTTGCATGTGGTGTACTGTGAACTACCACTTGATATATATTACCATGATTCAATTTATATTCATGATATTCTATGATTGATTTGGTTGTTATTCACTATTGTTCATATGACGTGATTGATTACAATGTGGTAAGAGTTAATTCCACAATTTCTTTATTATTCAAGGTTGTTTTTACGTAATTATATAATGGGACCTCTTTATCATCCACATCAATGTTTCATAAAAATGTATTTAAAAAAATCTTACTATTTTATAGACTATGGGTTAAAGTCATTTATACCCTTATTTGACTTTTATAATCTGTTTATAAAAGAATAATTCCATCATTTTCTAAACAAGGTCCTTTATAACCTTTTCGACAAAATTAGGGTAAGAATGTAATTTTTAACTTTAACTGTGGGTGCGGCTGTTTTCTGCAATTATAACATCGTCTAAGATTTCCTTACAATCTAATAGGAATATTTTCAAAATAAATGTTTTCATTATAATTATGTGACTCTTAAATGATTTCAAAATCGAAAGAGATATTTCTCTAAAGAAGGTTTTGATTTCATTTATGACAACATCATTGAGAGAATTTATGTTTATTTTAAGTTGACTTATTATGATACAAAAAATTAATATTGTGTTGAAGGTCTTTTGATATGTTTGACGGTGGATATTCTATTCATATTCCACTTATGGTTTATGGTTAAAGTATTGACATTTAATATGCTAGTTATAATAAGAATGTTTATGTTTAATTTCAAATTCCTCTTATGATTAATGTGTTGGACTAGTATGTTCTGGGTTGGGGACTGGTAAAAGTAAGCCCTCTGAGTTGGGGTCTTATTGTAGCTGACCCTCTAGGGTAGAGTCCGTTTAGAGTGGCTCTACCGGTTGGAGTCCTGTTTTAGAGGCTCTCCGGGTTGGAGTCTGGTTACAGAGGCTCTCCGGGTGGAGTCTGGTTACAAAGGCTCTCCGGGTTGGGGTCCGGCTACAGTTAACTCATAAGTCCTGACATGAGGCCTTGACACAGAAATTAAAGACTGGTACTTTACATTCCCTCATTATTAAAATAATTTTTATGGTTCATGTGGTCATTCGACTAGTAGAATACCCATGATTATGTATTATTATGGAATTATTTACTCAGATCATATTCCTGCCATAAAAGGTTTCATGTTTATTATTGGTAAAGGAATGGGGTTTCAATTATTCACTATGATTAATATTTATGTTATCTTCAGGCCATATTTCTTATCCTTACTGAGCGTTTGAGCTCACCCTTTTGTATGTTTTATTTTTCCGAGGATTCCAAAAAGTGTATTGTGATTGATATGTAGGGTTAAGCTTAGAGAATAATGGAGTTCATTAAAAATTATATATGTTGTGTTGTATGTTATAAAGTGTAATGTAACATTCATGTATGTCATATATTTTATAAGACTGAAAAACTGATCTATACTTCGGGACATGATTCCTTTTAATCATGACAATGTTTTGAAATAATGCACCGACTCTAGGAAACTAGGGTCGGGGAATTATAGTTGGTATCAGAGAAAGTTTAACAATAACCTTGAAAACTAGATTTAGATAAACTCTAATTAGAGAAAATTTACCTATGATAGAAGTTGAGTATTAGTATATATAAAATTTTTATAATTTTGGTAATGTGGAGATTATGAGAATTTTCCAATCAAATACATCCCTATCTGGATACGAGAAGGTAGAGGTGGCTCTGGAACAAATGTACCTAGGAGTAAAACCTGAAAACACCACTTTGAGCTAGACTCAAACGGTAACTTGTGCATGACAACAAGCCTTGATGCACTCTTGGTTACGACACACCCAGGGGATATTCTTAGGATAATTCTCAATTTCTTACCAATCATTATGAAGTATTAATGATTATATACTTTCTCAACAAAAACATTCTTATGATTATTTATTATATCCAGAAGTTGTTCAATTTATGTTAAGTGTTTTAAAAGTATGGAATTATGTATTTCGATACATAAACTAATCTAGTTTATTCAGTTGTATAGAAATGGATCCCAGTAGAAGGAATTTGAACTCCAACAATGTGTATGATCCAAAGAGTAAAAAGGTTCATATCTTTCACAGAATTAAGCCAACATTTAGAAGGGAAATAGTCTCCCATGAATTTTCAACATATGAAAAAGTAGTATCATGTGTTAATAAGATAAGTAAAAAATTATATGTGTCCTATGGCTTTGAAGGGAATCAAGAGAAGAATTGGATGGAAGATTGAAAGATAGATAAAGGGAAGTGGGAAAAGATGGATTCTCCCATATGTGATAAATGTGCATAGAATCACCTTGGTAAATTCTTTAAGGGAATGAGAGTTTTTTATAAGTGTGGAGAAAAAGTACACCATGTATGTGATTGAAAGGGTTTGAAAAATGTTTCAAATGTAAAATGCTTCATCTGCAAGGAGTTGGGACACTACACGAATCAATGTCCAAATAATCAGAGTATACCCCAAATGCTTCTATTGGATAATAATCATGTTATTATACTACCAAAGATAGAGAGTAATGATTAAGATTTCTTATGTTGTTGCTAAATTAATCTGTCATATTAGTATTGTATTAATAATGTACATGTTATAAGAATTATACAGTATATTAGAATTATACTGTAGTACTATTTCATTAAGGACTTGAGATTATATCGAACCAAGAAAAGTGACTCAATTGCAAGTTAAATTTTTGGGAAATATATTGTTGAGAGAACGATAATCCATAATATGGTTCTGATACTGAGGTAGTGATTTTGGAATAAGATATGGTTCATTTGGATAAATTATATTGGATATTTTTGACTTCCTTAGAACCAATTAATAGTTTGTTTATTTTATCATTATTGGAATATTCAATATTTTTGGATATAAGGTATATATTCTATATTATATAAATAAAAAGGGAGCATGAATGTAATCAATAAGTTTTTATGGTAATTCAGGGTGATAACAATTTTTAAAATAATACATTATGAATGTGTTCACATGATATTACATAGAAAAAAGGATCTTCATTGTGTTTAACATCCCTATAAATTTTGTATTGTGAGTTTGGATAGATTTATTTTGTATAAGTCCAAAGGTTGGAATGGATTAAGATACTATTGTTAAGGTTATTTTTGTATTTTTATAAAAACTATATCACACAGACCGTGTGACAAACCCATTGCCTCGGACAAAGCTATTGGAATTGAACCCAAAACCATAGTGCGATTGAGATTTATCGCCTACCACTGGACTACATGAAGTTCGTGGATTGTATAATGTAGTTTTTTTTAAAGAGTCGAACAGGTGAATTATAAATTCATATTTTTTGAACCCTTTACTAATAGAAAAAATATAATATATTTTTTATGTTCTATTATGTTTTATAGTGAAAGATGAGTTTTTGGTAGAAATTAGATAATGGATGGAACTTTACATGTTGAGTATATATATATATATATTCTTATATTAATCTATGAATAAATTAATTCTTAAACTTTAATAAGGTATCCTAAAACTGAAAATGTATTATCCTAATACATTATGTTTTGTTGAACCGATGATATTTTAAATCATCATAGATTAATGGCTTTGAGGACCTCAATTCAACAACAATTTTTAACTGATTACCTCAATCACTCCCAATAAATAATTACCCATTTCCTCCAATTATTTGTCTTTAATTTCAACCAATGTTCTCCTAACCGAGATCATAATTTGGGTGTGACTTTTTCATTGCCCTTTTTCTCTTATTAAGACTAAATTTTATTAACCCAATTTCTGATGTGGGGTTTCCCACAACAGTATTTTAAATTTTCAACTTTCAATTTTTGAAAAACAATTTCAAATTGCAAGGACACAATTTATTGAAGTAGGGAAGAATGTAACACCCCAAGATTTCATAGTACGATATTTTTCTTCAAAGTAATTCAATAACTTGCACTACACGCAACACCGAGTTCAAGCGCACCATGACTTAATAATCCAGCCATTGAAAAGAGGTTATGAATAGTATTAACAGAATTTGGAATTTTATATATTATATATAATTTTAACATCCATATTATGTGTTTCTTAGACATAATATAAGAACAAATTCAATTTTTTAGATAAAGGGATTATTTTGCATAAAATGAATTCTTACAGCCTTTAGGGGGAGAACCATTTTTAAATCCAATATTTGACACTTTTATATAGTCAATTTGACAAAATAGACGTCTTCATTAAAATCGGGAGATAAAAATTTAGTTTTGATAAATTTTTTGTATTTTTCTGATAACTTTCATTTTTTGGTGAATAGTAAAAAAAACTAAATTTTAAATAAAAAAACTTTTTTAATAGAAATAATTTATAGTGTGAAATTATTCATTTTATTGGTTTTGAAGTATAGCTTGATTATATTTTTATCATTTAACACAATTTAGGTCATTATATTTTATTCCATCATTTTATAACAACACCAGAATCCTGAATATACTAGGAGGTTGTTATGATAAGGATTTAAACTACAATTACACACACCTCCATCTAATGAGTGAAGAACAAAAGTTTTCTGTGGATAGAAAACTAAAGCCTCACAAAACTATGATTGTTCAATTATCTCCTACCACCTCTCATGGTGGCCAATTTGATGGCACTATATTTATATTTGATATATATTTTGATTATGTTTTCTTCATTCTTAGGTATTTTTCTTTTATAGAATACCTTAATGGTTTCCATTATGGGTAAACACGATAATTTCATTTGAGGAAGTGTGGACTATCTCCCCCTCAATGTGATATGACTCATTAATACCATATGTGGGATGTATAAAATATGGAGTTAATGATATTATATATGATATTATACTGGAAGTATAATATACCTCTATATAATAATGTTTTAATTTCATTAACATGAAAAATAGAAATGAAAGTAGCATGCATGCGTACGTACGACTTTCAGTCTCCATTACGGTGTATTTCATTTCTTACCCCAAAATTATATGTACTATTATAAATAAATGTATATACTAGATATATATATAATATATATGATATCTAAATCATTAATATAATTCGGGATATAATGCAATTTTGACCATTTGAACAACTTGTAACTATAAGGTGTTCATTTTTGACCCAAGTGCCAAATTTTGACAAAACAAATGTTATTAACTTGAATTATTACATAATTATTATAACATGGTAATAAGTGATATAAAAAGAATAATAAACTTGAAAAAGGTTCTTATTAAATTATAAATTATATTTAGTTTATTATTAAGGATATTAAAGAACTAACGGGCTGAGTTGGACACGAGGTAAGCGGTTTCTTATCTCACATTTATTTCTGTGAGATTTCTATTTTTCACCACATATTTATTGCATGTGGTGTATTGTGTCCAGTCATTTGATATATATTATCCTGATTGTCATTATATTCATGATATTATGTGAATCATTTTGATGTTATTGAATATTGTTCATATGACTCGGTTGATTACATCGAGGTAAGGGTTAATTTCACAATATCTTTATTATCCGAGATTGCTTTTACTTATGTATCTACTAGGACCTCTTTATCATCCACATCCATGTTTCCTAAAAATATATTTCAAAAAAATTATTATTATTCATAGACTATGTTTAAATTCATTTATACCCCTTTTTGACTTTTATAATATGTTTATAGTCGAATCTTTTCGTCATTTTCCAAACAACGTCCTTGATAACCTTTTCGAAAAAACTAAGGTAAAAATGTTTTTTAACTTATACGGCGGGTGTAGCTATTTTCCATCGTTATAACATCATCAAATATTTCCTTAGAAGCTTATAGGAATATTTTTAAAATAAATGTTTTCATTATAATTATATGAATTTTAAATAATTTCAAAATAGAAAGACATATTTCTCTAAAAAAGGATTTTATTTCATCTATCTGAACATCATTTGATGGATTTTAAGTTTATTTTATTTTGATTTATAATGATACAAAACATTCATAATATGTTGAATGTTTTGTGATATGTTTGACTATGGATATTCTATTCATATTCCATTCATGGATTATGGATAAATTATTGACATTTCATATGCTAGTTTTTATAAAAATTTTTATATTATATTTCATCCTCTTCTTAAGATGAATGTGTTAGACAAGTATGTTTTTGGGTTGGGGACCGGTAATAGTAAGCCCACCAGGTTGGGGTCTGGTTACAGCAGACCCTCCGGGTTGGTGTCCTGTTACATAGGCTCTCCAGGTTGGAGTCTGGTTATAGAGGCTCTCAGGGTTGGAGTCTACTTACAGAGGCTCTCCAAGATGGATTCCGGTTATAGAGGCTCTTCGGGTTGGTGTCCGTTTACAGTTAGCCCATAGGTCCGAGCACGAGGCCTTAACACAAACCTTAATGTCTGGTACTATATATTCCCTCATTATGAAAATAATATTGATGGTTCATGTGGTCATATGACTCGTAGAATACCCATGATAATGTTTTATTTTGGCATTATTTACTCAGCTCATATTCTGTCCATAAAAGTATTCATGTTTATTATTTGTAAAGGAATGTGGTTTCAGTTTTTCACCAGGCTTAATATTTATATTATCTTCTGTTGTATTTCTTAGCCTTATTGAGCAATTGAGTTCACCCCATTCTATTTTTTATTTTCCCTAGTATTCTAAGATGTGTATTGTGAATGATATGTAGGGTTATGCTAAGGTAATAATGACGTTCATAATGGATTATTTATGTTGTGTTTTATGTTATAAAGTGTAATGTGACATTCATGTATTTAATCTATTTTTCAAGACTACTAAACTGATCGGTCCTTTGGGACTTGATTCCTTGTAATCATGTTAATGTATTAAAACAATTCATCAACTCTAGGTAACATGGGTCGGGGAATTACAGTTAGTATCAGAGAAAGTTTAACAATAACCATTAAAACTAGATTTAGATAAACTCTGATTAGAGCACATTTCCCTAAGATAGACTTTGAGGATTAGTATATAATAACTTCCTAGAATTTTGGTAATGTACAGATTTTGTGAGTTTTCTAAGCAAATACATCAGTGTCTAGATACGAGAAGGTAGAGGCAGCTCTAGAACATATGTATCTAGGGGTAAAACCTGAAAACTCCTCTTTAAGCTACACTCGAACGGGAACTGGTTCATGATAATGGGTTTTGTTTCACTATTGGATTTATGTTAAGTGTTTTACAAGTTTGGAATTATGGATTTCGATTCATAACTAATCTAGTTTATGAAATTTTATAGAAACAGTTCCCAGTAGAAGGAATGTGAACTCCATTAATGTGTATGATCCAAAGAGTAATAAGGATCATATCTTTCATGGAATTATGCCAACATTTATAAGGGAAATAGTCTCCCATGTATTCTAAACATATGATTAAATTATATCATGTGTTAATAAAATAAGTAAATAATTCTCTGAGTACTATAGCTTTGAAGGGAATCAATAGAAGAAAAGGATGGAAGAGAGAAAGATAGATAAAGAGAAGTAGGAAAAGAAGGATTTTCCCACATATGATAACTATGGAAAGAATCACCCAAGTAATTGCTTGATGGGAAGAAGAGTTTTTATAATTGTGTAGAATAAGTACACCATGTACGTGATTGAATGGGTGAGAATATTTTTTCAAATTTATAATGCTTCATCTCTAAGGAGTTGAGAAACTACGCGAATCAATTTCTAAATAATCAGAGTATACCCTAATATTGGATAATAATCATGTTATGATACTACCGAAGATAAAGAGTAATGTTTAAGATTTCTAATGTTGTTATTAATGTATTGTGTCATTTTATTATTGTATTAAAAATTTACATTTTATAAGAATTATACATTATATAAGGATTATACTACAGTACTATTTTATTAATGACTTGAGATTATGCGGAACCATTAAATGTGACTCAATTGTAGGTTATATTTTTGGAAAATATATGTTTTAGATAAGGATAAACCGTAATATGGTTATAATATTGAGGTAGTGATTTTGGAATAAGATATGGTTGATTTGGATAAATTATATTGGATATTCTCGACTTCCTTGGAACTGATTAATAGATTTTTTATTTCATCATTGTTGGAATATTCAATATTATTGAATATAATTAATATATCTAGTATTATTTAAAGGATAAGGGAGAATTAATGTAATCAATAAGGATTTATTTTAATTTAGTGTGTTACAAATTTTTAAAATAATATATGAAGAAGGTGTTCACATGTTATTATGTGGAAAAAAGGATCTTCATTCTGTTTGACATTATTATAAATTTTGGATAGTGAGTTTGGATAGATTTATTTTGGATAAGTCTAATGGTTTTAATGGATTAAGATACTATTGTTAAGGTTATTTTTGGATTTTTATAAAAATGATAACACGCAAACCGTGTGACAACCAGTCACATCGGACGAAGCTGTTGGAATCGAACCCTCAACCATAATGCGATTGGGATTTATCGCCTACCACTAGACTACATGAAGTACATGGATTGTATAATGTTGTTTTTAAAGGTTCTGATAGGTGAATTATAAATTCATATTTTTTGAACCCTATATGAATAGGATAAATAGAATATTTTTAAGTTATATTATCTTTTAGAGTGAAATATGAGTTTGTGGTAGAAATTAGTTAAAGGATAGAACTCTACTTGTTATGTGTGTGTATATATATATATATATATTTAATTTCTTATTATATTAATAAGTTAATACATAAAATTTAGGTAAGGGTTCATAAAAAAAAATGTGTTATCCTAATACCATATGTTTTTTTCAACTGAAAATATTTTATATAATCATAGATTGATGGGTTTGAGGCTCTAAATTCTACAATTGTTTGTGACTGATGACCTCAACCACGCCCTATAAATATTTACATTTTTCCTCCAATTATGTGTCTCTAATTTCAACCATTTTTCTCTTAATTGAGATCATAATTTGGTGGTGACTTTTTCATTCCCCCTTTACCCTTATTAAGACGAAATTTTAGTAAACTAATTTTTGATGTTGGTTTTCTCACAAAGTAATTTTATATTTTTAACATTCTATTTTCAAAGAAAAATTTCAAATTACATGGATGAAATTTATTTAAGTAGGGAAGAATGTAACACCCCAAGATTTCATAGTACGATATTTCTTCAAAGTAATTCAATAACTTTCACTACACACAACACCGAGTTCAAGCGCAAAATGACTTACTAATCTAGTTGTTCAATAGAGGATATGAATAGAATTACCTGTATTTTCTATTTTATATACTCTATATAATATTAACATCCATACTATGTGTTTCCTAGACATAATATAACAAAAAATTTAATTTTTTAGATTAAGGGATTATTTTTAAGAAAATGTAATTTTACCGCCTTTTGAAGGAGAACCATTTTGAAGTCCAATATTTGACACTTTTATATATTAAATTTGAAAAAAATAATCTTATTCTTTAGAATCGAGAGAGAAATAAATTAGTTTTTATAAATTTTTTGTATTCTTCTAATTACTTTCATATTTTGATGAATATTGAAAAATACTAAATTTTAATTGAAAACAACTTTTTTAATCAATATAATATATAGTGTTAAATTATGAATTTGATTGGTTTTCAAGTATAATTAGATTATATTTTTATCATTTAATTAAATTTAGGTAATTATAATTAATTTCACATTGATATTCGTCACAAACTAGTGTCAACCATTTGATAGATATTGTTGCTTAAAAACACGGTATTTTTTTACAATAGGAATTAATTTTAAATAAATTAATGAATCTTTTATGTTTTGAATTTTGTAAAATATAAATAATTTTTTAATTCAGAATATTAAATATATCTTAGGATTAATTATTGGTATTATTCTGAGAGACATCAATTTTTATGAATAGTAAAAAAACACTGAGTTATTGGTTAAAACCAACTTTTTATTTATATAATTATTTATTTTATTTAAATTTATTATAGGTCAAAATAGATAAATAATAACTATATATGTTCAAAATAATTCATTGGAGTCATTTTATAATAAGTTTAAATATATAAATATTTTATTGAACTTTTTACCATCTTTTACCCACCTCCTATGGGTATTTGAAAATTTGCATTAAACGTAATTTTACCACTTATGTGAGTTGAATTTAAAAAAATCTGAGAGACATGGTAATCCTCAGTAAGTAAAATGTTGTTCAATTAGATTAAAATAATTTTTGGTGAATATTAAATTTTTCCCTCTTTATCATCCACATCCATGTTTCGTAAAAAATGAATTTTAGAAAACTTTTTACTATTTTATTGACTATGGGTTAAAGTCATTTATAACCTTGTTTGATATTTATAATATGTTTATAAAGTAATCTTTTCATCATTTTCCTAACAAGGTCCTTTATAAACTTTTCACCAAAATTAAGGTAAGAATGTTTTTTTAACTTATACTGCGTATGCGGATATTTTCAACAGTTAAAAAATCGTCGAAGCTTCCCTTACAAGCTTATAGAATGATTATTATAATATATGATTTCTTTATATTTATGTGACTCTTAAATTATTTCAAAATAGAAAGAGATATTTCTCTAAAAAAGGTTTGTATTTCATCTATATCAACATCCTTTGATGGATTTTAAGTTTATTTGGAGTTGATTTATTATGATACAAAACATTCATATTGTATTTATAGTTTTATTTATATCTTTGAAAATAGATATTCTATTTGTATTCCATTCATGTTTTATGGTTAATTTATTTGCATTTAATATGATATTTTTAATACGAATTTTTATGTTATATTTCAAGCTCTTCTTAAGATGAATTTGTAAGACTAATGTGTTCCAGGTTGGGGACCGGTAAAAGTAAGCCCTCCGGGTTGGGGTCCGGTTATAGTAGACCCACAGGGTTGGAGTCTGGTTAAATAGGCTCTGCATGTTGGAGTCTGTTTATAGAGTCTCTCCAGGTCGGAGTCCTATTACAAAGCCCCCCCCCCGGGATTGAGTCTGGTTACAGAGGCTCTTCAGGTTGGGGTTCGATTACAGTTAGTGCATATGTCCTGACAGGAGGCCTTGACACAGAAATTAAAGTATATTACTATACATTCCCTCAATATGAAAATAATATTGATGGTTCATGTGGTCATTCGACTAGTAGAATACCCATGATTTTGTTTTATTATTATATTATTTACTCAGCTCATATTCCTTCCATAAAAGTATTCATGTTTATATTTGGTAATGGAATGCGGTTTCAATTATTAACCATGCTTAATATTTATTTTATCTTCCACTATGTTTCTTACCCTTACTGAGCCTTTGATCTCACCCCTTTCTATGTTTTACTTTTCCTAGGATTCCAAGATGTGTATTGTGATTATATGCAGGGTTAAACTGAGGGAATAATGGCATTCATAAATAATTTTTTATGGTGTGTTGTATGTTATAAAGTGTAATGTAATATTCATGTATGTAATCTATTTTCCAAGACTACTAATCCGATCAGTCCATCAGCAAAAGATTCCTTGTAATCATGCTAATGTATTAAAATAATGCACTAACTCTGGGTAATTGGAGTCAGGGTGTTACTGTAGGTCCCACCATAGAATCCCTCAAGTTAATATGGAATAAGTGTACACCATTTTATATGAATAAATAATGAAAATAGATCTTTACATATTATAGGAATCCTTCATCCCATCTCATGCAGGATTTCTCAACATGAAATTTTTTAATGTTTTAATATAGTAATCATGAACATATATCATTAATGATACCCAATAAATTATTCCCCATAACTCTAAGATCCCTTTTATCCCGTTGATATACATTATAGAACTATTATACCTTTCATATCTATATACCAAAACCAAATGAAACATTTTTATTGAAAAACCATACTGAATACCACATAATATATTGTATGTCTCAACCAGATAACCATATAACCAGTAACAAAACTAACATCCAAATAACAACATCATCACTACACATCTACCATACCACCATGCCCCGACAACATCACCCCACTGCCATACAATTTCAAAAATATATTTTGAGTTTAGATATATATATATCATCAATATATATATTTTTATAATATACCATTAGATAATTAACTTATCTATGAGTGATTCATCATACCCAAATAGGGAGATAGTGCGAATGAACTAAAAAAAATAAAATTTTACCTAAATACCAACAATCATAACACGGGGTATGTTTTATTCTATAACACATCAACAAACACAAATGATTTCTACATCATAATTACCATACACAATACAAAAAAACCACATTAAGATATATCTTATAACAAAACCATACCCAACATCAATAACAAATCTACCCATATCATAATTAATTATCAATTTTATGTAATTTATTAATCAAAAACATTTTTTCACTAACAAAAACACATTCTTTAATCTTTTATTTTTCACATCTAGTATTTATTTAATTTATGGAATAATGTTATTCACAATGTGTATTAATTATATCCATTTTTTATTTCATAAAAATATAACCATTTCCCTAATTTAATAAATTATATTATTCAATAATACTCTTTATCATGGTTCACTATCTAAGGCATGTCTCACAAGCAACATATTATTTTAAAATGGTACCCAACCACCCCCATTATAAAAAATAAATCAAATTAGAAACATCCCATCACCACATTAATTTTAGAAACAAAATTAATCTATAATATGAATTAATGAGTAATCCAATATAGTCATGAATTTTATAAAATTATTATTTACTCCATAATAAAATAAAAAATTGTATAGAACCAATATTCCTTATATTAAAAATTCATAATTAAATTAAAATCTATAATTTCTTTTAACCCAGTGAAATGATAACATTTCATAATATGAAGCACTTATTCATCGTATAACATTATAATTCATAGTATCATTATCAACACAAAAACTATAAAATATAAATATATCAAAAGTAGGTAAATCATGTAAATAAATATTCAACACATTGTCTTTAGAAATTTTAACTAATATATCTATATTTATTTTTCTTAAATTTTGTTTTGGAACAATGGAAGTAAAATTATAATTATTCAATAACATCAATGTTAATAAATTATAGAGTATTTGAATAACCAACCACAATAAATATCGAAGTACATGATAGAAATAATTTAAAATTTGATGATTATCTAATGTCAATAGTCTTACAATGGTATCCCAAAAATCAATAAGACATCAATTACCCATAATGAAATCATTAATACTCCATTAAAACCAATATCCATCCACTAACACACCCTCAAATAAGCTCTAAAAAATGATAATACAATAAATATAAATGATATTTAAATAACAATAGGATCATTATATAAAGCTGCATGCATCGCATACCATCATGATTTTGAAAAATCAATAAACAAGTAACCCACAACCACATTGGATCCTGGAGAACAAAATCAAAAAAAAATAAGTTTTATTTTATTCAATATCTAATAAAAACATTGGTTACCAATCCATGTAGTGATAATAATAAACCATGACATGGTACTTTTTGGCTAATATAAATCCAACAATTAAAACCATAAAAATATGTATCCATCATTAAATATCTCTATTCATTATTAAAGAAAAACTTTACACAAATAATAATATAGAAGCCCCAAAACATGATATAATCATTTTGAAATTACTTGAAACCCATGAATAAACAAAATTTATTAATCACTAAAATGTATTTTTTCTTGAATAAGGATAAAATTAAAAAAAACTCTTCCCACCTTGTATTTGTAAAGGGATTAAAAAATAGTCGTTGAAAATATCAACCTAAAAGAAAAATTACAATAGATAATAGTTGTAATCTTATAAATTATCATTATCCCAAATATTTACAATTAACCCATGCTCCTCCCATTTGTATAAATTACCATGATATCATGACAACAACCAAAACCATATGTAATCATAACACCCCATGATTTATTGAGATCTTATTGCACTATTGTTTTCCCCAATATACTAAAACAAATCTATTAACATTTGATCCACTTTTAGGCGCTCTTCCAATGAATCCATCACCTACAATACATAATGTAATTTACATGGAAATCCAATCCTTTATAAAATAAAAAAATAGGAACATTTTAATGTATATGTAACATTAATATAGAAATATTTAGAATTTATATAACTTTAATAATATTATATTACATTAATGTAATATGTCAACAAAATATTGTTTCATTATAATATATCACATACTTTTGATTATTACCATTGGTAACTAATATTACCATATAATTCACAATGACATGGCCATCATAAATATAATTATTTGGAACCCATTTTCAATATATAACTACATATTTAGTGGAGAAATAAACTAACTCAAATATTTAATGTTTTATAGTAACAAAAAATATCATACATTGAAAAAACATAAATTTAAAAACATAATGGTTTCTATATAGACTTAACATAATTCATTGAATTAAATAAATAAAATTTACCAATATTTTTAAGAATCATCCATGAAATAATATATTTATTTAAAATAAAAAATCATATTCATAGGAATATACTTTAATGTTTCTTACTATTCTTGGATGCACACTAATCAGTTTTTCATTTTTTAACACATTTGTTTTCAGTTACTTCATTATATTTCAAATAAATTTCTCAATTTTGTCATTATTATTTAAAACATAGAAATTATAAATAAATTATGAAAAATAATATATTATTTCTTCCATCACATAAGAAAAAAAGATTTTTTGAAAAAGAATATATTTTTATATTATTATTATTATGGGGCATATTTTATTAATGGTTTATTCACAAACATGAATTGGTAATGTATATTATCAAAAAAAAATTCAATACTTTTATATTAATGTCATATTTCTAATTTCTGTAAACCAAATATGTTAATATTTTGTAGAAAAACAATTAATTTTTATTACCATGATCATGAATGAAATAGGAAAATTAGAAACTATTAAATTCTCCAACAGTGTAACATTTTAAAGAAATAATTTTAATATATTTCATCATTCTAAAATACTTTTTTGAAATTTAGGAAGATAATATAAGATTCAAAATTTTGCTTAAAAACCCAAACTATTTAAATATTTGGAAAAAATAAATTGAAATTATAATAAATAAATTTCAACAGTGTCATGTAAATATAAAATGACAAAATAAAGAAAGGTGGATAATCTCATAATTCCATGGTGATGCAAAAAATAATTAAAAATTTATAAGAATATCTATTTTAATGGGTATATTTTATGTATATAAAATTCCATTTTTGTAAAATGTTAGTTTAGGATTGTTAAAATTATTTTGAAAGAATAAAAATTTAAATTTTCTTGTCTATTATTGAAAATACAACACTTTAAATTTTTTATTGAAGAATATAATATTTTTATTAAATGAATTAAAATTTTGGGGTTTAAAAATTTTATGCCCTTAGTATTAATTTAATAACATTATTTTTATAGGAATTAAAATAATTATTTAAAAAATTAATAGTATAAGTGTCATAAAAAAGGGATAAATTCATACTAGATTATGCAATATTTCATAAAATATATAAATTTGTTGATAGAAATAACTTGTAGATTTATTACTGATCATAATCTAATATTTTTTTTTATTTTACAATATCTCAAAAATTAATATTTTAACCACCAATATTTTGAAGATAATAAATATATGTTAAACCACTAATATAATTATTTGAACAACATTTCTCAATATACTGTTCATCACCAATTTTTTCATGGATTCAACCCTATAAATGAATAACTTTTTCCTTATTCCAGCATAATAATAGTTCCCTTTATATTATATGTTAATAATTTATTATACGAATTCTTTATTTTGGATAATAATTATAAAACATTATAATATGTTATTCTTTTAAAAAAATTTGTCTAATACCATATAACTGTGCTAATCTAAAACTAAAATAATAACAAATTGTTCAAGTTAAATAATTAAAAATGTAATATTGTTAATGATTTTTTCATTTTATTTGAAAATAAAATAATATGTGTAATTTTTTAACATTGTAATCTAATAAAAAATTTATTATTTGACACATGTTATTCTAATTATATTATTACTATATCCTCCCTTGAATAATGTTTCTAATAAACAACTTAAAATACATAATTTAACATAATAAAAAATAAATTATACTATCATGTAGAGAATAAAAGTTTTTAACATTATTAAATATATATATTTAAACACTTAAATCTTATATATCAATGTATTTAATAAAAAAATCATCTAACTTTGTTGTGAGATATAATCAGTTTACTCCTAGAATCCCATTTATATTCAATTAATAGACAATGGTCCTATATTTAACTAGAGAAATAACATCATTTTCATGCATTAATGGAAAAAATATTTATACCAA
Source organism: Viscum album (assembly GCA_963277665.1). NCBI lineage: Eukaryota > Viridiplantae > Streptophyta > Magnoliopsida > Santalales > Viscaceae > Viscum > Viscum album. Next base: position 882,534,358 of record OY728139.1, on the reverse strand, counting down.
TTTATATTGATCCATAAAAATTTTAACTTTCAAATTATATTTAAAATTCAATGAATTGAAATTAGATTCATATGTTAAATCTTAATAATAACTCCACATTTATTTCATTTCATTATTTCAATGCGCCTTATTTTATATCCACATATTAGATTTCATTTTAAAATTTTAATACTCTTCAAGTATATAAATTTTATTTTCATATCATTCAATTTTTTATACATAATGTTTAATAAAATTATAATTTCAATCATTATTCTTGATTTCTATAATTATTTTTTAAACCCATTTCTTATCGTATATATTTAAAAAAATTCTATCTAATATAGAAATCTCATCTCAAGGAATTGAACTACTAAATTCTATTTTATCATATGATTCATAAATTATTTCATTTTCATTAATATTATTTTTACTACTTTTATATCAGAAAATCATTCTTTCTTAATTTTGATCATATACATCAATATTTATTTTTTCAACATAAATTATTAATCTCTAAATTATATATTTCATTTTGAATATTGAATTAGAGTTTACTGTCTTCTAGTAGCAGATATACCTCTATATAAAGAATATTAAATGGTCAAAACATCAAAAAATTACTAGGTGTGAAATGGATGATTATATTTTTATGTATTCTCTTGTTTATCTGTGGTTCATGATTTCTGCCATGGTTACCCCATGAGTTATTCATGAAATTTTGAGTTTTTGGGCTCAATAGTATGTGGTTAATAGTTAGAACATGTTAAGGGGAAATAATAACCCTACCAAAGAGAAACCATGTTCCCTGGAAAGTGGTAATATCAAGGCTGAATGGTTTTCTTCATGATCATTCATCCTACCCGAGGAAACAATGCATATAATTTACTATTCAATAGAGGATACCACACAACTATTGTAGAGTTTTGAAAACATTGCTGGATGACTAGGAAACCAATATGGATCATTAAAAATATGCAAATAATCAATTTTCGTCCTCTAATTGACCCCATTTTCACTCATTTCATCCCAACATGAGATTTATATCCCTAGTTTCCTCATCTCTATTTCAAGGATCACCTAGACACCAAAATATTGGATGAACTTTGATTTGGATATCACTAAAACATAAGGTAAGAATCTATTCTCTTGATAAAAAACTTTTTAGGGTATCTCTTCCCAATATCATGGGTTCTTCATCCTCCAATAGATTGATCTACAAAATTAGGGCTCAATCTTGACTTATTGGTTAAAATCATGATGTTTGTGGTTCGATATTTCTTTCCTGTGATTACTTTTCTTGGATGTTGTAATTTGTGACTAGACTCTAGAAATTAGCAAGAAATAGGTAAGTGATTGAACATTTTATCATTATTATATTATGGTGGTATTTATTAGTTTCTTCTTGAATATGTTATATGGAATATATATATACTATGAAATACTATTTCAAAATATTCTATGTGTGTACATATTGAAATGTGGTTTCTAAAATATAAATTATTGCATTTCACCTGTGTTTATCTTGTAGTTATTCTAAATGGGCTTTTTAAATTGTTTGAGTTGGGTGAAACATGCATTAAAAATACTTTAGAGTGAATTCCAATATTAAAGAGGTCTTTACATTGAAAAGTCATGTTTTTCATGTGTATTATAGAATCTTGATGTGTATATGTGAATTGTTGTCCCTTGGGAAAAGTGGAATTTAAATTGTGAAGAATGGGAATCCTAGGTATCTATGTTATCAGACATATACAAGTATGATAGTTGTATCTATAGGGACAAGACATGGTTTCTTCTAGAAGGATATCACAATAATATAAACTATATTGTGATATTTGTTGGAAAACTATTTTAACTTTTAATGGATTCCATTCTAGTGGGATATGCACGAGGATGATATGGGTTATGGTTTCTATAACATGTTCTAATGAGATACAAGATTTTTATAGTTACACTAGGGATAATATATTTAGGAATTTCACAGGGTGCTCATGTGATGAAGTATATAATATATGTAAATGGTGGGATTTACTCTAATTATAAATTTGAAATCGCGTTTCATTGAAAACAAATTCTTCAAAATGTTTTATTTATATAATTTACCAGTTATTTCTTAAAACATGTCTAGTGAATTTTCTACTAATTTTATATCATTGAATTGTTATATTGAGTGAAATGTTATTGGGATGTTCCTCACAGCTTGAAAAAAATTTGGTTATATGTATAGATAATTATTTTTGACCTAGGAAATGATAAGTTATTTTATGGTGTTCGTAGATCTAATTTCTAGTGATACTATTTTACAATTTTTGGTGGAGGTGGTTTGAGGGTGATTTCAGTATTGTAAAATGGAAATTTTTTGGTTTGATGTGAAATTTTTTAAATCCAATTGTTGGTATTTTGGTTATTTATATTTTTTTAAAATAAAAAATTTTATTTTGTTGTATATATTTTGGTTATTGTTGTTGATCATGGTGTGATGTTCAATTATGGTAATTGATACAGATGTTTCTGTGGGGTTAAATAATTACCAAATGTATATTTTGGACACCTATATAGTAATTTCTATCTCCTGGGGTTCATGAATGCCCTTTGGGCCATTTCTCATGCCTGGTCACGGGGTAGGATGAATGGCATATTGTCTGTCATTGTGAATAAATAGTAATAGAGCAGTTTAATCACTTTAATTGGGTCATAATATTTACAATTATGGATAGACCATTGATAATATTGTAGGGGCGTGAATTTCATGTTGTCAGTGGGATGTGTGTAAACAAATACCTCATGTATGATCCCAAGTCATAATGGGATTTTGGGATATTGTTGACAACTCCTCCAGACGATACATACAGGTTGTATACTACACGTGGACATCATATGACAGAGAAGTGGGTTTTTTTAATTATAATGGATATCGTCTTTTTTATTCTTGTTTAGAAGATATTTATGGTGATAGAAATATTCAAAAATTTGTATTAATTTTTTTGTGTTTGGTTGTTTCTTGATGGATCATGATTTCCCCATCATCATTCCTCTGAAATAATGTGACGTTGTTGGAAATAAATCTCCCTTACTAGTTTATCAGATACTTGTGGATGTTCTAGATTGGGTTTTCCATGAATTAGATCATGGAGAGTTCTTTGGTCCGTCTCATGTTGGGGAAGCTAAATTAGTTCATGTAATGGATATGGATCAAGATTTCTTCAATATAAAGCCATCATCCTTTCTGGGTATCATAGATACCATTGAGGTATAGATGTAGCCTTGGAAGATTGAATGGATATTGGGGATCCTTGAAACCCCTTTAGTGGAAAATGTGTAATGTGCTTATTTCTTATTAGAAAATCCTAGTCAGAGGTGGTTAGATTTTGTCTTTAACGACAAAATTCCTGAAAAGTTGTATTTGAAGGTTTTCAAGGCCAATAAGAATGTCATACATTTCCCAAAGACCCTGGAATTTTCAAAAACATTAAAGTATTTGGATATTACTACTAGAATCAGAACATGAGTGATTATTCCAACCAATCTATAGAATTAGATTGGGTTACACCAAAGGTAGTTTCTGATGAGAAATTGAAAGATAAAATATTTCAAATATTGTTTTGACTGGATTTTCAATCCCAGGTCTTATTATTTTTATTGAAGTCTTATGGTGAGGTGGTTGATCATTCACTAATTAAAAATATTGATCGTAGTAGAAGGAATTTTTTTCTATGGAAATATTTAAAGATAACTATGGTAGTGATATTTCAATTATGAAGAATATTATCTGAGTTCAGTGTTAGAAAAAAATGAGGTTGTATTTCAGCCCATCCTTGTCGAATTACACAGTTAGTGACATCAGATGTCAGATCAGTCCTGTTCCATCAGAGTTGGATGGCTGCGAATTTGTAGTGAAGCTATTTGAATCCACCTTGAATTTACCATCAATTTGGAAATATGTGTACATTGAAATATTTCTTAGATCCACACATCCATTTTAGAGTTTTCCAAAATTATAATATTTCCGGGGAATGTATGGTTATTCAAAACCAATAAGGACATCAAATTCTTGGTTTAGTGGTCGATGTGGTAGGTTTGGATTTTCATTGGTGAGAGTTACTATTTAAAATATCTAGAGGTTAGTGGTTGTTCTTTAGAATAAAAAAAGATGATGATTCTTCATTCATTGGATTATTATCCAGTTGAATCCATAGTGGTACATGTGACTATTTGGGATACAGTTCTCATTCCATCTTTATTAGTTATTACCTTGTTTTATTTAATTTCTTTTGTTTCATTCATATATTCTTGTCTTGTTTATGTTTTAAAATTATAACTTGATTTTATAACATATGTGGTATAGCTGCTGATGTCACATGGTATGAACAGACAGATGAGTTTCATGAGTCCTTCTTATGCACTAAACATGTCATTGGTGGAAATGGAATGGGATTAATCAGGTACAGCATTGGGACAATTTTATGTTATCCTCTTCATGGATTGATTGCTTGTTTTTAGGTAAACATTGATTATTACATATGAGAATTTAGTTTTATGGAACATGTTGGTATTAAACATGTTTTTCTATGTAAATGGGATACTCGATCAGGATCTAATGGACCCCCTCATTCAGAATTGGGAAACTTCATTCATATTTTCTAATCGCTTCTATTAGAGGACAAAGAAAATGTTCGTAATGGGGGTTACCTAATTTTGTGGAAGAGTTACCATTGATATTTCATGTCAAATTAATGTAGTTTCCATAAAAATGGGACATAGAGTTCAACATTCTTTTGGAACCATAAATAGAAATAATATCACATTCCTCATACCATATAAACAACTATATTGAAGTAATTAAAGGCATTAGTGGAAAATTTTGAATCAAAAGGATTAATTCTCCTAATATTTTCAACAAAGTCTTCCCCACTCTTGATTGCAAACTATTACTATGGATCTATACATTTTTATCATTTACAATATGCTAAAAAAGGTAATGATGAAGAAAAAACCGTTTTGTCTACATTGAAATTTTTTTGACCAGATTCAGGGGGTAAAGTGGTTCTCTAATAGCTATTTGACTACCAAGTATCATCAATTTTGAAATAGAGAGGTGTATTTTCAAAAAAAAAAATCAACATATGTGAGACCAATTGGATTATTTGGTCCTGCCATTCAGGTTTAAAATTATCTAGAGGTCTTTATGGAATATTTGATCTTAGTGTTCAACCAGTATCTAGACTATATTTTTGTGATATTTTTGGATGACATCTAGGTTTTTTGTGGGGAATAGCAGGATCATGAGTGTCATTAGATGATTTTTTTGGAACTCATTGACATCATATCCTCTATAAGATGTTTTCCATGTACATGTTTTGTATTATGGAGGTGATGGTTCATGGTCATATAATTTTCAAACAAGGGGTACCGTGGGACACTAATAAGGTTAGTACAATGATATATTTGGAGCATCTGAAGAATGTATTCAATATCAGGATATATCTTTACCAAGAAGGGAATTATTTATTGATTTTTGGTTATTTTTCTGGGATTTAATCTTTCATTATGTTGTTCAACAAAAAATGGGTGAATTTTTATTGGATCCACAAATGTCAGGAATCTTTTGAGGATCTTAATAGAAGGTTTATATATCCCCTATCTTTATTTCATTCAAATATGGGATGGGATACATTTTCTATTATGATCCATCATTTGTGGGCATTGGTTGTCTGCTGATAAAGGATGAGAATGTGGTGGTGTATGGGTCATTTTGATTATGAATAAATGAAATTAATTACCCATCCCATGTCATGGATATAGATATAGTGATTCATTACTTGAAGATATGAATTCCTTGCCTTTTAGGGAAAACATTTTTTTATTTGGATATTAAGAGCTTCACATGCATATTCTTCCGAAATTATCCAAATCTAAGGTACTGGTGTTGGGTGGAGTACCATCATGGGTTAAATATTGATATGATGTACACAGTAGTAAAGGGTAATGTGGATGTAGATTCCTTGATTAGGAAAGCCACAATACAATAATTTAATGAGTCTAGTAATAAGTGGAACTTCATGGGTATTTTTACTATGTGTGTCACACGCCTAGAAGTATAGTGGTGGTAAATTCTTTTTCCAGTATTCAGTTGACTCATTCTCTTATATAGTTATTTTGAAAGGGTAGTAAATTTACAATTTTGATCATGCTCATAAATAATATGGATGTCATTTTTCAAAAGTATTTGTCTTAGGTGGGATTTTTGTTTTTAAAGGGTCTCTTCATGGTGCGTTTTTCATTTTTGATGGTGCTGAGGTAGGATATCCCCTTGTAATAGTGGTACATTCCTCATAGTACCTCCAAGATGTTTTAGGATGTGAGTCATCTATTCTGGTGATGAGGGGTGAGATGTGATGAAGAAATCATCATACCCAAGTGTTATATGTTATAGAATGTTAAATTATTGATTCATAGAACCTATAGTTTTCTTCATTCATTAACTATTCCTACCTAGACATGCGATGAGGTCATCATTGATTTTTTTCCCTTCCCTAGAGACCATGGGGATGGAATTGCATTTGGGATGTGATTCAACATCATAAAAAATAATTCTATTTAATTTCAGTTAATGATTTCAAAAATTCGTTCAATTGGTGGAGTTCTTTGTTTAAATGATATTGAGAATTCATGGGGTGTCATAATAAATTTTTTATGTAGGGACACTCATTTCACCTATCTGGTTTTTGATGGCCTTCAGAAGGTAACGGAGTCAGAGGCGAGGTTTAGTATGGCATTCCATATTCAACTGGATGGTCAGATTGAGTTACAGAATCTAGTTTGGGATGATAGGACACACTCATTTTTGTTGGATTTCATAGGTTCATGGGATATTGATTTTGTGTTGTTCAAGTTTTCATATTATAATAGTTACTAATCCTCGATTCAAAAGGCACCCCTTGAATTGATTTACGGTTTGATAAGTTCGTCCACATTATATTGGGGTGAGGTGGGTGAGTCCTCATTATTGTATCCGTGGTTTGTGTAGTAAATGTATGATAATTACACTTTTTCAATAATAATTGCTGTATAGCACAATATCACCATATGTATTATGTCGATCAGTGGCATCATGATTTAGATTTTTCTATGGGTAATCATTTATTTTTCAAGGTGGATCCCCACTACGGTAACTATTATTTTAATAATTAAGGGATGTTAACGTTGTGGTATAACATTACATTTTATATATCCAAGAGATTTGACAATGTATCAAACCAATTATATTTTCATTATCAATTGATGTCAATTGATAATGAGTTCCATATTTCCATGATGAAAATTTATAATATATAATCTTCTCAAGTGATTAATTTGTCTGAATTTAATATATAATAATATATTTCTATCTTTTTGTATCCAATAATGAAAGTTCATTCCCTAGAGAATGTGATTACTGGTAATTCAAAACCATTGGACTGAGTTCATTGGATGAATGTCAATGAACATCCTGGGACATGGGAGAGAATGTCTTTGGATGAGCAGGATTATCCATTTTTTTATCTACTATGTTTTCAAGATTACTTTCCCTAGGTATATTTCTTTCATATTGGTGATAATTTTCAACTATATGATTTTATTTTGATTTTTTCCACTATTTATTTCATTCTTGTATTTATCCATTTGTTTCCCTGTATGTTTTTTTTTGTAAAATGGTGTTTTTTGGGTTAACTGACAGGTCGTGCATGGTCAGGGGAAAATTTTATCCTTATTAGGAGAAACTATGTTACCTAGAAAATGGTACAATACAGAAAACATAGTTAACCCATGGGTGTGAATCCTCCACAAAGAAACTATTGGGTAACTTTTTTATTAGATATAAGAAACTGCATAGTTGGCGCAATGATTTCAAAATCATATGGGCTAACTGTTCAACTTATCCATATCATAATACATATATTACACTTTTTATGTTTTCTAATTTCAAACTTTTAAAAACAATTGTCCTTCAACTTTGTATTTGAATCCCTAGGTTCCTCTTATCTATTTTTTGGCACCCTTGGACCCTACAATCACTTTTTTTATTTGGATTTTCATGATATGTTCAGTAAATCTTTCTTATATTGATTTCATCCTTCCTCTAGGGTTTCACTTCTCTTTTCCATGGGGTTTTCGTCCTCTAGTGGATTAGTTGAATTATTAACGTAATGTTTAGTTTTTGGTTAAATATTTAGGTTTATCATTCCATCATTCCGTTATAGGGTTCCATTGTGATGAGGTTTTAGTTTTCAACTGGATTTCATATGTTTCCAATAACTAAGTAGTTGATTCAATGTTATAAAATAATTAGACGATGTTGGTAATATTTTTTTAATATGTTATATGTATTATGTCTGTAGTGTGAAATGTTTTTTGGGTGGTTATAAGGGTTGTATGGTTTAAGATATTGGGTTCCAAAAAGGAAATTTTTGAGTTTCATTTCTGTTTTTCTTATTATGCTTCAAATGGGATTTATGAATTATACAAGTGGTGTGATAAATGTTTGAAAATGGATTTATTGTTCCCGTGATGATGATAGATGTTTTCCTATTATAGTAGATGTGTTTCATGGTTATTTCTGATGAATGATGTGTTTATGTTAATGTAGTGATCTATTGGCATGTGTAATGGAAATTGAGCACAAGGGAATCATTGGTATCTTGATGTGTATATTATTACTAGCATGCCAGCTAGATCAGTGGGTCCAAGGCCCAATGTCATCTATCATGATTGATTCTACATCACTAACCAATCTATGATGATTATTTCAAAAACCACTATAACATTGGATGGACTCATCTCTAGTACCTTTTCCACGAGTAAACAATGAGTTATCGTTGTTATACCAGGTTTCACAGTCATATGAGGTTTATATGGTCTCATTAGTGATTTGAACATTAAGGATTTCTCCTTACGCTTCTACGATGTTGTTGATACCATATGAATAAAATGGACCTCACTATTGTGAATAATTGAAAATAATGTTTCATTGAAAAGAAATATCCATCATAAATATTATTTAAAAATTATTTTATGTTATTTCTAAAAACCATCATGGTCATATTTCTTCTAATGTTATAGCATGGAATATTTCATTTTTGTGTAATTATACAAGGATTAGGATCACACACTAAATACACCATTGGGTGTATATAAGATTTATTATGTTTGACCTAGGTAAAGGAATGATTTTTCATGGTTATGTTGGATTAATTTTTTAGTGTATGTCTACTTGAGGTGTTTGGGGAGGCGGTGTAAGGGTGATGACCCTCATGTTTCCTAGATATTTTTTGAGATATTTTGTAGGTGTTTTTCATCCTGTTATTAGTATCTTGGTTTTTATTTCAGTTTTTAAATATTTAATGTGATGTGGTTTCGTGTCATTTAGTTATGGTTATGGATTTTTTTTTGATGTTTAGTTATGGGAATTTATATTGTTTTTTCCTTTCGTTAAATCATTCCCAGAAGTATTTTTTTGATACAAATGTACTAGTTGATAACCCAGGGTGTTGGGAACACCCATTCGACCATGTCTAGGTCTACTTTGATTGCCATGATAAAGGGAATCCTAGATTTGATTGTGATACTAGGTTTCAGAAATAAATTTACTTAGGTATACTCATTGTTAGAATTTATATTGAGTCCACAAATTATATATGTATTATTATATTTTTAGTCATTATTGTGTCAATTTTCATCTTCAAAATTATTGATATAATCATTATAATATGGTGTATATCTGCACAATAAGTAACAATGGTTTCCCATATCTCATAATAAGTATCAAAATGAAAAAATCTATTGATATATTTTAGTATTAATGCATAAATAATACAATTAATAGTTATAGATTTTAAAACTAATCTAATATTCAACTTTTAAAACAATAATTTTTGTTCAACATTTGGAATTTAGTAATGTTTCACAACATTTATATAATAATATTAATATGTTTTCCTAATATATTAATTGATTAAATTTGATAAAACTAATAATTTTATACATAAATATAAATTGATATAAACATAAAAATTTAGTTTATTATGTCATCCATTGTAAAAACAATATATATTATAATAACATCTAATTTACCAATATAATGAACTATAATGATTCAATATGTTAAATAATTTTTTATTAGGTTTAGTTTAACATAACTCAATATGGGTTGAATGAAATTCATAAATATTGACATTAAAAAATATGAACATTTATTTTAAAATGTAATCGATAAAATTGTTCTATATAATAATTTAAATGTAATATATATATAGATAAATAGAATAAAAAATATTTATAGAGTTTTGGGGAAAATATATATATCCCTTTTCCTAATACACAAATTCCAGATATAGGATTGGTGAATTTTTCAAGATCTGATTACTATGTAACATTATAGTTAAAAAAGGTAGTTAAAACATAGATATAGTGGTGAATATTTGTCAACATTCAATACCTAACCCATTTTGTAATTTTCATAATCCTTGGTGATTTTATGTAGTAAAATAGAAAAATTACCAAATAATGTGATCATAATTTTTTTCACAATTATTAATTTTCATTGAGTGATGGTATATATCCTTGAGTTTATATTTACTGTGATTACAAGTTTGGAAAATTCTATGGGGCATAAATAGTTATTAAAATAAATAAACATTTAACTTGGCGATGATGATATTAATATCAGGTAGAATAAATATTTGACTGAAATTTAAGAACCATTGTTTTATCCAAAATAGTGTATTTTACTTTTGTGAGTATTAATTTTAACACAATGGTTTGGAAACCTATACCAACCTATATAGTAAAATTAAATTATTATATTAGTTATAGTAACATTCCATTTTATCTATACAAATTTTTAAAGATAATTTTTTTAACTAAACTAAAGGGGAGATTATGTATATTCCTTCTATAATAGAGGACAATATGATAAAATGTAAGGGGACATATTCTTGACGTTTATAAGGAAAAAGCATTTATGATTTTTTCCCATAATTGATTTAAGACTATAAATATTAATTTTAACCACATTCCTCATGAGTGTATTTAATAGGTCTCTATAGTTGGAAGTTTTTTGATAATCCCATGGATTTTTACAGCATTTTACCAACTATTCTTTCCCAAAATATAACGTATAATCCATAATATTTCACCAATAATTATTAATGTTTTACTACATTTTTTTTTTAATTTTTTGGAGTTATTTTATAATATTTTATAAATATTAATTGAATTCCTATTGCTGGAGATTATGTTGATAAAATTTCCAAATTTACTAATAATGGTATACTATGGTAATATTTTCTATTTCTCCCTAAGAAGTCCTTTTAATTCAATGTTCATCATTATTCTTGGTTTTAAATTTGGAATAAATTATTTATGTGAAATATTTTGAAATAAAAAAAGAAATTATTATATCATTTAATCTATTTTTTAGATTTATCTCAACAAGATAATCCATATTTATTTTTTTCAAAATTTTACATTGAGAAAATCATAACAGTGTTGTTATACTACTTTTCAGACACATTAATCAGAAATAAAATTTAAATAATTAAAAACGAATATTTTATATAGCTAAATAGATTATAAAAATTCCATAAATTATTTATTATTGATCTAGATATTCATCGATAAAATTGGTGTACTTTGATAGTAAGTATAAGGGGATGTAAATTAAAAAATCACTAAGAAAGCAGCATGGATTATCTACTCTTATCTAGTAGTGAAACTTTTCAAAATATCAGGGTTGTTTTTTATTATTTTTATTCTTTAAATGAGATTATGTGAGAGAAATGTTTTTCATATTTATTATTGTATAAGAAAACTTAATTTAACTAATGAAGGTTATATAGAACAAATTTGACACATGTGCTTTGATATCAAAATGGTTTCAATATATATTATGATAAAAAATATCATTTTTATGAGAAATTGAAATATTTTAATTTTATAGAAATAATTATTCAATCATTATGCATATATTTTGTGGAAAATTGATATTTCCAAAAATCAGTAGTCATTATACACCAAGAAATTTTTTTTGAACATTTCTTTAAAATATGATATTTAGTATCATATGAATGATATGATGAAAAAATTTATTTTACATAAATATGTTTTATAATAGAAAATAATATCATATATCATATAATTTGGTACCATGGTATATGATAATTCTTCTTACATGTATTTTATTTGCATATAATTATTATTTAGATATAAAAAAATTAATGTAGTATCCGAATTTGTAAAAATACATTGACATTTTTAATTGAAAAGTAGAAATTGGTCTACACATAATGGATGTTTTTTGAATTGACAATTTGTTTTATTGTATAACAGCTTACCCATAACTGAAGCCAATATCAATATAAATCACACTTACACTCTATCATAAAACTGATCTTTAGAATAACGATTTAATACATGGATAACATTCCATTATTTTTATGTATTTTTTATGCACTATGGTAAAAAAAATACTTTAACCACAAAAAACATTTCACCTACAATGATAACAATTTGTATTGTGAATCACTAATAAAATATATTGTAGTATTTAAAATTTACGATATGATGTTTTGAAATATTATTTTTAATAGTTAATAAATAATTGATGTAATATTATTCAAAGTTCATTAGTTTAATTAAATTATATAGCTTTAATCTTATTTTTTCCCATATATAGGATATTTTTTTACATTCCAATGGGTCATAAAAATTTCCAATGTACTAAAAAAAGGATACTAAATTAAAACAAATAAGTTATGGTATATCTAAATTTTATGTTTTTAGGAATATCTAATTCTTAAAATATCATTATGATGGACCGTAAATATATTAAATATTATAAAATGATATTCTAATAGAACAATTTATTATTTTACCATTAATAATCAAGTAGGAAAGTTTTTTATCCAATATTATATTAATTTTTATTGATATGATATTCTTGTGAATAATATTATTTTATGAACATAAAGTGTATATTACTCTTGGTGATACACTATATCATATTTTAGCAATCAATGACACATCTAGATGCATATACATAGCACATTGAGTGATATTAACATATCCAATGAAGATAACTAATCTTTTTAATTAGTTAATAAAGGCTTGATTAATTTTATTATTATATCTAAATTATTAGTTTCTCATATAAGAGTTTCATATACTCTTAGGAAATTAAAAATATTGTAAAATATTTTCTATATAGGGGTTGTACCAGAATTTTTTATAATATATGTTTCATATAAATTACATAATGTAATATCATAAAATATGTTCATTTATTAACTGGGTAAAATATAATTTCAGTCATGAGACATATGAAGTTTGATGAAATAAGAGATAATTAAATTTATATTTTTTTTCTTTATTATTTCTATGTTATGATGGATTTTCATAATAAATAATTATGTGGTACATAATTGATAGAATTTTTTCAAATTGGACCCATTATATTGATATTTTTTAGTTTTATTTTTTTGTAATGTAGTTATTTAACAAATTGATATCTTTATAAATTGACACATAATATTTTAAATGTGTTATGTGTAGGCTTGTGAGTAAATTACATTGTTTTGGAACCATTAGTTTTTATATGAATAGAGTTATCAATGACACATAAATTTGGTGAAAAACTCTGATTTATTTTATTAATGGCACTTCAGGAGTCCATATTATATTTATTATCCCTTGGATGATGATATATTCATGAAATGAAATTGTACTCTTCTATCATGTTATTTACCAAAAAGGTTATGCATATGTAATTATATGTAAATTTATTAGATATTTAAATGGGTTGTTTAGGGGAATGTTCTAAAATATATAATGAATCATTTTGATTTATATATTGTTTATTCGGATTTTATTAGGTTATATCATGTATATTAGTTTAGTAGAATAATTGTATTCATGTTTTGAGTTGTTATTTTTTTTCGAATTTGTGAATGTTCAATTAGCATGTATCCTCAGGTATTGCTATATTTTCCCTTATTGTTCCCTCATGTAGTTGATCTTGGATATTTATAACTTATATCTTTCATACTATAACATGAATCAGTAATTTAATTTACATTAAATTTTAACAGGCTTTTTGGGGAATTATTTCCAAGTGACAATCCCCAATATAATTTTTTCATGTGTATATATAGATATTGTTTATTATATGTGAGTAATATTGTATATTTTATTGAGATATTAGATGTCCATTAATTAATTTGAGAAAGTTTATATGGAGTCGTTTTTTGATCATATCATATTCATGAAGATTACGATGTTTTTATTTGTAAGGGCTAATGAGGATAATAATTTATTTGTCATTTTTTACCATAGTATATTATAGACGCAAGAAAACACTCAAGGGATGAAGAAGTTTGGGCACAAAAAAGCGAAGCCATATTTGGAACGAGAAATACATAATGGGGGGCCCAAAGGGGCCACAGAAAACAAATTTATAATGAATGAAAAATCTGCCCCATGGAAACAACGCTGGGATTCATGAGAGTTTTTCAAAGGGGCACTGAATTTTACACACCACCACCCCGCATGTTTTAATTTTATCACTACTGATTCCATCACTCAAAATTTCATGCAATCCTATTTTCCTCATAGATCCACGACCCCGAGCACCTATAAACAGAAGGTCACCTTTTCAACTTCTAGGGTAATGAATCTGAACCGTCTCTCCGGTGTGAAATTCACCTCCTGTGCACACAAAAGAGGCTCCCAACTACTTATGTTTTCATGCAAGGTTTCCCAGGGGTCCACTTTTGCATGAGACCCATCAGGATTAATCCTCATCTAAATACCATCCCCACAAACAATTCCTTCCAATTGCATGCAATAATTTCTTCAGCGCACAATTCCATGAAAATCGTGTGCCCTCATTTCTGTGTCGCCCCGTCAGTTTTCCTGAACATCGGCCAATTGCATGCCACCCAGCCTTTTTCACGCACGTTGAGCCGTTGCGTGCCGCCCTAGCCTTTTTTTGCGCAAGTATCACCATTATGCTCCACCCATGCCTTTTTTTTCGCACATAATTCCATTGCGCACAACCCTGGCCTTTTTTTCTTAGGCATCCCAATTCTGCATCGGCCCGACCCTTTTTAATGCCACTGTTTATTTTTCCCGCAAACATCGCTCCTTGTGCACCTGTGATTTCCCTTTTCCCGGCATCATTTTCAGGGGCCTCCCATGCCCAAAACACGTTCTCCATATACTATTTTCTTGTACAACCTTATAGGTATGTGCGAGGTAACATCAAAGTCCATTGAATGATACAACTCATTGCATTTGTTCACCTCATGCTTCTTCGCATAGGCACGCTAATGGATACTACTTCTTCTCATTGCCACGTTAAAGTGGACCCTCCAATGGTTCACACCATGACACCCCTAGCCATGTCTTGCTGGTGCATTCCACTCACTATGGTGTAGAGGTTACCGGTTATACAAGTCCAGGGATTTCGGAGTGAACCCCCGTAGTCCGAGATGTTGTACATTAGAATGCCAAGAACCATCATTCTCGACACATGACATTAAACTGTGACCTTACCCCGTGCATCATATGCAGGGTGCCCCCACCATGGAAATTCTTCATGCCCACTAGTCTCCATAGGAGTGAGATCATTCCTTAAATGGAATTATATCCTCTTTATCAGAGCAGCGTTTATCCGTGGGGAAGGGGCAACCATCTAAGTGTAATCCCATAGCTTTTATTGTAGGAGAAAGCATCCCTGATCCCCCTTAATTATTCAGTCCCAAGGACCAGATAGGGGGAGGGGGATTGGCACCGGACCCCACCTTTCTTCAATACCAAATCGCTCTCCCACTGGGCTTTGTCACCACCAGACCTCTACCCTAATGTACGTCCCAATATCCATCTTCCAGGGCTGCAAACCAGACATAAGCCCTTGTTTCCTCTTAGGGCCACTAACTGCACATGGACCCCACTCCACTACCCATAGATGCTCTTTTTGTGATGTGATCATCAGACCTTTTCTGCCTCTTGTTTCTTACACCGAGCATGACTCACGAGGGATTAGAGTATGCATCAACCATGAATTCAACCATGGGCAGCCTAGAGTGTAATCACCAAATACCATTTTGAACAATGTGGTCTTTGATCATTTACAAGGGATGATACATAAGAATCCTCATTGAGGTTCAAGCGCACCACCCCAGTCATTCTAACCTCCTTCAAATTGATTTACCAACACCTTGGGTGGCCTAGATTATAATCCCCAAACACCATCTTGAACTATATTGTCTTTGACCCTTTCCATGGAAAGGTACATACAAAGGCTCCCTGAGGTTGAAGCCCACCACCCCGGTCATTCTAACCTCCTTCACCTTGGTTCAAAAACACATTGGGAAGCCTATAGTGTAAGCCCCACTCATTATCTTGAACTATGTGGTCTTTGATCCTTTTCAGGTTAGGGTACATGGGAAGCCTCCACGAGTTCAAGCCCACCATCCATTGGTCATTCTGACCATGTTCACATCGGTTCACCAACACTTTGGGATGCACTGGACAATAAGCCCCAAATTCCCCCTTTCGAACTACGTGGACATTGATCCTTGCAAAGGCATGGTATGTAGAAAACCTCCATGAGGTTTAATCACAAGACCTAGTAGTTTCAACCCCCTTAACATCCGTTCGCCCATGACCTGCATGACATTAAACTGTGGTCCCTTATCTGTGGTAAGGATTTGTACACAAAACCCATCCTGAAGTACCTATTCATTGATCCTTGTTAAGGCACAATATATAAGTAGCCTCTATGAGGTCCATTCCCACTAGCCACCGGTCATCTCTACAATCTTTACATCGGTTCGACCCCATCCAGCTGTATGACATTGTGATCGCAATCAGCGGTAAGTCATTGTGACCCTATTCAGTGGTAGGTCGTTGCCATCCTGATTTCAGTGGTAAGCCATTGACATCCATATTTGGTGGTGATCTATTGACATCCATAACCAATGGAAATATGTTGTGACCTCATCTTGAGGTAATCCAATGAATACCCCAATTGGAATTAAGTCGTTGCCAGATATACTATGTGGAATTTAATTCCCTTCTATGGGAATACGTAGGAAGCCTCTTCGAGGATCAAGCCCAAAACCATCGTCATACTCATGAAGGTTCCATCCCAGTCACTATCCACTTCACAGAGCCTTCCATCATTCATCCCGATCCTTTCCCGGGCCACCAAATCATGGTGGGATCAGGCCACCCCATTAACCATTCTATTTAAAAGCATTCACGAGGTCAACCACACGTTGGACCCAATATCGGTGTTCCCTCCAGGGGTTTCGCCCATATGATCCACTCTAGTCAGTGTTATGATCAGTCTTATCCGTCTCTGCTGGACATTAAAATTGTGGAAGACCCAGTGTTAAACATGGGAAGCTGAGGAAAACCTCATATACATGCCCATGTCATATGATTCCTCATGTTTGATGTGGGATGCCTTGGGCTTCTGCCCTATTGAGAAGTCCAATAATAAGGGACAGAAGACAGACGTGCCTTTGACCTTGTGCCCATACATGCCAGTGATGCCCAATGTGACTAGTCCCCTGACTGAAGGTTTCTACCTTAACCGGACCCCAATGAATGTTCTGACAGAAGAAGTGTAATTAACTACTGTCCATGATGATATGGCACCATGAAGAGTTTCACGAACAATGACATAAATCTATAAGGAAGACTCAGACTAGGGGGAAAGTTCCGTAGATGAATCTAGAGAATGAAGAACCAACATAACATCATACTATTTTGATCGATTAAAAAATTTACCTGAAAATGTGACGGATTCCGCCCGCCTTTGGAATACGGGAATGCAGGGCGACAGCCACGCGTCCTCCATAGATGGATGCAAGCGCCCCAGAGAAAGCGTAAGAAACATCTATATAGTCCTTAAGGTATTTGTATTCATTAATTATGATGTATATAAATCATTAATGACTAAGGTGTATTTTATTCATGACATATTTATGTACGGAACAGAAACCAGTTATTTCTTTCCTTATTTCTTCTAATTTATATCATTATGATTTTGAAGTTTTTCATTATATTTTTAATTGAACCTAAGTTAAATTATTTAGAGTTTATTATTACTGGGAAAATTCACCTATTATTTTTGTTTTTACCCTTGTTTCTATTCATTGACCATTAGTAATCGAGGATTTAATCATAGGTCCATATATTTTCCGGATTGATAATTATGATTTTCTAGGGTGTGCTATTATAATTTAGAGAAAAAACAAATGAGGAGACGACATGTTAAACTATTCAAGTTTTAATTAAACTATATACTAAATTAAAATGTAAACATATATAAGAATATCATTTTCATCACATTGGGAAACAGAACAAATCATAATAAAATACACAAATCTTGTCTTGTATGTTATACATGTATAATAAGTTATATGTTAAAGGGTCCTCATAAAAGGGTAAATATTAAATCAATTTGTTCTTCCCTTTAATAGACCCTAAATGATGAGATAGTATATAATGAACCACCAATCATAGGTTTTTAATAAAAAGATAAGGTACACGATAGTTTTTTACATTCTAAAATATTTGAATTCTTTTATATAATCTTTTAGAAAAAAAAATCCACCTATCAATAGTATGTTATTAAAAAATATATTTATACTATAAAATTAAGGGTTTCATTAACAATGAAAAGATATCACATTACATCTCCCTCTTACTGAGGACCTTAACTAAATGTTATATCAATTGTGAGATATTATTACTATATTTAATTATTGTATTTTGGATGATTTTAAATTCTAATATCTTACATTTCTTATTTTCACATCCTATTGGATATTAACTCCAATTTAAGTGGAACATAATATGAAATTATAAAATATAAATTTTAATATTTGTTATTTAATGCCAAACATCAACCCATATTAGATTTTTAAAAAAATATCATGATTATCCTAAAAATAATAATGAATAAATTTATTTCATAATCATTTTGAACATATTTTATCCTTATAAGTATGATAATGTCTTATTATATAATTAATAATAAAATCAATTTATTTATAATAATTTTCAACTTTTAAATATAATCAACTCATATAGATTTAATTCATCCATAAATAATTCATTCACAAAATAATTTCCATCCAAATATAATTATGACTCTCAACAAATTTATTCATTAAAAAATTGATAGAAATAAATAAATATTAAATAAGAGATATGTAACATCATTTTCTAATCTTGATTTTATCAAAATATAAACTAGAATGTTATTGTTTTATAAAAATCATGTTGTTATTCGTATTACTACACACATGTGGCATTGTGTGGCTGTTGAAGTACTTTCCAAAGGAAAGTGGTCATTAGTACATACATATGACTCTTCATATAAAATGTTGGTTCAGATAATGGGGGGTTTTATAATCCATTAATGATTGTTTTTATCTATTATTGAAAACTATTATATATTTAATACATGTTCACTAATACTTCATAGTCATAATACTTCTAAAATTGATTGACTGAAAACATCTATTTTAGAGCATAATGTAGATTTAGATTATAATATATCTCATTTCATCATTTAATATTATTAGTTTATAGTTTTAAATAATATAGTTAAAAAACATTGTAATTACCACTGTGAAGGGATTCATTACACGCCTATGAAATGAGATTGTATGTGTTACTCAGTTTAGATTAGGCCCTTGAAAGGAGATTCATATATATCCCTATAATGTGAACTATATTCTACATAATTTGGTGTCTTTAAATTGGATTATTCATAATATTTACAATAAATTTACATAGACCATATTGTAACTTTTTACCATATATAATATATAATGTATTTTAGTTAGTTTAACTTATTATTCAATATGAAACATTATGAATGGTACCAAGGAATACGTTTTTGTGAGACATACAAATGAGATACCCTTTCAATTATACCCCATCATATGATTCAAGTGATTGAATTTAATAATCCACGATAAAAATCATGACTAAATGTTTTTGATGAATAAAAAAGGAGATCCTTATGTCATAGAATGTGGTGAAACAAATAAGAGAGTATCGATTTTTTGAATTTGATGAAACCAAGAGGAGAATCTCACCATAAAGAGTATGAGTAACCATGATGTGTATCTTGAACAATGTAAAAGGTGGAAAATAGTTATTTTATTATTGACACAACATAATTGGTGAATCCAACATAATTTTATAAAATCAAGGCATAATAGGAAACTATGTGGTGTATCTCAACTAGTGTGATATGAGGAATCTAGGAGGACTATATTAACATGAGGAATATAAATTAATTAAAACATGTATTTAATATTAAGTAATTTGAGGAAGTTAAATGTTTTAAAAAACTCAACTATTATCAAGGAACCATATATTGTGTCTCAAATCAAGGAATATTTAGAAACTAAGAGGAGAATCACGAATATTTATTTTTCTAGAATAAAAAATGGGGCGACTGGTATCAAAAAAAATTATCTCAAATGTCCTTATTAATGGGATTTTTGTTTTGTCACCATGGAGAAATTGGAACCCATGTAGGGGGAATAAGGGAATATGAATCAAGGAATGCGTTTAGGGTAATGAGGAATTCTGGTGTATGGTCTTGGTTCATGTATCACCCTTTTATGGATATCTATGATAAAATAAAAACTAGTAAGGATTATTTGGAGGTGTCATCCCTAATAAGGAGTCTTTGTAAAAGAGAGGAAACATTATTGAGTCCTGGGTGATGTGGAACCATCATCTAGATGATTTATTGGGTGGGGGGGAACCCAATGTTTAATTTTGTGGATGTGGTTCCCTTGTATAGATGATTTATTTATTTGGGAACCATGGTGTCCAAAGATCATGTGTCTAGATCTCAAGTGGCGTATTTAACTTGTGTTCTATATAGATATGATATGGTTCTCATTTGGTTTAATCTAGGGTAATTATCATAACTACAATGGTTTAGATGTAGATCATTAAATCAGATCCATATGGGGTTGGATTCTTAAATATTTAAAATGGTGGTTCAATGACCTCTAGTATGTTAATACTCTGATATACACTTTGTATGCCATCGTTCATCTACCAAAATAAAATTATAGGTATAAGGGTCAATTTTTTAGAAAATCATTATCTCAGGTTCCCATAATTTCGTAGTAATCACCCCAACCACCTTTGTGTGACTTTAATGTATATATATGACCTCATATATGAATGAATAGTTTTTGAATAAACTAGTGTACCATATAGGGACATATAGAGAAAGGCATGAGGATTATTTTCCCCAAACTGAATATCATTTTCTCCTACACACTACCTCATTTCTGAAAATATATGTCCATGGGTCCTTTTATAGGTAATACCTATCAGTGGAATGAGTGGATGGGTGTGATGCCTGGGTTGCACAATAGATGAACATGAGGTAGGGAGCTCTATATAATTCAAGTGTAAATATGGGTCATGAGGTAGGGTCCAAGATTATAGGTAAGGTTTTTGGAGAAAAGATAATATCAAAACATTATCCTCTAAATTTTTTATACATAGGAAAAATACTGTAATTAATTTGTTTCTTCATAAATTCATATCACTTGAAAATAATATTGTTTCATATCATGGGCCCAAAAGATCAAATCCCCTTAAATGAAATAAAAGATTGGTTTTAATGATTTCAGTTATCAAAATAAGAGAAATGTATCTTTTAGTTGTTATGAAAATATATATGATAAATTGAAAACCCATAAACCCATCAATGGAAGAAATCCATGGACTAATCTCATTTGGAGGCTCTCAGTACGACATCAATAGTGTGGTTGGAATTTTTTGAATGCTATGAACTTATTGGTGTTAGGGAAGACATGTATAAGGTTTAAGTAACAAAGATGTCTAAATTTTATTATTTTAAAATTATTTATCATCATTTAAAATAATTTCAACCATATTAAGTTGTTTTTATGGTTATTATATAAATGTTCACAGTTCATAAGTTTTAGGATCCAACCCTTGTAATTTGATATTTTGAAAATGTTATTAATCCATTTTTTGGGATATAGATATAAATTTCTTCTATACCATTTGAATTAACTGGTTCCTAGCGTAGGATCTTTTTATGATGTTCACAAATATCATTATATAAAAAAATATTTTTTAAAAAAAATATGAAAATCTCAACTCACCGTATTTTTTTCTCAATGTGGAGGAACATGACGTAAGGAAATTGAAATTCAAAAAATAGTATCAAGAATCAATATTTTATGACCGTATAAAATTTATTTATAAATTCCAAATAACTATTATAATATTTATATATTTTTTTATCATAAATATCAAATATTAAATACTAACAGTCATCAAATAATTTCTTCCTCAATTTTGTAACAAAAAATAACTCCACGATTTTATAAAAAATTACTTATAATAAAAATATAATGTTTTCCTTAATGTGAATTTTACCATATAATTTATACTATCCATTAATATAATAATTAATATGTGTAAATTCCATCAATTAAGATCATAATTTTCTTAAATTGTTTCTTATTGACCAACCACCACAAACATTTCTACCTATTAAATCATTAATTTTTTTACTGAATATATTTAATGAAAATATAAATTATATAATCCCCCACTTATTCATATTTCAGAAAACATGAAATGAAGGTAAAATACTTGATCGATTGATGATTTCAATTGATTTTAAGGATAATTCGAGTAACCCATCCAATAGTATCAATAATTATTATTCAGGTCTAAATAAATTAACCTAAATTAATATATTAGAAATCTTATGGAATAATATAAGAGATTAAAATAGAGATATTATAATATCTTAAATAGATATAATCTAGATAGAGAAGTTTTTCATAACATTGACGAGGAAAGAGTACCCCATACTCATTTTAAATAAAAATTTTCCTTTAAAATAACTATTTTTTTTTATTAAAAATTAAATATTAATAAATAATTAGTCAATAAATTGAAATTCAATTAAATATCATCAGACATTAATATTTAACTAAATCATGCAAAAAAATATTATATTTTAAATAAATTCATTAATGTGTCATTACTGAGTCATAAACTATCCTCCAAGATAATTTGTATTCCATTTTTTATAATGTCAAATTTAATTTTCATGAACCCCATAGGTCCAAAAACAATTTTGCCACATAAATAGTTTCTAGAAATTAATTATTTTGTTGATTAAAATAATGAATTTTTATTTATAATATAAACAGTTAAACTAATTCCAAATTTCCCTCATTTATTGAAAAATTCCCAAATAATCAATTTATTATTTAGGTAAATCATTATCCATTCCATAAAAGATTAATATAAAACCTAAACAGTCTATAAATAATTCAAAATAAAATATCAAATCATTAATTATAACAATCTATAACTTATCATATCACAGAAAAGCATCTCGGTATGTGAAAAAAGTATTCTGATGGCTCCTCTTGATCAATATATGGAGGGAAAGAAATTGTTTCATCTCTGATTACACATGAGATTTTGAAATATTATACAAAATTATAATCTCAATTGCTAGTGGACATCTTAGTAATATATTCTAAATCATATCACCCATTGGTTTGACCATCATGTACCAAAATAAATAATTATAATAATGTTACATGTAGTCATCCCAATCTATTTTTGATGCATGTATCAGCTACAAACCCAAATTATTAAAAATTATTCCTCTGTACACATCACCACTACGTACTCAATTTTCATATTAATAAGTACTCAAATATATGATTTTAAATAATTATTTATTTTATTGCATATTTATCTTAGTAAAACCATATTTTTCCTTTTATAAATGAGAAGTATCATTATATTTATTATATAGTAACTTATGTTATGTTATGTTAAAAAATATATTACTAATACATATATTATATTTCATTATTAAATAATTTTAATCATTAATGTATATATTTTTAATGTTTAATATGTTAGTATTTATTTATTATTTTTTAGGATGTAATTAGATTATTTTTATTTTATGGGATATTTTTTTTATAACAACACATTTAATTACTTTTTTTAATAGAGTAAATGGCTCTATTGTAGATATTGTTAGAAAATTAGTGCCAATTATGAAATTAAAATTTCTAGATGTTAGTATACCTAGGTAAAAAACAAGCTTAAAAAATTATATGAATTCTATGTAGTGGTATGAAACTCACAGGTTGTAATAAATGTTAAATTTCAGTAACATAACTATAATGTGGGTTATTATAAGAAGTTAAAAAAACATTATGAACTAATTCATGGGTTGTTATTTGAAATATTATCCACTCTAAATATTTTTATCACCAACGAAATATTTATATTATTATTATTTTCATGGGATTATGATGAATATATTTTTGTATATGGTGTAAAAAATGAAATATAAATGAATATTTTTGTTATGATATCACCACATCATGGAGATGATGATTAACTATGAATATAGGTTAATTGTTGAACATAAGGGATTTTTTAATTATTTTTTCATCTTTTCGGTCTCTCTATTCCATAGTTATACATTAAATTCCATGGTCTTTTAGAATACATAATTTAGAAAGATAAAACCTGAGTTTTTTAGGATACAAAACTATGCTAAAAAAATGAAGTTAAATTCATGAATAACAATGTTAAATTTCATGCCATGGATAAATGGGGATATAATCATAATGTGGATTTTATTGATTTTGGTGATATAAAAATAAATATATTTTTTACATGGAATAATATATAAGATTCGATATTTTTTTTTAAAAAAAAATTCATCCACAGATAGAATGAGTTGAAGATGTTGATTTCATAATCATCAAAGAGAAGAATATTTCGTTTTAAAAAAATTAAACATGGGAGGTAACAGACATCGACATTCTCTAAATTAAACACATATGTTAGAATACAATGACTTCTTGAAGATGTTACAAACATTGACTAAAATACCTTTTTTTCAATATTTTTTGTAGAATTAGTTAACAATTAAGGATTTTACGATAATTCTTAAATAATATCATAGAAGGAATGTAAATTTATATATATTATTTACGTAAATTTTTGTTGTTTCATTTTGATTACATATTTTATATTTTATTAGTTACAATCTACATACATAATTTAAAATAAAGTTATTATTATTTTACCATTAAATAATGATAATTAATAAATATTTATTGGAATAAATTTGCATGTTTATAATAGTTTTCAATATTTTATTCATTATCAAGAAATGAATTTTAAATTCCAATTTATAAATGTATTTTTGAGATAAAATTCTTTATAATGGATTAATTGTTAGATCGATGGTATCAATATGTTTAATAAAAGAAAAACAATTGTTATACTAAGGTATTAATTAGAACTAATTTTTATAACAATTAATTATCTGTTAAATTATTTTATATCTATAAAACTAAAAATCCTATAAGTTATAACTACCCAATAAAATGCATATTACAAAATCTATCTATTTTCTATTTTAAAAAACTTTTTCAAATTAAATAAAGATTAATTAATTTTTATTTCTTAACAATTGATTAAAATCAATACTCTAAGGAACACCCTATTCTCATGTGATTAAAAAAATAACCAATGAAATACATACTTATATTTTATACATAATCAAGGATTAACTATATAAATTACTTAATTTAAAAATTTATTAAAATTAGTTGCATATATGGTCATGTTAATGTTTCATAATAATTTCAAAAAAGATTTGAATTTTCATAGATATATTTTATATTTTTTATATATGAAATTTACTTTTATACCTTTCTCTATTTTAACTATTATCTTCATAACCATTTTGTAATCTTGTTGTCATTTAGTTTTTATGTTTTTCTTATTATTCATAAACAATTAAATTGAATGATTATTATGTAATTATAAAGTATAAAAATTTATTATAATTATTAGTTCTCATCCGAATTGAAACCCCATAGTGAGTCAGTGTCAAGGTTGAGTATAATCCCCAAATTCAACTACTAATATTCCATAGGATAGAGAATAAAATTTATGGTATAAATCTCATTTGTTGGAGGAATTAGCATCTAGGGATCTCAATTATAATGAAAAAATAATTAAAATAAAATATAATTTTAGAACAATAAAAAACAATAGTATATAAACTTGAATTGCATGGATATAGAGACACAAAAATTTGAACTAAAATATTATTGGAAACAAAAAATATAGAGAACTAAATTTCTAAAATACTTAAATGGTATAAGAAAAAACAATATAACTCGGAACACCATTTAAGACATTGAAAAAACCATCAATGATTATAATAATCACTTAAATTATATAGAAGCATAATATATATAGTATGGCATATTACATCCACAAACTCAATGATCCACCCCTAAATGGATATAAAATTGTCATTAAAATTAACTATTATTTGAAAAAACCTCGGATGTTGTTTTTCATTGTCTTGATAATACGATTAATTTTCCACATATTCATAGTCCATATGTATGTCCAAAGCCTTAAAAAGTACATCATCATGAGTTTTATTAAACAATTTAATGATATCCACATTAAGGATCATTTAAATTTTACAGTGTCAGAGAATTAGGTCATAATTTATATATAAAATCCCATATTAATAAAAACAATTATATATAAAATATTATCATTATAATTAATAATATTAATATTTTCAAATAATACATGAATTTTTTCATGAAATATCTTCATTACATTCAAATTGGCTTCCTCTTTTTTTTCATAACCATTCTTATAACAAGTGAAAAACAATTTATAACAAGGTATGAGAACAAAAAGTATCACAAGGGACATAAAAATAATGAAAGAGACCATTAGTCCAGGAATACTTATAATCCGATGAAAAAATTTAATGAATCTTATACTTTTTGACAATAAATCTTAACCACCTTAGGTTGCTTCATTAAATCATAATATTAAAATATAAATCAATAAAAAATTAAAAAATAATGGCTATATGAGATATCATTTCCATATCACTCTTACATTTACAATAGCTATCACAGTTACATAGAGAGTGACCATCATGGTTACATTTTGAATTCCCACCATGATATATTCCCTTAATATCTTAGGAGAAACCCAATTAGTTAACTCTATCTCATTAACCAAGGCATTATATATCTATCATTGTCTCACCAACCCTCAGTTTATCACAGAACCACCCATACGAATAAAATATTACAACTAACCACAAAATAATCACAATATATAAAACATGCATAATGGAAAATAAAACATTTAAACATTGGAATCACATTTTCTTTTTATATCATCTTACACTAAAAATAAGATCACATTATTTTAAAATAATAATGTAAAGTTGTAACAGAGATATAAAAACAATAAAAAAATGAAATCAAGAATTTTTTTTCATGATGTGTATGTTTAAATACATTTCATTTTCTTTACGTAAAAATTGTGGAACGTGTAACATTAAATGAGTGTTTTAAAATAAAACCCCTTACCATGAGTTTGACTTGTTTTGTAAAATATTATCTTAATTAATAATAAAAACAGTTTACTTATCTATTATCCTGAGAACCTTTTTCAGGTTTATTATTCCTTATATATCAATTAATTTCTCGTTACAACAAGTACATAATTATTAATGTTCATATCATGAATTTTTATGATATTAATTATTTGGGTCACAAATGAAACTACTACATAAAATACGGTCAAAGAGGTCATTTTTCAATTATTAATAGAATAATATTGATGATATAATAATCATTATTATAATTAAAAGTTACATTTAAATCCATTCATTAAAAATGGTTCTGAAAAATTAACTACAATTACAGTAACGAAGTCGTTAAGTCGTACACACGTCTGAGTAACTTTTCATTTTACGATCATCATTTTGGAAATAAGTTCAATATTATGTTTATTTATATAATTATGATAAAATAATTAAAATAACATAATTCATTTAAATATTCATACATATATATATATCATCCATGTGATGCGGTGATGAAAAATGATTCACATCGCTTCGTGGATGTGATAGTGCACACGAACACAATAATGAAGTTTTCATTTCCATATACATGGAATGTAAGGAATTATTGGATTATTAATATTCTCGTATAATGCTAAATATGCCATTAATATGATTTATAAATATGAATTCCATAATTCTAACCATTCACAAGAGACTATTATGCAATGTGAATTATACTGGTTCATGGAGAAGAAATTTCACACATACACATAGATGAATAATCCATTTTCCATTTGAAGGAATCAAATATGGATTTAGGTGATTATATTAAAATAATAATATATTGGTATATATATGATATTTTAATTAATATATTATCATGTTTTAAAATGATTTTTCAAAAGTGCAAGAAATAATAAAAAAGAAACAATTAATAAAAATAATAAATCTTCTTGGAATGATGTCTATTTTCTAACACCTTTATAGCTCTAAGGAGAGTGTTCTACACAATGTAAATCTCTGAAAATGTGGGTGCCAATTATTGTGTGTTATTTGGGTGGATTTTGGATGAACCAAATATGTTTTTTATCTGAATGATATAGTATAATGGGTTCAATTTTATAAAATATGGGAGGGGCACTTTTGATTTTTTTTAAAAAATATTAATATACATTAATTTCCTTTACAAATGGTTAAAAATTGTATTATTTAAAATATAGAATGAGTATGAGTCAAAATTAATATATATAATAAAAATTAGAAATGGTTGGATTAATTTTTAATCCTTTACTTTTTTCTATACATTACCCTTTTAACTCTTATCGTGTTAGCAAGTAATGAAAAATTTGAGAATTAATATATTTACCATAAAAAACCCAACGAACAATAAATGAGTCACTTTTAATATTTTACATATTATCACAATTATGTAATATAATTTATATTTATATTTTTTTATAACATTTGTTAAAAAACTATTTATTTTATGATATCAATTATGTAAATTTTGACACAATTCAGTACACAACAGTTAGAAAATATAATTACTAAATGATAACCTAGATAAATATATTTTAAAACATACTTATCATGTAATATTTATACATAAAATTTTTTTTTTGACATAATTTATATGAAATTATATTTCTTTTAATGTTTTTGATATCACTTATTTGATTATTTAATTAATAAAGAAATTACTACGTCATCATCATTTCACAATTTAATTTAATTATTTGTTTCCTAAAAATTATTAATAAATTACACTAATATAGATAAGAATATTATCTATAAAAAACTTTTTATAGTCAAACATATTCCATATATAACCCCATTTTAAAATTTAATACTTATTAGTAACAAGAGTGTGAAAAAAGTATTTTTTTGAATAAAAAAAATATATATTAATTTAATCCATGTGTCTTTCAGTGGTTATATTTAAGCAGAAGGGATCATTTAGGCTGACACACACTTACCCAATCGAATTTGGATTGGTTTTATGGTAATTTATAATAATATATTTAGAATTAAATACCTGAGTTAACAATAACCTTGAAAAAAAATAATAATTATTAATGTTATTAGTCACATATTTCAAAAATTGTGTCGATCCAATTAAATCATAAATATAATTTTTATTTCAACATTGTATGTACTTTTTTCAAAATTCAAAATAAAATTGTAGATAAAATAAGTTCAAAATTAATCTTGTTGATGGATCGAGAGCATAGGGTTTTATAGCTAACACATTCAAAAGTGAATTTAGATTTTATATCCAATTTTAAGGGGAAATTGATTTTAATTCCCTTTATTGGATTTAATGGTAAAAATTTTATTTAATTATATGTTAGAAATTAATTAAATACATAATCTAAATATATAAATAAATTTGATGAAAAATAATTTTTGAACTAATATTTGTATTATACACTATTAATTAAAATATAAATGAACATAGAAAATTATTAAAAATTAAACAAAAGTTTATTATGAAACTCCACATAAAAATAAGAAGTTAATGTTTTAAAATATAATTTATAAATATAAAAAAACTTGAATTAAAATGTGTTCACCATTAAAAGGTAGTAAAAATGACTTTTTTTAAATTCCTTTATGCATAGAATTGAATTTTTCCGTATATCATTTCAATAAAATAAATAAAATTAATTAGAAAACATAAATTGAATATATTATATATATTTTTAATTAATATAATAAATCATTTAAAATTTATTCATTGATTTTTATAAAAAGATATTATGAAAAGTAGTTTTTTGTTTCAGAAAAACATTTCCCTAATTTAAAAATGGTTTTGTCTTTATTTATTGTTAATATTTCAATAATGAATTTATTATAAATACTTGTGTGAAACATATTTTTATAATTAAGAAAAAAATTCTCATACCCGATAGTCTAATGTCCATTTTATATGGACCATCAGATAATTTCCATATTAAAAAGGTTTTATAAATTCAATGTTAGATAATGTCTCTTTTAATTAATATCTAATTCTAAATACTAATAAATTTGAAAAATAATTATATTACCTAATATGTAACATTATTCCCCCATTTTGAAATTGCATCCTCACAATTTTATTCATTTATTAATAATGTGTGGATACATTTCGATTATATCATTTTTATATATCCATGTTTTCTCTTAAACCATTTGGTTTATCCAAAGAAAAGTAAACTGAAGAAACACCTATTTACACAACACATTCTTTCGAAATTTCATAACATGACGTTGTTTATCCCCATAAAAAATACTCTATTCAAACTGAACGACCTCTAAACTGAAAATGTGATATGGGTCAGGTATATACACAAAATTATTGATACATGAAAATCATTTTGTACCCTGGATATACCCAATAAAAAAAACACTATGTAGGAAACTAATCCAAAATTCACTATGATCTCATAGTGTCCAATAAATTGTGGACTCAACATCACATTATTTAAAAAAAATTATATCTCTTCCATTGACGATCATTGAGAAAGACATGATTTCCAACATCCAATGAATGATCATTCAAAAGTTTATTTTCATAACTGTTCTACCTACTCTGATCTGTTCTCATGTTCTAATGAATCCAATAAACATTATATGAAATTTCATCTACCAATTATGGTCCCGTCATCATCATTTCACCTACA
Source organism: Viscum album (assembly GCA_963277665.1). NCBI lineage: Eukaryota > Viridiplantae > Streptophyta > Magnoliopsida > Santalales > Viscaceae > Viscum > Viscum album. The sequence continues at coordinate 882,503,188 of OY728139.1, read as the reverse complement.
TTAACCCAAAATGTTGTTCTTTGACACATATTACCTTATAATTATTCAAATGGTGTAATCTGTAACTTGAATAAAAACTATAATTAATGGAAAACACAACCAAAAAATGATGTTGATCAGAAAATCATTGGTAATATATTTAATATTCACATACTATATCCTCTAAGGATAGAATTTCCATTATAACTGCCAATCTGATTGAAGATGAAAAGCTATATTGAAAATTAATTTCAAACCATACAACTTTTGAAGGATTTTAAACAGTTATAATTGATCCTATAATCATGATTAGATTTAATGTAAATGTGAACTCCCCGAAATTAGGCTATATCATTAAGATACATCTTATATATTTCACCTAGGGATAGAGTGTCTTGAATGGGATGAAAATGTCTCATTTTAGTTAGTCGATCTACACTAAACCTAATTAGATTATTATCTCATGAAGTCTTCCATAATCCATCTACAAATATGATGAGTATATTTCCCCATTTCCACTTTGGCACTAGAAAAGTTTGAGGTCCCCCCTTAAGAAAATATCATTTTTTCTTTATCCTATTGAAAATTCAAAAATATCAGGGTAATGTCACCAATATCTCTTTTAATTCCATCCCACCTACAATACACCAGAATGTATCTATACATCAATGTACTTCCTTGATGAATTTGAAAATGGGGATTTATGAGCTTCACATAACAACCCTTTTATAAAAATTAAATAAATAGTCACAAATATTATCTTCCAAAATATTCAAACACAATCTATATCATTTCTTAATTCATAAAATGTACCCTATAAACAAATTGTACATTTCTCTGTTAGACATAATATTTATTTATTGGCCTTTTTTATACAATATGATAGAGATGATTGAAATATCACCTAAAAAATGGTAATTTAATTCAACAATATCTGACAATACAAAATTTATCATATTATTAACAAAAGGGCCACATTCCAAATTTATCATGGTTAATTTAACATTAATTTTCCATATCAGTGCATCATGAACATTATTTTATTTTCTAGGACTGTAATGAATCATGAAATTATAATTTTTGATTAGTTCCACCAATCTACTATGTCTCATGATATGTTCCCTCATAGTGAATATATACATAAAATATTTTTTGTTGGAATATATTTTAAATTTTACTATATACAAATGATGCAACAAAAATTTTAATGCCATAAACAGTACACGGTAAATCCAAATAAAGTATAGTTTAATTTAACTCATGAGTATCCAAATTTTATAAAATATAATAAATTTCCTAATCATTTTTCATTAGGAAAAACCAAATCTTTTAATGATTCAACCCTGTAGGTGAAAAATTGATGATTTATGGAATTATTTTATACAACTAGAGAATTCATGAATCATGTCATAAATTTCTAAAAACTATTTTCAATTTATTTTGAATAAATGAAAATAATACATTTTTTAGCTAACTTTGTAAATGGGATACATAACCACAAAATATTTCAATAAACCTCTGTTAATAGCCAAATAATTAAGAAAACTATGATTCTCAGTTATATTTGGGTTTCTATTCCATTATTCTACAACATTAATTATATCAAGGTCAACAATAATTCTATGTTTATAAATAATGTTAAAAGTGAGAGAATTTGTTTGAAACCCATAGTCACAGGTAATGACTTTCCTATACATTTTATTTTTATTAATAGTTTTCAAAATAACCTTTTGATATATTTCATGTTCCTATTTCCTTTTATAATATAACTAAATTTCAACAATAAGAAATACCATGAACATATCCATTAATAAATTAAATATTCTATTAATAATATCCATGAATATAATATTTGAATTAGATAATCAAGTTGGCATAACTTCAAATTAATATTGGCCATATCTAGTTTGGAACAATATCGTTGGAATGTTTGCTTAAATTAATTTCAACTGATGGTTCCCCAAACTCTAAACAACCTTCAATGAATTTTGTGCTCCCTAGATATGATAAAAAAATCATCAATATCAAAAAAATGATACTTCTTCATAACATTTATGTTGTTAAAGTCATTATAATCAATGAAATGTCTCATTCAACCATCCTTATTTTGAACCCATATGACATGATCACCCTAAGGTGATGTGATTACTCAAATGAAACCATTATTGAAAAACTCTTGTAAATACTTTTTCATATCGAGATGTTCTACAAGATCCATTTGATAAGGTGGTTTCGAAATTATCATAACAATAATAACTAAGTAAATATTAGATTCAACTTCTTTATTATGTATAATACCAAGTAACTTATAAGGGAAATATATATATACTAATTTACCATCAGAACATTATTAATCTTAATAGTTTTTTTATTTTCAACAATATGTGAAAGGTAACATTCATTTAAATATTTTAATAGATTATTCTCTTCCTAAAAATTTATCAATGTAATGGGTTCATTTTTGTGTTCAATATGAAACTATTTTTGAAATAAAATATCATTTGATCTATGTTTGATCATATCATGGAAAAAATAAATGCAATCCTTACCCAGAATAAATTCATACTCAACTAAAGGAAAAACAACCAGGTGTTCAGGTAAATTATTTCCACAATCATATAAATAATGATTATTATAATTTCTTTTTTACGTAATATTTACCCAAGGTATTTTACCATAGGATCTGGTGTCATTTATTGTGGTAGAATTTTCAATTTATAAGAAAAATTATTATAAATAATATACTATTTGGTCCTCGAATCAAACATAATATTAGAATAATTTCAATAAATATACAGTGTACCTCATACCACTTTATTTGGAAGCCCAACATCTGATGAAGATGTTGAAATGGATTTGACCACACCTATTTACCTATATTTGAAATGATTTTCATCCCTTGGGTTCCTCATTGGACATTCATTTTCATAATGACACATCTCATTGAAGTTAATATATTTTACATACTGTATATAAAAAACTTTATTAACAATACCATGATCATTATCATAAAAATACAATCATTATTACCCATTTTACCAAATAAGATTAATTTACTACAATTCAAATGGCCTTCCCCAGTGTTATTTTAACCAAAAATATCATATACTTTAAAACTATGTTTCTTACCATCAGCCATATTTGAAAAAATAATACGCTTCCTCTTTAATCACAACTACAGTTTCAAATAGTTTACAATGAACACATGATCATATGTAATCTTTATATCAACCATGTCCACACATCAATTATGTTTTTTATAATGTTTGAAATCATTAGAAGACAAATTAATTCAATAGTTATTCATTAATCCTGAGGAAAAACTATTTATTTTACTATCTATGTTTTAAATAAAACTATATGTTTACTTTACCAATCATGTGAATTGTTCTTCATATTCAACCAATGAATCATCATCATGCCAAAATTAAAAGAATTTTGTTTCTATCATAAGTCGAACCACTGTTTGGAAAATATTTCTCAAGAATTATATTTTATAATTGAACCCATTCCAATGAAACAATACAATAAATATCCATGATATTATTAACCATTAGCCACCACTGATATAATTCATTTTCAAAATGGAAAAAATAATGAAAATTTGGTTTTTCTAAAACACTATAACATCAAAACTATTTTTCAGGGATTTTATCCACCATCCGGCTACCACTGAATTTGATGATACATTGGATGATAGTGGATGTTGCCTAATTAATTTATCCACCATGGACATAATCTTTTGGGTTTAATAAGAATGATCTCATTTATAGATGATAGAACAATTAATAATTTGTGTCAATTGATCTGTCACATCAATAAACTATTATATTCAAATCCCAACTATATTAGGAAATTGTTATTGAAGGATTTTTTTGTCTCTATGTCTTATCACAACCACATCCACAATTCCTCTATGGAAAACCATTAATTACATGCATATATTAGATGAAAAATCATGGTATTCATTAAATGCTATAAAAAATTTTACTTTCACATATGGTAATAAATTTGAAGGTGAATTTATTATAATTACCCAAACCATTCATATTTTTGAAACTATCTTTCGATACCAACATTAAATACTCAACCTTAGTCAATATATATTCTAGAGTTTTAGTCAAGATAATAATTTCTTTCATATTGTGGATATTTTAGTTTTAGTGTTTTAGAAAAATATTTCATAATTCATAGATAACATCCACTGTAAATAAATATAGGATTCTTCAAAATCATTATCCATTTCAATTAAAATATATAAAATTAAAAAAATGTTTATTTTTTAGGAAAAATTATCCTAACATTCTATAAGACATCCTATTTTTTATTATCATTCCTTATACTACATGAATAACATTTTAAAACATTATATAAGAACAAAATGATCTGTATGTGATTGAAAATGTAATAATGAAACTGTTATACTATGAATACTTATAAACCCATTAATTCATTTAAACAATGTTTTACTTTCCACCCATAATCCTAATCTATTTAGCATTCCTCATGAAATCATAAGATTATGATAGGAATACAAAGAAAAATATAAATCATAATGGGTACTAGATGTATCAATTCCATATCTCTCTTAAATTTACAATAGCTATCATAAATACTTATGGAGTATCCTTCATGGTTACATTTGGAATACACACCATAATATATTCTCTTAATACATTATAAGAAACCCAAATTTTAACTCTGTGTCATTACCCAATGCATTGGAAAACGATCATAGGATCACACGGCCTTGATTGAATATCAAATCACATGTACTCATAAACTATTCCCAATAACCACAAAATAATTATAACACTTAAAATAACATAAATAAACAAAAAATATTTCCACAATGAAATCATATTTCATTTTTACAATGACACCACACATAAATTTAAACATATTATTTAAAAATAAAATTATAAACTTTTGATAGAATAATAATATAATTATTGTGATAGGATATTGGAAAATTCCCTTCATTATTTATCTGTTAAAAAAAATTTCTTTTTAATTTTCTAAATAAAATTGAATGTGTGACTGAAAAATGGAAATTTAAAAAAAATTCACCTACTTTGAGTCCAAATAATTACGTTAAAAAATTATATTCTCAAATAATAGACATTTATTACATATTTCCATTTTTGAGATAAGTTTCCATGTTTATTATTACATTTATACCAGTTAATATCATGTTATAGAAAGTACATAATTATTAATGTCCATGTCATGTGTTTTGATGATATTTAGGATTTGGGTTCCAAATTAAAGATGAAAGTCAAATAATTTCAAATTAGTTTTTATTCCACAAAATCTTGAATAATTATTATGAAATATTAGATATTATTATAAATCAATATTATTTTATCTTTAATCAATAAAAACGGATATGGAAAAGGAACCCTGTTACAATTATGGAGACGATAGTCATTCGTACCCATGAGTAACATTTTCATTTTTCATGAATCTATATGAAAAATTTAATAATTATATTATCTTTAAAAAATTATCATGATATCATTAATATATTTTTACTAATTTATATATACTTATTAAACACATCTATGTGATATGGTGATTAAAAATGAATCACATCCCCTTGTGGAGGTGATAGTACACATGTACGCAAAAATGACCTTATCATATTCATGTACATAGAATTTTTTTACATTATTGATATATTCATGTATGAAAAGAAAATGTATTTAATTAATATAATATATAAAAATTAATTATATCAATAAATGTTTGGATTTGATACGGTAATGGGAACATAATTATAATAATTCATTGATATCATAGTGAACATATAGTGACAAATGATTAAATTTTTTCCCATTTGATGGAATCGTAGATGGATTTAGGTATTTATATTATATTGAAGACATCTCATTACTATAAGGCCACTGCCATAAACATTACATAATATTTAATTACGATAATAATTCCCAACGAAGATCTATTCATGTTTATAACTTTAGAGAATTAAGTCATAACATATACATAAAAACATTAATATTACATGTAGACACTTCTACACATTATCCATTTTTTCCATTAAATAAAAATGATTGCAAAAAAGATCTGGTATAGTTCCATGTTTTATACAGCATGATTTTTTCGTGATACCAACCTTAACCCTATTCATAATTATGTCATGTGGAAAACATTTCAATGAAAAACTTGGGATGTGCATTAAAATCTCAGTATAGTTTATAAAATAATGAAAGAAAACAGTAGTCCATTAATAAATAACAGTCAATGAAATATTATATTTCAATCATTAAACTACCACAAAAGTCATATGATTTATTAATAACAAATGTAAATCATAACTCAAAAATGTATCTTGTGGAATCCATAAAATACATATGTTTTAGCATTCACATCTACTATGGGAGTCATATTTGGAATACCCATCACAATTTATTCACAGAATCTCTTAGGAGAAACATTTATGTTTAACTCCTTCACAATACGCAATGCATTGGTGTGCTATCTCAGTCTCACCCACCATATGATTATCATGGAACAAACCATATATGAGAACAACGACAAACAACCATAACATGTTTATAACACGTAAAACCAAAATAAAGGAATGATAAAATTTCAACATTTAAATAAAAATATATTATTTAAATATATTGACATAACCAATCCATTATCAAAACCATTTTCAATTCCAAAAAATCCTAAAATATTATATGGTATTTATTTTTCTTTTAAAAGGATTACATCTTGTTAAAGAAGCCAAATATCAAATAACGCTTGTGGTGGCAGAAAGGTCATTGTCACCACATATGTTAAAATAAACATTCCTTTTTTTTCATAGTAAAAATCTTTGAAAAAATTTATTCCCTTTGAATGAAATGACAAATTAATGGGGTGTATACAATGTATAAAATAACATATTGTATAAATTAAAGGATACCATAATGAATGGAGATTGAGAAAATGTCCAGTAACTTATGTCATACTTGACTCAGTCATTCTTAAATATTTTAAAAAATAAAATAATGTTAATTTATACTATCTTAAAAACCATTTAAAAATCTATTATTCATTTTATATCACTTATTTATATGGTATAAACATTACATTATCATATAAGTATATAACCGTCATTTTGCCTATATTTGGTACTTGAGTCAAAAAAAACATTATTATAATTTAAGTTGTTCACGTCATAAACATTATATGATATAAAGAATTATATTCTTGATTTATATATCATATATGTTACATATATCCATTTAATATTTTTATTTATAACATTAAGTAACATTTAGAGATAAGAAATAAAATGCACTGTTCATGGAGATGGTAAGTTGTACATACTAATGAATGCTACTTTAATTTATATTTCATATTTTAATGGAATGAAATTTTAATGATACAAAAGTATGTTATAATTACCATATAATATCATATATAATTTCATTAACTCCATCATTTAGACATCCCACATATTGAAAGAATGAGTCATATCACATGGGGGGGCAGTAGTTCGTAGTTCCTCAAATTAAATTATCGTATTTAACCATTATGGAAACCATAAGGATATGATATTAATGAAAAATAAACAAGCATAGAAACAATATAAATATAATATATATCACATATAAATATATATCCATCTTAATGGAGACCAAAAGTGGTTGTCAGGGATGATTGAACAACCATCGTTTCGTGATGCAGTTGTTTGCCAACCACAGAAACAGTATGTTCTTTCCCCATTAGACAGAGGTGTGAGTAAGTGTAGTTCAAATACTTATAATAATAACGATAAATTATATATTGAGGTTACCATTATTGTTATAAAATAATTTAATAAATAGTGTTTAGGGGTTAGATAATTTAAAATAATAAATGAACTTGAGGGATGACATTACCATTAAATTGGTTATCTCTCTTGGGTTTTAAACAAAATGCATTATTTAAGTGATTTATTCATAAGGTAAGGATTATATGTGAAAATAGTGATTTTTTGATCTTATTTATCCAGTGTTTGAATGAGCCAAAAGGATTTAGAGGTGTGTGTAATGGGTTAGAGTGATGGCTTTTTATATGGGGGAGGAGGGGCTCTTTAGGAATGTTTGAAAAAAGCATTTTATTATAAACTTATTTTCGGTTTAAAAAGGTCAAAAACTCATTAAATTATAATATAGGATGAATCTTGTTTGAAATAAAATCATCAAATAATAATAGGAATGGTTTTTGGATTGTTTTTTAAATTTTTAAATCTCATTTATTTAAATATTTTATAAAGAAGGTAATCCCTCCATCATCATTATGTCATAAATAATTTTATTTATTTTTGGACTAAAAATTATAAATATAATACCATGATATAGTAAAACTTTTTATATTTCAAATGAATATTTATAATCATAATTATAAATTATATAACCACACGTAAAAATTTATTTACTAAATGATATATGTATATGTAATTTCTATATTTACATTTAATTAATTAATAGAAAGTGTCATTATGACTCATATATGGCTCCATGTTGTCCCAAAATTGACCCAAGGAAGACCATGGCCGGATGTGTATCAGAATACTGGATTAGGACATAATTTAGTGTAATATAAAATTATTATAATATTAAATGTTTACACTTTTTTAACAGATTTACCTTTTAACCATGGTAAATAAAATATTCACCGATGTAATTATTAATAACGTCTAAAAATAAAAGTTAGTTATTTAAAAAATTTGGTTTTCCTAATTCAACATAAAGAATCCATTATTCCACATTCAAAACACATATGTGGAATAAATTAATATAAAATTAATAATCATTGTCAGAACAAATGCGTATTTTTTAGAAATAATAAATATCAAAAGTTTTACATTTATCTATGTCCAATTAATGTTTAAAATTACATAAAATGACCAAAATTAGATTAAATGGTAAAAATGGAACCCAATTACAATTTAAACCCAATTACAAACATATTTTAACTATATAAATAAATTATATTTAAAGGCACTTTTGAATTAAAATGTTGTATTTTTTACTATTAATAAAATTGAACAATATCAGAAAAATAACAAAATTTCATCCAAAGTAAATTTTTATGTCCCTATTCTAAAGAAGAATATTAATTTGTTCTATAAAACACATAAAATTTTCCAAAACTATATTTAAAAAGGTTTCTCTATTAAATGGCGGTAAATCAATCCTTTAAAATATATTAGAGTATTTATACTTAAAATTTGATTCATTCTTATTTTAATCCTCTATCATGTTTTAGATAAATGTAAAAACATATAACAAACATGTATAATCATATTGTAGTTAATTCTATTCATTATCTCCATTACAATGGCTAGGCGCTAACTACCATTTAAAATAATAATATAATATTTTTATTTTTATATATAGCTCAATGTTTTTAGAAACATAAGTTTTTATAGAAACTCATTTTTACGTATTGGGTATGCCATCAAACGTGGAATCCCATTTAAGTAAAATTAATATTTAATTCAAAAATATTTTTAAATATGTAAATTTAATATTAGTTATTTACCTAGGATGTTACATCTTTCCCTCTTTGGGAAATTGTGTCCTCCTAAATTTATTTATATATTAATAAATGGGGGTAATTATCCCTTATAGAATATTCATATTCCCACATTGCCTCTTCAACCATATAGATTTTCCAAAAAATATTACCTAATGGATTACCATATTCCACAACACTTGCACTCTTTGGTCAAAAATATATACTGGTTGTTTCTCATAAGATTAATTATCTCCCAAATGAAATAGCTCTAGGATCAAAACATGAGATGGATCTAGAAAATACTTTATCAACATTTAAACATGAAAAACATTTTGTAATTGAGATAAAAATGTAGGTAAAACCACATTTTATGCACTTGACATAATATTAACTAGGATTTTATAAGTTCCACTGAACCATGGAGTTAGCATTCCCTTCAAACGAAAATGAATCTCACTTTTCAATGGAGAAACATTTTTGAAATACAAAGTCACCTATCTCAATTTAAACACCCTTACTCATGTTATCCTCATAACTTTTTTTCCTTCTCTGAGCTATTCTCATGATCATCTGAATTAATGGAGCATTTTCTACCATATCTTCTACCAATTCTGGTCCTATAAAAAACCTTTTACCTACTACATCCCAAAAATCTAGAGTTTGACACCACATCCCATATAATGCCTCAAATGGGGCCCTCTGTATACTGGAATGAAAATTGTTGTTATAAGAAATATCATCCAAAGAATTATGTTGGTCCCTACACCCCTGATAATCTAGTGAGTAAGATCATATAATTTCTTCCAATGTTTTAATTATTTATTCTTTCTTCCCATATGATTATGAAGGAAAAGTTGTAATAAAATTTAATTTTGTTTCTAATGACGTTTGAAGGCCTTTCCAAAAGATAAAAATTAAATTTATATCATGAACAGATATAATAGAGAGGAGAAATACATGAAACCTGAGTATCTGTTTAACATAAAACTAAAAAAAAAATTTCTTGAGAAAAAGTATCTCGAATATGAAGGACATGAGAAGATTTAGTTAATGGATCAAAAATAACCCATATTTCATTATTAACTCATGATGTCATCGGTAATCCCATTGCGAAGTCTATGGATATATATTAACTTTTTTATCTTAGGAATCAGTAAAGACTAAAGCATCTCTTTGGTTAACTGTTGCTCTGATTTAACCTGTTTAAAAGTCAAACACTTCATAGTAATGTCAGAAATATCTCTTTTCATTCCATCCATCCACTAACACACCCAAAGATCTGTGTACATCTTAGTACATCTAGGATGAACTTAAAAGATAGAAATATGATATTAAAATAACCTCCTATGCTTCAAATTTGAATCACAGGGAACACATAACCTATTTAAAAATATAAAAATACAATCATTTTCATTATTAAAATAAGTAAAAATACCCTTCTGAACCTTATCTACCATTTTCTACATCTCAATATTTTCCTTCTGTTCTTGCATAATTATGTCTAATAGAGATGATTTCACTAACACCTGAAATAGAACTGGTGATTTTCATACACGAAAAACATCATTGTCGGTGTTCATCAAATCATTAATCAAAGGCTCGTGTTTAATACTTAAGAAGGTTAATATAGCATTACTCTTTCTCCTCAAATCATTGGCTACATTATTTTCTTTTCATGGATGGTAATGAATTGTGAAATCATAATCCTTGATTAATTCTAGACATCTCTTCTATCTCATGTTCCATTATTATTGAGTGAATATATACATCATTATTTTTTTTCAATAGATATTTCAACTTTTTACTCCCTATTGATGATACCTCTATATTAATAAAGCAAAAAAAACATCACCTAATTCCAAATCAAGTGTAGGGTAATTTCACTCACGAGGATTCAACTCATGTCACGCATAAAAAATTGAAGGATCATTCTGCATAAATACACAACCATGTCCTTTCAACAAAGCATCATTGTAGACAAAAAACTCACCATTTCTAGAAGGTAGTTCTAAAACTGGAGCATCCAATATTTTTATTTTCAATTTTTGAAAACAATCATCACATTATTTTTTCTAAAATATATTAACCCCATTTCAAGTTAATTTATTTAGTGGGATAAATAACCATGAAGTAATTCTAGCAAATCTCCGGTAATAAACTGCTAAACCAAGAAAAATAAGGATCTCAGTTATAATTGTGGGTCTTGTCCATTAATCAACAACTTCTATATTAGCATGATCAATAGTGATGTCTTTATTTAAAACAGTGTAACCAAGGAATGAAATTTCTTGTAACCATAACTCACACGTCCTAAATTTTCCATATAGTTTTTCCCTTTTATGGTTTTCAAGACAATCCTTAAATGAATTTCATCTTCCTAATTTCTTTTGGAGTAAACCAAAATATCATCAATGAACACAACCAAAAACTTATCTAGTAACTCACAGAAAATTATATTTATATGATCCATGAATAATAATTGTGCATGGGTTTACCCTAAAGTAATAACAAAAAATTCATAATGGATATATCTAGTATGAAACACAATATTTAGAATTTCTGCATCATTTACATTCAACTGATAGTAACCTGACCTCAATTCAATCTCCAAAAAATACTGAGCTCCCTAGAGTTGATCAAACAAATCATCGATAAGTGGAAAAGGAAACATTTTTTAATAGTGATGTTATTCAATGCTCTATAATCAATCCAAATTCTCATTAAACTATCTTTCATTTTTAAAAACAAGATTAGATAACCCCATAGTGATGTGCTATGTAGAATGAATCATTTATCTAATAACTCCTCCAATTGCTTCATTAACTCCAAAAAAACAATTTGATCCATTCGATAAGGGTGTTTTGAAATTGCATTAGCATCAAGAACTAAGTCAACTGTAAATTCAAAAACATAATCAAGAATTATACATGGATACTCAATAGGAAAAACATCATGATACTCATTTACTACTTAAACATCATTAATCTGAACAGTTCTATTATTTTGAACAATATATACAAGGTAACATTCATTCACATCATATACTAGTATCTAATCATCCTGATATCTTATGAAAATTATGGTTTTATTCTTGTTCACAAACTGAAATTCATTCTAAAAAGACACTACTTTAGCTCTGCAGTCAATTTTAGCATGGTAAACGGAAAGCCAATCCATACCTAGAACAACATCAAACTCTAATAGTGGAAATATTATAATGTTTTCTTGTAGATTCTTTCCACACACAAGGATCGAAAGGTTTATATAATTACTTTTTATATCAATATTTCCTCCCAATGTTTTTACCAATGGTTCAATATTTATACCTAGAGATGTAAATCAATATTTAGTACAAAACTTATCAGAAATGAAAGAATGTGTAGACCCAGAATCAAAAAACACATTGGCATAATCTGATTAAACAATTAGTTTACCTGATACTACATTCTTCTATGGACCAAGAACAACTGAAGAAGTTACAAAGGATTTCACCAACCCTTTATTCTTGTAGTCCAGCTGCATTCCCTCGGTTGAGTTCTTCGTTTGACACTCATTTTTATAATGAAAAATTTCATTGCACATAAAAGATTTTACTGACTTTAAATAAGAGTTTGTCTTACCATTACCATGATATTTTTTCATTGAAATTATGAGGCTTATGTCCCATTTTACAACATTGGTAGGACTTAACAGAATTCAAAAGACATTACCCAACATGATTTTTACCACAATTTTTACAAACTTTAAACTTATATTTTTTACCATTAGACTTTTTGGAAGAGATCTTCCCTTTCAGCAGCCACCAAGACCTATTATTCTATTGTTTTTCAAATAACTCTTGATCATCAAAAAACAGACTTTCCACCTTCTCCATACATCGAACACATTTTTTACAACTTTGGAACTAATAAGAAGCTAAATCTCTTCGATACATGGGTTTTAATCCTTAGTAAAACTATTTATTTTACTATTAAAATCTCATTTGAAATTTGGGGAATACCTTTACAGTCGAGTGAAATTTTATTCATAAGAATCCACTGAGTCATCTTCCTTCCCCAATAGAAAGAAATCTTTTTCCATCCTTTGATGAACCACCTTTGGAGAATATTTTCAAGAAACATACATTTGAAATAATCCCAATCATGAGCATAAATCTCCTAACTCTCCATGATATTTTTCACCATCTACCACCACTGATCGGATTCAACTTCAAAATGGAAAGAAGAAAGAATTACCATTTGATGTTCTGAACACCCCATGACAACAAAAATATTCTTTAGTTCTTTTATCCACCATTCATCAAGCAGAAGAACTAATTATCTTATGAATGATGGATGATGTTACTTCATGAAATGTTCTAGTGCTGACTTGTTCCTATGTGGTTGATCTGGATGATCTCATGCATGGATACCTATACCATTTATAGCCCAAGTGAAATGTGCCTTCACTACCACAAACTGTTCAGTTCCTATTCCGGCCATCTCAATATGCTGATTTATAATGTTTTCTTTTTCTTGATGACATCCCAACATAGATACCAGGTTTCCTCTGTAGGAAACTATTCTGAATGCAGAATTATTTTATGCGAAGAAACATAGTAATCTGTAAATGTTATATCATTTAAATTTGACCATAAATTAATTTCTAGACATTAATTTATCAATATTATTACTCCTAAAGTTTTCTAAACCAACCTTTGATACAAACTATAAGGAGATGACCTTAAACATTACTTAATCATGAATTATGTTAATAATTAACAACAAGTATTTTTTTTATATTTATAGATTTCGATAATTATGTCATAAAATATAATAACAACTTGAATATTACATGTAGACACTTCTATATATTATCCATTTTTTCTATAAAATAAAAAATCTTTAAAAAAATTTATATGTTTATATCCATGTTTTAGAATTCAATACTTTTCCTTAATCCCATCCTTGACTCTATTCATCATTAATTACTTCGAAAAACATTTCAAAAAAATGGGAAGAGCATAAAAAGAAAAGTATGTGTTATAAAACAAGGAATCAAAACATTTGTCAACTAATAAATGAAATTTAATAAAATCACACTTTTCAATCTTTAACATACAAGAAAATATCGTATGATTTTTGAATTACAAATGGAAATAATAAATCATAAAGGTAAATTATGGAATCCATAACATACTTACATTGTTGCTTTCATAGCTACGTAGGGAGTCACATATTGAATAACCATGATTGTATATTTCCTAAATCACTTTGGAGGAACATTTATGTTTACCTTAGTTACATTACCTAAGGAATTTTAGGGAAATCTCAAGTTCACCCAGCCTAGGTTTTTCACGGAACCATCGGTATACTAAAATAATTCCCATGAACCTTACCATATTTTTAACACAGAAAACAAACACAAAGTAAATAAATCATTTCCTCATTTCAATCATAATATATTATTTAATTATATTGACATAACCAATCAATTATCAACACTATTTTCAAAACCAGAATACCTAAAACAGTATAAAGAATTTCTATTGCTTTTAAAAAGATTATGACGTTTTAAAGAAGCCAATTATCAAATAACGCTTGTGTTCCCGGAAAGGTCATTGTCACTGTATATGTTAAAAGAAAGATTCCCTTTTTGTCATTTAGTAAAACACTTCATAGAAAAAGATATCCTTTGAATGAAATTAAAATTAAAAAGGGTCTATACACCGTATAATACAATGTTGTGTATAAATCAAAGGATGAATCAATGAAAGGAGATAGATACGATGTCCCTTATATCATGTCTGTCTTCAATAGTCCATTATCTAATCTCCGAAATTATAAAATAAAGGTAATTTTTAATATCTTAAGAAACTTTTTTCAAATTTTTTATTCTTTTTATATCACTTATTTCAATTTTATAAAGAGTACATAATCATTTATGTTGATAACGATTGTTTTGTCGATATTTGGTACATGAGTCAAAAACGAACTTCATATAATTTAAGTTGTCCATGAGTTAAAGATTACATTATCTATAGGATGATATTAATTATTCAGATATCATATATTTTATATAGATCTAGTATATATATGTATTTATTATAGTACATAACATTTGGAGATAAGAAATGAAATGCATCATTCATGGAGATGGTAACCGTACGTATGCATTAACGCCAATTTCATTTCTATTTCTTATTTTAAAATAATGAACACATAATGATACAATGGTATATTATTATTACAGTATAAAATAATATATAATTTTATTAACTCCATCATTTATACATCCCACGTATTTCATGAATGAGTCCTATCATTTTGAGGGGGGTGGTAGTCCACATTTCCTCAAATGAAATTATCATATATACCCATCATGGAAACCATAATGGTTTGATATATGTGAATAATAAAGAACTCTAGAAACAATATAAATATAATAAATATCAAATATAAAAACAGTTCCATCTTAATGGCCACCATAAGAGGTGGTAGTAGAATATTGAACAATCATCGTTTCATGAGGCAGTAGTTCGCTATGTGTAGAAACAGTATGTTCTTTACCCATTTGACGGTGGTGTGTGTAAGTGTAGTATGAATACATATCATAAAAACAACCTCATATATTTTTTATATTTTTTTAGTTATACAATAATGAAATAAATTGATCATATGGGTATGATATTTATAATAAAATAATTGAACTTGAGGGAAGACATTGCCTATAAATCTGGTAACTCTCTTTTGTTTGAACCAAAAGGCTTTCTTGAAGTGCTTTCTGCTTAAGGTAAGTCTTCTATGTAGAAAATAGGGATGTCTACATATTATTTAAATAGGTCTTGGATGAGAGAATGGTATTGAGAGGTGTGACTAATTGGATAGAGGTGGTGGCTTTTTATAAGGGGAGGAGAGGCTCTTTAAGAATGTTTGAAAACAATATTTTATTATAAATGGATTTTTGGTTTAAAAGGAACAAAACTAATTAAATAAGAATATAATATGACTCTCGTTAGAAATAAAATCATCAAATAATTATTAGATAGGTTTTTTAATTATTTTTAAATTATATAATCTCATTTATTTATATAATTTATAAATAAGTTAATCAATTCAACATCATTATGTCAAAAATAATTTAATTTATTTGATGTCTAAAAGTTATAAATAAAATACCATGACGTAGGAAATAATATTAAATTTCAAATGAATAGATATAGTCAAATTTTTAACTTATATAACCCCATGTAAAAATTTATTTACTATAAGATATATGTTTATGTATTTTTTGTATTTACATTAAATTTATTTATATAAAATGTCATAATCACTCTTAAGTGGCTCTATGGGGTCCCAAAATAGTTCCAAGTATTCCCATGGCCGGACATGTATCCTATAATAGTTTTATGACATGTGTTAGGGTAATTTAATATTACTATAATATTATTTTTTAACTTTATTTACAAGATTTACCTTTTAACCATGGAAAATAAAATATTTACTGAAATAATTATTGATAATTTTTAAATATAATACTAACCTATTTACACCATTTGGATCTCCTGATTCCAAATATGGTATCTATTTTTACAAATTCAAAAAAAGATGTGGTAGAAATTAATTTAAAATTAATTCCCGTTGTCAAAACAAAAAGCATGTTTTTAATACACAATAACTATCAAATTATTTTCCATTGTTTAGGTCAAATTTAAGGGAGAAATTACTTACAGAGAACAAAATTGGATTAAATGGTAAAACTAAAATCCAATTAAACCTTAAAACCAATTAAAATAAATATCAATCTATATAAATAAATTATATTAAAAGGCAGTTTTGAATTAAAATGCTGTATTTTTCACTATTCATAAAAAATGAACATTATCAGAAAAATACCAAAATTTTATCCAATGTATATACTGATATCCCTATTCAAAAGAAGAATATTACGTTGTCAAATATATCACATAAAAAGTTATAGAAACTTGTTTTAAAAAGGGTTTTCCATCAGAAGGTGGTAAATCAACCCTTTAAAGAATATTAGAGTATTTATGCTTAAAATTGAAGTAGTTCTTATTTTAATACTCTAAAATTTATTGGATAAATGTAAAAACATCTAGCAAACATGTATAATAAACTTTTAGTTAGTTCTCTTCATTCACTCCGTTACAGTGGCTTGGCATTAGATCCCATTTAAAATAATAATATTGTAATATTATTTTTTAGTATAACTCAACTTTTTGTGTAATATATGATTTCAAAGAAAATCGTTGATGTCTATTGGATACTCCATCGATCATGGAATCCCATTTATGGAAAAATTAATATTTAAATCACAAATATTAATAAATATTAAAATGTCATATTCATTATTAACTTGGGATCTTACACGTATATTGATAAAACTATAGTAATGATCTCATCATGGTTAGATATGATTTTAATGAAGTGTAAGAAGAAATTAAAAAGAAACACTAATTAAAACATTACCTCTTCTCCATATGATCAACTATTATTAACAATTTTACACATATAAGAAGTGTATTATAAATAAAATTAGATGTCTATATTGTGGGGAGGGACTCTTGGAAGGAATTTGGGTAGGTCTTGCCGGCTTCAATAGGTTTTGAGGTGTGAAAAATGAGAAGAATAGATGACCTTTTATAAGAGAGGGGAAGGAAACTCATGGAAATCTAGAAAATAATATATTAATATAAATTTATTATTTATTTCTAGTCATTACAAATTGAATTATTTATGATAAAGTATGAGTACAGATCGATCTAAATAAATCCAATAATAATTATATAGGTTTTGATTAATTTTTAATCCATGTCATTTTATTTTAACCCATATTTAAAATTTTTATCTCTTACCATGTTACCATGTAATTTATAAATTGATCGTTAATATATTTACCATATTAAGAGAGAAGTCAAATAAAAGAATAATTTTTTAAATTTTAGTTCATATGACAACATTTTATCCAAAGGTGAATTTTTTTAAATTCTAATATCATTTATTAATTTCTTTTATTTTAAGATATCAATTATGTCCATTTTGACTATATTCATTTCATTAATTTGTAAAAATATTATAGAAATTTTATTTATAAGAAATCAATACATTAAATAATCCCTAACATGTCGATTTCATCTATAAAATTCAAGGATAAAAATTATATCAAATTATATTTAATTTAATATTGTTAATATTATTAATTTGATTCTTACATTAATGAAGAAATTACTGCATCATAATAGTGTCTCCATTTATATTAAATAATTTTCATTACAAATTATAAATATATATCCTTGATATAGGTAAATATTTTATATTTCTAATGATTTTTCGATTGAACATATCAATTATATTATCCTATATTAAAAAATTATACTTGTAAAAAAGAAGAGTGAAAAAATCCTACTTTCTTTGAATAAAATAATATAAATGTGTTAATGTCATCCATGTGGAATAAAAAGGTTATATTTAGGAATAATTATTATTTTTATGTCTACATACACTCATTCAATGAAATTAATAAAAAAATTTAGTGTAATTTATAAAATTATGTTTACCATTAATTCAATGATTTATCCTTAACTATAGTAATAAAAATTATTACAACAAATACTATTCAGTTATTTCAAAAATTATATTGATCCAAAGAGATCATAAATATAAAAGTAAAAAAAAATTTATTTTTGTTTTTCAAAATTCCAAACATATAATTAATAAGTCATAATTAAACCTATTGACCGATTGAGTAAACATGTTTTTGAAGAAAAAAATTCAAAAGGACAACAAGTGTTTATATCCAATAGGAAGGAAAAATTGATACCAATGACCTAAAATGCATTAAATGAATAATAATTGATTTAATTATTCATTAAAACTAATTAAAAACATAATTTATCTATATGAATAATGTTTATGAAAAAGTAGTTTGGAACTAATATTAGTTGTAATGGACCAAACCTCCCTGGTCCATTCTTCTATGGAAATCTAGCATTTGAGGTGTTATCGGAGGTCAATATGACTTACCCCCAACAATTTTATAGTTTTCCAATTCTGTGAACAGTTCCATCAGTGATACTGATTCGAACTGTTCCATCAGTCACACAGATGCAAACATTTAATTTGGTGAGACTGATGTGAACAATTTAATCATTGAGGCCGATGCGAATAGTTCCATCGGAGGAAACGATGTGAACAGTTCTATCAGTGGGACCGATGGAAATAGTACCATCAGTGAGACCTATGTGAGAAGTTCCATCGTTGAGACAAATGTGACCAGTACCATCCTTGAGACCAATGTGAACAGTTTCATCCATGAGATAGATGGGAACAGTTCAATCAGTGAGACCGATGGGAACAGTACCATCGGTGAGACTGATGGGACCCGTTGGATAGGTGATACTGATGTGTCTAGTTCCATCTGTGAGATCGATGCAAACAGTTCCATCAGTGATACTGATATGAATATTTTCATGGGTGAGACCGATGTGAATAGTTCCATCAATGAGACAAATGTGAAGAGGACCATCATTGAGACTGATGTCAACTGGTCAATCAGTGAGATTGATGTTATCAGTTCAATTTCTAAGAATGATGGGAACATTACAATTGGTGAGACCGATGGGAGCAGTTCCATCAGTGAGACCTATGCGACCAGTTCTATCTGTGTAACCTATGAGACTAGTTCAATTGGAGAGACCGATGGGAACAGTTACATTGGTAATACTAATGTGAATAGTTCCATCAGTTAGACAGATGTTAATAGTTCCATTGATTGGAATTATGGGAATAATACCATCATTGAGACCGATGTGAGGAGTTCCATCAGTGAGACAGACGTGAAGAGTTCATTCGGTGAGATCGATGCGAACAGTTCCATCAGTGAGACCGATGTGAAGAGTACCATCAGTATCAGTGAGTCATTCTATGTACATTACCATCAGTATCAGTGAGTCCTTATATGAACAGTAGCATCATCATCGGTGAGTTGTCCTATGAGCAATACCATCAGCATCAGTGAGTCGTTCCGTGAATAGTACCATAGGCATCTGTGAGTCATTCTATGAAGAGTACCATCGACATCAGTGAGTCCTTCTGTGAACAGTATAATCTTCATTGGTGGTTAATTCATTGAATAGTGTTTCTTGGATCGGTAGGTGTACAATGTTTCCAGAATCATGAACATTTTTTCCAGCATCCCACAATTCGCCCCTTTGATATTTTCTTGGACATAAAATGCATTCAAGGATATTTTTTATGGTATTTAAGGCTGAATTAATCCCATAAATCTTATATTAATTTTCTTATGGCCCGCGATGTCTTTACTTGGTCTAATAGTGTGGTTTAATGCAATCCTCCTTTAATATATTATCCAGCGTATCTTAAAGCATTGCTACGTAATCTCTCTTAAGGGACGATATATATTCTACCCTTGTTCTGCCATGTGGATGATTCTAGAACCATTCCTTCTTCCCATAGGAGCAGTGCGATAAAACTGTAATCCATAGATCATTTCCCCTTGATGTTTCATCCTTCTACATATGCACCCCCGGTTTTGGTGTAAGAAGCAAGGGTCAATTCTTCATCGATATAATGTGTGTTTTATCAACATCCATTAGAGTTCATCTTATCCTATTTTTCTTTATTATGATATGATATTTGATATCCATGCTTCTAATGGATTTTTCTTGGGTTTTGTTGGGTGCGGTCATACCACTGCATCCTCTCATAGATGTAGTGGTGAAGGGAGGAGACAATGATGATCCATTTGGTGGATAATTCTCATATAAAAACTTTATGAGCTGTTTCAGGTAGGGGATTTGATGCTTCTCTATTGTTTTATGTGGAACTGTAGTGTTAGAATGTTTTATCTCACTGGATCATAATTGGATTGAAATAATAAATATTTAAATCAGATAAATAAATTGATATCAATTTTTATTGCGTCTTTTAATCATGATAGTGTGATATCCATGATTTATTTGATTAGCCTTTTGTAATTGATAGAAATTAGAAATTTACATAAACTAGAATTAATTTTAAATTCATTGTCAAATATAAATAGACTTCTAAATGGATAGTTTTGTTCTTGTTGTAATTTTATGTTAATCAAATTGATGCAGAATGAATGTTTAATCAATGTGTCATTGCATTCAATTTTTCTTTCCAGATGTTGGATCCTATGAATAATAAAACTGTTAATTCAATATAGATTAAAGAACTAGTAATTTTATAATAGATATTTTCTTGTAGGGTTATGAGTGACCCTCTTGCTTGTTTAAGGGAAAATATTTCAATTGATATGATGTTTGTTTTCCTACATCATGTGTGTTAATGTGAGGGTAGATGGATATGGTGATATGTGGGGCAGGGAGGCCTATTGGTTGTGGCCGTAGTTGATACCTAGATTTTGAAGATGCATTGGTTTATATATGTGTGAGTCGAGGTGGACACTAGAGATGTTGAAGGGGTTTGATGTTGAATGTTTGGATCCTTGCTATTTCTAGTTTTTTCTATATCTTCATTACTTTCCACACTACTATCGACAACTTTTATACTTTCCCTCCTTCCAAAAGGGGTGAATATGTGCGAGGTATTCCACTTGCTTTCCATGTTTTGAATCCCAATGGATGATGAGTCTACTCTCTTGCTATATTTGGAAAATACTTGATAGGTAGTTCACCATGCCCCATTGTTACACCCCTTGTGTTTACCATATTAGAATGGTTTTATATAATGCCTAGAAATATGGGAATTAATAAATTTGTTAATAAATGATTTAATAAATGATGTCAACCCAGGGTGTTGGATTGTACTGGGATATAATGTTGAGGATATAATTTAAATGAAAAATAGACATTGGGTGTGATGCTAATGAAATATAATTTAGAAATTGTAAATACTTAATTAATGTTTAAAGGATTAATGAACTAAAAATGAAACTAAAAAAAGGGAATGAATAAATGAAATCAAGCTCTTTAAATAGTTTTGTGCTTATATGAAACCTATTATTAGAAGTGATAGTTAGGATTCCAAAAAATGTTTTCTTCAGTTGAGTATAATTCTAGGTTATGCCCTTAGTGTTGTTGTGAGATATACTATATTCGGTAGTATTGGTGTTTCTATATGCTTCTCCACCCCATTAGTTTTGGAATCTAAAACCTCGGGGATTCTAATCCCTAGGGGGGTGTGTTTTCTCCAACATTGTTGTGGGAGGATGGATGGATGACTAACACCTTTGGCTACACTCTCTCTTTTCATGGTAGTTACTTGTGCTAGTAGGAAAGCAGTTAGTTTAACCCATAAATGTCTGTAGAGGGCTGTAATTTCTTCTGGTTATTCATACACATATCTTCTAGATATAGATTCATATGGACTACTTTATGTGTAAGGTGTATAGTATGTGATGCCTTGAGGTTCCTTAATCGGTGTGTGTGCTGTAATGGATTGAGGTATAATGCATGGCGTAGAATAAACATTATGTGATCTGTGGTGGCACCCAAAAACTCTATCGTTACATTTCTTACATAGATGTGGTGGTTTTTTTGTTTGAGGTTAATGCTATGGTGCTTCGCCCATGTGGCTGTGGACAAGACTTTTTAGAGAGAGATGCTTAGGATGTGCGACATTGGGGAAAATCAAAAAACTAGTGGGGAAGTGGTAGTGTGGTAACCTTGATTTTCATTATTATATTATATACTCTTGTAAGTGATAATTGGTCAGAGTATCCATTGAGAGGCTAGGAACATAGTATACATGTTTAGGTGAAGATCTAGTTTCACATTTTGTTCACTGTGGTTTAGCATGATTTCTTTACATTTTCTTGAGATTCTCCTATGAGGATCCTACAGAGTATACTATTATAATCACCCTATGTATATATAATTTTTTTTCCGGTCACTAGGATAATGTTGAAGATCCGGCTGGTTACCACTATCTTGGGGATGCAAGAGTTGATCGAGCTTCATGGACGTTTCTGTTTTTACATTATTTAGGTTACATATCATTTTCCACATTCATTTGAAGTTGTTTTTCATGACATTACATATGTGCACTTGGTTATTCATTTATATTGTTATCTATGATAGAGTTGGTTGGTTTCTTTCTTATATCTCTCTTTCGAATGTGTTCTCTTAGAGGGTAATGCTTATTATTTTTGTTTTTATTATACACTCGATGCTAGTCACTAACCCAGGGCCTACTAGAGGTGGGACTAAGGGGTCATGAACTTTTTCCCACATTATATGCCCAATAGGGGTACACCTTCTGGGGAGCAGTTCCTGACAGGGTCATATCAGAGGGAGGTTGAGGGATAGGATGGATTTTTGTGTTAGTCACATGTGTGGTTTCATGTTTTTGTTGTGAAATAGTGTTAGTCATGTTTAGAATGTTATGTAAACACACGAGACCAGTTGAGGAAGTGAAATTTATGGCCCCTTTTGATCTGATGCACAAAACATTATGATTAAAATGGATACTAAACGAGGTGATACTAGTTGCAGGGTAGAGACCTAAGAATAGATCCTGTATCATTCTTATATGAGCCTATTTTTGAATGGGTATACCTTGACATAGGTTGACCTAAAATGAATAAAAGAAAATAATTAATTAATTAATGTTGAGTCTTCCATGTTCTATGTTGAGGAGAAATAACTATTTTTTATTTGTTAGGGATGGCTCCAGGTCTATTACATCATTATGTTTCATAGAATATTTTCAGTAGGTTGTTCCAACATATAACTATAAGTTAGAGGTTGACGACGAGGACACTTGGAGGAGGACACTCCCGGATTTTCAATGCCAGAGTCTGTAGAAGTACAAGGACTTTGTTTCATATATAGTCACATAAGACTAGTGGGACGAGGTCTAGATGGGGTTTAGTTTGATCTATTCTCAAAAATAGAAATGGGTGTCCTTATTTGTGATGATGCTGTGTGGATAAGTAAGTCAGTGGTGGTTCTTTTTCCTTAGGGATCACGAGGAGTCAGCGATCTCATGGGAGGAGTTTGGAAATAAGTTTACAGATGAGTTTCTTTCATCAAACGTGAATGTGTCTAGTCACGAGGATAATATTACCCTTTGATAGGGGAGATAAATTTTGTGAGAGTTTAGAATATATATCAAGAAAAATAATGATATTTTTCGGACCAATTTCCAAATGAGGACACCGGGGTGAGGCATTTAGAGGAGGCTTTGTGTATACTGATCTAGTATGAGTCACCTCATTTATGATGAAGACATATCTTGAGGTGATAGAGATAGAATAGGTCATCGAAAATACATTGTAAATAACTGGATCATCAAAAGAGGGGAGTCTTAATGATTCCTCATAAATCCTAGTTGTTGTCAGAGGTACCCGATTATTAGGGAAGAAGAGTTTCCATTTAGGAGGTGTAGGTCCCAGCCCTTAGAATGATGTTTATTCAGGGGTAGTGGTTATTTTTCTCATTCCACGTAATAATGTAATTTTTTTCTTATGGTGGTCAAGGCCATCGGTACTGAGATCCCCCGAACATTCGTAGAAGTCATCAGGCACCTAGTGTTCTGCTCCTTCTTCCTCAGTTGAGAAATTTCTAGCCGAGGAAAAAGTAAAAGGTTGCATGAGATTTAGATAAGCAGAGGGTAGATGGGGAAGGAATAGGATGGCCCCGTGATGATCCCCCTACTCAAATACCAGAGCACATCCATGGTGTTGGTAATCATCAGGGTTAGAGGGGCCGTGGAGGATGTCATGGAATGCTTCAGTCTTTAGTGTTGCCAACTCCAGGCCAGCCAGACATCGTTCGATGTACCCTTTTCTTATTTAATACATTTTTGTATTCATTGTATGATTTAGGACAGCCACATTCCATCATATAACCTACCCTTTTCCATGCTTTGGGACTTTAGGTAAAGAGGATTATTGTTCCAATGGTATTGACTTCGCTAGTTGGAGGTCGAGAACACTTGTTTGAAGTATGTAAGGACTGTGGGCTAGTGTTGGGGCATCACAACTCCTGGAGAGATTTTCTATGTTTACGGATACAATAATATGATGTCATTCCAAGAATGGATTTTTAGTATAAGGTGAAAAATATTTTGGATTTCCCCAGTAGGAAGGTTTCATTCATCGATGTAGATGGAGAGCCAGTGGTGTTTGTTGGCGATCATGATCCTCATATCATTAAGATGAATGTTCCATCCATATCAACCATGATGGGTGAGGTGATGCTGAGTTCTTTAGTGGTTCACACTACTAGAAAAACAACCTATACCCATGGTTCAAAATTGTGGGTATAACCCCCAAAATCGTGGGTAGAGGCTTTACCCACGATTTTTGGAACCGTGGGCTGGAACAATGTCAGTATAGGCATCTCAGCCTGTACCCATAGTTCTCCTAAACCGTTGGAATATGAGAGTCAAAGGGTGGAACACCAATTCCAGTGTGGCACACAACAGACTCACAGTTTTTAAACCATGGGGTATTTTTTAAATTCAAAAAGAGCGTAGTGGGGGGGGGGGAATCGATCATGCGCCTCACGCAGAGGCTCACGGGCGCGCCCAACCAAGGGACCATCCGACCTGTTATTTTTAATTGTCATATATACATATATCTACATATATATTAATATTATTTACATGGGAAATTTAAACTGAAAAATGGGGGGAGAGGAAATCGAACCCGCACCACACGCATAACCTCACCGGTGCGCGCCACCAAGGGTCCAACTGACCGATGTTTTCAAATTGTAACATATACATATTTCAACGTATATATATTAATATAATTTATGTGGGAAATTTAAATTCCTAAATGAGAGCATAGGGATATGAACCTGTGACCTACAACACCTGTGGATATGGGTTTACCAACCATGATAAATAATTTTGGAAAGTATATATTTATATTAATGTAAATAAATTAATATAAACCGTGAAAAAATGGATTCTCGCCAAAAAAATTTTGTGTCCCGCATAATTTTATTTACCCACCATAGATCGTGAGACCTATAGCCATGGTTCTCGAGAACTGTGGGCATGGGTCCTCAAAAGAAACCTCAATACCTATGGTTATCAAGAACCATCAAGATAGGTCTTTGGAAAATACCCTATACCCATAGTTTTCACCAAAACAATGGGTAAAGGTCTTAAAAGAAAAAAATACCCACATTTTTTGGCACACCCATGGGTATACATTCACATACAATCCCTATACCCACGGTTATAGAAACCAATAGGTATAGGGGTACCCTATACCCAAGGTTTTTTGAAAAACCATGGGTATAGACCTATTTTCCAGTAGTGTCACCAGTTGGCATTTCATACAGTCATAGAAGAGTACCCAGATGTTTATCTAGTGGAGGTGGTAGAATTACCCCTCGATGAGAGACTGAGTTTGAGATCAATCTACAACCGAGAGTATCTCTTATCTCTATGTATACATATAGGATAGATCATTATGAGTTATGAGAAATATGTATACAACTTTATGATCAGTTATAGTGTAGTTTTGTTTCGGTTAGTGTGTCACCGTGGGGTGAAATATGTTTTTTTCCTGATTATGGATGACAAAATTTTTAGGTTGTGTATCGATTACCATCACGTAAACAAAGTTTAAGTGAAGAATCACTATCATATTCCATGGATTGGTGATTTTTTCGATCAACTGTTGGGTGAAAGTTGGTTATCGATAATAATATTTTGGTTAGGATATCATCAGATTTGTGTAAAGAATGAGGATATCCGGAATAATTCATTATCTTATCATTATGGACATTATGAGTACGTTACAATTTCGTTAGGTGAGACGAATGCTCCATCTAGGATCATGGTATTGATGTATGTGTTGTTACATGAGTTACTGGATAAGTTCTTGGTGGTTTTCATCGACAACATCCTTTTGTAATCAATTTATGATGAAGAGAATTCATGGCATCTACACGACATTTTGGGAGTTCTTTGTCAACATCAGATGTTCGTGAAGTGGTTGAAGTGTGAGTTTTGAGATTGATAAGTAATTTTCTTGCGCATTTTGTGTACCAACATAGAGTAGATGTTGAACCATAGAAGATAGAAATAGTTGTGTCTTGGGTATCCACCAACATAGTGGAAGAGGAATGAAGATTCCTCAATATTTCAAGCTACTACAAGAGTTTCGTAGCTGATTTCTCCCATGTTGTGACTCCTCTGATAGCATTGACTAGGAAAGATCAGTCATTCAAGTAGAATGAATACTGTCAGTAATATTTTGAGTATCTAAATGAGAAGTTAGTAAATTATCTAGTTCATGGAATTCTAGTAGAGGAAGTTCGGTTTGATTCTTTCTTCAATGCTTGGCATTAAGGGTTTGGTTGTGTTCTGATGTAGGAGAGATTAGTTGTTTCTAATGGGTATTGGATGTTACATCCCCATGAATGTAACTATTCCACCCAATATCTCGAGTTGGAATTCATGGTGTTTTTTTGATGTTGTGGAGATATTAACTCATTGACGAGAACTTTGTGGTTTTCACTAATCATAAGAGCCTGAGGTATGTTTTATCCCATCATGACCGGAGCTTGTGGTAGTGTCTGTGGATGGAGTTCTTACATGAATACGAATTTAAAATATCAAATACTCCTAGAAAGGGTAATATTTTAGCTGATGCGCTGAGCATGATGTCATGTAATGATGAAGTGCATGAATTTGGTGATTCATGGAGTGTAATGGAAGAACTATCAGCATTAAATCATGATATGGGAGAATTTTTTGGCAAATGTTCTCTTTTTCAGATGATCGTCCAATCATTTCTTGAAAAATAGGTTGAAGAGCCCAGTTGGGTATTTATGAGGTGGAGGTCTGGTGAGACCGAGTTGTCTGTTGTGTGGCCCCTAAAGGTTATTTTGAGGACAAAAACACCAAGAGTTGTATCGCGGAAGGATATTTGTTCCTTTGGACATGCAGAAGATAGTTCTCAAAGAGTTCCATAGTTTGACTTCACTAGTGCGTCGTGGAGAGAAAAATTTGTACCGAGCCGTAATGATTATATTTTTTGTGGCTTGGGTTGAAATGTGAAGTTGTAGAGATTGTGTCTCAATGTTTGGTATTCAAGAAGGTTAAGGCCAAGCACCGTGTCCCTAGTGGTTTTTTAAAAAACATTAGATATTACTCAGTGGAAGTAGGATGACAACTCATTGGACTTTGTTACTAGTTTACCTCGATCTCAGGAAACAAATGATGATAAATGGGTGGTAGTGGACCATTTGATGAAATCATCCCACTTTATAGCAACCAAGGAGTCGAACTCTGTGTATGTTTTGTCGAGGTAGTATCTGGAAGTGGTGGTGAGACTCTATGGATTCCTACAGATGATTATTTCTGATTGAGATCTTTATTTTACCTCTATGGTGTGGATAGGTCTACAACATGTTTTTGGTTATCAACCATACCTTATAATCTCTTTTCAATTACAGACAGATGATCAGATATGGAAAACTATTGAAATTATTGCAAAAATGTTGTGCTCTTGTGTCCTTGATTTTAGAGGTTCGTGGATGATGCACATACCCTTAGTGGTGTTATCATACATCAATTTTTTTTCAATCCTCCATTATAATGGTTCCATATGAAGACTTGTTTTGTTGACCTTACCATTCTCTATTTTGTTGGACTGAGGTCGGAGAGTTAGCAATTATAAGAGAAAAATAGTATAGAATACAAAATAGATGTTTCATGAGGTTCATGAGAGGAATGAGGCATATCATGATCATTAAAACTAATATTCCAATCAAAGATGGAGACCTTTTGTGTATGATATTTTGGATCATGTGTTTCTGAAGGTGACTCGCCAACAAGGGAATAGATGGTTTGGTTGTAGGAGTAAGATTTATCCCTAGTCTTTTAGGCCTTTGGAGGTGTTGGGTCATGTTGGAGTCGTGGTTTAATTAGTAGAACTTTCCCCACATATGATCCAGATACACGATGTTTTTCATCTGTCACAACTTATTCATTATCATCATGAATACTCTCCCACCATTGAATGGGGAGAGATCGATGTCGATAATGATGAAACCATTGGGGAGAGGCCTGTGGAGATCTAGGAACATAATGGGAAGGTGTCTCTTGGGTGTTTAATTCCCTTGATTCATGTCTTGTGGTGACATAGTGATGTGGAGGAGAGTACATGGGAACCTGATTCCTAGATACGTGCTCAGTACCCCATGATGTATGATGTTTAACACTTTTCATATGGTGATGTTCGCTTTGTGGTTGTAGACCATTCTTGTTTATGAGATGGATTTCTTTTGTAACTTTTTATGGATTTCACTCTTTGGAGTGGTTTCTCGATGTGTGGTTGTTTGGACCCCTTTTCTGTTTTCCTTTAGGTGGCATTTGAATTCAAGAGGACAAGAAATTTTTAAGAGGTATCTAGTGTAATGGATTAGACCTCTCGGGTCCATTCCTCTACAGAAATCTAGTGTTTGAAGTGTTCTAGGAGGCCAATGTGACTTATCCACAACACTTTAATAAATTTATAATTCTCCGAACAGTTCCATCAGTGAGACTGTTGAATATAGTTCCATCGGTAAAACCGATTAGAACAGTTCCATCAGTTACACCAACGATAACAGTTCCATCCTTGAGACCGATGCGAACAGTTCCATCAGTGAGTCTGATGTAAAAATTTCTATTGGTGAGACCCATATAAACAATACCATCAGTGAGATCGATGCTAGCAGTTCCATCGGTGAAATTGATTTGAATAGTAAAAACGGTGAGACTGACGTGGACAGTTTTATTGGTGAGACCCATGCGACCACAACTATCAGTGAAACTGAGGTGAATATTTTTATAGGTGATAATGATGTGAACAGTTCCATTGGTGAGACCAATGGGAAGAATACCACCGGTGAGGCCGATGAGAGAAATTTGATCAGTTAGACTAAGGCGACCAGTTCCATCGGTGAAACTGATATAAATAGTTCCATCAGTGTGACTGATGAGAATAGTTCAATCAGTGAAATCGATGTGGAAATTTCAATAAATGAGGGTGATGTGAAATGTTGCATCAGTGAGACTAATGAGAAGAGTACCATCGATGAGACCAATGTGATCAATTCCACCTGTGATACTGATGTGAAAAGTTCTATTAGTGAGACCAATGGCATCGATGGGATGGATTTGAGCAGTTCCATCGGTGAGACCGATGCAAGCAGTTCCATATGTGAGATCGATGTGACTAGTTCCATCAGTGAGACAGATTTGAATAGTTCTATCAGTGAGAATGATGAGAACAGTTACAACGGTTAGAACGATGGGAATAGTACCATCGGTTAGACCGACATGAGTTGTTTCATTGGTGAGACATATACGAATACTTCCATTTTTGAGACCGATACGAAGTGTTCCATCAGTTAGGCTGAAGCGAACAATTCCATCGCTGAGACCGATGTGAATAGTTCCATTGGTGAGACCAATGTGAATAGTACAATCGGTATTGTTCAGACATTCTATGAACAGTACCATAGTTAACAGTGAATCCTTCTCTGAACAGTACCATTGGCATCGTTGAGTCATTCTATAAATAGTACTATCGCCATCGATGAGTCGTTCTAAGAACAGTATGATCGGCATCAGCAAGTCTTTTTGTGAACAGTACCATTAGCATCAGTGAGTCCATCTATGAATAGTACCATCAGCATTAGTGAGTCATTCTATGAATAATGTTTCTAGGATCGATACGTGTACATTGTTTCTGGGATCGTTGAATGTGCATTTCTCTTTCCACAGTTTCACACCTTTGATGTTGCCATTGACATAAAATTCATTCAAGGCCATGCTTTAATGAATTTAAGGCCGAATCAAATCCCATAAGTCAAATATTAATTTTTCTAAGTCCAAGGATGTCTTTATTTTTTCGAATTGGTGGTTTAATATCATTTTCTATTAATTTAAAATCAATCATATCACAAAACAATGCTCCATAAAACCTCTAAAAGAATTATATATCTTCGTCCATTATTCTACCTTGTGTGAGATGCTCAAACACTTCCTTCTACCCATCAATGTAGTGTGATCAATGATTAATCCTCAGATCATATCCCCATGAATTTTCATCCTGCTACATGTGGACCCCCTTTTTTGGTTCAAGAAGCAAGGTTCAATCCATCATTTATATAAGGTATGTTTTATCATCATTATTTTGTGTTCATATTTTCATGTTTCTCCTTTCCTTGTTATGTAATGTGATTTCCATGATTCTAATGGATTTATCTTGAGTTTTGGATGGTGTGGTCATACCTCTGCATAATTGGGTGGATGCAGTTTTCACGGGAGGAGGCAATCATGATCCATTGTGTGGATCGATCTCATATAAAGAGTGTCAATATCCGTCTGAGGTAGGGGATTCATTTCTTCTCTATTATATTACATGTAACAATATAGTTATCATGTATAATAAAACTAGATCAAAATGGAATTGACCTAATAAATATTTCAAATGGATAAATTAATTGATATCGATCATATGTTATTACCTCTTGTTTTTCTAGTTTGTGTGATATTTATGCCTTCTTTTTTAGAATTTAGTTCTTGATAGAAATTGTAAAAGAACATAAAATTGGTTGAATTGTAAATTAATAGTTAGAGAAAAAGAGGCATGTAAATGAATCTATTTCAACATGTTTTAATTTGATGTTAACCAAATTGATTTAGTAAGAATGTTTAATAAATTTGTGATAGATTTATATTTATGTTTCCTAAAGATAGAACCAATGAATAATAAATTAGTTAGTTCAAGTTGAATTAATGAACTATTTATTTGAAAAATGATAATTCCTTGTAGGGTTCTGAGTTACCCTCTTCCTTGTTTAAAGGACAATATACTATTGATATGATGTTTTTTTCCTAATGCTTGTGTTGTGATGTTATCCCAGAAGGCTATTAGGATGTGTAGGGCATGGAGGCCTATTGGATGTGACAATAGTTGTCGCCTGGTGTGGCAAGATGCATCGGTTTATACATGTGGTTGTCGGGGAGGACATTGGAGATGACTGAATGTGTTGGATGTGAATTTTTGGATGGTTTCTGTTTGTTGTTGGTCATTTATCTACTTTACATTTCCCACTGATCAAGGGAACCAGTTGGCTTACCCATATTCCATAAGGGGCGAAGACACAACAGATTGTTCACCTACAAACTATTCTGAGTTTCTTTTGTTTAGAACCTCAAAATCATTTTCTAGAATTCCTGAGTATATGGGAATGTAATAATGTTATTAATAAATGATTCAATAATTTATGTTAAATCATGGGGTTTGTGCTTTCTGGAATGAAATGTTGAGTTTGAAATTTCAAAGAACAATGTACTTTGGGTGTGATGCTAATGAAATATAATTAGTAAATTGTTAATAGTCAATTAATGTTTATAGAATTAATGAATGAAAATAGAAACTAATGAAAATGGAATAAAGGAATGTAATCAAGCTATTTAAATAGTTGTGTGTTTATAGGATACTTAGTCTTTGATGTGGAAGTCGGGAGTTTGAGAGACGTGAGATATAGTTGAGTATAAAAGTAGTTTATTCCCATAGTGTGGTTGTGAGTTATAATATATTATGTATTTTTGGTGTTTCTCTAGGGTATTCCACCCCATCAGTTAGGGAAACTTACACCCTTGGGATTCTGAGCCCTGGGGAGTGTTTTCCCCCACATTATTTTGGGATGATGGATGGGTGACTACCACTTTTGGCGCCACTCTCTTCTCTTGGTAGTTACTTGTGTTGGTGGGAACAATAGTTAGTTTTTCCCATATATGCCTATGGAGGGCTGTAATGTATTGTGGTTATTTACACACATATATTCTAGACATTGTTTCCTATGAAATACTATAGGTGTAACATGTATAGGCAGTGATAACTTAAGGATCCTTACTTGGTGTGTGGACTGTAATTGTTTGAGGTATAATGGTCGACGTATGATACATGTTATGTAATTTTTGGTGGCTCTAGAAAACTACCTAGTTACATTGCATGCATGTACATAGTGGTATTTTTTGCAGGAAGGTCTTATTGTGGTAATTCACCTATGTGTCTACGGGAAATCCTTTTTAGAGAGAGATACATAGGATGTGTGATGTTGGAGAAAAGTTTAAAACATGTGGGGAGTTATTAGTGGGGTACCCATGATATTTTTTATTATATTAAATACTCTTGTATGTTATACTTGGTGAGAGTAGCCATGGTGAGGCCAGTAACTTAGTATACCTATTTAGGTGATAAGTTAGTTTCATTTGTTGTTCACTATGCTTTAGCATGAATTCATTACATTTGAATGAGTGTATATAGGGATGATCCTACTGAGTATAATATTATTCTCTACCTATGTACATTTAAACTATTTTTTAGCTCGCTAGAAGCAGGCTAGAGATCGAGCCAGTTACTACTTATTTGGGGTTTTCGGAGTTGTTTGGGATTCGTGGTCAATGTTGTTTCTACATTTTTTTGGCTACTTGTAGTTTTCCACATTATGTTTTGTAGTTTTCAAGTCATTACATATGTGCACTTGGGTTTTATTTTATATTTCTATCTGAGATGAAGGTGGTTGGTGTCTATCTTATCTCTCTCTTCTTCATGTGTTCTCTTAGAGGGTAATTCCTTCCATTTGTGTGTTTACTATAACCTTAGTGTTAGTCCCCAACCTGGGGCCTAAAAGAGTTAGGACTCGATGGCCATTATATCCCTTCTCACATTATTTTCCCTAGAGGGGTACACCTTGTTTGTAGGAGGTTGGGAAATTTATACTATTCAATATTCATCAAAATATGAAATTTCTCAAAACAATTCAAAAAATGAATGAAAGTATATTATAATACTCTGATTCAAAATAATTACTTTATA
This sequence comes from Viscum album, assembly GCA_963277665.1. Classification (NCBI taxonomy): domain Eukaryota; kingdom Viridiplantae; phylum Streptophyta; class Magnoliopsida; order Santalales; family Viscaceae; genus Viscum; species Viscum album. The sequence goes on along the minus strand of OY728139.1, from coordinate 882,468,841 downwards.
TTTTCAAATATATTATATTGAATTTAAAAAATATATTCAAAATTGGTTCTCCATCAAAAGGAGGAAAAAATTTTATTTAAAAAAATACACATTTTATATATAATATTGAATTTTTTAATATATCATGTCTACAAAACATATAAGAAGAATTATGAACATTAAATAGAGTATTATAAATATATATATATATATATCATTAATATAATCCAAAATGTGCGGTTTATTTATTTAATGTTACAAAAACAAACTTGTTCCCAATTAAATTATTTTTTAGAAAAACATTTCTGTTTATATAAAAACTGCTTTATCTACATTTACAATTAATTAGTCAACATAAAATAAATTATATATACATGTAACAACAATTTTTTTTAATAATTTAATTAATTTTATACATACATTCAATTATAATGATCATAAATTAAATTAATATGTGGTAATATCTAAATTAGAAATTTTTTTTGAAAGCTATCATACATAGTATCTCTTTTAATTTCTATTTAATTCCTAAATATAAATAAATGTGATGATAATTATGTTACCTAGGTTTCCAAACTAGATTAACATTCATTCTAGATAAATATAATCTAAGGAACATAAATTAAATAATCCTAATACTTGGATACCCAAGAAACATATTTAAGGAAAAAGTAGAAATCACATTCACTAAATACAATTTTTTAATAAAAGGAAAAAATTATTCTAAATTATTAAAGGATACTTAAGAATAAACTCCTATGATTAATAATATATTACATTACAGACTAATTCATTGAAAAAGTTTTAATCCTCTATATATCTAAGGATTTGAGCTGGGTAATGGATGATACGATGAACAATGATTAGTTTCAAAGATGTGAAATGATGAATGGGATCTAAAGAAGATATAAAATGTGATTTATTCAATATAGTATTTATCATTGAAGAGAATAAATATACTTTTAAATTTTTTTTATAGTTTTTATAAAGATCATATATTTTGTGAATTCTATAAATTAATTAATATGATTATCATTCATAATTTTAAAATATGTTTTAATAATGTATTTATTTTATGTTTACTAATTAATTGATGAAACAACAACTGAAGATTATCCTATTATAATTTATTAACTAATTTTAATGAAATTAAAACCATATCTTAGTGTCCTTTAATTAATTAATCAATTTATGAAAATAAAATAAATTATACATACCTTAATGTAATATTTCATTTTTATATCCCAATGTTTCTAATTTCTTGTAGATATTTTTTATGACCAAGTTAATAAAAAAATATTATGGTTTTAATATAACTGCAATGGTTTATAGGTAAGATTATCATGATTATATAATCAATTGTTCCACTAAATGAAATAATGGTGCTATTTTTTCACAATGATTAGCAGAAGCATCATGTTTAATTTCTCACATGTTCTACTGGAAATAGTTTTTTCCATCAATATGGAGGTAAGAATATTTATTTTAAACCTCGAATAACAATTTACACCTAAATGTATGATTATATTTCTTGAAGTAATAAATCATTAAATAGTTTATATAATTCATTTCTTGGATTTGGTCAAGATTGTTATTATGAATAATCAATGATTTGGTAATTATATATATATATATAATTATTATAATGGTTCCAAGATTTATGTTTGATCAAATGAACAATCGAGTGGTGTAACAAAATAGATCATAACTTTTTAACAATTTTAATTAAAAGATAAAATCTAAATTATATTATAGATTTAAATTTTTTATATAGACACCCATAAATTTTATGTGAAATTTTAGACCGAAATTGACTATTATTAAGGAGAAGAACAATAGTTTCACACTTGTTCAATACTTGGAATGAAATAAAGAGGATTGAAAAAGATTGTAAATCATCATTTTATTTTATATTTGATATGTAAAATAAATTATTTTTGGAATATACTCTCAGTATTAGTTATCTATTTATTGTTAATAATAAGACAATGACATGTGTTACAAGATCATAACCTATAAACACTATAGATTCATATACTCGATTAAAAGAGATAGTTATCCATATAGATATATCATATTTTAGGTATTTTTCTTACTGATTGTTTATTTATAAAATATTTTTAGTTTTAGTGACCATTATTATATAAATTTTAATAGATAAATGAATAAATATATAAGAAATTTCTTATATAAAATTGATTCACCACCCCCAAATATATAGTCAGGTATCATTCAGTGGGTCCTGGAAATTTTTATAATGGAAACATTCCATCATGGATCATTCCTTAAATATTTTAGTGAGAAACCACTAAACATATTACTTGTAAATCTATAATAACATATCTCTATTATAACAATCATATTGGCATAATATAAAATGTACTTTGATACAAAGTTCTATATAACATTCATCTACCATACATTTTCACAAAAAAAAATAATATTGGTATATGATATCTATAAAATATAGTTATCATGGATATAATATGTTATGGTGGGAAATTATAACTATAAGGCCTATCACTATCCATTTATCCCATCCCAGTGGCTTCCTATACCCATGAGGAAAGATATTTTCTCTCATTAAATCCTTAGATCAATAGATTTAATGGAACGTGGAAATGTGGTACAACGAATTTCATCCAGAATCAATTCTACACCCATATTTCTTCAATATATATTGAACTTTTTCACACATTACTGATTTTTATATTTTCATCAACACACCTTTTAAGACTCAAAGTAAATTTTATAATATGTGTTCGAAATGAATACACTATGGTTCTCCCCTTACAAAAATAAAACATTCATGATTTTCTAGTCCAATGTTTTTATTCTCCATTATCACACATATTTAAACACTCCTAATAGGAATTATCACATTCAGTTGAAAACTCATAAAGTCGGTGTAATATTTTATAAGGAATATTTTACTACAATATTTGATGAATATATTGATTATATTAATATATTTTCTATAGAAATATACCATAACCAAAACCATTTTTAATGGGAAAAATCTAGATGAATTTTTCTATTACTCTCAAATTAGTTTGATGTCGGAGAATAATGAAATTTTTATCAAGTAAATTAACTAGAAATTACACAATAATATACTTAGAACTACTCTTATACGGTAATATTAATAAATTATAGCATGATACATTTCTAAAAAAATTAATAATTTTTCCATGGTTTTATGCCTATGGAAAACCCTTAATAGAATTAATAAATCCATAAATTGAATAATTTATTAGACAATAATTTCACTCTATCAATCCATGTTAATATTTTAAATTAAACAATATATAATGAAATCACTTAAATATAGAATAATTTCTACACTATTTAATATAAAAAAACAAATAATTTAAGCCACGACTAGAATAAAATTACATTCTCACCCTCTAAATTATGCAATAAAAATACCCCAAAATAAAAAGTGTTCCAACTATTAGAATAATATATGGTAATTAATAATTAAAAATAATAACAAATTGATATTTTAGTCTACCCATTTACATTCCAAAAGACCAACACTATATTCATGTTATTGTTATAAATTAACTTACAAAACTAAATAATATATAAATAAATAAATAAATAAATAAATAAATATATATATATCATAAAAAACACATGTTGTCTGAAAATGACACACACAATATCAACTATCACCCTTCATAATATTTACACTCAAAATATCTTAAAACAACTACATGTCAATGTAAATAAACATAATATTTGAAAAATCATATTTCTAAATACCCTTAAAAATTTACTTGTATATTCCTTATATTAATTATATATTTAATTATATAGTATGAATTAATCTCCTTATACCAATAATTTTATTTTCCATTATTGATGATTCATTTTTCAATATCAATAAAACATGAAATAAATAAATAAATAAAATAATAAAGTAAAAAATATATAATTGATTACACGTGTGTATAGAACTACATCCAGAATGTGTTTAAATAAAATTATAATTTTTTATTCCCCAACACAATTATCCAATAAGTATATAACATAGAAATTACAAGATATCAATTAAAACAATAAATGGACTAATAAATCAAATAAACATAAAAAATATAAAAAACAAAATTGAGGGAGATATATTGATAGAGATATTGATTTAATGAGTGATATAAAGAAAATTTATTTCCCATTTAAGGCATATTAACTCATTTATATTCTGTTTTTGAGTCATTTGACCACATTCACACATTTTTTATATTTTACTTTTTCTTATAAAAAATAAATTGTAGTTACTCTCCCAGAGTATAATAAAAAATAAAAAAACTTATAATCATATATTTAATTTTTTCTTTTAACTTTGAATGAAATAATTTTTTTTAAAATACCATGTAACTATATTTATCCTTCTAAATTAATTTAAATAACAATCAGAAAAAATAATTAATATCAATGAAATAAGATGATATAAGGAAAAAATATATTATAAATCATATATTTTTATAAAAAGTCATCATAGAGAATAAATTATAAATACCAATAAAATATATAACATCGTCTTATAGGTTTTCAAAATGAATGAATATATATTGATGAAAATTCTCATTAATAATATTAGTTGGAATTAATGTTTTTTAAATTTTTCCATAATAAATATTATTTGAAAGTTTATATAGAATATAATATTTATTTATATTATTTTAAAATTAATATAAATAATTAAAACAATATTATTTTATGTTATAATAATGAGATGTTAAATTTACAATAAATATGGGATCTTGGAAGTAGTTTAAAAATAGTTTCAACTAGTTTTTTTAATTATTTTGTCAATAATGATTTATATTTACTAAATAGTTGATTCCTATATTATCATTTTGACATAATACTATTGTAAAATAACAAATAATTGAGTTACCATATCAAAAAAAAAATATTGAAAAACAAACTATAATATATGGTTTTGTAATGGGAAAAAATTTAAATGATAAATCAAAATGAATCAATTGGAATAATATATATGAATATATTAATTTATGACTTGGTTTCTATTTGATTCAATATTATATACATAATATAGATCATCCCAAGATATTGAATATGGAAATGTAGTTTTCATTAATTTATTAGAAGAGAAATTTTTTGATTTCTATAAATATTATAGAAGGATCATATACCCTATTGTATGAGGCACAGAGAAAATGAAAATATTTGAGATTTTAATGTATTTATATTATGTGAAAACCGCTTATATTTATTAATATTAGTATTAATTATTTTTTTTAACATTTTAAAGGATTTACTTCATTATAATGAATTTATTTCAAAAACGTATTACATGGAATCAATATTGATGGATAAATTATGATTTTCATCTAAAAAGATTCAATCATGCATTAAATATTACTATTTGTATTCAAATGAAATGCAACATAGTTTGATTAAAAAACTTTTGAAAAACAACTGATTTATAATGGTATTTAAACAAAATATAATATAATATAGATAGTGAAATTACAAATTCAATTTATTTTGGGAAGAATTTAGCAGCTAGAAACAAATAGAAAATGATTTAAAATAACTTGAACCCAATGTTAATTTGAATAAAAAGGTTAATTATATCTTTTCATTGGGTTACCATGAAATAAAATTAGTTTTTAAATATCATAAATTTTTAATTAACCTGTGAAATATTATATTGGAATTATAATGTGATTTATTCAATATTTTTCCCCTGATTCATATATTACACTATACTTAGCCTATTTTCAGTCACATTTTCTATATTCTTCCAAGGATGTATTTTTGTAATACATATACTATCATGATTATATTGATATCTAGATTCATTCTTTGATGAAAGATTATATATATATATATATATATAAACTATTATAATATATGTTGTAATATACTTGGGTTTTTAATGTATAGGTTCATCATGTAAAGAGAAAATATTATTTTATATTTCATGTGACACTTTTGTGGATTATATTATTTTTACTTACATATGCAATGATATATACTCTCATAAAAATGGGAAATTATATTATTTTATGATTATTATAAATACATATATTATATTAATAATTTATTGATATAAATTATGATTTATAAGGCTTCAATAAATTCTACCAACTTATCATCCATACTATAAAATATAGAAATGTAGTTAATTTATTTACAATGAATAATAACATTCATTGAAGTTATGTTATTATATAATTAAAGAAAATTAATGTTTTATTTTTTCAGTTTGTAAATAAAATTTCAAAAATAGATGGATATTTCCTTCCAATTTCAATATTTAATGTATGAAATAGTGTACATTCATTTATTTTCCATATTGGTCATTTAGTTTTTTTATTAGATACTTAGATAAAATAAATTTTAAAAACAATTTCTCAATGTTACATTAAAATATTTTATATCCATGTGTATAAGTAAAATATGACTCTATTTCACATAATGAAATTATAGATTGGGTTATAAAACCAATACCCCAACCTATTTTAATTGGTTAGAATTAATATTGTCATGAACCCCTCCCCACAAAGTGTACCCCTCCTACAACGACAATGTGATAAGGGAGATAATGACCCCCCGAGTCCCGCCTCCAGTAGGCCCCGGTTTAGCGACTAGCATTGAGGGTATAATAAACACACAAATGGAAGGCATTTCCCTCTAAGAAAACACATGTGAAAGAGAGATATATGATAGAAACTAACCAAATCTAATTCAAAACTGAAATATAAAAGAAAATCTAAGTGCACATATGAAATTTCATGAAAATAAACTACAACTTGAAGAGGAAAATGAAAAGTACCCAAAAGAATGCCAAAATAGCAGCAACCACAAGCCCGAACAGCTCCTACAACACCCAAGCAAGTAAAAATCAGATTGACCTCCAAACTGCTCCACGTGACCTGAAAAAAAGTTTATATATACATAGGGTGAGTATAATAGTGTACTCAGTGGGATCTTCACTAAAGCCTCTCATGGAAAAGTAAAGGAAGCATGATAAATCATACTTAACAACAAGTGAAACTAAATCATCACCAAAATAGTTATACAATGTTCCCATCCTCACCCTGACTACTCTCACCAAGTAACACATACAAGAATATATCATAGTGTAATGAACATCAAGGGTACACTAATACTACTTCCCCAATGGTTTCCACATTGCCCCAATGTCACACGTCCAGAGCATCTCTCTCCAAAAAGGCATTCTCGTAGACACCAAGGAGAAGAACCACAACATGCACCTGGTTCAAGAAAACCAACACATCCATGCATGGAAAGTACCCAGGTAGTTTTCGGGAGCCACCACATCTCGAATAATGTTTATCATTCATTCAATATTATTCCTCAAGCCACTACATACAATACAATGAGTAAGGATCCTCAACCCATCAAAACCTATACATGTTACACATTTAGTATTCCATATGATACAATATCTAGAATATATGTGTGTGAATAACCAAAAGCCATGACATCCCTCTACACGCATATATACGAGAAACTAACCATTGTGCCTACCACTACAAGTAACTACCAAGAGAAGTGAGCGGGGCCAAAGGGGGTAGTCATCCATTCATCCTCCCACCATAATGTTCGAGAAAACACCCATAGGGCTTAGAATCCTCGGGGTGTCAGTTTCCCTTACTCATAGGTTAGAGTATCATATAGAAACAAAAAATTACATGATATACTATATCTCACAACCACACTATGGGCATAACCATGATGTTGAATCAACTACAACTAATATCTCTCGGACTATGTGATGCCACTTCTAAATCTACGTATCCTATAAGAACACAACCATTTAAAGTGATTTAATAGATTATTTCATTTTCTTTTTACCAGTTTTACTTTAGGTTTATTAATTATTTAAATCTTAATTTACTAGTACCAATACCATATTAACATTCATTGGCATCACACCCAATGTACGATGTTCTGTCAAAATTACAACCTCATCATTATGTTCTAGGAAACTCCAACACAATTGGTTAACACCATTTATTCAATTATTCATCACATAATTACTTTCCCACATTCTAAGGCATTCTAGAAAAACATTCAACGTTACTAAACACAACGGGGTTCAACATGGTGAGTGGATGTACAACATGTCGAGCCTTTTCCTCCTATATAAAGAGCATAGACCCATCCTGAATTGAGATGCTAAACACAAAAAGAACATGGCATACCCGCAGGTCTTCACCTCTTTTGAACGATGGGTAAGCAAGACCAGCTGCCTTGAGACATGGGGGAAAGGTAAAGAAGAAAATCAACCAATAAGAAACATCATGCATCAAACAATCACATCCATCTCATACCGTCATCCTTGGTGTCCTCCATGACACCCACATGCATAAACTGATGCATCTCTCAACTCTAGGCAGCATCTGCTACTAAAAAAAGGCCTACATACCCCCACATATCACAATAGCCGTCCAGGCTCAAATCAGAATAGAAGCAGTTAGAAAACAAGAATTTTAATAGTTGGTCTCTTGGCCCTTTAACAAAAAATAGGGTAACACATAATGCAACATGAAGTTATCTTTTATCGATCAACCGGTTCATTAATCCATATTATATTAACTGATTATTATTCTCAGGTTCCAAATTTGGGTAACCTAATCAGTAAGCTATCACAAATAATTAAACATTCTTACTGCAACTTTTGATTACCATCAAATTACAAAAAAAAAGAACAAGATTGATTTACCTGCCTCTTTATCTTTATCCTAACCATTATCAATTAATTCTATATTTACGTTCTTTACCAATTTTTATCAAGAATGAAATGATAAACACAACAAGAATTGATATCACACTATATAGAATAACAAGAGGCAATAACAAACGACCGATATCAATTTGTTTATCTGGTTCAAGTATTGATTAGGTCAATTCCATTGTGATCTAGTGGGATAAAACATGCTAACAATATAGTTGCACATAAAAGAAGAGAGAAGCAATGAATCCCCTACCTTAAATAGTTAATGACATTCTATAGATGAGATCAATCAATACAAATGGTCACGATCCTCCTCTCACGACAACTACATCCAACAAAGCATGACAGGGTACGACCGCACCAACAGAAACAAAATATAACTAAATTGGAAGCATGGAGATTACATTCTATAATATTGAAAATAAAAATAGGAGAAGATGGAGCCTAATAGAATGAAGATAAAACATACCTCACATTGATGATTGATAGATACATATTGATTGCATCAAACTAGAGTGGAACCAATCTGGGGAGGAAAGTTTGTTTATGTGACTCCAATGAGAAGGAATGGGATGTCCAAGTGTCTCACACTTGAGAACAAGGAGGAATAATTACAGAGGATGATATCACGACTCTTTAGAAGATTTCACTGAGTGGCTGTTTAAGATACACTTAATTTCCCAATAAAACCAAATCAGATTAAACCACGCGGTTTGACCAAGTAAAAACATCCCAAGCCATATGAATAATTAATATAGGATTTATATCTATTCAATCAGCTATTTATTCCTTAAAATGATGCTTTAAATTCATTTTACGTAAAAGGAATTTTTAATGGGATGAAACCACAGGAAGTTGGAAACACTATTCATAAACCTCACCATTCTGGAAACATTGTTCATGAACATCATCATTGAATCCACATAGTTAGAACCTTAATGTTCTAGAAACACTATTTGTGAAACTCACAGTTGAATCCTCACCATTGGAACCTCACTGTTTTGGAAACACTATTCATGAACCTCACCAATGGAACCTCACTGTTCTAGAAACTTTGATCATGAACCTCACAGTTCTAGAACCATTGTTCATGAACCTCACCATTGAAACCTCATCATTGGAACCTCACTACTCTAGAAACACTATTCATGAACCTAATTGTTGATATCTCACCACTGGAACCTAACTGTTCTGGAAACACTGTTCATGAACCTTACCATTGGAACCTCACCGTCTTGGAAACACAGTTCATGAACCTCAAAAATTTGGAAAAGGAAATAGTGGTTACATTTAGATGATAATGATTGAACTGTTCACTGATAGAATTATTTATAGAATTGGTAATTTGGAAAAGGAAAGAGATGTTACCGTTATACCACACTATTAGCACTGTTCACAGAAGGTTACCGATGCACTATTCACAACTGTCTACCTTTGGAAATGTTCACCGCGGGTCACCGATGCTACTATTAACAGAAAGGAAAAATAGGAAATGTTTTGGGGTTATGTCACCTTGACATCCCAAAACACCTCAAACACCATATTTTCACAAAGTAATGTACCGGGGAGGTCTGTTCAATTACATCATATATCTCTCAAAACATTCTTGTCCTTGAGAATTCAAAACCCACCTAAATTGAAAATGAAACGGGGTCTGAAAAACCCCACATAGAGATGCCTTTCAAAAGAGAGAAACCCCCAAAAGTAATAAAGGGATCCATCTCATAAACTCGAAAGTTTAAAAATTATAAAGGCTACATCGATGCATGAAAAGTGTTAAATATCAAAAAAATCTGGGTACTGAGCACGTATCTCTGATTCAAATTCCAAGGTACTCTCCTCCATGCCACCTTGTCACCCCAAGACACAAACTAAGGGGATAGAATGCATGAACAACACCGTTTCCATACGGTCTTGGTTCTCCAAAGGTCACTCCTTAATGGTTTCATCAACATCAACATCAATCTCTCCCCAATCGATGACGTGAGAGTCATCATGAAGATGGTGGCAGAGTTGTGATAAATGGAAAACATCATGTATCTAACTCATCTGCAGGGGAGGTGCCACTCAATACACCACAGCTCCAACATGAGCCAACACCTCAAAAGGACCATCAAAGAGGGGAGAAAGCTTAGTTACACGACCAGTCATTCATTGCCCATGATGACGAGTCGCGTTCAAAACAAGTGATCCCCAACATCAACCTCTAAGGGTCTCCTCCTTTGATCGAAATATGATTTATGACGATCTTGTTCTGTCTCCATCCTCTCACGAACCACCTGAACCATCTATGTTTCATTCTTCACTAGTTATTATCTGATAATTACTAACTCTCTTACCCCAATCTTATACTAAAGATAATGGAAAGGACGGACATTAAAGTCCTCAAATGGTGCCACGCTGATGGTGGAGTGGAAACTACTATTGTAAGTGAACTTTACCAAGGGTAAGTGCCTCATCCATGAACCTCCAAAATCTAGGACATAGAAGCATAACATTTCTTCAAGAGTCTGGATGGTTCGATCTGTCTCACCATCCATTTGAGGATGAAAATAAATTCTAAGGCATAGATGAGAACCAAAAACATGTTGGATACCTCTAATCACCCAAGAGGTAAAATGAGGATCTCAATTAGAAATCATTATCCTAGGGACTCCATGATGTCTCACCACATCCTCTAGATATTTCCTTGCCAAACATCCACTAAGCTCAACTACTTGATTTCTATAAAGTGGGATGATTATGTTATGATATCCACTACCACCAAAATAGCATCTTGTTCTCTCAAAACTTGAGATAAACCAGTAACGAAGTCTATTGGGATGTCCTCCCACTTCCACTGAGGATTATCTAATGTCTAGAGCATACCAACATGAACATGGTGTTCAAGATTCACCTTCTGGCAGACCAAACATTGAGACACAAACTCTACAACAGAACTCTTCAGCCCTGGCCAAGAAAACATCCTCTTAAAGGCTCGGTACATCTTTTTCATGTCTGAATACACTGCTAAAGGTGAAATATTAAATTCTCTGAGAACAATATCAGACATTGTAAAAGGAACAAAAATCCTTCTGTGATACAACACTCAGTGTTGTTCATCCTCACACCACCCATTGGGCACCAAAAACCACTTGGTCTCTCCAGACCTCCACATCTAGATCCCCCAATTGTGACTCTTCCACCTACTTAATGAGAGATGACTGTACTATTATCTGCAAAAGACAAACTCTACCCTCAAATTCTCAAATACCATGATGTAATATTGAATGTTCATCCATTACTCTTCAGGAATCACCATATTCATGACCAGCATCAATACGTGACTTTATACTCATTGCATCAGCTACAATATTCCCCTTTCCACACATATATGATATCTTAGAGTAATATTCTATAAGAACACCATCCACTAATGTTATCGTTTGTTCTAGTAACTCTGGGAACAAAAATTCCTCAAACTCCTATGATCGGTGAAAAATAAAAAATGCTCTCCAATGAGGTAATTTCACCACAACATCAGAGGAAACACCACGAAAGCCAACTAAAGGTCATTAGTGGAATATTTATGTTCATGGTGATGTAACTACCAAGAACCATAAAGAACAACATATATTTTCTTCATCAGAACACAGCCCAACCCCATATGGGATGCATCACAGAAAACATCAAACTGAACTCTCTCAGACAGAATAAAATGAATTGGAGCACTTACAAACTTCTCTTTTAGATACTTGAATGCTTCCTAAAACTAATCAATCTATATTAATGATTGATCCATCATGGTCAAAACATTTAGAGGAGTCGCAACTCATGAGAAATTTGCTACGAAGCTCCTATAGTAGCCTGTGAGACCAAGGAAACTTTTCACCTCTGACACTGTCCTAGGGGCTTCCCAAGCCAAAAATGCTTCTATCATCAATGGATCCACAACTAATCTGTACTAGAACACAACAATACCCAATTAACATACTTCTTTATCCCAAAACTCACACTTCAACAACTTCGCAAATAGATGATGTTTACAAAGATCTCCCAAAATAGCATGTAGATGCTCTGTATGCTCCTCTTCAGATGTGGAGTAAACAAGGATGTCGTCGATAAAAACTACCATGAAATTGTCTAAGAAATCACAGAACACAACATTAATCAGTCCCATGAACACATCTGGAGCATTTTTCACACCGAACGACATTAAAATAAACTCATAATGTCCCACACGACTACAGAAAGTAGTCTTTGGGATATCCTCATCCTTTAAACGCATCTGAAGATATCCTGACTGCAAGTTGATCTATTAGAAAAAACATGCACCCTTCATTTGATTGAATAATTCATCAATCTGTGGAATAAGATAGTTATTCTTTGTCTTCACTTTGTTTAGGAGACGATAATCGACACACAACCGTAAACTTCCATCAGTCTTATTTCACGAACAAAACCGGTGCACCCCACGGTGAAACACTTGGACAAAAAATGACACTATAACAGTCCATCGAGCTATAAACATAGCTCTCGTAACTCTGAGGGGGCCATCCTATATGGAGACATATAGATAAATGATGCCCCTTGTTGTACCTCGATCCTAAACTCGATCTCTCATCAATGGGGTAATGCCAAAACCTCTTTCGGAAAAACATCATGGTACTCTTCTACGCCCTAGGAAACACTAACTAATGAAACTATGAAGAACTCAACATCATCTTAGCAATCATGGATGATAAGGACGATACATTCCTATGACACATCCGAGGACATCACTCGGAAAAAAACAATAGCAAATCTCCAATCGCATCAAAGAAAATGACTTGCTTTTTGATGCAATCCAAAATAGCCTACACTGAATACAAACAATCTATGCCAAGGATGAAATTATTTATTTTTATTTGTAAATATGGGAAATATCACAAAGAGTGTTGTTGTCCCAACACTATTTCACAGTTTCTACATACTTCAAACAAGTCAGCTCGAACTCCAATTGGTATAGTCAACACCAACAGAACAAGAATCCTTTCTACTTCAAGTCCCAAAGAATGGAAAATTATAGGTGATATGAAGGAGTGTGTTGCTCCTGAATCATAGAAGACATAAACAAAGGTATAAAATAAGAAACAGGTACCTCTAGTGATGTTTGGCTCGCTTGGAGCTGGCAATGCTAGAGCATGAAATTGACCATGACGACTTCAACGACCTCTCTGACCCTGATCACGACAAACACAATGGACGTGCTATTATCTATAAGGATGAGGGGAATCACGAGGCTATACTCTACCTGCCACATCCACCCTCTACTTATCTAAAGCTTTTGTAAACTGCTGCAGCTGCCTCGGTTGTAATTTCCTCAACAGAGGAACCTGGACCAGAGCACCTGGTGCATGATGACTGATATCAAATGTCGAGAACTACCACTACTGATGTCCTCTATCACCATTAAAAAAAAATAAAATGATCCCTATGCATAATTCTGAGAGTTTATTCCTTCAGAGAATCGAGATTTTAAGGGGTGGGACTTACCGCTGACTGAACAGAAACTCTTCTGTACTAAAAACTGGGAATCCCGGACAACAACTCTGCTTTGGAAAGAGTCACGATGACTCCCCTCTCATGATGATCTGGTTATGGACAAAGTCCTCTAAAAAACCTCTACCCTCACCTGCAACTAAAGGTATTTCTTCAACATAAATGGGGTGACCTGACACTGGATCTCTGTATGCAAAGCCTCCTCGAAATGCCTCACCCTAGCCTCCTCATCTGGAAACAGGTCTGAATCATATCGTAAAAGTTTCTTAAAACGGATTCCAAACTCTCACACATTGGAGCTCTCCTGTTGAAGGGTAAGAAGCTCTTGGAGACTGGATGCCTTCATAGTCAATGAATGAAACTCGAATCTATACATTTCTCAGAACTCCCATGAGATAGATGACTCTTCACTATCCCCAAGGAACATAAATCACCACTTCCTCACTACTCCACAGAGCATCATCACAACCAAGGACTCCCAATGCTTTTTCCAAGTACAGATTGATCTAAAGCTGATCTCGACCCCCTCTAACCGGTCTTCCATGACCGAATATGAAATAGAGCCCTCATACTTCTGCAGACTCTAGCGCTGAAGCTATCAGAGTCTCTTCCTTGAAGTGTTGTCGTCGTCAACCTCTACCATAAGGAGATCTACTGAAACAGACTGCAGAACATATTCTATGAAATCATGATGTGGTCGTCGACCTAGAGACTTACATAAAAAATAACAAACAGTTAGGTATCCTAAACCTAGAATATATTAGATTCAACATCAATTAATTAAGTGTTTTATTTCATTGATTATAGGTTAACCTATCCCAGTGACAAACCATTCAAACATAGGCATAAAGAAAAATGTTTCATGGTCCTATCCTAGGTCTCTACCCTGTAACTAGTATCACCTCGTTTAGTAGCCATTATAATCATAAAGGTCCATAATGCAGATCAGAAGGGGCCAAAATTCATGACTTAGCTGGTCTCTAGGGTTTACATCACCTGCCAAACATGGTTGACACCATTCCCCGACCAACCCATGAGACCTCTCCTATGTCTAACAATATACACCATCATATACCTTAACCTCCCACTAAAACCTCTATATCATGGCCCCCTCCCCACAATGTGTACCCCTCCTGGACCAGCAATGTTATATGGGAGATAATGTCCCTCCGATTACCGCCTCCAGTAGGCCCTTAGGTGGTGACTAGCACTGAGGGAATAGTAAACACACAAATTAAAGGCATTACCCTCAATGAAAACACTTACAGAAGAGAGATATAAGATAGAAACCTACCAACTCCAACTGAAAAGTGAAATATAAATGAAATCCCAAGTGAACATATGTAATGTCATGCAAAAGTACTACAACATGAAGGGGAAAACTGAAGGTAACCAAAAGAAAGAAAAAATACCAGCAACCACAAGCCCAAATAGCTCCAGCAACCCCCAAGCATGTGGAAACCAGCTTGATCTTTAACCTACTATAAGGGACCTGAAAAATAGTTTATATATACATAGTGTGTGTGTATAACAGTATACTCAGTAGGATCCTCCACATATACTCTCATGAAAATGTAAAGGAAGAATGTTAAAGCATAGTGAACAACAAGTGAAACTAACTCATCACCTAAACAGGTATAATATGTTCTCAACCTCGCCATGGCTACTCTCACCAAGTAACAAATACAGGAATATATCATATAGTAAATAATATTGAGGGTACCTCTCTACTAATTCCCCACTAGTTTTCCACTTTTCCCCAACGTCACAAGTCCGGAGCATCTCTCTCATAAAAGGCTTTCTTGCAGACACCTCGGCAAAGCACCAAAACATGAAACTTGTTGCAAAAAACCACCAAATCCATGTAAGAAAAGTAACCAGTTAGTTACCAGAAGCCACCACATCTCTCAATACATGAATCATATGTTGGGTATTATACCTCAAGACATTACAACCATTACACTGAGTAAATATCCACAAGCCATCATATCCTATACGCATTACACATATAGTAGTCCTTATGATACCATATCAAGAATATAGGTATTTGAATAACCACAAGTCATTATAGCCTTCTACACACATATATGGGGAAAACTAACCACTGTGTCTACCAGCACAAGGAATTACCAAGTGAAGAGAGAAAGGCCAAATGGGGTAGTCATCCATTCATCCTTCCATCGGAATGTTGGGGGAAACCCCCCCAGGTCTCAGAATCCCCGGGGTGTCAGTTTCCCTTACTGACAGGGTGGAGTGGTGTATAGAAACAAAAGAAGTACATGATATACTATATCTTAGAGTCAACTGTATCTAACGTCTCTCAGACTCTTTTCAACTACTTCTATGACTCGGTATCCTATAAGAACACAACCATTTAAAGTGATTTAATACATTATTTGATTCTTTTTTATCATTTTTTACTTTAAGTTAATTAATTATTTAATCATTAATTATCCAGTACCAATTCCTCATTAATGTTCATTAGAATCACACACAAAGTACATTGTTCATTCAAAATTACAACTTCATCATTATGTTCTAGAAAACTCCATCCCCATAGGTTAACACCATTTATTAAATTATTCATTACAGAATTACTTTCCCACATTCCCAGGGATTATAGAAAAACCTTTTATGCTAATAAACAAAAGGGGACTCAATAAGGCGAGTGGATGTACTACCCGTCATGTCCTTTCCTCCTATAGAAAGAGAATAGA
Organism: Viscum album; assembly: GCA_963277665.1. Taxonomy (NCBI): domain Eukaryota; kingdom Viridiplantae; phylum Streptophyta; class Magnoliopsida; order Santalales; family Viscaceae; genus Viscum; species Viscum album. Next base: position 882,451,885 of record OY728139.1, on the reverse strand, counting down.
CCCATCCTCCCTTGAGAATCTAAACATAGAAAGAACATGGAATATCCCATGTTTCATCACCTCTTTCAGAAGAACGGTATGCAAGACCAGTTTCCTTGAGTATCGGGGAATAGTAAAGAATATAATCAACCCATAAGAAACAGTAATCATCCAACAATCACATCCATCTAGTTCCATCATCCTTAGTGTCACCCCTAACACCCACATCCATAAATAGAGGCATCTCACCACTCGATACATCATCTGTTGTCACATCCAAAATGCCTCCAGGCCCCCACATATTAGAACATCAATCTAGTCTCACATCACAACACAAGAAGTAGGAAAACAAATATTTTAAGAGTTGGGCTCTTGGACCTTTAACAAAAAATACGGTAACTTAGAACCCAACAAGGAGTTATATTTTATCAATCAACCGGATCTTTAATCCATCATATATTAACCGATTATTATTCAGTGGTTCCATATTTGGGAAACCCAATAAGTATGTTATCATAAATAATTAAACATGATTTCTACACCATTTTGATTAACATAAAATTACAACAAAAAGAGCTAGATTCATTTACATGATTCTTTATCATTAGCAAAACCATTATAAATTAATTCTTACATTATTTTCCTTAATAATTTCTATAAAGAAATAAATTCAAAACACAAAAAGCATTGATATCACACTATCTAGAAAATCAAGAGGCAATAACATACGAATGATATCAATTTTTGTATCCGGTTCAAATATTTATTAGGTAAATGACATTTTGATCTAGTGGGGAAAAATGCTAAAAATATAGTTGCATGTAAAAGAATAGTGATGCAGTAAATCCCCTACCACAAATTATTCTTTATGTTCTTTATAGAAGAACATTATAAACAATGGGTCACGATACTGCTCTCATGACAACTGCATCCACCAATGGATTCCACGGTATGACCGCACCAACCGAAACCCATGAAAAATCCATTATAAGCATGAATATTACATGCTATAATAAAGAAAGGATAAATACGAGAAGATGAACCCCATAATAATGATGATAAAACATACCATATATCAAATATTAGTCTATATATATTGGTTGCTTCAAAACATAGTAGAACCAATACAAGGAGAAAGTTTGATTGAGAAACTCTTATGATAAAGTTTGGGATGTTTGAGTGTCTCACACCCGAGAACAATGAGAATGAATTAGAGTGGAAGATATCACGTCCCTTTAGATGATTTATTCGAGCGATGATTTAAGATACGCTAAATTTCTTAATAAAAGTAAATCATATTAAATCACACGGTTTAACAAAGTAAAAACATCCCATGACATAGGAATAATTAATATAGGATTTATGGCCTTCGAATCGGCCTTAGAGTCCTTAAAATGAGGCATTAAATGAATTTTATGTGAAAGGAAACGCCAAAGAGGGGAAACTGTAGGAAGCTCGAAACACTATTCACGAACCTCACTGTTCTAGAAGCACTGTTCGTGAACCTCCCCGTTGAAACCCTATCGTTGGATCCCCACTATTTTGGAAACACTGTTTATAAACATCATCATTGAAACCTCTCCATTGGAACCTCAATGTTCTATAAACACTATTCATGAACCTCACCGTTGGAACCTCACTGTTCTGGAAACACTGTTCATGATCCTCACCGTTCTGGAAACACGTTTCATGAACCTAACCATTGAAACCTCACTGTTGGAATCTCACTATTCTAGAAACATTGTTTATGAACCTCAACATTGAATCCTCACCCTTGGAACCTCAATGTTCTGTAATCACTATTCATGAACCTCACCATTGAAACATCATAGTTATAACCTCACAGTTCAAGAAACTGAGGTCATGAACCTCACCGTTGAAGACTCAATGTCCTAGAAACACTATTTATGAATGTCAAAAATTTGGAAAAGTTAAGAGAGGTTACCATTACATGTTACAAATAGAATTGTTCACTTATGGAACTGTTCATCGAATTTGAAATTTGGAAAAGGAAATAGAAGTTACCATTAGTCCATACCATTGGCACTGTTTATCGAAGGTTTTCGATGCACTATTCACAACTGTCTATCATTGGAACTATTCAAGGAGGGTCCCTGATTTTACTGTTCATAGAATGTGAATAATTGTCCAAGTGTTGGGGATAAGTCACTTTGACCTACTGAAACCCCCAAAAAAACCATATTTTCATAATGGAATGGACCAGAGAGGTCTATGACATTACAAATATATTGTAAAATATTTTTATTTTTCAATTATTGAGAGAGAGAAGAGTAATAAAATATTTTATTTCAATTTCTAATGGTCATGAATGGTTATTATAGTAACAAGTTCAAATAGTGGAGTAATGGAGATATAAAACCAAAATAAACTAAAACAAAATACTATCAGTTCTTGTTCTATGATTTCATTTACATTTCCAATTTATATTTACTTTCAAATAATGTAAGGGTTACTGTGATTTATTCATTTCACATTTTTTGAGTACTTTGTGATGAAAGGATGATAATAACTATTATTATAATATTTTATAATTATTCAGTAATAATTATTTAAAAATGGAAATATGTTTTCCCAATATTATTTTTCAAATGGATATCACATCTAATTTTTAATATTCATAAAAAAAGTTTTATTCTCTGTTCTTGTTTCATATTAAAGGATATATCCAAGAGAATGAATTATATCTACCAACAAATATTATTTTATAAAAATTAATTATCCTAAATAATCCATTTTGAAATTTATTTAAAAAAATGATTAGATTTATATTCAATTTACTTGTGTAATGTCACTACAATATGTAATTGTATAATTAAAAATTACCTTGATAAATAATATATGTTTGGGGATATATTTTATTTATATCCCCAAACATGATTCAAAATATTATCATATTAATTTATTAATTTTCCTAAAGTACATTTGGGGATGGGATGTTCCACAACATAATTCAAATATGGTGTGTTTTATGATTATATAAATAATGAATTTTCAATTAATATTATTTTTTATGTAATATGTTTCATAGTTAATGTCATATTACATTTGTAATATATATATTTATATCATGATAATAATAAAAATAAACCATCCCTTTTTATATAATATGTGGAAGGACATATTTTAATGTAAATTAATTATTTCATAGGTAATTTCAATGGTATCACAATTATCGTTATAAGTAACAAAATACATATGTATTCTTTTAATATAATATGTTGATATATTTTGGGTTTAATGTTTAATAATACATGAAATATTTTTTGAGACATGGTCATTCTCAATTCCAGAAAATACGGATGTGACATTTGTGTTTTCATTTCCAGTTATTCATTATATTTATTTTTATCATATGAAAATCCATAGGGTTTATTATGAGTTTATAAATAAATATGAGAAAATATTGGCTTTTGTAGGGTGTGTCGTATGTCTTGTTCCTAGATGTGGGAAACCATATGACTTGTCTAAGAAACTGTATGAAATGGAGTCATTTTTTGACAAGGTCATATCACATAGTTATCACATGGTTTTCACACAATTTTGGCTATTTGTGTAGCATTTCATTCTTGGATAGTGGGGGGTACAATGTTTTCTTCACCATTGGGAAAATTGTGTGTCTGTCTTAGTTGTTAAAAATCATGACATTCTTTAACCAGTCTAATTAATAATAGACCACAAACCTCGCCATACCCCCACTAAGGATTTTTATCCATGGTTACACCTATCCCTTCATCTCTTCTCCATTAGGCTCAATTATGGTGGGATATTTGACCCAAATTCTCTAAGAACCTATCATGTAACTCCCTCATCTATTGATTTCTCCCTATATTCTAGGGGTTTCTCTCTTCTTTATTAGGGTTTCATATATCGAATGGGTGGGGTGTCCTATTTGTGGTTAGATGTAATATTTTGGGCATAATCATGTTTTTTATGTTTTGATCATGCCTTTTATGTGTGCAATTGAGGTGTAGTTGATGTTTTTCACTGTTTCACAGATGATTCTTCACTTAATGTAGGTGTATCCATGAATAACCATTAATGTATAAATTTTATATTGTTTCTTGATTTTTTAATTTTTTTATGAATTTCTTCATCCTTCGTCTATGAGTATATTAAAATATAAATTTTAAATACTAAAATAAATTCATCCAGGTAATCTCTAAATATTCTACTCATCAAGGTGATAAATATTAATAGGGCATCAGTGAGTCTGAAAAGAATCATCATGAACTCATAGTGACTGTACCTTTAATAAAAATAGGTGTTATGGATATCATCGAACATAATCATTACATGATAATATCCTGACTAAAGATCAACCATTGAAAAGTGTTATGTTCCATGTATTAGATTGAAAAATTCACCAATCCTGGGAATTGGACCCTTGGTTATTATAATGATATTTTTGGGCTCATGATAATCAATAAAATGCACCGTATCCCATCATTCTGGTTGGTGAAGTGAACTGGTGATCTCCATGGTGGAGCATTTTGGAATATAAATCATTTCTTCAAATTCCCCTATGTTTTATTCTATAGCTCCTCAAGATCAAAAAAACCATTCTATATGGATTCTATGATATTGGAAACCCCGCAAGTATAAGTTTGATTTAAAAATAAACATCATTATTGGGAGGAAGACTAGGAAATATAATTGTAAATACATTAGTGTATTCCCTTAATGTAGTCATTTCTTCTATGATGGTTATTTCCTTAGACTAAGTGATTAGGGAACGATAGGCTTGTTCATAAGGAAAAAAACAAATCCTTGTATTTTTTTCCAAACAAGAGTCATGATCAACCATGAACATGTACAGAATTGGGGTTTAATTCATGATATTGATAGTGATTACCTTATCATAGAAATTTTTTATGGTTTTATATAAGGAAAAATAATCCTTTCCCATAATTGCATCAAATTCCACAAAAGGTATTATGAAATGGTTATATGGGAAGGTCAACCCAAAAAAATGATTTTGGTGGAGTTATATGCATGGGATGAAATAATTTCCCCATTTTCCATTTTCACTCACCGATCTACTTACATTGATATTGGTGATGATTTAAGTGTTCTATTAAACATTCATGATTTGATGGAATGTGTAAATATATAAAATAATAAGCATATTTTTAACTATTTTACAATTGTTATAATAATTTAAACCATAAAAAATTGTTATATGTAAGATAAAAATCAACCAATAAAACATATAAACAATAATAAAATTATATTATAGGTATATCTTAAAATAAATTTGTGTATCATTATCTTATGAATCTATAGGATTCAATCTATGTTATATGTGGTCAATTTCTTAGCTTTTGTTTTTATGAAATAGTTTATTTCATGAATCATGTTTCCTAATGAGATTATGAATTTACAAAATCATATCCAAAGGGATTATAAAATTATTTTTTCATTAAGGATTGTTTTCAGGTACCATGTTACTTCGAGTCAGGCTCCGAACACCATATCAGTGTTGATAATCCTAGGTAAATTTGTTCTAGAACAACATCCAATTGTAGAATCAAAATTGGGATGTATATTCATAATAAAATACTTACCAAATTTTAGCTAAAATTTAGTGATATTCTCTTATAATTTGTCTTACCCATAAGGATTTTATTGGATTTTTCAAATCCAAATACCAAAAATAACATAACCATTTCTCTGATACAAATTATAATAACACAAGTCTCTATATGATGTTAATTAATGATTTATAACCTAAAATTAAACATAATAAAACCCAAGAGTAAAACATGTATAGTGTATTTAGGAATTAAGTAATTGTTATAACATCTTAAACATGTTATTTGACAAAATTATTAAAAATTCCATAATGATTTTCTAAAATTCCATGGAATTTAAAACTACATGGTGCATCTTGGTGAACAATATAAGAAACTGTTGATCAATAAATCTTAATAGTGGAAAAAAGTCATAAAATGAAAAATATACTAGATTTTAAAGAATATTATTATCAATAGAGAATAAAAGGAACATAAATATTAAGTCATGTTACATGATGATAATAATAAAATGGGAAATTTGAAAGCAATATAAAACACTAAATCCTAAACATAAGTTAAGACTGAATCCACTAATACGTCATGGTCGAAAAAGTATGATTAAGGTATCTAGTTCACTAAATTTCCCAATGAGATGTATCATGATAATAAATGTTACCCATTCTACTGGAGTTCTATATGGGTGCACCCATCCTATTAATTTCATTCAAATTCTTAGTTGTTCCACATAATCATAAAATCATAGATTCATTCAACATCATAATTTATTCCCTGATAATATTTTGTGGAATATATACTTGTATTTCCAACATAAAAAGTATATGTGAAAAAATGTGATCACCCATGATAGAAATTGGCTATAGTATTCACTACACAAATGGATATCCATTTTATAATTATAGTGCAATTTCAACTGCATATCGACCCCACATAATGATTTATAATAATTGGTTGATGAGAGGGAAGGGGGTATATCAGCACTTATATATCATATAAGAAGTAAAAGGGACATGTAATACATATCCTAAGAGTAGAAACAAGAAGATGAATTCATATGTAAAAGAATAATACTAATTAATTGTTAGAAACCAAACTATATTACAACAAGGTAATGTGTTCATATAAAGGATAATTTGAGGATTAATTAGTGGTCCAGGGGGACCTCACCATTTATACAATAAATGGATAGTAAAATGTGTATGGAATAACATATCCCAACTAAATAAAATCGAATTTAATAAACAAATCATAAGAGAAGGGTTGGATTAGAAATGAGATGATAGAAACAGTTTGATGAGTTTCGACATAGTGATGACTTTGGTGAAGGTGTAAATGGGAGAGAATATATAATCCTTCATTCAAGTGAAATATATTTGAAAGTAGGGAATTTTTTTAAAATAAATTACATCCTCAAAAATTGCAATAAATGAATAATTGTTTTAATAATGTGCTTGAATTGTAATAAGGGGAGGTGGGTGATGATCCCTTTTGATGTCGGGATTAACTAAAGTAAGAACATTGTATTCGATAGCATGTGTGACACAAGACACCAATCAAGTAAAGTAATATAACATCCATATAAATTATAATATCTTTTCTTTTAAAAATATATTCTATATATTACTATACATGAAACATAGAAATAGTCTAAAAAGCATGGGACATTGAGTATGTGTACCTCATAGGAAACAACAACCTTCCCCTATATCTTTCTTAACATTGAAAATAGACCTTCTTAAATAACCTACTCTATACGCAATAGTGAGTCCTATCAAGAAACAATCTCTAATTAGAACATATTTATTTAATATAATAATATATAAAATTTTTATTTTGAATATTATTTAATATCATATTAATATATATGTTTTATAAAACTATATCATTAGTTACAAATAATTTATAAATTAATATAGGAAGCAATTAAATATTAAAAGGTGATTTTTATAAATGATTATTTTTTGGTCACAAAGATATTTTACCCTAATAGATTAAATTAATTACTACTATTATGTGATATTAATTAAATAAATATGTTACATAATCTAGAAATTATTTTTTATATTCGTCCAATATATTTTGTAAACATAAGATAAGAGGAAACTCAATATTTCACGTAAAAATATATATTTTTATAAAGGTAATTTTACCACCCATTAAAGGAGAACCCTTTTAAGTATTAATTTTTAAACTATTATCTATTAAATTTGATATATAAAAATATATTTTTGAATTATTATTGGAAAAATTAAATTACGATGAATTGTTTGGATTTTTTCTAGAATCATTATTTTTTAGTGTCTAATGAAAAATAATGCGTTTTATTTAAAAACTTCTTATTTGTTTAAATAATAATTAATATTAAATTATATTTTAATTTTTTAAAATTCAAATTGGATCAATTCTTAATCAATTAATTCAATTTAGTTCATTTTAATAAATTTATATTTTTAATTCAATATAAAAACATAACAATCTTTTAAACATTTTGATACTAAAACCATTTAATCTGTTTGCCTGTGGGATTATCATTAAATATAATTTTTCCTCTTCTGCTATTTTGTTTTTAAAAATCTCATATACAAAAAATATAATAAATATTATATTTTTTGACTAATAATATGAACATAATTTTTGAATAAAATTATCAGTGAATGTGATTAAAATTAATTGCACTGATTAAGGTGTAATTTGGCGTAAAAATTGACTAAAACCCTATAGGGCCCAAATGAGAATCCCACTTGCCCAAAACACAATGGATGGAAATATTTCGGTCATTAACCTTATAATAACTATTTTTTGTTCTTTGCAATGAATTTAATGTTGTAAAAAGATGTGCACACCTAATTTATTTTCATGACTACCATGGGAGCCATTTTCCTTCCCTATAAAAGGCAACCACTTCAACCCATTCCTTACACCTCTCCAACCACTTATATCATCCAAGATATTCAAAATTTTCCTAGAAATACCCCTAAAATATTACTATATGGCTAAAATTTAGCTTAATACATTCCATGAATGCCTTTTTTTAACCAATTAAGTTACCTGATTAAAAGGTTACGTCTTTTCTCAATCTGCATAGTTTAATTTCCATTCTCTAACCACAAAAATATTTTTATTCTATGCTGGTGTAATATTAAAATTATCCTAAATATAATAGGTTATTTTTATTATATTTATACTAAAACATACACACACCGCCATATAATGGTTAATGAACCTAATGATTTTATGTAGGGCGAACTAATGCTTCAAGAAATGATTATAGTTCAATTATTCCCTACTGCCTCTCATAGTGGCCATTATGATAGACAAACTATTTATATCTATTATATAATATATTTATTATTTTTAATAGTTCAATAATAATTGTATTAAACCTACCTTTAAAACATTCCATTTTAGGTTAATATAATAACATTGTTTAAGGATGTGTGGACTACCGCCTCCTCAATGTTTTGTGCTTTGTTCACATTAAACATGGAATGTATAAATGATGGTTTTAATTAAACCTAATATACATACAAAAAAAATATATTGATTTCATTAAAAAATTATTTTTCAAGACATATAATGTATATATATATATATAATTTTATTTATTACACTATCACACAATTAAAAAGTTATATCGTAATTTGTGGATATGGGGACCATCACCTACACATCATGATGTGATTTTATTAACACCATAGAACTCGTTATATAAGTAAGTATGATGAAATAATATGGTATTTTTATATAATTTTCATTATTTAGTAATATGGTGTTACACACCTTTTTTCCACAATGATCACTTAATAATGGGAATGATAATCATGCGTACGTACAACCTACCATCTCCATGATTGCATCATATTTTCATTTTCATAACCATATTTAATAATTTATTTTTAAATTTAAATTTGTGTTAAAATATGATAATTATGTCATGGTTATTATTATGGATATATTATATAATTATCACTATGTCCATAGTGGACCAACAATATTTGTTTGGACATATAACCCAAATTTTTTCAAACACACCCATTGTAAACATAGTTGTTTGAGTTGTTATACAGAACATGGTAATAGGTGAAATAAAAATAATTATAAAAATGAAATGTATAAAATTAAATTATTTTTATTATGAATGATCTTAAAGGCTGTTCACCTAAAAAGAAACACAATGTAACAGATTCTTGTCTCATTTTCATTACGTAAGACATACTTAGTTATTGAACACCTAATTTCATATTGATGGTGTACATACTACCAAATTGACATATAATATCATTAATTTTTTTATCATCATGGTATATAAATGTTTTATTTAAGGAATATTACCTTTGGGTTTTACAATACTTTTGTTACTACTTTAGTAATGATTTCAATCTAACATTTTATATTTGTGAGATAAATGTCATATTCACCACATACTTCTTGTGTGATGAAACTACTGTACATTTTGATATATTATATCATGAATTCCCTTTCCATTATGGTATTTAATTTTTTCATTTAATGTTATTATTTCATGATTTTTATAATTAAAAAATGTTTCAATGTGTTATTGGACAGTTTGAGATGTTTTATGAATATTTTCTTCAAGACTAATCCAAATGATCTTTCAATGGAATTGTCAGTCAAGGATATTATATAACTATTTTACAATGAACACTTTCATTATTTTCTAGTTTTTTGTCACCATTAAATGTGTTAGTACCATTTTTACACACTTTGGTTGGAATATTTTTTAAAGAAATGTTTTCCAAAAAAAACTATCTTTATATCTCTCTTTATTGGTAGAACAGTTTTATTATAAAAATCATGTTTTATTAAAAGGGTTTTCAATAATGTTTTAAAATTTATTTGGAAAGAAATATTTACCCTTCAATGATTTTACCAATGTTTTAATGGAATATACCTTCCGCTTTCATAATGATGAATTTTCTATTCTTTTTCCATACAAAAGGAATATTTTTTAACCTGATTCATCTGCCATAATTTCCATGTTGAATTATTTTATTGTTGAAATAGAATTATTTTTAATAAAAAATATTTTCAAATGTTCTTTCAACAGAAAATGTTTTTATTTTTTCTGTAATATTTTAAGAATCTATTATTTAATTTCATTAATGACTATAATCCTCTATTTTAACATCACTTGTATTTTCTTTAATGATACTATCATTAATCATTATCATGATATATTAAGATTAATTTTTCCAAGGATAATATTCAAATTCCCTTACTTGATTTGTTTACTAGTCCTCTTGATGTATTAAATAACATATAACCCATGATCATTGGATTTCCCCTAAATTATCAATTTCATTTATTGTGGGTATTAATATTGAAAAATCCTATAAAGTTTTACATACGGTGTCCACTTTGATAGTTATTTGGCTATCTGGGATAATATTAATAAATATATATCTCTTACATAATACGAATATTTCATAAGGAACATGGGTAAAACAATTATTTGATAGATGAATGAAGTTTTTGAGTGGTGCAACATGGGTATGGTCTGGTTATAGATATCCCCTCGATGATTCAGTAGCCTAATGGGATGATTTATTTTTTATTCTCTTTATATGGGGTTTTACATAAATTCTATAAACTGCCTTGTGAATGTTATTGACTATAAAGGAAACAAGTACCTATGAATCATAACATCCAATAATTTAGAATTTACTCCATTTATATTCCACCATAATGTATAACTGATATTTTACGTCGACATATCTATGGAGGTGTTTTATTTTTAGGATTCAATTATTATTCATACATGAGATAACGAATCGACATTTCTGGGGATCCATTTCATTTTCAGTTCATTGAATTAATGTAATGGGTTTTAGTTTTCTAAATTGGCATATTTATGTTTCCTTGTATAGTTATTTAAGGGCCTTGTGCTTCTAGTTATTGACATTAATTATTGATTAAAATATTCTATTATGATTATTGATTACATGGAATGTGTGTTTAGTTATTCAACATTCTATATTTATTATTATCATTTATTCAATATTTCTTCCTCAATTGTCTCCCTTACTGATCATTTGATATCACCCCTATTATGTTTCTTTCCTTAGGAATCCAAAAATCATTTTATGAATGATATTTATGGATTCAATAGATGGATTACAGTTATCATCATAGTTAAATATTTAAAAAAGAAGAAAATAAATATGTTGTAATCAATGTATCCATTTTTAATATATTACTCATTTATGTATTCAGTTTACCAATACTTTTAAACTGACTAGTCCTTAAGGGTTATATTCCGTATAATCATTTTAATTTAATTATTTTAAAACACCAGCTTTGGGTTATATTAGACTGGGTCACTATAGTTTTTAGAGTATGTTTAGTAGCAACATTGGGAACATAATTTAGAAAAAACAATATTAGAAAACATAACCCTAAGGTTTAATTTGAATAAAAATTGATGAAAACACTATATTTTTGTTAAAGTAATTATTATGTGGGTCTTCATAGATATATACCCCTATCTGGATACTACAAATGGACACAGTTATAAAATAAATATATCTAGGAGTAACAACATAAACAAGGTGTTCAGAGATTGACTTGGGGAAACCTAGTACATGACAAAAGGATATACTTCTCACCTGGTATAACACTCATAGGGGATCTGCATTGGATAATCCATTTTTTTCTTTCCAAACCATTATAATGGATTTTGATACATAATAATTTTCATATGATAATTATAAGAAGTTTTATATTAATGATAATCTATCATGGTTTAGAAATCCAACTAATGATATTATAGATAAACCCAAGACCAAGGAAAACCAATGTGGAAATAAGTTTATTATGTATTTATATATTCATGTTATATTGAATATCATTGGGAAAATTATATTTAGTGACTAATCTATTTTCATGGATATCCTTCATATTAATATTTTAAAGTTATATTAATATATATTTAGAAAAGGGTAACCTACAATACGGGTGACAACCAATCATATCTTGCATGTCCACTAGACTTTAACATATGGATGAAGGACGATAACAGTTTCACTCCAACCAATGACTTATGAAATTTCCTCATTATTTTGTCATTATCTTAGAAAAAACATAATGAATTAATGTTATGGATGAACATATTATATCACATTTGAGTATTTTGGATTAATATAATATCCAAATTAGTTTGGATTAATGTGAAGGACTAAAATTTATCATTGTCACATATAATTTCATAAGATGTTTATTTTTGTGAAATAGGCATAAATAATTCATTATTGGAAATTAATTCTTGGTAGTAAGGGAAAAAATTAAAATTTCATTAAAGAAAAATCAAAATTTATTATTTTTCATATGAAATTGAAATTTTTCATGGATGAATATTTAATTATAATCATGGATAGTGAATGGTTTACACAACATTGGTATATTGACTAAAAAATAAAACCTTTTTCGAATACCTAAATTTATTTTGAATAGGTTCCTTTAGAAATCATAAAGCATTTTTGGTGTTGATGTCCTCAAATTTCCAGGGATAATTCAACTGTTTATTCATGAGGACCTCATTCCCCCCATGAAAATATTTACACATTTTCAATATGTATGTATCTCAACATACCACTGATGTTCTCTTACATAGAGACCTAACTAAATGGTATTCCATGTTCAAATCACTCTTTTATAGAGTATTACCTTGGAACTGTACACATGATATGTGCTATCAATATAGGAAATATTAATCAATGTACTACCAAGAAGGTGATTAAATTGAGAGGATGAAGTTTAAATAAGGTGGAATGGATTCGATGCACTGGAAATATGATGCAAGAAAATTGTATTCGAAAGTGTGTTTGACAAGCGACACCAATCATTTAAGATAATATAATATCCATATAATTTATAATATATTTACTATTAAAAATATATTTCTATATTTCAATGCATGAAACATAGTGTTAGATTGAAATGCATGTGCCAGGGAGTTTGAATACATTATACACAACAACAACCTCCCTCAATAGCTTCTATTACATATAAAAGTTACCTTCAATTATGGCTTACTCTATACACAATATTGCAACTTACCAAGAAACCATATGTAAATAAATCATTATTATTTAATATAATAAGATAAAAACTATTCATTTTAAAGAGTGTTAACTATCATATTAAAATATATCGTTTAGACTACATAATAATTAGATAAAAATAAATAATACCTTAATACATGATACTATTATATATTAAAATTATATTTTTATAAAGAACTATTTTAATGGTCAAAAAGTTGTTTTACTATAATATATTAAAATAATTGTAGTTAGCTTGTTAAATTGATATAATAAAAATTTTTCATTTTCAATCAAATGTGCTTCATATTCATATAATATAATTGGTAAGCATAATATTATAGAATCCCCCATATTTCACATAAATACCTATATTTTTATAAAGAAATTCTTATTTCCTTTTAATTGAGAACCGATTTTAAAAATTAATTCTGAAAATATTATCAATTGAAATTGATAAAATAAAATATTTTTGAATTATGAAATAGAAAAATATATTATCATGATGTTTTTTGATTTTTCTAAGAAATATCATTTTTAGTGAATAGTGCAAAGTACTATGTATTTGTAAAAAACTACCTTTTCCTTTAAATCATTATTATTTATAAATTAAGGAAATTTTTCTAATTAGAGGATTTTAATTTTAAAAATCAAATACACATTATTGTAATAAAAATAATATTTGTGGCTGAAGAAGATCAACTTAATTTTTGATATAAATGATTATTGAGAGTGATTAAAATTAATTTTAGTGATCATGTTGTAATTAGGTTTTAAAATGATGTAAACCCCTATGTTTTAGGGTCCATATGACCTATCAACTTTTCCAAACCCCATTGGGTGGAAATATTTCAGCCACTAACCTTCCATTAAAGATTTTTGTGGATTGGTATTAATTTAATTACATAGGAATATGTACACACATGACTTTCTTTCAAGAATACAATGTCAGCCTTTTTCCTTCCATATAAAAGGTCACCTCCTCAATCAATTTCTCACACCTCTTCATCCCTTTAATATTATACATTATCCTTCCATATAGACTCACTAAATCCTTTCCATAGACCTATATGACCCTATTTTTAAGAATACATCCCATGTATTTCTATTGTTCATTCCAAAATAAGTTACCTGATTAAATAGTTATGTCTTGTCTCAATATCCCTAGTTTCATTCCGATCCACCAACCAATAAAATCTCTTTATACTATTTATGTATAACCAAATCAGTATCTCAAATATACAAGGATGTTATTACACTGATATTTTGTACTAAAATTATACCCACCACCATCTAATGGGTAACAAACAAAATGTTTCTATGTACGGTGATCTATTGCCTCACGAAATGATGATTGTTCAATTTTCCCCCACCACCTCTCAGGGTCGACATTATGATAGAAACACAATATTTATATATTATATATGAAATTTGTTGTGTATTCATACTTTTTTAATCCTTTTATTATACATACCTTGAAAATATTTCATTTTACATTAAAATGATATCATTGTTTGAGGAAGTGTGGACTATCGGCCCAAAAAATTGTCGTGATTCATTTACACTAAACATGAAATGTATAAAAGATGATTTTAATTAATCATATGAGAAATATAGGAAATATATTTGGTATTAATGAAATAATAGTCATTCTGGAATATATATATATATATATATATATATAATGTTTTCATTATTAACCTTTCAGGAACTTAAAAAGTGATAACATTATTCGGGGATTGGGGGAGTACCATCTCTTCAACATGATGTGAGTCCTTTTACACTATATATTTCATTATATAAGTATTAATTATAAAATAATTTGTTATTTATTATATAATTATCATTAAATATTTATTTATTTTTTACATACTATCTTTCCACAATGATCACTTAAAAATGGGAATGTTAATCAAGTGTATGTATAGTCTACCACCTCCATCATTATAACATATTTTATTTTTCATAACATTATTTAATGATTTATTTTAAAAGAATAATTGATGTATAAATTGGATAATTATAAAATGGTTATTATTCTAGAAATACTATATAATGATCTATATAACCAATGTTGACCAACAACAATTTTTTTACAGATAAAAATAATTTGGTCAAAAACTGCAGATGTAAAATTAATTATTAAAGTCATAGAGAACATGGTAATAAGTGAAATAAAAATAATTAAAAAATTGAAAATGGTTTTGAAGAAGTTATAGAATTAAATTTTTTTATTATACATGAATTTAATGGATTTTCACCTGAATGGAAAGAAATAATAATGGATTTGTTTTCATTTTCATTACATGAGGCATTTGTAATTGATGGACACATAATTTCTTATATGTCATGTACTTACTTCCACATTGACATAATATATCTTTAACTAAATTATCTTCATGGTTTTAAATGACTTTATTTTACGGTTTTTATATTTGGGTTTTACAATCAATTTGTTACTACATTAGTAAGGATTTCCATCTCACATTTCACACCCGTGATATAAATGTCATATTCACCACTTACTTATTTTTTTGTGGTGTACCTAATAATTTTTTTGATACATTGTATCTTGAATTCATTTTCCATAATGGTATTTAATAATTTAATTTAATATTATTCATTTATGTGGTTTATTATTAAAAAATGTTTCATTGCGTTTTGGGAAACATTAGAATGTTTAATGATTATTTTCCTCAAGAATAATATTAAGGATATTTCAATGGAATTTCCATTTAGGGAAACATATAACCATTTCCCAAAAAATGAATTCATTATTCTATATTTATTCACGACCATGTTATATTTTATTTGAAATTTTACACACTTTGGTACCAAGATGTTTTTAGAGTTCTTTTTCAAAAAACTCTGATATAATATCTCACTTTTTTTGGAGGAACTATTTTATTTTAAAAACAGCTTTTTATTAAACCGATATAAAAAATGGTTTAAAAATTATTTACTAATGAAATTTTTACACATTATGGTGGTTTACCAATGTTTCAAAAGAATCTTCTTGTCTCCTCCCTATCTTGTAATTTTCTAATTTTTTTTAAAAAATGTATTATTCTGTATACAATGAATAATACATAAAGAATCAACCACCATCATCCATTTAATGTATCATTTTGATGTTTAAAATGATTATTTCTAATATAAAAATATTTCCAAAAGGTTTTTTCAAATGAAAAAGATACTTTCCTCAGGAATATTTTAAAATATATTATTTAATTTCATCTATTATAACAATCATCTATTTTTACTCAAAATGGGATTTATTGTATTTATGCTATCCTTATTTGTTATCGGGATGGTTCATTATTTATTTGGCCAAGGATATTATTCACATTAATATACATGATTTATTTTTTATTCACCATGAAATATTCAATATCTTAGGATCTTCAAATATTAATTCCCACTAAATTATCAATTTCATTTATCATGGGTATTTCTATTTCCAAAACCATATAACATTTTACATTTAGTGTCCACTATTATAGTTATTTGGCTATTTGGGTTGATATAAATAAATTCTAATCTCTTAATCCAAAATGATATTTGATAATGTAAAAATTTAAATAAAATATATTATATATGAGGAATGTTTTTGACTGGTACGACCTAAGAGGGGCCTAGTTATCAATATTTATTCGATGAAACTATAGTGTAATAGGACAAGTCATTTGGAAAATTGTTTTATTTGGGTTTTTTCCATACATTTTGTAAACAGTCTTGTGAATGGTCCTGATTGTAAAGGTAACACGTACTTAAGAAACATAGATTTCAATAATTATGCATTTTTTTTATATTCAGATTTTATTTTTACATGATATTATGCATCAAAATATCTATGGATGGATTTAATTTTCAGGATTCATGTATTATTCATCAATGAGATATTGTATTGATATATATCAATCTATACATTTCATTTTTAGTTCATTGAATTAATGGAATATTTTTCTATTTCTAACATTCCATATTGATATTACCTTAACAAGTTAATATAATTTCATGTGCTATATATTATTACCATTATCTATTGACTACGTACTTCCATTCAGTTTATTGATTACATGGAATGTGAGTTCAGTTATTGACCTTTTCGTGGTACCTATATTCATTGATTTATTACTTCATAAACTATATTTTCCCTTTCATTGAATTTTAGCTCCACATTATTTTATTTCACTCCCCAGGAATCTCATAATAATTCTATGAATTATATGCAATTATTTACAAGATAGAGTCGATTTTTCATTAATGACACGTAACTAGAAAGAATAAAATAATTATGTTGTAATAAATGTGCTCATATTTAATATAATAATAATTTTTCTATATGGTTTACCAAGAATACTAAAATAATATGTCCTTTGAGGTTTTATTTTTTGCAATCATGATCATGTATTTTGAAGAATACATGGGCTCTTGGAAATCTCGGGTTGGGTAGCTATATCATGAACTTGAGTGTGTGACATAAAAAGATTAGTAGGTGATTTGAAGAGACTAGGGGCATCGTGGGAGGGTTATAGTGACATTATGGAAGAGTAATTTTGATATTAATGGATTTATATTAAAGATAAATTTGGCATGGGTGGGATTATATTGGAAACATGGTCATTTTTATATTATTTAGGTTTTGGATTCTCATAATAAAATTTCAAAAACAATAAACAATCCAATTTTTTTTCCATATTTTTACCAAATTTGAGTGTTTTTTATTATTTTATATGGAAAAGGGATGGAAATATTAAACTAATAGAATTTATTATGTGGAGGTGGGACACAATTAGATTGAAATTGTTTTTAAACCTCAAAATATATTATAGCTTTTGGAGGATTTATTATAGATTTTAAAAATAAATCAAATAAAGATAAATTCATATTATTTTATATTAAAAACATTGATTTGGTCGGGGAACCCCTTTATAGTAATTATTATTACTCTTTTGGGTCATTATGATTTCATAAAACACAATTTATAATTATACAATATTTAATTTTCTCCTGAAAATTATGACTGTCATAGAAATTTATGAAAAAATTTGTATTAAATAATTAAAATGTTCCGATTCCAAAAAATAAAATTTATTTTATCGAAATATTTTATTAAATAGGGAAATTGTATATTTTTAAATAATAAATGGAAATTATTGAAAATAATAGTTTTATTACAGTAACAGATTTCAAACACTTATACAAGTTTCATTTAACTAAATAAAATTATATGTTAATTTAAATTTGATAAATATTATTTAATAATAATATTAAAATATTATTTATTGAAACAATTCCATAATTCATTTATTCCTTAATTAAATAATAATATTTCTCCAAAATACTATTTTTGTTTTGTTAAATCAAAATAAAAATCATTTATTACGTAAAAATAATAGGAAAAAATATTTTCATTATTATTTACCAAATAAGTCATTTATACTATTTTCTAGTGATAAAACAAATCCATTTTAATACACCATAAAAAACCATAAGTGTATTGTGTGTGATGGTGGGACATTCATAAGGTGGTTCTGCGAAAATGGATTGGACCATGATCTTTGGGATCTTCAAATTCTACCATAAATGGTTTCCCTAATGATTATGTTATTGGATCTCATATTTGGATTGGTCTAGGGAAAATCCTAGAAATGATATATCATTGATTCTTAGATAAGTGTGCTTCATAGGGTATAGTCCAAATTGTTGAGTCCATAGTTATCTTTGTCCATGTTAATTGGTTTTGTTAAAACCCTATATTTATTCTAATCAAATTATCACTATTAAATAAATATATTATCAATGGAAATGATACTTAAAAGTTATTTAAATCCATTTGGCTGCAGGAAAAAAATAAATTAATTTGTTTTCTTTAACATAATTTTTTAATAAGTCAATTAATTGAATCAAAAGGGAAATTTTATTTATAACAATTCAAGATATTACTAATATATATAGATCAAATGAATGAAATATATTTGGAGTTCCTTCAACTTGGACTGAAGTAAAAAAACAATACCAGGAGAATTTTTCTCATACAAAACCATTCCGCTTATCAATAATATAAATTGATATTCTATACATTTAGGATATAATAAATGCCTCAACACCAGTGGATCACAAAAAAAATCATCCCCACAAAGCTCCCTAAATCAATTGAATAATTTTTTCTCTAATAGAGACTATTAATGGACATTATTGAAAACGGAATATGAAACATAATCCATGCGCTGGATGGTTGGATGGATCAAATCCTCTATAAAATTTCATGAATCTAACATTCGTATCCTTCAGTGGTAATATGGACCCATACAAACATCTAACTCACTTCAAATCAGGATGTGATTCCTTGGTGGGAACTCTCGAGAAGCAAGACCGAACTAAGCATAAATTATTCATACAGACATGGTCCAAGGAAAATGTTCTTTAGGTAAAGTAGTATTCAACTATGATTTAACACATCCATGTAAATACTCTTCTGTAAATTTATTTATTTGTTATGTTGACCACTACAATTGAAAATCATCATTAACCTCAAATAATGAAAAATAAAAGAGAAAATTGCATTTTTTTAGTATATTTCTATGTAGAAGGGATTAAAATACAAAATAAACATATAAATATTTCAAAAAAAGATCATGGGTATCTATTTTTAAAATCAATGGGATGAGTTGCAGACAGAAATCATTAATGTAAAATATCCAAGAAGATTCTTTGATACTTCCATAGTAACACAATGATTTAAAACTACATTTAATGGATGATGAATAATATTATATGATCACTATAATCTCATGTTAAATGTTAAATTACCTAAGGAGAAGTACATATTAATATTATTCTAGATATAGTTCAGTCATTGGAAATGAAACCTATGAAATTCTATGTCTTTTCCCCTCCTATATGATAATAATAGTAAAAAATATATATTCATCATGTATGGTTAAAATTTTGAAAGTACATTCAATACGAATGTCAAAATAAATTTTTTACCCAATTTAATATGAGTAGGTTCTTTAATACATCATTGGTTCTGTAGAAAATAATTACTACAATTTCTATTACCTAGGTTTCTTAATAAGTTTATACATCAGGACTAAAAAATTATTTTTCACTTCCATAAGATGTTGTATCAAACCATTCATAAATGATTTATATTAAATTATATACCCTATAAGATTTTAGATTCTATAAAGAATACTAGTAGCCAAAACAAGTGGATTGTGTTTCCACCATTAACTAGAATGAAATTTAGTATGAAATGAATTCATAAAAAAGGCTACTTATATTGTGTACATTTAGATTAACATAATGGAAGTAATCTATTTATTGTTATTATCAATGTATAATTAATCCACCAATAAATAACATAGATCAATTTTTATTGAATTATCTATCTTCTTTAACTCTAAAATACAACAATAATAAATCATCTATGACAATTTCCTATAGGAATTCAAAAATTAAACACTGGTGGATAGATCCATTCCAAGGCCTATGATGTAACCATCCATGTTAGATATCATGCCCATATCATCATGAAGATGGATATCACCCCACCAAATTTTTTAACATGCACCAACCAAAATGTGGTTTAGATAGAAGGGACCAATAATGTCTCATCCCTTTCATGTTATTAGTTTTTATAAAACTCTTTCAACATATTCCCGTTAAATGATCCATTATCTGATAAATAATATATATATGATCCAGTGTTTCCCACTTCAATTGGCGAGTAGGAGGGAGAGGCTTCCATGTATTATTGGTTCAGTATGACATTGCCAATATGAAGTTCAAAATATTTCTCACATCCATATTAAGACCAAATAAATTGTACAAAACAATAGAGAGGATCTCTTGTGTCCTCGTCATAAATGCCTCTCAACTCTAGAAATAGACGTAGATCATTAAAGAATCATTAAATTGGATGACTATATGAGACTTAACATCAATCCATTTATTGTTAAAATGTGGAGATTTCAATGAATCCCAACTAAATAAATACCTATATTTCATAGAGAACTAGACATGGAAGGTTAAAACCATCTCAAGAAACCATAAATCATAATCCAAAATATAAGGAAAACCATAATTTAGGAAAACGTATAAATCATTTCTAAATATTTGACTTCATGATGAACCATGTTGTTGTTCAATACTATATATTGATCCTAGATGACCTATATTTTTATTTCAAAGATTATTATATATAAAGTTTTGAGACTCTCTTAATCTATCATTAATTTTATTCTAGGTTCATTATTTATACAGTATATTGTGTGGAAATTGACCCAACTGAATATCATATATTCAACTACTTCAAAATGGAATACAAGAAGAACTCTATATAAAAGAATATTGTGACACTATACATCTCCATAATTGTGGATGGTTTTGATATTCAAGGACCTATTATTAATAATAACTTGGGAAAATTTTTATCTCATTACCAACTCATTGATGTAATGAACAAAAAAAGATAGTTTTCCGGTCTCTACTCTAAAAATAGATGGGTATTAAATAAAAGAGAAAATAACATTAGATGAATCCTAGGAAGAGCCTATTATGGATACCATATATGAAATTCAATGCTCATGGTTTATTTTCATTTTTAAATGATATATATCATGTTGGTGTATCCATTACAAATTTTACACACAGTAGTGAGATCTTTATATGACCCGTACCTTAAATACCGATTTAATTATTAAAAGTGGTGTTATATGTTGATGGAATCACAATTGAATATATTTTAATATATTACATATATAATGGATTATAATTTAGATAGGAAATACAGAATAAAACATGTGATAACACTAATATAATTACACTTATCATTGGGATATGATCATTAAAAACAAATTCCACATGATGAGTGAAAATTATATATTTCATATAAACCATTTTTTGTAAATTATTCTTGGATATGATATATATACACACATATATTCATGATATTAGTGTAATTAGTTATCCATATTTCTCTTGAGGAAGGAAAATCACCCTTTTTATAATTAAAATGTATCATATCATTGATCCACTACTTTTTCAGGAAAATCAATTGTAATAATTGTATCACTGTATTGATTGGGAAATGAAGCAAAATCATTATAAAATAATAATAAGTCAGATATGACATATCATGAATATTAATATATCATCCTATACCCTAATCCGAGACATAGTCAAGATGAAAGATATAATATTCAAAAAGATCATGATAATAATATAGATGAGTCTTAACATTCAAGGTCTAGTTATATATGTTCATCATAGAAAAATGATTAAAATTATTATACAATACCATATAGCCTAAAAAATATAACATAACCATAATTATAAACCAAAATTTATGAATATATATATGAGGGTAATATAACCAAAATTCTGATGTTAATAATGTTAATGGAATACTGTTTTTTGGAAATGGAGAAACCATCACATCAATTACTGTAGAAAAACTATACCTTGCATCTTTTTCAAATCATGAGGAAATTCTTTAATTACTGTCTTAGATTAAATTTGAATTATAGTATAGAAAGTAGACAGATCTTTTTGGATACCCCTATTAGAGCTTATGGAAGGAATCTACAACATTTTTCAGGATATCTAAAAACTAAATCAAGGTATTTTAGAAATGAACATCCTACCTTTATCAGTTTCACCATGTTTACTGAAGATCAAGAGATATATATATCTTTAAAAAATCATTGTGATATCTTTCCCTACAACAACACATAAATTCCCAAACATGAACCAAATGTTTTTACATATCAGTAATTGCTTTTGAAATATCAATATTGATATAGGGAGGTATACTCATGAATGAATTCAACTCATTCTACCATAGTTTAGGTTGATATTTTTATGCTCATCAATGTAAACATCATATAAGATGTTCAACACATGAAATGGATTAAAAAAAATATACCCATTGATAATAATGAATGTTTATGATAGTTTTTATCCACATCATATAACCCAATTGTAATTTTTTTAAGAAAGACTTTTGAGTAATGGTCATGAATTTTTATTCAATTAAAATTAAATATTATAAGCCATTTTAATCATGGAAAATTATTATAGTTACAAGAATATCAGAAATCCATGAAAATTGGAATGTTACGCTTATTTTTCTATAGATGTTTTGTATTTTTATAGAGTAATTCTTATTGGTTTGAGGAATGAAATTTTCACCTATATGTGTTCCATAAAACATACATCAATGAAATTTTGGGGACATATAATTTTGTTATTTGTCAATAATTTTGTGTTCATGTATCAATAGTGTTTTTAGAATGTAGTTGATGGTTAGTTTTTTGAAAATACTGTATTATCACATCCAAAATATGAAAACACATAAGTGTAAATATAGGATTAATTTGAAAAGATTTTTTGTTATTTGAGGGCACCATCATAATATCGAGTTCACCCTTGATAATATGATGGATACACCAAATAAGTCATCTTTTAAAAATATCAGGGTAATTTTTATAATACAAGGATTAATTTCCATTATTAGATGATATATAGAGACCTTTTTTAGAATTTCATTAAGCTATAAAAAATGTGAATAATCGATTAGACTATCAATGAGATGAATATTGAAAGGAATCCAAAATAATACAGTTGAAGACCACTGTTGTTGATACCTATACTGGAAGGAAATATAAACATCCTATATGTTATAGTGTTGGGGTTATAATATAGATCACATCTAGTGAATAATTATGATGTTGTAATATAATATATTCTATACTATATATGAATAATCATTCTAAATATTGCGATTCTCAATTTGGACATCGAGAAGAATTGACATAGATTTTCCCACACATTTTAGCAATTTATTTCCTTCTAGAGGAATCATGAGATCAATTTGAACTCTTACACTAACATGATCAATTTAATAATTGGCTATCCTTTGATTTCTGAATAATTATCATTGTGGGTAGTTATTCAATATAAATTTAAAATCTAATTCCCAACAGAGATGGTAGTAAAAGGGAATGAATTTGAAGAATTTCATATATTGTATGCCACATCAGTATTCACACTAGGGGATATTGAATTTCATTATAATGATTTTTTCTATGATCATAACACTCTCTAATCATGGTATATTGATTTTAAATGTTTTTTTAACTTAAAAATTTGATGAGTATTGGAAAACAAAAAAATAAATAAAATTTTCATGTTAATTATACTTATCTCTCAATTGAATTTATTCATGAACAACTCATTCCTACATTAATAAGGATAGACTAACAATGATGAAGAATACCGCTATCTCATAACATCCCAAAAATTGTCTATATAGGACCTAATTACATGATAAAATGTTATGATAAATTAATACATCTTAATTTGAAATATTAATGGTGAATATACCATTATAAATGATCAATTTTCCCCATTAATAATTAAATATGAGATTTAATCACTGAATTGATCTCATAAATAGAACTATCACATATCTCACATTCAAACATTTTCCAATGTATATGCATTCACTTATGTACTCACAAAACTATGAGATGTAGACCAGAATGAGATATCCATCATAATTTCAAGTTATATGGTGGTATCCCCAATCAATTATTATTACATAGGATATAATTGAGATATCATTGCCACACATAGTGTATGTGAACCTATTTCCTCAATAAATTTTGTTACAACTAGTTATATGTCATCCATATTAGACAACTATCATAATTTAATTCTTCTATTGGAATAAGTAATCTGATAATAGATCTAATTACGGGACATCAAATTTTGAATTTATATTTACCCAAATACTACAAATTTCTTCTATATTATAGGATTTGATATAATTTTTTTTAAATTCATTAAAGGATTAGAGACCCACATTGTCATGAAATAATTCATTAATGGTTTTGACGATGATCATAAATACAGATCCATGATTTCCAACTAGATTTGGTAGAATGGATATTACCAACAGAAAATGACACAATATTATGAAAAAAGAAACATGTAAATTATATAGAAATAGAATACCTACCATTTTATTCATCAATACCTTGAGTTTCAACATTAAATTAAATATAATTGTCCATTTTATCAATGAAATAGATGTCATGGAATGAAATCCACTATATATTACTATAATGTTAATAAATATCCTTACTACCACCAACATATTATCTATGTGGGATGACGCTATATCCAACAAATATTTCATGATGATGGTTATCATCATATTTATAAAGATAAATATTGTCACTACAATTGGTCTCACTCATCCAATGCTTATAGAAATAATACTAAAAAATTAGCATATTTCAATTATTTGGAACCTTTATTATATGTCACAAAAATGTTTGTATAGCATACACCATTGGCGTGGAGGGTTGTTTTCTAATTTGGAATTGGGATATGTAATGAAATAGAAAATAAATAGCTTAGGATTAAACCCACAACATCTACCTTATATATCAAATACCAAAGCACTATGCTACCATTAACATTTTGAATATATATATGGATATTTATAAATACATAATTTATATATTGATTTATTTTATAATATGTGAAAAATGAATTCAGAACAAATAAGGGTAACAATCCTAACGGTTCTCCAAACTGGTGGGATAGGGGTATACCAATGGTTTTGAGAGTTGTTGGTATAGGTACTTATATTTTGTGATATATCAAAACAGTATTACAAAACTATTGGTAGAGCAGTAACCAATCAAAGGTATATTGAATAACCATTGGGATATGAAAAAATAATTGTGATGTATTCCAATTGTTATTTAAAACAATTGTGATAGCCTTAACTTATCCCAATGGTTTTTGAAAAATCATTGGGATATAACAACTTTTTGGGATCTACCCCAATAGTTTCTAAACATATGTTGGGATATTGTTAACATATCCAAAATAATATTTTTTTCTTGATTTATTCCAATCCATTGGGATATCCTTAACCTATACAAAAGGGTCTTTAAGAACTGTTGGGATAACACTAATTTTTGGGATCTATCCCAATAATTTCAACCAAATGATTGGGATAACATTATCCTATCCCAATGGTTTTGAAGAATCATTGGGATATGAATACTTATTCTGATATATCCTAATGGTTATGAAGAACCATTGGAATAGGGCCCCCATCCCAATGGTTTTTCAAAACTATTCGGATAATGTAATTTGAATAGGATAGATTTCTAGTTGTGATAGTGGAACAAATTTCTACAAACTCAATTTCAAATTGATGTATCATATATATGGTATATAGTCTAATCACTCATACTAATAAGATAGAGATTTAATTATATATAGTTATTATTTTATTAGGGATCTCTCTAATATACTCTAGATGATGGTGGATAATAAAAAAAGACTTTACATGACAAACTACTGCATGCTTTGTGTGATTATTTCAAAACAACCCATAGTGATATACATATTATATTGTGTATGAAACATAACCAGTAATTCCAATAATTTTTTCAATATAATCACCTAGTATTTCCAATATATAACCAAGTGTGTGAAGATGGATAGTCTCTGATGTTCTTATATAATTTACTATTACATTGTGAGATTTTATTTCCCATTATGAAAACCATATATGTTCATCAAAACTAAGATTCCCTAGAATTAATTATAGAAGTTTTCATCCATTAATTACTCCTAGAAATTATTGTTTAGGTTCAAATATCCATGATAACACTAGGGGAAATCATCGAATACTAAAACCAATGTTATAGAAACATATTTTATATAAAATAGTTTACTCCAAAAAATATTATTCCCTATTTATTATTGATAAAGAATACATGATTCCTTCTACCAATACTAAGATTAAAAATTAACAAATCATATTTCCATTACATTAGTACACAAATTTTTATTATATAATTTTAATATATATGACCTAGGTTTCCATGTAACATGATGCTAAATTATGTGGATAACATCTGATTGATTCAATTGAAAATTGCACGGTGATTTCATTTTCATATGTCAAAAAATAGAGTGAAAATATCAATTATATAAGATATAAAACTACATATTAACAATCATCAATGGAATTTGTTATTATTCCTTGTAAATATCATTATAACATGAAATTTAACATTATGATAACCTCAATATCATGAATGGTAAATCTCATCATACATGATTAAAATATATTTTTCTAATTTGTACTATAATAGTTTTGGTTATTCTCAAGTTGATTATTTTTTCATACATTGGGGTGGAAGAATGTGAACATGGAAAACATGTTCGATCATAGTTCCAAATTTATCAATTTGGCGAAGGATGTAAATTCATAATTCCTTGCTTTTTATCCTGAAATGAATGGATCTTTTTTTTAAGAACCATATTATACATTATTATTGATAAAATCATCATATTTTGTTATTCATATATCTATTATCATATTCCCAAAATTGTTTTATTTTAAATGAAATGACCCTCCCTTATAGAATAGATCATTTTATATTATAAAATATTTATCACTTATTTAGAGATTCAACTTTCATTTATATAAAATCCAAACTCCAGACCAATGAATTAAAAAGAAAAAAAGTTCCATTACCATAAAATTACTGTCAAATATATACAGAGGGAATTTTTAATGGGAAATATATGTTTCACCATTCCTATTATATTCTGTTTTGAAGTGACACGTAGAGACGTTATCCTAGACCCATACATGAATATAAAATAGTTTCAAAATACACAAATATAATATAAATCTATAATTATAATTTTTATAAATGAAGAACTTGTGGCTTGATTTATATTCCATGAGGATAAATTCTAATTAATATAATTCCTACAGTGGTCCCAACTAAGAATTTAAATAAATAAAAATTATTATTTTGTTTGACTATTTTTCTCTTTTAGTAATATTTAATTTATTAATGTCATTTCATTGAGGTGAAGCCCAATTTTCTTTCGCGATATATGATATTAATCTATCATGAGGGGGGCCTAAAAACATTGTTTTATATAATAAAATATCTAATTCTAAAGATAATTTTTCTTACATGATGTGCATTATTATAAAATCATCCATTCAATAAATCACAAAATCTTACCTTTATCTTATGTATGGTCTAAATATATATAGTTTTATTTAATTGTAGAGTTATTTAAAATTATTCATCATGATAAATCTCACAAACTATTCAAGAGTTTCGTCTGTATAGGGAATAAAATACAAGAAGATTTTCTGTCTTCATTCATTTTCAGAAGTGATACGTAGTGATTCTTATATACTATATCATGGGTGTAAAAAAATTCCTTCAATAATTTTTGTATGGCCCCTATGAATGATATATATCTATATTGGAGTTTCAAGGGAAAATGATAATTTGAAAATATGCCTAGGAGGGAGATATGATATAAATTCCACTATATATGTGTTTTAGTAGTCTTACATTGTATTCATACCCTTATAATAACCTCCAC
Source organism: Viscum album (assembly GCA_963277665.1). NCBI lineage: Eukaryota > Viridiplantae > Streptophyta > Magnoliopsida > Santalales > Viscaceae > Viscum > Viscum album. Next base: position 882,422,832 of record OY728139.1, on the reverse strand, counting down.
ATAATGATACATTTAAGAACATCGTATGTATTTATTAATGCTCATGCATGATATATAGTGACAATTGTATTATTTATCTAATTCCTAGCCACAAATCCTAGTAAAACCTAATCATTTTTCATCTTATAATTCAAATATCTCATAAATTACATATAAAATGATAAATATTTTTGAGATATGTGTATTTTAACCAATTGAATGTCATTTAGAATGTGGATATGTATTGAAAATACTATGTAATAGTTAAATGCTTTAATATTTTGATTATTAATTCTATGTCCTCCTAGCATGATGATTAATTTAATGACCCATTTTCTAACATACAATGAATTAAACATCAAACAATGAACACATTTATACGGAAAAATTCTTTTTTTAAATTCATATCCATGTATCCTTACCCAAAGTACATCGAATCTTCAGAAAAATATCAAGATAAAATGCCTATGGTTGAGTTTTATATCATAATTATTATAATAAAAATATAACATAAGTACAATGAATAACATTATTATTTATACCTATTTTCAAACATCAAAAAAATATGTTCTGGACTTACAGACGTTCCCCTAATCACTTATACCCCTTGTATGGCATCTATATAAGTCTAGTCACAGAAGGATCAAATTTTAAATACTTCCATCACTATTTCTATAAAAAAATTCATAAAAAATAAATACTAATTTATGTGTCTAGGATAACCATAAAATTCCCTTTGTCTATCATTAACTTGTACATTATACTCTAACAAAAAATTTTTCATTATAATGAATAATATGAACGCATTATAGCTCTGCACAAGTGCCACTAATATGCTCTGTCAGCAAAAGGTTTCTTAATCATAATGGGTTATTTCATCAAATTGTTTTAACCTTAAAAACATTATAGTGAAACCAATATTTTGAATATGGTTCATGGTCAGCCCTTGTGCATCTTCTCTATATCACCACTCCTAAAACAATAACCCAATTGTATGATTTACAATGTATCAAATTCTCTATTTAAAAGTTATTTGGATATTCATCTGATTTTGTACCTAATTTTTTTGTTATTTTCATAAATTAATATCACACATCACAACCATAAATCTATCTAAAAACAATTGGTAATGTATATAGTTGCACTAATATTACAATTCATATCTTTTCCAAAACCCTTTTTCTATAACAAACCATTATTAAAACCCATTTTATTAATGAACTAAGACCATAGACAATATCTTCCCTTCAGAAAATAAATTCATGAATAAAACTCTCCATTTTTTATGGATTTTGATCGGTCAATGAAAGATAAACCTAATCTCATGTTCATCATTAATCAAGAAAAGAAGACCACAATCTAAAATTTTAAAAAAAATAATAAATTTATTGTTTAATTATTTTTATGGGAAATAATGAAAAAATGTCATTTATTCACTCACCAGACGATCTATTTTTTAAGAGTATTTAAAATTATTGATCAAATTAGAAAAGGAACAAAACTATCATGGTACATAAAATGACCATTTAAAAACTCATGTCATTTTCATTGGACCCAATGATTAAGGAAAAATATGGAGATTTTATATATCATATTTTTCCACTATGATAGTGGGTTTCATAGAAAGTTGTATTTCCATTATGGTGTCAGAAAAAATTGTAAATGTTTTGTACTTATACTGTTCTACTTTATGTAATATATTTTTGAATACTTAGAAAAATTTTGTTGGCTATATGTAACATGCTTTTTGGACCCCAATTGAATCCTCTTCTTAAAAATACATAATATATTCTAGATGTGGATAATAATATGATCAACTAATATAGATTTTAAACTAGAAATATCTTTATTTTATGGGTAGGATCTAGTAACTCATATAGATCATGGAAACACTGAAGTAGATCATGACATTGAAATAACATTATTAGTAATCCCTTTCATACCCATCTATTCTCAAAAATGCCAATTACAACTCATTATGTTATATTTTAATCTATTCATAATTTAATTATTATTTTGGTTTTTATACCTTATATATAATGAACATGTACATCATGTCAATTTTTTATATTAAAATTATGTCATATATCAATTTAAAATTTAATTGTTCCTCATCACATGACTTTAAAATGTATAATATAATGGTCTGCGATTCATGACCAAAAACTAAAATTCACCATTTATATTGTTGATTGTTTTAGTAAAGGTATAAATATTCACACATAGACTCACATAATAGTTACTATATGGACTATGATATATATATTTGGTCAATGATAAACAACTGTAATATTTAATAATATATTGTTAATGCTCTCTGAATATTAAATGATAGACCTTTCGTAATGACTCTACTGATATAATATTTACAAGGGAAATAGAAATGTAAAACATCATAGTAAAACCTCACAATGGAAATCCTTTGAGAATATAGAATACCCCCTTATTTGATATGTATCTCATGTAATTCAATAAAAATGAGTGTCAAAAATATTAAATGGAACAAAATTTATAATCTGAGAAAATCATATAACGAATATTAGTATAAAAACATCTACATACCCTATCTGTTTACCGATATAAAAATAGAAGAATAAGTTTGGAAAATATAATTAATGTCATATGTGTTGTGAGGTTAATAATATGAACTAAATATAATTCATTATACAATCCCAAGGACCCCTATACATGGAAAAACCTAGATCATTAATTATTTATATAATCCCTAACATATTAAACCATCAGACCCATTGAAAAAGAAAAAAGTTGTTACTTCTCATAATTAATATAATTGTGAATATTATATTTCATAATTTTAAATTAAAAATTAAAAATTATTATCATGATATGATTAATAATTAATCAAAACCAACTAACTCTACTATTTTAGTGATGGTAGTTAGACCTTTACCAATCTATGAACAAAAATTTGGCGGACATCATCAATCCAAATTGACTGACACTAGTGTCATCGTGGAATTATTTATTATTTATAACATGTTATGGGTAGTAATAATGAATTAATAGTTAATAAAAATTCCCAAACATTAATGTTATGGTGATGGTTGTTATTCCTGTAAAAATCTGTGAGACATTACATAGAATAAATAAATTGTAACAACATAATATTTTATATATTTTATTGAAATTAATTTATTATTTTTGATATTTTTATTTACCTGAAAAATTATATTGGGATTTCATTATTCAGAACACAAATTTAGGCTTCTGTAATATGTAACAGATACTTAGTTAGCATTCCACGATACCCTTAGTCTAAATGAAACACAATATGTGATGAAAATTTCAGTATTTAATATTACTGTTTTCACTAAGATTTAGTATCGTGGTTTGTATTATAATTAAATAAATTAAAAATATCTGGTTTACTAATTAATTTGAAATTATTTCACTCGAAAAAAATAATTATAATTGAATATAAAACATGATTTAAAATAAAATGAAATATCTCTATGTAAAAAAAATTATACATGGATGTTTGTTTAATATAAGTAAATTATCAATACCTATTTTTAATGATTTTAATGTAATTTATATATTATATAATCATTAAAATATCTATATTCATCATTTATGTTTTTGAGAAAAAACAGAATAAATCCAATTTTATGTTTACAAACAATATTTATCATAAAAGATATTTTCTTATTTATTATTTTTTAATAATGAAATTAAATTATGATAATTTTAGGAAATAAATATGATAAACTGGACACAATGTTTTGAAATCATAATTTGAAAATTATTTTACATTTATTTTTTTTGTATTTTCTTTAAAAAGATTCTTTTTTATGAATAAATAATAATAATTAATTATATATTAAAAAAATAATTTTATATAATTATAATATTTAGTTATGTTCAATATTTGTATTTAAATTAAAATTATACAATTTTAGTTAAATTTATACAATATATTTCATTGGAATAAATTTAATATTAAACATTGATATAATCCTATCTAAAATAATTGAACATTTTCTCATTAAAAATCATGATATCTCATCGCCTATATGGGGCCCATGTTAAATTAACATTTCAAACATATGTGAATGAAATTTTAAAAAATGTATTAAATAATTGGACTCATAATAATTTATGTTGTATGATATGGTTAACATAATGATTTACCGAAATTAATACAGATTACATAAATATTATTTAATTCATTTAAGGTAAAAATGAGTTCCCCAGGGGTTAATCTTAAATGGAATGGTTGATAATGACCTATAAGAATTTATAAAATCTATTAAATAGAAAAATAATTAGAAATAATAATAATAGGTTTTATAGTTGGATAATTTATACCCTTTTAGCATATTAAACACATGAATTCATTATATATTTTTAAAAATTAGAAGTGTGTACTTTCATACCCTATAAAAGGCCACCACTCTTCATTATTCATTACAGTTTCATTCATCCGTGGATCAGATAATAAAAACCCATATAACATCCCAATATCACTATAAAAATCATATAATCATTATTTTGGATTTTAATCCATCTAATTAAGGGTTTTAGTGTAAATGAAAGAATAATATATGAAGAATTAGTAACTTTCATCAACCAGGGTTTTTGTTTTATTTCATACTCCATAAAAGGTCTTCGACCATAAACAATACATAATATTGAATTAAATGAATAATTCACATTGAGGATCTTTTCAGGTTTAGAGTTTTATAGAATTAGGACATAACTATTACATCTCGAAATATTACAAAGTAGACACTTCTACAAAGTTTCCTTTTTTTAAAAAACCTGAACTCTTGAAAAAAAGAGTCATGTCAAGTTCCATGTTTAAGACAACATGAATTTTCCTTGATCCCATCCTTGACACTATTCCACATTATTCCCTGTGACAAAATATTCAAAAAACATGGGATGAGCATAAAAATCTCAGTAAGGGATACACAAAGAAGGAAAACGGTTAGTTTTTCAAAACAACAAGTAAACCATAAATAATTTATCAAAGTAATATTTTTTACCTTTATGAAGTAGTAAATACTATTCACTGAATAAAAGATCATTACATACCCTTTTGTAACCAAAATATTACCATAAAACTCATATAAAGAACACATAATATATAAAGGTTACTTGGGATGTAAACATACTTAAATGGAATAACCATATGGTCGACTTCCACACATATCACTAAATGAAATAGCCATACAGACGACTTCCACACCCAATTCATTGGAGGTTATAACGTAACCACCCATCCTGGTATTCACGACACCACCCGTCATATGGTTTATCACGTAACCACCTGTCAAATGTCAATGTTCCATTATAAAATCATAACACATAAAACAAATATAATGAAAGGAAAAAATTTCAACATTTTAATCACAATATAACACATAAATATATTGACATAAAAAATACATTATAAAACCCATTTTCAATACCAAAATACATGAAAGAGTATATTGTATTTATTTCATTTTAAAAACATAACGGCTTTTTGAGGAATCCAAAGACCAAATAATACTCACGGTGGTGGAAAAGGACATTGTCACCGCCTACGTTAAAAGAAACATTCCATTTTTTCATTTAATAAAATGCGTTATAGAAAAAGATTCCATTTTTATAAAATGAAAATTTAAAGGTTTTTTATATATTCTATAAAAGAATGTCTTGTATTAGAACAAAATATGCCTCAATGAAAGGAGATTGAGATGAAGTCCCTTACCTCGTGTCCGACTTGACTCGATCGCTCTTTAATATCTGGAATAATAAAATATTTTTAATTTCAACTTGCATAAGAAACTTTTTCAAGCTTATTATTGCTTTTATATCACTTATTTTCATGTTATAAACATTATTTAATCATTTAAGTTAATAATGTTTGTTTTTTCAATATTTGGTACTTAAGTCAAAAATGGACTTCTTATAATTACATGTTGTTCATGTGGTCAAATTTTCATTATATCCAAACTGATATTCATGATTTGGATATCATATATATGATCTATATCCAACATATAAATTTATTTATAATTGTACATAATATTTAGAGGTAAGAAATAAAATGCACCATTCATGGAGACGGTAAGCCGTACATACACATGAATGCTACGTTCATTTCTATTTCGTATTAATGAAATTAAAACTTAATGAGACAAATATATATTATAATTCAATTATAATATATATTTTATATATTTAACATAATATCACTTATTACATTATTTATAAATTCAATGTTTGGCATGAACGAGTCACATCACTTGAGGGGGCGGTAGTCCACATTTCCTCAAATGAAATTATCGTATATGCATAACATGAAAAGCATAAATGTATGTTTTAAATATAAAATACAAAATAATAGATAGGTATTAAATATATTATATATCATATATAAATATAGTTACATAATAATGGCCCCCATGAACTGTATTAAGAGATGATTGAACAATCGTCGTTTCGTGAGGCAGTAATTCACTATCCATAGAAACAGTACGTTATTTATCCATTAGAAGGAGGTGTGTGTAAGTGTAGCTTGAATACTTTTCATAACAACATCATAGTATATTTAAGATACTAGTTTTGTTACAAAATATAGTAATAGATATAGTTTATGGGGTTGGAGACGCAAAACAAAACAAAAGGACATAAGAGAAGACATTACCTATAAATCGGGTAACTCCCTATGGTTTGAACCAAAAGGTTTTCTTGAAGAGCTTTATGACTAAGTTAATGCATCTAGGATTAGTAGAGGGATGTGTAGAGATAAAATGAGAAGAGTTTTGTCGATCTAAAACATTGAGAGGTGTGGGTAAGGGGGTAGAGGTGGGGGCCTTTTATAAGAGGTAGGGGCACTATTGGAATGATATAAAATGTTACTTTATAATAAAATGATTTTTGGATTTTAAAGGTCCTAAAAGGATATATTTCTAGGATAAGGTGATAAGGGTTCGAAATCCACCCATAAAATAGGATTTTGACAAGTGTATGTCTTAGATTCTACTTTATCATTTCATTTTTTTAAATCGTTCATTAATGAGGTAATCACTACATCATCATGGTGTTATAAATAAATTTATTTATTTAATGTCTAAAAATTATTAAAAAAATATCATGATATAGGAAATATTTTTAGGTTTCTAATTAATATTTATAGTAAAAAATATGACTTGTATAACCCTAGTAAAAATTGTTTTAGTAAAACAATACTGCTTTGTGGCTTTTTTATTTTAACATTAAATAAAAAGTTATTAATGTCATTTTCTTACCGAAGTGACTCCCTGGGGTCCCCATGTGGACCCATGGATTTTCATGGTTGGCCATGACTCATCAAATAAGGGCAGGACATGTGTAAAGGTAATTTAATATTATTAAAACATTATTTTTACCATACATTACACTAATTAACTCTAATCGCGATTAATAAAACGTAAAGGTTATTATTCACCAAAAAATTATTTCCATCCCACTGAACCACATTTTACTTAATAATGACAACCATTTATGTCATAATTTTGAAATTCAATTCACAAAAGTGTTAATGTTTAATTTAAATGAAAAAATCAGTTTTTTAACTACCACGTAGTGGTTTCACTATTCATCAAAAATTTAAGTTAGTCAGAAAAATTCCAAAAAATCACCCTAAGATATATTTGATATTTTGAATTCAAAAATGATGTATATTTTACAAAATTAAAAACATATATGTTTCATTAATAAATTTAATAATTAAATCCCATTGTCAAAACAAATAGCGTGTTTTAATGAAACAATATATATAAAATGATTGACACTAGTTTAAGTCCAATTTCAAGGTGAAATTAATTCCATTGACAACCATTGAATTAAATGGTGAAAATATATTTTAATATCACTTTAAAACCAATTCAAAAGATAATCCAATATTATAAATAAATTAGATTAAAAAGATGTTTTGAATTAAAACACAACATTTTTCACTTATTCATGAAAAATGAACTTTATCGAAAAAATAACAAAAACATACAAAAAGTAAATTTTGATGTCCTAATTCTAAATAAGGACTTAATTTGGTATAATAGAATGTATAAGAGTGACCAAAACTATTTTAAGGAGGTTTCGCCATTAAAAGGTGATAAATCGACCTTTTAGTGAATATTAGAGTATCTATGCCTAAAATTGAATTCTTTTTTTTATTTTAAGACTTTATCTTTTATTGGATAAATGTAAAAACATTTAACAATCATATATAATCATATTTTAGTAATTTCTATTCATTATTGCCTATACAACAAGTACATGTTAACTACCATTTAAAATAATATTATTATATTACTAGTGTGAAGCATAAGATTTCAAAGAAACTTGTTGTTGCGTATTGGGTATGCTATCGAACATAGAAACCACTTTAAAGTAAAATTAATATTTAATTCACAAATATTAATAAATATGAAAATGTCTTATTCTTTATTTACCTAGGATGTTACATCCTTCCCCCTTTTGGAAATTGTGTCCTCGCAATTTTATTCACTTCTCATAATAAGTGATGGTATTTATCCGTCATAGCATTTTCAGATTCCCACATTGCCTCTTCTACCATATGGGTTTTCCACAAAACCTTTACCTGGTGAGTTACCTCATTCCGCAAGACTTACGGTTGAGAATCTGGACTGGTTGTTCTTCATAAGAGAGATTTTATTCCAACTGAACTACCTTTGGGCTCAAAACATGAGATGGATCTGGCATATAATTTCTCAACATTGAAACATGAAAAACATTAGGTACCTGGGATAAACATGGAGTTAATGCCACTCTATATGCAACATATCCAACATTATCTAGGATTTCATATGGTCAAAAAATCCTCGGCTGCAACGTCCCCTTCTTTCCAAAATGCATCACACTTTTCCATGGAGAAACTTTGAAAAAATACATGATCACCTACCTCGAAAGATAGATCCTTCCTCCAGTTATCAGCTAAACTTTTATACCTGCTCTGAGCTATTCTCATGTATTTCTGAATTAACTGAACTTTTTCTACCATCTCTTCTACCAATTATGGTCCCATCAGCTTCCTTTCCCCTACATCATCCCAAAATGATAGAGTTATATACACCATTTACCATATAATACTTCAAACGGAGCCATCTGTATACAGGAATGAAAACTGTTATTATATGAAAAATTCAACCAAAGAAAAATATTGGTCACAAATTCCCTGATAATCCATCGAGCAAGCACGTAGCATATCCTACAAGGTATGAATTGTTCGTTCTGACTTCCCATTTGATTGAAGATGAAAAGCTGTGCTAAAATTTAATTCAGTACCCAAAGACTCTTGAAGGCCTTTCCAAAAGTTAGAAGTGAACTTGGGATCACGATTAGATACAATAGAGAGGGGAACTCCATGCAACCTGACTATCTCTTTAACATACAACCAAGAAAGTTGATATATAGACAAAGTATCTAGATTAGAAAGGAAAAGAGAAGATTTAGTCAATCGATCCATAATAACCTAGATTGAATTATTACCTCGAGATGTCTTCGGTAATCCCAAAACAAAGTCCATGGACATATTTTCCCATTTCCACTCTGGCACCGGTAAGGAATGAAGAATCCGTTTCGGTAACTGCCGCTATGCTTTGACTGGCTGACAAGTCAAACACTTCACAGTAAAATCTGCAATATCTCTTTTCATTCCATCCCACCAGTAATACTCCCACAGACCTCTGTACATCTTAGTAATGCAAGGATGAACTGAAAATGGTGAACTATTAGCCTCACATAACAACTGATTCTTTAACTGTGAATCACAAGGCACACATAATCACTTCCCAAACCTCAAAAAACAATCATTATCAATGATAAATTTAGTTAACATACCATTTTCAACCACTTATACTATTTTCTGCAACTCAGTTTCTTGATTCTGTGCTTGCTTAATTCTGTCTAATAGAGATGATCTCTCTAACTCTTGAAAAAAAAATAGAAGAAATTCCTATACCAAAAAATTCTTTTCCATGGTTCATCAAATCCTTAACCAAATTATCACGTTCCAAACGTAACATATTTAATGAAGAATTATTTTTTCGACTCAAAGCATCAACCACTTTATTTTCTTTTCCGGGATGGTAATGAATTATAAAATCATAATCCTTGATTAATTCTAGCCATATTTTCTGTCTCATGTTCAATTATTTTTAATTGAAAATATAATTTAAACTTTTGTGATCTGTATATATTTCACACTTTACTCTATACAAATGATTCCTCTAAATTTTTAGAGAAAAAACAAAAGTAGCTAATTACAAATCATGTGTAGGGTAATTTAACTCATGAGTTTTCAATTGATGCGAAGAATAAGAAATTACTTGATCATTCTGCATAAAGGCACAACCAAGTCCCTTCAACGAAGAATCACTATAAATAACAAACTCAACATTTCTAGAAGGATGTGCCGAAACTAGAGCATTCACCAATCTTCTTTTCAATTCATGAAAACATTCATCACATTGGTTTGTCCAGATGAACTTAACACCTTATTGAGTTAAGTTAATCATTGGACTATATTACTGTGAAAACTTTCCAACAAACCTCTGGTAATATCCTACCAAACCAAGAAAAATACAAATATCGGTTACATTTTTGGGTCTTTTCCATTCTTTAACAACTTTTGTTTTAGCAGGATCAACAGTTATGCCATTTTTATAAACAATGTGTCCATAGAAAAAAACTTTTGTAACCAAAACTCACAGTTGATGAATTTTCCATAAAATGTCTTTTATTTTAATGTTTATATGAAACCCTTAAATGAATTTCATGCTCCTATTTAATTTTAGAAAACACCAAAATATCATCAATGACACAACCACCATTTATCACCTGATTTAACCGAGCAATCACTATAGTAAACTGCCCAATTCTGATTCTGACCATCTCTGGTTGCTGATTCGGAAGTTCATTTTCCACTGTATGCCTTTCCAAAAAAGCTACTTTGTTTCCTTTACGAAAAATAATTCTTAACACAGACATATCTTAGATGAAGAATTATGGTAATCTGTAAATGCTCTGTGATTTCAACATAAATTACATTGGGTAAATTAATTTAACAATACCATAACTCCTAAAGTTGTCTAAACTGACATATGATACCAACTATAAGGCCCCTGGTCTTAGAAAATACTTAATATTGAATTAGATGAATAATTCACATTGAGGATCCTTTCAGGTTTATAGTTTTATAGAGTTGGGACACAACTATTAAATCTCAAAAGATTACAAATTAGACACTTCTACATAGTTTCCTATTTTTTTTCAAAACATGAACTCTTGAAAAACACTCGTGTCTAGTTCTATGTTTAAGACAACATGAATTTTCCTTGATCTCATTCTTGACCCTATTCCACATTATTTCCCGTGAATAAAATTTCAAAAAAATTTCGGATGAGCATAAAAAGCTCAGTAAGGGATACCTAAAGAAGGAAAACAGTTAGTTTTTCAAAACAACAAGTAAACCATGAATACTTTATCAATGTAATAATTTTCACCTTTATAAAGTAGTAAATATACTTCACTGAATATAAGATCATTACTTTCCCTTTTGTAACCAAAATATTTCCATAAAACCCATATAAAGTAAACATAACATATAAAGGTAACTTGGGACATAAATATACTTAAATGAAATAACCATACGGTCGACTTCCACATATATCACTAAATGGAATAGCCATACGACCAACTTCCATACCCAATGCATTGGAGGATATAACCTAACCACCCATCCTGGTATTCACGACACCACCGTCATATGGTTTATTACGTAACCACTCTTCAAATGTACAAGTACCATTATAAAATCATAAGACATAAAACAAATATAATGGAAAGAAAACATTTCCACACTTCGATCACAATATATCACGTAAATATATTGACATAAAAAATCCATTATAAAAACCATATTCAATACCAAAATACATAAAAGAGTATAAAATATTTATTTCATTTTAAAAACATTACTACTTGTTGAGGAAGCCAAAGACCAAATAATACTCTTGGCGGCGGAAAAGGTCGTTGTCACCGTCTACGTTAAAAGAAACATTCCTTTTTGTCATTTAGTAAAATGATTCATAGAATAATATTACCATTGAATGAAATGAAAATTAAAAAAAATTTATACAACATACAAATTAATGTCTTCTATTAGACGAAATATGCCTCAATGAAAGGAGATTGAGACGAAATCCCTTACTTCGGGTCCGACTAGACTCGATTGATCTTTAATCTCTTGAATAATAAACTAGTGTTAATTTCTACTTGCTTAAATACCTTTTTCAATATTAGTATTCCTTTTATATAACTTATTTCTTGATTATAAAAATTATGTATTAATTTATGTTAATAATGTTCGTTTTGCCGATATTTGGTACTTAAGTCAATAATGGACTTCTTACAATTACATGTTGTTCATGTTGTAAATGGTTAATTATATCCAGAATGATATTAATGATTTGGATATAATATATATCATATATATCCCACATATACATGTATTTATAATAGTACATTACATTTAGAGGTATGAAATTAAATGTACTGTTCATGGAGACGGTAAGTCGTACGTATGCATGAACTCTACTTCCATTTATATTTCGTATTAGAGGAATTAAAAATAAAGGAGACAAATAAATATAATAATTCCATTATAATATATATGTTATATATTTAACATAATTTCACTAATTAAATTCTTTCTAAATACCATGTTTTTCATGAACAAGTCACATCACTTGAGGGGGTGGTAGTCCACACTTCCTCAGATTAAATTATTGTATTTCCACAACATGAAAATCATAAAGGTATGTTTTAAATATAAAATAAAAAAGAATAGAGAGGGAATAAATATATTATATATCATATATAAATAAAGTGACATAATAATTTCCACCATGAATGGTGTTAAGAGAAAATTGAACAATCATCCTTTCATGAGGCAGTAATTCGCCATTCAGAGAAACATTATGTTCTTTAAACATTAGACGGAGGTGTGTGTAAGTGTAGCTCGAATCCTTCTCATAAAAAAATACTAGTATATTTAAAATAGTGGTGTTGTTACAAAATAAAGGAATAGAAATAGTTTAGGGGGTTGGAGAAGAAAAATAAAACAAAAGGACATAAGAGAAGACAATACCTTTAAATCAGGTAACTCCCTTTGGTATGAACCAAATGAGTTTCTTGAAAAGATTTCTGCCTAAGGTATGGCTTCTAGAATGTGGAGAGGGATGTGGAGAGACAAAATGAGCAGTGTTTGGTCAATACAACAGCTTGAGAGTTGTGGTTAAGGGGGTAGAGGTGGGGCCTTTTATAAGATGGAGGAGGGGCACTCTTGGAATGTTATAAAATGTTACTTTATTATAAAATGATTTTCGGATTTTAAATGTCCAAAAAGGATATATTTCGAGGAAACGGAGATAAGTGTTCTAAATCCTCCCATAAAATAGGTTTTTAACAAGTTTATGTCTTAGATATTACCTTATCTTTTCATTTTATTTGAATCGTTCATTAATGAGATAATCACTGCATCATAATGGTGTCATATAAAAATTTATTTATTTAATGTCTAAAAATTATAAAAAAATATCATTATGTAAGAAATATTTTTTTCTTTTTAATGAATATTTATAATAAAAAATATGACTTTTATTACCCCATGTAATTGTTTTAGTAAAAAAATACATGTTTGTGACATTTTTATTTTAACTTTAAATAAAAAGTTATTAATGTCATTTTCTTACCCAAGTGGCTCCATGGGGTCCCCAAGTTGTCCAATGGATTTTTTTTATTATTCCACGACTCATACAATGAGGTTAAGACATGTTTCATGGTAAATTCATATTATTAAAACATTATTTTTACCTTACGTTAGACTAATTACCTCTAATTGTGATTAATAAAACTTAAAGGATACTATTCACCAAAAAAAAATTTCATCCCATTGAACCAAATTTTACTTACAAATGACATCCATGTATTTCTGATTTTTGGAATTCAATTCAAAATATTGGTAATGTTTCATTAAAATGAAAAATCTGTTTTTTTATCTACTACTTAGTGGTTTCACTATTCATAAAAAATGATGTTTTTCAGAAAAATACCAAAAATTCACCCTAAAATATATTTGATATTCAGAAATAAAAAATAATTTCTATTTTAAAAAACAAAAAACATATAATTTGCATTAATTAAATTAATAATTAATTCTCGTTGTCAAAAAAATAGCGTGGTTTTATGAAACAATATATATCAAAAGATTGACACTAGTTTAAGTCCAATTTCCAAGTGAAATTTATTCCAATGAACACCATTAGATTAAATGGTAAAAATATATTCTAATTTCACTTTAAATTCAATTAAAAAGATAATATAATTATATAAATGAATTATATTTAAAAGATGTTTTGAATTAAAATACAACATTTTTCACTTATTCATTAAAAATGAACATTATCAGAAAAATAACAAAAACATACACAAAGTAAATTTTGATGTCCCGATTCTAAATAAGGATTTAATTTGGTCCAATAGAATGTATACGAGTGACCAAAACTATTTTTAAAGGGGGTTCTCCATCAAAAGGTGATAAATCAACCTTTTAGTGAATATTAGTGTTTCTTTGCCTAAAATTGAATTCTTTTCTTGTTTTCAGGCTTTTTCTTTTATTGGATAAATGTAAAAACATTTAAAAAACATATATAATCATATTTTAGTTATTTCTATTAATTCTTTCCAATACAATGACTACATGTTAACTACCATTTAAAATATTATTATTATATTACTAGTGTGCAATGTATGATTTCAAAGAAACTCGTTGTTGCGTATCGGGTACGCTATTGAACATAGAAACCCCTTTAAAGTAAAATTAATATCCAATTTGAAAATATTAATAATTATGAAAATGTATTATTCTTTATTTACCTGGGATGTTACACTCCACCTCCTCCAATTGTAATTGTACCATTATTATTTAATATCGTAAGTATAGTAAATATAATTAGAAGTTTTTATGTTATTTCAATGACTAATAACAATCTCAACATCCATAAAATTGGTAACAAACTCATCATTCTTGTGTTTGATGATCCACGACCTCTCAAATAGATTTATGTTTTCCATTTTAACCTATTATAGTTTTACATAACAACGGTTTTATAGTTTATATATATAATTTTATATATTTATGATATTATTTTTATATTGGAATTATTATATCACACATAAGAACATACTATCACTTTTTTGGGAAGAAAATAATGTTGATCATGTGTACAATAGACTATCACCTCATAAAGAGACGCGATTCATTTATTCTTTATCTTAAATCTATTATGAATGAGAGAACTAAAAATTTAGATATATTTGAAATTTAAATTATTATTTAATTTTATTATATTATATTATTTTCTATGTATCATTCCTATAATTAAATTAAAATATAGTTTATGAATATGTGTAACATATGGTCTCCTTGAACCTTGTATTTTATTTCCCATCACTAATTATTATTTATTAACCTAAATTCCTATATACAATTAATATATTATATCTATATCATGGATTACATTTTGTACATTATTTAACAATGTTCATGGTAAGAAGACTAAAAATAAAACGAATAGATACATATATGAAAAAACAAAGTGGTTATTATTAAAGCCAAAATAGTAACATTAAATTTTTAATAAAATGGTAAAAAGGGTCATAATAAAATAATATATGGTATGAATTATTTAAATATTTTCATGTAATATATTTATAATAAGTTTATGTTTATTATATATGAAGTTTGAAAATGAATTATGGATTAAAAAAATATGTATTTATGTCTCACATTTATTTGCAATGAGAGACAAGCCAATTTAAACTAATAATTTTTTATGTGGTTTTTATAATTTATATCAATATATCATATCATTATTATACATAAAATTAAATATATTTCCATAATTATTTTAAAATATATCTTTCATTGGTTTTATGGTTCATAAGATTCCATATTGGTATAAGGTTGTTTTCCCAATTTTCTTTCATTTAGATGTACATTATGTTATGCACATAAATTCTATAACAAGATATATATACATCCCTTAAACATGTAATGCATTGAATTTATTCATCCTTGTGATATATTATGTTTCGTTTAATTTCATCTCTTCATGTTTATTTTGATTTAATGATACGAAATTAGTAACGTTTTACATTACAATCTCAATATATATAAAGACTCATTATGATTAATTGTCCAATGATGAAATCTCATGATATGACTATAAATAATCCTTAATATTATTCATATCCTATATTTTTTAATAATATTTTCATTTTTTTTAATTTTTTTCCCACTATTTGAATTTAAAAAACATTCATAAATATTTTAACAAAAATCATTACTTATTTCTCTCGGGATAGAAATATATTTCCTTCTAAAAAAATGTATTCTAAAACAACTTCTAAATATACTTTATCATTCAACAATAACTTTAATATTCAAGTTCCCATTTCTAAATTTTTATTTAATTATTTTAGGACTATTCTATTAATTTTTAATAAATAATGATCATTTTTCATTTATAGGAAATGTGAAAATATTATTTATTTTCTTACATGAATGACATGCACAATATTTTTTTTTGTAATGACTGCTAAATTATTTCTAGTTTACTTTATAAAATTTAGGAGTTTGGTTAAATGAATGTAAATTTCTTAATATTTTGGAAATTTATATATTTTAAATATATTATTTTATTGTGGGAAGGAATTTAAACATGTTTTTGGTTATAAAAAGTGTTTGTCAAAACTTAAGGGATATTTTTCAAATGAAATGTTTTAAAATATTTTTATTCTGAATAAATAATATGTTTTCAATGTTAGATTAAATAAAAATATTTTTATTATTTTTTATATTAAAAAAACTACTGAAGACCTATTTTATCCATGAAAATTCCCCATCAGTCTTTCATAATAGATTTCACTATAAGATGATATTCTTTAATGAAAATTATGATTTATATGGATATTATACAAAGAAATCATTATTATTATTTTTCTGAATGTTTTTTATTTAGGATGAAAATATGTTCATTAAACCCATCTATCATCGATCAGTTGTAACATGGTAATATGATTATGAATCAACATTTATTATATGGATTTTACTTTGATGAAATGAATAAATAATTATGAAACCTATTTAGATTCCATTTGTTAGGTTATATTGATAAGTGATTGAAACAATTTTAATTTCATGGGTTCTGAAATGATGAATTATATATGATCCTGTGGAGAACATATTATTATTTTCATTATGTGACAGTGGATACACTGTTACAATGGGAGATCAGTACCTTATATCCAAGAATGATTATTATGTTCGAATAAATATGTGTTGAAACAATATCTCCCTCCAATGATTTTGGTAATGATTCTAATCTCATGAAATTGATAGTATTGGAATTGTGAGTGACCTCTATTTATTATGGAAATTTGTCCTTTATGATAGTGTTTTGAGTGAAAATTGACATAGAAGATTGATTTTTTTAGTGAAACCATTTTTTCATAATGATGAATGTGATGCCACTAGGGATGGTTTTTAATCGTCCCAGGAGGCATAGATACCTAAAAATAGGGTACAAAGTTAGTTATCAAAGGACCATGTTGATATATTGGTGGTCAGTGTAGTCCAAACATGTTATAAATGTCTTGTCGGGTATCCTTGATATAATATTTCTTGTTCATAAGTGTGTGCCACAAATATATATATAATTACAATTTTATACTATCATGGATCATGTTTAATGATTCCATTTTAACATATATATTATTGACATCTGATCATTATAGCATGATTCATGTTAATGTTACATGATAGGTTGGTTATAAAACGTTTATGTTATTCTCATTATCACATACAATTATAATTATATAATAATTTAAAATAATCATAGATGGACATATGTTATGATTTCTCATGCAAAATATTTATTCTCACCCCTTCATATGTTTTCTCTACATTGTTTACGATGAATTGTGTTTTTGTAAGGTATGTCGATAAAGTGTAAAAAATGGGATGATTATTATGGAAAACAATGATGTACATTTTAAAAATTAAATTATTATGTCCCTTGTTTTTAAAGGAAAAAAACTATTATGGTCCTCATGTGTATTTTTTGTAATGAAATTCATATAAATCAAGAAAGATGTAATATCCATATATGAGATTTCTTGGTCGATATATTTTCTATTAAAGGAATGGTTATTTTATCCACTAGAAACTAGGATGACAATATTTTAGTGAATTCTTCTAAGATATTTGTAATGCTATGCTTATGGATGAATCTACAGATAAGAGTAAGGATTTGTTTAAATGCTGAAAAATATTTTAATATTTTTTAATGGAGAATGTGAATAGTTTCCATGAAATTTAATCATTATATAGATAATAATTGTTTATGTTTCTCTAAAACAAATGTACATCTGGGTAATAACCGTATAAATAACATATTGATATTGACTCCATTAAGAGTTGGTTCATGAAAATGAGCTTTGGAACACACATGGTTTTACACTCATATAGGATATGATTTGGAAAATTCATATAATTTTTAAAAACCATCATGATGATATTAAATTTATTATGAATATTAATGTCCTAATATAAACCAAATATGTCATAGATTAAAATAGCATGTCTTGATTTGTGCCTCCAAAATGATGTTTCAGATTATGTAATTTTCTAGTATGATTAAAATTTATTAGATGATGAGTTATGGT
Organism: Viscum album; assembly: GCA_963277665.1. Taxonomy (NCBI): domain Eukaryota; kingdom Viridiplantae; phylum Streptophyta; class Magnoliopsida; order Santalales; family Viscaceae; genus Viscum; species Viscum album. The sequence goes on along the minus strand of OY728139.1, from coordinate 882,404,049 downwards.
CCTAGTCAATGGAGTATATAAGAAGGAATAAGGCTAAAATTGAATGTGATAGATGAATTTATGATGACAAGAAAAATGGGATAAAGAATGGTGTAAATGATTTATGAATTATTCCCAATATTTTTTCATATAATCTTATTAAAATAATATACCTTAAATAAATATTTAACTGAACAAATAACCGAATAAATGATTTTAGTAAAATTTTAGATGATGAAAAGATTGTCAGAAAGAAGATACAATTTCATATATTTTATGAATTTGGAATTAATCTCTTTAGTAGATTCCTCATAAGAATGAGATTATGTTTCAATCATTAAAAAGAAGGTCACAAATCATATAACATCAATGATTAATTGAATAGTTCAGCTAATTTAATATATAGGAATATTTTTCTCCCTAGAATATTATTTATTTTTTGAAACTAAAAATGTGATTTTTTTGAATAATGTTAATTTATTTCATTAAGATAATTCTCATTAGGAAAAAAAGTTTGGTTGTACGTGTAATGGTAATATTTTTGATTATTTTTAAACTATTGATGAAATATAAAATGAAGAAGGTTTTATACAATAAGATAATGAATACTAGATAATTTTTTGAGAAGGATTTCAGATAAATGAAATATTTATGTGTTTGAATTAAATGATAATTTTATATTAATAATGAAATATATATTTGTTGTTTAGTATAATGTTTCTGTTAAATTTTTGAAATAATATTTTGATGATGGGAATGTATTAGAAGTGCGATTCAATTGAAATGGGATATATTGAATAAGTGAAATTAACCATTAAAATTATTATGATGTCGAGAAAATGGTTTATTGTTTTGAAAATAGTGATTATTGATATCTAAAAAGTAAATCTGATAGGGTTGATGTGCTCTAAAATAGTAAATGATTTTGTGAAAATGTGGTTTGAGTTGTTTTTGATGATGTTTAAAACATTCTTGAATCTATAGAATATATTAAATATTATATATTTTATTCATTGAAAGAAAAATCATGAATGGTTTCATTGAGGTTTAATAGAAATTCTTGTTTCAATAGAATATATACTGAAGGTATTAAAAATTTTAGTATACAAGAATTGATAACTATTTCTTAATATTTACAGGATTAATGATTAGTTCATTTTTTAAATTTAGTGAACTTATTTATAAGGATAAGGATTTTAATAATTAAGAAAAATACTAAATTTAACCATTTATGAAATGGTTTAGGTTGAAATTTATTATGTTTTTCTAAATTATTGATTTTATATCATATGATGATATATGAATAATGGATAACCTATGATAAACCTAATTTTTTGTTGATAACTATTGATAAACGAAATGACTTTTAATTTTATTTATTGATCATTAGATATGTTATTGATTTGGTAATGATTGATTATACTTTATTTGTAGTGGTATGTGATAAAGTGGAAAATGATCAAGGAAAAACCAAAGGTTAATAATGTGCATATGAAATGGAATAAAATCAAGTAGATTAATTGAATAATGATAATTTTAAAAAATATTTGAAATGATCTATAAATAAAATGGTGTCCTTTTATCACCATTTTTTGATGATAAAAATAAACTTTTATGCATCTTGGGAATATGGGTATATGGTTACTAATATTCTATTGACCACCAACATTTTTCATCAGTTGTCTTTATCAATCTCCATAATTATTTATTGTTTTCATCCATGTTCATGTATTCATTTCAAAATATGTCCTGGAATGTGGAAACCAAGCTTTATGTTACATTAGGTATCTTTTTAAAAAAATCCATATTTAAGAAAATATTTAATATTAATTTAAAATATGTATGTTTGTATGATGGAATTACTAAATGTTATACATTTAACGACTGAGACAAATTTCTATGGGGAAACTCAGTTTATACGGGTAGAATGCAACACCCCGATATTTTACTAAATAATTTTTGTTTCCAAATTAATTAATTGTTTTCACTATTTTTAATATCACAGTAAACATTCTTTTCATTGTGGTATACGAAACAAATTTTTCAGATTGGGTTATACGCTACACTAAGGATAACTATCATTATACAGAACATGATGTTTAAATAATATTTGATATGATATTAACATATAATTATTTAATGAGATAATTATCATGTAAATGATGTCATTTGGGTTACGAATAATATTCACCTAATTATTAAAATATATTTCAGACCTGAATATAAAATTATATCAGTGGTGCAAAAATATATATAAATAATTATAAAACCAATTTTAATTAAAAAAAAATCGTTGAATTTTTTTTTACTTCACTAGTATGTTTAATATAAAAAAACTAATAAAAGAAAATTTTATTAATTTTTTAAATAATTTATATATATTATAATCAATTAAAGGTTTAAAATTCATCTTCAAAATTTTTTATATAAGATATAATACTCTATTTAGTTTTACCTTCAAAAACTGAATTTTTCATAAAAGGGTTTTTACATATTTTATTCACTTGTAAAAAAATAATTTCTGGAAACATTTGAATATTAACATTATAATATTATAACAATTTCTTAAATTATTATTTAATATTTATCTTGGGGTGGGTTTTTAATATTTTCAAAAAAAGTTACTTTTTTAGGAATATTTCAAAATACTGAATATTTGTTCAAAAATACATTTTCATGTAAAATATTTATAATATTTAACTATGTTTGGAATTAGTTTGTAATGTAAAATTATTTATGTTCAATATTATTTAATCCAATTTATATCATTTGAACCAATTTTATATTGTTTTTATATAAAAACATGTAAAACATTTGATAATTTTTCGTTAAAACCTTCTTTTTAATCATTTGTGTGGGATTAATTTTAAAATAAAAAGTTTCCAATTCAGTGGATTGTATTTGAAAATATGAATCAATAATTAGAGTAAAGACAATTTTTAAAAAATAATATTTTCTCTATGATTTTTTTACTAAGATGAATAGAGAATACGGGTGAAATTATTTACCATTGTTTGGGTAAAATAGGTTAATTGGTGGTTAAACTGAAAATTTAACTATAGAAACGGCCTATAAACTTAAATAATAATAATTTTACATTCATATATAAAATATTAAACATATAATGTTCATTAATTTACTATTTTAACCATTTTTTATATATGAAAATTATTATTGAACTTTTATCTTTTCCAAATAACCTTTTGTGTCATGTCCCCCACTTATAAAAGTCAACCCCAATCCCCTCTTCTCAAAAAATTCAATAATAATTGTTCATAGAATAACATTAAATATAAAATCAAAAAATCCCTCCCCTCAAAATATAATCCATAATATTTTTCTAAATACAACAATCATAATATTTTAGTGAAAACCAATATAGGATTCTGAATAATTTGGTAACATTCATTAATGAGAATTTTGAATTTCATTTTACACCTACATGAATAATTAATAGAACATGATTATTTTATAAATAAGCTTTATTAAATATATTCTTAATAAATTATATTAACATAATGTTATAAAATAAATCCACACCCATCAAATTTGTTAAGAAATAATTGTCCATGTGTATGACTGACCACTACCTCACTATCTGATGTGATTTGTTCATTCATTACCACAAATCATGGGTAAAAATAATGATGAATGAAATCTTTTTATTTTATATTAATTATATTAATAAATTTTTATTATTATATAATAATTATTTCACATATACCTTCAAAATATCATTTTTTAATATGATAATGTCATTCGTGTGTATAGCGGACTACCGTCTTGTGAAGATATGAGATTCATGCACTATTTACTTGGAATGAATAAATGATGGGTATTATTTATTATATGTTAATTAAATCACATAAAAGTGATATTTAAATAATAATATAGTATTTTCATTTCATTCATTCAATCTAACAATAAAATGGATATAGCGTTTATGCATACGTACGACGTACCATCTCTATGAACTGGGTATTTTATTTTCTATCACTAAATTTAACGAAATACTCTAAATAAATATATAATGAATATATATGATAGTTATATAGTGTTTTATATTTTATTTATTATGAAACCATGATAAATTTAAGATAACCAACATAATGATAGATTAAAATATATATGGAAAACAATGCGGTTATTACCTAAATATCAATTTGACATTGAAATATTAATAAAAAAGTAATAAATGGTTATAATAAGATCATATATGATATGAGATGTAAAAATAATTTTATTATTATATTTATAATAATCATATTTTTATCATATTTCTTTGAACATGTGTGATGGATGTCCAGACTTGAGGTAATGGATTTCTATCTCACTTTTAATTTTTGGTAGACACAACCCATATTTAAAAAATGTTTCACTTATATGGTGTATATAATTCTCAAAAATCTATATTATATTATTACACATAAAACTATTTGAAGATAAATATCCATTTTTGGATCACCCATTCATGGGGTTTATGGTTCATATTTTACCCTGTAGTTGAAGGATTTTTTGTCTCAATTTTCCTACTTTTATATTTATGTGGTGTTATGAACCTATTCAATTTCACGAGGTGTTTATAAAACCACTAAAATTGTAACATAATAAACTTATTCACACTAATGATATATTATGATTCATTTTTTATTCCATCATGGGTATTATGATACAATGTTACCCAATTGGTAATGGTTTTTTGTTACGAACTCATCATTTAATGGGATTACTTATAATGAAGTCCCTAATGTCGAAATATCATTATCTACACCAAATAATTCTCATAAATGTTATTCGATGATGGTTATTCATTATATCTTCATGTAATGTTAACAATTTCAAACTCCTAAATACTTTATATAAATGATAATTGCATTATGAAAATCCAAAATTATTTCTTTATTTTGTTGAAAATAAGTTTTCTTTAAAAATATATTCTCAATTAATGTTTTAAAAATTAATCATTATAATCCTTTGATTTTTAATATTCATTTTCCCCATTTTTTACTATGTAGATAAGTATTTTAAACCAAATATTCATATTTTTTTAAACATTTACTATTGGGATTTTACAGAAAATGATAAAGACTTTTTTTTAACATGCATGACAAAAACAATATTTTTGACTATTGTTACAGTTTAATTATTTTAAGAATAATTTACTAGAATTCAGTGTTCAATTAATAGACAGTTATTTCCTCAATATTTGGTATTTTTTAAAATTTTATATATATTTTTTCAACATAAAAAATATTTTTATTATGTAAAATGTTTTAAAAAAATTACCAAAAAGAAAATTATATTTTCTTCAATAAATAACTTAATTGATTACTTATGAGCTTAAAATAAATTTCATCAATGCTATTTTCAATTAAAATGATTTTCATAATGTATTATATTTAAATGAATTAATTTTTAATAAATTATATTTTCCTACGAAAAATTACCTAGTAATATTTCAAAATTATTTTCCATCTAAGATAACATTTTATGAGGTTACATATGATATACTAGGGATATAATCCAATGATTCCATTTTTAATTTTTCATTTAATTTTTAATGTATATGATGTATATATTTTTATGAAACTTTTTTCTCGTTCATGTGTAATACCATGATAAACTGTTTAAGAAACCCACTTATTTATCCATAGGTTTTGATTTTTTTAATTATTAAATGATTATTACACCTACATACATTCTACATATTATGTTACAATCCAATGACTATAAACCCATTTCATTTCATGGGATCTAATATAATTAATTTTTTTCATGATCTTGGCACACATATGTATGATTTTTACTTTGTGAATGTAGAAACATTAAAAATAAGGATGATAGTAACATTATAACCAGGGATTGTGGTTATGGTTTAACTAATTAATTATTTAAAATATATATCTTAAAAAAATCATTAGATAATGATATATATCCATTGAGATAGAAATTAATTTAATGGGGTGTGAAATCGGTTAAGTAAGGGAATATTTCCACTATGATGGTCATGGGAGTTATCTGTTAATACAGTACTAGAATATGTAGTAGAACTATTCCAAACAGATTATTAGGATACAATAAGGTATTGTGGTGTATAATTTATATTTTGTGATGCCATCAAAAATTAAGTTACATTAGTTGTGAGACTAAGCCAAATGTAGGTACACTGGTGGTTATCCCAATCCGGACATGTTATGAATGTATTGGTGGGTTCCCTTGACATAATATTATCAATTATTACCTCTATAAAACAAATCTATGTTATATTATTGTACAATACCATCATGGATCATTTTATGGATCCCCTTACGATACATGAATTTTGAATAGTAAATATTTATGATGTGAATCATTTTTATGATATATGACATGTTGGGTATAAACCTAGTTAGTTGTATTAATTATAAAATCCCTTTATGAATATCTTATGAATTCATATGATAATAGATTTATATATCTTATATTTATGATTTCAGATCATCTAATATCACCCCTTACTATGTTTCATCTCTGATGGTTCTGAGGAATGGTTTTTTGTAGGGTATGTATATGAATATTACTAAATAGAAAATCATTGCGGGAAACATTGTAGATCATTCACAACATTTAAAGGATTTATTATATTTTTCTTTAGACACTAAACTATTATGGTCCTCATGTGTTTTTTTATGTCATGTAATGAATATTAATATCAAAATATAAAATATTGATATATATTAAGGCTATATTGATATATCTATCATCCATATAGAAAATATATACTTTTACTGGGATGGTAGTTATATCAATACACATATATAATACATTCCTAAAAGAAACTCGTTTATCCAAATATACTAACTCTATTTTTATGGTGATTGTTTCAATACCTGTACCGATTTGTGAGTGACACCCAGAAAGAATTAATTCATCCAAAAGGAAAAAATTTGGCATTATAGTAATTTTAGTTATTCATTTAATCATGCTTGATAAATTCCAAAGAGGTAATAATTTATACAAATATATCATCTCTAGTGTTATAGGGATGGTATTTATTCTTATAACTACAAGGGAGCCACACCCAGTAGTACAATAATTTGACCGAAGAAATTAAGAACCATAATAGAAATTGTTTGTTTCAAAATTAAATACTCTGGGGGATTCATATAATTTATATTATTCAATTTTCAATTTTAAAACTTATTATGATATTTTAATAAAAATATAAAATGGTAAAAATAAATGAAAAGAAAAATGAGTATTAATCCACTAATTACAAATAAAATTGACTTACATTCCCAATATGATGTCCACTCCAATGAATAAACTTATTTTATCATTATAGTTAATACTTAATTTACTCTAATATTTGAATAATTTTTAATATAGATTCATCCACAAGATACCATAATACAACCAATAATGTATGATATTCATCACAATTAGAATTCATTTTATTTACCACTATAGTGGAATCTTCCATGCATTATCTACCCTCTAATAATTCATTACTACTCATTAGTCTCTTTATTAATATTTTCATATTTTTGATAGTGTTTATTGAGAACATAAATAATATGATCTAGAGTTTGGAATAGTCCCTCTAAAAATTCACATTTTTGTATGACATTATATTTGAACCCATTCACTACTCTATCTTCCATAGAGGTATTATTAAGAAAGAAAATAATGAACCTAAAAGATAATCAACATATTCTATAACCATAATCATTGGATTAAATTTTCATGTTTTGAATGAAATGGAACCTATATTGTTTCACTTGTGTTTTATACCATGATTTCCAAATCCACTATATCCATGTAATTATAAAATATGATATTTCTTCATTAATTTTACTTGATAACATTCCAAGGGAGATTGTGAGATCAACATCTATATGCATCACTAAATTATTTTCTGAGATAGAATAAAACCATCAAGAGTTTAATAATCTTCCATAGAGTTACATATAGATATAAAAATAAATTTACATACTATATCACTCATTTATATTTTCTTCTGTAAACCTATAATTAATGTTGACCCTATAACAACATATATCCCTATAATCTCCATGAGTAAATTTATTTGAGAGGTATAAAATTATTCTAAAATGAAATGAAGAATTATTGATGAAATATACAAAAAATTAAATAGTTGTATGAATGTAAATAATTATCATGACCACATATATTAGCATTTTCATTACTTTGTTGTTGTATATGAATTTGGATCTACTATAACATCATGATTAGGTATTTTTGGTAGATCCCCTTCTTAAAATATCCCTAATAATCTATATGACTCTGACCGTATTGTTGTAAGAGCCACATATACATAAATTATTGATGGAACAATGTACTCAAATAATGAATAATACTAATATGGTACCTATAATATAGATTAATCAAAGTGACCACCATTGGGAAATATACAAGGGGTTTATTAATAAATCAAAAAATAAATAGAATATATTCATTTCTCAATGTCACTATCCTTCTAACAAAAATAAAATAATATCATTTTATCTAGGGGATATGTATTCAGACTGGTCCATAACATCCATGAGTCTATCCATAATGTTTAATCAATAGGTAAAAAATTAAGGATTTTAATTTTAGGATCAATTTGAACGATCCATTGGATCTATCTACAACTATTACCATGGTCTCCCCCCCTTAAGGGGTATTAGAAATATGTTATCCCAAATTTTTTGATTCCATATCTAAAAAAACAGTATAATTTTTTATAAATGTGGTCTCAAAAGTAGTATAATGTAGAACATTTATGTTTGGCCTCTTATATAATCATTTCATTTCAATCACCATAGATATACCATAAAAGGAATAAAAAATACATTTTATTATAGAAAATATATACTTGAGTTTGGATCTTCTCTTGTGTCCATATCTGTTAGCCAGAGATTTGAGGGAGGGATTGAATGTATAATATGACTCGTATTTAGTCAATACAATGTTTTGGGATCCAAGAACATTATTATTTATTTTCCTTTTGTTTGAATAATATATTTACATCCTCCAGTTAGTACTATAATAATATATACAAAGATAAAGAAAGTGATTTTTTGGAATCCGTGCATTACTGAATCCATAAGAATAATCTGATAATGGGTAAGGATGTTTAATAGTTACTTTCAAATCCTAAATAGATACGTGTAACCAAATATAATTCCCATATTCTGTTAGAAACCTCTCACAAATGAAGAGTTATGAGTAGAATATTATGTGGTGATGTGAGTGGAAATACACCATCAATGTTAAATATCAAATCCCCAACAAGTTCAAATTTTGATGTTGATCCTTTATCTTAAAATAATTATTCTAATAATGTTCCTCAAATGATTTATTTTCTAAAAGTAAAATACCCATGATATGATAGGTAATTATAGTATATAACTATTATACAGAAAAATTGGTATTATTTTTCCACTCCAAATGAAATGTGATCGTTATGATGTGATAAGATATAATACCTTATCAAAGGATATCATCCCATCCTTATTAGTAGAAACTAATTGTGTGATTAAAATCTATTAGAACCAATATGTATATAATGAAATCCATTTATAAAATTGATTTATTAGTAAATATCCACTATATAATCGGTTGTATACTCAAGATGATCTATTAATAAATAGAAATAAAATAAGTTACACACCCAAATATGGTTTATAAAATATCAATCATTGCGATAAATAACCATAACTCACCCATACACCACATTATCATTCAATAATTCAATTAATTTCATTATATATACAATGAAACAAAATGAATAATAGAAAAGGGGAGGTTCACTAATACCGAATGGGTTTAAGGACCAATTATACCCAAAAGTCAGATCCAAGCATGCTTGGACCGCAAATTTATTAATAAAAAGAAAAGTGCAGAAACAAACAAGGAAAAGAGGGCAAGGTTACATGTCAGAATAGTCATAAGCATCACATTCGTACCTGGTCATATCATCTGCATCGGCTGACTCCCATTCTGATTGGGGCTCATATTGTTTGAGCAACTTGATATACTTCTTCCTTCACTCTAATTGCTCCGTAGATTGATTCTCCTTAGCCTTCATGGAGGATGACCTGGTGGTCACCGTCCTCAGAACTATAGAGTAATCCTTCGTTGGATTCCATTTAACTGTGGTAGGCAATACAACCTCACCACAGGTCAGCCTTTCCTTACCACTCAAGACCACATCCTTGAAAGATGCACACACACCACTGCCCAAATCCTGAGCAGGGGCACCTTTCTCCCCTTCAACTTCAGAAGCACTCCCCCATTTCTTAGACAATTCAGAAGAATGAAAGAGCTTCAAAATTTCCTGATGATAGTCAACACCTTGGTGTGCATCAGCCTGGTCAGAGACATTACCCTGCAAACAGTCAGGGACCACAACCGGAGGGACAGAGGGGCCACTGTTCTCCAGAGATACATCCTCCAACAGACCATTGCCTTTCATATCAGACACATGAGAATCAGTTTTCCTAGAAGTCATCACATCTGCAATAGAGGAAGCTGGAACCTTGAGTGCATCACCACCATGAGCAAAAGGCTTAGATTTCCTGCAGCAGAGATTTGCTGGATGACCCTTCATTCCACACTCCTCACATGAGACATGCTTCCGACATGTCTCAAAGGAGTGTCCAATAGCCATACATTCATTGCAGAAGAGAGGTTTCTTCTCATATTCAACATCAATTTGAATGTTATCAGAAGGAGTAGAAAGAGTCACCTTATCAACTAATATGGAACTGAGGTCAACCTCCACCAACATCCTGGAAAAATGACCAAACCGGACATCTTCAGTCTCCTTGTCGAGATGAATCAGAGTCCCAATTGGTGTGGCAATGTCATGGAAAATCTTCAAATGCCAAAGGATCTAATTCAGCCCATGCAAGCGAACACAAACATTATAAAAGGCATTTATTTCACGCGAAACATTAAAATCCAAGGACCATTCATGTAAGTAAAGCCAAGCAGGTTTTAAAAGTAGGGTTCTAATACTCCAAGCACGAAGTTTCAAATCATCCGAAGGAAATAGGCAATGGAAAAAACCCCGACCAAGAGAAACACATTTCCAATTGGAGAACCCCCATAAAATTGAAATTCAATTACTCAAATCCTGAAGCCTCCATGGTTTTTGACCTTTAGGTAGAGCAATGCGTGCAATCAAAGAGTGTTTTCCAATTTCCAACCGCTCAGAAAGCGCTACGGGGTCAGCTTAAACATGAGAAGAGGCACCTTTACAGAGGATCCTAACATGACATGAGTCTTTAGACATACCCTGGGAATTAAAACCATCCAACATCGGACTTGAAGCTAAATTCTTTAAACCATCAGCATAAGAATGAGGGGAATTACCACCCGGCAGAGAATCCAGCCTATCCAGCTTCCCCTTCACATCAGGCGCCATCCGCGCCTCACCACAGCTTACCTTCACTCCATCCGCAGGCCGGTGCAAATTTTCAGATCTATAAAATAGATCTGTATTCGGTTGAGGCCAGATGTGCCGCACATCATTAGATCAGGAAGGGATTTCTGTCACCAACCGTATGCGGGAGTCAGCAGCGAACTGCGATTCAGGCGCCACATCCACAGATCTACGGAAGTCTGAGGTAAGCCGAGACGAATCCAAACCGCAGGTCACCAGCACATCCGTCGGGTTGTAAGAACCAGCGAGATTCCAAGGATCACGAACAGGTGAAGACGCCGACGTAGACCAGCCGGGGAGGAGAAGCTTGAAGCCGAAGAAGTGTGGAAGAGCCATGATGAAACCCTAAACTCCATCGCCGCCGCTTGAAGTCGTACGCGCAGCCCGCCTCTCCATCTTTCCTAAGGACCAATTAATATTTGTTTAATATAATGGATTTCCCATTTCTTACATTACCATGTTATTTTGGATTTATATCCTTTGAATATTATGAAATCAATTAAATTACAAAGGTAAAACTTACAAAAAATTTAATTGTTTCCATAAATTTAATTATCTTTTGTTTATAACCCTATTTTATTCATTACACAATTATATCATTCAAGGATAATTACCTTTATTTAGACCTACATTACATAATAGTTCTTGAAAATCCACAGGCCATAGTAATTACATTTGAAATATAATGGTGATTAAAAAAATCATAGAAAAGGATATAAAATTATGGAAACCCATTAGTCCATTTAAAATCTGAATAAGCCAGAATAAGATTTATTTTACATACTAAAAAAATTATCCCATAAATTAAACAAAATTTCATAAAAAATAAATTATTTCTAAAATAAATCTGCTAAAATTTATTGTTAGTATCAATAACCATGAAGGTTTAATGAAGAACAAGTGATGAACTAAAAAAATTATTTGAATAAAATCCAACAACCATTGAAATATAATATATATTTCTTAAATAATGATGTGCAAATAATTCATTAAAAATATTTAGAAAACATAAAATATAAATTTTTAAGCATGGTATTCATTAACTATGTCTACTCTTATTTAATTTGTGTAAAAAAATAATTCACATTTAATTATGTGGAAGTATCAAAATTTATTATAATGCCATGTTTCCATTCGAAATCTAAATAATTACCCAATGCATTGAACATATTTTTTGGTCTCACCCATCAGCATGATATATATTAATGTCGCACAAAATCCTCTAAAAATTCAATGTACTATAAAATGAATAAATAATTTTTACACTTAATCATTTTGATCATAACACGAGTCAGAACCTAATTTAAACCCATAAAAAATAAATGTTTATTGTCCTATAATTATATATAGAAATATCTATTTATTATTAAAACACTTAAAAAATTTCATAAAACTATTGGAATCAAAATTTTAATCAAAATACATTAAGACTTGATGAGTAAAATTTTAATAAATAAATGACATAGTCTTTATATAATATTAGCCTCCCATATATATTAAATATCATTCTTTTTCTACTATTCATTATATAGTCTAATTTGACATGTATATAAAATTTTAAAAATATTTATTTTCAAACAATATTAAATAATGTAAAATAAATTTTAATATGACCACTAGAAAAATATCATGTGTAAATAATATCATACTTGAAAAAATTTAGAAGAACATAAATGTTGAGAATTTTTTTAAAAAATTAATAATAGAAAAAAAGTATTTAAACAGAAATAGCCTACCTTATACCCTGTACAAATTTCTAAATTTTCTAATAACCAAAAAAATATTATATTAATTATATTTTTTTATAATAAACTTTTTAGTTTTCTAAAATTATTATTATTTCATTCAATTTAATATAAAAATTAAATTTTTAGTTAGTATAATATCTAATAAATAACAGAAATTTTGAGGATTTGAAATTTGTAATCCCAAAATATCATGTGTAGGTTTACTATTATCAAAGGTATGAGGTTTCATAATATCCATAATATTAAATAAATTAGAATATATTGTATTCAATCAATACAGTTTTATAATGATTCATGACTGGCATAAGAGAACAATAATTTTTTTCACTTCATAGAGGTTGTAGTCCACGCGTACACACAAATTAAATTATCATTTTCTAATTAATGAAAATGTAATATGGTGTTTAATATTTTGTTTTTTCATAATTACTATAATTTAATTAAATATATATATTGAAAATAAATCCAATAATATAAGTATAAATTTGTGGTGTGTGTATAAAACAAAACAAATATCTTCTTAATGGTGGTAGTTTATACATATGAATAGACGATGCTTCCACTAACAATAATATGCAATGGGATATTAATAACAAAATTTAAAAAAGATTAATAACATTTAAAATGTGATAAATTTTAATGATATTATATGATAACAATTTTCAAAAAATTAACGGAGATTAACGTATAAATATACATGAAATTAATTAGGTATGAGTCACACTCATTCCATGAGGAAGCATATTTATAATAACTATTTATTCTTATAATTTTTTTTATTTTTGTTAGCCTATAACCTCTTATAAGTTTGGAGTAAATTTTGGGTTGGAATTTTATAAATCATGTTCAATATAAAATACTCAAGAGATGTGGGGAAGATGTTATTAGTGGTTATATTTTAAAAGGGTAGTGGGAATCTCTATTCTTAAATGAATAAATATTAACATATAATAATTTCCTAACATATTTTGAATGTAAAAAAAGATATCCCGAAAAAATGATAATGAATAAAATTTCTAAATAAATTTAACCAATAATTTTTTTAAAATTTACGTTGAATTATAATCATTATATCATTGATTGATAACTTAATTAACCACTTTATAAAATAACCATGAAAAGAATATTCATTTTCTGATTTGTGTCATTGTAATTTTAAAATTGAAAAGAGGATCATTTATGAAAAGTCAAGAATATAATTGAAAATTTCTGATCCACTGAATTTAATATATTTTTTATAATGTTATAATTAATTAAATATAATTTTCAAATATTAAATATAATTTAAATTACTTTTCATTAATATCCAAAAATAATAACATTAAATTATTAAATTTCAATAGATAATTTTAGTTTATATAATTATATTGTAATTAATCACGCACGTTTTTCCAATAAATTAATGGAACCCATAACACTATTAAAAATAGTAATTGTACTATTTTTTAGAATAATTTACATCATTATTATGTTTCTATAATAATAACTCTTCTAACAGTACCTAAAATATAATTGTATTTATACCATGACTTTTCATTGTAAATAAATTACTATAAATAAAAAAATTTAAATATTAAATAGGGATATTTAAAACTATTCATCAAATCAATAATCATTACTGATTCCTATTAGATATATAAAAAATAATAAAGTGATTTTTTAATTATACTTTATATAAATTAACATAATGTTTATAATCATTGCACTATCACATGAAAAAAAGGAAATATTTTAGAAGATATGGAATTTATGGTTGAAATATACTCCCTAGATGAAATAAATTATTGAATTTTTTTATTTTAATATTATATCAAATATTTTAGTACTATTTTTCTAATTTTAATATTTAAAATTTTGATAATATATTATCATTATCACAATTAAATACTCAAAAATAATGAATAATGTTTTATCCCATTAATTTCATTGGATAATGTATCAACAAAGTTTAAAAATATTTATTTATTAACAACTATAAAATGGTGCTTTATAAATAAATTTAATGAATTGAAATTTATTTTTAAAATGCATATTTTTCACTATTTACAATGAAATTAATAAATTTTAAAAAATACCAATAAAATATCCAAATAATATATTTTATATTATCATACAAAACACAATACATCGATTATCGAATAAATGATATAAATTTCATAATTTTATCTTTTAAATGAAAACACAAAGATAGGGGAAAACTACTTTCACAAAAAAACAACATTTTTTATAATTATTTTTTCATAATATTTTATGGTTAAATTCATATAATTATAAAGTGAATAATTATTTCCAAAGTGTTGTTAAATTAATTTATATGAATAAAATTTTTTACATTTATTTCATAAAGTTGGGACTCATGTTTAAATCTATTAACCTAATAACTTAGATATAATGGTCATTTGAAATCGTAAAATTTGTTAAATATATAATTATATTTTTTAGAATTAGTTTTCATTTTTCTATTGATATTAAAGTTAATAATAAAAAAAATAATTTAAATTTAAATATTTTGTTTCTATAGGTGACTTGTGCCATATAACCCCTCCTCAAAGGTTTGAGTCAAGGCGGAATTGATATTATGCATTATGAGACATCCCTATGATGGAAATTAATAGAAAAAAAATACCCAGGACATCAATAAAATTTGGAGAAATTTTTTCTGTAAAAAAACATAATTAGGTATACCATTACCAAACCACTATATAGTTCTTGATAAAAATGTAACAATGCTAAAAGTAATACTAACTTATCTCAAAACCATGATATACTGGAGTACCAAAATGGGAAACAACCGTCACCAAATTAAAAAGGGAAATAAAAAACATATAGGATGAAATAATTGAAAGAAAAAACCTAAAAACATCTAATATGATATAAAATGTACATTAAATTATCATGGTTCACCACAAATGAAATAAGATATTATTTTATAAATATGTCTTGCTAAAGGATATCTAAAAAAATAACCAATGTACCAAAAAATGGGTGAGTAATAAAAATCATTTTTTTTGTAAATTACTTCTCTACTCTCACCACTAGGATAGAAAATGTTAAAAACATTATATAAAACAATTTATACAAAAAAAATTAAAAATTTTAAAAGTTTATATAAAATCTAAGATGTTTCATACCAAAGTAGTTTTCCAATGAAAATAGATTTCAAAAAACCATGTAAAAGAATTAAAAAATCAATAAATTCATCCATTTCACATTCCGTTTTGTCAATCCCATTCCACGAATCTCATTCACACACACACACTCTATTGGTTCAATGGAAGTTTGATACTCTTGAGTTGTTTCATGTCCAACAACTATGTTATTTTCAAGTGTTAAATCTCTTTATTCCTCAGTTAATCACACCCCTTATCCAGAGCCACATACATTATTATTACCAAATGTTACACTCCCCTTGTTCTTGTTCATGTTGAATGATTTTACTCACAAAAACCAATGTATTCCTAATCCATTTTAGAACCACAATTTTATGGAATTTTTATAAAATTATTATTTAATTGGAATCATTTTATTCAAATCATATTAACTTAATACATCATATACATATTTTAAAATTAGAATTTAAAAATCAAGAAAAAAAGACTTTGCAAAACAAATTTCTATAAATCCAAAAATCATCCCAAAAGATAGTTTCCTACATGATCTGAACATAAAAGTCACAATAAATTTTAATAAATTAAAAAATTCAAAAATATGAAAATATGTTTTAATAATATTATTTGATACTGAATCCACCAACCTCACAAAATATGTTATAAATGGATAAATACATTTATTTTTCAATAGAATCTAGTTGAATATCCAAGAACCACCATAGATATCATCAACCAATATAAAAACATTCATATTTCATCATTATTATCATGAAATATCATATATATAACACCAATAAACTAGATATATGATCCCAAGTCAATAAATATATTTATATCTAAGGAAAACATTATGAATTGAGACATATCAAGCCATTTGTTTATCAAAGCACCATTATTTTAGAACAGATTTTTTCGAGATAGAAATTGATTGTCTCCAGAACCATTGGGAAGATGAAAAACCATGATGTGGACAAAAATAGTGAAACTAGAGAGGTATAAGGTGGAAAATTAGTAGGGTAACCATTTTTGTGATCTATCTTTTAAACTGTAAAAGATTAGATACATGGTTAGGAAAACTATGCACTGTACATGTGCCATCATATGCCAAAAAAATCACCTCACAAAATTCACCTACATGGTTAGAAAAATCATGTTTTAATTTTGTAGAATACTTCTGTTCATGTTTTCATCCTCATTACTGGGGTTTCCACATTTATTGACCAAAATGTACTCCTAAACATGTGCATACCATGAATCTATTGTCTAACTGTGAACGATTTAAAGTAGTATTTTCATAGTTTTAACTAACCATTCTCAAATTACGAACTTTAGAAAAGCCAAAAAAATTTCAAATGGTCATACAAACCATCGTAGAATTCAAAAATATATAGTAAATATAAATATTACATAAATAATGGGTTACTGATTTGAATTATTGGGTGGTACATTCTCCCCACCATTGGCCCTTCAATATATGTAATATAGAAAGCTTGTGCTATCATGGAAGATTTTGGTCTATTTATTGACCATTTATTTCAATTGTCCCTAAATCACTTACAGAATAATATAATATTTACACAAAAACTACAGTAGAACAGTGATTTAACCAAATAATACATGCTATTTAAATTCAATGACCTATAAAACCATATGAACTATCAAATAATCCTTCTTTAGGTCAATGTGATCCCATCAAATCTCATTGCAGTGATAAGGATGCAACTTTATAAAATGAGGTACACGAAACCCAATTTGTATTTCACCGAAACGTGGTGGAAATAAAAAAAAACAATCTCACTAAATCATTCAAGTATATAAAAAGGGAATATGTTTTGAGGAGATGACATTACCTTCCATAAAAAGAAAAAAACAATGATAAAGCCTTGGATAGATTCAAAAGAGCACATTATCACTCACCTCAAAAGAAAATGGTCATCGATGATGATTCATATATGATTTGTGACAACTATGTGCTATCTCCATCCATTTATGGATCAACGTGGTCTTATTCGTTGTCTATTAGAAATGTCTCATCCTAACCAACGAAGTCTGACATGTTTCAACCATACAAAGTGAAAAATAATATGGATTCCCAAATTATCCCTCAAAAAGACATATTTATATATTGGGTTGATAAATGAGATTAAATGAGATCTAATGTTATGTTATGTTCTCCACCTATGATCCACCAAAATATATTACACAATAAAGTAGCATTTATTTGAATTTTAATATCATCATTTTATATTGCACATTCGTTAGAGGATGAAACGTTGTAGTCAGGTTTAACTAAGTCCCAATTGATAAGAGTAATGATTTCCATAAATGTGATACAAACCATGAATATATATATGATACTATCAAAACATGTACTCCATACCTCTTTAATACTTATAATATACAATTTTGGAAATCACCTCCATTGTATTATATTCATGATTAAGAATGAAATGGTCCAACTTTCTAAGATGATCCTCATTCAACCATATGTAAATCTTATAACATAGCATATTTGGTATACTTTTTATAAAATTTATTTCCATATACTCCAATTTCCAAATAATAATAGGTATGAAAAACAATATACCTTTTGTTCATAGATGTTATACATTTTCCCACGGACTAGTTAAGCAATTCAAAATAGACTCACCCACCTTTCCTTTCATACTCATCCACCAATACTATCCTTTCAAATCCTTATATATTTATATATTATATATTATAGGGTGAACATCCCATCTAAAATCATGGTAATCATTGAGATTTTTTTCCAGAAAATACATATGTATTAACATTCGATATTGAAATAAAAAAACTAAACTTCCATCTAGAATACACCAAATGATGGTCTCCCCACCATTGTGTTTTGACCACTATGAAACACATTTTGAATCATACATCTATACAACTTCCACTATCTGAACCATATTACGAAAAAGTAAAACTATAATGAAAATTACAACATTACCTTGTTAACCACATTCCATGTGAATGTCAGTTATTAAAAACCTCAATTACCACTGGCCATAATCCTCTTTTTTAAACTGAGAATATGAATTTAAACATATTGAATCTACAATGAAATTACCATTAGTTAGTGTATAAATAATTTAAATGTAAATAATGTTGATATAATTCATTCATGTTCCTTTTTTGATTAAAATAACTTCTTTATAAAATAGGTTTCATCTTCCTATGATTTCAAAACTTCACAAATTTTTAACAAAGAGGTAATGTCGCCACATTTTCATAGCTTGGACTATATCGGTTAAATTTGTATCATGTGCTGCCTAGTTATTCAAATAATAATATAAATTTTATCAACCATAAGAAACCAAAATTATATCTCTTAATTATAACACATCCAACCATGATCATAAAGCATTATAATTCACCGTGTACCCCTGTCTTGATTCCAGAAATATCAACATTTGTGCTAATTTAAGGAGAACATACTGCACATCAAAAAACATCTAAAATTACTCATTCTATTAGAATAAAACATTAAAACATCGAAACATTACATATTTGAATCTCTTCCTGAAAAATCATGAACAAAACATCTGTAATAAATATCATAAACAAGGATATTGTGTATCGTGAAAACATTTTTTCGCAGTTTCCAAGAGACAACTGCTTCTATCATTTCTAGATCTTCTGAAAAACCTCCTTTTGAGATTACATCGAAAAATATCATACCTCTTGTGTGAAAAAAGCATTCAGAAAATTTTTAATAAAAATTATGGTCATCAAAATTCAGAACACATTCTCTCTGTGTTTTTCCCATGATCATCCAAAACTAGAAAATGTTGCTTCTACCAGGGACCTATAGCCATTGTTTTAAAACTGTGGTTGCAGGCCAATTTTATAGGGCCTAGAGACAATGTTTTCAAAAATGTGGCTATATGTCTTTTTTATCCCAAAAAAATTCCAATGTCGTGGCTGTAGGTTGTGGCTATACCCACACTTTTATGGCCTATATACACGATTTTTTGAAAACCGTGGAAAAAGGGTTCCCTTGATTCCGTGAGAAAAAAGTGACCCAAAATATTTTGTGAGAAGATATACCCCTAAATTTTCAGGCAATTACAATTGTTTAAATTAATATATATATATATATATATATGTCATAATATATATATATATATATATATATATATATATATATATATGAAGCATTTCACAGTGTAGTGTCAAGCGACATTGATTCGCTAAGGGGAGGTGCAAGAATCAAAACTCTGTGGAGACATTTTGTTAGGCTACATCCACAAATCACTGAGGCTATAGGAATGGTTTAAAAAGTGGTAATAGCTTCCTATTTCCAATGAATAAGCTATGACCAAAGATCAACTAACATAGTGTCTAATTTCAATCCATTTATCCATGGTTTTCAAAAATTCTACAATTGGATGCTATTGCCATGGTTTAAGCCATGGAATTAGGCCATCCCTTTCTGCCAAAATCATATATTCCAGGGGCTTTGGGGCCTATTTACATTATTTAAAATCATGGAAATATTTAATTTTTGTAGTTGTGATCTATTGTCCTTGAATATAGCAGTATGTCATAATTAAAAACAATCACAATGAATTGATATATCATTGACATATCTGATTCAACTATTCCTTAATGTTTGATATTAAATTAATAATACTGAAACGAATTACCCTAAATTTTAATGGAAATTTTTACTCATTAAAGAACTCTTTAGAATATCCACATTCCAAACATTAATTTACTTATATCCGGGTTTCTAGTCAATTTTAAATCACCATTGAGCTCTCCTAAATTGATCAAATAGATCACAAATGGATGGAATTGGATACAAAAATATTTATCATAACATAGTTTAGCTTATGATAATACACCCACAACAAAATTGTTTCATCTGTCTTTTTAAAAAAACATGACGCGTGCTTCCTACACACACATGTTAGAATGAAGGAACCATTTTCATTCATATTCTTCCATTTAAAAATTCAATTCACATTATTCTAAGAGATAAATTAGATAAAATGGATATGATATGGGAATGTTTCTTTGATGGATATTGATTTTAAACTCTACCTCCATTATGGAATTTATCACTACTGTTTTTTTTGAAAAAATAACATGAGACTAATGAAAATAATCCTGAAATTTCACAAATATTCCATTATTTTGAGGTATTTTTATTTTAATTTTCATTATAAATTTATCCATTTTTTCATTTAGTTTTGGAAGAATGTGTGATTATTGGATTGTTCAATATGTCAAACATGGTTGGAACACAATTAGTGGTAGTTGTGTGGCCCGGTCCAGGTACCTATGGGACAGCTGCAGGTCAATGTAGTAGCTACCACATAGCCAGCACACGGTTAGTCAAACTATGTTAGGTATTTGTTCTATAAGATTATTTTTCAAAAGAGTGTGTAGTATTATTTCTTCTTGGCTTATCAAACAATGTGAAATAACCATGTTACCTATCAGGAAATTAAAATTTTGGTTTCATGTTCTTATCCCCTACCAATTTTAACCCCCAAAACCTAATTTCAATACCCCACATTGGATTCTCCTACCTTTGCTCTCCCTTATTTATCCTCCTCCCAAGGGGCTTCAATTTTGGACCAGGTTTGGTGGTTCATCCTCGATTCATCAAGTAAGTCTCCTTCTTCATTTGATTCTTCCAGTATTTTAGGGTTTTATTTTCTATATCATGGGGTTACTCTTCTATAGCAGCTATGGTTTCAAATTTGGGGTTATGTACTAAAATTTTGGATCTGATCTGTAGGTTTATAGTTTTATCTTTCTTTCTTGAGGTTCGGTTGAGGTGAGGTTAGAAATATACATCAGTTTTAAGGGATTCATACACCAGAAGTAGGCGATTTTGTGATTATATATTATTTGGTTAATTTAATATTCTATCATTGATTGTGGTTTTTTAAAAATATTGTGTGAGGTGAATATGTAGTTTTCAAATGTATTTGATATGGAATTGGTTTTAAAAATTCATTTCAATATGTAATTGGGTGTATGTGTGGTGTTTATCGTGGTTGTGCTACTTGATAGTGTATTATAAATTGTAAAATTGGATTATTAAATTATTTATGTGAGGAGATCCATGTTTGAAATTTTTTTGATTTGTGTATAATATTAAAAAATGATTTTGGTGTAGCAATGGTGGAATTTTTTGTTTGTATATTGCATTATTTGGCTTGTAAAATATTTATGTACAGTATTATATTAACATAGGACATGATTGAGGACAAATGTATTGCATGTGTAACTAGGTCAGAAGACTAAGACTATTATGATACTCATACAAAGGTGGAATTGTCCCAGTTTTACATAGTGTTATTGAAAATTGAAACTGTAACAAAATATTTAGGATTACTGAAGACCACTATTGTTTTTTATGTTATCCCTCTCTATTTGATCAGGTAGGATAAAATTTATTTTCATCATTTATATAATGATTTACACAGATATATGTTTTCTATATGGACCCAATATTAGATAGTACCTAGAAGGATTTTTGTGAATAGTTCTATTTTTTTATACCACACTTACCATCGGTGTACGATATGGCTTGTTGGTTACATCAAAATCAGATTTTATTTCTTTTAATTTCATGTTATTTCAAATATTTTTTCAATTTAATTTTTCAATATATTATTTATCAAATTGGAATGTATTTTTAATATTATTCTTAGAGTAGGGAATCTTTTGTTGGTTAGAATCCTAGTAGGATTTGTCTCATGCCCTACTTACACCATTCGGTGTATATAGATGTGGTAATGATTAATGTAGGAAATGGTAATGATTTTGGAGATAGAGGGTTGGTTTTCTAGTGGTCCTTCTTGCTGTGGTGTTGTGGACATGATTTGAGAGTTATGCACCTTTTTTCATGTGTTGGTTTAGGAGTTGGATATTTTTCATTCCATTTAAAGAAACCATTTTGGTTTTTATTTAAATCATGTAACATGAAATCCAGAAATTGTTAAATGATTGTTTGGTTATGATATTATGTTTCTATATATTTATATTATTTATATTATTTTTTTCTTTAAAAATCAGTTAAATCCTTCTCTTATGTTTTTATTGAATCAAAGACATTTCTACCAGCCCGTAGGGATTAGGAAGGCTCTTAATAACTTACTATGGTCTTAGAAGAGTTCTAATATGGATAAATACCAGGTTTGGTTCAACAAGAGTCGTATGAGAGGAGGTTTTGATTTTTGGGTAATGTTATTTGGGATGAGTCAGGATATACGTGAGCTATGACTATCGAAGCTCAAAGTTCTAGATGAGATTACAGATGCTTGGCCGCACACCTCATGATAGAACATGTTCCGCCATGGGATGTTGGAAACTATTGTAAGTCTCTTCCTCTAGGTGAAAAATATAGGTTGTAGAAATTATGCGGACACTATGTGGGAGTTTAGTGCTTTAGTATTCATTTGTTTCAATGAGTTTGATTATAATTGATTTATATGATCTCAATATTTACTGTCATTTCTGATAATTTTCGGTTTTGTTTTTTTGATTGTTTAATGTGATTTTTTATGCAGAATCATTCTTCCCTATAGCATTCTATTTCAACCTTTCAAAGAATCTAGAGTGATTTCTCCATCACCACTTGACCATAGATTGGTAGAAGTTGTGGTTCAAAAAGTTTTGGATCTGGGAAAGGGAGATGGTCTTGTTCCTTCTTTAGTCAGATAGGAAAAACATGGTCCTATAATGGAAGAGGATGTAGAGTTTCTAAATATGTACAACTTCCATCCAGATAAATGTGGAACGAAAATATGCTGAAAAGGTTCTTGAGAATACAGAATGCGTGTTTGAGTTTCTGGACACTGCTGGGGGTGTCAGGATGATATATCCTTTGAACATTCAATAAGGTCATATTAGGAGAGATTGTGACTCAGTGTTTCAGAATGGGAGGTGTGAACAGATGTTATGGTTAAACATAAATATTATTATCAATGAGGGGTATATTTCAGAGGACTTTTATAATACTAAATCCCATGAGTTCAAGTATTTTCCAATGGAGACCTATCAATAATGGAGCTTTCTAATCACTTTGTTGATCTAGGGAGGCATGTAACATTGAATGTTTCAAATGATCTGATGAAGGATTGGATGTTTGACATGGGTCTACAACTAGAGATTTATTCTGAGGTATTTCTTTTCAAAATGAATTCCTTTTCAATGGTGGTGGATTTTACTTTCATGGTTGAAATTGATCAGAAGGGACAGTCTGGATTCTCTAAACCAGTGTCACATATGGCCAATATCAGCTCATATGAGTAAAAGAGGAGTTGGGGAGTGAATGGGAAAATGGAGTTTGTAGTTCTAGTTATCCTTCCTGGTGTTATTCAACGATGGATTTTTGTTCAAGACCTATTATGTGCCACTAATTTCCAATGGTAGGGATCATAGAACTTATGTTCATATCCCCTCCTATATCATGTAATCAATGTGGAGTGATGGGTTACATGTAGTTTTTCTCCAAAGTTATATATTCTTATCAGAGTGGTTCTAGATTAGTAGCTTCTCAAGGGAGGTCAGCCCAGTTAGAGTCGTCATGGATAATGTGGTCTTGTTTCAGTGGTAATTGAAGTAGTAAAATATCATACTCTATTAAGAGTCAATAAATTGAAGAACCATAGGTCAGTGGTCTTGCTCATACTCAGGTAAAGAGCAAGAATCATCATTTATGTATTAGGAAGTAGTGAGACTAATTGTCAGGCCCTCTATAGGTAATGTTACCATTTTGATTACATGTTATATAGATAATGTTATTTTTATTTTTGATTATCTTTCATTAATCTCCCCTATCTATTGGACTTGTAGATCTTTCCAACTGAGCTCAGGTATTTTTCAATGGATTTGGTAATATCATTTGTTATGAAGATTGATTTAGGTCTTATGTGGCTTCTTTGTGTGGTTTCTGTGTCAGTGGATTATATGGAATTGTATTTCATGGTCTTAGATTATAATATTTTAAATTTAAACCTTTTCATTTATTGGATGGTTCTCTTCTAAGTTCACATTTTTTATTATAGTTGATGGGTATGTTCCATGGGACCTAATGGAAGTACTCGTGTTTTTTATGGGGAATGGGGTCATTAGTCAGGTTGTGCTAGACCTCCCCTACAAGGGATGGGAAATAATGTTTTTTAGTTATCAAAATTCATGATAGATGAAAATTTTGGTTCTCATGAGTGTGGATTACCACCTGAAGGGGATTAGTTCTTATAGGGTTTTCAAAAGGATATTTCAGCTCTACCTATAGAGAGGTATTTTTGAGTTCTAGTTAATTTGTTGCTGGGGTCACATACAATGTATTTTCACTCATATATTATTTCCCCCTCCATATTAAGGTTACAAAAAATATTGTTATAATATTGTGAATCCAAAGGGTTCATTTCCCCAAGCATCTCCCCTTGGGATAGTCTGGTCTTCTTCAAAAAGAACCCCAACTCATATCTATGATAGTGTATAGATTACCAGAAGAAGCATATGACAACCATTTTGAATAGATATAATTTTCCTGAAATTAATGATATATTCGACCAAATGATATGGAAAAATTGGTTCTCTAATTTAAACATGCATTCTGGATACCATTATGTCAGGGTGAATGAGGCGGATATTTTGAAAATGGATTTTTTAAGTTGGCACACCCTATTTGAGTAATATTTTATTCCTTTTGGATTGCAAAATGATCCAATGGTCTTTGGGGAGATCATTATTAGGGTGTTCCCCTGGTATGTCAACTCTTTGGTTATGGAATTCATGGTTGTCATCTTATCTTAATCTAGAACTGAGGAAAAGCATAAGCAATATTTGAGGATTTTGATGGGTACTCTTCAGGATCAGCATCTCTATAAATATTTTAATATGTGCACTTTATAGTTCATGAGAGTAAATTTTATGGTCCATGTAATCATAGAGAAAAGGGTTACAGTGGACTCTATGATGATCATTATATTTATTTCATGTGGAAGCTGGGGAATATGTTTGAAATTAAGAGTTTTCTTGGACTATATGGTTGTTATAATTGATATTTTCAGGATTTATCCTATCTTGGTTCATACATGATAGTGGTTTCCAGGAAAGGGGTATAGTTTAAATAGATCCAATAATCATAGGTGTCCATTGTGGGGATAAATTGGTGGTTGACTACCACACACAAGATGATCATTCTATAATTAGAAACGGGATACATGTTCTACTAAAATGCTTCAGATATTGGATTTGGGTGTGTGATCATACATGAAAATCATGTAGTGGCATATGGCTCTCATCAAAATCGAACACATGAAACAAAATAACCAACCCATGCCATGGTGTTGGTAGCGGTGATACATCTATTGAATACATGGAATCATTTTTTAGGATATATTTTTTGTCTATTTGGATGATAAAATCATTACATACAATTTCACTCAAAATGACTTAAATGTGAAGGATAACTATTGGATCATGTTTCTATAGGGGTTTGACATTTATATTGTATGTACCCTAGGTTAGTGAAATGTTCTGGCAAATTCCTTGAGAAGTAAATTTCCAGTGCATGCAATGAGGAAGTCTAGTGATGAGTGGATCTTGATGAGGATGTTTACCTAGATGTACATGGAGACCATGGAATATATGGGATTTGACTTATCGGGAATTGTTTAGTTGTCTCCTTCTCATTGGGAATTGATTTCTGAAGACTTTCTTGGTGATTGGTTTTTTCAATTTTCTATTTATTTTAATCATTAAGGGGATACAACTAGTGATTTGTTTCAGTCTCCCAATTGAATCCATTGTTCTAAGGCTATATTATGGTGCATTGTTTATAAGGAATGTGGTGATGTAGGACTACCACAAGTCATTGTGGTCAATTAATCATGGAACCACCAATATTTATGATGACGTTTCTTGGCAGTTTTGGTGGCTAAGAATTAGTTGAGATATATATATGACATCATATCGAGGTTACATATGTGAATGTAGGTAAAATCAGAGCATCAATTAATATTAGTTTTCCGTAACCAATACCCATTTCATCCTAGATTTGGTTTATGGTTGCAATAGATTTCATTATTAGATTACCTCATACACCCTGGGGGATGTGTTCCTTTTTTGTGGTGATTGATAATCTTACCATGAAGGCCAACATCAGTTTGATTAAGCATTCAACAAATGTGGATGATCTGTTTTAGATGTTTGTCCAGGAAGTGTTATGGAATCATGGGGTGCCATCAACAAAATTTATAATAGAGACCCCTAGTTCAGAACACAGTTTTGGGACTCCCTTCGAAGTGTGTAGGGGAAAAAGATCAAGATGATTTCATCATTCCATCCTCAAATAGATGGTTATATGGAGTGAGAAAATCAGATTCTAGAGGACATTTTTCCTATAATAGTTTGTTCACTAAAACCAACAATTTTTATTTTGATTACAAGGATATTTAATGTATTATTATATATTGTTCATTGTTCGGAATGACTATAATTTAATAATGTCCTAGAGTATTTGTTTCATTGATAAGGTCATGACATTTATCTGCTATGATGACAACCTTTAAATGCTCTATCAATATTCTTAAACAATGTTTTGGGGTTGGATGCTAAGCTATGATGGGACACATAGCATGAAGACGGTCAAGTTCGAGTAATATTATGAAGATGAGACTTCCTCTCATGATGTTCAAACCTGGTAATCTATAAGATAAAAGACTATAAGAAAAAACCCACTAGAAGGAATTCCGCATGTTTTTGTTTCATCAGATATTTATATATTCTAGTGTATGTAATGATCCATATAAATTATTATTATCAGTAATATGTGTCACAACTTATGAACATTCATTTACTAAAAAAATAGTCAGACAGATAGCTGGTGAAATTTGGGTTCGCTAGGTGTGTTATGGGTGTCCTGTTATTAATGGATAAGTCATGAAATGATTTTTTTCCCTTCCATTTATGGATTTTTTTATCTCACCCTTCTGATTGAAATTGAACTATCGCATGAAATTCAATGGCCTTGGTTTAATGACAAGTTTATTTGAGGTAGTAAATAAATGGCGTATCAAGCATAAAATTTGATGACACAATCATGAAACCAGCCTAATAAGATATTGCGACCAAGGGATTATATTACATAGTGGGTGTTCGTATGTGGATGTAATTGTTGTGACTTTTCATTAGTTTTCTTGGGTGCCATCACCTATTTTTAGATAGTACTCTTAGATATTAGGCAAGACCACATCATTCCAAGAAGAAAGAATCCTAGAGGGTCACACACTATCTTTTTTGGGTGGTCTTGGTTAAATTCTATTCTAATTTAATTGATCAAATAAATATTAATCACAAGATTGTAAAACAATTTTATTCAATATAAAATTATTAAATAAATTAAATAAAATATATAGAACATTTAATAAATATTTATTTAATAGTTTGAAAATAAAAAATTTATTTATGATAATAAATTATTTATTTATTTATTCGGGTGTTCAGTAAATGGATGATGTTTTTTAGCGGACCAAGGTCGGTCTGGTAGTGAAATAATTATTTGTAAAATGGTAAAAAATTATTTAACCAGTTGGAATAATTTAAAATAATGTCACTATTTTTTTATGAGGATGAATTGTATTTATAATTCAGTTTTGAACAAGTTTGAACACCATAAATAATGACGCAGTTTTATTACTAATTGCATGGTATTTCTCTATGTTAATGAATGTATTTAATTTTTCCTATGAAACTAAATATTGTAATTAAAATTCCATGTATATAAATTGGCAAGTACACCTATTGTGCCATTCACCACACCACACAGATGGTGAATTGAGAATTTTTGTGAAAAACAATTTCTCTCTCGATTCCTCTTCTATCCCCTATCAAGAATGAGAGATGTTCTTCCAGGATGAAGAACAAGCAATCAAGAATGACAGACAGATGGCACTCGCTTTTACGAGCTAGCACTCGAAGAATGAGCACTGTCGATTGGAGGCAATCAAAGCACGTGTGGATCACCACTAGAGGGATTCTAGTTTGGATCCTTACAAGTAAAATGATATAATCTGGAAGAGCCATTTTGGATGATCAAAATCATCAATGAACAAAAATTACAAAGGTATAGGAATTATTTTTCTTTATGAAATTAATTAAATTAATTATAAACATTATGTGAATGATCCTCTCTAAGGTTTTGGGCCACATTCACCCTTATCTAAATCTTTGATTATATTTTCTAGAGACTGGTGTTAATATTCATACAGATCTCGGAATTATCATGGATAATGGTAAAAATCAATGTTGGGTACAATCCCAACTACACTTCCGATGCGCTCGGAACCTCTACGTGGTATCATAGAGGTTATATCACAGTTTATAATTATTTAAATATTTTCGTGGTGAATTATGAATTTAATAATTTAGTTGTTTCAATTAATGATAATCATTATTTAAATCTAAATCTTGAGATCTATTCCTCCTCTTTAGTTTCATGTTCACCTTATTAAAACAATAATTTCTTTTAATTTTGATTAAAAGAAATAGAGGATCTCATCCGATGGTGCCAAATATTCCAGGCCATACTACACTAAAACACAAAATATGTATTCAGCAGTACACACTGTGTAAATAAGATTCAATACATCAGAGCGGTCCGCCAATGAAAGCCATGTTCTGGAGTCTTTCTAAGCCATAAATGACTCTATTTGTTGACTATGAACATGTGGCACGTGTTTCCCATATTATATGTCATGTGGCCCAATTGACACGACATGTAGTCCCTTTGGGATAGGGTTGAACCATTTACCCCATACATGGACAGCTCGACCGGAGACCATGTAAAGAGGAACTTCACGACATGTGTCCCACTGGACATGTTGTGTACTCCAAATATTTCTGAAGTATACTCACACACCATTTCCTCGGGCGTGTACTTTGGATAGATGGTGAAGAATAATTCACGTCATGTATTTGGAACTACATGTAATGTACTCATCCAAATTATGTAGATTTATTAGATTTTATTATTATTTTATACAAACCCTTGAGACGTGAATCATCATTCGGTCATAAAGATGAGGCCCAACACGTGTTATGTGTTTTATATATATGTGTCTAATTTAACATCTGTGTAATGTTCATGTATAGTCATTGGGTAGTTATGAATAGTAATTAACTAGGTTTCATCAAACTTACAAGTTATATACAAAGATACTTTTAAATGATTTTATTTGTTTAAAATTATGATGGATGATAATCTCAAGGAAATTATGAAATGTGATTATGATAAAAGGATTGATTAATTAAAGATTATAATTAATTTATTCAAGTGTGATTTATCATAAATAATAATTATTAAAGAATTTATTTTTAGTATTATTTATCTATAAATATTGTTGTAAGTATAGATGATCATGAGCGAGACCATGTCCTTTGTTTGTGGATGGTTTCTTTAATTTTATTATTTGAATTAGTGTTTGTTTACTACAATCCATCTCTACATTAATATATAGGGAATGATTTCGAAATATTTCTTTCATGTAAAACCTATTTTTACCACTCACCTTCATTTGAGTTAAACAACTGGCATATTTAATTGATGGGACTCCAAAGCTAGTGGAGACAGTTCGAGATAGAGCCAAGAAGAAACCAATCCCAGAAGATATATAGGTGGATATGTAGAAGCTGTACACAAGAACCCAAAAGTATCCATGTGTTTCTTTCCAAGGTCAGGGTTAGTTTATCAACCATTGGAAAAACTAACCATTAGAAAATCTCATTATCAAGCCATATAAATTATTTTATTTTTGTTATTTTCATGGTTTATCATTCTGGATGTGTTGTCTTGATCACATAATTAATTAATTAAACAGGCATGCAAGTTGGAACTAAAATAAACAATTCTTATGCATAAAAATTATCAATATATGGTTAATCACTTCATTAAGTTACACATAAAAATAAAAATAATGTTAAAATTATAATAATAAAATCATGAAAAAGAGATAAAAAAATATGTAAAATAAAAAAGATATGTCATAACAAGCCTTATGTTACCTGATTAAAGGGAAAACTCAATAAAACAATGTGTTTGAAAGACCCTTGATGTGACAATTACTTTTATACAGGAAGACCATATGAAAGGATTCGGGTTGACTTAACCATATTACACCATGATGAGTATACCTTTCTAGACTTGGGGTAATATTGGAGGCTCAAGTTGTGGAAATCCAAAGTCATGATTTCATGATTGGGGAGTCAAATGAACATATCAAGGACCTGCAAGCCTGAAGTTGGCAAAGACCTGACTATCTAAATACATTCTAATGGATTGACCAGCCCTTTATGGGGATATGAGAAGGGGGAAATTGATCCTTTCCACTAGAATGTCATGAAAACTAAACATTTTGAGTTAAATGGTGAGGGATTTTTAGACTTGACAAAATAGTGGGAGACTTAATACTATTTGATATTTCTTACGAAATGTAATCATGAAATTAGTAATTATATTCCCTTTTAATTGTAGAATAAAAATGAAAAACTCATCAAAAACACTATACCTATGATCAATTCTGCATAAAGACAACATCCTCACTGATAGTAACTTTCATGAATGGTTTAGATAACATTGCATTATGCTATGACATGAACAGAAGTATTAAATGAGGGACTCAGCTTTACCTAATCTGCCTACCAAAGAGGTGATTGTTGAGGAATTTCTTATCTATGAGAAACACATGAATGATGTGTTTGATGTTAAATGTTTGATGCTATCATCATTTTCTAGTGAGATCATGATGTCTCCTGAAAAAATGGATTCTTATATCATGCTCGAGTACTTCCGTGGCCTTTACTAGAAGAGAGAATGAAATGAAAGGATTGAGATCTCTAAGCCACTCTTCCGAGTAATCTTGGATAAGGTTCCCAACATGGGCCTCTTATAGTCAATCCCATTTGCTACATTGATCACCTAGAGGTTCAAGTGTTTAAACACCCCGAAGAACAGGGCACCAATCTCATTCTCACATCGCATCCGTAGAGATTATCTAATTTTTTTCAATTTCAATATGAACAACATTGATAAGTCTCTATCTGATCTTGTTATCCTCATTCACAATGTGGAAACATATATCAAGAATGCAAAACCTTATGTTCTTATGGTGAATAATAGGAATGGGAAGGCGAAGAGATTTAAGCTCACATCTTCTTCACAGCCATCCAAGAAAATGAAGATCAAAGGGGAGGCAATGAAATAGGAGACATTTTGTTTCACATGTGGCAAGAAGATCCACTGGAATAATAATTTCACCGAGTCTATGATGAAAGGGGAATATTCATGTGTGTTTTATATTTAATTATATCTATCTATTTCTAAAAATTGGGAATTAGATAAATCTTTTGGTGCTTGCATCTATATCCAAATACAATAACCAAGTAGATTAAAGATTATTGATTGATGGGAGGTACATCTAAAAGCAGCCAATAGAGCCAGACAAGCTGTTGTAGTTT
This sequence comes from Viscum album, assembly GCA_963277665.1. NCBI lineage: Eukaryota > Viridiplantae > Streptophyta > Magnoliopsida > Santalales > Viscaceae > Viscum > Viscum album. The sequence continues at coordinate 882,371,272 of OY728139.1, read as the reverse complement.
TCAGGGACTGCCACGTCTCATTTCCAACAGGGATGGTATTAGTTTTAATGTGTTGTTAATATGTGCCTTATATTACTAAAAACCTTATTTAGGTATCCATATTAGATATAGATGTATTTGTTTTTATTATTGTAAATGAATGTTGCTTCTTTTACAAAGATAAAAAGTTTTATGGTATGTCACATTTATACAAATAAAATTACATGTTTGATTACACAAACCCAGTATTGGTAATCGATAAAAATGATATTTCACATGACTCATAACACAATGAACATTTCCATCACCAGCTAGGTCATGTAAATTAGAAACACTTCACAATGTTACATCAAGAAGGATATTTACATTCTTCCTAACTAAAACCACTTGGCGTATGTCATGAATGTTAATAAGAAAAAATGACCCAAGCCTTATTTAGTGGGAAATGTGAAATGGCTAATGAGCTCCTTGAAATGGTTCATACCAATATGTGTAGACCATTTCTAGTTGAAGAAAGCGCAGGGTACTCATAATTCATATCTTTTATGGATGATTTTAGTAGATCTGGATATATATACTTAATGAGGTATAATTCAGATTCATTTGATAAGTTCAAATAATACAAGAATGATGTTGTGAACCTTCTTGGTAAGAAGATTAAGAAAATATTATCAGACAGTGGTGGAGAATATCTTAATCAAGACTTCATTGATTACTTACAGGGTTTTGGGATCCTTTCCCAACTCACACCTCCAAACTCTCCCGCATGCAATGGTGTGAGAAGAAGGAGAAAAAACACCCTGATGAACAAGGTGAGATCAATGATGAGTCATGGGAGTCTTCCATTATCCTTTTGGGGATATGCGTTACCAACGAAAACACAAATACTTAACCATGTACCAACTAAATTGATAAATGGTATTCCATCATAGTTTTGTAGTAGAATAAAATCCATGTTATCAAATTTATATCTTTGGGTTAGAAAAGAATTTGTTAGGTCCTATTCAGCTAACAAACCCACACCCCGAGGCACATAGTGTAAAATTATAGGATACCGAAAAGAAACAAAAGGATATTACCTATACAACCCCTTATCCAAAAAAGGATATAGTGGCATGTCATGCCATATTCCTTGAGAGAGAGCACATCTCAAAAAGTGACAGATGGAGCGAGATAGACTATGATGAAGTTGATGCTCAAGGTAGACAAGAGTTTGTACAAGAACAGATTCCACAAATCCTTATGGACGAATAATTTTTTCTAGACACACAAGTACTACGTAGGAGTACAAGAGAGGTTATATGACCAGAAAAATATGGTTTTCTAGTTACCAAGGATGGTGACTATTTACTAGTTGGTAATAATGATCCTATAACCTACAAGCAAGCAATATGTGGCACAAACATTGCTATTTGGCATGAAGCAATGAATTTTGAAATGGATTACATGTACCAAAACCAAGTCTTGATAATGGTAGATCCTCTACAAGATGTAAAGCTTGTTGGTTGCAAATGGGTATTCATGAAGAATATAGACATAGAAGGAAAAGTTAGTACCTATAAGGCACAACTGGTTGAAAAAGATTTTAAACATTGTTGAGGAATTAAATACTATGAAACCTTATGACCTATTGAAATGATGAAATCCATCAAAATTATACTTTCCATTATGGCTTACCATGACATTGATATTTGGAAAATGGATGTCAAAACAAAATTCCATAACGGGAACCGTTAGGAAGATGCCTACATGACACAACTTGAAGGGTTTCTGACTCTAATGATTCGAATAAGGTATGAATGATGCATAAATCAATTTATGGATTAAATAAAGAATCTAAGTCCTAGAAAATTCATATTGTCGAAGCCATAAATGAATTTGGTTTTTTCAATAATTAATTTGAGCCCCGTGTCTACTAATGTTTTAGTGGGAGTGCAGTCGTTTTCATAATAGAATATGTCGGTGACATTTTACTTATTGGAAATGAGATACTAGTCTTAATGTCTATTATGGAATAGTTGAATAAATTATTTTTCCTGAATGACTTGGGCATGGAACAATATATTCTTGTGATCAAGATAAATCATGACAGATCCAAGATATTTCGGGGCCATAGTCAAAGTGCATACACTGATAAATAATGAAGAGATTCAGTATGGAACAATAAATGACAGAATTATTTCCAACATCACATGGCATTCATCATTCCAAGAAATTGTGTCCTCAGACACGTGAGGAAATAATGATAACGTCAAGGACTCCATAAACATCAGTGATTGGGTTAGTCATGTATGCAATTCTATGTTTTAGGATGGATGTCGCTTATGCATTGAGTGTCATATCCAGATTTCAAGATGACCCAGGTGAAAACTATTAGATGGTAGGAAAGACCATATGATTGTATCTTAGGTGAACTAATGATTTGATACTAGTTTATGGAGGAGATGAATAACTAGTCATCAGAGGATACGTAGATGATAGTTTCTATACTGATCAAGAGGACATGAAGTCACAAATGAGATACATCTTCAAATTAAATAGAGGTATAGTGAGTTGGAAGAGCTCAAAGCCAAGTGTGGTCGCATAATCTACAACATAGTCCAAGTATATCGAATATTCTAAGGTATCTAAATAAGATTTTTATACATGAAGCTTCATCAGGGAGTTATATGAGATAACTAGCAGTAAAGATCCCATCACATCTTATGGTGATAATAGTACAGCGGTAGCTCTCGTAAAAGTTCCAAGGTCAAATCAGTGGTTGAAGCCCAGGATTTTGACGTATCATCTTCTGAGGGATTTTTATAAGAGAGGTGATGTTTCAGTGAGATGTATTTCCATGGAAGACAATGTTTCATACCCACTGACTAAAGCCATGAATCAATAGAAACATTACCATCATGTGAGGTCTAGCAGAGAGAAATTTGTTGGTAGTTGGCTCTAGTTCATGTGTGAGTTTGTAAGAGTTTGTGTCCTAGAAACAACTGGTTTTACTTTTTTTACATGGATATATAATTTGTTCATACTTATTGTTCATTTTTATGCATGACTATGAATTAATAATTTCATAGAGCATTTGCTGCATTGATAAGGTCATGAAAATTACCCACTATAATGAGAACCCTGAAATGCTATTACTATTTTTATAAATATAGTTATGTGGTTACATGACATGCTATGATGGGATACATATCATGAATATTTTTAGGTGTGTGTACTCATAAGCAGATAAAACATCTTCTCATTATGTTCGCACTTGGTAATCTCCATGATATGAGATTTTGAGAATAGACCCGCTAGTAGGAATTTTGCATGTTTTTGTGTCATCAGATATTTCTATTTCAAGTGTGTGTAATGATCCTTAGACATTATCATTATCATTGATACATGTCATTACTTACGCACTTTTATTTACTGATGAAAATCGTCACACAAACAGTTGGCAGGAAGTAGGGTATGTATGGTGCGTCACGAGTGGCATGTTATTAATGGAAAAGTCAAGGACGGATTTGTCCATTCTATTTATAGAAGCTTATATCTCGGCCCTTTTATTGAAACAGTATTGTCATGAAAACTTTTATGTCCATGGTGTAATGACATGTTTATATCATGTATTCAATGAACAATGTATCAAGAATAAAAGTTGATGACACAATCATGAAACCTTTTTTTTGAGATATTGTAGTAAAGGGATAATATTGCCTGGTGAGTGTTCGTATGTGGATTTATTTCTTGAGACTTTATGTTTTTTTCTTTTGTTCCTTGACCCATATCTAGATAGTACTCTTGGACATTAGGCCATCCTACCTAATGCCAATGAGAAATAATCCTAGATGGTCAAAAAAATATGTGTTTTTTGTTGTCTTGGTAAAATTATATTTAATTAGTGAAATAAATATTATTCTCTAGACCAATGAATAATTTCATTCAAGTAACAGTGATCTCAGAAATTAAATAAAATATATTGAACATTTAATAAATATATATTCTTCAGTTTAAAAATAAAATATTTATTTAAGGGAATAAATTATTTATGTATTTATATGAGTATTCAATAACTGGATATGGAGTTCGAGTAGAACAAGGTCATTCCGGTATTAAAATAATAATTTGTAAGACGTTAAATAATTTCTTAACTACCTATAAAAAATTAAAATAACACAGTTATTATTTTTTGACTCGGAATTGTTTTTATAATTCTGTTTTGCGCAAGTTGGTGCACCATAAATAATGACGATGTATTATTAATTAATTAATGGTTTTTATTTATGTTCATGAATGTATTTAATTAGTTTTATGAAGATTAAATATTTTAACTTAAATTCCATGTATATAAATAGGTAAGTATGCCTATTGTGCCAGACACCACACCACACTTCTGGTGAATTGCAAAATATTGAGCCAAACAATTTCTCTCTTGAATCCTCTTCTCTCCCCTCTTAAGAACGAGAGATGATCATCATGTATGGAGAAAAATCGATAAAGAATTACCGACACACGACACTCATTTCACCACACTAGCACCTAGAGAAAGAGCGGTGTCGATCGGAGGCCATATGATCATGTGTGGATCACCGCAAGAGGGATTGTAGTTTAGACCATTACAACCACAACGAGATAATCTGAAAGGGTCATTCCAGATGATCAACATCATCAGCGAAGAAAAATACCATTGATACATGTATTATTTTTATTTATAAAATTAATTAAATTAATTATAAACATAATGTTCATGATCCTCTCTACGGTTTCAACCCTCTTTCTTCATTATCTAATTCTTTAATTATATTCTATGGAGACTGGAATTTATCATTGTATAGATCTCGGAATAATCTTTGATCATGGTAAAAATAAAATTTTGGTACCTTCCAAACCATGCTTCCACTACGCCCAGAACATAATCATCATATATGTGATTTGGATATCAGTGTATATTAGAGTAACCATTTGGGATTGGACATGTTTTATTATAATAATAGTTACCAATAACCTATATGAATGGATCATTTTTATGTAATCTATGGTAGGCTATGTTGGTTTCCATTATGTTTAGCTGAGGTATGTGAGGCCTCACTATTTGGATCAATACTTCTGTAAGATACATCTATGAATGTCATGTTAGTCAGTAAAGTATGGGAATTTAACACAGAGGTATGTCAAACCATTAGATATAACTGAATGGATTAAAAATTAATAATACTGGTAAGCCTTTCTTTCTCTTTTGATGTCAATTAATGATGAGTTTTATGCATACCAAAAGAAAAAGTATAATATTGATCCATATAATGTGTAGAATTGGGAATAGTTCATGTCAGATCAATATTTTTCAATGATTTAATGGTTGGTGCAGATTGTGGGTTCCCAAGTGAATGAGATTCACGAGAATTCTATTTTATTGGTCTTTGTCCATTGGTTGTGTTGTCATGATACACATGAGACTTGGGATCATAAATCATGAGATGAATTTTTTTATTAATTCCATTTTTTTGATCAATAATTGATTTGAAATTCTTGGAATGGAATGCTTTCATGGTGGGGAGAATTAACACATATGTGAATTTATTTTGGGGTATTTTTCTACTTTTTTCATTCTGCCATTTTTCATTTTTATTCCAATTGTGTTTTGGAGGAATGTGAGATAATTTTGTTGGTCTGTATGCGGTGGCCGGTTGGTTTTCAATTAATTGTAATCATTCACTCCCACCTAGGTAACTTTGTGGAAGTTGCAGGCCAATGCAGTAGCTATTTACTAGCCATAACATGGTATGTTAGACCGTTCAAGTTATCATTATTGTAGGAAACTTTTTAGTAATAGTTTACAGTAGTATTTCTCTAAGATTGATCAATCTTCTCAAATTAATATTGTGCCTCTTAGTTCTTTTTCGATGATTCCCTATTCCATCTATCTGATTCTAATTCTGACTCTAAATTTAAAATACATTTTCCCCATCCCATTATTTACAACATTGTAGTTCCCAAAATTTCTTGTATATATAAACACAATTCATCCACCTATAGCTAATGAGATTAAACATTCTTCAAACATATCTATAATTACCATATTTGAATAATTTATTATACGAAGCATGAAAATGTTCAACTGAATATCCTACATCACCCCCAATTGCAAAAATGAATGCATTTAATGATTAACCAGTAGAAACATCATGTTAAAATAGGACCATATTCCTAAATTTATCTGCACGCACTGTTAGTAAGAGGTTTTCTAACATCAATATGAAAATTTCTATCATTCCTAAAATTATAAACAAGTGAATGTATAATTTTTTTTGAACTATTCTTCAAAATCATCCCATGAAATTCATTAGTCAAATTTATCTGTAACAATGATGTCCCAACAATTGATTGAAATATCACACTGTATATAAATTTCTAACTATAATTTCATCTCTACTAGTGTTCCAAGGAAATCAGTTATTCAATTCATCCTATTCAATGAAACATATTTTATTTCTTGTTCTGAATGACCCAAAAAGACATGTGAATTCTGATTCTTGAACTAGATTAAATGATAAAAGTTACTTTTTCATTTCATATATTTCAATTATACACATATTCAATGTCATGAAATATTCTCTATGATAGTTGTTAGATGACTTGTGGTTTGGGTTCATCCACATTCTCAACAGACCATTCTTATTTGTTTATATGACACATATTGGGTATCATTTTCAATAACCAACAAAAGCACCCTAAATATCACCCTCTAGCAACTAAATTATTATTAATTACAAATCATATAACACATCATTAATTTATAAATTTATACACTCTACAAATTCTAAGAAAATCAATATTCCATAATGATTTTGAAAATATACATATTCTAAAAATAACTATATCATTCCTTTTCAAAAAATCAAAATTGTAAATTTCTACAGTTACGAATAATATTTTTTCTCACTAAAATAATAAACTGTTATTCAAAATGAAATATACCATCCATGGGAGAGGAAAAAATTTAATAGTGTTTTCCATGCCCATCTAATTAGCCATACCCATGAAAATGAGTTTGAAACTCATATATCGGCCTCCAAACAAATAATGTATCCCACTAATGGATAATATGATTTTAGTATAAAAAGGTAAGCTATGTAATTTTATAATCTATATTTTATGTCCCAATAGTCTAACTAATTTATAACATTCCAAATATAGGAATATATCATAATTTATTTCTTCTTCAATACCGAAAACCAAATATCTTTTCAAATAATATATTTAATAAACACAACTGATACCATTTTTAGGTAAATGACAAAACAAACTGAAAAATCATTACTCACAAATACGTTTACAATGAATGTGAACAAAAACACTTGAAACATACCACCATTCTACATTGGTTAGTGTCAATTTCAAATAGATTCATGGCCCATTGAGACATCCCCCAGACATATAAGGCTAGGAATAAATATCATGGGACTTTATACAATTGGGGGAAAATATTCCATTTTATAATAAAAACAACCAAAAAAATACCATAAAACACTATATAATTCAGTATACAAATGTAAGAAAAGTCAATGTAATTCCAGTAGATGTCAAACCCAAACTACACCAGAGTACCAAAGAGGATGACAACCAACATCAAAGTACAAAGGGGAAGAAAAACCCATCATTCTGAAATAGATCAATGAAACAAACTCCACAACTCATACTATAGTCTAATATTCAACTCCCAAATACTAACAAATATATCATGATGCACCACTAAAGAAATTATAATCCTTGAATTTCCCTATGTCTCAGTAAATGATATCATTAAAAGAAACAATGTAAAAAAGAAGCGGGTATGTAATGATGCGTAGTAAGTTTTCCCCAAATGATTCCCCAGTCATGCCACTTGTATCGAAAATGTTAACATAATTATGTAAAATAATTTATTGAAAACACATAAAAACATTTATATAGTTTTTTTCATATCAAACTAGTTTCATTGAAAAAATAATTATAAGATAATGGATCCAAACTAATACCATTTAAATATAATGAAAATAAATAATAATTTAAAAAATTTCCTATTTATTATTGGAATACTGATTCCATGATTCCCATACACACTTAGACATTAATTATTTAGGGATTGTTCCATTCAAATGAGTATTTTCTCATAAATCCAATAAGGTAATAGTATGTGGTTAATATCCATGATACTCAATTAAAAAGGCACCTTATCCAATGTCACAACCTGTTTTGTACCCTAATAGTGCACTACCCGTATTCATAGTTATATGGTATAAACCCTCTTTAGTGATTGAATAATTTCAAACAACCCAACATCAATAAATCCATCAAAACCATATTTTAAAATCAAAATTTTAAAATCAGGAAAATTGATAGCTTATCACAACCAATTTCATCAAATCCACAAGCCATCAATAAAGAGGGTTTCTAACACATTATACAGTCCAATTTTATATTAAATGAAAATATAGACAAATAATATGAATCTAGGACTTCATGTTCTAATATGGGGAGTCATTATTGAAAGAACCTACCATGGAAACTACTACAGAAATTATTAACATCAAAAAAAATTTAAGAAAACATTTTTTAATATCCAAAACTCCAAATATCCTTCTCCCTATCATCAACAAAAATACACCTCCTCATGATTGGAATTAAAAATCATAGACCTATCCTCGTTGGAAAAGATCTATGATTATATTAGTGGGATGAGATGTAGGTATAAGGAAAACCATCATCAATAGAGTCTTAAGAAACAATTCATCCTTCAACTCACCACAAATTGACAATATATATCATTTGGATCAAAAGGGACTATCTCAAAATCCATTGGGATAAAGAAAAACTAAGTAAGAGTTTAAAATAGTGAGAAATAATAGTTTTAGTTGTGAAAATTTGTGAGATACACTTTTTTAGGATCTAACACTTAAAATGAGCTTTTTTAGGCACATGGTTAGTCACACTGAGCATTAACCATGTACCATAATATGCCACAAGAAGCATATCGACCATTTATCCCCATAGTTAGACAGAAGAAGCACCCACAAGAATCCCTTTGATCCACTTTACTTGAATACTCGTATGGTTTCCGAATGATTTGGAAAATCTCTTCACATGTTTGTGTGTGAATACATCAAATTATCTATCTCACTCTTCGCAGTTTCAAATAAGATTTTCATGATTTAAATTGCCCACTCTCATTACATACATCTCCAAAATTTTCCAAAATTATGATCCAAAACATCTCCAAACCCTCCTAAAATTTATCGAATCATATTACATACACCAAACTCACAAAAATTTGTTACTAAGAATAAAAATAGTGTGCTATATAACTTATATTATCATGAAGGTACCAATCTAGATGAATGTGTAGAATCTAATTATTTGATTTTCATATTACATTCAATAAAATTGGTATCCAGCTTTGGGTAGTTCATTAATATGGCCATATTTTATTTTCAATGAATGGGGTGGAATACATTATTCACTATAAAAAACATCCACCAACAAGATCATTCTTATAGTGGAGTTCCATGATATAACATCTTCCCCAAAATTAAACATAGTATAGATACATCATGAGAGAATTTATAATCAGAAAAAATCTAATAATAATAAATTATTCAAACAATTGCATCCAATAGTTGTATTATAATGAATTATAGAACCATATTACATGACCCAAGGAATAATCAAACCATTCATCTCCCTGTTCTCACTAATATCATGGTTCATAATTTTATTTAATAAATATGAGAATATGATATTGATGTTAAGAGATTAGATTGATATTTACTAATCATGGAATAAGGATTACACCAACTCATTATAATTCATATATGATTTTTTGTTACTTATATGAACACATATTTTAATAATATGGTATCATCCTTTAGAGAAAACAACATATTTCCCTATTGGGATGGGTGATCTTCTAGAATTCCCAGTCACCCGAGAAACCATGAATAAAGAGTTATAAATTATAACTGACTATGTGGATGACAAGGTATTACAAAAAATTGTTCACCAAGTTAGTAATAATATCCGTGGATTCTCATAGATTGACCAATTTGTGGATAGAATTTCTTCCCCACGAATGTCTGTATCTATAGGTCAATAACACTCATTTAGTTCCCTTATTGTTGATGGATAATAAACTATGGGAAGATTTTGATAATAGTTTGGCTTAGGTAAGAATTAATCCAGTCCTCTATAAAAAAAATTTCATCCCATATCAAACATTCTATATGTGGGTGTTACAAAATAGTGATTTTCTTCTATCATGTGAAAATGATGCAAAATTAGTATGAAACAATCTTGGGCCTCTCCCTTTATCCTTTATTACATAATGTGGGGTGACATTTTTGGTTATAGAGGAATAATTTTCCAAATATATAGGGAATGTATACTTCAAAGATAGATATTTTTTTAATAATGGAGAGAAAAAACCATTATCGCAAATCATTTAGAAACCATCATCTATTACATATACCTGATGCATCATTAGTAGATATAAATATGTAAGGGGTATGTAGGGTTTAAAAAAAATATATTATGATGCATCTTTATAAAAATAACATCATTTATATATCATAATATTAGATTTACCAATTTAACAGAATTAATCTATGGCTTGAATGTGGCCCATGGTATTTAATAATAATTTATGAATTTATAGAACCACAAGTGATATTCCATTGAACCATAGATGACCTAATAATGGATGATAAGTTATGAAGGGTTAATTACCATCCTAATGTATCGTACATTATGGTGTTGATTTCTTGAACTAGAGTTTAAATATTAACATGACTCTATGATTCAAAAAAGGCCACAAAAATATTCACAAAACTAGTTATGTAGTGGGACTCATTCACATATAGTAGATATAAAAAAAGAATATGTCAATGAATGATATAATTATTACAATATGGTAAACCTTAGGAGTATAATTTTACTATATACATCTGTAAACCTCCTGGTGTTGTTTGTTAAAAATTTACTAGGATCTTTTTGTGCCCCAGATGATTTGTTGGAGTGAAAAATATTTCTTCCAATTTGAGGAAGGGATCATCTATGTTAGGATGTTGAATTAACTTCAAATGATTATTGTAATTTTCATTCTAACAATTTAATGCAATAGAATATTTTCAACATTATACCGAATGGTTAAAGGGCAAGAATTTATCAAACATATCTATAACAATTGGTATGACCCATGATCGTAAAATTATCCAAGAGACTGATTCAAAAATATCCATGTATTAGGAGGATTATATTCATGTTAATATTATATATAATGAAAATTAATAAATTAAGATACTTTTTATGATGTGAAAATATTTTAGACTTTGAAGTGTATTTAGAAATCCATACATCTTTCCACTCCTACCCAAAATAACTGATTACTTAACAAACCAAAAATTTCCACTACAAATGATCAATAAACGTGACCCAGGGTGAATGTAACACTTTATTGAAAAACCTAATTGTATATTTATTATAATATTTTTCACGATATATATATAATAGTGAATATATAATACCCATTATTACAACTCTTCTTCCAATGAGTTGTATTGTAACCTATGATAATCAATTTAGATAGATACTAAATTATATATGTATACTCATCTATGATATTTTAGTGATGTGTTTGTTTTTTTCCATTTATATTGGAAATAGGATATTTTTGATGACATAGTGATGGAATTGAAAATTCGTTCAATAAACCAAAAGTGTAAATTATTTATAATTTGAGAAATTATAGTCCTAAAAACACTCCACACTAAGATTTGATAACTAATATGTTTTAGATGTATATGTTTCAATTTTTTTTAACTCGATACTCTCAAGTAGAAAATTTATTCTCTCATTTAAAACAAAGATGATTTTTATAGTATAAATTTATATGAAGAAATATTTTATAGAATATATTAATAAGTTTTGCAATAAGACGTTTTAAATTCCAATTTTCTATGTAGAACACTTATCTATATAGAAAACCATATTACTGCGTGAAAGTAATTTTTTTTGAAAATGATATGATCGTGAAAAGTATAAAAGGAATATCATGATTTACATATTAGTAAATACACATTAATATGTTAAATAACTCACCATCAAAAGTGAATTGTTTTATGGAAGATAAATTGGATATTGAATATAGATCCAGTCATAATATACTACAAGTGATACATTCAAAATGAAAATGCACGAAACTGATTATATATGTTTGGGTCCCCACCCTGTACTACTCTATAACATAAAGAAATAAATTTTGAAATGATTTTTACTCTAAATTAGATCCTCTTCATTCATATCAAGAAATAATTTGGGGGATTGATTTATATAATCCCTCAATGTTTAAAAAAAGGTAATATTATTAGTGATTATGTTTATTATTTATGGGATCAATTGTAGGAGTTGTGGAGTCACGTTTTGAAATGTATACTCATTCATATAGAACTACATCCGTTATGTGAAAAATCTATATTACTATGGGAGGAACCCCTTCGTCCAAAAAGTAATTCCATCCAAAAACAATTAAATCCATCCCAATAATTAAACTTATCCCAACTAGGAATTTTATTCATTTTATGAAGGGGACATTCTCTTCAATATCATGAATGATACGTGGTTTAATAAATTATAAAATTATTGGTTATTAAAAAACAATTTGATAATTTTAAGAAGGAACTGAATTTTTCTAATGAAGCATAATCATTTGTGATATGATGTCTCATTTTTAATCCCATTAAAAATTAGTTTTAGTGATTAATTTTTTTAAAAGTGGTGTACCAAAATTTCCAGTGATCATTTCATTCCGCATTTTATGTACTTCATGATGTATTTTAACTTTCTATGTGTGGTTATTTTTAGAAACTGCAAACCATTTTTTATCATTTTAATCTGAATGAGTGGGTTTTAATACCATAATGTAACTTTCATTATACAACCCATTTTAATTTCAATGTCCCTCATAAGGTCTTTTATGTAGTTCTTTTGTAGGCCCCTCATCCTTTGTGAACTGCCACATGGCCCTTGATTTTGGATGAACTATATACTAGAAAATACCCATACATACCTTTTTGTTTCTTAAAATATATATTCACATACACCAAGAAAATGTGGATAAATATGTGGTAATGAGAGTGAATGATATAGATAATAAGATTCCCTGAATTTCCAATTTAATTTTTTTGATATTTTGTCTCCCATAAATAAAATCATACCATGAATATTAATAAAATCCCCCATTATCAATTCCCTTAATAAATAAATCATTTTAAAGGACATCCTCAAATTAGGCACTTAGTAATGGATTATACTATTCAATTCCCTTCATAAAGGAAAAATTATATCTTCCTTATGTAAATAAATGACTTAATATAGGATCTACAACAAAGGACCCTTTACCATGATAAATTTTTGTATGATCTCCATGATACATATACTCGCAAATATAAGGACTTTTATAAGAATCCCTTTACATATAGAAAGTCACATATGTGAAATGGATCCACTAGTGTATTTATTATTCCTTCACTAGTATAATACACTTTTATAGAAATTGTATTTTCCATAAACCCTACAAAATGACTCTAAATGCTCCTCAAGTATCATTCCCTCTATGACCAAAAACCCTAAAATATATTATTCTATCCGTCTCTTTATGAAATAAGATGTACATTACTAGATCATGTGAATCATCATTCAACCTTATTATTACTGATTCCACTGATAAAATGATGATCACTGATTTTTAACCTAATTATATAACATTGGTGGGAAAAAATTTAACATTCCCTTGAAAATAGGTGTTTCTATCCAGATGAAAACAAAAATAATCTCCTATGTTGATGGTGTATTTCTTTCATTATACTTCAATGTATACATAATGTATAATCTCATTTACATTTTTGCGGGTGGAAATAATCCTTCCACATTAATACATTGTCCTTAATATGAATATGTACGAAGGAAATAAAATAAAATTTCATAAAAACAATAAGTAATGTCCATATTACCATTAGGTATTTCAAAAAAAATTTATAAATGGGATGCATAGATAAAAAAAGACTTAGGGAGCCTCAGGATAGAATCCTCATAAAAATCAAACTGTGAACTCTCATGAAATGTGTTAGATCTTATAATTCCTCTTTTTTATAAAACTATTAATTACTCATAGAGTATTAGGTAGATGATTTGATCATTCCATTAGAATAATTAAATATTTTCTTGATAGGAGTCCTCATCAGATGTAAGCATGAGACTCTACCTAATGGGTTGCTTTAATGTAAAATTCCAACTTGACCCTATGATGACATACTTTTCCTGACATTTTTTTCTATAAAAAATCATGTTCAAATGCATGTACAACATCCTTTATCCATGACGTATAATATTATATACATGTCCCTTTTCATATTGTTAAACTATATTACATGATCATATCACACAACATTAAAATATTTGAATTTTACTATTATAAGAAATGATTCATATTTAGATAAGATACATGAAATGACACCATATGGTTAAAAACCACTTACATTAACATTTTATTTTCATCATGATGTGTTTATTTTTCTCCTCAGTTCAAATATATCCTCCCATAAAATATAAATATTCCCAGTTTATAAAAATCATTGTTTCCATGGCCATATTCCTTGGGTATTCATTAAAGTAGGACACCTTACAAATTAAACCATATAATCACCAAGGTCCATATTCCATCTGAGTCCTTTCACATTTCCCTCATGGTTCTATATTACTTTTTCTTAAATAGAAAAACCTCATTGACTATATTTGATTTGAAGATTACTATAATTGGGTGATCATGCATATTTAAGAAAAGAATTATTTCTTGGAATCATTCTTCAAATTTTCAATATAGTAAAATGTTAACCTGAATTAACTATTACTTTACACATGTAATTAAATTGTACAACATGTTCTTTTTGTAGCATTGAGCTACATTTATTTTGATTCAAATTACATGGACACGTCAAACAAAAGTGTTGTATTCGTAATCCCACTAAAATAAATACATTCCATTATCCATGATGAAATATCTAGATTTCCAAATTATGTGTCCTTAAACCATATCCCTTTTAATATTAAAAAAACAATATAATAATTATACACGTTTTAGAAACACAAATACATAAAAGTTTTTCCATAAATATAGAACCTTATATTCATATAGATGTTCATGTCCATAGAATTTTTTTGATACATTTTGAAATTTTCATTGACACATTTTTATGGCCATCTACACGCATGGGGGTAACACATTATAAATAAGGGTATAATAATAATTCAACAAACATGTGTAAAATATTTAATAGATTCCATGAATATGTAATAATTCCATCAAAAATTTGTGATACAATTCACGCCCACCCCTCTAATGGAACATGGATTCTAATGTATCACTAAAAAACAAACCATAGTGACCCCTTACCATTAGAATAATAGTCTATAATAATGTTCTACATTAACCTTAGTTAATATTGTATCCATGGTGTGATTCCAATTCTAATAAAATTATTCCCCTAAATTATAAACTATAATAATATAATGAACCTGATGTGAATATTAGGAAAGAATACACAGACACACACAATCAAGGGTTAGTCAATTTCATGTATCATGTTAAACATGAGGAATGATAATTTTGGAAGAAAATAGTAAATGGAATTTTATAGAGAATTAATACCCTTGAAAAGACACGAATATGAGTATTTATATTCTTCAAGATATTATAATTGATGCCCTAGAGGTTTATATTTAATAATTTTATTTTTTAAGATATTTAATGTGTATCTTGATATTTTGAGTTGATATAAATTTCCTAATGATGATTGAAAAATTTATATATTGAATTTAATAAATTAAAGACGTTAGTATATTTCATATAATTTTGTTATTTAATAATTGTTTTACAGGAATCATGGGATATATAAAATTAATTATGTTATCTAAAGAATGACAAATTTTAGAGGGAAATTTCTTATATAATATACATTCCAACAGTCTATAGTAAAAACTATTAATGTATTTCGAATAATGTAAACCATAATAGTATCAATTATTCATGCACAAGATTAACTTTAATTCTATAATAGAAAATTGAAATGGTAATTTCAGGAAAACGTTTCATTTCTATAAAAATCATGGTTTATTCAGAATGTGGAGAATGAAATTAAATAAGCCATAAATCATATAATTTTATCTCTATTAATATTGAAAAAGTAATTTGATGTTGAATATTAAATATTTGATTGATGGTGGAATCCCAATAATATTTTGTATAACTTGGACTGTAGAAAGGTATGAGTCGTTTAACGCATACATAAATGTAAAATTCCACTAGAAAGGATAAATTTTAAAAAAAATAATTGTATATTGTTTTGTTCAATAGGAGTAGAATTATCATACAAATAGGTTTATGAAAAATATATTAATTAATTTCTAGTTTGTAAAATGTTTGTGGTTTAATTTTTTAGAATACTAAAATTAAAATTAAATTAAATTATTCTAAAATATTTCTCAATGAATTAAACAGAAAAATTATTCAAATGAATTTTCCTTAATGATATAATGGTGATCTAGGCAATATGATGTAATAAATTATTATATGGAATCTTTTGAAGAATTATCAAAAAATATACAAATTTTTTCTAAATGAAAACGAGACACACTCTAGAGAATAGGAATATATCTTTTTAATAATAATTCATCCCAGGCCTATTTAATTGTCACGTACTTCATGGAAGAGATGATTTCATGATAATTTTAGTTACCATTTAAAGAATTAAAATAAAAATACATTTTATATTGGTTATAATGTTAATTTATGCGGAGACCAAATATCCACTAACCAATGAAGAGTTACATATATGATTCTTCAAAAATACTCTTCACAAGAATATTGATAATATTTTACACTTGTTTTGTATGAATATATATATAACAGAATAATAAGATGATTAATATATAGAAAAATAAAATTATATTCCCATAAATATATTTTATTGTAATAAAGAAGATTCTTGACTTCATTTTTGAAGAAATTATCCTCTACTTTGAATGAAACTATAATAGAATAAGTCCTCAAATATAATCATAAAATATATTATGAATGACAGGGGAAAATAATATAGGTACTAATAATTATATTTGTTTTTAATCACAAAAAAATATTTGCAACGAAGAAATGATAGACTAATCAACTATCTATAAGATCTTATCATTCTGTGAGTGACTTTATAAAATACAGGCAATATGCATACATGATTGTTGATAGTATTTGGATAAGTTATGGCCTTAAAAATAGTGTATAGGATATTATTACTTTTATTGAATTACATATGGATCATAAAGGAAGAATTATTTATGAATTTGAAAGGTGATAATTTGAAGAACATATGTGAAATAATATATTAATATCTATTAGAGTTCAACAACTTGAGAACTATTTAAAATAAAAATATTTTATTGGGATGTAGATAATTCAGTTCAATATGTCTAGGATGCCATTATACTATTCTAGATTTTTAAGGAAAAATGGAAATTTTTTTTAACCCAACAAACATATTTTTTGAATATTATTGAGGTAAATATATTCATATGAATATTTAATAACTATTGTAGATTAGTTATAATATATATATATGTCTATGCATGAACTCAATATGTAATAGATTACAACATTGGGGACAGACCCTGATTTTTTCATCTTCTTTTTTTACTATCTAAATTACATATTGTAGATAATGTTGAGAGTGAATTAATAGTTATGTAATTTTTATTGGAGATATTTTTTTGAATTAAATGTTGTTGTAATTGTAAAGTTAAATTGATATTTTTTAAAATAGAGGAACACTAATTCACCCCTAGAAAAACCCCGCCATTTTTGTTCCTACATTGTCCATTGGGATCATCAATTTGTGTTAAATACAAACCATGAAACATCTTAATTAATTAAATATTAATTTTCCCATTCTGAATATCAAATTTTCACCTATTTCTAATATGAATAATATTTAGATGAGTCTTTGATGGAAAAATCCATTATCATCCATGTGGATAAAAAATAGATGAATAAAACAAAACAACAATGAAAATTATTAAAATAGAGGCTTCTATGATAAGTATTAATTAAAAATTAAAAAAGGACCCTATATATCCCCAACATGTTATCAGTTATTCTCTTTTAGAATAAATTTATTTATTTCTGATATCTTTCCATGCATGCAACACTAGGATTAAACAAAACACTATATTTCACATTTTTCATAGTAAAATATATAATAACCCATTTATAGAATATTATTGTAAAATTATATTTTAAATAACTATAAAAATGTTTTGTAAATCATAAAATATATTATATATACATATGATAATAATAAATACAATATTATACATAAACCCTAAATTTTTTATAAAAGCAGGTATACATCATTATAACGGTGTGCTTATTTTAAAGATAAATTTTGAAAAATGTATAAATTATATATGGAAAAATAATATTAAATTATTGATTATAATAAAAAAATTATGTTTATTTTGAGTTCTGGTATTTTTATCATAAGTTTCATGTTTCGATTAATAGTTAAATAAATATTGGGTTCTAATTAAAAACATATTTTTTATATAAATAATTTATACTATCTATTTATATTATTTATTTTCTATAATGTATAATTAAGTCAATTTTTTATTAGATAATATAATTAGGTAATTGGAATCAATTTTCCATTATTTTTGTTCTAAAAAGATTACCATTTGTTTAACAATTTAAATTGGAAATCTTATTTTCCCAATACGTAGAATGTGAATAATTTTAAAATAATTACTGCAGTATCTATAATTTGAATTTTAAAAATGTATTATATATTTATTATCAGTGCATCCAAATTATATAATTAGGTGTTTTTAATTTTAGAATATTATGAATAGTTACTATATTAATTTTTATTAATACAGTTAATGTAAAAATGACTACGTAGGGGTAAAAATAAATTTAAAAATATAAACAAATTACCCAAATTTTTTTCTAAATTTATTGGATGTTTTATTATCAACCATACTCATTATTTGTCCAAATTGAAGTCCACTTGGAGCCACATCGATGAAATTTATTCTTTTTTAGTCTTTTATTCTATGGAATGTCTAATATGTCATTGTTAAATTTTTAATAAGTGTTATATTTTTTATGTATAGTTATTCAGATGATATATTTTACTATAAATATTTATTATAAATATAAAAAGTTTAATATAATTAAAAAAAATTATTTATTATTTTTAAGAAATAAATAATTACCTTAATAGATTACATATTGATGATGTAGTAATCCTTTAATTAATAGAAATATAAAATAATTCAAATCACAAATATTAAAATAAATATAATTTTATATAATTAATTTCATCCCTTAATTGTTGATACTACCTAGAAAATTAGATATTAATTGAAGGTTTTTTAAATTAAAAAGATTATTTATATTTAAAAAAATTAACGAATTGAATGGTGTCAAAATTGAGATAAATGATATTTTAAAAATTAATATTTCATTAAGTGATATAAAATTCAATAAAGTCTCAATATTCTTCCAAATTATTTTCATAATGTTTAAAATATAATAAATGGCCCATTTATTGATATATTATTATTTTATAGTAACTATACTTGTTCTTAACCAGTAAATATACAATTTTTTATGGTAAGAGTTAATGGGGTTTTCTAAGGGTTAATTACCAAAGAGAATTATAAGAGCGTGACAAAAAATTTTCTCAAAAGAATTGTTTGAGATTATTCCAATATATCCTTATATTATAATCAATATAAATATTTTATAGGAATTTTTAATATGATTCTGTCTTTTATTAATTTATGGTTTTAAGAGTTTCCAAGCCTACCTATAACCACAATTATTAAGAGGAACCCCCTATCTTACTTAAACCACATTATGCCTTATATCACCTCCACACACTACCTAATAAATCATCCAAGTTCCCACCCTTATCCAAAAGTCCTCTACTTTGAAAAAAATCAACATAAAGAAAGAATTTCCTATAATATAGAAGGAGTTAATGGAAAACAGGGTTCCATTATTCAACGTTCAGTTTCATTTTATATCATTGTCAACCAATTATATTATTTTTATTCCATTGTTAAATAAAAACCTAATTATTTTAAATATATTTATATTTTGTTATGATAATATTTCTAAATACACTTTCAAACACATATATCAAATGGGATATGAAGTCACTATTCGTGTGTATAACAGACTACAACATCGCGAAATGATCACATTTGTTCATCCAATTACCACCATTAGTGGTTTGATATTTTGATTTATTTATAGATAATAAATTCAATATATGATATTTATCTAGTATTTTTTTTATTCATATAATACTCTTACACTAATGACTTTCAATTTGTGAGTATACAAAAAAATTATTTGAGGCAGTGTGGACTACTGTGTCCTCAATGCGATGTGATTCATTTACACTATACAATTTATTTATTACGGATGCTTTTCATGAAGTTTTTTTATATTTTTTAAATTAATATTAAACATTAATTATAATACATATAATTTACATTCCATTTGTTTCATGTGTCCCTGAAATTGAACTAGCATTCAAGAATATGTATGAAATATCTTGTCCATAAACTATTTTTTCATATTCTATCTCCAATTTTTATGGATTATTCTAAATGAATATATACTGAATAAATATGATATTTTCACCATTTTTTCAATTCAGTATATGATTAAATAATTATCAAATTAATTGGAAAAACAAATAACATAGGAAAAAAAATATAGAACATAATAACAAATTGTTAACAAAAAGTTAATTAGATATTATGATAACATAATATATGATATGATACATATATATACAGTTTTTTATTACATAATAAATAACATAAAACTATTATACATGTGTTAAAAAGATGTTATACCAAAAATAAAACACATGGTATGGGATTAATTCTCAATTTATATTCCATTAAGACATTAACGTTATTATGAACCAATTATCATTATTGTGTTGTATATATTTCCACTTCTTCATTTAATTTCATGATTCACGAATAACAAATAATCAATTTTTTCATTAGGTTTTTACATTGACATATATTTTATTATGTAAGGAAATATTAGTAAAAATATATTATTCATTCAATATAGATATTTGATATGGTAGGATGTTTATTAATTAAATAAATTACTTGATATTAGGATGGTATTGTATTCGAAATTATATGTAGATCCTAGAAATTACATATTTTCTTGATGCATCTAAAGTTTCCCATAAGGAAAATAATATTTCCATATTAAACAAGTCTATACATGTTGTTTTAAGATATATTATGAATGGTCTATATGGTGTTGGTTTCTTAATGCCTTACCCGTGGATTCCAATATAAAAGTATTTCTTTAATATATATTATATTCATAACTGTTATTATCCAGGGGATTTTTATAGAATATAATCTATTGATTCATTTAATTTTCAAAATATTGATTATATGTAACCTGTAATCAGTAATTTACATATATATGACTAATTATTATCATCATTTCATTGTTGGATCAGATTTACATTCCCTTACTAATAATTTAACCCCAGATTTATAATGTTTCCATTAACATTGTTATGAAATGAAAATATTTTAAATTGTTTCAAGGATGTTGATATGTAACATATGTTATTCATTATTTTAATGTTCCAATATATCATGGGAATAATGTATGTAATCTAGTGCTAATAAAACTATTAAACTATTCAGTACCTTTGGATTTGATTGATCACAAGAAAGCCAATGCAATAAAATAATGCATTGGTTTCTAGATCCTTAGGTTGGGGCATTATAGTAGCATTCAATGAATGTTTATAAATATAAAAGGAAACTGGATTTAAAAAATGTACGTTATGAAATATAACCCTAAGATATAATTTGGTGATAATATAATAACATCATAAAATTTTTATAGGGTACATATTATTTGGGTCTTTGTATTAATACATCATTTTCTAAAAACAAAAAGTAGACGTGGTTATATTAGAGATGTACATAAGGTTAAAAAATTGGAAAAGATGTATCAGTCATAACTCCAATGTATCCTAGTTCCTAAAAAAGTGTTTTACTAAGAACATGGGTTGACTGTAGGTTCCTAAACAAATCCGCAAAGAAGAATGAGAATCCTATTTAATCCAAGGGAGGATCCACCCATCATCCCCCCAAAAGAATTGGGAAGGGTGGGGAAATACTCAAAGGATTGGCCCAAGCCGAACCGGCCTACAAACTGGTCTAATGACAACAAAACTCGCCAGTTCTGTGAAGCACCCTCTCCGCAGACCTTTGTCATTCGCAGAATGGAGACAGATAACCTATATGAAAACAAAGCAGGACGGGAGTCAAATAGGTCCACAGTCACGAACCTCCCCAGCTATGGACCATGTCGACCAGCCCGGACAGAATCCATTATCCTTCACGGACTAGAGGCGGAACCCATTGCAGCCGCGAAGCACTCCCCGAGGTTCGGTTGGTTCACAGGGGAGATGTGTTCAATGCGCCCCACGAGTTGTGGATTGAAAAAGTCATCTGTAAACTGGGTTTCCGATCATGGTCCTCCACAAAAGGTGTCACATGACCATAGATAAATCTATTTCCCTACTCTATAAAAGGGGATCAAGGGGGAAGAGGAAGGGAATGATTCGGAGAGATCGACATGATTCAGGTGGAAGGATTTCAAAGAAGGAGCTTAGAATTTCCAAAAAGAAAAGTTCCAATTCGTGAACCAGAATATGTATGAAGCTGGGATTGAATTAATATGGAACCAAAAAGTCATAATAAATTGGTGAACCGCAAACATAAAATAACAAAGAAAAAGAAAACTGTGAACCATGGCCCCTCCACGGATGCACTCCCCGTGGACCAGGGAGTTTATGCCCCTTTTTTGATCCGTCGCATAGTGTAGCACCCTCCTACGCGGGCGATACACCAACCGATGAACCCCTGACCGGCATCGCCCTCAGCCGCTGCTTCTCGCATGGATCCCTCTACGTACCAACATAGTACGCAGGTTGAACCTAAAGTCTCGAACCACCCTGGTTCACTGGATTCCCACCAAGCCGCGAACCACCCTAGTTCGCAGGATTCCCATCAGACTATGGGCCACCCTAGTTCGCAGACAGCCTCTCCATCCACGTTCCACCTCCCTACGCGAAGGGAGACACTCTTCATATACCCTTGTGGCCTTCCAAATCCTTTGGAGTTCCTGTTATCCGAGCCAGAAAAAATCCTCCCAATCCGGGATGATCCTCCATAGCTCCCTCATTGGCCCATTCATCGAACCTGAGCTGAGGCCCCCAATAGAGCCACCAGACCCATGTGATATAACCCTTAGGCGCATGAACGCACCGTTTTGAGTTCACATTCCCACGGTTAGCAGGGGAAAAGGGTTACTCTGGCCCTTGAGCATATTTCCAAAACAAACCTGGGTTGAAATTCCCACGGTATTGAAGAGTCTGAGCCTGAGAACCCCCTTTCTGCCCCTCCACTCATTTGGACTGGGGCACTTCTCCCATCTCTACAGCATGGTGGGATACCCATCATAAGGAAGCCCCCATGCCCCTTCGTACTTCCCCATGACCATGGACAAGGAAGGGCATAATAGGGAAGGATTCTTCTTTGTCCTTATTTGGGGTCGAGTACCTCTCTCACGACACTTTTTCTCCATGGGAATCAATCCTAGAGTACGCCCAAACTTTATGGGATGCCTCTATGAATAAGCCCCACTCCACTTCCCACGGATTCACCTTTCGTGATGTGATCATCTGGTCTCTGCTGCCTCGGGTTTCTTACACCGAGCATAACTCACGTGGGCTTAGAGTAGGCATCAACCATGACGTCCTCCTATGGGAATCCTCAGATTGTATGCCCCAATCCACACCATGGGCCTCCTAAGAGTGTAAGCTCCAAGCTAATGTGAACTACGAGGACATTGATTCTCTACCACAGGGATACGTAGGAAGTCTCTATGAGGATCAAGCCCGATTACCATCGGACTCCCGGGTCCACATTCCTGTCGATTCTCCGACACTCCTAATCAAACTACGTGGACTTTGATCCTTTCCTCCTAGTAATGGTACGTAGGAAGACTCCCCGAGGATCAATCCCAACAACCAGTCGATCCGACTATCTCCACATCGGTTCACCGCGCCACTCCTAGTGCCGCCTCAATGAGTTCAGACTCCTCGGGGTCATTAATCCAACGAGGGATGGTAAACCTCGGGCATAAATAATTCCGAACCCATGTGTCCAACTGACCATTTCCAACCATGAGTAATCCATGGATACAATTCTTGGGTATAAACCAAATATTTGCGAACATATGAATAAGTCTTAATTCTATAAAGGAGTCCAATAACAGGCAATAATTCCCCCCAAAAGTGTGCGATGTGGCTGACTTCCCATCCTCTCGACCAATGTGAGTTCTTAAGTGTTGTTGGATAAGCTGTCCAGTGAACGTATGCCTTTGGAATACATGTCCACACATCATTAGATACAAAACCGTTGGGTGTTTCGGAACCGAACCAAAACAAAAATGGTAAAACCGACGTCAATCTTTAACCATGCATGATAGATTTAACCTAATCTCACAATGTTCCCCTTTTACACTCACAAGGAGGGCCACGAATGGTCATTAATTATGCATGAGTTCAATAGATGCTGCTTTGAAGGGGTTTTTGTTGGTATTTGTTAAAATGTCCTATAGGTACCACATAGTACTCCCTTCGATACAATGGCATCATGAATGAACTCACTCGCGCATGATTCCAACAACACAATCACCGGACTTCCTCACTAATGGAGGACCCCGTCACCTACCCAGTGTCTTCGATGCTGGGTCTCAGATGCATTGATCTAAGAGTACAACGTGAACGGTACTCTCCCGATGGTGGAGGCGGCCTTGCATTCCCTCAAATCTGCCAAGACCCACCGGTTTCCCACCCAGCAGCAGTCGCGAAGGTACATCCTGACGACCCCTGTTGCTATCTCTAACCATTTCTAGAGTCTATCCCCATAATGGTACAACAAGTCCCTCCTCCCAAATCATAGGGAGACAGATGAGGTCGATGCTGATGACTTCATCCCCATCGAATAGGGGTTCGGCTTCAAGGCCCCCACCAGCAGACGTCATCGTGGTCACAACGCAACTCAGCATTCTCATGCTAAAGAGGATGTTTCACCGAGGATCCAGGCCCATGCTCCGCGAGTTCAGGAAACTCAGACCGCCTGATGAGAGAGGAAAATGTACAACTAGGGACTGGTCATCACCCTTGTCCCTAAGGAGGAGCTCTGCTGTCCTATCACGGAGATGTACCACGAACATGCACATAAACCTATTCACTCCTCCAAATTTTTCCATCCTGACATGGCAGCAGCATATGAGCAGGCGCACATCCCGGGCGGGCTCCATCAAGGCCGTCACTCACACAGGACGACACCTACCCGGAAAGCACGTCTCCCTACCCAGGGTCTTGATGGTAACCAACGTAACATGGTGGCGACCCAGCGCTTGTAGGACCAGCTCCTAGTAGATTCTCTTGATGCCTACCATCCCTGCATGGTGGTGATCAACAAAGTCCTCCATCTAGATTTGGGGGAAATTAATAGCCGGTCACATCTCCCTTCCATCAAAGGAAACTGACTCGATATGGTGGGAATCCAACATATGCAAGGCCAGCTCCCTTTGGATGAAAGTAAAGTCCGCCACCCCAATTTGGCGTAAAATGGAGAGACAAGCTGGCATATCCTGACATAGGGGAAGATTCATTTACCTTCCTCAACAGAGGAGAATTGTTAGTACCCACTAGCCACTGGAGGACCAGAGCAGGATATTCCTACTCCAATACCAGAATGAGCCTTCATACCTGTTCCAGCCAAAGACTTCTCTCTTCATATCCTGAAAATGATGGAGGAGTAGGTATCAATCCCAGATCATATATTGCAGACTTGTCAGAATGTAATTGAATTAGTGGAAACAGCAAGGACTCGAGCCCGTGAGCCTGTTTCCCTAATTGAGGCCACTCTTCTAAGTGATGGGATAGCCTCCTCGGAGCAGATCTGCATCCCTACTTTAGCCCAGGAGGGACACCAGGCATATTCCGGGATGCAAGGGAAATCAGATCGAGCAGCTTCACTCATTCCAACTGGGGGACACCCGTCCATCATACCCCGAAGACATCACGTGACCCAATTAGACAGGGACCTAAAGGTGATGGCCATTATCAACAGTAGACGGTCCCCACTGCTCGTAATAAAGTGCCCCGAACGTGCCGAAGGCAGTTGGAAAATAAAGAGCGGGTTCTTTTATCCGCTATGCTGGAAGATGGGGTTCCCGATACCGCTAAACGTGTATCAAATGCTTAGAACCATTCCCACCCATTACCATATTATTGGAGCGATAGTATCAGTTGTGAAGGTCCTCCCCACAATATCGCTACCAGAAGCTCCGAAGGTCCTCCCCAAAGCACCCATGGGGGCCTCCCCCACAGGAATGTAACGATCGATCATGAGAGATCCTCTTTTGATGCGAGTCGTGGAAACCCTCCATGTGGACAGAAGATCGTGCAGAAATAAGGTCATCCACTTGCTGTTATCCACCCTAAAGGTCCTCCCCGGGGTGTACGCTACAAACTCTCCCCATGTAGTGAGACCACATATTATGATAGCAGTCCTTGCTATCACAGTCGCAACTGCAGAGGCCCTCCCCGCAGTGACGTCTCATAATGACAATAAGGACCTTCCCTTGTTGTGGCCTGCCCTAAAGATCCTCCCCAGGGGCTACACTGCAACGACACTCTGTGCAGCCGGGCATGAGATCACAGTGGTAGTCCTCACCACACTGATAATAGAGGTCATCCCATTAGAGACTTCATGAAATGAAAAGGCCCTCCCCTAGTTGTGGTACATTATGAAGGCCCTCCCCAGGGTGTACCCCGCATATATTCTCCCTACGACTGCTTTAATGGTAGTCATCGCCAGTGAAGCAGTTGTGATGGTAGTCCTTGCCACCACGTACGCCATTGTAAAGGTCCTCCCTGAAGTGTCCCCATGCGAAAAAAGGTCCTCCCCTTGTCGTAGTGTGTCTTGAAGGTCCTACCCAGGATGCACATCGAATGTCAAACCATGATGTTCATCCTCACCATTATGGTAGTTGTTGCAAAGGACATCCACCAAACAATGCTACACAACCAGAAGGACCTCCCCTTACTGTGACATTCCTTGGAGGTCCTCCCCAGGGGCTGCACTACAAATGTCCTCTATGTAGTGGGGCGTCAAGCAGTAATGTTAGTTCTCTCCATTGCGGCTTCCATTGCAAAGGTCCTCCCCGCAATGACAGATCATATCGACAAGAAGGTCCTCCCCTGACAGAATTGAGTATAGAAATTCCCCCATATGCCGAGGCACTTAGAAGGATGGAATCCAGCATGTTAGATTGCAATCTAGTTTCCAACGACACCCTTCTTCATTCAGGAGATGGCTCGGGGCCACATTCATCTTCTGAACCACCCCAGAATCGCCCATATAGTAATTCAACACCTACCGGTCCCACTACCTCTGACCACGCTATCAGTGAGCTTCTTAGTTGGGCTAACCAGGTATAGGGATCACTGGCGTAGGAGTATGAAAACATGTTGCTCTTGAGGAAACGACTGGCTAAAGATGATCTACTAGTTATGTTTTGGCACACAACCACCTATCAATTCGACATACCTAGAGAGTTGTCGGAAGAATGCATGGAGGGCATCCGCTACAACATATGGACAACGCTCTGCCGACTGAAATCAATCTTCCTACCCTACGACTGGTATGTAGACCATTTCAAGACAATAGGAGACCTCTTGCATCACATTGACCTGGAAGTTCTTCCGTCGGCATGACAACAGTGACCCGAGAGGC
This sequence comes from Viscum album, assembly GCA_963277665.1. Classification (NCBI taxonomy): domain Eukaryota; kingdom Viridiplantae; phylum Streptophyta; class Magnoliopsida; order Santalales; family Viscaceae; genus Viscum; species Viscum album. Next base: position 882,343,288 of record OY728139.1, on the reverse strand, counting down.
GTAAAGGAAACATTAAGATAGCCTACCTCCGTGCGCCGCACCAGCTGTGCCGCCTCATAGATGATGGTCCTACGGAAGTCCATATCAGAGGATGGGGAGAACATGGAGCTCTGCATTTCACTCTACTTCCCACGTAGAAGAACTCGTTCGGCGTAGTGTCTTGCAATGCCATCACAGCAAGACAACGATCGAGTAGTCTCCCCGTTCAAGAAAGGCGACACACCCAACAGAGTCAGGCCTTTAGTATGTCCCAGAAGCATCTGGCCCGATGGGAAAACGCCATTCAAGAAATTTTGAATCATGCCACCAAGAGCATACAATAGGCCTCTCACCCAAGAGAGGCCAATCAACGATCATTGCCTGCCTCCCCAATAGGGGTCGATTCACAGAAAAACACAGCTCCAAGCCCAGTTCACCCCTGAATGGGAGTATGAAAAATTAGTTAGGTAACGATAGCAGCAGCCACCGACACAATCCTGGATCAACCCCATCCTAGAGGGGTGGAGGAATTTTTAACAACAAATGACCCCGTAAGACCAATAAAAACAGAAGGAGATTCAACGTCCAAGGAACAAATCCAAACCCAGCGCTCTGGGCTGGGGGCATTATTACCTATTAAATAACAACCTCCCCCATGAGAATAATTATTCTCTCATCTAGGGAGGATAGTCAAAATGGGAGGTTCATGCCCTATCATATCCATTAAATCACTATCCCCTCTGAAAGGGAGGCGCACCATACGATCAAATCAAAGGAATCTCTACGTCACCCTTCATCAAGGATCCTAAAAGCAATCATAGGACAGAAGATGAAAGGCCAGTATAAGGCATGGGATATCCTCTTTCTATTTGGAAGATGAAATCTTCTCCGCCTCGTGATATGCATCCATCAACACCATAGAGGATAACCCCATGGGTAACACAAAAGATGATGCAAATCCAGATGGATCGAGAGAATATTGTTCCAGACAGGTTGTGACTGACAATCAACCACTAGGTGTGAACACCTGGAACTAGAGGGCCACCCTAAATATGGCTACCCCTATAGATAGCCTTCCTCTACTAACCCTGGGAACATCCAACAAGGATAAGAACAAAGGACCGGTTATCCTTAACCTACCTCCTTATCTAGATAAAAATGATCCACTTACGCTGGAAGAGAGGTTCGCTCGACAGGAAGAAGAAATGAAAGAATTGAGGTGGATTAACGCTGAGATACACTAGTGGAAACGTCTTATTGAAAGCGGGTCCAAAGAGTAGTCACATAATGTGCTCCCAGTAAGTGCACCTCAAAGACCAAGGTCTTCCCCAATAAACAAAGCATGGTTAGGGCTCCCACCCAACGAGTCACTCGGCCCGTCCAACTACCTAAATGTGGATCCAGATGAATACCAAAACATCCCTCCACTCAGGAAGAAAATGGAACGATTATGCCTGAACCCCCCAATGGTGTCACAAATGGCACATGCACCCCATGTGCCAACCGAGATGGATCCTCAAGCAATGCCTCGGGCTACACCTGCCTAGGACCAGGCCCAACAGGATGTAAACCAGGGCCTCACAATCACCATTGAGGCACTAAATGCTCGATTGGAAGCAATGGAAGGTCGATGCGCTCTGATACATCCAGAGAAGAAACCTTACCCAGATTGGGTAAGCAACACACCACCTCCACCCAATTTTGGGAGCCATGTATTCCCTATCTTCAAAGGATCAGGCGATCCGAAACAACACTTGATGCACTATGCGTCTTATTGTGACCCTATGATGGGAACTCCAGAACAGTAAGATGAATTAAAAGTTGTTTGCTTTGTATGGATGTTGCAGGGATCTGCCTTTGTCTGGTATACGAGCCTGCCAGTGTAGTCAATAAAAAGCTGTGAAGACCTTCGACAATAGTTTTTATTCCACCTTAGCTTGACCTTTCCCAAAACAACAATCAACAAACACATGAACTGTAAGTAGAGGTAGAATTAGAGGGTCTTAGATTTCATCACTAGATGGAATGGTCTAACATACTCTCTGTACTGGACAATGCCTCAAGATGAGTTGCTCTCCATATGCATCAACAATCATCGAGATGAGCTGTGAACTCCACTCATACCGGTGGAGTGCATCACTGGCTTCTGCCATCTCTCGGGCATTGCCCAGAGAATCGAAGACTCCCTGCAGCAGACCAATTTGAAGTCCTGGATAGACTCACAGGCTCCTACAAAGTAAACAGTTTGAGATGAAGCGTCCCCTGTCACACTCAAGCCAGCCACTGTGCCTCCTCCACCGCTGAGGCCTCCATCAAATCATCAAGGCCCCCCTGTATATCAGCGGCCACATCTACCTAGGAGGGACGATCAGAAATGGGGGAAGAGAAACCAATTTGAGGAATAAGGACATAAAGTATACTCATTCCTAGACGACCATGTCTGCGACTACTTCATCATATCTATGAATTGAAACTTTCTCCGCCTCCCAAAGCCAAGGAAACCTGAAGTAGTTGGCTGCAATGAAAGGCTAGATTACTGTCCCTTCCATCGAATGTTAGGGCACAATATTTTGGAATTATTTGTATTCAAAGTCCTCCGGCAAAGGATGGTAGACTCTGGGCAGTTCGAGCTGGGACCACCCCCATCACATGTGACATATATTTCTACGACCAGCCCCAATCAAGGGGAGAGGTGGAAGGAAGTCACTAGAAAGAAGGGGAAGAAATTCTATAACTGTATGACTCATAAGACTATCAATCGAGACCAGGGAATACACAGAGCTCAACTACAGTTTCCGGTGTTGCCGTCAACATCCCCTAATGCCGCAAACCCGACAATATCAGCGTCACAACCCTCTATGAGCTGTCATCCAGTCGTAATCAAAGAAGGAGGAGACAAGCGCAAGAGGAGTAGTTCATGACATGGCCAAAGTAATCCCCAACGCTGTCAGATTTCATGCCTTTGAATTTGGAACAATGGGCACCAACCCACTAAATGACACCATCAGGGGAAATCCGACCAGGTTGACCTGTTAGAGGATGAAGAACCAATTTTTGGTTCCATAAATGTCATCCATCTTATGGAATCATTCCCTGACGAAGTATATGGCTACAAACCTAAGCTCCCAATACAACGGGCTGGGACTAAGAATCATAGAGGTAGGGGATATTGGGGAAGGCGTAGTCACGACCAAAACCAACCTTATGGTCTTACGCATGCCCAAAACGTTAATATTGAGGAAACCCATGGGAGGGCCCTTCAACGGACTTAGCAGGAGAAAGAACATCCATCCACCTCCATAAGTGGACACTCAGCCCCTGTCATTCGTTGGTACCCATCAGAGGAGAAATAAGGGTCTAGCCACATAGTGCGCAAAAACAGACCAGCCGGGCTGAATCCACAGAACATGGGGACATCATCGGCATCTGACCCCATAGCCAGGCCCTGCACATCATGTATTCCAACTCCCAAGCTACCTACTAAAACTATCCCACCAATGGAGAAGCGTCGACCACTATAACAGAAATATGACATCCTTAAGCAGCTGGCATCGATACCAGCCCAACTGTCGATCCTGGACGCCTTCAGTTTTTTAGGTGACCTCAGGTAGGAACTTATAGAAGCCTTGGTCATCCCCCATGAGTTTCAAGATGAGGATGTATCCATCGAGTTTTATCAGATGGAGACTGGCCCGGGTGAATGCGATGCAGTGATTTCCTTCACCGATCAAGATGAAGATGCCATCATGCAGGGACACATCAAAACACTATATGTGTCTGGAACACTAGATAATGTTGAGATATGAAAAGTATTTAATGACAATGGCTCTAGAGTTAACCTTATTCCCCTATGGACACTCTGTAAGTTAGGCTTCAGTGAGGGTGATTTAATACCCTCATCCACAACTCTGCTGGGATATGACAAGGGTGACCGAAAGAGGATGGGACAAATTAAGCTAAAGTCCCATTTTTTCAAACATGTGGAATATTCAGAATTCATGGTGGTTCGATAGAACACAATATTCAATGCTCTGCTGGGAAGGCCATGGCTCCATAAGCACATGGCCATTCTTTCATCCTTCCACCAATTTATTATGTACTTCATCAATGGGAAAAGTGGGACACTGCACGCTGACAAGGCCCTCCTACGATCTCTCTGAGTCACACTACATTGACACCGGGTTTTATGAGAAAAAGAAGAAGAAGACTTTGCTCAATGGAATTGACTGGATCCCTGATCCAAACGGTCTGGAAATGGTTCCTGAAAACCCCCTCAGGAAGCTTGTCAGAGACTACGTAATGCCCATTAACAATATTGAGAGGAGGGGTTCAAGCCTGGACACACACTCAGCTATCCTCAAGACTTCAGCCATAACGGCCAAACGTGAAAGTGCGGGAATGTCCTCCAACCATCAAATTAGGGATGAAATCCTGAGCGAGGACACCCACAATGCCATGAGTCCGAACTCTCGATAACCCATGTTGGGAGATCTCCCCCCATCAGGTCAAGAATACGAGGATTTGTGAGATGAAGAGGAGGAAGACCTCAGGGATGCACCTCCCGCATTTGAGGAAGGTATCTCCACCATAGTAGATGAGCTCAGGGAAGTAATCCTGGGTACCGAGGAAGACCCGAGGCCCACTTTTGTTAGTGTATCCATGTCTCTCGAGAAGCACAAGGTATATACCTCTTTCATGAGGCAACGTTGGGATGTCATTGCCTGGAATTAAACAAAAATGCCGGGACTCGAGCTCGAAGTGGAGACGCATAAGCTAACTCTGCCAGAAAACCACCGAGGCTATAAACAGGCTTCCAGAAAGACACACCCCTCGTATGCTACCAAAAAAGTGGGTGAAGCTGATAAGTTCATTAATGAAGGATTCATTCGGGAGGTCCAGTACCCCATCTGATTGGCCAGCATCGTACCTATCATGAAAAAGAATAGAAAAATCCACATTTGCATTTATTTCAGAGACCTCAATCAGCATTGTTTGAAAGATTATTTCCCGGTCCCTGTCACCGAGTTATTAATCGATTCAACGGCTGGGTATGATTCTCTATCCTTTATAGATGGATATTCTGGGTATAATCAAATCATGATAGCCTGAGGAGATGAAGAATCCACTATCTTCAGGGACCCCAAGGAGTATTCTGTTACATGGTCATGCCCTTTGGTCTCAAAAACGTTGGCGCCACATATTAAGGTGCCATACATCGTATCATTAAACCATTCCCGGGGAGATTCGTCGAAAGCTATGTGGATGAATTGGTGGTTAAGTCTAGCCAGCGCTCAGATCACCTGTCAAACCATGAGACCGTCTTCAAAAAACATCGACAACATAATCTGATGATGAACTCTTTAAAGTGTGCCTTCTAATTTACCTCAGGGAAATTCTTTGTCTTCGTCGTATGCCATCGTGGCATCGAAGTAGACCCTGAAAAGGAAAAGGCTCTCCTCAGCCTACCACCTCCCTACAATGTCACCATGTTGAGGGGACTCCAAGGACACCTAGCCTACATCAGGTGATTCATAGCCAACCTGTTAGGAAAATGATTTCCCTTTAACAGGTTATTGAAGAAGGGGGTTACCTACCAATAGACAAAGGATTTAAAGTATGCATTTGATAGCCTAAAGAGGTACCTCTTAACCCAACTGGTGCTCAAGCCCCCAGTTGAAGGAAGACCTCTCATCTTATACGTGACGACCCTAGAGCAGTTGTTGGGAGCCTTCCTCTCACAGAAAAATGACGCCGGTAGTGAAAACAGTCTCTAATTCCCCATCCGAACAATGATTGATGTTGAAACTCAATACTCAAACATCGAGAAGAGTCGTTTGGCCTTGGACTTCACAGTTCAAAATTTATGACATAATCTGCAGAATCATGAAGTCCATTTGTTCTCACGGAGTAACCTGCTCAAGTACATTCTCAACCACCCAATGCTGACCGGGTGCCTATCCTGATGGGCAGTCATCCTGCAACAGTTTGGCATCCTGTTTGTGCCTCAGAAGGCTATATAAGGACATGCATTAGCAGATTTTCTGGTGGATCACCCTTTAACAGGTACTGCCACACCAGATGCAGATCTACCTGATGAAGATATCTTCTCGGTTTAAGAGGAGTACCCAGCGTGGGAAATGTACTTCGACGGCTCCTCTTGAAGCCCAACCGGGAAAAGGATGGAACATCCCAAATTTAACAAGGCGGTCTGGGGGATAATACTTGTGTCCCTAGAAAAGGTATTTTTCCATATTCCTTCCTCCGATCAGAAGGATTTACAAACAATGAATCGGAATATCAATCCCTCATTACAGGCCTGGAGCTCACACTCCAAGCACAAGTATAGCACCTTAAGGTCAAATGTGACTCGGAACTGGTCATCAAGAAAGTCAACAGTGACTATTCTATCAAAAAAGAGGTGATGATTCCCCTATTTGACCATGTACGAGGGTGAATGGCATAATTATCCACAGAACCGACATTGACCTATATTCCCCAGTCTCAGAATGCCCAGGCCGAGGCATTAGCCAACACGGCCATAGCCTTGGCCGAACCAGACCGGGATGAAATAGTTATCAGCATCGCTCATCGTTGAATGGTAATTCCGTTTGTTCAGCCCAAGTTGGAAGAGATCAACAAAGTCAGTCCTATCCCAAAGCCATATGCTCCTGCCACTGGTTGGATGACCCCCTTTGCAAACTACCTTCAATGGGGATAACATCCATCAGACAGGGCTGAAGAAGAGAAAAATGGATAAGGGCAATCAACTTTGTCCTATACGGCAGTGCGGGTCAACAAGAGGTCCTCTACAAACAAGGACTTGATGGAATCCTCCTCATATGCATTTATGGAGGTGAAACTACCGCAATAATTACTGAAGTACATGCTGGAGTTTGTGGGGAACATCAGCTGGGGACCACGCTTTCCCATAAGGTCTGATGGCTTGGGTAATATTGGCCCACAGTGGTGTAAGATGGCAAGCACTTTACCAAAAAATGCCACTCATGCCAAATTCATGCAAACATCATACACCAACCCCCAGAGTTACTTCATCAAGATAAGTACTCATGGCCATTTGTCGTCTGGGGAATGGATGTCATGAGACCATATCATCCAGCCACAACCAAACAGCTGAATTATATCCTCACGACAACCGACTTAATTTCCAAATGGGCAGAAGCTATACCTCATAAGGAAGTCGGGATAAGAAGCATTTTCATCTTTGTGAAAACTAATATCATCCCCAAATTTGGTATCACTCATACCATACTAATAGATAACGGCACCAACTTCTGCTCTGCTGAATTGGAGAAACGATACCAATAGTATGGTATCAAAGCTAACCACTCATCCCGCCACCATGCAGAAGCCAATAGAAAGATAGAGGATTTCAACAAGCACCTATTAAAAAATCTTCAAAAAATTGTGGACAAATAAAAGAAGTCATGGATGGATAAACTCCTCTATGTGTTGTGCCAATATCGAACCACAATCCTTACCGCTACCCGGGATACTCCGTACATGTTAGTATACAGAACAGAAGCGGTCCTGTCCATCGAGCTCTAATTGCCCTCACTATGTGTTTCCATTTGTGATCAGTTATCCATCGATGAGTAATCAAAAAAGAGGCTAGGTGAATTGGAGCAGCTAGACAAAATGTGGTTGCACACTTTGCACCATCTGGAAGTATACCAAAATAGAATTGCACTAGCCTTAAACAAAAAGGTCCGTCTTCGGTCTTTCATTGATGGAGAATTGGTGTTGTTCCTCTGGACCCCAATGATACCCGGAAGGTGGCCTCAAAAGCTGGAGCCCATGTGGGAGGGACTATCTGTTATACACAAGGTATACTGCAATGGATCATATGCCCTGATCTCCATGGACAGGAAGTTCACCACCGCTCCTACAAGTGCGATAATCGAAAATAAGTATTTTACATAATAACTAAAATTCCCCTTGTCCGAGCTGAATGATGTTAAACATCAATGCACCCAACATTCTATAATCTATGACCCTAAACTAAGAGTATCTCGTCCTTACCACATGATGTTAATCTATACGGATCTCAGAGAACTATGTGCAGCTTGATTCCTACCCTGTGCAGGATATGTAGTGACGCAAAGGTCCCCTGTCCTAGCCCAACCATCCCCAAAATAGATTTAAAAATTCTCTTTTCCCCCATGTATAGACCGATCCTGCACGAGGTGTATTCCTCGTCCTTACTGCACGACGTTAATCTACATGGATTAAATAGTGATAAAAATGCCCTCTTCCCTCGTGTATAGACCAGACCTGCACGGGGTGTACTCCTTTCAAAGAAATACGTATGAATTGATTCTTACCTTAAAAGGATACATAGCGACATTGGGATCCCCTACCCTAGCCTAGCCACTGCTTAAATAAAAGTTTAAAAAATACCCCTTTCCCCAGTGCAAGGACCAGACCTGCATGGGGTGTACTTATTTAGAAAAGAAGAACGTGAGGCTTGATTCCTGCCCTTCCAGGATATGCAGTGATTCCCAGACTCTATATCCTAGCCCAGCCATTCTAAAAAATGCCCCCGCCATGTTATGATCAGACCTACACGAGGCGTATTCCGAAACGAACTATGTGTGGATTTATTCCTACCCTCACATGATACGTAGTGAGACCAGGGTCCCACAACCTAGCCCAGTCGTTCCCAAATGAATGATAAAAATGTCATTTCCCCCATGTACGGACCAGACCTGCACAGGGTGTACTCTTCGTCTTTACTACATGACGTTAAACTGCACGGATAAGAGGATAAAAATGCCCTTTTCCCCCGTGTATGGACCAGACCTGCACAAGGTGTATTCATTGTCCCCACAACACGACTTTAAAACTGCATAGACTTCGCCTTTCCCCACCCATGTTATATGAAAAAACGAGATGAAAATACTCATTGGGCATTTGGATGCATCCGCTCTATACATCAGACTCCACGACCCGAATAATTATGGATCTTCATAACCATTCACGGCCATCGGATGTGGAAATTGATCGACCCGTGGACACCTTTGCATGACTATGCATACCATAACCTCAACGGCTATGCATATTGATATCCCCTAGCCCATCTACAAAATGCAAGATTTCCTCAGGCGATAATCTTCTTAGCTCTGTACGCCTATTGGCATTAGAGCCCCCATATCATATCTACAGATTTTGAAATTTATGGCGCAATGGTTTACAAGTTCGTCCCCCTATTCACATCCAAACATTGCTAGGGTATCCCTACCCAGTTAGCCTATATATCCAATCGTGGTTCGCATGATGACTTGAATCAATGATCATCAAGCCACGCCTAGGCTACTTCGAGTCAACATACAATTACAGTGAAGATGTTTCTTGTATGCTCAGACACCATTATCCCCATATTCCTAACTCTGTACTGTCAGCAATCTCATGTTTTCTTAATCAATCATGGCCATCGGAAGTGGAAAGTCATTGACCCAGGGACACCTTTTCATGATGATGCATACCATTCCCTATGTGACTCTACATAATGATAGTCCTTGGCTCATCTATCAAAGGCAAATTTCCTCGGGCGATACTCTTCCTAGCTACGTACGCTTACCGACCTCAGATCCCCCACACCACATCTCCTGATACGAGAAACCTCATAGTTTCAGTTTAAAACCTTCTTCCCCCACCCTTTTTAGAGCATATCAGAGCATGGTAACTCAGTTATCCTTTGAGTGACCACATAAATAACCGCCCAACGGTCCGAGCTCTATGACTGCTATTCTAGGAGTACTTCATCCTTTCCAAACGATGTTAAACTGCATGGATTGAAGGCGCACCCCCATTATCAATATAAATCCGCACAGGGAGCTCTCTAATTTTTAACATAAACCATGGTCAAATATGCCAGACATGTATAGATATTTTCATACCAGATAACAGAATTCGTGGCCCCAATAATTGAGGATCCTCATAACAATTCACGACCATCGGAAGTGGAAATTTATCGACCTGTGGACACCTTTTTATGACTATGTATACCATTCCATCAGCAGCTCTGCATATTAATTGCCCCTAGACTATCTACCAAAGGAAATATTTCCTCGGGCGACACTCTTCCTAGCTTTGTATTCTTACCGGCCTCAGAGCCCCCATATCACTTCTCCATATCCAAGAAGCCCTAGAACCAAAATTTTCACCGTCAACCCCTCTCCACATCTTGGGCATGCCGAGGTGTTCAATCCCAGTAAAATTCTGATCTAGAGCAGGCTTTGCAACTATGTCTTTACCACATGACATTAAACTGCACGGAACGTCTTGACCACTTGGCATAAAGCTGTAAAGACCAAGCAGTAAACAACAAGGGAAATGCCTCTAACTACAAGAATTTTCACTGGTATAAAAATGTACCCGTCCCCAATACCTGACGTTAAACTGCACATCATCCTTTAATAATTCTCCTCTTCATTACCGCATGACATTAAACTGCATAGCCAAACCTATCATGGGTTCAGTAAGGAACTAAGTCTTTTCTCTGTCCCTCCTTGCATGGGGCAGACCTGCACAAACCACCCTCTCACACCAGCATGAGAAGAAATTAATTCACCCATTCTTGAGAATTTTAGAACATATGATTCTCTTGTATCCATGAACCCACTCCTCATAATCACTACTCTGTACTCAGAAAGAGCCGAACTCTCAAAAAACACCCCTGGTGGTCCCGAATCACAAAATTCCATGTATTTTCTCGGATATCAAGAGAATGTAACCATTGAACCAAGGACATCATTGCATTATTATACATACCATACCCCCAGCGGCTCTACATATTGATAGCCCCTGGCACATCTACTGAAGGCACGATTTCTTTAGATAGTGCTTCTCTCCATACTCCTCTGGGCCCCTGAGCCCTCATGTCCTTCCAGGGATTCATAAACCCTCTAAGATGCAGTTTACCAGCCTTTTTCATGAACATGCCTGAATATGGTGGAATGTCTCTGGCAAGATACCAAGAACTAGGAGAAGCCTTTCCACTTTGAAGAATGTCCCGGTTGAATGACTTTAAACTACTCCAAGCCTCAATCATCCTCTGTGCTAACTAAATTCATAGGATTGGGACCCTGAGTTCACACTCCTGATTAATACATATGTTCTAAAACACTTTCAGATGTCATACACCCTTTCAGAACCACCCCTTGGCGGTTTTCACGATTCTTCATGCCACCCATGGTGGTCTTCATAAGCCGGACTTCCTTGAAGTCCATAGGCCATCAGAAATGTAGAGTCATTGACTTAAGGACACCTTTTCATAACTATGCAAATCATGCCCTCAGCAGCTCGGCATATTGTTTTCCCCTAGCCTATCTACCAAATGCAATATTTCCTTAGGCGATGTTGTTCCTACCTATGCACGCCGATAAGACTCACATGCCTTAAGACATGCCCTTCATGTCAATCAAATCTAAACATGTTTCCCCCCCCCCACATGCGTTTGATGGGTATTGAGACATCTATTAATCAACCAAACTTTATTGGGCCACTTCGCCCCACCATGTTTGGTCAATGCTGTTCGACCTAAAACATTAGTAATTATAGTCTTGTCAGTGGGACTATAAAATGCTCACAAAAAGAGGCACAAATCCTGTTATGCCGAAAACTCGAAAAAGGGAGACCAATGAAAACGTTGGGCTATACCCGCTAGGTCTATAATAAATGGGACCAATAAAAATTAGGGCATTAATAAGAAAATACAAAAAACATTGTTGGGGATTTTCTATAAAACCCAAAAAATAGCCGAACTTTGCTCGATGGATCCCATGGTCCAAGAAAAGGCTACAGTTTGTTTCTAATTTCATGAGTGGTGATTATTTCTGATTCTTTTTGTTGTTATTCATGAAAAAATTGTTTAGTAACAATCAAATTTTATAGCAGCAAAAGATTGGCATATATTGTATTCCCTTAAAAAAATAAGAGAGGAAGACACCCACGAGCTGAGGCCTCCCCCCCCCCACAGCAAAACGGGGGGGGGGGGGAGCAAAACAAAGTGTACAAGAAACGCTATAATCTTTTCCAAGGTGCATGGCTCACTCATTCCATTATATCAGAAACTGTACAACGGAGGTTGTTGCAAGTCTACTCCAGCACAACCCTCTCCCTGGCCTCATCCTCAGCCACCGAACGAGGGTGCCGTAATGTTGTTTGGAGATCGTTGATTCCTTTCCTGGTGAGTTCAAGGCTATTAGTCAGGGCTGGCAAATGAACCCAAAACATTGCTCCCCATACTATGCATTCTTGCAACTAGGAGGAATGGATGACCGCCTGATATCGAGAGCTCACCTACTGCACCATCAGCCAATGGAGCTTTATCATGGCTTCTTCCAGGGCTCGAGTCCCGCAATGAGATGAAGCAAGGTGAGCAAGTGTGCGCTCATTAGTGGAAACATCCTCACATGATATGACAATATGGAAAGTGATAGAATGGAACTGATGGTAGTCAAAGCCACCTGATTGCAACCCCAGGAAGAGTTGTCTAAGAGCTTCAGTTTTAGTTGACATCTCGACCAAAGAAGTTTTGGCAACTATTTCACAAATCTGGGGCCAGGCCCACTTGTGCACTGCTCGGTGGTCCACCATGACGTTAAGATCTTTGGTATCTTCACTAGGTGGAATGGGGATGAATTATGTCATTGCGGTCAGTGCAGACATGTTCAAACTTGATGATTTTCCTGGAGTTTGAAGGTCTGAAGCTTCTATCCCCGATTCAGGCTTGGGGATCAAGTTGTTAAGCCATGTACCAGCTAGAAACACTTCAGGCATTGTCTCGCTGGGACCCAAAGCCACAGGTTCATACTCATCCACATCCAAAAGGGTGGGGTCCGTCTGAATTTCGCCCATAGAAGGGATTAGGGGTGGGGGAATCCATTGAGTATCTTTGACCGACGAGCCATAAGTCGTTCCTCCCTCAGAGCCGATGACGAAGGTGTTGTAGCCACATCAGCCATGATAACTCATGATCTGGGAACTTTCTGTAGAACTTTACCTAGGATTCCATCGGGATAATGTCTTACCCACATTCTAGTGAACTCTAAGGATAGGCTGGCAGCCGCTCTTACGCCAGGGAAGGGAATGCTTGTGTCAGATCCGTCCCGTATCAGCATCAACCACCATTTATAGAGAGTGGCCGAGTTTAGTCCTCGAGCCTAAGGAGGAGGAAGGGAAGCATGGATTTGCATACACCCAAACTGGTGGGAAAAACGATGGGGGACGTACAACTCTCATAGAGAAATGATGTCAATCTGCGTGGATAGAAACCCATCCCGTAGTGAAATCATGTCAGAATGCTCCTCTAGGCTTCCCCTATGGTCTTCAACCATGACACAGAAAGGGGTAGGGTAGGGAATGAAAGAAAATTTAGATAATTCACTTAGAAGTTTGACGACTTCATCAGAACTGAGGTACTTCTAGCGAACCTCAGCTATATCAAGCAAGGTAGGTCGAAAGGTAGGAACCAAGATGACTGTGTTGTGACAATATTCATAACAGTGACAATGATACGATACCCAGCCATATAATAATTTAAATGGTCCACTCAGATGATATGGTGACCCTCCCTCATGCATGTGGCTCAGTAATTCATTTGTACATGCCAAAGTGGGCACAACCAAGTTCACCGTGCATCCCTCTGCAAACTCAACTGCCATCATCAAGGTGCATGCACTGATTCCTAGGTTGATATCTCAAGAAGGGAATAGCCACCCCCTCAAAAACATAGCAAACAGACCTGCAAATTTGAGCATAGTCGGCTCACCAAAGCGCACCTCATAACCCCATGAAAGGTAGTCACCCGCTTCCATAACCAACCAGTAGGAACCTGGGATGGTTCATGACTGTTGAGAAAGATGAGTCCTGGGGCGCCTGATCTTCGGCACATGACCAATGATGTTTAGAAATAACCTTATCCAAGTGCTATAGGGAATAAGAGTGTGGGCACAGAAGGCCTAACTTAGTGATTGCTCCACCAGAAATAGCAGATCCCTCGCTAATTAAGGCACTAGTTCGATGTCATCCCATGCGAAAGGAGGGGGAAGAAACTTGTCATACATCTCACCAATGATCAGAAGACCTCCCAATTAGTAGATGTCCCACAAGCTAATTCCAACTTCACTATGGGAAAGGTGGAAAGTATTAGTGCTTGAAAACCAGTGACTGAGTAGGTCAGGTAGGATTAGAGATGGTGGGTAGATTACAAACTGGGAGGTCCATACTGCAGAGAACAAATTGACTGCTTACAGCGACTCAGGAGATTCCCGACAAAGATAATGGACCTAGAAGGCCCAAGACCAACCATTTGATAAAATTCCGCTAGACAGAAGATCCCACATAAGGGTCCACCTCACAACAGGCTCCACTTGACCAGGATTGATAATAGAGGGGTAACTCTTGAAGACCGCTTCTTTAGAAATGTATTTTGTGCATTGTTCACTTTGGGTCCAGATAGAGCCTCTCAAAATGAAAGTGTCTTTCGGATCAGGACCAGAAATTATCTCCCCCAATGAGGTAAGGCTCACCTGAATGCACTTTGGTGACGCTTATAAGCAAGGAGATTGGAGACCTGAGAATGTAGGGGGGATAGGGATGTCGTCTTGAAGACCGAAGTCTAAAGTGGAAGTTGATTTGATAATGGATAATATAGGATCTTAGGAGAGATAAATCCCTTCAATACACCCTCATCGGGAATGATGGACTGACTAGGCTCATCATTAATGCACTCGGCTCTGCGAATCATAGCTAGAAGTCTCTCTGAACCAATTGGGAGAGGCTCGGTAGCAGGCCTGGGTACAGGGCGAAGGGGAACCATATTTTCTCAATGCATTATAAAATCCAGGATAAATGTTAAGTTCAGAATTATAAAGTCTTGAAAAAAATACAAAATATAATTCTAAGGATTTAGTCGTGGAGCCTTCATATAAAGTTCCCAAAGCAGGCCTCAAAATGTGGTTCGCGCTGAATGCATCCTGCTAACCAACCCTGCGTGGAAGCAGTCTGTGGTACCCTGGCCCGCAGAGCGTTGGCCTTAAAACCGTGAACCAGGTTTCTCCGCGGAATCTTAATCCCAGATTTAAAAAATTAAGATTCGTTGGACTTATGAAATTTGCAAAATTTGGATGATTTCAGTCTGTGGACCGTCAAAACAGCAGAGCAATTTCCAATGCGGCCCATTGATACTTTCTTCTTAAATAATTAAAAGTGTTAGTTCATGACTGGAGATTGGTCCATAGATGAAGGCTACTGTGAAGGAGGAATGGTTCTCGGAATTGACAGCTGGTTCGTGGATGAGGCATTTTACGAAGGAATGAGCACACAGAAACGAGAGCTCTGGTCTCACAAATAATCTGATAAAAGTCAAAGGAAGGACCCCGTATTTATAGGTGTGGTCCCCTAATGGGACACTCCTCTACCACAAACCATCCAAGATTCAGGACCACTCTACATCGGAATGTCCTCCTCTTCATTCTGATTTGACCCCATTTCGATGGTGGGCATTTGTAGGGTCCTGAAAAAAATATGCAAAGGAGAATGTCAATCCCCTTTATTCCAAGGGAGGTTCCACCAAATTTCCCCACAAAATAAACCGGAAGGGTGGGGAAATACTCAAGGGATTGCCCTAAGCCGAACCGGTCCACAAACAGGTCCAATGAAAACATAATGCGTCCAGTTCCACGAAGCACCCCCTCTACAGAAAATTGTCGTTCACGGAATAGAAGCGATGATCCTCCATTGGCGCGAAGCAGGATGTGTGTCAAACCGGTCCAAAATCATGAACCGCCCCACCCACAGACTGCATCGACCATCCCTGACCGAATACGCTGTCATTCGTGGAATGGAGGCAAAACCCTTCACGGCCGCGGAGCACTCCCCAAGGTTGGTTTGGTTCGGAGGGGAGATGCATTCAATGACCCCGCGAGTTGTGGATTGATCATGTCATCCATAAACCAGGTTTCAGATAATGGGCCTCCACAAAAGGTGTCGTGTGGCCACAGATACATCTCTTTCCCCACTCTATAAAACGGGACTGAGGAGGAAGAGTAATGGAAGGATTTGGAGAGATCGACCAGATTCAGGTGGAATGATTTCAAAGGAGCTTAGGATTTTGCTGGTAGCGAAGTTCCAGTTTGCGAACCAGAATAGGTATAAAGCTGGGAGTGAATTAATAAGGAACCAAAAAGGTATAATAACTCGGTGAAACACGAACTTAAAATAACAAATAAAAAGAAAACTGCGAACCATGGCCCCTCCATGGATGCACTCCCCACAGACCAGAAAGTTTATGCCCCTTTTCTGATCTGTCGCAGCACGTAACACCCTCCTATGCAGGCGAAGCCCCGACCGACTAACCCCCAACTGATTTCGCCCTCGGCCACTGCTTCTCTCATGGATCCCTACGCATACCAACTTGGTACGCGGGCTGAACCCGAAGTCGCGAACCAACCTGGTTCGCGAGATGCCCACCAAGCCGTGAACCACCCTGGTTCGCAGGATGCCTATCAGTCTGCAGACCACCCTAGTTAGCGGATGACCTCTCCAGCTTCATAGAACCTCCCTACGTGAAGGGAGCCACTCCTCATACAACCATGTGGCCCTCCAAATCCTTCAGAGTTCCAATTCCCCAAGACAGATAAAATCCCCCCAATCCTGCCTGATCCTCTACAGCTCAATCATTGGCCCATTCATCGGACCGGAGCTGAGGCCTCCACCAGAGCCACCGGACCAGTGTGATGCAACCTTTAGGCTCATGAATGTGTAATTTTGAGTTCACATACCCACAGTAAGCAGGGGTGAAGGCTCTGCTATGGCCCTTGAGCAGATTTCCGAAGCATTCCTGGGTTCACATTCCCACGGTAATGCGGAGTCCAAGCCCAGGAACCCCCTTTCTGCCCCTCCACTCGTTACGACTGGGGAACTTCTCCCCTCTCCTTGTCGTGGTGGGATACCCATCAGAAGGAATCCCCCATGCACACACGTACTTCCCCAGGACCATGGACAAAGAAGGGAATATTAGGGAAGGATGCCTCTCCGTCCATATTTGGGGCCATGTCCCTCTCACGCTGCGCTTTGTCTCCATGGGAATCCATCCCAGAGTAAGCCCTGACTTTATGGGCCACCTCTATGAGTAAGCCCCACTCCACTTCCCACAGATGCACCATTCGTGATGTGATCTTGTGGTTCCTAATCACACCGAGCATGACCCACATGGGCTTAAAGTAGGCATCGACCATGAAAACCTCTTATGGGCCTCTTGAGAGTTTAAGCCCCAATCCACACCATGGGCCTCCTCAGAGTGTAAGCCGAATTCTAATGAGAACTACGAGGACTTTGATTCCCTACCACAGGGATACATAGGAATCCTACATGAGGTTCATGCCCGATCACCATCGGACTCCCGGGTCCACATTCAAGTCAGTTCTCTTACACTCCTATTCAAACTATGTGGACTTTGATCTCTGCCTCCAAGGTAGGGTACGTAGGAAGCCACCCCGAGGTTCATGCCCAACAACCAGTTGATCTGAATATCTTCACATCTATTCACCACGCCACACCTAGTGTCACCTCAATGAGTCCAGACTCCTCAGGGTCATTAATCACACAAGGGATAGTAAACCTCGGGCATAAATGATTCCGAACCCACGCGTCCAACTGACCATTGGCAACCAGGATTAATACGTGAATACTATGCTTGGGTATAAACCAATGATTTTCGAACATATGAATACATCTTAAATCTATAAGAGAGTCTTGGAACATGAAAGAATTCCCCCAAAAAGAGTGTGATAAGCACGACTTTCCATTCTTTCGACCAATGTGAGTTCTTAAGTGTCGTTGGCCAAACCACCCAGTGATTTCCAGCCTTTAGAAAGTAGGTCCACACATCGACAGATAGGAAACCGTTAGGAGTTTCGAAACGAATCAGAAACATTGACACACCCATGGGACACACATATGATAATTCAAATTTTTTTTACAAACCACTGTGAGGGACATAAAATTATTGATCCCCTCAGATAACCCAAAGACTTGGATATATGATTTATAAAGAATAAATATTTATCATATATTGATTGCTATAAAATATTTCAAATTATTGTTAATGATGAAATATTAAGGATTCCATCAGATAATAAAGTATATTCCATTATTTAGAAATACCACCTTGATTGATGAATGGTGTTGATACACATGGAAAATAATGAGATATCCCCCACATCAAAAACTCAAAAAGATGGCATTGGAATAGGGATATTTATCATTATAGATGGGAAAAATAATCAGGTTATAGAAAGAAATCATAATTAAATACAACAATGATATTATCGAATCCTATAAATCTTTATATGATAGATAAACCCACCATTTTTTGAATATACTAATCCAATTGTAGTTGAGGAATTTTTTATGCCTCAAGACAAGATATTTATGGACATGGGATTAAGTGAACTGGAAAATATTTCTCGTGTGGACTATTTTTTAAAAGGAATTGATGATCAATGGTGGCCCCAGGTCAATAATACAATATAAATATTAAGATATAGATTTCATGGAATATTGAATTTTTAGGTGATATTCTTTGATAAAGACATCGTCGTGGTAAAATAATTAAGATGAAGTGGGGATTCCTTAGCTCAATGGAAATGAAATTAGAGAGTTATATAGATTATGAAGTTTTATTTACGTGGTTATACATGTATGCTATATATTATATACGAAACTCGTAGTGTATGATCGATCAAATCTTTGACGGTGTTTATTTAAATATCTGAAGGGATAATGTTCCTCAGACATTTTCCCCATATGATGAAATATTATAATGTTCTATCAGAATAGAGAAATAATTTTATTTTATCAATATATTAAATGGAAATTGAGAAAAGGATAGGTTATCTAATAAACATGAAGAAAGGAATACATCAAATAATAAGAAGATGTTTGAAAAATTTTCACATTTTAAAATCTATTAGAAAATCACCCAATAAAATGTTTTGAGAGTTTTGGATAAATGCAAAGAGATGGGTCATCAGTATCATGAATTCAATGGTATGAAATTAATAAATTATATCTAATTGTATAATTATAATGTGATGGGACAATATGAAAATGATTTCCCTAAGAATCAAGGGAATTACCCACTGGAGAGTTTGACACAAGATTTCCATGATTATTAAATCAAAATAGATGAGGTAGATGTCCAAAATGATATAGTGGAAGATAGATTAATCATATATTAAAAATTACCAAATTAATTATTTTATTTTGGATCATCACCCAGTTTTATATCTCCCCAATATTCTAAAAAATTACACATTTTAAATTTAATTTAATAATGTAGTTGTTAGTCAAAACACCTAACAGATGTATCATTTCAGAAATGATATGGAGGGAAGTCTCTATAATTAAATATAATCATTAATTACAAATGAATATTAAGGGGAAGGAATTTATTCTTTTTTATGAAGATGTATAATCCCTTTTCATTATACCATAAGCTTCCCAACATGTGTTTTATCTAGATCCACCACTAGTAGCTCTACTTGTAACATCCCATGTAAATAAAGAATATTACATTTTCATTATTATTAATATTTGCGAATTAAATATTAATTTTACTTTAATAGATATTCTATGTTCGATGCCATAACAGACACATAATAATGAGTTTCTCCAAAAATCTCATGTTTCACATAAGACTGAGTCATATTGAAAAATAATAATATAATATTATTTTAAATAGTAGTTAATTCATAGCTGTTATATTGGAGAGAATGAATAAAACTAACTAAAATATTATTATACATGTTATTTAATTTTTTTTACATGTATCCAATAATTGTTAGAGGCATAAAATGTGAGTGAATACAATCTTAAGCATAAATACTGTAATATTATTTAAAAGGTCTATTTATGACTTTTTGATGGTGAAACTTTATTAAATATTTTTTTTTCACTTTTAAATGTTCTATTTGACAAAAAAAGTTTATTTAGAATAGGGAAACCAAAATTTACATTCTGTGAAATTTTGATATTTTTCTGATAATGTTCATTTTTCAAATAAATTGTGAAAAATACTGCATTTTCTTTCAAAACTACCATTTAATCTATTTTATTTATATGGTAAAAGTTACCTTTTAATATTTTATAATGTTTAATTGGATTTTAGTTTTACCATTTAAAATATTATGGTTTTTATAAGTAAATTTACATTGAAATTCAACATAAATATATGCCAATCTTTTTATAGTTGTTATTTTCTTAAAAACATGCTTTTTTGTTTTGACAACGTGGATTAATTTTAAATTAATTTATACAAATTATGTGTTTTGAGTTTTGAAAATTAGATTCTATATTTGGAATTAGGAGGCCCATATTGTTTTAATAGGTAACTTCTATATTTAGGCATTATGAATACTAACATCAGTAAATATTCTTTTAGCATGGTTGATGGGTAAATCTTGTAAATAAGGGTAAAAAATAATATTATAATAATATCAGATTACCCTAAAACGTGTCCTAATAATATTTTATGATACATGTATAACAATGGGAATCCTTATATCTATTTGGGTACACCATGGAGCCACTTGTAATTAAACTTTTATTTTTTAAAAGTTAATTTAAATATAAGATTATATAACCAAAACATATATCTTTTACTAAAAACAATTTTCACATAGGGATGTATAAGTGATATCTTAGTCTATAAATATTAATTGGAAATATAAAATGACTTCCTATATCATGAAAGGTAATTTTTAGTTTTTAGGCATTAAATTAATAAATTTAATTATTAAACAATGGTGATGTTGTAATTGCTTCATTTATAAAGGATTTGATTAAATGAAATTATAAATATTTAAATAGGTTTTTTGGAACTTTTTATGCCATAAAATAATTTTAGGGATAATAATGACTTCTTATATTTTATTTAATTATGGTTTTTTAAAAAATAAAGTTGTTATAGATATTTTAAAATTATTTATATGAATAGTATAATAATTGACATTAATGAGTTTTTAAAACAACTAATATTTTATTAAATGATAAAATAATTTAAAAAAAACCCAGATTCATCAAAAACACAAATATGATTTTACATATTTCATTAAAGATCAATTTTGGGTCACATAGACTTTTATAGGATATATATTAACCATATAGTATGAATATACAAGTGAACATGGTAAAAGTAAAAAAAAATAAGAAAGTGTTAAATAAAAATGATAAGGATTAATTTTTTTTTCCAAAACATGTAAAATAATTATTAGTTGAATTTATTGAGATCTATATGCAACTTATCTCAGAATTATATAATTTTTGGATATTCTGAAACCAAAAAAATATTTATAATAAAACAATACTTTCAAACATTCCAAAAGATCCCCTCCACCCCCTTATAAAAGGCCACCACCTCTATCCCATTAACCACCCTTGTGCCCATTTTCTCATCAAAACTATTCTCAATGAATTTCACTACATACCTATATTCATCCAAAATTCATTCCCCTAGGATGAATGAAATTCAAGAGATCCATATGGCTCAAATAAAAAGAAGATAACCGATTTTATGTAAATGTATTTTCTCATGTTCTTATCTTTTCTTTTCCTTCTCCAACCCCAAAAATCTATTTATTCCATTCATAAATTACAACTCCAGTATATTCAACATATTATGATTTTGTTAATAGGATGACTTGAACAACACATCCATACACGTCAATCGAATGGATACGAACATATTGTTCTTGTGGATGGTGAATTACTGCCTCACGAAACGATGATTGTTAAAGTATCTCTTATTGCCTATCATGGTATCCATTAAGAAGGACAATTATATATATGAGATATATATTATATTTATATTTTCTCTATGCTTCTGTATTTTTAATTTATAGAAGACCATTAGGTTTTTCATAATCGGTAAATATGATAAATTCATTTAACGATGTGTGGACTACTGCACCCTCAATGTTATACGACTCGTTCATGACATACATGGGAAGTATAAAGAATGGAATTAATGAAATTATATATTATATTATAATGGAACTATATTATAACTTTGTATCATTATATTTTCATTCCGTTAAACGTGTAATAGAAATCAAAGTATCATTTATGTGTACATACGACTTTCCATCTCCATGAATAGTGAATTTAATTTCTTATAACCAAATGTTATGTTCTATAATAATTACTGAATATATATGATATATATGATATCTAAACCATGAATTTAATTCTAGAGATAATGGAATTATTACCACTTGGAAAAATTTTAAATATAAGAAGTTCATTTTTTGACTCAAGTACCAAATATGAACAAAATGGCTGTTATTAACAAAAATTATTTTATAATGTTTATAACGTTGTAATAAGTGATATAAAATAACTAGTAAACTTGAAAAATGATCTTAACAAAGTAGAAATTAACATTAGTTTATTATTCAAGAGATTAAAAATTGAACGATTCATGTTGGACACGAGGTAATGGACTTCGTCTCAATCCTGTTTCATTTAAGAATATTTTGATTTATACACAAAGTGATTTAATATGATGTATAAATCCCATTTAATTTTAATTTCATTGCATGGGAATATTTTTCAACTTATAATTTTATTAAATTATGAAGGGAATATTTATTTTTAACATACATGGTGACAATGTACTTTATGAAGTCGTGAGCATTATATCATATTTGGATTCTTTAACCACCCCAAATTTTATTAAAAGGAATATAAATACAATATAATATTTTTATGTATTTTGGTATTTAATATGGTTTAGAGAAGACATTGATTATTTCAATATCATGAAATCATATATTGTGATTGGAATGTGGAAATGTGAACTTTTTTATGATTGTTTTATTTGTATTGAATATGTTATGGTTATTTATATATTTTTTATGTATATGGGTGGTTCCGTGACAATCCTAGGGTAGGTGAGTCTGAGATAGCTCTCTAATACATTTGATAACATTATGGAGGTAAATGTTAATGTTTCTCCTAATAGTTTTTTTGAATATACCATTAAGGGTATTGAAAAAATAACTTCCTATGTTTCTGTGAAAGCTACAGTGTACGTATGTTACGGATGGAATAAATTACATTAATGATTTATGGTTTCCATGTGTTATTAATACATATTATGATTTTTGGGGAATATTAATTATTGAAAATTATGTTTCCATTTATTTTTATGTATTGATGGATTAATGTTTTATTTCCTTGTTTTATAACGCTTACTGAACATTTTCTGCTCATCCCAAGTATCTGAAATGTTTCTTTACAGGGTATAATGCAGTGTAAGACAAAGGAATAATTCATGTTGTTTTACATAAAGAAAATAAAACTTGTTTTATTTTAAGTGTTTTTATTTTAAAAAAATTGATATTGATTAGAAGTTTCTACTTTGTAATATTTGAGATGTAATGTAATAATTATGACCTAATTCTATAAAACACTACACCTAAAAAGATAATCAGTATGAATTATTAACATCATTAAAGATTATTTATTGTTTTTGTAAGGGGTCTTAAAGTTGGTATAAGAGAATGGTTTATAAAAAGTTTGATGTTAAGATATGGTTAAGTTAATATCTATAAATAATTTTATGGTAAAATTGAAATTATATATCATTTATAGATTACCATGTTGCTTAGCCTAGGATATTCTTATGTTTTGAATGGTTTTTCAGAGAGGAAACATGTCAGTTATGATGGGATGCCATCAAGTGGGAGACAAACTTCCAAATAAGATCCTTAAGACGGTTGGAATCAGAACTGAGCAGTTTTTTATAGTGATTGAACAGTTGAATCAGGCTATAAATATTGGTCATATCCATGCACGAGATCAACCAAATCAACCAAATAGGAACATTTCAATAGTAGAGCATTTCATGAGGCAACACCCACCATAATTTAAAGGATTGTCTAACCTTGTTCCAGCTAATGGGTGGATTAATGTACTGGAGATTATTTATTATGTCATTGGGTGTTTAAAATATCATAAGGTGCATCTCTGTATTTATTATTTTTAAGGTGAAGCTGATCAGTGGTGGTCAATGGTTAAAAATAACATGGTAAGTGAAGGGACTGATGCTCTTGATTGGGATTAGTTCAAAGGTATGTTTCTTGAGAAGTATTTTCCTAAGATTTTTTGTCTTAAGATTGAGAAACAATTCAATGAGTGGAGGGAGGCAGATTCCTCAGTGTCTTCTTATAAAGAAAAATTCACAAGATATGAAAGGTATGCTCTAAATTTTATATGAGATCTTGATTGTAAAACCAATAATCTTTACTCATCATTGAAGACAATTTATAGAAATAATTTATCTTACATTAGTTAAAATGTTATTAAAAACATGCTCAATGTGAAGAGAAGGTGGAAATGCAGTTTTCCAATGATCATGTGTTCTTTGGAAAACAATAAAATAAGTGGAAGAGGTGGAAGATTAATGGTAAGAATTATTCAAAAAAAGTATGATGGTAAGAAACTTAAGTTTACAGTTTGTGAAATTTTTTCTAAAAAGCACACTGGGGAATGACTTTTGAATTCTGTTTAGTGCTATTGATGTGGACAAATGGAGCATAAAACTTGTAATTTTACGGAAAAATTTCTATGTAATTATAAGAAAAAAATTTCATTTACAATTATTAAAATGTATTATGTTAAATTAAATGGGTCGTTATTAAAATGAGTTTCCAACAAAGATATCATCTATGAGAAAGATTACATACTACTAGTATAAAGGGGTTGTGAAATCCATTGAAACTAATTTTGTATATTATAGGACATCGAATGATTTAGTATTAGGTACACTGTTTTATTATTCAGGTAATGGCAAGGTATTGTTTGATTCATCGTCTAAATATTATTTCATATTGGAGAAGTTTTCTATTAAAATTTTAATTCTATATTATGATATGAATCTTGATCTTATGGAAAAAGAACCAGGAGGAAATGATCAAAAAAAATTATATGAACTTTCATGTCCTTCAGTGAAAAATGAATATACCTAAAATCCTAATTATTCTACCTCTAGTAGAGTTTGAAGTTATTTTGGGTTTTGATTGGATTTTGGTTTATCATACTAATACTAACTACAGAGATAAAGATATTTTGTTTGACAAAAAATATAACATTGTGTACAAGAATGAACACATACTTTTGATAACATATTAGGATACTGAGAAACTAGGAAAATATGTAAATGAATGTTACATTGCACATATTGTTGGAAACAAATGAACTATTCAGATAAAGGATGCGCTAGTGGTAAATGTTTATCTTGATGTTTTTCATGAAAATTTTCCAGGTATAATACCTGATTGAGATGTTTAATTTACAGTTGAATTAGTTTCTGATGCAAAGATAATTTCATAAACACCTTATCAAATGGCTCAAATTGAAATTTTATACTTGAAGAAGATGTTTTCGGAGTTAATAGATAAATGATTGATTTGACATATCACATGACCATGGGGAGCTCCTGTCTTGATTGTTAAAAATAAATATGTTCTAATGATAATTTTTTTTGAGTATAGTGCATTGAATAACATAACTATTGAGAACAAGTATCCATTTCCTCATATTGATTATTTGTTTGATCAGCTCCAGGGATCTCAGTATTTTTCAGAGATTGAATTGAAATCAAGGTTCAATCAGTTGAATGTAAAGAAAATTTTTATTCCAAAGACCGTGTTTCATATAAGATATGTCCATTATAAATTTTTACATATGAATTTTTTGTTAACCAATGCACCAGTTGTATTACTAGATCTTATGATTATAATTTTCCATGAGTTCTTTGATAAGATAATGGATGTGTTTCTTAAATATATTTTGCTTTATTTCAAATGTAAATAAGAACATGAATGTCACTTAAGGGTTGTAGTGTAAACTTTAAATGAAAATAAACTATATGGGAAATTCATAAATTCTGAATTTTGGATACAAAAAATATCATTCCACGGTACCAATAATTTAAAAAATGGAATAACTATTGATCATTCAAAAAAATTAGTTGTTGAATAATGACCAATACCCAAAAATATAACTGATATATGTTGTTTTCATGGATTAGTATATTATTACTAGAGGATCATTGAACTTTTTTCATTGTTTTCTATCCCACTAACTATGTTAACTCGAAAAGGTGTTCAGTTTTTCTAGAAAAAAACATGATGATTGGTTTCAGGAATTGAAAAAGATGATTGAGGAATAAACTAGTTTGGGAATACACTTCTAGAGATTGGGAAATTTTTATCTACAATGATGCATAATTGAAAGGATGTGGTTGTGTCTTTATGAAAAATTATTATCTAATTACTTATGCATCACATCAATTGAAGCCTCATGAGGTAAATTAACCTACACCTGATTTTAAATTAGCAGATGTTATTTTTTCTTTAAAAATATTGATGAATCATCTATATTGAGTAAAATTTGAAATATATATTGATCACACCAGTTTGAAGTATATATTATTTTAGAATTTATTGACCATGAGATAGTGTAGATGGATGTAATAAAACAAGGTTTATGATTACACAATTCATTACCATCTAGAAAAGTCAAAGAAAAATTGGTTGAATCTTTTAGTCAGAAATGTAATGCTACTCTAAGCATGTTACATTTTGAACAAGATCTTTTTATTAACTATTTGTTGATATTTGGAATAGATGTTGTTAGTGAAAGAAAATCCTCTATTTTTTAGGGTTTAGAACAATATTCCCTAGCAGATAGAATAATGAAAGTTTAGAAAGATGACAG
Organism: Viscum album; assembly: GCA_963277665.1. Classification (NCBI taxonomy): domain Eukaryota; kingdom Viridiplantae; phylum Streptophyta; class Magnoliopsida; order Santalales; family Viscaceae; genus Viscum; species Viscum album. The sequence goes on along the minus strand of OY728139.1, from coordinate 882,316,501 downwards.
TGAGTTTTTGAAAAAGGTAGGATTGGTTCAGAGGGGTAGGTTACTAGAATTTGACATTGATAAAGATTGTGTTTTGAGGTTTGTTAAGAGATTATGTGTGTCGTATGATTCAAAATTGATGAAAGAGTTATTGTGTGAAGCTCATAGATAACTGTTTTCAACTCATCTTGGCAATACTAAGATGTACAAGGAACATAAAGAGTATTACTAATGGGATGTAATGAAAAGAGATACTTTTGGCCTTTATGTGATGTGTTTTAATTTCTAATATGTTATAGAAGGGAGGCAGTTACCGAAAGGGATGGTTTAGCCTTTATTGCTTCAAGTGTGGAAATAAGAAAATATATCCAAGTATTTTGTTATGTGAATACCAAAAAAATCTCTAGGTAATAATGAAATATGGGTTATTTTTGATCGATTAACTAAATCAGCTCATTTTCTCCAATTTGAGATACTCAGTTTGTAGACAAAATTTCTTGGATATATGTTAAAGAGGTAGTCATGTTTTATTAAGTTCCCCTCTCAATTGTATCTGATCAGGATCCTAGGTTTACATATAACTTTTGGAAAGGCCATCAGAAGTCGTTGGATACTGAATTAAATTTTATTACAACGTTCCATCTTAAATCAAATGGGCAGTGAGAACGAACAATTCATATATTGGAAGATATGCTACATGCTTACTGAATATATTACTAGGGATGTAGGGACTGATAAAGTTAGTTGGGTTATTTTTTTTAAAATAAAAATTGTTATTCCAGTATAATGATGCATCCATTTGAGGCATTATATGGAAATAGGTTTCAGGAACTTTCTTTTTGGGATGAAGTAGGTGAAAGGAATTTGATGGGACCAGAATTTATAGAAGAGATGGTATAAAAAGTTCAGTTGATTAATAAGCACATGAGAACAACACTGAGTAGCTAGAAAGGTTATGTAGATAACCAAAGGATCTTTTTTCTAGGTAGGTGATCTTGTCATTCTCAAAATTTCTCAATGAACAAGTGTGATGCGTTTTGGTAGGAAGGGAATGATGAGTATGAGGATCATTGGACCCTGTGAAATCTCGGAGAATGTTGGATCATTTTCCTAAATAGTAAATTTACCACCATGGTTAACCCAGGTACAAAATGTTTTTCATGTTGAGAATGTATATTCTATAACAATCTCATGTTTTCTATCTATAGGTAGTTTATTTGGAAGAGAATCTTTCTTATGAGTAATAATTAGTCCATATTTTTGACCGAATACAGGAAGTGATTCCGAAGCAGGTAATTCCTCAGGTAATGGTTTTGTGAAAAAAAATGGTTGAAGTAGTAACATAGGAATATTATAATTCTTTGGGGATAAATAATATGACTTATTTGATAAGTGATTAAAAATTGTGAGGATAAAATTTCCAAAAAGGGGGAAGGATGTAAAATCTTAGAAAGTAATGATTATGACCCATTTTTATTTATTAATATTTTCGAAATAAATATTAATTTTAAATTAAATAAGATTCTATGTTCGATGGCATACATGACAGGCAATAATGAGTTTCTCCGAAAATCACATGTTGCACATAAGGGTTAGTTATACTGAAAAATAATAATATAATATTTTTAGAAATGACAGTAAACGCCTAGCCGTTGTATTAGGATGAATGAATAGAACTAACTAAAATATTATTATATATGTTTTTAAAATGTGATTATATTTATCCAATAGATGTTTGAGGCTTAAAATTTTAATGTATTAAATCTTAAGCATAAATACTCTAATATTCATTAAAAGGTCGATTTTCTGCCTTTTGATTGAGAACTCCTTAAAAATATAGGTTTTTTTCACTTTTATATGATCTATTTGAGAAGAACAAATTATTATTTATAATGAAGACATCAAAATTTAGTTTGGGTAAATTTTTTGTAATTTTTTTATAAAGATCATTTTTTAAATGAATAATCAAAATATTGAATTTTAATTCAAAATTTCCATTTAATCTAATTTATTTATATGGTAACATTAACCTTTTAATTGGTTATAAATTTTATTTGGATTAGAGTTTTACCATTTAATATAATTTTGGTCATTGTAAATAATTTAACTTTGAAATTTGACCAAAACTAGGTTCAATCTTTTGATAGTTATTTTTTCCTAAAAACACGCGTTTTGTTTTTACAATAATAATAAATTTTAAATTATTTTCTGCAAAATATGTGTTTTTAATAAGGAAAAATTAATTATATATTTGGAATAAGGAAGTCCAAATTGTTTAAATAGGAAAATTTTATTTTTAGAAAATATGAATAGTAACTTTAGTAAATATTTTATTTACCATGGTTAAAGGGTGAATCTGGTAAATAATGGTTAACAAATAATATTATTATAATATTGAATTTACCTAACATGCGTCTTTATCTAGTTGGCTAATACATTCCTGACTATGGAAATCCATGGGATGATTTGGGGACCGCATGGAGCGACTTTTAAGAAAAATATAATTTTATATAAATTAATTTAAAGATAAAGAAAATATAACCTAACTTAAATATTTTACTAAACAAATATTTACACGGGGTTATATAAGTGATCTATTCATATTTAATAATTAATAGGTATGATAAAAATAGTTCTTAAATCATGGTATTTTATTTATAATTTTTAGAAAATGAATCAATATATTTAATTATGGCACAATGCAAATTGAGTAATTGCCTTATTAATGAAGGATTCAAATAAATTATAGTATAAATATTAAAATAAATAGATTTCGAAACATTTTTTTTCCGTAAATGAAATTTAGGGATAATAGTGACTAGATATATTTTAATTAATGATTTTTATTGAATTAATATAGTTTTTATAGTTCTTCTAAAATTCTTTATATGAATAGTTTATATATTGACATAAATGAGTTTTTAGAACACTTAATATCTTATTAAATTATAATATAATCCAAAAAATATATTATTCACCACATAAACATATATTATTTTAAAAATTTCATTAATGATCCATTTTGGGTTGTTTTTCATTTTATATTAAATATATTAACCATATAGTATGAATATATTAGAGGACATGGTAAAAGTTAAATATGTTAACAAAGGGTTAAATAAAAATGATAATGATTAAAAAATATCCCAAACCGGTCCCATTATTATTGGATAATTTTATTTCAACTTATATGCACCATATATTATAATAAAACATGTTTTTTACCTTTTTAAAACGAAAAAATTTTATAATAAAATAATACATTCAAACATTTCTAAAGAACCACTCCACCATCTTATAAAAGGAAACAACCTCTAACCCATTACACTCACCTCTAAAACCCCTTCACTTATAAAAACACTTCCCCAAGAATCCACTAACATCCCTCTCTTCCAACTAGAATCCTTCCATATATGGAAATCAAAGATATCTATTTTGTTCAAGTCAAATGAATCTACCCGATTTAAATGTAACGTCTTCTCTCATGTTCTTTTATTTTATTTTCCATCTCCAACCCCATAAAATATCATTATTCCATTATTTTATAAAATCACTAGTATGTTATATATACAAGGATGTTTTAATGAATATTTTTTAACTACACATCCACACAAAGAAATTTAATGGGTACGAACATAAAGTTTCTATGGATGGCGAACTAATGGCACACAAAATAATTACTGTTCAATTATCTCTAACCATGTCTCATGGTGAAAATTATGATGACACTATTTTTATATGTGATATATTTTATATTTATATTGTCTCTATTATTCTATATTTTTCTTTTATTGCACACATTTATGGTTTTCATAATGGGTAAATATGAAATTTTAATTTGAGGAAGTGAAGACTACCGCCCCCTCAAAAAGATATAACCCATTAATTCCATTGGTGGAACTTATAAAGAGTGTATTTAATGAAATTATATATTATATTATACTGGAATTATAATATACCTATTTATAATTATGTTTTAATTCAATTAAATACAAAATATAAATGACTGTATCTTTAATGCTTTTGTACGACTTACCATCTACACGAATGGTGCATTTCATTTCATATCTCCAAATATTATGTACTATTATATATAATAGGTACATATGATTTATATGATATCTAAATCATGAAAATAATTATGGAGATAATTGAATTTTGAAAATATGGACAAATTTTAATTATAATATGTTCATTTTAAAAAAATGTACCAAATATCGACAAAACAACTAATATTAACTAAAATGATTATGTAACGATTATAATGTTGTAATAAGTGATATAAAAGTGGAAATTAACACAAAACATTGTTCTAAAAAAATTATAAATTAACATTAGTTAATTATTCAGGATAATAAAGAACGAATGAGTCATGTCAGATAGGAGGTAAGGGAAATCATCAAAATCTCCTTTCATTACCGCATGTTTTGATTTACACACTACATTCTTTTATATGGGGTACAAAACCCTTTGAAATTTATTTTCATTCAAAGGGAATATTTTTCTATAAATAATTTCACTAAACAAAAAACAAAATATTTTCTTTTAATGTAGGCGGTGACAATGATCTTTCCGCACTGTGAGCATTATTTTATATTTGGAATAATTAATATTCCAAAATTTCATTAAAATGAAAATAAATACAATATAATCTATTTATGTATTTTGATATTTAAAATGTGTTTGAGAAGACATTTAATATTTCAATATCATTAAATGATATATTGTGATATGTATATGTGTAAATATTATCTTTCCTTTGTGATTTTTTATGTGTTATTATATGTTATGGTTCTTGGGAATTGTTTTCATATACCGGTTGTTCAAAGATAAAATTATGGATGGTGAGCCAAAGATAGGTCTTCAATGAAAAGGGTAATATGAAAGAGAAAATCTTAATGATTCTCCTAATAAATTTAGGTAAAATATCATGATTGGTATTTCAAACGTAACTCCCAATGTAGCTAGGAAAGCTACAACATATGTATATTTTGGATTCCATAATTTACCTTTTTGATTTATGGTTTCCATGTTTTATTCATAAATATTATTTATTTTTTGTGGTATGTAAAATATTTAAAAGTATGATTTTGTTGATTTTTATGTATTTATAGACTAATGTTTTCATTCATTGTTTTATAACCCTTACTGATCTTTTTATATTCATCCCATGTTATTGAAATTTTCTTCACAGGGTATATGGATGGATTAGATAAAGGAAGAATTCAAGAAGATTTCCATCGTGAATATAATTCTTTTTTTCTTTTAAGAGTTTTTATTTTTAAAATAAAATGGATACTGAGGAGAAGTTTTTACGTTATAATATTTTAGAAGTAACATAACAGTTATGGCCTAATTATCTAAAACTCTAAACCTGAAATTATTTTAAAAGTGAATTATTTACTTAATTCATGATTATTTAATGTTTAAGGAAGAGGTCTTATACTACTGGATGAATTCAAGGGTAAAAAGAAAAAACCTTAGTATGTGATGGATATGGTAATATTCAAATTTAGATTGTTACTATTATGAAGGAATATATCAAATTATTTCTTGATTAATTACCTATACATACCATAGAGAATTATATTAAAATTTCCATTAATTTAATCTCCAATATAGTTCTAATATCAAATCCACAATATCGAATGGGCACTATGGAATTAGTGGAGTTGGAGAAACCACTAAAAGATATAGGTAATAAAGTATTTGTTCTCCCTAATGGTCCTATATAGAGAATAATGATTATCTTCCATATGAATAATGATGGATCAATGACATAGTGAATATATTATAGTGAAATAAATGATATATAAATAAATAACAAGAATCATAAACCTCTCATTGATTACTTTTTTGATCAAATTCACAATGGAAAATGTTTTTCAATGATTGATCATCATTTTTGGTATCACTAATTTGGTTTATAGAAGGAATAAAATCCAATTATATTTATTCAGATAAGGTATGAACATTATGAGTTTATAGTAATTGCATTTGGATAATAAAAATACTCCCTCTATTTTACAGACCTAATGAAAAGAGTATTCAAGATATATAATGACAATTGTTTTTTTTGGTATATAGTGGTGATATTATAGTTCATTCGTAATGATATAGGGACCATGAGAATCACATAAGGATCAATATTATGATTCATGGAAGTAAATAGTTGTTTTCGAAATTTATTAATTATGATTTCTCACATAATTTTTTTTATTATTGTACATATTATCTCCAAGGATCTAATATTAGTTTATCATGAAAATAATAATGTATTCAGAGAATTCCCAACACTAACAAACATAACTGATATGCATAGTTTCATTGGTTAGGTAGGTTACTATCGGTGATTCATTCATAAATTTTCTTGATTGGCATAACTATTAACCATGCTTACTTGTAATGTGGTAACGTCTTTTTGGATTATGGAATGGGAATAATTTTTTCATGGCCAAAAGATAAAATATATCAATTCTCTAATTTTCACTCTACCAACTATAAGTGATGTTTTGTTCATATATTGTGTTTAATAATTGAATATAAATTGTTGTTTCATATTGAGAAATGACAATTTTATCCCATATGCATAATTTCAATTGATGATTCGCAAACGTAACTATCCAACCCACAATATTTATCATGTTGCTAAAACATTCACATTGAGAAAATAGAACAAATATCTATATTGTGAATGATGTGTGATGTAGACATATCATATATGTCTGGAATACACCTTCTCATATAAAGATCTCAATATAATTTAAATGATATGGGTCACGATACTCAATGATTTAGATTTCTGAGTAAACTATCTCCCTGGAAATGAAAAAAAGATTGATGATGCATTAAGTAAGAATGATCACTGATTTGATACCTAAATAATGTTTAAGAAGGATCCAATAATAATTTATCTAGTAACTATAAATATGGGAATTTCTATGTAAGTGTATACATCTAAAAAAATTCAGACGATTGAAAAAAAAATTAAGATAATACAATGAAATCTCAATATGGTGACGAGATATTACTGAAAAACATTCACGGTATGTTTTCTAAAAAATTTGTAGATATTATTTGTGAAGGTGGTGTTCTAAAATTTGAAATAGGGTTATGTGTTCTATATATACATAACTTTTGAAGTGAATTATTAGATTATTATCAAAGATCCAACTTATCTATACACCTTAGTTGAAAAAAGTTGTATTTGGACTTGAATGAAATGTTTTGAGGGGATAAAATGAAGTAGTAAATTTCTGATTATCTGTCCAGGTGATTGGTTGTTCAAAAAGGTAATTCCATTTGGTAGCATTGCATATGAATCTTGAAACCACATTATATTATAATGATGAAATGAAATGAAATTACTATTGAATTTTTTATGGGATAACTAAAGACTCATCTAAATAATGATGATATACGAGTTATTAATGATTTACAAACCAAATCCTCTAATTTCCTTAATAAATTATAATAAATTCCACTAGACCAACACATAAGTATCTATAACAATTATGTAATAAAAATTCTTGTTTCACCTATATCTTTTTATATGATGATATTCCCACTATACCTAGAAATTATAGAGAATACTTTAGAATGATATTGATAATGATCTACATATGATCACTTCCAACTATCATAAAACTGATGGATTATTTGAAAGAACAATTGAAATTATTGAAGGCATATTGAGGTCATTCTCACTCATGAATCAAGGTAGATGGGATAAATACCAAAACATTGGTATAGTTTCATAGTAATAATATTTTCTATTAATGTATTCAAATGGTGTTATATGATGCATTTTATGAAATGATATGTCATAGTTAGTCTTTTTCTAACAAAGTTGGTGAATGGAAATGCGTAGGATCAAAAAAAATTAATATATTATGATAATGGTAAAATATATTCAGGATCATTTTAATGCATATCAATGTAGGTAAAAGGATAATATTTAAAATCGAATGACATATTTAGAAATACAATTAGGTGATATGGTTTTCTTGTATGTTTCTCAATGGTGGGGTGCTATAAGGATTGTTTTAAAGTTGAAAATGAGTCCTAGGTTCATCAGATCCGTTTATATTACGGAAAGGTCTAATTTTTTACTTTTACTTTGTAAATTTCTCTATTTCTCCCAAATGTACCCAATGTGTTTCATTTATCAATGAAAAATAAGTACATAACTTACCCCACACATGTTCTCACCTACGATTAAATAATTTTGTATCTTTACCATTCATATTATAATGAATGATCACAAATTATTGATACTAGTAATAATGTTTTGAGGAATCAGATTACTTATATGAAAAATGTATTGTGGTGAAATAAAAAATTGAAGAAACAACATGGGAATGGGAGGATTATATGGTGGATAATTACCCATATTTTATTTATAAGGGATAACACATAAAATATTATAGAAGAAATTCTTTTAGTTGGGAATAATTTTTCACACCAAGAATTTTTTATATTTTTTTCTACAAAATATAATTTTTTATAACATAAAATGCACACAGCACAAACTTTCAAAAAAAAACACTATTTAGTGACATTACTCATATAGAAATAAATTATAACACTTATATATAATTTATATAGTATAATAATTTATTATATATAAAATAAATTTTTTTTGAATCCATAAAATGAATTTGATTGCAATAAAAAAGAGAAACCCAATTTTAGTCATAAAAACCTATATTGTTTTAAAATCATTTTTACAAAAATTTATTGGAGAAAATATTTAATGTCAAAAATATTCCACTATAATAAATATGACAAGACACTATAAACATAATAATTTGAACAAAAACATCAAAATTATGTTATGGTTATTTTCTTTGTATTTTTCTATGGCATTTCATGTTTTGATGAATAGTAGAAAAAAAGTTATTTTAATTTAAAATATGTTTATCGTTTATATATTTTAAAGTGTTCAATAAAATTTATTGTTTTTTTAGCTTATAATTAAATTAATTTTTAATATTTAATATATTTTATTTTACTTAAATTTTTATCACAATTTATTTTAATATAAAATATTGTCAATCGTTTGGACATTTTTATTATAAAAACTAGGTTTCACCTTTTCTTTTTAGAAATAAATATAACTTAATAACCCTAAAATTTGTGTTTCTAATTTATAAAAATAAATTCCATATTTATAATCAGTTGTATGAAATTATGTACATATTTCATTTTATTTGTTTACATAATGTATATAATCTTTTTTAATTTGTTTTAATAAGTTTAATGTTAAATGGAGTTAATTATGGTTAAACAAATATTATAATTATTATAAAATTATACTAAAATATTTTCAATTTATATTTGATGAGTGGATTTAAATCAAAATCAAATTTTTGTCAATCATAATGGCCTCTTGGGGCCACTTGGGTGAAATTAATTCATTTTTAGTATTTTATTCTAATGAATGTCCAACATGTCATACTCGTGTTTTTAATAAGTATTTCAATTTTTTAAATATAGTTTACATATGATATGTATATATAAATAGTAATTATATATCTAAAACATTTGTATTCATCAGGGAAATATATATTTATTTTTTAGGAAGTGAATAATTATCATAAAGCCACGTACAATGATGATTTATTAATAGTTTGATTAATAGAAATATCAAATATTTGAAATTAAAAATATTAAAACAAATACACATTAAAAAAATTATGTGAAAAAAGAGTGTTATATATTTGCTAGAAAAATTAGGTATTTAGGATGTTTTTTTCAAACATATCAAGACTATTTCTATTTATTAAAAAATTCATGATATTAATAACGTCAAATTTGATATTCTTTATATTTTAAAATAAAATATATTTTCTTAAATGATATAAAATTAATAAAAATATCTAAATCAAAAAATATAATGGGATAAATTTTATGTTTTAGTCCATGACCCATCTATGGTACTTTTGGAATATTATATTAACAATATTAAACCATAATGTGTAAAAAAACCATGCTACCATGTTAAGAGTTAAATGGTTTATGTAATGGATAATGATAAAAGATAAGGGTTATAATGTGGTTAAATAATTTATAAAAATGAATAGATTATATTATTTTTACCAAAAACATATTATATTGTAAATAAATCAACTTTTGGGAATTTTTAATATTAATATAATTTTTTTTATTTAATATTTTGTCAATTTCTAAAAGTTCCTTTCACCTCAGTTATAAAAAGGTTCCTCATCCTTCACTTCCTCACACAACATCGAGCACTCAATATCATCAAAAAAATTCTCAAATAATCTCATAACTTGCTAACTATAATTATAGAACCATCCATTTGGACCAAAATTCATCCAAGGATTTCATTTGGTACAAACTAGAAGGAGATACATGAAAAAAATGTTTCATTATTCGATGATCACTTTAATTTTTTTCTTTCTGGAAACATTAAATAATTATTATTACATGATTATATAATAAACTAAATATTTTAAAAATACTGAGTTGTTTTTATTAAAATATTTTTAGTTATCCTTCCCCACATATCCATCAATTGGGATATATATTCATCGTTTGTGTGTTCGACAAACTACCACCTCATGAACCGATGTCCATTGTTATTAATGTTATCCAATATTATGTTTAAGAAAACATAATTTATAGTTTATATATGATATATGATATTTATGATTTCATTATTCTTAATTTTGTTTTATATAACTCTTTATTTTTTTATTTCCATTTTGTGGAAATATGATAACTTCATTTGAGGATGCGTGGACTACCACATACTCAAAGTGTTATTATTCATTCACAATATACATAGAATGTATTATGGATGATTATAATATATTTTTTGGCCAATATGAAATAAAAATTATATTATTATTGTTACATACAAAATTTATATTCAATTTTTTGATATGGAAATGAAATTTAAGTATCATTCATGCATTCATTTGTCTTATTGACCCTATAAATAGAACATTTCATTTCCTACATCCAAATTTTATATAAAATAAGGAATAAATATTTATTTCATATTTAATATATTTAAATAATGAATTATATTATATATATTGTGTAATAGGGATCCAATTAATAGGAACAACAACTAACACATTAGAACGAACTCGAAAAACACGTCAAATAACACCCAAAATAATGAAAATAATGGACGATTGACAACTTTTATTAAATGAGATAAATAAATTAGTTAATATATGATATTAATAATAAAATTATGGTGTGGGTATAAGTCAAATAAAATTTTAGAACCATTATACACATTTTAAGTGGGTGTTTATCAAAAATTAAGGGCAAAGTAATGCATTTAATTTCAATATACCTTCCATTGATACTTAATAATTGTCTACACAAATTCAAGTTAATGGGTTGTATATAAGACCAATTATTAATTTTATATCATTATTCAATAATATAATTTATACCATTTTAATAGACAATGTTTACTCTAACAATTATTTTATTATCTAAAAAAATATTAATAAAAATATAATGTTTATTAAATATAGATATTTGATAAGGTAAAATTTTTTTTTATTAAAGGTATTACTATTTACCAGGAATGAATTTTACTAGAAAACATGTGTGTAGTGAATATAATTTAAATCCCCTAATTGCATCAAATGGTTATAGTGAGACAAATTAATTGGCTAGATTAAATTTTCTTATACATGTGGTTTTAATCTATCTTTTGAAAGTTATGTAAATTATATTTTTTTAGGTACCCCAGACATATAATGGAACTATTATACAGTTAATTCATGTAAATTTAAATTATTATTTGAATTATCCATGTTATTTGAATATGATAATATCTATAGAACTACTTATTTTTTATTTTATTGAATACATGGTATTTGTGATTAGTTATTTAACTTTACATGTAGTTATATAATTATTAATTAATTAATCATCTTAAATTAAATACCCATACTAAATATTTGAGATCACTTTTATTAGGTTTCCTTAGTCTTGTTATTAATAGTTATTAATAGAATTCATTTCAATAATGATGCGATATTATTTATGATATTATTTATTTTATTTTCCCAATGTATTAATCATATAATTTTTTTAATATATATTTCTAATAATGATAATATGTTTGATCCTTAGGGATGTGATTCCCTATAATAATGAAAGTATACTAAAATAATTCAATGAATAATGGCCTATGGGGTTGGGTCATTATAGATCCCTTAATGTATGAAGTTAAACATAATGTTTATTCATAAGTAAAATTTATAGTTCATGATCGTTAAGAGTAATCATGTTCATGATGTAATGTGTATGAGGAATATTGAATAATTAGTTATATTTTTGATAAATAATATGAGGTTTGTGATTTTAGGAATAATAAAACATTTTATGTTGTTACTTATATGTATCAGTTTTTAAATGATCTATATAATGAGAAATCACATCTGATAAATGAGGTAGAAAAGATGAAATATTTCCTTAAATGATAGTTGAAAAAATTCCAATCACACGTTATTGAATTTGAATCAAAGGGTTAATTATTAATAAATTGGTGATTAACATTTATATACTGATTCTGAATAAATATAATTCATCATTTATGGGAATGTTATGTATCTAAAAATCAGGAAGATTAAATTCATGAATTGGTAGAAAATCATAATGATGTCATGGATGACTTGAATATTGAATATTATATTTATCATATAATGAAAAAACATTCTAAACACACATTTTAATACTAATATAAATATAAAAAATACTATATATATATGTTCTTAATATTATGTGATGTTATGGTGAAAAAAATAAGGACCAATTAATAAAATTAATCTAAAATTTATTGAAATTCATTTTATGTTGGGAAATCTAGAAAACACCCTTGTAAAATATTCCCTAAATAATATGAAAAAAATACTTCCGTAATAATTTTTAAAACTAAGTTGTTTCAAAATAAGTTCTTGTTGGTGTAAATTGAGATCATGTATTCATCCATGTATACACCCATTATAATCTCATGTGATAGGGTAACCCAATCTCTAAATATTTCTTTTTATAATTTTATGTCTTTTTCTATAATAAGTTAGGAATGAACATTTTGAATATTATTGAAGAATATGAGAAATTGGAAACCCATAACTATTCTAAGCTTTGTTTTGATCCTATTTAATTAAGGCATCTTTCCATATCGGTCCCAAAATAATGGTGTTTCTACCAAAAAATTAAAGCTATAAAAATCATATCAGATTGTAATTTTTGGTAAAATAAGATTTATTTTGGGACATTATCTATATTCCATGTGGGTTTTTTATTACACCATTAAAATCGTCATATCAAATAAATTACCAGAGATGAAACAATCATTGATTATCAATGGGAAGATATAAATTGATGATGAAAAATTCTACATAAAATAGAAGTCAACAAAAAATTGGAATATTTAATTGAATAATAGATTTTATTGTTATTTAATTTCATATTTGATATTAAATAAATTGTATATGTCATATTAAATAACAACGATACAAATATACCAAAAATATTTGGAATTCTATTGTGAATATAGTAAATAATTTCTTGAAAAGGGAACAAATGAAAAAATATACTAAGGCTTACTTGGATATATAAAAATGAATAAAAGTGTTAAATAAAACACTTTAAAAATTAAATTTGTAATGTTTTATGCATAAAATAAGATAATATGATACTTTTAGGGGAAACATTCCACACCATGGACCATTTAAAATATGCCAAAAAATTAAATATCATGAATGAATTATTAGATAAATTAAAAAATATCAATGACAACAAAATTAATTTATTAGTGGATGAAATCCAACATTCATAGATAATAAGTTATACTGAAGTGGTAAAACATATCTTTTTATGAATCATTGTATGAAATTAATTAATTCTGAATATTTTAAAATGGAATCCAAAATATTTTAGAATATATTTTTATAGAAATATAATAAAATAGAGAATTCATGTTTATATTCAAGTTCTAAATAGAACATGTCATTAAATATAAAGAAGAAATCAAATTTTATAGGGGATAATCAAAAAATTATGAGCGATGAGTTCTTGATGAAAATTATTAGAGTTTTGGAAAAACTACTAGTTCAAAAATAAATGCTAAACAAAGTAAATCTTGCAACATGTGATATGTGTTCTTTGAGGGATCATGATAGGAAAATGAAACCACATATGGGAAACATTATGAAAATTCTAATTTACATATTTACTAAGAAAAAAATTGTCTAAAAACCTATATTTATTGACTTAATGAAGAGTTATCATAAATGGTGTGCCACTAAAATTGTAGCTTCTTGATTTTTTTTTGAAATTCCAATCGTTTTTCTCTAACTAAAGATAAATAGAGCATCATAGGATTCCTATATCTATTTTTATTTATTTATTATCATGGATAATAAGATAAAAAATTTAATATATTTTAGAATTTATATTTTTTATAGCTATACAACATAAAAAGTGATTCATAATAAAGTATATTAAAATCTATTACCATTTATAATTTCATGATGGTATGTAATATGATACTTCAAGTTCACATTATGATGATGAATAATCATGATAAAAACTATTATAAAATATCACCAATGGGGTATATGAGATGAAATGTAATATATCAATATTTTTTTCATAGTAATTATAAAATTCTATAGAGCCCTAAAAAAATATAGGTTTTATCACAATCACACTTTCCCTATTAATATGATTGATAAATTATTATCTCATCAAAATGAAGTTAATGTTCTCCATTTAAAATAATGAGATATATTCAAGAACAATAATGATTTAATGTTTTTTCAATATTTAAGTAGATTTTTATGTCTAGGATAACCTGAATAGTCCAAATATTGATTAAATTATTTTGTTATTCAAATATTGGTTAATTTATGAACAACTTTGATCTTTAATATAATCAATTTTCATTTATAGATTGTTATAGATAATATATGATTTGAATTTATCATTTATATCCCATAAAAGATGACAATATATTGGATAAGATGAAAAAAATCAAGAGGTTGTGAGTAAGAGATAAATAGGGAGATTGTATAGATCTTTTATACATTCAATATTATTTATTACCATTATAAAAGAGAAATAAGAAATATTTTGGATGACTATTGTACGTAATTAATATTAAAAAATTTATGTTGTTAATAAATTTTACATAGAGATATTGTAGAATTCAATTATTTTTTATTGATTTTGTTATCTAAATGTGTCTCAATATGTGTTATATGATAATGAATATCCAATAGAAAATGAAGATAATTCATATCATTGATAAAATAAAAGGAAATTTATTATCCGTTGATTATGAGTGAATGAAAAATGATATAGAGTTGAAATTTCTTCTTAGAACTGTAGATTTGGTAATATACATGTCATGAAATTAGAGTTTTTTTGTAATGAATCCACAGTGTTGTAAAATTGAATAGGGAACATATAAAAATATTTCATATGCATTCTAAAGAATATGGATACTAATTTTTTTTTGATATTTAATTAAAGAAGAAAACATTTTTGATAAATAAATTTGGATTGAATTTAATTTTAAATAATCAATTTTTGGTGATTATATCTATTAGGACATTATAATTAATAATAATATGGGATGGAAATAATATGAAAATTAATGAACTTATTTAATGTGTTTTGTGATGTTATGGAGTTGGTGTAAATGCATGGAAGAAAGTTGACAAATATTTCAATTAATTTGAAACAAATTGTGATTCTAGATAATTTTGTAAAATGTCATTATTTATAATTTGGGTATATTTAAATTTTTTTCTATGTAAAATTAATTATTTCACATGACTATATTTATAAAATTTTAATGATGAAAAATTATAACATTAAAGTCCTTCATATATTTTGTTGGGAAAAAATCCCCCAAGGTATCATTGAAGCATTTTTGAGGTGATTGTGTTTGCTGACAAAGTATACATCTATGTTGTGATTGTTGAAAAAGAAAACCAAGATATACAAAATTGTTGAAAAATTGGATTTCATGGTGGCATGTCGAGTTCAAGGGATGTGGTTAACTATCTATGTTAGATTTAAGAATGTCGACAATGGAATGTTTCATTTGTAGGTGGTACAAAAAGTACAGATACAAGGTGTCATCGTTGTCATTAAGTAGAGGAAACTTGCGTGGCATATTTTATTGAACATTAGAACATTAAAATATGGAAATGGGAAAAGGGGCACCTAAGGTTTAGGGTTGGTCGCGCAAATGACTTGCACGATATAGACTTGTATGCTGAGACTTGTGCGCCGAGAGGGGACTTGTGCGCCGTCACACAGGATGTCCAAATGCCTATAAATAGAGGACAAGACCTCTTCATTTTGAGGGATTTCAAAACATAGATAAAACCAGAGCTCTCGTCACACATGTGTGGTGGTCACACATGTGGTGGTGTGGTCTCACAAGTGGTAGTGTGGTCACACAATTTGAAGTTCCATGCCAATTGGTTGTTGCACGTACAAAGATGTTTGGGAGAGAAAGGGAGTCTCCAAGTTTTGAGTTGAAGAAGTGGGTGTAGTGAGAGTGTTTTGGAGAAACCTGCACGTAAGATTTTGAAGAAGCGTGATAGTTGGTGGTTGCACTCCAATATTGGTTTGGGCGTAAGAGGGTGGGAGTCGCGCAAGTTTGGAGTTGCAGAAGCTAGTGTCACACAAGTGGTTGAGGTGAACTTGCACATCAGTTTGAACTTGCTCGCCAACTTGGAGAAGGGAGCCAGGTATGGTTGAAGCAATATAGTGATTTAGGGCTGCATGAAATCTAGAAGATTGACTGATACCTTCGGTAGAAAGTGATATTCATCTACAGGTGAAAGCTGGATATTAACAGAGCATCTACATACAACAGAGGATGTATTCATTAGTGATAATTAAGAGACCTACAAGTATATAAACACTGATTGGATCCTTTTAAAAGTAGTGGGCAAATAAAGAGGAATAAGGAGGTCCTATCCATAGGTAGTGAGCCAGAGAGAGAGAGAGAGAAATAGGGTGTGACCCCAGGAAAAGCGGCGAACTAACCCTAAACATTGTAAAGGAAGTGAGCCTGGGATTAGAAGTGATATATCCCAAACATTGTAAACAGAAATGTGATTTTAGTGGATTTGGTACATCATCACTTCGCCGGTGTATGCTCCATGAACGTAGCCCAGTGGGGGTGAAGCACGTAAAAATCGATGTGTCTTGTGCATGGTTTATTTTTTGTTTATTCTGTGCTACAGGAAAGAGAGAGAAGAGGGTCTTTCTTAACAGCGTGACAAGATCAATTGGGGCAGTTTTTTTAATCTGTCATATCTTGATTCACCCCCAATTAGGGTATCTATCCTAGTGGAAATAATATAATTTTTTGTGAAAATTTGATTAATTCAATGGAAAACACCCAGTATTCATATGAATAACTGGATTAGGATGGTTTCAAACGCTTCTTTTCTGCACAATGCTTCGGTTCACGTTGAAGGGTTTCCGATCAGATCTCTGGTGGTTGGTGATGTATCAGTGTGGCATCCTTGACCTACTATTAAGGAATCTTTTCTTCACTCTCCTCCGATCCTTGGCTTAGATCCAAAGGTTACAGCGGCGGCTCCTTCTGCAGTCTCATTCTCGTAGAATGCATATCCGATAATGGAAGTCCCAATAACTTTTTTTTACGGCGACAACCTCAGATCTTTAATGGAATTTAGTTGCGCTCTTCGGTTTTGATAATCCCCTTCTTGTAGTGTTCCATGATTGTGTTCGCCATTGGGGATTTGATATGCTAGCTACTGTGTCAATCTTGGATCGAAAAGCATTCTGTATAATCCAGGCGTCTTGGGATGATTTCATGAAATCATGGTGCAAGGGCCCTTGGTGTGGGGGTCTGTGGTGTTTTTCTTTGTCTCAATTGTTAATGGATGCACATTATGGTCTTGAATGTTTTAGAGTGGCAGTTTGGGTTTCCAAGCTAGGGCTTCCGCTCCCGCTGATCTGTAAGGGCATCCTGTCAGTTATTGGGGAATCATTGGGGGGTTTTCATTGCATGGATGAGAGGACACTCAACATGGATGAGGCATCTGTGTCATGGATTTGTGTGGATATGGAAATTTATCAACCCCTTTAAGATCACTTGGTCATTAGGATTGAAGTAATGTCAGATCATCATCAACCTTGGGTTTATCCAGTCATTCCCCATTTATGTTCCTTTTTCTATCTCTTGGGCCATTCTTTGCAGGTGTGTCATAAGGCTCTAGTGGGCGACTCTTGAACCCAGGTGGCTTCATGTTCAGTCGCATGGTTTTCTGGTACTTCTTCTTCAGGACCTACTGGTCTATATAAGGGTAATGGTGTTACATCTCTTGTATTGGCTTCTGTGGCACCCTCGTCCAAGCAGTCTTTCTGGATCAAAGGGTCTGCTTCTCCATGTCACGAGTTGGTTCTATTCAATGATGGTTGGAAGGGATCATCATTTTCTCTACAATGGTAGGGGATATTGCTATTTGAAGGGAAGGTTCTGAGCGTTCCTTTTCCCATGTTCATCTCTTTATGGATTCCAGTCCGCGCTCCTACATTCGGATTTCTGAGGTTTTCTTATTAGATCAAGGTAGAGAGGTATGTGAAGCTTCCATGTCTTCTTCTTATAGGGACTCTTCTATGCTACTTGTGGTGTCGTCTCCACCATCGTCACCTGCATGTTTTGGTATCCCTCGTCCCCGTAAGAGTCTCATCGGTCGATTGGGGTTCATCAGAGCAAGTTGGACCAACAATGTTTTGATTCTCCATATGTTGTTCACAAGGTCACTCTTGAAGGTTTGTGATCCCCAGAAGGTGTCTATTCGCTGGTGAAGAATAACATTCGTACTCGTTCTCAATTGAATATTGGTGAGGGACTTTCCCCGACATCCTCTCTTTCTTTTAAGGGCCATAAGTCTTGGGCAAAAGCCAATCGTGGGTGTATCTATGTCTAATTCCTTAATATTGAATGTATACGGTCTCGGGGCCCATGCAAAATTGTATTTCATTTCTAACGAGATTAGCAACATTTCATTTTCCTTGGTAGGGATTCTTGAACCAAAACTGATGTCTTGCAAGATTATTGACTTTTATCAGAGCCTGAGAGTCTGTGTTTTCTTGAATAGGGACCCCCCAATTCCCATATTTGGATTTTTTGGAAGGACCATATTATGGTCGATGTTCATAGCATGTCTGATCAGTTATCCACCATGAAAAATGTGGCAGGGTCTCATTCTATTCTTTTCTCATTCATATATGCGCATTGTAATGAGCAGGATAGAGAGGTCTTATGGAGGGATATGGATGGCATAAACTGAGGTAATGATCCATGGATTGTCACCAGTGACTTTAATATAGTAGCATGTCCTAAGGAAAAATAGTGGGTGTGGTACTTATCCAAGGATAGAAAGTCTATATTTTGTTCATTTCATGACTTGGAATTGGCTTCTAGATATGGGATATGAGGGTGATGCCTTTTACTTGGTGCAAAAAGCAGCGCGGTGGGAGGCGTATGTGGTGTCGTTTGGATCATTGTTTGATGAATGAGGCCTCCTTATCCTTGTTTCTAGATTCCAATGTCGTCCATCTTGTGAGGTGTATCTCATATTATTCCCCTCTTCATCTTGGTTTAAATGCAGGGGTGTCAAGGGTGGATCGGGTTCATTTTTAGACAACTTGGTTGGAGGATCCAGGTTTCTTTGAAGAGGTTTGGGAAACATGGAGTATTCATCACTGGGGAAACCCTAGGATCACCATTCAGAATAAAAATGGGTGTTTAAATGCTCTGTTAAGGCCCTAGAGGTAGGCATTCCCTACTCCGAACAAGGATTCGATGGAGGTCAGTTTGGAGGTCGGCCGACTAGAGGTTGATCTAGAGCAGGGGTGGGATGAGAACACCTTTGTTGAGTTGAGTAATAAGAAAGATATACTCCCTAACTCTATTCTAAAGAAAGAGATAGTCACTCGAGAATGGGTGAGGGTTTTCTAGATGCATGAGGGGGACTACAATACAGGCTACTTCCATGTTTTCATTAAAGAGAGGTGATGAGTCCAAAGGCCAGCTATTCTCAGGGATGATGGGTCATTTTCTAGTGATCTAGATGAAGTGGGGGGATGTGAAATGAGTCTGTCAAATCTTTTTTGGTAGACACTATTCTTGTCATGTTCGGTGGATTTATGA
Source organism: Viscum album (assembly GCA_963277665.1). Classification (NCBI taxonomy): domain Eukaryota; kingdom Viridiplantae; phylum Streptophyta; class Magnoliopsida; order Santalales; family Viscaceae; genus Viscum; species Viscum album. The sequence goes on along the minus strand of OY728139.1, from coordinate 882,296,307 downwards.
GCAGTAATGTAGATTTAATTGAGGAGATCCTAATCAGGGTCTCAGAGGATTTTAATTCCCTTCTAAGCAAGGTTCCGGAGAAGGATGAAGTGTGAGAGGTGATTTGGACATTGAACCTGGAAAGTGCAACAAGAACTGAAGGCTTACCAGGGAATTTTTATAGGTAATAATTGTTTATTATCAAGGAATATTTAGTGTAGGTAGTCCATGATATCTTCATTGGTGAGAATTTTCCCTGAATTTCTTGTGCAACGAAGATGGTTCTAATTCCTAAGGTGCACAACCCCCAGTCCATTGATCAATTCCAACCGATCATCATGTGAAATATACCTTTTATGTATCAGGATAGTATCCTTAATAATAGGATGGACCATCACCTACATTCCTAGGTGGCCCCGGAGCAACATAGGTTTATTAAAGGGAGGTCCATTCATGGGGAAGTGGCGTGGTGAAGGAATTGACCAGTCATATTAATAATAGTTTCTTTGGGGGTAATCTGATGGTTAAGATAGACATGAGTAAGGCTTATAACCGAATGGAGTGGAATTTTATCCTCAGGGTGTTGGATTTTATTGGATTCATTACATTGAATAGTGATATCCTATTTTTTTGCTACAGCATAGCTTGGATCTCAACCTCGTTCATGGGAAAGAAGTTTGGTTTCTCCATGGTTTGTCGTGGAATCATGAATGGGGATCCCCATTCCCCAAATCCTTTCATATTTCCTCAAAATGGTCCTAGGTATTATATTATTTGGGATCTTCATGTGTGTAAGGTCCTTCCCTTTCAGACTAGGTACAATATCGGTGACATTTCTCATTTAATGATTACATATTATACAATTTTGTTTTTCAATGGATGTCGATGGTCAGTTTCGGGGATGTAGGGACTCCTTGAGGAGTATTGTAAGTGGAGTGGGTAGGTTTTTAATAAAGATTATACTTTTCTATACTTCCAATAATGTCTAATAGATAGGGGATATGGGTCAAAAAGTTGGTCTAACTATGAGAAGGAGATTATTTCCAATGGAGTATCTCAGGGCTTCGGTGAGTCCATTATCTCTTAGAATCCACCATTTTTACAAACTAGTAAGCAAGATCACAAGGCAGATTTTAAATCGGAAGAACAAATTTCCTTCCAGTAGAGGTCTAATTACCCTCGTAAATAGTGTCCTTGTGTCCATTCACATGCATATCTTGTCCACTTTGAAGGTTCCCAAATCTGTAGAAGCTACTTTGGAGAGTATCATAGTGTCCTTTATTTGGGATGGGAAAACGAAAGGCCTACATCATTGGGCATCCAGGAAGCAGCTAGCTAGACCTTTTTCAGAGGGGGGGCTCAAAATGAGGAGTGTATCAATGAACATGCAAGTGTTTCACACCAAACATTCATGAGAGGCTTTTGAAGGGAGAACAGTTTGGTGCATGACTATGAAATGCAAATATGAGCTGAATTTGGAGGTTCAAAGGTTGAGGCCTTATACGATTTAGAGGCTGGTTAAATCATATTTGTAATTCATTCTTCAACATTAAATATGGATGGTGGGATGGGGGGATCCCAATTACTGGCTCCAAAACTGGGGGGGGGTGGAATTTTGTGGTTTCCGGGCTTCCCCACGAAGAATACTTCTCTTAAAGAGGATTGTGATCATCCTATGTTTCTTTCGGCGATTCATCACAAGGATCATCACTCGGCGCTAAATAATATTATGTTCAATGAGGATCCAGAGAGACATACTTTTGTGGATAGTGTGTTAGGGAGGTTCTCTATTAAGAACATTAATCATGAAAGGAGGATTATTTTTATTGAAGAGCATTGGGGAGTGATGTTGTGGTATACGAGATCCTAGATAAATTCAATTTCTTACCTTGGAGGTTGAGGAACCATGATTTACCCAGTAATGATAATATCCAGTGTATGAGAGTGAGTTTTTCCTCAAAGTGTTGGTGCTACAGAAATCCTAGTACAAAATTAGTGGATCATCTCTTTTTGATATAGAATGGGAAAATTGGGTCTGGAAGGCCATCGAGGATGTTGCTAGGTAGAATAGGCAGGGGGATCACTGGAGGTGTTTCTCAGTAGCTGGTTTCATGGAGTAGGAGTTAAGGGGACCGAGAGGAAGGTGAGGACTGTATTCTTACCGGCATGGTGTTGGGTTCTCTGGACGGCTAGGAATGAGGCAAGACACAAGAACATGAAAGGAAGACAAACTAGTATCATATTAATATCACAGAACCTTCTTCAGGTCATGGATCGACTGTGCATTGCATGCCAGGAGGATCCTTCAATTATAATAATTATTTCGAACTCTTCCATTCCCAATAAAACTAATGTTTCGGGACAGGGTCACTGGTTTTGCTGGAAACCTCCAAGCTCCTTGTTGAAAATGAATACGGACGGTTCGCTCCTTGGGGGGATATGAGAGGAGAAGGTGATTTCAGAGACCACGAGGGGGCTGTCATTGGAGCCTATACAGCTTTCTAAGGAAGGGGTGATGCACTACAGGTGGAAGCACATGAAAATGACACTGGTCTAGAGTTGTATCAGCAGAGGAAAATTCATCTCAGTATGGTGGAGATGGACTCCCTCATTTTACATCATGATGTCTTGGGAACAAGGTATGCTCCATGGAAAATAGAGTTTTTAATTAGAAGGGGCAGACTTATTTTGGGCAATCACACAGAGATCATCCACACATGGAGAGAGGAGAATAGGGTTGTGGATTTCCTGGCATCCTTGGATTCACCATATCAATGTATGTCATCTTTCATTACTTTAGGGTCCTTCCTATGAGAGGGGTTCATCATGTTTTTGATGACGCCCTTGACTAGAATTTTATCAAACCTCTGTGACTGTAGTACTAATGTGTTTTCATTAAAAAATTAAATAAAAAATTTTATTTTCAGTTATATGAATAAATTTTAATCATGATTTAGAGTCGATTTGTCACTGTAGTGGAAAATTTATAATTTTATACAATTCAAAAATGTCTTATAGTTTATATTTATGTGTCATTAAAAAACATTATATGTAAATTAACAATATTTGTATCATATATTAATAACTCTACAAATTTTAAAAGAGTTTCTCTATGTATATTGATTAAAATTTTTCAGAGGGTAGGAATATTTTATTTTATAATAGTGTCATTTCATAAAAAATGGTTTCTAATGTGAAATGAAATTTTCTACTAGTTTGTGAAAATTTCATTATGTTTTTCATGAATATATAATCTAAAAATAAATTTTATCATTTATGAAATATTCTTCATTTAATTGAAAATCATAATAATTTTATGATTTTTTTATTCATATTGAAAATGTTATATCAAAATCATAATATATATTATCATATTATAAAGAAGATTTAAATTTTAATCAACACATTTCTGAATGTATTTAATGATAAGTTTAAATTCCAAACATAAGAAGAAAACATCATTATCTTATTCATTCACACCACTAAGTATTAAATATCCATATATTTCATGGTGAATATGAGATCATTATATATATATATATATATCTAATTGATTTTTAAATATCAATGTATTACATGAGTTTTTTGTTGGAAAAATGGAGAGAAGATTTCCATATCATAAATTATTGATTATTGCTATAATCATGATCTAGAAATGATCATAAAAAAAATTGCAAAACATATTTTGAAATATTATATTGGATTATATATATATATATTACAAAGAGATCAAAATAATTATATGTATATAGATATAGTATCCTTTGGACTATATCCAATGTATCAATGAAGAAACTAAATCAAATTATGGATGAAATCAACATTTACATTGACGGGGATGGAAAAAACAAAATTCCTATGATATACTTATATCATAAAAGGTAATACATAATGGGTGAATATACCGTTTTTCCATGATCCATGAATCGATGAACCAAAATAATACTGAAAATGATATTGACATGGAGTTTCTTTTTATCGACATGAACTACCCACTATGTGGTTAAGTGGAGGAAATAAGGCCTAAATGAATGAATTGTTAATGAATTTTTCCTCATGGTGAATGAAATATTAATTTAGGTAGTATATAATATTAATATCAAAAAGTGAATTATTTTTAAAATAAAAATATTTTAATGAGACTAGAAGAAGAAAAATTATAGAACTAAAGTGATCAAGTAAAATAAAATTCCTTCTTGTTTAAGGAATCTAATGATTTTAGATGGAATATAAACTGTTTTTAGGTTTTTGAAACCTACTCAACGATCTATTATGATACACAGATCCTCCATATTCTACAATGAATATAGAGGAAATTTTTGATATATTCTAAAAAATTTCGTGATTTATGTAATGGATGATACATTAACATGTATCATAAGTCAATATATTATATTAGTTATTCGTTCTACCTTGCTTTGGACCCTAACATATTAAGGAGTAGATTTTCGAATTTTTTTGATAATTTTACAAAATATTGTATTTTTATACATCTATTTATTCATTTTATTTATTTTATTTATCATTGTAGAGTGACCATTAAAATTCATATATTTTCTACTTGATACTACATGATATAATAATGACATAAATAACATTATGTTATCTCTGGTTAGAAAAAGGGGCATTGATTTTTTATTTAACAAATTATTTTTCACCTATTTTTAAATAATATCTTTCATAGTCACATCTCTATGAAATATCATCAATTTATTCAGTTGATGAAATCTATTATATCTGAAATTCTATAGATACATTTTTATTTTCTTGTTATCTTTTTATGATTAGTGTATAGTATGTATTAGTATATTATATGGACTCCTATATCTGAGAATTAATTACATCATATATATTTATTTAATTAAATATTTTTTTATATTCTAAAAATGTATCCCCAATATTATTATGCCATATTTTTATCTTTCACTTACCATATTTTCAAATTTCAACCGAACTCTTAGTTCCATACCTCAGTTTTCCAACACATTAATTAATGATTAAGTTTTTTTTTTGAGTTTTATAAATCTCAGTGCATTTTGTGTAATCCCCTATTAATGTAATTACATAACTATGTTCCGTCATCTCTTATTAATAATGGGGAATTAGAAATAGGAAAAATATATAATTTTTTTTAATACATGACAAGTACATTGTTGGGGTTGTTTGATGTGCCATCTACTTTCTCCCAATTTATATTATAATCGATAACTAATAAAATTTATGTGTTTATATAATAATATGGGAATGGGGGGAATAAATTCAATTCCAAAAACATCTAATACTTATAATAATCAAATCTATTCTGGGGAGAAGTTTCCGCCTTCCAATATTTCATGTTCATTAACATCAATCACAGCTTCTACCAAATTATAATATTTCATTATGAAGATTTGGAATATGTTATTTACTATTGAGGATATATAAAAATATTCTCTTAGGATTATTGTGTCTCCTTATAGATGTAGAATGAAAAAAATTCCAACATGATATTCCTTGTTGATTCTATTACAGATCTCAAATTTATTATATCTTAAATTTTTATAACTAAAATGTGTTTATCTAGAAAAATTGTGTTTAATAAAATAAAAACAGGTTCAACTATTGATAAAAATGTATTTTATAAATTTTATAATGTCAATTGTTTTTCTATATCAGAAAAACTATTTTGATCTTAATGATTTAAAAATAATAATATTTCTATTTCGGAAATTGTTATTAAGGTAAATATCCTTATAAACAGCCACATGTGTCATCTTTATCATTGAAAAGTGATCAAAATCTACATTATATGATCCATTTTTATCATTTTTCATATGTTGATATTATTTCTGTAATAAGTTCAATTAATTCATCATTGAATTAATTTTTCTTGTCAAATACCATTGAGGGGTATGATCAATGTATAAACCAACTTTATAGAGCACTAAAAAGGATCTAAACATATATAAGGAAATGACCACTAATATTGTATCTAATTAAGAAAAAATTCCCAATTATTAATTTTTTAATTTTTTGGTTAAATGACCTACTCATTCTATAATCATAGAATATCTCATAAAGAAAATCAACTAACAATATTCATTATCTCATATTTATTTTCCAAATATAGACAGAACAAAATTGTGGTGGTCACAAAATTTCATTTTAAAGATATAATAAAATAATTTATAATTAAAAAATATTTAATGGACAATTTTAAAAATTATATGTGTGGGTGGTCATCTTATCATGGAGAAGACCAAGATAATGTAGTGATAAAAAATATTTTTCCAAGTAAGAATCATTTACCATTTCAAGTGGCCATCTTAGACAGATCGTGTGTCATTATTATTATTATTATGGGATCAATATCAATTCCTTTTTTGGATATTCTATACATAGGTTAAATTATGTCATGTACTATGAAGTGGAATTTTTACCATAGAGGACCGATAATTTTTCCTCACATTTATGGATCACAAAGTCCATGGTTCACAACACCAACATGAATTATCTCCAATAGAATGAAAGATAATTAATAAAAATATTTATATATTCCTATAATGGGTGATAAATAATTTTTTCATGTCACCTTTAAATATTTATTGGTACATATTGTATTCAAAATGTCATGAAATAATTAGCTAATTTACCAAATTTTAATGTGATAGTGTTATTGTATTGATTATCTAGATTATCCATTATTTTATTTTAAAAAATTACCCTTCTAGGTAATAATAAAAAACATTATGGATAAAAATCTCTCAAATTTGGAAAATGAAAATATGTGAATGGTGATATTTTCTCGTAGTTGAATTTATCTTCAGGTAGCTAATAAAATTAGTCCATCACAAAACGTTTAATTTTTTGTATTATCAATTTCTCTATATTATCTACATTGATTACTATTCTCTTCATGGTAATAACCTATTTTGTACATTCCCATTCAAAATATGAAGATGTAATAAAATTCACCCACCATTGAGTTTGAGAAATTAATTTTTAACCACATACTTCATTAGAGATGTCAGTTATTATTATGGATGGTTATATAGTTTACTCATATTTCCATGTCGGAATATTTTTTTAGAATATAATGAAAAATTAAAATTCTGTTGAATGTTTCATAGTAAATGGATTTCCCTTTATTCTTCAAATCTTCAAAAAACATTTCTTATTGCTTCATTACAAATTATGTGTGGACAATCACTAATAAGATCATTTAATATCCAAAATATAATGGCCATGATGTACTAATAATAATGCTCCAATCATATATAAATATTTTATATATTAATGGACTAAACATCAAAATTAAATACATTGATAAATATAATATACACTAAAAACATTCATCATTGGAACTAATTTCAACTCTGATTTTATTACATATAACTTCAACCATCATATCGTTGAGTTTAATAAATTTTTTCCACATCTTCTTTATATCAGATCAAAATTATTGTGTGATATTTAGAATACAAATTTCCTGAAAACATTAATAATTTATCCATTCATCCAAAATTCTATATGATTTAAGATAACTTGATCAATACCAACTCTAAAATGGAGTCATCGTCAATTATCATCTATATATTCATTCAATTTTTCATTAAATGTATAGCCTAGAATTTTGTGAACATGGATATATAATTCCATTGATTATAATATATATATATATACATATATATTACTTTCTTGTTTTTAGAAAAATGTATATTATTTTTAAGGTATGATACATGTGAAATCGTCTTGTAATCTTATTTTATTATGAATTCTCAAAAAAAAAATCTAGGGACATGGTTTTCTATGTTATGACAGACGTTTGGGTCAAAGATGATATTATTGAAAAGTCTAAATCTATTGAAGTTGTGATTACTGGGAATGGATGAATGGAAATATGATCTAGTTGTTATGGTTTGTGACTTTTTTGAAATATGTAATGGTTAATATTAAAGATTCCCAAATATTTATTCCACCAGATATTTGGCTGAGGTAGTCACTACAATGACCACTATAGATTCGTGGAATTTGTATACTCTTTAGGGGAATATTTATAGGTCATATAGTTACATTATAGAATTTTATTTTATTCTAATCTATCGTAACATTAAATTTCTGATTTACAGCCTCATTATATTTAATAATATTTACTTATATTTTTGATGTTATATTTTCTTTTATTTAGTATGTTCAACGAGAAATCATATGTCATCTAATTTTTTAAGGAATTTTTTTTGGATGATAAATAATTACTCTCATCTTCTTGATGGACTCTAATTCATTATGGACCTCACAATATTTATGAAGACTATTATTGTGAAAATTTTCATTAATTAGGTCTCAAATTATATCATTAGTCTTCAGAAAAAATCAACTCTTTGATGAATCATTAACAACGCATCTAGATTGGAGAATTAAAACATCATTAAATATCTATAATAGTTGTCATATTTTAAGTTAATGATGGGGGAATTTTCTTATAATCTATTTAAATAAGTCAAATTTTTTTAAAGTTGATTCCCAATCATGTAGTAAAGAATTATCTATATGAATTCTTAGGTTTGTTGGGTAAATGTAGGGATTATTTGAATATAAAAAATGTTATCAATACCCTTACCACGTGATAATAAACTGTACTAGTGGAATCATAAGCCCATTTATTGTTTAGTTTCTGATTATAAATTAGAAAACTATAAATAAAATGGAATATAATTATACTTATTTATTAAAAATGTGTTACACATTTAAATGTAATTTGAAACATTTAAGCTCTAATATTATCCTTGAATTCCATTAATATCCAATATTTATGAATTATTTAGATTATTATTATCATTATAAATATATTTTCATGAATTGGAGGATGAAAAGTAATTGGGACATCCCCATCGATTTATTTCAAAATCTAATTGATAATGGTTATATATCAAGTCACATGATGATTATTGGCATATGGGTTTTCATTAGTTGATGAGTCAGTTTTAAATGCATATCTAATTTTTTCAAAATAATAACGTTTTTAAGATATTTTGGATCTTTATATGATCCAAAAAATATAGACACATTCCACAATTTCAAATTTAATAAAGTCAATAAATATAAAGATATAAAATTGACAGAACAAAATAGTTCCTTAAGTCCTATATTCCCATGAATATTACATGAACCACAACCTCACCTCATGAACATCACCACATGAAAAAAATCCCCATGAGAAATCACTAAAATATATAGAAACAAGCCTATCTAACACACCATATATCTTCAAATAGAACAATATAACACAACCATTTCCTATCGTTCATAAAATTAGAGAAATATACTTAAAAACAATGAACCTTAGTAGTATAACCTCAACATGAGAAGAGTAAGCTCATGATTTATGGGTTTCAGTCAAATTTTTATAGATATTTGATACTACATAACCATGTTTTTTTGTATTTCTCTTGATACCACATTCTTTTTCAAACATAAAAAACACACCATAGGAAATTTAAATGAATTCAGAAAACATTAATTATATAAATCATGAATGAGTAAATAAAAAATAAAAATTATTGAGTTCACTATAATCTATGGAAGTAAAGGACAATGATATGTCATTACCTTATGTATTTGTTACAAATAATGGGATTCAAATGTTTGGAAATAAAACATTACATAATCCAATAATGTTCTACTAAAGTGTAGAGTTGTGAGGGACTTATTTCAATCTCATTAGTAATTCATATGTTCCCAAAGGGTAGGTCTATAACTTTTTTAACACATTTTTTAATGAATAACAATGATTCAAGTAGAATTATAACATAATTTAGCCCGATAAATTGAAATTTTTCTCAAAAAAATTGAAAATAAATTGAATTATTGGAGAATGTGATCATTCTCAGTGATGAAATATTTAATTTTGTTAGATTTATAGTTTAGTAAAATTTAATATCCATTTTATTCATTTTTTCATATTTTAAAAATATTAATAATAATAACATTATTAGAGTTGTGGGGTTACCTATTTGAATTAAGGTAGTTCTTTAGAGTAAGATAAAAGATAAGCATACTTGAAATTATAGAAATTTATCAATCACCATGGGTGTCATCCATTCACAAGTATATTGGTTAAAACAACATGAATAAATAAAATGATATTAATAATTTAATGTGATTCAAAAAAATTGATTCATTAATGAATGGAATTGGTAAATAATTTACAATAACATCATTATACTATTGATCCCTCACCCAGTATGATAATTATCCCCACATGATAGTGGGAAAATATATCATATGTGGAAGTACCTTAATATAAAGAAATTTGTGTATAATTAGTAAAACATAAAATATAAATTAAAAAAAGGAACAGTTTCATAAATATTTTAAAAATTAAAAATAAATTTATAAAATCTAAATATGCATGAAATAACATTATTATAATATAAAAACATGAAATAAATTATAAAGAACCCCTAAATAATGTTGTCCACTCTGAAATACAAAATACGAAATCATGATACAATTTTAAGAGTCATAGGTTGATATGAAAAAAATAAATTTTTTTCCTTAATAATATTATGAAATGGATATATAAAATCACAGTAAGAACCATTTTGAAATTATTTCATAAAATTATAATTTCAAATATGGAATCCATTGAAAATCATTACGTGACATTCGACAAAATCAGCCCATATCACATGTTATTAATTAATTATAAAATTTTAATAGCATGAATGAGGAATTAGTTATGAAAAGATTCTTATTTATTAAGGGGTAACTAAATTTTTTTTGCAGGATACTATCATCAATAGCTTGATTAACAAACAATGCTAAGTTTAAAGTGCATTGTGATATACTGAAAAATGTCTATAATTAAATTGGTAATTATAACCTAACATTAAAATATTAATAAATATTAATAAGTATAAAAAAGTTTTGAAAATATATATGACGGTTTTAGATAACATAATTTTTTATTATGTAATATTTAGTAATCAATTTCTTAAAATGATATTTTATTCTTCAAAAATATCTATCATTCAAAATAAATTAATTTTTCTTCTAATTTTTCATTAAAATTATTATATTAAATATTTTGTATTTTCCTATAAGGGAAGTAATATTTTTTTAAAATCAACTTATCAAATTTACCATAGTGGTATGTTGTTTTATTTTTCTAAAAAGATTCAATTTTTAAATAAGTTAGGACAAATAAATAATTTTCATCAGACTGACTTTAATATAATTAATTAATGTATTAAAAAGTGTAATTATTGTATAAATATTTAACATAAGTGAAAATTAGTCACTTTAAAATATATATAATCTATTTAAGTACAGAATAATTTTTTTATAATTTCAACATTATGTTTCAGGAATATTTTTTCTATACAATTTTTCATTGAGCCTAAATGATTTATTTTAAAATATATTTATACCACACCATGAAATTGAATCATGAGACATTGTTTCAATAATTTAAATCACGTTGAATATATTTTAAATATAGTTCTATTTTAATTGTCGTAATTATGAATAGTAATCTTAATAAATATGTTCTGCCTCTGTAATGCGAAAATTGATAAAACAATGTTAAATCTGTGATTTCATTCAAAAAATATTTTTTATTTTTTTCTTGTTATTTTTTCAACCATATCCATATATGTTTGACAATGTGGAAATTTAATGCAATATTCATTTGATAATGACCTTAATCTGATTTTCAGTAAATAAAATAAAAACAAAATGTCACTATATGTGTTATAATTCGTATATAATTATTTCCTAGTGATAGATAATGGTTATGTTATTTTTTAATTAATTATATGAAATATTAATTAAATTTATTCAAGAATTTCATATTTATGTTTTAGTGATATAATAATTAACTTATTTGATTATGAAATTCTAGCACAGTTCTTGTTAATGACTTTAAAAAAGTAATTAAAATGAAATTTATTAACAATAAATTTATTTTAATTTGGTTGAAATATTGGATTTAAGTTAATTTTTAAGTTAATATAAAATATTATTACTCTTTTAACGATTTGTATATGAATTTTATTAATATATTGACATCATTTTTATCAATCAATGTGATTATTCTCAATAGTGACATAATTAAAAAATATTTATAATATTATTTCATATAAGGATTTCAAATTCTAAAAAATAAAAATTTTAAAAATGAAATGTCATTTTTAAAAAACAATAAAAATATCCCCTGATATGTCACTTGACATTTGTTTGGGAATTTATAGAATAGTTTAGTGTAAAAAACAATATTATGAATGTAAAAATTGAAAGGGTTAATGGGTCATAAAACTAAGGCATTAGTGTATAAAAAAAATATAATAATGTTAATATTTTATTCTATGATAGGATTTAGACTCATACTCATATAATATTATATGAATTTTAATTTTATTCCACATAACTGGAAAATTAATATATATATATATATATATATATATATATATATATTTATTTAGTTAATTAAACGTGTTCCCCTACCTACACCTATATAAGGAAACATTATATGCTCCCTAAATCATTTTAATCAATATTTTACATGAAATCCATAAAAACAAATCTTCCCAAAATTCATTCCAAATTCCGAGTTGATATTATCTTATGAAAGGACTAACAATGAGGATGATAGTGACAACCAATGGTGGTTTCCCAAGATTATATATTATTATTAACTAAGATTTATATTTACTTTTATTTTATATTACATTAAAATCACCATAAAACATAATTTTATAGTATATTTTTACCATTAATATAATTCAATATATTTCTTTTTATTATAAAACCATTATTAATTGCATTTTACATCATATAGTGCACGAAAATAATGTGCATCTGTGTTTGTGGATAACCACCTCTATGAGGAGAAGTGTTTCATTTTTCATCACCACATCTCACTGAATCATATAATTGTGGACTTTTTGTATATAAATTACATCAATAATGGCATTATAATTTTAAAAATATAATATATTATCAATTTTCCAATTTAATTTATTAATAGAGAAAAACATAGCTCAATCCTACATATAGAATACCACCTCCACAATGTGATGTGACTCAATTATCCTATATGAGATTCATTAATGGATATAAAAATGTTTTGAATAAAAAATTATAATTATTTCATGAATAATTTCTATTATTTGATATAAAATGACACCAATGACTATTGTCAAACCACTAATGGTGTTTTCTAATTATGAAACAAACGTCCTCAAAATGTCTCCCATCAACTTATCTGGTTCAAAATCTATATAAAGAATTTTAATAATTCAAAAGAAATTAAAAATAAACTAATTAGCATAAAAATTATAACTAATAAAATATTAAATTATAAAATTTTATTATACTAGATATAATTTATCTGTATGATGAGTCAAACTCGAGGTAAGGGATTTATCATTAAATCATTACATTAAAAGATTCAAACAAATTATGTCATTTTCACCAATATATAAGTTATATGTAATATTTAATCTATTTTATTCATATATATATTTATTTTCAAAGTATATATAAATTAACTCATAATTTATTTTATGATCTTTTCAGGAGAAGGTTTTTTATGATTTTCTAAAGGATACATTTATTAAATTTTTACACAAGTGAAAATGGAATTTGTTTTATTAATAGGGATTGAGAAGAACTTCGCTCATACATGAGTGTTATTACTTAAGGTCACACCTATTCAGGTTTTAAGGTTTTTTTAAATTAATTTCTTATTTCAAATTATTCATTGATTTTTTGTTTAAAGAGTTTCCAATGAAAATGGATTTATGACCATATTTTTATCCGAATACCAAACGCGATTCCATATATATAGTAAAAAGAATTGTGCATAAGATTGTTTTATTTAAATGAGACCTTATTTTCATAGGTTTTATGTTATATTCAATGTAAATTTTTCATGAATATTGGTAATATTTATATAGTTCCTCAAGGACATGGGTAATGATTATGTTCTCTGGGAAATTATGATGGAATTAAATGGGTATGGAATTTAATTTATATGTGTGCTATTAAGAGTGATTGTGAGAGAGAGATATGGAGAAATGTTCTATATTAGAAACATTGAATTTATATTCTAGAAAATTAGTTTTCCTAAAACTCTTTTTATTTTATATTTTATATTATATAAATAAATTTAATGTACATTTTATACCCATTTATGTGTGAAATATATGTATTCCTGGAAAATGTTTTTCTGAGCAATAATTTCTTACATGATAAAATAATTAATACAGTTTTCAATTAATACAACTTATGAATTATTCTGAATCTTATTTAATGAGTAATATAATGTGATCTTCTGTTCAATTATTATAATTTAAAAATAAAAAAAGTTCTTTTGTTATTAAATGAGTTTCAAAATGGACTAACAAATTTCGTTAGTTTTTACATCCCATTCGAATATTTATCCCACATCCCATGTCATGAAAATTATTTCAAATAGATTATATATGGGGTGAAATAAATAATAATTCATGAATAATATCATAAAATAATTTCATGAAATGAAAACATGCTTCAATTTAAAAGGTTCATGTTGTGGTAAAAATTTAGGATATGTGTAAGTGTCAACTTTATTGTATATTAGTATGTTATATAAGATTTATAACATAATACTCTAGAAAGCTAATAATAAAAGATAACATGAATATAATTAAGTAAATTAATTTCTAAAAATACATTATTATTTAATTATTTATTGATTGGAACATTTAATTAAATTATTTCACCTTGAATCATTAGATCATAGTGAAATTGACATCATATGTGGAATAATAAAAAACAATCTCTTCATAGTATTTTTATTAACACACTATCATTAATTTTTGTCATTAATTTATTTATTTTTTTAACATAATATATTATATTAATTTATTGGTAGTATTCCTTTAACATTTAATTTAAAAGGTGGTGATGAAAATGTCACATTAAATGGGAAAGGTTAGATAAATTATCTCAATTTATTCTGCAACAGAATATAGTATTTTATAGAATTTTGATGAGACACATCATGATTTGAAAAATTTGGAGTCGAATATTTGTGTCACATAAAAACCTCATCAATTTCCAACCTCATGGATGAAAAATAATAGCATAAAATGGAAAATAAAATCATATGGGTTGTCTTCCACTTTTTCAACTCACTATAATTTTATGATGGAGACTGATTTTTTCAAACTATTCAACCCATATCTCATCAAAAATTAATTTCCCCTTATTACAAACAATATTGGATCTCCCCAATATATTTATTATTTAATTGATGTAGGTTATTATTTATCATTGAAACTTAAGCTGATTATGACCCTTAATTCCACCTTCCACTCCTTGTTTAATTCTATAATATAGTCAAGGAAACATGTGATTCTATTCTAATTGATTTTTAGTGGTGGATTTCAAAGTATTGGGTATTTATTTATTTATTAAAGGGTTTTTAAAAAAAAAATTAGTGGATTATAACATCAAATAAATCATTTGAGGCAGTCATGTATTCTTCTCAGTTGATAGAATTTTAGATATAAATCTTATGGAATTAGTATTACTAAAACACTTGTTTTGTAATCATTGTAATTTATAATAAGTGAGTTAATGTTTCCTTGATCAAGGAATATAGTGTTCATATATTTAAATTAACAAACCGTTTTAATGATATTTTTGTACATACTTAGTTCATATTTAAATTTATATTCTTTTTCCACCCTACTGAATTGATTATGTGTCACATGTTTTTCATTATCATTGGTTTTTAAGGAAAGTAGCACATGTTCTAGGATTTTTTTTTAATTAAAATGTTATGTATGAAAACTTATAATAATCATTTCATGTTACTTATATTATATAAATAATCTTATTATAATTTATGGATGTTATTTTCCAATGATATTTATATATATTAATTTTATAAATGATGTTTCTATAATCAATTATAACAAAAATAAAAATGATCTTATAATGTATATTGACAGCATATATCTTCCACATTATTTTTAATTAATCAAATAGAATATTTCCCTATTATATTATGGTTTAATTATTTGGACCATTCTAAAATAACGGGAACACTCTATTAAAGGAGTTAAGAGGTGCATATAGACAAATTTTTACTCTACCTTTTATATTCATTAATTTATTATATCACACCACTATTTTTTGTACAAAATGGGAAACCATGAGTATCTAGGTGGGATACATAAATTTTCAAGGAACAATAGGGTGGGAATTATTAGTTCTTATAGCCCATTTGTATGAAGGACCCTATATGGTGGATTTTACTTTTGATCAGACAATATTTGTTTTGATCATTGTATTTGCTTGATTGAATCATATCACAAAAGGATAAGTTATAGTATCTGTTATTACTATTATATATTATCTAAATATATCATAGGTGTTCCCATTATCATTGATCTTTATTATATTATTATTACTACAATTCAATTTTTTCCATGGTTGTTAAAAAAATTATTTCATGTTCAAAATTTAATATTTTTTCTAAGTATACCATTGTTTATTTTTATTTCCAAAGATGAACATTTTAAAAGATTAATTCTTATCATACATATTATTTATTCTAATAAAGGAAGATTATAAAGGCATTATCTTTTCCTTTATAATTAAAATAAATAATATTTTTAAAATGGGGGTTTTAATTTTTTTTTCAAATATGAATTGATTTTATTTCGTCAAAATGATTTAATGAATATATTAGTATGTAAATTGTGAATTCAATATATTTGAGAAAATTGTTTCAATTAATGATAGAGTTTTATTTATTTTCTATAAATGTAATATTTTTATATTTCTACTTTCATTTAGAACAAGCATAAAAAATATTTATTTATAAATGTAATAATTATGTTTTGGGGGGATAAATATTCAAAAATTTTCTTTAATCATATTCACACATCAATTATAGTATATATCCAAAAAGCATTCTATAATTGGTTTCTAGATTCCCGTAGAGGTATTCCATTGTGGGAACTAAATGTATTTCACATATAACATATACATTGGTGTATAAGTACCTCATTTTTTATTTCTCTATCTTTTATATTTAATGAATCAATATAATTTTTATTTCCTTCATTTAGACTCTATCATCTCATGAATATTTTCTTCCAAATTTTTTTAATTATATATTTTCTAGATTAGATTAATATATTATTTAAATTTATATTCCATGGGATATAATATATGATTATATCATGTTTGATTTTGTTTATTTATTGATGTTTTATTATATATGTGAATTTTTCTTCATCATACAAAGGGGTACTATTAAAATTTATATGGGAATTTAAATGATTGTTATATTTAATCCATAAAATTCATTCTGACTTATGTAATTTTTAATGACCAACAATAATTTTTATCTTGTGGGGATTACAAATTTCTATTATTCATTGTTATAGTTCTTCTCATGTACCTAGATCATGGTTTGACCTTCTTCATTGGTGAGAACTTCAATCAGTTTACCTAGATTTTCATTGTTATGTGATGGTAAACAAATGATAAGAATGTCAAAACATGTCTATGAGGTTTGGGGAATGTCTAGAAATCACTTTATCATTTTGAGGGTGGAGATAAAGAGGGATGTTGGGATTTCAATCATTGATTTCAAAATTATTTTCATTTATTTTGGTTGTATTTTATCAAAATATGTGGGTTTTAAATGAAATTGATGTATTATGTGGTGTCTGGAGTGTCTTCTTATTTGCGGGTGATAATATGAGAAGAAAAATTGAGGAATAGTTCAATTTTACGATCCATAAATCTATATAGGGCATATATATATTTTTCATAAAATCACTCAATTATAATATATTATATTCTAATGGTATACAAATATTTTGTAGTTATTTCATTAATATCCACTTACAAATTTTATTATTTTTACTAAACCCCTCAAAATTTTGAGTTTATTTTAGATATTAGTGTTACATAATGATGTGAATTAGATAATGTAAATATGATTCCCTATTTTTATTTGGAAGGGTAATTTAAATTAATTTTGACAAAACACAACGTTCTAGTTGAGATAAAAAAAATTTAATAGAGGATTAATTGAATTAAAAAAGAAATAGAAATAGTATTTGGACATGGAAAACCAAATCACCTAATGAATTTGTTGGATAATTGATCTTTAAATATTAATAAAATATTTTGAGTTTCTATGGTTTTTTTATTGGAAATTTTCTCAAAATTTGGGGGACTGGGTTTTTTTTGAAATAATTATATTATTTCATTGAATTTATTTTTATGAAAGTTATTAATTTCTGTGGAGATTGATTTTGATTTATGTTTCTATATTCTATATAATTCACCTAGTATGCCATACGAATTCTCTTGGAGGGAATGATGGTGATTCTGAACATGTAATCCCTTCAACTTTTAAAAACATGCTTAATATTGTAGAATGATTGAAGTTGATTACTACTATACTACATGGGTGTCTATATTGACATTTGGTGGAAGAATAGTTTCTCGATGCTGATTAAATATTCATCTATTTTGGGATCCATTATCACCTTATGATTAGTTCTATTAGATTCATGTTAGTGGGTTCATGTTGGATGTTGTGGAAGTCCATTTTCTATAATAATACATATGGTAGGAATTCATTCATATAATATTTTGGTATTTATATATCATTTAATAAACACATAAAACTATGAATGTGGAAATCTATGTTGAGTTTCTTTTACTATGGTATGGCGGTTTATTGGTATCTTAGTATTCTTTTCATAACACTAATCTCGTTCCCAATCTTCTTATGCTAGTACAAAAAGATTTTTTATTGATAAATTCCATTAAATATATTTTCATCCAAATATTTTGTTGTGGTTTTTTTGATACTGATTTAAGATAGTCTGTGGAAGTGGTGAAATAGGATATCAAATATATGGGAATCATGGTATAAATGATTGATGGGATTAATACATATGCTTTTTTCAACTGTGACGTAGGGAAATCCAACAAATTTAAGGGGATGTGTGTTACGTCAGATGTGTTGGGTGATGGTATTTATGGGTATTTATATTGAATTTCAATATATTTTTATATGTGTATAAGATTTTAAAATAATTATTTCATTAATATAAGTATGAATCTTCCTTACATTAATGATTCACCTAAGAAGTATCGATTGTGTAATTATGTCATAACTTTTTAAGGATTTATACCGGAGAAATTCATAAAATAGTTTGATAACGATTTAAATACACAGACAATCATCAAGTTCAACATACTATTCACGATGATGATGCTTTTTTTTCTTATCATATTCTTTGATTTGTTGTTCACTATATATTTAGTTATCATCTATGGATTTTTATTAGTGTACATAGAATTCTGTATCCTCAAATTATATGTGAATGTTGAAATATTTAATGTATAGTTCCTTATTAAAGTAATTCTAAATTATATGTTTCTATAACAATGGAAAAGATATGTAATTAATGTTTTATCATCTGGGTGATATGAGAACCTAATTTATAGATCATTTTTATAATATAAAATCTTATGTTATCCATTCATTTTAAAAAATATTTTAATGTTATCGATATTTATTAGAAAATATTTGTCTTAAATGAATTAAAAAATAGGTAAAGAGTCAAATATAGTGATCTATTGTCTATCAGTTTTTTAATTTTACTCTTGTGAATGAGATGGTGTAATTACTCAAGGTTATGTATTTATTGTATCAACCCATCCTATTAATAATATTCTTCATTTTCACATTGTACACTATTTAATTTAGTGAAATATTCTATAGGAAACAATAGTTATAAATATATGATATATATTTGAGCATATTTGGATCACAACATCAATAATGATGATTATGAATATACATTTTATGTTGGGGCCTTAGTGGGTGTTCAGGGGGTTTGATTTTGATTTTTATGGAATTCATACTACTCAATATTATAATCCTATAATTAAGTTATTTTATATCATTCTACAGTTTTATATTTGATATGTCGTCCAAAAATCTAATACACATTCATTCATTTCCCATCCTTTTCCAAATGTATATTATGTGGGGGAGAATGTGATATGTATGAGATAATTCTAAAACCCTGACCATATTATTTTTTATTAACTTCTAATTAATTTATTTTTAATATTTTCATTCATATGGATGTACTTGTATGATAAAAAGTTTTAGAAATATGGTATTTGGGGATTTTACATATTGTGTGCATTGTTGGTGAAATATTTTTTACTCAAATTCTCAACAGACTATAAAAATTCTGATATATGTGTTTGGTAGTTTAATGTACTGAACAATCATGTGCCTAAACTATATTACACGTCATTATCTCATCTATTTATATTCATGTTATGTTTTAATAGTCTATAAAATCATCAAACTGGATTTTAACTGTTATCCAGATACTAAAATGTTTTCCCCCTTTCTATGACATAAGAATTTGTATCCTATGGATTCATTTTTCAACATATTTGGTACATTAATCTTCCATGCAGAATTTAATTTTAGTCCTCCCTATCTTTGGTCTCCCTGAAGAATTTCATCATGATTTTTTAATAGTGTTTCACCATAATTACATATGAATATCTTCATCTTCTATTCTTCTTCATCTATGTTTTTCTTTCAT
Organism: Viscum album; assembly: GCA_963277665.1. Classification (NCBI taxonomy): domain Eukaryota; kingdom Viridiplantae; phylum Streptophyta; class Magnoliopsida; order Santalales; family Viscaceae; genus Viscum; species Viscum album. Next base: position 882,275,689 of record OY728139.1, on the reverse strand, counting down.
TTCCTATAATAGGTACGAATGAATATCGTTCAATTATGTATTATTTATCATTATTCGGTTTCATTCCTTATTTTTTGGTTCAATTGACTAATATTAATTCATATATATTTGTAGATAATTAACACCATATATATTTATATTGAGTATATGATGTAGGTTGTTTCTGGATCCACATTTCTAAAATAAGTCAATATGCCATTTTGAAGGCCACATTTTGTATCATTGTAATTTATATTAATGGTGTAAAATTATACTTTTTTTAAAGAAACTAGTTTGGTCCTATTTTGATTCCAAATTTTAATTTTTTTCAAATAAATATTCACAAAATGTGTTTTTCTAAATTCCCATTAAAATCCTTACAAAATGATTCAATTATAAAGGGGGTTTTTATCACATTTTTTTAATTGATGTAACATGTGTTTAGAATTTTTTTCAAACAAAATATCTAAAAAATATATCAAAAATTTCTTAGCGATAATTTTATTATTTTAATGACATTAATGATGTTACTGTGATTTTATATTTCAAATTTAATAGTATAAATTTATTTCATTATGTATTAATTAAATCTAAATTTATGTGTTTCAATAATGGGATATCAGAAAGAAATGGATCAAGGAATATAGATCCACTATTATATATTGAATAATGTATACTGAAATTTTTATTATTCTAAGGAATATCTGTTTTATGGATCTTATTAAAATCAAGTATTTCTTATCTGTACAGATGCCATATCTTTTGATAAAATAACATTACATAAATACTTTGAAATACTTAAATAAATATACAGAAAGCTGCCCAAATAATATACTAGTATTGTGACATTCAAAACCTATAAATACAAAGAATCGTACATAATTGAAAAACATTATATCCCACTAGCTTTTTCATGACTATAACCCATATAAAACCCATCATAATAAAATATCATTATCATCTGGGAAATAAAAAATAAAAAATGGTGAAATCTGATCCTCAGTAAGGGTAAATAAGTGAGATATTTTAGTATAAGCATGAACATTAGGGTATTAAGACCTAATAGTAACATTACAAGATCACACCATTCATATCATAATATTATGAACATGAATCATGCAATAAATAATAGAAGTTCATAAAATATGAATCATAAATAAGTTATGAAAATAATACATTAAATAATGACAGAGGAAAGAGTCATAAAATAGTGGTAAACATATATGAATGTAAAAGATATTTCCTTAGTAGTCAAGGAATCACTACCAAGGAAATATTATTAGTATGGGTTCACTCCCTATATCATCTTTTTAGTAATGGTTCACACTCATGGTTATATTAATCGTATAATTTTAAACTCCATGTCATCTTCAAATGCATGGTTCACTCCCATGACTGTCTTATTAGTCCAGGTTCACTCCCAATACAATATTTTTCTATCTTATAAGATATAAATCATTACCTAATGAATTCTAGAGAGATATAAGTCCCACCCTTCTCATAATTATATTGTACATACATGTACCAATATATAATAAATAATAAATTCATCACACATGAAATAAAATGTGTATCATAAATATATACTCATATCATAACCAAGAGAAAAGTATATAGGTTCCATAATTATTTCAAAATAATAACCTGTAAAATGATGTTGGATTCAAAACATTTAAGCAGTAAATGAAAAATGGGTTTCGTAAACAACATGAAGTAAAAATTAATCTATTTATAGAATTAATATGAATGGTTACATTGAATAATATCCCTTCAAATGAATCAGTATCCCCAAAAGATTTCATCTTATATGGTATTTAATTATAAAATATATTTTAATAACTATTATTGAGGAAAATATCCTTAAACCCTTGGAAAACAATATCTAAAACAATATAAATTATTTATCATATTTTTATAGAAAAATACCATTAAAAATATTATAATTATGATTTTAAAACCATAATAAATTTATAATATCGTTTTTCTGGGAATAATATATTGGAAAACAATTTTTAAAAAATTCATTCCGAAATATAATAGATATCTAACAAAAGTAATAAATAAGGTCTAATATTTCATAATTTTTTTTCTTAACGATCATTACTAAGTTTTTTTAAAAAATAGGTACTAATAAATGTATATATATTGACTACAAATAGGATATTAAAACTCATATCTGTTCTTGTGATATGGATCATAATATTTCATCAGTGGTATAATAATCTTTAATATTCTAGATAAATGAGGAGATTGTTTCAATAAACTCTTACTACATAGTAAATTTGAATCATAAACATCATGTAACAAATTAAAATTTAAACAATCCTAAAATATCATTATGATGTAGAGATTCATTATATAAAAATTCAAATGGATGTTTATACCATAAAAAATAGAATGTAGTTTCATAACCAATCAAGAGTCTCAATGAACGAATATCGGGATAGAACTGTCTAACCGATTTTGTTGATCTTAAAACATACACCAAATGATATATGAATCATATGAAGGATATGTTAACAAAATAAAAATAAAAAAAATAATATAATATCCTCAGGGTCAGTATATACACCACATAATAGAAAATAGTCTTGAACATGGAATGTATCTAACAGATATAATAATTGAGATGAAATTCTGTTACCTTATGTATTCAATCTCAGTATACTTGTGAGAAAATTATGAATAATAAATATAAGATTATTATAAATCTTTTAAATTACCATAATATTTTATCTAAAACAATATATTGTTTAATTATGACTTTCTATTACCATCTTGTTATGATATGTATGATAACTTTTCCCCTCGGGTAATATCTGCTTTGATTTTTGTGTGTGTCTTAATTAGTTATATATTTGATCCTTATTCTTATATCATTTTTTACAGAATATAAATGATTATATAAATATTTTGTATATTCATTATATTTTATGTATAATAATCCATAGATTATATAACAATAAATTGGAATATGGAGATGGTAGGTCATGCATACGTTTGAACGCCATTTCCGTTTCATTATTGTATTGAAGGAGAGAATGAAATTTATATGTATAATTACATATTTATTTATATAATATTATTATAGTATAATTATTATCTCATATGTATAAAACAATATCACTAAACACATCCTTAATAAATTTCATGTAGTTTGCGAACTAATCACATCCCTGTGACAGGGCGATATTCCACACTACCTCAAACAATATTCTCATATTTTAAAAAAATTGGAATTTTCATGGTATGAATTATCAAATAATTAAAGAATCATGAAAACATAATAACTATAATATATACAATATATAAATATATTTCTTTCATAATTACCAACCTTAAAATAGTGTAAAGGAAAAAAATGAACAATCATCATTTTATGCGGCCATAGTTCATCATACATGTCAATAGTTTTTTGTTACCAACCTGATAGATGTGGGTGTATATGTATGTTGAAACCTTAAAATTATAACTTATAATTTTATTATGGGTGAGTTTTTTATTAAATAATAATTGATGAAGGGTTTATCATGGGGTGGATAATGGAAATATATGAAAATAAATTGAAGAAGTATGTTTTCTCTTCATTGGGTAAATGCTTTTGCTTTACAGCAATGGTATTTCATGGATTAATTTATATCAAAGGAGGTGATTATATGTTTTTGGAAGGAAGTTTTAGGAGCTATTTTGGAAGATTCTTATCTTCTAAATTTTTATTTATATATGTTCGGAAGTGGGAGGAGATGAGGCATTTTTGTTGTGGATGAGGAGTGGGATTATTGTAAATTTTAGGAAAAGGAATTTCACACACATTCTCCATGTCAGGTTAATCCAATAAAGAAATATAGTAGTAAAAAGTGAATATATGGTTGAAATAGTTCCATCCATTTTATTTTGGAGAATATTCATGGTCCATCTGGGTCATAAATTTACGTTTCAGTAAATAGTTTTCCTCTTTTCTCTCTTAATTATTGTAACAAAATTAAATCGGATTCGATAATATTTTAGTCAAAAACCATGTTGACCATAATAGATATTCTAAATTATTAATTTTCCGAATATATAATCCATTTTTACAAATATTAATAAAATATGTGAAATAAATTAATTTAAATTTAATCTATGTGACATGATGACAATATTGGTTTTTAATGTAAAAACATCCTAAAGATAATTATGATTATATAAACAATTTGATAATGAAATAAAATAAAATGATGAAAATTTGATGAATTTAAAAAATATTGCCTAATTAATATTTTAAAACATTTTAAAGTATAATATAAAATTAAAAATAATTAATATAGAAAGGATGTTTTGGATTAAAATTTTGTATTATTCCTTAATCATACAAGAGTAACAAGTTTCATAAAAATCCCCAAAATTCTTGAAAATATAATTTTATAAATATAAATTCAGAAATATGTTTATTTCATAAAAATAACTTTCTAAATATGTATAAAATTAATATTTTTATTTTTCACAGAAGGACATGAAATGTATTTTATTTTGGAAAACAATATTTTTAAAACATATAAGGAAATTGCAGAAAATTATATCCATTTTATAAATTTTTTTTATTTATATGAAAAATATATGAACAAAATTTTATATTTATATTATATTATTCATATCAGTATGTTTAAATTATATGTTATAATTATCTTAATTATATAATTATACCAAAAAAAGATGTATAGTAGAAACTCAATGTTGCAAGTAACGTTTGAAAAGTGAGTGTAGCGTGTAAAATGTGCCATTTAGTTCCATATGAATGGAATTTTTCAATTAGTTAAATAAAATATATCAATGAACACTTAATTTATTTTAGGAAAAAAATTATATAAAAACTCATACATTTACATTCTATGCCACTTAAAATGAAGTTCACCATTAAAATTTGTCATTCATTTAATAAAAATAAGAAAACATATACTTCATCATATCCCCATGTTCCCTTGAATTTTTTCTAATTTTTGAATTCTACAAAAATTAATAGGTGATTGGTCATGTTTTATAGAACATTATATTTATGATCCATAATTCTAACTAATTATTAAATTGATGAACGATCCAAATCTAATGGTATGACCTCTGATTTCAGTATATGTTAATAGTCAGGCATGTACTTCATCATGTGATATACATTGAATGCCTCATTGATATTATACATAGTTTTATGAAGATCCAATAGATATTCTTCCATGTATATAGGATTAATAATGTCAAAGGGACCAATAAATCTAAGGCATAACTTCCCTTTCATTCCGAACCTCATAATATTCATACATGGAGACATCCATATAAATACCTTCATACCAACATAAAATTACATATCATGTTGTTGATTGTTAGCAATAAATTTTTTTAACATTGAGCAGCCTTAATATTTTTTTCAATGTCTCTAAAATTCACTTCAATTTATTCAGAGATATTAGGTCCCAATAGATTTCTTTCTTCCACTTTATCCTAGTACGTTGGAGTTCTACATTACTTTTCATAGAGGGATGAAAAAGGGGACATGTTAATTAATTATTAAAAGATTTTTTTTGGAAAACTCATCTTTAAGAAGGTGTTGATACCAAACACATTTTAAATTCAGAGAAAAACAAGTCACATACCCTCTAGGGTTTGAATTATTATTTCTAACTGACTATATTCTTATGGATGAAATGTAGTTATGAAACCAAATTTTTTGTCATGTGGATCTTGAAGTGTTATCCATAACTTATAGGTTTGCACCATATCCTTATCTGATAAAATATCATGTATCACTCCATTGAACTATAATTCCTTATTAATATATATCCTAGAATTTTATTCGAGATATTATACCTCACTGATAGCGATGTAGGGTTATAACATTTTATGGTGATCAAATAACACCATTTGATCATTAAACCAATTAGAGTTGTTGGGTAGTATAAAGATAAAATAAATAGTTATGTTCTCTCACATCCATTCTATCACAGGTAATAGATGTAAAATCAGATTTTAGTTTCTTCCTTCATCGTTAAATTGTTGTCTTACCAAGCATCGAGATACTAATAATGTGATATCTCACTTCATTCAATCCCACCAGAAGTATTCTTTTAGGAACCTATACTTCATTAAAATTCAAGGATAAATATAGAATGATGAACTATGATAACAATATATATTATTGTTCATTAAATATTTTGTTGAAGTAATATATACTCGGTTCATGAACTTATCATTCCATCCTAACAAATGATAAAGATGGTAAAATTTCTAATCTTATTTTTAGCTCTACATCTTCCATCCATACCTCTATAATCCTCACTTTGAATGAGGGTTGAAAAATCATTTGAGAGATATAATATTTTTGCATTCCTTGAGTATTTCTCTCTCTACCATTTTCAAATAATGTAATATTTATCTTTAGTGATCTTCATCATATATAAGCTAGAATTATTATTTCGACTTAAAACATCAGCCACTATTTTTTCTTTCTTATGGTGGCAATGCATTTGGATGTCATAAATTTTTGTGAACTCTCACAACCATGTATTAAATGTGTTCAAATAATTCAATGTGAATATTTATTTATGACATTTCTGATTGGTATATATATCACACATTGGTCCATAAATATAATTCATCCATATGATTAATAGAAAAATTACTGCTGCTAAATCTAAATCATGTGTTTGGGAATTTTTCAAACAAATCAGCCACTTTCATAATGAATAAGAAATTACCATGTTATTAGGAATATAAACACATTCCAATCCATTATTAGAGGCATCAAAATAGGTTTTAGTAAATTATATGATATAGAGTAATAGAAGAATATGTTCATTGACAAACCCTATTTTGAGTTCCTTGAAATGTTCATATCATTCTTTTATCTAGAATAAATTAAGACCCATTAGAGTTAAAATGGTTAGAGGATTAGATAGTCATGATATATTCTCCAAATATATCGATGATATCTAGATAAGATAATAATTCCATTTATCTTATTCACAATGGTTGGCCAAAGAAAACAATCAATAGCCTCTATCTTTGATGTATCTACTAATATAACATCTCTTGAGATTATGTGACCAAAAAAATGAATCCTTTTATAGATTAAATTCACACTTGGAAAATTTTTCATATATTTTCACCTTAATTAAGTACTCTAGTTAGATTATAAAGTAATATTTGTTATCTTATAATATATTTGAATAAAAAATGACATCAGATTTAAAGACATACACAAATTGGTTGAGGTACTCAGTAAATACTCTATTCGTCACATTTATCAACATATTTGGGGAATTAGTTAAAACAAAAAGATTCAATATATTTTTAATGATTAAATAACAATGTACTTTATTTTTTCTTGGGTATTTCATCCTTCATGACCCTTAATTGATGATATCTATAACAAATGTTAATCGGGGATTATTATTTACCTCTATACAGTTGATCAAAAAAAAGTCATCAACATGGGAGTGAAATACATGTTCTTGAACATTATCTTGTTAAACTCCTGATAATTATTACAGAGTCTCATTGATCTATATTTATTTTTCACAAAACGAAAAGGTGCACCTCACAGTGATGCACATGGTAATATGAATCCCTGATCAAGGTTCTTATGGAGTTTCTTCTTTAATTACTACTACTCAATCAAGAACATTCTCTTACGCATAATTGAAATAGGTGTTGAACCATGTATGACTTCTATAGATAAATCAAATTATCATTTTTAATGGTAGAAAAATATTCTAAAAAGAGATCCAAAAATTCATAAACAATATCCATATCATCAATGATACTTTTATCCTTAACTAGTTCATATAAATAATCCCTATAAATGGAAATAAAGACACATACACTGGATGTACTATAAAATGTATTTTCATTATTATCATCACATTGATATATTATCATAATAGGGAAAACAATATCAAATGTAAATCCATTCCATGACAATTTACAAAGGATTTATGCCAAACATATCATTCCATTCCATAAATTACCTCACATAAAATCAAATGAATAAAGAAAAGATTTTCTTAAAGTGAATTCCCAAAAATATCAATTGGAGTGGAAACATAGACATGGGATGAAATCATTATACCATTAAAGGACTGAACTTATAATTCCACATATAATAATTTTTTTGTTATCTTAAAACCATTAGTAAAATCATTAGTTATGAATGTTTGTATATGCCTATAATAAAATAATATATTCTGAATTATAGATTTGATGGTATTTGTAACTTTCGTAGCATTGTTATCACACCACTATTTAAAAATAGTGATTTCATGTTAAATCTCACTTTTCCTAGGATTAAGAGGATTCTGACATCATTCATCATCACCAGCCCTTTTGTTTGGGTAGTGGCTAGCTTGATAACCGCCATCCTTACAATTGTACCACTATATACTAGTAAGTGCATTTTAAACCAGTTTTCCTCTATTCGCACCATTAGATAAATTATTATCATCTTATTATTAATAAAATGACCAATTTCCATAACATACTCAATTAAAAAATTAATTAACCACTTAAGGTAATTTTCCCATCATTCTTTAAACACATATAATATAAAACAAGGATCATCTTCTTCTGTTCACTATTTTATAAATTCCTTTAAACTCTATCTTCCATTTCCTATCAGAACCATGAGATTTTTATACTACACCAACTTCCATTTCATCCTTGATTTCATGATGCATATTCTTTTTATATATACTAATATCTCCAAAGACCAATTCACTTCTAATACTTTTCTTTATTCCCACGATGAATCAATCATATTTACTTTTGTCTTGGATGATAATTTTTGAAGTTTACCTCTAAAGTCTTATGAAAATAACCTCGTAGGTACCAATAGATTAAGAATCCATCAATTTAAAATCTAAGAAATCTTTCATCATCATTATATAATTAATCTACATTATGTTATCCCTGAATAATATGTTCTTGAACTCATGCAAATCAATTAATTCAGTCTCATTTTGATAACTCATACTTTTTATCATAGTTGACCAATATAAGTCATCCCATTCTAATCAATCGATAAATCAAGTGACATCATCATAATACAAAAATTGTAGACCTAATAATATATTTTTAGTTGTACTAAACCATTTATTAGTAAAAAGTAGATTATAAGTCTAATTGAAGGAAGGAAAACATTTTCTCTCGAAGGACTCAAAGAAATGTGGTTCCCTACTTTTCTCAATTTGATGTCGATAATAATTAATATCTTGAAAGATTTGGGGTAGAATAATAATGATATTATTCACTACTTCTCCAATAGAATTTGGTTTTCCAATATGAACATTGTTTCATTTTCTGTTGCAATCACCATTAAGAGCGTTCATTCATTTTCACGCCATTAACTAAAACCAAAGTCATAAAGTAAAATACAATTATCAAAATTACTAACCACATAATAATTAAAATTCAATTATCGATTTATAAATTATGTATCTTCTTTAATTAACGTCCCATTAGGTTTATCCTACATAATTCATAGACAACATCAATTTAAATATTTCTTTATGGTACATGATGATTTCATGAATTCCCAATGCATATCCCTTGGGAGTATCAAATATGCTGTGTATCAATTCCCATTGTTATGTACCAAATTAAACCAAGTAAGGCCTAACACACCATTTCAGAATTGATAATATGCAGTACATCTTCTCCAGAGCCAAATCCACTTCTATTATCTAGATGGTGATGTATTTACTGAAAACAACTTACTATATCCTTAACAAGTATTTCAATACAATATCCTATTCTTTTACTAATATGGATACTAATTCTAAATCATTTCATTAGGGTTATTATCATGTTTTATTCATTGTGTTTTCATAAGGTTCAAAAAATGTTTTTTCTTATAAGAACTATAGAAAATATCACTTTTTATTAATTAACATTGCATAAATTTTGTAGAATTCATAAAACCTTATGCAAAATGAGTTCCAAACACCATATTAGTCTAATTACTTTAGAAATGTAGAATCATAAACCCTAATAATAATTGAATTACATTATCTCCTAATAGGTTCATCATTTCAGTAACCTTTGATTGGAACATAATAATTAATACATATCTGCGTAACCAATGATGTTAAAAAATTAAATGGGAGAGATTATATGCTTAGTAAGGGGAAATAAGAGAGATATTTCAACATTAACATGATCATAGGGGTATGATGATGTTATGATAACATTATAATATCAAATCTTATATATCATAAGATTATAAACATGAATCATGGCATAAAACTCAGTAGTTAATAAGACGTGAATCAATAGAAAATAATAAAAATAATCCATAAAAGTGATTCTTATTAATAAGGCATGTAATTGTGGAAAACACATACGAATGTAAAAAATATTTCTATTTTAATAAATGAAATACATCCAAAGAAATTTTTATAGTATGGGTTCAATCTCTATACCTTTTTAGTAGGCACGGTTTACTCTGATATACCTGTTGGTAGAATAAGTTCACTCCCCATACAATCATGGTAGTCATGGTTCACTAACATGCCTATATTATTATTCAAAAATCTCTCCCAAGACCATATTATTTTATATCATGAGATATAAATATTTACCAAATGAACTGGAGGGTTGTATATGTCCCACCTATATTATAAAGAAAGCATACATACATGTGTCACAAAATCATCAGTGACCATATCACAACACATGAAATGAAATGTGTATCATAAAAATGTATTAATTTCATTACTTGGGAAAATAGATATAAGTTTCACAATCATTAAAAATCATAACCCATTAAAAAATCATGTATCAAAAGGAAATAGCTCGTGAATGAGAAATATTTTTCAAAAACATCATGCCGTAAACACATAATCTCTGTATTTTATTAATATGAATGGTCAAATTGAATAATTTATATATAAAGGCATGATTATCCCAAATAAATGTCATCTTAGATTGGAAATAATTTTGATATAACTTTTAAAAAAATTTCTTGAATAAAATATTGTTTCTATATTGAAAACATCTTCAATGAATAGAAGTAATTTTTTTTATATTTTTTATAATAAAACATATTTGAAATTTTTTTAATGAAGGTCTAAAACCCATAAAACAATTTTTAAATTATTTTCCCTAGATATATTTTAACATTTTTTTTAAAATACCATTATTGAAATAAAACAAATTTTTGACTGAAGATATAAATACGTTATGATTTTCTGTGAAAACATTTTCATAATAATATTAAGCCCCAAAGAGTAACAAATGGTACTAATAAATATAAATATATATAAATATATATATTAAATAAAACACATATAATAAAACTAATGATTGTTCATGATATTTGGATATTTATATTTCGTCATAGATAACATAATCATAACCAATCCTCATAAATGATTATACTATTTCAATAACACTTACCACATGTAAACATGGAATCATATTGTCCATGTACGAATAATTAATTATATGAACCATAAAATAAAATTATAATAATTATATTTATAATATATCATTTAAAATAGAAGTTTATAGTCCTCAAATATGATGTAGGTGCATAACTAAAAAAGCGTCTCAATGAAATAAAATTGAAACTGAATTGTCTTACTGATTTGGTAACTCGTGAAACATAAAAACCATATAAAAAAGTTAACAAAATGGATATGAAAAAACCCATAAATTTAATAATAAAAATATTATACTACATTCATGGTATGTATATACACCACATAAAAGAAGAGAGTGTTAAACATTCCATGTATGTCAGAAATATGAAAATATAAATGAAATTCACGTACATTGTGTCTTGAATCTCCACATACTCATAAAAAGATCCTTAATAATAATTATATTTATATTTAAAATATAAATAATAACCAAATTATTATATCTAATAGAATATATGATTATATTAGGATATTATATTTCTCTCTTGTTTACAATTATATGTTATGGTTTCTCATCGGGTTATATCCTCTTTGTTCATCGCAAGTGTATCAATTTGTTATATATTTGGTCCCTATAAACATATCATAACATAAATAATGTAAAAAATGATATAGATGTCATGTATATTTATTATATTTTTTGTATAGTAATCCATGTAAAATTTAATAATAAAATGATTACTATGTTCATTGAAACAGTAGGCCGTATGTACACATAAATTTTGTTTTGAATTTATTTTCATATTGAAATAAGGAATTGAAATGATATATATATATATATGAATATATGATCATTAATATAGAATTATTATTTCATATATATATTATTATTTCACTAAACACATCCTTTATACATATCATGTTGTGTGCACTACTAGAAAAGGGGGCATTGGAGCCCCCCAGACTCGGGCGACCGCAATTGGCGGTCGCTAAAGCTAACCAATAGCGACCGCCAATGGCGGTCGCTAACCTACATAAAAAAACGGGGGGCTTCTCCCCCCCCCCCCCCCGTGCCCCCTCCATGCCCTAACCCCTCTCTCCCTCGCCGCCCTCCCTCGCCGCCCTCCCCTCCCCGCCGCCCGGCCTCCCCTGCCGCCCGGCCTCCCCCGCCGCCCGGCCTCCCCCCGCCGCCCGGCCTCCCCCGCCGCCCGCTTTCCCCCGCCGCCCGCCCTCCCCCGCTGCCGCCCTCCCTCGCCGCCTGCCGTCCGGCCTCCGGCCGCCGCCCTCCCGGCCTCTCGGCCCCTCCCCCCCCACCTCGGACGACACCCGCACCCCGGACAGCCCCCGCCGCGCACTCCGGACCGCCCCCTGCACCCCGGACGCCTCCCCGCACCCCGGACAGCACCCCCCCCCCCGCGCACTCCGGACCGCCCCCCGCACCCCGGACGCCTCCCCGCACCCCGGACAGCCCCCCCCCCCCCCCCCCCCCCGCGCACTCCGGACCGCCCCCCGCACCTCGGACGCCTCCCCGCACCCCGGACAGCCCCCCTGCACTCGGACACCCCCCTCTGAACCCGGACAGCCCCCCCCCCCCCCCCCCCCCCCGCACTCGGACACCCCCCATCCGAACCCGGACACCCCACCCCGCACCCCCGACAGCCCCCCTGCACCCCAGACAGCCCCCCTCCCCTGCACCCCGGACACCCCCACACCCCGAACACCCCTGCCCGCACCCCTGACATGCCCCCGACACCCCGGACACCCCTCCCCGCACCTCGGACAACCCCCCCCCCCCCCCCCCCCCCCGACCCCGGACACCCCCCCCCCCTCGCTGCCCGTCCCCCGTCCCCTCACCACCTCCTCTCCTCCAGCCCCCCACCGCCACGGCCGCCCGTCCCCTCCCTTGCCGCACCGCCTTTGGCTCCGACTCCCCTTCGCTGCCTCCTCTCCCCCACAGCACCGCCTTCGGCTCCCCTCCCTTTCAGGTTTGTAGCTCAATCAGGAAACATGAGCTTTCAGTTACATTTTTATTTTATCAATGGTTCATAAACAAATGGTTAATATTTATTTTGAATATAGTTGATTTGAAAAATGTAAATGTAATAAGTATTGTGTAAATGTTTGTTATACAAATATTATTATGGATAAGAGTTGGATTGATCTTCCAAATCGAACGTCTAGAGAATATTTCAATGGCATTATGCAGTTTATTGACTTCACAAGAGGATTTGAATGTGACTATATTAGTTGTCCATGTAAAAAATGTGCTAACAGATATCAATTCACACGAGATACTGTGAGGGAGAACCTTTTCTTTAATGGATTTCTGAAAAATTATAAGAGTTGGACTCGTCATGGAGAAGAATATGTTTGTTGTCAAAATACAGATGCAGCTCAGATGGATGTTGATGCAAGGATGACTGATCCAATGCATGAAATGCTTACTGAGATGGTACGTGGGTTTGATCCTGAAGGCATTGACATCCAGAATCTTGAGACCGGTGAGATAAATCTTCGCTCTGGTGCAGATCGTGATTCGAGGAGGTTTTATGAAGTACTTGATGATGCGAAAACAGAATTATATCCTGGATGTACTTCTTACAATAAACTGTCGTTTATCTTGGAGTTGTTTCATTTGAAGACTTTGAATAATTGGTCAGACACATCATTCGACATGCTTTTGGTTTTATTGAAAAAAGTTCTTCCTGTCGACGCTAAGATTCATGAGTCGTATTACTATGATCGTAAGTTGACAGAGAACTCAGGTTTTACATATGAGAATATAGATGCATGTGCAAACAACTGTATGTTGTTTAGAAATGAAACTGCTCATTTGGATATTTGTACGGTTTGTGGCACTTCCAGGTGGAAAGAGAACAGGGGAAATAAGACTCATCAAAGTCAGATTGCGATACAGGGGAAACCAATTGCCGTAAAGAAAATGCGTTACTTTCCCCTTAAACTGAGGTTGAAAAGATTTTTTATGTCATCTAAAGTTTCTAATTTAATGAGATAGCATGTAGAAAGAGTTCATGAAAGTGACATGTTAACCCACCTGGCAGACTCTCATGCATGGAAGGATTTTGATAAGAGACATCCCGACTTTTCTAAAGATGTTCGTAATGTCCAATTGGGATTGGCAGCAGATGGTTTCAATCCATTCAAGTCTATGGTTGGTGCAACTCATAGCACATGGCCCGTGGTGTTGGTTCCATATAATCTTCCTCTGTGGCTTTGTATGAAGCAACAATTTATATTACTTTCCACTCTTATTGATGGACCTAAAAGTCCGAGGATAAGATTGATGTTTACCTTCAGCCATTGATTGATGAGTTGAATGAATTTTGGGGCGATGGTGTGATGACTTATGACTGCGAAACGAATGAAATGTTCAAACTACATGCTTCTTTATTGTGGACAATCAATGACTTCCCAGCTTATTCAAATTTATCAGGCTGGAGTACGAAAGGGGAATTTTCTTGCCCTTGTTGCAATAAAAGTAAAAAATCTGAATGGCTTAAACATTCCAAAAAATGGGCATACATGGGTCACAAGCGTTTTCTCCCTCCCCAGCACAGGTTCAGAAAGGACAGAGTGGCATTTGATGGTTTTAGAGAGTTCAGCCCAGCACCAAAGATCATGACAGGAGTCGAAATGTTATCGCAGATTGAGGAAGAAAACATCCGCACGGTATATGAAATTCATGATTTGCTGGCTCCGCCAGTACGTAATATTCGTGTTGCGGGTAGGCAGCGCAGTCACAATTGGAAAAAGAAAAGTATTTTTTATAGTCTTCCGTATTGGAAAACTAACAAGGTGAGGCATAATTTGGATGTCATGCACATTGAAAAAAATGTTTGTGATAACATATTGTGGACCATTTTAGGTGTCAGTGGAAAGTCAAAGGACCATGTTGATGCACGCCGTCATTTGGAAGAAATGGGTTTAAGGAAACAATTGCATTTTCAGTAAGCTGAGGGAAACAAGGCATATATGCCTACTGCATAGTATTCGATGACTACAGAGGAGAAAGAGACATTTCTTTCTATTTTGAAGATGGTCAAGGTGCCTGATGGTTACTCTTCTAATATTTCAAAGTGTGTGAATCTGACGAGCAAGACATTGAAAGGGTTGAAAAGTCATGACAATCACATATTACTTCATTAGTTGATTCCAATCGCAATTTGTGATTGTTTATCCCCCAATATTGTTCATCCCTTGATTGAGATGAGTAATTTTTTTAGACAGCTTTGTTTAAGAAATCAACGAATGAGTGATTTAAAAAGTTTGCAAGACCGAATTGTACTTACGCTTTGTCACTTTGAGAAACTTCCCCCCCCCCCTCATTTTTCGATGTTATGGTCCACTTGACAGTGCACCTAACTGATGAAGTAATGGCTGCTGGTCCAGTGCAATTCAGGTGGATGTATCCTACTGAACGGTATTTGAGTACATTGAAAAGATTTGTACGCAACAGAGCTCGTCCAGAGGCATCAATAGCCAATGGTTATTTGATGGATGAGTGTACTACCTTTTGTGCAGAATATCTTACGGATGTTGAAACAAAATTAGATAAGCCCTCTCAGATTCATGATGGTCCAGTTGGAGAAGGAACCACATTTGATATGGACAACATCGAGTGGATACAAGCACATCGATATATCTTGTTCAATACTCCATCAATTGCACCATTATTGCAGTAAGTATCTTATCAATGTGCTTGTATAACTTTTACATGTTTTGTTTGCATAAGTTGGTCTTTTAAACATCACGTAATCATTTGCAGGAAACACATTAATGAGATAAAAGAAGAGATGCATCGTGCGACTGAGTTCCAAATTCAACAATCTCATTATGCGGCATTTCATGATTGGTTCAAGGATTATGTATGTATAAATTGATTTTCATTATGAGTGAAGTATTAAACTAATTCTTTCTACATATATCAGTATTGATTTTTATAAATTATGTAGGTTCGTAAGCTGAGGGAGTTAGGGGACCCCACGCTACCTGAAGTATTTATCCAACTGGCTGAGGGTCCATCTATAACGGCTCGTCGTTATAAAGCTATTGATGCTAATGGTTTTCGATTTCGCATTAAAGATGTTGATGACAAACGAGAAACACAAAACAGTGGCATCAGTTGTCCCTTTGTCAATTCTGGTTATTACTATGGTGAATTGATAGACATCATTGAAGTTGTATACACACACAGTTTGAAGTACATATTGTTAAAGTGTAATTGGGTTGATCTAGTGCATGGATGTAAAGTCGATCAATATCAGTTTTCATTGGTGAATTTTAACTATATGTTATACAGAAATAATGAACGAGTTGAGAATGAACCTTTCATTTTGACATCACAAGCGGAACAAGTATTCTTTGTTACTTTGCCTTCGGATCCAAGTTGGCAAGTTGTTGTCAAAATGTCTCGGCGAGGAGTGTTTTTATTTGAAGAAGATGAACCCGAGACTGTTCCGTTTTTTTACCAACAACTTGATCAACATACCGTAGTTCAACGTGAAGAAGATATTTATTGGGTCAGAGCGGTTGTTCAAGGAGAAACAGTTGATTTGCATGCTTAATGAAAGGTATAATTGTTTTCCCGCTATTCAGTAGAATGTCCTAGGATATCATAAATTATCTAATCATTTTATAAATCCTTATAAGTTTTAATCCTCACTTTTGTAAGTTAATTCAGTCATAAATATTTAGGTTGATTAACTTTCTGATTTTTTAAAATTCATTCACAACTAATTATTCAATCCATTTTTTGTTTGATTAACAGTTGTACAAGTTTGATTTATTAAGAACAATCCAATTTATCTTTTAAACACTTTGGACTCATTACTGATATTTTGTATGACTGCAGACATGTCAGGGGAAGAGGTAGAAAATCCACATCATCCATCTGAGGCATCTACGTCTCAGGGTCAAGGTATGTTTGAATGTCATTGTCTATTTTTTTTATGTAATTGACATGTATATATATATATATAACATTTGTCAATTTATATATAAAATTGTTTTCAACAGGATCAGACTCGGCTGATTCTTCCTCTCGCAGGAGAGGCCCTGGTCGTGGCATATTATAATGGAATTCCGACACAACGATAGATGTTTCATTTAATGAGGTATTTCATCCCGTGGGACCGAATGCCCCAGCATTTATTCGTCAGCTGGGTCATATCATACGTGACCCACATCGATTTCCATTGACCACGCGTGATTGGGCTTCTATCCCTCAGGACATATTAGATCGTCTATGGAGGGAGGTTCAGGTAAGAAAATAATTTTACTTTATTTTCTATTTATAAAGAATACTAATATGTTTGATTATTTTCTTTATAGGAAAATTTGAAAGTATGCCCTAAAGAGTTTCGGCCCGTGTGTATGAGCAAATGATGTAAGCTGTGGAAAGATTATAAAGTCAAAGTGAAGAGGGACCACTGGGTACCAAATGTGGGTTCCCTTGACATTTTGGAAAAAGTCCCGAGAGGTTGCTCCCGGCTCAGTGGCGTGACTTGGTTGCATATTGGTCTACTGAGGGTGTTGCAGTTTGTATATTAATTATTTTTCTGTATATATATTTTCAAGAATATGTGATTTGTTTGAAATTTGAATGAATTGAATGTAGGAGGTGTCAACACGCCATTCGGAGAATCGAGCGTTGCAGGGACCAGCTCACAGGCTCGGGACTCGTCACGTGTCTCAGATCCGACATGAGGTATATATTATTAATTTTTTAATTTATTAATTAATATTGTTTTGTGTTTATATTCTTTTAGTATACAGTTGTGAGGGCAAGGTGCAGCAACTGATAAAATGTCGCTGTGGATAAGGACTCGTGATCGCAATGATCCAGAGGTTGCAGCATTGATAGTAAGTGTCTGTACTTACCAATAATTACATAAATCTATATATTAACATATATATATTTATATATATTTAAATATTTCACAGGATCAATTTGAAGATGAGTTAGAACATCTGCCAGAGGACCAGCGACAGCTTCCCATGCGACGGGATGAGATCTTTCATCTGATTATTGGTCTGGACGGGCATGGCTATAGTTTGACCTATGGAGCGGGGATTCCTCGTTCTGTAGTGTCACGCGCTGTGGTTGTCGGTCCGGCTGTTGCTCATATGACACAGCAGATGTCAGATTTTGAGGCACAGCTGCGCGCTTCCGAGGAGACAAATGCGCAATTGACAGTTGAGGTTAGAGCACTGCAGGAATATGTGCGTCGAGCTGATGGTACAAGGGATCATACGACGCAGGTATATACTGTATTTATTTATTTAATTTAAATTATTTTTGTTATTAAAATAATTATAATGTTTATTTTTTGTAGGCACCTGGCCCACCAGAAGGAGGTAGCAGTGATGACAACGCATGACGCACCATATATTCACGAGATATGTTTTTTTGTTTTTAATGGTAGGGTTGACATTGATGTACTGTATTTATTCATTTAAGTAATGCATTATTACCATCCATGGTGGTCTTTTAAATATTTTATACACATATTGTGTTTTTGATCAGATAATCTTGAATGATTCTACATTTGAAAAAGTCGAACTAATTCCAACAGATCAATAAATTTGATAATATAGATTATGTATTATCCAATATATTTTTTATAAATTTCTGTATGGTATCGATAAAAGAAATATGTATTAATTAGATGTTATCACTTTTATTTTTCACTTTTGTAATCAATGGGATGACCTTTGCACCCCCGGAGAGCCCCCCGCACCCCCGTACAGCCCCCCGCACCCCCATACATACCCCCCGCACCCCCGTATAACCCCCTGCACCCCCGTACAGCCCCCCCCCCCCCCCGCACCCCCGTACAACCCCCCGCACCCCCGTACTGCCCCCCCCCCCCCCCCCGTACAGCCCCCCCCCCCCCCCCCCCCCCCCCCGCACCCCCGTACAGCCCCCTGCACCGCCGTACAGCCCCCACGCACCCCATTCGGGGCGTGAATTGTGAAATGGCTGGCCAGACGGCACCTCATTCGGAGGTGCCGTGTGACCGCGGCGGCCAGAAACGCGTTTCCAGCGCCATTAAACACCAAAACGGCGTGCGGCGGTCCCATTTGGAGAAAACGTGCTCCGAACGACCTGAAACCGCACGGTAACGATAGAAATATTATTCCTGAGATGCAGGAGGAGGCCGCACGTCCATCGGACGTGCGGTCCGTGCGGCACGTCCGATTGTGTCCTTTTCAGCAGCGCGGCGCGCACTGAAATGGCGCGTGGGGGGGGTCAAAACCACCCGAACGACCTCCGAATGCCACGAAACCGTACGAAAACATCCGGGCGTGAATTGTGAAATGGTCGGCCAGACGGCACCTCATTCGGAGGTGCCGTGTGACCGCGGCGGCCGGAAACGCGTTTTCGGCGCCATTAAACACCAAAACCGAGTGCGGCGGTCCCATTCGGAGAAAACGTGCTCTGAAAGGCCTGAAACCGCACGTGAACGATAGAAATATTATTCCTGAGATGCAGGATGAGGCCGCACGTCCATCGAACGTGCGGTGCGCGCGGCACGTCCGATTGTGTCCTTTTCAGCAGCGCGGCGCACGCAGAAATGGCGCGTTGGGGGGTCAAAACCACCCGAATTACCTCCGAATGCCACGAAACCGTACGACAACATCCGGGGCGTGAATTGTGAAATGGTCGCCCAGACGGAACCTCATTCGGAGGTGCTGTGTGACCGCGGCGGCCGGAAACGCGTTTCTGGCGCCATTAAACACCAAAACGGCGTGTGGCGGTCCCATTCGGAGCAAACGTGCTCCGAACGACCTGAAACAGCATGAGAACGATAGAAATATTATTCCTGAGATGCAGGAGGAGGCCTCACGTCCATCGGACGTGCGGTGCGCGCGGCACGTCCGATTGTGTCCTTTTTAGAAGCGCGGCGCACGCTGAAATGGCGCGTTGGGGGGTCAAAATCACCCGAACGACCTCTGAAGGCCACGAAACCGTACGACAACATCCGGGGCGTGAATTGTGAAATGGTCGGCCAGACGGAACCTCATTCGGAGGTGCCGTGTGACCGAGGCGGCCGGAAACGCGTTTCCGGCGCCATTAAACACCAAAACGGCGTGTGGCGGTCCCATTCAGATCAAACGTGCTCCAAACGACTTGAAACCGCACGGGAACGATAGAAATATTATTCCTGAGATGCAGGAGGAGGCCGCACGTCCATCGGACGTGCGGTGCGCGTGGCACGTCCCATTGTGTCCTTTTCAGCAGCGCGGCGCGTGCTGAAATGGCGCGTTGGGCGGTCAAAACCACCCGAACGACCTCCGAATGCCACGAAACAGTACGACAACATCCGGGGCGTGAATTGTGAAATGTTCGGCCAGAAGGAACCTCATTCGGAGGTTCCGTGTGACCGCGGCGGCCGGAAACGCGTTTCCGGTGCCATTAAACACCAAAACGGCATGCGGCGGTCCCATTCGGAGAAAACGTGCTCCTAACGACCTGAAACCGCACGGGAACGATAGAAAATATTATTCCTGACATGCAGGAGGAGGCCGCACTTCCATCGGACGTGCGGTGCGCGCGGCACGTCCGATTGTGTCCTTTTCAGCAGCGCAGCGCGCCCTGAAATGGCGCGTTGGGGGGTCAAAACCACCCGAACGACCTTCGAATGCCACGAAACCGTACGACAACATCCGGGGCGTGAATTGTAAATAGTCGGCCATACGGCACCTCATTCGGAGGTGCCGTGTGACCGCGGCGGCTGGAAACGCGTTTCCGGCGCCATTAAACACCAAAACGGCGTGCAGCTGTCCCATTCGGAGCAAACGTGCTCTGAACGACCTGAAACCGCACGATAATGATAGAAATATTATTCCTGAGATGCTGGAGGAGCCCGCACGTCCATCAGACGTGCAGTGCGCGCGGCACGTCCGATTGTGTCCTTTTCAGCAGCGCGGCGCGCGCTGAAATGGCACGTTGGGGGGTCAAAACCACCCGAACGACCTCCGAATGCCACGAAACCGTACAACAACATCCGGGACGTGAATTGTGAAATGGTCGGCCAGACGGCACCTCATTTGGAGGTTCCGTTTGACCGCGGCGGCCGGAAACGCATTTCCGGCGCCATTAAACACTAAAACGGCGTGCGGCGGTCCTATTCGGAGAAAACGTGCTCCGAACGACCTGAAACCGCATGGCAACGATAAAAATATTATTCCTGAGATGCAGGAGGAGGCCGCACGCCCATCGGACGTGCGGTGCGCGCGGCACGTCCGATTGTGTCCTTTTCAGCAGCGCGGCGCGCGCTGAAATGGCGAGTTGGGGGGTCAAAACCACCCGAACGACCTCCGAATGCCACGAAACTGTACGACAACATCCGGGCGTGAATTGTGAAATGGTCGGCCAGACGGCACCTCATTCGGAGGTGCCGTGTGACCGCGGCGGCCGGAAATGCGTTTCCAGTGCCATTAAACACCAAAACGGCTTGCGGCGGTCCATTCGGAGAAAACATGCTCCGAACGACCTGAAACCGCACGGGAACGATAGAAATATTATTCCTGAGATGCAGGAGGAGTCCTCACGTCCATCGGACGTGCGGTGCGCACGTCACGTCCGATTGTGTCCTTTTCAGCAGCGCGACGCGCGCTGAAATGGCCCATTGGGGGGTCAAAACCACCCGAACGACCTCCGAATGCCACGAAACCGTACGACAACATCCGAGGCGTGAATTGTGAAATGGTCGGCCATACGGCACCTCATTCGGAGGTTCCGTGTGACCGCGGCGGCCGGAAACGCGTTTCCGGTGCCATTAAATACCAAAACGGCGTGCGGCGGTCCCATTCGGAGCAAACATGATCCGAAAGACCTGAAACCGCACAGGAACGATAGAAATATTATTCCTGAGATGCAGGAGGAGGCCTCACATCCAGCGGACGTGCGGTGCGCGGGGCACGTCCGATTGTGTCCTTTTAAGCAGCGCGATGCGCGCTGAAATGGCGCGTTGGGGGGTTAAAACCACCCCGAACGACCTCCGAATGCCACGAAACCGTACGACAACATCCGGGGCGTGAATTGTGAAATGTTCGGCCAGACGGCACCTCATTCGGAGGTACCGTTTGACCGTGGCGGCCAGAAACGCGTTTCCGGCGCCCTAAAACACCAAAACGACGTGCAACGGTCCCATTCGGAGCAAACGTGCTCCGAAAGACCTAAAACCGCACGGGAATGATATAAATATTATTCCTGAGATGCAGGAGGAGGCAGCAAGTCCAGAAGACGTGCGGTGCGCGGGGCACGTCCGATTGTGTCCTTTTCAGCAGCGCGGCGCGCGCTGAAATGGCGTGTTGGGGGGTCAAAACCTCCCGAACGACCTTAGAATGCCACGAAACCGTACGAAAACATCCGGGGCATGAATTGCGAAATGGTCGGTCATACAGAACCTCATTCGGAGGTTCCGTGTGACCACGGCGGCCGGAAACGCGTTTCCGGCGCCATTAAACACCAAAACGGCGTGCGGCGGTCCCATTCGGAGCAAACGTGCTCCGAACGACCTAAAACCGCACGGTAACGATAGAAATATTATTCCTGAGATGCAGGAGGAGACCACACGTCCATCGGATATGCGGTGCGCACGGAACGTCCGATTGTGTCCTTTTCAGCAGCGCGGCGCGCGCTGAAATGGCGCGTTGGGGGGGTCAAAACCACCCGAACGACCTCTGAATGCCACAAAACCGTACGACAACATCCGGGGCGTGAATTGTGAAATGGTTGGCCAGACGGCACCTTATTCGGAGGATCCATGTGACCGCGGCGGCCGGAAATGCGTTTTCGGCGCCATTAAACACCAAAACGGCGTGCGGCGGTCCCATTCGGAGCAAACGTGCTCAAAAAGACCTGAAATGAGATTATTTCTTGAATCGAAGTTTTTAAATGTTTATAGCCCAATGATTTGATATTATATATATATTAAATATATATTAAAACATTTCAAATATATTATATATATATATATTTAAAATATTGTATTTAATAGTATATATATGAATATATATATATATATATATATATATATTTATATTTATATATTCAATTCAATGAAAAAAAATTTCAAATTTTTTTTTTGAATAGCGAGCGCCATAGGCGGTCGCTATAGGGTGCCCGGATGGGGGGTTCAGCGACCGCCAAGCGGTCGCTGAAGGCGGATATGCCGGCCTTCTATAGCGACCGCCATTGGCGGTCGCTAAAAGCCTCTAGCGACGAGGCAACAGCGACCGCCAATGGCGGTCGCTGAGCGGCCGCTAAAGGCCTATAGCGACCGCCAATGGCAGTCGCTAATGGCCTTATTTTCAGTAGTGGTGTGAAAGAATCACATCTCTTTGATGGGGAAATAGTTCACACCTCTAGAAACGAAATTATCATATTTATACAAAAATTTAAATTCTAAAGGTAAATGTTATAAAATAAAACTTTAATACTAAATAAATAATATATATCATATATATCATATATAAACTTCATCTCCTTCAAAATTCCCAACCATGAATGGGGGTAAATGAAATATGTACAATCATCATTTCATGAGATGGTAATACACTATACATGCAAACAACATGTTCACTACACATTATATTAATGTGTGTATAAGTGAGGGTATATAATATACAAAAATAAAATCCCATTGTACTGAGTACACTTTCATAATTATATAAATATATAATTACGTGAGTTTAGGGGTGGAAAACAATTTAATTATATGACCATGAGGAGGCATGTAACCACTTCTCTAGGTAACTCCATTTGGTTTCCACCAATGGGATTTTAGATATTGATTAATGAAAAATGTTATGATTATAGGCTTATTAGAAGGATTTTTATGTTCTATTTGTTGAGATCAAGGATGAGAAAATGATTCTTTGAGTGGTGTGGGTATGTGGTTGGATTGAAGACCTCTTTATTTTGAAGGAGATGTTGCAATCCTATAAATTTTTGGATATGGAATTGCACCAACATATTAACTATGTAATTCTTATCTGATAATGTGCCAAATTAAATAAATTATAAGATTCTATTTAAATATTTCCATCCAGTAGATATTGTATAAGTATAGAGGTTGTTTGGGACCTAACATTTAAGGTTTTGTACTTTGTTAAAATAATATTTATCTTAAATTTTTTAATTAATTTTTAAAATATTCTCTAATATTTTATCTCATAAATACTTTAACCTTATTATAATTTTTTTATTTTAATACCAAACATAGATTCTATTATCATAATTTCTAGTCACATAAGTGCAATAAATTAATTAAAATTTAATCATGCCGATGGGATGACGGTAAATGTTTTTAATGAAAAAATAGCCAATGGTTTTCGTTGTTTTTAAACCAAACGTCAATTTTATTTTGATTGAAATTAATTAATCTATATTAATTAATGAAAATATAATATTATTTATCTTTTATATAAAAATTGATTTTAAAATTTCCTTAAAAATTATTTTTTCAATAAGTTATTTTTGAATTAAAAAACAGAATTTTTCAATATTTATCCAAAAATGAATATTCTCAAAAAAATCAGAAAAATTAAAAAAAAGATAACTTATTCATTCAGAATTAAAAATTAACAATATATAATAAAATTATTTTTATTAATTTTTCTATAATTAATTTTTTTAATTTTCATAGAGTGGCATGAAAAGTAGTTCATTTTAGAAAAATGTTTTTTAATCATATAATGACTTTAACAAATATTATATCACAAGTTATCAATATGTATGATTTATATAAAATAATTATAAAAATTATTTTTGAATTTGTTATTACTATTCATATTATTAATTTTAATTCTTCGGTTATAATTATCTCATTTAAATATTTATAAAAAAACATGTTTTGTAGAAACATAGTGTTTATTTTAATATATTCCAATTCAATGTTTCAGGTAATTAACATCATGGATATTACTACTAAAAGAAAATTTTAAACTTTTTGAATACGATATATCAATAAAAATTTAAATTAATCAAAAATGTTTTTCCAATAAAGTTATGAGGAGTTACACTAAAAATATTAGACAAATATGAGGTTTTGGTATGACTTCATATATATTATTTTTTTATAACATTCCACCAATTTATGTATATAATTGAGATAAATTATTATATATTTGTGGCATCATGGTTTATAATTTTAAATATTTAATTAATTTTCATTACCAGTACCCCATGTGCAGGTATTACCTATATGGTGAATTTATCCAATGTTAGTCCATATAACATAAGAGCCATGAAATAAGATTATTTAATAACATCATATTTCAATATGATATATTCCATTTTATATTTTTATAATATCACCCTAGTAGCTCATATTTTCTTCCAATATAATTGATTTAGAATATATTATGATTATTATGTCTTTTCTATTTACTGTACAGTTGAGTAGTGATTATTTCTTAATGTGATTTCATAATTATTATTTTTGTTTTCATTATTGTTTATTACCATGGGAGTACTATTTATGAGAATAAATCACCCCCTACAATGTTATTTATATCAAATAAAATAGTTTATAAAGTGACGATTCCATTATATTATTGTCTATATATATTGGTATATTCAAATAATGATTATAATTTTTTTTATTTTATAAAATTAATAATTTTTAATCAAAATGATAAAATTAAAATTTTATTTTGATAATTATACTTTCCATGCCATATTGAAAATAAAATTAATTTTTGATGGAATTTTAATTGTATTAAAAAAATGAAAGCATATATTTAAAGAAATATTTTAAATTAAAATGAAATATATTCATTTATAATATTAATTCATGTGGTGTGGGTAAGAAACCTACAAGGATTTCTATCTAACTTATATTCAATATAGGATTATTAATGATTCTATAAATATATTCTAGTTTGATTCAAAAATGTTGCTTGGGTATGTGGAGGTGGTATGTGAAGGTGTTCCATTTTCATAATGGAGGTGGTTGTTTGGAGAAAAATAATTTTATTTATATATATTCACATTCTAATTTACCTAAAAATTGATGATTTCTAATTATCCATCTCTTTCAGATCCTAATGGGTTAGAATATAATGTTTTTTTCATTCACAATGAGTCGGTATAATATAATATAATTTTTTTATATATTTTTATTAGGTTATTTTATACACTTATTTCATGTTTTGTAAAGATAAACTATAAAATATACTTGATCATGATTCTTTGATTTATAGATTGGTCATGATTTATTCTATGTTTCTGTTCATGTTTTGTCATTTTATATCACTTTAAATTTACTCTATTAAGTATTTCTTCAGGTCCTATAACAATTTACGATCCCATGGGTGTTGATAACTCCCTACATTCTAGGTCATGGGTGGACTTGGGTACTCGGATGAAGGGTAACCCCGGTTGGTTCATGAAATATGTAGATTAGGAATTTTTTATTTCACAAAGATACATTACACGAAAATTGTATTTCATTCAACATAAATTATATTTCATGAATCTATTATAGGATAGTTATCCAATATTTCATTAATCATAATAAATACAACATGCTAATATGTCATAGACCCTTTGTAAGATGATTTATTTATAAGAGTCAAAATATATCATTGACCCATAATCAAATTATTTTCATGTAAACCATTGTATTAATGATTTAACACTCTATAGATATGGTATCATGTGCATTATAACCTTATTTCCCTATAAACATCACAACCATTATTAACACCACCATAGTAATTTATCAATAAGGAACCTAAGTGTGATGAAAATTTCATGATTCACGATTAATTCAAAATTTTCTTTGTCAATCGTGTGTTTCTACTATATAACATCGATATTCCTCTTGTGATGTACATCCAGAATTGTTCGTTATCTATTTTATATCTTTAATCAAAACACATTTTTATATCCAATCCCAAGTGTGATAATGATTTATATATTTAAAATTTTATAAACCACTTTAATTATTAATTATTAATAATTTTTTTAATTACTCATCAAAATTAAAATGGATTGGGTTTTTCTAAATAAAATAATCATTGTAAACAATTTTTAAAATATATACACTTTGAAAATGTTTCAAAGTCGGTATAAATACATTTTATAAAGCTAAAATTATTTTTAACATATTTTAAAATTATTTCCATGGTTCAATCAAGGAAATTAAAAAATATTTTCAATCATTTAATAAAATATTTAATAGCGAAATGAATCATTTTTATTGTCCTAAGATGTTTCGTTTTATATAATGGGACAAATTAATTTTGAAAGAAATAAATAGTAATTAATACATAAAATGAAAATATTTTCTATGTTGAAAAATAATGAAAATACATTATTTTTATCAGTAATAAATGTTAAACATATAAAAATAAAGATGAGTGTTCATAGAAAAATATGTGGTTATTATTATGGACAAATAAAACATGAATTAAAGTTCAACTATAACACCATGAGATTAAAAATAATGAAAATTGAGTTTTATAGAGTATATGAAATGAAAAATTTGTATTATAACAGAATGTAACAAACAGATACATTATTCTATATTTCTGTTAAGTATATTCGATCTCATGGATAATTTAAAAAAACACATAGTAAAAATGAACTGTAACATATGGAGAGATATAAATGATATCACTTGTTTTTTCATTCCTAACAATGTGTTATTTGGAACTCAATATAAGATTACGGTGAAGGATACAACCACTGTGACAGGTGTATGAAAATATGATGTTTTGGCGGAACTGGCCTCAAGCATTGATGATCTTTATAAGCCAGTTTGGGGTACAGAGGATGAGTATTAAAAAGTGGCAGTGTTTACTAAGCATAGCTTATCTCGTAGATTTGATGGAACTATCCTAATTTCCGCGAGATTTGAAAAATTTGAGGACTGCAGATGTCAAGTGATGTATGTGGTTGTGAATGATTTGGTGTTCATGGTGATGGTAGTGAATGTTGTGTCAGTCACGAGTGATGTTGTTCATCATGTACCAGTGGTGGGACCTGAGCAATATGTGGTAGTCGAGCATGAAATTTCCAAAGAATCTTTCTTCATTTCATTGAGATATAGTTAATTTGATGACCACATATCTCTGGAGATGTCTATGATGGTTAATGATTTGGTGGTGGTGTTAGATTTGGACTGTCGTCCATCATAAGAAAAGAACCCCTTCGTGGGGGATTAGGCTATGTTTCCATGAGGTAAAGCAACTAGGTCTTGTTCATTTGATTTAGTAGAGATAAGGTCTAAAATCATGGTGGATACGGTAAGGACTTATGCAGTTGCAGCTGGTATGATAGATACAAGGAACCTTAGTAGGTAAAATTCATGGATTTTAGGGGATTCTAATCGAATACATCTTAAAGAAATTCATTATGGTTATTCTGATAGAATTCTAAAAAAGGGTGATTTTACCAATTTGGATTCCAATAAAGAAGTTATACTTGATAGATTTAAAATTTTTAAGCATTCAATCATTACCATACTTGGTCTCCCTGGTGGAGGAAATCATTGGAAGAATGATCATTTGTTTTTGAATATGATGTCTTCTTGGTTTTTTTTTGGTTGGAGATGCATATCAATGGGTCGTGGATTATTTGACATTATTTTCCCATCAGAGGATCTGAATCAATATGATTTGAGGATTGGATCAGTTGTGATAAATCTAGGTATGGTTTCTTTTCATGAATGGATCAATTTTTCAATCCATTCTTAGTTTAAAAAACTAGGTATCATGTTTGGATTAATATTTTTTGTCTTCTCTATATTTTATGGCATCCTAACATTATTTTGGAAACTACCTCTCTTGGGGGAATTCTAGTCATAATGGATAAGACCATTGAATATGTGATCATTGAACATTATTCTAGGGTCATGGTAAAAGTTGATCCATGTTCTTGTCTGATTCATAATATATTTTTTGACTTTATTGGATGATGATTTCTCTCTATAAATCGAGTTTGAGAGATTAACATATCTTTACTTAGACTGTAATGTAATTGTTCATGAAAAAGATAAGTGTAAAAAAAATCATTATATGTTATTTTTTATCACTAAAAAGGAATCATGATACCTCCTGTAAGAATATGTTAAAGAAGAAAATAATACATCACATTGATTATGAAAATGAAAAAACATTTTACTCATGATGGTGTTCCACAGGCGGTGAGAGATATTCCTTCTGAATTGACACACGATACTCCAATGGCTTAGGATACTGAACCCAACATTGCTATATAAGAAGGGGAATGTAGGAATGACTTAACTGAATATGATCTAAGCTTTTCCCTGGTGTTTGTTCCTAAGCATGGTTTCAGGGGAAGCATGATCATAGGATAGAAGAATCCTGTCATTGGTCTTACATTCTAGGGGAAACAAAATACATGTTATGTTACAAATCATTCAATGTTCTAAGAGAAAATTACCAAATTAAGGGGAGAACATGGTATCCAAAGATGGTGGGATAATGTAGAGGTTCATTCTCTGTAAAAGCTAACTTATTCTAAAAATTTATCTAATGGAAATGATGTTGTAGATGATGAAGGGATCTAACCAGTTCCTATTAAGAAAGAATGATGGAGGAAAACACTGCTCATATCTAAATCCAACTATGGTTACCCGTTCCAAGGGTCCTTTTGATTATGAGTCTGATTGGAATGGTGATTATGATGATGACTTCTGTGGTTATGATTTTTATATCATTTCATCTACTTGAAATGAGGTAATATATACTTGTATGGCCCAATCCATACACATTTTGTATTTCTTTTCATTTCAATAAATAGTGAAATACCCTAACATTTCAGGACCTATAATATAATAAAATGATATAACCAAGCTACTAAATTAGAGGGTATAAATAGTTCAAAAAATCATGAAAAGTATACGGTTTACACATATATAAAAACTCATTGGTTAACTATTGATTCTGAATTAAATAAGAGTCAGTTGAAAGAAAGATAAATGTATTCTTGCAAAACTATATTTTTATAAAGGATGGTTTAGTTGATATTTCCACACCTAACAAAAAATTAATTTTTAACACTATTAGAATATTTATTTTAAAAATTAAAATTTATTTTTGAAATCTGTATATCAATATTTTATAACTGTTAATTTTTTGTATTATTGTTAAATACATAATTAAGTTATTAATATTGAAAAATTAAGTATTTTTATTGAAACCGTATGTTTATTTGTATTTATTTAAATTTTTAATTTTTAATTTATTTTTTTAATTTAAAAATAGTTCAATTATATAGAAGTTGTAATAAAATATTTCCCTAAAATAAATTTCATTT
Source organism: Viscum album (assembly GCA_963277665.1). NCBI lineage: Eukaryota > Viridiplantae > Streptophyta > Magnoliopsida > Santalales > Viscaceae > Viscum > Viscum album. The sequence continues at coordinate 882,245,005 of OY728139.1, read as the reverse complement.
TGAATTTGGATATTATAACCTTATATACCTATATGAAATTTCTTGTTGGATACTTTCTATATCATATAGTCTACTAGCATAAGTTTAAAATGGATTTTCATAATATTGAGAATTGAATTTATAAAAACGAATTCCTTAATTTCAAAATAATATTTTATATTATATAATGATATAAACAAATTTTTTTTTCAATTTTGATTATAAAATAAGAAAAAACTAATTACCATGTAAAATGTAAAAACTGATTTACTGGGTGTTAAAGGAAAATTATAATGTTTAATATGACTAACCTATATGTGAAAACCAAATACATTTCCAAATTTAATCATTGTGACATCTCTATGTTTGTAAGGAACCATAAAATGATATAAATTTGGTATGACATATTCTATTAAAAACAATTTGTTTGTAATCTCCCCCATTTATAAAAGTGTACCCACACACCTCTTTAGTTAAAAATAAAAAAAACATGTTTTAAGAAAATACCTTTTGATATAACATCATTATTGTGATTAAAAATTGTTATCCCATTTATTTTCCCAAAATCAATCCTAGGATGTCTTTTTACCAATGTATAATTGTTTCTGATGCAGTGGTTTGTTTTTCAAATGAGCAATGTAATATTTCTACTTCTTCCACATTATTCAAATATGGTTAAATTTTTATTATATAATAACATTATAACCATAAATTTACTATGATGTTATTATGTAATGTGAATGTCCTATGTCCATGTCCTCTTCCAGTTAATGATAAATAAACCCCTCAAGGGTGTCTACAGTTGACAACCAACTCGTGTATCGATGTAATTATTTTTTCCATTTCCACCTTTCAAGTATGGATATAATGATGGATTCAACCTATATGTTTTATATTTAGGATATTATGGTACTTATTTAATTTTAATATTACGTATAAATTTTTAATTTCTATACAAGGTATATTATTATATTTTCGTTCCAATGTATGGTTGTAAATCACCTCACGAAGCGATGATTTATTTTTCACTTATTCATTACATGTAATGAAGTAAGGAAAATTGTAATGAATATATGTGATATATATGACATGATATTAATTTTTTTAATTTAATATATAATGTATGTCATTTCTCTTTCACCCATAATGTAAATGTTAACATCGCTCTTGTGAACATTTGACATGTTGTATCCTCAATGTTAATATATTTATTATCTATGATCATTAAATGTTAATATTAAATTTCTAATGTAATAAAAAAATCATTAAATAAGTATGATTTTGGATATTAGTTGACTTTATTATAATATTAATAACTATAACCTTCACATCAAATTATGTCTGATAAAATAAGTAATTTATTAATCGAAATAATAGTAATATTGAATCATTATTAATGAATGTTTCATAATATGTAAAAGTGATATTATAAGATGTTTTTAATATTAATATGTTTTATTTTAAAGTTAGTAACATTATAAAAACATTATATGTGTGGTTAAAGAATGTTTGGCCCGAAATAATCATCAGGTAAGCCACTTCATCTAAATTTCATTTTGATGTGTTATAATGTAATGATACACTAAAAATTAATTTTTTTATGGTCTATATATTTCCCATTAATTATTTAATATCATGAAAAATTATCAATTGATGGTATTTTAATTTTGAATTTTATTTATTACATCTAATGGGATTTGACTATAAAATTAACATGTCGTAATGTAATGTGTAAAATAACTAAATTTATTTTCATTGGGTTACATTACATTTTCATTAGAATTGTCATTATAAAATTAATCATGTAATTAATTATTACTATATTAATTTTTATTTCATATTTTTAATGATTATTTACAAATGATACATATAATTCTATCATTGATTAATATTCATTTCAATTTTAAGATATAGGTAAGAATTTATTTCACAATCTAGTTTTAAGTAGAAATTATAATACATGAATTTCTATTAAAAGAAATTATTTGATCATTGCCTAATAAAACTATTTAATATTATTCTAATTTTTTTATTCCTGATTTTTTATTCAAAATATAACATATTCCTCTTTGTTTTCTTAAAATTATTGAGGGGCTTTTTAATATTATATCCTGAAATTTTTCTCTTTGATCAAAGATATTTATTTTTTTAAATAATTTTTTTCTGATTTTTTTAAAAAACTATATTAGCTAAAATGTTTTAAACCATAATTAAATGATTTTTAAATCATTTTATCAAATTTTTGACTTTTGTTAAATAATTTATAAAAATATTCATTTCATTTTTATAACGTGGACAATATTTTTTTCTTAAAATACTAGAGAAATATTTTTTTCACATATACGGATTATAAAATATTTGAATCTATCATGAAAACTCATTGATTTAAAGATAATATTACAATATTCCAATGTTATATGAAATTAATTATATTTCAAATTGTTTTTTTACTATTATTTGTAAAGTAATATTTTCATATTTTAATAGATAATATCTTTTATAATGTTTTAGTGATATTTTTATGTTATTTAACTTTTGTAATGAAATATTCTCATTATTTTAATTATAATTCATAAGTGATATGTTGTATTTCTATCATCATTTTTCTTTTCAGGAATGGTTTATTATAATTTTGACAAATGAAAGTATTAAAAATAAATTTCATTTTTAATTTTTTTATTCATTAACATCCCACCAAATATTAACATGATTTTTATCATTGGACATTACATTACCCCTAAATATCTAAATTATATATCATGTATATATATATTAGATAAACCACATATCATTTCTATATATTTTACTTTAATTTTAATATTATATGGTTGACTATGAATATTCTTTTCTATCTGCATGCTGAACATGATACAAACATTTTTTTAATAAGGAAAATTTTTAATACATTATAATGATTTTTAAAAAAAATTAAATTGATTAGGACATATATTTAATGTTGATTTATGGTTACAGATATAACCTTCAAGCATCTATAGTCTCCAGAGATGAATCAGTTAGATACCCTTTGTTAAATGAATATCAATTTTATAACAACCCACATGTTACAAAATTTATTGTGAAAGGTATAGAAAGAAGAGCTATCATAATTCTTGAGATCAATAAATCCAATAATTAAAAACATAATTCATTGATAATTCATTTATCTTTATTACACATTGTGTTTTTACAATTAATAATCATTGGGAGCCTTTCATTTTTAGTTGTTTGATTAAAATGATTTTTTTCAGTTGTTTAACATTACATATTTATTATACTATCTCTAAGCATGATAGTAAAATTATTTAAATGGCATGGGTTTTTAGTTATATATGATTCCTTGTTGAGTATTTTTATTTATTCATGATAGATTCCACAATACATAACCCTTTATGAGAATTTTAGGATACCATTATCAAATTTATTTACCTAGGAATCCAATAAGTCTACTAAGAATTATATATAGAGATATTATATTGGGTGAAATTCTACTCCAAAAAAATTTTCTGTTGTAAATTCAATACTCAGATGTATTTTGGGAATCATGTATGTATCTAGATTAAGAAGACTGCTAAACTATGTGGAAAATTTTGATATTATTCATGCATCATATTCCAATTTAAAAGTTCAATTCGAATGATGATGGATGATCTCCCTAGGGTTATGAGACATGATTATTAATTCCTGTAATTATTTAGATATTATATCATTACATATATGGGCACAAAGTTCACTGCATTTGATTCCATCATAGAGACATGATCTCAGATAATTTTTGTGTGTGTTTGTCTGTGGGGGGGGGGGTGTTGTGTATTGTTTCATAAATTTACAAATAAAGTATAAAATTTTCAATTGCAAAAGAAACATCTAATAAATAAAATATCCATAACAACATATATAATTGTTTTTATAATGGATGGATGTCATTTTTGTTTATAGACATCACAACACATTGGAAATCACATTGTTCTAGATGATGGGAGGTCTAACTCATCATGCCCTTTTAGGGGAATTGTTATATATTTTGGGACTCTATTATATATTTATATATGTTCATAAAAATATTCCAAACCAAAATAAAACACTATTTACCCTAGTAAATTGATAATGTGATGAATCCTTTTGTGTGTAATCAAGTTTCTATTAATGAGACCATTTGTATGTATTAATGGTTCTCCAATTATTTCATATTATCTTTAAGAAATGATTGATTATTATATTTTGAATACATATAACCATACGCTATGGAGTTTAATAAAATACATATAGTCAATTGTGTTTCATGTATGTGATTGATCCTTGAAGAGGTTTCCTATGAATCCTATCTATTGAATGAATCTAAACCCATGTATTCAGTTAACTTCCATGTCTTGATGTTTAATTTCTATTGTAAAGAACATATATTAGTGAAAAATAAAATAGGTCTAGAGATTAAGCCTTAGAAAGGTGTCATGTGATTATAACTTATAACAAGAATCAAATTCATCATTTTTTTATCTGATATCAACCAACTTGTCTGTAGTGATAGATAATTAATGTATTTTTTGGTTATTTACCTATATTGAAGAAAATTGGAAATTCTTTCAGGGAGTACACCAAGGTGGATTCCCATGAACGATGGTAATAGTATGATGTCACGTTATGGGTAATACTAACTAAGGATATCATGAAATGAATAATTTTATTCTAGTGATATTATGACTTCAAATCTCTAATCACAAATGAATCATCATCCATGTCATAAATTCAGGAAATTATGTAATATTATTCACCACATATGGACATGGGACATATTCACTAGTTAGGTCATAATTGGGGTGTTTTATATATATATATTAGGAATTGAGAATTAATCATATGATTCCTACTTATATAATGAATTAGGGTCATTTTAGACCAACTTGTTCCTATCATGACGATGGATGAGGAAGGATGATAAACCAATAAGAGTATTTTAGTCCCTCATGAATATGTGTCTAGCACAAGGAGGGGATGTTAACTACTCCATGTTATCTTCATTATTCCATCAGGAGGTGAAATATTCTTCTTTTCCAGGGCACTCATGTTTTTTATACATGGAGAGAAGGTAACTTTGTAGAAGAAGGTCTCTCTATCAATGTTTGTTCTGATGATGCTCTGATTTTTATTTTGGTGTGCGGTCCTTACATGATGAATGCCAGTTATTTCTGATGAAAAATTCCAAAGGCCCAAATCATTTGTGGAATTCATGAATGTGTGAACCTTAGAGAGTGTATTTTTTCTTATTGAATAATAAATCTTCCATTTCTTAATTTAGAGTAATTAAAGTCCTCATAGTTCCCAACAGATTGTGTGCATGTGTGTTTTCAAGACAATGTTATTGTATATCGAGGTGAATCATTTAAATGATTTATAGTTTAAAAAGTGTATACAAAACATGGTTTAAATGTTTGGGATATATATTATACATGTCATAGTAGTCTTCCTAGAATGTTTACGATATCATGACATGTCCTGATCATCTACCATACATGTATGAGGATGTCTAACATACATGTCTATGGTGTCTACAGTGTGATTCATCATACTTGTCCATGGTCCTCTACAAGACATAGACTAACATTTTATGTTAATTCACATGATTCATGTGAAAAACTCAAATGTATATCAAATTATTCGACTATATTTTCAATATAACCATTACATGATTGACGATGACACATCAAAGGGTGTCATGTGATAAGAAATGACAAGTCAAAATGATTCCACATTATCTTTATAACATTTAATGATGAATTATCATTGATTGTTTGACAATAATTTAGTACATATCATGAATTTAATAACATGTCTAATGGATATCGCGTTACTTTAATGACATGGTTTTATGAGCTCACATAACATGGATGACATGTTTAAAAGACCTCGCGGGACTTATATGACATGTCTAAATTATTTCACATGATATGGATGTGTATGTTATGTACATTATTCTTTTACATGAGTATAATATTTTCATTGTTCCTAGAATGATTCAATTTTTTATCCTTAATATCATAAGTACCTCATTGTGTGTTTGAAATTTTTTTATTGATGCCTCATTTGTCCAAATCAATACATATAATCTATATTTAATAATATAATCTACAGAATTACATTATTTCAAATAATCAATATTATTACTATGTGAAAAATATATATATATTATTTAATAACATGAGTAATTATCTAGGGCTTATTTGGTTTATGAGCCCTGTGATTGTGTATATTTCTATACTAAGAAGTCCATTCATTTAACGTTGATCAATTATTTGTCTCAAGTGTGTTTTTTGTACTGATTAAGAGTGAATTATAGTGCTCCTAAATCGAGATGTATAAATCCTTGAATGATGTTTATATACTAGATATATTCCTGAGCTTATGGTGGGGTATTCACATCACGTTCAACTTTTAACAATTATTTGATTCATCAATCATGTGGTTTATGTGTCACATGATATTCAATGACTCTAAGAAAACACTATTATCATTATATTTTTTAGGATCATAGATTGAAAAATTTATTTTTCAAAATCATTTAAACATGTTAATTATCTTTCTATTGATTAGGATTACAAGTTTAGGAGACGTTGAGAGACAATGATGCATGTTGAAGAATATTTTTCAAGATTATGGGACACTTTTCTGGGGTCCTATGATAGATCAGGTTTGCACATTGGAGGGCCTTTTCATGATAAATATTTGAACCCTCATTCACATAATGCTTCTCACTTTTTCATTTTTTCATTTGCTGAAATTAAATACCTTTCTATGGGGTTTCAATCATTGAATCAAATGGTTGATATTAGATATCATTATAATATGTGATAATCATCATTGATTCTAGCTCCACTTGCCTATGGCTAGTCATTTGATCAATGATGGATCATTCAATAGAATGCATGAATTTTCATTGATGGTCAATATAAATTTATGTTATCGGTCGGGTATATAATTATGGGTATCGATATGGAATTTGAGGATTGTAATAGATGATTTCTTCATAGGCATATGGAAAATAGTATGGTCAATACTTGATCTCATGATGACATGTGAGTATTTACATGGATGGTCTCCCAACATATCAGATATCAAAAATGGTGTATTATGATTGAATTTACTAATATTAAGTCATTGATATGATTATGATAAATTACCCAAAGGCCCTCACGTGGCATGAATGGCATATAATTAGGGATGTCACATGATTGTTAAACTGATCAAAAGAGTCATATGATCCATTTACATGAAAAACAATATTAATATGTTCTTTTAAATAATATAACATTATCAATATTTATTTTACATGTTGATTTATATTAATTTCTGGATTCGATATATTTACATGTCCCCTAATTGGAGGATCCCATTTCATAGCCTTTAAATGATCAACAAGAATTTTTGAGAAACCATATCATTTATTCGAGGGATTAATGAGGGAAACCACATGATCATGAATAGATCATTAGAAGTGCCTGACACATTCATGTGATGTTCCACAGGTCATGTGATCATGTCTCTTAATAGGCTATTTTAGTCTATTTAACATAGATTATCGATCTCTACATAGACAATATGATCATTAATTTATTTCATAGATAAAATGATACATATTCCTTAAGATTTACATCATTTATAGAATTACTGAGTTTAATTTTTTACGATTAAGAATGTGACCCATCTAGGATCATGAATGGATTGGAAAATTACTTGTTTATGAGGAGATTAAATTTTTGAATAAGTCCATGAGGCTTCCATAGATCGGTGTCTTGAGATGGTTCTAGTCATATGGGGGACTTTGGTATTATGTGGGGCACCATATAAATGTGTGAGTGGGGGATATTATCATCCCACATGAAACTCAAACATCCAAATTTATTTTGACCACCCCTCCCTCATTCCTTATTTGTTAGAATGCTTCATATGAACAATTTATCAAGACCACTTTAGGGGATTCTATTGTGTTATCTATATTTTTGATCTCCTCATCAATATTATTTTCATTTATTTATCCTTCTTATAATCATTTAATAATTTTTTAGGATGTTTTTTAATTATATAATTGTGGGGGAATCTCATGAGCTTTCTATGGTCCAACAATGATTTTTCATGTGATTTCCTTATCATTTATTACCTCACATTACCTCTATATAGTCAAATGATAATGGGATAAAAATTATATCACATGATGGATAGGTGTTAAATGGGGTTTCTAATCCATGAGTCCATTATGGTTTTTTAGATCATTTTCCCTTATATGATTCAAAATATATTCATGATGCTTGTCATTTTAAATATATCCATTAGTTGATTAACCTTGTCAAGATTATACTCCTTCTTATGTGTTCTTCATATTAATATATAGATGGGTTATAGTTATCAGATATCATATAAGGATGCTAGATAGAGGTCTATGATTTCTTGGGATCATAGTGATGAACCTCTGTATCAATTATACATTAAAAAAGGTTTTAAATGGACTTTTCTCAACTAATATTCAGAAACACCTATTTTATACATAATAATTTTTTATATGATTTTTATTCTGGATAGCGCTGCCATTCCATTACTCAAACATATTCTCAATCTAATAGGTTTTCACCTACTCTCGATTACATTGAAATTAGTGTACAATCCCAGGTAAATATATAACATGACATTTTTCAAGTTTATTAATATTTGTGAACTAAATTCTACTTTAATGGGGACGCTATGTTCGATGGCGTACCCGATACGCAACAATGGGTTTCTTTGAAACCCTACATTGCACACTAACAATATAATATTATTAATTCAAATGGTAGTTAATGCATAGTCATTGTATTGGTAGGAATAGATAGAACTAACTAAAATATGATTATATATATTTGTTAATTGTTTTTATATTTATCCAATAAATTTTGGAGGATTAAAATATAAATGATACTAATTTTAAACATAATTTTCTTTAAAGGTTTATTTACACACTTTTAATGGTGAACCATATTTAAATATAGTTTTGGTATCTTTTATATGTTCCATTTTAAAAAATAATATTATTTTTTAGAAATGGGACACCATAATTTACTTTGTGTAAATTTATGGTATTTTATGATAAAATTGATTTTTTTTGAATAGTGAAAAATACTGTATTTCAATTCAACAGTGCCTTTTTATATAATTTATTTACAAGTTTAGATTATTTTTTGATTTTGTTTTAATGTTTAATTTTATTATGGTTTTACCATTTAATCTAATGTTGGTCATTGTAATTAATTTCACTTTGAAATTGGACATAAACAAGTATCAATCTTTGGATAGTTATTATTTCATAAAAAAACAGAATTTGTTTTGATAACAAAATTTATTTTTAAATTAATTAATGTAACTTTTATGTATTTAATTTGGTAAAATAAATAACATTTTTGAATTCATAATTTCAAATATATCTTAGGATTAATTTTTGGTAGTTTTCTGAAAGACATCAATTATTGATTAATAGTGAAAACACTAAGTAGTAGTTAAAATCCAAACTTTTTCATTGAAATGAAATTTTACTGCTTCTGAGAATTTTATTTCGAAAATCCGACATACATGTTTGTTATTAGAATGTAAAATGGGGTTCAATAAGATGAAAATAATATTTCGTGAATCACATAGTTTTACTTTTATATACCGCAATTAAAGGTAAATAGTATAAATCAAGGTAAAAAGAATATTTTAATAATAAACAATTACCTTAACACTTGTCCCAAACTTACTAGTTGAATAATGTACAACCTCCGTAATCTTTGGGTCTATTTTAGTACCCCATGGATCCACTTCGGAGTGATAATGACACTTTAGATTAATTCACTTAATGTAAATGCAAAATGGCATAACCAAATATCATTTAGTAAATTAATTTTGTACAAGGGGTTATATAAGATATAGATTCAACTATAAATATTCATTGGAAAGATAAAAATATATCCTAAAGTGTAGTATTTTTTATAATTTTATGAAATATAATAAATTAAATTATTTATGACACAATAAGGATAGATTATTTACCTTATTAATAAATATTTTAAATTAATAAGATAATAAATAGTAAAATAACATCCAAAACCTCTCCAATTATTATTGGATGATTTTATTTGGACCATTAGTTATCTTATAATCTAATTTAATTAGTTTAGGATCTTTAGAAACCGAATATCATTATATAATGAAATAATATGTTTACACGTTTCAAAAGAGCCCTTCCCCCTGTATAAAAATCCCTCACTTCTAAGCCATTCCATACACCTCTCAATCCACGTGGCTCATAAAAACCCAACCAAATAGGCTCTCAAGATCACCCACTTCCTCTAAGAAGACTTACCTTAGAAAAAAGCACTTCAAGAGGTCCTTTTGGTTCAATCCAAAGGGAGTTACACAAATTAAATGTAACATGTTCTCTTAAATTCTTTTCATTTATTTTACTTCTTAAACCCCTAAAATATTTTCATTACTTTATATTATAATGACACTAGTATCCTTAATATACTAGGACGTTGTTATGAAAATTATTTGAACTAAACTTAAAAAAAACATCCATCTAATGGGTAAGAACATATTGTTTCTGTGGATGGAAAACTAAAGCCTCAGGAAACGATGATTGTTCAATTATATCCTATAACTTCTCATGGTGTCTATTAAGATGGAACTGTATTTATATATAATATATATTATTATTATGTTTTCATCATGGTTATGTATTTTTTCTTTTATATCATACCTTTATGGTTTCCAGTACGGGTAAACACGATAATTTAATTTGAAGAAGTGCGGACTACTGCCCCATCAAAATGATATGAATCGTAAATGAAATATGTGGGACTTATAAAGGATGGAGTTAATGATATTATATTTTATATTATATAGGAATTATAATATAACTATGTAGAATTGTTTTTGAGTTACATTAAAATAAAAAATAGAAATGAAAGTTTCATTCATGCATATATACGGCTTACCGTCTCCAAGAACGGTGCATTTCATATCATACCTCAAAAGATTATATACTATTATAAATACATGTATATAAAGTATATATATGATATATATGATATTTAAATAATGTATATCATTCTGTATATAATGAACATTTGACTCTGTGGAGCACTTGTTATTATAAGAAGTCCATTTTTGACTCTATTACCAAATATCGACAAAACAAACATTATTAATTTAAATGATAAAATAATGAATATAAGAAGATAATAAGTGATATTAAAAGAATAATAAACATGAAAAATTATCTTACATAAGAATAAATTAACTTTAGATTATTATTCAGGAAGGAAAAGGAACAAACGAGTCAAGTCAGACACGAGGTAAGGGTTTTCTTATCTCACTTTTAATTCTGTGAGATTTCCATTGTTCGCCACTAATTTATTTCATATGGTGTATTGTATATATCCACTTGACACGTATTATAATGAAACTATTTATATTCATGTTATTATATGAATCATTTGGATGTTATTGAATTTTGTTCATACGACTCGATTGATTGCAATGTGGTAATGGATTTTTATCTCACTTTTTATTCCCATGATATTCATTCAATATTATCCACTATTTCATTTTTTGTGGTGTCTGTACTGCACATGATTGTATTATTTGTGTACTATCACTTAATTTATGGGTATTTAAATCTTCATTGTATGATCCTTCTTTCATGGGGTGTATTTTTTGTATGGTAACAAATCAGTAAAGGAACCTTTCACACACTTCTTTTGAAAAGACTTATTTTTGTTATGTCTTTTAATTTACATATTATTTTGTTGGGATATGTTATTCTTATCCTTATGGCTGTAAATTTTATTTCTATTTGTTTAGATACCATTTTCTCTCTCATTAATTTATTTACTAAATTTTAAAGTAACACCATTAGGCTCTCAAATTTCTGAAAGGGAACTTCTTCTCCCAATTTCAATTCTTTGGGTTAAGCTTCTACATCTTGATTATGTCGTGCTATTAATATCAGTGAATAACCTATAACTTTTTCACACTTAATATCCACATATATTTTGTTTATGATTATTTTTCACACATTATTATGTAATTGATTTATCCATAATCTAAGCATACAATTTTAATAATGGATTTCATATCAATTTACATTCCATTGATACATTATTGTTGTTCTGCACGAAATCGATGTTATATAGTGTATATACTATCCTTTGGCATATTATATCATGAATTCCTTTATTCTCATCATATAATAAGGTTTTGATTAAATATTATTCCTTAATTATTTGTATGTAAGCGCCTCTAATTTTGTTAAAAAATGTTAAACTAAAATATTCTTTCAAATAATATATTGATTTATTCTTATAAATATTTATCATTAATGTACATATTTTCAAAATGGTTTCAAATATTTATTTATAGGTATATTAATATTTTAAAATGTTAAATCATTTATAAGCTTCAATGTGGTATTGGACACTTTTATTCAAAAAAATCATTATTAAATGTTTTAAATGGTTTTGAAAATGATTTGATAAAGCATTGTTTTTTTTCAATATCATGATATGATATATTGTGATTGGAATGTTTAAATTTTGTCTTTCCATTATTCTTGTGTTATGTGTTATGAATATGTTATGGTTATTAGGAATTGTTTACGTATAAGGGTGGTTCTGTGAAAAACCTAGGATGGGTGTGCCTAATATATCTCTCCAATGCATTGGATAACCTAACAGATGTAAATGTTAATGTATATCCTATGAGATTTATGGAATATACTCTGATGGGTATTCCAAATGTGACAACCAATGTATCTTTGATAGCTAAAATGTAAGTATGTTTTGATTTTTAGATGTTACCTTTATGGTTTATGATTTCTTCTTATAATTCATAAATATTATGATTTCCTGAGGTATATTATGATTGAAAAGTATGGTTTCATTGATTTGTATTTATTGATGGATGAATGTTTATTTTCATTGTTTAATAATCCTTATTGATATTTTAATTCTCATCCTATGTTTTGAAATGTTTTCCAGAAGGCATAAAGTTGAATAGGGTTAAGGATGAGATCAAGGAAATGTCATGATTTGGAAAAAATGGAAACAAACATGTTTCTTGTTAATAGATTTTATTTTATAAAAAAATAAATACCAGGTATTAGTGTCTACATGTAATATTAAATTTGATGTGTAATAATTGTGGCCTAATTCTCTAAAACTGTAAACCTGAAAAGTTCCTCTGTGTGAATTATTCATTCAATTCCATATTATGTAATGTTTACGGCCACATCCTTATAGTTGGTTTGAGAGGTCAGTTTAGAAAACTTTAGAGGTTAGTGTGTTATTTAAGGATAAGTGACATAATCATAATAGTTATCATATTAAAAATATTCATAGTTATTTTAAATAAATTGAATGAGTTTAAGATAACATGTATAAGTATATCATTGTATTTACCCTCCTCATAAGATATTACACTATGATTTTACTTGTACACTCACACTGACCTTTTTGTTTTTAGTAAATGGATGTATATAGAAGGAACCAAAGAAACAGTGGATGTGAAGAAAACTGAATTTTTTTTGTAAATGAACAACTGAATAAAATGGGAGCTGCAATGAGAACACTTGTGGTTATTCTCTACCAAATACGTGGAGTCATGATTGAAATCCTGAACACAAGCCATTTTTATAAGGAATCGTATATGATAGACACAAATCCCTTACGAATTTCTGGTAATAATCACACAAGTAAGTATGTTCAAAAACCTATGTGTCAAGGATGTGGAAAGAAAAAACTAGTAAAATGCTTCAAATGGACGAGAAGATTATATAGATTTGGGAATGATGGTTATAAAGTAAAAACCTACCGTGGAAAAAGGAATCATATATTTGACTCTAGGAAAGTGAAAAATCTTCATTGTTAGGAATCAATTGAATGCTTTAAATGTGGTATGTGTGGTCATTAAACCAAAAAATATCCTACGAAGATGTTTCGGGAATGGGATCACTAGGATTATATTAATTTATATTTACCAAAACCAAATGAAATTCTAATTGAGGATGAAGATACTAAAAATGACCAATGAAAGGTATGTATTATTTTTTAACATGTGTTTTGACATTATTAAATATTAGAATATGATTCATGATTTTGTTTGTAGGAATGAAGTATTTAAGAATAAGTTAGAAATGAATGGTTAATAGATCATTAACAATGTTGAATGAGTAAAAAGTCATTATATTAGAGATTCAAGTGTTATGGTATATTTTAAGATGATGAAATGATTAAATTCATTAAAGATCTTTTGATTATTGGATTACATTGCAAGAATTTTTATAGTATGTGTGACCCTGATGTTTGATAAATGAAAATGTTATTCATGGAATAATTATAATTTCTTTTTATGAGTAATGGTGGAATTTTATTTTGGATGAATGTCTGTTTTTATTGAGGATATATAGTGATTTGGGTTATTTATGGAAATTATTACCCTGTCATAGAGAAAATGTGATTTGGTTAATTACACATCAGTATGAGATAATAAAAGTAGTCGATTTTATTTAGAGATAAATGATAAGATTTATCTTGGAACAAAATGTAATTAAATCCTTATGATATTTGGGTTTCAACCATAGTTTTGATTACTTTTGAAAAATTTTATTGGAAATTTTTTATTGAGTATTCTTTGTTTATCTTTTGGTTTTGTTTGACAAATTTTGGATATTAAGAGTATCTTTTATTTTTGAAAAAGATTGTGATTTTTGGGTATTATCTGATCTCACACAAACAATTTTGGTTTTAGTTAATTTCTAAAGAAAAGGGAAAAATTTAGTTCTTCTTTTGTGGGTTATGTGATTCTATAGAAGATGATTCTTCTGCCTTTGATGTGACCAATTATTTTTGAATCCTCATTGTTTGAAGAAAAGATTATTTTTTTTGTAGAAACTTATTAAAGGATGAAACTCTACATAAAGCTAAGTATATTTGGTAATGTTCTTATTTTATGTAGTAAATGAATTCCTAATTTTTTTGAAAAGGAATGTAAAACAAAAAAAATTGTTGATTTATATTTCTTACTGGGTAATCAATGACTATTTAATAAATCATATGTTTATGATTTTCTAGGGGTTAAATTTCTCCAAATAATGTTTTCTATAACTCTCCATCATAACATGATTGACTGTTTTCTCTTCCATATCCATGTTTTTACAAATGAAATACTAGTATGGGTTATCTTAGGTGGCCATTGTGCTTCTCTTTATTTATTTTAATGTAATAGTTTTTTTACTCTTGTTCTTATGTGGGACTTTCAGTGAATTTTCAATGCCCAGTTTTAAAATTGTGAGGACGTAATTTACAAAAGGGTGGAAGGTTGTAACATCCCATGTTAATAAAGAAAAAGATATTTTTCATATTTATTAATACTTGTGACCTAACTTCTACTTTAAAGGCGACATAATGTTCGATGGAATACCAGATACGCAACAAATGGATTTCTTTTAAACCTAACGTTGCACACTAACAATATAATATCCCTATTTTAAATGGCTATTAAGTAATTACCATTGTATTGGTGGGAATGGATAGAACTAACTAAAATATGATTTTATATGTTTGTTAATTTTTTTCATTTATCCAAAAAAAAATTAGTGTCTTAAAATGTAAATGAATCTAATTTTAAACATAATTTACATTAAAAGGGTGATTTACAACCTTTTAATGGAGACCTCTCTTTAAATATAGTTTTGGTCACTTTTATATGTTCTATTTGACAAAATATAATTATTATTCAGAATTGGGACATCCAAATTTACTATGTGTAAATTTTTGGAATTTTTCTGATAAAATTCATTATATATGAATAATGAAAATACTGTTTATTAATTGTTGACGCTCCATTCATCATAGAATCTAATGATCGGAAAAGGGGAATATATGAGCACAAAGTGATTCAACCTTTGAAGAAAACATCAAAAATTGACAAAGGTATGAACAAGGAATAGTTTACCCATAGGCCGTGCAAGTTCCTTCATGGTCGCGCAAGTGGACTTGCGCGACGCAACTTGGCGCGCAAGTGACTTGCACGACCTAGTTGATAACCGCCCGGTAACCGCCCAGGGTCTTCTTCTACCTATAAATAGACCCTGTGGGCCCCCATTCGAGAGGATCTTTTTCCATAAACTCGGATTGATGCTCCCGACGCCCAAGTCTCTTCTCAAAGCTTCCGGAACACTTCTAAGGTAATTTCATACCTAGAACGGAAGATCTAAAGAGAGGGAGTAATGCCTATGTGTTGAAACTCATCAACACTTGCGTGCCTGAGTGGTCAGCCCTTAAGGGAAGTGGTCACACTTGCGTGCCGCCTTATTCCATCGATAGGACTTGGGCATCCTTTTTTTGGAAGAACCTCAAGAGGATTTTAAGGGCTGTAATGAAGAGTCTCTCATGTATCTCAAATGCTGGTTGAATATCGCTCAAGTACCCACCATGTCGCGAAGGTATACCTGCACGACCAATACTTACGCGCTGCCGCAGTACCTGCACGCCTTCCAAGACTTGCGCACCCCTTCCTTTTTGGGTGCCTTTCTTGCCCATTTCACCCCTCTTAAGACATTACATCTTTCCTTTTTAAGATTCAGTCTTCAAGACACTCATCAAATCCATTTATGGCATGATTTCTTGATTTGACTTCCTTATTTGAAAGGAATTCTGTGGAATATATCTCAAAAACAAGTGATTTAAATATTTTTATGTCACCAAATATGAAGAGTTCATTCATTCAACCTCATCCTTTAAGATGAGAGAATCCTTAAACCTGGGTCTCCTTTTCAGGAATAAGTCCTAGTCATAATCATGGGCTTCCTTTTCAGGAGTAAGCCCCAAGTCCCCTAACCTAGGCCTCCTTTTCAGGAATATGTCCCAGTCATAATTTTTGGGCATCCTTCTTAGGAGTAAGCCCCAGATCCTCTAATTTGGGCATCCTCTTTAGGAGTAATCCCCAAGTCCCTTAATTTTCTCTTTAACGAGTCCTAATTTACATTTGATCTGGGATTCCTTCTCAGGAGTAAAACCCAGTTATCAATCCTCTCCTAATTTGGGTTTCCTTTTCAAGAATAAGTTCCAAGTTAGAGTATTTAAATCTCCATGAATCACATATAACTTTATGGACCATGTTCCTGGATTTTCTCCCTAAAGTAAATCCTAACCATCATTTATCTGGGTAGTCATATATACATAAGCCCCAAACCATTTTTTATGGTTACATTTTTCATGGCCCAATTGTCTATTTTATTACCAATACCTCTTGTTTATCACACCGAGCATGACTCACGTGAGATTAGAGAGTTAAAGTAATTATGACATCCTTCTTTGAGCCATAAATCATAAACATTATACTACCTTATTCGAACTACGTGGGTTCTGATTCCTTTTCCAAAACAAAGTATATGTAGGTTGCCCATCTGTGGGTTCGATCCCAACTCTGAAATAATTCATGTCCTTCTGAATGACAATAAACTTCAATTGCCCCACTGAGTGGCTTTAAAAAAATCCTGGTCATCATAATGACCAAGAGACTTTTATATAAATGTTTTGAAGGTTACCATTGACCAAGAATCTCTAAATAGATATAGATGATTCTCTATTGATGAAGAACCTCAAATACATATAAAAGATTCTCTAGTTTTCTTACATATTTAATCATTGATTGTTAAACTGAAGGAAAGCTCATTTTTACTTGGTAATGTAATAAGGATTCACGAACATAACTTAAATCTATAAAGAGAGTCCCGGAATAGACAATAATTCCCCTCAAAATGGTGTGATGAGTCCGACCTCCCATCCTCTCGACCAATGCAAATTCCTAAGCCTCATCAGTTCATAAACTAATGAAGCGCCTACCTTTGGAAAGTAGGTCCAAGTGGATGTGGAATCATTGGATGTTTCCGGTTCTATGAACAAACCCGTTAGAAACCGATCAGAATGTTTGAATCTCCCATCCAGGAGGTCATCCCCGAATTCTGAGGGAAAGAAAAAATGGTGAACCCGACATGAATCCTTAACCATGTTAAAATGTTGTTTTACATATTTGTTAAGCCCCTATTTAAAACTCAATAAGAGGACTAACAAAAACAATCATTGACATGTGTGCTCATCCAAAGGGTGAAGTGGCTAAATTTTATCTTGATTACATCTGTTATATCAAACAGGCACTCTTTTCCAATATCTTCTGTATTTCCATAATGGCTGCTCTCAAATTCACATCTGTGAATACTACTGCTGCAAATACCACTGCTGCTATTCCTACTGGATCGCCATCCGCTCTGAGGATGACATCACCTACTCAACGTTTCAACACTGGGTATCTAATGCGCTGGTTAAGGAGTACCGGCAACACGGTACCATCCCAACTTTGGAGGCTGCCCGACAGGCCCTCCAAGTAAACAACTCACACAGGTTGTCCGGACAACGACAACCAGTGATCATGAGGCGGGTGGTGCTGACTACCGTTTCTAACCGTTTCGGGTCGTTATCCCCGGAATGCAATTTCCATTCGCTCCCTTACTCTGAGGAAGTGAATGAGCATGTCCCTCAGGGCCTTAATTCAAAAAGACTGGAGTCCTTCCCGAGGTCTCACAGCAACAATCACTGCCAGAATCGTGCGGCAGTGCGCCCTCAACATGATGAGGGTACCGACTCCAGGCATTCAGCTCAGGTTCCTCGAACCCGATCAGGCAAGACGAACCACCAGTGACGGAATCCGGTTAACAATGGGAAAGTTTTCATCCCTGCCATCTCCGGAGAAGTCCACCAACCTAACATGGTGGCGAACAACGAACAGGAACACACACCAGTCCGTTTTAAATCTGCTGTCCAGCAGACTCGTCTGACAGCATCACGCCAATCCCGCCAGGCAATTCCGGCGGAGTACTATAGGCAGGAACATACACCTGCTTATACATAATCACATAGTCAGCATGCTCACCTGACTACATATGATGTATCTCATCAACAGCATTTGGCGAAGTGTAATCAGAAGGCACATACACCTGCTAGTACTAATCAAGCCTACCAACAGTCTCGCTTGGTAGCGCACGGAGAAGTCAGTCGACAAGCTCCGACGACAAACAGGAGGCAGACTTAACTCTCTGCCTCCACACTTGAGTACTGTCAGGATTCACTGACAAGAAAAGGAGGACAGGAGTAGGCACATATGCCTACTCTAAGCCCGAAATGGACATATATCCCCGTTCCAGCAGCCGAAGTCACCAAACATATTTTGTCAATGGTGAAAGAGCAGAAGAAAATTCTTGCTCATATTCTGGATGCTTGCCAGGAAATCATAACAGCTTCAGCATCATCTCCGGGAAAGACACATAAATCTATCCCTAGCAGTGGAGTGACACATCAATGATTCACTCCGGAACAGACACACACATTTGTTCCAGTCCAAGAGGGTTATGGGGCATACTCCCCCATATCATATGGACAACCAAGTCAGGCACATACACCTGATTTGAGTGGAGATCATCAGCCTAACCTGACCATATTTCCTGATCAGCCACATACACCTGGTCAGAGTAACCACTTTCATCATCAAGTGGTTTCCAAAGCGTGTAAGAAGGCATCTAAGAAAATGATCTGCCCAGCACAGTCAGGAGATCAAAGGCCAATCTGTAACAAGTCCTTGCTCGATGCTGGAGTTCATAAAGACCTCATACATTTATCTGTTGGAATTCAAGATTCTACTCCCTCATTTCCCAATAACAGGAACATTAATTCCGAAAGTATTCAATAGAAACATCCTCATGAAGGCTTGCTTCATGAAAATTCGGTCAATCTTGAAGTTTCTTCTTCAGATGAGAGCCAAAAGAACCCTCTGTGTGGTCAGAAGACCAATGAGCAAGAGATCTCATCTTTTTCTGTAACCCCTTATGGTGGTCCTCCCCATGATGATGAATTTCGCTGCGAAAGTCCTCTCCACAGTAGTGATTCACATTGCCTGTAAGATACTCCAGTGGATAATGTAGTGTCGAGAAATCCCTCTTCTCTTGAGGCACATGCAAATGTGAAACCAGTCATGTCTGATGCTTTATCACTAGCAAGTGAAATACTTTCTCAATTAGAAGATAGC
Organism: Viscum album; assembly: GCA_963277665.1. Classification (NCBI taxonomy): domain Eukaryota; kingdom Viridiplantae; phylum Streptophyta; class Magnoliopsida; order Santalales; family Viscaceae; genus Viscum; species Viscum album. The sequence goes on along the minus strand of OY728139.1, from coordinate 882,224,890 downwards.
CCAGGGTGTAGGTCATTCTCCGAACCACCCCTAAGTCATGCATCTTCTATATTGATCAATGATCTCTCTACCAATATTGTTGATTCAGATGAAGCAACAAGGAAACACCAACTCTGGTCAAAACAGGTAGAAGAATCTTCATTTAATGATAAAGAAGAAATGCTGAACATGAGGAAAAAACTGGCGAAAAGTGAGGTACCAGTCATGTTTTTGCCTTTGGCTGACTCCCAGTATGACATTCCAAAGATGTTGACGGAAGATAGAGTCCATGATATTCATCTCAACATATGGAAAAATCGTTGTCAATTTAAGAAGAAGTTATTATCATATGATGAATATGAAAATCATCTTATGATAATAGAAGGGCTACAATGTCAGATTGATTTGGCATCTCTATCAGTCTCTCGGTATCCGAAGGCTGAAAAGAAACAAAGAACCCTTCAACATTCATGCCTTGGCGCACTAAGAAAATTGTGTCAGTTAATTGCCAATTCTCCATCTAGTCTTCATATCAGAGGATGGGGTGTTCACGGAGCACTACATTTCACAGTGCTTTCCAGTCAGTAAAGCCCGCCGAAAATGGTCTCATGCAATGTTATTTCCCATGGTCGGCCATAGTCAATGGGCTTTGTTCATAATTAAAAGCTTTCTCAAGAACAGGATTCAACTAGTTCCTCTCAAAATCAAGCATATAGAGAACAAGTTGTTGAATTTCTCCTACATCAAGAAGGCAAGAATATTACACAAGCCTCTCGTATGGATCAAACACATCATCAAATGACAGAAGTTTCGGAAATCATACAACCGTCTATTAAACCAGGTGATAAAAGTGGATACAGGCTAATGTATCCAGCTGATTTCCGAACTCAGATTTTCAAGATCAAGAGAGATTTTAAGAAGGTCTCAGACATAGCATGTCAAGAGCCACCCCAGCTTGTCAGACTGGGGACTCCTTTAACCCAAACCTCAGAGTCAACAAATGGGATTCGAGGAGTTGAGCGGAAGCAGCATGAACATCCCCAGTTCTCGAGACTGGGGACTCTTTCAAATCATCAATCCCCTTCTAAGAGAATATCGATCTTTTTTCGATTGGGGAAGAATCCCCAAGAGGAACGAAGATCCAAATTATCAAGAGATTCCCTCCAAGTTTTAGCTCGTCATGAAGTTCCTAAAAGATTAAATCAACAAAAGGCAATGTCTCATCAAAGACATGAAAGAAGACAATATCACAGAAATGTTGATAGAAGGGATGTGATGCATTATACATCAATCAAGGTCATCAATGCCGTTGTTGCTAATCCACCAGAGGAGACTCACTCAGGGGACTCAGATTAAGACCGTCCTACTCGAGAAAAAGTACGCGTCGATACAAATGAAGAAGGTGTGCGTACACGAAGTCAAAGGATTACTCAGAACCTAGGTAATACACTTCCTATTCTCCAAAAATTATCCAACAAAGGGAGGGGAAAGAATCAGGTTTCATATCCTTCCTCTGGAGAAGGTCAATTGCTCTCATTAGAGAAAAGGTTTGCAAAACAAGAGGAAGAAATGAAATAATTAAGAAGGTTGAATGCAGAACTACTTAAGAGTAGTCTTCTTCTTAAGAATGCTGAAGTCCAACAGCCGAAAGAATTTGGTGTAACTACTGAGATGGATCAGGAATATCCTCCTTTATCAGTACACCCTCAGAAGTCTAATCCCACGGGTCAAATGCAACAACGGTTGGCAGTGCTACCATCAGTTGCAGCACCAATCACCACGTCTGTCCAAGCTCCATTCATTGCACCTACCCAAGACCAAATTCAACATGATGTTTCTCAAAAGTTAATAACGACTAATGAGTCATTTACAGCTCATTTAGAAACTATGGAAGGGAAATCGGCGCAAGTTCAACCAGAAAAGAAAGTTTACCCTGAATGGGTAGATTCAATTTCTCCTCCATCTAGTTTTGGAAACCCTATTTTCCCTACTTTTAATGGATCAGGCGGCCCTAAACAACATTTGACGCATTATGTGTCTTGTTGCGATCCTATGATGGGAACTCCAGAGTAGCAAGAAGTAGTGAAACTCAGATGCATTGTGCGAACCTTGCAAGGACAAGATTTTGTCTGGTATACAAGCTTGCAATCCCGGTTAATCACCGGATGGGAGGATTTTCGTCAAAAATTCCTTCTTCAGTTCAGCTCAACTTTGCCGAAAACGACAGTTTTCGATCTTACAAACTAAAAGAAAAGGGAGAATGAAAGAGTCTATGATTTCATTGCTCGCTGGAAGGGATTAACGTATTCCCTGAGTTTAGCACTCCCTCAGGAAGAGCTGTTGCCAATCTGTTTGGCAAATTTGAGTGAAGAATTACGCACGCCATTGATCCCTGTGAAATACACAAGAGGGTGTCGAGACCTTACTTAAATCGCTCAGCAGATTTAAGATTCCCTTATACAGGCTAAGGTTAAATCTCGTGTAATTCCATCAGCTTCAGGAAGGAGAATGGGTAAAGTAGAAAATGCTACAGTTATGCTTAAACAAGCGCTTGTATCTATTTCTACTTCAAAACCTTCATCTTCTTGAAGGGCTCCACCTCCTGCATGCCAACAACAAATCCCGTTTCATCCAATTGATCAAATAGATAAACAACAAAAACAATTCGAGGATTTGAAGAGTAAAACATACTCTTTCCGAAATGAACAAGTTCATGGTTACTTCATTTCAGCTCTGGAAAATAATTTGGTTCAATTACCAGTGACCAAGAGACCAAACAAGGAAGGAGATGAAAACCGTCCCAATTATGGTCCCTTTAATCAAATGTTGGGGCATCCCATCCAAGAGTGTTTTGTCTTTAAAAACCTCGTTCAAAAGATGGTCGACTTGGGATAAGTCAAGTTGAAAGGTTTTTCGACTCAGATAGCATGTGTTAATGCTACAGTTCCAGAGGAGGAAGATGAATGGCAAGAAGTCAAAAGCAGAAATGCACATAAGTATGATGATTGGATGGTCAGAAAGACAATCAACCGGACTCATTCCATTTAGCGAACACAATTAAAGAAACCAATTGTGTCTTCTGCCATGAATATTGCGGTAAAACCCTCTTCATCGGAGGGAAAATCCTCAAAGAAACGGTTTGATTCAAAGAATAAAAAAGAATTAGAAGAAGATGAGTATGTGTCAAAGCCTAAATTGACTTTGACTCTGGCAGACTTTATGCCATCTACTTCAAAACCACGGGAACTGCCCCATCAAACGGCATAGCCTAAACAGCCTAGTCAGGCAGAGTCTTTATTAGATGAAGATTTAATCTTCAGTTCTGTTAATATAATTCAATTAACAAATCTGTATTCCAGCCATAATTTCAATTTTGATGAGCCTGAATTCCTTGTATCAAATAAGGGAATCCAAGGAAGTTCCCAAGGTTCAGGATACAGGGGAAGACGTGGATCTTTCTGAAGCCACTACTCCAATTCTAACCCTGCTAGCACTGTGTACACAGTAGAAACTCGTGGTAGAGCCCTTCAGTGAGATAAAAAAACAAGCAGGTTTTTCGGCTAATAGCCAACTCAGTCTTGGCACAGTTATTTTAGAAGAGCGATTGAAGGTTCCATCTTCTTTATCTCAGCAAGTAAATGGATCTAATTGGTCTAATCTTCCAAAACCAAGGATGTTACCAACTTTTATCCCAATATAAGATGCATCAGCTTCCAAAGCACCTGCTTCCTAGGTACATACTAAACCGCATATTCCTGTTGGGAAATGCAGACCTTTAGATCAAAAGTATGATATATTGAAACACTTTTCCCAAGTAACAGCCAAGTTATCAATTTTGGATTCTTTAAATCTGTCAAAAGACCTTCGGGAATCACTCATCAAAGCTTTGTCATGTCCTCAGGAGTTTAAAGCTGAAATTGGTGCAGCTGAAGTCTATCACATAGAGAATAATCCTACAGAATGCCATGCCGTGATATCTTTTACTGATAAAGATGAAGATGATGTTGTTCATGGGCACATAAAACCTCTGTACTTATCTGGAAAAGTCTATGGTGTAGATATCCTAAGATCTTTCATTGACAATGGTTCATGAGTCAACCTCATGCCCATTCATACACTTCGTCGATTGGGCCTCACGGAATCTGATTTATATCCTTCTACCATGATGTTACAAGGATATGATAAAAATGAACAAGAATAACTGGGCGAAGTTACTCTCAGAACTCAGTTTGGAAATCTTATATCCAATTCAGATTTCATGATTATTGACAAAGACTCATCTTTCAATGTCATGCTCGGAAGACCCTGGCTACATCAGCATGCAGCTATCCCTTCATCATACCATCAATGTCTCAAATACTATTTCAATGGTCAAGTTGGAACATTTTATGGGGATAAGACCCCGTTCAATACATGTGAGTCTCAATACATTGAGGCAGAATTTTATCACATGAAGGGAAGAGAAAAATCTATAATGAAGGAAATTACCAATGTTAATTCTCCATATGGTTTAGAGAAAATTCCAATAAATCCATTTACACATGTGATTACAGATTATGTGTTACCTATCAGTCAAATTGACAAAATAGGACCAAATCAAAATACTCTTATGGAAAGATCCATAATGTCAATTACGACAATTGAGCCAGAAAACATGGGAGAAATTGGTAACCTACCAAACAGTGATGAAAGCACAAGTGGTGACGTCTTCATTTCATCTGCTTAAATCCAACAAGTCTATACTTCTCCAATCAGGCCAGAAAAAGTTATAGCAAGGTCGGAGGTGAATAATGATTTAAATTCTCAATCCATCATCTCCTCTTTATTTCCCAAAGAAGGCCCTTTATCATCAATAGGGTTGGAAATGGAAGCTTCTTCTTCAAAATGTGCAAATTTTGACATCTCTTATGATCATGAAAATTTCGTTTTGTCATCTACTATGCAAGTAGAAACGGAAGAAATAGCACACGATGAAGAGGAAGAGGAAGATCTTAGAGATGCTCCTTCAGCATTTGAGGAAGTTATCTATACCACTGTGGATGAACTCAGAGAAATAAATCTGGGTACAGAGAAAGATCCACACCCCACTTTAATTAGTGCGGCCATGACCCTTGAAGGGCAAGAAATGTATACTTTTTTTCTAAAGAAAAATAAAGATATTTTTTCATGGAACTATACAGAAATGCTTGGGCTTGATCCTGATATTGATACTCATCATTTGTGTTTAACAAAAGAACATCGAGGATTTAAGAAATCCGCGAGAAGAACACACCCAACTTATGCTTCCAAAATTGAAGCTGAAGTGTATAAGATGATCAAAGATAACATTGTCAGAGAAGTTCAGTATCCCAAGTGGTTGGCTAATATTGTCCCTATAAAGAAGAAGAATGGACAAATTAGGGTTTGCATCGATTTCAGAGATCTTAATCGGTATTGTCCTAAAGATGATTTCCCAGTTCCGATTACAGAACTCTTAATTGATGCAACCGCTGGATATGAAGTACTTTCCTTCATGGATGGATATTCCGGATATAATCAGATCCGAATGGCCCCAGAAGATGAGGAATCTACAGCCTTCAAATCCCCTCAAGGTGTGTTTTGTTACCGGGTGATGCCCTTTGGTTTAAAGAATGCAGGTGCAACATATCAACGCGCCATGCATCATATCTTCAAACCTTTCTTAGGGAAGTTTGTTTAATGCTATGTAGACGATTTGGTGGTTAAATCCAAACAAAGTTCTAATCACTTGGCTGATTTGGAAGTCATATTCCACAAGCTTTGACAACATAATTTGAGGATGCACCCCTTAAAATGTGCTTTTGGGCTAACCTCAGGAAAATTCCTCGGCTTTGTTGTACGCCATCGTGGTATTGAAGTCGATCTTGAGAAGACCAATTCAATCCTTGGTATGTCAACTCCTCAGAATTTAAATGAATTAAGAGGACATCAAGGACACTTAGCCTATATTCGTCATTTCATCGCCAATTTGGAAGGAAAAAGTTTACCCTTTACCAACTTATTGAAAAAAAGAGTCACTTACCAGTGGACTGAAGAATATCAAGAAGCATTTGATGTTCTCAAGAAATACCTCTTGAGTCCATCAGTACTCATGCCACCTGTTGAAGGTAGACCACTTATCCTCTATGTGACAGCTCTAGATCGATCATTGGGTGCCTTTCTCGCTCAAAAGACTGATGCTGGGAATGAAAATAGCCTCTATTATCTCAGTAGAACTATGCTTGAAGCAGATACCAGGTATTAAAGTATTTAGAAGTGCTGCCTGGCATTAATATTTGCAGTTCAGAAACTGAGACACTACCTGCAACATCAGGAGGCCCAATTGGTATCTCGCAATAATCTGCTCAAATTCATCCCTAGTCGTCCAATACTTACATGATGTCTAGCAAGGTGGGAAGTTATTTTGCAGAAGTTTGACATTCAGTATGTATCTCAAAAGGAGATAAAGGGCCAAGCTCTGGCTGATTTCCTGTTTGAACATCCTTCAGTGGAAGACACGTCTTCAGATATTGAACTCCCTTATGAGGAAGTTTTTTCTATTCAAGAGTGTCCTCAATCATGGGAAATGTATTTTTATGGTGCTTCCAGAAGTCCAACAGGGAAGAAAATGGAAAATCCTAAATTCAACAAAGTTGGTTTAGGAATTGTACTCATTTCTATAGATAAGGCATTGTTACCTTATTCCTTTTTATTGTGGGAAGGTGGTACCAATAATGAAGCTGAATACCAAGCTCTTATCACAGGCTTGGAGTTAGCACTTCAAGCACAAGTGAATCACTTAAAGTTGAAAGGTGATTCAGACCTGGTAATAAAACAAGTCAATGGGGATTATGACATCAGAAAAGAAGTGTTAATCCCTTTGTATGATTACATCAGAAAGTTAGAAGAGGAATTCCCTTAAGAACAGACATTTTCTTATGTCCCAAGATCACAAAATGCTCAAGCTGATGAACTGGCTAATATAGCCACAGCTCTAGCAGATCCATATCGGGACGAGAAAACCATTAGTATTGCCCACTTTTGTGCAATTTCACCTTATGTTCAAGCCAGAACAGAGGAAATTAATGAAATTAGTCCCATTCCTGAACCGTATGGTCATACTATAGGATTTATGTCACCCATCAGGGAATACCTTCAAAATGGATCACTTCCACCTGATAGAGCTGAGAAACAACAAATCCAGCGACGTGTGGTCAATTTTACTCTTTATGATGGCCCAAACCACCTAGAGAAAATTCTCTAAAACGTGGTTTTGATGGAGTTCGCTTCAGATGCATTGATGGTGATGAGACAATGGCTATCATGAAAGAGGTACATGTTGGAGTCTGTGGTGCCCACCAGTCTGGACATAGATTGTACGATCAAATTCGAAGGCTTGGATACTTTTGGCCTTCAATGATACAAGATTGTGTTGATTTCACAAAGAAGTGTCATTCATGTCAAGTACATTACAACTTCATTCATCATCCTCTAGAGTTGCTTAATGCAGCTAAATACTCATGGCCATTTGCTACATGGGGAATGGATGTGGTGGGACCTTACCCTTCAGCTACGGCCAAGCAGTTTATGTACATTCTTACTGCTACTGATTTCTTTTCCAAATGGGCAGAGGTAGTACCTCTCAAAGAAGTCAGATCAAAATTCATTGTTAGCTTCATCAAGTCTAACATCAATACTAGATTTTGTGTCCCTCATACCATATTGACGGACAACGGCACCAACTTCTTTTCTTCTGAGGTGAAGAAATTGTATCAAGAATACAACATTAAATCCAACCATTCATCTCGGTATCATGCGGCGGACAATGGCCAAACAGAAGCCATTAACAAGACTCTTTCAAATATACTGCAAAAGATGGTGGATAAAGATAATAGGTCATGGCCTGATAAACTCTTTCATGCTTTATGGGATTATCGGACTACCACCCGCAATGCAACGCGGTCATCTCCATATTCATTGGTATATGGAACAGAAGTAGTCTTGACAATTGAAGTTCAATTCCCCTCACTCAGAGTATCCATTTCTGATCAGTTATCTACAGATGAGCAATCCGAAAAGCGATTGAATGAATTGGAACGGTTAGATGAGAAAATATTGCGCACTTTTCATCACTTGGAAATCTATCAGAATCGAATAGGACGAGCTTTTAACAAAAAAGTTCTTCTTCATTCATTCATTCAGGGAGAATTGGTATTAGTTCTCAGAACTTCAATGATACCAGGAAAGAAACCTCCCAAGCTTGAGCCAAACTGGGAAGGACCTTATTCAATACATAGGGTCTACTCCAATAGAGCTTATTCATTAATCTCAATGGATGGAGAACTCATTACTACTCCAACTAATTCCAGATTTTTGAAGAAATATTTTGTATAAAATACAAAGTATTCACAAGATGTCCCCGCAACATGACACTAAACTATGTAGCACCAGTTAATCCTTGCTATATGACGTTAAACTATAAAACAATGGTCCAGTATGACCTCAAACTGCAACTTCGTCCCACGCGACATTAAACCGTGAAAAAGTTCCCTAAAAAGTCCTGTATGACTTTAAACTACACCATGGTCCAGTATGACATTAAACTGCACCATCCATGGTCCATGCATATGACCCTAAACTATTTGAAAGTCCCTTACGTCTGGAAAGACGTTAAACTACATAATCATCAAAGGTCATGTAAGACCTTAAACTGTACTTATGTCCAACATGACATTAAACTGCACCATCCATGGTCCATATATATGACCTTAAACTATTTTCCCTTTTGTCCAACATGACAGTAAACTGTGGAAAAAATCCCCAATGAATCCAACATGATGTAAATGGTGTGTTATTTTGTCCTTACTGCATGACAGTAAACTGCGCAGTCCCCCTTTTTGTCCAACATGACGTTAAACTGTATTTTCCCCGTCGTCCTAACTACATGATGCTAAACTGTACAGAAAGTCCTTGATATGTCCTACATGACATTAAACTGTATTTTGTCCCTGCTACATGACACTAAACAGTGCATCACCAATAGTCCTAACTGCAAGACTTTAAACTGCATAGTCCCTTTATATGTCCTACATGACATTAAAATATGCATCGTTAAGGTTGTTCTTACCTATTCATTCTCACACCGAGTATGACTCACGTGAGCTTAGAGAAAACCTCAACTGTAACACTCTCTTTGGGCTGCTAACCATGTATAAGTCCCAACAACATTTTTGTAGGTCGTTGTCCCCATGAACAACTTGATCATTAATTCATTCTTTAATTGAACTACCCGGACTTTGATCTTTTCCCTCCAGGATGGGTATGTAGGAAACCTCCCAGGGTTCAAGCCCAAAAACAATCTCTTCACATCGGTTCACCACCATCTCATATGATGTTGATTCGTGAAACCACCCCTAGAATCAATATATTTACATTTATTCACTTTAGTCCTTGTTATATGACGTTAAACTAAGCAACACTTTTTTCTGGTACGACAATAAACTACAATACTCTTTGATTTCCTCATTTGGGAGAGAACTATTATTGACATTGATTTTTCAATCATGTTTCATTTCAAAATACTACGTGCATAAATGATAATTCCCAAACTTTTTATCTTAGGTTAAACCATCATTAAACTATAGTCCCCTTTCACCCTTCACATGTACGAACCAAATTTGTACAAAGGGTAGTTCTAGAACTACGTGGGATTGATTCCCATCCTTATGGGATACGTAGGAACGTTCGAGTATCCCTCGAATCCAGCCCTAAGTAATTTGGTCCTAACCCCAAATTTCACATTCCGTCCCATGGCTGATAAATCCTCATGAAAACTCACACTGTTTATTCATTATTATGGTCCGAACTCTATGAACCTAAACTAAGATCTCTCATATTTTCGTCCTGCACGACGTTAAACTACATTTCAAGAACTACGTATGGCTTGATTTTCATTCTTATGAGATACGTAGTGAAGTCCAAAATTTCAATTCATGACCCAGACACAACATGATTATGGTTATCATTGACCTATGTATCTCTATATACATTGGAAAATACCCATCTTTATGTGTTATAATCCTAAACCTTAAATATTTTCAGATCTTCATAACCCTTTTCATAACTTTTAGTCACAATAATGCCAAACTTCTGAAAATTATTTTGCCTGACTATGTAGTACGTGCCCATAGGTGGCTTGCATAAACAGTCCACATAACAGACTTGATAGCCAGAAGATACTATGTTATTTAACTATGCAGCCAATGCCCTTAGGTGGCCCTGCATAATTCAACCCCCTAACGAGTTTGTTAAATGATGGTAACTTCATTCTTGGGAAGAATGCCTCTTTTGTCCTTATTTGTCTTAAATGACAGTATGTAGGGATCCGCAAAAAAATACCCATCCTTAAAATATTTGTCCCATATCCTTTTTCATGATCTGAATGTATTCAAGTCTATGGTTTATTCTTCTTCCCTACGTTTGGGTCAGACCTACGTAGGAGTGATATTCATCCAGTTCTTCGATAATCTTGTCTGGAAATATCTTCTCTATATTCAAGTACCTCTTTCCATACAGAAAAATCTATACTTTAGAAAATTTGAATCTCCATAAACATTCACTGGCTTTTAGCACTAGGAAAGTAAATTTCTAAGAGTTCTTTTTGCCTTACTATGTTGCATGTGCCCATAGGTGGCCTTGCATAAACAGTCTACATAACATACATGTCATTAGAAAGATGCTATTTATTTGACCATGCAGCCAATGCCCTTAGATGGCCCTGCATAATTCAACCCCCTAACGGGTTTTGTTAAATAATAGTAACTTCATTCTTGGAAACTACTTCTTCTAATTCCTTTTAGCTCTTTTTCATGTCATTCCTCAGATTCAAATATTCTTAAGCCATAGTTTACATATTTTCTATCATACTTGAGTATGGTAATATGTTTTCAGATAAATTTTCAAGGAATTGAATCAATTTTAATCCATTTCGGTCAAAACTATTTCGACCTTAAACATTAGCCCCTTTATGTACAGTATGAATGACTTTAAACTACCCAGAAAAGACAAAGGAACTCTGAATAAAAGTCAAGTTCCAGCTCACTAAATATACATTTTTGTATGATTTAGGTAATATTGATCAATTAAAAGGTTCAAAGTTTGTAGGGTTATTTGTAATAATCGTAGTAAAAATCAAACTATGCTTACTAAGCCCACTGGTTTAAGTAAAATTGAAGCAGGTAGTGAGAGAATGCAGGAACAAATAAGTGAAAGTGAAAGTGTTTTTCATTGATGAACAAGAGTTAGAAGGACATCCACAGACTGGAGTCTCTTCTCTTTTTCAAGAATTACAAGAGGCTTTCAACATAACACTTCATTTGATTTACGGCATCCTGAGCTTCAACAGCAACCACCTGGAATTCATTCATTCAACTGGATACAATAAGAGATGCAGTGATACTAGCTCTTCTTAGAACAATTGTAAAAGGATGTTCTTGAGTGCGGATTGAGAAAATTTTCTGCTGATCAAACAGTGACTCTGTTTCTGTCCCAGAGACTTGGAAGATGGATACATGGATTTGAGAATGGAGCATTGGAAGTAAAGAGCCATTTGGAGAGAGTACTCTTTTCAGATATTTCACTAATGCCATGTTTGTCTTCTCTCCACCAACCAACAGTGGAAAACATTTCAGCCCATGGATTTTCCATTTTCATATCTGCAAGGAAAGGGAATGGAAGGAGAACTTGAAAGTTCACACCATTGTTGTTGCTCTTAATGCACAGCATAACCGAAATAGAGGAGTAGCAGTGCAGATGCATCTCAAGTGTATAATTGTTTGAATTTGGAACATTGACTCCTTGTAGATGATCATGACCACACAGAGGCAGATGGATGCTCTGTGGAAAATTAGGATGATATTTCTTCAAGTACATAGCCAAATCTGGGAGAGTGTTGTTGCAGATATCATAGTAATCATGGCCAATGATGTTCATCATGTCATCAATCCGCTTGTTATCCAGTTCATCAGCCGTTCCAATTCCCTTGGGAACCACTGAATCTACACAAAAGATGAATAAAATTACTCTTAAATGGGTTTATTTTTCATAAAATTTGTGAACAAGTTTTGAAAAAAATGGGTAAGGCATTAAGGCGCGCATGTCTAAACATGGCGCACAAGTATTCTTGTACCGCGCTAGTTTTTGATGCGCAAGTGTAAACCGCGCAAGTACAAATACCTTTACAATAGCGTGACATCAAGGAAAACATTGGAAAATAGAGCAACGTGTGCGGCTAAGATAACCTGCGCAACGAGAGCTCGAGAAGTTTGAAGTCCAAGAATCCAGATGCTTTGTACGGAGGTGAGGCCATGTATTTATAGGCCAGGAGGCCTATCTGCACGCCGTATACAGTGCGCTCAAAGCCTGCGCGACACAAACTTACGCGCCGCCCTCTATGCCCTGAAGACTTGCGCGCCCCCTTTTCCTTTGGATGTATTCGATTTCCTTAGAGTCAAATCCTCTATTTCTCTCAGGATCCAACTCTGAGGGGGGACTTTTGTTGATGCTCCATTCGTCATAGAATCTAAAGATCGGAAAAGGGGAATATATGAGCACAAAGTGATTCAACCTTTGAAGAAAACATCAAAAATTTACAAAGGGATGAACAAGGAAAACTTTTCCCATAGGCCGCGCATGTTCCTTCATGGTCGCGCAAGTGGACTTGCGCGACGCAACATGGCACGCAAGTGACTTGCACGACCTAGTTGATAACCACCCGGTAACCGACCAGGGTCTTCTCCTTCCTATAAATAGACACTGTAGGCCCCCCATTTGAGATGATCTTTTTCCAGAAACTCGGATTGAAGCTCTCGATGCCCATGTCTCTTCTCAAATCTTCCGGAACACTTCTATGGTAATTTCTTACCTAGAACGGAATATCTAAAGAGAGGGAGTAAGGCCTAAGTGTTGAAACTCATCAACACTTGCACGCCTGAGTGGTCAGCCCTTAAGGGAAGTGGTCACACTTGCGCGCCGCCTTATTCCTTCGATAGAACTTGCGCGCCCATTTTTTTGGAAGAACCTCAAGAGGATTTTAAAGGCTGTAATGAGGAGTCGCTCAAGTATCTCAAATGCTGGTTGAATATCGCTCAAGTAACCACCATGTCACGCAGGTATACCTACATGAACAATACTTGCACGCCGCCGCAGTACCTGCGCGCCTTCCAAGACTTGCGCACCCCTTCCTTTTTGGGTGCCTTTCTTGCCCATTTCACCCCTCTTAAGCCATTAAGCCTTTCCTTTTTAAGATTCAGTCTTCAAGACACTCTTCAAATCCATTTATGGCATGATTTCTTGATTTGACTTCCTTATTTGAAAGGAATTCTATGGAATATCTTTCAAAACCTAGTGATTTAAATATCTTTATGTCACCAAATATGGAGAGTTCATTCATTCAACCTCATCCTTTAAGATGAGAGAATCCTTAAACCTGGGTCTCCTTTTCAGGAATAAGTCTCAGTAATAATCATGGGCTTCCTTTTCTGAAGTAAGCCCCAAGTCCCTTAACCTAGGCCTCCTTTTCAGGAATAAGTCCCAGTCAAAATTTTTGGGCATCCTTCTTAGGAGTAAGCCCCAGATCCTCTAATTTGGGCATCCTCTTTAGGAGTAAGCCCCAAGTCCCATAATTTTCTCTTTAACCAGTCTTAATTTATGTTTGATCTAGGATTCCTTTTCATGAGTAAAACCCAGTTATCAATCCTCTCATAATTTGGGTTTCCTTCTCAGGAATAAGTTCCAAGTTAGAGTATTCAAATATCCATGAAGCACATATACCTTTATGGACCCTGTTCCTGGATTTTCTCCCTAAAGATAATCCTAACCCTCATTTATCTGGGCAGTCATATATACATAAGCCCCAAACCATTTTTTATGATTACATTTTTCATGGCCCAATTGTCTATTTTATTACCAATACTTCTTGTTTCTCACACCGAGCATGACTCACGTGAACTTAGAGAGTAAAAGTAATTCTGACATCCTTCTTTAAGCCATCAATCATAAAAATTATACTCCCTTATTTGAACTTCGTGGGTTCTGATTCCTTTTCCAAAACAAAGGATACGTAGGTAGCCCATCTATGGGTTTGATCTCAACTCTAAAAAAATTCATTTCCTTCTGAATGACAATAAACTTCAAGTGCCCCACTGAGTGGCTTTAAAACCAGCCTGGTCATTATAATTACCAAGAGACTTTTATATAAATGTTTTGAAGGTTACCATTGACCAAGAATCTCTAAATAGATATAGATGATTCTCTATTGATGAAGAACCTCAAACACATATTAAAGATTCTCTAAATTTCTTACATATTTAATCATTGATTGTTAAACTGAAGGAAAGCTCATTTTTTACTTGGTAATGTAATAAGGATTCACGAACATAACTTAAATTTATAAAGAGAGTCCCAGAATAGACAATAATTCCCCTAAAAAAGGTGTGATGAGTCCGACCTCCCATCCTCTCGACCAATGCAAATTCCTAAGCCTCATCAGTTCACAAACTAATGAAGCACCTACCTTTGGAAAGTAGGTCCATGTGGATGTGGAATCATTGGATGTTTCCGGTTCTACGAACAAACCCGTTAGAAACCGATCGGAATGTTTGAATCTCCCATCCAAGAGGTCATCCCCAAATTCCGAGGGAAACATTAATTCAAAAGTGACTTTTTATATAATTTATTAATATGTTTATATTATCTTATTAATTGGTTTTAAATTTAAATTATATTATGTTATTACTATTTAATCCAATGTTGGTAATTGCAATTAATTTCACATTGAAATTGGAAATATACCAGTATCAATCTTTTGGAAGTTATTGTTTCCTAAAAACATGCTATTTGTTTTGATAATGGGAATTATTTTTAAATTAATTAGTGAAACTTCTATGTTTTGATTTTTTTAAAATGGACATAATTTTTGAATTCAAAATATTCAATATATCTTAGGCTATATATTTTGTAGTTTTCTGAAAAACATCATTTTTTGATGTATAGTGAAACCACTAAGAATTAGTTAAAATCTAACTTTTTTCATTTAAATGAAATTTTACTACTTCTATGAATTGTATTTAGAAAATAAGACATACATGTTTGTTATTATTAAGTAAAATTGGGATTAATAAGATGAAACTAATTTTTGTTGAATAGTAAGTTTTTACTTTTATTTACTGTGGCTAAAGGTAAATATGATAACTCAATATAAATAGAATATTGTGTTAATTATAAATAAACTTAACACTTGTCCTAATTTTTTTGGTCGAGTCATTTATGACCATGGGAAACATTGGGTTGACTTTCAGACCCTATGGAGCCTCTTGGAAGAGATTATGACATTTAGATTAATTAACTTAATGTAAAGGTAATAATGGAATAAACAAATATCATTTCATAAATTAATTATTACAAGGTTTTATATAAGCTATATTTTTTAATATAAATATTAATTGGATAGATAAAATGATTTCATACATTATGGAATTTTTTATATTTTTTAGAAATCAATTAAATTAAATTATATATGACACAATAAAGATGCAATATTTACCTCATTAATAAATGATTCAAATAAAAAAAATTATAAATATTAAAATAACATTCAAAACATGTTACATTCTTATTGGATGATTTTTTTTAAATTTTTTTTTCATCTTATCATCTAATTTAATTATTTTTGGACCTTTATAAACCGAATATCATTATATAATAAAATAATATTTTCATATTTTTCTAAAGAGACACTCCCCTTTTAAAAAGACCTCATTTCTATCCCATTAATCACACCTCTCAAACCCCTTGTCTCATCCAAAACCTGCCAAATTAAGCTCTTAAAATCAACCTCTTATGCCTAGAAGCCTTACCTTTGGCAGAAAGCACTTCATAAGCTTCTTTTTGTTCAAACCAAAGGGAGTGACCTGAATTAATAGCAACCGTTTCTCTTATATTATTTTCTTTTATTATACATCTCCAACCCATAAAACTTTTCATTAATTTATTTTATAAAAACACCAGTATCCTAAAAATACTAGGATATTTTTATTATAAGGATCCAAACTAAAATTACACACACCTCTATCCAATGGGTAAAGAATATAATGTTTCTGTGGATGGCAAACTAGCGCCACATGGAACGATTATTGTTCAATTATCTCCTACCACCACTCATGGTGGCCATTAAGATGGGACTGTATTTATATATGATATATATTATATTTTTGTTATCATTATGCTTCTTTTAGTTTTTCTTTTATAGCATTCCTTTATTTTTTCTAATATGGGTAAATGCGTTAATTTCATTTGAGGAAGTGCGGACTACCGCACCCTCTAAGTGATATGACTCATTAATTCCATATATGATATGTATATAGGGTAGATTTCATGATATTATATATGATATAATATTGGAATTATAATATAACTATATATCATTATGTTTTATTTTCATTAAAATAAGAAATAGAAATGAAAGTGGCGTTCATGCGTACGTACGACTTACCGTCTCCATCAATAGTGCATTTCATTTCATACATCCAAATGTTATGTAATATTATAAATACATGTATATACTGGATATATATGATATAAATGATATCTAAATCATGAATATAATTCTGGATATAATGAACATCTGACTATGTGAAAAACTTGTAATTATAAGAATTCTATTTTTTACTAAAGTACCAAATATCAAAAAAATGAACGTTATTAACATAAATGATTACATAATTTTGATAATTTGGTAATAAGTGAAATAAAAGAAATAATAAATGTGAAAAAGGTTCTTAAGAAAGTATAAATTATGTTTAGTTTATTTTTTAGGAAGAACAATGAACAAATGAGTCAAGTCAGACACGAGGTAAGCGGTTCCTTATCTAACATTTAATTCTGTGAGATTTCCATTGTTCGACACTAATTTAATGAATGTGGTGTGTTGTTTACTTATATTTGATATATATTATAATGATCCTATTTATATTAATCTTATTCTTTGAATCATTTTGGGGTTATTAACTTTTTGTCATACGACATGATTGATTACAACGTGGTGGGGATTTTCATCTCACTTTTTATTCCGGTGAGATTCATTCTATATTTGACACTATTTCATCTTTTGCGGTGTATGTACTACATATTATTATATTATATGTGAAATATCCTTTAATTTATGTGTATTTTCATCTTCATTGTATGTTACTTCTTTCATGGGGTGTATGTTTGGTATGTTACCAAATAGGTAAGGGAACCTTTCACCCTCTTCTTTTTAAAAAACTTATTTTAGTTATGTCTTTTAAGTTACATATTATTATGTTGGGATATGTTCCTATATATCCATATTGATGTAAATTTTATTTCCTTGTGATGAGATATGATTTTATCTCTCATAAATTGATTTTATGAATTTTAATGTGATGACATTAGGTTATCAAATTTCTTGTAAGGGAACTTCTTCACCCAATTTCAATTCTTTGGGTTAAACTTATACATCCTGATTATGTAGTGCTATGAATATATGTGAATAACCTCTGATTGTTTCATAATTAATATTCCCTTATATTGAGTGTATGATTATTTTTCCTACATTATTATGTATGTTATTTATCCTTAATATAAGGATATAGTTTTTAAAAGGGATTTCGTCTCAATTTACATTCCCCTGAGACTTCATTGTTGTTATGCACCAATTCACCCTTGTATGGTCTATATACTGTACATTGAAATACGATATCATGAATCCCTTTATTCTCATGATATTATAATGGTCTGATTAAATTTTATTACTCAATTATTTGTATTCAACCGTCTCTCATTTTGTAAAAAACAATTTAACAAAAATATCATATTAAATGTTTTAATGATTTATACATATAAATCATAATAAATAATGTATATGTTTTAAAAATGGTTTTAAGGATTTATTTTTATATACATTATTGTTTCTAAATTTCAATTCATTTAAAAACATCAAAGTGGTATGGGACACATTGATTAAAAAATCTCTTTATTAAATGTTTTAAATGGTTTTAAAAAAGATTTGATAAATCATTTTTTATTTCAATATATTGATTTGATATATTTTTATTGGAATGTGGAAATGTTATATTTCCATTATTCTTATGTTATGTGTTATGAATATGTTATGGTTATTTGGAATTGTTTGCGTATACGGGTTGTTCCGTGATAATCCTATGGTAGGTGAGCCCGAGATAGCTCTATAATGCATTGGGTAACGTGACAGAGGTAAACGTTAATGTTTCTCCTAAGATGTTTTAAATATATACTTTGATGGCTATTCCAATTCTGACTCTCAATGAAGTTATGATAGCTACAATGTAAGTATGTTATGATTTACATAAGTTACCTTTATTTTTTCTGATTTCTGCATGTTATTCAAAAATCTTAATATTTCTTCTGGAATGTTACGATTGAAATGTATTCTTTTCATTGATTTTTATTTATTGATGGAATAATGTTTCTTTTCATTATTTTATTACCCATGGAGATATTTTTATGCTCACCCCAATTTTTTAAATGTTTTTTATAAGACATAAGGATGAATAGAATAAAAGATGAGATCCGGGAAAAGTCATGCTATCTAAAAAAATGGAACTAGAGATGTTTTTAAGAGTTTTTAAGATATTTTGTTGTAGTGTCTTCATGTAATATTCATGTTTTTATGTAATTCGTATTTCCAAATTCTCTAAAACACTAAACCTGAAATGATTCTCAATGTTATTTATTCATTTAATTCAGCATTATATAATGTTTAAGGTCGATTCCTTGAAATGAAAATTTCTAAAAATAGTTAATTGGTATTATAACATCTATTGGGACTATCCTATATGTTATCTTACTTCCCTATGGGTCCATATGGTCACTATATATCCCATCATTTAATTTCTCAATGTTACTCAAGCATACATGTATCTTCATGGGATAATCATATATGTGGTTATTTATAAAAGTAGTAAATATGGATTTGTAGTATGTGACCATATAAATAGGCATGGTGGTTCATGGTTATGCATTGTTTCTCAAATTTATATAGTCCAATAAAATGCATCTATTTCTATAAAGAAACATCCATTTCCCATCTTTTCAGGTTCCATCAATCAGAACTCCATGAGAAATGATTATTAATTGGTCTTCCAAGTCAAATTACATTTATCTTGATTATAGGGATGTAGTTATTATCCCCAATTATATTTACCCATTTAGAGGAATGCCTTTGATAGTGTAGATATAGGATGAATAACTTCTATTGTGGATATTTTGGATGACCCTCACAAAATCCCATAATGTTAATGTCATTTCATCACATTTTGATTTATAAGATAATAAATGAGGTATATATATTATTTGTTATTTAATTTATGTATTACATTAACACATTATTTGTTTTAGTAGGAATCAAACAACCATTATATTCTCCCATTGATTTCATTCCAGAGTTTTTTTTGAAAAAACATCGTCATTATTGGGCCATTCGTGAAGCTAAAGAGTATGCCTCATGAGGATACCGAGTGATACCATAGGTACCCCCAAGCAATATTATATTAGTTTTTTATTTATTTTATGGAATGGATAGATTTTCCACAATTTTATTATAGATATGGGAATCATATTTTGAAATTCAATTATGGGTGGCCGATTGGCAGAGGTAAGTCCACTTAATTTAGTGGTGTTTAAACATTCTCACCTATATCAACTAATTTGTAAATACTTGAAGGAAACATCCCCTACATGATTGGATTCCAATTTTAATTATTATATTAATGTATATGAGAAAGTTTTTCGTGTTAAAAATATTATATCACTACTAATATACCCCATGATTAATTCATTCCTAGGATTTTTAACCTTTCCTGAGTCTAAGAAATTATATCAGGTTCCATCAAGGTGACTGGTATTTTGAGTTGGATGAACTAGTTTAACTTCATTATCTATCTTTAATGGACTATGATAATTATTTTAAATTATGATTTTCTCATGGATATTTGTCATATATATTATTTCTATATGAAGTGGTTTAAAGATCAGGTAGATGAGGTGATTATTTGTGATACGTGAAAAGCTCACCGATTTTCTAATATTTATATCCATATTTTTAAAATTTATATTGGTTTTTAAATTATAATGTGTGGAAAACAAAATCTCCGGATCATTATCCAGTTTTTTATTATTCTAAAACTTGACGATATAAATACTGAAATAATTTATCAACCTTTTATAGCCTTTAATTTCCTATCTAACAACTATCCAAAATCATGGGTGTAAACTTATCCGTGAGTTGTATCAAATCGAATGGATAATCTCTTAGAAAATACCAATGAATCACAAAGCACATTATATTTCAATATTATGGGGTTGATTCAGGACTTTGAGGTACCTCCATAAATGTGCCCTCTCAATAAATAAATATGTATCTTTATTTGGGAGGGATTTATTGTAGAAGCTGGCACTCGTTATTAATGAATTAATATGTTACAGACAAAAGAGTAATATACATTCCTTCCTCAAACGATTCATCATCAAATTTAATGGACTTGATACTTAGTATTTCTCATCAAGAATTCCACCTTCCAGTTCACTCCATTTAATTTGTTTTGAGGATCAGGTTTCATGAAGGATGTTTTAGTCGAGAATAATTTCTCTTATTATCGATACTCCCATGATGTTTATCCCAGACAAGAGTAATATATTCACAGAATATTTCAAGATTTTTTATTAGGAATTTTTAATTATTAGAAAAAAAGATGACATGATGTTATATATTTTCCTTCCTTATGAATTACTGCCAAATATTGACAAGTTTTTATGTAGCATTGATGATAGATGTTTGTTTTTTAGTTCCATGAAACCTGTGTTCTAGGATTACAAATAAATGCTTCTAGGAGGATTCCAATGGATTTATTCATTGAATTAGAAACTTCTAACAGTTATTTAAATCACTTTCTAACATGTGTAAATTTTATAATCTTCAGTGTATATTCAAGGTTATTACATAATATATATATCAGTACATATTTGAGATTATCCATCAGTGTTATCCTCTCATATACTATTAAGGAAATATTTTAATCATTTTTATGATGAAACTAGTTTTTAAGCTACTCAGTAGGGAATTCTAGAATTTATTTTCATCCAAGGAGACGATGGATTGTTTTGATATTGGGATTGTAGCCATGAAATGAGATACATATGCATCCTTGTAAAACGAAACAGTACCATTGTAGTTTGGTGCTGTTTAATGAGACCAATCACAACTTTTCAGTTCACCTTATTAGACATAACCATACATTTTAAGGTCATGTAGTAAGGACATATTTGAATAATGATCTTATACAATGATTGGTGTGGGACTTACGCAAAGGCATAACAATGAGATTGGAAAGGATATGGGTTCCATGTTAGATTAGATCCTGTTGGGAATATGGCCTATGGGGAACATGGGGGATTTGAATTGTTGGGTTTGAACCTCAAAGGAGATTCCTACGTATCCCATGTGGATAGGAATCAAATCTCATGTTGATCACTAAATTTCTTAGGAGAGTACAGTTCTTTTAGAGAAATGAGTTTGGTCTTACTTCCTAAAAAGGATTCCTTGATGAATTAGAGGGATTAATTTAGGGCTTCATCCTAAGAAGGATGCCCTAAATATTGAAATTAGTGTTGGATTATTAATGTGGATATCTAGTGAGCTTCATCCCTGAATGGTCTTCCTACATATCCTAGTTTGAACATGTATCAGGGTTTTCGTAGTTCCTTCAAGTGAGTGTTCGTGCACATGTTATAGTTATCAAGAATCTCTAATCTCACATGAGTCATGCTCAGCGTGAGAAACTAGAATATGTGAAAGATTCAAAATGGCACATACAATTTTCCTCCACTACTGGTGGAGGAGGGAGAGCCTACAGTGGCCATGATGGATGTGGATGATGTGATGATCCCTCCCAATATTCTCTTCATATTGGACAAGGGTCTAATGAAAGGAATAGTGGATGAAGGTTAGGGGCTTATAAAAGTATGCCTACCACTTGATATTGGTTGGGGGTTACTCCTAAATATGACTTATATTTGATGTTTGGTTGGGGCTTACAGCTATGTAGGATTCCCATTTTGGAATTGGTTGGGTGGTACTCTAATAGAGGATGCCCATTTGAGATTTCATAGGGCTAACTCCAAATGAGGATTCCCATTTGATATTTCATAGGGATTACTCGATAGTAGGATGCCCTATTGAGATTTAATGCGACATAAGATTCAGGTAATGATGTTTATGGAGTTTCTTAAGGATTATATCAACTCAAGGTACTAGAGGAATCCATAGAGAGAGTCCAAACATGTAACCTGTGAAAGAAACCGGGATATCTAAGTCGACTGAAGGAACTCTATTGAGTGAGATGGAGTTTCCCAAATCATTTTATCCAAAGGTTTCTTGTTGGGAGTCATAAAGGGTGCAATGGAAAATTCCTTTGAAAAGATCTAAAAGTTTGAGGTTCAACTCTCTATTTGTCTTGGGGGTTACTGTCCGGACCGAAGAGCTGATACCACAGCCCGACACTAATCTGGAGTTGGGGTATGGGGGAACATCCCCCGTGGTATAGACTAGCGGGGTTGCAAATGAGTTCTGCCAAGGTGTAGAGTTCTGGTTCTCGGCCAAGGTGGGCAATGCTAATTATCCGCCAAGGTGCACCACGTAGGTGCTCTAGGCAGGTGCTCCACACCGGTGTGTCACACAGCTCCTTGTGTTCTATAACATTATTGTACATTGAACCATTTTTTCAATTTAATTTCATATTCAATCAGGTATTAATGAGCTACCTAAGAAAATTTGGGAGATCTTGGAGAAAGAGCCACGCAACAGGAGCTATGGGACTTCATCTATCTTTTTTCCAGTCTTTGAAATGTGGAGCCCAAGGTTCTTATTTATATTCATGGAGGGGACCAAGTCGAAGGTACGTTTTACATGAGGCTCCTCCACATAGGGGTGTATAAATTATATTTCCATGTAGGTCCTCCATGTATGTCCTCCACATTGGTCCCTTTATTAAATGTATCTATTTACCAAGTGCCATAGCTTTTGATTTGTAAGTTTTATTGGGCTCCACAACCCATCAAATAGAATCTTATGGAGAGATATACATTTTTTTAGTTTTTAAATTCAAATTTTTTTCTCAGATAAAACTCCAAAATTTAATTTAATGTGTCGAAAACTTTTCTTCATCGATATTGGAAATCCACTACCTAGCAATGGATTTTTGAATCATTCAACTAATCTAGTAGTACATGGTATAACTTTGGAACATATAAATCAAGACTGCATCTTCTTTATTTGGGGTGAAAACATATTTACTAATACATGAATTTCTTATTCTATGTGAGAATCATATCATTACTCTATGAAAAACAGCATGGTATACATTTTTTGGTGTCTACAAAGCCCCCCTAGAATTTGATTTGTTCAGAATGAAAAGAAACTTTTTCTAAATTAAAAGTAGGGAATTGTTTTGAATTTCAATGTAATTTGGATAGATTTTGTGTTATGTCATTTTTGAAAGGATTCTCTAATATTTTCCTAAGCTAAGGGGACTACTGAGCATCTGATGAATTTAATAGGTTTCTATAAAAAATTACCCACAAAACATCGTATCGTTTGACATTATATTACTCAATATTACCTAAAACATAAAAAATGTACATTTAGTGTCTTGGGAAACAATTTTTGTTCAGTGTTCCATTTGCGGGGTTTCAATCTTGCAAGTACTACATCTCTTGTTGTTGTTAGTTTAGAGTCATGCATGATGTATTATATAGTGATAATGTTTAATGTCTAAATATATTTTACCATAAATTTTTAAAATAGATCCCAAAAAAGGCTCAGCAGCTATAAATTTATTTAATATTATTTATATATTTTCAAGGAGAATCATGAGCCATGATTTTAATGGTCATCAAATTTAAAAATTATATTAACATAAGGGGTGTCTCTTACAAGAATGAAGTTATAATTATTTTACAAACCCATTATGGGAGTTATGTTATGTAGGGATAAATGACACATAATCTATATATCCAAATAATGGAATCTTTTAACTAACACGTTTTTTATGTAGGCAACATATGCAAGGCAACCTAAGGGAACTTACTGCACAATCAAGAAAAGGGCTTTTAAGAATTTAACATTTTATAGTTGATAGAGAAGGGAAAATAATATTTCAGCGACTCAAGACCATAATGTGTTTTTTTACAATGGAAATGGATTTTAAGGTTAAAGGTATATTTTATGCTGACATATGTCATGAATAGGTAAACTAATTATATAAAAATTTGGAGAATAAAAGTTGTTTAAATTTATCAGAATGTTGAATTAATGATATAGAACTATGCAGTTTCAAGTCATGATGTGAGGACATTGTGCTATATATCTTTAAGTCATGTAGTGAGCACATTGTGATATGCTGTTTTATGTCATGATGTGAGGACATTGTACTATGAAGATTTAAGTCATGCAGTGAGGACATTGTGTGGATTTAATTTATGGTCTTTAGCTTCGAACAAAGGTAAAAAACACACCCAATTTATAGATAATTTGTTTGGAATCATAGTACTGTATTAATGTATGGAAGGGAAATTGTAAACTGGGATTTGGGAATTTATAGATATGATGAATGATAATGAAAAAGGAATGAAGGAATTAGAGGAAGTATTTTATAATATCGAATATACCATTATTTGACAAACCTGTTATAGGGGTTGTATTATGTAGGTCCATCTAGGGAATACACTACATAGCCAAATAGTGTAATCTTTTGATAGGCAGGCCCGTTATGTAGGCAAATTATACGCAAGGAAACCTAGGGGCACATACTGTATAGTCATGAAAAATATATTTTATTAACATTGACATTCTATTTCTAAATTCCTAATAATGTTTTTCAATATTTATATTTTCTTAATCAGAAAGTTTTGATTATAGAGAATGGTACATGATTATGGATAATGTATTTTCAACCACGATTTTCAAAGAATCAATGGAATATGAGATTTATGAAGGTCTAACCCAAACGTAGGAGTCGTCGATTCTGTACACATAGGTCATACATCTAGGACACGAAATGGAAACAATATATGATATGTGGCCAAGTGATTCCAAGGTTATTTCATATTACTTTGAACACATAGATAAGGAAATGTGTAAAACATGGTCCTGACGAGTTTCATATCGAGAGAAGGATAATAGGACAAATATACCTAAATGACTATTTTAAAATAATGATTCTTGTATATTGTCATCAAATTTGGAAGGGGACGAAGACACTATAACCAAGAACAAAATTACAATCATTTGAAAAACCAGTTATTGGGGATGTATTTTGCATGGCGAACTAGGGAAAATATGGTAGAGACAAATAGATGAATCTTTTGAATTATATTACTGTTATGTTGGCAACATTTGTAAGACCCCTAAAGGCGTGTGTTTCATAGTCTGGAAAAAGAGTTCTCATGTATTAGAAACTCTGTCACCAGAAACAATTACAAATAATATGATGATTTGGAAATATTCAAGATTAAGAGTGTGAAATGTAGAAGGGGGTTATGCTCAATTCACATAATAAATATTTGAATCAATATTGCCCATTAGCTTGATTTCCTTTCCATTAATATGACCTGTATATAAAATGGTGAAATTCATTGTTTCCTTTTTAATTAACCTTGTGATTTTCAGTTTAAAGACATGAAATGAGTACATTATACTATGTAGTTTTAAATCATGAAATGAGGACATTGATGTCCCCACAAGAAATTGGGACAACATTATTTATATAATGATTTATTTTACCCTATTTGTAATCCCACATGAGCTATACTCGGTGTGAGAAACAATGAAAAACAAGGGTTTCTTCTGTTAGTTAAATGTCACACAAGTGAAGAATATGGGTGTTAGACTTCCATTCTGTTTAATGCCACGCATTAATGATGAAAATGAGATGATGTGAAAAGAAATACAGTATGTAACTAAGCTAATGGGTTAAACCCAAATGTAACTATTTATCTTTCTTGGGGAAATAATCAGAAAATACGTAGTTCTTTAAGAATTCTCTATGCAGGTTTGATTTTTATATAAGGTATAAAGGGGGTTTTTTATCAAGGCTGGGTCTAATATTGATGATCATGTAATCTCTATGTATCTCATACAAATGATAATCAATCTAAATGTAGTTCTATAAAACAATTATTTCCCATAAAATCAAGTTTGACATGGGAGATGGGGGGCTTTAACACTTTCAAGAATAATGAATAAATTTATGTCTGAAGATGGTTTGAAAATAAAATCATGTATCTTAAAAGATCACTCTGTATATATCTATTTCATATACAGGATAAGACAATGGGAAATAAGAATTTTTTGGTTTCATTTGGGCCCTAGATAAGAGAACTGCACAACTATTGGTATCTAATATAGTTGAGAATCAATCCATATATAGTAATTTAAACAAGGTACTTTTACAGATCTATCTCGGATATAGGGAAGAGATGTACTCATGTTCCCCTAAAGAGTAGTAATAATTTCTGTTATGATTATTTATTGTATCTCCTAACATCAATTAGATCAGACGTTATCCATATAGTATAATGAAATTTAGCAGGGAAAAATTGTGATACACTTTTTAACGTCTTTCATCTTGTATGATTATGGTTGTTATCTAGTTTAATGTCTTGAAAATATGACATTGCATTGTGCAGTTTAATTTCAAGATATAAAAACATGGGGTTTTTTTTTCAGTTATCAGTATTCTACTGAGGATGAAAGTACAACTACACAAATTATTTCTTCAAGAAAATTATATTGGTTGGAGTTGTAATAATATCTTCATCCATTGAAATTAAGGGAAAATCTCCATTTGAGGAGACCTTATGAATTGAATAAGGTCCATCCCACATTGGCTCAAGATGTGGATATTTCACTCCCAGTATAGTTGGAGTATTTAAAACCAATACCAATTATCTATAAAGAAATCAACTGAGAAAAACATTCTTGTTAAAAGCTCATGATATTCTGTTTTGATATAATTCTAATTGTTGAAATGTACACATTATTTTTACTTCTAAAAAATCATGCTCATTAAACCATTTGTGAGACCTCTAATCTGTTGAAAATTGATCATATATTGCAAATCAGAGTGAAGGAAATTACTTTTCAATTGGATAGACTACTTCTATTCTATATACCAATGAATATGTGGTTGCATGGATGGTAGTATGGGTAGTAGTTCGATAATCCCACATAGCATGAAAAATATTATCAGGCCAAGATTTCTTATCGTTATCCACCATATTCTCTTGTATATTTGATATGGTCTTATTAAAAGCCTCAGTAGGTCCAATGGAATTCACCGGATAGGGAGATGAATGGTTGGACATGATATTGTTCTACTGATATAGGTTTTTACCTATATATAACAGAAATCGTGTCCATTGTCAGTTAATATAGTATGAGGGACACGAAATCTAGTGATGATGCTAGTTTTGGAATAACTAACAATGCTTTTGGGTCTAAATTCTTTGAGAGGAATTGCCTCAACCCATTTAGAACAGAAGTCAGTATGAGTTATAATATTCTTGAACTTCTTATTCCTAGTAAGAGAATAATGTCATACTACATCCATTCCCAATGTGAAAAAAGGCCAAGAGTGTTTAGCTGTATATAGAAATTCCAGGGGTTCATGATTGATTTTGGCATGCATTTGGAAGGGATGTAATTTCATATTGAATCCATGTAATCCTGTATCATTGAAGGAAAAAAATATCCAAGCCTTCATATTTGATTCTGAAAGCCTATTCCCAGATTGGTGAGAACCACATTCTCCTGAATATACTTATTTCATAACAACCACAATTTCTTCTCCATCAATACATATGAAGAGGATTCCATCTAATAATAATTTGTAGAGGAACATTGGTGAACTAAACTATCATAAAGAGGAAAATTGGATGCTCACTATTGGATCTGTTCTTTTTCATCCCTACCAAGTAGATGTACTAAATTTTGAAGATATTCCATGACGGGTGTTCACTATCTCGTGGTATGACCATACGACTCAAAAATTAGGCTAATTTCCTTCATTTTCTCCATTCTGGTTTGAACAAAAGGTGATATCGTTCAACAATGAGATATAGTGATGATTTTCTAAAGCTGATTTTTAGTTTCCAATACAGAAGCTACATTAGCTAGTGTATCAGCTATGGTATATTGTGATCACGGGACATAAGACAGTGTCAGATCTGGGGGAAATTTAGCCATTAAATCTATGATGTAATCACAAAGATGGATTAGCTCTTATTTTCTGATAGAATATTCTCCATTTATATACTTGATTACCTATTTTGAATCACATTAACTTTCAAGTGACTTAGATTCACCTAAAGTGCCAATTCCAAGACAACAATAAGAACTTGATATTCTACTTCATTGTTTGTACCGCCTTCTGATAACAATAAAGAATAAAAATATAATTCCTTTTCTGTGGAAATAAGGGAAATTTCTAACCCAACATTTTATATTTTAGGGTTTTCTATTCTATTCTCCGTTAGACATTTTGAGGCACCCTCAATGAACATTTCGCATGTTAGGTGATTATCTTGAATAGAGAAGATCACTTCACTAGGATGTTATGTATTCAAGGATGTATCTTCCACAAAAGGATGTTCTATAAGGTTATTATCTAGAGAATGTCTATTTATTTCCTTCTGGGGCACAAACTGGATGTTAAACATTTTCAAAATAACATCTCACCATTCTTGACACCCTATATGAATATGACGACAGGGGATAAATTTGAGATGGATATTGAGAGATACCAATTGTAAGTCATTATGTTTCAAGTAGTGCATCCATTTATAAAATGAAAAGTTTAATTCTTGGAATCACTTTTAAATACTTATATATCGATTTTCTACATTAATCATTATTTTACTAAGATAGTAAATGTTTTTATCATTACCAATAACATTCTTTTGGGTAAGGAAGGCAGCTAGAGATAACTTTAGAGATGTCATATAGAGAGTAAATGGTATTACTTCAACATGTGGAATTAACATCGGCGGAATGAAGATATATTTCTCGGGGGTATCAAATGATTCTTGGCAGTATTCAGTCCATTGATCGGTGACTCCCTTCTTCATTATTATCGTGAAGGGAAAACACTAGCCTACCAAATTGGTGATAAAACACTGAATATAAGCCATGTGTCATTGGAGTCCTCTTAATTCATTTAAATTAAGAGAAGGAAACATTCCATGGACAGATTTTGTTTTTGTAGGATCATCATAGATACAACGATGGTGTACAAAAAATCCAAGGAACATTCCTAGTGTTTCCATGAAAGAAAAAATCAAGGGGATCATCTTCAAACTATTTTCCAAGGATTATTGAATATGTTTTCCAGTTCATCCAATTGATTATAACATTTTATGTATTTGACCACCAAATCATTCATATATCATTCAAAAGAAATTATTATTATCATTTTTAAATATCGATCTTGACACATTGATATGTTTCACCTGCATTCTTTAATCCAAATGGAATTACCTGATAGAAAATTAAATCTTGAGCGGATCTAAATTATGTGTATTATTCATCCTCTAGGGCCATATAGATCTAATTATAACCGACGTATCTGTCCATGAATTAAATAGCATCATAGAAATCTGTTTCATCAATCAATATCTCTATGATTGGAACTAGAAAATCATCATTAAGAAAATTCCAGTTAAGTTCTCTGAAATCAATGAAAACTCTGATTTTCCCAATTTTCATTTTCACCAGGAAAATTTTTTCCATCCATTTGGGATATGAAAAATACATAAAAAGGAAGTCATTATATGCTTATCAACATAGGCTTAAATATTATAAGCGTGAGTTGGGTGTGATTTTTTTACTGCCTACTTGAATCGGTGATGTTCTTCTCAAAAACCCAAATGATTAGTGTATAAATTAGTATTAAGACCTAGCAGTTTTGAATACATCCAAAAAAATTTATCTCTATCATTCTTTAAAAATTAAATACACACCTCTTTCTCTTAAGAAGTTATGGGCGCACTAATTAGAGTGGGGAGTGGATCTTCATCTGTTTCCAAAATTATTTCTCTGAGCTCAT
This sequence comes from Viscum album, assembly GCA_963277665.1. NCBI lineage: Eukaryota > Viridiplantae > Streptophyta > Magnoliopsida > Santalales > Viscaceae > Viscum > Viscum album. The sequence continues at coordinate 882,194,699 of OY728139.1, read as the reverse complement.
CCATAGTGGTAGAGAAACCTTCCTCAAATATTGGAGGAGAATCTATGTGACCTTCTTCTTCTTCTTCATTACATGTTATTTCTTCAATTTCTACTTACGTAGTATACTACTAAACAAAACTTTCCATTTTAGGAGAGGATTCATTATTTGAACATCCCGAAGAAGAGGCCACCAATTCTGACCCTACTAATGATGAATGTTTTTTCAATGATAATAAAATGGAGATGATGGATTGGGAATCAACATATTTACCTTCCACTAAAATTTCTACAACTTCTATTATTCTGAATGAATATTTTGAGGCTTGTTGTAGTTCCGTGGATGAAGTGAAAACATATCTATTTACAAATCCAACACTACTTGGTGAATCAACAATTTCTCCTATACTATCTGGGTTGATTGCTGCAATTGACATTTTGGAAGTTAGTGGACACGTGTCTGGATTTGAATTTACCATTTCAATTTTACTTATAAGTAACACATAATCTATACTCAAATATATGAATTTGTTTTCTGGTATATTTTCTAGTCCATTCGGAGTATCAACTCTGGTTACCTCATTTGTTATGGTCTTTGTTCACTTGATGTGATAAAACACTACCTTAATGTATTGAGATTCACATGTTTTAAATGGATCCTTTTCACCATAAAAGGTATTGATTTTTCCTTTGAAATAGTACTTATGAAATTGGTGGTATGACGAAGGTATGACTATATACTGATGTAGTGAAGGCCTTCCAAGAAGAATGTTAAAGGTTGTGCTCTGACGAACAACCATGAAATCTAAATTAGATACAGGATCACCAAGTAGAGTTCTGAGTGTAATCTTGGCCCGAGATTATTGTTCATTCTTTTTATATACTTTCAACATTAATGTAGAAGGATATAAGTCAGATTCAATCAGGCCCAATCATCAAATTGTATGAATGAGAATGAGTTTGACATCAGAGCCATTATCAATGAAGGATCATCATATTTTTAAATCATTGACCATTCTATATAGATACAATGGTCTAATATGACCATGTAAAACATCATCTTCATCTTCATCTGTAAAATAAATGACTGCATGAAATTCTCTAGGATCATTTTCTATACAGTAAACTACAACAGTAGAAAATTATATTTCAAACTTTTGAGGAAATAACAATTCCTCAATAAGTGAATCTCGAATACCATTTTATAGACATAAAAACTCAAAAATTGATAACATTTTGATTACTTGGTCCAATTTATTAAAGAAATCATACTTTTTGTCCAATGGTCTGTGTTTCCCTCTACGGTAATTCAGTTTTTCAACTGCCGTGGAAACTGATTCCTCTGATGTAGATGTACCCTCTATCAGAGAAATGGTTGGAAATACTATGGGATTTTGTAGATTAGATTGATTAGGTCTATTTACATGTTATGAGTAATTTTGAGTGACTTCTAATAGGTCCCCCGAAATAGTCATGTTAGGAGCAAATCTATCTTTCATGGAAGAATGTCCACATTCTTGTTGAGCCAACTGAAGGGCTCTTCTAAGGGGTTTCCCTACATACATGGTTTGAGAAGAGGTAGAGTAAAAATATTGTCTTCTATAATTCCCAATGCTTTCCCTATATCCTTGAAATTAGACTCTTCCTTTGGATCCCCAATTAGGTACAAGGAACTCTGATTCATTATAATCAGAGTCGCCATTTACTTAGGTATCCGTTAAGTGGATGACATTAACAGAACCAAAGATCAATTCGTCATTTGATGATGATTTTTCCTAACATGTTGGTTATTGTGGTACCATTTTATAGGGTAAGAACCATGCTTTTTGAAACAGATGTCATGAAATATGATAGGTTCAAGGACAACATTAGCCTTAATATGGACTCATCTTTTTCCGACTGCTCTTTGTTCTTCTGATCACTTTGTTTCTTTGAAGATAGACATTTTGATGAAGGTGGTATTATAGAGGAATAAGTGGCAGAAGACACAATCGATTGTTTTAAATATGTTTATAGAATGGCATTATTTCATTTGATCATTTTCCTAGTCATCCAATCATCATATTTCTACACATTTTTACTTTTAACATCCTTCCATTCACCATCTTCCCCTAGACTAGGGGCAATAACACATGCTTAATGAGAAGAATAACATTTCTGTTTTGATTGTCCAAAGTCTACAATATTTTTCATGAGGTCCATGAAAAAAACACTCTTAAATGGGATGCCCCATTATATAGTGGAAGGGAAAATAATTTGGAAGATCTTCATCCCCTTCTTTTTTTGGTTTTTTCATCCTTGGAAACTATAGCTAATTGTTTTCCTGATATAAGATGAGGTAATCCGGAACATGTTCATTCTAGAAAAAATAATCTTTGTTTTATAATTCATTAAATGGATTCCAAATTTGTTCTCTTTGATTATCTTGATGAGGTGGTCGTTTTTTTGAATCTGTGGAGGTTGAGTCCTTCGATACGATGATGGATTTGAACAAATATAGGTACAGGTTCTTGCTGGACTGTAATGGTAGCAACCTCTACTTTCCCAATTCTCGTTCCCAAAGCTGATGTAATTATAGAAGTTTTAGCCTTAGTTTCTATAATAGAATATTCTATATTTTTATATCAATTTATGTTCTAGAAACCCTCTGGTATATTTTACATGGATTAGTGGTTTTTGTAACTCATCTTGCAGATTTTCCACACAAATTGGTAGAAACTCTTCTTATAAGAGTTTCAGATGTAAAGAATATATTAATCCTTTCCATCTAGAATTTAAATCTAAAACTATTTCATTCTCAATTTCATTACAATTGGTGAGATGAGAAACTACATTCTTCGGTATCATTGAACTAAATTGAAGAAGGAATATCTGATAGAGATCTTCTCATATAGTAATTAATCAAGATTGTAAACATGAATACAAGAAAAAGATAGTATATATAATGATTGTACAAAAAAAATGAGTTTTTTTTATTCTTGTTTTTCAGGAGTTACCATCACGTGATAACAACATGAAATGAAATGTGTTATGTGTTATTCCAGATCTCCCGAACCACTAATGATAAGAAACGTGGTATTCATAAAATATGAGGTGGTGAGTGGAGTAATCCGGGTAAGAATTCTTTTCCAGTTGAACTGGAACACATCGTTCATCCACAACTTCTAATCGAGTCGTTAATTCCTCAATTGTGTTCATATGCATTTGGGGAATGTCCAGTTGTGCAGGAACATTTGTAGGTACAACTACTGGAGCATGGGCTGCAGTAATGGCCCGAAAAACCACTGGTGATGGTGCTGGTATTTTCCTTGGATAACCAACAAGAAATGGATTATCAAGATGTGTTTTATCCTACAATGGATGTGTACCCAATGGAGTGAGTTAATTATCCACATCTGTAGTTTCCAAAAATACTTTTTATGAGGATCTCTTACATGATGTTCAAGTTGAGGATCGACATGGGGAGTGAATACAGAAATAACACTACTTTGAAGTAACATTGAATTGAGTATTTTCAACTATTTCATATCCACTTATTGATATGAATATCATTCTTCAAGAGATAGAGATTGAAATTATCAAGTGGAAAATTGAGAAACAATTTGACTTTTTTCCTTTCCAATTATTAGGAGCCATTAGGAGGGGTGGGATTTGGTTATTTCAAGGAATAAATAGACTTTCACAAATCTAGGGATTCCGAGTACGTACACCTTCTTCAATTACATCAATGTGTACCATATTATGGAAAATAACTGCTTCTTCTATGTCCCTTAATCTAGACTCGTTTTCTGGATAATCTACTCTAATTGTGTTAATTACATTTAATGATACATAATGCAATGTAAAAATTCTGTCTGTACCTTTGTAATATTTTATTCCTTTGTATCTTCCATTTAACTCTGCTCTCATAGATGATGGATTATCCGGAGTGTTTGACAGACAATAACTTGAAGGAAATACTCAAATAGTACAGTTGTCCGATTTCAGTGTGGATTCCTCCCTAATCGTAAGAATACTGACATTTGTTGAGGAGGGTATTGTAGAAGTGAAAAATCCCCCAACCCGGTAGGCCAGGGCTGTTCATGTACACATTTTTAAAAATGGATGAACTGTTTTTTAATGAACATAGAGGTTTAATTAAACAAGCCCCCAGCCCTGCAAACTTTGGTGGTTTGGAAACTACTAAGTCTATGATTCACGCAGATGGTCTTTTGATTTTACGAATATTGGTTTGGACATTCTGTGGGTGAATTATTTGAACACCACTCAAATCACCTATTACGGATGATCGATATTCTATTTCAGACACTTTTGTTATCTGATGGCTGAAATCCGTTAAGAAAGAGGCATGTTAAGGGTTTTCAGATGCATGATATAATAGTAACTCATCAACTTTTGTTCATTGGGTCTAACTCTGAGGAGATATAGCTGAGTCTTGTTCATTAGCACAAATTTTAATACATAAAAAATATGTTGATTATGGCCGACTGTGGGCAATAACATTGCATGAGATCACTTTTGGTAGACATTGATGATAACTCAGTGCAGTGAAATACAATGCCCCATCTTCACCCCATCTTATGATATGAACAACAGATGTGGAATCAGAAATTAATAGGCATATCCACATTAAAAAATTGATGTATGCACAATAAAGGGTTCTCTATTGTTCTTTAACCATTGGATGTTGGGAAACTGAGAGAGATGCCATGTCAATTTGGTGTTGCAACATTTCTATTACCTTTACATGATTTTGACATTCATCATATGGTAATTATTTGGTTTTATAATGATGAAGAGTTTTCAAAATGTTTAGGTGGACATTATGAATGTAATATCCTACCATCAACTCTAGAATGTTTTACATATAATTTTCCCAATGCCAAAACATGGATAGTATATCTTTTTTAGCCAATTTTTTCTCATGATTAAAATATTTTCATCATATTTCAGTAAAGTTTTCCCCACTTGGTCTGACCAAAGTGGATGGTCTGTATTTGATTCTAAATGACCCATGGGAGGATCGAAGAATGACTGTTCCCCTAATAAGACAACTGGTGGATAAATGATTCACCCATTAATGACAAATAATTAGACCTACCATGCATTGTGTATGAAAGTGCCTCAAGATAGGAGGGCTTTCTCATCGCTACAATGTCAATTATAGCATCATCATGATAATGATAAATACTACTATAGAGAGTACTTTTAAAGTGAATTATATAATGGGGATGACCACCTTGGTGGATTATAGAAAGAGATTAATCCTCTTTTTCCCTAGTTTTTTATCCACACATAGGGTTGTCGTGTCTCTCATCTAGGGATATGCTCTTTGGATTGACCGAATTTGATGAATAAATCCATCATGATTATGTGTCTGATGGGGAACATCAGAATTAATGCTATCACCCCCATAATATGGTAATGAGATGATATGATCTTGAACTAAAGTAGATAAATTTCGAAGGACTTCCAGAACTCTCGTATTAAGAAGATCCAAATCACATTTTGAATCTTCATTTTCCATCGGTGACTGATGAGTCTTCTTATTAGATGTTCTCTTACACTTAGATGGGGCCACATGCAAGGATAAGTGGTTATCATCAGCTGGTGTATGTGCCTACATTGGAGAGGCTATCAGAATAGACCGATTACTATAAATTGTAAAGGGTGTATATTCTTGATCCTGTAATTCATATGATATGAGTGAGTATTCCCCATGACCCTCTAGGACTAGAATAGAGGTGTTTATCTGTTCTGGCAAGGAATTCTGATGTGTCCTCCCATATTTCATGACAGATTTATCTATCTGTTCCCCTGGTATTATCGAAGTAGTTGTTATAATATCTGGGAATACTTCTAGAATATGGGCATCAATTTGGGTTTTCCCTTTCACCATTGATAAGATATTATTGGTGACTTTAGTGTATGGAACCAGAATATAAGTTCATTCCGAATTGGAAGTAGTTTTAGTTTCCTGATTCTTCCCTCCTTTTCTTGTCATTGGGTATTGATGGTACTCATGCATGGGAGTATAGAGTTGAGTCTGCCACCAATTATTTGTTGGATCCTTCTGACTGACTTCTATGGGTGATGTCAAATGAAAATTTTGGCAAGATTGATGAATGCTATCTAGTGTACGTGCATACTAGTTGTTTCTTATTAATTGGTAGACAAACATGCTTCAATACTGGCATATAAGACTACTGGAAGAATTGGGGATTGTACGTAGGTGTATGTTCATATTTACCAGTTACCACATCATTGGATTAGTGGGATTATTTAAATAGAGTCAAACAAGCCTTCCGAATGACTGATAACTTGTAACAAGGTGTATGTGCATATTCATAGTACTCCACTGGATTTATCGAGTGGGTTTGCTGGGTCACTAACAAACAAGTATTCTGGAAAAAAACATTAGGACATACAATTTAATATGCCCGCTCATTGTTTTCCATTATGTAAGGTTGATGGACATATTTATAGGGGGTTGAGGCAAGAACATGCTCCCTATTGAATGGACGTTGTCCATGGTTGTTTATCTTGTGTTCCTAGGTTTGAGAGACCTAGGCCGAATTTCTTGAGGCAACACCACCATCATTTTGGGGGTTCACTACCATAAAATTCTTCTCAAGGTGATTATTGGTATAATTCCTCAGGAAGGATACATGTATCATTGAATTGAGGACCTTATTGACCTCTTTATCTACATTCCTATGGTATGGAAGGGACATGTTGTTGCATTTTAGGGATAAGGGTGCAAAATCATTGAAAATGGTGGTTGTAATCGTCTACATCATGATCATCTGTCATCATTGGCCAGATGATCGAGAATAGTTATTTACTATTAGGGGATATCGTTATCCTCCAAATTCAGGATTGTACTATATTGGTGACACCCCTTTACCAAAACATTGGATACCCAATGATGAAGATTCTGGGTGGGTGATGAATTTCATCCCATATATTAAGATCCATCTTGGGTAGTGGTCGGGTTTTTTCACAGATGTTGTCTTGAAAATATCCATTTTGGACTGAATAGAGTTCGATGGAAAATATAGAACAAAAATAAAAACCATTAAAGTGAAATCTATAAGACGGATACATGCATGATTTATTCGTTTTTCTAGACTTCCTTTATCAATTGATAGGGACCTTACAGGTGGGTAACATTATTGACATTGTTAAGGATTCACATCAGGTTCACTATTTTTTTGTATTTTCTTGAAACGTGTGTTCTAATATTATGAATCATAGCTTCTAGGTAGTTTCCATTGTATTTATTCATGAAATGGGAAACTTCCAACAAATATTTATCTAAAAGAGACCTACATTATAAAGGCAAGAATTCCTTATGTTTGAACTTTACGATACTTAGGAATGTGCATTGGTCGAGAGGATGGGAGGTCAGATTCATTACACCTTTTTTTTGGGAAATATTTTCTACCCTAGGACTCTCTTTGTAAATATATGATATTCATTAGTCATTATTAATTCACCAAGCATAACATATATTCCTCTTGGAATTTTCAATCAGTTATTATTATTTGTAGAATTTAGAATCATCCTTATGTATATAAGGTTCTTCATTGATGGAGATATCTATATGTATTTGATATTTTCCATCACTGGTTTCCTCTAATATAATATTTTGAGATTTTTTCAATCATATTTATATGATTCTTGTTTTTAATCCACTCAGTGCGACACTCTATAATATATTGTCATATAGGTAGACGAAGGGTTGTTTTGATATTGTGATCGTACCCATGAAATGGGTTACCTACATATCATTATGAAAGGAATCATAACCCTCATAGTTATATTTCACTTAATGGGACACCAAAAACCTTTTAATGTCATGTGATTATGACCTAACTGTAAAATTTAATGTCATGTAGTAATTACATCCAAGAAAAAGGTTTTTAGTCAATGTTTGGAGTAGGAATTATGTGGTAGAAACCCAATTAACATGTAATGGATATGTGTTTCTGTGATATATTAATCCTTGTTGGGAAAATGTCCCAAGGATAACATGGAGGATTGCATGTGTAGGGTTTGAAAATTATAGAGGCATCATACGTATCCCATATAAATGGGAATCAAAGCCCACGTAGTTTGATAAATCTCATATGAGTGTATAATACCTTAAGAGAAGTGACATTGGGACTACATCCTAAAAAAGGATGCCTTGATGAAATTTAGGGGGTTAATTTGGAGCATATTCATAAATAGAATTCATAGATTTAGGGAATTTGTGTGGGATTCTTTAAAAGGATATCTATTGAACTCGGTCCCTGAACGGGCTTCCTACACATCCTTCTTTGAATAGGGATCAAGTTTCTCGTTGTTCCTTCTAGTGAGTGTTTGTGAACATTTTTAATAATCTTTAACGTTTAAACCTGTGTGAGTCTTGATGGGTGTGAGAAATAAGAGGATATAAAAGATTCAACAATGAAACAAACACTTTTCCTCATCTGCTAGTGGAGGAGGGTGTGCCTATGGTGGCCTGGATGGATGAGGGTGAGGCGGCGAGCCCCACCTATGTTCTATTCTAATTGGAATATGGTCCAATGAGAGGAAGAAGGAATGAGGGTTAAGGACTTACACCAGAATGGATTCCCATTGAGATTGTTTTGGGCTTACTCCTATGTAGGATTCCTATTTTATGTTTGGATGGGGCTTACTCACAAGGTGGATTACCCATATGGGAAATTTTTGGGGCGTACCATTAAAGAGGTTGCCCATTAAATATTTCGTGGGGCATACTCCAATGAAGGATAACCATTTGATATTGGATTGGGCTTACTCAAAATTAGGATTCCAATTATAGATTTAACCTTTCATAGGAATCAAGTAATGAGGGTTAAGGAGTTTCTTGAGAAGTCGATCGAATCATGGTTCTCAAAGAATCCATAGAGAGAGTCCATGCACATAACATGTGAAACGATCCCTAAGGAATACATTTACTCAAGGAACTTCATTGAGTGTGATTGAGTGTCTCAAATCATTTTATTCGATGTTTGAAAGATGTGAGATATAAATGGTTCAATGGAAAATGTGATTGACTGGATCTAAAAAGTACGCAATGAGACTCTCCATTTTTCATGGTGGTTAGTGACTAGCTCAAATGGTTAGGACCACAGCCCGACACTAATCTCATGAAAGGGTGAGGGAGAAAATATCTTGCAGTAAGGACTTGCGGGGTCACACAGGTGTTTGGACAAGGTGTGTTGGGAGGGTGCTCTGCCAAGGTGTGCTACACAAGTGCTCCGCCAAGGTGCCCTGTGCAGGTTCTCCAACAAGGTGAACCGCACAGGTGCTACGAGCAGGTGCTCAGTACAGGTTCTTAGCATAGGTTCTTTTCCAAGGTACTCCACATAGGTGCATCATGCTGATCCATGTGTTCTAGACCTTCATGTTATTTTGAACCATATTTACCCACTTAATTACCCATTATCTCGTGTTTTAAAGAGATACCAAAGAAAATTTGGGTGATCTTGATGAAAGAGAAACACAATGGTATATTTGGGACATGTTCCAACTGTTTTCCATCTTTTAAATGGGGTGATTAAGGGTCTCATTTATGTTCAAGGAGGGGAACTCGTCAAAGGTAACTTTTTTGAAGAGGTCCTCCACATAGGTCCGTAATAATTATATTTCTATGCAGGTCCACTGTATCGGTCTTCCGCATTGTTCCATTTGTAAAATTTTTCTATCTTCCAAGTTATATATCATATGTTCTGTAAGTCTATTTTGGATGTCCGACTAGTCAAATCGGACCTCCAGATGATGTGTACACTTCTTATATTGGTTAATTCTCCATTTTTTCTCTAATTAAAAATGGAAATTGAATTTAATGATTCAACACCTTTTCATCATCGATAATGGAAATCCACGGCCTACTCTTGGATGGGGGAATCATTCCACTTATACATCGTTATAGAGTAGTATTATGGCACATAGAAATCCAAACTGTATCTTCTTCCTATTTGGTGATAACATATTTACACATACATGAAATTATTTGTCTATGTGAGAATAAAATCTTCACCCTATGAAAAACATTTATGGAACACATTTCATGGTTTCTACAATGTTATATGGTCCAATTAATAATGGATGCCTCAAATTTTGTTTTATAAGAGACATCAATAAATCTCTCAACTTTACACTGAGATGGATTTTTTGAACATAGATATAGAAGAGCATGTGGAATCCATTGACCACACAAGGTCTTATCATCCAATATTTTAATTATTAATAGCAACCTATAAAATAGTAGCTGAAGAGTTTTATTTTAATAATGATAATCTTACTCTAAATGTCTCGGCGGATGGAATGGTGTAGGTGACGCTTCAATGATCAATTTATGCCTCTTGAAAAAAATTTCATATAAATCTCAGATGACCAGAATATTTTATGATCTGTCTATAAATGTGCACAATGTTTTGTTTCCTCTTTTTGATTTCATTGGATATACTCTAGAACGTAGATATTACAGCCTATTTTTATACATTATCAATGAACAAACCATTTTTAATAGTGTATGATATTATTATTACATAATTCATGATGTTAATAGATCTATGTTGACATGATTTGGTGTGGATCAGCAATATTACCCATCCATTTTATAATAACATTTAAACCGTTATTCATGGAATTTAATTCATGAATGATTAAATATTTCACTTTATAATATATCATAAATAATAACTACTATAATATTACTCAATAATGTATCTTCTCGTGTTGTCCTAGGATAACATGGTCTAAAAGGAAATATATGGTAAACATACATTTCATAAAGAGAATACACTATATTTTACCAATACCATTGTATATAGCATGCATAAAATGATTTTTTCTTTGTAAAAATAATGATCCATAAAAGAATTATATATTTATATTATATTTCCATAAATTTTTCCTAATAATCATATGGGGAAATCTTAATGACCATGTAAATGGTGTTTTCTAAGGTATTCCACTAAAGGGATATCAAATTGAATGTTCTTATACATTTCCAATTTTAAAAGTAATCAATATATTTTGGATCCCACACAGTGAATGTTAAGAGTGTAGTGACTTGAAATTCAATGATGTAACCCTTTTTTATATTTATGACTATGAGATAATTTTGTCCCATTCAATTTGATATTCTTATGTCTTAAATATTAGAATTATTTTTTAGTTTAGGGTATTTTAGCTCAGACCATATATTGATGGTTTTCATCATCTTTTTCTTCATACATTATAATTATTGTAGTGTAATGTTTGTAATCATGAATGTATTTAGAAACCTAAATCCCTGATTATATTATAAAGTTAGAATGTTCTTGACATGTTGTCAAAACCTATTTTTATACAAAAAAATGTGAATATGAATTTCCTTGATGATTTTTCACAGCCTACATCCTTACCTTAAAGGGTATTTGTGGATGGTGAAATATTAGGTATTTTGAATCCACAAGGTTAGTCGAAATACTGATTTTTTTAGAAACAAATTTTTTGAATGGATTAATATGAATTGGTGATGTCATATTTGTAATGAAAACAAAAATTTAATGTTAATATGTTAGTTAGAGATGTTCTTTGTTATCAAGAGTATCATAAGTCCATTCCCACAAGGAAGAGAGGCCACTATTTTGTATTTCATTGGCCCTTATATATAAACCCACAATTCATTCATCAATGGTTATGTAGTATATTCCCCATTCTTTTTCATGTCCTTGTAATGATATCTAAATTTTATAATGTTTGGTTGATGAAGTGGGATATATAGAAAAGAGAAATCCAAGAATGGTTCTGCCACTTTAGGGAAATATAGTTCCTAGTTGGTAATCTCAAGACATGCTACTTGTGGACTCATTTCACCTAGTGGGGTTCATAAACTGGTTAATGAATGTAATATCAAAATCTATCCTTGAGAAATGGTACAAAACATAGTGATATACTATCAAGGTTATCAACTCTTATTGAATAGTCTAGTTATGGGGATTGTAAATCACGGTCTACGAATATCTGAGTTAATTGAAGTTTGAAATGTGGGGGTACAGTTCAACGATTAGTAATTCAAGAAGCCTATATTCCATATAGTCAGGACATTAACTCATGGATTTAATGGATTTCTCTAATCATGGATCAATAATCCATTAGAAACAATGAATTTGTAAAAATTTATATTTTATGACAACTCTATTTAGGGTCCTTTGGATTATCAATAATATGTTACACTTTTTGAATAGGGACAAACTAGGGAAAATTGACCCAAAGGAATCTGTGGTCCCAATAGAATAAAATAAACACAATTAATTGGTTGTATCATCTATAACTTCAAATACATGATGTCATTTTATGAAAAATAAATATTCAAGATGCTTTTGAGAACCATAAATGGTTTGTTTCTTCTAGGAGAACATATTATATTGGTAATGATATGTGAATAATAATTCAACAATATTTTTAATAATCTCAAAAGATAAAGTGTTTAGTACGAAGTGGTATGAATATTTCCCAGGATATACATTACTGGTTGTTAGCCTGAAATCATTTATTTCTCATTGTCTTGAAGTTAAAGTCCTCTTATTTGAACCATAAAATGTTATAGTATAATTTATTACAACATTCACCACTTTAAAATCAATTTAATCTCATGAAACATTTATACCATGTATGAGGGTAATGCTTGCCAGTATGAAATTGAGGATACCCTATTCCATGTCTAGAACAACATATTTTAGTGAGGGATGTGGAAATATTATAAATCATGGATCAATTTTATTAGGTCATGAGTACTGGTTTTAGAGAATCATAAAAAAATAATTGTGAAAAAATATAAGGTCACAAACTCAATTAGGATGAATGTGGGTATCCCATTGATTAGTTTCCCCATTTTTAAAGATATGAAATTTTTGGAAGATGCTCATGAAATCAGATCCATGAACCATGGTGAGAGAATCATATTCATACAATGTGTCCCTTGATGATGGATGTCCTTTTCTATGGTCCATGTAATGTTTCAACCATCCTGACATACTCTAAGTAAGAAGTTAATTTTATGGGTTTTTCTTAATATTATATGGTGGAAACACCAAGTACTGTCATGGTTCATTGATATTGGGAGATGGTGGGTGATAGTACATATATTTTATTTTTCACGTAATAGGGATGTATCTATTATGAAGTTTTAGATCTTCGTAGAAGGATATCTTCCTTTTAGTTTATGATCAATCTAAAAGGATTTATGGACTGATGATAAATATAGGAAGATAACCATAGGGTCAATTTTTACTGGAAAGGTTAATTTATTTTTAGGAAACACCATTTATCCATACATCGATTTATTTTTGGTTAACCATATTCTATAGCCCGGGTTATATAGATTTATCTCATATGCTTTCTTACCATATGTAGATCTATCTCATAAATTTTTAGAATGAATCTATGTGACCTAGACCTATTTAAATAGAATTATATGATATTCATATAATGATCATTCTTGGGCTTCAATATTTTTATTGAAATTATTGGATTCATTCCATAGTTATCTCATTTATAGAAATACCAATACAATGTTCTATGTCATATGTAGGGTAGATGTAGTACTTTTTTTCCATTAATAAGTCTCGAAATTAATTTCATCTAAGGGGATCATACATTTATTGATCTCACATGTATTGAGTTGTGATTTACATACTTTATTATGGTACAGTGACCAATGATTTTACCTTAGAATGGATTCAAATATTGGTTGACTCTCTACCCAAAAAATTAGGTCTTATATGATGGACCATATTTCATAGAGTTTAATATCATGAAACTAGTATGTATTCATGTTATTTAACATCATGTAACTAGGTTACTATTCACTATCCAAAACAAGTTTTATTTAGGAAATTTGGGATGATATTCCAAGTTCTCTACGCTCACATGATCAGTGCATATTGTGAGAAACTAGGGATAGCAGGGTAACATTATATGCTACTTGAGGATATGTGATAGGGAATATATAGGAGTGTTCATTGTTTATTTTTTATTTTAACATCCATATAGATCTATATCCCATGGAGAGGTATGATTGGGAGTGATCATAGCTCATGGATGGTCCTCTAATTGAATACTCAGACATCACTGTGTATCATGTGAAGGAAGGAATCACGATCACATATTTATCATATGTTTTCCTTCATATGTCTAGTTTATTTGTAGGGAGGGTGAAATATAAATATATATATATAGTTTCTAAAACTATGACTTGACAATGAGGAATCACTATGTATTCTATGATATCTGAAATAGATCCACACATAGTTCATTATTGGAAACATATCATTGCAGTTCTGACCCATAAATGTAGGGTTATTTTTTTATATTTATATAGTTTCCGGACATTTGATTTTATATCTAGGCATAACTATGTATCCTATGATAGTATTGATCAAGCCACATTTAGTAAGAACCTAAGCTATTATGAATAAAATTCTTTTTATTTATTTAATTCAATGTATCATGGTTATAGAAAACACATGCCCCAATATTGTTTAATTATATACTTTTGGATTGAAATGAACATTATATATTATTACCATTTATAATATAATTTTTTATATTGATCACATGAATAGTATAAAAATAATGTTTTACCAAATCCAATTGGCATAAATAATGGACATGAGGGCCTCTTCCAGTTGGAACATACCCTATGGAGCCCATTCATCAGAGCATTCATGGGAGATATAATTTTTTCAATTTCCCCTATATAATTTCCATGTTGATATCTAATAACTTAAGCATGTGTGAAATATTTTACATGAGAAGTTCAAGATCCTCGAGATCATTGCCCAATATTTGTTCGCCGAATGACACCGTGATATACCAACATCACAATCCTTACTCTTCAGGAATATGTTTGTTTATTAAAGGGATATGTATCACGAAAATAATAATAAGAGTATGTAAAAAATTTTTCATAGAGTAATGGATATATATTCATAATATTATTGTTATATTGTAAGTGATTTTTATTTTGATACAATAATGAACAAATTATAATCTTGTTTAAAATTCAATTTCAATGATTGTAATTATTAATTAATATATTTATGAAATAAATAATATTTCAATGGAATATTATTATGACATAATATTTATCAAATATAAATGATCATATAATTATTTTTTATGTCAAATATAATTTTTAATATGGTGTGAAAGTAATAATGTAAAAAACCTCATTTTCATTAAATATTCATAATTATTTTAAAAGGAAAAATTAAAAAGTATAGTAAAATATTTTTGATAAATTCAATATTATTTCTCATAATCATAATGAATAAATTACCAAACACTTAATTTTTCATAATTTTTTTGTGATAGTTTAATTTTTGGGTAAAAAAATTTCCTTATAAATATACATTGTGTTTTATGGCATCACAATGGCCAAAAAATGTTTTAATATTATTTATAGATATTATCTGTAAAATAAATTATTTTTTCCCATTAAAATAATATTATTTTTTGTTTATTTAATATATTTTTTTATTCCATTATGAATCCTCCATGACATATAATATATTTTATGATTTTAAAATCATTTCGTTAATAGTGTGACTCACCTCCATATCACCATGGGTAATATTTTAAAAATTCAGGACCTTGAGTAATTATATTATAAAAACTATTCTGTTTTTTCAAAAACCATTGAAAAAACCATGAGATTGTATGGGTATTTTAATATTTTAGATAGAATCAGAAACTAAAATAACAAATAAATTGCCATCATTTATGTATAAAACACCCATGCTCCCATTTTACTAAATTAAAAAACCATAGAGAATGTTTATAATCTTACCTCTGCTTATAATATTCATCCGATGTATCCCATAACATTTCAATAATCCACTCACAATCAATAAGAATCACACACACATGTAAGAGATCATGCACTCTTATCTTTTATCATGCACTTCTTTTATGTTATATCTTTTAATATCCACATAAATATAATGGGATATGTTATTATATATTTCTTTCACTTTCCATTTGATGAATAAAGGATGATATACAAAATAGATCTCATTTATCCAAAATATGATCCTTTATGTTCTCTAATTACCAAGTATAAATTCAGTAAGTGATCGTCACCTTCTATTTAATTAATTTTCATTACGAACATTAGCAGTCTATTTCCATTTCCAAATATTTAGAATGACCTTTCCATATGACTCATAATTCACATTTTTATGTCCAAAGGATAAGAGAATCCTTTTTGTCTCAAATAACTTTTTTATGAATTATTATGTAACTGTTATGATGCCAAAATTTGACATTAATTTTCCATCCCAAAACAATTTTGTAGTTAATACGATACACACTTTTCTATCAAGGGTAATCAAATTATTGGATATATACATATTTATTGGGGAATTTCATTTATGTATTCCATATTATTTTATCTTAGAATAAATTATTATGATGACTGAATCCATGTTTTATGATCTATTTGGGACACATAAGAATTAGATGAAAATTATTAGGATGGGTGCTCCTAGGTAGAGCTCCAATTTATTGGGTAATGTTTACTTTCACAATACATCCTATTGGGATATGGTTGTACTTAATTACATTATGGGTATTTTTACACGAATTAGGTTTTTGTGTATTTATCCGTGAATTAATTTTATGATTCAACGTTTTAAATTTTCTCCACAATTTCAATGTATTGATTATCATGATATGTCATGTCTTGTTATTTATTTTCCTTTTGTGGTCCATTTATAATAATATTGTCTAACATGATTTATCATAACCATTTTATGACACATTTATTCCCATTCTATGCATTATTGATCACCCCTTTATTATGTTTGTCTCTATGATATCCCATTATGTTTTATGTCTATTGGAATATTTTGATCTTGTCAAGGGGGTGTTCAGTAATATTTTTCATCCCATGTAATAATATGTTATGTAATATTACTAATTCCCAAGTAAACTATACATCTAAATATTATTGCTTTTATTAAGTGCAATTTTTAGTAATAAATAATTTATTAATGTGTAATAAAGATATTTTTTTCTATAGTTAGAATCAATGAATGAATTTTGTTATTTTTGGGATTTGGATTATAAAACGCAAGAAAAAACCAAGTGGATATGATGAATAAATATAAAATATATCCCAAAAACTTTTAGTACATATCTAGTGGATTATCATGAATATCTATCCCAATATAAATACAAAAATTTTATGTGGTTCTAGAACAGATATACCTACGTGTAACCACACTGACAAGATATTCTTGGCCCGACTTTTGGTAATATGGTACATGGAAATAATCCTTACATTTCACCTATTTTGAAACTGTCATGGGATATGATTTGATTAATTAATTAGAAAATTCCAATAAATTATTAATTATACAAAAAATTACCATAATAATATATGTTAAGAAATAGATAATGTATAACATATATAGAGTCCTTGAAATTCATAAGTTCTGGAAAAAATGTGATTTATATGTTATGCTATTATTTTCATTGGACCCCCATTTTGGAAATAATATATTAAGATACTCATCCTTAATTTTTTTATTCTACAAAATTTCTTGAAATTTGTGGAAACTGGTTAAAAATCAATGTGAAGGTAAATGTGATGACTTCCCCAACGAGATTCCAAACCCGATTGGAGATGGAATCATTAAATCCATGACTATAATCTCTCATGTGACTCTGGTTCTGAATAGAAACATAGATTCAGAGGATCATCCAAACCACCATAATAGAGAAAAAGATTCAATCGAGACCTTAATTTAACAAAGGCCTCATACTTTTAATAGATCATATAATACCTTTATCCTGGAACAATGGATCAACTCCAATGATATGATATTATTTATCTAAAAAATATTAAAAATAAGAGATGTTTGATCATTCTCTATATCATATAGAGGGAGATACTAATCATTGTTTTAAATTGATCAACAATACAAAGCCTAAGGAAGTGATCAAAATAATGGAGTTTAATGAATTAAAAAAAATGATAAATATTTTCCTGCACTCTACATCTTAAACTGGAATGATATTTCATATAACACTTAAAAAATAACGAAGAATCAATTTGGTGATATGAGGAAAACATCACACGACATGGACGATACACCCACAGTTTTTTTCATCACCCCCAAATACAAGGTTGACCACTTCGTTGGTGGGATAATCACTAGTATAAAACATTATTTAGAAATTTGTGACATATATAGGAATGAAAAAATTTTATGATGTATACTCAATGACAAAAATGATATCAATTTATCCCAAGGGTGTTGAAAGTCATAAATCTAAACCTGGATTTTAAATCATGTGGTCTAAATGATAAATCTATTGGTGGAACGAAATTTATGAATCCCAGATGTCAATGTTACATAAATAAGCACCCTAGAAATTTATTAAGGTTGCGTAGAAATGATTTATGTGTGGGAACAAAGGACCCCTAGATAATAATTGCCGATATGTGTAACCTTGGAGATTGATTCATTAAAGGAATTCTCCTATCAACTATCAAAACATTTTCCATTGTATAAAATTCAAGTAACCAGGGAAATTTTCAAACTAATTATATATTCTAATGGTTCTAAAAAAATTTAGAAATCTCCAAGGTAGTAAGGGTGAGTATTTATATATACACCACTGAGTTTAATCCCATAAATATTGTGGTATCATATATTCTATTTATAGATTCATGAATAGATAAAATACATTTTTTATTCTGTAATTACTCATACCTTCATATAATTAATGTTTACTATAAATATCTACAAACCACCAAAAAATTAAGAAGTATAGATGTTAGTGAAAAAAATAAATGTGGAATTATTTAAACCTTTGTATATAACATATCCCTTAAAAAAATTTGGGGGATAATCTTCTCATAGAACCTTTTTATACTCCCATCTGTGGAATATGATTCAATTATTGGCATGGATTGGATTTCCGTACATATGCACAATATAAATTGTTAGAGGAAGGAAATCACAATCTATTTGGAGTATCAAACCATGATTATATTCCAGTAAGGGAATGTAGATGAATCGTTTTTATAAACATCAATACAAGAATATATATTACATCCCTAGGAGAATGAGTATGTTGATAAAATTATTGATCCTATGTAATGAACCATCCTTGAAGTCATGCATATTGGGAGAGAATATGATAATGTGCTTCCCAAGGAGTTGATTGTTCATCCACTTATCTGAGTGTTTGATTTTTCAGTTAACCTCATAACTGGGAAATTTCCAATATGCAAGAATATGTATAGTATGGTTTTTTGAACATTATGAGATAATGAAATAATTATAGGAATATATTGATAAATGTTTTATACACCCATGTGCTTCACCATAGGGTTCACCCGTCCTCTTCATTATGAATTTGGATAGGTTAATCCACCCTTTTGTTTATTTTTGTGATCTGAAAAAGACCATGATTAAAAATATATCCCATTCATACGATTTATTACATGTTCGATCTACTATGTGTAGAATAATACTTCTCTAATATGAATCTTCAGTTTCCATATTATCATGTATATGTGACGATGGTTGGAATCCATAAGACAGGTGTTCGTATAAGTTATGGGAACTATGTGACTATAGTGATTCAATTCGAACTCACTAATACTGTAGATATATTTATTGAAAATATGAATATAGTATTTAGGTGTTACCTAAGAATATATGTGTTATTCTTTATTGATAATATTCTAATATACTCCAATACAACAGAAGACCATGTGAAGAATTCAAACATTGTGCAAAAGACTGTACGAAAGGAGAAGATTTATGAAAAGTAAAAAATTGTGAGTTCAAGTTAAATGAATTCTCATTATTATGGAATTTTATCATATGAAATGGGATATCTGTGGATCCTTCAAGGAACAAAATAAATTTTAGGATTGTAAAGACCAACATCTAAGACTGATATTTATAGAATCCGTGGGTGGGAATGATGTTATCATAGATTTTTTTGAATGTTATCAAAATTTTCAATCCCTTTACCAACGTAACTCAGAACGCAGTAATGTTCAATTAAAATTATTAATGTGTATAAGGGTTTTATAAGTCAAAAATGAGACTTATCGTAGCCCATGCTCTCATACTACCCAAAAGTGGGGAACCTTTCATTATTTTCCTTGATTATATGAAGAATGGATTTGGATATTATTGATTCAAAATGAAAAATTCATTACCAATGACTCATGGTTGTTAAAAATTCATGATAAAAAAATATACAATAAATAATAAATAGTTTACATCTATGATGTTGGTGTTGAAAATGACATAGAATTATCTCTATGGGAATAAGTGTTAGATATATATAGATCGCAAGATAATCAATTATATATACACCTTGATAGTCTTTATTATAAACTAGAATATATGTTGATAGATCCTACAATATTACGACTTCTCAATCTAATAACATCATATTATATAATATAAGGTGGAAGATGCACTGGGTATTGAGGACCTAGAAATTTTCTCATTGATGAGATTTGAAAAGGATCTGGTATTATTCGATTTAAAGTGGATGGACAAGGTAATCAGATTCAATGGAATATAATCAATGCTTTTGAATATTAGTTCTCAACCACAACATTTGTAATGGTTAATGGATTACAAAAAATGATTTAGAAATTTAGATGAGAGTAAAAACTTTAAGGAAATGGAAATCCTCAATGTTAAGTGATATTAAGGTACTAAATATGATATTTAGGATAAGATTATGTGTTTTATCAAATCATGAGTATTATATGTAACTATTGGATGATGAAAATAGTTCGACTCAATACAATCACCAAGGAAACACAAACATGTATCGAGGTGTATTATATCACTGTGGTTTAAAACATGAATAAGAAGATCACTAAATAGACATCAAAGTGTATGTAATGTTAGAATGTTAAGGTTGAAATTAAAATGTCCAAGGGTATTTGGAAAACATTACCCATTACAAAAAGGAAATTAGAAAACATTACCATGGAATTTTTCAACAGGAATCTGTAGATATCCAAATTAATCAATTCTATAAATGTTGTTGAGGATTATCTTATAATGACTACACATTGTATTAAATATCAAGAGGATTTATCCCAAGATAAAATAGCTTGGATATATACTTCAAACAAGTGTTAGGTAGTTATGGAGTAAAATTATGGATTAAATCCAATAATGATACAATATTCATCTCCCTGTTCTGGAAACGTCTCCAATATTATATATATACTGAACTGAATTTTAGTATTTCCTTTCACACACAAATAGATAGACAATCTAAGAGGACTATTCATACAATATATGACCTGTTGTTGGCATGTTAGATTGAATTCAATGGTGGATGTAGACAACATCTTATTAAGGATTAGTTCTCTTATATTAACAGTTTCCACTCGAGCAACCAATTAGGTCCCTATAAATACAATTTAGGGAGGAAGTGAAGAACATTGACTTGTTATGGTGTGGTAGGGGTATGAAATATTTTAGGTACAGAAATGGTTGAAGAGATTGAGGAGTCAGTGAAGACCACATAGCATCACATAATGAGCACTCAGTGTTTATATATGAGATATGCTAACAATATTAAATGAGTCCTTGAGTTTATAGATAGATATAAGGTATATCTCAGCATGTATATATGGAAGAATGTGATGGGATCTTGGATGAAGGTGAATAATTATCCATGATACATCGATCCTTTTGAGATCTTTAATCATATCTATATAGTGGAATATCGACAAGAACTCCCACTAATCATTTCTCATGTACATGATGTATTCCATTTGTCCCTCTTGAGAACGTATATAGCCAATCCCTCACATGTCATCAATCCAGAGGTGATAGCATTGTATAATGATCTTCCATGGGAAGGCCTATCTAAGAAGATCTTAGATTATAGAGAAAAAGATATACAAAATAAGATGATGAACATAATCAAATTATAGTGTGGAAACCACTAGTTTGAAGAATAAATGTGGGACCTAGAGGAGGTGATGGATATGATTTACAGTCATTTGTTTTACTGTGGGAAAATAAAATTTCAATGGTGTTATTTTCAAAGGAGGTATGATTGTGATGACTTGAACTATTAGGAATAAAATTTCCCTTTTTGATTAAATTAAAAATATTTTTTTTATTTAAAACAAATGCAGTTTTTTGTTATATTATATCAAATTAGAGTAAAATTACTGATATGTATCATTACCATTGACAATATAGCTGTGGAAAAATGATAAAACGACTACCAAAAATATAATGTTTTATGAAATTTAATTGACATTGAGAAAGGAAGTGATAACCTCGACCAGTAGAATCAACCCCTATGAATCCCGTTTATCAGAGTTTCTGAGGGAGATAGAATTTCTAGAATTTTACCTAGACCAAGACAAATCCATGAAACATAAAATTATGGATGACCAAAACTATTTAGGGGATATGTTCAAGATCACTAATATCACGACCAAAACCAGGTTATTCAAATGTCCCCAAGAAATATTAACCATTAGAAAGCTTACACATTGGACGTATGCTGGTGTATTAAAGGGATATGTTTGAATACCATGTTAATGTGTGTATGTACATTATTTTTATAGATTAATGATTATATATTCATCCAATTAATTTTACATTTAATATGATTTTTATATTTATATAACAGAGCCCAAATTATATTTTTGGTAAATATCGCTATTCAATTAATGAATTAATCAATTAACAGATTTTTGAAATTAATAATATTTTAATGAATTACTTTTTATTATATAATATTTATCAAATATAAATTATAAAATAAATATTATTATGTCAAAAGTAATTTTTTTAGGCTTCAATAACAATTATTGTCAAAAATCCACCACATTCAGTAAATGTCCGTAAATATTTTAAAAGTGAAAGTTCACATATGTAGAAAATTGATCAAAAAAATAATAATATATTTTTAATCAAAACATAAATATAATCCAACAATGATGTTTTTATAATTTTCTGAGTGGGTAGATTTTTTTGTTATAATTTAAATACTATATAAATATAATTTTCATTTTATGACAACACAATGACCCAAAAGTGTTGTAATGGGAAATGTAAATATGGAAAAAAGGCCAAATAAGTCATTCCCAATTATAATAATGTGATTTTATGTCAATTGTATTATTTTTTAAAGTAATTCTAAATCATCCATGACTTATTATATATTTTTATATTTCAAAACCATGTCTTTAAGAGAGTAACAAACCTCTGCATCACTATGCGTAATATTATAAAATGTTCAGACTCTATCCTTATAAAATAATAAAATTCACTTACCTTTTACAAAAAATGTGGGAAAAACCCATTAGATGGTTTTTGGTCTATGACAATTTATGTAGAATCCAAATGAAAAATAATAATAAAATTTAACTCATTTCTTACATAATCCAACCCATGCTTCCATTTCCCTTCTATATATCTACTTGGAACACATCCTTACTCAATCCCCCACTATTTAGAGTCTTCCTACGGCACCTCTAGCTTTCAAAAATTCCCTGTTAACCCTTTGGAGTCACACACTAATGTAATGGTTCTTCCACTCACCTTTTTTATCAAGAACTAATTTTATGTTACGTCTCTTAATTTCCATTTCCATATTTTGGGATATGTTTTCCATACCTTATAAATATCATTTTTATATATAAATTATGGTTAGCCCTTTCGCCATCATTTATAAATTCTATGATCATTTATGTACACCCATTACTATGCCAATTTTTTATATGGGATCCTTGACATCTCTTCCAATCCAATGAAACCTAAAAGTGTTATTCAAGAAAAGGGTTAAGAAACAAGAAACAATAGACAAGACAAAATAAACAAGAAACAAGAAATAAGAAACAATGAGAAACTTTAATTATGGAGGCCTAATGTAATGTAAACAAAGGGTATCATCTCAAATCAAATGAACCCCCTCAAGCATCAAAAATTTGATTGTTGAGAAGAAGGTGAAGTTGAAGCCTAGATTATGAATGGATGAAAGATGATACGCAACATTATTCCCCTAAAATAATGTATGGATCACATTGAAATTATTGTTGAGGAGGGTTAGGAATTTTCTGAAGCTATTGGATATCAACTAGGTGATGTATCCATTTCCATGAAAATAGTCTTGTAAGATGAAAGAATAAACATCGGTTGGAGTGACTGAAATATTGCTTCGATTTAATAGTGATAACATGATGAAAAATGCTTTGGACACGTCTTGAATCATGGTTTCATTCCAATAAAATATAGTAGAGGCAAAAAAATGCTTCTATGGATGTCATGTACCACTTCCCCTCCTCTCATGTCACCCAACATGCATTATAAGTCCATATTGAGAATGTAACTAGAAATTAAGGGATTCCAGCAGCCCCATTGCCCATATAGTCTATTGCATAATGATTTTCTAGGAGGTATACTAACCTATAGCTTCTAAAAAGATGATGATTCCAACATGTTATTAATGAGTGTAACAAGGTTCACAAATAAGTTCCACATGTCCACGATAATTGACCACACTATGGGAAAAAAACTTTCAAACCTTGCTCGGTCTCTGGCCTGCCAAAAACACTAACAACCATCAAAGAAAAAAATAGACCTATCTATATATTACATACCCGAAATATTAATCATATGGAACTATGTATCCAATAAAATGAAACACCCTGATCGTAAGAGTATAACACCATTACATCACAATGAAAGACCAGACAGCATGGGACCTCTCACCTTCAAATAAAAAATGATCTGCACTCTCAACCCACTAGTTACAATAGTAATGTCATTTGGATGCCATGATGATACACTCATTTATGATATTATCATTCATGGCAACTATCAGGTTATAAAATATCTAGGTAAGATAATTTGTTTTTATGATTCCTTTAGCACCAAACCGTGTCATTCCAATTGTCGTGGGGGTCATGTGGGACTGAAATCCTATGAAAATCCTAGGTAGTTAATGTCCATGAGGAGGAAGCAGTGAACATGATGTTTTCATGGTCCGAGTTGATGTCTATCGACTACAAAATCTGATTCATCTTTGTATCTTGGACACCATTGATGAATGTGGGATAGCGACTAGTTTCCTCAAAAGTGATTAAAGAATCATGACATCTCACAAATCCAATAAGAGATACAAATAATTTTTAATTCTAGAAATAAAAATTTCCTTCCCCAATAATCTAATTAGAGTTCTATTATATGGAGTTGATGAGTTAGTAGATCATGGACTGGTCGAGGATCTATGACCTCCATAATGCTCCTCTTATCCCATATTATTGTAGGAAATAGTCTTCCCCAATAGATATTTCCCATCAATATCTCCCCACACAAGCTTAGCTTGCTTGCAGTGGAGTGTAGATCTGAGAATTCAAACATTAACCCCGAAAATGGATGGTCCATACCCTTCATTTCCACAAGACCTAGATCCACATCCCTTCAGATAAAAATCCCAAATAATACATTCCATTACCCTGCCAATAGATCTGATGAATCCTTTAGTGATTCCAGTAGAGGACGTCACATGGATGAGAATTTCCATCATGACATTGTTAACCAAAAAAATATTCCCCATGAATGAATGGTACCTCATCTTCCAGTTATGAACCCATCACATGATATTTTTCATGATGTGATTAAAGTAACGAACACAATGTATCCCTTAATATATAGATGTTATGTGGAACACTATATGGAAGGAGTCACATTACATATCTAGTCTATTGAAAAGGGAAGAGACCCAACTAGACAAATTCTTCATAGAGATGTGGAGATTTCATTTGGAATTATTATTTAATGTAGCACTCCATAAGAAATAATACTCAACCATCATCTTGGTACCAAAAACATATCTACATCATCCATTAATGAAGATAATAGTGTAATCTGTGAACGGAAAATGGTATATATGAGGAATGTTCAATTTCCTGCCATAAGGGAATAATTCACAAATACATATACTTCCATTGATGAGGCGGCTATGAGTATCGTGTTCAACGATAAAAATGCTTGGTGGGATTGTGCCGCCATTTCATAGCCCTCACGTTCCCTTGAAGAATCCATGTTTCCACCCAATAATGTAGACAAAAATCCATAAGGAATTGAAGCATCTAAATTTGTGGTCTGCGGCCCTAGGAGAGAGCCCCATGGATATAAACACTATTTTGATGAAACCTCATTCATTCATTTTATAAGCCTTCTTCATATCTATGTTTATTTTCATCATAAATCCATGAATCATGGTGTTTATGTCCAGCAAATATTTATGTGACAGACCTTTATCCCCTTTTATTGATTGACCCTTGATGAACCCATTTTTATGAATATTAATGCAATTATATTATACTGATAAATTTCACAATGATTTTCCATGACAAACAACTGTGTAGTGAATTCCATATCTATTTTTCTATCAAGGGTATTCAAAATTATAAAATAATCTTATTTATTGGGGACATTAATGTATATATTCTATATTCCTTCGATTTTTTATTAATTTTTTATAATGAATGAATTATTTTTGTATGATATATATGGTACACTTAAACCAAATGATTTAATAAATAGGATGGGTGTATCTAGATAGTAGAAAAATGCATTGGGTGTTGTTTAGTTTCCAGAAATGTCTTGTTTGGATATGGGTGTACCTTATTCTATAATTCTTCTTTCTACACTATGTTTCCTTTAAGGTTTTAGCCACGACATAAGATTGTGATTTATTACTTTATGTTGATTCTTCATTTTGCATGTTATAATTATCATGCTAAATAATGTGCTATTATTTATGTTCCTTTTATTAAATATTTATATACATATTGTATTTCATATATTATCTTCCTTATGTTAATAATTTTTTATTTCATTACTAGGATATATATATCACTAATTGCTTATGTTTTTCCTAGGATATCCAATGTAGTATTATTTTCAATGGAATATTATGATCTTGTCATGGAGGTGTTCAAAATTATTTTGAATCCCATGTTATTTTCTGTTATGTAATGTACCAAATTCAAAAAGGAAATATAATTATATATCCGTTGGGTTTTATTTTAACTAATTTAGTGTAATAAAACATGTATTAATTTACAAGAAAGTGAATGGTTGTTATACATGTAGTTCATAAATAGAAAATTCCCAATGTAGTTTTGAGCCATATAGATAGAAGGTAGTGTATATTTATATTATGGGTTAGAAATGTTTTTGAGATCTTGGTGTCACTAAATATTATTTATTGAAAAGAATCAAGGTACAAAAATTTCACGAATTGAAAACTCTATATACAGGTCCAAACACTATGTAGTGGGCGGGATTTTCCCTGTTATATTATGGATAGACCTAGAATTTGAGATCTAAGTTTCACTAAAAATCCTATAATGTAATATTCACACAAAACATAATTATGTAGAATAAAAATAATTCCATAGGTTTGACCCATAAACAATGGTGGGAATTTTTTTTTAATTTATAATTCACTTGGTAAAAATATTTTAAATCTGTGTGTCACTACATATCCTATGATATTAGGAATCAATACACACATAGTTATTGAATTAAAATATCTCTTCTGTAGAATTACTCCTACATATATGATTTCATTATTTCCTTTCGTAATTCATGTAAATATAGGGTTTGATATCTATATGTTAATATGTATCACGTGATGTCTATAATCAATCCAAATTTAGTTTGTGAATGAAAATACCTAAATGTAGATGTGACCCATATGTAGATGGGGTATTTCATTTGATTACGTTGCAGATTGACCCATGATTTGAGAAAAGGGGGTCACTACATATCATATGATAGGAGGAATCAAACCAAAAATCATAATCCAATGGAAACCACTATAAGACATTATGACTGTTTTATGGATGGGAAAATTTTTTGTTGGATTAATAATACAGTACGACCATAGATTTTAGATATGTGTATCACTATGTATACATTAGTATGATAAATCAATACATATATATTTCTTGCATGAGGATGTTACTTATGTTTCCCATGAACACAAACATGGATGGGAGTGCTTTATTTTACTAATATAATGATTTAGATAATGGAAAATGATTATAAATGATGTAATGTCTTCTATAATGTTCCGAATCTTGTGGAAAGGCTATCTTCCATGAAGTTCAATATCATGAGATAAGGAAGAAAGATGGTGTGCAATTTAGTTTTTTCCTTCAAGGATAATTTAATGTGTGTAGTTTTTCATATATATTCTATAAACTATTCTGTTCTCATTAATATCATGTGGTAATGACAACTTCTACTTAGCTTTACATCGGGTAGTATGGACAAAATTTAACACCAAATGTTTTAATGATCCATTTGTTCAATTAAACTGAATTTATTTTATGTCTTATATTTAATATTGTTCTAGGATAAACATTAATTATATGATAAACCAAGATCATATTTATCTATACACAACACCGACTTATCATACCTTACATGAAACATTGATTTTCTACCAAAAGAAATTTTCTTTTTATAATTATTTAAATGAGATGGTTATAACATAGAAAACAAATTATTAATATCAACAGTTGTAACAATATATTAAATATCATTTTCAATGGTTTTATATAAGTAAAAAATATTTAGTATAAAGAGAATAGTTTTTGATAATGTCCTTATATGTTATGATAATACTATTTTTCTAAAGAACTACTTTTTATGTCCTTTGAAAAATATTAAAATTAAAATTTGTGAAAATCATAAGTTTAATATGATAAAAATAATCTTCAATATTTATTTTAGAATTTCATAATTGTTTGATGGTTATTTTAAACAATTATGAAATGAAATAAATTTTCAATGAATAGTAAAAATTATTGAATTTTAATTCAAAAAGTCTTTTTCCTATAATATATTAATATATATAAATTAATTTTTAATTTTGTTTTAATGATTAATTTGATAAAATATAAATCAATTATATCAATTTAAGTCCATGGAACCAATTTAAAATTCAAATTGGATATAAAATCATTTTAATCTTTTGATCATTTTTAACATAAATATCCCCTCATCTCATCCCATTTATGGGAATAATTTAAAGTAATTTATTCCACTTCTATTATTAAAATTTAGAAAAATTGATTCCCTATTTTGAATCAAAATAATTTATATTATCTAATATGTTTAATATAGTTTTTCACCATAAATATTGGAGAATGTAATTAAAATTTATTATAGCGATTAAAGTAAAATGATCCTAATTAATGACTAATAATAGAATTTATGGTATTAAAATTACAGTACAATCGTCTAAAAATTATTTTTAGGACATATTTAAAATAGTGATCATATATGGATCTATAATATTTGATTTTTAAAATATAGGGGACATTTAAATCATGGGTGTCCCTCAAATCATTTTAGGAATATCCAATGTGTCTTTTTCACCATGAATTAATGGTATCCTCTCCTCCCCCTATCATAACAAATATCAAGACAATCATCCCACCAAAACACACCCCAAATATAATCCCAAATCCTCTATCATTATCCTAAAATAATCCCTCTTGTAATAAATAAAATCATGGATTCCATTTGGTGTAAAAATAAGGAGTTTCCCAAATAATAGGTAACATGCATCAACCATCACTTTTCCTTTTTTCATTCTACCCCTAAAAATTTAACACTATTACATGATTTGGTAACAACTAAAATATCCATAATATATGAGGATATTTTTATATTAATTTTTATCACTAAAAATACACAAAATTCCATCAAATTTGGATACACGTTCATCACTTGACTATATAGTGGACTACATTTTCAGGAACAGATGACGTTCATTCTTCTACATACACATTTCATTAGTGGGAATAATAATAGAGTTTCATTTTTTTGTGATATATTTTATATTTTATATTTATTATTATTATTTAATTATTATATACTTCATAGAATAATAAATTCAATTTTTATTAAATATAATAACTTTATTTATGGACATATGATATATTTCAACCTCAATGTGTTGTGATCCATTCACAATTTTCATTGAATGTACCGAGGATGGATTTAGTGAAATTTTCTGATATATTTTAAATTATTATAGTAATATATTATAATATATATCTATATATATCTTGTTATTAATTTCATTTAACACAATAAAAAGATAAAAAGAGTGTTCATGCATACATATGGCCTGCTCTCTCCCGGAATGATGTATTTCATTTAATTTTTTTCCGTGACGGAATATTATATATAAATATATTATAAATAAATATCACATTTATATCATTTTTATAATTATATTGATGATAAAATCATGATATATTTAATACGATAAAAAATACACCATATCAAAACACTTACGAATGAGAAATCAAATATTAAGAGAAATTATATTTTCTCATGGAATACATAATAAATTAATAATATAAAACCACAATTCATTCATATATAAAATTATATTATTTTAAAATAGTTCAATTATATATTTATTTAATCTTATAAGTATTACAAAAAAGTTTTTAATTTGTATAATATGAGACATTGCATAAAAAATGGTATTTCGAGTATCACTTTTATTTTTTCTAGAATTTTAAAATATTTACAAATTTTTTATTTTTTGTGGTGTATATAAATTCCATGAAATTAATATATTGTTATTATTTTAAAACACATTGGTATATATATATCCATATTATGATATCTTTTTCATTGGGTTTGCATTTCCTAAGTTACCAAATCTGTAAGGTAGTGTTGTCTTAAATTCCCATAATTAGGACACATGTTTTACTATACACATATATTTTTTATGAGGAGTATATATTGTCCCATTGAAATGATATATAATGAATATTTTTATTTTTATGATAGTATAATCATCATGTATGGTTATTATACTGTGGTTTTTATGTTTTAATGATAACAAACTAGTAAGAGTATATAGGTATAATCCCATCATTTATAGGGACTATTGAAGAATATGATTCCATTTTTTGAAATATTATGATCGATATCTCATGAAATATAATGAAGTTTATTATCCTATAGTTATTAACGATATAATCAAGTAATGGTAATATTTTTCCACTCATTGGTACTATATATGATTAAGAAAATGTCATTATGAAAACTTGACATTATTTCTCTCTTCCATTAGAAAGCAGTTTTATTCTAAAAAACAATTTTTTAAAATGTTTTTATATTACATTATAAAAACATTTTAAAAACATTTCTATAAATTTTTTATGATAAATTTTTAAATTTTTAAAAATTTATTAACCATGAAATGGTTTTGAAAATAATTTCTTGATTCATTATAAAATATAAAGGAAAATGTTTTTAAAAACTTTTCATGACATTATTATAAGTTTTTAAGGAAAAATGTTTTCAAAATGATTAATATATTACATTATATGATTTAAAGAAAAATCCTTTCATATTCTTTTATCTTTTAAATTTTGTTTTTTAAATGTTGATATGATATTTTCCTCAAGATTTGTTTTAAATATCATTATGAATTATTTTTATCTATGATGATATCTATTGGTGTTACTCTTGTATTTATTGGGATATTTTCAATCGGTGAAATTAATTTTATTTCTATGAATATTTTATGTTTTGATAGAATTATGTTTGTGAAGATTATATGTATTTATGGTCTTATATGTTTTGAAGACACGTTTCTCTTTCACATAGTATATTCTTTTGAGACTCACCTATTATCATGGTTTATGATTTGATGGAATTTTAAAAAAATCTATTTATTTTGAATATGTTAGGATATTTTGTTAACGAAACCCCTCTATCTTTATAGGTTATGATATAATGGTTATTATGATCTTGTGTCACATGAATATAATATTTTATATGGTGATTTGAGGGACTTATATCTACCCCTAACTAATTGGGTAAGGAATTATATCTCATGAGATAACCATGCTAAGGAAGAATATGGTCTAGGCATACTATGGGAATAAGGGGAATCCAGATCAACTATGGGATGTATGTGAATCTAGATCAACTATGGGAAGAAGGAGAATCCCAATCAATTATGGTCTTATGGGGAGTTTTGATTCATTATATGTAAAGGGCTATGACTGGGTATGGAGATGTGGCATGAACAATATAATTTTTCCCAATGATGTTCTATGGTATATCTGGCCCTTTAAATTGTGTTATAGTGAATGATACTGCATGTTTATCTATCAGAAAATTTCAGTTTTTATTCATATGTTATGGTTTCGATGAATTTTCTCATGATTTCAATATGATTCATGTATTATGAATTTCTAATATTTATTCCACGATTCATGTATTTTTGTTTTATATGCATGGTAAGATTTTAAAATGTCACAATCACATTCTAATAAACTTATGAACATGTATATGTTTATATATCGCATTTGTTTACCCTTACTGAGAATCTAAGCACACCATTTATTATATTAATTTACCAAGATTATAACGATATGTATTATGTATGATGTGTATAATAAGGGTTATATTAAATGAAAAAATAGTGGTTTATATTGTAGCTCACTTATCTATAGGTGTTATTGTTTAAATTTATCAAAGAAACCTAAACTATTGTGTTATTTTAGAATCTATATGTATAATATATTAAGTATTCCAAAAAATATATCTAATGCTCATTTATAAGAGTAGTTTGTCATTATATTTTTTGTTTGAAAAAAACATTAGTTATAATTAATAATCAATGATAAGAAAACAAAAATATGATCCATTAGGATATATATGAAAATATCTCTACATATGTCTATAAAGAAATATATATGTATATGTTATAGTATAAGAATATTTTTTTACCATGTTAAATGATAAATATAGTAGGATATTATTAATACATCATAGTCTAGATTGTAAAAGACTATGAGGCTCTGGAACAAATTTTGATAGGGCTAACAACCCTAAAAATATGGTATTTGGAAACACATGATTGATAATTGGTGCATGCCAATGTGCCTAACTACACACATTTTTTGACAGTCCATGGGGATATTATTTGGGAAATCACAATATTTTTCAGAACCATCATGAAGAATTTAAATATGAGTTACCTATTAATATCATTGGTTAATCCTAAGGTGACATAAATTATTTATTTTTTAATAATTTAGACATCTTATAAGTGGTTTTCTATGGTTTTATGGTTTCCCACTATGAGCACTATTTCTTGATCTATTATTTTTTCTTTTATTCAAAGAACATTCCCCAAAGGAACCATTTAATGGTGATTTAAATATACAAGTGAACTATTTTCCTCTTAATCAATTGAATGTCATATGATTTGGAATGAAAAACATCATTGATATTATTACCCAAATTTCTCTTGCTATGAATCATACGAGACATCCAAATGAGAAAGTCATGGAAAAAATTTGTAGGGTCCTTGTGGAAATGTAAAAATTCTTTTGGTGGGTCTTATAATACACTATTGGTTGAACAATTTATCAGTACCCCTGAATTGGAATTTTACATTCACTATTGTTTGGTATATGAATAAGTATTCTAACTATTTATCCATAAGAATGTGAAGCACAGTAGTGGTGGACTGTAATCAATAACATGAATAAGTAAGATGAAATTGAAACCATGGATTGGAATGATTTAAGTATCTTACCCCTCATAATGTAAATTTAAAATGATATTCCTATGAATTTGGTGATGGAGGTCAATGCGATAAAGAAAAATGATGGTGATTTTGTCTGTACCAACAAGGCTAATTTTACAAGACTTTTCAGTTATGCTTCTAGTATTATCATCCACCCCGAATGTATAGTTAAATAATTATTCTATTTATTAAAGCGTTGTATTATATGGTTGATAAAAAAATATGAATTAGTAGTTAAAAATATATTGATATTTTTGATTTCACGGTTGAAATTGTGGTTGGAGTTTCCTGTTATCCACGTTGTATTAACAAGAAAGGGAATATTGACATCAATAGAAGATCTAAAAACCATGGAGAGAATAATATTATTCATTATATATGAACTATTGGGGGAAATAATAATAAAGTAAATAATCTTATAGGGGATAATATATCTTTTATTCTGTGATGGTAAGGCTACTAAAAAATTGATTTCTAAGATGACAGGAAGAAGATACCTAATAAAATGTATGAAGGTATAGTTCCACAAAATTCACATCACATATGTCAGTGCTTCATGTGTATCAAAAATTGGAATTATGATAACTAGTTTGAAAATATGAGTTCTATTAATAAATATTACAATCAAAATACTCTTATGCTTATAGATAATGGAAAATCTGATGCGATCACTATTTTTGATGAGGGGTAAGATAACAACATGGTAAAATTTGAACATACTATCCACTATAGTGTAGAAAATGTCTTTTTCAATCTAGATCTACCACAAAATCATATCTAAATAATTTTCTATTGGTATTATTATTCGACCAAAATGATTAGATGTAAAATTTGTAGTTCAAACCAGTAATGGTATAATTATTTTATCTCGGGTCTTTGATTGCTATCATATTGGATTTCTGGGAATGTTCAACTTATAAAACACATTATTCATTGACTAGTTCAAATTGAGGTCATACTAAGAATGTATTGGTTTAATCTACAAAAATGACATATTAATTATCATGTAATTGAAGTTACATATGAAAATGAAAAATAACCCATTATTTTATATAAATATAATTATAAGTATGAACATCATATATATATATTACATAAAGTGTAAGGGTTTTAATTCCCATTTAGAATGTATGTTTGTTTTAAATTATTGCGGAGAAACTCAGAATCATTGACATTCATGTTATTCATAAATTTTATTATGTGTTTTTGGATGATTTTCCTAAAAATCGATATAAAAGTATATTTATTTCTCAATATAACTCTTACATGCTACCAAACCAATTTCAATGGTTTTTTTATTGAAAGGACCAAATCAAGTAATTGGAATTGAATAATAAACATTAATAAATAAATGAAAATGGATTCATTCCGAAAATTGTGTCACATGGGGTTGTGCATATTCATTTTTTTAAAAAAGAATGATGAATTAATTCAAATTTGAATTGATAATTAGAAGTTAATAAATTTTATAATAAATAAAAAGTATCTTCTTCCCTAAACTGATGACATATTAGATTTACTATCTGGAGCTCAATACTTTTCCCCGATTGAAGTTCATACTGTATATCGATATTTTGGGTTCTTGAAGGAGGATATACCCAAGATGACATTCCATAAATGTTATAGACACTATGAATAGATAGTGATCCCTTTTCGTCTTAATAATTCCCCAGTTATCATCATGGATTTAATTAATAAAGTCTCTATATATTACCTTGATTATTTTTGGGATGTCTTTATAGATTATATTCATATATATTCAATGATCATAGAAGATAATAATACAATATGAAGATTGTGGAAATTATAATAAGGAAGGATAGACTGTATAAAAATGATAAAAAAATGTGAACGTTTACCATAAAATTTAACATTTATTGGGTCACATAATATCAACAGATAATATATCATTATATCAATAAAAAAAGAGTTATTGAATGTTTTCCCAGACCAACCATCATGACAAGGATCCAAAGATATCATGTTATAGATTGATATTGTCGATTGGATGCGGAGAATATCTCATGTCTATCTAATCCAATGTCGATTTGAACTCTAATATGATCCATGTTCCTCGGAAAAAATGAATGTGAGGAGAAATTTCATAGAACTAATGATAAGGTTTGTTAGTGCACTTGTTATTGAACTACGTTATAGGAGAGAAGGGTTTGTTATCAATAATTATGCATCTATGAAGGGATTGGAATATCTTCTTATGAAGAATAGTAGGATTATCACTTATTCCTCATTACAGGTTGGTATCCACTAGATAAATGAACCAAAAAATGATTTGGAGTTAGAAGTGATTATATTGTTTTTGAATTAATGGTTAAGAGGCATTATATTTGTGGAGAAACATGTGATATAAATACCAATCATTAATTTATGAAATTTATATTTTCACATAAGGAGTTGTTCATGAACCAGATGAGATTGTTAAAGATCAGAATTGATTATGAATTCTCTATAAATTTCCACCACATTAATGAGAACAAAGTGTCTAGGGATTTTAGTTGAAAGGGTTTTTCTAGATTATCAATGCCGAGGGCCATGAAAGATCCAATATTCCTATAATTTAAAAGTATGGATCAGGAAATACTTAATGAATGTGAAAATATTGTCATAATCAATTGAATTTTCAACCATATAACTTTATGATGATTAATTTGTAACATATGAAAGATGTGAAGATGTAAAACAATACTAGAAATGGTCATGAGCTTAACTTTTATTATGAAGGAATGATGAGATTTCATAAATATTTTCTAATTCTTCAACTACCAATTTTTAGTACATATTTGTTATAGGAAGATTGTAGTTTTTCATTATCTACACATCCTAGAAGTAAGAATATGTAAATATATATGGAGAACATATAGTTTGATGGCATGAATATGGATATCACATAGTTTGTTTCATGGTTCTTGGAATATTGATATGTTTATACTGAATGGGAAATTCTGTATGGGATGTTACGACTATTAACCATATTAGAATTGAAATGGGGGATCATCACTATAGAAAGTTTCATTGGAATGCCCAAAAAATCTAAGTGGTATAATGGTATATTGGAGTTAGTTTATCACTATACTAAATTTTCAAACATCATTTATATCAGGGAAAACTTCTCTCTAGAACATACATTGAGTCTATACATTAATTAATTTGAAAGGTATCAGGAAGTACCACATATTGTAATTTTTTACAAACATCTAATTGTTACATAAATGATTTTGTGAATTCATCAACAAGAACATGATAGATATTTTTTTTTCATCATTTCATATGATATTATAAAGGATATTGAGTTTAATATAATATCTAAAACCATAGAGGATATGTTGATATTTGTTTTGTTCGACATTAATGATGTATGGGATCAACACCTTCCTTTAGTAGAGTTTTCTTTGACGAATAGATATCACTCAATCATTAAGATGGATAATTTTGAATCCCTCTATAGAAATAAAGGTATATCATAAACAAGCTTTAATGATGTTGGAGAACAAAATTTATTGAGATATGAGATCATTGAAGAAAGGTCACAGACTTTTAGAACCATTTAGCAAGATTTTCAGGATGCTCAATGTCATTAAAATAATTTATGTTGACAATAATTTACAAGAGAAACAAATTTGTGTCGATTAAAAGGTCTTCCTATAAATCTACCCATTGAATAATGTTATTCAATTCTGGATGAAAAAGAGACTATTTCATTAGAATACTTGTCCCTCTGATATTCATGATTGTATCAGGATCATAGCCTATGTACATGAACATAATCTCACTATCTATCAATTACATGATGTTGTCCTTGACATTATCATTAATAAAATTATACATGACCCTTTACATGTATTAAAAATAGAGGTTTACCACTATTTCATGATATTTCTTATGATGAACAACCTATTGAAATTCTAAATTGTATAAAAAATGTTCTACAAAACAAGACCACTCACATGGTCAAATATTTGTGGAGAAACCATAAATTAGTGTAATATATATGGAAAATGATTATTTGATGAGTTAGACGTATCATCCTTTTTTATAACTATAATAAATTTTGATGGAGATTTAAATATTAAGAGGGTAGAATGTACTACCTTGAGATTAAATAATACAATTTTTTGTTAAAATAATTCTATTAAATGTCATGTATTTGATGATACAATAATTCAAAAACTCATTATATTTTACACCATGTTAATGTTTTTCTACATGAAATAGTGTCTTATTTTATACTAAACAAAATAATTAGGTTCTACAAAACCATGTTTTATTATTTTAATTATTTAAATAAACTTGTTAAGAAATAGAAGTTAATCTAAGTGTTCTGAATATTAGTATCTAATTTTCAAATATTATTTTACTTGGTTATATATAAATAAGATATATTGATAATAATAAATATATTTTTTGTTAATATATCTATATAATTTAAAATACTATTCTCTTAACAGAACTGCTTTTTTATGTCCTCATATGTAAAACAATAAAATTAATATTAGGAAATTGTATAAAAATAAGGTCATAAAATACTCTTAATTTTTTGTTTAATATTTCCAGAATTATATTATTATGAATTTTATGAATTATTATGAGAACATCATTTTTTGGATGAATAGTAAAACTACTTAATTTTACTTCTAAATTACTTTTTCATTTATTTTTTATATAATTAAATTTCATTTTAATTTTTTAAAACTATATTATGCTTAAATATAGTTCCATTAATCATATTAATTTCATTTTAACTCATTTCAAATCAAAATTAGAAAAAATTAATATTTCATTATTTTGGAACATTTCACATTTAAAAAATGTCACCTCATTTTATCTATGGGATTAATTTTAAATTATTTTATGCAATGTATTATATCATAATTTGGAATATAGGATTCAAAATTAGTAATAAAAATAATTTTTATTTTATAATAAGTCCTACTAATTATTTACCAATATTATTAGTGAAATTAATTTAATTAAAATACAGTGATTATAGTAAAAATGTGGCTAAATAATGACGAAACGTAGAAAATAATGTGTAAAAGTGGCTCTATAAATAAAAAATTGTATTTTATAGAAATACATCAACCGATAATCTTATAACTACCTATAATGGTGAATTTTTATTATTTTACAAGAAAAACATGGGGATCACTCAAATAATTTATAGATTACCCAATGTGTCATATTCCAAACATAAAAATGGAATTATATCATCCCTATCTCATCACACATCTCAAACCGTTTGGACAATACAACCCCTACCGAAGACTCCTATATAATCTCATAACATCATATAAGGATACTCTCTTTTCTTATAAATCCAATCCATAAACCCCTTTAGTGAAAATATAAATTTTTTACTCAATGAAGAAGTAAGAATATTCAATAACCACTTTTTATTTATTTATACCTCCACCCACTATCATAATCTAATTAAATTACATAATAATAACCTCACATACCTAAATATTGTTATATGTTTCAATATTAAGGGTTCAATCTACAATCTCACAAACATCCATCAAATTGGATAGACAATAATTGTCTTTGTCTCTAAAGAACTACTGTCTCATAAATGCATGTCATTTGTTCTTCCATTTCCACATTTCAATTCTGGGAATAATAATTTAATTTGTTATATTAAATTAATTATTTATTGTATTTTAAATTTTTTGTTTCACATACCTCTTTCCTATAAATTTCATCCAAATGCGATAACTTTATTTGTGGACACATGGACTAATGCTTTCTCAAAGAGATGTGATTCATCCACTGATTACATGAAATATATTGATGATGGGTTTAGTGGAATTTAATGATACAAATGAAATTATAATTCTTATTTAATTATTATATATATATCATTTAATTAATTTTATTTAGTATGATAAGAAAAAAATAGTTTTCATACAAACATATGGACTACAGACTCCCTAAACAGTGTATACATAGTTTAATTTACATATTTAATATATTATTTTAAATAAATATATAATAATTAAAAATGATATTTATATTATCTTAATCATGATGGATATATTGAAGTCATCATATAATTAATGTGAAAAAAATGTATGAAATCAAAATACATGCGAAAGTCAAATGAGTTATTACCTGAAAGGCAAGAGTTTATGAGAATTTTTATTAAACGGGGAATGTAATGTAATCAGTAACACATATATGGAATTATAGTTCTTATCATCATTGTATTATAGATTTATAATAAACTTTTATTCATTATATAGCTAGTTTAAAAGAGTATTAGGGTATTTAAGACATATGGTAATGGGATTTCTTGTGTCACATTTATTTTTTTGAGACTTATACCATATTAACCAATTTTTACTTTTGTATGTTTTATATAATGAATAAGAATTAATTATATAATTAATATCATTAAACCCTTTGGAATTTACACATCTAATTTATAACAACCCTTTCATGTTTCTTACATTTCAAAAATTACAATATCTATAATTTATCTTTGTGTAAATTTTCCTGGTTTGTGACACATGTTTTTCTATACACATATATTCTACAATGAGGTGTATATAAAATCCCTTACAGTTATTATATCATATATTTTAATTATTTCAATGTATTATAGTCTTCATATAAATTTCTTCTATCTTTTTTAATGTGATTTAATGTCACCAAATTGGAATGAGTTTCTTTCTACAATCACATCATTTATCAGGATAGTTAAAAATTATAATTATATTAATGAAATATGAAGATACACTTCCCATGATAACTCATGATATTTCTTATAATATTATTATTAAGATATCCTCATGTAATTGTAAAATTTTTACACACTTTTGTGTATAATATAAGTAAGAAAACAAGTTTCAGAAGACTAAACCATATTTCTCTCTTCATATAAAAAATGTTTTATTCTGAAGAAAATGATTTTTTAACAAAAATAAAAAACTTTATATGCAATACCAATTTGAAAATATATAGAATTGTATTATTTAAAATAATCCATTATGAGTTTTATACTATATTTTCCACAAAAAGGTCATCAAACTGATTCCATATATGCTTTATAAGTGTACACATAACAAGGTTTTCACAAAGGTTACAATATCACTTTATAAGATTTCAAGGAAGATGGTTTTCAAAAAGATTCAAAGATTAATTTATATGTTTTCAATAAAATTAAATTCAAAACAATTAATGCATTAAAATTAATTTTTCAATCCAAAATGTATTTTTTTATCAATAAATGTTTCATAAATTATCAATCCAAATTATTTTCCATGTAAGATGACAACTGTAAGTATTTCCCATTCATTTATGGGGATAAGATGTATTATATGAATCATATTATTTCTATGACTGTTTTATGTTTTGATAGAAATATGGGTGTTAATCTCATTTAAATTTCATAGGATATATGTTTCTATCAAACTCATTTATCATCTACGAGTTATATTCACTTGAATCTTACAGCATCTTATAGATTATTCATTGATGAAATAATAATAAAACTTGTATCATTTCCATATATTGTGATATGATATAATTTTTATTATACCCATTTAATTTAAAGGGTTATGATATGGTGTTTTTTAAATCCATCTATTTTTATGGTTCTTGATATAATAATTTTTTATGATATGGAGGAAAATATATTAATCGATTTATTATATGATGGGTGAGACTTATATCTCCCTCTAATTAAATTTCTAAACATTTATATCTCATGAGATAATGATGGGAAATAAGTCGATGAGGATGATACTCTATGAGAAGATGTGGAAACATAATACACTATGGGAACATAGTGAATCCCAAACCACTATGGGAATAATGGGAAACCTTATAGACTATCAGTTTGTTAGGGAAGAAAATCAATTTTATGGAATGGAATCTAACAATGGATTGTGTGGTTTCTTGACTAGTATATGAATTTCCAAATATGTTCCATGATAATTTTTTATAATACGCCTTGACTTAGAGTGAATGCTATTAAATTACTATATGTCTTCCATAATTCAATGTTATATTCCTATATTATGATTTATTTTATTATTCACTTGATTCCCTTTTTAATTCAAGTCTTATGTAATGGGAATCATTTTAAAATTATTCATGTATATGATCTTTGATTTTTAGGGTATGATTTTCTTATTTTATGATCACGTCCTGATACAATTAAGATCATGTTTTTTATTACATATCTTGCATGTAAACTTGTACTAATCATGTGAGATCACCCCTTTTTCATTTTCTATACAATTTTTATTGGGATAATAATTATGTATAATGTGTGAAGGAAGGGTTATAGTCATCCTGAAAAAATTCAGAGATAATTTACCTCACTTATGAATTAGTGTTTATATTTCCATATATCAAAATGCCCAAACAAATGTGATCTTTGGGTGTTATTTGTGTAATGTATTTCGTATTCCATAAAAAGGATGTAATGTTAATTTATTTTAAGGGAAAATCACTTTTAAAAAGACATTGTGGAGTTTAAATTGTTAATATAATGAATTTAGATTTTGTGCAGTAGAACATCTTTCTACATCGAATTATTCTACGTCATTTAAAATCATGGGGTGAGGAAAAAGACAGTTATACTTTTTAATGTATTTATAATATAATATTTAGGTTTGGATAGTATCTATGAAATGTTCTCCTTGGGGATCTATTCATTGAGGGGCGTGTAACACATTCCCCATCCATTGTGGTTGATGATTCATTTCCATTGTAAATAACTTATAAATGATGTATATACCTTACTATAGGGGTTCTAGATTTAACATTTCATTCATACTATCATTGGGGTTATGAGAGGAAAATAAATTTATCCTTGAATAAACTATTAGAGGAAATCATATTTATTAATGACTCACATGATCTACTTCTATTGAACATAGGGTTAATTGTGTCAAAACAACCATTTCTCATCAATACATTCTATTTCATCTAGCCACTTTTGTAATTTAATGTCATCTTTGTGTTTTACATATATACATATATGGTTGAATGAGACCAGAATTAAATGGAAAAAACTACCTTGTAAACATACAACAATGAAAGTGGGGCCTCTTTGGTGGTGGTGTGGGTTTTGGTACAATAATACTATTAAGTATGGTTAAGCTTGGTTGATCAGGATATATTGACATTTTCTACAATTTTTTGTATTATATTTTCAAATTTTTTGTTGATGGACTTCATTTTTCATTTATGGTTGTATAATAGTGGGATAA
Organism: Viscum album; assembly: GCA_963277665.1. NCBI lineage: Eukaryota > Viridiplantae > Streptophyta > Magnoliopsida > Santalales > Viscaceae > Viscum > Viscum album. The sequence continues at coordinate 882,151,798 of OY728139.1, read as the reverse complement.
ATTGTTGGATTTGACGATGTATATAAGTATAATTTATTACACTAAGTAGAAGAAATGTTAACTCCATTATCTTTCAATATCATATGTGGGACTCTAAATCAGGTGAGGATATTAAAAATTACGTTTATATTGATATTATTCGTTATAAATAACATGATCTATATATCTTCTTCATATTTGGAAGATTATTCGATATTAGTAAGGATGAAATTAAGGATAATAGTTGTGGTTAGGAGATATAGCCTCACATTATCAATTTCCCATATGAGAAACAACTAGTCATATTTATCGGTTTTTATAATCTATGGTGTTTAATGGATGATTTATACATGAATATCAGATACATGAAATTTGTTGTTAAATTCTATAATTCATTGTATCATTGGATTTTATTAATAACCCAACCCCTTTATTTAGTGGGAGAGAACAGTTCTAAACTTCTAAGTGCCATATGACCATTCATGGACTTCATCCATGGTGGTAGGAATCTCTTATTTTTCAATAAATCTATGGAGTAATCCATAAACACCATTTTTTAACTATATATGATATGATTTTTATTTCCCGATGATTAAATTATTCTCATGACATCTAATTTTTTCCATTTTATCATGATATGATGTGAGAGTCCTACATTGGAGGTAATCGACAATCAAATCCACCCTTTATTGGGATGATAACAGTTCATCATGCTCAAGGGAAGTGTTGACCTGAGTGAATTACTCTATGTAATATAAAATGATTGATTAATCCACCGATTATTTTGTGATGTTCAAGGGAACTTTTTCTTGATTATTGTCTGCTAGGAGTTTGGTTTCATTAGCCAGTTCCTAGACACGATCATTTTATATTGTGATACTCGATGCATTGTTGGTTTAATCGGGATCTATTCATTAAATCCTCTCACATAACTAATGAGAGGGACCAATTACTATTTTTATGGATTAATCATTGTCAAATTTTTTATCTATCTATAAGTACTCTTTGATGTTCAGAAAGGTTGTCATTAGTTGTAGGGATTCTTCCAATCCAGTAATGATGGCTTTGTATTCTAAATCACAATCAGTAGAAAATTTGAATTGTGATAAATAGTAGGTAAAAATTCTTTTATACAATAAATCAAATAAAATCCACATTAAAACCCTATAAAGCATTATTTTTTCATCAACATACCAATAGAATATTAGGAGGAACCAAAAAAATACATTCCCAATTTTAAGGGAGTTTCATGGAAATAGAAAACCATATTTTGTATGACTGGTGTCCATTTTTGTTCTTTACAGGGAAGACTATTTTTTATTCTAATCAGCGATGTCGGTCACTTTATCATATTTCTATTGTATGAAATATATGTTATATTGTTCAATGAAAACCACTAATCAGTCCAAATTCACTATCAGTAATAGTAGGAATGGTTTTACATGGTTTTTTTTAATACAAAAAAGAAAGCGTATATTGTGGTTCAGAAATTAATGTATCGACCTTTTTATTGTGAATAGCAGCATGAGGATATTCATTAGGTTATCATAATACCATGTCTTAACACATAGAATCATTAGATTGAGGTTGTAGATTATGTTTTAACTCCATGTAGATTTTTTCATTTTGAGGGGAGAACAAAGTGATCATTCCATGGCTTGCACATATAATATAAGTATCATTCATTATACCGATGGAATCATGACCAGTGTGTATAGTTAGTACTTCATAAGAATATAAAAGGATTCATGGGATTCCTCAACTAATTTTTCGGTGAATCCATTATACATATACTTGTTTTGTGTTGGATATTTTCCATTTAGGATACCATTGAAAAATAGAATATAAGTAAGTTTTCATTGGATCCCCCTATGTTAGTTATGATTTCATGGGGTGATATTATAGAATTTTACTACACTTTTTTGTATTGAACTATATGTAATGATTTTATTAAAAATATTTATTTAATCAAGATAAAATTACACTAAAACTGGACATTATAGAATTCATCTTCAGGTTGTACTACAACACCTAACTGATAATTATTTGGAGATCCCTAAGATGATCACATGACTGGAAATACATTACTACATTGTCATCAACATATAATTATAATATTCATTTAGATAATACATTATATACATGATTAATGATTCATTATTAAATAGAATTGGTATTCTATAATCAAAAGTGCATGGCGTGATAGAAAAAATATCCCTTGAGGTACTCGAAAGGCAGTGGATTCTTGGATATTATGGATGATCGTTATATGATTATACCCTAAATACAAATCTGTTAAGTTAATGGACTATAATATAGCAGTATCATTTATCAGAAGTTCTCATATCAAAAAAAAATATTCAATCAATTCATTTTAATGACCCTAAAATTATTACTGATCTAGATCTATTTTTTTATGGATGATGTTAGTAATCTAATCAGGTTATATCAATTACAAAACAATTATTTCATTGATATATTTGTAACCATTCAATTCTACATTTGTATAAAAAGGGGTTTCATCATCCCAGTTACATCCTTGAATCCATTATGTTCAATGACAGAGATAATGTGATTCATACCCACATCAAAATTCATCAAGGGAATTTATGTATAATTACAAGAAATTGTGTATGATTTTTTCTTTATAAATTTAATATATATAAAATTATACCTAATATAAATGTTTATATTAATGATCATAATCCAAAAAACATATTTTTCTCTTAATTCACATGTTTATCTTTATCGATGGTGGTTGATACACCATCCTCAAATGTAAGTGGGGGTATTGTCGAAGACATCAAACTAATCTTCTATACTTAGTTTGATGGAGTCATTTTCAATCAGGGTGTGTAATATAAGGGAATCAGATTCACTATCAAGTTAATAGAGACCATTGGAAGTGGGATATTTACCCTTAACTGTTAGAGTCATCAGAAAATGAATCAATATCTTCTTGTTTTCTTTTATGGTTCACTCAGTGGGAAGAGGCTTCTAGATATCCAGAGTTTCTGAGAATGTATCAGGGGTATCATAAATTCTTATATTTTATATATTTTATTATTATAATATAATAGTGAATCATCATGAACTCCTTTTGATGAATCCATTGAAGTTGACTAGATTTCTAAAGAATAGAAGTTGATTAATAGTGTTTATAGATCATGATAGATTACTAGGATTATGTATTCTATATTAATTTAGTTTATGAAAAACACATAATCATTTTCATGAATAATATATGTATTAATAAAGGAATTACAAAATCTAGTGAGGGATGAAACATGAAATCATTATCCATCATTATTTTTCCCTTCTTTTTAGAAATCATCTCACTGTATTTTGATTTGCAACACTCTAAAGGGCATTATCACTATGTAGTATGCCGACATTCCTATTGATGGGGAACATAAAGAATATACTAAATGTTGAATGAGACTCCATTATTCTAATAATATAAGGTCTTCAATTTACAAAAGTATCCACTTTTCCTATTATCATAACCATGTAATCAGGCTCAGATGTGGGTTATCAAACCATGACAAGGTTCTGACCACTTCGAGAGGTATTTTTTCCCTCTAATCATACCAATGTATGTTTATATTTTTCAATGATAAAAACCAAAATGAACATATCAAACATCAAAGGTACTAAATAAGGATAAGTTTTATCCATGAACAATTTCAACCAGTTCCCTTTTCATGTCTACATCATCAGGTTTTTCTAAAACATAAAGGGGTCAAATGTGTCCATATATTACTTCCTCTATATCTTATTTAGTAAAAGAGATATTGATGTAATTACCTATACATGATTGTGTTATGACAATTATGTAGAGGTTTTAAATAATTTATATATTTTTATTTGAGGTTTCTTTAAATTTTCAACAACCTTCACCCATGTTAATATTTTATTTTTCTTCTGAAAAAAGTCAAATTTACATCCACACGAACAAATAAATTTACAAGGATCACAACTCAGTAGGAGTATCTAGGTCCTAAATACTGTTTGGAAGTAATCCAAAACCATAATACTCAATAATAAATAATAATAATATGTGTAATATATTATATATTATATTAAATTACACTCTTATTGAAATATAATCAATAATATAGTGCATGTGATACAAATGGAATTAAATAATGTAAGATAATTTTTTGTAACAAGCAACTTCTAGTTATTCAAGATCCAAAATCAAAAGAATGATCAATCCGAATAATTTTTCACATTATTTCCTTGAATATATTAAGAAAACCCTATACATCATAATGATTCTTAGTCTGATTTCCCAGATTGATTACCACCCCATATTTCTCAATACAAAAATAATACTCTTACAAAATACTAAATGAATAATTATTTTCTTCTTCATCTTTTCTCTAGAAATTCAAATATGATTTCATAATTTTTTCCTAATGCACTAAATACAATCTTCTTCTTCATTCCTTTATCCTCCTAACTTCATCAATAATATAAAATCTAGAATCATATTCTTTCTATAATTGTGATTTTCCCTTTCTTATTTAAAGAGTGATGAAATTCATAGAATACATACTATTACCCTACATTTATAGACATGCCAAAATGGTTTAAAAGGGATTATGATAATTATTTCCCTCTTTACAAAATTCCCTAAATCTTCAAATTTCCTTAAATATTATATATTTATTCTACTTTTTCAGTGCCTTCATTTTCATATCAAATTTCTATCCCTCATTGTATTCTTCAACACATTGTACTTCCTTAAAAATACCTAGTCTGAATTAAATTCTCAATTATAATTTCCTAATTTCTTTTTTATATTTTGATTCTCCATTCCAATTTAGTATATGTATAAGTAGTAATCATTAATATTCTTAGTAAATATAATTTTTATTTAGATTCCAAATTTTCATTTGGATTTCATTGTTACATTGTGGCTATTTGGTAACTCCAATTTTCCTGACCCACTTTTAAATAAATCAGAACTAATGGAATCCCATGACATGTGTTAAACCCTAACCCCAAAAGCCCAAATCTGGTTCTTTATCTTAATACATTATCATGATTACATGGATTCATGCCCCAAAGGACCAATTAGTTTGCTAGTATTAGAGAATAGATCACATACATGAAGGTTACATTACCCATTAAAACATAAAACACAACATAAATAATCCGTTGAGAATGTATTTAATCCCCTAGAATTACCAAACATATAAAAAAGAATACAATTCTAGGAATCCCGGAAAAAAAACATAACAAAGGGGCAAGATCAGATGCTCAGTATGTGTAATTAATTTAGTGGAAGCTATAAAAAATAAAACCAAGATGTTTAATAAAACCAACATCATTTTAAACATAAAAATGAACATAATATGAAAAAAAAATCACACATTACCATGTGAACATGAACATGTATACTCTATTAGTCAAATAACCACATGTAATAATTATTTTCAAAATGAGGGAATGCCTAACATCAGACATCATTACAACTTAGTCAAGGCCTCATACCAAGACTACAATATTAATTTTTTTTTCAAGGCCTTGTGCAATGAAACCAGATTGTATCATGAAACCTACCAATGCATCAAATGGGATATAGTAGGCCCCAACCATGTCTTACTACATCCACTGTATTCATTATATTAAAATGTTGAAAATTTACATATACATTCATATTAAAACAAGAATATGAAATGCCAATACATCAACCATAAACCATGACACTTATAGAAATAGATCATCCACAATCAAACATATCATAACTCATTCGATAAAATATGGAATATTTTATTATAATAAATCAACTTTAATCATGAATACTATCCAGTAAAGAATGTTGACATAATTATAAATGATCTGTAAAACATTTTGAGAGAAATATCCATTTTTTAAATCATTTAAAAGTCACACACTAATAAAGAAAGTAATTTAAAATATATTATTGAATCAAAGTGTCCCATACCACTTTGAAACTTTTCAAATGAATTATCGTTTTAAAACAATCAAGTCCATATAAATAAATCCTTAAAACCATTTTGAAAACAATGATATTAATGAAAAAGATTTCGAAGAATAAATTTTTAAAATATTAAAAATGATTATTTTGTTAAAGTGTTCTTTAAAAAACATTATGAAGTGTCTTTTATGAATCATGTATAGGGATAATACATATGTCCCAAAAATACATACAAATCAACAATATCAGAAAATAATGGGACTGATGAATTAAATCTTACCTTGTAGTATCCATTGGTCGAGGGTACGTTTAACCTTCTATATAATGACCATAGTATGTTATTAAATTATACACGATCCATATTCATATTTATTATATCATACATAATTCATTTATGACTTTATATTACCCAATTAATAACGATTTCCAGGTTAAATTAACATTTTGGTTAATAATTGATTTCTTTATCATATGTGTATTAAGTTATTATTTTTGATCGTATCATTTAGATCATGATTTAAATACTTGAAAGACATAAAAGATGATTTATATATAATAATTATTTATAATATAAATATGTATAATAGATAGATATATAAAATGGAAAACCCCAATAATGGAGATGGTAGGTCGTATGCAAGCATTCATGTTTTTTCTGTTTTCATATTGTATTTAAAGGAAGTAAGTGAATAAGATATATTTAAGTATATACATACATATAAAAATCTACAATATAATTATTATATTATATATTACATAATTATTAATAATATATTTTTTTTAATCATCCGTGATTGTGAACCTGGAAATGAATCTCATCGCGTTATGGAGACGGTAATCTGTACGTACACTTGTGCGACAATATCATTACCTTAATGATTAAAAGGTATTCAATGGGATGGTATATTAATTTTTCATAGTAATTAGAATTTTATTTTCATTATTTATATATATATTACCCATCATTATACTCGTCCAAAGAATATATTGTTGAATAACAAATTACACCACGGTGTGGAGACAGTAAGTCGTATGTACGCAGGCATGGTGTCATTATCATTCATAGGATGGATGGAATAATGAGTATGGTTGTACCATATTTATAATAAAAGCAATTTATGAAAAATTTAACGGATTTATTTTTTACGTAAATACCAAAATAAAGAGAAAGTGGAAGATGAATAGATATTTGAAAGAGGTGGTATATTAAGTACCTCTCTTTTGGGTGATTCTTTTATATTTGAAAAAAAGAGATCCTTAAGATTGTTTTATTATCAATGTATGGACTCTATGTTAATGTAATGGATGTTTTTAGGGGATTTTGGTAGGGGTTGGGTGAGCCAAATGGCTTTGGATTTGTGATTTTGAGAGAAGGGGAGGTACCCTATTATAAGAGAAGTGAGGGTCACTTTAGAAAATGTTTGAAATATTATTTTATTAAAAATTATTTTTCAGTTTATAATAAATCCAAATTGATTTATATGGAAGCTAAGGTGAGGATGTGTTGAATAATCTCAAACAATAGGTATTGGAAAATCATTTCTCACCATATTTTCCCAATATTTTAAATTTAAGTATTAGTTAAATAATTTAACTTTTACCATGTACGCTTGTATTATTATAATAAATGGTTAATAAACCTACAATAAAAATACAAGTGAACCCCAAGAGGTTCTTTATTGATTTATCTAACCTTACCTAAGTCATTTGGACGAACCTTAGATTTTTAGAAACATCTAATTAATTTATAATATAGTATTTGTTTTTAAAACTCATTTATCTATATTTTGACACTTTTTGGAATTTTGATTTTGTTAAATTCATAAAAAAATTATCATTGAAAAAAAAATTAATGAATCCCCACTAACATGTAATATTAAGAATGAGAATTCGTATATGTAATAAAATGCCTCAATTTACAATGTTTTATATTTATAATATGAATTATTTTATTATTTCATTGAAACAATAACTACCACATCATCATTGTGTCATATTTAAAATTAATTATATAGTCTGTAAAAATTATAAATAATATACCATCATGTAGGATATATTTTTAGATTTAAAATTATTATGTATATTCGGATTTAGCTTATGTATATATCTATATTAAAAACGGTTTATATATTATACTTTGAATTTAAAAATTTTTACTCTTCTTTTAGTAAAACAAAAATAAATGTCCTAATCTAATACATGGGGACCAAAATGACAATATTTTCCCTAAGGATGGTTATGGTCAAAATACAGTAATACAATAGAAATAGGACATGTGTTTGGAAAATTATTATATCATTTTTACCATTAATTACACTATTTACTTTTAATCGTTGTAAATAAAAGTCAAAAGTTACTATTACCCAAAAATTACTTCCATATTATTGAACAAAACATTATTTAATGATTTCAACCATGTCTCTTGGATTTTTTAAATTCATTTCACAGAATAAGTAAAATTTCATTTTATGCAAATTTTCAAATGTCCATAGAAGTTGGGTAAAAGACGAAAAAAAGTTAAATAACATTTTATAAATATGATTTTATTATAAAATAACTCCAATGAGTTACATAAAACATATATAGTTTTTAGATATCTATTTTTTTTAAAATAAATTTAAATAAAATAAATAATTATACCAATTTGGTATTAAACAATAACACATTGTTTTTCATTATTCATCAAAATTGTATGTTTTCAAAAAAATATACCAAAAAAGCACCCTAAGATAATCTTGATATTTTAAATTGAAAAATGAATTCTATATTAAAAAACATAAATCATAGAATTTTCAATAATTAATTAAAAATTAATTTATGTTGTCAAAACCAAAAATCGAGTTTTTAAAAAGAAAAAACTATCAAAATATTTATATGTCTTTCCATCAAATTTAAGTGTGAAATTACTTATAATTACCTACATTGTATAATGATAAAAATATAATCTAATTATACTTCCAAAACATTCAAATTCATAATTTAACACTATTAATTATTTCGATTAACAAATTGGTTTTCAATTAAAATTTAGTATTTCTCACTACTCATCAAAATATGAATGTTATAAAAAAAGTAACAAATATTTATCCAAAATAAATTTTAAAGTCACACTTCAATTGAAAATTTAATTTCATTAAATTGAAAATATAATTGTGTCAAATATTGGTTTTGAAAAGCGTTATCCATTAAAAGGTGTTAAAATTTCATTTTTAGAAAAAAACTACATTTACCTAAAAAAATGATTTTTTTTCTTATATTATGTCTAAGGAACGCATAATATGGTTTCTAAAATTATATGGAGTATATAAAATTAAAAATTTATTTAATATTATTCATCACCAGTTTTTGAATTTCAATTTTGGTAAGTCGTGGTGCGCTCGAACTTGTTGTTTTGTGTAGTGAAATTTATATAATTGATTTGAAGAGATGTCGTAATATTAAATCATGGCTTTTTACAACATTTCTTGGAACCAACTAAAAAACAATCTGATCAATTTGATTTATTTAGGATGATGAATACTGAGGACTCTTAAATATGATGTATCTTGACCAACATATAAATAAAAACTCTTGATTAAAATACATTAGATCATAGTTTCATTCTTGATACATTTATAAGGGAAATTATTCTTTTTGTTGACCAAATCAAAATACAACATACAATTCATTCTTATAGAAAAATGGTTGACAAAATTATTGACTGATTTATGATCCAATTTTCCATTGGTATCAACTAATTCATTTATTTTATTTCCATTTGATTGGTCCAAAAATTTCCAAATAATAACAATCATTCATTCGATTAATTATTGGCACTCTGATTCTATTAGACTAGTTCCTACATCTTAAACTTTAGAATATTCTCTAATTTGAGAATATATTACAAATAAAATTCTATCATTAACCTGTATATCTTTTATGATTACGAAACTCATCAAATTTTCAATCCAAATATTTAGATATTTTGGATTTTTTTCTAAATGAAAACAACGAACATGAGTTTATTTCATTACAGTCATCCTTCTCAGCCTTTAATAAATAGGAATCTAGTGATCTCATATCGATGGACTGAGATCAGAATAGTTTTTACATAATTATTCTTCTTCTTCAACATATTTATTATAACAATGAACAAATCATGGCTTTAAAAAAATTAAATATCATATTCATTATCATATTTCTTACGTTAAAATGTTATCTAACTTCATATCATATCAATGTAAAACATTATTTCCATCCATCCATAATATATTTGGCCTTAATATGATCGGTAATATCTTTTCTCTCCCTTTCTTTCAGCATGATATCATAACATGTCTTACAACCACATTAATATTTTTAATCCAAAAAATATTTAAATTTTCGTTTTCAATTAGGATCCATTATAAATACGATTTTATTCTTCTTTGTAAACAATCATTTATTCTAGAATTTTGGTGATCTTGATAAACCATTTCTTCTAGAAAATTGTTTCTTCAAAAAAATAGTATTTTAGGAATTTTCGTTTTGATTTCATGAATATGATGGTTAGTCCATTCATTTTATTTTACTATGTAGGGTGATAAATTTTCTTGTTAAACTTACTTGAGAATATAATACAATACCTAAAAATAAATATTTTTCGATATCATCTTATTCCTAGAAATAACCCCTTTGGATTTTGTTGTCAATCAAGGTTTATAAATCTATGGATGTTATTTTCTAACAAAATGGATTACATACCAACAACTCTTAGCCTACTTGATCAGATTCATTATAGGAAACACGAATCAATTTATGAAAAACTATTATTTAAAAAAATTATTATTCCTAATGAAAAATAAAAATCATGAACATTTTATAATTTCATTCTTTATCACTTTCATTTTCTGATAGAAAAACTTTTCATTCCACATATTGAATATTCTGATAACAATAAATATATTATCAAATAGCCACAAAAAAAATAGATAGAATAGTTCACACACTTACAAGCTAGATTCACATCTTACCAACAACTCCTCCCTTATATATTCTACATTAAAATACATATTCAAGATTATAGAGGGTAAAATAAAAATTCCTCAAACATGATGAGAGAGAGGTTTCACACAAATATTCAACTTGAGTTTTTGAAAAGGTTCCTTTGATAAATGTTTTGTTAAAAATAAAAAACAATTACTGATGTGATAACATAATTAATCCTTAATTAATTATTCTCCACATGCTCATTGGTGATAGTATAGCTCATATAATTTTTTTGAATGATTAAGTTATACCAAATTCTTGGTAAGGTTAACTTCACATTAATTATCACAACCCAATTACAAGGATAAAAGCACATCATAAATTACATCTTCAAACTAATTCTTCATCAATATAATTTTGGTATAGGCTTTACTGGACGTAGTATGCTAAAATGCATCCATGATAATAGTTAGTGATTTTTTTTGTATGATAACTAACATAATATATTATTATAAGGAAAATTTCCCTATATTTGGATATATTATAATCAAAATTTACTGCCATATCAGCATCTAGATACCACAAAAAGTCAATTTATTCTTTTATATCATACCTATTTTCAATTTATTTTATGAATTTTATATATTTGGAATTATTTTCCCTGTAAGTAAATGTAAATATTTATGAGAAATCTAAAATTTTGAACATAAGGTAACTACATAAAAAAATTTGGTCATTAGAAAGTCATATATTAAAACCATATTATCATCATCCAAAACATTTTCTAATAAACATCATTTGTTATATATATTTGGAAAACCATATTTCTATTGAAATGTGTGAGGAAACATGTTTCAAATTTTCTATTTGGTTCTTCATATAATGTTCCAAAGCATAATTTTATTTTTAATGAAAATTTTTCTTTTTGTTTATTAGTAATTTTATCACATGATGGTATTTCATTCCTCTGAACATCCTCATATAAAAAAAGCATCCATTCTGAAAATAATTTACAATTTCTTATATCATTTCTAGTAAATATATTGTCATCAGTGTAAACAATTTAGATGAGGTAAAATCCTTGACTATCATTAATTTAATTATTTATATCAAATATTCCATTATGTAAATTCACCATCCATAATCCAGTATACAATTTTGAATATGGTGTTCTCAGATAATTTTGTAATCCATGTACATATTTCTTTTACATTCACATATAAATTTCCTCTTCAAAACCACAAAGACTTTATATTTTTTAATGTACACATCATCATTAAAATAAACTTTTAGAAATGAAGATTCTAGATCCAATTAAAAAATATCATCATTTTTGTAGTAATAGATGAAAAATTATTAATTTTTATAACCTTGAAACCATAACTGATGTTTCTTAAATTTCAATTCCTTCTATCTATTATAAAATTTGGAAAATAATAATTCATTGGTTCTTGTAACAAAATATTATTAATAAATATTATTCAAGAAAAACTATATTGTTTAATAAAATTTTATTAAATTTCATGGGTATAAATTCCCATGTATCCTTATTTTTTATCTAATAAAAATCTTCATTCAATGAATGAACCCATTATGTATTCTCAAAAGTTTCATTCACATTTTCAGCTACACTTTTGAATAAAATTAGTAACTCTAACAATTTGTGTTTTTGTTTTTCTAGTTTGAACCATAACAAGTTGGTATTCAATAATAATTTGATCATACACATTATTCCATAGACTATGTTCTGGTTTTTGATATTTTTTCTCATCAACTAATATAAATGAGTTTGATTATTCTTATTGAGTAGGATTACAATTGTCTGTATCTTTATCATGATTGTTAACAATGATTTATTGCCTTCTCATAATTATCATCAACATTAATATTATTATATTCCCCAAAATTTTAAATATACTTAGTTAAACATAATAGACTATTGTTGAAGATTATTTATTGAAAAACATATATCAACTTCCTTCTAGATCATAACTAGTAAAAATTCCACCTTTGTATCTCTACTCAGTCATTATAGGGATTCATCTTTTCTTATTTATGATACATGGACTCCCAAATAAACTTACATACATAAAACATGGGATTTTATTATAGAATATTTAATACATATTAATATATAACCATGCAATATACAATCATCAGTTTTGATTATACACAACAGTAGTCCTAACTTTCCTCCAATAGTATTGAGAAATACCTTGTTCATGTAACTTTGTTCCCGCCGTTTCCACCCAACATATATTTTTCATTTCAGAAAACCCATTTTGATAATCTTTATATAGTGATCTTAGATCATGAATAATTCTTTGATTTTCCAGGTAACATTACAAATATTCATTTATGTATTCATCTCCATTATCAGTTATCATCTTCTTCATTGAATACTCACAATTATTTTGAGCTTTCCCCTTGAATCATTTAGTCATTTTTTGATCATATAACATACATTTAAAATGAATAACACATGTAATTCTAGTGAATTCAACAATGATATTGATCATGTACATATCTATATTAGTTTTTTATTTTCTCATTTTCCCAAACATCTCAGAATACATAGTTTAGTTTTTTATCAAATATCAACATTCATATACACTGAATAAGTAATTTTCCTTTTCTGATGAAATTGAAAAATTAGTTTCATGGTTTTGAAGAAGATGAATTATCATTGACCCTGTATCACTTTGATAAGATTCCCATGTTTCTTTAAATTTTTTTCCCATCCAATTATGAAACAATTCATTATCTTCCACCATAAACATGTAATAAAATTTTTTTATATCACAAACTTTAAATATGTATCCATTAGTACTTTGGCCTCATATAATTATTTTTCCATCCTCCTAACGTTTTTCAAAAAATACATATTTTTAGAAAATAAATTATTTTCCTCTATGTTAATTTATTCAAACACATAAAAGATTCAGCTTCATCCAATCAATATACAATTATTTATTATGTTTTTACCATTCATTCCCAGTGATGTCATATCCAAACCCTTTAATTTTATTTGTTTTATTATATCAAAATATAACTATTACATTATTCATTATATTGAAATTATTAATGAAAATTAAATAACATATTATATGACAAGAAACCCCACTATCTAGAATCCATTATTGTTCTTCATTAACTCATGTATATAGGCATCTAATAAAAAATCTTTTTCTTTCAGTTTTATATTTATTATACAACTTTGTATAATTTTTAATATAATTTTTATTTTTTGGAAACAAAAAAGACATCCTTCAGTATGTTTTATAGGTTGTTAAAATATTTCAAAAATTGTTTTCAAAGGTTGGAACCTATTTTCAATTTTCCTATTATCGCTATCATGTTCCTTCTTAATATTCTATTAATAATTCCTCCTTAGAGGGTATTAACTCCCTCTCAATCATCTCATTATGTAATTCATGGAATAATAGTAAAGTTTTTCTTTCAACCATCACAAATTTCCTCTATTTATGAATCTGCCACAATAACAACATTATCAATAGTGAGAATATTAAACAATGAATGTTCATAAATGGACAGAATTGTGATTATGTTCCTCTATAACCCAATAATAATTTTTATATGAACATTGCTGACCCCTAATTTTTCTGTTATCAATCATAATAGTTTTCTATTTATAATTTTTATTTTTTTGTGTTATCCAAAAAAATAAGTAAATTAATATTCTTGGGAGAGATGTTTTTTTGAAACTTCTAACAACACGACATTTTTGTTCTTGGACACAGACATAACATTCCAATATTTTTTATTCATAGAAGAAATTCCATCATTTTATCTACCTTGGAAGTTAATTTTTTATTCTTCTCAGGTTTAACCATAGGAAAACTATCACCATCTTCATTTATAGATTTTTGGAAACATGACCTCTAGGATAACCTTTAGATTGTATTTTTAGAATTTCCAAGAATTATTTTTTAAAATTAATTAAACATACAGAATATCATTATGATTATTTGATTTATTTTTATATTTCATCAATTATTCAATTTCATTCACCATATTGAATTTTACATAATAAAAACATACTTTTATATTTGTTGAAGATTTATCATTTTTCAGATTCCTCATTTCTTTTTGAAGCCTCACAAACTTCCTTAGAAAATCATTTTATTATTTTAACAATGATATTTTAATTGGGTACCTTTTTCTTCATAACTACTAATTCAAAAGCCCTCATTATTCAGTATGTCAAGAAAAGCATTTTCATCTTCTTGCACAATATTTTTTTATTCATCGTCAGTGTCTTCTTATTTATCGTATTTATTATGAAATCTTCCTTTTAGATTTGGGTAATTTTCTATCATTACCCTTGAAAGTTATTTATTATTATATATATGATTCTTCAATGACCCACTTTCACATAATTCCTCTCTAACCCCATATTCTTCTTTCATTATCATAAAAAATTAGATATTAACATCCAAATTTTTTCATATAAAAAACACATTAGTGAATGTTTCACATTTTATTTAAATTTACATATTGTTAGATTTTTAGAAAAGACGGATTAAATTTATTCATGATTTTGACATTCTTTATTTTCATTGTTTGTTTTTGCAAAATAATATTCCTCTACAGTCATTTTATACATTTATTTTGGGATTCCATGTATACAATTTCTCTGTCAACTATTTTTATCTTCATAAGTTTATTCTATCCAATATAATATATAATGATAGTTCTATTATAATCATCTAGATATAATTATTATTTACATCTATATTCTAATAATGGATCATTAGAATTAATACTTTTCTGAAGATATCCCAATATTGTTTCGAAATACAAATAATCTTATAGCTTTTCACTAAGACATCTGATAGTGTTGAAAATGTAATTAACCCTGGTAACGAAGTTAGAAATAGGTTAATAATTACCCATTTATATAACTTCATACATAAACATGTAAATATCAAACACATTCTTATTTAATTTTTTATTTCCTTCATAAAAGTTTTTTATAATATCCCGGATAACATTGGTAATGACAAACGATAGTAAATCATTCATGGGACTTACATAATCCATATATTCTTCTTATTAATAGATTTAAGGGAACAATTTTCATGAATACGAGGAAATATATATGTTGAAACTTCATGAACATAATAGCCAAGAGACGTAAGATAAGGAAATATTCTATCACTGAGGATATAATATATCTTACCATTAATGATTAGAATACAATTACTATAAACAAAGTTTCGATTCACTACCAATATCTCTTAGAATATTTAGCAATGAATAAAAAAATAAAAAATTTATATTTGATACCACTTTTAATATCACATTCTTAATATTTGTAAAATTGATAGTGGATGGGTGAATCAATGATTTCATATTCATTTATTTTTCGCTACTTCAGAAATTTCTTTTGCCCAATGATAAAAATTTATTTATCTGAAAAGGAAAAATCAAACACACTTCGACATAAAAAAACCCTTTATAAGGATCACTACTTAGCAAGTGTTGATACAACTGTGGTATGGTTTAAAACCAATCTAAAACAACACAGTCCATAAAAAGCAATCATTTTTTTATAGAAGACAATAATTAGGGCATTCCCTTACAGCGATTTAGAATTAGGATCAATATTAGAGTGTATGTGTTTCCAATATAATGAAATAAGGTAATTTAATTTTTGTAAAAAATATTATAATGTACATCTTGATCAAGTATCACAAATAATATCATTTAATAATATTCTATACATTCTTACAAAGAAATAGGTAAGAACATTGTAGAATTCATAATGATACTCAGTCTAAAATCCTAGTGTGATTCCCATTTCTGATTCATAAAAAAAATTCAATTTCGAAGTACCATATAAACAATTATTTACTTATTCTTATTCAGTATGGAGATCCCAATATGATTGCATTGTATGATCTAGAAGATTAGAACTCAATCATATTCCTTATTTATTTTATTCTTGAAAAACATCATCAATAAAAATCATTATAGAAACATCATCATTCTAGAATAGTGGAGAATATCTCTCTGAATTCATGTGAGATGAATGTCAAGAAATAATAAGAATTATCCTCATTTTATTGACAACCCAAAATGGTTTAAGAGGGATCTTGAAACAGTTTTCAAGCTTTGAAAAAATTCCGGAATGATCAATATTCTCCAAATATGAGATCATTTTTTGACTTGATTGAGCCTTAAATTTCCCTTACAATTCATATCTCTATTTTTGTTATTCAACAATTAATTCTTATTAACAAATCTCTTTTCTAAATATGATTCCCCATTCTAATTTCCCAATTTTATTTCTTCATTATAATGCTATGTACAAATTGAATATATACAAAAACAGAAATAATCAATCATCATAAAATGCATCAGTCCTATTCCAATTTTTATTTTTCATTATTATTTCATCATTATATTTACTTAATTAGAAGGATACAATTTTCTTGACCCACGGGTAAAAAATATTAAACTGAATGATACCCATTTTGTTGTTCAGTACCAACTGGAAAACTGATTTTATCATAATAATTTTCTCATTATGATGAATATAATATACTCATCTAATATATGTATCTTGAGGAACATTTAAATAAAAATTCATGAAAAAAAATAAATGTTATAATAATAATTCATGACCAACTTATGAATTTTAGAACCATTTCTCTTGACCCACTCAAAATGTAACCATCAATTGATCTTGATAAAAAAAATAACTACTAAATTACTAATTGGTCACTAATATGACATTCATTGGCCATAATAATTTAATTTAGTTTTTATAAGACCTAAAAATTACAAATAAGGACAAGTCTTCATCTGTTTGATTTGAGGAAATCTTAATCATATTGACATAATATAATATCTTTTACATCAATAAATTCATTATTTTCTTAAACAGATATTAATGAAAATTAAATAACATAAATTATATTTTTTTAATTATTAAAAATAAAATAAAATTTGATATTCAAATATATAAATATTTTGTATTTTTGTTTGAATGAAACCCAACAACATGTATTTTTTTAATTATGATCAACCATCTCATCCGTTATCAAATATGTGTCTGGTAATCTCATACTGATAAATAGAGACCAAAACGTTTGTATTACATAAACATAATTTTTATTCAAATACCTACATGAATGATTGAATTATTTATTAATTTTAAAAAAATTAACATCAACTTCGACATTATCGGACTTACAATTAATATGATCTATAACTTCCTATTATCTTGGAAGCATTCTTTATTTCCATCCATTGTCAATACGATTTTTCTAAATATGATATGAAACAAATTTTCTCTGCATTTCATTCTTAATTCTATCATCACATGTTCTAAAACATACATTATATTTTTTGTTAAAATATTGAAAATCATCATCATGTTTCAATTTAGATCCATTATAAATCTGATTCCCTTCCGTAATACACATTATCCTTCATTAAGTACTCTGGATGTGTCCAATGATCCTTTTCATCCAGACAGCTTCTTGTCAAACTATTTTAATGTCAAATAAATTATGAGACCAATTTCTAGAATTTGATAGTCAGTCCCTTCATCTAGTTGTATAATTGGAGATGATTTATTTTCATCTTAATCTTTCTTGAAAATAATGGAAAATTATTGGAATATGATAATCTTCATTAACTTCATGGTCCAAACAATTGATATGATATTATAATGGAATATTCTTTATTGGTTAAATAATTTTTGTAATGAATTTTATATTACACTTCCATGGTCATTAGAGGGACTTGATCAGAGCCTCAATTTGTTCTTTTTAACAATAGTGGGCATCTAGGATATAGAGTTTGGATAGAATTACTACCATCTATTTAATGATGTATATATTTTGATCTATGCGTCTCCCCATACCATTGTGGGGGTTTTCCATATTATTTAACTTAAGAGTTGATTTAATTAAGGAAGATAGAATTGGTTCTTGATCAATGGTTTGAGGAGCTTCTTCGAGTTGTGAAGGTCACACCAAATATCTCATTGGTCAAGCCTAATCAGATAATAATAACCTCTCCAGTAGGTCTTGTAAAATGGTAAGCCCAGAATGTTCTCTAGGGGCTTATGAGGAATATTCAATATTAATTTTTCTACTTTTTTACGTTTCAACCATTGGTACTATATATATATATATGAATTTTATAGGTATTTGGAACAAATTCTGGGTTCAAAAATTCCTACAATATCCCCTATTTTGGTATCTTATATGTCCACAAATTCCATCTCCCTAGTCATTTATGAGTAAAATTCCTTTAGAGGTGTTTCATCTAATATGCGATATGAAATTTGAAAAATGTATAATTAAGAAAAAATTATCTCTTTTCTGATGAGGGTTCAATTTTGTTTAGTGTAGTCTTTTATCCATATGATAATTGATTAATGTAGAAAATAGTTAGAGAACATGTATGAAATGAATATGATTCACTATATTTGTATTTTCCTATCTATGATGATTGCATATACCTATAGGGTCTTTATTCAATGAATCCTTCTTAGGTAAAAGAATTTTATTTCAGATTTGAATATTTTATCTTATCATGTCATGATCTTGGCTAATTTTCTTTTAATTCATTGATCCATATATTATTTATCTAAATTGAGATGAATCTTTTTTATAGTAACCCTAATTTTCATGTTGAGTGATGGTTATAGATGACACATATTCTGAGAAATTTTATAGAATCACTTATCTATAATATACCCTTCTATGGATGGGTCTTTTATTATTAAAAAATCATGCATGTGTTTACCAAGCCTCATAGGCAGGGTTAGTTGTCCAAATGATTAGTGAGGATGGAATCGTTCTGTTTCCCTGGGTTTGTTTACATTAGTATATTATTTTCAAAAGATTTAAGTAAATAGTATATGACCCGATCCTATCATAATTATTTCTCTGTATTCATTTTTTCATCAATCCATGTTCGACCATGATTTGTTTTTTCATCTCTCAGAAAGTGATTTTGTAATTTTCTTCGCCCTAAAAGATGAACTGGATGATATTGTGCATGAATGGATTATTGAATAGGAACTTCTATTAGGATGAAAGTAATAATTATTGTATCTACATTTCCAATCATTTTTACCTATAAAGAAAGCATGGACTATGATTTACCTTTAGTTTTATGATTGGAATATTTTATGAGTTATCTATTTCTCCAATTTCATAGAATCTACTAGGTTATTTCATTAGGATTAAAATTGGTTTGGAAATAATCATAACAATGTTAATAATTTATTTCTAAATGTTTCTCATGAATGGTAATTATGTAATGTGAATTTATTTAACCTTTCAATATTGTTCTGAATGTATAATCCATCTCATTTTTAATTTTTTTCATTTATTAGGTAAAAACATTAAATTTTTCATAGAACAGAGTTGAACTCATAGATGAATTGAAAGCAATTGATTTCCCATTAATAAATGGATAATTATATAATGATACCTTATTGAATAATGGATTTCACATTCCAAGATTGTATAAAACATCTCATCTTGGTTTTCTCATATTAATCATTAAGTCCTATAATCAAGATGCATCAGGATACATAGTGTGTGAAATACAATTACTAATATACTACTACATTAATAGTTGAGAGGAATGGATTTCTGAAATTTTAAGGATGGAAAATTTTATCCAACTATTATATATATCAACTCATTCTAGGATGCATTATTGTGTTCAACCTTCCGTTAATTCAAGTAGAGTATACAATGATTAAATGTAGTTGATTATTCCTATAAGAACGACTATTTGGACCACCTCCCTTCATTATATAGTGGGCGAGGATTGATGAGGTGTCTTCATATTCTGGTGCTTATATCATTCAATCCAGGGTAGGAATGAATGATTTACATGACAGGGGAATGAATATTATCATAATTCAGGATGAAAATTATTATCTTAGAGTTAATAATTTATGTATATTGGTTTGGTAGATCAAAAGACAACCTAAGGAAAATAATTCAATAATTAAATTAGATTAATGCCCACATAATATATAGGTAAAATGATAGTTGTCTTTTCCTATTGATGATAACTAGTGTGAATGATTCCCCTTAGTAGTTCATCATTGAACCATCTATGTTATTATACCTTATTAACATACTGTGACAAACATTTATTTGTAGATGTATTTTAATCTACATAGGGTGGTTAATGGGATGTATTCAATCCCTTCCCATTATCTACGATAATGTTGCACTATATTGGTGGAAATTCATCATTTTGATGTTCTATTTTCTGGATCCTTCTATTACTTCATGTGAATTCAACCTCAGTTGGTGAATACCGATCTCCATCCTATTAAGGTGTACTTGCTTCATAACTTCCATATGTGTTTTAATCTTATTAAATATTAATTTTGGTTTTCATCATGACAAAATTAAATGAAGATTATATGGAAACTATAGTTAACCAATTCTGCACAAAAAATAGGGTGATTCTAAACACAATATATTTCCATAAAGAGTTTCATTACGATTAATTCTCTTACCACTATGAATTTTCAGCCATTTTGTGTTTTATCCCTATAGGTTTTAGTTTCATTTTTCAACATTCTTCCAAAATTAGTTTGTGAATAGTTAACTAATGTGGTTTTTTGTCTTGATTTTAGAACATTACCCAAATAGATATGGTTTTTCTCTTATTGGGAGGAATATATTGAACACTTTCCATTGAAATTTACCTCCATACAAAGATAAGACTTATTAAATGTTGGTTATTGATAAAGATGATAATTCTCCCAGCCCTATGGACTAGGAATAATTTTGGGTAGATATTTTAAATTTATAGTCATGGGTTGGGGGATTTGATGATTATAGTCAACAATATAATGGGTCTTGATATACAAATTATGATTTAAAATACCAATGGAAATATATTGGTGTTGATTAGGACCCACTAACAATTAACCATGACCCTAACTGGTTTGGATGAACCTAGTTGTGTTTATTGGGATAAAAATTACACCATCCCTATAGTTTAGGGTTGGTTTGATGTTTTCACTGATATTTCATAGACCATCTCAAGATATGGTGTCCTGAGGGATTAATTGGGTGGAAATAATTCTCCCAACCTTTAATGCTCAGTCTATACATTGATAACTACATTAGTGTCATCTATTGTGACCATCATGATTTCAAACATATTTCACTTGTATGATATTTATATAATGGTTTCCTATGATAAGATTATTTTTATACAGGATTACATTGGCTACACAATGAATTCATCTTTCATGTCAACAACTTTCTCATATTTTTTCGAGTGGCCTAGAATTGGAGTCTTCTACACAACCTCTCCCTCTATTCACAAAATCCTTATTGATAAAATTTGTGGGATTCAAACTATTTTGAGTAATTGGTTTTTAAGTAACCCAGAACCATAAATTCCTCGATAATTATGAAATTATAAGACATAAAATTTTTGGAGTTTTTTATTGTAGGGATTCAATGAAGTGAATTATTCCATAAGATTCCTATAGTCAGATAAAAATATCTAATGAGGCCTTATAGATCAGTTTATACATATTTTTTAGTGCAATTCAAGAAATAATCGTGTATATTTCTATTGTTGAATATCATTTTTATATCCTATATCATTGAGAAATAATATAAATCTATATGATAAAAAATTTATCTATGAATAAAATTCAGAACTTATATCACTGATTGGGGACATGTATTTCCTTTAACCACTGATATGTCTCCAACATGTTCTCTTTTAAGTGAGGAATACAATTTTCTCTTGGACATCTGGAATCTCATTTTCAGTACTGGTGATGGGCAAAAACATGGTTGAATTTTTTTTTTCTGTTTAACTCAATCCTTATATCCATTTTAGCATCTTCATCTCCAAAATTATAGTCCCCCACCTGGTCAAAATATAGAGGTTTCTTCCCTATGTAAAATGATGAATGTGATGAAGTGTTTCTAATATATTATTGGGGAATATATATGTATAAGCCTGTTGTTTTAATAAAATCTCTATATAATTGTTTATTGGATTTGACCTCCTCTACAAATGAAGGTTTTGGGAATGGGGGGATTTCCATACCCGATGGAGATATCACCGTGGAGATTTTTTCCATGTTTAATGTTTGTAGTTGAGTTCCTATGAAATGTTTATGAACTAATATAAATAAAACAATTAGAGTTTTTATAACCTTCTAGATTAGTTGAATAGTCTATTAAACCAGGTGGTGTTGTAGATATTCATTGAATTGTCCAATGGATGGTATAATTGTCTAGATTAGGTATATGATCCTCATCATATTTGATGGATAGAATATGCCATCTTTAAAATTTTTGTTGAATATGTATGTAATCCTAATTTATAATAGTTACTTTAATATAATGATAATATTATGCTACTGTATGTATATGATCTCATAACTAATAAGTTTATAGATTTTGTAGGTAATCTTCTATATTATCATCTCTATTTTTAGCCTACCTTTTGGTGGTTTCTAAAATATATCTGTAAGTCCTAAGAAATAATAAGGTATCAGTTAGGAGAGAAATTCATTCCCTACTAGAATGTTCTGAATAACCTCAGCAAAGGGAGAAGGTATATGAGAACTATATTATATAGCATATTAAGGTTTTTGGTGTAATCGTTTGTCGGGGAATGTAGGGATTGGATTAGAGCAACATTGAGTTTTCATAATATATTTTTTGTCTTCAATATCATGGATTTGAGCCTAATCATGTGCCTTTTGATTATGAAACTATTATTTGTTGATTGAAATATGTGCTTCTCCCGAAGCATGTTCCAAACATAGCATGTTATCCCTGGTTAAAACTTGGATATTAGCCATTTCATGTGCCTTTTGAGTATTCCACATGTATTTTATGATAGGAATGTACACCAATAATGAGTCTTATTCAAGAATCAGCTTGTGATCCCCCATTTGAAGTGGCATATGATCCTAGACCATGATGTGTTTTATACTGAAATGTGATGATAAGAAACATGGTCTGCATAAATATTGTAATCATGCTTCTTATTGACACATCTTCTTATAGATCGTGGAAATATGAAACTTTTGATTATGTAATAGGAATATGTTGTAGTCCCTATAGTTGTAAAACATCCAAAATTTCTCAATAGAGTTAGTCTGTTTTTCCTAGAAGGCAATGACACCTTCTTTTGGTGTATCCATTATTGTAGTCCTACACATTCCAAGCCTCGATGATATACTATAATATTTCATCAAATTAATTAGGGATATAATCCTCTTAATATCTTATTTAAGTCATTATAATAAAATTATGGTATTCATATTGGGAGATGGATATGTGACACCCCATTGTTTCTCAATGAATATGTGTGTAGACATGATCTATACGAGTAGATCTATGAGCCTACCAGCTAGATACAACTGTAATATGATGATAGGATTCATTAGTATAATACCATATATGATCCCATTTTCAATGATCGAAATATTTCTATTTTTGGTTAGATATATTTAGTACCCATGCATTATTTTCCTGGGAGGAAATTATTCTACTTGTGTTACCAATAAGATATAAAGGGGTACTGGCAGAATGAATCTAGTAACGGTTGGTAGAAAAATGACTCTTAGGTAGCTCCAAAATCACAATGGAGACATAGAGGAATACATTATCCACCTTTATATGATATTTATTTTTCTCGTTACCACATAATGTGTAAATGAATCTAATGTACATTTTGGTGGGCACAAGAATCAATATTTTAATTATATTTATTCATGAATAAGAATGAAATTCTAACATCAGCCTTTTTATGCCTCTACATTTATCCTCATATAACAACCCAATATTATGATAAAAATAAATTGCATCATTTGTCATGAAAGCACAAAATAATACACCAACTGACACAAAAGATAGTTACAGTTTAGTTCTTATGAAAAAATGGATATGTAATCAATAGAATATGGGTGAGCTATGTAATCAATAAATAAGTTATATAAAACTAGTAACCCTATTAGACATATCATATATAAAATATATCTTTATAACCTACGAAAGAAATCATAAAATACAGAGAGATCATATTCTTTGTATTTTTTAATGAGGGAGATATATAAGCATAAATACATGGATATGGGTGTGGGAATGTGATAATAACATTATAAGATCATACAATTAATATCAATGATTATAAAAATGATTCATAAACTAATGAATAGTAGTTCATAAGGCTTCAATCATAAGGAAATAAATATAATAATCCATGATATATTTACATTAGAGTAATGAATGGTAATGTTCTGTACCTGTAAACATGTATTATCATTCCCAATAAGAAAAAAATACTTCTATAAAGTATAAGGGAACTTGATGGGGAGTACACCTACTAAGTGCGGAACAAAACCATCCTTTTTCGTAGTTCATTCCTTTTTATTGATTAGTTTTCCCAATATTCCCATAGTGGATTGGGTTTAACCATTATCTGATCATCATGGGGAGTACTCCTACTGGGAGGTACACACCACCATCCCTATTTAAAATCCATTACCTATAAGAGATCAGGTTTCCCCATCATCCCAATGTAGACCAAACTTACACAAATGATTTCCATGATTATTTCATGAGTTATAAATAATTACCCTATGCATTGGAGTGAGATATTTGTACCACCTGTCACATAATTAAACCATTAATACATGTGAAAATGACAATGAAACATTCAACATATCATGACCCATAAAAAGTGGTCAGTTTCATAAGTATCAAAAGATAAACCATAAAATGAAATGGTTATCATAAATATTTAATCACATACTAACCTATATAAAAGGGATTAGTTTTATAAACAATTATTAAATAATATCCAATAAAATGATGATGTTTTCAAAACCATACAATAAATGAAAATGAGATGGTTTCAAATGCATATAATCCATTAAAGAAAAATGGGTTTTATTAACAGCATGCTATAAACAAAATAAATCATTCATGGGTGGAATCTGAATGGAAACTAGGGATAAATATCATAGAATGGTTTGATTAAAAAAATATATTTTACCATATATGAAAAGTAATTATTAAATATCCTTTAAAAACATTTCTTGATAAAAATATAATTCCTTCTTTGATTTTTTTTAAATATTAAACCATTTTTTAAAATAACTATAATGATAAGAATCAATAAAAATTTATAATAGAATAATTGAAAATAGATGTAAATCAATTTTCATTTAAAATTTATAAAGAATGAATAAAAAGATTTTTGAAACTATTTTTGTTGAGAAATTATAAAAGAATCGGGATAAAATATCAAAAACTATTTCTTTGAAAATAAATTTATGTCTCACAAAACAATCATTTAAAACATTAAAATTGTTTTTATCTTAAAAAAACCTTCTTAAAACATATCATGTAAGAATCAAAAATAAGTTTATAAAATTTTTCAACTTATAAAAAAATTTGAAAAATAGTTTTCATTTATTTTTTAAAAATAAATACATTTAGAGAATATTAAGAACAAAATTCAATAGAAAATTACAATATAATATTATAATGAAGATTTCAAGGAAATAATGATCAATATTGAAGGTAATTCGGTACATGATGAACATTCCTTTTTATAATAACACTTTATAAGAGTGAATTGATTTGAACATTGAAAGAATATTCCTTTTAAACGTGTTTTATAAAAAGTTAATTCATAATAAAAATTTAATGAAAATTTATTGGGATAATATTTAATCATTTTTATAAAACAATTTCAAAACATTATTCTAAAATATCACATTTTGTTTATAAAAAGGAGAAATAGAGTCACATTTTATTATAAACATTTTCTTGATTATCATAAATTTCAAAGAGTATAAAATGATACAATTAAATGGTTATAAGATGAATAAATATATGGTAATAAAAATAATGATGTTTAATTAATACAGATCAAAATATCATATTAATGGATACATAATCATATATAATCCTGATAAAAAGCTTTAATACCTCAATAAACTCTTATAAATTATTTACCATGAATCATAATCCCTATATAAGAAAAATAAAATTAAATGAAATAAAAATTATCATAAATATAATAATATTAATTAAAAAATATGTAAAATGGTATTATAAAAAAATCCTAGATGAATATAGGTTCAATCCATGGAGGGTGTCTCAAAAAAGGATAATTGAGTGAAAACTACTTTTCCAATTTGGTAACTTTTGACCCATAACACTTGTGAAAAAATACCATTAAATCAAGATATAAATACCCCTAAATATATGAATATTTATCAAAGACTAAATTTATATGTAGAATATATATTACACAAAAATTAACTAAATTTTTATCATGGAATAAATCTCACAGATGTCAAAATTGAAATGAGAAAATCATTACCTTATGTCTTGATTTTTTTTAATATATGTTCAAAACTAATGTACAATAAATTTTATTATATTAATAATAATCTATAGATCTAAATTATTATATCTAATAACAAAAATTATTCACTTATGAATCTATATTAATTATCAATTAACAATTCATTGTCATTGTTATGCTTTACGCAATAACTATTTTGTTTATCGTATCTTTTTTCACTTTTTATTCTTGATCCTCTTACATAGATCATTATTTTAATATTTAAATAATTTCTAACATGATTTATATTTCATATATATTTAGTGTGTATATATATTTATACTAATATATATAATATAAAATTGTGAAATAAAATATGCTGTTGATGGAGATGGTGGATCATATCTATGAATAAATGATATTTTGGTTTTACTATTGTATTAAAAGTAAGAAAGTAAATGAAGTATATATATATATATTATAATTAAAGTAAAATTAATATTTAATATGTATCATATTCCAATCATTAAACTTATCATTAATACATTCCTTGTAATGTGTGAATGAATAATATCACACTGAGGAGGCGGTAATCTACACTTCTCAAAAAAAACATTAACATACCAATATAATATTGAAAGAAAAACGGTATGTGTTATATAAAAATTAAAAATGATTAAATAAATAAAAAATATCATATAAAAAATATATAATATTGTTTTCTCTGTAAATCCTATCCATGATAAGTGGTAAAAGAAAAACAAAAAACATCGTTCTGTAATGTTGAAGTCAATTGTAAAAAAAATGATATATTAGTTACCTATTTGTTAGATGTGTGAGTAATTTCATGTCAAAACCACTAATTAAAAATGTTTTATTATATTTAGGATAAATTTTTTATTATGAAAACATGTAATAATAATATATTAGGATCTGGAGAAAGTAAATAAAATAAAATATCTTGAGGAAGGATGTTATATCTTCATTGGGTAACTCTATTTTCATTACACAATAGGATTTATGGATGGATTTATTACCAAATGAATCATTCATGATGATATTCAGTGATGTTGGAAGCTTATTTTAGAATATTTCATGTGAGAAAAATGTCTTCATATGAGTGAATATATGGTGGGTGGGTTCATTTTAATAATGGAGGAGGTGTGGAATTCATGAAAATATTAGAACAGGAATTCCACAAATGTTTTTCCAAAGAAACATGGATATAATAATGTATAAAAAATAGGAAAAGGTAGAATATTGTATAAATATTTCCATTTATTGGATTTTGGAGAATATTATAAGTCTTTTGGGCCTTATTTGTATTGTTTATTCGTTTATTAAAAAAATTATCATTAATAGTTATATTTAATTTTATTTAATTTCACTCTTTTTTTATTAACAAATTTTATCTTATCATAAATTATAAATTATTGTGATTCAAAATATATATTTATTTTTACCATATTCGAATCACTGGATTTTTAGAAATTAAATAATATTTAATCCCATAGATGGGATGACAAAACAGTGTTTTAATGTAGAAATATTTAAATATTTGTATGTTTTTATATCTAATATCAAAGGGAAATTGATTATAATGATATAAATTAGATTATATGATGCAAAACAGATCTAATTGGACATAAATATAAATTAAAAATGCAATTTATTCTTATAAATAAATTGGATGAAATATCAGTTTTGAATTAAAATATATTATTTATAGATATTCATCAAAAAATGAATCTTTATTGGAAAATACCACAAAATAACCCTATGAAAATTTTTATGATCCAAAATAAATGATAAATTTTATTTTAAAAAATAAAATCTATTAATGTTTGATAAATTTTATTTAAAACCAGTCCACCATTAAAATACTATAAAATTTCTTTTTGAAAAAATATTCATTTTATTCATAAAATTGGATTCATTGGTATCTTATACCTATAAGATCTATTAGATAATTATTAGAAATGTATAATGAGTAAATATATAAATTTTTTATATAAAATATTATTTAAAATAGGCATTTTAAATTGAATTATTTAAATTTTTTTAACCAATGAGAAATATTTTTCTCTAGAAATTAATTTATTTATATATAAATAGTTTTACATTTACATATACTAATTGATCACCAATTGAAAAATTTTACATAAATGTTTAAATTATTTGTACAGTAATTTATTTAATCATATTTGTAACTTATATTCCAATAGAAATGTAATTGTTATAATAAAATTTCATAATAATAATAATAGTATATTATAGAGCAGAAAAAACACTCCCTTTATTGTTATGCAAGCTATTGAAGGAATATGAAATTGTTTGAAAAAAACCAAACATTATATTTTGTGTAATGAATGATAATATAAGTCTTCATTATATTTCAAATAATCCATGAATAGTTCATTAATATAAAAAACTATATTAATTATTATGTTATAAGAAAAATATATAAAATATAAAAATAGTATTATAAAAAATATTTCAAAAAATTTCTAGGTGTTACACTCTACCCAGTTAACTTGAATTTTGAACATAAAATTCATTTATATTATCAAATATCTAATTAATTAATTTCCCATTAATATATACCCACATTGAAAAATTGAATACAAAAAATTATTTTATGAAAATAATGTTGGAAGCATAATGGTAACCCAAATTAACAAGTAACTGGGTTTCGACATACCAGAACAGGGGTAGGATGTTAAAACATGGACTTTTAGTAAAACAAAAAATATTTGTATGGATTTATTCAGGTCATCAATATAAAAAATTGAATGATCAGTGGAATTTTGGGGGCCTCATATGAAAATAAATTATTTATTTAAAAGTTGAAAATTTTAACATTACTTAATATGATATGACATAATTTTAGTTCTAAATCCTTTTCCAAATGGATCGTAACATTCATGAAATGATATACTTACATGATTTAGGAAAACCGAACCCATTTATGTTCATTGATAAAATTCATCTTCATCTTTAATTTTATTATATTATATTAAATTTTCATTCTGAAAACGTTAACATTCATGAGATCTATGAATAGAATGACTAGTCATTACACATATTTTTATAACAAAAAAAATGCCATCACAAGTTATTCAATAAGCCTAAATATTCTTATGGTGAGAAAATAGAATAATCACTAAAATAATATCCAAATTATGATATAATCCATTTTAAAAATTTATAACCTTATGACCCCTAAGTGTAACAGCCCAAGATTTTATAAAAAAATATTCTTTTTAATTTTATTAATGTCTTGTGTTGTACGCTACACCGAAAGGAGCTTCCACAACACGCATCCTTGTCTTGCCTTTCATTACACGCAATCACGACCTTCCTCGATAGCGTGTGTAATACGCAATACCGAGTTTCACTAAACAACAATGTGCTATTAAAATATTATTAAAACTAGCCGTTATGAATAGTAATAACCACTTTTTAAAATTCTGTAAATCTTATTTTTCAAAATGAACTTCATTCTTGGATTCGGAGTATCGAATTTAGCCTAAGGTGAAATTTTGGTACTTTTCGGATAACTTTCATATTCTGATGAATAGTGAAAATTACTAAATTATAATCAAAAACAACTTTTTTAATCGAAATAATTAATAGTGATAAATTATTAATTTGAGTGGTTTTAAAGTATATTTAGAATATATTTTTACAATTTAATACAATGTTGGTCATTGGTCGTAATTTCACATTTAAACCAGACATAATCAAGTGTCAATCTTTTGATATATATTGTTTCCTAAAAACACACTATTTATTTTAACAGCAGGATTTAATTATAAAATTAATTAATGCAACTTCTATGTTATGAATTTGGTAAAATAGATTTCATTTTTGAATTCGGAATATGAAATATAGCTTAGGATGAAATTTTGGCATTGTTCAGAAAAACATCAATTTTTTATGAATAGTGAAACTACTAAGTGGTAGTTAAAAAAAACTGAATTTTTCATAAAACATAATTTTTCCGCTTCTGTGAATGGAATTTCAAAAATCCGAGAGACACGGTTAATATCAAGGACTAAAATGTTGTTCAATGAGATGAAAATAATTTTTTGGTGAATAATAACTTTTTACTTTTTTTACCGCGGTTAATAGTAAATAGGGTAACTAAGGGTAAATATGATATTACTATTACCCTAACACATGTCCTAATTCTATTGGAGAAGTGTAATTCGACCAAAAACAAACTTAGGAAGAAAATATGACCATTTAGGCCCACTTGGATTAGATTAGGACATTTATTATTAATTTATTTAAAGAAAGGTTAAAATAGTTAAAATCAAAGTTTAATAAGTAAATCATTTTTAATATGGGGTTATACATACGATAAATTCGTTTTTAAATATTCATTAGAAAGATAAAAAGATTTACTACATGATGCTATTTTATTTGTAATTTTTAGACATAAAATAATTTAATTTATTTATGACACAACGATGATGCAGTAATTATCTTATTAATGAAATATTGACATAATTGATGTTATAAACACCAAAATAAATGTAATTTGAGATTTTTTATGAATTCCACTACTTTTCTAGGTTACTATGATATATTAATGTTGATTTAATCAACTTGGTTCGAACATTTAATTTTGTTATGACTTTCAAAAAAATCATATATCAAATAGTGTCAAAATTGACACAAAATAGTTTTTATATCAAATATTATATTATTAATTGTTATTTTATTCCTAAAAATATAAGGTTCGGCCAAATGACTTAGATAAGGATATATATATTAATAATAAACAATTTGGGGTTCGTTTGGCATGTTATAGTAAGTGTATTAACCATATAGTGAAAGAAAACAAAAAGACACGGTAAAAGTTAAATTATTTAACATAGAGTTAAATCTAATTGATAAGGTTAAAATAATAACCTAAACATGTCTAAATCCTATTGGTTGATAGGATTTCGACCCATCCCCACTTTAGCTTCGAAATAAGACCATTTGGAACCATTATAAACCGATTTTGACATTAATATAAAATAATATTTTGAGGTATTCCTAAGGTGCCCCTCTCCTCCCTTATAAAAGAACACCTCCTACCCCTCCTCCTCACACCAATTTGAGCACTTAAGCTCGGACAACCCCTGCCAAAATATATTATCCACTTCCCTAGAAAAATCCTAGAGGTTCTGGTCTTCCTCAAAGACCAATTTTAGTGCCCTAAGAGGAGGTCTCAAAGAGGCGCTTCAAAGAAGAGGTAATTACCGTTACCAATTCTTTCATCCTTATTTCTTCTTCCACTTCTTCTTCTTAGGTTGTTACATTATGAAGTAATAACATAAGTATCCCTCATATACTGATATGTTATTATAAGTATTAAACAACCCTATTTCACCATCTATCCATCCTACGGAAAAAGAAATCACCGCGCGTGCGTACGTACGGAATACCGTCTCCACGACGCGATGAGATTCATTCTCCATGTTAACCATTTAAGAATGATTATAATGTATATATAAGAAATAATAATGAAATATATGACATTATAAAGCTACTGGATTTATTAATATATATACATATGTATGTCATCTACTTACTTCCATTTCAAGACAAGAAGGAAAGAAAAACAGCGTTCATGCGTACGTACGGACTACCGTCTCCATGAACGGTGTTTTTCATTTTATTTATCTATCTATTATATATATATATACTGAATATATATGATATATAAATCATATTTTATATTCTGGAAGTAAGTAAATCATGATATAAGTAATAATTATGTCAAGAACAACAAGTCAAAACACCCACGATAAATGAAACGATTTTACCCAAAACGCTTCTTTAACATGGAATTTACAAAAGAACGGGTAATATAATGTCATAAGTGAACCATATATAATATCATAACAATGAATATGATTCTGTAATAAGTCAATGACATTATTTAAATCATTATACAGGAGGTTCGGACACATACGAAGCAAATTGGACCTAAGGTAAGGGAAATATCACAATCTCATTTTTATCCGAGATTGTTTATTCGTAAGTATTTACTGGGGTGTATTTTATCATCCACATCCATGTTCCCTCAATATGAAATATTGTTTCCATCCACTTGCAATAGTTTAAATCCAATTTTACCCTTAGGTGAGTTTTTAGTAAAGAATATGAAAGGAATCTTTTGTCGTTTTTCCGTACGAGGTACTTTTTGACTTTTCCGACAAAAGTACGAAGAATGTTTTTTTAACTTATACGGCATGAATGGATTTTTAAAACATTGTTTCCAAGAAGCTTCCTTTACAAGTTTTCAAGTTTATTTTTAATCAACTTCTTTTATTTTAAATTTGTATGACATGTTATGAAAGGAAAAATGTTTTGAAGAAGAAATGATATTTTCCTCAAGAATGGAGTTCAAGTGATTTTAAAAATTATTTTCCATCTAAGATAATAAAGGGTTCTGTTTTTATCCCTATTATTACATTGATTTGATCATGTTGTGATGGGATTATTTTTATGAATTCCTTTATCTTATATTAATTGATTTATGATTTCATGATGTTTCAAGAATCCCATTTTTGTTTCATGTGTTATGCGATGATGTATGTTTTATGATTATGTGGCAGACATAAGAAAGGATTCATTATAAGATGGGTGGGACCTATATCTCCCTCCAATGCATTGGGTAATGATTTTATATCTCATGAGATAGACATGGCTGGAACGGATGGCTATTTCGATTCAGTGATACAGGACTGAAACGAGGAGTGAACTCGGTTTAGAAAGGGACTTTGTCCACTAAGATAGTCTTGGCGATGAGTCATGACTAACAAGAAATGATTTTCCATGATTATGTGTGCATGCCACAATGTTTCAAGTTTTATGTTATGATTATGGGGATCTCATTTTCACTCCTATGATTTATCCCATGTTATGATATTATGAGCTCTTTTGCAGGTTAAGATTTCCAAAATCTATGTTCTTATGTATATGATGTGATTGATATTTCTTTTGTTTACCCTTACTGAGAATTTGAGCTCACCCTTTTATGTTTTCTTTTCCCCAGGATATAAAGAAAGGTTTTTAGGTAAAAAAAGGGGAAGATCTTTATGGGAGATATTGAAGATCTTTCACCACGATTAGAAGATTACGTTCCGAGTTTCCAAAGACACTAAACTATTACGATCCTTGTGTGTGTGTTTTTTTTATGTACTAAGTATTCCGCAAAATTAATGTAATGTCCATGTACGATAAGCTTTGGGTCTCTACAGTTGGTATCAGAGGAAAGGTTTAGTCAACCTTTGGAAACTAGGATGCGAAAACGTTAGTGAGATCCCTAGAGATATTTCTAAGGTATGTCTAGGGATGTCCCTAGGGATAAGTATACGTATAGGTTATAGTAATAGAATTATGCTAACGATCATAGAATTAAACCTAAGATGTTTGATATTGAAGGTACTCCCCCTTTATTATGTTGTTTACCCTAGCATGATTTTTGCCTCTCACACTATTCTTTTTGGGTTTTAGACGATGGCTGGAACCCGAAGGAACCGTGTTGATCAATGCAATGGACAATGCAATGATTGCCCTCCTGAACAAACAAATGTTATGGTAGATGGAGTGCAAAATCTTATTGCTATACTTACACAAGCTATGAATCATTCTGGACTTCCAAATGAGCAGAGAAGGGTACAATATTCTATTGAGTCCTTCATGAGGAAACGTCCACCTTCTTTCAGTGGGACTTCCGATCCACTTGTTGCTGAACAATGGATCAGTACCACTGAAAAGATATTTTCAGTTCTTCAATGTTCTGAACATGATAAAGTCATCTTAGCAGTATATCGTTTGGAAGGTGAAGCTGATCAATGGTGGAATCTTATCAAGAATACGAGGCCAAGGGATGAAATTGAGTCCATGGAATGGGACGAGTTCAAGAACTTGTTTTTCAGTAAGTACTTCCCTCGTATTCTTCGAACGAAGATGGAAAAGGAGTTTATTGAGCTGAAGCAGAAGGATGATGAATCTGTTGGTATATACGAAGAGAATTTTACAAGACTTGCAAGGTATGCATCTGGCATTATCATACAACCTGAAAGTAAAGTTGATCGATTTTTCAGTGGCTTAAAACAAAGTCTTCGAAGGGCATTAGCTATAAGAGACATCAGTAGCTATGAATAAATTGTGCGTTGTGCTATCAAGGTAGAAATGGAAGTTGGTGTTACATATCCATCTCATGGTTTTGACAAGAAATGAAAGATGGAGTTCAAGGAGAAATCTCATAATAATGGTGAAAAGAAGATGAATGTTTCCTTATGCACAAAGTGTGGAAAGAAGCATGGTGGATATTGTCTTAAAGGAACTAGAAAATGTTTTAAGTGTGGAAAAGAAGGTCATCGAGCAGCTGAGTGTCGAAGTAATGGAAAAAGGGTTTCTAATGATGTGAATAAAGCAAACACTGCAGAGAACGCACCACCAACACTTCAATGCTTCAAGTGCAAGGAAATGGGGCATTATGCTAATAATTGCCCTAATCCAAGGGTTAGTGATGATCAACATGAGAAACCACTTAAGGCAAAGGACAAAGGGAAGTCACATGCGATCACTATTGGCGATGTTGAATATGATAACGATGTGGTGGAATGATTAAGCGTTCATGTAATGGGATTCCAAAATAATGTTGTATCATTGAGTATTGCAATATTTATTGATGTGGTATTCAAAGTGATTGAGATATTTTTTTTTGGAAATAAGATGATATGCGCATAATGAAGACGAGAAAATGAAATGTTTAATAGTATTCATGAGCTCATGATTGATATAAGGACTAAGTGATATCATGTTTTGAGTATAAATAATTTTGAGGATTTTGGTATGTGTAAAGTGTTAACTTTTAACTGCATTCAAGTTTTCACTAAGGTTCAATGGGTATTCAAGAGTATACATGATTAAGGACTTTGAATGTTTGGAATGTGACCAACAAAACATATCTTATGATATATGGGGATCAACGATGATATTAAATCTCTGGTAATTGTTTTCACTATGTTATGAGAGTGGACTGCAGTGTTATGGATAAGCCTAAAGATTGGAATGGATTGTGTTGGATGTAAGTTAGTATTGTTTAAGGATAGAAATTTTTTCGATATTATTGATGGGGTGTTATAGTAATATAGTTTTGGAAAAAGGACAACCTGCAGGACGGGCGACAGCCCATCGCTTCGGACAAGGCTGTGGGAATCGAACCCACAACCGAAGTGCGACTGGCCTTTATCGCCTACCACTGGCCTACAGGAAGTCCCTGTTTAGTAGAAACTAGTTTTATTATATTAAGCAGTATGATATATGAAGTATAAGTTCATTTTAGGAACCATATATGATTAATCTCACTATAGTTCGATTTATGCATATAATTTTTGCTAACCTTTTGTTTGAGACAGATGGAATGACCCGTCATTCTATCACATGATCTGCTAACACTTCACGAATAACAAATTCAACATCATTTATTTAAGAGATGAAGTGGAAATTGTTCAAGGCATGAACAACAGTGAGATTGTACCAAAATAAAGTAAGTATTTATTAAAATTCAAATTTTCAACTTTAGGGGAAATGATCTTGAAAACCAAAAATGTTGTCCTAGTGATCTTATACCTGATGAATCAGATGGTACCTTATATCATCACAAATCTATGGATTTGTGATTACTGGCTTTTCCATAGCCATGTTCTCCACCACTCTCCATCAGAACATGATGGTTAGATTTCTCTTCCATATCCATATTTTCACCTATGTGGAAACCCAATGATTAGTTTATTTGGGTAACCGTTACGTTTCATACTTTTGTTTTTAAAGATTGGTTTTGATATTCCTTTTTACGATGTGGGTTTCTATTAAAGAAACTTTCGAATAGTAAACCATTTATAACCCCGACGAATTTCGAGGGCGAAATTCATTTTAAGGGGGGTAGAATGTAACAGCCCGAGATTTTATAAAAAAATATTCTTTTTAATTTTATTAATGTCTTGTGTTGTACGCTACACCAAAAGGAGCTTGCACAACATGCATCCTTGTCTTGCCTTGCATTACACGCAATCACGACCTTCCTCGATAGCGTGTGTAATACGCAATACCGAGTTTCACTAAACAACGATGTGCTATTAAAATATTATTAAAACTAGCCGTTATGAATAGTAATAACCACTTTTTAAAATTCTGTAAATCTTATTTTTCAAAATGAACTTCATTCTTGGATTCGGAGTATCGAATTTAGCCTAAGGTGAAATTTTGGTACTTTTCGGATAACTTTCATATTCTGATGAATAGTGAAAATTACTAAATTATAATCAAAAACAACTTTTTTAATCGAAATAATTAATAGTGATAAATTATTAATTTGAGTGGTTTTAAAGTATATTTAGAATATATTTTTACAATTTAATACAATGTTGGTCATTGGTCGTAATTTCACATTTAAACCAGACATAATCAAGTGTCAATCTTTTGATATATATTGTTTCCTAAAAACACGCTATTTATTTTAACAGCAGGATTTAATTATAAAATTAATTAATGCAACTTCTATGTTATGAATTTGGTAAAATAGATTTCATTTTTGAATTCGGAATATGAAATATAGCTTAGGATGAAATTTTGGCATTGTTCTGAAAAACATCAATTTTTGATGAATAGTGAATCTACTAAGTGGTAGTTAAAAAAAAACTGATTTTTTCATAAAACATAATTTTGCCGCTTCTGTGAATGGAATTTCGAAAATCCGAGAGACACGGTTAATATCAAGGAATAAAATGTGGTTCAATGAGATGAAAATATTTTTTTGGTGAATAGTAACTTTTTAATTTTTTTACCGCGGTTAATAGTAAATAGGGTAACTAAGGGTAAATATGATATTACTATTACCCTAACACAAGTCCTAATTCTATTGGACAAGTGTAATTCGACCAAAAACAAACTTAGGAATAAAATATTACCATTTAGGCCCACTTGGATTAGATTAGGACATTTATTATTAATTTATTTAAAGAAATGTTAAAATAGTTAAAATCAAAGGTTAATAAGTAAATCATTTTTAATATGGGGTTATACATACGATAAATTCAATTGTAAATATTCATTAGAAATCTAAATCAATTTCCTACATGATGCTATTTTATTTGTAATTTTTAGACATAAAATAATTTAATTTATTTATGACACAACGATGATGCAGTAATTATCTTATTAATGAAATATTGACATAATTGATGTTATAAACACCAAAATAAATGTAATTTGAGATTTTTTATGAATTCCACTACTTTTCTAGGTTACTAGGATATATTAATGTTGATTTAATCAACTTGGTTCGAACATTTAATTTTGTTATGACTTTCAAAAAAATCATATATCAAATAGTGTCAAAATTGACACAAAATAGTTTTTAAATCAAATATTATATTATTAATTGTTATTTTATTCCTAAAAATCTAAGGTTCGGCCAAATGACTTAGATAAGGATATATATATTAATAATAAACAATTTGGGGTTCGTTTGGCATGTTATAGTAAGTGTATTAACCATATAGTGAAAGAAAACAAAAAGACACGGTAAAAGTTAAATTATTTAACTTAGAGTTAAATCTAATTGATAAGGTTAAAATAATAACCTAAACTTGTCTAAATCCTATTGGTTGATAGGATTTCGACCCATCCCCACTTTAGCTTCGAAATAAGACCATTTGGAACCATTATAAACCGATTTTGACATTAATATAAAATAATATTTTGAGTTATTCCTAAGGTGCCCCTCTCCTCCCTTATAAAAGGACACCTCCTCCCCCTCCTCCTCACACCAATTTGAGCACTTAAGCTCGGACAACCCCTGCCAAAATATCTTCTCCACTTCCCTAGAAAAATCCTAGAGGTTCTGGTCTTCCTCAAAGACCAATTTTAGTGCCCTAAGAGGAGGTCTCAAAGAGGCGCTTCAAAGAAGAGGTAATTACCGTTACCAATTCTTTCATCCTTATTTCTTCTTCCACTTCTTCTTCTTAGGTTGTTTCATTATGAAGTAATAACATCAGTATCCCTCATATACTGATATGTTATTATAAGTATGAAACAACCCTATTTCACCATCTATCCATCCTACGGAAAAATAAATCACCGCGTGTGCGTACGTACGGAATACCGTCTCCACGACGCGATGAGATTCATTCTCCATGTTAACCATTTAAGAATGATTATAATGTATATATAAGAAATAATAATGAAATATATGACATTATAAATCTACTGGATTTATGAATATATATACATATGTATGTCATCTACTTACTTTCATTTCAAGACAATAAGGAAAGAAAAACAGCGTTCATGCGTACGTACGGACTACCGTCTCCATGAACGGTGTTTTTCATTTTATTTATCTATCTATTATATATATATATACTGAATATATATGATATATAAATCATATTTTATATTCTGGAAGTAAGTAAATCATGATATAACTAATAATGATGTCAAGAACAACAAGTCAAAACACCCACGATAAATGAAACGATTTTACCCAAAACGCTTCTTTAACATGGAATTTACAAAAGAACGGGTAATATAATGTCATAAGTGAACCATATATAATATCATAACAATGAATATGATTCTGTAATAAGTCAATGACATTATTTAAATCATTATACAGGAGGTTCGGACACATACGAAGCAAATTGGACCTAAGGTAAGGGAAATATCACAATCTCATTTTTATCCGAGATTGTTTATTCGTAAGTATTTACTGGGGTGTATTTTATCATCCACATCCATGTTCCCTCAATATGAAATATTGTTTCCATCCACTTGCAATAGTTTAAATCCAATTTTACCCTTAGGTGAGTTTTTAGTAAAGAATATGAAAGGAATCTTTTGTCGTTTTTCCGTACGAGGTACTTTTTGACTTTTCCGACAAAAGTACGAGGAATGTTTTTTTAACTTATACGGCATGAATGGATTTTTAAATCATTGTTTCCAAGAAGCTTCCTTTACAAGTTTTCAAGTTTATTTTTAATCAACTTCTTTTATTTTAAAGTTGTATGACATGTTATGAAAGGAAAAATGTTTTGAAGAAGAAAGGATATTTTCCTCAAGAATGGAGTTCAAGTGATTTTCAAAATTATTTTCCATCTAAGATAATAAAGGGTTCTGTTTTTATCCCTATTATTACATTGATTTGATCATGTTTTGATGGGATTATTTTTATGAATTCCTTTATCTTATATGAATTGATTTATGATGTCATGATGTTTCAAGAATCCCATTTTTGTTTCATGTGTTATAAGATGATGTATGTTTTATGATTATGTGGCACACATAAGAAAGGATTCATTATAAGATGGGTGGGACCTATATCTCCCTCCAATGCATTGGGTAAAGATTTTATATCTCATGAGATAGACATGGCTGGAACGGAAGGTTATTTCGGTTCAGTGATACAGGACTGAAATGAGGAGTGAACTCGGTTCAGAAAGGGACTTTGTCCACTAAGATAGTCTTGGCGATGAGTCATGACTAACAAGAAATGATTTTCCATGATTATGTGTGCATGCCACAAAGTTTCAAGTTTTATGTTATGATTATGGGGATCTCATTTTCACTCCTATGATTTATCCCATGTTATGATATTATGAGCTCTTTTGCAGGTTAAGATTTCCAAAAGCTATGTTCTTATGTATATGATGTGATTGATATTTCTTTTGTTTACCCTTACTGAGAATTTGAGCTCACCCTTTTATGTTTTCTTTTCCCCAGGATATAAAGAAAGGTTTTTAGGTAAAAAAAGGGGAAGATCATTATGGGAGATATTGAAGATCTTTCACCACGATTAGAAGATTACGTTCCGAGTTTCCAAAGACACTAAACTATTACGATCCTTGTGTGTGTGTTTTTTTATGTACTAAGTATTCCGCAAAAGTAATGTAATGTCCATGTAGTGAAAGAAAACAAAAAGACACGGTAAAAGTTAAATTATTTAACTTAGAGTTAAATCTAATTGATAAGGTTAAAATAATAACCTAAACTTGTCTAAATCCTATTGGTTGATAGGATTTAGACCCATCCCCACTTTAGCTTCGAAATAAGACCATTTGGAACCATTATAAACCGATTTTGACATTAATATAAAATAATAATTTGAGGTATTCCTAAGGTGCCCCTCTCCTCCCTTATAAACGGACACCTCCTCCCCCTCCTCCTCACACCAATTTGAGCACTTAAGCTCGGACAACCCCTGCCAAAATATCTTATCCGCTTCCCTAGAAAAATCTTAGAGGTTCTGGTCTTCCTCAAAGACCAATTTTAGTGCCCTAAGAGGAGGTCTCAAAGAGGTGCTTCAAAGAAGAGGTAATTACCGTTACCAATTCTTTCATCCTTATTTCTTCTTCCACTTCTTCTTCTTAGGTTGTTTCATTATGAAGTAATAACATCAGTATCCCTCATATACTGATTTGTTATTATAAGTATGAAACAACCCTATTTCACCATCTATCCATCCTACGGAAAAAGAAATCACCGCGCGTGCGTACGTACGGAATACCGTCTCCACGACGCGATGAGATTCATTCTCCATGTTAACCATTTAAGAATGATTATAATGTATATATAAGAAATAATAATGAAATATATGACATTATAAAGCTACTGGATTTATTAATATATATACATATGTATGTCATCTACTTACTTCCATTTCAAGACAATAAGGAAAGAAAAACAGCGTTCATGCGTACGTACGGACTACCGTCTCCATGAACGGTGTTTTTCATTTTATTTATCTATCTATTATATATATATATACTGAATATATATGATATATAAATCATATTTTATATTCTGGAAGTAAGTAAATCATGATATAAGTAATAATGATGTCAAGAACAACAAGTCAAAACTCCCACGATAAATGAAACGATTTTACCCAAAACGCTTCTTTAACATGGAATTTACAAAAGAACGGGTAATATAATGTCATAAGTGAACCATATATAATATCATAACAATGAATATGATTCTGTAATAAGTCAATGACATTATTTAAATCATTATACAGGAGGATCGGACACATACGAAGCAAATTGGACCTAAGGTAAGGGAAATATCACAATCTCATTTTTATCCGAGATTGTTTATTTGTAAGTATTTACTGGGGTGTATTTTATCATCCACATCCATGTTCCCTCAATATGAAATATTGTTTCCATCCACTTGAAATAGTTTAAATCCAATTTTACCCTTAGGTGAGTTTTTAGTAAAGAATATGAAAGGAATCTTTTGTCGTTTTTCCGTACGAGGTACTTTTTAACTTTTCCGACAAAAGTACGAAGAATGTTTTTTTAACTTATACGGCATGAATGGATTTTTAAAACATTGTTTCCAAGAAGCTTCCTTTACAAGTTTTCAAGTTTATTTTTAATCAACTTCTTTTATTTTAAAGTTGTATGACATGTTATGAAAGGAAAAATGTTTTGAAGAAGAAAGGATATTTTCCTCAAGAATGGAGTTGAAGTG
This sequence comes from Viscum album, assembly GCA_963277665.1. NCBI lineage: Eukaryota > Viridiplantae > Streptophyta > Magnoliopsida > Santalales > Viscaceae > Viscum > Viscum album. Next base: position 882,109,014 of record OY728139.1, on the reverse strand, counting down.
ATTTTCAAAATTATTTTCAATCTAAGATAATAAAGGGTTCTGTTTTTATCCCTATTATTACATTGATTTGATCATGTTGTGATGGGATTATTTTTATGAATTCCTTTATCTTATATGAATTGATTTATGATGTCATGATGTTTCAAGAATCCCATTTTTGTTTCATGTGTTATGTGATGATGTATGTTTTATGATTATGTGGCACACATAAGAAAGGATTCATTATAATATGGGTGGGACCTATATCTCCCTCCAATGCATTGGGTAAAGATTTTATATCTCATGAGATAGACATGGCTGGAACGGAAGGTTATTTCGGTTCAGTGATACAGGACTGAAACGAGGAGTGAACTCGGTTCAGAAAGGGACTTTGTCCACTAAGATAGTCTTGGCGATGAGTCATGACTAACAAGAAATGATTTTCCATGATTATGTGTGCATGCCACAAAGTTTCAAGTTTTATTTTATGATTATGGGGATCTCATTTTCACTCCTATGATTTATCCCATGTTATGATATTATGAGCTCTTTTGCAGGTTATGATTTCCAAAAGCTATGTTCTTATGTATATGATGTGATTGATATTTCTTTTGTTTACCCTTACTGAGAATTTGAGCTCACCCTTTTATGTTTTCTTTTCCACAGGATATAAAGAAAGGTTTTTAGGTAAAAAAAGGGGAAGATCTTTATGGGAGATATTGAAGATCTTTCACCACGATTAGAAGATTACGTTCCGAGTTTCCAAAGACACTAAACTATTACGATCCTTGTGTGTGTGTTTTTTTATGTACTAAGTATTCCGCAAAAGTAATGTAATGTCCATGTACGATAAGCTTTGGGTCTCTACACTAAGGAAGATGAATGTCCAATAATAAAAAATTCATGTCAAGAAATTTCTTAGAAATAACATTGCCTTGATCCCCCATGTATCATAAAGTATATAATTATTTTCGCATACAAAAAAACATGAATAACTTCAACATGTATTACCATGATACATGGTGATGACCTTAATTTCCACAGTTTAATATTGAAAAAATTAATTTTTCCTAATTCTATACTATATTGGACATATTTCCTAAATCCTTAAAAGATATAAACATAAACAATTATAACATAAAAACATGTTAACTAGTATATACTTTTTTCCATGGTAATCAGTTCTATCCAATTAAATTAATCATATTCACCATATAATTATCCAAAAAACATTAGCATAACATAAATAGCATATTATATATTTTCTTCCATTTGTCAAAAATTCAATATTCATTAAATCACTTTCTTTTCTATCAGAATCATTGAACAAAAAAGGTGAAATTTATGAGGAAAAAACCAAAAACTGGAAAATCATATTTTTATTTCACATTTCATGTAACATAATTTTTGAATCCTAATACATAAAAAGTTGTATTCTTCAAAATCATCGATAATACATAAGATGGATACCTCATCCTATAATATAATACCTCATTTTACTAACATTTCATATATTTTATCACCATCATTATCAATGTATCCATTACATTTACAACCATTATAATTACCTTATTGAGATTTCCAATTGGGTCAACTATTTTCACAAGGACTATTCATTAGTCACTTAATTAATTTATCCTATGATTATTTCATATGATGGGAAATATTCCCCTTTATTGTTTAATCAAATTATTCATTTTCCATTTGTATCTACTTGAATTATATCCTTACTTTTCATAGTCTGAACATATTCTTGTTCCTCTAATACATTAACTATGGTGATTCATCAAAATTCATGACATAATGGAAACTTATCTTATTTATTCAATTGATAAAATTACATAAACTATCAGTGACCTCCTTTATACTCATCCTTGGTGACGTTGATAGTTGGTTAAGGTAGATGCTTTTAATCATGATACTTGACAACTGACCTCTAATGATAAAAATATCACCACTCTAAAGACCATCACATTTGACCACTAATATGAAAATCTCCACTCAAATACAACATTAAATTAGTTCCTTTATGTTACCGCCATTGAGCAAAACTAAAAATCATAGATTGTAAAATTTTTATCAGAATATGGAACAACGTAATCATGAAAAACCATATATGGGATGTCTTAATTTTGAAAAAATCTTTTATCCATGTGATTCTATGTCAATCAAATGTTTTCATATAAAAAATGGGTTAAAATCTATCATGATGGTTCATGGATAGATTTAGAACTCCCAAAGCATATCCCAATGGAGGGTCAAACCCGATATGCACTAAGGTGCATTGTTGTGTACCAGGTTATGCTCTTATTAGGGCCATCACCCCTTATAAATTTTTTACCCCTTTATACATATATTATAAATACATATTAAATTAAAAAGTCTATATATTTATGTAATTCTAGGAAACCACTAACTCAAACTTTTACCAAATTTCCATTACATTATCCTAATCATTAACTCGGCATTATAATTATTTTTTGAGACACCTCATGAAATAATATCAGAAATATCTTTTGTGATATCACTTGTGTTTGAAAATCCAAGTTTCAATGGTTTACTATACATTTTAGTAAATAAAATATTAAAATGCCCAATCATAAAGTACATTAACATTACATCATTTTTTGTAACTGAATCAAAATATTTCTTAAACAGATTCCCAAAGACCATATTTTTTATTAACATTGGAAGCATCGAAATAATAACACCTGTACATGTGGGAGATAAATTATCTCCCACTTGGTTTTATAAGAATATAACCCCTATTAGTCATATCATACAGAAAATATATCTTCATGTGTTGGGGAAGGAAACATAAAAAGGTGTAGAGATCAGATTCTCATTCAGTGTAAACATGGGATATATATAAGCATAAACATCGGAAAATTATTATGTGAATATGATCATATAATTATAGGGTTATATAATGTGTATGAAAATGTTAAACATGAATGATTGTATAAATATCATCATTTTATAAATATTGAATCATAAGGAAGCCAAGGGAATAGTCTATAACAATATATCATTGGAGTAAGACATGGAATTTTGGAATACACATAGACATGTTATATAATTCCCTATAAGTCATGATGAATTAGTGTAACATATCAAGGCACATCATGGGAATAAACCTACTAGGAAAGACACACTTTCAACCTTAGTCATATTCTTTTCCCCAAAAGGGATTTTGTTCCCCTATATTCCCATAATGGATCTGTTCTCCCAATCATTCACAGCATTATGGGGACTACACCTACTAATTGGGAAACTCGACCATCCTAAGTTAAAGTGCTTCGATAATAAGGTATTGAGGTTACCCATCATCATCGAGTAGATCAAGCCCATCCAGATGATTCTCATTATTATCTTCTGTGATATAAATCTTATCCCAACACATCATAGGGATATATACGTCCCACCCATCATTTAATTATACCATTCATCAAATTTTAACATGATAATACAATATTAATCATATAATGAACCAAAAAAATGGTATGGGTTTCATAATCATCATATCATAACAACTAATATAAAATGGTTGTCATACTATTTTTATCACATGATAATATAAATATTGGATATATATTTCATAATCATTTCATCTATGCATAAATCATTAAAATAAAAGGGTTTTTTAAATATGTGAATTTTTAAGGGGATTTTTTTAAACATATTAAAATGAAATCATATACCATTTAGATAGAAAATATCAATATATCAATTAGATAATTTTCCCAAACTAGAAAGAGTACACAAACTGATTTCATCTTAGATGGAATATAATTTTTGAAATATCTTATAAAATAATTGTTTTATAAAAATATCATTTATAACTTGAAAATTATTTTTGTATAACATGAAGCCTTTTAAAACCCATTTTATTGAATATAAACATGCGAAGTTATAAAAAACATTAAAAACCCTTTAAAAGCTATTTTATTTCAATATATATAATGATTTCCTTAATAAAATTTGAAAACCAGTTTAATTGAAAACTTATAAATGGTTTTTTTGAAATACATTTTATTTTAAATAATTTGATACATCATAATATAATAATTGAAATAAAATAAATTCATTTAAAAAAAACAACATTTTTAAAATATTTAACGAATCATGTAATATCATTTGAAAAATCTTTTAAACATAGAAAATTTTCTTAAACCCCTTTTTAGTGACAAAATTTAAAATAAAACCTCTTCCTCAATATTGGGAAATAACATTCTATATACATATTTTTTTTCATATTATAAATTAATTATCAAATAATTCATTTTCTTGATGTTGGGTAGTTACATTCAATCCAAACATTCCTATTACTCCATTTATGTTTAAAAGAGTTCCTTGATGAGGAAAAATAGAAAATTTATTTTTAAATTATTTTGTAAAAAAAAATTCATGTGAAAGTTTTCATTCAATAATCATATGATAATAGTATATTATTTTTCAAAACATTTTTATAAATCATTTATTAGAAAGACCGCCTATTTTTTATCAAAATGAGAAATAAAGTGATATTTTCATTTATCAAAGTTCTTAATTATCATAACATCTAAAGTCTGGGAAAATCGTATCATTATATACATAAAATAATGATGAATATAGGATAATAAAATTAATTAGTTTTCTAGAGATTTGTATCATAATATTTTAGCAATACATGTGTAATCATAAATAATCTCTGTAAATAACTACATTGTTTCAATAGACTCTTACCACTTGGAATACTTGAATCATACACCCCATATAAAAAGATGTAATTAAACGAATCATAAAATATAATTATATAAATTATATAAATTATATAATATTTAAAATTAAAAAATAAACATACCATATAATAATATTATTTCAAGACATGTCTTGTGTCTCAAATATGAAAAATTGAGAGAAAAATACTATACTGATTTGTAAACTATTAAATAATAAAACCCATAGAAATATCTAACAAATTATTTTTATATAGCCTTAAATAAATGTAAATGTATCATAAAATGAATTTAGATTTAGTATGTATTTAAAATATAAAAGGAAAGTGTGTTTAACATTTCATGTTTCTTATAGATATTAATGTTGAGATGAGAAGACAGATACCGAATATTTTAAATATCTTTGTACATGTTTAAACCTCCTATATAATAAATATAAAATTATTTAAATCAATAAAAAAATATTATGACATTTGATTCTATATAATATTGAAATATAAATTTATATTTCTTTTTTATTATCAATTCTATGTTAATGTAATGATTTATGTAATAACTGCATTGTTGGTCATACATTTTTTTAACTTGTCATTCAAAATACTATTAAATAAATCATGTTTTAGTTATTTAATGTAAGTTAAAAATTATTTTTCTATCATATATTCTCATTATATATTCATTTATAATTATAGATAAGTATAAAATAGAATACACTATTCATGGGGATGGTTGGTCTTACCTATGAATGAAAAATGTTTTCATTTATTATCATATGGAAATAAAGAATATAAATGATATATATATATATATATATATATATATTAGTTAAAGAGGAATTATTATTTCATATATATATAATATATTATATTAAGACATCCTTAATAAATTCCACATAAGGTTTTAAAGAATCATTTCACTTTGAGGAGGCAGTAGTTCACATTTACCCAAACCAAATTATCATTCTTGCACAAAATTTATATCATGAAGGTATGTGTAATAAAATAATTTTGGAAGAATTAATACATTCTACTTATCATATATAAAATATAAAAATATATATTCCATTATAATTTTCAACCATTAGAGTTGTTAATGGAAAAAAGGACATCATAGTTTTGTGAGGTGGTAGTTTAGTGTAAAAAATGGGTAAATTTGTTACCCATTATATGAAATTTTGCATAAGTTCAGGATGAAAACATTTGATGAAAAGATATAAAAATATTTATGATAATTTATATATCACATAATATATGAATATGATGAGTTATATTGATATTGAAATAAAAAAAATAAAGGATATTGAGGAAGGATGTTACCTCTACTTTGTGTAATGACTTTTTTCATTAAACAGACTGTGATCATTGGTTAGATTTATTCCCAAATGGAGGCTATAATAAGGAATATAGGTATTTTGATTTCTTATTTTAGCAATGTTTTTGTGAGCCAGAGGTATTGAGATATATGAATTAGTCATAGGGATGAGATCCATTTTCTAGATGAGGATGACAAGTTTTCTTGTAAATTTCTAGAATGACAATTACACACACGTTTTTCCTACGATAAGAATCGACAAGAATGATTTATGTTTAACCAAATGTAGTTTACTATATATATATTTAGATTATATAGATTTTTGAAATGTTTAATTTTCATTTTTTGGATTAATGATAATTATTAGTCCTCTACTAAGCTAATTCCACCTTAATGATTGTAATTAAATTTAATTGCATTCAAAAATATTTTTAATAACTAACTAAGTAGATATTATTTGAAATTATAAATAATTATGATTCCAGATATTTTATCTATTTTTTAAAATTACAGTTATAGAGGTTGTTGGAATTAATTCAAATTTATTCATGCTGGTGGGGGAACAAGTTGGGTTTCTAATATCAATATATTCATTAATTTGTTATGTTTTTTCAAAAAATTAGATTTAAATAAAATAAAATAAATGTAGTTAGACTAATTGACGAAAAATTCATCTAATTAAACAATTAACACAATTACAAATAGAATTAATATTTATAAGTAAATATGATGAAAAAACATTAATGGATTAGAATATGGTATTTTCATTATTCATTAAAATATGAAACATCGCAGAAAAAGAAAAATAATTTATATTTATATAATTATTAGAGTTAAAATTAATATTTTATTTTTATTTAGACATATAATATAAATTAGTGATCCTAAAATTGAATTTTAAATTAGTTCTACATTAAAGGGATTTAGAATTACATTTATATGAAGAAAACATTTCTTCATAAAATTTGATTTATTTTTATTATACATATCAAATATATTTTATATATGATAAAAATATTGATTTAATATATTTTATTTAAATTTTATTGAAAACATTAATGAAACATGGTTATTTAATTTTTTGTTGCATTTTTATAGAAAAATATTTTTCATAGAATTTTTTGTATTTTAATTTAATTATTACATTTACTGAAAAAATTTAATACCAAAGGATTTATTGTATATAAATTTGTAAATATTATTCTCAAAATTTATTTAATCATATTTGTAGCCTTCATTCATTTAGCTAGGTGGTTTCTATAATAATATTTGAATAATAATATTAATAATATATTGTAGTTTATATAAATAATTTCCTTATATGATACGTAAACTATCGAAAGAACTATGTGTTGTGTTTTACAAAAGTCAATGATTGGGTTGTGTGTACCACAATACAATCTAATTTTCGTGTGTAGTTCTTTAATGTTGAAAATAGTTTTTTTAAGATAAAAAATGTTTGTGTTGCATGAAATGAAAATTATCAAAAAGATAAAATAAAATAAATATATATATTTAAAATAATATCAATTTTTTAATCCTTGAGTCGGGATCATACCATGGAAATGGTATTCTCATACCATTACTTTTACCTCTCAATGATGATGGTTTTAGGTTTGTGTAAATTTTTTGTGACCTATATATGTAACTACCATAGATGAGGTTCCAAAACATTCACATGATGAAGAAATGATCTTAAGTCAGTATTTTATTGAGAGAATATTCTATATTAAAAAATACAACCAGGAATAATTTCACCAATTACTACATCATCTTGAGTATGTGACATGTTCAATCATTTATGAATAGGTAATATATGTTTCATTTCTTGTTCAAGGTTCAGAAATTTTACTCACATGGAAATGTTTATAATATACTTATATAACATAAAAAAATAGTTATGAATGATTTGACATTTGGCATACCATTTTCATTTTTGAATGGGAAACAAAAAAACAGCTCAATGAATGGTCAACTAATCAATTTTATTATTGAAATTTTCTTGGAAGTTCACCATTTTGTATCCTTTGTCTGATTTTAGTTGGTATCCTATTTTTTAAGAGACATGATTACCAATTCTCGTAGTGAATGTATTATTAAATCACGTAATGCATTATTTTTTATTTAAAATTTTTTTATATATACAAAATATCGAGTGATGTATAATCGGGGTAGGGTTATGTATGGAGGTATAACATCCCACAGAAGGTTGCGAATTATTTACTCCTTAAAAAACAAAAAATTTCCCCCATCAATAATAGGTATATACCTTCATTCTATAGGATGGTTGTTAATTGTGGTAATATTCTCCATGAACCCTAGGAACTCACATTGGTTATGATTAGGGGTCGTTGGGCTCATCTCACTGTTTTAGAGGCGGCGGGGGATTATTGTTTATTCCATGTCAAATTTATATATTAACATATGTTCATTAACCTCTTGAAATCCATTATATGATACTTTTTACCATAATAAAAAGTTCATGTGTTAACTTCATCTATTGGTAAAGGGGGTTATATTATAGTGAAAATATGTATCTATCATAGATAATATTTTTCCCATTATATCTCAGTAATTGGGAGTTTCTTATATTTTACAACTATATAACTAGACATTATGGTGTTTATTTTAATCATCAGAAGTGATTATTATTTCAATGAAGGCATATAATCTCTTGGAGGCATCCAATGTATCTTGATTATAAAAAGAATGAAACCCCCAAGAGTTTTTAAGACCATGTTGTTCATCTTAACATCACTAAGATATTACAAATATTGGGTGTCTTTTGAGCCAAGAATGGATGTGGAAATTTAGGAATGTGTCATACATATCCTTTATATAAACAATATATATTATATATATGATGTTCTTGGCTATATCCCCATGATTTTCTCATTTTTAATAAATGATCATAGACTCAGTTATATTTCACCATATACTATATCATATGTAATAAATCATATTAAAAATATATTTTTGATATATTCTATAAATATTTTTTAATGTTTTCCTAAACATCACAATCTATCCTATCATTTGAAAGTACATACTAATACGAATAAAAAATGTTGTTTTGACAAGTTGGAAACCATTATTGGAGATGGTTACATAGTAAAACCCAATCATCCTTTAGTTATCTAAAATTTATGACCTAACATTCCACTGTCGAATTGATAATAAATAACAATCAACCAATTTATCAATGTAATAAATGTTCCTCCTCTATAAAAATACTACACATATTCAATGTCAATGGGATTCATGATGTCTATCAAGATTATATATCTCCATAACTATCTCTACATGAATCATCATATGAAATCATACATTTTCCAATGATCATGATTTCAATGTCATTAATTAATATTTTGATACATAATATTTCAATATGATATATAATTCTCAGACAATCTCAATTATACATCTGTTGACTAATCTGTTCTATGAATAAATAAAATTCAATTTACATATATAGATGAAAAAATCACATGCATGTCACTAGAATAAATAAGAACATAAAATCTCTTATATTCGTAAGGAATTTTATAGTGTTGGAGAATTTATTAAAAATATTATTAGTTTATGGATTTTTTTAATTATGATTTCACTCATGGGTTATGATTCATTTGATTTTTTGTTTTATTTTCATTTCTAAAATATATATTTGTGTTTTCATAATTATTTTATGGAAAATGTTTCTAGAGATTTATTGGAATCTTAATAGTTTATACTTTTATTAGTTATCTATATTTTAATTATCATATGAGCATTAGACATCAATATTTTAAACATATTATTACAATGGATATCTATGAAAATTGTATATGTATTTATTATCTAAATTGGAGGCTTAATTGATTATTAGGTTATATAAATTTTTTTTAAACAGTTTTTTAATATTTAATATAAACATAATGTTTTCATATTTAATGATATATAATTTTTAGTGATATATTGTACTAGATATGTAACATCCATGATATATTTTACTAGTTAATTGTCTAATAATATTTTAAAAATGTTACTCAATTGGAATTTAAGATTAAGAAATACATTTAGAGGTCTATATTTTGGAGTAAACATTATAGTAAGAAACTGATGAATTACATTCTTATACCCTTATGTGATCATTTTATATCATCATTATTTGTATATTTATGTAAATATGTAATTTGTGGCCACAAATTGTAAAAGAAATATAAATATAGTTGAAATCCATTATAACTGGTAGAAAAATGACCATCTGTATAGAAATTCCATTTTTCAATGAAAAAGACAAACAACCAATTTTTACTATCAATAAAACATTTTGATGTTTTTGATGGTATATTAGAAATTGATTGAAGAAAATTCCTATTACCATTGTTAAAGAAAATTTGGGTTGATAGTAAAAATGATATACACCATAATGATTATGAATTTAGTCTAATTTATTTCATAAGTATTATATGTAAATTGGAAAAAGATATCATGGAGACACATAGAGAATTGATATTTTATGTTATTAACCAATCAAATGATCAATGACCTTTCATTTTGGAATGGAAGAAATATCATTTTAGTAATGAGGAAGCTAATGGTGATGAGGAATTATATGACTTTTCTTCATTTTTTAAATTGTTATATAATAATTATAATGATTATGATGTACTCATAGTTTGTCCTATATAAAATTATCTTATCAAATATATATGGGAAAAAAAATTTCAGACACCAAATTATTTAAGAAAATATCAATTTTTAATTTTTTTTAAACCTTCATATGTAAAAACAATATTGTTTTAGCCTGGATATTCCAATATATATATATATATATATTATATTCATTATTAATTTGAAAATTTATTAATTTTATATATAAATATTTTTGGCAAATATTTATTATAGTGTAATAATTCTTTACTTATTTATTTTTATTCAAAATATTTTGGTATACTTTTTTAAATAACTATTTTAGTTACAAAAATTTATATAATTTTATCATTAATATGATCAATAAAATATTTTACTATAAAAAATAATTATATTCTAATCAAATAATGGGGCATATAATTATACATTGATCGATATAGATCATTTCTAACTTCCTTTGTATTAATTTTTATTCATACCCATTTATGGTATGTATGTTTTGGTGAAAAGGTACAAAAATATTATTTTATTGTGACTATTTATATTTATTCATAATTTTCTGGTATTTGAATATATATTTATCTGTATTAGTTAACCAGATAGATTTAATATTTCCTTCTAATATGAACAATCAAAATTTTATCCCAAATCATTCATTTAATTATTAACAATGACAGAAACATAAATCTAAATATTTTTTTTAAACATAGTCATTTATATTATTTTTTAATGATATTGATATTCACTAATTTTCGTTATATATTTCATAGTTGAATAAGTATCAAAATATTATTTTTATTAACTATTTATTTATATTCATAACTTTAGTTTACCATTTTCATCACTAGTATTTATTATAGAAATATAAAATATTCATTAATTTGTAAATTTTATGAATATTAAATATAAAATATTGTTTAATATTAATCAATAAAATGTAAATATAGTTGTAGTAATGTATCATAAATAAATATAAATTACCAAATATATCCAAGTGATGAATTTTCAATGGTTTGTGTAGGGTTATTTATACACATAAATCATTAATTATTTATTTATGTAATGAAATTAAAAATATGTATATATAAATTATTTTAAACAGTTCTTATTATCTAGAAAACAAGATTTCCAAATTTGGTTGTCTTGGATTAAACATCTACTAGAACATTATATTCATCCATGGGAGTTCTAGCTTCCTGGCCCATGTTCTACATAATGTTGCCTCTGAAATGATTGATTTTTTATATGAAGAATATCCTCATATTATAGAGGTTTTTGAATTGAATAGATAGATTAGTATGTTACATAGAGATAATATATAATATTTTTCAATTTAGATCAAATGTGGAAATTAGTAAACAATTACAAAAAAACAATCAATAACCAAAATAATACCAAACAAATATACGACCAAACAATACATGATGAATCCATAACTTGAGAAAAATATTAAAACCCAAAGTAGTAACAATTTCATGTCATGTTAATTTTAGGTTTCTAATGAAAACCCAAAACAAAGATACATTGATTTTAATGACCCAAAATTTCCACGTTTTTCTAATTAAATTGCAATTTTATGAGTCAGAGAAAATTAACGGTGAGTTATTCCAAGGCCTGGTGTGGCCGGAATTAATTTCTAAACTATTTTTCTGGTACGTTCAGTAAACGTGTGAGTGGTTTTTTTAAGCATATTTTTCGGTGCTCAAAATTGAAATATGAGGGCACTGTTGAGAAGTGGGGACCACCAGAACTAATCCTCCCACAAGAGGGTATAAAGACGGGGACCACATGAACTAAATACTCTAATAGGTTATGGTGGAGGGGACACCCTGAGACTAAACCCCTCTAGAACTCCCTCGTATATGTGGGTAAGCCTCTTAAACATCCTCCACATTAATGGTGCCAACCCCTTTAATTAATTATACCAACCTTATTAATTAATTAAGCCAATTTGAAATTATTCCAACATATTCTATATTGTTGGATAATTAATTTTTGGGGTGGATTGTGGTATGGTTTTTGGAAAAGGAGAAGGGGGGAGATTTTGGGAGAATTACACTTCTCTGATGACGAACATCTTCCACGAAGAATTACGTCCATGTAGAACGCCAAAGAACAACTTTAACTTCTTCTATGGGAAGTCTTCAATCAATGACTGACCTTCCATCCTAATCGATGTCAACAAACAAATATGGTAGGGGTGTGATTTAATTTTATCAATGTTAAATTCCCTCTCAAATGGAATCATCTTCCTTGAGATATATGCTAACGCCCTAACGCAGTGGGTACATGCCAAACAAACATGGCCCGACCCTTCCTCAAATCATGTCGATCATTGTGTGATCTTCGTGATGGTGATGGTGACTGGAGCTGGCCATTGGGATCAGTAGAACTCGAGAACCGCAACAAAAGCAATGAATGAAGGGTGGCTATTCATTCCGGCCATCAGTGAAGGCACGAGACTCTATCACCCCAAGGCATTCGCTCGTCGCGGCACTCCACCACCCACATTTATCACCACCCTACAGCCCCCGCGCCACTACGGGCTCTGCCTGCCCTACACCGTTCCACGACCTCGCACTGTCACACGACACCCTCGGCCTCCGCCGCCCCGCGGCCCCTGTATCCTCGTGCTTCCTCATGACACCAATGGCCTAGCCTCCCCATAGCCTCGCCTCACTACCCCGCGGCCTCCTCCACCTACCCCTCATGTCCTAGCCTCGCCTCCCCGAGATCTCGCCACCCCGAAGCCTCATCACGCCATGCCGCCCCACGACCGTCTGTGCTGCCTCACGACCATCGGTGGTCCTCTGTGGCCTAGCGGCCACACCGCTCTTCCTAGGTCGGGAAACCCATCGCAGGCCAGGCTATACTAAATGGGTCGGGCCGCATGGCGAACCGGGCCAGACCCCGTAGCCCGGGCAGGCTCAGGCCAGGTCGGACCGGACCCGGACCCACTTCGACCCATTAACACTCTTTTGGCCATAATGATGGCACCGAACATCCATTTGAAAAAACATCTACGACACCAAAAACCTTGGAGAAAAACTTTCACTTTAGTATACCCCAATGTAGTTTTGTATAGTGTTGGGTAATGGTTGTGTAAAATCATGCACTAATCCAATAGGGCCATCAGGTCTAAAAGGCTAATAACATATAGATCGGGCGTCCGATTGACGCACCATCTTTCGCATTGAGACCCCTATGAAATGGAAATACTTTAAAAATTACTTCATGGAACTTCATGGTAGTTAGAGTATCAAACAGTGGATTGAAGATTTGACCCTCCCGGAGACGAGCAAGCTAAAGGCAGGAACCCTGTAGCTGGCTGTGACTTGAGGAAGAGATCCTTCGTGGGTCTGAGATTTAGGTTCCCACATGGAACCGATTAATTATTCCATGCAGTACCACCTGAGAGATCATGTGTGGGTCAGAACCTATAGATCATGTTTGGGTCTGCTCCTAGTGATCATATGTTGGTCACCACCGAGCGATCTTGTTTGGGTCAGGACAAAGAAATCCTATGTGGGTCAGCACCGAGAAATCCTTTGTGGGTGATCACCTAATGATCATATGTGGTTCTGATGATGATAAGTGATCCTTCATGGTTATACCTCTTAATAGAGTAATATAATTTAGGAGTTAAATCTAATCACCTCTACTATTGTACCTATGTTATTCCTAATGTGAGCTGAGTTCGTACATGAGAGGTACATTCCTTTGTGGTAATACCTTGTTGGTGTTCTTCTGTATGATGTACCTTTCTTGTACATAACTTTGCTATATTCCTTCTTTGGTGGAATAGTTGAGATTTGGTATTTTGAGTAGGAATCTGTGTTTCCTCATGATTGAAATATGTATACTTGATAACTTAGGAATATGTTTAGGTATATACCTATGTTGTGATTTCAGTTGATTTCATGCTTTTTGAATTATAATTTGTTGATTTTATGAAAACTTGTGGGTCTTGGGGTCCCTACTGAGTATCATTATACTTACTCCTATACGGGTTGTGCCTACACCTCATTGTGTTTGTAGTAGACGACAGATATCACTATCTAAGGACGATAGTACCAGGACAGGAGGAAGCTCAGAGGTGGACCTTAGACAAGGAATACCACAGAGAAAACCATTCGATATTTGTACTTACCATTAATATAGGATCCTTGGAGGGTGATCTCAGGAGTAGTTCTAGTTTACTTGTTCTTTCAGTTTCTTTTACTTTCCATTTGGGATTGGGTTTTGGCCCTTTTTACATATTGTACTCGCTATGTTTACTATTTAGTTTACTTGATTTTGTATCTTGATGTGTGCATGGTTGTGTGTGTTTACGGGTTATAAAGGAAATGTATTCTCAATTTTTGGGAAAATACCTTCGGTGCTACTCACCAGTCCCTATCCTATGGATGGAGGTCTTGGTGTATTCATGACATTTGGCCGAGGGGACGAGTCATGACAGGTTGGTCTCATAGGAGTCGGTTCTTCTATAGAACAAAGGACTCTACTCTTTTAATGTCAACAGTGTTATGGGTATTGAGTATGGTTATCAATTTAAGGAATCCAGTGTTGGTGCGGCAGCCAACATATCCATACATCGGGACCCTGACATTTGATTTTAGGTTGCGTTCATTAAAACAGTAATTGAGTGTGTGTTTTAAAGAGTTTTCATGTTTATCTCATTGATTCTACTAATGTTGTATTACTTTTTGACTATGGAAAACCAGTTTCATTTTATGATTCCTTCTTGCAGATAGCTAGCTAGGGTTCTATATATAGTACACACTGATAGCCCACTGAGCGATGAGGCCTTGGTGCAGGGCCCTCTTCTGGTAGAGGCACCAGTAGAGGCACCGGGTATACCATTACCCATTGGTAAAACGATGCCACCAACCCCTTTAGTAGAGGGTACACAATGCTTGTGCATGTTTCATTAGTTCTAGCGCTAGAGGCCACCAATGTTCAGGGGAGAGACGGACCCATTGGCGGCTGCGGATTGGCTGGAGGCCATGGTGAGAGTCTTCCGACTGGTAGGGACACTAGATGATCTGATGCTGATCCATGTCACCAATCTTCTATAGGAAGCAGTAGGAATATAGTGGAGCATGATTCTCCAGGATCATGGCGAGGTGACGCTTCTCTCGGCGGACTTCAAGAGCTTGTTTCGGGTAGAGTTTGTCCTAGAGACACTTCGCGTAGTGCAGATACAAGAGATTCTTCATTTTCAGCAGAGAATCATGATTGTGGCTCAATACTCAGCGAGGTTCACTGACCTTTACTGATACTCTATAGATATGGTGTGAGACCCATTTTTCAGGGCTCATACCTTCAAGTAAGAACTCAGGTGGGAGATCAGGGCTTTGATTATTTCATTCAGCATCCCAACACAGTCGACGGTGTCAGAACGAGATCTTTTATTTGGGAGTTTCCTTGATGAGAAATCACCAGCACCAAGACCCAATACCCGTCATCACATAGTGGAGTCTTCATAAGCTAGAAGGATAGATGAAACATAGGTCCAAGAGGACAAGACACAAAGTTGGGTGACCACAAGATTCAGGGTCGGTTTTGCGTGGAACCCGAGGCAGAGCCAATCATGCCCGGAGCGGGCTGCGTTACACTTGTGGCGGGCAGGTTAACATGGACCATGACTGTCCGACCCACCATATAGATGATCACTAGAAGGTCAAAGGACCCCTATTTAGAGATAGAGGTTTGACCGAGGAGGTCTGTAGGGAGCATGGTGACCTGGAAAAGGAGCTGTTTGTGTAGCTGGCAGTGGGTGATGATATGAGATGTTACCACCACCATAAACAGTTGGTCCACCATGACCACATGGTGCCAGAGGACAGGGAAGAGCTCAGCACCAGGTAGCTAAGGCGTATGATCATATCACTCCGTAGAAGATATGAGGTATGATCTATGTCTACTTCCCCTAGTTGCAGTAATTATAGACACCTGTTCAAGTCATTATTTTATTTCTCCTACCCTCGTTCAGAGCTCGGAGATTCTGACAGAGTCGTTGGATCAATCCTTACTGCTAAAGACTCCAACGTGAGAGGATTTGACTATTACACACTAGTTCCAATAGTTTGAGATTACACTATGAGGTGAGAACTTCGACTGGGATCTCTTAGTTGCAGCGTCGAAGCCTTACGACGTCATCTTTGGTATGTACTATTTATCTACAGTCCATGCTCAGATAGACTCTATTAGGCGCAAATTGCGGTGTGCCTGCACAGATGGGGCATGTTTTACCTTCACCGGCGAGAATGAAGCCTTTTCTGCATATGATGGACTGACCCCGAGGAGAGTGTATTTGATCACTCATTAGTTGGCTAGCCATACCCTCAGAGTAGTTGATGTGGAGACTCTGAGTTACCATGTAGGGGTGGACCAGTATGCATATGTCTTCCCTAATGATGTTTCATGTCTACCTCCTAATAGAGATATTGACTTTTACATTGACTTGTACCCTAGGACGGGACCAATAACTATACCAGTGTATTGGATGGCTCCCATGGAGCTTCGTGATCCGTGGGGATAGCCAGAGGACTTACAGGGGAAGGGATTCATTCGGCCCAATGTTTCTCCTTGGGCATCCCCGTTTCTATTTTCCAAAGAGGCGGATGGGAGTTTGAGACTGTGTGTTGACTATCGATGCCTAATCCAAGTGACCGTGAAGAACAAGAACCCACTCCCAATGATTGATGACTTCATTGATTAGGTGAAAGGAGCACAATGGTTCTAGAACATATGCCTCATATCAGGCTATCACCAGCTCAGATTATGAGATGAGGATGTGCAGAAGACAACTTTCAGATGTTAGTACTGCCATTGCGATTTCTTCTATATGCCATTCAGCATAACCAATGCTCCAGATGTGTTCATGGGACTCATAAAAAAGGATCCTTCATCCATTCTATGAATACTTTGTAGTAGTCTTCATCAATGACAATCTGATCTACTCGACTACTAAGGAGGATCATCCTTAAACTTTTCTAGTAGAACAGGACACACTTCGAGAGAACCATCGTTTTATAAATCACTCGAACTGTATGTTCTTGATCCGAGAGGTTCACATTCTAGACATGTCATATCAGAGGCTGGATTTGCAGTTGATCCAACAATGATTGAGGTGGTACTTGCTGGGGAGCCACCCAGGGGTATGACAGATTTACAAAGATTCCTGGTTTTGGCTGGATAATACCGGAGATTTGTGCCATATTTCCCTAGAGCTGCAGCACCTCTATCATCATTGACTAAGAAGGGGAAACCATTCATGTCGTTAGAGAGATGCCAACAAGGTTTTCATAAGCTGTGGTAGAGGCTTATTAGTGCCCCCATATTAAGTTCATGAGGAGGGAATAGGGTATGTAGTCTACTGCAACACATCAGGGACTAAGCTCAGATGTGTCTAAATGCAAGAGCGAGTGGTGATCACATATGGTTCTTGACAACTGAGACAACATGAGTAGAACAACACTACCCATGACCTAGATTTATTAGTAGTGGTCATTTCCTTGAGGATGTATCTACATTACATGATGGGAATCATTTTATAGTGTACTTTGATCATAAGAGTCTCAGGTATATCTTATCTAAGAATGACCTGAACCTGAGATAGCGATGATGGATTGAGTTCCTAAAGGAAAATAACATCAAGATAGTCTATACTCATGGGGTTAGGAATGTTGTAGTAGATGAACTCATCTGGAGATCAGGTATACAACTACTAGGTGAGGCGATGGAGCAGTTGGCTGCTTTGATGATATCCTTTGTGGATCCTGATGGGGCAACTTTTCTTTAGTATCATACATTCACCCCCACCTCTTCAGCAAGACCTGGAGGCACAGCTTGGGGACATTGATTGCGAGGCTCGACATGATCAGATATCTATAGGAAAAACACATGATGGATTTCATTAAGGTGGGGATCACGTCATCCTCTTCAGAGGACGTACCATGGTACCAGTGTCACTTTGGGATGTAGTGATGAGGGAGTTCCACTCATACCCTATAGCAGTACATCCAAGATTAGTGAAAATATATCAAGATATAGGAAGACAACCTTGGTGGCCGGAAATGAAGAAAGCAGTTGCATTGTTTGTCTCTTGGTGCCTCACTTTTCTGCATGTGAAAGTTGGGAATCTCAAACCAGCAAGCATGGTTCAGCCTTTAGTGGTTCCAGAGTCAATGTGGGATATGATATCCAAGGACTTTGTAAACGGAAATCCACATACATCTAGTGGACATAACTAGATTTGGGTGATCATCGACTGACTCACCATGTCGGCCAACTTCCTACTGGTCAGTGAGCTGGGTTTAGTAGAGAGCTGGGTATTCCTCTATGTTTATGAGATTATGCATCTACATAAAGTACCCTCGAATATTGTCTCTAATCATGATTCATGTTTTACTTCCCTGCAATGGAAGGGGTTGTAAGAAGCTATCGGGATGCAAATTCGTTTGAGCACCGCCTTCCATCCTCAGATGGATGGTCAGACTGAGTGGACCATTCAGAACCTCAAGGACATGCTAAGTGCTTGCATTCTTGACTTCAGTCACAGTTGGGAGGATCTCATTCCTTTTTTGTAGTTTGCATACAACAACATCTATCACTCCGCAATAGGGATGGAAACTTTTGAGGTGTTGTAAGGGAGACCATATAGATCACCTTTCTGCCAGACCCACCCATGGGAGTTAGCACTAATGAGACCATAGATGGTTCAAGATACCATAGAGAAGGTGAAGATCATCAAGGATGGGATTTTGACTGAACATAGCAGGCAAAAGTCATATTCCGATTAGAAATGCAGACCTTTAGATTTTGAGGATGGTGACCACATCTTTTTATGGGTCTCACCTCGAAGGGGTATGAGGATATTTGGCTGAGGTGGAAAGTAATCTATGAGGCTCATTGGACACTTTAAGGTCTTCAAATGAGTTGGCAAGGTGGAATAATTCTTAGCTCTTCCACCCCTATTGCACAAGGTGCATGACTTTTTCCACGTATCCCACCTGAGGAGATACGTGCACAACGCTTCTCAAATCATCGAAAATAGTGAGTTGGACATTGATGATTGTTCGTATTTTACAGAGATTCTAGTAGAGAATGAGGGTCAACATGATCAGCACTTTCTTGGGTGGCTGATACCACTAGTGCAAGTATGATGGTGGCCTAAGAATCTCTAGGTGTGAAAATGGGAGCAGGAACCTTAGACATTTGCTCAGTACCCCCACTTGTTCCCTTAGTTTGAGTTGGGGCTTATGGTGATGCGATTCCCTACAGTGGGGGGAATGTAAAGACCTAGAATATCTATGTACTTTTTTTAATTAAATGGTAATTTTACAAGTCCACAAAAATTGACGGCATGTGATTCCAAGGCCCTTTGTGCCTAGAATGAATTTCTGAACAATTTTTTGGTACGTTTAGTAAACATGAATGCAGGATTTTGTAACTTTGGAACTGGTGCTCGGAATTGAAAACTGAGGCCATTGTAGAACTCGCAGCACCGATATTCTCTTAAGGAGACAATCACCTTGATGACAGTTCATCGAGGGTGAAATATAATGTTTGTGGTTTTTGTGAAATAATTAAAAATACAAATTGTGTTACATTTTATTTTTATTTTGGAACTCCCATGTGGATGTTGAGAAGTGGGGACCACCAGAACTAAACCTCCCATAAGAGGTTATGGAGGTGGGGACCACCTAAACTAAAACATCTCATACATTATGGTGGAAGGGACCACCCAAGACTAAATCCCCCTTGAACTCCCTCTTATATGTTGTGAAGCCTCTTAAACAACCCCCACATTAATGGTGCCACCCCTTTAATTAATTATAACAACTCAATTAATTAATTAAGACAATTTTAAATTATTCCGACACATTCTATAATGTTGTCTAATTCATTTTTGGGGTGGATTCGGGGAAGGTTTTTCGGAATGGAAAAGGGGAGAGCTTTTGGGAGAATTACACTTCTCCAACGAAGATATTCTTTTATGAAGAACGCTCCTCCAATGAAGAACTCCAATGTCCGACTTTAACTTCTTCTTCAGGATGTATTCAATCGACAATGTAGGGATGTGTTTTAATTTGATAAATGTTAAATTCCATCTCACATTGAATCAACTTTGTTGAGCTTTTTTCTACCTCCCTAATGTGGAGGGTACATGAAAAACACACATGGCCTGCCCCATCCACAAATCTTGTAGATCTTTGGGTGATCTTAGCGATGGTGATAGTGACCGGTGTTAGTGGTTGGAACTGATGGAACTCGAGAACTGTGGCGATGGTGATGAACGAAGGGTGGACAGTCACGCCGGATGCCGGCAAAGGCATGCTGCCTTGCAGCCTCTACCACCCCCATGACCCCTGCACCACTCCCCGGGCACGCGCCATCCCACGACACCCATGTCCTCCACTGCCCCACAAAACCCGCAACCTCGTACCATCCCGTATCACCCATGTCTGCGCTGCACCATGGCCTCGCCACGACACCCCCAGGCCATCTGCGCCACCTTGCGGCACTCTACGGACTCACAGCCCCACCATGCTACCCTTGCCGAGTAGCCCCACTGACAAGACCTTACCCAATGGGTCGGGCTGGTTCGACCCAATATGAGTTGTCCCAGGTCTGGTCGGGACAGGTCGGACCGGACCCGGACCGACATCGACCCATTTATACTCTTTTGTCCATAACATTGGCTTCAGATGTTCATTGGATGAACCATCTGCGGCACTAAAAAACTTTGAGTGAAACGGTCCCTTTAGTATACTCCAATAGAGTTTTGGATAAATTTGGGTAATGGTCGAGTTGGATCAAGTACATATCCAACCGGGCCCTCGAGACTAAAATGTTAATTACTTACATACCAGGAGTCCGATTGACGCATCATCTATTGCGTTGAGAACCCTATAATGTGGGGAACCACTGGAATAATTTTACATGGGACTTCGTGGTAGTTGGAAAATTGACCAGTGGCTTGATGAGTGGACCCTCATAAAGACGAGCAACCTTAGTGCGGGAACCCAGTAGATGGGTATGACTTGAGGAAGAGATCCTTCTTGGGTGTGTGATTCAGGATCCCACATAGATCCAATTTAGGATTCCATTAGGGAATACCTGAGAAATCCTATGTGGGTCTGTACCTAGCGATCCGATGTGGGTCAGCTCCTAGCGATCATGTGTGGGTCATAAATGAGTGATCTTATGTGGGTCATCATCGAGTGATCCTGTGTGGGTCAGCACTAAGCGATCATGTGTGGGTCTTCACCTAAAGATTCTCTTTGGATATGATGATGATTAGAGATACTTCATAGGGATAAATCTTAAAAGAGTAATTTTATTCAGTAGTTACATCTAATCATCTCTACTAATTTACCTATGTTAAACCTAGTGTGACCTGAGTTCCTACCTGTGCGGTACTTTCCATTATGGTAATACCTTGGGGGTATCATCTGTGTGGCGTACTGATGTGGTACTTACCTTGTGGTATTCCTTCCTTTCTTTAATAGTTGAGCTTTAGGCTTTAGATTGGGACTATGTGATTCCTCATGATTGAGATAGGTATCTTTGATTATTTAGGTATATGTATGGGAATATATCTACGTTGGGTTCCCATTGGATTCCATTCTCTGTGGATTGTCCACTGTGGATTTTTTGAGACCTTGAGGGTCTCGGAGTCCCTAATAAGTATTATTATACTCACCCCTACACGGGCTATGCACATAGCTCATTGTTTTTGGTGTAGACAACGGACAAGATTGAATGTGAAAATGTGTACCATGACATGAGGTAGCACAGAGGTGGACCTTAGACGAGGCATACCACAGAGGTGACCATTCGAGAGTTGTACCTACCCTTTAGGTAGGATCCCTGGTGGGTGATCACATGTGTTGTCCCAGTTTACATGTACTTTTAATTTCTTGTACTTTCCATTTGGGCTTGTATTCTGGGTCCTTTTGGATACTATACTCAATCTGTTTACAATTCAGTTTACTTGAGTTTTTATCTTTCTGTGTGCTTGGTTGTGTTTGTTTACAGGTTATAAATGAAAATACTTCTCAATTTTAGAGAGCATCCTTAGGTGCTAGTCGATGGCCCCTATCCTATGGAAGGCGGGCTTGGGGTACTCACGTCATGGGCCTTGGGGGATGGGTCGTGACACTGATAACTACTAGGTGTTTCCAATCATCATGTATGGACCCTTCATCAGGGCTCCATCTGGAATACCAACCCATCTATCTAACATAGGACACATAACAATATCATCTATATCTATACAAAATTAGGCTTCTTCTAGCTTACGTGTCACCTGCCTATGATGCCACGTCACCCAGAAAAATAAACTATTCCCTCCAATATCGAGTTCCATCCCCCAGGACCCCATTACCCCACGCTGGTCGTCGGGTTTTCACTCCATATTAGGGTTCTGCTCTCCAACTTGAGATTCATCTCTACTCGAGGTAGGGTTTCTGAATACTAGTTTCGAGGTCATTATTCCTGTCCTGATTATCATCCAATCCTCTGATGATTCTCTTTGAGCAACTCTAATTTCGTAATCCCACAACCTCTTGGTCATTGTTCCACTTCATTTTCATCCCTTGAAACCCATAGTTGATTGGCTCCGGTACCTCCAGCTCCCACGCCGACGGATCCACCTGCTCAGCCTCTACCGCCTACGTCTCCTCCATATCCAGCATCTCTACTTGCACTTGCTCCGCCTTGGCCTCCTATCTGCTCCTGACAAAATCCCTAGGTTGGATTATTCTCTTAAAAATCATCCTCGAAAAAGGCAATATTAGTGATTCACAACTCTGGTTCTCTATGAAATCAAACCATACAAAGTGCTCCTGGTTAGTTTTTCATCATCCTTCATATTTTTCATACTAAAATGGTTGATATATTAATTTCCCTTTCAAAAGAGACTGACCCTTATACGTTTTCAATCTTCTCTCAAAAGATATTGCTGACCTCCGCCACTATTTACTTTGATTCTGATTTTAAGTACATAAAAATCAATCGACTTATTAATAAATTTGCCCTTTTCTGGTTTCCAATGTATGGATTCTATTGATTTCAAGATATGGGTTTGCATATGAGAACAATTTTTGGAATGGGAATGTGATGTTTCATGTAAAGTTTGTACCAAGAAAGGATGGGCTACTTTCTATGACAACTTATTCATACATCTAGAAATATTATTTGTTTGATATTTTGATCTCTCTATGTGCTTGATTTAATCATTCCGTTCATGTTTGGGAAAGTGAGATGGCTATCTTCTTGGCTGTTTGAATTCATGGTCAGAACTATTATCCTCTTGTTGTCTTCTTTTCAGTAGATTCAATTAGGCTATACATCATTTAAAGATGATTATGAAAGTGAAGGTTGTATTGATTGCAGGTCTATCTTATCTCTACTTTTAGTGATGCTGGACTATCACACCATTTGATTTGAACTCAAATTCCATGATAGATTATTCATACTACCAGAAATATTATTTTTTGAGCTTTTCATCTCACTATATGCTTGATTTAATCATGCCATTCATGTTTGGGAAAGCGAGATGGATATCTGCTTGGCTGTTTGAATTCATGGTCAGAACTTTTATCCTATTAATGTATTCATTTCAGTATCTTCATGTAGGAAAGACATCATTGAAAGATGAATATAGATGTGATGGTTGTATTGATTGCATGTCTTTCTTATCTCTACTTTTATTGATGTTGGACTATCACACCATTTGATTTAATCTCAAATTCCATGATAACTTATTCATACTGCCAGAAAGATTATTTGTTTTAGATTTTGATCTATCTATGTGCTTGATTTAATAATGTCATTAATGTTTGGGAAAGTATGATGGCTATCTACTTGGCTATTTGAATTCATGGTCAGAACATTTATCCTCATAATGTCTTCTTTTCAGTATCTTCAAATAGGCAAGACATCATTGAGAGATGATTATGAATGTTAAGTTTGTATCGATTGCAGGTCTATCATATATCTAATTTTAGTGATGATGTACAATCACACAATTTGATTTAAACCCAAATTCCATTACATCTTATTCATACTTCCAGAAAGATTATTTGTTTGAGATTTTCATCTCTATATGTGCTAGATTTAATCATGTCATTCATGTTTGGGAAAGTGAGATAGATATCTGCATGGCTGTTTGAATTCATGGTCAGAACTTTTGTATTCTTAATGTCTTCTTTTCAGTATCTTTATGTAGTCATGACATCATTGAAATATGAATATGGAAGTGAAGGTTGTATTGATCACAGGTCTATCTTATCTCTACTTTTAGTGATGTTGGACTATCACACCATTTTATTTAAACTCAAATTCCATGACAGCTTATTCATACTACCAGAAAGATTATTTGTATAAGCTTTTATTCTCTCTATGTGCTTGATTTAATCATGTCGTTTATGTTTGGGAAAGTGATATGGTTATCTGCTTGGCTGTTTGGATTCATGGTCAGAACATTTAAATTCTTAATTTCTTCTGTTCAGCATCTACAAGTAGGCAAGGCATCGTTGAATGATGATTATGAAAGTGAAGGTTGTATTGATTGCAGGAATGTCATATCTCTAATTTTAGTGATGTTGGACTATCACTCCATTTGATTTAAACTCAAATTCCATTTACTATTTTTTAAACATGAAATATATGTTGTCTACTAGCAAGGAACATGGATTCTAGGGTTTTGGACTATATGATCCAAGAGTGATTGGAAGGCGATCCAGGACATCACGGAGATCACAGGGAATCACAGGGACGAGGACGTATATGGGGTGCTCAAAGAGTGCAACATGGATCTTGATGAGACTGTAGAATGTCTCCTGTATCTAGGTCTCCCCATCCCTTTGCTTATCTTATTCTCTACTATATTTCTCACGATGTTTATTTCTTTTTTTGTAGTCTATGTTGCATCTATTGCTAATATATTTGTTAAGAATTGATATTCTCGGAATCCCATTGGACTTATTTTAATATATATTTTAAGTATCTGAGTGCTACTCTTATATCCTTTTTTCATTCTATCATGTATGCATCAATGTATTAGGATTAGGAAAGCCTAATTTTGGGGGAATAATTATTGTTTTTAAAGCTATTCCTTTTCCAGGCAATATGATCCTTGAGAAGATTTTTTATCCTATGATATCGTTACTTCCATAATCCATTTTAATGTCTTGGGACATCCTAGGTTTTGATTATTACTTCCCACTACATTGCATTTGTCCTTGTAGTTTCATTTTCAGTTATTAGGTGCATTCTTAATTCAAAGTTGACTCATTTTTGTGTCCTGTTCTTCTATGAAACTATCAAATATTATCAATTGTGCATTGAAGTTCAATCCTCTCTGATACATTTGCCATGATAGAGACTAATGATTGAGATTCATTTTCAATCTTTGATTCAAAAAATTCCTTATGTGATTGCCTTTATTTTTCAGAAACATTTCTTGAAATCAAGAAAAAACCACAATCACCGAAAAGAGGTTCTTTTAATTTTTACTGTTTTGTTGGATATCTTTGTTCTCACTACGATACATCAACATTCACAAATCAGAAAATAGGGATCCATGACGTTCCGTCATCCACCATTTTTATACGATTGTGAGTCTTCAAATACCATATAGATCAAGAGGTAAGAAAAAGGTGTGTACTTCTCAATTTCTACAAATTTTTTCCCTTCTCTCCAAGAATTATTAATTTCGGTTGAATATGTATTTCAGTTTTATATTACACCATGTCTTTATTTTGGATATGTCTCCATCCTCACTGACTTATCTATATTTTTTTACATATAATTTCAATAAAGTTCTTGGAATTAACATGTTTGTTCACTACATAATGAACATTTCTTTTTCAAATGGAAGATTTATCTGGTTTTAGAAGTGAGATGGTATGCCCCTAATATAATGAAAATATTTTCCCAAAATGAATGATTCATCTTTACATTAATTTATTGCTAAATTGTTTCCTTTCATGTCATCTATTTGAATTTGTGATTTATCCATCAGCAAGAAGAAGAAGAGTGCTGCTGGTTTGCTTTTATCATATAATCAGTTATGAAATTATTCAAGGTAAATGCAGTAAATGTTATGCAGTCAAGGTACCCTTGTTATGTATATTTGTATGAATCACATTTTTAATTTTACCAAACAAAAATACCCTTCATACATGCTCTTGATGACCTCTATTTACCCTAAATGTACTCTACACTGTATAATGTCCATTCTTTATACATTCTGAATTAATTTTCTCACTTTAAAATATTTTGTATTGACTTTTTCTTATAACTTTTTCATGGGTTATTACAATACATATAATTTTATGATTTATCAATTATGGTTCTGTGCTTTTGGTGATAAATGATGTTCAATTATTTCAATATTTTCATGTTGTTATACTTCTTCTGAACATTAGGTGTCTTTGAGCTATCATTATGTCCAGAAATTTATTTCTCTTTTAGTATGGGTGGATATTTTGGGCATTGAGGGGCTGCCAACTATACTGTACTTGGAAATATGAATCTTATCCAAAAAAATAAACTCTCATGGAATGTCATTCAGTGGAACCTAATGTATTTGATATGTCTACATCCCCATTTACTTCTCTATATTGTTCTAGACAACATGCCAATGAAGTTCTTGTAAGTATCATATTGGTGCACCAACATTCAATATAGACTTCAGATTAAAGAATATCTTAAAGGGTGTTGAATCATAACATATTCCAGATTAATTATATGTACATTATTCCCTATTTGTTATACATATATATTTAAGTATTATTTAGTTATGTGTATCCAAAATGTGAAAACATTTTTTTTCTACACATATATTCTATATATCTAAGGATTTATTATTTCAGTGTTTCCATTATGGTCATACGTATAATCTGCTATTCTGAAACATTAATGTATGTGCAAGTAAAAAAATTAGATGAATGTGTAGTTGATCAGCTCATGGATTATTTCCTATTCTTCAACCACTATAAATCCTCCTCACACCTAAAACATTAGGTACAAAAACAACAGAGTTTTCTAGAAATGTTTTCATATCGTCAATAGAGCATTTAATAATCAAAGAAATTTTCACTCACACTACATATCCATTATTGATTAAACTTTTCATTAGGATCTAAAAATTCATGGGATCAACTGTGAATCATTAAAACACTCTACATTTTTTAAATCATTTTTCAATTTGAAAACATGATATTATAATGAAAATGAATATAATTCATGGGGTTTTTTCTACCTATTGATTTAATTAATCTATTCATTAAAAAAATATGTTGAATGAGTTTGGTCTTTTCTATGGAGTATAATGAATAATTTCAATGTCTCAAGATAACGCATCATTAAAAAAATGAAAATTAATGAAATCCCCATTTAGGTGGTGCATTTGCAAGGTACTGCAACATCCTAATTGATCCTGATTTTTTTGAAATTATCTTATACATTTATACATAAAATATTAATATTACTTTTATTACAAAATGTAGTTTTCTTATACTAAGACATATAATGTGCACAATGATCTGATCCAATCTAAATATTATTGGCTATACAGTGTAATGTTTTTTCAATTTATATTATATTAGTTAAATTATTTAGGTTTAGGGTACATAATTACGTTTAACCACTATCCTGAAGTGGTCATAAAATGTATCCTACATGAACACATCTGGAAGGCTTGAAGTAAGATCAAAGAACCTACAAACATAAGTTTTACTAGCACACCAGATATAGTAAATAACTACTATTATTCTTTCAGTTTTAACATTTTTTTATCAAACAAATCATTCTCTATATAATTTATTTTTAAGTTTCAATTGTTTCAAAACAATATCTTAATGTTAAGATTTAGGATTTCAATTATCATTTTCCAATGTTTATTATTGCTATTTCTTATTTGAAATGTATGACACTCTGCCTCACTTATTACATAATGTTCAATCTTTGGAAACATTGGTTTTTATAAGGGTTACATCTTTGGTAGTTAAGTTTATAAAAAATGTGATGGAGCTACAGTTTTGACACCACTATACACGTACTCTAAAAAAAGAACCCATTTTAACTGTTGTTTTTAATAGTGGATTCTTCACTGTAAATTATTAGTTTTTAATATTTAACATATGAGTGTAGAGATGGAACACACACCTTCCAACATTATATAATTCTTCATGAAGAGTAGGCCGGAAAGAGTATCATTCCTATCCATAGGTATGTATCTTATTATTTTTATAATTTTATTTCATGTTCTTGTCTGCATGAAATATTTTTGGTTTAATGTATCACCATCATTACAGGTTTTCCTTTTACATCAACTACCTTACCTTATGTTTTTTAAACCAAATTTCCAATTCAAATATGGGACATGACTTCCATATACTTACAGAACTGATGAAATGTCGGATCTCCATCATTTTCCAAGGTTTTTTGCTTACTGTACATATTTATTTTAATGATAAACTAATTTTTTTTAATATTATTATTTTAGTATCCATTGTAGATTAAAAACTGAACATTATTTTAATTTTATCATAAGATATTTTGTAATTATATATAATTTGTCTTAGATGTTCAATAATTGTTCAATATGGATGTTCCCTAATTAAAACATCACCTTCAATAACAATGTTCAAGAAGGACGTATCCATATATTAGGTATGGTGTTTATGGAAATGTTTTTAATCATTATACTATTCCCCTTCCATCCATTCAGTATTTTCTGTTGAATACCGAAGCAATGTTTCTGAAATATATTTCACTTATGTGTCTCCATGTTCTATATTCACTTATAGTTTATAAATCTTCGAGTTTATATAGAATGGTGATACTGACTCATGATATATCAAGAGTCATTTTGTTTAATCTAGTTTTTGATTCAATTTCTTTTTTATAGGTCTTATGTAGTTGTTGAAAGACTCGCTTAACATTGATTTGTCTATGTTCATGTGGGTTTGAAAACCCACAATCCAACACTCATTACATTGACTGAAGAAGGTAGATATTCGGATGAGGGGAAATGTTAATGCTCCTCTGGCTTCTGATGGGGTTGGTTTTTTTGGCGATGTGATGATGGAAGTGACATGGTGTAGGTTTCTCTGGTGGCATAGATAGCTGGATTTATGGGATTTGGGTATCTTTTGAATTTTGAACATGAGCATATGTCGGTCTTGGTGGGGGTGAAATGCTCAGTTTAATTTTATTGAAATTTGAACATTGTAATGTGTGTTTTGTATGGGTGTGAATTGATGATGGAGGTAGTTCTGTAGGTTCCCACTTACCCTCAACGTGGGTTTTTAATAAAATAAAAAATGGATTGTGGATATAACCCTGCATTGATTGTATAATTCTTTTATAAATTGATGATATTTGGAACTCATTGACCATGATTTATGGGCTTGTAGTTTTGATTGAAATGTTTTTCATGTTTTTATCTTTATATATCATACCAGACATTTTATAATAAGTATATGTTCATGAATTCTGCACTAATATGTCATACAACAAAAGAAGAGAAATTATATTTAGTTTCAAAGAGTTATTTGAGATGTTTGGGGGGGGGATTCCTCTTATATCCCATGTAATCAACATAATCACTATACCCATTTAAGTGACTTAAGGGTTAAACTTTGAAGAACTAGGAGTAGATATAGGATGTTCATGTATGCCAAGTATGATTTGAAAGCTCTTCTATTTGAGAAATCAGATGCTCTTCTATCTATAGAGGGGATTTTTTATTCCTCAATTTCTATAATTTCTATTCTTATACATTAATCATTTATGTAACTATTGTTCCGTCACTATATAACTTTTGTTCCTTAATTTAAGTAACTTTTATTCCTTTATTATGTGTGTCGTTTTCTTTTCAAATATTTTCAATATTAATATGAACTATTATGTTTTATAAATATTTTTCTATTCATATTAATAAGAATTATTTTATAGTTTCGTGCATCGCACGGGAGGAGTACTAGTTTCTTATAAACTTGATAACTCATGGTCTACAGATTAGGAAGCTGGGGTAGGGGGAGAGTGTGACATAGGATGCCACAATAAATTGAGTTTAATGAAACATCCCCTTTTTATTAATTTATAAAACATTATAATGAATCCATTTAAAATGATAAAGTAATATGTTTTCATATTTAAAATTTTTCAATTTACCATATAGTCCCTCAGGTTCATGGTGACACCTGAACCCATCATAACTTCTTCAGTTCATGAATGATTCTAAACCATACAATATTGGATTATAATAATTTATTCTATTATGGGGTTTCATGATATTTTTAATATTAATATCACATTAATAAATTGGGGGCATAGAGACATAGTTTTGTTCCAAATTTGTTTGTAGTGAATACGTACCTTATCAACAACTTAGTGATCACCTAAAAATAAATATATATTACTCTAGGGGACAGGATCAGTATTCCTGAACCTCGTGGGTACACATAATCAAAGTCCTAGGTCTATAATATTGTCTTCGCATGATAAAAAATTTATCATATAATGCTTACACATTTAAAACCCATTTATCAAGAATTTATATAATCACATATTCATCAAAATTCAAAAACCAATTTATAAACAACTTTAATAATAAATTATTAATCCAATTTAATAATCCCATTTACAAAGCAGGGATAATATATTTATTTCAAT
Organism: Viscum album; assembly: GCA_963277665.1. NCBI lineage: Eukaryota > Viridiplantae > Streptophyta > Magnoliopsida > Santalales > Viscaceae > Viscum > Viscum album. The sequence goes on along the minus strand of OY728139.1, from coordinate 882,077,674 downwards.
TGCAGATACCCTATTTTCCCCATTTCTCATTTAAATATTATCAATCAGTGAAAATTGTGACACCCCAATGGTTTCCTTCAAGATGATATCGTCATCTTTAATGGTTTCAATGAGATCTATAATGGTCTCATAGTAAAGTGGGAAAATTAATTTATTAATATAATTTATATTGAAATTTTCCAATGTGTAAAATATATTGTTCATCTATAACATTAAATTAAAAACTAATACTATGAGAAAAATATATTATTCAAACATCCACCAGTTTTTTGAAGAATTATTACAAATTTAAAACATTCGATTTGGCATAGAGAGACGAAGTTCACAATGGAAAATGAGATCTATGATCAAACCCATGTATCAACATCAAACAAAATAGGATCAACTGAAAAGCTAAATTTCAACCATTATAAATGGAGGTAAAACCACCCCCTTGAAAGGGAATAAAATACTAAAGATAGAGGAATAAAAATTTGGATTAAAGTAATTACTATAAAGGTGAAGGTTTCTTTCAATGAATTGTAGATTCACATAAGAAGAGGGACAATGAGCCTTCGAATGTAAATTTGGGGAGATTATGGATTACAATTATAGGTGGGGAGGGGGTGGGTTGAGAATTTTTTATAAATTTTAAGTGGTTTATTCTGGCCTTTTATTGTTACCTAGGAAGAGGAAATCATTTTCCAAACCTTTTTATTTGAACCATGTACCTCTAATCATTGTGTTCATGGTTTATCTTAAGTAATGGATAGTTTATCAATCCATAAAATACATAAAAACCATAATAAAACCCAATGATTTTGGATTCCTGATTGGGGGGGGGAGGGTGGACACATGGTTTGGTCAAACTACATACCACTTCCTTCTTCTCCAAAATGAGGCTTCTGATATCATAGTGAAAAAAGCATGGTTTTCCATAAATGTTTTCTAACAACCCAATGTTTTATCAATGGAATTACCTTATTATAATTTTGTGTTATATTATAATAAAATAATATTACATATATATCACAAATAAAATTTAAAAAAGAATAATGAGTGAAATAAAAATTATCTCTATAAGTTATGGAACACATATCGATAATGTTTATTCTCATGATATGTCATGATGGGACTATAAGGGTAATTGATTCATTTATTCGGAAATTTCCATCATGGTTTCATGGTATTTATCCTTGAAATATGATTATGATGCATTATTTTAGGTTGTTTCGATATATCCCATGTTTTTATGATGATATCATTCTATGTCAGGTATTATTGTTCATATTTCTGATTTTAATATTTTTTATGACCTATTGATAGATATATTGTATAATATTTAATAATTTCATCATTTTATACCATGTTATTCCCTTTAATTGTTTATTTATCTCAACAATTTTCTATGTATGTCCCCATGTTTTCCCATGTAATCTTATGTACTACCATGATGAATATGTTTTTAATAATGATGATGTATTTCTTGGAAAATGTTGTTATATAATATACATATTTACAAAATACATTATAAATCTCTATCTTATAGGGTTTGATATTTGTAATGTTAAATTAAAAATTAAAAATCATTGTTTTATAAAGAGACGGGTTTTTATTTGCAGTCTATGAAATATCGAAAGCCCTAACTCCCATCATATGGTAACAGAACTGATAATTCAATGTTAAAAAAATATCAACTTAACTGTTTAATTATATCATCAAGATGTTCATTATGATATTGGTGTTTCACTACCATCTGGTTCGACTTATTATAATCAATAAATATGCACAAAATCTCATCTTCCTTTATAGAAAACAAAATAGACGATCACAGATGAAATGTACTAAAAAGAATAAATATGTTATCCATTATTTCCTCCAATAGGGTCTTAAGTTTATTATGTTCTATTGGATCCATTATTCAATGTCAAATTTAAATTTTTTCATCAATTTTATTGATCCAAATCTTATAATCAACATCTATATTATTTTGAAGCAGTGGGAAGGCATAAGGAAAAAAAATCTCAAACAATACCACTATTGGTGAAAAGGAACAAGGTTTTACACCCATTTGATTTAGTAAAATACTACATAACTAGGAGGTGATATTCCACTATTGCTGATTAACATGGACTATCTTCCTGCCTATATTTCACATTCTACATGATGAAAAAAATACTCCCTCAAGATAAATAAAGGGCGCTCTTGTGTAGTCCAAATATACATGATCTCAAAAAGTTACAAAATATTAAATATCCAAAATAAATTCAAAACAACATTATCAATTTATTTGAAGTCCATACTTAAAATGATGCTCCCCAACAAAAACAGATCACCCCTTATATAAATATATTTCATTTAAATAAAATCCGAACCTTTTTTTGGTCATCATAACCCCACTCACAAACTCTGCCATCAGACTCAAACAATTCAATAATTTATCTTGGTAGAAAATAATTTATGGATATTGTGTTATTTAAATTAATAAAGACAAATATATGTCACCAAAATAATAATTCCAACTATTGATGCCCTATCCTCAACATTGAAAACTTGAAGGAGAAAATAATGCAATAAATATGTGATGTCATATCATTGACATGTATCAAATAAAAAAACATTTATAAGAACAAAGGTAACATGATTATTCTTTATCTATAAAAAAGATCAAAAAATAATTAAATAAATATGTGATGTCATATCATTGAAATGTATTAAAAAAATAACATCACATAGAAAACATTAATGTTGGCCTTAATATCATGATTCTTTCAATCATCCGAGATTCATTCTGAATGACAAATCATCTATCGATCATGGGGATTTTGCCATATCTCATCAAAAAACATGATGTATATTCAGGTATTGATTAGGTTGACCGAGTAATGAGTGATTACAACTGAATTGTCATGTTCAAATGTTTTATAAAGAAAAAACCAATGTATAATAGTTTGTTAGGTTATTTATATAATACATCATAATGTAAATAGGTTTCAAATTTTTTTTCCTTATTTATCAATATTGTACATCAGGGTCACTATGATAGTGAAACTTTGATAGCTAAATTAGATCATTTTGGATTCTGAAAATTACATCATAGGAAAACCACAATAAATTCTCTTTGGGATTTGGTTATTAAATTAATTTCAATTTAACATTTAAACATTGGGGTCCTAGAGTAGCAATCTGGTACCCAATGGGTATTTGAAGTATTATGTCATGAAAAACAACTCTACGTACCCATAAAATTTAATATATATATATATATATATATAACATAGAGGGACTTGAGTATAATTATTTCACTTCATATGTATTTTGAGTAGTAGTCCACGAAATATAAATAAGTTCTAAAATCATTCAAAAATTTCACAGATCACAGTTCTAAATTTATAACCACTTTATCAACCATTTGCATAACCTGTTATTAAATCAAATTTATAATACCACTTATCAATAATTTTCCATGAACAATACTCAATCAAATTCATAATACCATTTATCAACCTTGAATTAATAATTAAAATATATACCATACACACATTTCCCCCCACATCATATTTCATGATTTTCATTCAATGAAATATTCCACACCCCATGGGTTTCTGCCAAGTTGGTCTCATCATCTGCATTGCGTCTAATGGTATCCATGAAGGATCTAAAAATAAAATATAAAAAAAATTAATTTAAATTAAATTGAAATTTACCATTGTGTAAATTTACTATAACAACAACAAATGAACAATAATAAAGGTAATGGGAGAAACAAATTAGATCACCTAATTCAAGACTGTTGATGAATTATCTCAAATAAGTAACCCTCAATTCAACATTGAAAACAACTATTTAAAATAGAGAAGTGTATATAGGATCAAAACCTTGGATCCAGAACCAATAAAACATTATTCATCAAAATATGGATTTAATCCATGTGAAATTGAATAAAAACAATCCCACTCCAAAGGGGAAAAAATATTGGATAGGAAAATCCAAAAAAATGAAGAAAATATGTACTAGATATACACATATTTTTTCCATAGGAAATTGAATTCTTCAAAAAATATTTTCATTGATATTTGGATTTCTCCTAGGAGAGAATAGAATTAAATTAATACGTATTAGGTCTAGATATAGAGAATATGGTTACTAAATAGGTGTTGAAAATTTTTATATAAAATTTTGAAATGTTTATTTGTCTTTACCATAGATTATAGGGTTTCTGGAACACTATTTTATTAAGCATACACCATAACCATTATACCTACGTTTGGGTTTTAAGGGTTCTCCAGTACATAACATAATTTGAAGTAAATTTCTCCAACTATGGAAATTTATACTATCTTCGGATGCATGGTTTTTGGAGGGTGGATGCATGTTTTGGTCAAACTATATACCACCTATTATGGGTCCAAATGTGTTTCAATATTTCTTGTTGAAAACCAATCATTTTTTCATAATTATTCTCCAAGCGTGAACATCCACATGGGCTAAAAATTATTTCCTTATACAACAAAAAATATAGCTTTAGTAAAATACAACCATATTATAAACAAAAAATTTAATTGAATACAAAAATGGGTAAGAGAAAACTCTATATTTTTTGGTATCTAATAAAATTAGAGACTTCTAATTGAATTTGATTTTATAGATAATATAATTGTAATAAACTGAATGTAAAATATGTGATACAAAGACATGAAGCATCATTTTAAGATGATATTATTATATATTGATAGGATGTGTGTTGGTTAGATGATGAAATTTCATTGATGAATGATTTTAATGCTAATTTTTTTAAAATAATCAAAATATATTCTAATTGAAAAAATATTATATATTTTATATACCTACCCATTGATATATTTAATTACAGATGATATTATAGATCTTTAATAAATAACTAATTAAAAAGAGGCTAATATAGTTTTCATTATTTAGAGAAGCATATTTTAATTAATAATATAATTTCATTTAAATTATTTGTAATAAACATTGTAATAATTTGTGTGTAAAATATCAATTTAATAATGAATATAAATAATTTATGTTTTTCTCTTGTGGAAATGCTTAAGCATTTTTGGTTTGATAATTTTTTTTCTTAAAATAAAATTATACAATTATTTATTAATTTCATGTTGAATATTTCATTTATTTATTATGTAATATCCATTTATCATATCTAACCAAGATTTTGTTCCTAAAATATTATGGCCACGTACCTTATCATGTGTGGGTTTCATAAACTGAAAAATAAAATGAATACGATATTATAGATAAATTAATGGGAAATTCATGTAGTGTTTCGTTATAGGTGTACATTGGACCTCTAACACCTCCAATATTCTTGAAAAATGATAAAAATGAATGAATAAATATATAACATTATTATTGGTGCGTCAAAATAAGTACCCAATATGATTGTAATAAATAAAAAATATTTTCTTGTAATAATATAAATCCTTAAATTCATAGCCCCAATATCATACTTATATATAATTCCAGGACACATTTTAAGAGAAAATGGTACATTGGACAATTATTCCTAATGATTGGATAGAACACATTATGACAATATTATGATATAAATATAAAATGGTCTATGTAATACTAAATGATTTTTCTTACATAATTAATAATTTTTAATGTACTAATATAGTATCAAGGATGGAATAATACTTGGAAGAAATAGTGAAGATATGTAGTGATTTGTGGAGGATAAAATTATTTTCAATTACATAAGATGATGAAAAGATAATGAAAAATTAAATCTAACAAATTTTTATAAGTTTTTTTCAATGAAAAGGATTCATTGATCCTTTGAGTTGACAAAATTGTTACAACATTGAATGGAGTAGAAATAAGATGATTCCATGCATGATGATATGATGTTTGTAGAAGATGAAATGCATGGGGGGAATTTATATTCTTGATTAAGGTGTTGTTAACTGTATCATAAATATACTAGTATGTTTTTATGAGAATTATTTGATATACACTTACACACACCTTCGTCTAATGGTTAAAGAACATACTGTTTCTATGGGTGGCGAATTACTGCCTCACAAAACGATGATTGTTCAATATTATTTTAACACCTCTCTTGGTGGCCATTATGATTTCACTATATTTATATATGATATATATTAATATAATTTTTTCTTTATGCTTCAGTATTTTTCATTTATGGCATGCCTTTATGATTTCAATTACGGGTAAATGTGATAATTTCATTTTAGGAAGTGCAGACTACTGCCCCCTCAAAGTGATTTGAATCGTTAATGCCATATGTGGGATGTATAAAGGATTGAGTAAATGATATTATATATGATATTATACTGTAATTATAATATACCTTTATATCATTATGATTTCATTCCATTAAATACGAAATAGATGAGAAAGTCGCGTTCATGCGTACGTATGGCTTATCGTATCCATGAACGATGCATTTCATTTCTCACCTCTAAATGTTATGTAATATTATAAATTCGTATATATACTGGATATATATGATATATATGATATCTACATAATTAATATAGTTTTGGAGATAATGTATATTCTACCACATAAACTACTTGTAATTATAAGAAGTTTATTTTTGACTCAAGTACCAATGATCGAGAAAACGACCGTTATTAACTTAAATAATTACATAATCTTCATAACATGGTAAAAATTGATATAAAAGGAATAATAAACTTGAAAAAAGTTCTTATAAAAGTATAAATTAACTCTAGTTTATTATTCAGGATATTAAAGATCTATCGAGTCAATTCGGACATGAGGTAAGGGAACTTCTTAACCCAATTTCTGTCCTTTGGGTTAATCTCCTACTTTAAAATTATGTCATGATATTATTATGTACTATCTTTTATTTGTACTTTATTTATGTGTACTTATAGTGAATACACATAATAGATCTATTTTATTTAAACAATGATCTTTGTAAGGTACTTCGTCTCAATCTATTTTCATTGAGGCATATTTTGTTCTATACACATCTTTATTGTATAAGGTGTATAAAGCCCATTTAGTTTTACATTTATTCAAACGGAATATTTTTTATATGAATTTTTTTAATAAATGACAAAAGGGAATGTTTTTTTGTTGTACGTATGCAGCGACAATCAATTCACCACCACCATGTCCATTATTTGAGTTTCGTCTTCCTCTATAAGAATTAACTTTTTAAAAATGAAAAATAAATACCAAGTTTTAGTTATCTTTTATTTTGGTATTGAAAATGGTTTGCATAAAGTTTTTATTATATCTACGTGTTTGAATGATATCTAGTGATTGAAATGTGGAAATTTTATGTTTCCTTTATGTGTGTTTTATGTGATACGATTATGTTATGGTTTATGATATGTTTAAACATTTTCATATAATAAATGAATTGGACTTAATAAGTGATGGGTGGAGCCTTCTATAGCTCTTCGATTCATCAGTAGGTCTCATGAGACAAACTAGTGTCTTGGCATGAGGCCTTGGAAAAAACTTATTTGTAGTGTTGGCACGAGGCCTTGGCTACATGGTTATGATAGAATTCCATTATGCATTCAATCATTATCAAAGTGATTATTAATATTGCATGTGATTATTCGACTAGTACAATATCCATGTGAATAAGTAAATGGAATTAATTCATTATATTTTTTTCCACATTATGCTAAAGTTCAAGTTTATAAGGCTTTTGTTTTGGTTAGACATTGACTTAAATGTTTCTTTTAATTTATGAAAGTCTCTACTGTATTGTTATCCTTACTGAGCATCTGAGATCACCCTTTTCTATGTTTTATTTTCCCAGGATGTGAAGAAATATTTTATGACTGACCTATAGGGATAGACTGAAGGGGATTGAAGTGTTGACAATGGAGACTATGTTATTCTGATTTTTCACTTTAGGATGTAATGTAACATTTATAAATGTATCTATTGTTTCCAAAGCTACTGAACTAATCGGTCTTTCGGGACTTGATCTTTTGTGATTATATGACTGTTACGTAATAACGCACCGACTCTGGGTAACAGGGTTCGGGGTGTTATAGTTGGTATCAGAGGAAGTTTAGTACTAACCTTGGAAGCTAGATTTAGAAAAACTCTGATTAGAGAACACTGTCCTGAGATAGACTTTGATGATTAGTATAGAATAAATTCCTGGAATTTTGGTATTTTAGAGATTTTGTGAGTTTCCAAGCAATACAACCCTTTCTGTGTAGGATCGAAATATAATATGAGATGCTCAATATACAAGAGGGGGGGTGAATTGTATACTTTAAAAATTCCTTTGGAACCTTTAAAGTTAGTTATGAATAACTAGAGTTTCCTTAAGAAAAGGAAAGGGCTAAGTTTAACAAGGTTAAACTAAGTAAATTCACAACACCTCTAACACCGAACTAAACTTGGAAAGAGATTCCAAACGTAGGGTCCAGAAATATGGTTCCAGAAATGGAAACTTATCAAAAGTTACAATATGAGATTCTACCATAAAGCGTATAGAATCTAAACTAATCAGAGTAAGTAAGAAAGTATAAGAAAGTTATACTTTCCTTAAGATACAAATTACAGCGGAATAACAACAAGTAGTAAAACTACTAGTAACAAGATAATAGTCTTTTAACCCAAAGAGAAGGGTATCCAACAACCTTGGATAAAGGTCCCTTGATTTATACTTTCAAGCAAGTCTGTCTTACCCACACCAGGGTAATCACTCGATACGAAGATCGGAGTCTCTATCTTGCTATCCCCGCAAGCCCTCAACTTCAAGGTAGTTGGTAACCTCTGTCTTTCTCAGCAAGAAAGACCTCGATCTTTAAGGTAGTCAGTACCTCTGTCTTTCTCAGCAAGAAAGCCCTCGATCTTTAAGGTAGTCGGCACCTCTGTCTTCTTATCCCCGGAAGCCCTCGAATGTAATCACCAACATTCGGAGTCGCACGATGCTTTGAGAGTTAATAAGAGACTCTCTCTCTAGAAATCACTTCAACAGCATGTAAGCACTTTTTCAGCAATCAGCACCGAGCTCTTTCAAATGAGCTCCTATTTATAGGTAAGGTCGGCTCCTTCTCCAACGGTCATATTTTCTTTAAAGTTAGGAGGGACCTGTACACGTGTCACTTAGACAACGGTTAGTTTATAACAAAACAGACGACATCGTTTTATAACAAAACAAGTGTAACAGAATGTACGACATCGTTTTAAAACTCTAACATAAAAGTTCGGAATAGAAACTTCGGAGTGAAGGTTCGGAGTGAATAAATTCAGAGTGTATAAAACAATGATAATCAGATTCTGTTTAATAGGTGAATTCGGAATGAGAATTCGGAATAGGAATTCGGAATAGGAACTCGTCATCAGAAATCGTAATGAGAATTCGTCATCAGAATTCGTAATGAGAATTCATCATCAGAATTCGTAATGAGAATTTATCATCAGAATTCGTAATGAGAATTCATCATCAGAATTCGTAATGAGAATTCGTCATCAGAATTCGTAATGATAATTCTTTATCAGAATTCGTAATGAGATTTCAGAATGAGATTTCTTCATTAGAATTCGTAATGAGAATTCTTCTTCAGAATTCGTAATGAGAATTCGGAATGGAATTTCTTCATTAGAATTCGTAATGAGAATTCTTCTTCAGAATTCGTATCCTAAATCTGGAATAGAACTTAGTCAAGGTTCATATCCGGAATTCGGAAGGAAACTTCCTTATAGTTCTTGTCCAGAATCTGAACCCTAAAACAGAATGCTTTATATCAAAGTTTCAATGATTCCGAGAAAATGAATCCGAAACATATACTTAAGAAACAAATATGAATGAAAATATGATAAGGATAATTTTTCTTATAAAAGCGAGTTTCCTTAAGAAAGCGATTTTCCTTATAAAAGCAATTTTCCTTATAAAAGCAATTTTCCTTAAAGATAAGGTGTTTGTGATTTTCAAAACAAGAAGGAATGGAAAAGTCATAAGGAAAACCTTGTTGACTCAACAATCTCCCCCTTTTTGGAAAGCACAAACATCCTAACGAAAAAGATATTCTAAGAAAAAAGAACCATATTAAAGCTTATCTCCCTTGGTTTAAGAATGTAGATGAATACGACTAACTCCCCCATAGGCTTTGAAACTGTAAGGATCGTATTCATATTTCCGGAGTGATGTTTCATAAGAAGGTCTTCTTTAAGAAAAAACTCCCCCTTAAACAAACTCTTATTAGAGTTCTTTTTCCTTGGGTATTTTTCTTTCTCCCCCTTTGATAAAGTCTTATTAGAGTTCCTCTTTTTCTTAAGGATCTTTTCCTTCTCCCCCTTTGTGATTTTCAAAAAGAATTGGAGGGAATGGAAAAACTTAACAATGTACCTGAAAAATTAGTAATGACAACAATAGAAACAACAAGTACGACTTTCATTAAAATTGGAATCTCGACAACAAAAGAAAAAAAATACAACAAAAAGATCGGATTGGTTATTTCGGATCTTTCTCCTTTGATATTAGCCCCTTAAGAATCGTCTTGATCTTTTTTATGTCTTTGTGATCTTCCTCTGCATGCTTCTCTAAGACGATTATTCTTGCTGGCTGAGCTTCAATTATTTTTCCTGAGCCTTCAACTTTTCTTCCTGAGCTTTCATCTTCTCTTCCTGAGTCTTCATCCTTTCTTCAAACTCGATCCGATAATCCCTTTCAAATTTCCAACATTGATTAACGGAATTGAGCTTTCCATTCAGATCTCTCACTTCCTGAATCCGAAAGTTCTTTTCCTCTGTCAATTTCTCTTCGAATGATGCAGTCAGCTCATGAAAAATCTTGTCCTCGGTTTCAAATGCGTCCTTAACATTATCCTGAAATTCATCGAAAAGCCTCATCTCTTCCACAGTTTTCTTAGACCAGCTTGTCATCCTCTTGCAAGATCTTTTATGGGCTTCATAACCAATAAAGAAATTTTTGAACTGAGCTTCAATCTCAACACACTTATCCATAACCATCGATACGGAGTCAGTTTTCTGATTCAGCGTATGTTGGAGCATCTGGCATCTAGAATCGATACTTGAGAAGGTCGGAATGGTTCCTACCAACTTCTTCAAAGATTGGACAACAAAATCATGCCCCAACGAGGATGACTCCGAATCTGAAATCTTGCTAGGAGAATTTTCTTCCTCAATAAGCTCCAACTTCCTCTTAGAAGAACTACCAGCTTCCTTCTTCTTTCTTACTACTGAGCTCGGAGTCTCAGCAAGAATTTTCTTCCCCTTATCTTTTTCAGGAATAGAACCCTGTTCCGGAGATCTCTTCTCGCTATCAGAGACTTGAACAATATTATCTTCCTCATTAGCAACTTCCTGAACAGTATCCTCTACATTTTTCATCTGAGCAATATCACGTAAAAGTTGTTCTTCTTCTCCAGATAGGCAACTTCTTCTTCCCCTTTCTCTTCTTCCAATTCAGGAGTAACTAGCTTTGAAGATTGAGCATCTGAAGTTCGGAGCGACAAGTGTTCCGAAGGAGTTCCCTTGTATTCATCTACTTGCTTTAGCACATCTCCTGTCTCACCACTTCCTTCAGCAGCTTCTTCAACTTGTTCCACTTGCTCCACTTCGTCAGTATTAGTAGCAACAGCCTCTTCCGGAGCAACAAGATTTCTTCCTGGAGTCTCAGGTAGAGATTCCAGAGAGAAAGATCTCAGAACTGGGATTGTTGCTGAAACCATTTCATTGAACTTCAACAACGCTTGGACTGCCTCAGCTTCTGACATTTTCTTCTTAAGATTCTTTTCCTTAGATTTCCTTTCAAGCTCATCAGCAGCTTTCTCCTTCAAAGCTTTAGCTTCCGCAGGGTCCAATCCGAACTGCGGATCCCCTTCTTTCCTCTTCTCTTTGTCAGCTCTCCACTTTGAAACAACCTCATCAGGATAGGTCTTCTTCTTCTTAGGCTTTGGTGGTGCGGAGTGGACTTCCATAGACTTGGGATTTTCTCCTTGTTCTTACACTTCTTTCAGCTTTCTCTTTCTTACTGGCTTGGATGATTCCGGATCAACAGATTTCGGAGCTACTTCTACTTGAGGAGGTAGATCAATAAACATACCAGACTTCTTGTCAAAAGCTATATTCATCCTTTTAAGAGTGCCATCGCTGAGCAGCATGATCTTGCAAACTTTCGGCTTAGAACTGCAAGCTACCTTGAAAGATTCTAGGCACCGAACTATGAGCTTTGATAATATTGCTGGGTACATAACGTTCTGAGCTCTCAGATTCCCCTTCTTCAAATTCTCAATATTAAGAAGAATATGCTTCATCAAGTTAAACTTCCTTAGATTTATCAGGAAATCTAAGATATATATCTCACTCTTCTTCAAGCTATCCTTATCACCTTTTCTCGGTACGATAAGTCCTTGCACCCATAACTCCAGAATCCGAAAGTTTGTAGAAAGGCTTGCAATTTTCGGAGCCTTGTCATCATCCAATCCGAGAGTTTCTAAGGCATTTTCCTTGTTGAAACTACCCTTGGAGTCTGGCAATACGTGAGAAATAAACTCGGCTTCCCCTTCATAAGATAACCCTACCAAGCTTGCAGCCTTGGTGTAAGAAAGCTTATATGTCTTGCCATATGATTTGAACGAAATTTTTTCTCTATTATCTTCCTCGAAGAAAGAAACTGACTCATAAAACTCAACAAGCAAATCTGAGTACAGTTCATCTTGGTTGCCGGTTTTTGATACCGCAACATCCACCCAGCCATTCAACATGATATTCTTCGAAATGATAGAATCATAGTTGCTGAAGAAAGTCGGATGTACTAACCTTTCTCTGTATACTAACCACTGAGATATAGGCTTGGTTGAAGACATTTCTTGAGAAGCTAACTCTGCAGACATTCGGATTAGAAGATCTCTGGGAAGTTCGGAACAGGTAAGACTGAAGTTTGGAGCGGCCTTAAATCAGAGGAGCAGAGCTTCAGCACGCGAAAGCTTGAAACCGATGTGGGACGAGAAATAGGATCCCCTTTATATAGGCAACGAGATGACGGTTCACCTTCCACGGTTAATCTAACGGTTTAGAATGATCTGAGATCAGATCTGACGGTTGAGAGCTTGAATCCGATCTTTTTGAGGTTTTTATTAAACTAAAGAATTAAGAAATTCAAAAACCGAAAACAAACTTTAAGAAATTTCCAGCAAGTAAAATATGATTACGAAAACTTTAGTAAGGAAATCATACCTTTCGGATTAGCTTAGGAATGTTATTCGTAATGGGTAATATAAAGACGACTACGAAAAAGTCAATACGAAAAATTAAATACGAAAAACTCAATACGAAAAACTAAATACGAAAAACTCAATACGAAAAACTAAATAAAAAACTTGTTATGGAAGATTCAGTACGAAAATTCCGTTATGAAAATACCAGTACGAAAGTTTTTCATTCTGGAAATTTTCAATACGAATACTTCCATTCCAGAAGTATTCTGTACGAAAATATCCATTCTGGAAAAGTTTCATTCCGGAAGTTTTCATTCCGGAAATCTTTGTTCCGAAAAGTTTTGAAAACAAATTTTGAAAAACTCTTTAAACAACCAAATGTACTCCCCCTATGAAAAGGAGTTTATTACTGTAAGGAGACTTTTTCAACAGAAAGTTAATTAAGGAAGATTACCTTACGGTTATCATTCCTAACTTTTATTTAATATATTCATATCTATCAGAAGGCAAAGATTTTGTGAAAATATCATCAAGTTGATCTTGCGTTCCGATAAACTGAAGAATAATATCTCCTTTAAGTGTGTGATCCCTAAGAAAGTGATGCCTAATATTTATGTGTTTTGCACGAGAGTGATGTGCAGGGTTTTTACTTAGGGAAATGGCACTTGTGTTATCACACAAAATTTGAGTTTTAGTAAAACTCAAGCCATAGTCTGTGAGTGTGTGTTGCATCCACAACACTTCTGCACAACAACTTCCTGCTGCTACATATTCAGCTTCAGCAGTGGAGAGTGCAACAGAATGTTTCTTCTTGCAGGACCAAGAAACTAATGAATCTCCTAAGAAATGACAAGTTCCGGATGTACTTTTTCTATCCATTCTACATCCACCAAAGTCAGCATCAGAAAATCTTTTTAGAACGAAATCATTTCCAGAAGTATAAAATAATCCTAGATCCATGGTTCCCTTAAGGTAGCGAAAAATTCTTTTTACTGCCTTTAAGTGAGATTCCTTAGGATTGGATTGATATCTTGCATATAAGCATACTGAAAACATTAAGTCTGGTCGACTAGCTGTTAAGTAAAGTAGACTTCCTATCATACCTCTAAAAGATGTTTGATCTACTGGTTTCCCAGCTTCGTCAAGATCTAAAGAATTTGAGGTACCAATGGGAGTACTTATACTTTTAGTGTTGTCAAAACCATACTTTTTAAGAAGATCTTTAATATACTTATGTTGAGATATGTAAGTTCCTTCTGGTTTTTGAGAAATTTTAAAACCAAGGAAAAATGTTAACTCACCTATCATACTCATTTCAAACTCAGATTTCATTAGACTAGCAAAAGAGTCAGTCAAAGATTGCTGAGTTGAACCAAATATAATGTCATCAACATAAATTTGAACAATCAAAACATTTTTCTTATCTTTCTTTATAAAAAGGGTTGGATCTGCATTTCCCTTAACATAGTTATTTTGAAGCAAAAATCCAGTGAGTCTATCATACCATGCTCGTGGGGCTTGTTTAAGGCCATACAAAGCTTTGGTTAGTCTAAACACATGATCAGGATGTTTTGTATCTTCAAAGCCAGGAGGTTGTTCAACAAAAACTTCCTCTTGAACATAACCGTTAAGAAAAGCACATTTCACATCCATTTGATAAAGTTTGAAATTAAAAATGCTGCAAAAGCAAGTAGAATACAGATAGATTCAAGTCTAACTACTAGAGCATAGGTTTCTTCATAGTCTATTCCTTCTTGCTGATTATAGCCTTTAGCAACAAGTCTAGCTTTATTTCTAACAATGACTCCATTTTCATCACATTTATTTCTGAAAACCCATTTTACTCCAATAACAGAAGTTTCCTTAGGTCTTTCAACCAGGGTCCAGACTTTATTCCTTTTGAATTCATTTAGTTCATCTTGCATTGCTTTGATCCAATCATCATCACCTAAAGCTTCATCTGTGCTTTTAGGTTCTAATTGGGAAAGAAATGCTAGATGTTCTACTTCATTTCTTAAGGAACTTCTAGTCCTTACAGGTTGATTTACATCACCAATGATACTATCACTGGGATGATTCTTAAGAAACACCTGATTTGGGTTTTGTAAAACCTGTTCATCAACATAGGGTAGAAAGAATTCTGGGGTAAATGTTTCAGAAGTATCTTCTAGAACAATTTCCTTATCAGAAGGTTCTTCTATCAAAGGTTGATAATCAGTTTTTGAAACCACATCCGAAGATGTAAGTTGGGATGGTTTAAAAACAAAAGGATCTGATTCATCAAATTTTACATGTACCGTTTCCTCAACAGTACAAGTATTTTTATTAAAAACTCTATAAGCCTTAGAGGTTGTGGAATAACCTAAGAAAATCCCTTCATCTGATTTTGGTGCGAATTTATGTAGGTTATCTTTGGTATTCAAAATGAATACTTTGAAACCAAAAACCTTGAAGTAGGAAAGTCTTGGTTTTCTACCATTCCATAACTCATAAGGAGTTTTATTAAGAAAACGTCTAATCAAAACTCGATTTATAGTATAACAAGCAGTACTTACAGCTTCAGCCCAGAAATGTCTAGCAATAGAATATTCACTCAACATGGTTCTAGTTATCTCTTGAATAATTCTATTTCTTCTTTCAACTACACCATTCTGTTGAGGAGTTCTAGGTGCTGAAAAATTGTGAGTAATAACTTTCTTACTACAAAAAGTTTCAAAATCAAAATTTTGAAATTCTCCTCCATGATCACTATGAATAGTTTTCAGTGGAAGGTTTTTCTCATTTTTAACTTGAGATCTAAAACTTTTGAAATAAGAAAAAGCTTCAGATTTCTTTGCTATAAAATAGACCCAAGTAAATCTAGTGTAATCATCAACTAGAACAAACACATAGTATTTGCCTCCAATACTTCCAGTTTGTGTTGGACCAAAAAGATCCATGTGCACCAACTGTAATGTATCAGTTGTTGAGACTTCACTGATTGACTTAAAACTAGATTTATGTTGCTTGCCATATTGACAAGGATCACAAACTTTAGAAGAATCAAATCTAAGCTCCGGTAGATCCTTAACAAGTTTCTTCTTAGAGAGTTTACATAGGTTCCTAAGATTACAGTGTCCTAATCTTCTATGCCATAACCAAGAATGATCTTCCATTGCACTTAGGCAAGGTAAATCTTGGCTTCTTAGGTCTTCTAAGTTTAAGGTGTAAACATTCTCTTGCCTGTTGGCTGAGAGAATAAATTCTTCCTTGGAATTGTGAACTAAGCATTTATCATTCCTAAAATTCACAAGGTAACCTTCATCACATAACTGACTTATGCTAATGAGGTTGTGCTTAAGACCTTTAATAAAATGAACATTTGAAATCAAAGTTTTACCCAAAAGAACTATATTACCAATACCAACAATCTCTCCCTTAGCATTGTCTCCGAAAGTTACCTTTCTTCCTTTCGTTTTGATAATCTTTTCAAAAATGATTTTGTTACCAGTCATGTGCCGGGAACATCCACTATCCATGTACCATGTATTGTTGCTGGAACTTTCTTTATTTTCCTGAAATTAAGAACAAAGTTATACTTTCGAAATCCAAACTTGCTTGGATCCAAGATTTCCAGACAATAAAATTTTAGGTACCCATATTTTCTTAGAAAAATAAGCTTTAAGAAAACCTAAGGATTGGGTTTTGTTTAAGGAACAATTTTTCGCCCAGTGACCACCACATTGACATTTAGTGCAAAATGGGGCACTTTGAGGAACAAAATAATTGTTACTGAAAATAGGTTTTGCATGGGTATAACCAAATCCGGATTTATTTCTCAAAGGTCGTATTTGGGAATACATCTTATCAAAATTTTCTTTACCATGGGTAAAGTTTGATAAACACTTCTTTAAGGAAAAAATTTCGGACTTGAGTTTTACAACCAAGTTTTTATCCTCAAAATTATTAGTTTTAGAACTAGAGTTAGGCTCGAAAACATTTTTATTAGAAATTACTTTTTCTAACTCTTTAGAAAGTTTATTCTTCTCAGAACTTACTTCCTCAAGATTTTTTGAAATACTTTCAAAATCAGCATTTTTCTTATCAAGATCTTTAGAAAGATCTGATATCTCTTTAGTAAGAATAGAATTCCTAGAATTTTCCTTATCGAGTTTCTTGTTGAGTTTGGAATTCTCAATCTCAAGAAGTTCAGCAAATCTAGAGACTTCTTCATAAGTAGGTAAAGTATTTTCCTCATCAGAAGATGATTCTTCATCAGAAGAGTTATAATACTTACTACCATTAGGATTTAAGGAAACATTGGTCAAAGATTCAAAATTTCGTACCTTAGCCATAAGACAATGATTATCAATAGGTAATCTGGCTATAAGACCAAGATTCTTCTGTCCTGAAGATTCATATTCAGAAGATTCATCTGAAGAGTCACCACCACTGGCATTCCAGGTGTCATTAGCTTTCATAACTTTCTTAGCTTTGGTTTTATAATATTTCTTCCTGTTCCTGTCTGAATGCCTTTTCGTTCTTTCTTTCTTTTTGAGCATAGGGAAATCTGGTCTAATATGTCCAGCTCTCTTACATTCATAACAAGTAACTTCTCCTTCTTTCTTATCTTTCCTATCCTTCTTCGTATACTTGGATTGAATGTTTCTCTGTCCAGCTATCTTGTTCATCCTTCGAGCAAGATTGGCTAATTCATTTTCTCAAACTTCACTCTCACTAGATTCGGATTGGAAAATCACTTTCTTAGACTTGGATCTGGTTACTCTCTCAGGAGTCTTAGCTTTCATCTGATTTGAAGTTGTAGTAAAAGAAACAGTACCATTTCCATTCTTTTTCTTGACGTTGTCAGCATCTCTCTTCATTCTTGTTTCATGTTGTAGAAGAGTTCCAAATAATTCATCAAGAGTGATTTGAGTGACCTTCCTGTTCTCATCTATAGCTGTTCTCTTGGATTCCCACTCATTGGGCATAATATCGATTATCTTGTCCACAAGAGCTTCATCATCTAAACCTTTCTCTCCCATAGACAGTAGACTATTGAAAATGGTCATAAATCTTTGTTGAACTTTACAGATAGGTTCTCCATAAGGAAAATTGAAACCATGATATTCAGCTCTAAGCATAGCTCTTCTAGTCTCAATTACCTTAGAGGTCCCAAAGTGTGTAACCTCTAACTTCTTCCATATACAGTTAGCTGCTTCACAAGAAGAAATTTGGCTATATATATTTCTAGTCATTGAACATAATAAAGTATTACGTACCTTATAGTTGAGTTGATATTCTTGCTTCTCCTGGTTAGTAAAGGTTCTAACTTCCTTGTCAGGAATTTTATAATCACCAGTAAGCATCACAAAGTTGTCTACTCCAGTATTGATAACAAAAGTCTTCATACAATCTCTCCAGTATTCATAATCATTACCATCGAAGATTGGTGGCCTTGTAGGATTCAAATTGTCAATTGATCCAACATTAATTCCTGCCATACTAAAAATAACTTTGCACACAAACTTGTTAGTAGCTTAGAATCGTAATAACAAGGTTCGGAATGAGAAAAGTTCGGAATGGATAATCCGGAATGACAATGTTCGGAATAGAAAAGTGAGCAAGAAAAACTTGTATGTGAGTACAAGTATTTCAGTAACCCTGGCTCTGATACCAAATGTAAGAATGGTATAGAGTAAGAGGTTTCCAACCTTTGATACCAATTGTAGGATCGAAATATAATATGAGATGCTCAATATACAAGAGGGGGGTGAATTGTATACTTTAAAAATTCCTTTGGAACCTTTAAAGTTAGTTATGAATAACTATAGTTTCCTTAAGAAAAGGAAAGGGCTAAGTTTAACAAGGTTAAACTAAGTAAATTCACAACACCTCTAACACCGAACTAAACTTGGAAAGAGATTCCAAACGTAGGTTCCGGAAATATTGTTCCGGAAATGGAAACTTAACAAAAGTTACAATATGAGATTCTACCTTAAAGCGTATAGAATCTAAACTAATCAGAGTAAGTAAGAAAGTATAAGAAAGTTATACTTTCCTTAAGATACAAATTACAGCGGAATAACAACAAGTAGTAAAACTACTAGTAACAAGATAATAGTCTTTTAACCCAAAGAGAAGGGTATCCAACAACCTTGGATAAAGGTCCCTTGATTTATACTTTCAAGCAAGTCTGTCTTACCCACACCAGGGTAATCCCTCGATACGAAGATCAGAGTCTCTGTCTTGCTATCCCCGCAAGCCCTCAACTTCAAGGTAGTTGGTAACCTCTGTCTTTCTCAGCATGAAAGCCCTCGATCTTTAAGGTAGTCGGTACCTCTGTCTTTCTCAGCAAGAAAGCCCTCGATCTTTAAGGTAGTCGGCACCTCTGTCTTCCTATCCCCGGAAGCCCTCGAATGTAATCACCAACATTCGGAGTCGCACGAAGCTTTGAGAGTTAATAAGAGACTCTCTCTCTAGAAATCACTTCAACAGCATGTAAGCACTTTTTCAGCAATCAGCACCGAGCTCTTTCAAATGAGCTCCTATTTATAGGTAAGGCCGGCTCCTTCTCCAACGGTCATATTTTCCTTAAAGTTAGGAGGGACCTGTACATGTGTCACTTAGACAACGGTTAGTTTATAACAAAAAAGACGACATCGTTTTATAACAAAACAAGTGTAACAGAATGTACGACATCGTTTTAAAACTCTAACATAAAAGTTCGGAATAGAAACTTCGGAGTGAAGGTTCGGAGTGAATAAATTCAGAGTGTATAAAACAATGATAATCAGATTCTGTTTAATAGGTGAATTCGGAATGAGAATTCGGAATAGGAATTCGGAATAGGAACTCGTCATCAGAAATCGTAATGAGAATTCGTCATCAGAATTCGTAATGAGAATTCATCATCAGAATTCGTAATGAGAATTTATCATCAGAATTCGTAATGAGAATTCATCATCAGAATTCGTAACGAGAATTCGTCATCAGAATTCGTAATGAGAATTCTTTATCAGAATTCGTAATGAGATTTTGGAATGAGATTTCTTCATTAGAATTCGTAATGAGAATTCTTCTTCAGAATTCGTAATGAGAATTCGGAATGGAATTTCTTCATTAGAATTCGTAATGAGAATTCTTCTTCAGAATTTGTATCCTGAATCTGGAATAGAACTTAGTCAGAGTTCATATCCAGAATTCGGAATGAAACTTCCTTATAGTTCTTGTCCAGAATCTGAACCCTAAAACAGAATGATTTATATCAAAGTTTCAATGATTCAGAGAAATGAATCCGAAACATATACTTAAGAAAAAAAATATGAATGAAAATATGATATGGATAATTTTTCTTATAAAAGCGATTTTCCTTAAGAAAGCAATTTTCCTTATAAAAGCAATTTTCCTTATAAAAGCAATTTTCCTTAAAGATAAGGTGTTTGTGATTTTCAAAACAAGAAGGAATGGAAAAGTCATATGGAAAACCTTATTGACTCAACATTCTGGATACGAGCAGGTAGAGGCAGCTTTGGAACAGATGTACCTAGGGTTAAAACCCAATAATACCTCTTTGAGCTAGACTCGAACGGGAACTGGTGCACGAAAATGGGCCTTGCTACACTCTGGGTTACGACACTCCTGGGGGATATGATTATGATAACTCTCATTTTATTTACAAATCATTATTAATTGTTTATAAGTATATACTTCCCCAAAGAAAAAAATTATTTTATTTATTATATCCATAAATAGTTCAATTTATGTTAGGTGTTTTACAAGCATGGAATTATGAATTTCGATTCATAAACTAATTTAGTTTATGACATTTTTTAGAAATGGTGCCTAATGGATGGAATGGAAACCATATAAATGCACACACTCCATATAGGGATTGCCGTCCAGCTCATGATAATTATAATGGAGTTGGTGATACAACTGGTGCTGATCAACTTATCACCATACTTGGAAAACTCACTCATGTTATGGATAATATCCTTACTTGTATAGAGCACCCTGATCTGCAACGTGGAGGATAAATTTTAGAACACTCATGAGGAAAAAACCTCCAACATTCAATGGGAGTACAAATCCCTTTGTTGCTGAGCAATGGATAAATTCCTTTGAGAAAATATTCCATGCCTTGGGGAGTAGTGAAATGGAAAAGATTATCATGGCAGTTTACCGCCTCACTGGAGATGCTGACCAATGGTGGTCAATGATTCAAAACACAAAGGAATATGATGAAGTATCAAATATGTAATGGAGGGAGTTCAAAGACCTTTTCATAGAAAAATACTTTCATTGTGACCATCGAGCAGATATAGAAAGGCAATTTCTGAGTCTGAGAGAAAAGGAGGATGAGAATGGTGCAAAGTATAAGGCCAACTTTACAAGGTTAGCGAGGCCTGCTGAAAATTATATACATAACCCAATACTTAATATTGATCATTTATTTGATGGGTTAAACCCATTTCTCCATCAGGAATTAGTATCACAATCTTTCTCAACGTATGAAGATATAGTCTCGTGTTCTATCACGACCGAAAATGAATTATCTAAATCTTATGACAATAATTGAAAGTAAGAGAAGAAGAGAACAGTGGAACACGAGATAGATAAAGGGAAAAAGGGAAAGAAGGATTTTCCATTATGCGATAATTTTGGGAATAATCCCCCTTGTACTTGCCTAAAACTAATGGTAGTCTTTTATAAATATTGAGAAAAAGTTCACCAGGCTCATGATTCCAAGGGAATGAATGAGGCTATCAATGTTTAATGCTACAATTGTAGAGAAAATTGGGCATTATGCAAATGAATGTCCTAAGCATCCGGGAAACTTACCTCAGAAAATTCCAAGGGATTGAGGCCAATTATATGCTGTTACGAAAGTTGAAGTGGAATAATTATTGTATTTGAGTTTTTGGACTCTAGAACTATATTATTATTATAAGAATAATGTTATATATATAAGGATTGTACTCCAGTACTTTTTGTTTTCATTAAGGTTTTAATATGATGAAGGTAATCATATTTTTAGTATGTGATAACAAGAGAAACATAACTTTATTTTGGGAATCTGATGTTACAATTGATTTTGGAATTTATAGACCTTTTAGAGAATGTTTGGACAGTGGTATTTTGGATAACTATAATGGTTGGAATGATTTATGTTTAACTGTGGATAGTGTTTTTTAAGGTTAAAACATTTCTGATGATTATTTTTGGAATATTATAATATTATAGTTTTAGGAAAAGGACAACCTGAAGGTCGGGGGATAACCCATCGCTTCGGACAAATCCTCATAAATCGATCCCACAACCTTAGTGCGACAAGCCTATATTACCTACCACTAACCTACATAAAGTATCTAGTAATTACAAAATTGATTTCCCAATCTAAATTGTATATGTCAATATTTGGAACCTTGTACGATTAGGATAAATATAATATTTTTGAATTCTATTACCTTTTGGTGTGAAAGATACGTTTGGGTAAAACTCTATTGATGAATGAAAGTCTACATGACATGTATGTATATTTCCTTATGTTCTTAGTAAATCTCCTAAATAAATTCCTCAACTGTATGAAAGGTATCTTAAAAAAATGTTGTCGGTTAACTTTTCCTACTGGGGAAGTAATGATCGCTTAACCAATCACAAGTTTGTGATTTTCATATAGTTAAATTTCTCCTAATCATGTTTTCTACAAATCTCCATAAAACCATGATGCTTTGTTTTTCCTCCATATCCATTTTTTCATAGAATCCTATTTTGGACTATCTTGGGTGACCTTTATACTTCTCTTTCTTTCTTTTTAATTTATATTTTTATTAACCTTATTTCTGATGTGGGTTTTCCACAATGGTATTTCCTATTTTAAACCTTTTATTTTCAAAGAAAAATTTCAATTTGTGAGGAAGAAATTTATTGACGTAGTGGAGAATGTAACACCCTAAGCTTCCTTGGTAAGTTTCTCTTTGAATAATAGAGCCCCGTGTGTTGTACGCAACCTCGAGTTCTAACACACCGCAACCAATAAAAGAAGCTATTAGGAATAGTAATACTCACTTTTTGAAATTACATAAATTTTATATTTCAAAATTGACTTCATTTTTGGATTTATAATATCAAAATTATCCTATGTTGAATTTTTTGTAATTTTCTGTGAACTTCCAATTTTCTGTGAATAGAAAAAATACATAATTTTTTTTTTAATAAAAATATTTTTTAGTGATAAATTATACTATTTAGTGGTTTAAAAGTATAAATAGAATATATTTTTATCAATTTATTCAATGGTGGTCATTATAATTAATTTCACTTTAAAATTGGACATAAACAATTTTCAATCTTTTGATAGATATTGTTTCTTAAAACACGCTATATTTTTTGACTGTGGGAATAATTATTTAAATTATTTAATAAAATTTCAGTGTTTGGAATTTGGTAAAATGGATTCCATATTTGGAATAATAAGGTCCAAATTATAAATTTAGACACTTTTGTTTTTTGACATTATGAATAGTAACGATGATAAT
The DNA here is from genome assembly GCA_963277665.1 of Viscum album. Taxonomy (NCBI): domain Eukaryota; kingdom Viridiplantae; phylum Streptophyta; class Magnoliopsida; order Santalales; family Viscaceae; genus Viscum; species Viscum album. The sequence goes on along the minus strand of OY728139.1, from coordinate 882,053,982 downwards.
TATCATTAATTATCGTAATTTATTAGTAATCGGGTAGTTAAGGGTAATAAAATAATACCATAATAATACAAAATGACCCCAAAATGTGTCTTAATGATACTGGTTGTGTCATGGCTGACCATGGGATTCCTTGTTCCAAACATTGGGAGCCCATGTAATCACTTTCGGGTGATAGTGACATTTTATTATATTATATTTTTAAAGGGAAAGTATAACCAAAGTATGTATCACCCAAGAAAAAGAATTTTATTTTTTTCTGTGTAAATGATATATTAGACTATAAATAGTCATATTAATTTTTAAATTACTTCCTACATCATGATATTTTTTTAATAATTTTTAGACATTAAATAAATTAAAAGTTTTATGACACCACGATGATGTAGTGATTAACTCATTAATTAACGATTTAAATAAAATGAAATGATATTGTAAAATATAAGACATACACTTTTCAAAAACATATTGGATGAGTATATTTAGAACGCTTATCACCTTATCCTAGAAATATATAATTTTGTGACCTTTAAAATCTGAAACTCGTTGTATAATAAAGTAACAATTCTTGAATTTCCAAGAGTGCCCCTCCTATCCTCTTATAAAAGGCCACCACCTCTACCACCTTATTCACACCTTCAAAGCCATTTTTCACACCCAAACTCTTCCCAAATACTCTGTCAACTTCACTCTCTTACTCCTAGATTCCTAACTTTGGGCAGAAGGCTTCCCAAAGAAGCCTTTGGCTCAAATCAAAAAGAGTTACCCGATTTTAAGGTAATGTCTTCTCTTATGTTCTTTTGTTTTATTTTTCATATCCAACCACTTAAACTCTTTTTACTATGTAATTATGTAACAAAAATAGTATCCTAAATATACTAGGATGTTTTTATGAGAATTATTTTATGTACACTAACACACAACTTCGTCTAATTGTTAAATAACATACTATTTCTAGGGGTGGTGAATTACAGCCTCATGAAACGATGATTGTTGAATATTATTTTAACACCTATCATGGATTCCATTAAGATGTCAATATATTTATACATGATATATATTATGTTTATTTTTTCCTTATGCTTCTGTATTTTTCATTTACGGCATACCTTTATGATTTTTATTATTGGTAAACAGGATAATTTAATTTTAGGAAGTGCGGACTACCGCCCCCTCAAAGTGATTTGAATTGTTAATGACATATGTGGGACATATAAAGGATTGAGTAAATGATATTATATATGAAATTATACTAGAATTATAATATACCCTTATATAATTATTATTTCATTCCATTAAATTAGAAATAGAAATGAAAGTAGCATTTATGTGTACATACGGCTTATCGTCTCCATGAATGGTGAATTTCATTTGTTACCTCTAAATGTAATGTAATATTATAAATGAATATATCTACTGGATATATATGATATATATTATATTTAAATCATTAATATAATTATGGATATAATGGATATTCTACAACATAAACAACTTGTAATTATATGAAGTTTATTTTTGACTCAAGTACTAAAGATCGACAAAATGACCGTTATTAACTTAAATAATTACATAATGTTCATAACATGGTAACAAGTGATATAAAAGGAATAATGAACTTGAAAAAGGTTCTTAAGAAGGTGTAAATTCACTCTAGTTTATTATTTAGGATATTAAAGAATGATCGAGCAAGTCAGACACGAGGTAAGGGAACTTCTTAACCCAATTTCTGTTCTTTGGGTTAATCTCCTACATTCAAATTATGTCATGATATTATAATGTCATATCGTGTATTTGTACTTTCATTATGTGTACATATAGTGAATACCCATAATAGATCTATTTTATATAAAAAATTATCTTTGTAAGGGACTTTGTCTCAATCTTATTTCATTGAGGAATATTTTGTTTTATACACAACATTATTTTATACGGTGTATAAAACACATTGACTTTTACGAATATTCATAAGGAATCTTTTCTATATGAAGAATTTTACTAAACGAAAAAAGGGAATGTTTTTTTTGTCGTATGTATATGGCGACATGGACTTCACCACCACCATGACCGTTATTTGAGTTTCGTCTTCCTCTACAAGCCATAACTTTTTAAAAATGATAAATAAATACCATGGTTTAGTTTTCATTTATTTTAGAAATGAAAATGTTTTTGATAAAGTTTTTATTATATCAATGTGTTGTATTGATATCTTGTGATTGAAATGTGGAAATGTTATGTTTCCTTTATGCATGTTTAATGTGATACGATTATGTTATAGTTTATGATATGTTTAAAACTTTTCATATAAGGTATGCATTAGACTAAATAAGTGACACGTGGAGCCCACTATAGCTCCTCAATGCATCTGAAGGTCTCATGAGACAAACTACTGTCTTGGCACGAGGCCTTGAAAAAATCATTTTTGTAGTCTTAGCACGAGGCCTTGGCTACGTGGTTATGATAGTCTGGTATCATGCATTCCATCATTATGAAAGTGGTTATTGATATTGCATGTGATTATTAGACTATTAGAATATCCATGTGAACAATTAAATGGCATTATTTAATTTTATTTTTGCCATATTATGATGAAGTTCAAGTTTAAAAGGCTTTTGTTTTAGTTAGATATTGCCTAAAATGTTTATTTTTATTTATGAATGTTTCCACTGTATTGTTATCCTTACTGAGCATCTGAGATCACCTCTTTCTAGGTTTTATTTTCCCAGGATGTGAAGAAATATTTTATAACTGACCTATAGGGATAGTCTAAAGGGGATATAAGTGTGGACTATGGAGACTATGTTATTGTGATTTTTCACTTTATGATGTAATGTGACATTTATAAATATATCTAGTGTTTCCAAAAATACTAAACTAATCTGTCTTTTGAGAAATGATCTTTTGTGATCATGCCAACATTACGTTATAATGCACCGACTCTGGGTAACTGGGGTCGAGGTGTTACATGAAAAGTGATGGAGAATAACTAATATATTCTTATGATAAAAATTCCCCTATTAATGAGTCTACAAATAAAAATAATTAAAAAAATATATCATAATATTCATTAATCATATTGACATAGAATTAAAATCGGCTAAAAACTTGAGGCAGAAATAAAAAAATAAAAATGCTTTGTAAACTAGTCTGAAGAAGTAATTTTAATCATTGATGGTTTATGGTTTTGATAAGAAACACTCATCCATGTTTATTTAATTGAGGAACAATAAAGGGATGACTTATTCATATATATTTTGTGTTTGTGAAGTGCACTGTGTTGCATTTGTTGTCAATGAGACATGAAGTAGTCTTGGAATGAATGGAAGTCAGGGAATGTCAAGATGTGAATGACAAATGTTGTGATGGTGTTGGTGGTGAAGGAGAATGGCCATGGTACTAAGAGGCATGTCACTTAAGAGTTTCACTAAGTGGCATAAGAGATGTGGTTGAAACATTCTCTAGTAATATCTGACGATTGTTGAGCTGATCATTAAGTTCCAAGAACTTGTATCAAGATGATACAAAGTCACAACATGATTAGAAGACCATGCATTGTATTGACAATGCATGAGGAGAGGAAGATGATCCATCCACACCTCCTAAGTGGATGAAGTGAGCTGAAGAAGTCCATGCACTATCACTTAGTGCATGTGAATCAGAAGAAGATCCAATTGATCTCTGATTAGATCAATGAAGAATGTTGAAGAACATGTGTGATTTATGAGATTCAGTTGAAGAAGTCCCTCCTAAGTATTGAACACATATGGAAGAAAAGATGAAGAAGATTAAGAAGAAACCTTTTGAATTCCATATCCTAAGTGAAGATTATATGTTGAGGAGGATTAAGGAATTCTTAAGAAGTAGAGAGGGAAGAAATGGGGAAGAAGAATGGCTTGGAGTGGCACTTGGCATGTTACACTTGGTCACTTTGTTTAACAAAGGACATAGTGTTTTTGTTGCAAAAAAATAGGCCACCAAGGAGGCCAGCCAAGGGTCATCACCCGAGGCACATGTGGGACTCAAGGTCACCACGCCCATGGGGAACCCTCAAGGCCAGGGCAGCAACCTTGAGGCAGGGGGCGCACCCAAGGACACCGCATGGGCGCCTGGGGCACGCCCGCAGGGAGACCCGTGTGTGCATAGTGGGCGCTAGGAGCGCGCCCGCAGGAGCATGAGTGGGCGCAGAGCACGCCCGCAGGGAGAACTCGGTGCGGGGCGGCACCGAGAGGGGAGAAGATGCAACTGAGGAGGAGCGGCGGGCGCTTGGGTGATAAACGCGGAAAAACCGCTGGAGAATTCGATGTGGGACGCGCATTTTTCACCGGGAACGAATCCCAGCCGCACGATTGATCGCGCGGACGATCGGCGCCGCTCATCTAATCCGCCGCACCCTCGATCTGATCCAAGCCGTTGAAGCCTTTTTGATCACCGCATCCAACGGCCCAGCATCCATCTCCTTCCTCGAGCTCGCCCGAAGGTCACCCGCGAGCAGCCGCTGAACCAGAGCCCTCCGAGCACCAGTTTTCGAGTTCTCGGCCACCTCTGAAGGATCTAAGACCTCCATTGAGATCGTCTCTCCACACCGAACACGGCCATGCATAAAAAATGGTGTGCATGCAATGTATGGAGAATTTCGAATGAGGCCGAGGCAAACGGAGTTGCCGAGGCATCGGGGTATTCTTGTTTTGCATGGGATGGCCAAAACCGAGGTCGTGCATGCGTTCGAAGTCGCATGCACGTAGAGGAGAAAAACATAAATGGATCCCGCGTGAAACAGAGAATAAAAATGGGATTTGCGGATCGTTTAAAGATTTAAAAGATCCGAAATCTTCGGGATTGAAGTTATCCCACGCGGAAGATTTGAGGCGTTTCTCTGCCTATAAAAAGAGAGGCCGAAGCTCTCATTAAGCTACTGATGCGCTGAAGTTTTGAAGACCCGTGAGAAGCCTTTGTGCCTCGCGAAGAAAGAAGCCCCGTGCAATATATTTGCGCGGCTGAAGTCCTCGGTGCCATCCTTGGCCCGAAGGAGTCCCCTGCGCGCTAATTCTTTGCGCGACAGGAAGGAGAGGAGCTTGCGCAACCTTGCGCGCTCCCTCTGTGCACCGCGGCCCCCTACGCGGTAGCACTTGCGCACCCGGAGGCTTGCGCGACTGAGGCAGCTCGTGGTGTTGTACTTTACACCCGTGGCTTGCGCGCCCGTGGTTTCCATACCCTGTGCGACAGAAGCCCCCACGGCTGAGACGCCTTGCACCCGAGGCCTGTGCGGCTGTTGAAGAAGAAGAGGCCGCACCCCTTGCGCGACCTTGGTTGAAGCCCGCGGGTGATACCCTTGCACGACCCAAAGCAGTAGCATCCTTGCGCGGTAGTGGCTTTGCCTCTTGTGTGTGCAAAGTAAAATTTGGAGGCCGAGGGTTGTGACCTTGTGTGTGCACCAAGTGAAGACACACCTTGTGTGTGCAAGAAGAAGTCAAGAAGGCCGTAGCCACATTTCCCCTTGTGTGTGTGCTAAGTGCAAAGAAGGGCAGTAGGTGTTCGGGTGATGTGAATTACACACCTTGAGTGTGTGTGCTTAAGGATAATACACCCTAGCCAAGTGAGTGCACACCTACGGGTTGTGTGCAAGGTGTAGTGGAAGGACACCACATTTGTGTGTGTGCAAAACAAGAGGAAGGCCGAGGCCTTAGTGCCTTGTGTGCAAAGTGAACCAGGAAGGCCGTAGCCTTGTGTGTGCACACCTTGAAGAACAAACTAAAAGAACACTAAAGTGTGTGTGTGTGCAACAAGAAGAGGAGGAGGCCAACTCATGTGTGTGCACTAAGAAGTGTGTATACACTTAGAAGAAGAAAAGGGAGGACATCCACACTAGTGTATAACACACATTTATGTGTGTAATCAAAAGAGAATAAAGTGTGTGAAGTTTAGTGAGAAGGTGTGTGCTTAAAGTGACTACACCCTGTGAGGGTTTATTGCACCAAGAGGAGAAAGAGGAGAGTGCATGCATGCATGCATGCACGTGCACACGTGAACAGAGTTGAATCAGGTTGTGTACATTTGAGTTGTCCAAGACCAGGAGGTTCTTGAAGAATTAAGAAGGCCATGCTATCTGTGCATGAGGATGAAGAGCTGCCATGCACTCAGTGCATGATGTTGAAGTGAAGTGAGACTGGACCAGACCGAAGATAAAGATATCAGTTGTCTGGGCATTCAGTAGTTGGAGAGAGGCCAGGACATCCTTAGAAGAAGGAGATAAATCCTGAGCAAGACGAGAATACCTGATCAACTCAAGTGATCAGAGGTACAGAGCAAGGCCAGCAGCCTTTATCCCAGGCTGCTGAAGATACTTGAAGAGCTGAACAAGAAGAAGAGCTACTCGTGTGACTCGAGGAGCCAGGAGAAGACCCTGTGGGACTCAGGGAGAAGAAGTCTTCAGTGGGATTCTGGAGCAGGCCAGTGGGACTCTGGTAACACTGTGTGAAGCAGTATAAAGACCCTCCTGTGGGACTCAGGAGAGATACAGTGGGACTCTGTATCGACCATTGTAATACTAACCGATTATAATGGGAGAATCCATGCTGGGAGAGCATGGAAAGGATGTAGGCCTTTGGTGCCGAACCTTGTAAATCCTTGTGTCCAGTGCCTTTACATTTACTGCATCATTCGTGGAAAGGTGAGAGATACAAGAAGAGTGGATCGAGGCTTTAACCATCCATAGAGGTTTAATTGATAAGGAATCAATTAGTAAAAAGTTTTAAGGGATCACTGATTCACCCCCTCCCCCTCTCAGTGATTCACACTGATCTGGGCACTTCAATTGGTATCAGAGGGAGGTTGCCTCTAAAAGATCCAAGGGAGTCTTTATGAAGTGCAGATTTGAGGAAATGAGCAACCAGCCTCAAATGGAGATATCTGCCAAGACTCAGAAAAATAGAAAGAAGAAACAGGCCAAGAAGATGAAGAAAGCATGTCCTAGCTGTGATGAAGTTGAAACAATGAATGATCTTCAGAGTGCACTCAAATATCTTCAGAAGACAGTTCCCATGGAAGTGGCAAAGTGTATAGCTACAGGCATCCATGATCTTCATGAAGAAAAAACACAGTTAGAAGAAGAAGCCAATGCAATGGAAGATCAATTGGCTAAAAGGGTTGGCATAACCAACACTCTCAGAAAGCTGGTAAATGCCAAAGATGAAACAGTATCTCTTTGCAATGAAAGATATGAAGACACTGCTGAAGAATTGCAAAGAAGCCTTTCTGAGAAAGAATTCTTTAGGATAATAGTCAAAGATGTTGTCCATGCACTGGAAAAGAGGCATAAAGTGTCAATGAATGTCAGAGATGTTCAACTCGAAGACAAAGTCAAAATGGTGAAGGAGCTTGAAAACTCATTGCATGAAATAAAGAAGGTGCATGAAGACCAGTTAGAACAACTGAAAGAAAATTGGGAAGGAAGGCTAAGAACTGTTGAGGATGAGAAGAACTCCCTCAATATGAAATGCTTAGAATTAAAGGTGATATTGAAAAATCAGCAATCACCCAAAGCTGAAGCCTCCCAGTCAGCTGAAAGGAGAAATGTTGCTACTCAAGTATGCATTGAGCAGGATGATTCTAAGAGAAAGACATCCTCTAATAAAAGTGAAACATCTTCTAGAAAGAAGGTACCATCCATACCATCTTGTACTGATGCTTCTAATTGTGTTTCCACAAAACGTGCAGGATGGAAGATTAATTCCAAACAAATATGGATGAAGACAGTAAAGAAGCAGAGCTCTCCTGAAACAGTAAAACAGGTCAAGAAAAGTACCCTACAATCAGAAGGACTGAAGAGGTCAAGATTCGTGGGACAATGCTGGTGTTGTAACAAGTATGGGCATTGTGCAAAGGATTGTTGGTACAATCCACTGAATGCCAAAGCACAGAGGAAGCCCATGCCAAGGGGGAGCAAGCCAGAAGGAAGGAAGCAACATCCACAGGTCCAGAGACATCTGTTTACTACAAATAGATTTGGATTGCTTGACAACATCTGGGATGTGTGCAAAAGTGGTCAAAAAGATACATGACAATCTCCAACTGTATCCAGAGCTCAAAAGAAGAAAAGATCACAAAACCTGGCTCAGAAAGATTCCTTGGGAAGCAAGAAGAAAGTAGAAGATGCTCCCAAGAAGAGTTTGAAGAATGAAGAGAAGTCCTTGTAATTGAAATCCAAGAAGGGTGATGCATCCAGAAGAACCACCAAGAAGACATGATTCTACTGTGGGAAGAAAGGACATATCATGGATCTTTGTAAAGAAGCCATGAAATTAAATAGAAGCAGACTGGACTCAAAAAGACAATCAATCCAGAAGAAGAAGAAGGGATTGATTGAAAACAAGTTGCCTAAGAAAGGTAGCTTGACAGCATCTAAGGAACCATGTGGAACTTCCAGAACTGGGGCCACTCTTCCAAATGATTTACTTGTCATATGTCCACATCAGTTGCAACTTGCCAGAGAACTACAAAGAGTTGAAGATGAAGCTCTGGCAATTGCTAAAGCAAAAGGGAAGAAGAAGGTTTCACATGAAGATGTTTTGAGAACCACACCAGCACAATCATCAATGAAGATCAAATGTGCAAGTGTGAAGACTGGTGAAAATGGGACATCTTCGTTGAGAGAATCTTCTCAACCTTGTTGTTCACATTGATGAACCCAGGAGGTTCCATCTTATTCCCTTATACATTGGTATTTACATGTGCTAACAATGTAGGGAATTGAAGATGATGATCATTCTCAACTGGAGGATGGTTTGGAAAGAATTTTGTGCACCCCTTGAGGGGGAGCCAATCTGAAGAAGATGATGTTCAGAAATTAATATCATCTTGAGAAAGTATATGAAAGGGGGAGCTTTATCTTTGCACTGAACATTCTAATGTGTTTTGTGAAGTATGTGCAGGATTCAGTAATTCATTGTTACATCTGAAAAATTTCAAACCCCCAAGAATGATCTCACATGTATTGTGAATGTTGGACAGCATTGAGTTCCTTGGTTACATCACTCTTGTTTTCTACACCGAGTTAGCCCAAGTAGACTTAGAGTTGATTTACTAAAGGTTCTTTGCTAAAGAATAACATGTGACATCATCCCTCTCTCAGTGTTTTTCAAGAAAATACTTTTATTAGGGAGGAAGAGATTTTTGAAAGAGAACCACACCATACCTTTGCATTTGATTGCCAATAAGGGGGAGAAAATATTGGCACACATATTGACCCATTCATATGTGCTGAAGGAGTGTATTGACAACAAATACAAAGGGGGAGATTGAAGTGCACTGTGTTGCATTTGTTGTCAATGAGACATGAAGTTGTCTTGGAATGAATGGAAGTCAGGGAATGTCAAGATGTGAATGACAAAGGTTGTGATGGTGTTGGTGGTGAAGGAGAATGGCCATGGTACTAAGAGGCATGTCACTTAGGAGATTCACTAAGTGGCATAGGATATGTGGTTGAAACATTCTCTAGTAATATCTGACGATTTTTGAGCTGATCATTAAGTTCCAAGAACTTGTATCAAGATGATACAAAGTCACAACATGATTAGAAGACCATGCATTGTATTGACAATGCATGAGGAGAGGAAGATGATCCATCCACACCTCCTAAGTGGATGAAGTGAGCTGAAGAAGTCCATGCACTATCACTTAGTGCATGTGAATCAGAAGAAGATCCAATTGATCTCTGATTAGATCAATGAAGAATGTTGAAGAACATGTGTGATTTATGAGATTCAGTTGAAGAAGTCCCTCCTAAGTATTGAACACATATGGAAGAGGAGATGAAGAAGATTAAGAAGAAACCTTTTGAATTCCATATCCTAAGTGAAGATTATATGTTGAGGAGGATTAAGGAATTCATAAGAAGTAGAGAAGGGCAGAAATGGGGAAGAAGAATGGCTTGGAGTGGCACTTGGCATGTTACACTTGGTCACTTTGTTTAACAAAGGACTTAGTGTTTTTGTTGCAAAAAAATAGGCCACCAAGGAGGCCAGCCGAGGGTCATCACCCAAGGCACATGTGGGACTCAAGGTCACCACGCCCATGGGGAACCCTCAAGGCTAGGGCAGCAACCTTGAGGCAGGGGGCGCACCCAAGGACACCGCATGGGCGCCTGGGGCACGCCCGCAGGGAGACCCGTGTGTGCATAGTGGGCGCTAGGAGCGCGCTCGCAGGAGCATGAGTGGGCGCAGAGCGCGCCCGCAGGGAGAACTCGGTGCGGGGCGGCACCGAGAGGGGAGAAGATGCAACTGAGGAGGAGCGGCGGGCGCTTGGGTGATAAAGCGCGGAAAAACCGCTGGAGAATTCGATGTGGGACGCACATTTTTCACCGGGAACGAATCCCAGCCGCACGATTGATCGCGCGGACGATCGGCGCCACTCATCTAATCCACCGCGCCCTCGATCTGATCCAAGCCGTCGAAGCCTTTTTGATCACCGCATCCAACAGCCCATCGTCCATCTCCTTCCTCGAGCTCGCCCGAAGGTCACCCGCGAGCAGCCGCTGAACCAGAGCCCTCCGAGCACCAGTTTTCGAGTTCCCGGCCACCTCTGAAGGATCTAAGACCTCAATTGAGCTCGTCTCTCCACACCGAACACGGCCATGCATAAAAAATGGTGTGCATGCAATGTATGGAGAATTTCGAATGAGGCCGAGGAAAACGGAGTTGCCGAGGCATCGGGGTATTCGTGTTTTGCATGGGATGGCCAAAACCGAGGCCGTGCATGTGTTCGAAGTCGCATGCACGTAGAGGAGAAAAACATAAATGGATCCCACATGAAACAGAGAATAAAAACGGGATTTGCGGATCGTTTAAAGATTTAAAAGATCCGAAATCTTCGGGATTGAAGTTATCCCACACGGAAGATTTGAGGCGTTTCTCTGCCTATAAAAAGAGAGGTCGAGGCTCTCATTAAGCTGCTGATGCGCAGAAGTTTTGAAGACCCGTGAGAAGCCTTTGTGCCTCGCGAAAAAAGAAGCCCCGTGCAATATATTTGCGCGGCTGAAGTCCTCGGTTCCATCCTTGGCCCGAAGGAGTCCCCTGCGCGCTAATTCGTTGCGCGACAGGAAGGAAAGGAGCTTGCGCAACCTTGCGCGCTCCCTCTGTGCACCGCAGCCCCCTACGCGGTAGCACTTGCGCACCCGGAGGCTTGCGCGACTGAGGCAGCCCGTGGTGTTGTACTTTACACCCGTGGCTTGCGCGCCCGTGGTTTCCATACCCTGTGCGACAGAAGCCCCCGCGGCTGAGACTCCTTGCACCCGAGGCTTGTGCGGCTGTTGAAGAAGAAGAGGCCGCACCCCTTGCGCGCCCTTGGTTGAAGCCCGCGGGTGATACCCTTGCACGACCCAAAGCAGTAGCATCCTTGCGCGGTAGTGGCTTTGCCTCTTGTGTGTGCAAAGTAAAAGTTGGAGGCCGAGGGTTGTGACCTTGTGCGTGCACCAAGTGAAGACACACCTTGTGTGTGCAAGAAGAAGTCAAGAAGGCCGTAGCCACATTTCCCCTTGTGTGTGTGCTAAGTGCAAAGAAGGGAAGTAGGTGTTCGGGTGATGTGATTTACACACCTTGAGTGTGTGTGCTTAAGGATAATACACCCTAGCCAAGTGAGTGCACACCTACGGGTTGTGTGCAAGGAGTAGTGGAAGGACACCACATTTGTGTGTGTGCAAAACAAGAGGAAGGCCGAGGCCTTAGTGCCTTGTGTGCAAAGTGAACAAGGAAGGTCGTAGCCTTGTGTGTGCACACCTTGAAGAACAAACTAAAAGAACACTAAAGTGTGTGTGTGTGCAACAAGAAGAGGAGGAGGCCAACTCATGTGTGTGCACTAAGAAGTGTGTATACACTTAGAAGAAGAAAAGGGAGGACATCCACACTAGTGTATAACACACATTTATGTGTGTAATCAAAAGAGATTAAAGTGTGTGAAGTTTAGTGAGAAGGTGTGTGCTTAAAGTGACTACACCCTGTGAGGGTTTATTGCACCAAGAGGAGAAAGAGGAGAGTGCATGCATGCATGCATGCACGTGCACACGTGAACAGAGTTGAATCAGGTTGTGTACATTTGAGTTGTCCAAGACCAGGAGGTTCTTGAAAAATTAAGAAGGTCATGCTATCCGTGCATGAGGATGAAGAGCTGCCATGCACTCAGTGCATGATGTTGAAGTGAAGTGAGACTGGACCAGACCGAAGATAAAGATATCAGTTGTCTGAGCATTCAGTAGTTGGAGAGAGGCCAGGACATCCTTAGAAGAAGGAGATAAATCCTTAGCAAGACGAGAAGACCTGATCAACTCAAGTGATCAGAGGTACAGAGCAAGGCCAGCAGCCTTTATCCCAGGCTGCTGAAGATACTTGAAGAGCTGAACAAGAAGAAGAGCTACTCGTGTGACTCGAGGAGCCAGGAGAAGACCCTGTGGGACTCAGGGAGAAGAAGTCTTCAGTGGGATTCTGGAGCAGGCCAGTGGAACTCTGGTAACACTGTGTGAAGCAGTATAAAGACCCTCCTGTGGGACTCAGGAGAGATACAGTGGGACTCTGTATCGACCATTGTAATACTAACCGATTATAATGGGAGAATCCATGCTGGGAGAGCATGGAAAGGATGTAGGCCTTTGGTGCCGAACCTTGTAAATCCTTGTGTCCAGTGCCTTTACATTTACTGCATCATTCGTGGAAAGGTGAGTGATACAAGAATAGTGGATCGAGGCTTTAACCAGCCATAGAGGTTTAATTGATAAGGAATCAATTAGTAAAAAGTTTTAAGGGATCACTGATTCACCCCCTCCCCCTCTCAGTGATTCACATTGATCTGGGCACTTCAGTTTGTTTTTCAATAAGATATTTGACGATGAAATATATATTCTAGGGAATGACCACATTTATAAAATATTCTTAATTCTGGTGAAGAAGTATTATGTGTATCTCATAAGCGGGGGCACACAAGATCATCCATAATAAATTTCTTCACTAATGATGTAATGTGAATTTCAAAAGTTATAGAGAGGTTTGAATTGGATAATACAATAAATTTCTATAAATTGAATCTTATCATCATTGATGTATGTTTATAATATTCATTCGTTTTTATAATAAAAAATATGTTCTAATAAAACGGAGAGACTAATTTGAAGAGGAAAAAGGAAAAATAATATAAAATGGGGTTTTAATTATTTTATTTGAATGTTTTAAATTTCATTTATATTATATATGAATGATATTTGATCGAAATAATTTGAACAACCTCAGATAATATGTTTCGATGATTGGTGTTGCATGCTACATTTTTAAGGGAAACATTGATGTTACATTGGATCACTATTTTTTCTGCATAGTTAATTGGTCACATGGACATAGAGTTTATTAATTTTATCTCTTTTCTAATCTATTAGGGATTCATACCTTCTCATAAATAGATCAGAAAATATATGTCTACAGAGAATTTGACATTCATAGAATTTGAATTTTGGAAATGAGAATTTCGTCCCATAATTTTTTCATTGTTTTTATTTATAATAAGGGGGAGATGATATCATTGACTATTAAGATGGAATGGGTATTGAATAAAAATACAATGTGGAAATAGAATAAACCATTTGGATTTTTAGGGATGATATTGTTGTAACATTCTTATGATTATGAAATTTCACTGTGTTATTAATCTCATTATTGATGCGCTATTTTATTTTTAAGAAAACTTATTTCGTTGATCGTTTGAGTTTAAAAACTACATACAACACTGAATGGTGTAAAAATAACACGAGGTCATCCATGATGATTTTATGTTTATATAAGAGTCCATTCTTGAGGGGAATTTTTATTCATGACTAGTGAGTTTTTAGGATTTGAACATTATGTGGATATTGGTTATATCTTTAACATGTTATTCACTAAAAATATCACCTCTATAAAATCCGGATAAGGGTATTATCATATCACTATGGATAATCGAGATCAACCCTAATTCAGCCAGTATGAGGCTGAAGCATACAGAAGCACACCCATAGGGGCGAATGGTTGAGGCAGTGTAGCGACGCCATACTAGGGAATCCTGGTGGCTGAGGAGCATCTGACATAATGAAGTTGCATGCAGAAGAGGGGAATGTGACCAATAGCCAATTATGAGTCATGGAAGTTTCTGATTGTAATATATAGTGGATTCAGGAATAAAGTCATTTTTATGTGGTATTGCACCAAATTATGTTGATTTATATAATAGCTTGATCAAATTTACACATCCATCCCATTTTCCCTATATGATTTCAACATTGAGATCGATCCATTGATAATATGGGATGTTGATTCGCTCAACGTGATATCTTCTACATCATGTATAATTTGATATCTAATGTTCATCGTAGCTGTAAGAATGTCTACCAATGAAGTAATCCTGGCCTTCATTTTTTTCATCATTCTGATTAACTGATGATGATCATTACCACTAGATACGCAACTTTTTAAAAAAAAATGAAGATCAGACCGAAGTGTTGTACTGTAACGAAAATACAATATTTATGTGATGGTGAGGGTATGTGAAACATGCGTTCAGAATCTAGGTGAATATAGAAGAATATTATATGATCTTTTTTGCCTATTAATACCATTCAAGGCATTCAGTTTCATTGCTTGCGATTTTATTGAATCACATGTTTCATGTGAATCATTGTTCAATGAATCACTCTAGACCGTGAAGGGGTGATCCCAAACATCTCTTGTCTAAGAAAATATGACATGTGAGCTGAGTATACATGACCTATCCAATATACAGTTGTGGATTATAGTGATAAACTGAGTTCTATTAATCATTTAAGATAAAAAAATACACATATTCTTCTCTTAGGCTTCAGTGAGGGCCACTATGAACTACTTCTTATTTATCTGGTGTGGAGTGATTAATGAACCTTGAGAATGTGATTTACTAGTTTTCATAAAGAAATAAATATAAAACACTATTATTTCATGAAGAATAATTTTCGCACACCAATCATATACCCATTCAGGTTTTCACACATGAAGAAAGAATGGATATGTACTTATTGCTAAGTATTCTATTTATTATAATTAAATATGAGACATAAATATTGTATATTCATGAGGTTATCATAGTTATTTATTATGTGAATTGGGAGTGTGATAACTATAATTTGGGTTTTCACAAAATGAGAACCAAAAAAATTTCTATACATGTGTTATTGTAAACCCATTGAGATACAATATTTTTCAAAAGTGAGTGTGAAAAAATGCTAACATGAAACTGTGGCTTGTGCATGTTTAATTAATGCATAATGTTATAATTCAATATAGTATTTTTTTCAGACATAAATATTGAAAAATTCACATGAAATATATATGTCTTTTTTAGTGTGTAGTTTTTGATAATTATGTTTGGGAGCATTTCGATCATTGTATCAAAAGAATTTTATATCAGTTTTTTTAGTGTTATGTGAGGTCGGGTCTTTATGAGAAGAAGGAATTTCCAAAATATCATCAAACTGAGTTATGTGATAGTTTATTAAGAAATCAGTTTTATCTATTCACGGCCAATAGTTAATTATAATCTCAAATTGAGTAGACCTCATGATGAACAAGGTCAATAGATCACTACATCAGAATTTAGTGGTAGCTAGAAACCCATTAACCTGAATTATTCATTGAAGAACTGGTGGGATTCTAGTATAAAAACTAAATCCTTTTGGGATATATAACAAATAGCGAGAGTCAGTATAAATAAGACTAGTGGGATTCTAGTCTAATGCTCATGTTAAGAGATAGTCAATAGTAATTAGTTATGAATAGGAAATATGGGAGTTTTTCTAACAAGAAAATTTAAAGTTTGTCAATATTTCTAGCCATATTGGTTATTAGTAACATAAATTCTATGTCTTAGATTATCCTAAACACACCAAGGACATATTAAACCACATATGCGGTGAACTATGTAAAAATACTATCTGTTGTTCCACATTTAACTTATATTGTGCATGTGGTGTACGTTTGTTTGCAAATAGAAAAGATCAATACACTAACAACTAGAGAGGATTGAATTAAAAAGAGGTATAAAAAAGGAAAAGAAAATTAGATAAAACTTATGTACAATAATTATCCCCCCCCAGCCTTAGTGTACCTGCATGATCCACTGTTACCTTCAAATAGATTACTATAATTTCATTATTCGATATTTGGATATGAAGATATAATATTTAATTAAATTATTTGAATAGTATATGTTTTTAAAAAATGTAAGTGATGAACAACATGTACATGTTGTCTATCTAGACTATGACCCTCCCCATTCAAACTGTAATTTGTACCATATGTTTAATGTTATAGATCCCCATTCCAATATTATAGAGTAACGAATAATAAATTATATGTGAGATTATTTTAATTACTAACTTATAATGAAATATAAAGTGAGATTAATGTAAGATGATATTATCATCCAATTTATTTATTTTCATTGCATAACTTGTAGTAATCCATTATAGAGGAGTGTATTTTTCAGTTTTTAGTAAATAAATATTGATTTTTTCATAATTTGATACATTGGATTTTTATAATTTTTAATTTTTCATGAATTTTTATTTGATATTATTTATACTGTTTTTCGTAGTTTCATTATATTATTTTAACATGAATATATGGAATCATTGAAATAGAAACAAATGATACATGAAAAAACACCATTACATTATTCATAGATTTTTCATGGGATAAAAAAATTAGTATGACATTCATTTCTGTTGAAAAAATATTATGAGCTTTTGATAAATATTGACATATTTTGAATTGACTATTCAAAAAGGATATGTTAAAAATACATAATCGAAGTTATTATTTTTCCTAAACACATGGTACCACTTTTACACTTGTTTTCAAATATTTTAAATTTAAACTCCCATTCCCATTTATATAAATAAAAATACAATAAGATTTTTAATTAATCTCTCATCTAATTATATATCACCACACTATTGGAAATAAAAAACAAAAAAACCATTTATAGTTTTATTGATCTTCAATTGATTTTAATTTTTGTGTAATATAAGAAATAACTGATTATTGATAATATATATATATATATATGAAAAATTATCAAATAAAAGTAGTTTGAGTTTTTTATCCTTTCCTGAATAGGTAATAATATTTTTATAATTACGAACTACAATTCATTATAATATCACTCAAGATGAAATATTTATATTCTATATTAAATTTGATGTCAATCATATTTTTATCACTTAAATGAAAGAGATATTATTTATTATATTTAATTTGGTATGGTTGTGAATGTTATGATAATTCTCTAGATTCATAATCTTTAAACAGTTCTTATAGAATTTAATATTAAGGCTATAATGATAATGATGTTATATTAATTAATATACTAAAAATTAGGTCATGGAAGGTGTTTAGTTGGGTTCACATGTCATTTGATATTTGAATATTATATTTTTAATATTTATTTCAATGTAGATAACATTCATATTATATAATACATGTTGTAGATATCATGTATACTATTAAATACTTACATCATATTATTGAATAACTATCGTTTTTTTAATTCATAACATTTAATTTTTTAAGTTTTATAATTGATTCTTTCTCATACTCAATACAACATTTAAATCACGTGGATGGCTTATTTGGAGACTAATTGTAAAGATGAAATAAATTATAGAGTTATATATAATTATTTTATTTTTTAATGTAATTTTGAATATAATTTTTTTATTTTATGTTTTCTGTAATTGGTTTCTATTATTTATTAATTAGATTTATGGTAAATATTAATGGGTTATTTTATTTTTTATTTTTTATAATAATTTATTTTTTAGTTTTATTATTTCAAACGTTGAATTTGAAAGCAATATTAATTTTTTTACAAAAAATTATATTTTATATCTTCCAATATTTATATTTACATTATATGTAAACATTGATTTTTTAAAAAATATATCATGAATGTCACATTCGTCATCGATTTTTACACCAACATAAACAATTACATAGTTTGAATTTTTAAATTAAAAATAACTATTAATGTCAATATAAATGTATAATTATAATAGATTTAATTATATTTATATTTAGTAAGTCACATCTAAAATAACAATGAACTTATTTTTAATCTAAAATCACCATCAAGAGTCTATCAATATGTATATTTAATCATCATTTCAATGAATTTGTCAAATAATCAAGTTATATATACTCTTTCAAAATCATTCTTTAATTATAGACATTAATAATACTTTTAATGTATGTTGTATTCTTATTTCTTTCTAAAAATCATTTATACTTAAAATACAATTACATTTAATAATAAATTTTTTTGTTGTTCTATTTCATTTATCCATTTTCTATTATTATTTTTAATTTTCTATTCATCATATCAATTTTAGTAGTGTAGGATATTTTTTCATTTTAGTCAATCCACACATTTATTAATATTGTGTATGTTTTAGTTACAATAAATTTTTTATATGATTTTAAATTTTGAATCATCTTGTTTCTTATATTCATGGCATCCCAACATCCTAAATGACTAAAATTATATTTTAATATTTGTTAGTTATTTATTTTATTATTTATTATGAAAAATATTTGCAATTTAGAATGATTGATTCTCCAATAATCGATTACGTCCCACGGGATTTTGGAAAATCTGTTTTCCCTTATTAGGGGTATAATTGGAAATGACATAGAATTAACCTAGTATGTTCATTACTAAATTGTATTATAACCTACCCTTTTTGTATTTCATTTTGGAAGTCAATGTAGAAATGAGACAGAACCATCATAACTCAAAATTCTAGTTTATGGAATCGTATGACTAATAGTTTTAGTGAAAAATCTTCAGTTAACGTGTTTATTTGGAATTTATACCTTAAATTTTATAAATTAATCATTTATATTGTGATAATTGGATTTATTTTATTGTGATTTTGGGTTTCATGATGATTTGATGTGTTATTTTTTGTAAATTCATGGTTTTGAGTGAGAGTGGATAAAAATATAGAGGTTAGAATTTATATATACTATTTTATAAAACCATGGACCTACAAATAGAATGTTATTATATCTTCCAATATATACTTCATGTATATATCATAGTTTTAAATTTCAGTTATCCACACCAAACAGAGATAAAAATATGTTATATTGTTGATGTTAAGATTAATTATATTTGAAATTGAATTTATTTTTTTCATTTATAATATGAGCTTAGTTATGAAGATATTAAATATGTATAAATGCTAATCAAGTATCTTTGTAATATTCATTTGTAATGTCAAATGACCAGAAAAATAAAGATGATTTTCATGGTTATAAAATGTTTTATCTAATTTAAAATAATTTATTATGGGGAGATTTAATTTTTAAAGTCTTATTTTTATTAATTCAAAAAATCATACTAGTTTCACGAAAACCTCAGTCAGAAGCAAAACCTCTGACCATTTATTATAAAAGGAAAAGTACATTGAACAAGCATAATGAGTAAGGAAAACAAGTTAAATGTCATAGAAGTCATACTCCTTTCCACACCCATGATATATGACATCCTCCGCAGTAGCCGATTCAAATTAGGATCTATCACAGTGCTTCAGGACCATAGCGTACTTCCGTTTAAGATTCAGTTTCTCTAAGGATATCAAATCCTGAGAGGATTTCTTGAAAGAGGATCGGGTTAACACATGCTTTGGAAAATCACAATAAACATTCCTCATTTTTCTTTTAGTTGGGATATGTTTCCCATTTCCAGATTTCTTCTTCCCATCCTTGACAACATCATTAAAAGAAGGGTTGACCAAATCACAGTTTTTTTTAATTGTCACCATTTGGAACGTCCCACCATTTTCCAATAATGTGAACATATCGGAAAGCATCAATCATTGTCTGGTCCTGCTCATAATGTCCATTAGAATATACCATAGCCAAACATTTTCGAGTCTCTACAAAATCCTGAAAAGCATCCACATCCTTCCCAAAAACAAAACATATTTAATAAGATTCATATTGTGACCTTGCTTCATTTCAAAACACCCATTCATCTCATCACAACCCAATTCTTGAGAACAATATTAAATATCAATTTTTATATGCACAACACAATTCGAAATCAGATGCAAATGAGTATCCTTAATAGCTAGACAAAAAAAAGTGTATCATGGGCCTGCTCATCATAGACTGAGCTCAATGTCAGCTCTCCCTCTTTCTTCACATCATCGTCGTCTTTGAGAATCCCACTATCTTCCCTTCCTGCAGCACACTGATCAGCTCGATATTCCCAATGATGTAAGGCATCCCCGGAAGTACCAGGAACTCCCAACCTGCCTCCAATTCCATTATAAGGACCAGATTCATCCATATCAGAGTGATTCACACCAGTATTATATAGAATCTCTTTCTTCAATCTATCAAACACCATAGAAAACGAAGGGTTAGGGGATTCCCATGCCTACCCTCCCAAATATGAATCACCCTAACCATCATCATTTCCATGCTTAGCATCATCAGAGTGCATCTGTCCTTGACCAGATACCCTACCAGACCTCTTCATCGAAGTAGCTAACCTTCTGCATCTGGCTCCATGAAGACAGTGACCAACCCTATGACCCAAACGACAACATGTCAAGCTATAGTCAACCCAATCTTCAAACACAACATCTTTCCTCCATTGGAACTCCTCGTTAACAGTGATCCAAATCAAATCAACTTATAGCTTCGAGGAATCCACATCAACCCAAAAATGAGGGTTAACTGGATGACTCATAGAGGATGTTCGAGCATCAATGCAGAGGAAAAGATTGACTAGGTTCCCTAACATACAAATTATCGATGGATTTTGAAAAGGAAGAGGAAGATGAGGTAGGCATGCCCAGGTCGCTACTAAAGGAGTATCCCGAATCATATAGAGATCAAACGACCATCAGAGAGGTAAAAATTTTCCAATGTTGCATCTACAGGGAGCTCTGGATCATGCACAAATTAAGTCTTCCTATAAAGAAAATCGAATCATATAGTGAAAATTATCAATAATTCAAACAACTGTATGTTCTTGCAGATCCCAGTTACTATACAAAAAGCGTTCAAAATCATCAACTAAAGGCCTTTTTGTGTAAAATGAGAAATGAGGGTCAAATCCAGGGAACGAGAGGCCACAAAGAATTATGATAATGAAATCAAAATATATGGGACCACAAGATGAATATCTAGAACATTCAGGTTTAGAGAAATCAATGGGAAGTTTGTGAGATAATTAGGTATTGAAAATTGTACAAAAAATGCCCGCTATACCGGGGGTAGTGGATCCCAAAAAACATCACCCCTCCCACAACCATGAAGGGGTGGAATTCCTTCATCTGTCATAAACTAGGTTTCATCACTAGAAAATATTATTTATTGGCCTCCTCCCTTTTATCTTCCATCTATAAACCTAATTAACAAATTCAATTACATAAAATCTGTTTTGGGTAATCTTATTTTGACATTTTATTAATCCATTGGTTAAATTTTTTATCAAAAAATATGTTTTTATATATCTATTTTATATGTTCAAATATATTTGGATAATAAAAATATTTTTTCTCATTAAATGGGATTGATTATAAATTTGGGTTTCCATATATTTTGTTTAGAAATTACATTTTTTGGTTTTTATGTGTTTTATAGTTTTAATAAAAAATGAAATATTATTATTCATAGGTTTCATTGTATGAATCAGAGTTAATCTGTGTAAACAAACTTCATAAGAGACTATAAACCAATACGTACCATGTGATATTAAGAAAACCAAAATAAATGAATAAATATATTAAGAATACATAACAATAAATAGCAATATATACAACCATATTTATATAAACTAATGGAAAATAACATATGGGTTTCCACCAAATACTCTATCCATATTGTGTCCACATGTTATAATGAATCAATCAACAATCATGTCGGATGCTTCTACCCTCTATGAGATTCAAATTATTATTTTTTTAATGAAGAAGGAAGGTAAAGTATTTTCCTAATAGAATGGACCATCCATGCTAAATTAAAGAATATCATGAACCCATTAAATGCATATTTTATTTTTTAATACAGTTCATGTATTCTCATTGAGTAATAATAACATTACTTATGAATTTACAGCTCATTTGTAAATGGGATATAGAAAAAGAAAAATTAAATTATAACAGTAATGAATCTCCAATTATAGAATACATTTTGGTTTAGGATATAATATATTAGTAAAAACATTTATCACATTATTTAAAAAGGTAGTTCCTCACATTATGATATTCCCATTGGTGAGGAATGTGATTTTTATATTATCAATTCATATTAAAATATATGAAATTATTATATTAAATTACAATATATATCCCACATAAATCATATATAGGATCTTTTTTTGTTGTATCTCTATTAATTTACCACTTTTAATGAAAGCTCATAGACTATATTCCACGTCACCAATATAATATTTCATATGCAAAAAAACATATCAAAAAATCCCATTAGGATATCTTCCAAAATAATTTTATAATGATCTCCTTAACATCTCTATGTATATTATCATATGAAATAACCTACGAATACTGATCAATTTTTTTGTACCAACCCTTAAACAATATTACAACTGGTTACTATGTAGAACTCAATCCACACAAAGTCAACAACAATTTGGGAACCAAAATTCCATTATATCAATGAAATTCATTAGTAATTAACAAAAACATAATCATAAGAAAGGAGTGTCCTCTATAAATGTATCCACAATAATAAATTTATAATTGGATGCATGATCTCTATGAAATATATATATATTTATATATTTATATATATATACTTATCTCCACATGAAACATCATATGAAAGCATACATTTCCTAATGATCAATTTATCAAAGACATCATGTAATCTTGAGACACATAGTAGTTCAATATAATATATACATCTCATACATTATTGATTATTGAGGTATAGAATAACCATGCAAATTAGTAATAAAATTTAATTTACCATTATTTAGGACCACATATCATTCCCCTCACTCAATTAGATATGAACATAAAATATGTTATACTAGTATTTTAGTTGGTATTTTTTGTGTATTTATTAGTGATTATAATATTTTAATTATTGGGTTAATTAAAATTCTACACATTTTTTATGATTCCTTTATTTAGTTGGTTATTATTAATTTATAATATATTTATATAATTTTTCATAATTCTTTGATACAAAAAATTGATTATTTATTTCATGATATCTTTATAATTTAAGGTTTTATTATTTAACCCTATTTTTATTATCATATGAGATTCATAACTCATATTTTTAATATTGTTATTATAATGGATATATATAGAAATTATATAGATTTTAGTTATCTCACATTGCGGATGAATCGATTAGAATGATGATTATAATTTTTATTGAATTATAGTAACAAGAGTATTATAAATATATTGTTTTCTTATTAAATGTAATAAATATTATACTGAAATATTGAACTACATACATGAAAATTAAGAAATATTAGATTTATTAAAAATATACGAGTATTTTAAATATTTATATAAACATTACTTGATGGGAATTTTTTTAGAGGGCCTAATTTTTTTAAAAATATCAAGTATGAAACGAATGAAAAATATTCTTGTGACCATATGTGACCCCTGTATATCCCCTTTATAAATATAATTATATAAATATATATATCAAATTTTAATAGAATTATTTTAATTCACATTGATGATTGATTTATTTTTTATTTATATAAAATTTTATTATTTTCATTTTTAAATTTTTGTATATAGTACTTTTTTCCATACACACATATTTAAATGACCCTACATGATTTCAATAATTTTTCATTCATATATAATGATTTCACTATTTATCATCACATGTGAATTTTTTATATTTTAAAAAATATCCTGAAACTCTCCAATTCTGTTTAAGTATATTTTAAATTTGTTGTTATCAATCAATTTTATTATTATATAAATTTTCAATTAAAATAAATTAAATATGCATTTTATATATGAATATATTTTTAAATAGATAGTTACATGATTTCTAATGATATAACATTACAATATACAAAATATAGAGAATTCAAATATGTTGAGTTTCATCATTTTAATGGTCATTAATTTTACTCTATGATTTTATTAGTATATTTTTTTTACATAACTCATTCAGAAACTCATATTAATAAAATTTCTTCTATATAAATATCTTTCAGAATTATTACTCACATATAAATGATGATCATGATTATTATTTATTAACACATGAATTTTAATCATATATTTAGACAATTTCAAATATATATATTTTGATTTAACTTCATTTTTTTTATTTTCTTCAAAATTAATGTAGGATTATATCAATATTTTTAATCTTTTATGATATTTGAATATTTTTTTTTTGTAATAGTATTAATCCCATACGTGAATATGAAATGTTTCTCAAAAATATAATTTTACTTTATGATACCAAGTGTTAATTAATTGATATCATTTGATTATTAATTACCAAATAATATTACTATAAAATGGATATATTCACATTAGATTGAGATATTAAAATATTTCATAATATTAAACAATAACTATTCTAGTGTATTGATTATTATCCATGACAAATGTTTATCTATTTGTCTCTTTGGTATTTATTATTATTGTAATATCTATTTTTTTAATTGATTCATGGATTGATGATTTATTTTTTGTTTAGTTTTATCCAATTCCATCAAGACTCAAAGAAAGAATCATATATGCCCCTCTACAAGTTTGACATTAGTTTGATGTCACCAGAAAAATCACAATTAATATATGTTACTATGAAGTGGTGTATGATAAAGGGAAAATTAAGGTTATTATGTGAAATATATTCTCATTAGCTAGAAGAATACTTGTAGGAACCCATAATTGTGCACCATAAAATGTTCTGTCAATTATCAGAGGAGTCTGGTGGCTATGAATAGTTTGTCATATTTTTTATAAAGGACCCCAATGTATTATCCATGAAGAATAATTTCATTGGATTTATTTTATAAGGGATTATACATTGACATGTATGATATTAATTTTACTTATGTAATTATAAGTTGTATTTCGATATATAACATTAGGCATGAAAATTTTTATCTAATCCTAGATAGCCATTCTAGCATGACCCATCCTTATATAGGAATCGACATGAACCATTGTCAGGGGGAAACTCGGATATGTAGCTTCTTAAGTTGGGGGTGTGTAGGAACCGAAATATATGAGACAAGAAAAACATTCCATAGGGATGAAATGTAACAGAATGGTGAATTGACATGTGTTGGTGCAAGTGATATTCAGGGTTAGACCTTGGAAAAAACTTCTTTTATGTATTGGACCTATGATTTGTTATTAGTTTCTCTCCATAAAACTGTCTGACAGATTTGGGATGTATTCTAACAAGTGTGCTATTCCACCATAAAAAATATTGATAGAATCTAATCTACTAGATCAAATAAATCTTCTATATACAATCTCCCACCTGAGTTATCTTCAATATATATCATTCCCTCCACACTCCTTGATGTAGTTATTTTATCCTAAGACCCCCATGGCAACCCCATTTCATGATGTCCTTCAGGGATGTTATTAACGATGAATAGATATGGAATCCAATGTGCTCACAACCATATAAATCCATACAAGAAACCATGTATGCCTGAGGCCTATTCTATGGAAAGATGAATTTCATAAGAAGAACTAATGTAAATAATTATGGATCATGAAAATCATGTACCACCAATCCCTCAAGTGAATGATCAAATAGTTGTGTGATAAAATATAATTCTCATCAAATTAGCACTAACAAAATATGAAATATCATATAATTGAACATATCATTCCTTTGCATGAGATATGTAACTTTTACACAACTAATATAATAATTTCATTTTGGATAAACCCACCATGGAACATTCTTGAAATATATTCTCTATATTTTTTTAGTTTAATCATTCATGAAATCATGTGAATTACAATTAATATTCATGAGTGTTATCCGAAACCTCATGTCATTGAATTTTATGTCTCCCCTATGGAGATCAGCACTAAATTTGGCTGACCTCGACATATATAAACACATTTTCCATATAAATAATTGAAACTTGTGGGAGTGATATAAAAGAATATATTACATTGTCCCTTTATGATCAAAGATTCACATGAATAATGTTATCATAATATTAATCCTAAAATAATTATATGCCTTTATTTGTCCATACGATTCATGCCGTCAAACGTGAGGAACACCCATATTGATGTTCAGTGATATATACCAATGGATGTGCACCAATAGAAAGGCCACTAATGTGTCTTATTTGAGCATGTAGAGTATCTTGGTGAATTTATCTAAACATCAATGGATACATAATCCATATCATATCAACACCCAGAAAATATTAGATAGAAAAGCATGAAATGTAGGGATGATAACAAATAAATGTTTTGATGATAATCAAAGAAATGGAAGTAGAAAATAAAGACATTTCTGGAATGTAACTTGGATATGGGTGACATACACCGTAGTCTTTTTAAACCTTGTCCAGCTGACATAGAAGTACTTACACCATGTGAACCCTCAACCATGGATCTTGAACAATGTAATCCATATATCATGGGTCAATCCTTAATATGTGTTACACACTCATGTGACCCAATTTTTATTGTTCACTAGTATGATCCCTTGGTGTTCATTCACGAGTATTCAACATTCCATTCATGGTCATTATCTCTCTTTTTCTATAAGAAGATAGATAATGGATATTAAAATTGGGAATCCATCCTTGCATAACACCCTATGTTTTGGAAAACCTAGGGATAATAAAAATCCATTTGCGTTTAATCACCATTCCCAAAAAAACAAATTGTTAGAGAATGAATAAATTATGGGATTTATAATTCCTATCCAAACATGATACATAGTAGGCCTACCCATGTCTCGTTATCCATTTGAAATCCAACCTTGTGTAATTACCTCATCCTTCCAATTTTCTTGTATCATATAACCCATATCCTCATATGAGTCTATAATCATTCTCATTCATCGGTAGATGGTAATTGAGTTTACAAATGTGCATCCTTTTTTGTTGAATCCCCCACCATGAACTCAAGTACCTCAAACACATCAGTGGATTAAGGATGAATTGAACTACATGGATGCCAATTAATTTTATAAATATGATGTGTCATTTTCCATCCTATTTGATAATATCCTAAAAAATATATTTTATGAAAATAGTAATCAATCCTCTCAATTTGAAAATTTTATTTGAACTATTCATACTAATATTCTCACAAGATACGAGTCCGATATTCCAAAAACACATGTTTCTCACTCCGACCATGAATCATGTTGTCGTAGACACTCATGATGATAGTACCAGTAGCATGATGGGGATTCTCCATTTGTGGTCACTTAAATAGGATGTAATTCTGATTACATATAATATTTACTCAATGGATCTTGTTCCCAATGATACATTTTATTGAATTCATACATGCATAAGTCCCCATAAAGGCTTCTATTGTCACATATGTTTCATTACCGATCGTCAAAATCAAACAATGAAGATAAATATTCTAGATAAAAGAAAGATAAATTGGATGCCTTTTTAAATATTTCTCACTATATTAACATCTTTTCCCAATGAAATTAAATTGAAATGTTTATTCATATCATATGTCCTTAATACATTTTATAAAATCTATGTTTTTTATTCATATTCTCATTTAAAACATAAGACGCGACATTGTGGTTCAATCTAATTAACAATGAAACCAACCACCTCTCTAGAAAACAATAAACTATATATTCTATAAACATGTATACAAACTAAAGCATCAGAAATGAATAAAGGAATTATAGAAAAAATATAGTACCAAAAAAAATCTGTTATCAACAGATGTCCTGAGACGGTTCATTTATGTCGGGGACAAAATGAATGTATCAAGGATTGTTAATGATTCCATAATCATATAAGAAATCTATAAGAGATTCTTGGAATCTGAAATAATATCTGCCACAAATGGGTGTGATGATATCAATTTACCATCCCCTCAAAAAATGAAATATTTTAAGTGAAATTTGGTTTGAAACACCAATTTACATTTTATTTTCAGAATCTAGGTCCATTCCAAGTTACAGATGTGGGAACCATAAAATGTTTCCATTTAATAAAAATGTTAAAACCAATTGAAACAATTGTCAAATTACATCCAACCACCCACCACTAGGCATTGGGGTAAACCATCTCCGAATTTTTACAGAACGAAAAATGGAGAACCTAATGTGTTATTATTTAACTATTTATTTTTATTGATAGGATAAAAATGAATGAATACATGGTTCTTGTTTTTTCATTTTTCTCCATGGTATTAAAAAAATGGTGAATGCGGCATTTGTTTTAAATTGCGATGAAACTTCAAGCAAACCATGGACCACTTATTTACCCTATAATGATGAATGTAATTGATTGAAATTTTACTCTTATATTTGATAATCCATTATTAATATGGTGTATTATTTCCCATCCATGACTCTCAGATTCCACAAAATATATATTTAATCATCAAATTTTCAACAGATTCCATGCCTACATGAAATATAAGAATATCCCAGATAAAACATCATGTTCTATTGAACAACTAATTGATGAAACAATCCTCTGAATTTTCTAGCTATGAATACTTTCCATGATGCCCTGATGTAATCATTAACATATGTGGCACCAGTAGTTCTAGTTGGTGGAAATCATGTTCTAGGAGTACAAAATTATTTTATCCATACTTATATTTAATGTAGATAATTGAATCCTTTATAGAATGAATCCCTAGAGAAAGAATTTCCTATTACGGGATACAATATAGGTAGAGGCCCTGGTATCAATATTGAAATAATCTAAGAGCTTATATCAAGAGAACAACAAATAATAACATCACTACCTAATGGATGTGGATGTGGATAATCCCCATGTTAACTCAATAACTCATGATTTTCCTATAAGAGATTCCATCCAATCTGGCCATTGTGATAGACATTTGAAAAGAACTCATAATGGATATGAAGAGTGATTTTTTATCACCCTGACAATCCAAATTATGGTTTCCGGTAGGAGATCCAACCACTAGTATAAAAATAATGTGATATTATGGAGGACATATATGCCTTATAATTCTAATATATCTGTGTATAGCTAGTGTATCAAAAAAGACTCCTAGATTCAACAACAAATCAACACTACATATGAGACATTGATTCCATCACTGCCATCCTTTAGGATAGTGTAATACCACGGGTCATACCATCCAACAAGGGTGAGGAATTGTTTATAAATTTACCATTGGATCATCATTATTATTGGATTTGACCCACCATAATGTAAATTGGGTATCGAAAAATAAAAAATTACACCATTATATGACACACTAAATAGTTTCGTCCGGGCCCACCAAATGGAATATCGGGCCCCGACCAATTAGACAAGAAACACTATTGATGTGGAGAACCATCGTGCTTATGTCCCAATCATTGTGATATCAAATGAATCGAAATGTATACAAATTGAGTTGATTGATAAAACAAAGTAAATGTATTATCATACCCGCCTAAAATCATTCTAGATAGAGAACATTAGTCCTCATTTGGTATTTGACATAGTAAAAGTATTGATCAATGATATCTATCATACATATATTTGAAATATTAAAGACCATGTCTATGATTTAAAGTGAAATGTTGATGAATAATATGGAATGTGGCTACATCAGATAAAGGTTATGAGGTCCATGTTGATACTCTCATCATTATCCTCTTACCCAAACATTGATAGAGGAATGTGTGTTTCTATGCATCATGTTAATTATCCCCTTTTTTATGGAAGGTAAATTTATTTAGAGGAATAGTTCAATCATGTCCAATGAGAGAACACGGATCACCAAGATATATCTTTGGGAACACTCCTAGGATATACTCCAAGGAATGTCATGTCCTCACCTTCACACAATTGTCTACCATGATGTGATGTTCCCTAACCCAGAAGGGGTTTGTAATTTTCATATTTTTCATCCCCTCATTCGGTGAAATATATCAACAATTCAACCACATACTATTACATAAATTTATGGGAATCATCATATTTTTTTGACCCTAGGGCAACAGGGCTACTATAATTTCTTTATTTTCCAGACCCTAATTATGGGTACTGTAGAAACAAATTTTACCTAAATTGATTTCAAAAATCCTATATGTGTTTTAGGATACATTAATTAATGGTAATAAATTTCATCATTCATGGAACTTGATTCTTGAGCACCTACAACTGAATGAATAATGATTAGGATTCTACGTCACAGACTCCAAAATAACTAGTGTTCTGAATGTAATAGAGGTATAATTTTCCCATGAGATAAGACTCTTGGTCTACCATATCTTTTTGATAGATAAAAGGTGATATTTCATCAAATTAAAACATTTACCCTTATATTATAATTATTCAATAATTAATTATTTGATAAAATTCACAAGAATGAGGGATCCAATTGTAGTGATGATGATATTCCTTGAAAAATACATCCCCTACAAACAATTTCATAGACAAATAATGGAGAGTTGTTTTAGATTTAATTATTGAATATACTAGTTGTTAAATCATGTCTTTATAAGGTTAGAGGATCTGATAACTTATGTGATATGTATATAAATCATTTCATATCTAACAAAAAATAAACCCTCTTGATATAATTCAATATGATACATATTTTCAAGTGACACTATAATGCATGATATATTATAGTCACATGATGTTAAAAACAATAATACATCATATTTCCATAAAATTGTTCATAATGACACGTCTTGCAAACATGTTGTTATAAAAAAAGGTATTTCATAATCATTTGATGTTAATCATATTTCATCCTCATATTCAAATGGAGGTAAATTTTATGAAAACATTTTAGTCACATGGAATTATACTACATAAAAACATCCTTTCTAGAAGACATTAAAATGAATAAAATTATTCTTATCAAATGACATGAAACTACATATAAAAATTCTGTATCATTAGTAGTAAAATTGATTAAAATTTTAATCATTGGTTGATGTTGTCATTCTTTCATGAAATCTAGGATGGTATCCATCATTTGAAGTAGCACATAGAGGCCCTAATCGTGGCCCTTCAAGGTACATAAGAGGTTTATGTGGAAGCAATTGAAGCCAAGGATTACTAGGTAAATACTATACCATAATAATTCTATTTCACAATCTCATTTAAATAATAGGAAATGGAATATGTTTTATAGGAATATACAATACCCCTATTTGTTTCCGAAAAACTAGAATGTGTCAACATTTCTAGGGCCCTAGTTGAAAATTTTTTCATGATCAAATTATTCTCAATTCATACACTCTATCATTTGAGATATAAAATGGTGGTTTATCGCCAATAATTATAACCAATAAAAGGAATGATTAGTGTGAACAAATGCCTATTGGGAATATAATGTTCAAGGATCAACTTAGGCATATAAAATCTAATGTTGATTTCCCAGTTATATCATATGAAACAACTTATAATATTTTTATTGAATGAAATTAACTTCATGACATGATTTAGTACCTTATAAATTTCATTAGATTTTGAAATACCCCATTTGTGGGAATTTCATCACAATTCATGGTGATAGTTCCCCCATAGAGTCTTATGAAGTCATAAATTAATGTGTTTATTTCTATAAAATGGATGAAAAATAACCAATAGTGGATGATGGTATGAATGTTTCACCCCATTATATATATTTGACCACCACTATAAATCATCTGAAAAATAATGATAGTGAATATTTACTACCCACAAACGTGATTATGGTAGATAAATTATTTGTAGATGTTCAGGTTCCTCCCTCTTTGGTGGTAGCATAAACGAAAATATTGAGCATTGAAATCTCCCTATAATGAATCTAATAGTTCCTGATGAGCATTTTTCTTCCCATAGACACTCTTATGTGAAAAATAACATATAATCCCTCAGATTATCCACCATGTATGAAAATGACTCCTCGAATTTAGACATGGGTGATGAACAAGATGGGCATTTAAAATCCATTCCCCCATTTGATGAAATAATCTCCACCACAATCAGTGATCTTAGGTTAGTGAATCATGGAATAAAATATGACATATAGATAATATTGATTAGTTCCACCATTCTTCTTAACGTGTAGGACTTTTATATCAAACTCATAAAGTTACATCGATCTGAGTTCACATTGAGTTATATATACGTGGAAGAGTTGAACCCTAAAGATGCTACTCATCATCTAGGCGTACCTGATGACCCTCAATTTTTCCAAAAAATCACGGGAATTGACCAATCTCATGATACATATTCTTTAGGTAATATTTTTATATTCACAACATCCATGGTCCTAGTCAGAATTCCTAATACTATTGGACACCCATGATCCAAATCATGTGAACTATAATAAAAATTCACCAAGGGTTTATGTTGTACAATTTAAAAAAATACAAGATTCTATTTGTCTTCTATATGTTGCTAATATTCATGTAAAATTTCACCTAACAGATGTCTCATTGCATTTGAACATGATCAATGTGAATGAAAATTGGTGTTCCCACATTTTTTGTTTGTGTCAATGTCACGAACCAACCCGGGTTGACCCTGAAGAGATCACCCGAGCCGGTCCGTGACAGGGCGCGATAGGCATTCTAGATCCTCCCAGGATGGAGACAAGCCCCTGGTCATAAATTGAGGTTTTGGGAACTTTTTCCACCAATAAAAATAAGTAAAGCATCAGAAATAATACAGAGCATCACATAATATGTAAACCAAATAAAATGACTAAGAAAGAACAAACAAAATAATGCTAACCGAACTTGTCATCAAAACAAACTCTGCGTGACCTTGCGGGTCACTCTCTGACTCAATGATCAAGCATCACCCAAAGAGAGTGCACTGAAGATGTTCTTCCAGAAACAATAAAAAAAATAACTATATTCATGAGTATTAAAACTCAGTTGGCTAGCACAATATCAATTCCCATTGCACAACCTTTAAAATTTAACAATCACCAATTCTAAGTTTGGTCAAAAATATATTAATGTATGCATATCAATAATTTTCATTACTTGAAAAAAATGTACAACCCATTTCCCATAGTCATTCTAAAAAAACAGAATAAAGGAGTTTGGAAAATATTTTCTTTTGAAAACATTACCGTAAGAGTTTAGAAAACCAAAATTTCCCTTTTTTGGAAAATACATCACAGAAAGTTACAAAGGAAGATATATAAAGGGAAAAGTAAATAGGTATGAAAATATCTGAACAACAATATATTTACAAAAAGTCACTAGGTAGTGGATAACCTGGGAGATCAAGAATAATCTAGATTTTACTAATTCCTGCGACCCCCTCTATAGTAGCAAACCACATATGATGATTTCTAATGCTCCAAAATGCTCGACCATCCTTTCTCGGGCAGGACGAGGGAAAATACCATATTAATAATCCCACAAATATCAACCTACTATGGGCCACTAGTCAGTACCATAACCTACCAGTGAATTACTCATCTTAGACAATTCTCTCAACATTTTTAGTTGGAATGTTGCAAGTATAAATGAAGGTGAGACAACAAAGGCTTCCAAGCATCAAATCAAAACCCAAATATAAAATAATAATATTTCACAGCAGTTCTAACCCCAAGTATCCCAAATATTTTCGTCATGCATTAAATTCAAGGAATATAAAGGGTTCCCAACCGAGGGAACCATATAATGGAACCCAGTGATTCCACACCGAGGATATCCCACCCATTCCATGTCAACAAGATATGAGGAAAGTCCCCATGAGTTTTACAATAACCAATTCATATTTTTTTAAGTGTCCAAATGGGCCTTTATACTCTTTTAAAAAAAACCACTTTTATCAAAGGCTCAATTCCCAAATTTCCAAATGAGATTTAATCACATCATTTAACACATCCAAATATTGATAGGACATTTTTTAATATAATCATTCTACACACTTAGGACCTATCCATTTTCTAAAAAAATTCCAATACATGCTAAAACACAATACACACCTTTAGAATATACAAACCACATAGGAAACCACAATAAGAACCGAAAAAATTTCTTCTCACATTGCTGATAAATTTATAAACCCCAACAATTTATTTAACATCACACTAAACCCCAAAAATCCAAAAAATGATTTTATAAAGAAATCAAGGCATGTAATGTTGAATAAAACAATTTCAATTTAACACTCAATGAGTTATGAACACCAATCTGCATGCCATATTTTTCTTTAAATTGTTAATCCGAATTTTCAACATTATAAACTATATCTGTAAATATACAGTTTTCACAACTCGACAAAACACACCACCCAAACATTAAAAAACCATTTTTAAAATAGAACATCACCCAGAAATGCCATATTTTATAATTCCCACTACCAAAATAATTTAATAATTGTTTGAACAATTAATAAAACACCGAAAAGGGGCAAAAAGAATCTATGTCAAAACAAAAATTATTTTACACGAAAATACTACATTAAAATTAACAGTACAATAAGACCATTTAAAATAACTTTTCAAATGTTGAACGCATACCAAACAACTGACCTTAAGACTGTACCAATAATATTTAACAGGTACAAGAAGCCTGAAAAACATAGAACTAATGTTTCATAAATTTAAAAGGCATTTTCAAGGGTATTATTACCTCGAGATTGACATGTGATGCGAATGCAACTTCGTAACGAAAGCGCGACGACAAGGAAACATCGAATACAGGGCATGAAAATAATTCTCACATGAAAACGCCCCACTAAACCTTCCAATAAAATCCCACCATCAACCAAAACCCATAATCCAACAAGAGTAAGATGATGATGATTATGATGATAACAATGATGATGATAATAATAATAATAATAATAACAAAAATAATAATAAGAATAATGAAAAATTGGAAATAACTAATGGAACACTAATTAGGGTGATAAACTGTGGTTTACTAGCTAGTTGCGGGCTTTCAACATATGCGACATCGATGCAAGTGGGAGATGGATGGGATGAACACGCATGGAAGAAGGCCAAGGGCCCGTTGGATGGAGAAGTGGGTCCTAGGAGGCTGTGAGGTGGCTGGTTGCTCGAGTTCAGTAAGGGAGGAACTGGGGTTGGAGTAGGGAGAAGGGGAGAGCCACTGCGCAAACATTGGGCTGGGTAAAGTGGCTACCAGAGGTAGTGCAGGAGCCAATGTGGCTGGGGGAGGTAGCCGGTGTAGGAAAGAGTGCTGGAGGGATGCAAGGTGAGGCTGGGGAGGATTTTTAATGGGGTGGCTGAATAGAAGCTAGGGGGGGCTTCCACGGTGATGCACTATTGAGGACGGAAGGGGACGGCGGGCCTCTCATGAAGGCTCAGTGGCGTGGCACTGCAAGTGATGAGAAGGGTGGCTGAGGCACCGGGGCGTGTAGGATGGACGGGGTGTGTCTGGCTGGGGGATATGGGAAACCATGTGAGGTAGAAAGAGGGGACGAGGAGTCGTAGTGCCACGCTAGAAGCAATGGAGGCCGCGTCTGGGAAACCTGGGTCACGCAAGGGGAGTAGGGATGTGCCGGCCTGATCATGAGCATCAAGGGGGGAAGCAACGAGGTTCCTATCTGGAAAATGCAGCAAGGGAGGAGGTCGGATGCACTAGGTTGGAATGGTGTTATAGGGGAGAGGAGGCAACTACGTAGAGATGACAGGGGGGAGAGAGAGAGTCTGAAACCCTAAAAAGGGGAAAACCATCTCAAAACTAATAAACATTAATAATAATAATAATAATAATAATAAGTAACAATAATAATAATAGTAATAATATTAATAAGGATAATAATATCATGATTTTAAAATTAAAAATAATAAGAGTATTTATATAATTTTAATGATAATAATATTAACAAATTTTAGTTTTCATGTAAAATAAAAAATGATAATTTTTTTAATAACAATATATAATTTAAATGGCATTAAATATTGGCATTTATTTATTCATTTTTATTCTTTTAAGGTGAAAAGGCCATGTAGTTGCATGGGAGAAGTTGTGTGGCACCACACTCCACCCATACATCCAACGACGTCAAACCCAAACCATGTTATTTTTATCAAAAACTCTTAAGCCTCGCCTGGGACTCACCCCGTACCCGGGAAAAAATAATTAATGGAAAAAATAATAATTAAAATAAAATGATAACATGGGTCGGGGTGTGACAATTCTACCCACCATAATGCTTTACGTCACCGGAATACCATGACACTATCCATCCAATATATCAACAGATAAGGATTCCACGCAACACAATCCATCCAATTGACACATGGATATTTCATCGACCACCGACGGGACTCAACATCATTGTCTGAAAAATATCACCAACAGAGGGGAGTACTAACCAAGAATCCCCACCATGCAAATTCATCGACCATCTTGTAAATATTTATGAGAAAAACCAAACATATCATGGGTCTCCTCACTATAGAAAACCATCTTACACCAGATCAATGGAAATTCAACATAGGCCAGCACGAGGCCTTACTCAAGTTAATAGAAGTGCAACAAGAACATCCAAACCACTCAGTCTCGTCCGAAGAGGGATAAGAACTTAAACTCAAATCTGCATGAAATAAAAACCATAGCCCCATGGTTGGGGAGGGAGGGCCCAAGGATTGGGTCAATGAAGCTATGATGGAGACTACACACGTCTCTTCACTTTGGGATGTACACAAACCAAGGTCGTAATTGATTCACATTGGTGGTCGACACAAGGAAATAGATCAATGAATCACATCCAAAAATACAAAATTATAAAAATTGTGTGAGGGATAAGTCTATCACACACTTTTGCGATGATATAGAATTTACATCCATAGAGAAACCACAAATAAAATTCTAAAATGGTCTCACTGTGATGATTGACTCACAACCTTAACCAAACACCATAAAATTACATGGGGTTCAAGACTGCACATTTGATTCACTCTGAGGCCTTTTGGATGGAGCTCTGATGGATGAAGCATCTCCTATCTCATAGTCAGGTTCTAATAATCCCAAAAATAAACATACATCTTTTTATTTGACAAAATAAAGGACATCATTTTAAAATGAAAATCATACTGGCATTTAAAATCAGAGTTCATCAAAAAGACTATCGACATTCCATAAATGTCAAAAACCAAAACACCATCAGTACACTACAACAATAAGATATCCATACATTGGAAGAAAACATAGATATTAATGTTTAAACAAGAACCCAACAACCCTTCACTTATGAGAACTTCCTTTGCGATGTTTTCGAGAAACTACCCTATAGAATCGCCACAAGTCACCCAAGCGTCCACAAGCCTTGAAGGGCTTCGAGGTACTTGGCCATGACGTATTCTTATGACCCAGCTTTCCACACTGATAAAACATATGGATCTCTCGCTCTAAAGAGGTTGATGAAAGATCTTGAGGCCTTTCGATTCCACGACTTGATCCATTCACATAAAATTCCTTCCTCGTCTCCTTTCCAGAATATTCACCACTAGTCATAGGGATCAACGGATGGAGGACTACTTCAAGAACTCCTTCTATAGTAGCTTAGTCAAGAAAATATTGTCTTACCACATCGATAAAAGAATATTGGTTGGTCTCTGACAACATTGACTGTAGATTAGGGTGGAGACCCACCTTGAAGCATCAATACTTCATGGGGTCGACTTTGGCATACCCTAAATCATAAGGGACTAGCTCCACAATGAACTGGAAATATTCCAACATTGATTTTTCACCCTACTGTATCCAACAAATCTCCATCCCCTTTATCACCCTTTCTTCTTCAAAGAATTACTGAAGAATGAATAAAGCCTTTAAGAACTCCCATGTAACCTCTTGATGGGGATTGTTCTGATACACTGACTTCCACCACATCCACGGTGAACCATCAAGCACGAAGGTTGAAAACATGACCATCAACGACCTGGGAAACTCAACAATGATAAAGTTCCTTTAAAACCTCCACATCCACTCCTCTGGCATGGAAGTGTTTGACTGACCATAAAAGAGAGGTAGATCAAGCTTCCGAAACTCAAGCATAAAATCCTTATATTGATCAATCATACAACGATCATTCATCAAAGCTTAAAGAGAACAGATACTGAACAAGAAGAGTCGAGAACTCAATCAAAACCATCTCAATAAATAAATATCCTCAAAAACAAATATTACATATATGAAAATCTCTAAACAGAAGGAAATAAGCCACCATAAAATCAAAATATTTTTATTGAAGACATCTTTAAGTTAAAACAATATTGGTGGATTAAAACCCCAATATTTGTAATATTTAGAGTCTCACTCACATGCATGTAACCATGCCTCCCCGGGCATCCATCCACCATACCAAAAATCCATTCACATTGCAACATATCCTTATGCTTGTGAGAAATCATCAGAACACCACAACCAAAACAAAAAAACATAATTTTCCATAAACAAATCGTTCATCCCCTTTCCTCTAAAACTTTCCATAAATTAAACATGTCATTTGAAACAACCATTTTTCAAAACAAACTTTCCTGATTCAGACCACATTAAGAAATCAAAGGAAACCTAAGACAAATCAAATAGGGAACTAGTGTCAGTGGATGACTTGACTATATTGTTGGCAGCCATATGATAAACACATCACTAACATAGAGAGCCTTTTTTGACCATTCCCCTCACTCCACATGGCATTACAAATAAAGAGGCTTTGGAGGACTATTATCCCAACTCCCTTTTTCCTATCCCAATCACAAAACACTTCCACAAAAACCCAAATAAACAAATTATACTGGACTTCCCATGGAAAATTGAGTATCAACATGAGAAGGAGTTTGTGATGATCTTTCTACAACTACCCCTCATGAACTGAAAATCCTACGCCATCTACCTTATCATTACAAATAATGAACAGTGCTCTGAAAAGAGAGTTCCACTAAGATTCGGCCTACTCTTAAACCATTTTTTCATGAACCAACCCAGGTCGACCTTGAAACTGTCACCCGAGCCGGTCTGCATCATGGCCCGAGTGGCATTCCTGCTTTTACTGGTCTGGCGATGAGCACTGGGGCATCAACAGAGGCTATGGGAACAATTTCACCCAATACAAATAAATAAAGCAACATAAATAATTCAAATTATCAAGGAATAAGTAAACCAAATAAAATGTCTAAGTAGGAGCAAAAGAAAATAATGCTAACTGAACATTTCATCCAAACTAACTCTATGTAACCTTGTGGGTCACTCTCTGACCCAATGGTCAATCATTTCCCAATTTGAGCGCAATCAAGCTGTTTCCTGCAGAAACACTAAAAACAAAAAAAATATAGGTGTTACTATTAAAACACATTAGGGTAGCCCGATATATATTCCCCATGCAGTACCTTTAAAATTTAATAAATATCAATTCTATGTTTGAACTACAATATATTAAAGTATGCATTTATATAATTTATTTAATTTAAAACAAAGTACAAAACATTTAACTTAGTCATTATAAAAAAACAGAACAAAAGAGTTTGGAACAAATTTTCTTTTGAAAACATTACCATAAGCGTTAAGAAAATCAAAAGGTCATTTTTTCTGAAAAACACCACACAAAGGTACCAATGTAGATATAGAAAGGCAAAAGTAAATTGGAATGCAAATATCTTAGAAATAGTATATAAACAAAAATTCACTAGACCTAGGTGAACCCAATAGATCAAGAATAATATATAATAAACTAATACATGTGACTCCATCTGCAGTAGCATGCCACATACGATGAAATCTAACACTTCAGAATGCACAACCATCCTTTCTCATGTAGGCCAAGGGAAAAACCCATAGCAATAAACCCACACATATCTTCCTATAATGGGCCATTGGTTAGTAACATAACCAAACAGTTTAGAACTCGTCTTAGACAATTTTCTCAACATTTCAAGTTTGTATGTCGCAAGAATAAAATGAGGTGAGCAAACATATAACATCGGGCATCAATTCACCGCCCAAATATATAATAATTATATTTCACAGTAGTTCTCACCCCATGTCTCCCCTATGAGTTTCCTCATGCCTTAAATTCAAGGAATACCAAGGTTTCCCACACTGGGGAACCAAAAAATGGAACATGGTGATTCCACACCGAGGATATCACACCCATTTCATGTCAATGAGGTACGAGGAACATCCCTGAGGGTTTTACAATAATCACTTTACATTTTTTTAAAGTGGCTAAACGGGCCTTTAATCACTATTTACAAAACCCACATTTATCTAAGGTTGAATTACCACATTTCCAAAAGATATGTAAACACGTCATTTAACAAATCCAAACATGGACATGGCACTTTTTAATATAATCAGACTACATAGTCATGACCTGACCTTTTTTACAAAATTCCAAAACACACAAAAACACAATACACACCTTTTGAAAATCCAAACAACATATAAAACCACAGAAATAACCGAAAACATGTCTTTGCGTGCTTTGGATTCATTTATAAACCCCATCAATTTATTTTATATCACACTTTACCCCAAAAAGACAAACGAGCATTTTATAAGGAATGCAAGGCACGCGATGTTGAATAAAAAAAATTTAATTTAACACTCAAAGAATTATAAACCAAAATATTCATTCAATAATTTTATTTAATTTCTTAAACCGTGTTTTTAACTTTTCAAACCATGTATGTAAACTTCCCGTATTCACAACTCGACATAACACACAACCCACTCATCAAAAACCCATTTTTGAAATATATAGTACCCCAGAAATGCCCTCTTTTATAATTATCACTAGAAAAGTAATTTAATAAATGTTTGATCTATTCATAAAACACTGACAAGAGGCACGACATGGTTATATTTCAAAACACACCAAATATTAAATGAAAATACTACTTTAAAATTAACTGTTGAATAAGACCAAAAAAATAAGACTTCAAACATCGACTGCATAACAAAAAATCGACCAGAAGATTGGATAATATTTAACTGGTATACGAAGTGTGAAAATCATAGAACTAAATATTCATAAATTTAAAAGGCAAGTGAAAGTGGATTCTTACCTTGAGATCGACGTGTGATGACAATACAACCTCAGAACCTAGGCACAACGGTATGAAATCATGGAAAACAATGAGGGACTATGACTCTAGCATGAAAAAATTCCATTAAACCTAGCAATAAAAACCCACCATCAACCAAAACCCATTATCCCACAAGAGTAATATGATGATGATGATGATGATGTTGATGATGAAAATAAAATTATTATTATTAATAAGAACTATAACAATAACTATATGAATAAAGAACAATTGTATGAAACTAATGGAACACTAATTAGGTTGATAAAATGTGCTTTACCAGTCGGGAAGGGGCTGGCGACAGATGCAGCACTGATGCAAGTGGGAGATGGGTGGGATGAAGATGCATGGAAGATGGTAGAGGGCCCATCAACTGGATCAGGGGGGGGTACTAGGAGACTGAGAGGCTGCTGGTTTCTCGAGCGCAGCAAAGGGTGTACCCGAGGTCAGAGTTCGGAGCCAGGGAGAGCCACAGCAAGGATAGTCGACTTGGCAAGGAGGTCGACGATGGTAGAGCTAAGACAGTGTGCCTAGGGCAGGCAACCAGTGTGGGTAGGAGCATCGGAGAGAGGCTAGGTGAGGACGGAGAGGGTGTGTGATGGGGTGGCCAAACTGGAGCTAGGGGGCTTGGACGGTGTGGTGCTGTCGAGGAGGGATGGTGGCGGCTGGGCTTAGGTGAAGGCTCAGTGGCGATGTGCTGTAGGGGATGAGGAGGGGGGCCAAGTCACTAGGGTATGCGGACTTCCTGGGGTGCGTCCATCTAGGGTATGCGAGCTTCCGTGAAAGGGAGCATGAGGCCACAAGGAGTCATTGCGCGGTGCCAGGAGCAAGGGAGGCCACGTTTGGGAATCTTGGGTCATGTAGGGGAGTAGAAACGCACTGGCCTGATCACGCGCAACAAGTGGGAAAGCAACAGGGTTGCGAGAAGAAAAATGCAACGAGGGAGGAAGCGTGGTGTGCTATGTTTAAGCCGAGCATTAGGGTAGAGGAGGTGGTTGTTTAGAGATTATAGGGGGAGAGAGAGTCTAAAACCCTAAAAAAGGGTGAAACCCATCTAAAAAACTAATTAAAATTAATAATAATAATAATAATAATAATAACATTAATAAAAGAAACAACAGTAATAATAATAATAAGAGTAATAATGATAATAATATCATGATCATAAAATTAAAAATAATAAGAGTATTTATTTCATTCTAATGATAATAAAATTAACAAATTTTAGTTTTCAACTGAAATAAACATGTTAAAATTCTTAAGAACCATAGATAATATAAATGATATTATAAATTA
The DNA here is from genome assembly GCA_963277665.1 of Viscum album. Classification (NCBI taxonomy): domain Eukaryota; kingdom Viridiplantae; phylum Streptophyta; class Magnoliopsida; order Santalales; family Viscaceae; genus Viscum; species Viscum album. Next base: position 882,011,426 of record OY728139.1, on the reverse strand, counting down.
ATATTTATTTATTTCTATTAATTCATTAAAGTTGAAAAGGCCATATAGTTTCACGATTGATGTCACGCGGCGTCGCACTCCGCCCATGCGTTCGATGACGTCGAACCCAAAAAGCGTGATTTTTATCAAAAACCTCAAAGCCTCATCATGGACTCACACCGTACCTAATAAAGAAATATTTAAAGGAATAAAAAATAATTTCAAAAATTATAACATGGGTCAGGGTGTGATAGTAAAATCCATATACAGAATCTCCCCCTCAATAAATATTCATGGGTTCATTTTTTCAATAATGGGATATATATTGATTCTTAGATCCCAAATCTAGTTTCCAATAATATTATATTGAAACCATTAATCCTTGTAATACAATTCTAAACTCCAAAAAGTGGACCTTATTTCATGACACAAATAGTAATGACCTATATTTTCTAGGTAACAACATTTTATGTTAATGATAAAAGCACAATAAATGACATTAAAATGTATTCTTACACATTTTTTCAGACATTTTATGCCTTGGAAAACTATCTCAATAATCCGCGTGACTAAAACTCAGGATGCCTTTCATGAAATGTTTTCCTAACCACATGTATAATGATTATGGGGGTTCATGAGTTCTTATTAAGATTAGTTAACCATTATACTTGTAGCATAATGTTAAACTATGTGGATTCTAATAAAAACAAAATTCATGATTCTAATTCTAAAGCAATATGTTGAGATGCTTGTATTTTATGTTGTTTAATAGGAACTACCTGATAAAAATTCCCCCAACAATTCTTCTAATAACCTATATATGGTGAATGTATACTTTTCCACTCCTTATTTCTCACATAAAGGATATACCATGTGGAATTAATAATTTTGTTGAGGGATCCCATTCAAGTTCGAAACATATCATTTCATACATGGGATGTCATTTTCTTGGATGAATTACCTTATGTGTAACACCAAAAATCCATACCACATATAATTAATATAGATGGTTGTTGTCTCGTGTATGACATAAAATTATGAATGACTATGCACCTAGCCATATTGGTCTATTCTAATTGGTTTTGGTCTCCCATGGATCCTCCATTCAATAAATCTGTTTTCTTGATTTTTACTATCATAGGAAACATAATGACACTTGAATATCCTATCATGAGTCCATCCAATATAAAAAATGAAAAAAATGAAAGCCTGTGTGTATGGGTCAAAACAATTTGGAGAGTTTCCCATTCAAGATATATATGTTGATTGATTCCTACCATCAGATGAGACATATTTACATAATGATCCAAAATCACTTGTCCAACAATAATAATCGATTTGAAAAATTCCATAATCCATGTATGGGTTAGACCTGTATGGATATTTTTCTATCAATAAATTATGTATCAATTGTATTTCTCCATCATAGGATTCATAGTGATATCTTAATCTAAAATCATAGGTATATACATAATAATAAGTGGGTAAATGTTCAAAAACTAATAGTATTCATACATATATAGTATTTTTTTCCGCTAATGAACTATGGAGGTCTTGATTCCATTTGTTATTGGACATCTATTGACAATTGAAACAATAATATTTTAGACAAAATGAAATAATCACCATAAAAAATTCCACCTATGTGTATGGTTTAAACTTCATGGAGAGTATCCCAAACAAAGAACTACATGTTGAATTATTCATTTTACTATAGGATATATAGTGACATATGAATATCTAATATTAGGTCAAGATATCATAATCAATTTTAAAAATAACAACTCTATGTATATTTAATATTTGTGTGAATTTTTTTTCATTCAATAACTATGTTTTGATTGATTCTAGCTATATTATGTTATGAAGTGACACATAGGTCGCATAATTGAGAATCAAGTTACAATTTCTTCTTTAAAAAATGAACCCCTATATGAATGGGTCAGACTACGTTGGAGACTATTCCATTCAATAATTACATGTTCCTTGATTTCATTCATCATTAGATACATAGTGAAACCCAATTCTCTAACCCAAAATCCATCCACAATATAGATGATTTTACCCCTATGAGCAAGGGGTGGAATTGCACATGGGACATTTATACATGTAATATGTGTGGATTGATTAAAATTAGTGTATGATATGTGGTGATTATATGATCTCCAATCTTGGGAAGAACTGAATCCTTATGAATTGAAAAATTCCACACTCCGACATATCAGTCAAAACAATGTATGAAACTATCTAAGAATAATGTTTGGCTTTATTACCATCATAAAAAGATATGTAGTGATTAATGGATTCCCTATTCCATTTATAGTTTTGGGTTTCCATAACTCTAAATCATATTAAATTATGAGAGTGATATCTCTGTAGAGGATTTTTTTATAATAAATTATATTCCCCTCATTTATTCCCCATCATGTACTCACACACACCATATTCGACAACCAGTTATACACTGTTTCTGCAACTGATTTTCACCCATGAGGGATTAGGGTCCATGTAATGTCACTATAGCTAGACAGACCAAGAAATTGGTTAGATAGAGATAAATATACTTGTTTCATGAATTCTAATTAAATGTCTACATCAATTTAGATTTATATTAAAATGAATGAAAATTTCCTAGTTGCATGACATTATGTTTGATGACATATAATCAATCCCACGAGACAAAACAATTATTTGAGTTTCCTATCACATCCTTAAATTTTTACTAATGATGAATTGTTCACAACCAATAAATAATGAATTATGAATATTTATTATGACATCATATGAGATTGATCTATATTGTGTCCCCTTATCCGACATTCAAGTCACCACCCACGATGAGAAGATTATGAAATACCCCTCCCCCCAACATTTAAGTCATATATACGCACATCTATCTCCTTGGAGGTGATGATTAAGGGATTATTCCAACCATTATAATATAAATTACAAAACCCCATGGAATCAAATCCATAAATGATGAATATATCGATTTTTATTGTTGTGTGTTTTATACAATATCTCTCTACCTATACATAGTTTATATTAGCATTCACATTGATTTCACATGATATAAAATTTTAAAATATGGGATCCATTATTTTTCTAAACATGAATATCTTAACCTTGGATAAAAGTAGTTTCCTACATATATATTGCACCAATTAGTGAACCATTTACTTGTGGATAAATTTTACAATTTCAAACAGCATCATATGGCCTTACGGTATGAAATAAATCTTCAAGGAAAAGGTTCTTTTCAAACGATGACAAACATAAAGTAAAATATCTATTCACTATATGAAATCAATGTATTTAGATTACTAGTTATTATATTTCATTATCAATGTTCCAAAATAGACTCACAGAATCAACTGATGTATGGGGAGCCTCCATCAACTTTTAAGCACACGAAACCATAAATTACTTAGCATTCTAGGATCCTGTTAGGTTTACACAAACATTTATGCCCCCAATAAAGGAAAAAATATAACTATTATTGAAAATTCAATAGGCTAATCTATATCTGGAAATCAAACTACCAACTAGAGCCATATAGGTCCTATATGAATGGATTTTAATTAATTGTGATTTAAAACATAACTATTGTTTAGCACGTCACCTTAGGTTCTTATAGATCACCCCTACCAATATTTTCACACATCATTACTCATGATCCCAGAAACGTTATCAACGATTTAAAACTTTTTAATATATAGATCAAAAGGGTATTGGAGGAAAATAACTTTGAGAAACATAATTAGGCTGTTGTATAACATTACTCTAATACATTTTATAATTTCATTATGATCATAAACTATATGAACTAGGGTCAATGATATACAACTATAATATTCAACTTTTTTATGTCCTAAATAGAAAGACAATAAACTAAAAGTAAAATAACTATAAAACATGTCTGTATGAAAAAATGTTCATAATTAGTAAAATTTAATTATCTACTCTATTAAATCATCTTCTATTAATTTTTGGAAAATGATAGATCATAAATAAAAAACACATACAGATTATAGGGATCAGTTTTTTCCCCAACAAAATCTGAGCAATGCTCTGTAGAAAACGTTTTCCATAAAAAAGTTATATTTAAGGATTTTTCAAATATCCTCACCATAATAAAATATTCAATATGTAGAGTCAAATTTTTGGGTTCTCAAAGACATCCTGAATAATTCATTCTTTATAAACCACCTTAATGCCATTGAAGTCATAACTAGCACAACATGTTCCTAATTTTTATATAATTATCCTAGGAAACCACGGGACATTGGCTTCGTAGTCCTAGTACATACCTAAAGATAACTGATTTCAAGGCCTATGTAATTCTAAATGGAGGCCCCTATGCTTTTTTATGATAATTTCACCCTACCATATAGTTTTATGGGATTTTTCCCAAAAAATCCTTATTAAATCCTTGATTTATTATCATTATTACATGGATTATGGTCTGTCAATAATACCAATTGGTGACCTATACTAACAAAGTTCCACTTACAATTAACCCATATATTTCTAGACACTGATTTAACATCATTATTAACAAATATTATAGTTGATTTCATATCCTCAATGTTACATCACCATGTTTTGAACCCTTTATCAGTGTAGGAATGATAAACTCCATTAATGATCCTTTTGATAACCCACACCACACGAATCAATATTAAATGGCATGTGCCACAGCCTCCCAACTAAAATAAAAAAATTTATATCATGATAAAACCATCCTTGGATAGCATTCACTTAATAACCCACTTCATTTTACAATCATTTGATACCTCAAAAATCATTTATGAACAGTGGAAAATAGTAGGGGAACTTTTTACTTTCCATGCTTGTAATACACAGGGGCACATTCATATATCCTTTTTTAAGATAATATATTGATTCTTGGATCCTTTTAAGTGTGGATGTTTCATATTACACTATTCATAATTTTTCTTCTTGGATGTATATCTATTTTTTCTGCATTTTCATACAGTTTTATGTCCTTTTTTACCGTTTTTAACATCAACCAGAAATGGAATGACATCGATGACAAGTATATTTTATGTGGGTTGGACTGTTACAATTTGGTGCCACTGAATATAGAAAACCTAAAGTGTGACAAAAAAATTTATATTAAATATTTTTATTGGGTATATTGGAGTAGGATCATTGAAATTTATATAGAACATCTGGAAATATGGGCATATTAAGCTCACATATGTAACTAAAAAAATGTTACATGGGTAGTGGGGAAATATTTTTGATGTCCAAGACCTAATATTTTGTATAATTTGAATTAATTGTATTAAATCTATTTAAATCAAACAATCTATGAAATTTTATTATTTGGTGATTGTAATGTTGTTTGAATAAAATATTTGGGGTGTTAATTTCAATAGGACTTTTCCATTCAAACTGATTTTTTATAATTAAAATTTCCTGAAATTAATATCATTATAAATCACTATTTTTTATCTTAGAATATGATTCAATGGATTTTGGATTATTTCATGAATGATTAGTTATTGTGGTGTTTTAACAAAAAAATGCCTCCTATAAGAGATCCTCTAGATACAAGTGGGGATGTCGCAAAGAAGGTTCTATAGGTGGACCGTTTGTTTGACCATTTATTTGTTGATGTAGATAACTATACAATTCAGACTCAAGATTCAGTGTGCACCTTGATACTGGGTTGATTAATTGATCATGGGATATAATTAACAAAGCATTAGTGACCTATCATCCATAGTGTCAACCCACCCAAAAAATAAAAGTGATATCTTGATCATATTGAGTGTATATTAAAATTGATAAATACTCTAGAAGATTATTAGGTGTTGTTTTTAATGTTTGTGCATGAGGGTCCAGATAGAACCTGGTGGGACTCTATAGAGAACGATCCATTGAAGGGGTGTATTACATTGTTTTCTTTTATAAAAATATTTAATTGGTAGTTTTATATTGATACTTTATTTGTGGTAAAGAATAAATAGGTACATACATTAGATTTTGAAGAGATTACTATTATGAAGTACTCCACCCATTGGGTTGACATGGTTCATCCGGATTTAGATCTTGTCATTATTGACTACCCAAAGGCTTATTGGTTTAATATTGTGCTAACAGATGATATTTAGATGATACCAATTATTTTTTCCAACTGATTGTTTTGGAGGTAGTGGATAAAGTATCTTTGGATGAGGAAGTCATACAAAGAAGGCTATAATGTGGTGCAACATCAACCGGTGATATGGTTAGCCATGCATCATCAACTGGTCAGAAAAACAAGCATAAGAGAGATTATATTTATATAGGAAACATTTTCTTAAGATTATTCAGGGAAAAAACATGTTCTCTCTTATTATTGTGTGAGGATTAGTCATACATGGCCTCGTTGTAAGAAGACTCCTTTAAAATTATACCATTTTGGGTCATATATCCATCTAAAATGATTCTATGATAGGATTTTCCATTGTATTTTGTCAGTATCCAATATCACAAATAGATCACATGCTCATGTTGATTCTTCATCGGTTGGTAGGTCTCATTATTAGGTTAGGTAGGATGTAGAGTTTGATAAGACTATATGGTTTTATGAGGCTATTCATGAACTAAATTAACATGAAATTTATCCAGCTACTATTATAGGTATGGTGTTTAAATTTAAGTATATGGTGATGTATATTTTTATATTGGTGCTACTCATTATGTTATATCATTATAGTTTGTTGATTTTTTGAGTTTTCATTTGGTAATTATTTCATTATAGTTGTCTCCATTCAATAATTTTGGAAATGGGTCAAAACAATGATTAAATTTCCCTACAAGTCTGGTGGTTTTCAAAAAATTAGAGTTAGTTTGGGACTGCTTGGTGAATGATCATGATTAAAAATAATTATTAAAATCATGGATTGTATATTTAGTGTAAATAGATAGATTGACTATTATCGCAATCAGTTGTAATTCTTATATGCCGATATTGTCACTCATGTAATCTAGGGTGAGGGGGATTATATATTTTGATTGGTGGGGCATGTTGTTCATTAATTTGGATTAATTTAATGATAATTTCTAAAATGTTTCTTGATTCTATTTTCCCTTTCTTGGATATTGATTTTGCTTTTTTTTATGTGCATATCGTTCTGTATTTTAGGATGAATTTTATTATTTATCAACCCGACTGCAACTCATGTTTAATATTGAAAAACTCCCTAGATCTATGCCCATTTTTATTATAACCTATAGAATGGAACATATTGAGTTCTTGGAATTTAATGTCCAACATAAGAAACTAGATGTGAATGGATTTATTCATCATAGACATTCATTTTGGGATGATTAGGAAATATTTTCTAATAAGGAAAATCGAAGTCTCATACTTTTTAACTATTCTCTAAATCTAAATCTATTGATTATTAAGAATATGTATCCTTTACTTAGTATTAATGAACTCATTGATTATCATAGAGGGGATCATAGGTTTCAAATATTTTTGTATGGTTAGGGTACCATCAGTTGAGAGTATAATAGGAGGTCATTCGAATGCTTGAATATTGGACTCAATATGTGAATTTCTTTTTTCTCATTGTCCCATTCAGAACTCATTAAATTTTTGCAGTATATATGGTTTTGATTAACCAAATAATTAATAGGTTCATGGATTCTTAGTGTCATGTTCCTATATGATATCGTTGTATAATAAACGTAAAAGGATAAACATTTAGACTATTTGGAAATAATTATTTAAAACCTAAATGATAGTTTTATATATAATAAACTTCTCTATTGTGTGATTTGTACAAAATAGGAAGTGTTTTTAGGAATATGATTTTTGAGAGGTGAATTATACTATATCTCGAAATGGTTGGGGCACTTATTCCATGGAAAAAGAATAGAATCATTTTTGTGCAATATTTAATCTTGGAATTGGCTGGTTATTACATGTGATTTTCATGGGATGTATCCAATATTACACCTTTGATGAACTTTTTTACCCCTAAGGGTGTTATGTTTATGTAGGGAAAAAATTAGTGGTCATTTGAGGAGTTGATAATGATTTAAGAATATGCACTAATGTTGATTCTCGCAAAACCTTGTTTGGGAAACAATATTCTCTATTTGGGATATGTGTTTCAGATGTGTCCTTCTGAGAGGGAAATCAATGTTGGTTTATGGATTATACTAGTTATTATCTCCCGAGAAAAACCAAACTAACATATATCTTGAGTTGGAAGTATTAATGGATGCCCAAAATATTCAGTGTCACCACCCCTATGGTAAATGACTCACATTGTATTGCTATCACAAATTCTTGATTTATGTTTTAATTTAGAGTAATCTAAACAAATGAAATATATATTTTTTGTGTAATATTAGATCATTAATTTTGATTTCATATATACTCCCATGAATGGAAACATAGTTTAAGATTTCCTAACAAGGATATTACTTAGTGTGCTAGTGATGATATAAATTGAATAATGGTCTATAAAGAGTTATTTCAACATGCTTACCATGGTAGTGATGATGGTTAGTGGATAGGTGTTTGTTGATTAGATATATATTGAATATTATTTTCATGATGATGTTCTACATGAGGAGATGATTGAAACTGATCACTAGGACTTCGGAGAAATCCAAAATAGTGGGGAGTCCTCAGAAGAGTGGTGCCAATCTCCCAGTGGGGCTTTATACTTTTGTAATATGTTTGTTATTCTTTTATCAATAAGAAAAAATTTATTATACCATGGACATATCCCATTTTATTCTATGTTCTCTTGGGATAGAAGGATAAACAATGATTTTAGATAATAGTATTGGTGGACATGGATGATATGATCAGTTGTAGATTTGGTATCGTGGTGTCTCCCATACCTAAGATATAAGGAATATCACAATCAACTTTTAGGACATTTGGAGCCATTACCAATTAAATTACGGAAGTGGGATGAAATTTATTGGTATTTAATCTTTGTTTTACTATGAAATCCAATTGGGAATGAATATTTTTTTTGATTATAGATAGGCTCACCAAATTTATTAATTTATATTCAATAAATGAAATTACTATTGTTGAGAAGATTGGGAAATTATATGGCTAAGAGATTATGATGCATTATGGGGATCCCGCTATGGATGTTTAAAATAGTGAATAAAGGGTCAAATATATATTATAGAGAGTTTTATTAGAGGTAATGGTTTACATGATGATATTTAGAATGAATTATAATCATTGTATGAATGGACATACAATAATGGGTTTCCAGGTTCTTGAGGATATGACCCGGGGTTGTCTGTGTAGTTTTGGGATACCATGGAAGATATATTTTCCTTTTGATGATTTCTATAATTTAAATTGTTATCACACATTAATCTGGATTGATCCCTTTGATATTTAAATGGAAATCCATTTCGATAAATCATGTGATGTGAATGGTATGGAGAGTATTTCATAGTTTGGCCGAGTCTGATTTAGGAGAGGATATAGTTGTCATAATTGATCTGGAGGCAATTGATAAGGGAAAATATTCATTAGAATGATTAAATGGAAAAATTTCATTAGTTATTGAATATTTGGTTTGTTGATCAGGTTATAATTAGTGTTTCACCACACATGAGAAATTGTCAATAGGATAAGCAAGGTAAGTTAGGTTTGATGTTTGTGGCCACCTTTGAGATTTTTGATTGACTAGGGATGGTGGGATAAAAATTAAATTTTCTTTCTGGTCTTACATATATCCTTGATGACTTTAATGATACCAATTTGATGACGTATATACGAAATCCTTCCCATGCGATTAGGTGGAGGGATTTAGCTCTAGAACGTTTTTCCACATTTTTGTGTAGCCTGTTAATTTTATCGATCACCAGCTTATGGTACATTATGGTAAAATGATCCTCCTTATTTTTGTGTTATGGATATGTATACTGAATATCAAAAATATGTGATAGAGGGATTCATTGATGAGGAAATAGTGGCCTTCTTTTTTTTTGGAACATTGATCATGAGAAAATTCTGGCTGGACAAATATTTTATAGTTGGGAGATTGTAATGTCATATTCCCTTGCAGTAAGGAATGTTCTAATATTTTCCTATGGATTTATGTTTCAATGGGGATTTTATGACCATTGAATTTTGAGTATACTTATAATTGTAAGGTCATGTATTTTTTGTAATTTTTAACAAAATTCATGTTGTTTATTCTTCTCATTGGGAACAAAAAATCCTAGTTAGTGAAGTACATGCCATATGATTACTATTGGGTAGAATCCATGAAAATGATACATAGAGTTAATTGTTTACATTACATGTATTAGGTAAATTCAATGTATGAATATAAAATATATTGTTGCAAAAATTGTGATATGTTCTTTGGTATATATGATCCCTGAGGATTACTCTCCATGTAAATGGGCCATATTCCATGTAAATATCACGGTGTGGGATTCTAGGGAGAGAAACGAATGTTATGTTTACTTTAATCTCATTGAAACCCACCTCAATTGACCTTGAGAGAATTCGATGAAATATTTGGTAAAATATTGTTATTTTGATTGATTCATTTAGTGAGTGATTAACATTGGTATAGGATTTCATCCTACATGGTATGTTATCATAACAGATCATCTTTTATTTCGATTACAAATGTTTTTTAGTAATATTTTTATTTGATAGAATTTACTATATATCCTCTACCATGTCAATTCCTTCTTTATCATTTTTATTTAGTTCTCTTGGTTTCCAACCGTCTTGGTCAAATGCAGTTTGGTATTATTCAACCATGTAGTACATAGATCTAGCCTAGAATTTTAATATAATGAATTAAATGTTTTTATTATTTATTCATTGAAGTTCTAATTTATATTTCATGTTTTGAAATTTAAAATGGCATGGTTTAAAGTTTCAGAGGAGCTTTCCTTTGAAAAAAATGAATTTCCATGATTTCGAATTATTAGAATTTTGAAACCTGTAGAAGATTTTATTATCTTTTAAATGGTCATTAAAAATGTGATAATGGTTATCGAAATGGAAACTAAGAAACATCACACTACATTAATAATAAGTGAGTCAATAAAAAGGAATGGTAATCCATAGTCTCTATTGACAGCACTAGGTGGTAACCACTAGTATATTGAGGGACTATAGAAGGTGTCACTATTAGTACGATCCAAACATATATTATTATGCTCATTAGAATCTAGTAAATACAATCCCACTAGAAATATCCTAACTAGATTGATCATTATTGTTACTAGTTTTTTAGTGAAAGATAGGTTATTTCAGGTGTGTTCCCCCACATGTATATTTATTTTTTAGCATGCTTAACTACTTAATTTTATTACTAGTATATTTCTAGATCCAGAAAAGATGATATGAGATTTGGGGAGAACATTTAATGGCCCGGACCTCTCTAGTACATTCCATTGTGAAAATGTGGTGTTAGAGGTGTTCTGGAAGTTCAAGGTGACTTGGGGATGTGTTTGGTTGGACTTTTAAAGAAATATAAAGGGTAATATCATTCACATGGTTGGCGCATGGTATGCCTAAAATATGCATCCAAACCATGCAAGGATGGTCTTGGAGTCCGTGGATAATGCACGATTAGCGCACAATTATTCTAACCATGTGGACTAACCGTGCGAGGAGGGTTTGACTTGGCAGAAGCTAACGCATGATTAGCGCACAGTTTGTTAAACGATTCAGACTAACCACGCATGCACCTAAAGTTAGATCCTAAAATTGTGGATCTAACTCATTTTCCCTTTAATCACCTCGTTTACACCACTAAGAGGCCATACCTTGGGATTACTCTCCCTTGATGGTTAGAAAACATCTCCCAAGCATTTTAGAGGTGATCTGAAGGCTTCTCTTCGCGAATAGAAGCCGGTTCCTTGAGGTATGCGATCGTTCATGGTTGGTTTCTAAGATCTAATATGATCTACTCCTCCTCTTATCTCCGTTTCATAGATCAATTCCGGTTATGGGTAGATCTATGTGTGTTGATGCCAAATATGACGAGCTTTGGTCTTTGTTGTGTTAGGAGAAGAGATCGAGGGAGGATCATTGGTGAATCGGCCCGGTCTTCTTGGGCGTTCTTCGACCATTGTGGTTTCTGTAAAAACTATTATGGTAGGGGATTCATGGATTCTCTAATTGATTATGTGGAATTGTAGGGTTGGAATTTAATAGACCTTTGTATCACAATGAAATTGACATATTTAAATACTTGAACCAGATTAAAATAATTAGTTTGACCTCATGTTGTTGTTTTTTACCATGATAACGGTTTGCCTCATGTTTTGCTAGATAGTGTGATATCTATGCCTTGCATGTTATCATGATGTTCCTGATGAATTTTATGAATAACGTAAAGTCCGAATTAATTGGTAATTAATTGGCTAATGGTAAAGAGGAATATAAATGTATCTGGTTGTTGCCGTTGTTGTAGTTGTTTTAATTTGTTGTTAATCAAATTGGCATAATAAGCAGGTTAAATCTTTTGTGATAGGTTAGTGATTAGGTTTCTTCGAAATGGATCCTACAAATTGAATCTGTTAATTCATGAGGGATTAATGAACTGGTTGGTTGATAATAGATAAAACCTAGTAGGGTTCTTAGTTACCCTCGTGTTCATAAGGCCGAGTGCCTTGTGCTTTAGAGACATGAATGATCATTATGTATGAAGGATAGATGCCTTGTTAAAAGGCCAAGAGCCCATATGATGTGATTTTTGATTTCATTCTGATTGTGTTGTGATGCGACATAGAAGGGGTGTTGGGATTTGTGTAGGTAGGGAGGCCTTGTTGTTGTGGCAACAGATGCCACCTAGAGTGGCGAGATGCATCGGTTTATGCATGTGGGTGTTGGGGAGGACACCAGGGATGATGAAATGAGATGGATGTTATTGTTGGATGCTTATTGATTCTTTGGTTTTTTATCTGATTTAATTTTCCACACTACTCAAGGCATATAGTATTGCTTACCATTCTTTTGAGGGAGGTGAAGACACGCGAGGTATTCCACGTGCTTTCCATGTTTAGCCTCTCAAGGTAGAACTTGTCTACACTTTTACTATAGTTGGAAATGACTCGATGTGTAGTAAATCTACTCACCGTGTTGATCCCCCTTCTGTTTAGTAGCATATGATGATTTTCTAGAATTCCTAGGAATATGGGAAAGTAATTTTGTAATGAATGTTTGAATAATTGATGTTAACCCATGGGGATGGTGTATGTTGAAACGTAATGATGAGGTTGATAACTTTTGAAAGGACAGTGGAATTGTTTTTGGATGGGGTGATAATAGAATTTAAAGTGGAATTGTTCATGGTTAATTAATGTTTGAAGAATTAATTAACGTATAGTGGAATTTATAAAAATGGAATAACGTAATCTAATAAATACCTTAAAAGGTTGTGTGCTTATAGGATACTTAGTCTTGGAAGTGGCATCCCAGAGTCCGGGAGATGTTAATTGCAGTCTTCTCTACGACTAGGTTATGCCCATAATGTGGTTGTGTGTTATTATAAATTCTATAATTATTGTGTTTTTATATGCTAATTTACCCTGTCAGTAAGGGTAACTAACACCCTGGGGATTCTAAGCCCTGGGGGTGTTTCCTAAACATTTTGGTGGGAGGATGAATGGATGACAACCCCCTTTGGCCCCTCTATCTTCTCTTGGTAGATACTTGTGACAACAAAAACTGTGGTCAGTTTCCCCATATGTGTGTGTAGACGGCTGTAATGGCTTGTGGTTACTTCACACAGAAGTAGTCTTGATACAGTATACTATGGACTACTATAGGAATAACGTGTAATGGCTATGATGGCTTCAAGATCCTTACTCTGTGTATGAGCTGTATGGCTTGAGGTATAATACCATGCATATGAAACATGTTATGTGGGCAGTGGTGTCTCCCTTAACATTCCTGGTTACTTTTGGTTGTGAGGATGGTGTGGTGCTTCGCCAAGGTGTCTGTGGGCAATCCAGTGTGGTGCACGAGGTGGAAATTGTGGTGCTTCACCGAGGATTCCTTGGGCAAGCCTTTGGTGAGAGATGCACATGACGTATGTCGTTGGGGATTAATATCAAACTAGTGGGGAATTAGTAGGAGGTTACCCTTTATATTCATTACTATATGCTATATTCTTATATGTGTTACTTGGTGAGAGTATCCATGGTGAGTTTGGGAACATAGTATACCTATTTAGGTGATGAGTTAGTTTCTTTTATTGTTCACTATGCTTTAGCATGATTTATTTACTTTGAATGAGAGGCTTCGGGGAGGATCATTCTGAGTATACTGTTATACTCACCATATGTATATATAAACTGTTTTTTAGGTCACTTGGAGTAGGTTGGAGATCATGCTGGTTTCAACTAGTTTGGAGTTGCAGGAGCTGTTCGGGCTTTTGGTTGATGATGTTTTATTTTCTTTTGGGTACTAGCAGTTTTTCCATTCCTGTTGTATTACGTTTGCATGACATTTCCTATATGCACTTGGGTTTCTTTTATAATCCAGTTCTAATTTGGAGATAATTGGTTTCTATCTTATCTCTCTCATCTGCATGTGTTCTCCTATAGGGTAATCCCTCCCATTTTTGTGTTTATTATAACCTCGGTGTTAGTCTCCAACCCGGGGCCTACTGGAGGTGGGACTCAGGGGTCATTATCTCCCTTCTCACTTTTCTGGACCAGGAGGGGTACACTTTGTGGGGAGGGGGTCGTGACAGAGTGGTATTAGAGCTCTGGTTGAGGGATAGGCTGGAGTTTGGAGTTAGGATCACATGAGTTTGCATGGGTTGGTAGAGAAACATTTTCATTCATGTTTAGAAAGTGAGGTAAACATTGGAGACCGACTGAGACATAGGCATTTAGGGTGCCCTATGATCTTATGTACGGACTATTAGGTTTATAATGGGTACTAAAAAAGGTGATGCTAGTTGCAGGGTACAGACTTAGTTAAGGATCATTCATCATTCTTCTTTGTGCCTATGTTTGAATGGGTAGACCTTGGGATAGGTTATCCTAAAATGAAGAAAAGAAAAAAATTAATTAATTATGGTTTATTCTTCCATATTCCAGGCTTAGGAGCTCTAACTGTTGTTATTTTATAGGTATGGATCCAGATCGACGTCCTCGTTATGTTTGCATGGAAGATGTCCAGAAAGCTGTGCCAGCAGATCATCGCCAAGTAGAGGTTGACGACGACAACACATGGAGGAAGACACTCTGAGAGTTTCAGCACCAGAGTCTACAGAAGTACGAGGGATCCGTTTTAGATGCTGTCTCGGAAGACTAGTTAGAGGAGGTTGAGATATCCTTTAGTTCAATCTGTGATTGGAAGGAGCATTGGGGGTCCATGGTTGTGACGATTCTATGTGGAGCTGCATGGAAGTGGTGGTTCTTATTCCTCAGGGATTGTGAGGAGTCAGTGATCTCATGGGAGGAGTTCTGATAGTAGTTTATAGTCGAGTTTCTTTCTTTGACTACAAAGGCATCCAGTATCTTGGATCTTCTTAACCTTCGATAGGGGAGAGCCAGTGTTCGAGAGTTTGGGATCCATTTCAAGATCCTTTTACGATATTCTTCAGACCTATTACCAGATGAGGAGGCCAGGGCGAGGCACATTGAGGAGGATTTGCGTCCAGAGATCCAGTGCCAGGTCACCCCGTTTATGTTGAAGATGTATCTTGAGGTGCTGTCGAGGGAAGAGGTTGTCGAGTGGAATTTGGCCAGGACCGGATCATCACGAGAGGGGGATCATCATGATCCCTCACGAAGCAAAACTATGGTCCGGGGATCCTTGTTTTTAGGGAAGAAGAGTTTTCGTTCAGCCGAGGGTAGGTCCCAGCCCGTCACATCTCGTTTCTCTGGAGGTAGAAACTCTCAGGCCTATTCCATGCGATCAAGAGCTTGTTTTTCTTGTGTTGGTCATGGTCATTAGTAGCGAGAGTGCCCAACCTTTCAGATCAGTCATCATGCACCCGGTGTTACACTCCAGGTCCCTCCGTTGAAGCAGTTTCAGCCGAGGCAACTGTAGCCAGTTGCACCAGCTTTAGATCAGCAGAGGGTAGATGGGAGAGGCAGAGGACATCCGCATGAAACTCCCTGTCCTCAAAGAGCAGAGCACAACCATGGTAGTGGTCATCATCAAGGTCAGAGAGGCTGTGGAGGAGGTCGTGGTCGGATTCATACTATAGTGTTTCCAGCACCAGACGAGCAAGATGTCATTCGAGGTACCCATGGATTGTTTTCCCCCTTGGATTATTCCTTGATTGAATCAGGAGAGACACACTCCACCATATCACCTACCCTTGTCCATGCATTGGGACTTGAGGTAGAGAGGATTCCAGTTCCCTTGGCATTGACTACGCCAGTTGGAGGTTGAGCTGACTTGTATGAAGTATGTAGAGAATGTGAGCTAGTGTGGGGGCAACACCGCTCATGGGGAGTTTTTTTATGTTTACATATACAACCATATGATTTCATCCTCGGCATGGATTTGTTGTATTCGAGGGAGGATATCATGGATTTATTCAAGAAGAAAGTCATTTTCTTTGGTGTGGATGGAGAGCAAGTGGTGTTTGTCGGTGAGAGAGACCCTCAGATGGTTCATAGGTTCATTTCATCCTTATCATCCATGATGGCTGAGATAATGTCGATATCTTCAGAGGTTCGACAGTTAGTGTTTCCTAGGGTCGTAGAGGAGTACCCTGATGTCTTCCCATTGGAGGTTGTAGCATTACCCCCTCGACGAGAGATTGAGTTTGAGATCGAGATATAGCCAGGAGTGTCTCCTATATCTATGTCTCCATATATGATGGCCCCTTCTAAGTTATGAGATCTACGTATACAGCTTGATGGTCTGTTACAGTGCAGTTTTGTCTGACCAAGTGTGTCACCATAGGGTGCACCAATTCTGTTCCTGAAGAATGTCGACGACAGTTTGTGGTTGTGTGTGGAATATCGACACATAAAAAAAGTGAAAATAAAGAATCTCTAACCACTTCCATGGATTGATGATTTATTTGATCAACTGAAGGGTTCAGGTTGGTTCTCAAATACCGACATGCAGTCAGAATATCATCAGATCCTTGTGAAGGATTAAGATATTCTGAAGACTGCTTTACATTTTCGTCATGGGCATTATGAGTTTGTTTTAATTTAGTTTCACATGACGAATGCTCTATATTTGTTCATGGTATTGATGAATGCTGTGTTCCATGAGTTCTTGGACAAGTTCATGGTATTTTTATTCAACGACCTCCTTGTGTACTCCATATTTTAAGAGGAGCATGCAAAGCATATATGAGCCGTTTTGAGAGTTCTTCACCAACATCAGCTATTTGGGATGTTGTCGAAGTGTGAGTTTTGGGCTTGAGAAGACCATTTATTGGGGCATGTTGTGTCTCAACAGGAGGTAGATGTGGATCCATAAAATATAGAAGCACTGGTATCTTGGGCAGCCCCTAAGACAGTGTTAGAGGTGCGAAGTTTCCTTGGTCTCGCAGGCTACTACAAGAGGTTCTAATCCAATTTTTCTCGAGTTGTGACCCCTCTGACAGCTTTGACCAGGAAGGATAAGGTTTCCATATGTACTGATCAGTGTCAGGGAGATTTCAAGTATCTAAAGGAGAATATAGTAAGTTCTCCAGTCCTTGGTCTTGTAAATAAGGGAGTTCAGCTTGATGTTTTCTGCAATGCTTCACATCTGGGTTAGGTTGTGTTCTCATGCAGTAGAGGTCAGTTGTTTCTTATGGTTCTCGGCAGTTGCGTCCCCATGAACGGAACTATGACACCCATAATCTTGAGTTGGCAGCTGTGGTGTTTTCTTGGAAGTTGTAGAGACATTACCTCATTGGTGAGCTCTTTGTGGTTTTCATCGATCATAAGAGTTTGAGGTATCTATTCTCCCATCGTGACATGAACATGCAACAGCATCCGTGGATGGAGGTCTAGCAGTAATACGACTTCAAAATATTGTATACACCTATAAAATGGTATGTTGTAGCTGATGTGCTGGCCTAATGTCATGTTGTGATAATGTATATGAATCTGGTGATACTTGGAGTGTAATAGAAGAAATTTCATCATTTCATGTTGATATGAAAGATGTTGGGGGTAGAGGTTGTCTTTTTTAGATGACAGTGCATTCATCCCTGGTGCCGAAGGTGGAAGAGTCCTAGTTGGGGGATCATGAGGTGGAGGTATGGAGAGACCAAGTTTTTCGTGGTGAGGCCCCTGATTGTTGGTATGAGGACGAGCAACATAGAGTTTTGAATCATGGAAGGATTAATGTTTCATTGGGGACACATGATACGGTCCTTAGAGAGTTCCATGGTTCTCCTTTAGTGGTACATCCTAGCGTGAAAAAGATGTACCGATCATTGAAGATTCAGTTTTTGTGGCCTAGGCTGAAGCGTGCTATTATAGAGTTTATGTCTTGATGTTTAGTCTGCCAGATGTTGAAGGCTGAACACCATGTTCCAGGTGGTCTTCTCCAGCTATAAGAGATTCCTCAGTGGAAGTGGGAGGACATCTCAATGGACTTCGTTACTGGTTTACCTCGATCTCCAGTAGGACATGATGCTATTTGGGTGGTAGTGGATCGTTTAACAAAATCTTCCCACTTCATAGTGATCTAGGAGTTAAGATTAGTGTATGTTTTGTTGAGGCAGTATCTAGAGGAGCAGGTGACACTTCATGGAGTCCCTAGGACGATCATTTCTGATTGAGATCCTCATTTTTCCTCAAGGGTGTGGAGGGGTCTCCATCATGCTTTTGGTTCTCAGTGGTGCCTTAGAACTACTTTTCATCTCCAAATGGATGGTAAGACATAGTGAACCATCCAGACACTTGAAGACATGTTACGATATTGTATTCTTGATTTTTGAGGTTCATGGATGAGGCACTTACCCTCGGTGGAGTTCGCTTACAATAATAGTTTTCATTCCACCATCAGTATGGCGTCGTTTTAAAACTTCAATGGACAACCTTGCATTTCTCCATTGTGCTGGGCTGGGGTCGGAGAGTCAGAAATTCTCCGACTGGAACTAGTGCAGAATAGAATAGAGATAGTTCTGGTGATTCGTGATAGGATGAAGACAGCACAAGATCATCATAAATATTTTGATGACCAATGAAGGAGACCCTTAGAGTTTAATGTTGGGGATCATGTGTTTCTAAAGGTGACTCCGCATCATGGGCAGCGAAGGTTTGTTCGTGAAAGTAATCTTTCTCCCTGGTTTGTTGGGCCTTTCGAGGTGTTAGATCATGTTGGAGTTGTGGAATACAGAGTAACACTTCTCCAATAGATAAGTCGGATACATGATTTTTTCCATATATCACAGCTCTGAGGTTATCTTCATGAAGACTCTCAGTTCATCGATTGGGGAGATATCAATATTGATGGTGATTCAACCTTTGAGGAGCGACCTATGGAGATCCAAGACAGCATGGAGAAGGTGTTGTGCTAGCTTTCCATACCCTTTGTTCATGTCTTGTGGCGATAAGGTGGCTTGGAGGAGAGTACCTGGGAACGTGAGTCAAAAATTCTTGTCAAGTACCCAGAGTTTTTTGATGTTTGAAACTTTTCATGTATCATTGTAAATTTTTTGGTTATGAAACATTCATGTTTATGAGATGGCTCCCTTTGTTACTTTGGTGGCTTTATATCTTTTGAGATATATCTCTAGGGGTGGTTGTTCAGACCCTATTTCGTTTTCACTTTAAGTGGGTTTTTGATTATCGAGGATGAGAATGTTTTGATAGGTATCATATGTAATGGCCCAGACCTCTCTGGTCCATTCCTTTTTGAAAATGTGGTGTTATAGGTGATTTAGAAGGTCATGGAGATGTGGGGGTGTGTTTGGGTGGACTTTTGAAGAAAGCTAAAGGGTAATAGCTTTTGCAAAGTTGGCACAGGGTTTTCCTAAACCGTGCAGCCAAACCGTGCCAGGATGGTCATGGAGGTAGTGGCTAACGCATGGTTAGTGCACGGTTTGTCTAACCATGTGGACTAACCATGCGAGGAGTGTTTGACGAGGTAGAAGCAAACACACCATTAGTGAACGATTTGTTAAACTGTGTGGACTAACCGTGCATGCACTTAATGTTAGATCCTAAAATTGTGGATCTAAGTAGTTTTTTCTTAATCACCTTGTTTATGCCCCTAAGTGGCCATGACTCGGGATTACTCTCCCTTGATGGTTTTAAAACCTCTACCAAGAGTTTTAGAGACGATCCAGAGGCTTCTCATTACGAATCGAAGATGGTTTCTTGAGGTATGTGATAGTTGTTGGTTGGTTTCGTAGATATACTTATATCTACTCCTCCTCTCTCAGTTTCTTAGATATACTCCCATTATGGGTAGATATAATTGTTTGGATGCCAAATATGATGATCTTTGGTCTTGGTGGTGTTATTTGAAGAGATCTAGGGAGGATCCTTGGTGAATCGATCTGGTATTCTTGGGCGTTCATCGACTATTGTGGTTTCCATCAAAATCGTTAAGGTAGGGGGTTCATGGATTCTATAATTGTTTATGTGAAATTGTAGAGTTAGCATGATTTTTCCCTTTTGATCATAATGAAATTGACCTAATTAAATACTTGAACTGTATTAAAAGAATTGTTTTGATCGCATGTAGTTGTTTTTTACTATGATAACAGTTTGCATCATGTTTTTCTTGAGAGTGTGATATCTATGCCTTTCTTGTTAGCATGTTGTTATTGATGAATTTGATAAATAACGTAAAGCCAGAATTAATTGGATAAAGATAAAAATGCATGTAAATGAATCTGGTTGTTACTGTTGTTCTAGTTGTTCTAATTTGATGTTAATCAAATTGGAATTGTAATCATGTTAAATCTTTTGTGATAAGTTACTGATTAGTTTTCTCATAATTGGAACCTACAAATTGAAACTGTAAATTCAAAAGGGATTAATGAACTGGTTGGTTGATAAAATATAATGCCTGGTAGGGTTCTTAGTTACCCTCTTGTTCATTAGTCTGATTGCCTTGTGCATTAGAGCCCTGAGTGCTCTTTATGTATGGAGGTAGGATGCCTTGTTAAAGGGAAAAGAGCTCATTTGATGTGATGTTTTATTTCCTGGTACTTGTGCAATGATGTGACCCTTGAGGGGTGTTATGATATGTATAGGCAGGGAGGCCTTGTGTTTGTGGCAGTGGATGATGCCTAGAGTGGTGAGATGCATCGGCCTATGCATGTGGGTGTCGAGGAGGACACCAAGGATGATGAAATGGGAAGGACATGGTTGTTGGATTCTTGTCGATTCTTTGGTTGTTTATCTGTATTAATTTTTCCCACTGCTCAAGGCAGCTGGTCTTTCTTACCCATCATCTGAGGGAGGTGAAGACACGCGGGGTATGCCATGTTTTTTTCGTGTTTAGCCTCTCAAGGGAGAATGGGTCTACACTCTTGTTATAGGTGGCAATGACTCGACGGGTAGTACATCTACTCACCGTGTTGAGCCCCCTTTTGTTTAGTAGAATATGATGATTTTCTAGAATACCTGGGAATATGGGAAAGTAATTCTTTAATGAATGTTTGAATAAATGATCTTAACCCATGGGTACAGAGTTTGGTGAAACATAATGGTGAGGTTGAGAACTTTTGAAAGGATAATGGAATTTTTTTGGATGGGTTGATTATAGAATTTAATGTGGAATTGTTCATGGTTAATTAATTTTTGAAGAATTAATTAACGTACAGTAAAATTGATAAAAAGGGAATAAAGTAATCTAATAATCCCCCTAAATGGTAGTGTGCTTATAGGATACATAGTATTCAAAGTGGGAGCCCGGAGTCTGAGAGACATTAGCTGCAGTCGTGTCTAAGACTTGGTCATTCCCATAGTGTTGTTGTGAGTTATAATATATTCTGTACTTTTTTCATTTCTATACGATACTCTACCCTGTAAGTAAGGGAAACTAACACTCCAGGGGTTTCTGAGCACTGGGGGATGTTTTCCTCAACACTCTGGTGGGAGGACGAATGGCTGACTAACCCCATTTGTACCCACTCTATTCTCTTGGTAGATACTTGTGCAAATAGGCACAATGGTTAGTTTCCCCATGTGTGTGTAGAGGGTTGCAATGTCTTGTGTTTATTTCACACATATGTATTCTAGATATAGTATCCTATGGACTACTATAGGAATAACTTGTATAGGCTGTGATGGCTTGAGGATCCTTACTCGGTGTATGTGTTGTAATGGCATGAGGTATATTACTCGATGTATGATACACGTGATGCGGGCTATGGTGGCTCCCAGAACTTACCTTGTTACTTTTGGTTGTGAGGATTTTGTGGGGCTTCGCCCAGGTGTCTACGGGTAATCCTTTATGGTGCACAAGGTGCAGATTGTGGTGCTTCGCCTAGGTGTATTCAGGAAAGCCTTTGGAGAGAGATGTACAAGACATTTGTCATTGGGGAAAAGCAGAAAACCAGTGGAGAAGTAGTAGAGGGTAGCCTTGATAGTCATTACTATATTCTATATTATTGAATGCGTTACTTGGTGAGAGTAGCCATGGTGAGGTTGAAAAATTAGTATACCTATTTAGGTGACGAGTTAGTTTCACTTGTGTTTCACTGTGCTTTAGCATGATTTCATTACTTTACCCAAGAGGCTTCAGGGAGGATCTTATTGAGTATAATGTTATACTCACCCTACATATATATAAACTGTTTTCAAGTCACTTGGAGCAGGATAGAGATCAAGCTAGTTTCTACTAGCTTGGAGTTGGAGGAGTTGTTCGGGCCTGTGGTTGTTGCTATTTTCTTTTCTTTTGGGTACTTGCAGTTTTTCCCTTCCAGTTGTAGTACTCTTTCAGGACATTTCATATATTCAGTTGGGTTTCTTTTATATTCTAGTTCTGAGTTGCTGTTGATTGGTGTCTATCTTATCTCTCTCTTCCACATATGTTCACTTAGAGGGTAATGACTCCCATTTGTGTGTTTATTATACCCTTAGTGCTAGTCACCAACCCAGGGCCTACTAGAGGTGGGACTCAGAGGTCATTATCTCCCTTCTCACATTTCCGGCCGAGGAGGGGTACACTTTGTGGGGAGGGGTTCATGACAGAACTGCAGGATTGTTTGCAAAATTTTATGAAACTTCAATATTAATAAAAAATAATTTAATGTTGTTTTTTATGCTCTAAGTTAGGAATCATTGAGATAAAAAATTTTATATAATACGTGGTGGTGTCCAATTGGTCTCTATTTATTACACCTTATTTATTCATTTGGGTGTATATACACCATTATTCTGGTTATAGATAAAAATAATGACATTCTAAAGCATTCTATATTTTCTTTATGTAACTATTTATTTTTTCCATGGTTTATTTAGGTAAAAGTTATTAACATCGTGACATGATAATACATAGTTGACATTCTAATTGGAATAACCTATATGAATTAGTTTTATTTCCCTTTGATTCATCTTAGAAGAATTATTCCATGTATTGTGTTATTATCATTATTTTACCTCACCACAGAATGGGCTAACTTCGGGGGACTAGTCTAGTTGAACCGTGTTATACTGTTACAAATCATGAGTAATCACATGGAAGACTAACTTAAAGGGTCTGTTATCAAATGGTAAATGTAGAATATTAAATATTGAAACTATATGTAACATGACACAAACATGAGTCCAGGATAACTTCCTTGGCAATATTACATGGTTGAAAAATTCCTATAATGGATTTTATTTACTCTATTCTCCAATACATAATACCTCATGAGACCAAATCATTACACATTTAATTTGTGTGAAATTTAGGCACACCCATCTTAACATGTTCTTACATTGTTTGTTTCACATAAAATAAATCAATAATAACTCATAACTTCATAATATCAATCACATATAAAATGGGTTTCATGACCTTGCAGTATATAATGATGATTAGAAAATTGGTAATCAATGCATTTGATAAATGATTATACATATTTTATTACCAAATAAACGGAAGCTATAATATTATAGGTATATATGTTTAATATATATATATAATGTATAATCATTCCATAATATTAAATACATTGATAATGTGAGTTATATAGGGAGAAATTATAATTTAATGTAATAGATTGTCAATAGAGATACCATACCTTAAGTCATATTCGTCATGTATGATCACATTATTCTAGAGAAATAAAAATATGAAATTTATTTACATTAAAAATATATTTTCTCATATTATTATACATTTTCAATTTTTTTATCATGTTATATTCAATTTCATAACCAATTTGTTTCACATTTAATGTTTTTAAAATAAATGGATAATATATCTCAAATAACATTTGTAAGTTAACTGGGGTCATATAGATTATTATATTTTCATCTCCAAAATTTTATTAATTCAATAAATGACTTTTTATTCTAAAATTATACATATAAAACCATCCATTAAAAAATTAGGATAAAAAAATTACAATACAATCATTATGGTAATATTCCATATGTACAGAGGATTAGTGTTTCCATTTTTATTGATGATCATAAGGAAATGAAAGTACATATTATTTTTTATTTCCAAGATGTTTTTTATAAAATTAAGATCATATCATTTATTTTAATACCTCTACATACAACATTATTTTAATTGGATTATAAAAAATGAATTGCATTGCTTCATGAGGTTGTAGTTTTCTATACTCAATAACATCATCATCCTATACTATAACCAATAATGTAACATTTTATATAACATATTAACTTAAAATATGGTAAATATTGCATGATAACAATATATATAAATCATGTTCATCTTTATTACTTTCCATGTAATGTGTATTTCAAAAATGAATCAAATTTCTTCATGGTGTAGTATGTCTCCATACACATGAGGGAAATTATAAAATTCCCTTTGGAATAGAATGTATGAATGTGTGTGAGGAACTAGACAAGATAATATATCTCCTAGAACCCTAATAATGATCTAACAACCCATGAAGTGATATTCTGATCCCAATTGGAAGTCGACTAGAACCTTTCATTATACATGATAAAATAGGGTCAGGATTTTCCACAATATTGTGGAAAATAAAATATTACAAGTCAGTATGATCCGCACTCAAATTGTAGAAATTAATAGAAAAATGTATATAAAAATAAACAATTTTAATGCAAACATCCAAAAATAAACATCATCCTAGGAAGAAAATATGAAACTATGAAGAAGTTGACTCAATGATCTTCTGTAACTACTAGAAAACCACTCCACAATTCGCCATCATCACTTCATGTTCTAAAAGGCCAAGAGCATCCAGCACAAAAAATAGGATGTTTCTCTTGGTTTTGGAATGGAATAATAATTTCTATAAATTCATAAAGGGAAATGTGCAATTTGAACTATAAATCCTATTATAGAGTTCACATGTCCTCTAAAATGAATACCATAACATACAACAATATGTATTGTCGATTTAAATAAAAAAATGTATTTGATAAAATTATAATTTTCTTAAAAAAATTAATTCATTCAAATTGATGGAAGATATATCAAAAAACATTCAAATAGTAACAAATTAACATCTTATATGAAATAATTTATAGATTTTTTGGGAATAAAGAAATTTAACAATTCATGTGAATGTATAATCCAGTCATGTAATGAATTGACCATGATAAAGAGACAAAAAATACATTATAATCATTGATGAAAATTTCTTCACATTTCACTTTAATAAATAGTGATATATATATGTGTGTTCTCATTCAAATTAATACTATATTTTTTTAGCAACTACAAGAATTCAATCTACACCAAATTTGTGGATCCTCTATAGGCCATCAATAAAAAGAAATTTAGTTATTGTTGTCATAATAAATCTCATTATATGGGATCGTGATCCTAGAATGATTGTCATAGTAAACTAAAAACCACATAGACATATATAATATTAAATTATTAAACCAATAAATAGAATTTTTAATCAATATTTTTAAATCATTTCATAATTCAATTTCCCTAATTTTAGTATCTAAAATTTAATTATCATTTCAAAACTAAAAAATAGGTTTTCATAATTTCATAACCTTTCAAATAATAACTTATTTTAAAATGTTTTTTAAAGATTAAAATAAAATATTTTTAATAAAATAAATTCTAAATGAACCAACCATTTTTGATAATGATTCCCAATAAGTTCAATTTCATTGAAATTATAATTTTTCTTAACTCTCATTACAATTTAAATTTAATGATCTAATAATAAAAAAATATTTCTTTATGGAAATTAAAACTCATTTAATTTTAATCCAGAAATTATTTTTCTCATTTGGAGTAGAATAAATATAAAACTAGATACCATTAAATGTATGAATCACAACATATTTAACCCATAATGTGAAATATAAACAAAAAACAAGGTGAATGAGATATAGGAACACATTTTATAATTAAGATCAGCGAAGATATATTATTGATCAAGGAATTTTATTATGATTTATCATACAATAATAATGAGATAAATATATGTCATGTGATACTATAAAAAAGAAAATACAATTACCTAGGTGATATTGGATGATATCAATAACACATTCATCTTCAATGAAAATGGGATAGTAGGTACCCAAATTTCCTATTGGGATTCTCCATGGGTGATAAAATCATGTTAGTGTTTAATGGGAGTATTTTTAAAAATAAACATGGGGCATGTGATTTTTAATTTACTTTCAGAGGAATAAATTAATTCATGATTGATTTTAATGGTATGGAAAAAATGTTTGACATGTCATGAACCCTATCTATGCCCCTATAAGTATTTTTTTTTGGGTTCATGGGTTGGAAACATGGTAAAATAACTGTGTTTCAGCCATGTATTCCCCCACTCACAATGGTTTAACGGTTTGTATAATCCTTCTACACCCCTTCATATGGATCACATTACGATACATAGTTTTTGGTGAAAGACCACATGTTTTTCTCTAAC
This sequence comes from Viscum album, assembly GCA_963277665.1. NCBI lineage: Eukaryota > Viridiplantae > Streptophyta > Magnoliopsida > Santalales > Viscaceae > Viscum > Viscum album. The sequence goes on along the minus strand of OY728139.1, from coordinate 881,984,460 downwards.
CATACACCAACCGTGCAAAGACCATTGGAATTATAAAATTCTTTAAGATTCAGTTATCTAAACCTAATCAATACCTTATATAATGGATATGTAAATAAGTGTAAATAAATAAACAATTTAATGTATAGTGATGTTATAACATTCCCATCATAATTTTTTTTCCCCAAGATGTTTGTCAAGAAGATTACTTATAAATTTGATTAGGACACTTCCCTCTCATCAGTGAGTCACGCTTTGTAGTATTATGGGAATAAAAACCATTCTTCCATAGGGAATGTAAAAATAGGTATGAACCTCCCATAATCTACCTTTTTATTTGAAGACACAATGCTTACTATATTTTCAATTGTAGATTAATTAAGATCAAAATAAATATCAATTCGTCTTCAAACATTATATGGTTCAAAAGTAGACATCCAATATTTTGATTCATGATTAATAATATGTATCGTAGTTAATTATGGGGGATGTGATAAATGTTAATCCACATTCCCAATCCAATAAAAAATATGAAAAGAGAAGATATTGCGAGGATAAATATTCCACCCCATCCCATGTTGTCGATGACTAAAATTGGGTCAATCTTTAAAAAACAACGGATCTCAAGATGAAAACATAGAAGGTCATCTATAATGGTCAGTATAATATTTTTACAAGATAAATGTTATCAGTAATATTTTATGAGTAAAATGAATAGTTTATATTGTTTCTTAGACGAAACATGGCCGATCAAAGTATTTTTCACCAATATCTGATTAACATAGTAGATATTTACAATGTCATCCATCCAATTTTCCAAAAGCATCCATCCTTATTATAGACTGGTATGTTTTATTATAAGACAAAAAAACTAGTTTCAAATTGATTTCCAAATAATACATAGATTCGAGAAGCGAAGCCCAAAATATATCCTCAATAATTTATACAGGTCATTCTTTCTAGACATCCATCCATAGATGATAGGTAGTAATCTAAAAAATCTAATATCCCATCACCTATGTGCATCCACATCAAAAAAACAAGTAAAACAAGGTTATCAGTCAAGGTATATAACATATTTCAATTCATTAAAAATAATCCCTTTTTCATAGATATTAAAATTCATGTCATTTAATGTTTTATCATGAATGGGTATAATGTTATATGATTTTGTCATTCTATCAATAACAAAAAAATATCATGTTATGTCCTCGTGAGGTACATAGAAACCCCCACAAGATATCTATAAATATATAAAACAAATTCAATCCAAGACTAAATATGGGGTATGTAATCCAAATTCTATATTCTATCGATCAAAAAATAGTTTACATGTATTATAATGGTTAATTGAATATCTAATGTCACATGCCATACTTCACCATAGAATCATCATTTCTTGTCTTAAAACATTATAATGGTTCTAAGGAGAAATGACCTCAATGAATTATTGAAGTCAACCATCAGGTATATTATTATTGTAAAAGGAATGATGAAATGGTTCTAGAAACACATTATACCTCAGATGCTAGTCAACACTCACCAATGGTCTCACAACCATAATTATAGGCCATAATGTCAAGGAATTCATTATCAATCTATTTCTACAAATGAATCATTGGTAATAGAGTAAATTTCATGTAAATGTATTCCATAAAAATCATGTATTCTTATCAAAATACTCTTAAAATAAAAATTCCACATTTAAAATCACTATCAACAATTATGTTGATTAATTCATGGTCTGGGTCTCATGTTTCTTACTCAAAGAATCAAATAAAGAATTCAAGTTTTTGAAGTTGTAAATAATTTCAAACTAAATTACCTGCAGGAACTCCAACAAATTCCTCTATTGAAGGATCAAATATGTTTTAGAGAATATATTACGGAGGATATTTTTTTTTGAAATAATGAAAAATCATTCACAAAAAAGATAATTCCACCAACACATAATCTCAGGCCTCAATATATTTTGTTCAGTGTCCTGGGTTGGATAATTTCTCTAATGTTTCATAAATTATAGAGAACCATAGGATACTACATGATCATCTTGTAAATGATCTATCTCAGATACAATACTGATCTACCACAAAAGACTATATATCCCCACCTGGCCTTTGGAGTTGTCGAAAGAGTAGTATAATTAAAAGAAATCATAACGAAAAATTACATTTGGCATTTTTTTCTCTTGATAAATTCACCCAAGTCTATGTGAGAGGGAATATTAAAGAATACATCATCAAGAAATACTTTTCAAACTAGTGATAATAACCCACTAAATGCAAAAGGATCAAAATCTCAAAAATAATCCATGGATGCTCCCATGTCATATTAGCTTTCATGTTCCCATGATCATCATAAATGCTATATTTTAAGAACATATATCCTATGAAATTAACTTATCAAATATGGAATCACATTTATATAGCTCATTATAGAGTCATTTATTTCTCAAAAATTCCAAATATTCTATCAAATCTGGCACATGATCCCCTCCAGACGGAGAGTAAATCATGATGTCATCCAAAAAGACCACCATGAACATAAAAATTTACTCATGGAAGATTCTATTTATAAATTATATGAATACAAAAGGAGCATTGGTTAAAAAAAAGTTCCTAAAAGGCTAATAATTATTTCTATAACATCAATATTAAGTGGTTTTATGAATGTTGTTGTCTTTAATTCACAACATGTGATAACTATATTGAATATCAATCTTAGAGAACCAATTCACCCTATACTACAGGTCAAAAAAATTATTCCATGGTGATAATTACCTATTATTTACCATAAAATCTATAATTTTCTAGTAATCATCATAATGGATAATTTTTTCTTTATATTTATTTAGAATGAGAACATGCCCCACCCAGGTCTCATGCTCATGTGAATGTTACCATTCACTAAGACCGTATTATAAATCCAAAAAAATTTTATAGTATAAAATATTTCATATTAAATGGAATTTTTATAATTTTTAAAATCTAATCCATGATAATTTGTAATATAAAAAAGAAGAATTTATTTTAATACAAATAAAATTTTAATTAAAAATTTAGTGGAATATATAATAATAATTAAATATTTATTAGAAGTAGTATTTATTTTTATAAATTTTCTTAAAAATAATTCATTATTTTATATGATCATATGTTAAATTATTTCACCTATTATGAATTTATAAAAATATATATTTTTCAATTATTATGTTATAAATTTTTAGATAATTTTTTATTCTCAAAAAAAAAATTCAGTTTAATAAATATTCTACATTAACTGAACTCATATTTTGAAAACATAAGAATTTACAAGAACTCTAAGGAGAACCAGAGCATACATTACATGTGACACATCAAAAGGAAATCCCTAACCAATAATGTTATGCCACCCTAATTACTGGCTCTCACCCTACCTGGTGTCATTGAGAGGCCCAATTCCATAGAAATAAACAATAGTATCCACCGACTATGGGACTCTTTCTAGTACAATAACCCAAACAAATTCAGTAATCATTCTCAATAAAATTATTTTCTATGATATTTTTCAATGTTATGTTTCACTATGTAGTGTTTCATAGAATTCCGACAAACATGACACATATATAAAAAAGAACACCACACAATCCGACACCACCCCTTCCACCTCAATGATAGTTCCTTTCCATAAAATAATTTCCATATGAATGAGGTACCATACTGTGGACACTCCCATATCATGTTTAACTAACTAAGAAAGTGATCCAACTTAATAAGGGTTTTTCAAATAACCATTTCAAAATTCCATTTAGGCCTTCAGATTCCTAAAATTCAACCATTTAACAAAAAAATTAGAAACGGTTTCCCAAACAAACCATAAAATCATATTTATACTATCATAGTCAAATGGTCCTTTAGAACAAGAATTCACCAAAATGTTCCCAAGTATAATTTTAATCCATGATAAAACAAACTAAACATACATATGCTCCAAACATGATTTTACAACACTTGAACAAAAACTCCCCATTGTAAAATTACAAATGAGCTATAGCTTCAAACATTCTCCCACACAAACCTCAAATTCCAAATAGGCCTTAACTTTTCCAACCACTCACCCATGAATCTTTCTAGGACAATCGGGCCAAACCATGAGGAATAAAATATTAAATCACTTTTAACACATAATAAGTACCACTGATCTTATTTTGGAAATATGAAAACATTTTAGGAGAAATAAGTAAAAGTGGAGAAGAGGTGTTATAAAGGGGGACTAATTATTGAGTGGAATTTTTACTTGATTGCACATCCATGTATTCACCTAGAGAAACAATAGAAGTTCCTTAATCCTATATAATTCTACAAATAAATCATGAAACATGAAACCCATTATCTTTTAACCTTTATTTTCATTAAAATCAAATGCCTTCAATTTTCTCATATATAAAATTAAACATATTTTCATAAACTGAAATCCCTTTTTAAAAAATCATCAAACTCTATTAAGAGAAATCACCATATTTCCAACATAAAATCGAAAAAATGGTCCACTTAAATTTAACAAAACCAACCAATTTTATCTTAAAAATTCAATTAACATTTTAACAATCCCATTATAAATTTTATACAAAGAAAAAACCAAGAATTGTGTAAAAATCTATTTTTGGAAAAATATAAAGATATCAAAAAAATAATATCAATCATAATATGTGTATCGTATGGGTGCATATAATTGTGAATGTTTTTAAACCCATTAAGAATCAAATGAAATGTGTTTGAAATGAATAACATGGAATCACCTACCAAATCACTATATATGAGGAATAAATCTTCAGAACAAGGGAGATATAAGCACAATGAACTATCAAAAAACCATAGCCAATAGAAAAACAAAACACATGAGCCAACACTAATCCTAGGTTCTATCCACGGAAGAAAAACCCCTTGAAAACAAACAAATATAGACCGAGATTATACTATGAGTGGAAAAGGATTGAATTGACTGATTAACCTTGAATAATCACAAACCATTCATGCTACATCACCCTGAAAGTTTCTGAAAATGATTAATTATAAAGGGGGAGCTCCCTCTATTCAATTCACATCTTGTAGGGATTTATTTTGGATGTGGAATCTCTAAAAATAGATCTCTAGGTTAAAATTTATTAAAATTATAATTAGCTAGATGGTTTTGCTGCAGTGTTTTGTAAACCATCCATAAACAATGAATATTTTTCTATAAATATTATACAACCTTGAAAATTTATGGTTCACAGTTTTGGAATGCAGTGATCAAACCATTCAGCCGCAAATTTTTTAAAAATTTCTAAAATGACACCCCAAAATAAGAAATACCCTCTTAATGATCCTTTAATGATGTATTTCATAGTATAGTGACATCATTGGTGTCCTAAACTCTCCACCATTACATTAAATCCGAATAACACAACTGATAACCTTGAGAAGGAATTAAAAAAACCCAGAACCAAAAAAGAACTAATCCTCTTGTAGTGGGCTCATGATGAACCTCAACCATGATGTTCAACATCTAAAAATAATAATAACAAATGATAAATGTGGTCGGGGAATGAAATTAATAAATTAAGAACAATCTTCACTTTGTGAGATACAAATAATATCCATGATTATCTAGAGGATTCATCTACTTTGACATAGATATAAAGATTTTGAATATAAACTAGAAACTCTAGAATGTCCAAAAAGATCCATATAAACTAACTCTAGAGGATAAGTGATTGAAACACCATTATTAGAATTAAAAGAAATCATATAATGTTTATTGTCTGTGAAAGTATCACAAAATATTTCATTGGAGAAATCTAGATTTGTTATATATCTAAAACATACTTCCCTAGTTTTCCTTCCATGTGAATAAATATTTCCATGGTCTAGTCACTTATTCCACATACAAGATTCATTATGAATTGATCTTAATAATGAGATATTTTTATAGGATAATGAATTTAAATCAAAAGAATAAATATGATGATTTCATAAATTAGTAAAAATTAAAACATATTTATCATTAAAAACATAAAATCCATTGTTTTATAATTTTATATAAAATTGATTATCAGATAATTTTGAAATGAATACAAGAATATATTTTAAACCATCAATTAATATGTAGTTATAAATTAATACTAAATTATGATTACTAATTGGTATATGAACAATTATTTCCATTTGGAATTATCAAAAAAAGTTACATGAGCACCATAAACATTTATTATATTCTTGGAGTTTGAACATTCACTAGACATATGTTTGGAATATCTAATGTCTATATAACATAGGATATTATTGGAGGTTTTCAAATAGGATTCTTATTGAACATAGTTTATTCCAAAAATATTTTTCGTAGCCAAATACTCTAGGGTATGGTTTTGGTAATAATAAAATATTTTTGAACCCATAATTACATAATGGGTTCTTTATAAACAGATTGTATGATTCTATAAGTAATAAAATTATTAGGTGGAGTTAAGTAGGTGTTGGTGATATATGAGTTTTCAGAACCGATACTACATTTAAATTTGGGTTCCTCAAATTTTCTCTTTATAGGTTGGTAACCTATGCCTATTATATATTTTGGATAGGCATTATATCACATTATTTGAGTTAATGTTTTATTAACATTGGTAAATCATTATTTGTATTTCTTTAAATTATCATTTAAGAAGTTTAATTTATTATTCTCTTTCAATAATATATCATTTTACTCTTTTTTCAACAGTAATATTGGTTTAACATTTACTACTAAATAATGATGGTTCTTAAGTAAATTATTATTTGATAGTCGTATCAAGAATGTAATTTCACAACATGTTATAATAATCGTACAAATCCTAATTGGTCTTGATTTCACTAAAATCAAAATATTAATTATTTTTGTCATGTTTAAAATATTAGTATGAGAAGAAGGAATAATATGTTTTACCTACGATATTCTTTCAACAAATCATGAATTTACCCTATTATACATATCTTGGTAATTGGAGACTAAACCACACGAACTATCTTAAGGGGGACCCATGATTCTTCCATGGATATCTTAAATCATATTTTTTATTCATAGTACATCTATTGTATTTTAATTTTGTATAGTCACCCATAATGTGGATTTTCCTCTTACATTTAGAGTAATTTATTTCATTTAGAGTGTCATCCTTTTTCAAATACATTTTTCAAATTCTGTTTATGTAATAATTTCTTCTAAAATTAGAATTATTAATTTATTTTATTTAATTATATAATTTCATCAATGTATTTGAAATATAGGTCTTCTCTTCATCACTTTTATCATGAGATTATTCTTCACTGGTATCTTATTCTTGTATTTTTAATTTTTTTGGATGAAGTATCCTTTATGGATACTAATTTTCCTTTTTCTTTATCTTCATTTATCCTCTTGTTGAATTTAGGAATTTCATTATAGATTGTCAGCATTTATATCAATTATTTGAAAAATATTTTACTCAGATCACCAAATTATCTAATTTTCAAATATGTTCATCATCATCTATCAAGTAAGAATATAAGAAATATTATCACTTGATATGTGTCTGAAACTTATTTTCCATGTTATTGCATGGTATTTTCTATTAAATTGGGATTGAGATAAATATCAGAAAGTGTTTCATCATATTTCATTTTAAATGTATAAAAGTTTATTGTAAACATGTTTCATCTCATTTCATTGAAACTTGATGTCCCATCATGTGAAATAAATAAGGTAACCCAAATTTCAAAATCATATTTGCAACTAGATATTCTATTTAATTTATCATCACCCAAGTCACATAACAAATCATTCGTACCATTTCTATTAGTATTATATGTATTATTTGTAGCCTCACTCCATTTAATTATAGTAGTATGTGGAAATTCCTGTTTAACATCAATAATACTCCAAATGTCAAAACACATATCTTCTAAATGCATTTTCATATTGATATTCTATTGAGAATAATTTGTACAAATAAAAAGTAAATTCATTTGTACAAAATCCATTTTTCTATTATCTATAAAGAACTAAAATTTAAAATTGACAAAAATTTCAGATCATTAGAATTTAACTAATATCATGGTTGAAAAAATATTATCAAAAAAATATCAAATAAGATGTATATTTTCAATAGAGTAACGCAAGAGAGGGGTGAATTGAGTTCCCAATAAATTTTAATATGAAATATTATGTTCAAATTAAATCACCTTAATAAAAAATAGCCAATTAATCAAAATAGAAGATCGATATAGTATCTACACATTTAAATGATTCATCAATGTGTGATTTAGTCTCTCCTAAAATAAATTCCCGGATTAAATTAACTCTTGAAATCATTTTAATTAGTCAAAAAATAAACACTTATTTAGATTAATTATCAAAGTAATTGATTTTTATATAAATTAAAATCAATCTTGGATATGATAATAATATATAACACAACAACACAGTGAAAAAAGGGGTTCAATCTCATGATTATACTAAATCCCCTCCATCTTGAAATAACCATCTACCAAGAAAAAAATTATAATAATTAATCAAATCCACAAAATAGTTTATGTAAAAAATAATTACTACATGTTTTATAGGATAATTATCTCCATCCAATGTTATACGTGGGTTGTAATGATATATATGAAACACAATGAACTATTAAAAAAATAAAATGGAAAAATATTTGTAATGGAAGGATTGAATAACTTGTATCCCCTAGTTACATTCAAGAGACAATGTTGGTTTTATAATAGAGTAAAAACATAGTTCTATATTGAATCAAAATAAATAGAAATAGAAATAAAGAATATAGTAATGCTCAGTCTCATATCCATGAAATGTTAGATGTTCTCAAATTATTGTTGTTTATAAAATTGATATTCCTTCTTAAAAAATTTTAATAGAATATAAGTTCATAGGAATCCGATGGAATGTACTAGTTGATCTCGGTCAGGGTCTCAATCAATCTCTATAATGAATTATTTACTTTGGGTAATTGATATGGATAGATCATGAATCAGTAAGATAGTGAGGATTCACAAATTCAAACACACACTTTTATTTATGCAAATTAATTTATAAATATTTCACACATATCGAGTGACTTGTATAATGAGTGATATTTCCTTTACGCATATATAAAAACATCTGTTAGAGGAGATCCACTATCCTGGGATCAAATATGACCATGTAATAAAGGCTTGGTTAAAATATACTTGAATAAAAAATTTAATTGACCCATTCATTTAGAATTCATTAGTTATAAATGGTAGAAAGATGCTAGAGATAAGTCCGCATTATGTTGTATCTCAAACCAGTGGTACCTCATACTGATGGTGGCAGGGGCTTAGTGTTTCAATGGCGAAATTTATGATGATAGAACATCATGGTTGTATATCTTGTGGTAGTAAAAATACTAGTGGTAAAAATATTGGGGAATATAAAGATGGTGATGATAACTCTAGGGGTGACAAGGCTGGTAGTGACTCACCTAGGTGATAGCTCTTATCTGATAGTAACGAGTCCTGGTGGTGACTTCGTGTTAATGGTGACTCTACATAATACTAATCAAAATTATAATAAAAATAGTCCTACAAGAAAAACATATATTATACAAAATTTATATCATTATTAATGAATTAATCATGGTATTTATAATAAAAATATTAGGGTATCAATCAAACTTCACACAAGGAGGTTCAAGAAAACACCAAAGGGGATTCATTGGGGATCATCTATGGATGAGGGTGATCTATGGGTAGTTTAAGTAGTAAAATAATTTTTTTGAAATTATAAAATACCAACGTGGTTTTGATCATGGATAGGTTTTAAAAAGAACATGTGGGAAACCATGTGTGAGATTTAAATCATATTATACCAATGGATACATTATTTTTAATGGAACCAAAGGTAGGTGTGTAATATTTTTTTTGTTGGAATTCTGTTTCTATGATCTTATTTTATTAATTCTCTATTTTTTATCTTCTTTCTCTAACTCTCATTATTGGAACATTGGTTATTTTTTAATCTTGTTTAAAATGTTTTTATCATTATTGTCAATGATATTAGTCAACAGGCCTTATTATCTCTCCGGTTTTTGTTTTATTGAGAAAAATTAATAATATTATTCCAAATATCAGTAGTTTAAATATATATGCATGTATTACACAAAATATCAAAATTATTTTCCCTCATTACATTATATATTATTGTCCAATCTCGAATTGATCCTAAACCATATTTATTTTATTCTTATAATGACAAAAAAAATTAAACCATTATGCCTATGGTTGTTTATTAGATATAAATACGTGTTTTGAATTTGAAGGGAATTATGTTTTAGGTGAAAAAATTGTTTCGGGTGGTTCTTTATTCAAATAAATCAAATATTTACAATGATGTTATCAAAAAGAAAAAAAATAGTTAAATAATATATACTCATTGGAATCTACTTCCTTCTTAAGAGGAAATCCATTGATAGCTAACTATGTTAGTTTCCTTTTTTCTCATTTAGACAATATTTCATGGAAATAATTTATATTTTAGAACATATTTTAAAATAAAATTACTAATTGGATCCTTACCTAAACATAAATCATTTTATACACCATAATGACTTAACTCACTCCCTAAGACACAAGTTTATATCTCTAAATGTTATGTTATTTTTTGTCAATATCCAATTGACAATTTTCCATCCATTTTGTTTTTCCATTCTCTCGACTAAGGTTATAAATTCTCTTTATAGCTTTGGAATTATGATTCCTTAGTTATGTTTAGGGTATGGTATTATTTATTTGATGTGAAAAGAATTATTTTCTTCCATAAAAAATAAAAGTTTATTTTTTTTCTAAATTTCATATTAAGATTTTACATGGATAAATTCAATTATTTAAGAGAAAAATTTCATTTTCAAGAAAACCATGACTTTTAATAACTATTTTAATGGTATATTATTGAATAAATAATTTGACATTCAATTTTAAAATTAAATTTTAAAAAATAATTTATTTTTGTCATCAACAAAAGTTAAACAACAAGAAAACATTGTTTAGTTATCCAATTTTTTGAACCATTATTTTAAAAGAGGAGTGTTTTTAATAAAATATATATGTGAGTTATAGTGGTAAAATATATCGTTTTATGCCAAATATTTATTTAGTTTTGATAAATTTTGTTAATAATAATAAATATGGTCATCATAAATATTTTTAATTGATATTTATTTTTTTAGTATATGATGTTATTTTAATTTAATATTTTAATGAATAGGAATTGTAAATGTAATGAAATATTTTTGAAATATTGATTTCACATGTGGATTTTCTAAAGCATTATTTATCAATTCTCATATGGTATAATAATTTTTCAATTTAAAATAAATCATGTATATTATTATTTATTTTTAATGGGTCTATATAAGAAAAGAAGATCATTAAAAAATTCACAAAATAAATTTTTTTAACTTGGATATCGTATGATATGTTGATGAATGGGGATCTAACTTACAACATCATTAGGATGTTCTCTAATAAGAGGTATAGATAATGGAAACGCGTTTTTCTTATAGGTTTTATTGTATCATTTTAGCACATTAAATTTATAATATTCAAAACGGTTTTGAAGATTAAATGAATATTTTACACAGTAGATATATTTACGATAATTATATGGGTTTCCAAAATGATATATTTTTTCAAAATGTTTTTTAATAAATTCATATTTCATTGAACTTTTCATGATACCCATAGTGATACTTTTTATAATGAATTTACTTATCAAATGAATTATTTGATTAAATGGTTTCAATTAAGTTTTATATTAATTATAACAAATAATTAATTTCTTGATATTAAACTTCATACTGTGAAATTATATGCTGACCAAATTTTGTAAAAAAATCACAATACTATTAGAATAAAAAATATTGATAGATTATTTTGGTGAATTTTTGAAATAGTATACAAGAATTTTTTATACCTAGTTATGTAAGATCAGATTTGATGTCAGTATAATTATTAATCCTATAGAACATAAAAAATATAAGTTCATTCATTAAGTATGCAAATCAGTTTTTTATCAGTTATAATAATACATCAAAACCTATTTTAAGTATCAAATATAGAAGTGATGGTTTGGGATATCAATGACATTCAATTGTGTCTCCAACTCAATTAGTTCATCTAGTTCCATATGGTATAAAGTAATAAAATAATGTAAAATTATGAGTTCTAAATCAATTGAAAACACCACCCCACTTAATCATGAAAAAATAGATAATTAATAAGGAAACACTCTAATGAAATTAATGAAACATAGAGGGATATCACCACTATGTTATTCCATATTTACATAAAAACTACACACTGATATTAATTTTTCCAAAATCCCCATTAAACGGTCCATATCTACATGACCATGAGTTCCGTTTACCCAAAAAGACATGAAATACCAAATCAGGTGAAGTAAAGGAGACACACTAAATGAAATATTCAATCCACATATTATTAAAAATTGATTCAATAAATATTAAAAATAACATTAAATTACTTCATGTCGAGAACCAAAAAAATTGGGAATAATAATAATTGATGAAGACAAGATACAAGAAGAAAAATGAAGACCCTTCTCCATCATTGTACTAAGGGCCATAGTAATATCTATCACATAAGACAAAATATATAAACAAATATTTTGCTTATTCATAATAGAGGCCTCTAGAATCATGTGAGATTCACTAGTATCATGTAAAAAAATTATTACTGATGATTGTATATTCATGAAATCTCACACAATCACTGGACATATATATGATTCCTCTTGATAGTCTTTAAATGATTGAATAATCATTGTTATGGATGCATATGGATGGAACCCATTATTTGTTGAAGCATCAAAGTGACCCACATTACATTTATGAATTGATGCACTAATGAAACTATGTAGTGGGAAAAATTATGGAATAACATCTACAGGTGACCTCCATTTTTCCTAGAACTACATATTTTTTATGCCATAGAGGAAACCATTTTACAATAACCATCATTTATACACTCAAATAATGCTAATGTGGGTATACTAGGAAGTGATATAGAGATATATGACATCTACAATCTTGGTGCACAATGCTTCTCATAAAACACTATCATTATATTAATGAAACTCACAAAACTACCTTCTTGAAAATGTGAAACTACTATTAACACTAACATACCATCAAGAGCATGCTCAAACACTAATACCCTATATTTTGCACCAACATATGATGTAATATCTACTAATTAATATTTTTATTGAATATTGTGACTGAGAACCATCTCAAAACATTAACCCTTAATTTTGTCGTTCAAAAAAATAATAAGTGAAAACATCACATTTTTCGAATATAAATTCACATTTTGTTTAATGGTCCTATCATAATTTTAGAGGATGGAAATATACATATCATTTTTTGATAGTAATGATTCGTGAAAGGAACTATAAAGACCTCCAAATCCAAACCCTTATGCTTCATCATTGTTACTATTGAATCCCACCATCCCCTATTGGGGTGTAATAGCTTGAATGTATCATGTTTTATGTTAATCGAATAGAGTATCTCAAAAAAATGCACTCCCAAATTTTCAACCGATCCCTTTCCAAATGAGGATTGTTTTATCCTTGGAATGATGGGGTATTCTTTAAAATAAATATTATATTTTTTTTTTCTTTTGATTCATCCCATTTTGATTTTGAAACTAAAACATTTACCTGAAAAGGTGTTAATTAATATCCTAGAACATGAACCTGAAGCAAAAGAATATCAACTATATTACGATCCCTGGGAGAACCGAATTTTTGTTGTTAATCAATAAATTCCCAATTGGGCCTATTTTGACATATTCTTATAGGCATGATTCTACAAAACTATAGTAATGAAAACCAAAACATCCGTTGATTACTCAGATCAGAAAAACAAACTATAGAAATGGTAATATTATTCCCATTAGATTAGATTTCATGAAGTGAGTTTCTATATACCAAAATAAATAGATGGAAAATGACTTCAATCACACCAAAACATCCATCAAATACACTTTCTTAAAAATCAATGTTTTATTAAGGCCTTTAGACAGAGATATGGCCAGGAAATCACTCAAAACTACCACTTAAGTCCCATCACGACATCTCATACCTCGTACTATAATCAAATAAATATGATTAAATATATACCTTTGATAACATTGTTTCATGAACCAGTTCAGATACATAGGAACCCTGATTTTTGTGTCAACTCAAACATAGCTTGAAGGGTGTTCTTAATTTACATAGGTTGGTGACTATCATCTAGAACCATACATGATTAATGAGGGATCAAATTTTTGATAATACACTGGAATAATAAATAATAATCGATAGTATTATCAACACTCCATGAAGAAAAAATAAAATAAACAAACAACTGAAACAGAACCCAATAGTAAGACAACCATCCAAAAGGACTCATCATAACAAGATGAATACATAATACCAAATAGAAATTGTCTCAATTATCCAACCTAATATGGTTATAATAGGTTCATTGGTCACCATCATCACCCCATGGTCAAAAAGATCATGGAAATCTCAGAGAAAAAAGTGTTTATTTTCAATAACTCAGATTTGTAATAAAAATTCTATGACACCTAATTGAAAATGTAGTCTGTTATCTATGTAGCCAAAAAGTATGTCATGATGTTTCTCATAATTGATTCCATAAAGATTATGTATTCACGATAAAAATTATAGAAAAATCAATGGAATCTGATTACCATATATTAATCTAAAAAACTCAATTATTAAAATAGATGGTATATATAATAAAATATCATTCAAATAAGCCTAAATAAAAATTTTATATAATATTTTTTATATAAATTAGTTCTAATAAATAAATCATTTTAATAAAAAAATGAAATGTATAATAAAATTACGTAATGAATTCCACATGAAAAATATATCATCTTTTCATTAGTCTCATATTTTTAGGATACACACAATTATTAATAATCAATATTACTATGTATATATTATCACACACAAATAAATAACCCATTCGAGGTGACAATATGAGTAGTAACTATGCACCCCATTTGTAGAGACACTATATAATTCAACATAAATAGGTTTTATATGTCTTATAAATTTTAAATCTAGATCTATGGGATAAATAACATATAATTAATTTCACAGTTACATAGTAACTAAATATGAGAATAAGTTCTTTAATCAATAAATCATTCATTTAAATTTCATTTCAGTCATTTAATAATAAAAAATAATGTTTCCAATTTTAAAAATTAATCACTATTTTCAAAACCAAATCATAGGGTTTCATCAATTCATTTTTTTTTAAAAAAAATGTTTAAATTAATTAATTATTCTCAATATCATAATCATATAATTTTATTGAAAATATTTCTAAATCTGAAAAAATCATATATCATCAAAAAAAATTTATATCATTAAAATTGGGGTTTTCATAATATTAGAAACCCATATAAAATCAATTACAAAATCATCACAAATAAATTCTTTTAAGTCAATTAAAAACTCAATACAATCTTATCAACTATTTCATGTAATTAATTATATGTAAAATAATTATGGAACCACATAACAATAAATCATGGAATCACCGCCCACAACACCCATTATTGGGAACTCCAAAAAATAATGGGGAAAATGGGATGTAGGTTATCAAAAAAATGATGATCCAAAAAAATTATTCATTAATATTAAAATTATATCATGATAAACATAATTTAGCTATGATTGAAAGAGACATCAGAAGAAAATAAATGAGACAATAACCACATACCTTGATGATATATAATGAGATCAACCACACTATAATACATAATGAAAATGGTGTTTTATTTTACAAAATCCCATATTGGGAGACACAAAGGATGAAACAAATGACTTATAATTTAATTTAGATGAATAGAAACATTAACTAATGTGTTTGTTATTTTAAAAAATATTATCATTATCATTGAAACATGCCTACTAGTTTTAATGTGTTGGGATTCATGGTTAAATGATCTACTCCCCCTAACCATGAGAACTCGTTTTTCTTCTATTTAGGGTATAAAATTTAGAATTATGGTTTTGAAATCATTGTTACAACCTTAACTTAACCACTATCCATGGGATTGAGGTTTTAGAAGAGATGCCTATATGTTTTAGAAACAAATGTATGCCCCATATAGTGTCTCACAATAGAGAACACAGATTTATTAGAAGAGATTCTTGATTTTCCCCAATAATGGAAAAAACTAAAATAACGTTATTATTCTAAAATATTTTAAACTCTCTCAGATTTATCCAAAAACAAGACCAGGCTAATGGGAGATATATAAATTCTTAAAATATAACTAAATAAGGTATCAAGGTGATACTTGGAGTATGTGATAAAAAATATAGGTATAATTTATTTATAAATAAAGTATATAAAATACAAAAAAAATAATTTTATCATTTAATTATAATGATTGATTAAAAGTAAAATATGTCAGAATGTGATGTTGTAGTCCGCCATATATATGATCAACAATTTTGTTTCTTAATTTAGTGAGGAGGAAATAGTTTTAGATCATTACATCAACATAACTAAATTTTGGTATTTTTGTGATACTAAATTTATTAGATCAATGAGGTTAAAAATTATTTTAAGGGGTGTAATTATAAATAATATTATATAATTTTTGTAGTGTTTTAACTATTCATTTAAAACTTTTGTATGATTTCTCAAAAATAATTTATATATTGGATATATTATCAACCCAATGATTAATATATGTGGTTATGGAATTAAGGAATTATTTTGGGTACATCTTAGGTAAAAAAATTAATTTTAGATGTGTGAGTGGCGAGTAGTGTTGTTGGCCATCTTTTTGTGGGGAGAGGAAAAATTTGGAAATTGTGGAAAGAGTGATTTGTACCAATGATTTTAAATGTATAAAAAAAATTATAAATGACCCATGGTTTATCCTTAAAATATATATGGTATAAATTTTACAATAAAATATATATTATATAAGTTTTTGGTTCTTTTAATCCCATATAATTTCTGTTTAAGTCCATTAAATACAAGTTTTTTAACTTATTGATAGTATGTTATTTTTACTGTAATCATTATACATCTTGACCAAGAATTAATTTGGAGATATTTGATAATATTAATCAAGATTATTTCAAATATTGATTCTATTTTCCAAATATAACTCTTATATTATTAATAATTTAATTTGATATTAATCCCATTGACTTTTCAAAAAAAACAATAACTCAATAAATTCATTTCTCAAGAATAATATTATCTTTTAATTACTATATGAAAATTAATCACAATTAAATTGTTTTATTTTTAAATTTATTTATATAATATAAATATATAATTCAAATCATTCATCATTAGGGGTTATTTTAATTATTTAATGTCGTTAATCAATAGGTATTTAAATACAATTTATAGAAATTTTTTTCAAACCTCTGAATAAAATAATAATAAAATAATTTATAAAAATTATTTATCTATGAAATAAATTTAGTTAAATTAACTAAATAATATTTATGATATTTTCAAACCATATTAAAAAATCAATGAGTCTTCTAAATAACTTAATTTATTAAAAATATTACACTAGATGTGTTATGTTATAATTTTTCAATGATTCCCTATTAATTACTAGGCCCACAGTTAATGTCATACCCCACGATGATTATATGGGTTTCATGATAAAATGATATCTCTCATTAACCTAATATACTCTACAAAATTATTATTTTCATTCATTACATGTATATGGCTTATTAATATAGAAATTTTGTTAAAAATATCTATTTTATTAACAATAATTAAATCATAATTTATGATGATGTTAGTAAGTTTTAATAATTTTCTATTCAACCATCCTTGACACCATTTAGCTTCTTACCATGGAATTAAAATTTGTATTAGTTCATGTTCCGGAAGTATATGGGATATTCATTTTATTTTTTTCAATGATAACTTGAATATCAAAGACATAACCACATTTGGAAAAAAATACATTGTATGATATTAGGAATAAAATAAAATGTTTTATGTACACATCAATAGACACCATAGTGTTATATAATAAGTATGGTAATATGAAAGTCTTTATGAAATTCTTCCTAATAATATTAAATATTAATGGTTGGACTATAATTGTAAATAAATATATCTAACATGATTCCAATCACGATACACATATAGAAAAAATGGTTTCATGTATATTTTATTTAACAAATATAAATATTCATTATTTTTTACTGTAAATTTATTTGCTTTTTTATATTATTTTTTAATGTCTAATTATTATAAAAATTTAATTATGTTACTCTCACTAGTTTAGATAAAATAATTTAAACCAATATTAGAATTATCTATGTTGAGTAGCTTGAATTGAAGAAGGATGATGTAGATAGTGTTTATAAAAGATCCTACATAATTACTAGTATGGTTAATGGATTAAATTCCCATTCATATACATTATATTATAGTATAGATGTTTAAGGAGTCCAAATTGCACTACTCAAGAAGTGGAACTTGAATAATGTCTCAAATTTGGATATAATAAATAGTAATTAGTAAAAATTAGAATAAATCCCCAGTTCCTTTTATTAATATGAACTGGTGTTGTTGAGTATAATTGAAGAGAAGACATCAATGAAGAATGGTGTTGAATCGAAATGAAATTTAAATATTTTTTATTTTCATTTTGGATTCTAAATCATGGGAAAGAGAGTAACAGTGAACCAACCATATTAAATTTTTTTACCAGATGAGTAAAATAAAAGATTGATTTATGAAATGATGTAGAAATAGTAAATATATTTTCAGATAGAATGATGAATGTGTATACTATCTGTGTAACACCCGAGATTTTTATGAGAAATATTTTGTTTTATATACACCATCAAAGGAATCTTTCATTACACACAACACTAGTATGACTTTCTTTACACGCAATCATGACCTTCCTTGATAGTCTGCGTTGTATGCAATACTGAGTTTCACTAAACAGTGATATGCTATTAAAATATTATGAAAACTAGCCGTTATGAATAGTAATACCCACTTTTTTAAATTTTATAAAAATTATATTTCAAAATGGACTTCATTTTTGTATTTGGAAGATCGAAATTATCCTATGGTGAAATTTTGGTATTTTTTTGAAAACTATCAATTTTTGATGAATAGTGAAAACACTGGGTTACTAATAAAAAACTGACTTTTTATTTAAATAATTAATTATTTTATTTAAACATATTTTAGGTCAATATTGATACATAATACCAATATAAGTTCAATTTAATTAATTATAGTCATTTTATAATAATTTTAGATATAAAAAATATTTATTGAACTTTTCACCGTCTTTTACCCACCACCTAGGAGAATTTGAAAATTTACATAAAACATAATTTACTGCTTATAAGATTGGAATTTAAAAAATCTGAGAGACATGGTTAATATCAAAGAGTAAAATGTGGTTCAATAAGATAAAAATAATTTTTTATGAATAATAACTTTTTACTTTTTTACCACGGTTAAAAGTAAATAGGGTAATTAAGGGTAAAAATGATATTATTATTACCCTAAAACATGTCCTAATTCTATTTGATATGTTTAAATCGACCAAAAACAACCTTAGGAATAAAATATGACCATTTAAGTCCACTTGGATTAGATTAGAATAGTTATTATTAATTTATTTATAGAAGGGTTAAAATAGTTAAAATCAAATTTTAATGACTAAATAATTTTTAATATAGGGTTATACATAAGATAATTTAGAATATAAATATTCATTAAAAAGATAAAACGATTTACTATATAATATTATTTTAGTTATAATTTTTAGACTTTAAATAATTTAATTTATTTATGACACAATTTTGATGAATTAATTACCTTATTAAGGAAATATTAGCATAATTGATGTTATAAATACCCAAATAAATGTAATTTGAGACATTTAATGAATTAAACTAATTTTATAGGTTAATGTGACATTTTAGTATTTATGTAAATAACTTTTTTCGAACTACTAATGCGGTTATGATTTTCACAATAATCAATTAACAAGGAGTGTCAAAATTGACCTAAATAGGTTTTAAAAAATATCATATTATTAATTGTTATTTTATTTTTAGAATCTATGGTTAAGACAAATGACTTATATAATGTTATATATTTTAATAATTAACAACTTGGGGTTATTTTAGATTGTTATATTATGTTTATTAACCTTATAGTGTAAGAAAACAAGAAGACATGGTAAAAGTGAAATTATTTAACTTAAAGTTAAATCTAAATGATAAGGTTGACATAGTAACCTACAATTTACCAAATTCTATTGTATGAGAGGATTTATACCCATCCCCGCCTTTGCTTACAAATATATCAATTTGGAGCTATTAAAAACCGAATATGACTTTATAATATAATAATATTTTTAGTTTTTCCAAAGGTGCCCCTCTCCTCCCTTATAAAAAGGCACCTCCTCCCTCTCCTCCTCACACCACTTTGAGCCATAAAGATCGGCCAAAACGTGCAAAATTCTCTTCTCAACATCACTATTAACATACTACAGGTCCTGGAATTCTTCAAATACCAACTCTAGTGCCATAATAGGAGGTTAAGAAGTGTCGCGTCAAAGAAGGTGTAATATCAATTACCGATCATTTCCAATTTATTTCTTCTTCAACTTCTTCTTATTTAGTTTTTTCATTATATATTAATAACATAATTATTAAATATATAATTATATGTTATTATAGATATTAAACAACCTCATTGAACCTTCTATCCATCTTACGGAAAACGAAATCACTGTGCGTGCGTACGTACAGAATTCCGTCTCCACGCCGTGGTGTAATCTATTTCCCACCACCACCTTACATGGATGGGTATAATGGTTTAAATAATGATTATATATTATTATTTTAATGTTATATTGATTCTGAAACATCATACATATACTTAAATACAATTCCACGATCATGGAAACTATATCATCGCTTGTGGGTACGTACGGCCTACCATCTCCACAATGTGATACGACTCGTTCTACATGATCTTCAATGTATAATGATTATATTAATGAATTTAATTAAATAATATGATATATGTTACACTAATACCATTATTGTAATGAGTTATCTATAACATTTAAAGAAGAATAAGAATTTATTCGACAAAACACACATAAGAACTAAAAAAAGCAACAAACACCTAAATAACAAGTAATAATGAAATATTAATAATAAGAAGCTAAGAAAATAACCATATATGATATCATAGCAATGAGTATGATTCTGGAATAAGTCAATAACATTATTTAAATCATTATACAAGAGGTTCGGACACATACAGAGAAAATTGGACCTAAGATAAAAGAAAATCTCACAATCTCATTTTTATCTGAGATTGTTTATAATTTGGTATTTAATTGGGTCTATTTATCATCCACAACCATGTTTCCTCAATATGTAATATTATTTATATCCTCATACAATTTTTTAAATCCAATTTTACTTTTGGTGAGTTTTTAGTAAAATATATGAAAGGAATCTTTTGTCGTTTTTAGTAAGAGGTACTTTTTGACTTTTTCAGCAAAAGTACGAGAAGAATGTTTCTGTTAACTTATACGGCCTGAATAGAATTTTATAAAATTAGTTACATGATAATTCCTTTACAATTTTTCAATTTTATTTTTAATCAATTTCATTTAGTTTAAAATTGTATGAGATTTTAAGAATGGAAAATTGTCTTTGAAGTAGAAATGTTAATTTTCTCAAGAATGGAGTTCAAGTGTTTTATCAAAATTATTTTCCATCTAAGATAATATGGGGTCCTGTTTAAATCCTTATTTTAACATTGATTTGATTATGTTATGATGGAATTATTTTCATGATGTCCTTTTATCTTATATAGATTATGTTATGATATAATGATGTTTACGAGTCTCATTTTTATTACCTGGGTTATGCTTTGATGTATGATTTATGATTTTGTGGCACACATAAGAATAGATTCATTATGATATTGGTGGAACATATATCTCCCTCCAATTCATTTGGTAATGATTTATATCTAATGACATAGACATGACAGTAATGAAAGGTTAATCTGGTTCAATGAAACAGGACTGAAACGAGGAGTGAACTCGGTTCAGAAATGGACATTGTCAGCTAATATAGTCTTGGAAATGAGTCTTGACTAATAATAAATTATTATTTATGATTATGTGTGTATGCCACAAAGTTTCGTTTTTTACGTTATGATTATTTGGATTAAATTTTACTATTATGATTGATCCCATGTCATGATATTATGATCACTTTTGCAGGATATTATTTTCAAAATGTTCTGTTCTTAAGTATATGATAAGATTTATATTTATTTTTTTTACCCTTACTGAGCATTTGATCTCACCCTTTTGTATGTTTTCTTTTCCCTAGGTCTGGAAGAAGGGTACTAAGTAGAATATGCCAAATGGGACTCTTGATATGATGAAATAAATGGGAGATAATGTAGATGATTTATGAACCTGTTGTTTATGTTTCCAGGATTCTAAAGACACTATACCTATATGGTCGTTTCATGTTTTTGTTATATGTTGTAATAGGTATGCTTCAATTATGAAGTAATAAAAATTTATGCAAAGTATGGGTCGTTATAGTTTTTATCAGAGGCAAAGGAGGTTGGAATGAATCTAATCAATGGGAACTCTCACATGTGAGGTTTGGACGAAACATGGCTCTCCTCCCAAGGGCTTCATGAGGAAATGGCTATCACTGGGGATGGTGGTGTGTCCCGCCTAGGGGGTGTATCCTCCCATGGAGTGCCCTGATAGGTATCAATTATTTTCCACTGGAAGTAATTACAGACCGTTGTAGTTGGTATCAGAGAAAGGGTATAGTCAACCTTTGGAAACTAGGATGTGAAAGCCTTTGTAAGAACCCTAAGGATATATGTAATAATAGAAAACAATCTCAGATTTTTTGAAATGGCCATGAATAACCTAGGATAATACCTTAAGTGTGAAATTTTATTCTTGATTATGTGGTTTTCCTATTATAATTAGTGTTGCTCAAACTATCTTCTTGGTTTTAGTCAATGGCTGGAACTCGAAGGAACCATGTTAATGCATAATGAGACGGCCAATGAAATGATCATCCTTTTGAGGAACCAAGAATTATGGGATATGGAATGAAAAATTATGTAGCCATTCTCACACAAATTTCTCAAGCTATAAATCATGCATGACTTCCAAACATGCAAAGGAAGGAGCAACAATTTTTTGAATCCTTCATGAGGCAGCGTCCACCCTCATTCACCAGGTCTACTGATCCTTTAGTTGTTGAACAATAGATCAGTACTACTAAAAATATATTTTTAGTTCTTCAATGTACTGAACTTGAAAAATTCATCTTAGCATTGTATCGTTTGGAAGGTGATGCTGATCAATGGTGGAATCTTATCAATAATACGAGGCAGAGAGGTTAAATTGAGTCCCTAGAATGGGATGACTTTGAGAACTTTTTTTTCAATAAGTACTTCCCTCGTATTCTTCTAAAAAAGATGGAGAAGGAGTTTCTTGAACTAAATAAAAAGGATGATGAATCTGTTGGTACCTACGAAGAAAATTTTAGAAGACTTGCAAGGTATACTTCTGTGATTATTATCCACCCTGAGAGTAAGATCGATCGATTATTAAGTCACGTAAAACCAAGTCTTCGAAGGGCATTAGCCATAAGGGACTTCAATAGATATGAGGAAATCATTTGATGTGCTCTCAAGGTTGAGATGGAGATTGGAGTGTCCCAGCAGTCACATGCGTTCGATAAGAAGAGAAAAATGGAATTCAAAGGGAAATCTACAGAACAAACTAAAAAGAAGATGAGTTTTCCCTTATGCTCAATGTGTGGATAGAAGCATGGATTGAGTTGTCTTAAAGGGATAGGTAAATGTTTCAAACTTGGAAAAGAATTTCATCAGGCATTTGAATGCCGCAATGTTTGGAAGAAGATGTCTAGTGATGCGAATAATGAAAAGGCTACACCGAGTGCATCTACTACACTTCAATGTTACAAGTTCAAGGAAATGGGGAATTATGCTAATAAATGTCCTAATCCAAGGTTTATTTATGATGATCGACATCAAAAAACTCTTATGGCTAATGACAAAGGAAATTCACATGCAATTTCTATCAGCAATGTGGAGTATGATAACGAAGTGGTGAATGGTACACTTACCATCTACTCTATAGTAGAAAATGTTTTATTTGATTATGGATCAACCCACTCTTTTATTTATAATGAATTTTCTAAGGGTATTTTCGTATTACCTTAGAAATTAGATGTTGAGTTAGCTTTGGCAACCCCTAATGGCACAAAAGTCACATCAAATGTTTATAATTCTTCTCCGATTGAAGTTTGTGGGAAAGTGCTTCCTGTAAATCTTGTGATACTTAATATAGTTGAATTTGATGTGATTCTTGGAATGGATTGTATTTCATTATATGGATCTCATATCAATTTCCAATGAAGGGAAGTCACATTTCATATTCTAGATCAATCTATGATCGTCTATCGATGCAAGGATGAACATAACCTTCCTGTAGAAATTTCTTCCATCTTATGGGTCTTGATTCCACTAAATGAAGGTTATTTATCTCAAATGGTTGGAGAGAAATTCGTGGTTAAGAATATGACCATTATACGAGAGTTTGATGATGTCTGTCTAGAGTAATTTCCCGGTCTTCAACCAAATCGTGAAGTTGAGTTTTCAATAGAACTAGTACCGGGTGCTTTACCTGTTTCAAAGACACCTTAGAGAATGGCCCCAATTGAGTTGCAGGAATTTAAGAAGCAACTCCAAGACATTCTTGATAAGGGATTCATAGACCCTAATGCATCACCTTAGGGAGAACATGTTCTATTTGTTAAGAAGAAAGATGGATCAATGAGACTCTACATTGAATATCGAGAACATAACAAGATCACTCTCAAGAAAAAATATCCTCTCCCGCGCATTGATGACTTATTTGACCAACTACGTGGAGATCAATACTTTTCTAAGATTGATCATCATTCAGGGAATCATCAATTAAGGGTCAAAAGAGAGGATATAGAAAATATGGCTTTCCGTACTAGGTATGGAAAAAATCAATTTTTAGTGACGCCATTTTTACATACTAATTCCCCTACTATCTTCATGGATTTGATGAATAGAGTTTTTAGAGACTATCTGGATCAATTTGTGGTAGTCTTTATAGACGATATTCTTGCCTATTCAAAGAGAAAGGAATAACATTAAGACCACATGATAATTGTATTGAAGACCCTGAGAAATGAGAAACATTATGCCAAATTTACCAAGTGTGAATTTTGGATTCAAAAAGTTACATTTTTTGGGTCACATAATCTCAAAAGAGGGTATATCTGTGGATCCAGCAAAAACAAAGGTTATCAAAAGGTGGTCAAGACCAACAACAGTAATTGATATCCAATGTTTTATTGGTTTGGCTGGATATTATTGACGTTTTGTGAAATATTTTTGACGATTACCTATTCCACTCACTAAGTTGACTCGAAAAGGTGTTAAGGTTGTGTGGACAGGGGAATGTGAAGAGAATTTCATGTTGTTGAAAATAAGGTTATCCGGTGCACCTCTACTCACACTGCCTTGTAGTGGATAAAGGTTAGTGATCAACAGTGATGCATCCAAGAAGGTATTGGGGTGTGTTCTCATGAAAAATGATATGGTGATAGATTTTTCCTAATGAAAGTTGAAAATCCATGAGAAAAATTACCCAACACATGATTTGGAGTTAGCTGCGGTAATCTTTGCATTAAATATTTGAAGGCATTATCTTTAAAGAGAATGGTGTGATATTTATATTGATCATAATAGTTTAAAGAATATTTTTACAAAAAAGGAGCTGAATATACAACAAAGAAGATGGTTGGAGCATATTAAGGATTACGACTGCTCAATTCATTACCACCCTGGGAAAGAAAAAAAGGTGGAAGATGCATTAATTCGACAAGACCATGCTAGCTTATCCATGATGAGGATCAGAAAAGATTCAATATTTATGGACTTACAAAGGATATATCATGGAATTATTATGGAAGTGGAAAAATATATTCTTTATCAAATGATTGATCAACCATCTATACATGTGAAGATTAAAGAGGAACAAAAAGAAGATGATTAGTTACAAAAGAAGGTGAGAAATGTTCCTAAATTCAACCTTGATTGTGATGGGATAATAAAGCTCAGAAATCGAGTTTTTGTTCCTACCATCCTTTAATTATAGAAGGAGCTAATGGATGAGGGTCATAGTTCTTAATTCTCTATTCATCCTGGAAGCACGAAGATGTATAGGGACCTGAAAGAGTACTTTTGGTGGGATGGAGTTAAAAGAGATGTTTCAGAATTTGTCTCTCGATGATTGGTTTGTCAGCAAGTTAAAGCTGAGAGATATATGTCTAAGGGGATGTTACATCCATTACCCATACCCGAATTGAAATGGGAAAACATCATTATGGGATTTGTCACCATACTTCCTAAAACATCCAATGAAAATAATGCTATCTGGGCCATAGTTGATCGTCTTACAAAGTGGGCACACTTCATTTATATTTGAGAAGATTTCTCTCTGGATCAGCTTTCCAGGATATATGTAAAAGAAGTGGTACGATTTCATGGAGTACCACTTTCCAATATATCTGATGGGGATCCAAGGTTGACCTAAATTTTTTGGCGAAGTCTTTATCATACTCTGGATATAGAGTTGAGTTTCAGTACTGATAATCATCATCAGACATACGGTCTATCTAAGAGGACAATTCAAACTCTAGAAGACATGTTGAGAGCTTGCTCTATTAATTTCAACGTAGTTTGGGATCAACAGCTACCTTCGGTGGAATATTCTTATAATAATAACTTTCACTCCAGTATTCAGATGGATCCTTAGGAAGCTCTCTTTGGAATGAAATACATGACTCCAACTTGTTGGGATGTAGTTGGGGAAAGAAAGCTATTAGGGCCTGATCTTGTTGATGAGATGGAAGAAAAGGTCTGATCTATTCAGCAACACATAAGAGCAGCTCATAGTCACCAAAAAAGTTATGTCGATAACCGCAGAAAAGTCCTAGTGTTTAAATTGGGTGATAAAGTGTTCTTATGAATATCTCCTTGGAAGAGAGTAATAAGATTTGGAAAGAAGGGAAAGCTGATCCCTAGGTATATCGGTCCTTTCAAAATACTGGATCATGTTGGTAAGGTAACATAACAATTGTCACTTCCACCGAATCTCTCTCTAGTTCACGATGTGTTCCATATATCTCTCCTGAGAAAGTACATACATGTTCCTTCACATGTACTTAGCTCAGAAGTCGTACTGCTGGAGCAAGAACTTTCTTATGAAGAACAACCGATAGAGATTCTGAATCATAGGGAAAATGTACTACCGAACTAGACCACTCGCTTGGTGAATGTTTTATGTAGGAACCACCATTTAGAATAATCTACATGGCAACTTGAGGGTATGATGGGGGAGATGTATCCTCATCTGTTCATTACAAACTGACAAATTTCGAGGGCGAAATGTATTTTAAAGGGTGAAGAATGTAACACTCGAGAATTTTATGAGAAATATTTTGTTTTTATATACATCATGAAATGAATCTTTCTCTACACACAACACTAGCTTGGCATTCTTTACAGCCAATCAGGACCTTCCCCGATAGCTTCTGTTGTACGTAATACCTTGTTTCACTAAATAATGATATGCTATTAAAATATAAATAAAATTAACCGTTATGAAGAGTAATACCAAAATTTTTATATTTTATAATTTTTATCTTTAAAAATGGATTTCATTTTTTGATTCAGAATATCAAAATTATCCTAGGGTGAAATTTTGTTTTTTTTTTGAAAAATTTCAATTTTTGATGAATAGTGAAAACATTAGGTTACTATTTAAAAACCGACTTTTTATTTAAATAATTATTTATTTTATTTAAATTTATATTTGGTCAAAATTGATACATAATACTTATATAAGTTCAATTTAATTCATTGGAGTCATTTTATAATAATTTTAGATATATAAAAAGTGTATTGAACTTTTCACCGTCTTTTACCCACCTTCTAGGAGATTTTGAAAATTTAAATAAAACTTAATTTTACAGCTTATGTGAGTGGAATTTTGAAAACACGAGAGACACGGTTAATATCAAGGAGTAAAATGTGGTTCAATAAGATAAAAATAATTATTGGTGAATATTAACTTTTTTCTTTTTTTACCACGGTTAAAAGTGAATAGGGTAATCAAGGGTAAAAATTATATTACTATTACCCTAACACATGTACTAATTCTATTGGATTTGTTTAATTCAATCAAAGACAACCTTAGGAATAATATATGACCATTTAGGTCCACTTGGATTAGATTAGGACATATATTATTAATTTATTTAAAGAAGGGTTAAAATAGTTAAAATCAATGATTAATAACTAAATAATTATTTATATAGGGATATAAATAAGATAATTTCAACTATATATATTCATTACATAGGTAGAAAGATTTCATACATAATGGTATTTTATATATAAATTTTAGACTTTATATAATTTAATTTATTTATGACACAATTATGATGCAGTAATTACCTTATTAAGGAAATATTAACATAATTGATGTTATAAAAAACCAAATAAATGTAATTTTAGACTTTTTATGAATTGAACTAATTTTATAGGTCAATATGACATGTTAGTATTCATTTAATTAGCTTTTTTCTAACTAATAATGTTTTTATGATTTTTACAAAAATCAATTACCAAACAGTGTCAAAATTGACATAAAATAGTTTTTAAAACAAATATTATATTATTAATTGTCATTTTATTTCTAAAAATCTAAGGTTTTTCCAAATTACATATATAAGGATATATTTATTAATAATTAACATCTTGGGGTTATTTTTCATTTTAATAGTAATTTTATTAACTTTATAGTGTAGGGAAAATAGAAGACAAGGTGAAAGTAAAATTATTTAACTAAAAGTTAAATCTTAAAGATAATGTTAAAATAGTAACCTAAACTTGTCCAAATTCTATTGGATGAGATTATTTCTACCCATCCCCACCTTAGCGTCTAAATAAATCAATTTTTAGCTATTAATAACCGAATATGACTTTATAATAAAATAATATTTTTAGTTTTTTCAAAGGTGCCCCTCTCCTCCCTTATAAAAAGGCACCTCCTCCCACTGCTCCTCACACAAATGTGAGCCATAAATCTCAGAAACACCCTGAAACATTCTCTTCTATACTTCCCTATAGACATCCAAGAGGTTTTGGTCTTCTTCAAAGACCAACTCTATTTCCCTAAGAGGAGGTTAAGAAGAGGCACGTCAAAGAAGAGGAAATATCCATTACCGATACTTTCCAATTTCTTTCTTCTTCGACATATTCTTATTTAGTTATTTCAATATAAAGTAATAACATCAGTATTAATTATATACTTATATAATATTATATATATGAAACAACACCATTTCACCTTCTATCCATCCTACGGAAATCGAAGTCACCGCGCGTGCGTACGTACGGAATACCATCTCCACGCTGTGGTGTAATCTGTTTTCCACCACCAACTTACTTGGATGTGTATAATGGTGTACAAAACAACTATATATGATTATTTTAAAGTTTCATTGGTTAATAAATAGTATACATACATTTCAATACAATTCCACGGTCATGGAAATGATATCATCGCTCGTGCGTACGTACGACCTACCATCTCCACGATGTGATGAGATTCGTTCTACATGATCTTAAATGCATAATGATTATATAAATGAATCAAATTAATAAATATGATATTAATTACACTAATACAATTCTATTAATGATTTATATATAACCTAAAAATAATAATAAGAATTTATTCGACAAAACACGTATAAGAACAATAAAAAAGAAACAAACACCCGAATAACAAGTAACAATGAAATATTACTAATAAGAAGCTAATAATATGACCATATATGATATCATAACAATGAGTAGGATTTTGGAATAAGTCAAAATCATTATTTAAATCATTATACAGGTGTTTCGGACACATACGAAGAAAATAGGACTTAAGGTAATGGAAAATGTCACAATCTCATTTTTATCCCAGATTTGATATACTTTGGTATTTGCTGGGGTCTATTTATCATCTACATCCATGTTTCCTCAATATGTAATATTATTTCTATCCTCATATAACATTTTTTAAATCCTATTTTACATGATGGTGAGTTTTTAGTAAAAGATATTAAAGGAATCTTTTTTCATTTTTACTACGAGGTACTTTTTGACTTTTTCGGCCAAAGTACAAGAAGAATGTTTATTTAACTTATACGACCTGAATGGAATTTTAGAAAATTATTTACAAGAAGATTCCTTTAAAAGTTTTCATTTTTATTTTTAATCACATTCTTTTATTTTAAAATGGTATGAAATATTAGGAAAGGAAAAATGTTTTTGAAGTAGAAAGGATATTTTCCTCCAGAATGGAGTTCAAGTGTTTTATCAAAATTATTTTCCATCTAAGATAATATGGGGTTCTATTTATATATCTATTTTTACACTAATTTTTTTATGTTATGATGGAATTATTTTTATGATGTCCTTTTAACTTATATGGATTATGATATGATGGGATGATGTTTAAGAATCCCATTTTTATTACATGGGTTATGCTATGATAAATGATTTATGATTTTTTGGAACACATAATAATGGATTCATTATGAGATGGGATGGACCAATATCTCCCTCCAATGAATTGGGTAATTATTTATATCTCATGAGATAGACATGGCTGGAATGGTAGGTTAATTCGTTTTAGTAAAATAGGACTGAAACAAGGAGTGAAATCGGTTCAGAAATGGACTTTGTCCGCTATGAAACTTTTGGAAATTAGTCTTGACTAATAATAATTGAATATATATTATTATGTGTGTATGACACACAGTTTCATGTTTTATGTTATGATTATTTGGATTACATTTCTCTATTATGATTGATCCCATGTCATGATATTATGTTCTCTTTTGCAGGATAATATTTTCAAAATGTTTTGTTCTTAATAATATGATATGATTGATATTTCTTTTGTTTACCCTTACTCAGAATTTAAGCTCTCCCATTTGTATGTTTTCATTTCCCTAGTTCTGAAATAAGGGTATTAATTAGAATATTCCAAAATGGACTCTATATATGATGAAATAAATTGGACACAACATAGATGATTTATGAACCAGTTGTTTATGTTTCCCAGTTTCTAAAGACATTATACCTATATGGTCCTTTCATGGTTTTTTATATGTTGTAATAGGTATGCTTCAATTCTGATGTAATAACAATGTATTCAATGTATGGGTTGTTATAATCTATTATAATGATTTTGAAAACATGAACTTCTATGATTTAAGAAATAAGGGACACACAAATATTTTTAATATAAAAATAAATAATTTTTGAAAAGATAATAAAAATAAGTGATGAATCAAAATGTATTAGATGATTGGATAAATATATATAGAAGAATCCAACTGAAGTGATTAATATTGAAGAAATTTTGATATGGACAACCTATTATTATTGAAATAAACTATCAATAAGGATTATATTTCTTCCATATCATGTAGATTTTATGATTTTGAATCTCAAAATTCTATTATGGAATAATTACATAAAATGATAAATTACAAACTGATAATTTAATAGTAACTTATTTATATAAATATATAATAAATATAATAAAATGAGATGATTACAATAGAAATTAAATAACTTGATAGGATAAGGTGATTAGAAATTTTACTTCTTTTTTAAATAAAATTTTAAAACAATTTATAATTTTCAAAAAATAATAATTCAAAATCGTATTAAATATATAAAAACAACCCATTCCTTTTATAAATATTATCTCATTAATTTTAAATACAATATTATTATAATACAACATAAGGATTGTAAAGGCTTGGTGTCATTGGATAACTATATTCAATTTACAAAAAATGAAACTAAAACATTAAATTATAAATTTAATTAGTATAATGATATTCTAAGTAAATATTATTTCCTAAAATATCATAGGATAAACGAGTAAATACATAATTAAATGGCCTATCTAAACCCCCCTGTATGTGAATAAAAATATAATGAAACATAACCTATGATTAAAAGGAAGAAAATATCGTCATAAAGAATAATGGTTTTAATTTATCAAATGAAATAATTTCACAAATAACATGGTTTAATAAGATCATCATAAAATAAGAAATTTATTCACAACATATAACATTATATAAACTTGATTGATGACTAACTTTTTACTTTATACCACATAATTGAAAAAGGCACATAATTTATTATGTTTACTCCCTAATACCATAAATGAAATCTCATGAGCTTTTGAAATTAACCAATGCATTGGATTTAATTCTGGTTTCACATATTATAACATGTTCATCATCCATGTGTTAATCATAAAAGATGTCAGTATGAAGGAATACCATGAAAGTTACACATGGAAATATAATTTTTTTTCTAACAATATCTCATATTATAATCAATGTAAACTTCATTCTAAAGGAATGTAATAAAAAAATATGGTTTATATTACCTGATAAAATGAAGTTATAATAAACTATGTATAATTATGGGAGATAAATTTCCAAAATTTAATAGAATTCCATAACATTAATGGGAGAGGACATATAAAGATATAATGTTCATAAGATTAATAAATGTGCCAGTTGGAAAGATCCATTACCTCATGACCTATTTTTCATGAGAGTATATTATATTCATAAATAATAAATGTATGATAAATATTTACATATCACATAACATTTTTATGTTTATTATTCATTTTATTTAATTCATTATCATCATATATTCAATTTCCTATTCATTGTAGTTGAAATTGGAAGGTTGGATGAAGTATGGATAATATACCAAATTGTCATTTGAAATTATACATCAAAAAAATAGATACTTATATTATCATAACCATAATAAAAATCAGTATATTATTATAATTTATTTATAACATGTATTATATTAAAACAAATCATATAGTATTGTTATGAAAAATGAACAATGTTAAAATCATGGGGTTGGTAATCCATATGTATGGATGAGTGTTATCACAATTTTATGATGATAATGGCGTAAAGAATATAACTTTTAATTTATAATTTTAGAATTATAATTCCATAATATATTATATATTATTTCACCAAATACACTAACATATTCTATCCATATGATTTGGTAATAAAATAATAATGACATCGCTTCATGTGAACGTAATACGCCTTACACATGAACATCATTATTGTCTTCAATGGATACATAGATAAGTATGTTTATAATATATTTAGTTTTCAAAATTAATCATATTTCATTATGTTCATATTTGAATTACTAACACATCATCATCAACATCTAGCTGAGGTGATTCTGAATACAAATTATAACTATTTGTGTGGTAATAGTCCATTATATATATTCCTAGAATGTTTTGTTTCTCGTTTAATTTAATATGAAATAGAAATAAAATATTTTATTTACATAATAGAATAATAATATATGTTATATAAATATTTTATTTAATGATCATTATAGAGTGGCATTTGAATTATGTTGAAGAATTAATATGTCAATTATTCTATGATAAGAACATTTCCACTTCATCAAACCACATATTTTGGTCTGTAACTAAAGCCTCCATATATAAGATTTATGATAATAATATAGGCCTTATGATGTGTTAAATGGAATTAATTAATTTATTAGTGAAGGTTTTGGTTATGTAAATTGTTTTTGGACATGTGTAATGGAGAAGACAAGATGTTAACTTTTATAAGGGAGGAGGAGTTGGATTATTTTAAATAAAAAAACTATTCAATAATGGCATATAATCTTAATAAAATCCAAAATAAAATTAAAAAATAAATAATTTTAATTTAGTTAAGGAAGAAAAAATAATCTTAATTAAAAAATAAATATGTCTTAGAATTGTTATTCTCATCACCTCAAAGGTTTCTCACTATTATACTTTTCATTTTATAAAATGATAAATATACAGTTATATATTTATAATTTATTATGAAAAAATATGTTCTAAATTTGAAATAATATTAATTATAGTTATTAAAAATATGGAATAAATTCTAAAAATTCAATTCACCTAGAAGAAGAATTAAATATAAAACCACACCCACATATTTTTCGAATGAACATGCTTTCAATAAATGCATTTCACAACCATTAGATGATATTATAATAAAAGGAAAATTAGTTATTATTAAAAAAAATTAAATTCATATTAATATATATATATATGATAATTCTTTTAATTAAATCAATCCTCATTTTGGGTCATTTAAATAGTTAAAAAGAAAAACCATAAATCGGTGGGGTTTTCTTCAACATTTTAAAAATTTATTCCTCTTAGTTTTATGTAAATTTATTTTAAAAAAGTATTGGTATATCATTTTAATCAAAACTTTTAGTTCCCTGGTTTTATCTTTGTGGTAATGGTTCTACCAAAACACATCAAAAACGTGAGACTTTTTATTGCATATAACATTACCACTATAGTCTGATATCCTCATTAGATTATCCAAATATGATATATAATTTTTTTCACATACAGATCTTAATTTTGTACATGTTATGGATCTAGTATGTACTTAGTCATGAGGTATACATGTTTTATGTCATTGACATGAGAAGTTTTTAGTGGTATTTCTCGTTGATAAGGACCAAATCAAATGAAATAAAAAAATATCAACAATATCAATGAACAAGGGTGGGTAGACTCCCATTATTTAAAAATAAAATAACACTATTATGTGGAAATACACAAAGCAAACATTTATCTACATCACTGAGCTCCAATTCTCATTAACAATTTCATGAAAATCCATTATGTCCACATTGAGAACTGATTGTGTATTTCTGAATATTCCATATTGTTTCAATTATATTATTATCCATTTCAGGTCCCAACTGTTTCTCTTTGTTGAATTCATCCCAAAATATAGGTTTTTCAGATATATTCCAATAATATTATCTACAAATATCCATTTGAATTATTAAATATAAGATATTATTGTAAATGAAATAAAGCTGATAATGGTGTTGATCCAATCCTCCCGCAAAGGCCATAGATATTTCCTTCATCTCATCGTTCATTTTTTTATAATTTGATCAGATTGGATATCAATTAGTATTGAAATCCATAGTAATGCTTAGTTCGGTATTTAGAGCACGATAGAGGCTCTTCCAGAATATTGAGGTAAATCTCATATCATAGTCTGATACAATTAATAGTGGTGTTCTATGAAACCTCACCACCTCTCTGATGTATATCCTTGAAAAATTCTCCAATAAGATATCCTACTAAGGATAAATGATTTTAGAAATAATTATAAAAATATTGATTGAATATCATACAATATAATTTACTCTGGTTGAATATTTAAGACATGTAACAATGTCCATGGTGATGTTTCAAAATATTCATATAATTATGGGTAATGGTTTCATCGTACAATTAATCATTTTCATCTCACCAATCAATTACTCAACTAACAAACACATTGAAGCATAATATCTGATCTCATTCTACATTATGTCC
This sequence comes from Viscum album, assembly GCA_963277665.1. Taxonomy (NCBI): domain Eukaryota; kingdom Viridiplantae; phylum Streptophyta; class Magnoliopsida; order Santalales; family Viscaceae; genus Viscum; species Viscum album. The sequence goes on along the minus strand of OY728139.1, from coordinate 881,948,692 downwards.
CCCAATTATGTTCTCGGATATCTCAATACATCTTTAGGATCCAAGAGTTGATGGAATGTTATATATATATATATGAGGATCATTAAATAAATCACTCTTTATGTCTGGATTAAAATGTAAACATCTTCATGTCCAAAATATTACCACCCCGTTTTAATAAATTTTGACCTTTGTGGACTTCTATTTCGTTTTAGAATCTATATACATTTGATCTTATTCATCACCAATTTGAGTATCTTTTTTATTTTCCTTAATTTATGTTCTGTAAAATATTTATATGGAAGGAAAATTTTACTACATTTTTAATTTTTATGACCATTAATTTAATGTACAGGAAACATGGATCCTTCTAAATTCATGTCATTGGTAATGTTATGAGATCTATTATACATTGGTTATCTTCAAAGTTATCTCCATTACCAGGATAAAAATATATTTAAAAATATTAATCATTTATATTTTATAACAATCATCTTATGAGTTTTTGAATCTCACTATTTATGAATATATATAATGCTCATATTATATGTGAGTATTTCACATGTCCCCCCATTGAGACAATGTTTATAGATTGTTAAAAAAATTATCGCATTAAATAACTAAAGATAATTTATAGGGTATTTTTTTCTCATGACAATCAATCAACATTGTTGAATTGGATATCACATTATCATTATTATTTGTTACACAGTCTAAGAACTTCTTCGAAGCATTTGTTTATACTGTTAAATGATCCCCAATTCCAGGAAACATATGTCACAGTGTTGTGATAAGATTAATTTTAACATATTTGAATCTCTCTTCACAATGAATAATGAATAAAATTATTTCATCTCTTTATTTCTTCGATAGTTTTTTTTTTGAAAAAAAATGATATCATTTTTCACAAATCATAATTAATACCAAAATAATCTATTGAAACTAAGGATCTCTATTATCGATGCAGGTTTAGAATAGTCCTAAATTTATTTTATTATAGAAGGGACTAAAGATATATCTTTAATAGTAAGAATATAAACCAACAATGATACCTCCTTCTTACCTGAATAATTGATACTGTAATTTCTATATAGAATATCCATTATGAATGTCATTTGAATAATTTTCCAACACACCCGATTCTCCTACAATCCTTTTTGATTAAATTAAAATATAATATATAAATCCAACAAAAATGTTTTCTGGTAACATCTAAATAATATATTCATTATTTAAATAATTATATCTAGAGAAATAGTGACTCAGGAAGGAATAACTATGAAATCATCATGTGCAAAAAAAATTATAATGGTTGTAATGATAATACCTTCTCTATTTAACCATTATTTGTGATATCATGAAAAAAGATGAATCATAGAGATATAATTATCTCTGAATAGCGATTAGAAAATGGAGGCTATCAATGGAATGTAAATCTTTCTATTTATCATGATTTATTTTTTATATCAAGATAATAAAGGAAAATAATATTTGGCCTATACTTCCTCATAAAAAGATCACTAAAGCAACCCATATTGATGAACTCCAAAATGTAAAACCCCTTTCCAAATACTCTTGAAATATATTCATTGTCTTATCTTGATAAAAAATGGACATCTTATATGGATTTTCTATATGGTTAGAAATATATTTATATTAACTATTAATAACTAAACCACGTACTTTGGTTTTAGGATAGGAATGCATTTAGTGAATAAATAATTTTAATCCCTCACAATGTGCATGTATAAAAGCATGATTCTCAAAATTATATAACTCAAATGTGAATTCATTTCTTGATCCAATGTATATAATATCCATTGTTGAAACTAGTATTACTTGTGATATTCAACCCCATACTTACACTTGTGCATAATACATGGATGACCTCAGACATAGAGAGTAATTTTCCAAACTTGAAAATTGATGTTGTATTTTTATAATGATAGTTAATCAATGCAAAAAATTGCCCCAAAATCCACTTAAGTATGTTATAACCTAGTTTTTTGGTAGATAATTTCAACAATCATTGAATGGGGAGGACTTATAAAGTTGTTATGTAATGATTTCCACATTTTATATTCTTAGAGATATCTCAACCCAAATTTTTTAGGATGGTCATAAATATTTCTAATTAACATAAATTATTTTAAAATATTTGTAGAACCATAATAAAAATTTTATTATAACTATTTTTGAATGAATAACTAAAATACCAATCACAACATCGATGTTGGTGAACACCTCGCTAGTATGGATAAAATATGCACATCCTAAATTCAATGGAAGATTTGATTGATGACTGTCTCTGGAAACCATTGGGTTTGGGAATTAGATTGCATAGTGCCCATTTTTTTATATTTAAAAAATATGATATCAATAGTGTTGACTTTAAATATCTCTTCTTTAAACCTCTGAATGGGTTTATTCATTTCTCATTGACACTTTAATGCCTCATTCACATGTTTCCCATTCTTGATTCATATACTGGTTCCCCATTGGTAGTTTTTGGGATGCTTCATCCCTCACATTTGATATGTTGGATGTTGTTATTTCATTAATCCATGATAATAATCAATTTATTCCCTGAATGTAAACTCTATTGTACATTTTTTCATCATTAATAATAGAGAACTAATATTAAATTATTTTTATCTCATCTATGAGGGCACAATGTACAATTTCTTAATAGTTATCAAAGACTCTAATTTAAAAATATTTTTATACACTCAATTTTTACCCACTAAATACATTTTGATTATAGAATTTAGTCATTAAATTAATATTATTGGTGTAATGAGAAATACTTTTGATGTTTTCCATATACACTTGATAAATGTCATCATAATGTTTTGGACTAAAGAACCGTGAATCCAAATTATGGTGGAGAGTTTTGTATGATATATATTGAAACCATTTTATTAATTTCTTCTTATTTCATGGAATAAATATCATCTTTGTACATTATATTCATAATAAATGTTCATTACTAATCAGCATTACCTTAATATAATAAATGATGATTACATCTCTCTCTTTCTCAAAGAATTAGAGTATTTAGAATTAATTATAAATAGAGTAAATAAATCATCCAAAATTATTGGATTAGTATATCAAATAATGGTAGGATTCCTTGTTCATATCGTGGATTCTACCAAAACACAATCAATATTTTGAGGAGTAATGAGTTCTTTAAGATTCCGGTAATTATTTATAACTTGTTCTAGTTGATTTAGATCTACAATGATGTTCTCAACCCCTATACACATAATATTTGGAATATCATTGGGTAATTCCTTACATTTCCAATAAGGTTGGTTTTTGGAATGGTTTCTCTATTTTACAACCATTAATATAAAAAAATAATATGATGACCCATTAATTTACAAGAGGTAAACATAAAAATTTAGATGTAATTAAATATAAATGATAGGTATATCCTTAATTATAAGTCATTATATATCATTCTAGGATATAGTTCTAAATTATTCATATAATTTTTTCTAACCAAATAATTTTTCAACCATTTTATAATTCATTGTAAATATATTGTTGAATTTCTAAAGGCATATAACATAGGAATTTCAATCCTGTTGTATAGTATGGACTATTTTCTATACCTAGTAACACTCATATAATGACTTACATTCATTTTTTAACCTAAAATATGCTAGTTATATATATTCTAGAACACAACACACATACATTATCCATAATAGGATATAATTTCTAATAAAAACACTTGAACTAAATGTAACCATTATAATGTGATTTTTTATATATTTTATTATCTATATTCTTATCCCTATGTTTCATAATAATATTTTTTCATTCCAGTTAAAAATATTATAAAATAATGTGACTTTGATTCTAAATTTAACATCCCTTAAAATTTACCCATATTATTACACGATATCAAAAAATAAAAACCCATAAACCCAACACAAGGATTATAAAAGAATTGTTTCATTAGATGAATGGATGAAAGTAACATCAAATAAAACATAAATTTGAAATTTTGAATTTATTATCCCACTAGATATTATAAATCTGTTATCTCTAAAACACTATATTGGAAAAAATGGGGAATAATTAATGAATGTTGTATGAAAAAAAATTAATTAATGGAATAAACATGATAGTCCATCATCATAGAAGAGTTAAAGTTATAACAAGATATAATAATATAGATATATCAGGAGTAATCACATGGAATAATAACATAATTAAAAGGGTATCATAAATTTATGGTAATATTTTAAATATTTTTAACATATATTATCAAATAATAATGTTTTATGTGTAATTTTATAGACAATATTACAATGTGGGAAAAGTACAATGATGGATTTAGTTTACTCATAAATCACATACATTGTATCTAAGGAGTTTATAACATTACCCAATTAATTTTATAATTATCTCTATGCACCCATCATAACATTATAATGATATATTTATTCAATATAATGGAATTAAAGAATAATTAGTTGCATAGTAGTTACCCAAAAAACTGAAATTATCTTCATTATCTTATGTCATATCATATTCAATGAATATTTCATAAATAATGAATTCAATAAATGAACATAAGAAATGTTTTAACTCATAAAAATATTATATAATATGTTATTTATAATTTATAAATAAATAAATATATATAAATAATTTATAATCATTAAATAAGAGGAGTGATATATAAAATGAGTTAAATAATAAATTATCATATCTTAGCAAAATTGGTGGTTTAGAGAGTTCTCATAACATGAGCCCAATTTGAAAAGTGTATTCATTATATTGAAGAATAATAAGCATATATTAATTATTTAAATGATTACATAAATTTTTATATGTTATTATTCATTTACTTTTTTATAAACATGTTATATTGTTTTAGATAATCATTAATGATGAAACTAGTCGTTATGACAATTTTCAGCTCCTATATCAAAAGTAACCATAGAAAGATGACTATGTTAAAAGGGAAATTTTTTTTAACATAAATAACAATAATAATTAAATAAATATCATTTTTATAATTAAATTTACTCATAAATCTAATCATGAAGGATTATTTTGAAAAACTAATGATGTTAAAATCATCAAGATAATAAGTCCTACGTTGTAATTAGTTCCATTTCTATTTTTCAATAATCATGGTGGAAATAAATTAAGTTTTATTTTATAATACTGTAATTATAATAATATGATAAATATATTTTTTTCATTAAATACCATAACAATTATAATCCATGTGATGCATTAATATAATATGAATCGCATCACTTCATGATGGGATAATCCTCTATACACATCAATGATGTTATCATTTTCAATTGATGATAATATATAAATGTATATGATATGTTAAGTTATTATAAGGATTATTATTTTATTAATATCATATATAAACAATAAATCCATCAAATATTCAGTAACTATTATATTAAAATACAGAAACTGAATTACATCACTTTGGGAGGTGGTAGTCCATCAAACACACAAGGGGTGGTTTCAAAACTCATATGTTGGAGTGGGATATATAATTAGGGTATTATGTTAACATAATAACATCATATTATATTTGAGACACTAATGTTAAAATATTATCACAACTTATTTAAATTTTATGGACTATGATAATGAAATCAAACCAAATTTTATTAGTTAATAATGTTAACTCTTCATCATACAACCTATATAAGATTACTTATAAATATTCCATATAATGGATTTATGATAAACATAAGGTATTTAATACATTTGAAAGGAATTAAGGGAGTGATTCATATAGGTCATTACATAGTTAGTTTATTTATGTGGGTAACAGAAATAATATTACGTGACCATTTATATGGGAGCACGAATGGAAATACTGAAAATACTAAAAACTATTCAATAAAGGCACGTCAATTTCAAGAATGATCCAACTATATTGAAAAATAAATGATTGGTGGAGATTTTTTAATGATTAAATAATTTTTAAATAATAATAATATAATTTCAAATATTTTATAATAATTATCTCATAGATTACTATCTTTCACAATTTTAATGTTTTTTCCATTAAAAACATTTTTATAGGTTTTTTCACTAACCACCCTAGGTACCCCGATAAGCCGATAAATGATGTGAAATTGACATAACCATAATGGGATTCCCAATACCCATGGGTTTCAACTAGAACTCGAAATCCTATCAAATAGAAATGGGAATGATTTTTTCAAGAGAATACTAAAGAAAAAGAAAAAAAAAATATTAATATCAATAAGAAAACTCACCTATGAGTAAATGTACTAGAATACAGAATGGGATAAAAGATAAAGGAATAAAACAAAATGTTATTAATAGGAAAAATATCCCCAAGGACCTTAAGGGCACAAACCACTATGTCCAAATCTCAATAGCTGGATCCACCTCCAAGAGATCTCATCACTTTTCTTAGGCCTCAAAAAAAGTCTACAAACACTAAAAGGAAAAAAGTAGAGTTTCAACCTAATCGCATAAATTTAAAAAATAAAAAATCATATTTGATGCAAAAAATATATTATTTATAGAAAATATTTCAATTTTTTATAACAAATAGTGTTTTTTATTTAAAATCACATGTAAACAAGACAAGCAATAAATTTTTAGCATGGTGGAAAATAAAATTAAAGCATATTATTTATTTAACAGGATATTAAAGTTTTATAAAATATGGGCATATGTAAAAAATTTATATAAAACCATTTATAAAATTCAAAAGGTATGTATTGTAGTTAAAACAATAATGGCATAAATTTTTATCTCAAATATAAATAAACAAGAGCGAAACTTGGTCATCCGCCAAAAGGTACAATAGTATTAACCAGATAAGATTTCACACTCTCTATGTAAACCCATAAAAATGTGTATACACACATCCATATGAAACTGGCCAAAAGAGACTCTTCAATGTCTTTTCGTGGATGTGACCCACTACATTTATGTTTTAAAATGATGAAATAGCATAGAGTGTATCCAAATATCTCAATAAATGCATAAGGCTTTCATGCCCTCTTACATAATAAACAATGTATTTAATGTCTACATAAAATACAATCAATCCCATTATTCCTTTTCAAAAATTCCATTTTCATTCCATTTAAAACCAAATATGGTCTTATTAAAAAACATGCCTTTTAAAAAAGATAAAACTACTGGATTTATTTCAAATCATTTTATGCCATTTTTATAATTTTGAAATCCATTAAAACAAATTCCATCATTTTCACAATTCATTTTCCCAGTTAAAATCAGCAATTTAATTGAAAAAATTTCCATCAAAATCAACAATTTAAATTAAAAAATTTAAATCGAGCAATAATTATAATCATTTTCCAATTCAATAGAATTGGTGGTTTTCCAAATTTTTGTTCGATTCCCTATTTAAATCACTAAATACATTGGGATTGGGTTATATCAAATCAATTAAAATAAGCTTTGTGAAATTTAATTTAAATTATACATTGAGATAAACCATGAAAATTATTGTTTACCAATTTCAAAATTTAGAAGAGAACAACATACCACGTTCCAGAAGAATGATACTAGCAAAGGAACCCATTAATGAGAATAAAGGTGAATGGGATATTGAATCTCAACCATGATTCAAGATCCAACACCACATGGCTTAGATCCAATAATACCTAGATTATTTAATGAAAAAAAATAAGAGGATATAAGGAGTGAAACTCAAAGAATATGGGAGATAACATACCCAAGAATCACACAGTAAGAAAAAGTTTTTTCGAAACTCTATGTATTGATCTGGAAGGTGGCATGCCTTTAAAAATAAAATAGAGAGTGTAGAGGGTCTAGAGCCATGTGGTCTGAGAAAAATGAACCGAGCAGTGCTCCCAAATAAATTAATTAAGGCTGGGCACGAGCCAAGTCATGATGTGTACCCAAGGGTCACAACGTGTATGCCACATAGGATACGTTTCCCAAAAATCTATTTATATAGCTATAAAAATAGTTATCTTCCCATATAGGATGTGTACCTCAGGTACACGATGCGTACCGGCTCATAGGATTATCCCCTCATTCACAACCAAAAGCCAGCACCACGTACATGAGATGTACTTTAGGTACACGGTGTGTACCTATTCTACTATCAGCAGTAAAAACCAAAAAACAAATCCAAAGAATTTTTAACTGAAAGGGAGCATAAAGTAGTTAGAAAACATACCAGATCAAGGTAACAAGTTGTTATATTTTACATTTCATTATGGTAAAAATTAATTTTAAATGACTATATAATCAATAATAATACTATTTAAAATATATAATAAAATATATTAAAACCAATTTATATAATTTAGAGAAATAATTATATTATTAAGCTCTTTAATGAGTTGAGATACTGGTGTTTTCATTAAATTCATTTCTTATAAATAATAAGTAATTGTAGAAAAAAAATTAAAAAATAATCAGAATTAATTTAATTTTGATTTGTAAATAAATATATATAATATAAATATTATTTAAATGATTCATCATTATGGTTTATTTAATCATTTTAAATGGGGAATAATTATGAAATTTTATAAACCATTAGAATAAAATGATTTTATGCCTAAAAACATTCTATTAAATTCTAATATAATGATAATTTAAAAGTAAATTAATTTGATTAAATAAAAATTATTATCAAAGATTTAAGTATGAATTAAAATTCTATTAATAATATAAATATAAAATTATTTAATTATTTAAATGACATGAATTAATCCAAAAATTAGTATTTTTCATGATCCATTGAGAAAATCAATATTTTAAAAAAATGGTTTTAACATCACCCAATGTAATTATAAAATTATGACTTCCAAAAGGAGATTTACTTCATAAACTTATAGAGAAAAAAATTAACCTATTTGAATAAGAATAATTTATCATAAAAATTTAATAAAAATAAAATTTTAAGAATAATTTTTTGAAGAATAAATGTCAAATAAAAAAATCAATGACTATTTAGTATTGATTCATCAATATATTCATGTATGTTATGTTCTATTTCGGCATTTAATAAATTATAAAATACTAATCCTAACATATATTTTTACAACAATGTTATACCGATTATAAATAAAAATCTTTATTTTTGGGAATGATACTATGTAGAACATATATTATATAACAACACTCTCTATTTTAAAAAATATTGGTGTTAACGAAATTTAATGTTTTATAGAAAAAATATCTCATTTTTTTATAGTAAAGTAATGGATAATAAATTTATTCTTTTAATGAATCCAAATATTAAAAAAAGGAATTTGGATATAGTTAACAACTACCTTTAATATATAACACAATGGTTGTTAAACATTTCCAATGAAGTTTGTGAAGTGTTTAATTTCATAAAGTAGATAAGATAGTTACAATTATAATGAAGGTTCATTATGATTTCCCTTTCCTTTAATTAAATCTGAATATCTTATTTCCAAAAATATAACATAAATATTACAAATTAATACTTGATTGTTTTTATATTGTGTTCATATAGGTTCTTATTCTTATCTTTATTGTCCAAAATATATATGAATTTTAATGTAATTAAATATTAATAGAATGGAAAATGTGCTTGTATTTACTTTTTTATCTTATGTATGATAACATTTTATATTTGTTGAAATAATTTTTGGGATAGGATTTATTTAAAAATTCTGATAAAGTTCCAAAAGTGTTTAAAATTAATTATTAATTTTTCACTTTTCTAATTTTCAAAATGGGACAGACAAATAGTGGTAGGGAGTTTGTGATTAATTATTTTTTATAAATTTTAAGGTTCATAAAAATTCATTAATTTTATTATTATTTATATATTTATTTCTTTTTTATTCTCATGTAAGATATTTATTTTATTCATAATGTGTTGATGGAAGAAATTTGTTCATTTTTTGGATATATTAATAGTTTTCTGTATTATTATTTATCATTATTTCGATAATAACCTTATCTATAAACACATAAATTGAACAATTCATATTCATATGATTATAATATATATATATATATATATTCATTAAGTAGAAGTAATGTTGAATCAATAATTAGAATTTATAATAATTAGTTTAATTCCTTATTACATTTTTATTTCAATTTATGCGTTTTATGATTAAAATTTCTAAAATCATTCAATTTTATTTTGAGATAAATACATTATATTTAAAATAAATATTAATTTTTAATATCTAATATATTTGTGTAAATTTTATTCAACTACAATCAATGTAGAACATAAAAAATTAAAATTACACTTTTTTCGATATCATACACAATACACAACATCATTCATTAATGAAATATGAAAAATAATTATTTAAATATGACTTTTTAACTTAGGAATTATATTGTTTTTTATGAATAGCAGTAAATAAATTTCTAAAATTAAAACTAATAGTGTAATATAATATAAATATATTGAATAATTAATATTATGTTAGTACATAATTTTTAGTAAATTTAATTTAGGATTTAGAAATACTTATTCTTAAAAAAATATAATTATCAACTTTTTCATGTTTAATAGTACTAATGTCCACCAATTTTATAAATTTTATTTTCTAAAATTTTTTATTTTATAATTGATAATATCAAAATTAAATTACTATAAATTTACCGAATTTATCTAGAATGATTGATTTTTATGTGAATTGTGAAAAATAACAATATCCCTAGTCCAATTGTATGAATGTAGTTTATCCATACTCATATATTTATCTAAAATATGATAATATGATTACATTTTTCATTAACGTTGAAATAAATATAATTTAATTATTTTATAAAAATTAATATCTTTGATTGAACAAACATTAAAATTTTTTCATAAGAAATAAAATAATTTTTTACTGATTTCAAAATGAGAAAGTGAGTTTGGAAATATTTTTTTACATTACTATTTTATTGTATAATTTTTTATAAATAATATATTTAATTATAATTCTTTCACATAATTGATGTTGTGCTTGTAAAATCAAATACAAAAGTACAGATATAAATATATTAAATTTTTTGTTTTTTGATGTTTTTTGTGATTTGAATGATTTCATGGTTTCTTAATTAATGTATATTAATATTTCAAAAAAAATTATATTTTATTTACATTATTCCCATTATATTTTATAATGTAATCTTTTTGTTACTACTGTAATATAAAATTTTATATGGTATGCTATATTTTTTGATATTATCATAACGTAAAAATGATATATATAAAATTATTAATCATGGTAAATGAATCATGTTGAGGATGTAATAAAATACCATTCATATGTAATTTAATAAATTTTGATTATAATTTATTTCTTGAAAAGTAAGAAAATAATTTACCATGACAACATACTATATACACAGTAGTACGAAATGCTATTTTCAAGCACAAATTAATATAATTAAGATTTAAAAATCCTTTAAAATAATTTTTTATTCAATATTATATAGAAATTATTATTTTTTAAATATATTAAATTAAATAACTTACATAAAACTAATATTTTTCAATTGTTTTGAAGGGTTTTTATAATCAATATAACATATTGAATATGTTTCTTTGATTTAAGTGAATATATATATTCTATTGAATAAATATAAATTATAAAAAACATTCATAATAAAAAATTTAATAAGAATAATATTGTTTTATTTTAAAATATTATTGTGGGTTTCTAAAACACATAACTGGTGATGGAGTGATGTATATAAAAACAATAAAACAACCTAATAAATAATATAAAAAATATCTGTAATACTAATATTAAAAATATTAGTAATGCTAATATTAATATGATTGGGAGTATAAAATAAATTATATATATATATATATAAATTAATGAAGTATATGTGACTACATATGTTATTAGATACCATATTATTAGTTTTAAATATGTTTTAATGTCAATTATCATTTATAGTGAGGAAAAAGTTCTTTAAATAGTTTATAATGACTTAAACTTATTTTTAATCATTTGAAAAAATATAAAAATATTTATAATAACTCATATATATATGTATGTATGTTTTCATCATATAATTCATTCAAATTTTTTTAACAAATAAATTTTAAAATTACATTCATATAACCTCATGGTGGAAACATTTTGGAAACTCTAATAAATTTTATCCAAAATTTAACACAATTCAAATATTTTCAAACAAAATAAATTTATTTTTTCAATAAAAAAATAGCAAAATACATCAAAAAACATCAATTATCGTGTCCCCTTCCTTTGTTCTAATCGTAATATTCTACTCAAAATTCCATAATAACAATCAATGGGAGGTGGTATAAAGGGATTGGAATGGGATATCATAACTGCATTTATTTTCATTATATTATTTTAATCATTGAGAATCATTATTATTTGTTAACTATGTGAGTAATGAAATTTTATTATATTATATATTATTTTACATTTTTGTATATAGATTTAAATTTTGTACATATAATCAATTCAATGGTTTTTTACATCAATGTTATGATCATTCTAAGTGATTTAATCCGAATTCCCATTTAATTAATAAATATTTTCAATTATGCGCATAATTATATATATATGTCATATATACTTCCTATTTGACATATTTTACATGAATATGTATTTATTCCTGAATATTAAGTTTTTTATGTAATTATAGACATTAAATTGGTTTTTTTAAAAGTTACCACTTACATATCAATTAATTTTACAATCTATTTTTTTGTAGTTTTATTATTAATATTGATGGAATTATATAAAATAACTTTATTAACATATATATATATATTTATAATATTGACATAAAATTAATTTCATTATTTTAATCCATATTTTCTTTTATATTTGTATTATAATCACCAAATGAATTATTCAAAATAATTATAGATCTTATATCCATTTATGATGGGTTACATTTTTATTTCATATCAATAAATGTTAATTTTTTTTAAAAATGTTATTTTATTTAATTTTAATGATTTTTTAAATACCTATAGTGTTATACTTGAAATTTTAATAATACTAAATAGAATATTTGTAAATCTTCTTGAATAGGTCATGTTCTAATTTTTTCTATAAAAAGTCAAAAAGAATTTTTTTATTAACATAATCGGTGTTATGATATGATCCCTCCACTATAATTGTTTATTTATATTTTACTTCATCTATAATTTATTAATGATTCAGAAATTTAAGCACTTTATTAATATTTTATATCAATATTTCATTTAGTTTTCAAAATTTATTTAAATGATATTACATTATTAAAAAACATGTATCTCTAAGAAGACAATTTTCATCTTTTACATCAAATTTATTTTTTAGTCATTAACATTCCATTAAATCATCCATATTATATTGATTGTTGGAAGTTATATATCCTATAAATATCTATATTCATCTGATAACAAATATTATTGTTTCCTAATCCATATTAGATTTATACTGATGGTGTTAAAATTTTAATTTTAGTTTTTTGATTTTGAATTATTGAAAAATCATATTGTTTAGTAAACAAAAAAAATTATTTAAAAAGAACATTTTATGATTCGAATTGATCATTAAATATATTATGAATACATTGGGCATATAGTGAATGATCGATCCTTGAATGTTAGATTCCCTTAGTGGATTGATAGGTCACAAGAGTCCAAAGAATTTGGGAATGGTGTAATGGTTGATGCTATAAGATCATGTCATTATAGCGGCCTAATTGGTGTATACCACCAAATACTATAGAAATTCAGTGGTTGAGAGGAATTGGAGTAATGATAATGTCTTGGATGAGTTTCCTCAATATAATGATAATTTATTTGTATGTTTCCTTGATTGTAAGATTCATGATGTCGTGGTTGAGAGGCCTTGATCATGAATTTCTAGAATTATACATTTTTCATAATTTCTATTAATTTGGTCAGATTATCCACATTTGTTGATATTATGAAATAATTTTCATTGAAATCATGTCTTCAATTTATTATTAGGTTTTTTCATAATGCATCCTTATATATTAATTATTTACAATTTACTCATGATATATTCAAATGTACAGAACCCTTACTATGAATCTGAGATCACACGTTTTTAATTTCATAATGATCTGAGCAAGGATTATTTTGTTGATGTCATGTATTAAATTATTTTTATAATTGTATGCTTATATATTTCAAATTTAATATGGGTAATATATTTGTATCATATTCTTTAATTAACCTATCGGTCCTTTGGGATGTGATTTTTTTAGTTTATTACTACATAATAATGTCCCCACCATCTTTTGGATACTATATATGTGAACTATATACATAGTATGAAATAATGTTTAGTAAAAACATTAAGAAGTAGATTTATGGTAATATATAATAAAGAACATAGCCATGTGATAGAAGATCAATATTAGTCTATGTGTTCCATGACATGTTAATGTTTCTTTAACATAGATATTACATGGTATTCTTATAAACAAATTAATATCAAGATGGTAAATTTTCATATTATTTTGCAATAGGATATTCTTGGGAAACTAACCTGAAAATGTGTCGATAATGTATATCATGATGATCAAATTAGTACATGAAGATAATTACCTTACTACACTACTTCATTGACACTATTGAAGATATTGATAGGTTGATACAGATTTTCATTACTAAAAAATATGTTGAATGTGAGGATATCACCTATAGAAACCTATGATATTCCATAAAGATATGGGATAAACCTAAAATGTCTTGAGATCATATGTCTAAAAGATTGACCATATGCTTAAAGGAATCTATAGACATATTCATGTTTTGTGTGATGTTTTTTTGAGGTCATTTGACTCTTATTTCTATATCAAATGAATAAATTGTTGTTGGGGTTTAATTATAACATTAGGATTGTATATGAATTTATATTAGCTTAATTATTTTTTGTGGGTATTTGGATATATATGATCTTGATGGTTGAAAAATGATTAATTGATTGGATGATTTTAAAGATATATTTATGGTAAAACTAAGGTTTAACCAAATATTTAGAATATAAATTTGATTCATAATATTTTTATGATGTTCAATATATTATGATATTAAAAATTTATTTATCATCAGGAAAAAACATTTTTTGGGGGTTGTTTTATTAGGTTGAGTAATATATATCACTTAGTTTTAACATCTGATTTAATATGAATGATTAATTTCCATGAATGTAATTGAATATGTAGAGATGTAGCTGAAGGGTATAATATATACATTAATGTTATAAAAGTATTTAATATCTTGGTTTTTTGGGATATTGGGTTAATTATTATTGGTGTTATTTAATTTTAATTTTGGAATTAATGATCAAAATAAATGATTATTCATTTAGGGAAATGGATACTTTGTGCACACCATTTTGTTATTGGTAATTTTTTATGATTTGATTAGTATCATGTTATAATTTTGAGGATTTTTTTACACTTTATAGGTTTATTTTATTTCTTTGGGAGTACAACATTAATCTTGAAAACACATATTTTGAAAAAAACTATGTGATTTATGTCGATACTGATTAATAGATGAAATTGTATAGTTCATGATAGAATATTTCTTTATATTCATAGTCAATGTGGTTATGTAATTAATCAAGTATAAGGAAATAGCCTTTTAATAAAACCATTTTCATAAAACCTTCATTTATATTAAATCAATGATTGATTTCATATTTAATTATTTGTAATTTTTTGGTTATTGGCATTCTAATTTGTATTCTCTTTCTTATGATCAATGTTCCCTTTTACCCCCGTTTATGAATGAACATTAAATTTTGCCTTTATATCTATATTTTTACTTCCCTCTAATATTCTCCAATTTGAAAACATATTTTTCTATTATCCATGATAATATTTGTATTTTCATTTCCCTCTTTAGAATAGGATGTTTTAGTAATACTTTTTATGATATTGATACTCATTATACGTATTATACAATCTCAAACTCATGATTATCATTATAATATTCAAAATATAATGAAACAAATTATTAATGGAGGATGGGGTGGGTGGTTGGGGTATGGTGGGATGTAACAACCAATGTGTTTTAAATATGTTTTTTAATAGTATACACAACCCACAATATTGAGACTAAAAATACCAAGAAATATTATTAATTAATTATAAAAGTCATAACATATATTCTTTATTTTTAGTTTTTTATATTAACAAAAATATTATAAAAAATATGTAAAAATTATAATATTATTTTAATTATTATATTTCTTCCAAATAAATATGTACTCAATTTTTAGTGGATTTATTTTATTCGTAAAAAATATATAACCTTAAAAATGTTTTTTTATTATTTTTATTTATAGAAAATATAATAAAATTAAAACAAATTTAAAAATGGTATGTTAAAATTTGTATAATTTATAAAATTAAATTATCATTATTAACATAGATTTAAGGTTTCATATTTTATAGTTAAGATAGACTTTTTAGAGAATAATTAAAATGTTAATTTTTATAAAATAGTCATTTCATTTCATTTAAAATCACATTTCTTATATATTTATCTCTTAAATTAACATGATTATTTTTTAATTTAATATAATATAATTAATTAAATTTTAACTAGTAAACAAATTATTTCGGTAAAATTCATATTTTTTCATAATAACACATTTTTCTAAAAACCAACAATCATTATATTTTAGAAAATCATATTAAAATTAATTTCTTCCGCATATAGAAAAAATTTATAAAATATTTATTTATATATTTATAAATGGATGGTTCACATTAATTATATAGGTCCCATTTATTCTAGTTCAATAATAACATTAACAATGGAAATATTTTTCACTCTGATAAGATTGAAGGTGGTAAAACTGGAGTAAAAATATAGAGTAAGACATTGAAATCACCATAAAATAATACATAATGTTTTTGGATGAGTACCATTCATCCATCTTCATATATGTCATCAAAATATCGAATATATATAATTTTTTTTTAAAATGAGTGAAATATAATTTAACTAATTTAGAAAACAAATTATCAAAAAATCTATTTTAATAAAAATTAATATTTCATTAAAAGGATTAAAATTAATTATGACTATCAAAAATGATTAAATTGAATATAAAAATAATATATTTAATAAAAATTATTATTATTTAATTTATAAAAATGATAAAATTATCTAAATTTTTTATAATTCACATATGTTGCCCATGTACGAGATGGTAAAAAATAAACATAATTGGATTTAAATCAATTAATATTGATTTTTTAATTTTGAATTTTATGAATTAATTTTTTTTATAAAATGATATATAATTAATGATTTAAAAAATTATATTATAATTTATTTTTTGGGTTATTTAAAGTAATTTTTTTAAAATAGAAGAATAATAATGTTTTAATGGGACATCATTTCTATCATTATATTATCATAATATAAATAAGACATATAAATTATTGAAACTTATAGACCAACTCTTGTGTGATAATATATTATATTTATCAAAAATATTAATTAAATTGATAAATTCCATTTTTTCATCATAAATGTTTATGTAATTTTCAGTGTAGACACAATGCTTGCCCAATAATGGAAAATTAAACATTATTTTAATAATTAAAATAATTCAGAAAGAATACATATTTCAACATCTTGTATATTGATTAATATTTATAAATTATTATTATAATTTATATTTTGGTAAATTATAAAAAAAAATATATAATAATATTGATATTAAAATGATTATATAATGATTTTAGTTTATTATCTATAGTTATTATAATTTCCTCAACAAAACAACGTGTTCAAACTGCCTATTTAAGAACTCCTATGAAAATAAATATATTAATTTAAAATTTTTAAAAATTATAATGTATATATTTTTATAAGTATAAAATGTATTATATAATTATTTTATAATAATTAGTGATGGATTTAGTTTTAGAAACAAAAATAGAGATTTTATGTTGTTTATAAATCCATGTAATATGTTTAGTGATGAAAATGACCTTATATAGTATTAAATATCTAAACATTATTTTTAAAATTAAAAATATTATCAAAACAATCATAACACATATTGATGTTAAATTGTCTATAATATTATTTTCTATATTTATTTGTTAATATTTTCATTTTTAAAATTACATAAATGCCACATAAATTTTGAAATAATGAAAAATCAAAATTAGTTATTTCTAATAAAATGTACTCACAAAAAAAAAATCAAAAATAAAATTATGGTTTTCTCTATAAACAATACAAAAATTACGCTTCCAAAATCTATTCCAAAATACTTTAGTCATATGGGTTATAATTAACATCTTTTATGAAGTACTTATGATCAATCGAAGGGAGGAATAAAAACCGAATGGTAAGAGAGTTTATAACTCAATTTTATTTCTTTTGGTTATATTATATATTTATTATCGTATAAATTCCACGATCTTGTATGTAATGAAATGTTAGTTTTTGGTTGTAATTCCACTTATCATATTTTGATTTACATTATATACACAAAATTATTTAATTCATTTATTATCAATTCATAGTTATAATCATTGTAATGAATTTCATCTCAAATCCAAATTTATTGAATCACATGTTGTATAATAAAACAATATATTTTACTTATATTTATATACTACTAATTTAATGTTATTTGAATAAATTTATATTTATTAGTAATAATTAATTCAATTCACACATACAATTTCAATGAGATACAATTTAAATGTTACCAAATAGGATATAATTTAATTTAAAATCACATTTTTTTGGGATTTTCTTGTATTATAATTAAATGAATATTATTATTTACCCTTAAAAAATTCCAATGATTTTCATATCATTTGTGTTTACATGGAGTTTCAATATTGTCATCGAAAATTTCCATTCTTTGGAATGTGAACTATGAAAATAATCATATGATATAATAGAGGATCTTATTTCTCTTTTTGATATAATTTATTATTCTTCTATGTCCTTTTTTTCAATTTTTTTTAATTAATTTATTATTTACAAATATGATTTTTAGGATATTTTAATTAGATCAGGTCTTTTCAAAAGGATTAAATTCCATCATTTTTGTTTTTTATAAAAGTGTAAAATTCAATTTTTTTACTAAAACACAAAAAGTATTTTCATCTTAATCTATAAGAAATTAATGGATTTTTCCCATCTCCATGACCAATTTAATCAATTTTCATGTGTTTTACTTTTTCAATGAGACTTTTTAATAAAATAATTTAAAAATATTTTTTTTTTCATATTATTGTTTAGTTTTATTTCTTCCTCCAAATTAAATGAAATTATTAAGAAATTTTATTTTTAATGAAATGATAATCATTTATTATCTCTCATTAATTTTATTGTTTTTACCATTATCATGAACGATATAACATTATTAAATCCATTAAAAATATAATTTATATTAAACATCTATATTATTTTTATCTTTTCTCTGATTATCATCTAAACGACATATCACTTATACCTAAAGTTTTTTACATAGAATTTTTTTAATTAATTATAGAATTATTGATATTGCATATTCTTTAAAAAATATAGATGTTTATTGAAATGGAATATTGTTTAAAATTAAATTCTTTTTTAAATATTTGAGTAATTCAATGGACATATAGTGATTGGTCTATCATGAAATTATATATCCCCTAAGCACATGTATTGATCTCATGATATAAAACGTGGTGTCATGACATGGAATCGATTATCATAATATTTGTTATAATAATTAGGTAGTTGGTGAATGTTATCCCATTTTGTAAAAATTTGTTGGTCAATGGGACATGATTTAATGATAATTTATATGTTAATATGATTTTATGGAGTGATAATTTCTTGGTTATGAGGCTCTGATGGTGAGATTCATGAATTTTTTGGTTGAGAGGCCTTGCGGTTGAATTTCCAAAATTATACATTTCCTTTTTTATTATGATTTGATTTTCAATATCCTTGTGTTTTATATGATTATATTACAAATTGAATCTCATTGATATAATATTGTTGAGTGAATGAATTTTTTTTTATTTTCCAATTCCTCATGTTTATTATTAAATATTTACCCCTGATAATTTATGATATTTTTAATCCTAAATGAGTGTATGAGATCACCATTTATATGTGTTCATTTCTATAAGATATAAATAATTATATAATTAATGTTAGTAGGTATTAAATAATAATTTTTATTAGATTTTATATATTTTAAATGTTATATAGGAATAAAATATGTATCTAGTTCTTCAAGGTGGATACACTTTTGAATCAATGGGAAATGATTCCTTATATCTAGTACCAATATAAAAATGTAGATAACATATATGGATACAAGAGTTGTTGTCACTAATATAAAATATAACCATGTTTTATAGATGGAAAAATATAAAAAGGATCATTCTTTTAATAAATTGAATTTAGATAAACTTTTAACATTTTTGAACATTTTATATTATCATTACACATCTATTTTTAATACTAATGAAATTTTTAATTTTTTATTTCCTTACTTTTACAATTACATAAACATTAGCATATATTTTCATTATCATTTAGTATTTATTTTTATATTCACAATGATTATATTGTTATAATTTCAATGATTATATCTTAGGAATAGCCAACAGACCTCTATGATACATAGAATTGTAGGGGAGGGGAAACTGCCTAACCAAATACTCAAGACAATTTTTTACCTTCTCATGTGTGTTGTATTCCATAATATAGTCACTAGAAGTTATATTCTCTATCGTATCACTCTAATATCACTTCCTTACACCTCCCATTCTATAATGCATTAACTACAATTTCCCCCACCTTCTTTAATCATAATTTTGGTATAATTCATTGTATGTTGCATGACATACATTATAATTCCCTCTATCCTATTGTTTTTGTTTCTATATACTATTCAGTTCTTCGTTTTGATTTAATGATTTTTAGTCTCCTTTAAATCACTATTATATGGGTGATGGGGTACCCAAACATTCATAATAACTGAATTATTATTTTATTGTTGGATTCTAATAGATAGTAGATATAAAATATGTATTAATTTATGATAAAAATTTCCCTTTATAATGCATAAATCATAATTGAAAACCCCAAAATTTGAAATCATAAAATGAATATTACAAAAAACATATAACCTCTACTCTTATTAATTAGTATCTACAACATTATTCTTCATATATTATTCATCATAAAGGTATTGTATAACATCATCTCATTTTAATCTATCACCTCTTATAAAAAACTTTATTACCATTATTATTATTTAAAATATTAATTTATATGAAGTTTATTCTGTACAGAATATGTTTTATATGTTTTTTTGATTTTGTGAACATTTTTAGATATTTTTTTAATCAATGCATAAGGGAATTTTTTTATCTTTCATCTTGCTAAATGATATTTATATATCCTACCCAAATATTTAGGAATGAATTTAAATTTCCCTTATGACTAGATTCACTATCATTTTACATGTATAAATCAATCATATATTACATATATTATTGAATTGTATTATATTTATATTTAAAATTAAAAATCTAAATTCATTTTTACGTGGATTTGATATTTTGTTTTATATAAAAAATTTTAAGTAGATTCTGCAATTAAATTTATATTTCTTTAAAATAGTGTTTATATATTATTATTTTTTAATGTTTTCATTTATCAAGTAATTATATCTATAAAATTATGATATAAAAAATTGGGAAAATTCAAATATGTTATGTTTCCATATTCCTTCGGTATTTTTATTTAATTTATAATTATTGTAGTCATTTATTGATTTAATTATTTTTGAAAGTCATATTAATAAAATTGAATGTATAGGAATAGTTTTTAGAGTTTTTTCAAATTGATTAAATGAAAATTTCATTCTCCACAATTCATGAAATAATATGCATCATATATTTCAGAATATATATATATTTTTATGATGAAGATAATTAATTATATTAATATTTTAAAAAATCATTTTAGTTATTATAAAAATATTCAAATTAGTTTTAAAATATTCAATTTGGAATTTTTGAAATGGATTAAAAAATATGAATGTGTGTTATTTTTAAAATATTAAATTTTAAAGGATAAAACAATGTGAGATTTATGTGAATTTTTTAGACATCATATTATGTAAATGTTTCAACTATGTAAACTTTCGATTCCCTTTACTTTTATATGTTTTGATGTTGTGGAAAATAAAATTATAATTATTTAATTTAAATAATTATATTATGCAATGTAATAATCGAGGACATACAGAAATTATATGTAGTTGAATAGTAAATGGATAATGATTTAAAATGTGGTTGTAATTATGTTCAATTTGAGACAAATTCAACTCTTCACGCCCTTATACATATTAAGAGATATGGTATTCACTGTCTACCTAATTTATAAATGGATATCATTTTAAATTATAACCCAACTTTTTTAGTTCAGTATAAAAATTAATAACATATGATTTAATTGGTATTCACAATCTTTTATAGCACATATAACTATTAAAATTTATTACATTAAATTAAATTATAATAGAGGTTTATGGCCAAAAACAAACTATATGTTAGTATCATAGATAGGCATCACAAAGAGAAGAATTTATTTTCTTATGAATATAATATATTCAAAACAATTTATCATAACAAAGAGTTATATATTAACCTAGGAAGAGGAAGTCATTGTAGGAATATTAATAACATCTATAGGTTCTTAACTAATAGATTTGGTTTTATATTTATATAATTATTTATCATAAACTAATATAATCTTGTTAAATAAATGATCATGAATATCTTATTTTCCCATTGAGGGTCTAGATTTCATTATAAACATTTGATAGGAAAAATACAATATTTGTAAATCAATATAGAATAGAATGATCTAAAACATACCCAAGAACCAAAAGAATTCCTACAACTCATAGAATGTGTAAAGAAGAAATCAGAATAAAAAGGTTATAATGCTATTTATATTACAAAAAAAGGTGGTAAGGACTCACAATATAGTGCTTCCCCTACTTGTATAATAAATATATAGTGTAAAATACTCCATTTAGTATATTTCATGGTTTATTCGGTGAACTGATCTTGTTTTTTGTATCCAGAGAATATTCAACATCTCAATAAATAAATAATACTCATTCTAACCTAAAATTTCATCACAACTTATAAATTTACATGTTGTTCATCAGTAGGGATATTCATATTTTATATATTGAGATATAATTTTGATTTTAAATAAAAATATTAATATAAATTATAAAAATATGAATCCTTCTGAAAGAATGGTAATGTGGGTATTGATTAGTTAATAAATTGATAATAGTTGTATTCATAAACTCTTTTATTAGTACATATCATTACTATAAATATAATCTTATTCTATATATCATGTATGATATTCTTCTAGACTCTCCTTATAATTGATGCAATTTTAGTGGGGTTTTTTAATTCCATTAAATCATTTTGATATTCCAGACATATCTATTTCAGAATGTCACATAAAAACAATCTAATAAACTCTTTAATGACTAATGTATATGAGGTAAGATAGATTGAGAAAATGTCATGCATAGGAATCACATTCCAAATATAAAAATCATTGAACATATTCAAGATCATTTACTTCATAAAATCCAATTTTAGGATGATAATAGCTTTTAATGTATGCATATAAATCTCTCTATGTAATATATAATGTTTCTAGAAAAAATTTATTAAATACATTACGTGAATATTTTTGGTACTAATATAATTTGTTATGAAAGTATATAAGGAGTGAATCATAAAAACCATTAGGATACTTTAATTTTCACTACATTATGAAATCTAAATATAGCTCTTTATATTTTCCATTAACAAATTATGCAAAATTTAGTTAATATATAATTTTTAATTCACTTTATAGACATAAATAATACATAATTTTTTAGATTTAGTCCTCATTAAATTCATATATACTCCATCTAGAATTGTAAAGAATATATTATTTTTAAAATATCATTCTAATATATATAGATACTCATTTTATATTGAATAACACATATTTAATTAATTATTAAAATTTATTAAAAAATTATTTTTCATATTTCATATATAGAAACTCTATTTGTATAGATAACATTATTTAATGAATATTTTTCTATAAAATATACCAAAAATGGCGGGTGAATCAAAATTCGTCATATATTAGAAAAAATTGTATACAACCATAAACATAGGATAAACCATTTCAATCCATATCATCACCTCATGTGTGATGTAGAATGTGATTAATCATAAGCCATATGTTAAAAATTATATAATTCCAAAAACATTATTATCAATAATAAATATTTTTATCTTATATGAGATATGAAATAATTGTAAACATCCCTTTCGGAAATTATTCTAATATTGATATATTTTTTTAGTTTTTTGAAATATATATTTTGAGTATTTAATTACCTAAATTATTGAAAACTACAATCTTTACCATTTCATCCCTTGGCGTTTGACTTGTTTATTTTTTTCAACATTTTTAAGTGTATACTTGTTTATCAAATACACATGAAAATTATATAATTTCCTTCATAAAAAAAATAATTAAAATTTATAATTCTATAAAGACATATTAAGGTATTATATGCTATTACAATATATTTTAATCATACTACTTCTACATAGTAAATATATATTTCATTGGTAATGAATAGATCCTTAAACTAACATTTTTTGACACTCCAACTTAATTTATTCATTGAGTATGTATGTATAACAACATTTAATGCCTATATAACACTATAACCTATATATTATATTCCCCTATCATATTTCATGAACAAAGTGAAAATTGTATTAAATTATTTCTTATACGTAATATTTTTTTAAATATTTTAATTAATTTTAATATAATGAAATCCATAACCAGAAAACTATTTAATAATACCTCAAATCAAATTAATTCCACAATGATTCGTATCATTTTTAATAGATATGAGTGTAAACTAAATTTTCATATATCAGCTTTAATATAATTACTTTTATGCAGTTAGGCGAATAATTCTTTACAACATATAGTTTTCTAAATTTAATTATTTATAAATCTTAATATGTTGTTTCTATAGAAGGTTCATCTATGAAAAATAGAATTTCTCTTATTATTCATTCAAAACAATTCAATTTTGGTTCTCAAGTTATTTAATTTTACCTATTCACTAAGATTGGTTTCAAGGTTATGTATCAAAATGATAATTTTTTTTTCAAAATTGATTATTTTTTCAGATTAGTATCATGTATAAAAATCACTCAATAAGAGAATTAATAAATTTTCCTGACTAATTTGATAAAAAAATGTAAATTCATTGTATTGATTTGTTTGAAAATATCAATATTTAACTAAAAATCAGTCTTCCCTAAAATTGCTTTCAAAACATTGGTATTTGTGTTGGGAATCATCTCGGAAATATCATATATCACTCTTATATAGTTTTGTTGGAAACACTTTTCCTAATCAGTCATTATGATAATCATATCACAATTCACATGATATAATAATTCTTAAGGATTATCTAATATTTATAATAAAATGATAATGGTGGTATTTTATTTTGTAAAACTTAATTATTTTGACATTCACAATGATTTTCCAAGGATTGTCTAGGGGTTCCATAAATTATAAAAACAAACTAGGTTAATGTATCAATATCTAGAAATTTAATCCCTTATTATAGACTATAATACATAGATGAAATTAAACAACATTAAGTTAAACAACATAAATTATAATAACAAAGTTATAAATAGAAACATTTATTTAATATATGAGGTATGACATGTAAAATAAAAATGTTATTTTATATTAATTTTTAACAATTTTTTATATTTACTTATTAGATGTTTCATTTCCATTGAATTAATTTAAATGTAAAATTTTTAATAAATTATTATTTTAGAAATAATTTAACAAATTAATTAATATACATGAATACATTTTCATTTAATTTAAAATAAATTTTTTAAAAATTTAAATAAATTCATTACTCAACTAATAGAAAAATAATACTTCGCATCCATGACATATATAATTGTTTATCAGATTGGATACTCAAGAGGCTGGAAATCGAGTTTTTACTTAAAATTTCTTTTAAAAAATTATTTAAAAGATCCCTCATTTTTTGAAAACGACCCATATAATTAAAGAAGTAGTGATATAAGTGTCAAATTGGTCAACAGGTTTCTCAATGGTTGATTAGTCCTCAGTTGAATTAGTGAGAAAACTCCTCTAAATTCTAAAAAAAGTTAATAGAATTGATGAAATACACACACTAACCAAAACAAACTTTCAAAGTGAAAGAAAAATAGTTTTATATTTTAGCTAATGTAAGATCGAAAAAAAAGATAAAATAGATTATTATAAAAATGTATTGATGAATGAAGTAAATCAAGAGGTTCAGTCTCACTCTGAGCCTTAGTCTTCTACACTTGGTAATCACCTACCACCATGTAGTTTATATGGGTAATAAATTTGATGCACATCCTGTATTGGGATTTACAAAAGTCCTCACAAACTGTCCATGTTTCACACCATCTAGCACTATTCATTGTGGGAATTACAATGGATAAAGGCCACAAATGGTCTCATCCATAGTTTTATGTGGGAAACAAATGTAGATGAAGGTAGATGTGAGGATATTCAGTGTCCTCCAGTTTAAGCATAGGTGATAGTGTGTGAAAGAGACAGACACACACACTTATTAGAAATGTAAAAATGAAGGAAACAATAGTGAATGTAGTATATGATATAGACTAGAAGGATATATGTGTTTTCATTTCGGATCTTCACTCCTTGAAGTATGTAATTTAATGTTTGAGACTATCTATGGACGTTTTATCCAAAATAGATTGTCAAAACTCTAGGTACTAGCTTTCAGGAATTGTATTTTTTGTTTCTTGAGTTGATTAAAAGTGTAAGAAACTCAGAATCCATCCTCAATTTGGTTTTCCCAAGATGATCTTATTGTTGTTCTTGGGGTTTACAGTGATGATGCTTGAAAATGGTTCTTCTTTGTTCTTCAGTAGTTTCTTCCTTATAAATTTGACTTGTATACTACACTCTTTTTTTTTTGTTTTTCTCTATGGATATACATATATCATTTTCTTCTTCAATCTTTTTTACTTCATATTTTAGATCCGAAAATATGAGGAATAACATCACATGAAATCGTTTTCATACCTCATACTATCAAGATATGGTCTCATTATATGTCTACAATAAGATTAAATTAGGAAAAAATAATTAATTTTAGTAAAATATGACAATTAAAATAATCACAAGAATTTGAAAAATTGTGGAGTAAAATAGTATGGTATACTGGAAATGGTACCCTTTGCACCGGTAGGCTTCAATCAGCAGGTGAACATCGGCAAAAAATTGTAACCTTTCATCTGTATCCTTCGGCGGTAACCTTCAACAGTAGTCTTGTATCAGTGACCTAGTGTTGGTAACCTTGTAACAGTGACCTTGTAGTGGTGAACTTGTAAGGCTGACCTTGTAGCAGTGACCTTGTAATGGTGAACTTGCAACAATGATCTTGTAACGATGACCTTTGTATTAGTGACCTTTATATCAGTGACCTTTGTATTGGTGACCGTGTATCGTTTACCTTTTACTTAGATAAAATTTTCACTATAAGATTACCAAATCAAATAGTGAGATTGAGATTATATGAATATTACTAAATAGAAATAGGAAACATTAATGAAACATAATTATCCATGAATGAAAACATGTTTATCACATAAATTAAGTCAATGTTTATGATTATCAAAACATGTTTTGGGGTTATAAAAACATGATATGGGATTATCAAAACAATATATGGGATTATCAAACCATGAATTCGAATTATCAAAACAGGTGAGTCCAAAAATATCCCCCTTTTTGATAGTCACAAATTATTTCATTGAATCATTAAGTTTAAGTGTTTAAAATCAAGGTTAAACACATCTGCTAATGTCATCAGTGATGTCGACGTACACAAATATTATGGAGAACAATACATTTAGGCCATAACATATTTAACAGATATAAACACATATAAAAACATCTCTTATTTTAGAGTTCTTTGAATATATTCTCCCCCTTTGGTATTAACAAAAAGAATATATATAAAAAATAGTTATAATAGAGTTTGAATTAATACCACAATAGTAAAATATACAAAAATAAAATACACAACTTCCTATCCACTATGTTAGTCAAAACCAAATCCACATCATAGAGGTAAATTAGAAGCATTTCCCTTGGTAGCTAAGGATGCAGGTTTAGAAGGTTGATGGATAGGATGAGGGATGGATATTAGCAAGGTAAGAGGAGCTACAATAGAAGTATCAGTAGGATTGTAGTGAGTAGATCTCTGAGGAATTTTAGGGGTCAAGAATCTGATGGCTTGAGCAGGAGACAACATATGAGCAGCACTGGATGATCCTAAGGCACCAAAGGTAGAGGGAAAGGGTGGATGGAAAATGATGGGTGTACATTAAAAATAGAGGAATAGAAATATAAGATTCCTGAAGTCCATAATGATATTGCCTCCTCTTCCTATAGCCTAAAATAAATCATCATTATTTTTTATAAATTTCTCCAAGGCAAGAGTTAGATCTCGAAGCATGCTCACTTGATCCTTAAATTCCTGAGTGACAGGTGGAATACTCATGTTCTCTAATATAAACATGAAGTGGAAATTTATTTTATTCTTAGTTTAATCTTATTTGTATTAGATGTTAACTTGATCCTTGAGGTCCTTCAGATCTTGGGAAGCTTCCCTTAAATAATTTCCTGCAAGATTATTAATTTCCCTAGTAATGGAAATTACCTGAGTGTCTGAGGTACTAGTACCATATATATTTTCACCATCATCTCTAACAATGGTCTTGAAAGCTTAAATTTCAAATAGAGGAGAGGTGGAAGAAGATGCAAATTCACCCATAAGTTCTAGATTGAAAGCCACAGTATCCTTAAATGATTTGGTTATCCCATTGATCCGCCTTTTTTACATCATCATCTTGGCCTTTCACATGTTTTTCTATAGACTTCATAAAATACTAAAACACTATGACCATTTTCTGAACCATACATTTTAAATATCTAAGGTCTCTATCCACCTGAGCTCTCAAAGCCATATAAGCATCTAAGCTATAAAAAATACAGTTTTATTGATTTCATAGACTCTGTTAATGTTCTTACCTGATTCTGACATTCCTTTACCTCGTGTAACACAACTGAGTGAGAGGTAGATACTATCCATTCCACATAATATGCAATGATTTCTTGATTTATAGTTATTGTTCTTGCTATCTCTGTGGTTTTCTCATCAATATTCTGCTTCAGGTCTGATTTCAAAGAATCCAATTCATGGTTCTTTACATAGCCTCGAGGCAACAAAACCACCTATACACAATGGTAGTTTCTAAGACAGTAGGAATTGGAGGGTTTTAGATAGGATGGTCATCTTCAGAGTCTCCATAATCGAGGCCTAAAACCACAAAGCCAGGAGTTTATGTCCTGTCCTCTATCTCATGACCAACATCAATTGATCCTGTAGCAACAGGTTCTTCCCATCACGTAGAGAATTCTCTTGAACAACCACATCTACCTCCATATAAACTCCTTGATCAGATTCATCAACAACAAGGACTACTTCAACATCCTCCACAAAATCTTCAACAACATCCAAAACAATTCCATCATTGACTGAATCAGCAACTTCTTCATCTCTACTTTATACCCTTTCTGTATGTCCTATTAAAGGACTAAAACATAAACATTCTTATTCATTTTCCGCAGTAGTTGTCTCAATGTCAGCATGAATTGATTCAGAGTCCTCATCATCAACTTAGGTATCTATAAATTCTCTTAAAACAATTTCATCACCTTCTTCTTCACTGGTTTCCTTATCATTGACCCTTAGAAAAGTCTCCCTTCAACGAAATCTATTTGGTGGGGTGGGATCACCAAATGATATAGTATTAATAGAGGGATCTCAGGGAAGGTTAGGATCACTCCTTTCATCTATAAGATAATCTTCTATTTCTTGACCAATAATAACCTCTTCTTATTCATCATTTGAATAGGTAGTGTCAACTTCATTTATCTTAAGACCGGGGACTCTCTTATTCTTAAGCCTAGTAGGGTGAGTCACAAGATTAAACTCATCATATACCTTAGCTTCATCATTCACACATCTCCTAATCCATGGATTCATGTTGATCTTTATCAACTTGCAGATTACTTTTGTGATGTAGTGGTTATCTTGCACAAAAACAACATCCCCCTTTTCTATAGCAACTCGTTTCACATTCAACATAAGGGATATCTACTTATCCTGGAATAGGACATTGGATTTGGAAATAGGAATGGTCCTATCTTCTAGTTTAATCATTATAATCCTACATAATTTGATCTTATGTTCATTATTTAATAGATACAAAAGAAATACATATTGATACTTTAATGTTGTAAAGTCTCCTCTTCTGGGACACAACACATTCTAGAAAAACTTAAATAGTTGTGTATCTTCTCCTTCCATCTTAGAAGCAATGAATTTTCTAGGAATTTCATTCCCTATCAGTTCATGTAATTCTTCATCATAGACTATGAACTCACTAGTGGGAGGCACCAATTTTGAGTAAAAGTAAAAAATCCCTTCATGTGGAACCCTCAAGCATTCATCCCATTCAGCAGAGGAGAAGTTCACACTTACTCCATTTACTCTGGAATTCATCTGATGCTCATCCTCAAATTGCTCGAATTTGAGGCACTCATAAAATTCCTTCACTAAAAATGTGTAATAGGGTTCATTATTATTTGAAAAAAATTCAATAGAGCCCTGAGCTTCTAATGCCTTAAGTACTAATGACCAGCTCGAAAACAGCCACTCGCAACATAACTCCTTCTCAACTACTATTTCACTCTTGGATAAATGTGATTTCATCACCTTTTCCATTATCTAGCATCCAATACTTGATTTGACTCTTGGTATATTAAGATCAGGCATATTGACTTCATCTGCAACTAACGGCCTTTTGACACTAATCATCGATCTGGATAGGTTAAAGATTTTAGTAGAGGTTTCGGTTCTGAGATTGGGAAGAAAAGGGTTCACGAAAGGGTATGATCTAGATTGATAAGTGATCTGTGTTTTAATTTTATCATTTACTGATCAGAAAAATAAAACAGTTAGAATGAATGAGTAATATGTAGAAAACGTTTCAGATTCCGGCTGAGAGCACAAAAAAACAAGTCTTAGATTCAAGTCGTCTATCAGTAAGGGGGTATTGGTAATATCTACCTATATGGTTCTATTGATAATATTCAATAGATAAGTTCTAACAGTAAAGTTCTATTGGTAAGGTCTAATAGTAAGGTTATATCGATAAGGTTATATCAGTAAGGTTTAACGACAAGGTTCTATCGGTAAGGTCTAATGGTAACATTCTAACGGTAAGGATCTATAGGTAATGTACTAACAGTAAGGATCTATTGGTAAGGTCGTAACAGTAAGGTTCAATCGGTATGGTCCTAATGGTAAGGATCTATTAGTATGTTCTAAGGGTAAGGTTCTATCAGTAATGTCTAATGGTATGGTTCTATTGGTAAGGTTCTATCTGTAAGGTCAAATGGTAAGGTTCAAATAGTAAGGTTCTATACTCAACAGCTTATCATACCTAACTCATGTTTGATGTAATTTTAACCTCTAAGAATTCAATGGAATTGTCAATATTTCTGTCAATTGGTGTTTAGTACCAATGAATTCAAGAGTGATATCAACTCTTTGACAATGATCTCTATAGAAGTGATTTCTTACATCAATATGCTCTGTCCTAGCATGAGATACTGAATTTTTATAGATGTTGATAGCTTTAACACCCTGAGATTTTATGAAAAATATTTTTTTTATTTCATTTATGTCTTGTGTTGTACGCTACACCAAAAGGATCTTTCACTACACACAACCCTATCTTGACATGCATTACACGCAATCATGACCTTCCTCGATAGCGTGTGTTGTACGCAATATCGAGTTTCAATAAACAATGATATATTATTATAATATTATTTTGAACTAGCTGTTATGAATAGTAGTAAGTAAATGTTGAATTTTATAACATTATTATTCATCTTACTCATTTTCTAGAACATGGTATATGAACAATATAAAATTTTCAGGTAAAATAAGTATTTTTAAAAAAATGTTGTTTTGCCGCCTTTTAATGGACCACCCACATTAATTCTAGTTTTTGACATGTTTATAAGTTAAATTTGAAAAAATAAAACTCTTATTTGGAATCAGGATATTAAAATTTACTTTGGAAAAATTTTTAATATTATTCTGACAACTTTCATATTTTAATGATTAGTAAAAACACGCTATATTTTAATTTAAAACATCTTTTTTCATCGTAATAATTAATATGGTTAATTTATAATTTTTAATGGTTTTAAAGTATAAATAGAATATATTTTTACCATATAATATAATTTTATGTTATTATCATTTATTTTACATTGGATTCATAGGTAAAATCATTTCAATATTTTGCAATGTTTTATATTTTAAAACTCGTTTTCTTAATAGCGGGATTAATTTTAAATGAATTACTGCTACTTCTGTGTTTTGAAATTTGAAAAATGGATTCAATATTTCGAATGAGAAGGTCCAAATTATGTAAATAGATTACTTTTTTTGGGCACTATGTATAGTAACTACGGTAATTTTTATTTACTTCAGTTAAAGATAAATCAGTTAATTAAGGGTAAACCAAAGTTTATAAAATTACACTAACACGTGCCAAAATTATATTGGATGACTAAAAGTGGACACATATCACCTAAGGGTTAGATTAGATTCATTTTATGGACTTTCGACCATGAAAATAATTTAA
The DNA here is from genome assembly GCA_963277665.1 of Viscum album. Taxonomy (NCBI): domain Eukaryota; kingdom Viridiplantae; phylum Streptophyta; class Magnoliopsida; order Santalales; family Viscaceae; genus Viscum; species Viscum album. The sequence continues at coordinate 881,915,764 of OY728139.1, read as the reverse complement.
TTATTATTAAAACCAAAGAAAGTGACAAAAAGCCACTCTCTTAAATATTATAAGTATAATAATTTTAATTTAGTGATAAAATTCATGAGACTTCGAAAATTAATATTTTCCAGAAATATAACAAAATTTTCTACATCATGAGAATTTATTTAGAATTTTTAGTGATTAAATAATTATCATTAATGGTGACACAATAGTGATGCAGAAATTGATTATTTAGTAAAAAATCAATAATATAGTTTGTATTAAAATACCATTACCTGTCAAAAAGACCAAAAACTTGAAAAAACATTATTATTCGAGTATATATATACCCTAATCATACAAGGGTCTATTTGTGGACCATTTGGAACCTTATAATACTGATAATAACATTTATATTATTCTATTTTAAATGATGTCAAATATGTCACCTTGACAATTTAATAAATATAACAATTTAAATGTTTTGATTTTAATATGATTAATTCAATTAAGAATATTATGATGAAATTTATTATATTTATCTTCATCATAGGATTTTATTTTAAAATTTTATGCAATAAATAATTATATTAAATAATTATTCAAAAATGTTGTAGTAATTATTTTATTAAGATATATATCAAATTAAAGTATTAAAAATATATAAATAAATATTATATGAACTATTTAATGTTCTGTAAAAAAAATTTATATACTTAAGAAATGTTATAAATCTATTAAAACTTTTGGTTCGAACATATATTCTGTATATATTTTATTTAAATTCAGACAAATGCATTGTGTCAAAATTGACAATATTGTAATTTTATAAACATTACATATTATAAAATTGATTAAAAATAAATGAAATATTTAAAAATTATAAATTAAAATTTAAATAGTCTAAAATATCATAATTTATCCAATTATGGAAATTAAAAAAACATAATTGATTATTTATAACAATTTAAAATTTTGAATTTTATTACCACAAATAAAATTAAATAAGGATAAATCAAAATGATAAGGTTTAAAATAAGATCAAAACATGTCTAAATTTGATTGGATGATTAAATTACAAACCTATCTCATATAATATTCTAATTGAGTCATTTTTGGAGGTTTATATGTGGGTTTTGAATTTATATTAAACTAATATTGTTTAGGATTCCAAAGGTGCCCCTCTCATCCGTTATAAAAGGGCACCTCCTCCCTCTCCTCCTCACACCATTATGAGCCTTGATGCTCGGCCAAAATCTGACCATTTCACTTACCCACATCCCTAGAAACCTTATAGATGTATTGGTCTTCTCAAAAGACCAACTATAGCGCCCTAAGAGGAAGTTCAAAGTAGGCACTTCGAGAAAGAGGTAATACCATCTACTGATTCATTCATGTTTCGTTCTTCTTATATTTCCTCTACATTAGTGGTTTCATTATGATGTAATAACATCAGTATCCCTCATATACTGATATATTATTAAAAATATGAAACAACCTCATTTCACCATCTATCTATACTACGGAATATGAAATCACCGCGCATGCGTACGTACGGAATATCGTCTCCACGCCGTGGTGTAATCTGTTTTCCCAACACAACCTTACTTGGATGGGCATAATGGTGTAAAGAATAACTAAATATGATTATTATACCATCATTCTAATTCATGATATTATATCATTCACTCCAAATCCATTCATTAAATATGGGAATGATATCAATGCTCGTACGTACGTGTGGATTACCCTCTCCACGACGTGATAAGATTCATTTCCTTGTTAACCACTCATAAATGATTATTAAGTATATATAATGAATAATAATGAAATATATGAAATTATAATGGTACTGAAATTATTTATATATTTATGTATTTCATCTAATTAATTCTATTCAATTAAATATGGAAACAAAAATAGCATTCATGCGTACGTACGGCCTACCGTCTCCATGAACGGTGTATTTCATTCCATTTATCAATAAATTATATATATGTATATTCTGAATATATATTATATATAAATCATGTTTTATATTCTGGAATAAAGTAATCATGATCAATGTAATCATATGAATAATTACAAGTCAAAACACGGACGACAAATGAAATAATTTTATCAAAACGCGCTTCAACGTGGAATTTACAAAAAAATGGGTAACATAAAGTCATAAGTGAACAATATATGATATCATAACAATGAATATGATTCTGTAATAATTCAATGACATTATTTAAGTCTTTATACAGGATTTTTGGAGACATACGTAGCATATTGGACCTATGGTAAGGGATAATGTTGCAATCTCAATTGATTACAATCCGAGATTTCTTATATGTAAGTATTTACTGGGGTTATATTTATCATCAATATCCATGTTTTATAAAAATGTTTTCAGGTATTTTTAAAGTCAATATTCCTTTTTTTTTACTTTTACTACATGGTATGTAAGGAATCTGTTTTTTACCATATGAGGTACTTTTTGACTTTTCCGTTAAAAGTACGAGGAGAATGTTTTTTTAACTTATACGGCATGAACAGATTTTTACGGTTTTATAATGCCTTATTTTAATAAAGCTTACACTACAAGATTTCATGATTATTTTCAAAAAAAATCTTTTCTTTCAAAATTTAATTACATTTTCCTAAAAGAAAATGATTTTGAAGAAGAAAGGATATTTTCCTCAGGAATTTATTTTACGTGTTTTATCAAATCCAATTTCCATATAAGATGAAATTATTTCATATGTGATTGTTTTAAGTATAATGTCTCTATTATTTACATGATTTCACTTATCTTATGATGAAATGATATCCATTAGCTTTATATGGATTATGTTATGATGGAATAATGTTTATGAAACCCATTTTATTCGTTGGGTTATAATGAATGATGTATGTTTATTTTGTGGAACATGAAAGAATGATTTCATTATCAGATGGGTGGGACCTATATCTCTCTCAAATTAATTGGATAATGATTTATATCTCATAAGATAGACATGGCTGAAATGTAAAGTAAATCTGTTTCAGTAATATAGTGCTGGAACGGCAAGTAAACACGGTTCAATAAAGGATTTTGTCCAGTATGATGGTCTTGGCAGTAATGTCATGGCTATTATGGAAATCATATCATGTGATTAATATTTTTCCACAATTAAAAGTTTTATTTCCAAGCTATTTTATCATGATTGATGTTCAATTATGATATATGCCTTACATAGTACCATGTTTTATGTCACCGCTCAAGATATCGATGTTTAAACATGATGATCATGTTATTATGTTCAAATGTATATGGTTTGTTTTATTTTCTCCATGCATACCCTTACTGTGCATTTGAGATCATCATTTATATGTTTTCATTTTCCCAGGATATAAATAAAGGTTTTAGGTAAGGAAACAAAATGGGAAGATCATTAAGGGAGATATTGAAGATATTTCACAAATATTGGAAGATTATTGTCTGAGTTTCCAAAGACACTAAACTGTTATGGTCCTTTGGTTTCTGTTTTTGTTATGTATTAAGTATTCTACAAAAGTAAAGTAATTTACATGAACATAATTCTTTGGGTTTCTACAGTTGTTATCAGAGGAATGGTTTAGTTAAAATTTGGAAACTATGATGCGAAAACATTAGTGAGATCCCTAGGGATATTTCTAAGGTATTTCTAGGGATGTCCCTATGGTTATGAATAAGTATAGGTTATGGTCCTATAATTATGGTAACAATATTAGAAATAAACCTAAGATGTTATATATTTAAGGTACTCCCCCTTTATTATGTAGTTTTCTTTAGCATGATTTTTTCCTCTCACACTATTCTTTTTGGGTTTTAGACGATGGCTGGAACCCGAAGGAACCATGTTGATCAATGTAATGGACAATGCAATTATTGTCCTCCTGAACCACCAAATGTTATGGTAGAAGGAGTGAAATATGTTATTTATATACTTACACAAGCTATGAATCATTATGGATTTACAAATTTTCAGGGAAGGGAACAATATTCTATTGAGTCCTTCATGAGGCAACGTCCACCTTCTTTCAATGTGTCTTCTGATCCACTTGTTCCTGAACAATGGATCAGTACCATTGAAAAGATATTTTCCATACTTCACTGTTTGGAACATGATAAAGTCATTCTAGATGTTTACCGTTTGAAAGGTGAAGCAGACCAGTGGTGGACTCTAATTAAGAATACAAGACCCAAGATGAAATTGAATCCATGGAATGGGATGAGTTCAAGAACATGTTTTTTAGTACGTACTTCTCTCGTATTCATAGAAAAAAGATGAAAAAGGAGTTCCTTGAGCTTAAGAAGAAGGATGGTGAATCTGTTTTTATATAAGAAGAGAATTTTACATGACTTGAAAGGTATGCATCTGGTTTTATCATCCAACCTGAAAGTAAAGTTGATCAATTTTTCAGTGGCTTAATACCAAGTCTTCGAAGGACATTAGCTATAAGGGACTTTAGTGGCTATGATGAAATTGTGCATTGTGCTATCAAGGTATAATAGGAATTTGGTGTAACATATCCATATCATGGTTTTGACAAGAAATGAAAGATGGAGTTCAAGTAGAAATCTCAGAATAATTGTGAAAATAATATGAATGTTTCTTTATGCTCAAAGTTTGGAAAAATCATGGTGGAGATTGTCTTAAAGGGACTAGAAAATGTTTTAAGTGAGGAAAAGAAGGTCATCGAGCAACTGAGTATCAAAGTAATAGAAAAAGGGTTTCTAATGATGTGAATAAAGAAAAGACCACAGAGAATGCACCACCAACACTTCAATGCTTTAAGTGTAGGGAAATGGGGAATTATGGTAATCAATTCCCTAATACAAGGGTTAATGATGATCAATGTGAGAAACCACATAAAGCAAAGGATAAAGAGAAGTCACATGCGATCACTATTTGTGATGTTGCCTATGAAAATGATGTTGTGTAATGATTAAGTGTTTATATAATGGGATAGTGGAATCTCATTTATGGCATCATGGAATTTTGGAATATCTATGTATTGGTTTTGAATAATTATATGGTACCAGTAACCATGAAAAGTGATTGTAATATTTTTGGAAAGTAGATGATATGTGCATAATGAAGGGATAATGAGATAATGAGATTTTTGATTGTATTATTGAGCTCATGACTGATGTAAGGACAATGTGATATCTTGGTTTGAGTATATAGAATTTTTGTGATTTTGGTATGTGGATGGAGTTAAATTTTGATAGCATTCATATTTTCACTAATGTTCTATGGTAATTTATGTTTCAATAGAATACATGATTAAAGTTTTCACATGTTTGGAATTTGACCAACAAGATATATCATAAGATATATGGGGGATAAATGATGGTATTCACATGATCGGTAGATGACATTTGTAGTAATTGTTTTTTTATACTATGAGCTAGGACAGTAGTATTTTAGATAAGCCTAAAGATTGGAATGAATTATGTTGGACATAAGTTAGTATTGTTTAAGGCTGGAACTTTTTTCTATATTATTGATGGAATGTTATAATATTGTAGTTTACGAAAAGGGACAACATGCAGAATTGGTGACAACCCATCGCATCAGACAAGGTTGTGGGAATCAAACCCATAAAACAAAGTGTGATAGGCCTTTATCGCCTACCATTGGCTTACAGGAAGTCCCTGGTTAGTAGAAGCTAGTTTTATTATATTAAGCGGTATGATATATGAACAATAAGTCCATTTTAGGAACCATATATGATTAATATCACTATATATGGACTTATGTATATTTAATAACATTTACTATCCTTTTGTTTGTGAAAGATGGAATGACCTATCATTCTATCGCATGATCTGCTAAAACTTCATGGAAGAAAGATTCAACTTCATTTCTTTAAGAGATGATGTGGAAATTGTTCAAGGAACAAACAATAGTAATATTGTACCGATATCAAGTAATTATTATTTTTAAACAATTCTTCAACTTCAAGGAAATGATCTTGAATCCAAATTTTTTTCCTAGTGTCTTTATATACGATGAACCAGATGGTACCTTAAATCATCACAAATTTATGGCTTTGTTATTTTTGTATTTCTCATAGCCATGTTCTCTACCACTCTCCATCATAACATGATGGTTAGATTTCTCTTTAATATCTATATTTTCACCAATGTTATCCTATGTGGAAAACCCGTGATTAGTTAATTTGTGTAACCGTTATGTTTAATACTTTAGTTTTTAAATATAATTTTTTGTATTCATTTTTACGATGTGGGTTTCTATAAAAGAAACTTTCGAGTAATAAACCATTTATAACCCCGATGAATTTCGAGGGCGAAATTCATTTTAAGGGGTGTAGAATGTAACACCACAAGATTTTATGAAAAATACTCTTTTTATTTTCATTGATGTCTTGTGTTGTACGATACTCCAAAAGGAGCTTGCACTACACGCATCCCAGACTTGGCATGCTTTACACGCAATCACGAACATCCTAGATAGCATGCGTTGTACGCAATACCAGGTTTCACTAAACAATGATATATTATTATAATATTATTATGAACTACCCGTTATGAATAGTATTAACTAAATTTTGAATTTTATAACATTATTATTTATCTTACACATTTTCTACAACATGGTATAAGAACAAAATAATTTTTTCAGGTATAATAAGTATTTTTAAAAAAATGCAGTTTTGCTCCCTTTTGATGGAACACCCACATTAAATCATGTTTTTGACATCTTTATAAGTTCAATCTAACAAAATAAAATTCTTCTTTGGAATAAGGATATTAAAATTTACTTTGGATAAATTTTTCATTTTATTCTGTCAACTTTTATATTTTAATGAATAGTAAAAACGCGCTATATTTTAATTAAAAACAACTTTTTTCATCGTAATAATTTATATGGTTAAATTATAATATTTAATGGTTATAAAGTATAAATAGAATATATTTTTACCATTTAATATAATGTATGTCATTATCGTTTATATTACATTGAATTCATAGGTAAAATCATTTCACAATCTTTTGCAATGTTTTAACTTTTAAAAATAGTTTTCTTAATAGCGGGATAAATTTTAAATTAATTACTTAAAATTATGTGTTTTTAATTTTGAAAAATGGATTCCATATTTGGAATGAGTATGTTCAAAATATGTTAATAGGAAACGTTTTATTTTTAGACACTATGATTAGTAACTACGGTAATTTTTATTTACTTTAGTTAAAGTTAAATCTGGTAATTAAGCGTAATCCTAAGATAATAAAATTACCCTTACACATTTCAAAATTATATTGGATAACTGAAAGTGGACCCATATCACCTATGGGTCAGATTAGATTCATTTTATGGACTTTTGACCATGGAAATAATTTAATTATTATTAAAACCAAAGAAAGTGACAACATGTCACTCTCTTAAATCTTACAAGTATAATAATTTTAATTTAGTGATAAACATCATGAAAATTCAATCATGTATATTCTACCGAAATATAAAAAATTTATTTACATCATCAGATTTTATTTAGAATTTTTAGGGATTATATAATTGTCATTAATGTTGACACAATCGTGATGCAGGAATTGTTTATTTAGTGAAATATAAATAATATAGTTTTTATTAAAATATCAATACATATCAAAAGGACCGGAAACTTGACCAAATATTATAGGTCAATTATATCTATACCCTAAGAATCCAAGGGTCGATTTGTGGCCCATTTGGAGCCTTATAAAACAGAATATGACATTTACATTATTTTATTTTAAATGATGTCAAAGATGTCACCTTGATAATTTAATAAATATAACAATTTAATTGTTTTTATTTTAAGATGATAAATTCACGTAAGAATATTGTTATCAAATTTATTATATGTATATTAATTATAGTATTTTATTTTAAATTTTTATGCAACATATAAGTATATTAAATAATTATACAAAAATGTTGTAGTAATTATTTTATTAAGAGATATACCAAATAAATGGTTTTAAAAATATTGATATAAATATTATATGAAATATTTAACATGATCCACTAATTTTATAGATAAATATGACATGCTATAAATCTATTAAAGCTTTTAGTTCTAACATATATTTTGTATATATTTTATTTAAATTCAAACAAATGCATAGTGTCAAAATTGACACTGTTGTAATTTTATAAACATTACATATTATAAAATTGTTTAAAAATCTAAGAAAAAATTAAAACATATAAATTAAAATTTGTAGAGTCTAAAATATTATAAATTATCCAATTATGGAAATTAACAACACATAAGTGATTATTTATAACCCTTTAAAATATAGAATTTTATTACCACAAATAAAATTAAATAAGTATAAATAAAACTGATAAGGTTTAAAATAGGATCATATCATGTCTAAATTTGATTGGTTGATGATATTACAACCCTATATCATCTAATCTTCTCATTTTGTCATTTTTGGAGGTTTTTATGTGGGGTTTTAATTTATATTAAACTAATATTTCTGAAGATTTGTAAAGGTGCCCTTCTCCTCCCTTATAAAAGGGAAACTCCACTCTCTCCTCCTCACGCCATTTTGAGCCTTGAAGCACGGCCAAACTCTGACCATTTCACGTCTCCACATCCCTAAAAAACTTATAGAGGTACTGGTCTTCTCAAATGACCTACTCTACTGCCAGAAGAGGAATTTCAAAGGAGGCACTTCGAGAAAGATGTAATACTTTCTACTGATTCATTCATGTTTCTTTCTTCTTATACATCCTATTATTTAGTGGTTTCATTATGATGTAATAACATTAGTATCCCAAATATACTTATATGTTATTATAAATATGAAACTTCCTCATTTCACCTTCTATCCATCCTATGGAAAATGAAATCACCGCGCGTTCGTACGTACGGAATACTGTCTCCACGCCATGGTGTAATCTGTTTTTCCACCACCACCTTACTTGGATGGGTATAATGGTGTAAATAAAAACTAAATATGATTATTATAACATCATACTGATTCTATGATATTATATCATTCACTCCAATTCCATTCAATAAATATGGGAAAGATATCATCACTCATGCGTACGTACGGATTACCCTCTCCACGACTCGATGAGATTCATTCTCCTTGTTAACAACTAAAGAATGATTATTAATTATATATAATGAAATATATGACATTATAATGATACAGGATCTATGTATATATATATATATGTATTTCATCTACATAAATCCATTCAATTCAATAAGGAAACGAAAACAATGTTCATGCGTACGTACGACCTATCGTCTCCATGAGCGGTGTATTTAATTCCATTTATCAATATATTATATATATGTATATTATGAATATATATTATATATAAATTATGTTTTATATTCTGGAATTATGTAATCATGATCTAAGTAATTGTATTAGTAATTACAAGTCAAAACACGGACGACAAATCAAACGATTTTAACAAAACACTCTTTAACATGGAATTTAGAAAAAACGGGTAATATAAAGTCATAAGTGAACAATATATGATATCATAACAATCTATATGATTATGTAATAAGTCAATGACATTATTTAAATCATTATACAGGAGGTTAAGATACATACGGATCATATCGGACCTATGGTAATGTATAATGTTTCAATCTCAATTGATTTCTATCCGAGATTGCTTATACAGAAGTATTTACTGGGTTTATATTTATCATCAATGTACAAGTTTTATATTTTTTTCCATGTATGTTTAAAGTCCTTTTTAACAATTTTTTACTTTTAATACATGGTATGTAAGGAATCTTTTTTTGTTTACCATATGAGGTACTTTTTGACTTTTCTGGCAAACGTATGAGAAGAATGTTTTTTAACATATACGACATGAACAGATTTTTACAGTTTCATAACGCCTTATTTTCATGAAGCTTACTCTACAAGATTTCAGGATTATTTTAAAAAAAGTTTTTATTTTAAAATTTAAGGGAATTTTGTGGAATGAAAATGATTTTTAAGAATAAATGATATTATCCTCAAGAATTTATTTCAAGTGTGTTATCAAAACCAATTTCCATCTAAGATGACATTATTTCATATGTGTATGTTTCAAGTATAATGTCTCTCTGATTTACATGATTTCACTTATATTATGATGAAATGATATCAATTTGGTTTATATGGATTATCTTATGATGGAATGATGTTTATGGAACTCATTTTTTTCGTTGAGTTATTATGAATGATGTCTGTTTATTTTGTGGCACACGAAAGAATGATTTAATTATGAGATGGGTGGGACCTATATCTCCCTCAAATTCATTGGGTAAAGATTTATATCTCATGAGATAGACATGTCTAAAACTACAAGTAAATCTGGTTCAGTAATTAAGGGCAGGAACGGCATGTAAACCCGGTTTAGTATGGGACTTTGTCTACTAAGATGGTCTTGGCAGCAATGCCTTGGCTACTATAGAAATCATAGCATGTGTTTAATGTTTTTTTTCCACAATTACTTATTTTATTTCCAAGATATTTTATCAAAATTGATGTTCCATTATGATCTATGCCTTACGTAATTCCATGTTTTAGGTCACTGCTCAAGATTTCGATGTTTAAACATTATGTTCGTGTTTTTTCGTTCAAATGTATATCATTTGTTTCATTTTCTCCATGCTTACCCTTAATGAGAATTTGAGCTCATCCTTTATATTTTTTCATTTCCCCGGGATATAAAGAATGGTTTTAGGTAAGGAAACAAAAGTGGAAGATCTTTATGGGAGATATAGAAGATCTTTCACCACAATTAGAATATTATAGTCCGATTTTCCAAAGACACTAAACTATTATGGTCCATTGGTGTATTTTTTTGTTAGGTATTAAGTATTTCACCAAAGTAATGTAATTTATATGAATGTCAAGATTTGGGTTTCTACAATAGCACTTGTGTTGTCATAGTTATTTGAGAAATGTTTTAATTGATATTCATAGTCTAGTAAAGTTTATTTCATCCACATAATTTTATCACAACAAATACCAGCATCTATATATTTATTTTCGGTAGTATATAATGTAAAAAAATTTTGTTTCATAATACAACATGATACTAGTGTCTAGCCTAACATGTGACATGTTCTAGAGGTTTTTTTCAATATAACTTACATCCAAGAAATTCAGCATCCGAATAACTTATAAAATAAAATTATTGTCCTCTTGGATAAAATAGTCCATTATTTATAGTAAACATAATGTATTTAAAAATCCTTTTAACTTTAGTTAAATGAGATTATTTGGAAATTTATTAAAAAAGAGCACACATGCATACACTGAACATACTTTTGGGTTAGCTAGCAGTAAGGTATAGTAGACTCCAAATCATACCTCGGTAATTTGTCCGATCGACTGGTTTACCAGTTTCATCAGTTTCCAACTAACAAGTGGTACTCATAGGTGTATCACTAGATTTATTTCTATCCAAACCAAAACGTTTCAAAAGATCATTAGTATATTTACTTTAATTTAGAATAATACTATTTTTATTTTGGAAAATTTGAAATCCATAGAAAAATTTATGTCCCCCCATTAGACTCATTTCAAATTCATCTTGCATTACCTTTGAAAAATCAGTACAAAAAATGTTTTTAGAGGATCCGGAAATTATATCATCTACATAAATTTCTACAATTAAAAAATATTTTGAAATCCATTTAATAAACCAATTATGATCTGGTATTCCTTTTGTAAAACGTTTTGAAATAAGGAAAGAACTAAGTATATCATTCCGAGCTCTTGGAGCTTGCTTTAAACCATTAAAAGAATTAAAATGTATAAAAACATGGTTTAAAAATTGGGGATTTGTATACCCATGGGGATGTTCAACAAATACATCTTAAAGTATGTAACCTTTGAAAAAGAACTTTTGACATCCGTTTGATAATGTTTGAAATTAAAAAGTGCTACATACGAAAGTAGTATCCTAATGGACTCTAATGTAGCAACATGTGACAAGGTATCATCAAAGTCTATTCTTTCCTCATGACTATATACTTGGGAAAATAACATAGCTATGTTTCTAACTATATTTCCAGACTCCTCAACTTTGTTCCTAGAAACCCATTTTGTGCCAATTGTCAATGTCTACCTAGGTCTTTCTACTTTTTCCCAAACTTTGTTTCGTTCAAATTTATTTAATTCTTCATACATATCCTTCACCAAAAATTAAACATTAATAGTATCATTAATATTTTTGGGTTCAAACTGTGAAATAAAAGCATGATGTTCAACCTGGCATCTTAGAGAAGTTCTAGTTTGTGTTCCTCTATTTAAATCACCTACTACAACATCTAAGAGTTGATTCTTAAGAGTTATAATACCGCTTGAAGGAATTGAACTAGACTCATCATGGCTGTTTAGAGGTTTAGACTCAATAGACGTATATTTTGGAGGACTCGCAGTACAAGATTCATTTTTAAGATGTTCACTATCATTATCAATAAGGTCTAGAAATGGCATATCTTCCTCATGGTGTTCAAGAGAGGTATTGGGTTCATGTGGATCAGTCTCATCAAATTATACATGAACATATTATTCCACACATATTCATTTCTTATTGAATACTCTATAAGATTTACTATAGATTGAGTAACCTAGGAAAATTCCTTCATCAATTTTGGAGTCAAACTTGTCAAGATTGACATTAGTGTTAAGAATAAAGACATTTCATCCAAAAACTCTAATTTGATTGACCTTAGACTTCATATTTTTCCAAATCTCATAAGGGGTATTCTTAAGATTAGGTCAAATTAAGACTCTATTAATGGTATAATATGCTATATTTATAGGTTCAATCCAAAAATAAATAGGTAGATTATTGTCACTAAGCATCATTCAGGAAATCTCTTGAAGGGTCTAATTTATTCATTCCATCAATCCATTATTTTGAGGAATTATAGGTAAAGAGAAATTGTGATTATCACCATTGTGTGGGAAATAAGATTCAAACTCCTGAGTTTTAAACTCACAACCATGATCACTTCTTAAGGTCTTAATTCTAATATAACTATGTTTTTTTACAATCTTGTAGTATTTGATAAAATAAGAACAAGCTTCACTTTTTTTAGCCAAAAAGTATACAAAAGTGTATCTAGAAAAATCATCTACAAGAACATAAACATAGTTCATCCCATTTAAAAATGAATCTCTTGATGGTATAGAAAAGTCCACGTAAACAAAAACAAGTTGTTGAAAAGTAGTAAATTCTTTCTTTTGTTTGAAAGAAACATTGTGTTGTTTTCCATTTTCACAAGGACTAAAAACATTGTTAAGAGGGAATTCCAATTTAGGTAAGTATATAACTAAACCATTATTTGTCTGTATCCTATGTGAGTGCACATTTTAGTGTCCATGTATTTTATGCGACAACCACGATTCCTTATGAAACACATTTAAATAAGAGATATTTTTCATAGCTAAAGAATCTAAATCAACAACATATACATTTTCATTCCTGCAGGTAGTGAATACTAAATTAATTTTAGAATTAAAAACATTACCTACATCATTTTGAAACACGACATTAAATCAATCATCACAAAACTGATAGATGCCTAACAGATTGAATTTTAACCCATCATAAAAAGTACATTGGAAATTAATATTGTATTAGGGTTTCCAATCTGGCCTAAGCCAAAGTTCTTCTCTTTAGAATTGTCACCAAAAGTAACATGTCCATCATCTAATTTTATTAGGCTCTTGAAGCAATTGTAATATCTTATTATATGTCTTGAAAATCCATTTTCAATGTTCCCCAATTTCTTATATGAAATATTCAGACAATTATAATGAAAAATAGATTAACTATAGTGTGACTTTGGTACCCACATTTTCATGGGTCCAGAGAGGTTAGAAAGTAAAACATTAGGAACCCATACATGCCCCAGAAGATTCCTATAATCAGCTGATATACTTAGAAGAATAAAAACTTTGTTCGGTTCATTATAGAATTTTTTTTGTGAAATAGTTCAGAACATGAAATGGATGTGAATTGTATAGATATGGGAACAAATTTAGTTTTAATGATCCTTCCATATCCTAGTTGATATCGCAGACGAGTTGTATATTTTGGGGAAATCTGTTTTCCTAGAAACTGAGTCCAGGTGTCTCTACAGTCATAAATGTTTCAATATCTATCTTTAATTGATCATTTGATAATTTTATTTCAGTATTTTCTTTAGTTGATGGGAGAATTTTTCTTTTTAAATATCTATAGCAGAGTCATAATTGTAATTTAAATCATGTTGCCTTTTCAATAATTTATTTTTATCCTTGAGTTCATTAAAGGTATCCCCAAGAATTACATAGTATTCAAATAGTTCATCCTTAGTCATATTTCCATAATTATGTGATTCAAATTCATTATTAGAATAATAGGCATTATGTACAGGAGAATTGGCTGTTACCTCTGATGTTTCTGTCATGAAACATATGTTACCATGATTGTTTTGTTCACTATAAGAAGCATAAGATCCACTAGAGATGTCTTCTAAAGCACCCCAAGTGGCTCTCAATAACTTTTTATATCCTTTACCCTTGTCTTTATACATCTAATTAAATTTAATCTTGGGGAATTGATCCTTCACATGACCTTTTCATTTTTACTCATAAAAGATTATTTAATTTGAGTTGTCATTCCATTTTTTGTATTTCTTTCATTTTCTTTTACTATCATAAATTCCCCTATAGTTTGAATTCCTATGGAATTTATTATTTCAGTTGAAATATTTTAATCTCTTTACAATATAACGCATCTCATCATCACTCTTTGAATTTGAAACATCTCTAGTAGAATTGTGTACATGATCATGACCCTATTATTTATCTTTTTTTAAGGTCTATGTCTTGAATGCTACTAACGTATTCCTTGGTTCCTCATCTTCTTATTGATTCACCATAATATCTTCTTCGTACATCATATGCTGTCCAATTAGTTTCTTCACTGGAAGTTTTCCTATGTCCCAAGATTCTCAGATAGAAACATAGGTTCCTCTCCATCTGTCTGGTAGGCATCAAAGTAGTCTCATTATTTGGTCCTTGCTATCCATTGGTAATCCAAGAAGTCTCAGGATTTTCACTATTTCATTGAACCTAAGTTAAATTTTAGAGATAGGTTCATCAGGATTCATTTTAAAATTATCATATTTAATAGTTTATGAATTTAATCTTATTTCTTTAACATTGGTTGTTCCCTCATGAGAAACAGATAAAGCATCCCAAATTTCATATTCTATTTTACAATAACATATTCTATTTAATTCATCATAACCATGAGAACATTATAAGGAATTTATTGCTTTACAATTATTATTATATGTTGATTTTGTCAACTGAGACTATGGGTCATTAGCAGTAGTAGGCAATACATGTTGTTTATAAATTGTGTCCCAAATTTCTGGTCATATGCTCTCTAAATAAATTTTCATTTTAAATTTTCACTGAGCATAGTTATTACCATTAAAGATCTTTGTTTTGTTAGTAGTAGAAACCTCAACACTAGTTTCCATTATTACTTAAATTTTAATGATCTTGAAAATTTAGATATGAAAGAACATTTACGATCATTACAACATAAATAAAATCATATTTGAAAATAATTATAAAACATGAAAACAAAAATTCATTGATAACATATGTTGGTCAGAGTGGATACTAAAGTGGGGGCGGTAATTGAGTTCTTACTTAAAAGTTCTGTTAAAAACATTATTAAAAATATCCCCCAAGTTTTGAAAATGGACATGTTAATTAAGTCAGTAGAGATATAGATGTCTAATTGGTCAAAACGTTTCTCAAAGGGTGATTAGTCCTAAGGTGAATTAGTGTGAAATACTTCTCCAACATTTGAAACAAGTTTACTTAATCAAAAAAAAATAAACACACTAACCAAAACTAACTATCAAAGTGAAAGAAAAATGGTTTTATGTTTTAGTTAATGTAATCAGTGGAAAAGAGATAAAATACAGTATACTAACAATTTAGTGCACAGTGATGTAAAACAAGAATTTCATTCTCGAGACAAGACATAGTCATATACATTTGGTGATCACCTACGACCAAGCAGTTTATATGAGCAATAAACTAGACACGGAGCATGTAATGGGAGTTACAACAGTTTTCAAATACTGTCTATGGTTTACACCCTCTACCATAATTCTTCATGGGAATTACAAAGGATATAGACCACACATGCTCTCTTCCACATTTATACATGGGAAACAAATGTAGATGATGTTTGATGTGAGGATATTCAGTATCCTCTAGTTTTAGCACATGAGACAGTGTGTGAGACAGACACACACACACACTAATCAGAAATGTAATATTAAAGGAAACAATAGATAAATTAACATGAGATATACTTTAGAAGTCTCTATGTGTTTTCATTTCAGCTCTTGACACCTTGAAGTAAGTAATTTAAGGATTGAGTATAACTCTGGAAGGTGTGTCCAAAATAGAGTGTCACACCACCAGGTACTAGCTTTCAAGAATTGGATGTTCTGGTACATGAGTTGATTGAAAGTGTAAGAGACTCAGAAGGCCTCCTCAAGTTGGTTTTCCTAAGATGATCTTCTTGTAATTTTTTGGGATTGCAGTGAAGATGCTCGAAAAAGGTGCTTCCTTATTCTTTAGCAGTTTTTTCTTTAGGCATTTGACTTGTGTACTTCACTCTCTCTTCTTTCCTCTGTGCCTCTATATATATATTTTTCTTCTTCGGACTTTTTATTTTTGTATTTTAGGTCTGAAAATAAGAGGAATTAAATCATGTGCAATATTTCTCATACCTCATACTATCAATAGATGGTTTCCTGATATGTCTACAATAAGCATGAATTAAGTCAAAATAATTAGATATAGTAAAATATGACCATTAAAATAATCATAATAATTTGATAAATTATGGAGTAAATGTGTATGATTGACTAGAAACAGTAGCCTTTGCATCGGTAGGTTTCTTTCCGCATGTGTACATTGGCAACCAATTGTAACCTTTCATTTGTAACCATTAGTAGTAACATTCAACAGTAGGATGGTATCAGTGACCTATTATCGGTAACCTTGTAACATCAACCTTGTAGAGGTTACCTTGTATGGGTGACCTTATAGTGGTGACCATGTAATGGTGACCTTATAACACTGACCTTGTAACGGTGACTTTCGTATCAGTGACCTTTGTATCAGTGACATTTGTATTGGTGACCTTGTATCAGTGACATATTACATAGATAAATTTTCCACTGTAAGCTTACCCAATCAAACAGTGAGATTGAGATTATATGAAAATTACTCTATAGAAAAATGAAATGTAACACCCGAGACTTTTATGTTATATAAATCATCAAAGGAATCTTTTTCTATACAACACTTGCTTGGTTTGCTTTACACGCAATCGCGACCTTCCTCGATAGCTTGCGTCGTACGCAATACCGAGTTTCACTAAACAACATTATGCTATTAAAACTAGCCGTTATGAATAGTAATAACCACTTTTTGGAATTTTATAAATTTTATTTTTTCAAAATGGACTTCATTTTTGGACTCAGAATATCGAAATTAGTCTAGGGTGAAATTTTGGTATTTTTCTGAAAACTTTCAATTTTTGATGAATAGTGAAACCACTAAGTGGTAGGTTAAAAACTGAATTTTGCATAAAACTTAATTTTACCGCTTCTGTGATTGGAATTTCGAAAATTCGAGAGACACGGTTAATATCAAGGACTAAAATGTGGTTCAATGAGATGAAAATAATTTTTTGGTGAATAGTAACATTTCACTTTTTTTACCGCGGTTAATAGTAAATAGGGTAACTAAGGGTAAATATGATATTAATATTACCCTAACACATGTCCTAATTCTATTGGACAAGTGTAATTCGACCAAATGCAAACTTAGGAATAAAATATGACCATTTAGGCCCACATGGATTAGATTAGGACATTTATTATTAATTTATTTAAAGAAGGGTTAAAATAGTTAAAATCAAAGTTTAGTAAGTAAATAATTTTTAATATGGGGTTATACATAAGATAAATTCAATTTTAAATATTCATTAGCAAGCTAAAAAGATTTCCTACATGATGATATTTTATTTGTAATTTTTAGACATCAAATAATGTAATTTATGTATGACACAAAGATGATGTAGTAATTATCTTATTAATGCAATATTGACATAATTGATGTTATAAACACCAAAATAAATGTAATTTGAGCCTTTTTATGAATTCAACTAATTTTATAGGTTACTATGATATATTAATGTTGATTTAATCAACTTGGTTCGAACATATAATTCTTTTATGACTTTCACAAAAATCATATATCAAATAGTGTCAAAATTGACACAAAATAGTTTTTAAATCAAATATTATATTATTAATTGTTATTTTATTCCTAAAAATCTAAGGTTCGGCCAAATAACTAAGATAAGGATATATAGTTTAATAATAAACAATTTGGGGTTCGTTTGGCATGTTATAGTAAGTGTATTAACCATATAGTGAAAGAAAACAAAAAGACATGGTAAAAGTTAAATTATTTAACTTAGAGTTAATTCTAATTGATAAGGTTAAAATAATACCCTAAACTTGTCTAAATCCTATTGGTTGATAGGATTTCGACCCTTCCCCACTTTATCTTCTAAATAAGACCCTTTGGAACCATTATAAACCGATTTTGACTTTAATATAAAATAATATTTTGAGATATTCCTAAGGTGCCCCTCTCCTCCCTTATAAAAGGGCACCTCCTCCCCCTCCTCCTCACACCAAATTGAGCACTCAAGCTCGGACAACCCCTGCCATTTTCTCCTCTCCACTTCCCTAGAATAATCCTAGAGGTCCTGGTCTTCTCCAAAGACCAATCTTAGTTCCTTAAGTGGAGGATTCAAAGAGGCGTTCCAAAGAAGAGGTAATATCCATTACCGATCTTTTCAATTTCTTTCTTCTTCAACTTCTTCTTCTTTAGTTGTTTCATGATAAAGTAATAACATCAGTATTACTTACATACTGATATGTTATTATAAATATGAAACAACCCTATTTCACCTTCTATCCATCCTACGGAAAAATGAAATCACCACGCGTGCGTACGTACGGAATACCGTCTCCACGCCGTGGTGTAATCTATTTTCCACCATCACCTTACAAGGATGGTTATAATGGTGTAATGAGTAACTAAATATGATTATTATGAAGTAATATTGATACTGAAATAATATATATATACTCCAATACAATTCCACGATCATAGGAATGATATCATCACTCGTGCGTACGTACGGAATACCGTCTCCACGATGTGATGCGACTCGTTCTACATGATCTTCATTTCATAATGATTATATAAATGAATTGAATGAATGAATATGGTATATAATACACTAATACCATTCTGGAAATGAATTATCTATAACTTAAAGATAAGAATAAGAATTTATTCGACAAAACACACATAAGAACAAAAAGTTATAAAGACCCGAGTAACAAGTAACAATGAAATATTACTAACAAGAAGCTAATAATATGACCATATATGATATCATATAAATATGTATGATTCTGGAATAAGTCTATAACATTATTTAAACCATTATACAGGAGCTTCGGACACGTACAAAGCTAATCGGACCTAAGGTAAGGGAAATATCACAATCTCATTTTTATCCGAGATTGTTTATTCGTAAGTATTTACTGGGGTGTATTTTATCATCCACATCCATGTTCCCTCAATATGAAATATTGTTTCCATCCACTTGCAATAGTTTAAATCCAATTTTACCCTTAGGTGAGTTTTTAGTAAAGAATATGAAAGGAATCTTTTGTCGTTTTTCCGTACGAGGTACTTTTTGACTTTTCCGACAAAAGTACGAAGAATGTTTTTTTAACTTATACGGCATGAATGGATTTTTAATACATTGTTTCCAAGAAGCTTCTTTTACAAGTTTTCAAGTTTATTTTTAATCAACTTCTTTTATTTTAAAGTTGTATGACATGTTATGAAAGGAAAAATGTTTTGAAGAAGAAAGGATATTTTCCTCAAGAATGGAGTTCAAGTGATTTTCAAAATTATTTTCCATCTAAGATAATAAAGGGTTCTGTTTTTATCCCTATTATTACATTGATTTGATCATGTTGTGATGGGATTATTTTTATGAATTCCTTTATCTTATATGAATTGATTTATGATGTCATGATGTTTCAAGAATCCCATTTTTGTTTCATGTGTTATGCGATGATGTATGTTTTATGATTATGTGGCACACATAAGAAAGGATTCATTATAAGATGGTGGGACCTATATCTCCCTCCAATGCATTGGGTAAAGATTTTATATCTCATGAGATAGACATGGCTGGAACAGAAGGTTATTTCGGTTAAGTGATACAGGACTGAAACGAGGAGTGAACTCGGTTCAGAAAGGGACTTTGTCCACTAAGATAGTCTTGGCGATGAGTCATGACTAACAAGAAATGATTTTCCATGATTATGTGTGCATGCCACAAAGTTTCAAGTTTTATGTTATGATTATGGGGATCTCATTTTCACTCCTATGATTTGTTCCATGTTATGATATTATGATCTCTTTTGCAGGTTATGATTTTCAAAAAGATATGATATGATTTTTATTTCCTTTATTTGCCTTGCTGAGCATTTGAGCTCACCCTTTTATGTTTTGTTTTCCCCAGGTTAGGAAGATGGATATTAAGTAGAATATGCTAAAAGGGACCCTAGATATAATGAAATAAATGGGAGACACTGTAGAAGATTTATGAACCAGTTGTTTATGTTTCCCAGTTTCTAAAGGCACTATACCTATACGGTCCTTTGTAGTTTTATCATATGTTGTAATAAGCGTGCTTCAATTTTTGAAGTATTAAAAATGTATGTAAAGTATGGGTCGTTATAGTTGGTATCAGAGGAAAGGTATAGTCAACCTTTGGAAACTAGGATGTGAAAGCCTTAGTAAGAACCCTAAGGATAAGTCTAAGCATAGTACACAATCTTAGTGTTTTAGAAATGGCCTTGAATAACCTAGGATAAGACCATAAGCATGAAAATTTTATTCTTGAATTATGTGGTTTCCTATTATAATTAGTGTTGCTCACACTATTCTTCTTGGTTTTAGTCAATGGTTGGAACCCGAAGGAACCGTGTTAATGCGGAATGCGATGGGAAATGCAATGATTGTCCCCCTGAGAAACCAAACGATATGGGAGCTGGAATGCAAAATCTTGTAGCCATGCTCACACAACTTTCTCAAGATATGAATCATGCAGGATTTCCAAACGAGCAAAGGAGGGAGCAACATTCTGTTGAATCCTTCATGAGGCAGCGTCCACCTTCTTTCAGCGGGTCTACTGATCCATTAGTTGCTGAACAATGGATTATTACTACTGAAAAGATATTTTCAGTTCTTCAATGTTCTGAACATGATAAAGTCATCCTTGCAGTGTATCGTTTGGAAGGAGATGCTGATCAATGGTGGAATCTTGTTAAGAATACGAGGCAAAGGGATGAAATTGAGTCTATGGAATGGGACGAGTTCAAGAACTTATTTTTCAATAAGTACTTCCCTCGTATTCTCCGAACAAAGATGGAGAAAGAGTTTTTTGAACTGAAGCAAAGGGATGATGAATCTGTTGGTACCTATGAAGCAAATTTTACAAGACTGGCAAGGTACGCTTCTGGTATTATTATCCAACCTGAGAGTAAGATCGATCGATTCTTTAGTGGCTTAAAACCAAGTCTTCGAAGGGCGTTAGCCATAAGAGACTTCAATAGCTACGAGGAAATTGTTCGATGTGCTCTCAAAGTCGAGATGGAGATTGGAGTAACCCATCAGTCACATGGGTTTGATAAGAAGAGGAAGATGGAATTCAAAGAAAAATCTAAAGAGCACACAGAAAAGAAGATGAGATTTTCCTTATGCTCAAAGTGTGGAAAGAAACATGGAGGGAGTTGTCTTAAAGGGACAAGTAAATGTTTTAAATGTGGAAAGGAAGGTCATCGGGCATTTGAATGCCGTGATAATGGGAAGAAGATGTCTAATGACGCAAACAAAGGAAGGGATACACAGAATGAACCTACAACACTTCAATGTTTCAAGTGCAAGGAGATGGGGCATTATGCCAATCAATGCCCAAATCCAAGGGTTGATGATGATGGTCGACATCAACAAACTCTTAAAGCTAAAGACAAAGGAAAGTCACATGCAATTTCTATCAGCGATGTGGTGTACGATAACGATGTGGTGAAAGGTACACTTACCATCCACTCTAAAGTAGCAAATGTTTTATTTGATTCTGGATCCACCCACTCTTTTATTTCTGAAGACTTTTCTAAGGGTATCACCGTACTACCTCAACAATTAGATGTTGAGTTAGCTGTGACAACACCTAATGGCACATCAATCGCATCAAAAGTTTATAATTCTTCTCCGATCGAAGTTTGTGGGAAAGTGCTTCCTGCAAATCATGTGATCCTTCCTTTAGTGGAATTTGATGTGATTCTTGGCATGGATTGGCTTTCTCTACATGGAGCTCATATCAATTGCCAAAGAAGGGAAGTCACATTTCATACTCCAGATCAATCTACGATCGTATACCAATGCAAGGATGAACATAACCTTCCAGTGGAAATTTCTTCCATCTTATGGGTATTGATCCCACTAAATGAAGGTTATTTATCTCAAATGGTTGGTGAGAAACTCACGATTAAGAATATGCCCATTGTAAGGGAGTTTGATGATGTCTTTCCGGAGGAATTACCGGGTCTTCCACCAAATCGTGAAGTTGAGTTTTCAATAGAACTCGTACCGGGTGCTTTGCCTATTTCAAAGACACCTTATAGAATGACCCCAATTGAGTTGCAGGAATTGAAGAAGCAACTCCAAGAGAATCTTGATAAGGGATTCATATGCCCTAGTGCGTCACCTTGGGGAGCACCTGTTCTATTTGTTAAGAAGAAAGATGGATCAATGAGACTCTGCATTGATTATCGAGAACTTAACAAGATCACTATCAAGAACAAATATCCTCTCCCACGCATTGATGACTTATTTGACCAACTACGCGGAGCTCAATACTTTTCCAAGATTGATCTTCGTTCAGGGTATCATCAATTAAGGGTCAAAAGGGAGGATATACCAAAGACGGCTTTCCGTACAAGGTATGGACACTATGAATTTATAGTGATGCCATTTGGTCTTACTAATGCCCCTGCTATCTTCATGGATCTAATGAATAGTGTCTTTAGAGACTATCTTGATCAATTTGTGGTAGTCTTTATAGACGATATTCATGTCTATTCAAAGAGCAAGGAAGAACATGAAGATCACTTGAGAATTATATTGAAGACCCTGAGAAAGGAGAAGCTTTATGCCAAATTTACAAAGTGTGAATTTTGGCTTCAAAAAGTTGCATTTTTGGGTCACATAATCTCAAAAGAGGGGATATCTGTGGATCCAGCAAAAACAGAGGTTATCGAAAGATGGTCGAGACCAACAACAGTAACTGAGATCCGAAGTTTTCTTGGTTTGGCTGGATATTATCGATGTTTTGTAAAAGATTTTTCACGATTATCTAATCCACTCACCAAGTTGACTCGGAAAGGAGTTAAGTTTGTCTGGACAGAGGAATGTGAAGAGAATTTCAAGGAGTTGAAAAGAAGGTTATCCAGTGCACCTGTGCTCACACTGCCTTGTAGTAGAGAAAGGTTTGTGATCTACAGTGATGCATCCAAGAAGGGATTGGGGTGTGTTCTTATGCAAAATGATATGGTGATAGCTTATGCCTCACGACAGTTGAAAATCCATGAACAAAATTACCCAACACATGATTTGGAGTTGGCTGCGGTAATCTTTGCATTAAAGATTTGGAGGCATTACCTTTATGGTGAAAGGTGTGATATTTATACTGATCATAAAAGTTTAAAGTATATTTTCACACAAAAGGAGTTGAATATGCGTCAAAGAAGATGGTTGGAGCTGATTAAGGATTATGACTGCTCAATCCATTACCACCCTGGGAAAGCAAACAAGGTGGCAGATGCATTAAGTCGACAAGACCATGCTAGTTTATCCATGATGAGGATTACAAAATATCCAATATTTATGGATTTACAAAGGATGGATCTTGGAATTATAATGGAAGGGGAAAAATCTTATCTTTCTCAAATGAATGTTCAACCATCTATACATGTGAAGATTAAAGAGGCACAGAAAAAAGATGTCGAGTTACAAAAGAAGGTGAGAAATGTTCCTGAATTCAACCTTGATTGTGATGGGATAATAAAGTTCAGGAATCGGGTTTGTGTTCCTCCCATCCCCGAATTAAAGAAAGAGCTGCTGGATGAGGCTCATAGTTCTTCATTCCTTATTCATCCTGGAAGCACGAAGATGTATAGGGACCTGAAAGAGTACTTCTGGTGGGATGGCATGAAAAGAGATGTTGCTGAATATGTCTCTCGATGCTTGGTTTGTCAACAAGTTAAAGCTGAGAGACAGACGTCTAAGGGGATGTTACAACCATTACCCATACCCGAATGGAAATGGGAAAACATCACTATGGACTTTGTCACAGGACTTCCTAAAACATCCAAAGGCAATAATGCTATCTGGGTCATAGTTGATCGTCTCACAAAGTCTGCACACTTCATTCCTATTAGAGAGGATTTCTCTCTAGATCAGCTTGCCAGGATATATGTAAAGGAAGTGGTAAGATTGCATGGAGTACAACTTTCTATTATATCTGATCGAGATCCGAGATTTACCTCGAAGTTCTGGCGAAGTCTTCAGCATACTCTGGATACAGAGTTGAGTTTCAGCACTGCTTATCATCCCCAGACAGACGGTCAGTCTGAGAGAACAATTCAAACCCTAGAAGATATGTTGAGAGCTTGCTCTATGGATTTCAAAGGAGGTTGGGATCAACACCTACCTTTGGTGGAATTTTCTTATAATAATAACTTTCACTCCAGTATTCAAATGGCTCCTTATGAAGCTCTCTATGGAAAGAAATGCAGGACTCCAACTTGCTGGGATGAAGTTGGGGAAAGAAAGCTATTAGGACCTGATCTTGTTGATGAAATGGCAGAAAAGGTCAGATCTATTCAACAACACATAAGAGCAACTCAGAGTCGACAGAAAATCTATGCCGACAACCGAAGAAACGACCTAGAGTTTGAAGTGGGTGATAAAGTGTTCTTACGAATATCTCCCTGGAAGAGGGTTATGAGATTTGGAAAGAAGGGGAAGTTGAGCCCTAGATATATCGGTCCTTTCGAAATATTGGATCGTGTTGGGAAGGTAGCTTACCGATTGGCGCTTCCACCGAATCTCTCTCAAGTTCACGATGTGTTCCATGTATCTCTCCTGAGAAAGTACATACCAGATCCTTCACATGTACTCAGCTCAGAAGTTGTACCGCTGGAGCAAGATCTTTCTTATGAAGAACAGCCGATAGAGATTCTGGATCATAGCGAAAAAGTCCTACGAAACAAGACCACTCGCTTGGTGAATGTTTTATGGAGAAACCACCAACTTGAAGAAGCTACATGGGAGCTTGAGGATATGATGAGGGAGAAGTATCCTCATTTGTTTGTTGCAAAGTGACGAATTTTGAGGGCGAAATTCTTTTTAAGGGGGGTAGAATGTAACACCCGAGACTTTTATGTTATATAAATCATGAAAGGAATCTTTTTCTATACAACACTTGCTTGGCTTGCTTTACACGCAATCGCGACCTTCCTCGATAGCTTGCGTCGTACGCAATACCGAGTTTCACTAAACAACATTATGCTATTAAAACTAGCCGTTATGAATAGTAATAACCACTTTTTGGAATTTTATAAATTTTATTTTTTCAAAATGGACTTCATTTTTGGACTCAGAATATCGAAATTAACCTAGAGTGAAATTTTGGTATTTTTCTGAAAACTTTCAATTTTTGATGAATAGTGAAACCACTAAGTGGTAGGTTAAAAACTGAATTTTGCATAAAACTTAATTTTACCGCTTCTGTGATTGGAATTTCGAAAATCCGAGAGACACGGTTAATATCAAGGACTAAAATGTGGTTCAATGAGATGAAAATAATTTTTTTGGTGAATAGTAACTTTTTACTTTTTTTACCGCGGTTAATAGTAAATAGGGTAACTAAGGGTAAATATGATATTAATATTACCCTAACACATGTCCTAATTCTATTGGACAAGTGTAATTCGACCAAAAACAAACTTAGGAATAAAATATGACCATTTAGGCCCACTTGGATTAGATTAGGACATTTATTATTAATTTATTTAAAGAAGGGTTAAAATAGTTAAAATCAAAGTTTAGTAAGTAAATCATTTTTAATATGGGGTTATACATAAGATAAATTCAATTGTAAATATTCATTAGAAAGATAAAAAGATTTCCTACATGATTATATTTTATTTGTAATTTTTTGACATCAAATAATGTAATTTATTTATGACACAAAGATGATGTAGTAATTATCTTATTAATGAAATATTGACATAATTGATGTTATAAACACCAAAATAAATGTAATTTGAGCCTTTTTATGAATTCAACTAATTTTATAGGTTACTATGATATATTAATGTTGATTTAATCAACTTGGTTCGAACATATAATTCTTTTATGACTTTCACAAAAATCATATATCAAATAGTGTCAAAATTGACAGAAAATAGTTTTTAAATCAAATATTATATTATTAATTGTTATTGTATTCCTAAAAATCTAAAGTTCGGCCAAATGACTTAGATAAGGATATATATTTTAATAATAAACAATTTGGGGTTCGTTTGGCATGTTATAGTAAGTGTATTAACCATATAGTGAAAGAAAACAAAAAGACATGGTAAAAGTTAAATTATTTAACTTAGAGTAAAATCTAATTGATAAGGTTAAAATAATACCCTAAACATGTCTAAATCCTATTGGTTGATAGGATTTCGACCCTTCCCCACTTTATCTTCGAAATAAGACCCTTTGGAACCATTATAAACCGATTTTGACTTTAATATAAAATAATATTTTGAGATATTCCTAAGGTGCCCCTCTCCTCCCTTATAAAAGGGCACCTCCTCCCCCTCCTCCTCACACCAAATTGAGCACTCAAGCTCGGCCAACCCCTGCCATTTTCTCCTCTCCACTTCCCTAGAATAATCCTAGAGGTCTTGGTCTTCTCCAAAGACCAATCATAGTTCCTTAAGTGGAGGATTCAAAGAGGCGTTCCAAAGAAGAGGTAATATCCATTACCGATCTTTTCAATTTCTTTCTTCTTCAACTTCTTCTTCTTTAGTTGTTTCATGATAAAGTAATAACATCAGTATTACTTACATACTGATATGTTATTATAAATATGAAACCACCCTATTTCACCTTCTATCCATCCTACGGAAAAATGAAATCACCACGCGTGCGTACGTACGGAATACCGTCTCCACGCCGTGGTGTAATCTATTTTCCACCATCACCTTACAAGGATGGTTATAATGGTGTAATGAGTAACTAAATATGATTATTATGAAGTAATATTGATACTGAAATAATATATATATACTCCAATACAATTCCACGATCATAGGAATGATATCATCACTCATGCATACGTACGGAATACCGTCTCCACGATGTGATGCGACTCGTTCTACATGATCTTCATTTCATAATGATTATATAAATGAACTGAATGAATGAATATGGTATATAATACACTAATACCATTCTGGAAATGAATTATCTATAACCTAAAGATAAGAATAAGAATTTATTCGACAAAACACGCATAAGAACAAAAAGTTATAAAGACCCGAGTAACAAGTAACAATGAAATATTACTAACAAGAAGCTAATAATATGACCATATATGATATCATATAAATATGTATGATTCTGGAATAAGTCAATAACATTATTTAAACCATTATACAGGAGCTTCGGACACGTACAAAGCTAATCGGACCTAAGGTAAGGGAAATATCACAATCTCATTTTTATCCGAGATTGTTTATTCGTAAGTATTTACTGGGGTGTATTTTATCATCCACATCCATGTTCCCTCAATATGAAATATTGTTTCCATCCACTTGCAATAGTTTAAATCCAATTTTACCCTTAGGTGAGTTTTTAGTAAAGAATATGAAAGGAATCTTTTGTCTTTTTTCCGTACGAGGTACTTTTTGACTTTTCCGACAAAAGTACGAAGAATGTTTTTTTTAACTTATACGGCATGAATGGATTTTTAAAACATTGTTTCCAAGAAGCTTCCTTTACAAGTTTTCAAGTTTATTTTTAATCAACTTCTTTTCTTTTAATGTTGTATGACATGTTATGAAAGGAAAAATGTTTTGAAGAAGAAAGGATATTTTCCTCAAGAATGGAGTTCAAGTGATTTTCAAAATTATTTTCCATCTAAGATAATAAAGGGTTCTGTTTTTATCCCTATTATTACATTGATTTGATCATGTTGTGATGGGATTATTTTTATGAATTCCTTTATCTTATATGAATTGATTTATGATGTCATGATGTTTCAAGAATCCCATTTTTGTTTCATGTGTTATGCGATGATGTATGTTTTATGATTATGTGGCACACATAAGAAAGGATTCATTATAAGATGGGTGGGACCTATATCTCCCTCCAATTCATTGGGTAAAGATTTTATATCTCATGAGATAGACATGGCTGGAACGGAAGGTTATTTCGGTTCAGTGATACAGGACTGAAACGAGGAGTGAACTCGGTTCAGAAAGGGACTTTGTCCACTAAGATAGTCTTGGCGATGAGTCATGACTAACAAGAAATGATTTTCCATGATTATGTGTGCATGCCACAAAGTTTCAAGTTTTATGTTATGATTATGGGGATCTCATTTTCACTCCTATGATTTGTTCCATGTTAAGATATTATGATCTCTTTTGCAGGTTATGATTTTCAAAAAGATATGATATGATTTTTATTTCCTTTATTTGCCTTGCTGAGCATTTGAGCTCACCCTTTTATGTTTTGTTTTCCCCAGGTCAGGAAGATGGATATTAAGTAGAATATGCTAAAAGGGACCCTAGATATGATGAAATAACTGGGAGACACTGTAGATGATTTATGAACCAGTTGTTTATGTTTCCCAGTTTCTAAAGGCACTATACCTATACGGTCCTTTGTAGTTTTATCATATGTTGTAATAAGCGTGCTTCAATTTTTGAAGTATTAAAAATGTATGTAAAGTATGGGTCGTTATATGAAACATTTATGAAACATAAATAGCATTGAATGAAAACATGGTTCTCACATAAATTAAAACAATATTTATGATTTTCAAAACATGATTTGGGATTATAGAAAACATGATTTGGGATTATCAAAACTAGATTTCAGATTATCAAATCATGATTTTGAATTATCAAAATAGTGGAGTCCATCCATCTCCCCCTTTTTGTTAATCACAAATTATGTCACTGAGTCTTTAGGTTTTAGAGTTTTGAATCAAGGTTAAACACATCTGCTAATGTCATCAGTGATGTGAGCATAAACAAATATTATGAAGAATAATACATTTATGCCATATCATATTTAACAGATATAAACACATATAAAAACTTATCTTATTTTAGGCTTCGTTGAATATATTCTCCCCCTTTGGGATTACAAAAAGTGTATATAACAAAAATAGTGAAAAGAGAGTTTTAATTAATACCCCAGCAATACAATATAAAAAAATAAATACACCACTTCCTATCACAAAATTCAGTCCACACTAAATCTACAATAGAGACGTCAATTAAAGTCTTTTCCCATGGATATTGAGGATGCAGGTTTAGATGTTTGAGAAATAAAAAAAGGGATGGTTATTAGCAGGGTAGGAGGAGCTACAATAGAGGCATCGGTAGACCTATATTGAGTAGATCTATGAGGAATGGTAGGGGTCAAGCTTCTGATGGCTTGATTAAGAGAAAACATAAGAGCAGCGCATGCTGATCCTGAAGCACCGAATGTAGAGGGCAAGGCTGGACGGACAATTATGGGTGTACTTTCAACATGGGGGAAAGGAAACAAGAGATTCATGATGTCCATAATGATTCTGCCTCCTATTTCCATAGCCAAAAATAAATCATCCTTATTTTTTATAAATTTATCCAAGGCAGGAGTCAGATCTTGAATCTTTCTCAATTGATCCTTAAATGCCTGATTGACAGGTGGAATCGTCATGTTCTCCAATAGAAAATTGAAATATGAATCTCTTTTATGTTTAATGTAAACCCATTTTTAATAAAAGTAAACTTGATCCTTGATCACATTTTGATCTTTGGAATCTTACCAAAAATACTTTCCAAAAAGATTTTTAATTTCCCTACAAATGGAAATGGCCTAAGAGTCTAAGGTACTAGTACCAGAGATCATTTCCACATCTTCTCTAAGAATAGTCGTGAAAGATTAAATGTCAACTAGAGAAGAGGTGGAAGAATATACAGATGCACCCAAAGGTGCCAGATTGAAATCCATAGTCTCCTTAAATGATTTGGTTATCCCACTGATCTTCCTTTTTACATTATCATGATGGTCTTTCACATGTATTTCCATACACTTCTTAAAATCCTAAAACACTGTGATCATTTGTTGAACCACACTTTCAAAATATTTTCGGCCTCTTTCCACCTGAGCTCTCAAAGACATATATCCATCTATGCTGGAAAAATACAGTTTCATTGATTCCATAGACTCTGTCAAAGTTCGTACCTAATTCTAAAAATCCTTTACCTCATGTAACAAAGAGGAGTGATATGTACCGACTATCCATTACACTGAAGATGTCAAGAGTTCTTGATTGAGAGGTATTGTTCATGCTATCTCAGAGGTTTTATCACCAATATTCCGCTTCAGGTTTGATTTCAATGAATCCAATTCATCCTTTTTTACATAGACTCTCCATCTGACAACCTTGATCGACTTCATCAACAAGAATATATACTTCCACTTCCTCTAAAAAATCTTCAACAACTTCTAGAACAAGTCCAACATCGACTGAATCAACAACTTATTCATCTCTACATTATACCCTTTCTTTATGTCCTATTAAAGGAATGAGACATAAACATTCCTATTCATTTTCAACACTAGCTGTCTTAATGTCAGCATGACATGATTCAAAGTCCTCATACATATTTTAGGTATCTCTAACTTCTATTTAAACAATTTCAGCCCCTTCAACTTCACTGGTTTCCTTATCACTATCCCGTAGAATAGCCTACCTTCTGGAAATCTCTTTGGTGGGATTGGAACACCAATGTATATAGTATTAACATAGGGATATGATGGAAGGTTAGGATCACTCCTATAATCTATAGGATAATACTCTGTTTCCTTCACAACAGTATCCTCTTCTCCTTCTTCATCTAAATAATTAGGCTAAACATCAACTGGTTTAAGATCAGGGTCTCTCTAATTCTTTGGCCTTGTAGGATGGGTCAAAGGATTAAACTCATCATAAACCATAGCCTCATCATTCACCCATCTCCTCAGTCATGGATTACATTTGACCTTCATCAACTTTCTAATTACATTGGTGATGTAGTGGTTACCTTGAACAAAAATAGTGTCCTCCGTATCTACAGGAACTCCTTCCAATTTCAATATAAGGGATATCAACATTGCATGGAATAGGACATTGGATTTGGAACTAGGGATGGTCTTATCTTCTATTTGAATCATCAACATCCTACATTAGTTGATCTTCTGTTCATGCTTTAACAAATAAAAATGAAAGAAATATTGATACATTAATGTTGCAAAGTCTCCTCTTCTGGGACTCAACAGAAGCTAGAAAAACATAAATGAAAGCATTTCTTCTTCTTCCATCTCAACAGTAATGAATTTTCTAGGAATACCATTCCCTATCTGTTCAATTATTGCTTCTTCATAGCCAAAGAACTCACTATTCAGAGGCACCACTTTTGAGTGAAAATAAAAAATCCCTTCATGTGGAACCCTTAATCATTCAGGCCATTCAACAGAGGAGAAGCTCACACTTACTCCATTTACTCTGGAAATCATCCGATGATCATCTTTAGACTGCTCGAATTTTAGGTACTCATAAAATTACTTCACTAACTATGTTTAATAGGGTTCATTATTGTTTTCATAACATTTAATCGAGACCTGAGCTTCTTATTCCTTAATTACTAACGACAGGCTCGACAGCAGCCACTATGAACATAACTCCTTCTCAACAACTATTTCATTCTTGGTTAAATTTGAGTTCAGATCCTTTTCCACTATCTGGAATCCACTACTCGATTCGACTATAGGCCTCTTAGGATCGAGTGAATCGCCTTCATCAGTAACCGATGGCCTTTTGACTCTTTCCATTGATCTAGAGCGGTACAAGGTTATATTAGATGTTTAGGATCTGAGATTGGGGAGAAAAGGGTTTGGGAAAGGGATTGATGTTGATTGAGATGTGATCCATGTTTTATTTTTATCATTTAGGGATTAGAAAAATAAAATAGATAAAATTAATATGTAATATGCAGATAGCATTTCAGATTCCAGATGAGAGCACAAAAACATAATTCCAAGATTCAAGTCGTCTATCCGTAAGTGGGTATCAGTAATGTCTAATTCCAAGATTTATCGATAAGGTTCTATTGATAAGGTCTAAAAGTAAGGTTATATCGGTAAGGTCTGAGAGTATGTTTCTATCAATAAGGTTCTATCAGTAAGGTCTAACAGTAAGGTTCTATCGGTATGGTTTAACGATAATGTTCTAATGGTTAGGTTCTATCAGTATGGTCCTAATGGCAAGGTTCTATCGGTAAGGTCCTAACGGTAAGGTTATATCGGTATGGTCCTAATTTTAAGGATCTATTAGGATGTTCTAATGGTAAGGTTCTATCAGTAAGGTCTACCGGTAAGGTTCAATTGGTAAGGTTCTATCAATAAGGTGTAATGGTATGGTTCTAACGTTTGGGTTTTATACTCAATAGATTATCATAACTATCTCATGTTTGATGTAATTTGACCTCTCAGAATTCAATGGCTTTGTGAATATATCCATCAATTAGTTTTCAGTACCAATGAATTCAAGAGTGATATCACCTCTTTGATAATGATATCTCAAGAAGTGATGTCTTACACCAATATGATGTGTCCTAGCATGAGATACTATATTTTAAGAGATGTAGACAGTACTTGTGTTGTCACAGTTTATAGAGACATGTTTGAAGTGATATCCATATTCTAGTAAAGTGTGTTTCATCCATATAATTTGAACACAACAACTACCAGAAGCTATATATTAAACATCGGTAGTATATAATGCAAAAAAATTATGATTCATAATATAAAATGATACTGGTGACTATCCTAAAATGTGGCATGTTCCAGAGGTTGGTTTTCTATCTAACTTATAACCAGCAAAGTCAGCATCCAAATAACTTATTGAATAAAATAGTTTTCCTCTTGGATAACATAGTCCTAGATTTATAGTAAACATAAAATATTTAAAAATCCTTTTAACATTAGTTAAATGAGATTCTATGGAATTTTCTTCAAAACGAGCACACATGCATAAACTGAACATACAGTCGGGTCGGCTAGATGTAAGGTATAGTAGACTCACAATCATACCTCGGTAATTGGTTTGATCCATTGGTTTTCCAGTTTCATTAGCCTCCAACAAACCCATGTTACTCATAGGTGTATCCCTAATTTTATTACTATCCAATACAAAATGTTTCAAAAGATCATTAGTATATTTACTTTGATTTATAATAATACCATTTATATTTTGGTAAATTTAAAATCCAAGGAAAAATTTATGTTCCGCCATTAAAATCATTTCAAATTCATCTTGCATAATCTTTGAAAAATCAGTACAAAATGAGTTGTTAGAGTATCTGAAAATAATAGCATCTATATAAATTTGTACCATCAAAATATATTTGGAAATTATTTTAATAAAACAATTATGATCTGATATTCCTTTAGTAAAACTTTTTGAAATAAGGAAAGAATAAAGTATATCATTCCGAGCTCTTGGAGCTTGATTTAAATGATTAAAATCCTTAAACTATATAATAACATTGTTTTAAAATTTGGGATTTGTTAAACCATGGGGTTGTTCAACAAATACATCTTCAACTATGTACCCATTTAAAAAGTTGGTTTGACATCCATTGTATATAGTTTTAAATTCAGATGAGT
This sequence comes from Viscum album, assembly GCA_963277665.1. NCBI lineage: Eukaryota > Viridiplantae > Streptophyta > Magnoliopsida > Santalales > Viscaceae > Viscum > Viscum album. Next base: position 881,881,542 of record OY728139.1, on the reverse strand, counting down.
TTCTTAAGCTAGAAGTATCCTAATGGACTCTAATGTAGCTACAAGTGAAAAGGTATCCTCCTAGTCTATTCCTTCATATTGACTATATACTTGTGAAAAAATCCTATATTAGTTTCAAACTATATTCTCGAACTCATCAACTTTGTTCCTAGAAACCCAATTTGTGTCAATTGAAAAAGCGTCTTTAGGTCTTTCAACTAGTTCCCAATATTTGTTTCTTTCAAATTGATTTAATTCTGTATGCATACCCATCACCCAAAATTCATCATTAATAGCATCATTAATGTTTTTGGGTTCAAACTATTAAAGATAATCTTGATGTTCAACCTGGTGTCTCAGAGTAGTTCTAGTTTGTGTTCCTCTTTTTAAATCAACTACTAGAGAATCTAAAAGATGATTTCTGAGAGTTATAATACCTCTAAAAGGAATTGAACTAGACACTTTATGGTTGTTTACAGGGTCAGACTGAATAGATGCATATTTTTTAGGATTCCCAGAACAGGTTACTTTTATAGGAGGTTCACTATCATTATCAATAAGGTCCAGAATTGGCATATCTTCTTCAAGGTGTTCTAGAGAGGTTTGGGTTCCTGTGAATTTGTATAATTAATATTTACTTGAACATATTTTTCCACATATTTTTCTTTTCTTATTGAATAATCTCTAGGATTTATTGTATATTGATTAACCTAGGAAAATTCCTTCTTCAATTTTGGAGGCAAACTTGTCAAGATTGACCTTAATGTAAATAATAAAGAATTTGCATCCAAAAACGCAAATGTGATTAAACTTAGGATTCATATTGTTCTAAATGTCATAAGGGGTCTTAATAAGAATAGGTCTAATTAAGACCTTATTTTCGGTATAACAAGTTGTATTTATAGCTTCATCCCAAATATAATTAGGTAGATTATACTCAATAAGCATAGTTCAGGAAATCTTTTAAAGGGTCCAATTTCTTCTTTCCACAACTCCATTCTGTTGAGGTGTTCTAGGTGAAGAGAAATTGTGACTATAGCCATTGTTTGAGCAATAAGATTCAAACTCCAGATTTTTAAACACACAGCCATGATCACTTCCCATGTTATTACTTCTAAGTCCACTAAAATTTCTATATACTTGGAGTATTTGATAAAATAAGAACAATCTGCAATTTTGTGAGGTAGAGAGTATACCCAAGTTTATCTGGAATAATAATCTACAATAACATAATCATAGTGCCTCCCATTTAAACAATAATCTCTTGATGGTCCAAAAAAGTCCATGTTAACCAACTCAAGCGGTTGAGAAGTAGAAAATTATTTATTTGGTTTCAAAGAAGCTTTTTGTTGTTTTCCCTTTTGACAAGGATTGAAAACATTGTTAAGAGGGAATTGTAATTTCGGTATGTCTCTATCTAAACCTTTCATATTCAGTTTCCTATGTGACTGAACGTTATAGTGTCCAATTATTCTATGACACAACTAGGATTCCTTAATAAACACATTTAAATAAGAATCATTTTTTATAGCTAAAGAATCTAAATCATGAACATATACATTTTCATTCATACAGGTTGTGAATACTAAATCCGTTTTAGAATTAAAAACAATACATGCATCATTTTTAAACTTGACATTAAAACCATTATCACACAACTAAGATATGTATATCATATTGTATTTTAACCCATAAAAAAGTACTTTGGAAATTAATATTGTATTAAGGTTACCAATCTAGCATAAGTCGACGATCTTCCCTTTATAATTGTAACCAAAATTTACCTGACCATCATTGACTTTGATTAGTCTCTTAAATCATGTGTAATCTCTTGCCATATGTCTTGAAAATCCACTTTCCATGTACCCCAATGTCTTAAAGGAACTATTTAGAAAATTTTCTTGCGAAATAGACTATGTGTAGTGTAACTTTGGTACCCAGATTTTCTTGGGTCCAGAGAGGTTAGCACGAAAAACATTAGAAACCCATAATTGTCTCACAGATTTTATATAATCAACAGATATATTTAGAGGCATAAACACTTTGTTCGGTTCTTTAGATATTTTTTTCAATAAATAGTCCAAAACATGAACTGGTAGTGAATTGTCCAGATATTGGAATAAATTTAGTTTTAATGATCCTTCTCTATCCTGGTTGATATCCGAGATCATTTGTATTTTTTTGGGCAATCTGTTTTCCTAGAAAGTGAGTCATGGTGTCTCTATAGTCATTAAAATTTTCATGATCTATCTTTAATTGATCATTTGATAATTTGAGTTTAGTGTTTTATTTTAATAGGTGGGAGAATTTTCCTTTCTCAAAATCCAGATCAGAGTTATAATTGTCATTTAAAGCATGATGCCTTTTCAACAATTTATTTTTATCCTTGAGATCATTAAATGTATCCTCAAGCATTCCACATTATTTAAATAGCTAATCAGTAGTCAAATTTCCATCATTATGTGATTCACATTCATTATCAGAATAATAGAAATTATGTACAAGAGAATTGGGAGTTACCTCTGATGTTTCTGTCATGAAACATAAGTTACCATGATTATTTTCATCACTATTAGAAGAATCAGATCCACTGGAGTTGTCTTCTAAAGAACCCCAAGTGGCTATCATAGCCTTTTTATATCCCTTTCCCTTGTCTTCATACTTCTAATTAAATTTAATCTTGGGGTATTATTCCTTCACATTACCTTTTCATTCGCACTCAGAAGAGATTATTTCATTTGAGTTGTCATTCCATTTTCTGTATTTCTTCCATTGTCCTTTACAATCATACAGTACCTTGTAGTTTTAATTCCTAAAGAATTTCTTCTTTAGGTAGTAATTTTTGAATCTCATTGCAATATAATCCATCTCATCATCATTGTCTGGATTTGACACTTCACATGTAGAACTATCTAGAGGAGCTTAAACCTTTTATTTATCTTTGTTTTTTATGTTTGAAGTCTTGAATTCCACTAAAATCTTCTTGGGTTCCTTATCTACTTCTTGATTCACCATTAGCTCTTCTTCATACACCATAAGCTTTCCAATTATTTTCTTCACTATAAATTTTCCTATGTCCCAAGATTATCGAATGGAAATAGAGGTTCCTCTATATCGTTCACGTAGGCATCAAAGCAATATCATTATTTGGTCCTTGCTATACATTGGTCTTCCAAGAAGACTGATGGTTTTCATTATTTAATTGAACATGAGATACATTTTAGTGATAGTTTCATCAGGGTTCATTTTTAGATTATAATATTTAATAGTGTATGTATTTAATCTCATTTATTTAACATTGGTTGTTCCCTCATGAAAAATAGCTAATGTATCCCAAATTTCATATGCATTTTTAAAAGAAGATACTCTCTTAAATTTATAATAACCAAGAGAACAGTATAATGAATTCATTTCTTCATAGTTATTATTATATGTGTATTTTGTCAATATAGAATATACATCCCAAGAAATAGCAGGAAATACATGGTTTTCTTTAATTGTGTCCCAAATTTCCAGTCCCATGCTCTCTAGATACACTTTCATTTTTAATTTCCACTGAGCATTGTTATTACCAATAATGAAGTAGGTATGTTATTAGTTCCATGCTCAACTATAGTTTCCATAGTTTCATAGAATTTAATGATATAAAAAATTTAGATATGACAGATCTTTTATGATCTTTACGATGCAACAAAAATCATAGTTTATATTTATTTGAAAAAATGAAAATAAAAATCTTTGATAATAAATGTTGCTTGGAGTGGATACTCATGGGGGGGGGGGGTTGGTGGTTAATTGAGTTCCTAATTATAATTTCTGTTAAAAACATTATTAAAAAGATCCCCCATGTTTTGGAAACTGCCCCATTAATTATGTCACAAAAGATATAGATGTCTAATTGGTCAACAGGATTCTCAAAGCGTGATTAGTCCTCAGTTGAATTAGTGATAAATACTTCTCTAAATTTTGAAACAATTTCACTTAATAAAAAAAATAAACACACTAACAAAAAATAACTATCAAAGTGAAAGAAAATTATTTTTACATTTTAGCTAATATAAGCAGTGGAGAAGAGGTAAAACAAAGAATAATAAAAATGTAGTGCACAGTGAAGTAAAAAAAAGTGGTTCAGTCTCTAGCATAGACTTAGTCCTCTCCACTTAGTGATCACCTACCACCAAGCAGTTTATATGAGCAATAAACTTGATACGCAGCCTGTAACATAATTTAGAACATTTTTCACATGTTGTCTAGGGTTCACACCCCCTACAAAAATTCATCCTGGGAATTACAAAGGATGCAGAACACACAAGGTCTCTTCCATAGTTATATGTGGGAAACAAATATAGATGATTTTAGATGTGAGGATATTCATTATCCTCCAGTTTAAGCATAGGAGATAGTGTGTGAGATAGACACACACACACACACTAATCCGAAATGTAAAAATGACGGAAACAACACAACAATTAAAATGAGATAGAGTTAGAAGTCTCTATGTGTTTACAGTTTAGCTCCTGAGTCCTTGAAGTAAGTAATTTAATGATTGAGTCTATCTTTTGAAGTTGTCTCCAAAATAGAGTGTCGCAACTGCATGTACTATCTTTCAAGAATTAGATGTTCTGCTTCTTCAGTTGTTTGAATGTTTAAGAGACTCAGAAAGATGCCTCATGTTGTTTTCCACATATGATATTCTTGTAGTTCTAGGGGTTTTCGGTGAAGATTCTAGGAAATGGTTATTCCTTATTTTTTAGAAGTTTCTTCCTTATGCATTCGAATTCTGTAAATTACTCACTTTTTTTGTTTCTTTGTGCCTCTATATGTTTATTCTTTTTCCTCGGTCATTTTATTTTAAATTTGAGTTCTGACAATAGTACCAAGTACATCACGTGAAATCTTTCAAGTACCTCGTACTTTTAAGATATGGTCTCCAAATATGTCTACAATAATAATTAATTATGTCAGAAGCATTAAAGTTAGTAAAATATGACTGTTAAAATAATCATAGGAATTTGACAAATTATGGATTAAAAGAGTATGGTAGACTTGTAATGGTTGTCGTCTCATCAGTAGGCTTCAATCAGCTGGTGTACATCAGCAACCAACTGTCACCTTTCATTGGTAACCTTCAGCGATAAACTTTAGTAGTAGGATTTTATCGGTGACCTTGTATAGTTAACATAGAAACAGTGGCCTTTTAGTGGTGATCATGTAACAGGGACCTTGTAACTGTGACCTTATAACAGTGACCTTGTAATGGTGACCTTTGTATTTGTGACCTTTGTATCAGTGACCTTGTATCGATGACCATTGTACATAAATAAAATTTTCATTGTAAACATAACCAATGAAGTGGTGATATTGAGAGTATATGAATATTACTCTATAGAAATAAAAAACATTAATAAAACATAATTAGCATTTAATGAAAAAATGGTTCTCAAATAAATGAAAAAAAAATATTTTGGATTATCAAAACATGATTTGGGATTATCAGAACATGATTTGGGATTATCAAAACATGATTTAGGATTATCAAAACAGGTGAGTCCAACAATAACTAATTTACCAAATAATAAAAAAAAAGGTAAAAAGGGATCACATAATTAAAATATAATATAGAGTGATGAAATGGATTAACTCAGTTATGAGAGTCCCATAGATTATGATATGAAGGTTATGCCACAATATAATTATGCAAATTTTTTTTGATATCACATCATATGATATAATTTCATATGTGATACTGAAATGCTCCTTGGGGATTACATTTGAATAATTTAGAACAACATATTTTGATAAGTCAATTAGTTTTCCATTAGTAGTTTACCCTCCATGCATGAATGTTAAAGACTATGTTTAGGTTCCGTTGTAGTGTTAAATAATGATCAATAGTATATTAACCATTGGTAGTTCAATATATAACATGCAATAATAAAATCTAGTTGTGTTTTTCATGGAGGGAATAACTACCATTGTACAAGCTGACATGGCTATCACAACCTAAGATATTTGGTTATGTTGGGTTAATCTGATACATGTAATGTCAGATGATACAACGACATGAAATAATATATTTGTATGATTAAACATCAACTACTTTATATCCTTTTGTGATGGAAGAAATATTTATCATCATGGAATGGTGTCATCCCCAAAAACATGATGTCCAGGTTTAGTACATTATATGTATAGAAGTCATCAATTTCACTAGCCAACACCTTATTCAATGATTCAATTAATGCCAAAGGATTTGAAGTATATTATTACCCATTATAAACAATATCATATATTGTAATCCAAAAAATAGATTAAACTATCAAAAAATATAATACTAACCACAATCCACATTCAGCATTATAAAAAATATAGATTTTAGGAATAAAACCCTTTGTATGGATCACATTTATAATTTGGGTTTCATAGGATAATTAATATTTAATAAATATAGAATAAAGAAAAAAAACCTTAATATAGTCTCTACCATGAAATATTCTCAAAAAAATTAACATTCTTGAGAATATATGATGAGCTATATGAATAAATAACAACGTCACTGTCTTATCTCGATTAAAACCACAAAAAAATCCAGCAAAATCCCCAACACATGTTATATCCATGGCCTATATTGAATCACTCGATTCATGAGGAGAATACTTCAAATCTCTATTAAATGATATTTATTCATTGTTTAAAATATAGAGAAGGTAGGACCATACGGTTATGGTTTTCAACAGAATGAGATTTATGGAAAAAAATCAATTAAATATAATTTTTCGTAAACATCTATTACACATAAAACCAAGTATAACTGAACCAAGATACATTATTTAAATAATATTTTATAATATGATATAATTAACCAAAAAACTAAATTTTCAATTAAAAATATGATTATAAACTAAGCAAATTATATATAAATTTACTACTCAAGATAAATAGATTGATAAATACTTGGAAAATAATCACTCAACTATTAGTAAAGTAAATTTTTCTTCAAAAATAAATTATATTCAAAAATTAATTTTATATTATATTGTGAGAAAATTATATTATTAATATTTTATAAAGTTTATTTTATAAATTTTAATTCATTTTTAATAAGAAAATGAAAAATATCTTATGATTAATTTTTGAAAAAATTATTCAAATAATGATTTCCACATAAATAGTGAGAATAATGATTGTTATTGAGAATTTTATTTTTCATTCATGAATTTATAAAATTACATTTTTATTTAAAATGATTATAATGTAAAAGTGGTTATATTATATTTAAAATAATCTTATTCATTTAATTAGAAATATTTTTATGTTTTATTTTATTAAAAAATTCATTTCATTAAAAATTAGTTTACATGAATTTTTTTTCATGCAATATGTTTTTATAAAAATTAGTAAATTGATTAATATAATAATATGATATAAATTAAATTTGATTATTATATAATCAATAATTCTTCAATATTTATGTAATATGTTTTATCCATGGGATATGATTACGTGTAGTTTTTTGATAATTACATTTTTTACAAAAAATGGTTTTCAACACATTTTCACAGATAAATTTAAAATTAACTTCATCCCCATATTTGTATCAAATTAAGTAAAATATATTCCATATTTCTAATCATTGGGTTCAGATAATTTAAATATTACGTAGTTATATTTTAGTCAATATGAATAGTTACTATGATAAAAGTTATTATCTTTGTAAATGGTAAGTTATTATAATTAAGGTAAAAAATGAGTGTTATGGGTATAATATTTAGTCATAATTATTATTGGATTAAGGTAATTGGACTCATATCATAGAATTCTATATTTTAATTTTTACAATAGACATGTTTACATGACAATACCATATATTATATTTAAATCCACGAAAGATATATAATTCCACCCTCATATAGTAAATGATATAAAATATGACTACATAGGGGAGAAATAATGATATAATGAATGTTAATATATATTTCTAGATTAATTAAAATAATTAAAATATAATTTATTTTAAAATTTTCATAAAATATATAATTACTATAATCCCTTATACAATGTTCATCCAGTATTAATTTAATAAATATAAAAATACAATATATGATATTAAAAATAGTATGACTAAAACACATTTAATGTAACACATCAAGATTCCATGGTACGGTTCTCTTTGAATAATACAGTAGCGTGTGTTGAATGCAACTTCGAGTTCTAACACACACCACAACCAATCAAACTAGCAGTTATGAATAGTAATACCCACTTTTTCAAATATTATACATTTTATCTTTCAAAATGGACTTCATTTTTGGATTTGGAATATCTAAATTAGCTTAGCATGAAATTTTGGCATTTTTCTGAAAACATTCAATTTTTGATGAATAGTGAAAAACACTGAGTTATAGTTTAAAACCGAATTTTTATTTAAATAATTATTTATATTATTTAAATTTATATTAGGTCAAGACAGATATATAATACCTATATATGTTCAATGTAATTCTTTGGAGTTAGTTTAGAATAATTTTAGACATATGAAAATTTTATTGAACTTTTCACCGTCTTTTACCCACCTCCCAGGAGAATTTTCAAATTCACATAAAACATAATTTTACTGCTTATGTGAGTGGATTTTGAAAATCCAAGAGACACGGTTAATATCAAAGTGTAAAATTTTGTTGAATAAGATAAAAATATTTTTTGTTCAATAGTAACTTTTTTCTTTTATTTACCACGGAAAAAAGTAAATAGGATAATTAAGGGAAACGTTATATTATTATTAACCTAAAAAATGTCCTAATTCTATTGGCCGAGTATAATTTGACACAAAACAACATTAGAAATAAAATATGAACCTCTTTGGTCAACATGAATTTTATTAGGACATTTATTATTATTTAATTCAAAGAAGTTTTAAAAGAGGTACAATCCAAATTTAATAAATAAAGCATTTTTAATAGAGGGTTATACATAAGCAAAATTCATTTATAAATATTTATTAGAAAGATAAAAATATTTTCTACATAATGGTATATTATTTATAATTTTTAGACATTAAATATTTTTATTTATTTATGTCAAAATGATGTTGCAGTAATTATCTTATTAGTGAAATTTAAAACTAATTGATATTATAAATACAAAAATAAATATAATTTGAGACTTTTAAGGAATTAAACGAATTTTATTTGTTAATATGACATGTTAGTATTGATTAAATGAATTATTTTTGAATTAATAATGTTATTAAGACTTTAACAAGAATCAATTATTAAATAGTGTCAAAATTGACAAAAAGGTGTTTTCTAAGAAATATTATATTATTAATTGATATAATATTCATAAAAATCTAAGGATTGGCCCAAGGACGTATTTGATGATATTTATTTCATTCCTTAACCACTTGGGATTATCTTGTAAGTTTATACTATGTTTATTAACCATATAATATAAAAATACAAAGAGACATGGTAAATGTCAAACTATTTAACTAAGAGTTAAATCTAAAAGGTAAGTGTATAATAGTGACCCAGACCTGTCTAAACCCAATTGGTTGAGTATATTTCGACACATCCCTACATTAGTGTCGATATATGTGACTTTGGAGCCATTATAAACTGAATATGAATTTATTATAAATTAATATGTCTATATTTCACTAAGGTTCCCCTCACCCCTCTTATAAAAGGGAACTCCCCCTTCTCTCAAAATCACACCATAAAATCCTTTTGGATCCACCAAAATCTACCCGATTATCTTCTCGACATACCACAACACAACCTAGAGGACATAGTTTTATCAGAAATCCATCCTATGGAGCCCTTTTGATCAAATCAAAAGAAAGAACCCGAAGAAGATATAATGTTTTCACCACCCTCTTTCAAGTTCCTTTCTTCATCAACTTATTCATTCTTTGTTATTTCCATTCTAAAATAATAACTGTATTATATTCTCTATACTGTGAATTTATTATAAATTTGGTACAACCATATTCAGTATTCTATCCATCCTTTGAATGACATGTCACCATGCGTGCGTATGTACGACTTACCGTCTCCACGCCGTGGTGTACTTGTTATTCAAAACATTATTATTTGGATGGTTATGATATTGATGTGTAATTGAAGTAAATAATAAATATAAAATTATAATGATTCTTTATATATGATATACCATCTAATTATATATTACTTTAATATCAAATGAATGATATTGTCACTCGTGTGTATGTATGGACTACCATATCCACGAATGCAATAAGATTCATTCCCTATCGTATACATTCAAGTATAATTCTCATTTTATGATTAATTTTTTTTAAGGACTTGATATCATTATGGATATGAATAAGATACAACCTATCTACCAAAAACATGGCTTACGTAACAAAACATATAAAATTAAACGAGTATGTTAACACCCGGAACGACGATAATACTAAGATATTATTAACAAAGAAATGTTAAAAGATCATATATGAAATTATATTATTTTATATGATTCTTGTATAATTTAATTACAATTATTTCACCATTATATAGGAGGTTAACCTACCCTCAAACAAGGAAAAGTATAAGGTAAGGATTTATTTCAAAATCTCTTCATTATTCGAGGTTGTTTATAGGTAATTCTCTACTGGGACTTCTTTATCATCCACATCCATGTTTCTTAAAAATGTGTTTCAAATCATTATTACTATATTATGAACTATGGTATAATGTCATTTATACCCTTTTTTACCTTTTATAAGATGTTTATAAATTAATCATTCTGTCATTTTCTAAACAAGTTCCTTTTTTACCTTTTTGAAAAAATTAAGGTAATATTGTCTTTTTAAACATATACGGTGGTTGCGGCTATTTTCCGCCATTATAGAATCATCTAAACTTCCCTTGAAAGAATATAAAAATAATTTAAAATTAAATGTTTTCTTTTTTAATAATGTTAGTTTTAAATTATTTCAAAAAATCCATATTTCTCTCAAATAGTTTTTATTTCATCTATGTCAACTTCCTTGGATGGATTTTAAGCTTATTTGAAGTTGATTTATTATGATACAAAACTTCCATATTGTATTGAAGTTTTTTTGATATGTTTGATTGTGGATGTGTTATTTTTATACCATTAATGGTTTATGGATAAAGTATTTACATTTCATATGCTATTTTTAATACAAATGTTCATGTTATGTTTAAATATTTTCATATTGGAATGCATTGGACTTAGTAAGTGACAGGTGTAGCCCGCTATAGCTCCTCGATGCATTGTTAGGTCTCATGAGACAAACATGCGTCTTGGAATAAGGCCTTTAAAAATCTTATTTTTTTCTTTCCATAATTCCATGAAAATGTCGTTATGATCCTCTGACATTATACAATCCATAATTATGAAAGTGGTTATTGATATTTCATGTGATTATTCAACTAGAAGAATATCCATGTGAATAAGTAAATGGAATTATTTAATTTTATTTATACAATCCATCAAGATGTTATTGTAGTTTTCACATTAAGGTGTATTTTAAACATTATGAAAGTATCTATTATTTCCATGGAAACTAAACTAATCTGTCATTCGAGACAAGATCTTTTGTGATCATGCCAATGTTCTGTAATAATGCACAGACTCTGGATAACTGGGGTCGGGGTGTTATAGTTAGTATCAGAGGAAGTTTTGTTCAAACCTTGGAAGCTAGATTTAGATAAACTCTGATTAGAGAACATAGACCTAGGATGGAATTTGAGGATTTTTATAGAAGAAATTCCAAGAATTTAGGTATTGTAGAGATTTTTTGAGTTTTCCGAGAAATACATACCTATCTGGATACGAGCCAGTAGAGGTGGATCTGGCACATATGTACCTAGGGTTAAAACGCAAAAACACCGCTTTGAGCTATACTCGAATGGAAACTGGTGCACGACAACGGGCATTTCAGCACTCTTGTTTACGACACTCCCAGGGGATATGCTTAGGATAATTCTCATTTTCTATACAAACCATTATGAAGGGTATATGAGTATATACTTCCTCAAAGAAAACATTATTTATGATTATGGATTATATCCATCAACTGTTAAAATTATGTAATTGTTTTACAAGTTTGGAATTATGTATTTCGATTCATAAACAAATCTAGTTTAAGCTGTTGTTTTTAAATGGCACCTATTAGAAGGAACAATAACTGTATCAATGAACACACTCCATGTAGCGATTTACCTCCGACTCAAGATAATTATAGTGGAGATGGTGATGGAACTGGTGTTGATCAGTTAATCACCATATTGTAACAACTCACTCAGGTTATGAATAATAACCTTACCCATATGAATCACCCTGATCCACAACATGGAGGATCAATATTAGATCGCTTCATGAGGAAAAAACCACAAATAGTTAATGGGAGAACAAATCCATTTGTATCTGACCAATGGATAAGATCCCTAGAGAAAATATTTCAAGATTTGGGGAGTAGTGAAAGGGAAAAAGTTGTCGGGGAAGTTTATCACCTCACTGGAGATGCTGATCAATGGTGGTCATCGATACAAAAAAAACGAAGATGATTAAGTATCAAATATGGAATTGAGGGAGTTCAAAGATCTTTTCATAGAAAAATACATTCCTCATGACCATCGAGTAGATATGGAAAAGCAATTTCTGAGTCTGAGACAAAAGGAGGATGAGAATGTCGCAAAGTATGAGGCTAACATTACAAGGTTAGCGAGGCATGCAACCGATTATATACATAACATAAGAAAAAATATTGATAGTTTTTTGATGGGTTAAAACCATTTCTCTATTGATCATTAGTCTCAATATCCTTCTCATTGTACGAATAAATTGTCTCATGTGATATCAAGACAGAAAAGGAATTCTATAAGACTTACGACTTTAAGGTAAAGTAAGAGAAGAAGAGATCTTTTGATCACATCGGGAATGGAAATAATGGGAAGAAGGGAAATGTTGAATATCTATCCAGCAGAAAATGTGTGAAGAAACACCACTGTACTTTCTTGAAAGAAATGGGAGTTTTTTGCAAGTGTGATGAAAATGCCTATAAGCTTGTGATTGAAAATAGAATAAAGAAGCTACCAATGTTTAATGCTACAACTGTAGGGAGATGGTACATAATGTAAATGAATGTCCTAAGAGTTAGGGGAACTTACCTCAGAAAAGGCTAAGGGATCAAGGATGAGCTTATGCCATCACTACTGCAGAGGTAGAAGCTCTGAAAGACGTGGTGGCAGGTTATTTAATGGTTTCCTCAAGTTTAGAAAATTCATTATTTGATTTTGGATCATTGCATTGTTTCATTTCTTTTCAGTTTTCTAAGAATAATAGATATTTCCAATTTGATTTAACAGGGTAGTTGTCAGTTAAAAATTATAAGGGAAGTATCATTAAAACAAAGTTCTGTGAATCAGTTCCCATTAGATCATATAAATGTTCTTTATCCGTGGATCTCATCGTGATACCAATTATTTAGTTTGATATAATCCTAGGTATGGATAGGATTTCGGACCATGATGCGAGGATTTTTTTAAGAATAACGAGGTTATGATTTTTGATGATGAGGATAAAGAACACCTTATCTTCAGAGCATAATAGTCACCAGCTAATTCTTATCTAGATCCTCCCCCAGTAGATCAACTAAATTAAATTATTGGGGAGGAAGAGAATGAAATGACTATGGGTGAGTAATGCAATGTTCCAATAGAGGATATACCTATTGTGAAAGAATATATAGATGTGTTATTGGAAGATTTACTTGGATATCCTCCATAACGATAAATTGAGTTTTCCATTGATTTAATTCCTGGTTCAAGGCCCATATCGAAGTCACCTAATAGAATTTCCACTATAGAGTTAGGGTAACTAAAGATAAAACTTGAGGAATTGAGTAATAATGGATTTATTCGCCCTAGTGTTTCTCCATGGGGATCCCCTGTCCATTTTGTTATGAATAAAGATGGATCTATGAGGTTATGTATCAACTACAAGGAGATCAATGCAATAACAATAAAGAAAAAGTATCCCCTACCTCGCATTGATGATTAATTTGACCAACTGCATTGAGATCAATAATTTTCAAAGATTGAACTTCAATATGGATATCATCAGTTGTGTGTGAAGAAGGAAGACATTCTAAAGACACCATTTCAAACTGGGTATGGGAATTACGTGTTTACAGTAATGCATTTAGGGATGACTAATGCGCCCTCTATTTTTATGGATCTAATTAACAGAGTTTTCAAGGAATATCTTGATGACTTTGTAGTGGTATTTATTGATGATATCTTGGTTTAATCCAAAAGCTACAAAGATCATGAAAATCACTTACATGTTATATTTAAGACTCTGAGAATACATTAATTATATGGGAAGTTTAGAAAGTTTGAATTCTGGCTTTATGAGATATATTTTCTTGTCCATATTGTCTCTATGGATGGAATCTCTATTGATCCTTCTTAGACAAGAGCAATACAAGAATGGCCAGCATCAATGAGTATAACCGAGGTATGCAGTTTAATTGGTTTACCAAGTTATTATCGACATTTGGTCCAAGATTTTGCCCAATTATATAACCCATTAACAAAGCTCACATGTAATGTTTTTAAATGTGTTTGGACAAAAGAATGTGAAGAATGACTTGAAGAGCTGAAAAGAAGATTAGTCAATGCTCTGATATTGACTCTACCATTGGGGAATGATGGGTTTGTTGTTTATAGTGATGCATCAAAGAAAGGACCTGGTTGTGTCGTTATATAGAATGATAGGGTTATTTCCAACGCATCATGATAGCTAAAAATTAATGAGAAAAACTATCCTACTCATGATATTTAGTTAGCTACTGTAATCTTTGCTTTGAAGATATGGAGACATTATCTCTATGGTGAAAAATCTGAGATATATACCAATCCCAATAGTTTAATGTATTTTTTCTCACAAAAAGAACTCAACATGAGAAAAGGAGATGTATTGAATTACTAAAGGAATATGATTTCATGATACACTACAACCCGGGGAAGGAAAATAAGGTAGCAGATGCTTTGAGTAGAAATTATCTTTGAGTTTTGAATAAGATGGGGGTTGAAAGGGATCCTATTTTCATGGATATAGTAAAGATGGATATGGGAATAACCATGGAAGGTTAAACATCAATTCTTTTTCAAATGGTCGCCAAACCATCTTTACTAGAAAGGATTAAGATTTCCCGAACTGGTGATGAAGAGTTTCAAAAGAAGATTAATGATGTGAATGATGGGAGATTGTGTGACTTTGTGTATGATGATGGAATTTTTATGTTTGGGAAGAGAATATATGTTCTCGATATACCTGATCAAAAAGGTAATTGTTAGATAATGCTCATAGTTACAATTTCTCTATACACCCTGGGGAACCAAAATGTATAGAGATTTGAAGGGAAATTTTTGGTGGGACAACTTGAATATGGAGATTACTGATTTTGTGTCAAGATGTATGGTTTGTCAACAAGTGAAATCTTGAAGGCAACAACCTTGAATATTCATGAAACCTCTTACAATACCAATGTGGAAATGGATTAATATTATGATGGACTTTTCATGGGGATACCAAAGACTCCTAGAAGGAACGATGCAATATGGGTCATTTTTTATCATCTTACCAGGTCAGCACATTTTCTTGCTATAAGAGAAGATCTACCACTTGAACGTCTTGCAAGACTATATATTAAGGACGTTGTGAGAGTTCATTGAGTACCTCTATCTATTGTTTCTGATCATGATGCCGATTTTACTTTAAGATTATGGAAGAGTCTTCAGATGTCCATGGATACTGAACTTCATTTGAGCACTGCCTACCACCCTCAAATAGATGGAAAATCAAAACAAACTATTCAAACCTTAGAAGACATGTTGAGATCTTTCTCACTTGACTTTCATTTAATGTGGGATCAATATTTACCTATGGTAGAATTTTCCAATAACACTAGCTTCTATTAAAGTATTCAGATGGAACCATATGAAGCGTTATATAGAATGCGATGTCACACACCAACCTGTTGGGATGATGTTGGTGAAAGAAAACATGTAGGCCCATAACTGGTGGAGGAAACAATGGAAAAGGTGAAGGTAATCCAAAACCACATCAATGTAGCTCAAAGTAGGTAGAAGATCTATGCCTATAATTAAATGATGGATTTGGAATTTTAGGTAGGAGATCATGTTTTCTTGAAGGTATCTCCATGGAAGGATGTTATACATTTCAGTAATAAGGGTAAATTGAGTCCCAAGTACATCAGAACTTTTGAAATTCAAGAACGAATTGGGGTTGTAGCTTATCATCTGGAAATGCGGCAAAATCTTTACAAAGTGCATGATATGTTTCACATATCACTGTTGAGAAAATAAATTCCTGGCCCAACGCACGTACTCGCATATGAGGAAGTAGAATTGGAACCTGATCTCTCTTATTCTGAAGAACCCATCCAGATTCATGATACGAGAGAACAATTGCTAAAAACCTGTACGACTCGTCTGGTAAAAGTTATATAGAGAAACCATAAAATGGAAGAGGCAACATGGGAACCTGATGAATTTATGATGAAGAATCACCCGAGTGTTTTCATGCGGTAGTATTCTATAAATTTCAAGGACAAAATAATTTGAAGTAGGGGAGAATGTAACACCCCCAAACATCCACGATACGCTTCTCTGTGAATAATACAGTAGCGTGTGTTGTACACAACTTCAAGTTCTAACACACAACACAACCAATAAAACCAGCCATTATGAATAGTAATACTATATTTTTGAAATTGTGTACATTATATTTTTCAAAATGGACTTCATTTTTGTATTTGAAATATAGAAATTATCTTAGGGGTAAATTTTGGTATTTTTTTGAAAACATTCAATTTTTTATGAATAGTGAAAAACACTGAGTTATAGTTTAAAACCGAATTTTTATTTAAATAATTATTTATTTTATTTAAGTTTATTTTAGGTCAAAATAGATACACAATACCTATATATGTTAAATGTAATTCATTTGACTTAGTTTAGAATAATTTTGGATATATAAAAAAATTTATGAACTTTTCACCGTTTTTTACCCACCTCTTGGGAGAATTTGCAAATTCACGTAAAACATAATTTTACCACTTCAATGAGTGGAATTTCAAAAATTCAAGAGACATGGTTATTATAAAGGAGTAAAATTTTTTTGAATAAGATAAAAATATTTTTTTGTTGAATAGTATCTTTTTACTTTTATTTACCACGGTAAAAAGTAAATAGGGTAATTAAGGGTAAAAATGATATTATTATTACCCTAACAAATGTCCTAATTCTATTGGATAAGTATAATTCGGCCAGAAACAAACTTAGGAATAATATATCAACCCCTTTGGTATACATGTATTAGATTAGGATATTTATTATTATTTAATTCAAAGAAGGGTTAAAAGAGTTAAAATCAATGTTTAATAACTAAAAAATTATAAATATAGGGTTATACATAAGATAAATTCGATTATAATCATTCATTAGAAATATAAAAATATGTCATACATAATTATATTTTATTTGTAATTTTTAGACATTAAATAATTTTATTTACATATGACACAATGATGATGCAGTAATTATCTTATTAGTGAAATATTAAAATAATTGATATTATAAATCCCCAAATAAATATAATTTGAGACTTTTAATGAATTCCATGAAGTTTATTGGTTAATATGAAATGTTAGGATTGATTAAATGAATTTTTTCGATTTAATTAAGTTATTAAGACTTTAAAAATTCAATTATTCAACAGTGTCAAAATTGACATAAATTTTTTTAATACAAATACTATATTATTAATTGATATAACATTTCTAAATATCTAAGGCTCGGAAAATGGACTTATATGATGATATGAATTTAATTAACTAACCACTTGGGTTTATCTTGGATGTTTATACTTTAACATCCCAAGTATGTAATGAGTAATAGATATTTTTATCTATGTCTATTAATAAATTAATATAGTGTTTTAGAGGCTTAAAATGAAAATAAATACAATCTTATGCATGGAATACACTAATATTCTTAAAAAATTGTTTTACTTCCTTTTGATGGAAAACCATTTTTAAATATATCTTTTGACAATCTTATAATCTATGTTTGTCAAAATAAACTTATTCTTTATGATTGGGACATCAAAATTTACTTTGTGTGAATTTTTGGTATTTTTCCGATAAAGTTCATTTTTTAATGAATAGTGAAAAATGTTGTATTTTAATTCAAAACTGCTTGTTAATCTAATTTATTTATATGATTAGATTATCTTTTGAATTGGTTTTGAAGTGAAATTAGTATATATTTTTACCATTTAATCCAATTTTTTTCATTGGAATCAATTTCACTTTGAAATTGGACTTAAACTGGTGTCAATCTTTTGATACTTATTGTTTCATAAAAACACACTATTTGTCATGACAATGGGAATTAATTATTAAATTAATTAATGTAACTTATATGATTTGAATTTTTTAAAATAGACATCATTTTTGAATTCGGAGTATCAAATATAGCTTAGGGTGAATTTTTAGTAATTTTCTGAAAAACTTTAATTTTTGATGAATAGTGAAACCACTAAGTGGTACTTATAAAAACTGATTTTTCATTTAAATGAAATTTTGCCATAATTGTGTTCTGAATTTCGAAAATCTGACATACATGGTTGTCATTAAAAGTAAAATGTGGGTCAATGAGATTATAATAATTTTTTGGTGAATAGTTACTTATTAACTTTTTAATCGCGATTAGAGGTAATTAGTGTGGTTTAAGGTAAAAATAATGTTTTAATAATATGATATGAGATTGACTCATGTCCTAACCTTATTGGATGTGTTATTACCGACCCAGAAAAGCCATGGGTAAACTTTGGGACCACATGGAGCCACTTTGGTTGGGAAATGACATAAATAACTTTTTATTTAATGTTAAAGTACAAATGACACAAACATGAGTAATTTTACGAAAAAATTTTATACATGGGGTTATACAAGTATGATATTTGACTATAAATATTATATGAAAATATAATAATATTTCCTACATCATAGTATTTTTTTTATAATTTTTAGACATTAAAAAAATTAAAATATTTATGACATCATGATGATGCATCGATGACCTCATTATTTAACGATTTAAATAAAATGAAACGATAATGTAATATCTAAGACCTACACATGTAAAAACCCTATTGGATGAGTGGATTTCGAACCCTCATCACCTTATCCTCAAAATACATAAATTTTGGACCTCTTAAATCCGAATACCATTTTAAAATAATGTGACTTTTCTTTACATTCCAAGAGTGCCCCTCCTCTCCTCTTATAAAAGCCCCCCACCTCTACCTCCTTACCCACACTCCCAAAGCCTTTTGATCGGCCAAACCCTGCCCATTTTGGCTCTCCACATCCCTCTCTTACTCCTTGAAGCCTCACTTTGGGCATAAGTCTTCCCAAGGAAGCCTTTGAGCTCAAATCAAAGAGAGTTACCTGATTTTAAGGTAATTTCTTCTTTTGAGTCCTTTTGTTTTATTTTGCTTATCCAACCCCGTAAACTCTTTTTATTCTTTTCTTTTGTAAAAACTCTTGTATACTCAATATACTAGGATGTTGTTATAATAAGTATTAGAGCTACACTTATACACACCTACATCTAATGGTTAAAGAACATACTGTTTCCGTGGATGGCGAATTTCTGCCTCCCGAAAAGATGATTGTTCAACATTCTTTTAACACCTTAAAATGTGGTAATTAATATGACAATATATTTATATATGATATATAATATGTTTATGTTTTCCTTAATCTTTTGTATTTTTCATTTTTGTCATACCTTTATGGTTTCCATTATGGGTAAACACGATATCATCATTTAAGGAAGTTCAGACTACCGCCCCCTCAAAGTGATGTGATTCGTTAATGTCATATGTGGGACGTGTAAAGGATGGATTTAAAGTTATTATATATTATGTTATACTGGAATTATAATATACCTCTATATCATTATTATTTCTATCCATTAAAGTATGAGAAAGAAATGAATGTAGTGTTCATGCGTACGTACGGCTTACCGTCTCCAAGAACGGCGTATTTCATTTCTTACCTCTAAATGATTATGTAATATTATAAATACGTGTATATAATGGATATATATGATATATATGATATCTTAATCAGGAATTTCATTTTGGATATAAAGAACCTTTGACCACACGAATAACATGTAATTATAAGAAGTCCACATTCGACTTAAGAACCAAATATCGACAAAACAAACATTATTATCATAAATGGTTACATAATGTTTATAACATATAAATAAGTGATATAAAAGGAATAATGAACATTAAAAAGTTTCTTAATCAAGTATAAATTAACTCAAGTTTATTATTCAGGATGTTAAAGAACGATCGAGTCAAGTCGGACTCGAGGTAAGGGACTTCGTCTCAATCTCCTTTCATTGAGGCATATTTCGTTTTATACACAACTTTCTTTTATACGGTGTATAAACCCCTTTGACTTTTACTTTTATACAAAAGGAATATTTTTCTATGAAGCGTTTTACAAAACGACAAAAAGGAATGTTTCTTTTAACGAACGCGGTGAAAACGACCTTTTCCGCCGCCTCGAGTATTATTTGGACTTTGGCTTCCTCAATAAGCCGTAATGTTTTTAAAATAAAATAAATACCATATACTCTTTTATGTATTTTGGTATTGAAAATGGTTTTGATAATAGATTCTATTATGATATATTGTCATTGAAATGTGGAAATAATTTCATTCTTTTATATTGGTTTTATGTTTTAAGATTTTATAATCGTACTTTGTCATTTGACGGGTGGTTACGTGATAAACCATATGACGGGTGGTGCCGTGAATACGAGGATGGATGTTTACGTTACAACCTCCAATGCATTGGGTATGGAAGTCGGCTGTATGGCTATTCCAATAAGTATGTATAGAAAATTGGCCGTATGGCTATTCCATTAAGTGATATGGGTGGAAGTCGACCGTATGGTTATTCCACATAAGTATGTTTATGTACCAAGTTACCTTTATATATGTTATGTGTTCTTTATATGGGTTTTATGGTAATCCTTTGGTTACAAAAAGGTATGTAATGGTACATTATTCAGTGAACAGTTTTTACTACTTCATGAAGGTGAAGGTATTACTTTGATAGAGTACACACGGTTTACTTGATGTTTGAAAAATTAACAGTTTTCATTCATTGTGTATCCCTTACTGAGCTTTTTATGCTCACCCCAATTTTTTTTGAAATGTTTTTCACAGGAGTTAATATGGAATAAGGTGTAGGATGTGATCAAGGGAATGTCATTCTATATAAAACATGGAAGTAGACATATTTCTTTTTAAGAGTTTTTTTTATTACAGAAACTTAGTGGAAGTGTCTACATTGAAATCTTTTGAGATGTAATAGTTATGTTCTAATTCACTAAAACTCTAAACCTGAAATGATCCTCAATGTGAATTATTCATTTAATTCCATATTAAGTAAGTTTTAAGGCTGGGTCCTTATAGTTGGTATCAAAGGAAGGTTTAGACAGCTTTAGGAGTTAGAAAATTGTTAAATTATAAGTTAATTTATGATATGATTTAAATGATATAGCATTTAAGATTACCATGTTGCTTAGCCTAAGATATTTCTGTGTTCAGAATTGTTTTCCGCAGAGGAAACAAAGCAGCTATGTTGGGACGACATTAGGAGGAAGACAACCTTTCAAATCAGAAACCTGAGATGGTTGGAATCAGAACTGAACAGTTTGTTGCAGTGATGGCACAGTTGAGTCAGGCTATAAATTGTGGAGGTATCCATGCACGAGATCAACCAGATCAACTGCAGAGGAACATGTCAGTGGTGGAACATTTCATGAGGCAATATCCCCCATCATTCAGAGGATCATCTGACTCTATGCAAGCTAAAGGGTGGATTAAAGCACTGGGGAAGATTTTTGATGTCATGGGGTGTTCAGAACATCAAATGGTTAGTCTTGCTGTTTACCGTTTTGAAGGTGAAGCTGATCAGTGGTGGTCGATGGTGAAAAATATCTGGGATAGTGATGAGATTGAGGATCTTCACTGGGACGAATTCAAAGGTATGTTTCTTGAGAAATATTTTCCTAAGGTGGTTCGTCTTAGGATTGAAAAATAGTTCCTTGAATTGAGGTAGGAGGATGATTCAGTGGATGCTTATGAAGCAAAGTTCACTCGATTGACAAGGTATGCTCCAAACTTCATACGAGATCATGATAGTAAAATAAACCATTTTTACTCAGGGTTAAATCCAAAGTATCGATGGGCTTTAGCTTCTCGTGAGTTTAAATGTTATGAAAAACTTGTTCGATGTGCGGAGAAGGTGGAAATGGAGTTTTACGATGATCAGGTGTTCTATGACAAACAACAGAATAAGAGGTTTAGTTGGTAGGCAAAGCGGAAGATTTCATCAAAGAATAAAGGAGGTAAGAAAACCAAATATCCATCCTATGAGAAGTGTGGTAAAATGCATCCTGGAGAATGTTTATCCAAGTCTGCTAAGTGCTTTTGGTGTGGTAAGTCTGGTCATATTGCTCATAACTGTAAGGAATATGATAAAGAAGGCAATGAAATGCCCACAGTAGGATGTTTTAAGTGTAATGAAATGGGGCATTATGTAAATGAGTGTCCAACGAAGAACTCAACTGGGGGAATGCAGCTAGACTAGAAGCAGAAAGGGGTGGTGAAATCCTTTGCAACAACTTCAGAAGATGTTGGGCCATCGAATGAAGTGGTATCAGGTACACTGTTTGTTTGTTCAGATTATGCCAATGTGTTGTTTGATTCAGGGTCTACACACTCTTTCATTTCTGAGAAGTTTTATAGTAAATTGGAAATTCCATCTCAAGATATGAACCCTGAACTTATAGTAAAAACACCTTGAGGGAACATTGAGACAAAAAAGAATTATAAGAACCTTCCTATACTTGTGTGTGGAAAGAATCTACCAGCAAACCTTATTGTTTTGCCTCTAGTAGAGTTTGATGTTATTTTGGGCATTGATTGGCTTTCTGTTTATCATGCTAAGATTGAATGTAGAGCTAAAATGGTTTCTTTTCAGAAATATTTTAAATTTGTGTACAAGAATGTACCCTTGAATTTGATAACATATCAGGAAGTTGAGAAACTAGTAAAAGATGGAAATGAATGTTACCTTGCACATATTTTTGAAAATAAAGGAACTGTTCAGATTAATGATTTGCCAGTGGTAAATGAGTATATTGATGTTTTTCTTGATGAGTTGCCTGGTATTATTCATGATCGGGAAGTTGAATTTACAATTGTCTTAGTTCCTGATTCTAATCTAATTTCAAAACCCCCTTATCGAATGGCTCAAGTTGAACTTTTAGAGTTAAAGAAACAATTGCAGGAGTTATTAGATAAAGGTTTCATTCGACCTAGCACATCACCATGGGGTGCTCCTATCTTGTTTGTTAAAAAGAAAGATGGATCAATGCGACTTTTCATTGATTATAGATCCTTGAATAATATTACTGTTATGAACAAGTATCCTTTGCCTCATATCGATGATTTGATTGTTCACCTCCAGGGAGCTCAGTATTTTTCAAAGATTGACTTGAGGTCGGGGTACCCTAAGTTGAAGGTAAAAGAAGCAGACGTTCCGAAGACTGCGTTCCTTACTAGATATGGCCATTATGAGTTTGTAGTTATGCCTTTTGAGTTAACCAATGAACCTGCTGTATTCATGGACCTTATGAATAGAATTTTCCATTAGTTCTTGGATAAGTTTGTGGTTGTTTTCATCAATGATATTTTGGTGTTTTCTAAAAGTAAAGAGGAGCATGAAAGTCATTTAAGGGTTATCTTGCAAACCTTAGAAGAAAAGAAACTATATGGAAAATTCAGCAAGTGTGAGTTTTGGTTACAACAAATTTCATTCCTGGGTCACATTATTTCAAAAGATGGCATAACTGTTGATCCTTCTAAAAAAAGTTGTTGAAGAATGGCCAAGACCCACAAATGTAAACGAGATCCGTAGTTTTCTTGGTTTGGCTGGTTACTACCGAAGGTTTGTTGAAAATCTTTCATGGTTATCTAGTCAAATGACTAAGCTAACTCGTAAGGGTGTTAAGTTCATCTGGAAAAAAGAATGTGATGATTGTTTTCAGGAGTTGAAAAGAAGATTGGTGAATGCTCTAGTTTTGGAACTACCTTCCAGGAATGGTGAGTTTGTTATATACAGTGACGCTTCATTGAAAGGACTTGGTTGTTTCCTAATGCAGAATGATCAGATAATTTCTTATGCTTTACGTCAGTTGAAAACTCATGAGGTAAATTACCCTACACATGATTTTGAATTAGCTGCTGTTGTTTTCACTTTAAAAATTTGGAGGCATCATTTGTATGGAGTAAAGTGTGAAATATATACCGATCACATAAGTTTAAAGTATATATTCACTCAGAAAGAATTGATCATGAGACAGAGGAGATGGCTAGAATTAATCAAGGATTATGATTGTACAATTAATTACCATCCGAGAAAAGCAAATAAAGTGGCTGATGCTTTGAGTCGAAAATGTAATGCTTCATTAGCAATGTTGCGTTTGGAACGTGATCCTTTGGTTAAGGATTTGATGAACTTTGGCATAGAATATTTTGGTGTAGGATGTTCTTCTGTTTTGTTTCAGGTATCAGTGAGATCATCTCTATCAGATAGAATCAAGCAAGCACAGAAGCAAGACAGCGATTTGCAGAAAAAGGTGGAGCTGGTTCAGAAAGGTAAGTTGCCTGAATTCAACATTGATAATGATTGTGTTTTGAGATTTGGGAAGAGATTATGTGTGCCTTGTGATTCCCAGTTGAAGAATGAGTTGTTATGTGAGGCTCATAGTTCCCTGTTTTCAGTTCATCCTGGCAGTACTAAGATGTACAGAGATCAGCGAGAGTATTACTGGTGGGATGGAATGAAAAGAGATATTGCTGATTTTACTGTGAAGTGTTTGACTTGTCAGCAGGTTAAAGTAGACCGGCAGTTACCTAAAGGGATGCTTCAGCCTTTACCAGTGCCAGAGTGGAAATGGGAAAACATATCCATGGACTTTGTTTTGGGATTACCGAGGACATCTTGAGGTAATAATGCAATCTGGGTTATTATTGATCGCTTGACTAAATCTGCTCATTTCCTTGCTATACGAGATACTTTTTCCCTAGATCAACATTCCCGTTTGTATCTTAATGAGATATTCAGGTTATATGGAGTTCCTCTCTCTATTGTATCTGACCGTGATCCTAGGATTACTTCTAACTTTTTGAAAGGCCTTCAGAAGTCGTTGGGTGATGAATTAAATTTTAGTACAGCTTTTCATCCTCAATCAGATGGGCAGTCAGAACGAACAATTCATACCTTGGAGGATATTCTACGAGCTTGTTCGATGGATTATCAAGGAATTTGGGACCAACATCGTTCTTTGGTTGAGTTTTCTTATAATAACTGTTTTCATTCCAGTATACAGATGGAACCATTTGAGGCATTATATGGGAAGGGGTGTCGAACTCCATCATTTTGGGATGAAGTGGGTGAAAGGAAGCTGATGGGACCAGAATTAGTAGAAGAAATGGCAGAAAAAGGTTAGTTGATTCAGAAGAACATGAGAACTGCTCAGAGCAGGCAGAAGAGTTATGCGGATAACTGGAGGAAGGATCTATCATTCGAGGTAGGTGATCATGTGTTTCTGAAGGTTTCTCCTTGGAAAAGTGTGATGGGATTTGGTTAGAAAGGAAAGTTGAGTCCAAGGTTCATTAGACCATATGGAATTCTAGAGAAAGTTGGATCAGTTGCTTACCGGGTGGCTTTACCTCCAAGTTTATCTCAGGTACACAATGTTTTTCATGATTCGATGTTGAGGAAGTATATGCCAGATCCATATCATGTTTTGAGTCCAGAGGTAGTTCAGCTGGAAGAGAACCTATCTTATGAGGAACAACTGGTCCAGATTCTTGACCATAGGGAGAATGTTTTATGAAATAAGGTGATTAATCAGGTAAAGGTTTTGTGAAAAAAACCACATGATGGAAGAGGCAACATTGGAATCTGAAAATGCAATGAGGGATAAGTACCCCCATTTATTCGATAAGTAAATAAATTGCGGGGATGAAATTTTCAAAAGGGGGGAAGGATGTAACATCCCAAGTAAGTAATGAGTAATAGATATTTTTATCTATGTATATTAATGAATTAAGATAGTGTTTTAGAGGCTTAAAATGAAAATAAATACAATCTTATGCATGCAATACACTAATATTCTTAAAAGATTGTTTTACTGCCTTTTGATGGAAAACCATTTTTAAATATATCTTTTGACAATATTATAAGCTATGTTTGTCAAAATAAACTTATTCTTTATGATTGGGACATCAAAATTTACTTACTGTGAATTTTTGGTATTTTTCCGATAAAGTGGATTTTTAATGAATAGTGAAAATGTTGTATTTTAATTCAAAACTGCTTTTTAATCTAATTTATTTATATGAATAGATTGTCTTTTGAATTGGTTTTTAAATTAAGATTGAATATATTTTTACCATTTAATCTAATGGTGGTCATTGGAATCAATTTCACTTTGAAATTGGACTTAAACCGGTGTCAATTTTTTAATACTTATTGTTTCATAAAAACATGCTATTTGTCATGACAATGGAATTAATTATTAAATTAATTAATGTAACTTATATGATTTGAATTTTCTAAATTAGACATCATTTTTGAATTCTGAGTATCAAATAAATCTTAGGGTGAATTTTTGGTAATTTTCTAAAAAACTTCAATTTTTGATGAATAGTGAAACCACTAAGTGTTACTTATAAAAACAGATTTTTCATTTAAATGAAAATTTTCCATCTTTGTGTTTTGATTTTCAAATATCCGACATACATGGTTGTCATTAAGAAGTAAAATGTCGTTCAATGAGATTATAATGTTTTCTGGTGAATAGTAACTTATTAAGTTTTTAATCGCGATTAGAGGTAATTAGTGTGGTTAAAGGTAAAAATAATGTTTTAATAATATGAGATGAGCTTGACACATGTCTTTCCCATATTGGATGTCTCATGGCCGACCAAGACAAGACATGGGTCAACTTGGGGACCCCATGGAGCCACTTTGGTTGGGAAATGACATAAATAACTTTTTATTTAATGTCAAAGTTAAAATGACACAAACCTGAGTTATTTTACGAACACAATTCTTAAATGGGGTTATACAAGTCAAATTTTTGACTATAAATATTAATTGGAAATATAAAATGATTTACTGCATCATAGTATTTTTTTATAATTTTTAGACATTAAATAAATTTAAATTATTTATGACATAATGATGATGCATTGATGACCTCATTATTTAACGATTTAAATAAAATGGAAATATAATGTAATATCTAAGCCCTAAACATGTCCAAAACCTATTGGATGAGTGGATTTTGAACCCTTATCATGTTATCCTCGAAATGAAACAATTTGGGACCTCTTAAATCCGAATACCATTTTAAAATAAAGTGACTTGTCTTTACTTTCCAAGAGTGCCCCTCCTCTCCTCTTATAAAAGCCCCCCACCTCTACCTCCTTACCCACACTCCCAAAGCCTTTGACTCAGCCAAACCCTGCCAATTTTGGCTCTCCACATCCCTCTCTTACTCCTTGAAGCCTCACATCGGGCAGAAGTCTTCCCAAGGAATCCTTTGAGCTCAAATCAAAGAGAGTTACCCAATTTTAATGTAATGTCTTCTTTTGAGTCCTTTTGTTTTATTTTGCTTTTCCAACGCCATAAACACTTTTAAATATTTTATTTTGTAACAAATCCAGTATCCTCAATATACTATTATGTTGTTATAAGAAGTATTCTAGCTAAACATACACACACCTACATCTAATTGTTAAAGAACATATTGTTTCTGTGGATGGCGAATTTCTGCATCCCGAAACGATGATTGTTCAACATTCTTTTAACACCTTAAAAGGTGCCCATTAAGATGACACTATATTTATATATGATATATAGTATGTTTATGTTTTCCTTAATCTTCTGTATTTTTCATTTTGGTCATACCTTTATGGTTTCCATTATGGGTAAACACGATATCTTCATTTAAGGAAGTGCGGACTACCGCCCCCTCAAAGTGATGTGATTCGTTAATTCCATATGTGGGATGTGTAAAGGATGGATTTAAAGTTATTATATATGATGTTATACTGGAATTATAATATAACTCTATATCATTATTATTTCTTTCCATTAAAGTATGAGAAAGAAATAAATGTAGCATTCATGCGTACGTACGGCTTACCGTCTCCATGAACGGTGCATTTCATTTCATACCTCTAAATGATTATGTAATATTATAAATATATGTATAAGCTGGATATATATGATATATATGATATCCAAATCAGGAATGTCATTCTAGATATAAATAACCTTTTACCACATGAATAACATGTAATTTTAAGAAGTCCACTTTCGACTTAAGAACCAAATATCGACAAAACAAACATTATTATCTTAAATGGTTACATAATGTTTATAACATATAAATAAGTCATATAAAAGGAATAATGAACTTTAAAAAGGTTCTTAATCAAATAGAAATTAACTCAAGATTATTATTCAGGACGTTAAAGAACGATCGAGTCATGTCGGACCCGAGGTAAGGGACTTCGTCTCAATCTCCTTTCATTGAGGCATATTTCGTTTTATACACATCTTTCTTTTATACGGTGTATAAACCACTATGACTTTTACTTTTACACAAAAGGAATCTTTTTCTATGAAGCGTTTTACAAAATGAAAAAAAGGAATGTTTCTTTTAATGAACGCGGTGACAACGACCTTTTCCGCCGCCTCGAGTATTATTTGGTCTTTGGATTCCTCAACAACCCGTAATGTTTTTAAAATAAAATAAATACCATATACTCTTTTATGTATTTTGGTATTGAAAATGGTTCTGATAAAGGATTATATTATGATATATTGTGATTGAAATGTGGAAATGTTATCATTCCTTTATATTGGTTTTATGTTTTATGATTTTATATTGGTACTTAGACATTTGACGGGTCGTTACGTGATAAACCATATGACGGGTGGTGCTGTGAATACCAGGACAGGTGGTTACGTTATAACCTCCAATTCATTGGGTATGGAAGTCGCCCGTATGGCTATTCCATTATGTATGTATCGAAATTGGCCGTATGGCTATTCCATTAAGTGATATGTGTCGAAGTCGACAGTATGGTTATTCCACTTAAGTATGTTTATGTCCCATGTTACCTTTATATATGTTATCTGTTCTTTATAAGGGTTTTATGGTAATCCTTTGGTTAAAAAAGGTAATTAATGATTCATTATTCAGTTAAGAGTTTTTACTACTTCATGAAGGTGAAGGTATTACTTTGATAGAGTATACATGGTTTACATGATGTTTGAAAAAGTAACAGTTTTCATTCTTTGTGTATCCCTTACTGAGCTTTTTATGCTCACCCCATGTTTTTTTGAAATGATTTTCACAGGACTTAATGTGTAATAAGGTCAAAGATGGGATCAAGGGAATTTCATGCTATATAAAACATGGAACTAGACATTTTTCTTTTGTAAGAGTTTTTTTATTATGGAAACTTAGTGGAAGTGTCTTCTTTGTAATCTTTTGAGATGTAATGGTTATGTTCTAATTCTCTAAAACTCTAAACCTGAAAAGATCCTCAATGTGAATTATTCATTTAATTCAATATTAAGTAGGGTTTAAGGATGGGACCTTATATATACTATGATTATTAACTATATAATATACAAATACAAAGATACATGGTAAATGTCAAATTATTTAACTAAGAGTTAAATAAAAAAGATAGGGGTACAATAGTAACCCAAACATTTTTAAAACCTATTGGCTGAGTATATGTTGACCCATCCCCACCTTATCCTCGAAATAAGTCACTTTATAGCCACTAGAAAATGAATATGAATTTATTATAAATTGATATTTCCAACTTTTCCTAAGGTTCCCCTCACCCCTCTTATAAAAGGGCACTCACCCTTCTCTCAAATCCATACCTTAAATGCCTTTTGTTTCGGCCAAAGCTAGCCCAATTTTCCTCTCAACTTACCACACTTTATCCTAGTGGCCTTATTTTGATCAGTAATCTAACATTTGTGGCCCTTTTGATCAAATAAAAAGTAAGAACCCGAAGAAGATGTAATGTTTCACCACACTATTTCAAGTTCATTTCTTCTTCCACTCCTTCTTTCTTTGTTATTTCCATTATAAAACAATAACTCCAGTATCTTTAATATACTGTGATGTTATTATAAATATGTTACAAACATTTTTAGTATTATATACAACCTTTTATTGACATGTCACCATACATGCATACGTACGACTAACCATCTCCACGTCGTGGTGTAATTGTTATTCAAAACAATATTATTTGGATGGGTATGATATTGATGTGTAATTGAGTTAAATAATAAATTTAACATTATAATGATTCGTTATATATGATATACCATCCAATTATATATTATTTTAAGATCAAAATAATGATATTGTCGCTCGTGCATACGTACGGACTACCATCTCCACGAACGCGATGAGATTCACTCCCCATCGCATCCATTCAATTAAAAATCTCATTTTATGATTAAAAATAATGTTTAAGAACATGATATAATTCTGGATATGAATAATATACAAACTATACATAAAAAACATGGCTTATTTAACAAAACATATAGAATAAAATGAATAAGTTAACACCCGAAACGACGATAATTCTAAGATATTATTAACAGATAAATGTTAAAAGATCATATATGAAATAAAACTAATGTATATGATTCTTGTATAATTTAATAAAAATTATTTCTACATTATACAAGAGGTTATCCTACCCTCAACCAAGGAAAAGTACAAGGTAAGGGTTTATTTCACATTCTCTTCATTATTCGAGGTTGTTTGTAGGTTATTCTCTACTGGGACTTTTTTATCATCCACATCCATGTTTCTTAAAAATGTATTTAAAATAATTATTACTATTTTATGGACTATGGGATAAATTCATTTATACCCTTGTTGAATTTTCATAAGATATTTATAAAGGAATCATTCCGTCGTTTTCTAAACAAGGTCCTTTTTAGAATTTTCGACAAAATTAAGGCAAGAATGTATTTTTTAACTTATACAGAGGGTGTGACTATTTTCCACCTTTACAAAATCATTATTTCTACCCTTAAAATCTTATAAGAATAATTTCAAAGTAAATGTTTACTTTTAGAATAATTTGACTTTTAATGATTTCAAAAAAGAGATATTCCTCTCAAATAGTTTTAATTTCATATATGTCAACATCCTTTGATGGATTTTAAGCTTATTTGAAGTTTATTTATTATGATACAAAACATCCATATTGTATTGAAGGTTTTGTGATATGATTGTCAGTGGATGTGTTATTTTTATACCACTCATGGTTTATGGATAATGTATTTACATTTCGTATGTTAGTTTTAATATGAATGTTTATGTTATGTTTAAAACTTTTTATATGATAATGCATTGGACTTAGTAAGTGATGGGTGGAGCCCGCTATAGCTCCTCGATGCATCAGTAGGTCCCATGAGACAAACTAGTGTCTTGGCATAAGGCCTTGATAAAATCTTATTTGTATTCTTGGCACAAGGCCTTGACTATATGGTCATGATAGTCTGGAATTATGCATTCCATCATTATAAAAGTGGTTATTGACATTGCATGTGATTATTCGACTACTAGAATATCCATGTGAATAAGAAAATTGCATTATTTCATTTTATTTCTTCCATATTATGATGAACATCATGTTTCAAACGTTTTTGTTTTAGTGATACATTTCCTTAAATGTTTATGATTACTTATGAAAGTTTCTCCTATATTCTTATCCATACTGGGCATTTGAGCTCCCCGCATTCTATGTTTTATTTTACCCAAGATGTGAAAAAGTATTTTATGAATGACCTACAGGGATAGTATAATGGGATTTGTGTGTGGATACATGTTTTTGTTGTAGTTTTTACTTTATTATGTATTGTAAACATTATGAATGTATCTAATGTTTCCAATGCTACTAAACAAATCATTCATTCGAGACATGACCTTTTTTGATCATGCCAATGTTATGTAATAATGCACCGACTCTGGGTAAATGGGGTTGGGGCGTTACATTGAATGATTTTTAGTAATTGGGTTTTTGGAAAATTAAACATTCTAGTGATTTTTAAATCAATTGTAAAATATTTCTATATGTTTCTTAATGTGAACTATATCGTATTAAATGATTAGTGTCAAAATTTACATTAATGATTTTTATTCTGAATAATATTTTATTAAATTATTGAAAAATAATAAAAATAATGAATGAGGAATCTGTGGAAAATATATAGTTAAAATGTAATACCTTATCTTTTTATGTTCCATTTCATCATAAAATTTAAAATTATAACATTATAATATTCAGAAATAAATTTATATTTTTAATGTTAGTGTTTTTTAATGAATAACATATATCAAAATATATAGTTTGAAACACCATGTAGATCTATCAAATTATTTATCATGGATTTTATATTAACCTCATTCAATCATATATTATAATTACTCATTTTATGGAATCATTTTTACAATAGAATCACATTATTATATTTTTATATTTTATGAAATTTCTAATGTGCCCCAAATATGAATTGTAAAACGGAATCTCCATTTCTATTCATTTCACCACATTGTGAGTAGTAGAATGAAAAAAATAAAAAATACATTCTGAAGTTACATATATACATTTTAGGGGTTTGTTTATTCCTAAAATACCAACCATATAATATTTAATAGCATATCTAAAAGAGTTTCTTTCAAGAAGAGATAATCTCTCAATTCAATCAGTTCCTTTTTTATTTGTCTATTGACTTACAAAATCCATAATAGTTATCCAAAAAAAATATTTTATAATAAATATCCTGAAATTTTATTATAATTATTAAACCACATTCATCACCCTATTTACATTAATTGGGATGTGAATGTATCACATGTGAAAGAATATGACTTTTTCTTCCAAGTACCAATAAAATTCTTTTCTCATGAACACATAATGTGGAAGTTTAACTTATTAAATTAAAATTTCTAAAATATAATGATTACATGAGTATAAATCTATAATTATAATATCACATCTATCATATTACATTATAATACAATTGATGATAATATCAGTGGTTGTTCATGTACGTGGACTGCCACCTCCATGAAGCAATGTTATTTGGTTTTCATTTATATTCTACTTTAATCGTAATAAGGATGGATTTTATGAATATATATGATATATATGATATTATAATTATTTAATAAATTTTATTTAGTATTTAAAATTATGTTTTTTATCCGTTAAAAGTTGAATACATCATTAATGTGAATGTACAGTCCACCGTCTCCATTAATTGTGTAATTAAAATGTTTATATTTACTTTTAGGGGTGAATCAAATAATTTATATAATGATTATATGTGATATTTAAATAAATATTTACATTTTATATATTATTCACCCTTTATCAATATACAATTACAAAAAACACTAAAGGAAAAATATACATTAAAATGAAGTAGATATCCTTTAGAACAATGATATTAATAAATAATTTGAAATATTAAATAACTGGTAAATTGATATACACGATCATATATTTTATCATATTAATGGTTATGGTTATATAATAAACTTATAATAAAAATATCATTTTTATATCGGAGTTTCCAACACATATAAAGGTTGTCAAACCTATTTTTAGGTATTTTCATCCCACATTTATTTATTTGAGACACATTTCATATTCAGCGCTAGTTTCTTGTAGGTGGTGAATATATTGAAAATGAATGTATTGTATTACACATGATGTAAAATTAATAGAGAATAAATTATCTATATAAGTTTCATTATTTCCAATGGATTATTATTCAAATTTTAACAAAGCATTAATGTATTTCATGTTTCAGTCAAAATGTATATAATAATTTATTATTCTTAAGATTCCATTAATGAATTCTAATAATTTACCACCAATGAAATCATTAATTTAATTTTACTCTTGTTATTTCATGAAAATGTATTTTTAAATTCATTTTAATCACCTCATGTACTATAGGGACTAAAAATATGTATTTATGTATAATTGATTTTACTCCCCTTTTCGGTCAGGAAAACATTTTCTTCAATATCCATGTTTTCTAATAAAATAGAATAGATTCTTAATATTCTAATTAAAATTTTAGAAATATTTTATACCTATGTTTGTCATTAAAAGTGATTTTAAAATGAATAATTTTTTTATTTTTCAAAATGAGGTTCTTTTTTTTTATTTTCCAAAGATGGAATAGAATGGTTTTTATCTTATATACCAAGACAGAAATTTTACACCGTCATAATAACTAAACTCTTTGAAATTTCCATTAAAATTTTACAAATATATTTTCAATGAAGTCATTTTCAATAATATCTTATATTATTTGTTTATTTTAAAGATGTTTTTACGAAATGGTAGGGTTATTTTCAATGTTAAATATTTAATGAAACTTAAATTGTATTTTTATTCATCAAATACAAAATCACTTGAATCAGATTTTGATTTTTTGGGGATCTGATCCGCATATACTATACGTACTATTTATCTCTTTGTTTTATGTTTTGAAAAAATTATTTTTATGAAATCCAATTATTTCTATTTGTTATGGTATATATAAATTTTTTTGAGAAAACAATTTCATTCCCATTGGTTATTCTATGATGAATGTTTTTAGGAAACCTTCTATTTTCCAAGGGTTTTGACAATAAAAACTTTATAAACCCTAT
The DNA here is from genome assembly GCA_963277665.1 of Viscum album. NCBI lineage: Eukaryota > Viridiplantae > Streptophyta > Magnoliopsida > Santalales > Viscaceae > Viscum > Viscum album. The sequence goes on along the minus strand of OY728139.1, from coordinate 881,846,572 downwards.
ATCATTATATGTATTCTGATATGATAAATTATTTTGATCATGGGTCATATATATTTACATTTTTTATTATATAATAGGTTGTTGCGATATAATATAAATGTATAGGTTACATTATAATGATGGATTGTGGTCATGTCATAACAATGGAGTCTTGTCTTGTTATAACATAGGATGGATGGGATTAAAATTAGATATCCCTCAAATTAATTGGGTAATGATTTAAATATCATGAGATAAATACAACATGAATGGGGAGTGATCCTAGTTCAATAAAAAACTATGCCTACTATGATAATTTTGGAACTGTAACTTGACTTATAATATTTCATGGGTACAAAAACAATTTAAATAGTCTATTAATGTAAATGATCATTAATTGAAACTGAATTAATTTCTTATACTCCTATGGATTCCAAATTTATACTTTTTATACCAATGTTATTGTCTCATAACTCATATAATATGATTCATTAATGATTCATTGGTTATGAACATCCAAGCTTTATGCCATGACTCATGATTAATATCTATGATATTAAGGGTAATGCATTTATATGTTAATATCATGTTTTCATACACTTATTCTCATGTTATTCTATTGTGAACATTGATATCTCCCTTATTTACACTTTTTGTGCCTCTGAGGTCAAAATTTCTAATAGTCCATTTTCCTTGGGTTATGAAAAATGGTATTAAGTATGAAATGTCTATGAATTTTTGTGTTTTCAAATAACTTACTAATATAATATATAGATCATTAGTGAAATAGTTTTTTTTTGTCTCCTTGTTTCCAATGGAACTCTAGATATATTATAAAGGAATAGATAGATATGTTATGTAATGAATCCTATTACAAAATTATAAAATATAAATTTATTATAATTATAGTAATATATAGTTTGGTAACATAGAAAGGATTTGTTAAGCTCAAAAAACTATAAAAATTTATCAGTAAGATACATGGGTATAATGATAATTGTATGATTACATCCAGACATTTTGTTAATGATCATGATATTACAAGGATAATCCTATAGTGGAATTGATTGAAATGGAGGTATCATGATATTGAAACACTATAAATGAATTTTCATGGTTCGTCGCTATGAGTATTTTTTTCCCACAATAATTTTTATTTAATTCTAATGGATTGATCTTTGAATAATTTTTTAGTACTACTGGATAATGGTTAGACTTCCATATTAATCAACCAAATTTTCTGGGATTTTGAATGAAAAATGTTATAAATAAGCCTATAATTTATTCCATTATATGATTAATAACTTTTAATTTTGAGGGTTTATTAATAGGACTAATATTATAAAGATTTGTTTTCATGAAGACCATAGATGAATGAACATTCATCTATCTACAAGTGGAAAAACTATGATGATGTATTCCGTTTTATATAACTATATAATTGGAAGATATTTTATTTATAGATATAACAGGAATATGAAGATAAAAATCCTTTTAAAATTCATAAGTTTGATAGAAGAAAATGATTCTCATCCTAAGGTACCAATTATAGTTCAATGTATCATGTCTATGGAATGTAGGCAGCATCCAAGAGATAACTCATAGACTAAGGTAATACCTATGAGCTAAAATAATATATATTTTTATTATAATAATTAATATTTTAAAATATGATGTATCTACGGATTGTTTTACAGTATAATTCATAATCATATGTTTATTATGGATAACATGATGATTTACATTATGAGAAATGTATAGGAGACAATGATATTCATTTGTCTATGAAGAAGTTATTGATTCCATCTTTGATGATTTTTATTGGAAATTTTTCAATGATGGAATATATTTAGTTGTTTATAAACTTATTTTAGGGAATAAGGTTGTGTTAAATTTTATAAGATAATATGTTTTCTATTTACATTAACCTAATACTTAAAAATACCATCATATATTTATAAGTTTATGTTTAATTACATATTCCAAGGATTAGACCCCATTTTGAGGTTTTATGTGATGTAATTTTGAGGTAATTTGATTTTTTCGATTTAGTAATTATAGTTTATTGAGAATTAAATGAACCATTGGGTTATTATGTGATTTCATGATATCTTAACTGTGGTATATTTGATAGGGGGATGTATATGTTTATATAGTTTAAATGCTATTATTTTTAAGTGTTATATTTTGTAATATAATTGTATTTATAATAAGGACTGCCAATAATATAGATATATAAATTTTATTAAGGATATTTTTTGAATGTTAACTTTGTTAAAATAGTTATTCAGTAATTTATCATGGTGATTAATTCTGTTCAGATGATTTTTAATGGGTTTTGGTATATGTAATCTTTATATTTATGCTTTGATTTAACATAAAAGATTATTTTGGAAGAATAAAATTAAATTTCACAATAATTCATGCCAAATTGTAACATCCCAGGTAAATAAAGAATAAGACATTTTCTTATTAATTAATATTTAAAAATTAAACATTAATGTTACTTTAAAGGGGTTTCTATGTTTGATAGCGTACCCAATACGCAACAAAGATTTTCTTTGAAATATTATGTTGCACACAAGTAATATAATAATATTATTTTATATGATAGTTAACACTTATCTGTTGATTAGGCGGGAAAGAATATAAATAACTAAAATATGATTATATATGTTTGTTAATTGTTTTTACATTTATCCAATAAATGATAAAGGTGTAAAATAAGAAAATAGTTTAATTTTATGCCTAAATACTTTAATATTCACTAAAAGGTCGATTTATCACCATTTGACGGCGAACCCTCCTTAAAAATATTTTTGTTCACTCTTAAACATTATATTGGACCAAATGAAATCCTTCTTCATAATTGGGACATCAAAATTCACCTTCTGTATGTTTATGTTATTATTCCAATAAAGTTCATTTTTAATGAATAAGTGAAAAATGTTGTATTTTAATTAAAAAACCTCTTTTTAATCTAATTTATTTATTTGATTAGTTTAACATTTGAATTGGTTTTAAATTTCAATTAGAATATATTTTTACCATTTAATCCAATGGTGGTCATGGGAATTTATTTCACTTTGAAATTGAACTTAAACTAGTGTAAATATTTTTATATATATTGTTTCATAAAAACACACTATTTCTTTTGACAACGGGAATTAATTATTAAATTAATTAATGAAAATTATATGTTTTGAATTCTGTAAAATAGAAATCATTTTTGAATTCCGAATATCAAATATATCTTATGGTGAATTTTTGATATTTTTCTGAAAAACTTCAAATTTTGATAAATAGTGAAACCATTAAGTTGTAGTTAAAAAAATGATTATTATTTTAAATGAATCTTTAAAAATTTTGGGAAATGAATTTAAAAAATATGACATAAATGGTTGTCATTATTAAGTAAAATGTGGTTTAATGGGATGAAAATTATTTTATAGTGAATAGTAACTTTTTAGTTTTATTAATTGCGATTAGAGGTAAATAGTGTAATTTAAGGTAAAAATAATGTTTTAAAAATATGAAATTTCTTTTACAATATCCTACCATTATTTTAGGAGTCATGGATGACCAATAAATTCCATTGGTCATCTTGGGGACCCCATGATGCCCCTTGGGTAAGAAAATGACTTTAATAAATTTTTATTTGAAGTTTAAATAAAAATGCAACAAACATGTATTGTTTTAATAAAACAATTTTTACATGGGGTAATACAAGTCATATTTTTTACTATAAATATTCATTAGAAATATTAAATGATTTACTACATCATGATAGTTTTTTTAATATTTTTAGACGTTAAATAAATAAATTTATGTGTGACACCATGATGATGCATCTATTACCTCGTTAATGAATGATTTAAAAAAAATGAAAAGATAAGGTAAAATCTAAGACTTACATTGGTAAAAAACCTATTGGATGGAGGGATTTAGAAATATTATCACTGTAGCCTCTAAATATATCTGTTTGGGACCTTTATAATCCAAAATTCCTTTTATAATAAAGTAACATTTTATAACATTCCAAGAGTGCCCCTCCTCCCTCTTATAAAAGGCCCCCACCGCTACCCCTTACCCACACCTCTCAAGCATTTGGATCGACCAAAATCTGCTCATTGTATCTCTCCCCATGGATATACTCATCCTAGAAGCCTTACCTTAGGCAGAAATCGTTTCATGAAACCTTTTGGTTCAAACCAAAGGAAGGTACCCGATTTAAAGGTAATGTCTTCTCTTATGTCCTTTTGTTTTATTTTTGCTTCTCCAATACCCTAAACTGTTTTTATTCATTTTTTGTGACAAAAATAGTATATTATATATACTAGGATGTTTTTATGAGTTTTATTCGAGCTACACTTACACACACTTCCTTCTAATGGTTAATGAACATACTATTTCTGTGGATAGAGAATTACTGCCTCACGAAACGATGACTGTTCAATATTCTCTTAACACATTTCATGGTGGCCATTATGATTTCACTATATTTATATATGATATATAATATATTTTCCCCTCTCTATTCTTATGTATTTTATATTTAATATTTACCTTTGGGCTTTTCATTTTGTGAAAATACGATAATTTCATCTGAGGAAGTGTGGACTACCGCCCCCTCAAGTGACGTGACTCGTCCATGACAAACATGGAATTTATAAAGAATGTAATTAGTGAACTTATTTTATATATATAAAACATATATTATACTGGAATTTTAATATATAATTTTCTCATTTAGTTTTAATTATTTTAATACGAAATACATATGAAAGTAGCGTTCATGCGTACGTACTGCTTACCGTCTCCATTAACGGTGCATTTCATTTCGTACCACTATATGTTATGGTCTATTTTAAATACATGTAATTTTTGGATATATATGATATATATAATATACAAATCATGAATATCATTCTGGATATAATTAACCTTTTACCACATAAAAAACATGTAATTGTAAGTAGTCCATTTTTGACATAAGTACCAAATATCAACAAAACAAACTTTATTAACGTAAATTATTACACAATGATTATAACATGGAAATAAGTGATATAAAAGGAATAAAAAGATTGAAAAACGTTCTTATGAAATTCGAAATTAACACTAGTTTATTATTTAGGAGATTAATGAGCGATCGAGTCAAGTCGGACATGAGGTAACGGACTTCGTCTCAATCTCCTTTCATTGAGGCATATTTTGTTCTAATAGAAGACTTTATTTCATACGCTGTATAAAATACCCTTTAATTATTAATTTCATTCAAAGTGAATCTTTTTCTATGAATCATTTTACTAAATGAAAAAAAGGAATGTTTCTTTTAACATACGTGGTGACAACGACCTATTCTGCAGCCACAAGTATTATTTAGTCTTTGTCTTCCTAAACAAGACGTAATATTTTTAAAATGAAATAAATACCATATAATCATTTATGTATTTTGGTATTTAAAATGGATTTTATAATGGATTTGTTATGTCAATATATTTAAATGAAATATTGTGATTGAAATGCGGAAATGTTTTATTTCCATTATTTTTGCTTTATGTCTTATGATTTTATAATGGTACATGGAAATTTGATGGGTGGTTATGTGATAAATCATATAGTGGGTGGGGCCATGAATACTAGGATGGGTGGTTACGTTATTACCTCCAATGCATTGGGTATGGAAGTCGGCCGTATGGCTATTACATTTAGTGATATGTGTGGAAGTCGACCGTATGGTTATTCAATTTAATAATGTTTATGTCCCAAGGAACCTTTATATGTTATGTGTAATTTATATGGGTTTTATGGTAATATCTTGGTAACAAAAGTTTATGTAGTAATGTTTTATTCAGTGATGAGTATTTAATACTTTATAAATGTGAAAAGTATTAATTTGATAATGTATTTATAGTTTATTTGTTGTTTTAAAAAACTAACAGTTTTCCATCTTTGTGTATCCCTTACTGAGCTTTTTAGGCTCATCCCAATTTTTTTGAAATTTTTTTTCAAAGGACATAATGTTGAATAGGTTCAAGATGGGATCAAGGAAATTTCATGTTGTCTTAATCATAGAACTATACAAGACTCTTTTTTTCAAGCATTTATGTTTTGTATAAAAAAGAAGGTAACCATATAGAAGTTTATACTTTGTAATTTTTTGAGATGTAATAGTTATGTCCTAATTCCATAAAACTCTAAACATGAAAATATCCTCAATGTGAATTATTCATTTAATTCAACATTAAGTAGTTTTTAAGGCCCGGGCCTTATAGTTGGTATCAATGGTCGGTTTAGACAACTTTAGGAGTTAGGGTATTGTTAAATTAATATCCATAAAGTAATTTATGTTGAAATCATATAGCATTTACATATTACCATGATTCTTCATCTAAGATATGTCTATGTTAATAATAATTTTTTGTAAAAGAAACAGAACAACTTTTCGGTCAAAGCATACAGATGAAAATGTCCTTCCAAATCACCAACCTAAGATGGTCGGAATCAGAACTGAACAGTTTATTGCAGGGATGGCACAGTTGACTCAGGATATAAATGGTGGTGGTATCCATGCACGATATCATCCAGATAAACCATAGAGGAACATGTCAATGGTGGAACATTTTATGAGGCAACATCCCTCATCGTTCAGAGGATCATCTGACCATGTGCTAGAAGAAGGGTGGATTAAAGAAATGGAGAATATTTTTGATGTCATGGGGTGTTCATAAAAAAAAGTATAGTCTTGTTGTTTATAATTTTGAAGGTGAGGCAGGTCAGTAGTGGTCTATGGTGAAAAATATCAGGGATCGTGATGAGATTGATGATCCTCACTTGGATGAGTTTAAATGTATGTTTCTTGAGAAAATATTTTCCTAAGGTGGCTCGTATTAGGATGGAAAAACAATTCCTATAATTGAGGTAGGAGGATGACTTAGTGGATTCATATGAATAAAATTTCACTTGGCTGGCAAGGTATGCTCCAAATTTCATACGACATCTTGATAGTAAAATCAAATGTTTTTACTCATTGTTAAAGACAATGTATCGAAGGGCTTTAGCTTCTCGTGAGTTCAAAAGTTATGAAAACTTGTTCTATGTGCGGAGAAGGTGGAAATGGAGTTTGCTGATGATCATGTGTTCTTTAAAAAACAACATAATAAGAGGTCTAGTTGGCAGGAAAAGGGAAAGACTTTATTAAATAAGATAGGATGTAAGAAATCCAAATATCCAACCTCTGAGAAGTGTGGTAAAATGCATCCTTGAGAATGTTTATCTAAGTCTAGAAAGTGCTTTCAGTGTGGTAAGTGTGGTCATATTGCTTGTAACTATAAGGAATATGATCAAGATGGCAATTAAAAGCAAGTGGTAATATGTATTATGTGTAATGAAATGGGTCATTATGAAAATGAGTGTCTAACGAAGAACTCAACTTTGGGAAAGAAGCCAAACTACAAGAACAAATGGGTGGTTAAATCCTTTGCAACTACTTCAGCAGATGTAGGGCCACCGAATGAAGTTGTATTAGGTAAAAAAAAATTTTGTTCATATTATGCCAAATTTTTTTTTGATTCAGGGTCTACACATTATTTCATTTCTGAAAAGTTTTCTAGTAAATTGGGAATTCCAACTCAAGATATAAATCCTGAACTGATGGTAAAAACACCTAGAGGAAATGTTGAGATCAAAAGAAATTATAAGAACCGTTCAATCCTTGTATGTGTAAAGAATCAAAATGAAAACCATATTGTTTTTCCTCTAGTAGAGTTTAATGTTATTTTGGTCATGGATTGACTTTCTGCTTATCATGCTAAGATTGACTACAGAGCTAAAGAGCATTCTTTTTAGAATGATTTTCAATTTTTGAACAATAATGTACCCTTGCTTTTGATAACATATCAAGATGTTGAGAAAATAGAAAAAGGTGGAAATGAATGTTACCTTACACATATTGTTGAAAATAAAGGAAATATTCAGATTAATGACGTGCCAGTGGTAAATGAGTATCCTGATGTTTTTCCTAATTAGTTGCCTGGTATTATTCATGATCGGGATATTGAATTTACTATTGATGTAGTTCTTCATTATAATCCAATTTCAAAACCCCTTTATCGAATGGTTCAAGTTGAACTTTTAGAGTTAAGGAAGCAATTGAAGGAGTTATTAGATAGAGGTTTCATTTGACTTAGCATATCACCAAGGGGTGATCCTGTATTGTTTGTTAAAAAGAAATATTGTTCAATGAGACATTGCATTGATTTTAAAGCATTGAATAACATAACTATTAAGAACAAGTATCATTTTCCTCAACTCGATGATTTGTTTGATCAGATACAAGGAGATTATTATTTTTCAAACATTGACATGAGGTCGGGGTACCATCAGTTGAAAGTAAAAGAAGCAGATGTTCTGAAGACTATGTTTAGTACTTGATATGGCCATTATGAATTTGTAGTTATTCCTTTTGGGTTAACCAATTAACCTAATGTATTATTGGACCTTATGAATAGACTTTTCCATGAGTTCTTGGATATGTTTGTGGTTGTTTTCATGGATGATATTTTGGTGTTTTCTAAAAGTAAATAAGATCATGAAAGTAATTTAATGGTTATCTTGCAAACCTTAAAAGAAAAGAAACTGTATGGAAAATTTAGCATGTGTGAGTTTTGGTTACAAAAAATTTCTTTCCTTGTCCACATTATTTCAAAAAATGGCATAACGGTTGATCCCGATAAAACAAAAGTTATTGTAGAATGGGAAGTACCCACAAATGTAACTGAGATTCATAGTTTTCTTGGTTTGGCAAGCTATTACTGAAGGTTTGTTAAAAACAATTCATGGTTATCTAGTCCAATGACTAAGCTAACTCGGAAGGGTGATCAGTTTATCTAGAAAAAAGAACGTGATTATTATTTTTAGGAGTTGAAAATAAGATTAGTGAATGCTCCAGTTTTGGCACTACCTCCTAGGAATGTTGAGTTTGTTATCTATAGTGATTCTTTGTTGAAGGGACATGGTTGTGTCTTTATGAAGAATGATAAGGTAATTGGTTATGCTTCACATTTGTTGAAAAATAATAAGGTAAATTACCATACACATGATTGGGAATTAGATAATGTGTTTTATGCCTTAAAAATTTGGGGGCATCATTTGTATGGTTTAATGTTTGAAATATATACTGATCAAAAAAATTTAAAGTATATATTCACTCAGAATGAATTGAACATGAGATAGTAGAGATGGATATAATTAATCAAGGATTATGATTGTACAATTCATTACCATCCGGGAAAAGTAAATAATGTTGCTGATGATTTGAGTCAAAAAAGTAATGCTTCATTAACAATGTAACTTTTGAAATGTGATCCTTTGGTTAAGGATTTGATGAAACTTTCCATAGAAGTTGTTGGTGCAGAAATTTCATCTTTTTTGGTTCAGGTGTCAGTGAGGTCATCTCTATCAGACAGAATTAAGAAATAACAGAAGGAAGATACTGAGTTGTAGAAAAATGTAGAAATTGTTTTGAAGGGTATGTTATATAAATTTGACATTGATAATGATTGTGTTTTCAGGATTGGGAAGAGATTATGTGTGATTTGTGATTCACAGTTGTAGAATGAGTTGTTATGTGAGGCTCATAGTTCCCTGTTTTCAGATCATCCTAGCAGTACTATGATGTACAGAGATCTGTGGGAGTAATACTGGTGAGAAGGAATGAAAAGAGATATTTCTGATTTTACTGTGAAGTGTTTGACTTTTCAACAGGCTAAAGAAGAGTTACAGTTACCAAAATGGATTCTTCCTTCATTATCGGTGACAATGTGGAAATGGAAAAAATATATCCATGGACGTTGTTGTGGTATTACTGAAGACCTCTCGAGGTAATAATGCAATCTGGGTTATTTTTGATCGATTGAATAAATCTGATCATTTCCTGCCAATTCAAAATACTTTGTCTCTAGATCAACTTGGTCGTTTATATGTTAAAAAGATAGTCAGGTTGCATTGAGTTCTCCTCCCTATTGTATATAATCATGATCCCAGGGTCACTTATATCTTTTGGAAAAGCCTTAAGAAGTTGTTGCGTATTGAATTAAATTTTAGCACAATATTTCATCCTCAATCAGATGGGAAGTAAGAACGAACAATTCAGATCTTAGAGAATATGCTACGTGCTTGCTCGATGGATTATCAGGGAAGTTGAGACCAACATCTTTATTTGGATGAATTTTCATATAATAACTGTTTTCATTCCAGTAAATAGAAGGCTCAGTTTGATTCATTATATGTTTACCAGTTTTGAACTCCAACTTTATGGGATGAAGTTGGGGAAAATAAGCTAATGGGACCAGAATTGGAAGAAGAGATGGAAAAAAAGTTCAGTTGATTCAGAAACACATGAGAACAGATCAGAGCAGACAGAAACGTTATGCTGATAACCGGAGGAAGGATCTATCTTTCAAGGTAGGTGATCATGTTTTTCTCAATTTTTCTCCATGGAAAAGTGTGATGCATTTTGGAAAGAATGGAAAGTTGAGACCGAGGTTAATTGGACCATATAAAATCCTGAAGAAAGTTGGATAAGTTTCATACAAAGTGGCATTACCTCCATGTTTATCCTAGTTACACAATTTTTTTCATGTTTCGATGTTGAGAAAGTATATGCCAGATCCATCTCATGTTTAGAGCCCAGAGGTAGTTCAGTTGAAATAGAATATCTCTTATAAAGAACAACCAGTCCAGATTCTCGACCGTAGAGAGCAAGTGATGCGGAATATGGTAATTTACCAGGTAAAGGTTTTTTGGAAAAACCAAATGGTTTAATAGGCATCACGAGAATCTGAAAATTCTATGAGGGATAAATACCCCCACTTATTTTGATTAGTGAATAAAATTACGAGGATGAAATTCCCAAAAAGGGGGAAGGATGTAACCTCCCAGGTAAATAATGAATAATACATTTTCATATTTATTAATAATTGAGAAATAAATATTAATTTTAATTTTAAGGGGTTTCTATGATCGATAGCGTACCCGATATGCAATAACGAGTTTCGTTGAAATCTTACATTTCACACAAGTAATATAATAATATTATTTTAAATGGTAGTTAAAATGTAGTAGTTTCATTGGTAGGAATGAATATAAATACCTAAAATATGATTATATGTGCTTGTTAAATATTTTTACATTTATCGAATAAAATATAATGTCTTAAAATAAGAATAGAATTCAATTTTAGACATAGATACTCTAATATTAACTAAAAGGTGTATTTTTTGCCTTTTGAGGGAAAAACCTCCTTAAAAATAGTTTTGGTCACTTATATAAGTTCTATTAGACCAAATGAAATCCTTCATTAGAATCGGGACATCAAAATTTACTTTGTGTTTGTTTTTGTTATTATTCCGATAAAGTTCATTTATAATGAATTAGTGAAAAATGTTGTATTTTAATTCAAAACCTATTTTTAATCTAATTTATTTATATAAATAGATTATCTTTTGAATTGGTTTTAAAGTAAAATTAGAATATATTTTTACCATTTAATCCAATGGTGGTCATTGGAATTAATTTCAATTTGAAATTGGACTTAAAATAGTTTCAATATTTAGAAATATATTGTTTCATTAAAACACGCTATTTGTTTTGACGATGGGAATTAATTATTAAATTAATTAATGCAACTTATATGTTTTAAATTTTTTAAAATATACATCATTTTTTAATTCAGAATATCAAATAAAGCTTAGGATGAATTTTTGATATTTAACTGAAAAACATCAATTTTTTATGAACGGTGAAACCACTAAGTGGTAGTTAAATAACTGATTTTTCATCTAAATGAAACATTACCACTTCTGTGAATTGAATTTCAAAAATCAGACATACATTGTTTTCATTAGTATGTAAAATGTTGTTCAATGGGTTGAAAATATTTTTTTGGTGAAAAGTAACTTTTTAGATTTATTAAACGCAGTTAGATGAAATTGGTGTAATTTAATGTAAAAATAATGTATTAATAATATGAAATTACCGTAAAACATATCCTACCCTTATTGGATGACTCATGGCCGACTAAGAAAATACATGGGTCATCTTGGGGACCCCATGGATCCACTTGTGTAAGACAATGACATTAATGACTTTTTATTTAAAGTTAAAACTAAAATGTCACAAACATGTATTGTTTTACTAAAACTATTTTTCCCATGGGGTTATAGATGTAATTTTTTACAATAAATATTCATTAGAAAGAGAAAAATATTTCCTAAATCATGATATTCTTTTTATAATTTTTAGACATTAAATGAATAAATTTATTTGTGACACCAAGATGATGCGGCGATTACCTCATTAATGAACGAATTAAATAAAATGAAAAGATAAGGGAAAATCTAAGACTTACACTCGTCAAAAAACTATTTAATGGGATGATTTAAAACCCTTATGACCATATACATTAAATATATCCTTTTGGGACCTTTAAAAACCGAAAATCATTTTATAATAAAGTAACATATTATAACATTCCAAGAGTGCCCCTCCTCCCTCTTATAAAAGGCCCCCAACTCTACCCCCCTTACCCACACCTCTCAATCATTTGTCTCGACCAAAATCTAGTCATTTTATCTGTCCATATACCTCTCCTCATCCTAGAAACCTTACCTTAGGCACAAATCTCTTCAATAAACCCTTTTGGATCAAACCAAACTGAGTAACCCGATTTAAAGGTAATGTCTTCTCATATGTCCTTTTGTTTTATTTTTTCTTCTCCAACACCCTAAACCATTTATATTACATTATTTTTTAAAAACACAAGTATATAAAATATACTAGGATGTTTTTATGTGAATTATTAGAACTATAATTACACACACCTCCGTCTAATGGTTAAATAACATATTGTTTTGGTGGATGGAGAATTACTATCTCACGAAACAATGTTTGTTCAATCTTGTCTTGACACCTTTCATGGTGGCCATAATGATGTCACTATATTTATATATGATATATAATATATTTATTCCCTATCAATTTTTCTGTATTTTATATTTAAATCATATCTTTATGCTTTGCATGTTGTGCATATATGATAATTTCATCTTAGGAAGTGTGGACTACCGCCCCCTTAAGTGATGTGACTCGTTCATGCCAAACATGGAATTTAAAAAGAATGTAATTTGTGAAATTATGTTAAATATATAACATATATATTATACTGGGTTTATAATATATATTTTTCTCATTTTTTTTAATTCATTTAATACGAAATAGAAATTAATGTAGCGTTCATGCGTACATACGGCTTAACGTATCTATGAATGGTGCATTTCATTTCTTACCACTAAATATTAAATACTTTTATAAATACAAGAATATGTTGTATATATATGATATATATTATATCCAAATCATGAATATAATTCTGGATATAATAAACCTTTCACCACATTAACAACATGTAATTATAAGAAGACCATTTTTTACTTAAGTACCAAATATCGACAAATCAAACTTTATTAACTTAAATGATTACATAATCTTTATAAAATGGAAATAAGTGATATAAAAGGAATAATAAGCTTGAAAAACTTTTCTATGCATGTATAAATTAACATTAGTTTATTCTTTAGGAGATTAATGATTGATCGAGTCAAGTCCGACATTAGGTAAGGGACTTCGTCTCAATCTACTTTCATTGAGGAATATCATGTTCTAATACAAGACGATCTTTTTTAAACTTCATAAAACACCATTGAATTTTTCATTTCATTCAAAGGGATTCATTTTGTATTAATCATTTTACTAAACTACAAAAATTAATGTTTCTTTTAATGTACGCGGTGACAACGACCTTTTCTACCACCGCGAGTATTATTTGGTCTTTGGCTTCCTCAACAAGCTGTAATGTTTTTAAAATGAAATAAATACCATATACTCTTTTATGTATTTTGGAATTGAAAATGGTTTTTATAATAGATTTTTTATGTAAATATATTTAAATGATATATTTTGATCAAAATGTGGAAATTTTTTCTTTCCATTATATTTGTTTTTTGTCTTCTGATTTTATAATGGTACATGGACATTTGACGAGTGGTTACATGATAAACGTTATGAATGGTGGTGCCGTGAATACTAGGAAGGGTGGTTATGTTATAACCTCCAATGCATTGGGTATGGAAGTCGGCTATATGGATATTCCATTTAGTGATATGTGTGGTAGTCGAGCGTATGATTATTCTATTTTAGTATGTTTATGTACGAAGATACCATTATATGTTTTGTGTTCTTTTTATGGGTTTTATGGTAATATTTTGGTTACAAAAGGGTATGTAATTGTCTTTCATTCAGTGAAGATTATTTAGTACTTCATAAAGGTGAAAATTATTACTTTGATAAAGTATTCATGTTTTACTTGTTTTTTTTTGAAAAACTAACAGTTTTCTTTCTTTGTGTTACCCTTAGTGAGCTTTTCATGCTCATCCCAAGTTTTTATTATTTTTTTCACAGGACATAATGTGGAATAGGTTCAAGGATGGGATCAAGGAAAATTCATCCTATCATAAACATGGAACTAGACATGATAATTTTTTTCAAGAGTTCATGTTTTGTAACAAAAAACAATGAAACCATGTAGAAGTGTCTACTTTGTAATCTTTTGAGATGTAATAGTTCTAATTCTATAAAACTAAAAACATGAAATGATCCCCAATGTGAATTATTCATTTAATTAAATATTAAGTAATGTTTAATGCAGGGGCCTTATACAAAGGGTATGATATTCCACTTAAGATTAAATCATCCACAAACATAGATATTATTATGATAATAAATGCATTGTGGATTAATTTATTATTTCTCCATATCATGGATTATTTATAAATTATATTGTTCTATACATTTATTGTTTTTTTAATACCTAATTATTAGAGAAATATCGTTATATAATTTTGTGTATCACCTAGATATTTATTTTACTGGATCATTTCTAAAAAAATATATTTTGGTTATTTATTTATTTGAGTAAGAGATGAAGTATAGATTTAATGAAGCACCAACATATAATGAAATTTTTTATATTATACGGTCAGATATAAAGAAATTATATATTCTCATGATAGAATAACTATAACAAAATTATATAAGTAGAATAGGAAGACAAAATATTTTCCTCTAGCATTCAATTGTGATTAATTAATAGTCTTTTTATCTCTCAAAGATTCATGATTTTGTGGTTGTTAATAATCTATTAATAATATTCTCTATCATTCTATATTAGTCGTTAGGAAATAGTTTTCTATTTAATTTAAATAATTTATGTTCTCACTAATCTTATCATATTTTGGAACATTGTTATATATTATTCAACATGAACATAATTTTTTCCAATCAATACAATTACCAGTGAATCTATTTATCCCTTTATATGATGTGAGTTTACAATAAATTTTTTTTCTATAGTGAAACCTGTGATTACTAATAACATGTTCTAATTTTGAGGTTGAAATTTTTAAAATAGGTGAGGAATGTAAAAAAAATTATTAAAGGATATATTTTTTTATTAAATTTAATATAAACATTATCTTTAATTACATGTAACACCAATCATTAAGAAGCCATGATACACCATTAAAATATTTTTATTCAATGTGATAGCAATAACAATACCATTAAATAGAAAGATATGAATAATAATAACTAGTTTATTAAATCAATATAATTTTCATAATAAATATAAGTATTTTTAAATTTTTATAAAAAGTAATCAAAAAATATTAATTAAACTAGTTTGGTATAAATTGTTATATTTCCTCAAGATTATTTATTTTAGCATGTTTGGTTGATTCGAGATTGGATTTTTTGGACATGAGTTGTTTCTTTTATTGAGTTCCTGAACAACTCTTTCAATGATGTGAAACGAAATAACTTTTGATATTGGGATGTCTGTCACATGTTTTGAGTTTTTCATGTTATCCCCAGTTTGTTTTTAGGGTTTTCTGATAGTTAAAAATATTTTTTTGTTGAGGATTGTTTCTTTTTTTAATTTTTTATTAGTATCCGTCAAAGACGTGTCCTCATGTTACATATGTGGGTGTTGAATATGGTACTTAATAAAATCATCATATTGATCATAATCATGTCAAGTAAATCATATAGCCTCATAATACTATATATTAGAATGTTAAATAGATACATATAAAAGATTTTGAGATACCACCTGTTGATGAAGGATACTGTGATCAATCATTGGATTTATTACTTGAAAAGTGACCGTCTATTAATTTAATGAATGAATGTTAATATTAGTTGTACATGATGAAGAATATTGAATATATCAAATATTATTGTAAAATTTTAGACTGTTAAAGTGATGTTTTCAGTTATAATACATGTGGGTCCTAACATGAAGTGGTTGGATTCCTTAGTACATGCAGATAGGAACGTGAGAATGGATTATTTGGGTATCAAGACTCACTTATTATGTTATATTATTATAGTTTCTCCAATAATGTAGAATTATATATATTTCCACTATTTTTAGTAGTGAGAGACTGTGGTGTTGGTGTATAACAATTGATTTTCTGAGCTAGTTTGATTTTCCCTAAAGGTGGTAAGGAATTACTTAATAAAAAATATAATGTACCTAAAGGGTTGTGAATCAGATATCTCATCACAAGTTTTTATGCTAATAGTTTTGAAATATTCAGAGAGACTATATAGGGGAATGATAATATAGATTAATATGGTTGGTATTATTTTTTATTACTCACAATATCTACGACCTAGTAAATGCTTTATTGGAATACAAGGGAAAAACAGAATGTTTCAAAATCATACTAGGAGCGGTGGAGTTAGTTCATAGTGTAGGGAATATTATGCACTTCTAGTTTTAAGAATTAGTGAGCACATAACATATACTATTGTGGAATTTTTTGACAAAACATAGATTTTTATCCAATTTTAGCAATGATGTGTTATAGTTCTGTACAGTATGGTAATTTGAAAAAAATTCTATCTTGATAGGTGTACACCTTGATATGAACATGAATCCTCAACTAAAATGGAAAATAAATCATATTTAAATTATTCAAATACTATATGTTTCATTGTTTGGGCCTTATTAGTGAATCAACATCACAAAATAGATGATTTTTTTGTTCAAGTATATTTTTTTCTAGTGATAGGTGGTGGTTTCATCATTTTTTCATATTTAGTTGCGGTGGATTTATTTGGAACTAATCCTTCAATGTTAAAACTATTTTTAAGTATTTATGATATTATTAAACATCCCATGAAATCCATGACCTTTTTTTATTAGTGACATTTCTAGGGAAGATGAAATAGTAGGATTTTCCGTTTCCTTTTTGAGTGATATCGATAGATGATGTAGAGTTATTCTGGGATATTCTTATTTGTGATCAATATATATTTGAAATAATTATTAGGAAGTATTGATATTGTTATTATAATTAAATGATTGATTATTATATTTGAAATTTCCAATTTCATGTAGTCGATTGATGTCATGGGTGTCTCAGGGACTGTGTGATTCAGGGCATTGTTATTTATAATCATCCCACCATAATCCTTGAGATTCTTGTCCCATGTAGCACTTCATCGTGATGATGTTTATTATTTATTGATCACAATTCCATTATTCATGAATCTCTAAATTTCATCATTGATATTTTTTATAGATTTCATCTATTGAGAATGGATGATTTTATGACTGACCCAGTTTCAGTAAGATGTGGATTTAGATACTGTTTATTCACAAGGGACCAATAGAGATTAAAGATATCATGATTAAGTTAAATGATAAAATGGTGAATCATTTGTTTTTCCCTAGTATTTTACAATTTTCATCTATATTTATATTCATTATAAAGGAATATATTTAACTCTGATTGCATGTGGACTATCAAAAGTTGATCGGGGGAAAATATAAGAACTTGTATCCTTTTTTGTATTGATTATTTATTTAATAAATTAAAATGGGGAATGTTTTATAAATGATGGATCTTAAATAAATTTATCATTATAAAATAGATTGGGAGTTTAATATATCATAGTCAGTTTTTCGGATATGCAATGTCAGTTACAAAATTTATGCAATTTAATTTTCTCTTACTAACATTTCTGAATTTTTTATAATTTATGAAATAGATATTCAATAATTATATTAAAATTTTATTTATAGTGTTTGTTGATGATATTTTTATTTATTCATTTTTTGAGCATGAAAACTAGCACCATTTTAGTTTGGTTATTGATATCATGTGTATGTAATGTTTTTATTTAAATATTCTAAAATGTAATGTATAGAATGAAAATTTGATTTTTTTTGGGGAACATGTTTTCTAATAATGGATTATCATTTAATCATGAAATGCTAAATGTATTCTCATTATAATAATATCCACTCAAGGTCGAGGGTATTATTACATTCCTTTGTTTTTTTTGGATTTTATCTACGGTTATTAAAGGATATTTTAAATTTTGTGTCACCATTGACTACTCATTGAACGAAATATGTAAAATTTATCTTCAAAGTAAAATGGTTGCATTATTTCAATGAGATGGAATGTATTCAATGGTTCAATCTTATAATTATGTTAATGGATCCCAATAAATTGTATGTGGTTTTATATAATACTTATAATATATTGTTTGGATTTGTGATTATTTATTATGATCATGAAGGGGGTATAGAACTCATCACATTAATCCACAATAGAAGAATTACTCTAGTCATGATATATAGAATGCCATTATAGTTCATGTTATAATGTTTTGGGGGAACTACATTTTATCGGGAGTTGTTCACAATATTTTATAATCATATGAGTCTGAGATATATATTTTCATGGAAATAAATGAATATCATATATAGAAGATTGCTGGAATACATTTAGATGATTGACTACAACATCCCATATACACTAAGTAAGGGGAATCTCAATTTAGTTACCCTTATCTTGGGAATTACAATCATAAGCTATTAAAAAAATGTCACATGAAACAATTTTTGGACAATTCTCTTTGAAAAAATTGGATTCTAAATTGGATGATTATGATATAGTTCTAATTATAATTAATTTATCATCATCCCTCTATGAATTTATTCTAATGATTCAGCAGTATGATGGTGATATAAAAGGAATTTGAGAAACCCTATATAGTTGGGTGAACACAACTAGTTTTTATCTCTCTTTAGGTAGTATTATCCATTTTGGGGATTAGTTTTCATCCCAAAAACTATAAAGATCTCAGTTATTTAAAATAATATTTCTTCATTTTCCATTCATTCGTCCACTGTGAAGATGTATAATTATATGATTCATCTATTATGGTCATCAATCTTGAAGTGTTCCTTTATTCACTATGTGTTTTAGTATTAGAACTTCTATAATATAATAGATGTTCATATGAAACCTTATGTTTTCATTCATCCTCTTCCAGTGTCATTATGTAAATGGAATGAGAAATATATGGGTCTATTATGTTACCATGTACTCATTAGGGAGAGAATTCTATATGGTTGGTGATTTATTGGTTGAAATTATCA
Source organism: Viscum album (assembly GCA_963277665.1). Classification (NCBI taxonomy): domain Eukaryota; kingdom Viridiplantae; phylum Streptophyta; class Magnoliopsida; order Santalales; family Viscaceae; genus Viscum; species Viscum album. The sequence goes on along the minus strand of OY728139.1, from coordinate 881,827,014 downwards.
CTTCGTTTCATTATAGTTAGGTGAAAAACTTGTTTTTAGGATATTGTAAGATATATATGAATAATACTATGAGTTTACATTGGGTATTATTTTCTATTTTTTCTATAATGGGGTAATTGGTTTACATAAAGGTCTGATAGAATTATCCATGAGAATATGGGGACTTAGATAACATTGAGTATAACTGCCCACAAATAGAACAATGATCAGATGGAGCATTCTTATCATATTTTGCAGGATATGATTTGTGATTTGTTTGTATTTTTATGGATAATGGATTATCCAAAAAAGACTAATTTTGTTTTCTTATAATAATATGTACAATATTTTGTTCAAAATTCAACCGTTAGATGATCATTTTGGTATGACATGAAGGTCACCTTTATGTTGGAAGAGGTGGGAGAATCCTCTTTTGAGGGAAAAGTACTTGTAAAAAGAGACATCTGCACATATTTAGGATATAAATCATGATCTCATTACAATATAGAGTTATTAGAAATTTTATGTTAATTAGAGAAATCAGCATCAAATTTTTTGAAGGCACGAGATATCTCTTGATGATTTATCTTTGTTTAGATCTCCATCAGCAAAGAAAACATGGAATGCTAAAATAGAGATATGATAGTCCATTTGAAGTGAATTAATGGATTGGGAAGGTTTATTATCAATTGGAATTTGTAGTTCCAATGACTAGAATTCCTGTTTTTTTGAACATATCACACCTCAAGAAATAAAATTTTGAAAAATTAATGATCATAGATGGGGGTAGATTTTGTTGGAGGAAAATGATTTTGTTGTGGAAAAACTTGTGGATATTAGTAAATATCATGTAAAAGTCAAGATTGGGATTTTTTACCACATATTCGAGAGTAATTAAAAATGATCAGATTCTCATGAGACTTGGTTGCATGATATAATTATGAGGTTGTAGTTTTTTCAAATATTTTCTAGACATCATTTTTTCACATGACTTTTCTAGGATTGAAGGTATTATTTCGGTTAAATTTTGACATTATGTTAATAATTTTTACATAATTTCACTCCCATTTTTCATTTTCAATTTTTTTGTGGTGACATATGACTCATGATGGTTGAGAGGATTTTCTAGGGAAAATGATATAAATTTTAGGGATATTTATTTATTTTAATTAATGGTGTATTGGTGTAAAAATTTAAATGTATTGAGGTGTTCCCCCAGATTTCATTAATCAAATGAAATGTTTCATTAAATTTCACTATCTATTGCTAAAATATGAACCATGTAACATTTTTTCAAATCGTGTATTCAGTATCAAGAAGTATCCATGGTTATACTTCTCAATAAGAATGAATTACACATTTTGTTTCTAGTTCATGAAATATAGTGACCACATTTGAGTGTTTAATGAATTGATGATAAGATTTATGATGAAGATGATCTTCATGAATTATATGAAGTATAATGTTATTTTAATCAGTGTATATCTAATCAGTTATGATTGTAGGGAATTTTACGTTAATTTTTTTATTTCATTTTGATTTATCCTTGTTCTCTATACTATGCTATCTATTAGTTGAGTTTGGAGACCTATTATTTATCAAAATCTTGTCATTCAATGATTGATCTCCACTATGATTGGGTTGCATGACTCTAAATGAGTACTTATTTTTGTAAAATTTTTCCCCATGAACACCACAGTTAAAATATGATTTGCTTTTATATTTTTGATTATTGAGGATTATTCTACTTGATTCGTTATATATTAATAAAGTGATCTTCTTCAAGGTCTGCACAACTAAGTTGGTTGTCATGCATCATCCATGTTCGTTGGGGTATGTGTCCTTTCTTAATCTCTATCGACCATTATACATATTGAATCAATTCAGTGTTTTTTGGGTTGATTATAGAGACTTATTTACCATTTTCATTGATTACAATATTTTTGGTGGATCCTATTAAAGGAATGTATGCCCTGATTTTGAGGTAGGTGGATCCATCTATATCCTTTTTAAATGAGAAATATTTATACTGTTTTGATAAACTATATTATAAATGAAATGGAATGAATTAATGATATTTTTGTGCATTTAGAAGATGTTTTTTTAATAAAATATTATTTTCCAATACATCTTGGAAAAGGATTTTTTTTCATTGTAATGAGAAAAGGATTTGTGAAATGGGTTTCAATGTATGGTTATGATGAAATAGTTTTGAAAATAGTGATCATGGTAGACCATACATACATGGTTGGAAGGTATTGATATATTCTGAATTTGTTAAGACTATAAGGGGTTCACTAATGGGGTGCTCATATAGTCCCCTGTTTATTTATTATAGAGGAAATATTGACAATATTTGGATGGTTCACATTATGGGGGTGTTACTCTATATTCTATATTCGATTAATATATCTAGGATCATACGGTATATGTTAATGATTATTTAGGGTGTATTATTGTTCAATATATCCTATCATAGATTGACCATTCGTGACATTTCACTAATGATTTTTATATTTTGTCTCTTTTTCCTTGTAATGTTTTAGTTTGTACAACTATTAATTTGATATGACTTGTGATACAGGGTTTGGATTTATTTGATATAACTAATTATATATATTTATAATAAACTCCTTGAAACAAATTTAACATCGTTATTTGGAAATTTTTAAAATGATAAATTAAATGTTTATCCACGATTTGGATATAAAAACCCAAAACTATATATGATTACTTTCCACTTAAAAAAGTAGTGTTTTCTAATTAATGTATATATATATGTTTTTTTTGGAACTATGGGTTATGATCCAAGTACACATGTTAGATCACACCTGGTGTGCCCCTTCCGTAGTGAGAAAATTAAATTTATTTATTCCTATATAGGATATAGAAAGGTGTCTCAAGAATTTTTGGGAGGTTTGCATTCATTTGTTTCTTGGCTGATAGTTGTGATATAGTGGTAATTTTCCCACACTATCACATGGAGTTATTGGAATTAGGTTTTCAATTTTACATTGATGATTATATAGAAACCTACGAATTTTCCAACTAAATTAGTTGCATTATGTTTCCATTTTATTACACTAGTTATGGAATATATCTTTCCACTACTGTATCTTGGTTATATATGTTCCATGTAATTTCTTTAGGATCAGAAAAATTGTTCACTCTAGTTTTTTTTCTATGCTTGGGTAATTTTTCTCAACTCATGGGGATCATGCAGGCCCTTTAGTTATGTGGAAATATCATTTATGTACCACTTATATAAGGTGATATGGTAATGTTATATCGCAATTTTAGTACTGTTAATTTTGATTATAGTAAAATTTCATCTTTTCCATTGTGTCATTTATGTTAAGATAATTAATTTTCATCCAAATTCAAACAGATAACATTTTACCAAAATTTTATTTTATAAAATTTGTTAAAAATAATTAAACATATAAAAGATTACAATAAAGATAAATAATAGTATGCTATTTTATCGCATGGGCTATTTAGGAGACAATTTACACCTTATTTGTTCTATTATAACCTTTTATGTTTAAATGTTGATGTTACCAAGGTAAAGTTTCAAATTTGTAAATAAATTGGTTTACCAAATTGATATGGTTTAAAACCCCACATAAACCTATCAAAATATTATTTTATTATTGTACTAAAACCAAAAATGATCTTATATTGGATTCCAAATTGTTTTGGATTATTTTTTTAATAAATGACCTTAAAATAATTTAATCATTTATTAAATACAAAATTCCCCTCTCACATCAGTTATAAAATTTCTACTCCCCATTATCTTCATCCGACCATATTGGGCCTTCTAATTGTGTAAACCCTAAATAAATAACTTTTCAACCTAAATAGTCACATTCCAAAAGTACTAGTCTTATAAAGTCTTCAAACCTAGAACTCATAATATGATATCTAATTTTTTTTATTTCAAAAAAGATATAACTACCTTCACCGATCAATTTTTTAAATTATTCAATTGAATCCTATAAATATGTAATATTCTTATTAAAAAATTAACTCATTATAATTAATATAATAAAATATTATAATTATTTTGAATATATATTATTTCATTATTTTATCATCAAATGGTAATTCAATGTATGACTTGTGAGAATGTATGACTTTGAGTCTTGATGTAGCAATACAATTCATATATCATAACCATATTTTATGGATGAGTATTTTGATAAAATTAATTTTTATATATTATACATATTATGAAATTATATATTTGTAATGATAACATCATATATATACCTTCATTACTTATAAATCATATAAAATGCTAATGGTGCTCATGTGTATGTGTGGACTACCTCCTCCCTGAAGAGATGGAATGTTTCCCCATTTTTATTTTACTTTTATTGTAATAAGGATTAATTTAATGAATATTATATATATATATATATATGATATAATAATGATTCACTAATGGTGAATTAGTATTTATCTTTATTTAATTTAATACTAAAAAATACGAAAAGCACGATCTTGCATACATATGGTATATCATCTACATGAATGATATGATTCGTTTTTCGATATATAATTTTATGGAAGACAATAAACATATTTATTGAATATTTTTGAAACAATTTCTTTTCAATTGTAAATTAAATGATGGCATGTTTCAAAAACCGATTTATTTCCTATAGGGGTTTATAAGATGATATTTTTATGAAACTCATTCCTTTTAATATGTTTGGAAATGAAGAATGTCATATGATCTATAAGACCAATGTGGATTGTTTTTATAATTTAATGAGTAATTAATTTATATAACTATGATAGGGGTGAAATTATTTTTAATATATTTTTGTAATGAAATAACCATGGATGGTGGTCATGTTATATCTACAGATGACGGGTCCATGAAATATCCAGCTCTCTAATTTATATGATAATTTTCTATATAGTATGATATATATAGGATTGGAATGGTGATATTACCTCGATAAATAAGGAACGTACTCAAATATTATAGTCTTAGTAGTGAACCATGAATACTCTGATGGTATTGGGTGTGGAAAAATTACACCTTGATATCCTTTGAAATGGTGGTTTAATTAAATGGAAATATTTTTTTTCAAATATGTACTCCATAATTGAATTACATATATAAATTTTAAACTCTCATGGAAAATGATTGTTTATTCTATTAATATTAATGTTTTACGAAGTACCATGATTTATTCCATTACTCATTATTATGACCTTTGATATATAGATTTTTGTTTTAGAATTTCATGATCTTGTTCACATACACTTATGATTAATTCATGCTTATATGGTTTTTGATATATCCCATCATTTCCCATACATTTCATATGGGGTAACCATTTTCTCCTTTTACCTATATTATGAAGAAATGATCTTGTTATGATATTTTTACGAAAGGTGATAGTTATGAAGACCATTTTTTAGCTAATTTAGAAATTTTATGGTCTTATTGTTTATATATTCATGCTCCGAATTATGCTAGTCATATATGATTATGAAATATATAGTTATATTATGTAATGAATATTCAACAGAAATAATAAATCATATATGTAGGAGAATTATGGGATATTATAGGGTGAGAGTCAACTCATAATGACGATGATGTACCACACACCCCTAGAATAGTTAAAATCCCTTTTATAAATTTTTTTGATTCTTCGAATACATGAATTCGCTTCATCGTATATTTATAATATATGAGTAAATTGATAAATGTCATATACATTTTAAATTAAATTGATAATTAATAAACATATCTTTGATGATATTTAGTGTAAGAGTTAGTGACATAATGGAAAAACACATCCTTCATGTTCTAAAGATAGTGTAATGATTATAATATCCTCATAGGTTAATCCTACAATATGACTTCTTGATGCATATCATACTCTACAACATGATTATATATTTAAAAAACATTGGGAATGGATGAATTTTTATGTAATATATCCATCCATTATTATAATATTAATTTCCCTTCTACGGTGTTAGTTTTACTTTTTAGTTCATTATATTATATTTAAAAATATTTTGAATATCATGTTCTGTTTCCATTATTATTTTTGTTTAATAATGAATTATTTTTAATAATTCATTAAATGTAATCAAGAAATATAAATAATAAATTATATATGATATTGAAAGAAGGTATCTTTTTATTGATAATAGTATATTTGAATCATTTGTTCATTTCTTAATATCCTGGAAATTAGTCATCCTCTAATCTAATCTGAACATAGTGATAATATTTAAGAACATAGAGACATAAACCAACCTATAGTTCATCTAGGGAAATGTTTCAATTAATTTAAAATATGTATGAATAGAATTTATAGAATTTTAAATATTTTCAAATTTCATTATTTCTATAATATTAAGATCCATTTTTATCAATGGTCCAATATTGATGAGATAGCTCCCAACTATTCCGAAAGGTCTATAAAAATAATATTCCACGAATGGGTTGAAGTTTTAACTCCAATAAAACATATTACACTCATAAAATTTATTTGTAAATGGCTGTTAATATATATTTACTCTAATATATTGATGTGGATGTGTTGTAGTTTATTCAATGCACTGTTAAGATAAAATCACATCTACCTAAGTTTGTTGTTTCTGACTAATTGAAATGTAATTTTTTCAAAATAAACCTCCATTAAAACAATTAATATGAGGTATCATCTTTTTTTCATAGACACTTATCTTTATGTGGTGAATAATGTTGTTAGATTGTATATGATAAAAGATAGAGTATTAGGTAAGGATGATACTTCCTATATACCAAGAAGTGGTTGATGAAACAATCGTTGTGATAAGGTGAGGATATTTGAAAATTTCATATAGAGTGGTAGTATTTGTAGAAAATTATGATTAATATATTTGTCTCATTCAAAAAATCAATTTTCTATATTATTATAGATGGTGTATTTCATGGAAAGAGAAGATTTCATATAGGGATTATCCTAAAACATGTTATGGTTATTGATAGTTGGGCCATATGTAATGTTTCTTTAGAAAAAAATCATTAAAAAATCATATATCTTGTTATTAAATTTGAAAATAACATCGAGATAAATATAATAAAGGTAATGTGATAGAATTACACCATGATCTAGGTAATCTAATAATTGATATAATAGATTCATGAGGTAATTATTTTGATTAATTATGTTTTTTCTTATTATATGTTATATATTTTACTATATAATCTAATATAATATGATTCATTTTTTGGTAATTTAATTTTTTTCAATTGAATATTCTAATTCAATAATTGTTTGAGGGGTCCAAATAATTTTAATGGTGCATGATTTATAATTATTATATCAAATTTGTAATAAAATAATATTGGTAAATGTTCTTCTACTACTATTTGGATGAATTTAATCTCAAAAATATTACTAATCAAGTCAAAAATGATCCGAGAATGTTAAATAAATAACGAGTTTTATACCTCTTTCTATATGACATAAGTGGTAATCATATGATTTAGATTTTTTCTATATTAATGTATATTTTCTTAGTGAGGATATAATTATAGAATAAACTACATATAATTATTGTGCAATTTTTTAATGCTTATTAATTCTTATTTTCATTTTTTATATAGTTAGTGGTATAATACTACTCATATTTTATAATATAAATATGTTTAATTGAACTAATAATTAATTATGCCATGAACATTACTACCAATATTATCGAATAATGAAGGAGGTGATATATTTCACATTAACTAATCCAATTGTCAATTAATAAAGGAATTTCATCTAGAATCCATAAATACTTAGTGGAGGACCAAATGTTCTATCTAAATATATATATTCAAAGAATTATATCATGTATTCATGGGTAATGTGTTGAAGAGTCATCACAATTCATTATTAAATAATGTATATGGAAAATGAATTTTTCATTACACATTTATATCTAAAACATATATGATAGGTTTCCACTCCATATCATGAAATACCCTCTAGAATTTATAAATAAATCATTATAATATATTTAATCAATAAATATATGCGCATTAAAGAATGGTATATTTTTTTTTCTTCTAATAGTTTATCATAAAAAATTAAAATTAATAAATTTCTACTGACTGGCTAGTAAAAGTTTTTCGTCATCCATATATCATATTCTCCTTAACATTGAATATTTGTAGGCATTTTTGTCAATATTTTTGTAAGAAAAAGATGATATTTTATATTTTATCTTAATTAAAATGATAAACATCAACTTATTTGTTATAATTAAAATCCAAATTAATCACGGTTTAGTTAGATTGTGATATTTTGGGGGAAACTGTTTCACCCATAATGTAATTTTTTTTATGATTCTCATATCTACTTTTTTATAAACGTTTTATTGGTTAAATTGTTTTTTATTTCAAATATATAATTAATCACAACTATTATTTCAATAAATTATTCCCTCTATCATAAGTTGGATAATAATTGAGTATTTTTTACAATTATAATAGTCATGTTTTGAATGTATACTAACAACATATTCTGGGAAAATATAAATAACTATATGTGTAAAAATTACTTATACTCAAATTCAATAGTTTGGTATATTTTGAAAATTTCAAAAAAATTCATGAATTCACAATGAAGGCATGTGATCAAGAGGAAGTAAGATGAATAAAAATTAATCACTAAATGAAATGATTGTATGATGATACTCTATTGACTATATAATCAAATATTAAGCAACTGTAAAATAGGTTGTCATAATTTTTTCACTTGATGAAGGTACCACATGATAGTTTTTGATCTATTGTAATATATTAAAATTCCCATAAATACGAATCTAACAAATTCATAGATAAATGAATCCATAATAAGTTACAATATGAGTAAATTTCAATCAACCATATAATCTTTTTTCATCATATCTAATCTATTTTTTTCCATTTATTGAATCAATTAAAAAAGTGTTTGAACCCACTGCACTAAACCAATCCTCCATACATTAGAAAACATACCAGCCACATATTGAAGGCCCATTTGAAAATTTATTGGATTTGATTAATATAATTATAAATTACAACCAACCATGATTTCATACCCACCATGAAAAATCAATTATACCTAAAAGATCGAGTTTCTTGATATCTTTTTCCATTATTATTATGTATTACATTGTTTTTTGTCGCATATTAATAAGGATTTTGATTTATTTAATTATTTTTGAAATACATATTATTAATTTTGAATATAATGTATCTACCATTAAAGAATTATATGTTTTATTAAGTTCATATCATGATGTTTGAAGACTCACAATGTTTTCGTGGAAAAATGTGGGTTCCATTTTGAAACTATTTTAAATTTGAACAATTTATCACACATGAATTTTTAAAATGTTTATAGTGACATTATTATTAATAATTATTGAATATTTATTTTTTGAAAAATGTTGTATTGTATTCCACAATTAAATTTTTTAATATTAAAAATCATAAATGTGAACCCCTTGAGAATATTTTTTCATGTTTATTAAATTGATAACATCATTAAAAATTGGGAAAGATGAATTGAAATGGTATTCATGGCATCAATATTTTAAAAATTAAAAAAAATATTAAATTTTTAAATAACCAACAATTTTATTTGTTTAAGGATATTTTGGACATATAAAATGTGATATACCTAATAATAAATTACTCCATTCAACTGGACATCAATATTTTTATCCATTTATTTTAAAGTGAACCGAAAAACATAAAAAATTTGATTATTTCATGTTTTAAGGTTTCTATAGTTCATATATCTACCCACTCATTCATATAATTAATTGTGATGTGAAATACTACCCATAAAATATAGGATTCATTTCATATAACCACATATGAATGGTATGAGTTTTTTCATTAACAATATTATTAAAGGGGATAATTTGTGCATTGGTCAGGATAATAGTAAAGGACTTCATATTGACACACATCAAATGGTCTGTTCTGGGATATTACTTATTATTTGAAAAGGGAAGGTTCATTTATTTAAGACAATATGTGTAAAAAAGACATGATTTGGGTTGTTCCTATAGGTATTTTAAAATAAAATTCCGAATGATTTTGTTCTCTATTAAAAATAACTAACTATATTATTAGTGGGTGTTGTCACACTATTTATTTGAGGTTAATGAAAAGTACAATATGATAATTTATATGTGTACAACTATAGAAATAATTTTTTTGATTATTTTATTTATGATAACTTAATTATTTACCATCATAAAAATTAATTTAATTATTCTTAATGAAAAATGGAAACCCTATTGAATTTTCAGGATATATATCTTTAGATCATAACAAATAGTATCAATGCATAACCCCTAGAATTGTAATTATTATATTTATATATACTTATAAAATAAAATATTTATTAGTGGTTGGAGATGATATTTCTATAATATATAGTATTATTTTTTATGATTTTTGGAATCCTTAAAAATCACTACTCAATTATGGAACAATTTTTGGCAACTAGCAATCACACAATGTGTATTTTGTTATGAATATGAGCTCTAAATGATAGGAAATAATGTTGGAATACTATGGACTATATGAATCAGATAATGAATCATTATTTGGATTTGATGTGGTAGAATATTTTCTATATTAAAAGGGTTTAATATTTTTTATTGATAAATAAAATGAAATTTGTATGGACCACCGTATAATTATAATTTAATATCATTGTCTTTGATAGCATGAATGTAACACGACAAGAAGTGAATAAGGGATTATAATATACTAGCACAAAAAATATAATTACAATATTAAATTAATTTAATCTATGATAAATATTGTAATAAAAAACTATTTAAATACATTACACAGAAGAATGAATATGTTTGGTACTTTTTGGTAGACAAAAGACTGAGTTCTACGAAACAACAATATATTATTAGAATATTTGTATATAATATAAAAGGAAATAGCCCAACCATTATATATGTTCTTAAGAGTTTGAATAAATAAATTATTAAAATATAATATTTAATCCAATATTAAATGAATTTATTGGTTTCAAATTATATATAAATAAATACAAGTAACAATGAAATATAAATATATTGTTTTTGTAGAAAACTGTTAGTATGCTCAAAAAACAGTTTTGACCAAATAAATTAAATTAAATTAAACAATTGAGCTAAAATAAATTAAACTAATATATATATATATATATTATTCAATAAATTGTTTTTATATTCATACATTATTTTTTATTATAATAAGATAACAACATACCCAATATTATACATAAAAACATATATAATTATAAAAGTAGATTTATAAGCTTTTAATAGTGAACATATTTATTTACGAATTACTAAATAATTTAATTTTTTTTAAATAAACTAAATTTAAAAAAAACAAGAAAAATAGTTTATGTTCAATAATTGGTGTTTTTATAAGATGTTCCATTTTTTAATGAATAGTGAAAAATAATGAATATTAATTCAAAAATTCATTTTCATTTATTTATTTACAAGGATAAATAATATTTTTTAGTGATTTTAACTCATAAATATATAATTTCATTAACATTTAAATCAATATATGTAATGGTAATAAATTTCAATTCGAAATTGGATATAAAAACATTATAATTTTTTTTAACTTTTTATTATTAAAAAATCGTATTATCGTTCCTTCTATGAGATTACATTTAAATTAATTTATAAAAATTATACAATTTTAATATGTAAAAATTGATTAAGTATCTTTAATTATCATAATTTTTAATTTGTAATTAGGTAAATATATTTTTTTACCAAAACAAATATTGCAAAAATGATTAAAATTAATTTCAATGATTAATTGGATAGATAGTTTAACAAAGGATTAACCCATAATCATAGGGGAAAATGGAACTATAAAATTGTAAAAAATTCATTGGGTGGACATATTTTAACCATTTTACCCCTTTAATAAATTTGTCTTCAATATAGGATGCATGTGATGTTAGGGATACCTCTTAATAGTGTTTGCTTTTAATATTTACACGATTGACACTCGTCCTCCACTACAAAAGCCACTCACACATCCCACATCCTCACTCCTATCAAGAAAAATTAACTCAACAATAATATTACCAAATATCCCATAAAAATCCATCCCCTCATCTTATAATTCTATCATTGGATATAAACCCATCTAAGGAATCCGTTTTCATAAAAAAAAGTTGTTACCTGGTGTAGAGGTAACATCCTTCGTAAAGGTATTTTGATATATTTTATTTTCCAACTACATAAAATTAATAATTACATGATTAAATAAGAAAATCATAATACTAAATATAGATATATGTTTTTATATTATGTGATTTAAATTATCTAACAAACATTTCAATCAAAAGGGTGTCAAACATGCAGTACTTTTACGAAGAACTATCACCCTGTGAAATGATTGTTATTTGTTTTATTGTTAGGACCATTCATTGTTAAGAATTATGATTTAAAATATGTTAATATATGATATATATGATAATTTATTATATAAATATTCTTTTTTAATTACATTATAGGACAAATCATTATATATTCCATTTTCTATAAACATGATAACATCATTTTTCGACGTGTGGGAAACTACCTCTTTAGGGCGATGTGATTCATTCACGTTGTACATGAAACATATTAAGAATGATTTTAATAATCATAATAGAAATATATTATATAAATGTTATATTATTATTATAATATATATATATATATATATATATATATATAATTCTAATCATTTAAATATGATAACGTGCAGGAAGTAACCTTCATGTGTACGTAAGGTATATTGTCTCCAGGAATGGTGTTTTTCATTTCCTTTGTCTTAATATTATTGAGTATTATAAATAAATTTATAATTAATATATATGTTATTTAATTCATATTTAACATTATATAGATAATGAAAAAATTATATATGTTTTAGGGACAATAATAACACGTCATAACATAGACGGAAAACATGAATATTTTAACCCAAAATGATTAAAATAATGCTTGATTCATTAATAAATAGAAATAAAATATTATAAGTTTTCAACATATTATATTACAAATATTAGTTTTTTAATTTTATAGGATTTTAACATGTTTATTCCCCTTATACAATATTTTGAAGTATGTTCACCCAAATGGATATGAAAAGTAAGAGATTTCATATAAATTTAAGTTCCATTGAAATTAATATGATATAATAAAAAAATTCACTTTATCTAATTTTATATACTACCCCATTTCTATAAAATATCATAATTCACATAAAAATCATCTTATTATTTTTTTCACCATGAATAAAATCATAATTGCTGTTTTTGACAAGAAAATTATCATGTGTTAAAAGTTATCATTACAATATTTTTGAATTTTTTTATAGGAAATATATAGGAGTGGAATAGTTTAGATATCAATTTGATGCATGGAATAGAACATAAAACAAATATGTTAGCAGAATTAGATTTCTTTCACCAGATATGGTAAAAAATCAGGTTGAATTTCTTGATGAACAAGGTACAATGCACCATGAAAACTTGTTTCCATGAATTAATAATATCAGTTTTTAGACTCAATTAATATTTAGCAATGATATTAATTCATTTAAAAATACCGGGATGAATTATATCCTTAGATTATTGATTAAATGGAATGTGTGTTTATATTATAACATTTCTATATTGTTAATTCCTTATCTAGTTATTTAAATTTAGTGGGTTATCATTTCTTTACCATTCCATGTTGACTATTCTCATTAATTAATTATTACATATTCATTACATACCCTTACTGATCATTTGAGCACACACTTAATTTGTATCCTTACCCCATGTTACAAAGAAAAAAAAATTGTATGAGATTTCATGGTTGAGTTTTATTTAATTTAATTATGAACATTTTTGTATTTCCATTTATTGTTGTATTATGTGTATCATGTATGTAATCAGTAATTCAAAAATAGGTAAACTATTCATTCATTTTAGATTTCATTCCTAATAATCATTCCAATGTAATAAATTAATGCACCATTTCCAGGATTCTATGGTCATGGTGTTATAATTTCTATCAAATAAAGTTTATCATCAACCTTGGTTACTATATATAATAATATTATATTTGGGAATATAACCCAAATATATAATTTGATGATATTTATTGGATAATATTGAGTAATTTTGGAAAGGTAGTGATTATGTGTATCTTCTTAGAAATATAACCTTCTTTATATACTACAAGTAGATGTAGTTTTATCATATAGTTTCCTAAGGGTAACATCATTAACCTAGGCATTGGGATTGAATTATTGTAACGTGGTACACAAAAACTACCCTTACTATGCAACTAGTTTTCCACCCTCAGAGTATAAACATAGAATAATTCACATTTTCATTACAAAACGATATAAAGGATATTAATGTAATGATATCAGTAAATAAACGATTTTTATTATTTTGATGTTAGATATATATAAAATTTCAAATTTATGCTTAGTGTTTCACTTTTTTTGTGACTATATATTATGTTACATATTTTTCTGATTTAATCTAGTATATTACATTGTTTAAAAGAGGCTTCTCGATAAAATACTGGTATGAGTACTCTATGAAAATGTTGAGATTTCGCTATTGAGGAAACAAATATAGGTGGTATTGGAACGTATAATGTTAAGGAAATATTATGGAAGCGTAATCTAGTTATGATAAATAATCTTACCTCCATATATATTCTTATTCCACAATGAGATTCAATGATTATGGGTCAATTTATATGATAGGGGCCACCATTATTTAGGGAGACTGCTGACCCAATGGAAGAATAGAAATAGATTTTGTCTTCGTGGAAGATATTCATTGAATTGGGATGTGGTGAAATGAAAAATCCAACACTTATATTGTATTTTTTTAATGGGGAACCAGATCAATAGTGGACAGTGATCCAGAATACTATGGAGGAAGTATAAAAATATCTCATGAAATAAGTAACATTTAAGTCAAAATATTTGATAAATGCTTACCTAATGAGAAAAAACATATATGAATATGATTTTACATTTTTTAATGAAAAAATTTAAAGTAATTTATTGAGTATAAAGATATTTTAAAATGGTTTTCAGGTTAATTTATTGATTTCTTACTCAATAAAGAATGAATGAATAATAAATTCCAAGGAGGATTTTTGTCAAGTCTCAGAAGGGTGTTGTAGTCTGAAAACATTTATTCTTGTGATTAAATAGTATCATGTACTATAATGATAGATATGAGGTTCCCCATGTCATATGGATTCAAATTGAATAAATTGATGAATAGGAAGGCAGAGATAATTAATGCTAAATGGAAAAAGGTAATCAAATATTTTCATATTTGTGAAAAATGTAGAATGAGTCACCTTGTTAAATTTTTGAATGTATTGGTAGTTTTATTATAAGTGTAGTGAAAAGGGTGACTATGAAAAATATTGTGATGGTAAAACGTAATAAACTATTATTCAGTGTTATACCAATTAAGAGATGGAGGAATATGAAAAAGAATTATCCAAGGGTAAATAGAATATACCTGCAAAGAATATAAGGGATCAAGTTCAAGCATTAGTGACTCACATGAACAAAGTAGAATAATTAATTTAATTATGTTTATGGATCTATGAAATATGTTTTAATATTATTATTTATGTTGTTATCAACATATGAGTAATGAAATATAAAATTATTCTTCTAAACTCGTCATTAATTAATGATTTTAGATTATATGTTATGTTGTATCATGATATGTGATTTTGAAGAAAGGTAAAAATTTTGGTAAATAAATGTTTGAGGTAAAAATATCACTGAATATGTTATTAATGTTTACACCATGATGTTTGGACATAGAAATGGTTTATTTTCATAATTGATAATTATTATGGAATTTAATAAGGATTTGTCCAAAAAGTGTTTTATGCTATCGTTGATTGATCTTATATCAATTTAGTTTTTACATAATATATATAGTAATATATATTATATTTATGGAATTTTAAGGATAATAGTTTTCAATTATTTATTATGATAATTCATGTTGTTGAAATATTTCAATAGAATACATGATTAGAGTGTTTAGATGTTAGATATGTGATGATAAAAGAGATATTTAATGTTGATTGAATGTTAATGATAAATTAATATCATAAATACATTGGTCATCATTCTTGTAGAACCATCGGGTTGAGGTATGTGGGATTTTTTTATGAATTTATATGTGTTTAAAGTGAATGGGATGATTTGGGAAGATTTTGGGAGTGTTTTGAATGGTTTTAGATGAGTTTGGCGGCTTTTAAAGGGTTGCACGGTTTGAGCACGGTTAGTGGAAACCATGTGGATTCCCCAAGAAACCATGCAGGCCCTTGTTCTCGAGAAAGTAGCCATCACAATGCCTTCACATTGTTTTCAAAGCTGTGCAAAAAAAACTGTGTGGTCCTTGGGTCTCGAGGAAGTGGCATGCGCACAGTTTGGGAACGATTTCCCAAACCGTGCAGGCTAACCGTGCGACCACTTAAAGTTATGGTTATATGTTCCGGGCTCACTCCGGATTGCCTCATTTCACTCTAATATTCATCACACATGAGAATCACTCAAGATTTTGGGTTCTCAGAGGTTCAGGGTCCTCTCCCACTAGATTTGGAAGCATTTCAAAGAAGATTCAAGGTGGTTTGAACATGATTGATTCCGAGTAAGTCTCTCCTCTTGGTTTCCTTGTGTTTTCCTCTAGATGTACATCCCTCTCATTCTTGGTTTTATAGATCTACAATTTTTGTGTTTAGATCTTGGGTTGGGGTTCCATTTGATGTTAATTTTAAGGATTGTGATGGTTAGGGAAGGTGATATAGAGATGTTTCGGTGGTGCGTTCGCCGGATTGGAGGTGCAATTGTTTGTGGGTCATTTTCTCAAGAACCATCAAGGTCGGTGGAATCTCTCTTGAATATACTTGGTTAGAACTAGTGGTTCCATGTTACAATTAATTTGTTGTGATTGTGAATTTAGAAGGAATTCCACTTGGGAGTTTTTGGGAAAAATGGGTTTTGTTGTGAAATATTCTTGTTGTGTATTTTAAAATGGGATGATATGATTGATTTTTTAAATGATTGATGTAAATGGTATTCAATAAAAAATTTGTTTTATGGAAATGGGGTTAGCATGGAAAAAATGGTTTTCAATAAATTGGTGATTTATTGAAGTGAATTGATATGTAAGGGAATGGGTTGATTACATGATGTTGTTGTGACTATGATGGGTTATATGCTTGGTTGTAATTGGTTTGGACATTGTGTGGATGTGGCAGGAAGTACCACTTTAAAAAATAAAAGGATAGTAGATGGGAGGTCTATCATCTATGGATAAGTGGATGGGAAGAACCACTAATTGTAAATAGATTAAATGGGTGGGACAACAACTCCATCGTTATGATTGTTTGGTGTGAATTGCTTTGCATGTTTGAAATTTTGGAGTTAGTTTTTAATGAAGGAATGGTTTGTGGCTTGTTTTTTTTTCTTCACTTTGGTTGCTTGGGTTGGGTGTGATGGCTTAGTAAGATCATGGTTGGCTTATGGTAATGGTTTCACTTGTGATTATTTTATATAAAACTATTTTATATAATGGTGCGAACGGTTTTATCCTAGTGGTGTGTGTATTGAAGTCATTTGGGGAAATCCTACTTAGTTTTAGTACTCATCCCCTGCTTTGGCAATGTGGTGTCTTTACAGATGTCTTGTACCGTGAAGTGGGAAAAGGTAAGGCATCACCCTCCTTTAGTGGAGCATTGTGATTCCATGGATGAGCATTGATCATGGAGCATGGAGTGTAGCTGTGGTGGAGTCATGGCTTGTGGTGTTTTGTTGTTTTGTTTCCTCTTTTTACTCTGATGTGTTGCGTACATGTCTGGTTTTATTGGGTTTGTATAGTATCGTAGGACAACTTGGTTGTTAATGGACGGGTAGGTTGGGTTTGTTGACATGCATCATATAGGTTGTGGATTGTTGGTTTGTTTTGTATTTAGAGAATATTGTTCCCTAACTTGATCTTGAAGCCCTAGACATTTATTGCCATCCTTTGGCATCTTGGGAACGTCTCTCAAGGCCAATTATCCCTCACCACCTCCTCAATCCAATGAGGTAGGGGTGGGGTGTTACAAGTGGTATCAGATTGTTCGGTCTATTGGAGTTGATTCTCGGTTTTGGTGTTGACATTTGTTGTGGTATACTCCTTGAGTCAGGATGGTAGCAAGGTTTATGAATGTCAGAACATGGAATGTATAGCATAAAAGGATGTAGCTAACCATTTTATTCTGAAATTCATGATACCAGGGAGTTGGGTAGATAAGTGTTTTGGAGACACTTATAGGCATTGGATATCTCATTGTCGTGGGTGTAGCCAATGAGAAGACCATGAAATGCATAATAGAATTGACTTCCCTCTAGGATGAATATTTCATTTAGTTATAATGATTTATGATGTGATATGAATATGTGAAATTTTAATGTGAATAAATTGGTATTTTGAAAATGATTTGTTTTTCAAAATGGTGAAACACAGCACATGTGGAAAAATGTGAACTGGTGGAAAGCCTTGTTGTGATAGTATTGAGTAATGTGATTTGAAATTGGATTTCATGATGTCTAAAGAAGTGAGACTCATGTCTGTTTGTTTTCTATTGATAGAAATGGCATCAGGTAGGCGTCGTAGAGACAAACTAGAGGAGGCTTCTGAGAATGTGGTTGCACCTGAGCCTCATGTGGTCTAACAACTAGTGTAAAGTATAGTGCATGATTTCCAAGCTCTGGGAAGTGGGAACAAAGTGGATGAACCAAGGCATACCGATCATGCGTTTCAGTTTCAAAGGCATAATCCACCCATATTCAGGGGTGATTCAGAGCTGAAATGGGAAGAATAATGGTTGAATAGAAAGAACAAGATCATTGAGTTCTTGGGAATGCCAGTAGAGATGAAAGTGAAGTTGGCCACATATTTGTTAGATGATCATGCCCTTCAGTGGTGGGAGTTGGTAGTCCAATCTGGGATAGAGCAGGGTATGATTTTGGAAGGCTTTGAGTAATTATTTAATAAAAAATTCTACCCACATATGTTCAGAATTCATCGTACGTCTTATTTTTTCAGTTTGAAGCAAGAGCTTATGTCGGTGATGGAGTATGCAGCTAAGTTCATGAACATAGTGCGGTTTGCACCCAAGGTGGCGGGAAGAATGTAATTGAAGGAAAGGATCATTAAAGCATGGTTAATGAAAGAAATCCATTTAAATATAGCGGTGTTGTGTATAGATGATTACATGAAGATGGTGAATAGAGCCTCAGTGGCTGAGCGATATTTGTTGGGAGCTCCGGGTGAGGGATGCATGGTGGTACCCATGGGGAATAGTGGGAACTCTAAAGCTGGGTTTAAGTGAATGTAGGAAACTAATTCCCATGGTTGGAATATGGCATATAATATGAAATTTGTATCAGTAAATCTTCCTTTGAAGCCTGAGAGAAAGCTGTGATATTTTTACTGTGGTTCGACTAGCCACATCAAGCGGGATTGTACAGAACAACCTCAAGCATGTCATAATTGTAAGAATATAGGGAATCTGTAGCATTATTGTTAGAATTCTCCACGGTTGGGTGTGGGTGACACTCCTCAGGGATCGCAGACGTCGTATGGTTTGATGGGACGGGGATAGCAGCACACCCCTCATCAGCAGAGTAAAGTGGGTCATGATGAATCTCAGAATACCATGACACCTCAACAGAGCAATAAAGAGCAGAGTGTGGGAAGAAAACATGTGTTTTGATCTGATCAGGTTGTGGTGGATGATCAGTCGGGACTATCTACGGTGTGAGTTACTATTCTTTTAAATTCTACCTTGATGAAAGTTTTGTTTGATATGGGTGCTTGACACTCTATTATTGTTGCACGTGTGGTTGATTTGCTGGGTTTAAGTGTAGAAATGATTCCCTAGATTTTAAAACTTCACACACCTCTGGGTCGAAGAGAGAGTCGAACCTTCATGTGTATAGAATGTTGTATTTTTGTGGGAGAGGTTGAGATAGTGTGGAATTTCTAAATGCTTTAGATGGATGGGTATGATGTAATCCTGGGAATGGATTGGTTGGTGGATTTTAAGGCCCACATTGACTGTGATTCAAGGACAGTGGATTTTACGACACACGATGTCATTAGA
Organism: Viscum album; assembly: GCA_963277665.1. NCBI lineage: Eukaryota > Viridiplantae > Streptophyta > Magnoliopsida > Santalales > Viscaceae > Viscum > Viscum album. The sequence goes on along the minus strand of OY728139.1, from coordinate 881,806,797 downwards.
CGTCTCTTTATAGGAGTGAATCAAGAAAGGTAGGGTGAAATGGGTTTATTGGCACTATTAGTGGGTACATTATCATATTAGTTTGGGGAATTGTTGTTGTAATCAGTAGATGGTGTTGAGAAGAGTGTTCTTCCAGAAGTGGTTGATCAGTTCATGGATGTTTTTCCTGAAAAATTCACTAGGTTACCTCCTGTAAGATAAGTGGAGTTTTTGATTGATCTCCATCCAGGGACAAGTCCTATCCGACTTCCATCTTATCGGATAGCACATACAGAATTGCAGGAATTGAAAATCTAGTTGGAAGAGTTATAAAACAAATGGTTTATCCAGCCTAGCACATCTACGTGGGTAGTGCTGGTGTTGTTTATGAAAAAGGCATATAGAAATTTGATGCTATGTGTTGATTACCATAGACTTAACCGAGTTGCGATAAAGAATAGATATCCACTTCCACGAATTGATGATTTTTTTGACCAGTTGAGGGGAGCCCATAGGATCACCAAGATTGACATGATGTTGGGATATCATCAATTGCGGGTGAGGAAGGAAGATATTTCTAATACAACTTTCAGAAGTAGATATGGCCATTATGAATATGTGGTTATGCCCTTTGGTCTAATGAATGCTCTAGCAGTGTTTAAGTCATTGATGAATCAGATATTTCAGGGATATCTGGATTCATTTGTGGTGGTGTTTGTCGACAATATTCTGGTGTATTCAAAGACAATGTTGGAGCATGATCAGTACTTGGAAACAGTGTTGGGGATCTTGAGGAATCATCAGTTGTATGCCAAGTCGACAAAGTGTGATTTTTGGATACAGGAAGTTCATTTTCTCGGCAATGTGATTTCAGAAAGGGCTGTTTGAGTGGATCCAGAATAGATAGAGGCTATTTCCTCATAGAAACTGCCAATGAATGTGTTTGAGATACAAAGTTTTCTTGGTCTTTCTTGGTATTATCAGCGTTTTGTTCATGATTTTTCATGTTTCAATTCACCAATGACATCTTTGACAAGAAACAATGTTACATTTCAGTGGAATGAACTGTGTCATCCGTGTTTCGAAGAGTTAAAGGGTCGCCTTACATCAGCACCAATATTGATTTTTCCAGAATGAGGAAAAGGGTACCTGGTGTATTGTGATGCATCAGGATCAGGGTTGGGGTGCGTTCTCATACAAGGAAATCATGTGGTTGCATAAGGTTCACGGTAGTTGAGAGTGCATGAGAAAATCTACCCAACTCATGATTTGGAGTTGGCAACAGTAGTACATGCTTTTAATGTGTGGTGTTATTTTATCTTCGGTGGGAAATTCATGGTTTATACAGATCATAAGTGCTTAAAACACATTTTATCAAAAATAGATTTGAACTTGATGAAAATGAGATGGATGAAATATCCCCAGATGTTTGATTTTGACTTGATGTACACACCTGGTAATGGAAATTTGGTGGCAGATGCATTAATTAGAAAATCATATGCTCAGGTGGTGAAACATGCATCAGACCAGTGGCAGTTAATGTCAGTTATAGTTGATATGTGGTTGGAATGTGAGGACTAGGGAGATAGAGCAATCTTCTTTCCGGTTTTCTTGAATCCTAACATGGTTGGATTGGTTAGAGAGGAACAAATATCCAATTAAGATTGTGTGACCATGGGGTCAAGACTCAATGGTGGGGAGACCATTGAGGGTTGGAAACTGAATGGATATTCAATTTTGTGTTGTCAGAATCGGATGGTTGTACCCATTTCTTTTCAGGAGGATCTTCTCAAGGCGTATCATCATTCCAGGTGGGTTGTTCATCCTCAAATTCAGAAAATGTTTGAGGCATTGAAAGTGCATTTCTGGTGGGATGGTATGGAAAAAAGAGTGGCTGAGTTTGTTTTGAGATGCTTGACTTATCAGCAGGTCAAGGCAGAGAATCAGAGGATAGCATGAATGTTGCAGTCATTACGAATCCCTATTTGGAAGTGGGAGAATATAAGGATGGATTTTTTCATAAGTCTCCCAACAATGTTCAGAAAGCATGATGCCATTTGGGTGTTAGTAGATCGGGTAACGAAGATGTCCCATTTCATCTCGATTCGTGAATATCATACATTGGAGGATATGTCCATGATCAATATCCGGGAGGTGGTAAAGAGGCATGGTGTTCCAGTTTCGATTGTATCAGATAAGGATCTGAGGTTGACATCTCGTATTGGGAAATCCATACAGCATGCCCTTGGAACATAGTTGACGATGGGTATGGTGTATCACCCTCAGACGGATGGTCAAACTCAGAGGATGATACAAACTCTAGAGGATATGTTGTGGGCTTGTGTCTTAGATTTTGGATGCTCATGGGAGAAGCACTTGTCATTTGTTAAGTTCTCATACAATAACAGTTATCAGGCATCCATAGAGATGGCTCTAGTTGAAGCATTGTATGGACGGTTGTGTCATTCTCTACTATGTTGGGTGGATACAGGTGAGTCTTCGATGGTTGGACCGAGACTTGTCCAGGAGACTATGGAGAAGATCAAATTGATCAACAAGAGAATGGATACAGCTCAGAGTCATCAGAAATCTTATGTGGATCATCATCGATGGCCATTGTCATTCTAGGTTAGGGATCACGTGTTCTTGAGGATCTCTCCTAGGTTGGGAAATCTTCGGTTTGGGAAGCAGGGGAAGTTATCTCCATGTTATATTAGTCCTTTTGAGGTTCATGAGTAGGATGGTGAGGTGGATTAATGTTTGTCTTTTCCACCATGGTTTAGTGGGGTGCACAAAGTGTTTCATGTCTTGCAGTTGAACAAGTATCAGCAGGATCGCGACCATGTGATTCGATGGGATCATGTTGAGCTAGAACTGGATGCTTCGTTGGTGCACATGCTAGTGCGGGTTGTGGATAGTCCATATAAATTCTTGAATGGTAAAATCATTAGTTAAGTTCATTTTTTGTTCCCACATTGTCAGATTCAAGTAGATACTTAGGAGCGGGACAAAGAGATGGTCAAGAAGTGGCCCGAGATCTTTTGGCAAACGGTGGGTTCACTACTTTCTAAGGACCGAAATTAAAATGGTGGGGAGAATGTAGAACCCCCAGTATGATGTTTTTGGCCTTGTTTATGCATTTTTATGTGTTTAATGTGCATGGAATGAGTTAGGAAGAGGTTGGGAGAGTTTGGAATGGGTTTTGATGAGTTTGGAGGCTTTTAAAGGGGTGCACGGTTTGAGAACGGTTAGTGGAAACCGTGCGGATTCCCCAAGAAACCGCATGGATGCTTGTTATTGAGATAAAAGGCCTCGCACGGCCTGTCCACGATTTCCAAACCATGTAATAATACCATGCAGACACTTTCACTCGAGGCAGGGGCGTGCACACAGTTAGCGTACAGTCTTCCAAACTTTGAGGACTAACTATGCGGCCACTTAATTTTAAGGTTATAAATTCTGGGCTCATTTAGGATTTCCTCATTTCACTCCAATCTTCCTACCACTCGAGCCTTAAATTGGATTTTGGGTTCTCAGGGTTTAAGGGTGATCTCCCACTCTATTTGTAAGCATTTAAAAGAGTAATCAAGGCTGTTTGAAGGTGATTTCTTCCCGATAAGTCTCTCCTCTTGGTTTCCTTGTGTTTTCCTCTTTATCTAAATCCCTCTTCTTCTATGTTTTCTAGATCTATGCATGTTGCATGTAGATCTAGGGTTGGGGTTTTCTTGGATGTTAATTTTAAGGATTGTGATGGTTAGGGAAGGTTATCTAGAAAGGTTTTGGTGGTGCGTTCACCGGATTGGAGGTGCGGTTGTTTGTGGGTAGTTTTAATGGGAACCGTAAAGGTAGGTGGCTTCTCTCTCGACTCCACATGGTTATAACCTATGGTTCCATGTTAAAATTATTTTTTTGTGATTAAAATTAATTGTGTGTTGATGGGTGAATTTGGTTGGAAATCCATTTGGGCGTTTTTGGGAAAATGGGGTTTTATAGTGAAATTTTCTTTGTTGTGGATTTTAAAATCGAAATTTTAAATTGGGATGCTATGATTGATTTGTGAAAAGATTGATGGAAATTGTATTCAATAAAAAAATGTTTTATTGAAATGGGTTTGGCATGGAAAAAAATTGTTTTCAATAAATGGGTGATTTATTGATGTGAATTGACAAGTAATTGAATGGGTTGATTACATGTTGTTGTTGTGACATTGATGGGTTATATACTTGGATGTAATTGGTTGGGACATTGTGTAGAAGTGGTGAGATGTACCACTTTAAAAAGGGGATGGATAGTAGATGAAAGGGCCACCATCTAAGGATAAGTGGATGGGAAGATCCACTAGCTGTAAATGGATGAAATGGGTGGGATGGAAGCTCTATCGTAATGATTATTTGTTGATCATTTCATTTCAAGTTGGAAATTGTGGTGTTAGTGTATAATGATGGAATGGTTCTTCACTTGTGGATTGGATTTCCTTTGGTTGCATGGGCTGGGTGTGATAGCATTGTAAGAGCATGGTTGGATTATGGTAATGGTTTCACTTGTGATTATTTTATATAAATTGTTATATTTAAACGTGTTAATGGTTTTATCCTAGTGGCCTGTGTAGGGAAGTCCTTTGGGGAAATTATACTGATTTTTAGTACTCACCCTCTCCTTTGGAACTATGGTGTCTTTGCAGATGTCGTGTACTGTGACATGGGCAATGGTAAGGCATCACCATCCTTTAGTGGAACATTGTGATTCCTTGGAGGAGCTTGGAGCTTGGAGCTTGGTGTGGAGCTGTGTTGGAGTCATGTCTTGTGGGGTTTGGTTTTTATGATTCCACATTGTACTCTGATGTGTTGTGGAAATGTCTAGTTTTACTGGGTTTGGATTGTGTTGTGGAACAACTTGGTTGTTAATGTTTGGTTTGGGTGGGTTTGTTGACATGCATCCTATAGGTTTTGGATTTTCTGTTTGTTTTGTCTTCAGGGAAAATTGTTCAGAAACATGATCATGAATCCCTCGACATTTATTTCCAGATTTTGGAGTCTTGGGATCGTAGCTTATGTCCAAGTGTCCCTCACCGCCTCCTCAAGCCAATGAGGTAAGGGCGGGGTGTCACAATTCCACAGTGTTATATCACGATATTATGAATAAGAAAACATTTTTAAAATTTTATAAATTGACATATATTGTAGTATTTTGGGGTTAATTTATTACTTCACCTTATGATGAAAATTATGTTAAGAGATAAAGTAGTAATAATTCAAGGAACAATCAAATGAGAATATTTTATTTATCAAAATGTCTATTTATTTATTGGCATATAGAGTGATGGAAATTCTAAAATCTTGGAAATGAGTTTTTAATTGGAAATATTATCTTATTATAATAATTTTTGATGATATCAGTGACCTATTTCACAATTATTGGTTATGAATTTATGGTCATAAAAATTCATCGGAACATGTATTCTATCACTCTCCATCTGTACATGACTTTTTTATTTCTCTTCTTTATTGATTTAATCACTATTACTCATATTTGAAATCCTAGTTTTCTAGTCACATTAACGTTTACTTCACTTATTATTCTAAATATGTTTTATTAACCATATTTACTATGTTCATTTTACAAAAATATATTTTTTAAAATATCAATATCCTGATAACGAGGATCGATTTTAAATTTTTAGGAAACAATTTATTTATGTTTTGGAGAATTTAATGCCCTAAAATTATAAATTAAGAAAACTGTATGAGATAGAGTGAATGAAACATCATATAAATCATTTATGGGAATATACTATGTTGAGACATTAATATATAATTAAAATATTAAATAAATTAAATCTATAATACATTATGTAATTCATGAAACTCTAATTATTCTTTCTTTACAAGAAAGAGTGTTTTTTGGTAGTTTTCATTACACACAAGACATATTTATAGTTAATGGAAATATATAAATGATACATTATTATTTAATATAATAGTATTTACCCTAGACATTAAATTAGAGGTTTTGAATAAAAATTTGTAACATAATAAAATATACTGTTTTAAGAAATATAATATGAATTTATTGGTCAAAATTAATTAGAAACAAATATTATAACTAATTGAATAAAATTTGAATGTTTTTATAGAAAACTATTTTATGCTCTCAAATATGTTTTATCCAAATAAAAAAATTTAATTCCAATTGTTTATTGATATTATTGGAATATATATTATATATTAAATCAAGTATTTTTTATATTTATCAAATTTCATTTATTAGAATAAGATAAGAACAAGACTAATATTACACATAAATACATGATTTTTAATCAAAGCAATTTTACTGCCTTTTAATGGCACACCAATATTAATTATAAAATATTAAAACTTAATATATTTAATATTTCAATGTTATACATATTTTATAAATATAAAAATAATAATTACCTTAGTGTTATTTTTTTGTTTATTTATATCAAGTTGCTATTTTTAAATAATAGTGAAAATTACTAATCTAAAATTTAAATTTTTTTTATTGTAATTCATTGAGATGTTTAAATTTTTTTTAAGTAAAATGTATTTCAATTTCTTATATATTAATCAAATTTAGTTCATTTTAATCAATTTGAATTTAAAATTTTATATAAAAATATACAAAACATTTGATTGTTTTTAATTTAAAAACCAATATTGTTGTTCTGTCTACGAGATTAATATTAAATTGATTTCAAACAATTTTGTTTTTTAAATATGAAAAAAAGAATCAATAATTATAATAAGAAAATTTTATAATTTCATGAGGATGAGCATAGTTTAAAAAATAGTGAAAATGTTTATAATTTATTACAGTGATTACGAAAAAAATTAGCATAAAAAATGACTAAACCATAATCATAAAGCCCAAAATAAACTATAACATTCCCAAATATTTATTTTATTGACATATATATACCTTATAATTTATTTTATATATTTATTATCAATATTGGAGTCATATTATGTAAGGGATACCTCTCAATATTATTTACATATTTAAATTTACAAGATTCCCAGTCCTCCACTATAAAAAGGAACTCACCCATGCCACAGATCGCACCGATCATACAAGTTTTCAATGACAATAAAAATACCAAAATATTTCCCAAAAATAATTACACTAACATTATAATCCTTAAATTGGAAATAAATTCATCCAATGAATCTGTTTTTTGAAAACAAAAAAGGAGTTACCTGAAGAAGAGGTGACATCCATTCTCAATATCTCTTGTATAATTTTTTTCCAGCATCTAAATCATATTCATCCTGTATTAAAAAAAATCTACATATCCTAAATATACATATATGATTTATATTAATATTTATTTTTTTCAATTAATCACACTTTTATTAAATTATTATCGAATTTATCATTCATGTATGGAAAACTATCACCTCTTGAAATGATGATTGTTATTTTTTCTTTTACCATTATTATTACTATGAATATTATAAAAAACTAGTTAATATATGATATATATGATATTTAATATATCTTAATACTAATTAATTGTTTATATAGTATATCATTCCACTTTCTATTTTTTTAGACCTGATAACCTTGTTTTTGGACGTGTGGACTACTACATCCTCTAATTGACGAGATTCGATAACACAATACAAGGAGGATAATAAATATAATTTTAATAAGAATATGTTACATATATGAAATTAATTAAATATTTTAATTATAATTTAGTACTATTTAATTTACATTCAATTCTACTAAGTTTGATAAAGAAAATGGAATTAGCGTTCATGCATATGTACGACGAAATATCTCCTCAAATAGTCAAATTCATTTCTTATCTCTAAATATTATATATTATTATAAACACATATATAGTTAATATTTCTGATATTTAAATCATGATTTATATTTTTACATGATTAAATCATTTTCTATAAAATAATAACAAAAATAACATGTCAAACATACTGAGAAAATAAGAAAATTAACACTAAAAACAATATAAATAAGTAATGATTATAATAAAATGAGTAAAAAAAGTTATAATATGTTAATATATGGTATTATAAATATTATGTTTATAGGCAAGTAACATTTTTAAAACCCTTATAAATGAGTTTAATGTTTTTTCACCCAAATGGAAAGACAAGGTAAGGGTTCATGTCTCAATTTACATTTCATTGATACTTGTTTGTTATTAATCAATAATACAATTTTTTATATGTTATATATTTACCATTATTAATTTAATATCATTATTCAATGATAAATCTTGTTATTGTAAGTTTCAGCTTCAGTTATCTCGTGTAAGGTGTTTTTTATTTTTAAATTACCAAGTGGGAAAAATTATATTAGAAATATCACCATCTTTTGATTATTAACTTTCTCTTGAAACTATCAATTCCTTCTAGTAATTTTTGTGGTAATTCACATTTTTCATAAATATAAATATTCTCCTGAAATTAATATTATTATTTCCAAAACGTTATACTATGTTTACATATGGTGTTTACTTGGAATATAATTTGATTAATTGTGGAATTATTGATAAATCATTATCTTTTATTAAAAATTGAATTTTATATGCCACATTGTTCATGAATAAAATATATTTATAGATAAATGAGGAATTATATATTTTTTATATATTGCGGGGCCATTTCAATGAAGGATGGACCCTCAATGCATAAGTATTCTTATGATATAAATCAGTTGGAAAAATTACATGTGTTTTTACCAGATATTCTAAGTAGTGTAATGACATTCTCTGACTGTAAATATACCGCGTACCTAAGAAAAATGGAATCTAATTATTTAGAATTTACTCCATTTATAATTTTTTATTTATAAATGATACTTTTTCTTTGAAATGTTTTTGTATTCATTCTATTCATAGGTTATTGATTTAATTTCATGTAATTTCATATTTATTCCTTGACGTATTTTTATGTCATATCTAGTTTTTTTATTTGAATTAATTATCAATTAATTATCATTAATTTTTATTATACTGATTAAATAATTATTAATTTCTCTTTACATACCCTTACAGAGCATTTTAGATAACCTTTATTATGTATCCTTTCCCCATTTAATGAAGAAGAACTATTGGAATATTCATTCAATAATTGGTTTTTATCATTTGGTTAAATATAATGTTTTATTTGTTTTTCAAATGAATTATTGGTATCATGTATATAATATGGGTTTCCAATACCGGTAAATTATTTGTCTTTTTAAAAAATAATATTTGCAATAATTCTAATGTAATAAAATAATGCACCATATCAAGGATTCTGGGGTCACCAAATAACATTGCATAGTCATATTTTTGAATGAATTACATCATATCAAACTTTTAATAACATAAAAGGTGCACTATTAGTTTACGATAATCTTAAAATAACTAAACTATAATTTTTAATATATGTGTATCGAGTGTTTAAAATGGGAGAAGAAACATAGAATTATATGTATCATAGATTTATAGTTTCTCTGAATAGTTTGAGTGAATTCCAAGAGTCTAAATAGATTTAAAATCATGCTTAAAATGTTTTAATATATTAATAAAATATATTTAATAACAAAATGTTAGTAATTTAAAAATTTATTAACATGAAATATTATAAATTAAATTAAATTATTTCATAATTATTTAAATATTAATTAGTATTGAAATAAATTTAATGTAGTGAATCTGAAAAAATATTTCATTTAATTCAAATGTACATGTTACCGCATACTCTTTTGGATCTAAAATTCAAAAAACATAAATAGTCAATGATATACATGTTTCTTAATAATAAACAAAAAATAGAAAATGATGAAGGGAAAAAGAAATTACCCATTACATAATGGAATTGAAAATGGTAATAATACAATTGGTGATGTTACATGATATAAGTGAAGAGAAATAGGTAACATAAAACCTAACTTCCCAAGACTCGTGAAAAATAATAACATGTGATAAAGGTAAAAAATGAATAAAATGTAATCTATATAGAGTTACAAATTAAATAAACACTCGAGTGATGAATCTACTATAATAAATTATCCACATAACTTGGTCTTAATGGAATCTTAATATAATTTTACTAAATTTAAGTTTTCTTCATTTTTTATTATGATCATTATATTTTTAATTGTGATTTTTTAAATATTATTATATAATCAGACATAAGATTAAAAATATTACAGTATTATTCAGGAATAATAAGAATAAAACAATTATTCTCTTGATAAATATTAAAAAATATGAAATACTCGTTGGAGCCAAAATAAAAAAAATTGTGTTTGATCTATTATAACTCCGTGTGATTTTATGGAATGTTTCTTTATAAACAAATATATTCTTTTATATTTCCATCATTTCACACAACACTAAGTATAAATTAACCATGATATATTATTAAAATATTACTATATGAATGTCAAAACATATAAATCAAAATTTATGGCTATGAATAAGAATAAATAAGTAATGAATTTTTTTGTTACACATTTAAAATAAAATTGGTTATCAATAGAAAAATCATTTTATTATATGATAAATTACATTTTTAAACAAAAAATGTTTAATGTGTGCATAATATTTTTTTAACAAGATTATTCAATCACTACAACTAATTGAATTCAATTTAATAATAATATTATATGTTTAATCTAATTTTGTAACATTTGACTATATTTTTTACAATTAATAGATTTATACTAAATCTGTTATATCCTTAGAATTTGTATTAAATCATCATTCATTATGTTTTTACAATTATTTTAAAAATACATTTTTGTAAGAAAATTCAAAATTTATTAATGAATTACATATTTAGAATCAAGACCTCCATATTAAGTAAATATTCTAGTTTTATTTTTTATTAATACGATTAGTAATTGTATTAAAACTTATCTTCTCATTAAGGGGTAAATTGGGTTAATCATTGGTAAAATTAAGTGATATAGTAATTATATTTCATATTAATTCATATTTTATAATGGTAATTAAAACCTAATCACCATAAGATCAAAATGGATGTATTTATTAGACACATAACAATGAGAATAAACAATATAATATTTAATTCATAGTTATTATCAAAATGTAATTCTATTTTTTAAAAAATATTTTATATTTCCTCATCGGGACTTCAAATATATGAATAGATATAAACCTAACTTTTTTGAGAAAATATTCAAAAGATTAAAATTAATTTATAATTGTTTGGGATTATGGAATTAAAATAATTGAAATAAAATCACTAATAAAATATTTATTTATTTAATTAAAAAAATAAAATTAATGATAATAAAAATATTGATATTTATAAAAATCGACTGATATATTAATTTCCAATGAGTTATTCAATTAATATGAAGTATTAGTTATTTTTAGTTACATTATATTATTATAAAATTATCAATAAGTATTTGAATTCAAATTAAATGAATAGTATCAAAATATACATTGATGATAAATTCTAAAAAACAATAATTTGTTTTATTTTATTAACCCCTGAAAACATGAAATATGAATAGGTGGTATGATATGGTCAGATATGTCATTCCTTTTATACTTATGGATAAATATTTTCGTTATATTTAAATTGAGAATCCATTAAGAGTGAATATAACATTGTTAGATTAAGGTTAAATGGGTAAACATAGGGGTTACTAAAAATAAAAACCTTAAAACACCATTTAATCCTATCAATTTATTATTATTTATTGACAATTACTTCATATATAACACTATATTATAAATACTTTTTATTTGGATTCAATTTTCTTTATGATTACCACACTAATATTTATTCTTTTACAAAAATCGAAAAGCACCCCTTACCTCATTTATAAAAAGGATCCTACCATTTATTATTAACACCCCATTGAATTGTAAATCATCAAAAAAAATCATGCTAATTATTTTCTCAACATCCTTGAAAGAGTTATAGAGTTTATTTTCATTCCAAAATACCAACCCAAGGTACATAAAAAATAGATCTAATGGTTTTCTAATGAAGAAGTTGAAATCAAATTTACTATGTCCATCAAGACTATTTCTTTTTCTAATTATAGGTAATTTTTTTTACCCATACTATGATTTGAAATAAATTATAATAAATATATAGGGACATAATTTTAATCATGGTACATCTTTATTAAATATCATTTTCATCCAATGAAATGCGATAAATTCATGCATGCATATGTACGGATTACCATCTCCATGCAGCGGTGTAATTTTTTTTCATCAACACGTTAAATAGATTGTAATAAAGTTGGTACAAATATATATATATATATATATATATATATATGATATTTAATCCCAAATATTATTTTGAAACTATAATATCATATATATTTTCAGACCTTCTAACCAATTGTAAAATGAAAACTTTGATCGTTTTTACATGTGGACTACCACATCCACAGAGCAATGTGCTCTGTTTTTCATTTTCATTTATCATAGATTATTATAAGAATCTATTTAATTAATAATATATATATATATTTATATATATTATGAATTTTGTTTATTAAATATTAAAAATTATTGATCTTTCTTTTGTTGCATCTGTCAAAAAATAATGAAATTGTTCATAAATATGTAAGGCATGTTTTCTCCATAAATGGTGTAATTAATATTTAAAGAATTATATGTTCTGGATGAATATATTTTTTATATATCGAATATATGTGATATTTCCATAATTTATAACATTATAAATTAGATGAAACCATAATAAATAAAAAATTTCAAAACTACAAAATCAAAACATTCATGGTAAACAATGAAGATAACACCTGAAACAATAATAATAATATATGATTATAACAAAATGGGTTATATAACATTATGAATGGATCATATATTTGATTATATGTAAGTTTATATATATATATAATTTAAATTTCTTGTGTAAGAGTTTATATTACCTACAAGACAAGTCATGCATCAGGAAGGGGATTTTGTCTAAATTTCAACCCCCTTCAAGATATATTTCGTAATACACCAATATGTATTTTTATATGTGTTTTGTACTACCCCATTTATATATAAAGAATAAATATATACTTATTCAGGAAAATTTATATCCATTTTATGTTTACAATTTTAATTATTTTCAATATTTTATTTAATAATTTCATCTCTTTGGAACTATGATCATGAACAGAAATGTTTAAAATAAAATGTGATCATAATTATCTACTAATTGGATGTATAAATCTTCCAAATACATATTTTTTCTAATATATATTTAATTTTTTAATAATTATATAATGATTTATGAAAATATATTTTGACCCATGTTTTACTTTTTTATAAATCTATTTCGAAGGAATATTGTATTCATTTTTGTAAAGTATTTTATTATTATCATTCCCAAAAAACATATAAAGAATTTATTTCTAAAATTTATGGTGTGAGATGAATTTATTATAATTATGATTATTAATTTTTTATTCTTATTTTACAATATTAAAATTATATTTTCAATGAAAATGATTTACTTTATAATTACGCATTTTTTAAATATGTTAATTAAAAAATTGATGGGGTATTTTGCCCCAAAATATTTTATTTATCATTTAATGTACATTCTATTCAAAATTGAAAAAGCCATAATTTTACATATTCAACACTAGAGATATTATGTAATAACACCATCCATTAAAAAAATAACATAATTTTGATCATTATATATTACATTACTTTTAAATAGACATACACTTTATTTCATTGAATTGATTATTCCATATAATATAAAACATTTATATATAATGATTAATACTATCAATGTATTTTATTTACCATGGAATTATGAATAAATATATTGTATTTTTTTAATAAGAATGTTTTTATAGGTCATATTTTTAATTAATTAATTCATTCATTTGATATATGAGGAATGCATTGGACCTGTAGTTATAGATGGGTCCCAAAATTAAATATCCCCCTGATGAATTAGTAGGTATCGTGGGATAATCAAGTGGCCAAATAAAATCATTCATCACTAATACATTTAAATTGTATTAAAATAAGGTATTTCTGATAGAGGTATCATGATTTTTGAGATCATGACTTCAAATTGTATAAATTTAAATAATTTACAATTTAATTATTATTATAAATTATATTATAAAATTTATACTACTTTTTTTAATTTTCTTCACACCCATAATCATTTTCAGTTGATACATATATGAATTCCTATGAAACGTGGTCACTATAACATATCTAATGAGAACTCGAAAAATGAGTTAGACAAGGGGATGAGAGGTTTGTCTCATCACACCAATTTGGGGGGAATTATTTCTTAATCTGAGAGTCTATTATATATTTAACATACATTTATGAATCATTTTTTAAATTCCAAATACAGAATCGGGAACCCTAGTATTAGAAATAAATTAATTGCAGTTTTTATCTTCATAATAATTAATATATATTTGATGATATTCATCTATGGAGATATATATATGTATATAAGTTTATTTATCGAATATACTATTATGTATGTGGATTAGAGATTCTTATATTGATTATTATCATGATGCTATTTTGAATCCACTCAGTTGGGTGCTCTGTAATTTATAATCCTCTAAGAATATTATAGGTGCTTCATATCGGAATAGGTCCCATAGGTTGGGATTTATATATATTCATTTTAAAATAACCAGATCCCATATAGTTTTGTTCCACAAAACCACTAACATTATACCTTTTAATTCCATGTGATCTGGACCAAACTGTGTAGTTTAACATCCCGAGGAAATGATGTATTAGTGAATTATGCATACTAAAAGGATGGATTAGAACATATGAATAAGTGGTGTAAATGACATGGAAGTGTTATGTAACCTATGATGGATATAGGAATGATTGTGGTTATTTTTTAGAGTTTGGATTGGACTATATAATGTCTTCCTAGGTATCCCAATTGAATGAAAATCCAATCCCATGTAGTTTGGATGGTTTAGTATTTCAGCTATAAAAGTTTCCCATATGGGATTCCCTTGTGCTGATATGTCCCTTTAGGGTTGAAGTAACATGGTTGGGATTATACAAAATAAATTGTCCATTTGGAAGGAGAGAGGAAAATCACGAAAGGGAATCCTCCCCAGACAGATATTTGATCAGGTGGGTGTCATTTTATTTTCTAATATATAATCCGACATGAGTCATGATCAGTGTGAGAAAGAAAAGTAAAGTTAATATTTAGAAAACCACAAAATCCCATTTATAAGTTGGTGGATAAGGGATGGTATATATGTTTGTGAAGGGTCCATTAAGTTCTCATATAGTTTCTGATTATTCATATATATGATTTGGAGTGATAGTCCCCATGTGGATGTGGATCACATGAATCACTAGGTGATTATTCCAAAATGGATTCCGTTTTGATCATCATTCCCGCCTTCACATTTTAATGATGGAAAAGTAGAAGAGGGTCCTAATATATTATCTACACGGAGCTACATGTCCAAAGGATCTACATGGAACCACCACTATTGTTGAGGCCTCATTACTACAATAATTTATGATTGAGAAGAATATGTGGATCTTCATTGATTTTTTGGAAACCATTATACACCCATTTATGATGGGAATGTATGATCAAAAACACACTTCTCAAATATTTCTAGAAAATTTGGTTGGGGTCTTATTTTTGGGGTTCACGAAGGTGAATGTTTAGGAAAAAGTGATTCTTGGGACATAATAACATAAGGGGTTATTTAAATAGTTCATGGAGGGGATGATATAATTTCTAACTCTATACTAAAGATTACCAGGACTGAAGGAACCCTTCCCACATAATGTTTTATATGTGGGTTAATGATCTAGAAATATTTTATTCACTTTTGATATGTTATGTGGTGCTATAAAAATGTATTTACAATGTTGACCAATGTACAAAAATGAATATTTCTATGTGGAGTACCAATTTATGATGAGGATATTTATCATTCTCAATTTTATGTTGACATATGAGGTCAATGATTAGCTACTAAAATATCTTTCTCAAACTATGTCTCTCAATTTCACTTGCTTTCTTCCTTTTTTCCCTAGTCCCTATTTAGGGTATTTATATTTGTATACATATAACCATTATTCTAGATTAATATGAATCTACTAGAAAAGTTATCCAAAAGGTGTTATTGTTTTCATGTATCATGAAGACACGACCTTACCCCTCAATGAAAATTTTCATTTTCAAGGCCAAAATATTTCTTCTCCACCCCACAAATGAATTTTCATTTCTGTGGGGGGTGAATAGGATACCTCATCCCATAAACAAATAATCAATAGTATAGTGATTAAATATCATTCCCTTCCCTCAAAATAAAATATACTTATGGGGACGTTATATGTGGTGTTATATGTGGAGTGATATGTTGATGCATCATATAGAGGAACTATATAAAGCTTTATATGAAGGACGTGGTTTATTCATGGATCTATGAATTTAATACTCTTTATCCGTAGGATATTGTATGATTTATTTTTATCCAAACCTCATAAAATGTATAAAATTTCCCTCATCTTATATGATAACAATTATTGAGCCAAAAAATGCCCCTATTAGACTATGGACTAGTTGGCATGAATATGAGTCCAATATGAAAAACGCATCAGTTCAGCTAGATGATTTTGGGCTCTATTTGTCCTAGAGAAGGGAGAACACTTTATAAAAGTTCCATAATTTACTAAATTTTATCTTTAAAAATGAAGAGATTTGTATTGTAGCTTTATATTTCAGAATGATCATCTATCTTCCAAATGAATTTCTGTTGTGAAGAACTACATCCTCATAGAGAATAATAATTTCTATGAACTGATATTTTCATTATATGTGTGATACTCCTTTACAGTCAATTTATTCCATTATATAAAAAAATAAATTCACATAGTGTAATTATTTCTATTTTTCAACATAGTATGCAATGTTGTTCAGCAGGTTTTACCTTCAGTTGTATTATTAAACTTTGGGTTATTGTTTTGTATTCATGATTTTCATTTCATATATTAAATAAGATAAAAAAATAATCCTTCAAAAACAATTCTTCTACTGCTATTGAAAATATGAATTTCATTATTTAATTCATTAAAAACAATTATACACAACATCATCCCATATCTACATTGTTTAGCATGACTAATGGTTTTTTGACATTAAGAGTATCCAATATGAAAATTTTATTCCAATTTATGGAGTTAGATTTACATCAGATGTCTACATCAATACAAAAAATTAGAAAAATAAAATTCCACCTTGGATAATCTAGTGCAGTAACACACACAAGGAAAATATCTTAGGGAAGAGTACTTTTATCTGGTTGACATATTCAAGGGTATCATTTGTAATATTACACTTTTTTCATTAGATGAAAGTACAAGATCAATAGATTGATATAACCATTTATATCACCCTTTTATGAGAATATAGATTACCAATGAAAGGAAATGATGGTCATCAAAATCATATATTTCTCTAGGAGGATCATCTGATATTTATTGGGGTTGACCCTATCATGTTCAACAAAGTTGTTTAGCATTTAAGGGTAAGATGTGGTGTTTTTGTCATATATTGATGTATTTTTTGACCCTATTTTTATCATTGAAACATATAATTTTTTTTCTAATGTCATAGCTTGATGATCCATGATACCAATATGTTATACCTAAAGCATATATAATTTTTTATTAATCTCTACGGTGTTTGGATAATCATGGGAGCACTGATCATTGGAGAAAAGTATGATGAGTTTTTATCTTCATCATTGTGGTATGACCCCAATAGAACCCCATAGATAGAATGTTATTTACTCATCACTGCACAAAATATTTAAAGGGTTAATCCTAACCCCATTAATGACATAAAAAAATATGATTGGGTTAAATTAATATTCACACCAAACAATCATAATCCTATTTAATTGAGAATCATGATTTTTACCACACAATTCACTAAGAGACATTACATTTCATAATAGATAATGCTCGAGCAAGATTTCTTCTGTTGGATGTGTTAATTATTTTCCCCTAATATTGAAAAATAGATCAAATTGCATATTTTCTTTCCATGTAGCTCAATGGTTATTTACTACTTCAGTGAAAATAATGCACTAGAGTAAGAGTTTCAACCTTCATAATAGTATTCTTGACAGTTATTAGGAGATGTATCAACATGGATGCCCATGTACTAGAACAAATATACCATATCCTTAGAAATTTTAGCACAGGAACCTCCATACATACTCAATGGTCACATAAACATCCTCCATGGATGGGTACCATCTCACCTATCAGGTTATGAATATAAACATGTGTAGAGATTTTATGATTATTTTTTTAGGACATACTTATAGTTTATAAGTGGGGTGAATGCATTGATGATGTGGTGAATTTGGGTATTGAACATGGTCAACCATGATGATATATATATATAAACACCTTATTATTCACTTATAGGAACCCAGGTAAATAATGATTATATTGATAAAATTTAAAAAAGGTACTTTATTTCCAAGAAGTAGGTTGGTTTGGGATCCTAAATCGATGGGAAACTGGTCTACAAGTTTTATTCTCCCTTCCGATATTGACATAATTTATATTAAATCCAAAATATATTCCCTCTATGAATCGACATTGTGTGAATAAATAATCATCTGAAAATTACTCTTAAAACATTGTTGTTATTCATAGGTAAAGATATAGGTTCTGTTATTAGACATAAACCTAGAGATATTAACCCTATCCTTTAAGGCCCATAAAATTATTATTGGATCCCCTCGTACCAAAATGAAAAACTAGAAAAACCTGTATCTAGTATTGATGGGTCTTCCCATCTTTAATTATGGGGTTGTCAAGTAAATTAAGATAGATTCAATTAAGAACAAAATGTTTATGTCAATAAGGAAACACTACACCTGATAAATGTAGAGGAATTTTTTTTTGGATTGTGCATCTATACCATGATAATACCTATTATTTACCTATGGGACTATCTATCAAAATTTCTTATGTATTATCCATCGCTATAAAAGCTAGATATCTCATGTCTTAGAGGGAGTGAGACACATTGAGGAATAATATACCATTTTAAAAGATATTGGTCATCCTTATGGATATATTGATAATTATGACTTGGTCTGGTGGAATATATAAACCCAAAATAATTTATTAAAATTATCATCTTAGTTAACTTGAAGATTACATCCAAGACCATTAAGAGTCCATTCAGTCACCCTAATTTCAATTAATATTTTTTGATTGTAAAATTGAAATGATAATATATTACTAAATCAAGATTGAAGATATTGGTAGTGGGTCATAGACAACTGATGAGGTATATTTTCCTGTTCCACATGAACAAGGTAAGATTCCTTATTCTCAAAAGTTTGGACACTATAATGAAACCTCAATAAGGTGTGTGATACTAGAAATTCAATGAAAATAGTAGAGATAGCTTGATCAATATCCACTAAAATTTCAGCCTCTTATTCATAATCTATCCATTTTAATTTTGTATTGTATGAATCCAAGAGATAGTGGGATTCATCAAGAATGAACACATCCATAGAATAAATATTAGAGACCTGTTAATAATATGAGTTAGATATTCTTGCATACAAGATGATAACCACACTCGAAGATATATACAACCATTTATATCCAAATACATCTATATTTATGTTGAGGAAACAGTAACCTCCATCAATTATATCAATTTAATTATTCATTATTCCCACTGGGTGTGGAATGTTATTGTAGAAATAATTTAAAATATATATTTTTTGGGAAAATGTAATATAATTTCATTTATCAAAACTTATTCCCCACTATAAAATTTTACTAATTAATCTCTTAACCTATCCCCACCATATTTAATATTTTAGGGTAGATAAATCACCAATTACTTCTAGATAATACTAATATGAATAAACATCTATTACACTGGATGACAGTGAGTGTGAAATGGTTACTAAATAAATACATCCTAGTGTAGCTAAGCATATAAAGTAAGTGATTTCTTAACAAACAAGTTCATTAACACCCATACCTTCATTTGCTATGTTACCTATAGAATTACATCCTTGTGATGTCATGAGGCATGGGAAATTGATGATGTTTGAAATCCTCATCCAATCTAAGTGAACAAGTTTAAAATATATCCTTGTAGTTTAATTTTCATGAATTTTTTCTAGTACTATTAACGAATGTATGGGGAAATTGGTTTCTACATGTTATACATGTTAAGAGGATCCAACTATTTGAGGTCACAATTCCCATTTTCATGTGGATCCAGATGCAATGGTAATGATACATCCAAGGAAACCTAACAAAAAACAATATTTCAGACCAATGTGTTTTATTTCTATTTTTTACTTTTTTTTGAGATATTAATCTCTCTTATGGGTAAATTGAACCTCTCAAAGATAATGTAATTGTGGGTGAAGCATCGACGTAGGCCCAAGAATGATCGAGTTCAATTTTATATCTTATTTCACTCATAATCATCTTTTTTATCAAATTATCTTTGATTGACCTTCTGTAGGTTACTGAGATGGTAAAAAATGCTTCCATTACAAAGGAATATCAAATAGAGTTCAATAATGTTTACAACATGTATTTGATAAGGATACAACATATAATGAATTATAATGGGTGGTGCTAACAAATGAGGTATGTGCCTCGACAAACAAAATTTAGTCTCTTAACTTCTCACCCACATCAAATTTTTTTTTACAAATATTTATTTCTCAATATACATTATAGGATAATTTTTAGTAGTATATAAAATCCAAAATATAATAAATTATCAATCATTTTATTTTATCCTAACATTTACTAATTTAGATCCCGCTCATTTGAAAATTTTTGATGTCAAGACATCACTAGTTTTCCTGGTCTTAGAATACATTCATCCCTCTCAATGTGATTCTAATAGGGACATGAAGAGTCCTCATAATTTACACTTCACGAGAATCATTGTGATGAATAATATATGGAATCTATTTTTTCATAACACACTATTATATATTCTATCAATATCTCTAATGATTTGTTTCATGACATCTATTCATAGTTATGGTGGGTTTGACTTCTGTTCCAAACAAAACAAGGTGAATGAAGTAGTTTACTTCATATATACGTATGGTTTACTATAATCTAAACTCACAACCATCGAGCCTATAAACAATTTTTCTTCCACTATATATATTCTTTTTTATGTGGCCTTAGTGAAATTTGTATTAGGTTCCTTAAACAAAATACAAGATTCAAAATAGAGGACCTTGGCCAAAATATTCTGTCCAGAGAAAGATAATATGAATAAATATTATTAGCATCTTGAGGAAATAACTATTAAGGTGAATCGCCAAGACTAACAAGATGATATGGTAAGGGATGATGATATTAATTGTGTATAACCACTGTGAGCTTCTTAATAATTAAAGGCTATAACATTATTGGATCTACTTTGAGAAATAAATACCCATATAATATAATTATTCATCCCATTAACTAGATAATAAATTTCTTGAGATATTAAACAATAATCTATATTGGAAAAAACTGACTTGTATATGCTCATCTATATTAAAAACCAGGAAAATGAAAATTAGTTTGGTACTCAACCATATTACACATCACTATTATATTTCCTTGAACTTTTAGTATAAATAGTGGTGTGAAAATCTTTTTGTGGTGTCTAGGTATTAGTTGATATCACATTGAATAATTAGAGAAAGAACATTATCTAAATTTTGACTAGGTCGTGAGACCTAAATAGATAAAATATACACTTTACATACTCCACCTTTGATGGGCTGAAATGTGAATTATTTTAATCCTATTTTCATTGGTTGTTATATGTATTGATATTCCATCAAATGCAAGTGATGTTCTATTTTGAACAAATTTTACCTAAATAATAATACAAAACAAGTTTTTCAATACTTGAGTAAGAAACTCCGCACGTATATCTGACCTATGTGTAGGGAGATGGGAATTTCATTCATATCATGTACACATGAACAAGATAAAATGTTCCATAATTTTACATGTAGAACACACTCATACATATTAAATAGAGTAATAAAATTCAATTTCATAAATGGTTTGTATGTCACAAACATCTATATATTACGAGATCTTAGTTGTAGCAAATATATTTCCCATAATAGATGTTTAATGTTTTAATATTTCATGTCCATGATAAAAAAATAGATCCCCGTTATACTAATCCAGTCAAACCTCTAGGACTTGTATACTCAAAACAATCAGGCTTGGCATGAGTGACATGGTTCATCAAGGGAAATAATTTAAATAAATTCTAGAGGGTGAAAATTGAAAGACATGGTTCCATTAATTGTTCAATTATATATAAATATGGAATATAGTTGATGAGATTGTAAATATAGTGGTACTAACTAATGAAATTGACTAATGAGTATTTGAGAGTTGATAGGACCCCTTTTAAAAACAAATTTTTATATTGGGGAATGGAATGTTCTTATTTCATTTTATTATGGGATTATAAAAATTTGAATACAATGATATCATATCACATACCATTTAATTGAATTATCTCTCATTTATAGAATGTTTCATATATATTCAGCAATGACCCACATATTTTATTTTAATTATATGTAGAATTAGTTATTCTACCACTTTTGGGTTATGTGATAAAGAAATATTCCTCAATTGTTAATGTTTTATTGCTTGGATGAGTGTCATAATGTTTTGTAACATTATGAAAATAACATTGGATGAAAACTATAATATAATTAAGCTTGAAAAATTGATATATCTAGTTTGGTGGAATATTTCATTGAACAAATGATATGTTATATTCCATTATATGGTGATCTATACAAGAATGTTCCATAATCCATCAATCATGAAGTTAGAATCCTATAGGATATAATACAGGGTCTTAAAAATCCAGAAATTAGTATGGGACATGTATGTAGGGAATTAAAACATACTGTGTTTTTAAATAAAATTAACAAATAATGTTTACTTGAATTATAGAGATAAATTTGGCTTCCCCTAAAGAAGAATGTTCTGTGGTTCATAGGACGTTTGAGGGCGACTTATGATGATACGAATTATAGATTTTTTTCATATTAAATAATTATTTCTTACGAATCTGACATCATATTACCAATTGAGAAAGGATGGTTATGTATATTCACATTTTATTATAAACAATGATTAATTTCATTAAGAATGGTTCCT
This sequence comes from Viscum album, assembly GCA_963277665.1. Classification (NCBI taxonomy): domain Eukaryota; kingdom Viridiplantae; phylum Streptophyta; class Magnoliopsida; order Santalales; family Viscaceae; genus Viscum; species Viscum album. Next base: position 881,783,573 of record OY728139.1, on the reverse strand, counting down.
ATATATGGAATTAATTTGTAATTTCAAAATTACATATGAATTTTGAGATATTATTCCTAGGTGTGACCCATGTAAGTTGAAATAATTATTTAATTTATTTTTTAGGTGTATGAGACCTAAGTATTGGGTTTCACTATGAATCATGTGATGAAGATAATCAAGAAACATATTGTTATTATAAATATTCCAAAATCTAATTGATTTATTTTTTATATGTGGATTTTTTTCATTCAATATAGGATCAGAAATAGGGTGAAAATACAAACTAGATCCTTCTATTTTGATCTAGATCATTCATAGATGAGTAGAAGAATTTTTATATTGAATTTCGAATTGGTTATAGAATTTGTGATTCATTATTTATATATCCATTCAAGATTCAAGAGAAACTATGATCATGGATGGATTTCCCACATTGATTGAATTTTTATGATATGATTGGTGAATTATTCTATGAATGTGGGTTAAAAACAGAGGAGATAATATGGATTGTAACCACATATGAATATATGGATCATACATAAAATTGTGTGTATTTTTTTATATTTTGTATAGAAATGATTTTGAATCTTGGTTTCACTGAAAATATATTCTATGTGATAATCATCCGAAAAGTTGTTCTTTGATGAAATTTTGGAATGAGATCAAAAATTAGGATAGTGGTCCACCAATGCCTAAAATTGTTTTTAATGTTTTTTGGAATCATTCAAAGAGAATGTGGACCATGTTGTTTTACATCTGGTATTGAGGACACAATCTAGTTAGTATTATTTATTTTAATGAGAATATTGACCATGATCTTTTAATTTATGCGGTAAAGAGATTTTGTGTTACTTTTATGGTGTTTCATACAAGTCTAAGGATATCCCTAAAGTGATCTGATAAGCCAACATCTTATGGAGAATCTTTTACTGAAACACAGAATCCCAAATGATCTACTTGTCATGTGTGGAAACAAAGAGTGTAAACAGTTTATCTCACACCACATATTCAATTTGAATGAATGGACATGTGAAATTGGTCTTTTTTTGGATGGTCCATGATATAGTATCATCATATCCATACATATCTCATAAGTTTGAGTATCAATCTATACATAATAAAAGTATACTTTCCTACATAATATCATATGGAATGGAATAGGGTTGCTCGATGTCATGGGACCAATACATTGTTTAAAGAATATTAGTTCTTGGATGTTCAATCATATGTCATATGTGAGGAATGAAATTATAAAACAAGATTATTGGGATTCACAGATTTGGAAAATTTATATTTGAAATAAATGAAGAGAATTCCCATGAACCACGTTCGAAAAATAGTTTCCATTATTTTTTTGGGGGATTGGGTAGATAGAATAGGTCTCTACAATGAAAAAATGTTCATCTTGTTGACATGTCATCAAAGAGAGACCAATACTCATCTAGAATAGGGAATATTATACAAATTTAAAACATTTTCTGTAAGAATCATACATTCCATTTTTTATATAAATGTAATTCTAATGGAGACATATAATTTTCTAGGATAATGAATTTGATGTGTCGAATAAATGTGTCGGATCACAAAGGAAGAATTTGGAATGACACTATTTATGGATTGTGAATTACACTACATAGATAATTGATTTTACGTTGGATAGGAGTATATCCATTAAATCAAGGATTAGACTATGACATAGAATCATAGAATCCCTACTTGACACATTGATATGGGAATCAATCGATATATAGTTCAACCAAACAGTTGTGGTAGGATAGGAGCACAAAAGGGTTTTCTCTACTCAAGTATAGTAAAAATAATTATGTCATTCAATAAGGACATCAAACATAATTTTTTACATAACTCTATGAGGAGGGAATCAAAATGATTAATATCTTCTGACTAGGATTATACATCATTCATTTATCAGCCTACAAAAAATCCAACATATGTTCCTTTTAAGGTTATATAAATATGATCAAATATGATATCCAATTGAACATTACGAAACAAAGATAAAGTGTTGTGATGTTTATCATATTATAATTCTAATAGAAGTTTCTTTAACTTATGAATTATTTTTTGATAAATCATATATTGGAACGGGAATTGTGTGTTCCCCATACATTATTATTGATATGTATCCTCCATTGGGATAGACATATATATACGATGTAATGTCCTTAAAAAATCTGTTCAATCATTTGGCGTTTATTCCTAGTATCATTATAGTCCTGAGATCCAAAACAATCTCACCATGAACAACAGAAAGAATAAAACAATTCATGATGGTAGAATGTGTATATAGTCCTGGTAGATTTTTAAATGATGTATGGCATAATACCTTTTCTCATTGAGTTTCTCTAACTCATCCTAAATATTGTTTTACATATCACATTCTTTTATTTTTTTCATAGATATCTTTTTGGAGTGATGGAAATTATAAACTTATTAGATTCACAACCTATGTTTTTTTAAGAAAATATATATGAGGTTTCCATAGTAGTGCTACCAATTGCATTTGTCTAGTCCTTCAAGGTATAGAGGATTTTGTTGATCTGAGATTTATATTCTATAAAAATAGTTATTTATAATGTATTATAAGGTTTTATTTAAAGACATTAATTATCCATTATCACTGATTGGTAGTAATAAAAATTGTTGGATTGGATTTTTTTATACTAGTACAGTTTCACTAGTTAAGATGAATAAAATATTTTGATGCTATTCATTAGTATTTTCTGACTGTCACCACATATAGTGATGGGGGTTGACTTCATGATATTGATTATAATATTAGTTATTACATCAATATGAGGCATCATCGTATTATATTTAGAAATTAATGGGGTAATTTTAAAGTTTCATTTGAACTACTTGGCCATCATTAGATAGTATGGACATACAACATCCATTACTTATAAAGAGAATAAATGTAACACCCCGAGCTTCCACGATACGCTTCTCATTCAATAATGCAAAATCTTGCATTGTACGCAAGTTCGAGTTCTAACACACCGCAACTAATCAAAATAGCCGTTATGAATAGTAATAACCACTTTTTAAAATTATAGAAATTTTATATTTCAAAATGGACTTCATTTTTGTATTCGTAATATCGAAATTAGCCTATGTTGAATTTTTGGTATTTTTCTGAGAACTTCTAATTTTTTATGAATAGTGAAAAATACTTAAAACAACTTTTTTAATCAAAATAATTTATAGTGATAAGTTATACTATTGAGTGGATTTAATGTATAATTAGAATATATTTTTACCATTTTATCCAATGGTGGTCATTAGAATTAATTTAACATTGAATTTGGACATAAACAATTGCCAATCTTTTGATATAAATTGTTTCTTGAAAACACGCTATTTGTCGTAACAGCGGGAATTAATTATAAAATTAATTAATGCAACTTATATGTTTGGAATTTTGTAAAATAGACATCATTTTTGAATTCGGAATATCAATTATAGCTTAGGATGAAATTTTGGCATTGTTCTGAGAAACTTCAATTTTTTGATGAATAGTGAAACCACTAAGTGGTAGTTAAATAACTGATTTTTCGTTTAAATGAAATATTACCACTTCTGTGATTTGATTTTCAAAAATCCGACATACATGGTTGTCATTAAGAAGTAAAATGTGGTTCAATGAGATTATAATAATTTTTTGGTGAATAGTAACTTATTAAGTTCTTAATCGCGATTAGTGGTAATTAGTGTAGTTTAAGGTATAGATAATACTTTAATAATATTAAATGACCTAGACACATGTCCCAACCTCATTGGTTGAGTCATGGCCGACCAAGACAAGCCATGTCCTAACTTGGGGACCCCATGGATCCACTTTTGTTGGGAAATAACATAAATTACTTTTTATTTAATGTTAAAGTGAAAATGACACTAACATAAAGTGTTTTACTAAAACAATTTTTAAGTAGGGTTACACAAGTCCAAATTTTGATTATAAATAGTCATTGGAAAGATAAAAAGATTTCCTATATCATAGTATTTTTTTTATAATTTTTAGACATTAAATAAATTTAATTATTTATGACATAATAATGATGCAGCGACGACATCATTATTTGACGATTTAAATAAAATGGAAAGATAATATAAAATCTATGAACTACACATGGCCAAAACCAATTGGATGAGTGGATTTCGATGCCTTATCACCTTATCCACGAATTCTATCAATGTGGGACCTTTTAAAACCGAAACACATTTTCAAATAATGTAATGTTCCTTTACTTTCCAAAAGTGCCCCTCCTCTCCTCTTATAAAAGGCCCCCACCTCTACCTCATTTCACACACTCTTCAAGCCATTGGCTCGGCCAACCACTGCCCATTTGCTCTCTCCACATCCCTCTACTCATCCTATAGGATTCCCTTTGGGCATAATCCTTTCAAAGGAAGCCTTTAGGCTCAACTCAAAAGGAGTTACACTTTTTAAGGTAATTCATTCTCTCATGTTCTTTTGTTTTATTTTGCTTCTCCAACCCCCTAAACTCTTTTTATTTACTTCTTTTGTAACAACACCAGTATCTTAAATATACTAGGATGTTGTTATAAGATTTATTTGAGCTACACTTCCACACAACTACATCAAATGGTTAAAGAACATAAGGTTTCCGTGGATGGCGAAATTCTGCCTCCCGAAACGATGATTGTTCAACACTCACTTAACACCTTCAAAGGTGGCCATTATGATGTCACTATTTTTATATATGATATATAATATGTTTATGTTTTCCTTAAGCTTCTGTTTTTTTTCATTTTGGGCATACCTTTATGGTTTCCATTATGGGTAAAACACGATATCTTCATTTTAGGAAGCGCGGACTACCGCCCCCTGAAAGTGATTTGATTCGTTAATATCATATGTGGGATGTGTGAAGGATAAAGTTAATGATATTATATATGTTATTATACTGGAATTATAATATACTCTCATATCATTATGATTCCATTCCAGAAAATATGAAATAGAAATGGAAGTAGCGTTCATGCGTACGTACGGCTTACCGTCTCCATGAACGGTGCATTTCATTTCTTACCTCTAAATGTGATGTAATATTATAAATGAATGTATGTACTGGATATATATGACATATATGATATCTACATCATGAATACCATTCTGGATATAATGAACCTTTGACCAAATTAACAACATGTAAGTGTAAGAAGCCTATTTTTGACTTAAGAACCAAATACCGACAAAATGAACATTATTAACTTAAATAATTACATAATGTTCATATCATTGTAATAAGTGATATAATAAGGATAATGAAGTTGAAAATGGTTCTTAATAAGGTATATATTAACTCTAGTTTATTATTCAGGAGGTTAAAGAACGGTTGAGTCAAGTCAGACACGAGGTAAGGGAAATTCTTAACCCAATTTCTGTTCTTTGGGTTAATCTCCTACTTTCAAATTCTGTCATGATATTGTTATGTATTATCTTGTATTTGTACTTTCTTTATGTGTACTTATAGTTAATACACATAATAGATCTATTTTATTTATAAATGATCTTGTAAGGGAACTTCTTAACCCAACTTCCATTCTTTGGGTTAATCTCCTACTTTCAAATTATGTCATGATATTATTATGTCTTATTTTGTATTTTTACTTTCTTTATGTGTACCTATAGTGAATACACATAATATAACTATTTTATTTTAAAAATGATCTTTTTAAGGACTTCGTCTCAATCTCCTTTCATTGAGGCATATTTGGTTTTATACACAACTTTCTTTTATACGGTGTATAAACCCCTTTGACTTTTAAGTTTATTCAAAAGGAATCTTTTTATACGAAGCATTTTACTAAACGACAAAAAGGGAATGTTTTTCATTCCGTACTTATGCGGCGACAACGACTTCTCCGCCGCCGTGAACATTATTTGAGTTTCGGCTTCCTTTACAAGCCATACCTTTTTTTAAAAAGAAAAATAAATACAATGTTTTAACATTCTTTTATTTTGGTATTGAAAATGGTTTTGGAAGCGTTTTTATTATATCAATGTTTTGTATTGATATCTTGTGATTGAAATGTGGAAATGTTATGTTTCCTTTATGCATTGTTTATGTGATATGATTATGTTATGGTTTATGATATGTTTAAACCTATTCATATGAGGAATGCATTGGACTTAATAAGTGACGGGTGGAGCCCGCTATAGCTCCTCGATGCATCGGCAGGTCTCATGAGACAAACTAGTGTCTTGGCACGAGGCCTTGACAAAATCTTATTTGTGGTCTTGGCACGAGGCCTTGACTACGTGGTTATGATAGTCTGGCATTATGCATTCCATCATTATGAAAGTGGTTATTGATATTGCATGTGATTATTCGACCAGTAGAATATCCATGTGAAGAAGAGAATGGCATTATCTCATTTTACTTTTGCCATATTATGTTGAAGTTCATGTTTAAAAGGCTTTTGTTTTAGTTATACATTGCCTTAAATGTTAATGTTTATTTATGAAAGCTTCCGCATTATTGTTATCCTTACTGAGCATCTGAGCTCACCCCTTTCAATGTTTTAATATTTTCCAGGATGTGAAGAAGTATTTTATGAATGACCTGCAGGGATAGTCGGAAGAGGATATGAGTGTGGACTATGGAGACTTTGTTTTTGTAGTTTTTCACTTTTTGATGTAATGAAAGACTTATGAATGTATCTAGTGTTTCCAAGGCTACTAAACTAATCGGTCTTTCGAGACTTGATCCTTTGTGATCATGCCAATGTTACGAAGTAATGCACCGACTCTGGGTAGCTGGGGTCGGGGCGTTACAGTTGGTATCAGAGGCAGTTTAGTACTAACCTTGGAAGCTAGATTTAGATAAACTCTGATTAGAGCACATAGCCCAAAGATAGACTTTGAGGATTAGTATAGAAGAACTTCCTAGAATTTTGGTATTGTAGAGATTTTGTGAGTTTTCCGAGCAATACATCCCTGTCTGGATACGAGCAGGTAGAGGCGGCTCTGGCACAGATGTACCTAGGGGTAAAACCCGAAAACACTGCTTTGAGCTAGACTCGAACGGGAACTGGTGCACGACAACGGGCCTTGCTGCACTCTTGGTTACGACACTCCCGGGGGATATGCTTAGGATAACTCTCATTTTCTTTACAAATCATTATGAAGGGTTTATGAGTATATACTTCCTCAAAGAAAACATTTCTTTTATGATTATGGATTATATCCATAAATAGTTCAATTTAAGTTAAGTGTTTTATAAGTTTGTGATTATGTATTTTGATTCATAAACTAATCTAGTTTATGCCATTATTTAGAAATGGTGCCTAGTGGAAGGAATGGAAACCGTATCAATGCACGCACTCCGTGTAGGGATTGCCCTCCTGCTCAGGATAATTATGGTGGAGCTAGTGAGACAACTGGTGCTGATCAACTTATTACCATACTGGGTCAACTCACGCAGGTTATGAATAACAACCTTACTCGTATGGAGCACCCTGATCCGCAACGTGGAGGATCAATGCTAGATCGTTTCATGAGGCAACAACCACCAACCTTTAATGGGAGTACAAATCCTATAGTAGCTGAGCAATGGATAAATTCCTTAGAGAAAATATTCCATCCCTTGGGGAGTAGTGAAAGGGAGAAGGTTGTCATGGCAGTTTACCGCCTCACTGGAGATGCCGATCAGTGGTGGTCGCTGATTCGAAACACAAAGGAAGATGATGACGTATCGAATATGGAATGGAGGGAGTTCAAAGAGCTTTTCTTAGAAAAATACTTTCCTCGTGACCATCGAGCAGATATGGAAAGGCAATTTCTGAGTCTGAGGCAGAAGGAGGATGAGAATGTCGCAAAGTATGAGGCTAACTTTACAAGGTTAGCAAGGTATGCTGCAGATTACATACGTAACCCAAGGAGTAAGATTGATCGTTTCTTTGATGGGTTAAAACCATTTCTCCGTCGAGCTTTGGTATCACAATCCTTCTCATCATACGAAGATATTGTCTCGTGTGCTATCAAGACAGAAAAGGAATTCTCTAAGTCTTATGACAACAAAGTAAAGCAAGAGAAGAAGAGAACGGTGGAACAAGAGACAGATAAAGGGAAAAAGGGAAAGAAGGATTTTCCATTATGTGATAATTGTGGGAAGAATCACCCTGGTACTTGCCTAAAAGGAATGGGAGTCTGTTATAAATGTGGAGAAAAAGGTCACCAGGCACGTGATTGTAAGGGAAAGAAAGAGGCTGTCAAAGTTGAATGCTACAATTGTAGAGAAATGGGTCATTATGCAAATGAATGTCCTAAGCGTCAAGGAAACTTACCTCAGAAAAGGCCAAGGGATCAAGGACAATCTTATGCTATTACTACAGTTGAAGCAGAATAACTAATGTATTGGGGCTTTTGGACTCATGGATTATATTCTGGTTATTAGAATAATGTGATCTATATAAGGATTGTACTGCAGTACTTTTTGATTTCAGTAAGGTTTTAATATGATTAAGGTAATCATATTTTTAGTATGTGACAATAAGAGAAACTTTTCTTTGTTTGGGGAATCTGATGTTACAATTGATTTTGGAATTTAGAGACCTTTTAGAGAAAGTCTGGATGAAGGTATTTTGGATAACTATAAAGGTTGGAGTGGATTAAGTTGAACTTTGGATAGTATTGTTTAAGGTTAAAACTTTTCTGAAGATTATTTCTGGAATACTATAATACTATATTTTTAGAAAAAGGACAACCTGCAGGGTGGGGAATAACCCGTCGCGTCGGACAAAGCTGCAGGAATCGAACCCACAACCATAGTGCGACAGGCCTTTATTTCCTACCACTAGCCTACAGGAAGTCCCTGGTTATTACAAAATAGTTTTACTAATCTAAATGGTATGTGTTAACATTTTGAACCTTATACAATTAGGATAAATAGAATATTTTTGAGTTCTGTTACCATTTGGAGTAAAAGTTGGGTTTGTGGTAAAAATTTATTAACGAATGAAAGTATACATAACAAGTATGTATATTCCCTTACGTTCTTAGTAAATCTCCTAAATAAATTCCTCAACATTATAAAAGGTAACTTAAAACAAAAATGTTGTCGGTTAACTTTTCCAACTGGGGATTCAATGACCGTTTAACCAATCACAAGTTTGTGATTTTCTTGTGGTTAAACTTTCTCCTAATCCTGTTTTCTATAAATCTCCATCAGACCTTGATGGTTTGTTTCTCCTCCATATCCATATTTTCATATAATCCTAGAATGGGCTATATCGGGTGACCTTTGTACTTATCCTGCTTTCTTTTAATGTTATATATTTATTAACCTTATTTCCGATGTGGGTTTTCCACAAAGGTATTTTCTATTTTCAGCCTTTTATTATCAAAGAAAAATTTCAAATTGCGAGGACGCAATTTATTGAAGGAGGGGAGAATGTAACACCCCGAGCTTCCACGATACGCTTCTCATTCAATAATGCAAAAGCTTGCATTGTACGCAAGTTCGAGTTCTAACACACCGCAACTAATCAAAATAGCCGTTATGAATAGTAATAACCACTTTTTAAAATTATAGAAATTTTATATTTCGAAATGGACTTCATTTTTGTATTCGTAATATCGAAATTAGCCTATGTTGAATTTTTGGTATTTTTCTGAGAACTTCTAATTTTTTATGAATAGTGAAAAATACTTAAAACAACTTTTTTAATCAAAATAATTTATAGTGATAAGTTATACTATTGAGTGGATTTAATGTATAATTAGAATATATTTTTACCATTTTATCCAATGGTGGTCATTAGAATTAATTTAACATTGAATTTGGACATAAACAATTGCCAATCTTTTGATATAAATTGTTTCTTGAAAACACGCTATTTGTCGTAACAGCGGGAATTAATTATAAAATTAATTAATGCAACTTATATGTTTGGAATTTTGTAAAATAGACATCATTTTTGAATTCGGAATATCAATTATAGCTTAGGATGAAATTTTGGCATTGTTCTGAGAAACTTCAATTTTTGATGAATAGTGAAACCACTAAGTGGTAGTTAAATAACTGATTTTTCGTTTAAATGAAATATTACCACTTCTGTGATTTGATTTTCAAAAATCCGACATACATGGTTGTCATTAAGAAGTAAAATGTGGTTCAATGAGATTATAATAATTTTTTGGTGAATAGTAACTTATTAAGTTCTTAATCGCGATTAGTGGTAATTAGTGTAGTTTAAGGTATAGATAATACTTTAATAATATTAAATGACCTAGACACATGTCCCAACCTCATTGCTTGAGTCATGGCCGACCAAGACAAGCCATGGCCTAACTTGGGGACCCCATGGATCCACTTTTGTTGGGAAATAACATAAATTACTTTTTATTTAATGTTAAAGTGAAAATGACACTAACATAAAGTGTTTTACTAAAACAATTTTTAAGTAGGGTTACACAAGTCCAAATTTTGATTATAAATAGTCATTGGAAAGATAAAAAGATTTCCTATATCATAGTATTTTTTTTATAATTTTTAGACATTAAATAAATTTAATTATTTATGACATAATAATGATGCAGCGACGACATCATTATTTGACGATTTAAATAAAATGGAAAGATAATATAAAATCTATGAACTACACATGGCCAAAACCAATTGGATGAGTGGATTTAGATGCCTTATCACCTTATCCACGAATTCTATCAATGTGGGACCTTTTAAAACCGAAACACATTTTCAAATAATGTAATGTTCCTTTACTTTCCAAAAGTGCCCCTCCTCTCCTCTTATAAAAGGCCCCCACCTCTACCTCATTTCACACACTCTTCAAGCCATTGGCTCGGCCAACCCCTGCCCATTTGCTCTCTCCACATCCCTCTCCTCATCCTATAGGATTCCCTTTGGGCAGAATCCTTTCAAAGGAAGCCTTTAGGCTCAACTCAAAAGGAGTTACACTTTTTAAGGTAATTCATTCTCTCATGTTCTTTTGTTTTATTTTGCTTCTCCAACCCCCTAAACTCTTTTTATTTACTTCTTTTGTAACAACACCAGTATCTTAAATATACTAGGATGTTGTTATAAGATTTATTTGAGCTACACTTCCACACAACTACATCAAATGGTTAAAGAACATAAGGTTTCCGTGGATGGCGAAATTCTGCCTCCCGAAACGATGATTGTTCAACACTCACTTAACACCTTCAAAGGTGGCCATTATGATGTCACTATTTTTATATATGATATATAATATGTTTATGTTTTCCTTAAGCTTCTGTTTTTTTTCATTTTGGGCATACCTTTATGGTTTCCATTATGGGTAAAACACGATATCTTCATTTTAGGAAGCGCGGACTACCGCCCCCTGAAAGTGATTTGATTCGTTAATACCATATGTGGGATGTGTGAAGGATAAAGTTAATGATATTATATATGTTATTATACTGGAATTATAATATACTCTCATATCATTATGATTCCATTCCAGAAAATATGAAATAGAAATGGAAGTAGCGTTCATGCGTACGTACGGCTTACCGTCTCCATGAACGGTGCATTTCATTTCTTACCTCTAAATGTGATGTAATATTATAAATGAATGTATGTACTGGATATATATGACATATATGATATCTACATCATGAATACCATTCTGGATATAATGAACCTTTGACCAAATTAACAACATGTAAGTGTAAGAAGCCTATTTTTGACTTAAGAACCAAATACCGACAAAATGAACATTATTAACTTAAATAATTACATAATGTTCATATCATTGTAATAAGTGATATAATAAGGATAATGAAGTTGAAAATGGTTCTTAATAAGGTATATATTAACTCTAGTTTATTATTCAGGAGGTTAAAGAACGGTTGAGTCAAGTCAGACACGAGGTAAGGGAAATTCTTAACCCAATTTCTGTTCTTTGGGTTAATCTCCTACTTTCAAATTCTGTCATGATATTGTTATGTATTATCTTGTATTTGTACTTTCTTTATGTGTACATATAGTTAATACACATAATAGATCTATTTTATTTATAAATGATCTTGTAAGGGAACTTCTTAACCCAACTTCCATTCTTTGGGTTAATCTCCTACTTTCAAATTATGTCATGATATTATTATGTCTTATTTTGTATTTTTACTTTCTTTATGTGTACCTATAGTGAATACACATAATATAACTATTTTATTTTAAAAATGATCTTTTTAAGGACTTCGTCTCAATCTCCTTTCATTGAGGCATATTTGGTTTTATACACAACTTTCTTTTATACGGTGTATAAACCCCTTTGACTTTTAAGTTTATTCAAAAGGAATCTTTTTATACGAAGCATTTTACTAAACGACAAAAAGGGAATGTTTTTCATTCCGTACTTATGCGGCGACAACGACTTCTCCGCCGCCGTGAACATTATTTGAGTTTCGGCTTCCTTTACAAGCCATACCTTTTTTTAAAAAGAAAAATAAATACAATGTTTTAACATTCTTTTATTTTGGTATTGAAAATGGTTTTGGAAGCGTTTTTATTATATCAATGTTTTGTATTGATATCTTGTGATTGAAATGTGGAAATGTTATGTTTCCTTTATGCATTGTTTATGTGATATGATTATGTTATGGTTTATGATATGTTTAAACCTATTCATATGAGGAATGCATTGGACTTAATAAGTGACGGGTGGAGCCCGCTATAGCTCCTCGATGCATCGGCAGGTCTCATGAGACAAACTAGTGTCTTGGCACGAGGCCTTGACAAAATCTTATTTGTGGTCTTGGCACGAGGCCTTGACTACGTGGTTATGATAGTCTGGCATTATGCATTCCATCATTATGAAAGTGGTTATTGATATTGCATGTGATTATTCGACCAGTAGAATATCCATGTGAAGAAGAGAATGGCATTATCTCATTTTACTTTTGCCATATTATGTTGAAGTTCATGTTTAAAAGGCTTTTGTTTTAGTTATACATTGCCTTAAATGTTAATGTTTATTTATGAAAGCTTCCGCATTATTGTTATCCTTACTGAGCATCTGAGCTCACCCCTTTCAATGTTTTAATATTTTCCAGGATGTGAAGAAGTATTTTATGAATGACCTGCAGGGATAGTCGGAAGAGGATATGAGTGTGGACTATGGAGACTTTGTTTTTGTAGTTTTTCACTTTTTGATGTAATGAAAGACTTATGAATGTATCTAGTGTTTCCAAGGCTACTAAACTAATCGGTCTTTCGAGACTTGATCCTTTGTGATCATGCCAATGTTACGAAGTAATGCACCGACTCTGGGTAGCTGGGGTCGGGGCGTTACAATAAACTCATGTACTTAGAAATATGCAGTATCTCTAGGGGTTGATGTATGAATTTTGAATACAAATTTCATGAGTGAAACATCCTGATGAATGTAATGAAATATTTCACCATATAATGCTATAAATTGTGAAGCCTCTAATTTTGAAGAAAAATATTGGTTCTTATATAATGGAAACTACTAAGGTAAGAATATAATTCATCAATAGTGGTAATAATTTCATGTTCGTCAAATTATTTTGAGTAGAATTCAATAAAATATTTTCTCATAAATCTTTGTCTGATGACATAAGATATCATAAAGGGTTAAATTTTCCTCCCATCATTAGATAAGTTCATTTACAACTATGTCTTAAAGAAAGAACCCATTTTAGAGATATTGTAGGATGTTAATCATCCTCCTATTTTCATCATTACATTAATCAATGGTAGAATTGATCTTATTTATATCTACCATGAAACTTTTAGAAACAAGCAACACAATTAAGTGATGAGTGATACTAATGAGTAATTGAGCCCAATATAGATCCCAATGTCCACATAATAAGTTGATAATGTATATTCTAGATTATTATTTTAATGTAGGACATGATTTAATGTTGTATCAGAGGGGAACTATTCCATCAACAACCGAACCAAATTATTATCTAGGTTTCAACTCTTCTTTCCATGTTTTATAATCACCATTGTTATGATTTATTACAAAAAAATGGAGTACTCTTTAATTCGAAAATGTGTTGATATTATTTTCAAAGCCTGGTACAATATTATAATGTAGGGTTTTTATTCAGATTCATTATTAGTGAATCCTTTTGATTTTATAAATGAGTAATTTATAACTGCTTTTATTATATAAATGAGAACAATTCCAAACTTAACATTTATTATCATATGGTTTTCTATTATCTCTCTATTTTGGATTTTTGGATGAATAATCCAAGTAACTTTTCTTTCTTCTAATATAGTATATAATGACAAATATATCCTCATTTGGAATTTTTGTACTCATCACCACATCTTTTACACGTGGATGTTCATCCATAAAATTTAATATAGAATTCCCATTAATTTATGTATATAGTATTATAGAGATTTTGATCTATTTCAGATTGAAATACCATCACAAAATCCTAAATTTATAATTGGTAGATTGAGAATATATTTTAATTAGTCAATCGAAGAGATGAAATGATCCTCACGGTGACAATGGTAATTCCTCAATAGTTTTTCTTTAAAAATTATCTCTAAATATTTATACTAAATATCTAAATCTCATTCCTCAGTTTTTAGAATTACGATAGTAGGATAATAATAAAAAATTTTCTAACAATTTCATTTTACATCAAATTAAAGAAAAAAATGATCATTAAATATCATTATTTATATTATTATCTTCATTCCATGGGATAGTGGAATAAACACATGTGGGATCAATAAGTGTTTCTTGAGGTTATCGAATGCTTCTTGGAAATCACTGGTCAAATATAATACAACCTCTTTCTTTAGAAACATTGTGTTTGAATAAAATTTTACTTATTGTTTTTCTATGATTCATAAAATGTATGAATGGTATCCATATAGATCTCTAAATAGATTGAAAATTTTATGAGGTAACATAATATATATTTTTTATTTTTCTCAGAGACATCTTCATTCCCATGATATAGTATGATGTAATTGAAAATGTTTCCTAGTGTAATGATAAAATAATATTTAAATGGATTTATATACAAAATATTACGAATAAGTGTTTTTAAAATAATATCTATATAGGCAATGTGATCAGTATATTTCAATGTTATTACAATTGAATTGGAAACATAAAACCTTAAAAAATTCCGTAGTAAGGGTTTAATGTTAGGTTGCTTGTCATGTTGATATATATTGATGGTGTTCTTTAAAATGAAAGGAATCACTTGGTAGGAGAATACATTATTAGGTTCCATAAAGGTGGTTTTTTTATTCCCCATCCATGTTCATTTATATACTATTGTACTTGGAATATCTATCCATGAATGAGAGTGATTTATATCCAAAAACTGCATTTATAAGACTTTCTGGGATAGTAAATAGAGAGTTGTCCTTTGGAAAATGCCGATTGAGGTATTTGAGGATGAATAAAAGCTACATTTTCTCTTTCATTTTAATGATAGGGAAAATGATCTTGATGAATTTAGGTATTTAATATATTAAATGAAATCTTCATTGAAAAGTTCTTCATCATCAATTATAGCATGGGAATCAAGGGGAATATGTGTCCCTTATACTACAATATTGCAACAATTGTGGATTAATAGAAGTCCTATGTGATTGGTAGAAATATTTGGAATAAATAATTGATTAAATTTTTTAATTTCATGAAAAAATTTATTTTTTCCTATATTAGACTACATGTTAAAATCCCATTTTATTCAATGAAAATATATATGTTGATAAAAATTGGTCAGGGATTCTTCTTATATTCCCAGATTTACTTGTTTGAGTTTATAAACAATTATGGAGACTCCTTACTCAAATGTTAGAGTAGTGTTTTTGAGGTCATTTTATTACTCATTATCATTTTATTTATCATCTTCCTACATGTACATATTGGGATTAATGAGAGATAGGGTGATCCATAAGGTTATGGGAAAGGTCAATGTCATAGGACTTATCATAGAATAGCGATATCATGAATTGTATAGGTTAATTGAATGTTTTTGTGGTAAGAAAATGCATTTATAAAATTTTTGTCTACTTTTCATTTTACACATTTATTCATGTGAAGGAATTAAATATTTCTTCAATTCACTCTATATCAATATACATGGTTGATTTCATGAAGACCGGTGATCGCATATTTGAATTTGAGTTGATGTATTTGAACTTATTGATGAGTAAAACATATCCATCTCCATGGAAATTTAATATATTATCTTGGTCCTTTAGTATATAATTTTTATACTTGACCTGATAAATACCACCAGTTTTGGTCTACATCCATTCTCTTTTGTATTGACCCACTAATTCTCATTGGCTTCAGAGTACAACGGGTTATTACATGGCCTTAGGAGACATCCCCAAGACTTCAAAGGATATAAATAAATGTAAAAGGCTTTCATGGACCATTTTAGGAATATGTTCCATTTTAATGATAAACTATAAACTAAAATACAACATCACATTGTAGATATATGATGCATGATTAGAAAAATTATAATTTAGAAGATATTTTAAACCAATGTGTGCCAAAACAAAAGTTATAAAGTATAAAAAAATATACATTCATTCAATAAATGATTTCAACTCAATAATAGTCCAAAATAACAAAATAATCTGGGCTTCAACATCAATTTTCTCTACCACCACTACATAGTTCATCATCTTCAGAAGTAGTGCTAAAAAATTTATACACCCTGGAATTTCCCATGTTCAAGTAGATGACAAATTAAAAAGAACAAAATATAAAAAAAAGGGATATTATAAAAGTCTGTAGATTTTCCCTAATCACATTCCTACTCACTACACATAGATAGATGAGTTATAACCATTTAAATGAAATAGTTTATATAGAACAATTTCATGAAATATTATACAACTATGTATAAACACATCTCAAAATTATTTATAACAAAATATAAACTAACATAGTGTAAACCAATTTTCTAGTAAGCTAAACACTGGGTAAAATTTAGATAAATATTTATAATCTTTCTGAATGAGGAGGGCTTGACTATTTTTAACGTAAAATTCCATTAATCTAATTTTCACATAAATATGGTCTCCTCATTAATCCCCATAGTATCTATTAAGCTCCATCATCATGAAAAGTCATAGAAAGTTTACACAATTCATTATTCGAAAACTAAAATTTCAATCTTCTCAAACATGATTTTCATCAATCCTCTAGATAGTCACACCTTTCTATATCAATTAGAATCTCCAGAAAGGCACTGCTTCACTTGTCATAAAAGGTCTAGAAAAGGCACATCGTTCAATATAATGATTTTCTTCAGCCGTAAACACATCTCTTTAGAATTTAATTTTCCACCCAAATTATCACAGAATGTGGTATCACAACAAAAGATAGCTTCTCCCACACTTAATCACAACTAGATTATGCAATTTCACTTCAAGAGTTGGTTGGATAGGGAAAATTGGCTTGTAATGTGGCTAACCAAATAGGATGTTCATGTCTTATAAAGGCTACAAGGATTAAATGTTTAAGGTAGGCTATTATAAAAATGGATTGAATGAAATAGGGGCTATAATACCAAACAAATGCCTCAATCGTTTAAACATAAGTACATCAATCCCTCATGTTTTTATAGAAATAAATCAAATTATGGTTAAATCATGCATTGTTTGGTTCTCTTAAGAAGTGAGGTGAGTGTAAAGAATATGAAAATAATGGTTTAGAAGCCTCACAGGAAAGTGGTTTCAAATATAATGATAGTGAGATGTGTAATGGGATTCAAAATTCACTATATCTTTCATGAAATTACTAAATATTTAAATCATGAAATGATGTCATTTTTAGAATTCATTTATGATCAGTTTTATGGGATAAATTTTTTCACCCATTGATATGCATTTCAAAATTTTTTATAAGAATCATTTCAGCTCAAAAATTTCAAAAACAGAAATAAAATTGAAAAATAAACACACGAAATTTGAAAAACACAATTTTTTTTAACAGGAAAACAATTGAAATTACTAAACTAAAAGGTTCCCTCCCCCACACATAAAATATTGCACTGTCCTTAATGTGGAACAGCCTGATGTTCTCAAGTGATGATGGGGTCATGCAGTTTGATAACATCCACTGCATTAGTAGGTAGTCCCTCAATGAATATCTTCAAACATTGCCCATTGATTGGAATGATCCTTATAGTGTCCTCTTCTGTGATCTCTACTACACCATAAGGAAAACATTTCGATACAATATAAGGACCTAACCATCTATAATGCAACTTATGAGGCACCGGCTTTATTCGTGAACTATAGATAAAAACTTTCTCTCCCACAAGAAATTACCTTTTCTGGATCATTTTATCAGGAACTTCATTTGATCGTTCCTTGTAGAGCATTGAGTTCTCATATGATGACAGTCGAATCTCCTTATGCTCTTAAATTTGAAACTTCCTTTGAATTCCAGCTTGGGCCAAATCCATGTTTCATTTCTTTATATCCCTATATGCCCGATGCACAACATCCATAGGGAGATGTCACACTTTCCCAAAAACAATTTGAAATGGGGACGTACCAATGGGTGTCTTGTATGCTGTCCTATAAGCCCACAATGCATCATCCAAGCACTTGCTCGAATTTTTCCTATTTTGCTGCATGGTTTTCTCAAAAATCTATTTCAACTCACGATTTGAAACCTCAGCTTGGCAATTTTATTGGGGGTGGTATGGTGTCAATGTGTTGTGTGTAAACCCATACTTTCAAAGGAGGGAAGCGAAATTCCTATTTCAAAAGTGTGTCCCTTGGTCACTGAGGATGGCCTTTGGTACTCCAATCTTACAGAAAATTTGAGCCTTGACAATATCCACTACAACATGAGAATCGTCAGTCCTGGTGGCCATTGCCTCCACCCATTTACTCACATAATCATCATCAACAAGGATACACAAGAAACCAAATGAACTAGAAAAAGGGCCCATAAAATTAATTCCCCAAACATCAAAAATCTCACAGAAAAAATGGGTTTTTGGGGCATCTCCTATCTCCTTGAAATGTTTTAAGTGTGTTGTAAACAAGATAATGACTTGGAAAACACATGGGAATCATCAAATAAGCTAAGACAATAAAATCCAGAGTCTAAGACATTTCTAGTAGTACGTTGGGGTCCAAATTGTCCACCACAAGAAAGTGTATGACAGAAATGCAAAACAGACTCAAACTCATGATCAATAACACACCTCTTAATGACTTGGTCACTACACATGCGCCATAGGTAAGGATCATCCCACACATAAAACCAAGAATCTATTTTTAAATTTTTTACTTGATGCTTCTTCAAATTTACTCAGATTTCAGAGGCAACGATATAATTTACTAAATCAGCATACCAATGATGCGTACCTGAGATGGTATAGAGATTCTCATCGGGGAAAGTGGCACAAAGTGGTACCTGGTACAAGGTGTCACCCTCTGGCATGCGAGTAATCCTACACATGTGGTCTGCCATCAAATTCTCTAACACCTTCTTTTCCTTTATCACGATGTTAAATTCTTGAAGAAGGATCATCCAATGGATATGTTGTGGCTTTGTATCTGGCTTCTTTAGAAGGTACCTCAAAGCAGCATGGTCAGAAAAAACAAGTACATTAGATCCCAATAAATATGAATGAAATTTATCTAAAGAAAATATAACAGCAGAAAACTTTTTTTCTGTTGTGGTGTAGTTTTATTGGGCAGAATCCAACAACCTCGATGCATATAAAATCACATGTTAATGTCCCACCACCCTCTGAGATAAGACTGCTCCAACCGCAAATTTGGACGCATCACTCATAAGCACAAATTGAAGGTCCCACAGTGGGGGCTGTATGATCGGTGGAGTGGTCAGACACTTATTTAGATCATCAAATGATTCCCTACATGAATCATAAAAATTGAAGTCAATATCTTTTTGAAGAAATCGAGATAATGGAAGAGCGATATTACAAAAATTTATGAAGAATCGTTGATAAAATCCACCATCTCCAAGGAATGAACAAACAGCACGCACACATGTTGGATATGGAAGGGATGAAATAATATCTGCCTTAGATTTATCAACTTCAAAGCCATGTTGTGAAACTATATGACCTAATACAATTCCCTTTTCCACTATGAAATGTCATTTTTCAAAATTCAAGACCAGATTTTTCTCAATAAAACGATGCAAAACATCACCCAAACTAGACATACATTCATCCAATGAGGATCCATAAACTGTAAAATCATCAACAAATACCTCCATGCAGGTCTCAATGAAATCTGAGAAAATACTCACCATGCATCTCTAGATGTTACATAGGGCATTGCAAAGTCCATATGGCATCCTCTGATAAGAAAAGGTACCAAATGGGAAGGTGAATTTCGTCTTCACCTGGTCCTCTGCTGCAATGGGAACATGAAAATAGCCAGAGAAACCATCCATGAAGCAATAATGTGTCCTACATGAAAGTCTCTCAAGCATCTGGTCAATGAATGGAAGTGGGAAATGGTGTTTATGAGTGGATTGATTTAGTTTTCTATAATCAATACACACTCTCCAACTGTTTTTTACTCTCACAGTAACTAACTCATCATTTCCATTTATTATAATACTGAAACCAGTTTTCTTTGGTACAACATGGACAGGGCTAACCCATTGTCAGTCAGAAATAGGGTAAATGTTACCTGCCTCATGTAATTTTTTAAATTCTTTCTTAACAACTTCAAAAGGTATTGGATTAAGTCTCCTTTGTGGTTACCTAATCGGTTTAGCACCATAGTCCATGAGAATCCTATGCATGAAAATGGAGGGGATAATACCTGATATTTCAGCCAAGGTCCACCCAATTGCCCAGATGTTCTCCCTCAAAAGATTGAAAAAAAATCTTCATGTTCAAAAGAGTGATTATTTGCAATGATAACAGGTAATTTCTCACCACTCAACATGTATGAGTATTTGAGATTTGGTGTCAATGGCATGAGTTCCATTATAGGTGGGTGGTTTATTTATGGAGACCTTGAAGGAACTGAAATATGTGAACAAAGAGCATTAGTATCCAAATATACATCATCAAAAACAGAGAATAAAGATTCAAATCCATCAGCATACTCAATAGCCATGTCCTAATCAGAGTTCACATGATTATAATCAGAATATTAATCGATTTCAAAATCAAATATAAGAGAGTATTGTGCATTATAAATTGGTGTGGAAGTAATCTTAGACATCAAACTAGAACCAATACTCATAATCTCCCTATGCATATACTTATTAACTTCCATAGGGTTTTTAATTGGTGGTTCAAAATGGGAGATAACAAATGTAGAATGATCCTCTGAGGGGTACTTCATGGAATCCATAATATTAAATATCACAACTTCATCCACAAATTCCATGGAATGTGTACCATCAATGACATTTATGATAGTTTTTGCAATTTTGAGGAAGGGTCTACCTAAGATAATGGGGGCATGAGAACTTACCTGATCATCGTCCATGTTAAGCACATAATAATCTACTTGAAATATTATGTCTCTTACCTGGACAAGTACATACTCAAGGACTCCCTATGGATATGTCGTAGCTCTATTCGCTAACTACACCACTAATATCATCAGTTTCAACTCACAACCTATAAATAAGAGAATATAGAGTGAGGCGTCACATTTATTGAAGCTCATAAATCACAAAGAGCATAAGAGAAGTTCAACTCCCCTATGGTACATGGGATGGTGAATGTCCCAGGATCCTTTCATTTTGTTGGTATTGATAGAGTTGGTGTAATGAGTGATGAGACATTACTTCCACGATTGATAATCTCATTTCCCTTGAGCCCTATTTAATTGGTCCAGAGTCCTTTCAAGAATATGGCATAACTTGGAATTTGATTGATGGCTTCAAGTATAAGAATGTTGATCTCTACACACATCAATGTGTCCAAAACCTCCTTTTTCATTGCTTCTTCAGCAATCTTATTGGTTTGAACTACCGTATTTGGAAAGGGAAGAGTTTTAGGAGGAACATCATCAATATTTTTCTTACCTTTATCTTTATCCTTGGGTTTCTCATCAGTTGGTATGGAATGGGGCTTCTCTGGAGTTGAGGTGAATCCCGGTGTAAGGGTAGGTGGAGAAGCATCAGTTGATTGCTTCCCACATCTCAATGTGATGGCACTGAAATTACCCATTGGATTTGGAGTAGGTTTGGATGGTAGGTTTCCAGAATTCTTACTTACCAGTTCATGGAGGACAGTGGAAATCTAGCTCATTTGAGTCTTCAACTACCTCGGCTCCGATCCTTGACTCTTCAGCTCATTCTGTTGATTAAGAACAATTGGTTTCAAAAGATCATCAGTGTTAGAGACTACCTTGTGTTGTATATTTCATTTTTGCTGAATTTTTTATGTTTGAGCTTCAAATCTAATTTGGGGTTGTTGGAAACCTTGTTGGTAAGGTGGATGTTGCTAGAAGTTAGGTTGAAAATGGGGCTATTGTTGATGCCAGGAGCCATACCTCATGTCTGATTGATCCTTCCATCCCAGTTTTTATGTTGAATCAAACATCTTTTGGGGATATGGTTGTTGTTGTTGTTGCTGATATGGTCTCCCTAGGAACACTACTACACAATCTTTTGTTTCTTGGAGTTGTGGGCAATTGTCAGTTGGGTGTCTAGTCTCAGTACAAATACCACAAGGCATTGAAAGAATGGGTTGGGATGTCTTTTGAGCAGAAGCAATATGCCTCACAATAGTTGTCAATTCATCCAACATGGTATCAATCAAATGACTTTCAAGAGAAGATAGACTTACCTGAAGTACTCCCCTAACATGTGGTGTAACTCTATCGCCAAATTGTTTGGAGTTATGGGCCATCTTGTCGATCAATTCACATACGGCTAATGGTGTCTTGTACACCACTACCCCTCCTACTTCGGAATCCACAATAATCCTATCCATAGGTTTGATTCCTTCATAGAAGTACTGAATGAGGAGTTTCTCACTGATTTAGTGATGTGGATAGCTTGCACAAAACTTCTTTAATCACTCCCAGTACTCATACATTGAATCACCTTTTTCTTGATTGATATCCGAGATCTCGTTACGAATGGAAGTGGTCCTCGATGCTGGAAGAAATCACTTTACATGGTTGAATAAATTACATGACTCCATAAAAATGGAGCCAATTTGAAAGAGAGCTATCCTGGGAACCCTCAAACGATTAATGGTGTTTGGTTTCTTAGGGGTAGCAGAGTGGCTGACCAAGGTCATCTCTCAAAGGAGGAATTAAATTAAAAAAAATTTTCAAAGGTATGCTAAAAATAAATTAAAAGAGAATGAAAACACTACTTGATATGATGGGGGTTGGTTATATTTTATAAATCTAGAATAATTTTTCTAGAAGAAGATTGTATATTTTTTTTAATTTTAAAATGTATGTTGATTAACAAAGAACAACGAGAAGATGTTTTTTAGACAATATTTAAAAGATACACTCGATCTAACTATACCTCTTCAATAAATTATTTATCATAATAATTTAAATTAACATCCACTTAATTTTAATCCCTTAACTACTTAACTCCCGAACCCAATGAAAATTAACCTTACCACGAAGATGAATTGAATTTAACCCTTGGCTAACTTCGACACATGCAATCACAACACCCTACGTTGATTGATGTTCTATGATTAACTTATGGTCTGTGGAAAATTAAGGCACATTTACCCTATGTAAATTAGAATTAATTGAGTGTAGGGATTATATTTGAACACTAAAAATTGATCCCATATGGTTTTGTATAACCGAATAAGTTCACACTCTCACAATTTACACAAAATCTCACCCTCACGTGTTTCTATGTAAATTGATCAATTGCTTTCTTAGTTTCAATTAAACTAAAAACTCAATTAATTTGTCATATTATGTGAATTATTATATATCTTTATTCAAAATAAATGATTCTATATGGTAATAGATAGATCGATTACTAAAAGACTACTCTTCCATGGGAGGCTTAATCAACGTAGAAGCGAATTGCATTTTCAACGGTTTATAATGGGTATATTACATTAAAGCTTCTAATAAAGAATTACATCCTAGAGAGGACGATTAAGAGAAGAATAAATTTTAATAAAACATAAGAAAATAGAATATGTAAAATAATAAAAATGATGTTTAAAACACAAATGAAAATATTACAACATGAAGAAGAGAAGAAGGCTTTGATGAGGGGATCCTTACTTTAAGAGCTACCCCTCTTACAATGGTTGGAGAATTTCGGAGAAACAAATTATCCTCTGCCTCCAATCACTTATTGCAAGTTCAAACCCAGCCAAATAAGAAAAACAATAATTTATAGAGTGGAGGGGAGGATAGGATTAAAGAGGTTTCATGTGTGAATGGGGAATCTCGGACAAATATTTTAATATAACTTGCACCACCCTTTTGACCATCCAAACGCGTGAATACGATCTTCTTCGAGAAGGATAAAATATGAGAATATAGGTCCTCTATCTCCTCTAAATATTTGGGCACAATATAATCCCATATTAATTGGTTATTTCTGAAATACAAAATCTTCTCCATTCTGGTGTGTCCATCCAACCTTTGAATTTATGGCCCAATTACTACCTCCAAATGAATTCTTATGATCTCATGTCATAAATTCGAGTTGTATCCAATGAAGTATGAAACAGAGTTAAAAAATATTTTGATCATATAATTAAATAAAAAATATTTATGATTGAAATACTACAGTGATTTTAAAAGGGTAAAACTATAATTTTAATCAAATATTCAAATGAATGATCTAATCCCAAATACGTTCTAATTGTACATATTTAACACTATTTGAGGAAATAATATCATTTATTATCAATAAAATATTCAATAATGTATTGTTTTATTTGCTATATGATGCATGAACAAAATAATGAAACTTCAGGAAAATATTTTATAGAAAGTGCCCCCAAAAAAACGTTCTACAACCATAGATATCTAGAAATCAACCTAACCGTGGATGGTAACTCATTAAGAAACTGAAATTACCAAAATTATCTTTGCTCTAATATATCCATTCTCTACCACCCTGAGATATCTCAACAACACATGATGTAGTGATAAACTCATACATCACCCTGCCTTTTCTCACGTAACAGAAGAAGTCATCTACAAAAGAAAAAAAGTTCCCAAGCATGGGTAAGGTTAAATTTAAGTAGTTTTAACCAAATAAATTTCCTACTCATGCCACTAGTATAGAAGAGTTATCAATATTTATACAACATTGTTTAAATAAAACACTTTTTTAAAATAGTTTATAACTAAATATAAACACATCTCAAAACAATTTATAACAAAATATAAAATAAAACCTTATGGACCAATTTTACAAAAATAAATACATTGGGTAAACATTAAAATTAATTATTAAATTAATTTGTAAATACTAATTTGTATAACCAATAAAAACCACAAAATAACTTCCAAAAATACATGCATTGTTATGACAGGTCCATTCCCATGAGAGGTTTCTCATAGTTATACCATGTCAACCAAATGATATTATATTCAATTTACCATTTTACCATTATCACTAGGCACATGATCACATTTCAACGATGCCTAATAATTCAATATTATATGTACACCATGTTTTCGAAAAAACAAAAACCAATTTAAAATAATTTCACTTGTTTAAAAAAACACACATTTATTGAAAAAATTCCAAACATCAAATTTGAAAACATTAATGAATTTAAAAAACCCATATATCTACAAAAAAACTCTATATAATTTTTTACAGAGTTCTATAAGATCCATGATTTAAAAATCCCCATCTAAAACCCAAACAATGGTTTTTCACAAAACCCAAAATTTTCCATGTTTTCTACCACCAGTTACTAAAGAGGGTTTATCAATTATAAAGTATAATAAATACACATTATTTTTCATAAAAACTATCAATTAATGAGTTCTAGTTAATTTCATCATGGTAAGATGATATTAAATCTCCCTACCTCACTCGTTTCGATGAAAACTGACAATAGACAATGAATTCTCAAGAATCCAGGTCATGATTCCAAGAAACCACCCTAGATATCTTCTCTTTTAATGAAAAAACTATATCGTAAAATAGTTTTCCACAAAACATATAGGTCTTCTCCCTGGGGGTGTTGATATATGAATTACGATTAATGGATGAGTAAATCTAAGAAACTATGAAGAAAAGGATGATTAACAGGCACTTATTACAAGAATCGCCCATCGAATCTCCAAGGAACGGGTTCCGATCACCTCCATATCGATGGGAGACCCTCCATTAGAAATTATTGGAGAAATAATTCATAATGGGGCCGATTTGTGTTGAAATATATCAATCATATGTCCAAACCGAATTATATCCACAGATATATGGAATTTTTTTTGGCCTGGGATGGTTTGGCCACATGGTTTTGCAAAACCTTGTGCTGACTGTGCAACCCATATTTTTAAAAACCCTCCAAAAGTATTCAAAAGACTCCCCAAACTTTCCATGTTACCTTTAAACATAAATAACGAATCAAGGAAGGGTTACAAACTAGAAACTGTGGTGCTGCATATTTTATAGAATCTATCATCATTATATTGATGTTCACAGTAATAAATTGAGTATTTTTCACTTTGTAATTTCCAAATCATTCCATTGAAAAACTATTTAATACATCTATGGTTCAATGGGTGGATTTATTCTTGAAAATTAATCTATATCGATCATAGAAATAAATTGAAATCTATATATTTTTGAATGACTAAGAATTCAGTTATTAAAACTAGATCCCCAAATTGATATCTGTGTTTTATTGGAATAACATATTTCTATTCACTATTATCATTACCTTGGATGGTAAGAGTGAAATGGGATAGATCTGCATTATTTTATCCCAGTCATTGATGAATCCTAATGGAAATGAGATTGAATCCTGATATGTTGTTATTAAAATATAAATTGATCTAAATGTCATACAAAACTACAGATATGTATAACATAATGATGTGTCTCATTCGAAAGTCTAAATTTTCATAATAAGTGATTTAGATAAGTAAATTAAATTATAAATGGTGAACCTCTATATAATAGATATCAATGGAATAAAAATCAGATTCAAATTTTTGAGGTCAGTAATGATCTTAAACTATTGCTTCCCCCAAAACCATTAACATTTTGAGAGAATCTATAATTGAATTATTTTCAGAGATAATGGCTACTTTCTTCTGTAATTCATACTTTTGGGTCATGGGTCTATGTTTTCTTGTTGAAAAATGTTCCCTTGAAAAAAAAATAGTTGTGAGATGTTCTTGGAGAAGATGTGATCCAATCATGAGATAATGAGGAAGACATTTTCCAACTCTTGAATTCATCATCCGTTTCCTTCAAATATACATAGGGTGTTCCAATTTTAATTTATTAATCAATTGTTCGTCCATTATGAGAGTATATTAATAAATTTAAACATGTGTGGATTCGATTTTCTCCTACTTATGATCATGTAAAGGGATTACCCATGGGAATTAGTTTCAAATATAGATCTAGTAAGGATGTTGTAATGACCGAGAATAATATCAATGAAATATACCGTATTATAAATTTGTTTATTAGTATAAATAACCTAATATCACATAAAAAATTTAAAAATATAAATAATGAATTAATGAAACAAAACGAATTTATGGAAAGTAATGAACACAAACCAATGGTATACTAACATGATCTTCAGAATAGTAATATGACACTTATGAAAAGTATACAATCCAATATAGTAGTAATCTCACTAATGGAAGTAAGAATAAAATTTATCGATATTGTAAATAAAATGTTATATATCTATATCATTGGTTATGTAAATCGATGTTCCAAAAATGATAAATTATGTATTAGTATTTTTATAAAACATAAGTGTTTATATAAATTATTTTAATTAATACAATGATTTATATGATAATGTATTTTAATAAAATTGATTTTTAAATTAATATTTCATTAGATTATGATTATAATATAATTTTTAGAGACCATACTAAATTATACAAAGTGTCATAAATTCAATTATGATTTCAAATTTGGTAATTTTTTAAACAAATAATAATTTTTATTAAAATTTTAATTTTTGATATATATATAATTATTTTTCTAAAATTTAGTTATATTTTAAATTGAACATATTGAATAATAGTTAGGGTGAATTTTTTTAATTTTATGAAATATTTTGCTTTTTAGTGAATAGAGAAACACTATAATTAATGGTACCTAAAATATAAATTAGTTACTGATTCATATAATATATATGGTTGATGTAAGACCATATTATTTAAATCTTCCTATGTAGTTAATATATTTATTTATAAAGTTTAATCTACTAATATTTGGGATCCCATATAATATGAAAATGATAACACAATAAAATAATACCATCTCCTCCACTATAATTACCACCTCGCACCACATCTTATCCTCACACCTTAAAATCCATTAACATTTCTAAAATTCATACCAATTTTCTCCCCATGTTTATCCCCCACATCTATTATATTTTTCTCAATAAATATGTCCACACACAATTCCCCTATGGAGGTTCTCAAGGAGAAGAAACCAAGAGTTAAAAACTTCATTATTTTTGTTTTAATTTCTTTTTTATTTCTTTAATATTAACATCCTCTACTCAACTCCCAAAATAGATGTTACGTGATAAGTCCACTATATTTTATAAAATATAATTGTATTTTTTTAATTGAATAATAGATATTCATTTCCCATCGCCTCCCCTTTTGTTCTAAAAATGAAAATATCCTATGTGATGTCTTAATTTAATGAATTAAAGGATAAAATTTTTTAAAATTACATTACATATTTCAAAGATAGACATAAATCTTATTTTTATAGTTAAAAAATTATAATATATTTATTAAACCCTATTTAATTATCATCAACTAGTATATATTAATTATATTAATTACTAATGAAAAACTCGATCATGATGATAAAAAATACCAAAACAGTATACACTATTATCATTAATGTTTTATCTAATGAATCCTCTTATTTTTAAAAAATGATATATAAGATCATTGAATATTATTTACATTCTTTAATAACATATAATCCCAATTCTGGACAACATTTCTCATTTTACATAAACTTTAAAACCTGAAGACAAGTTAACTAATCCGGAAAACCAAGGAAACAAATGCTCCGATAACAATGAAATTGAATTTTATATATTTTCAAAGAAACCATAAATTAACATAAAAATATTATAATAAATCACATAAATTTTAATATTCTCATAAATTAAATTATCAAATACTCAAATTTCATTAGTTTGGACACTGGGTACAAGTACATGCCAATTTTAGACACAAGGTAAGGGAATCATTATGAACATCCATTTTTTCCATCGGGTTAAACTTTTTCACTATTTACCTCCATGAAATTCTTCTTAATATTTATATATATCCTATAAATTATTCATCTATTTTACAAAATCATGTATCATGATCATTTCGTCTTTCTTTTTTGGGTAAATATACATTTTAATATGGTTTCCCTCTATAATATTTTCATTAAGAACGCTCGATTAATGGGGACGTCCTGATTTCTTATCCATTTCTAGGAATAGTGCATAATCTATATCAATCAACAATTTGTTTTCTAAAAATCCCATATTTTATCATAAGAATCCAACATCTCTCTTTAATGGTTTTATACAAACACATATTTCATTATACATCAAATAAAAATTAGGTTTTTTCTCATATTACACTAAAATGTTTCATTTTTAAACGTTTCTTATACAATATTTTTACATGTCTTCAATTAAAAATTATCTCATATAATATGATATATTCCTATTTTACCTTTTGAATTTTCAAGTATGATTTAAATCCAATCTTTTATTTACACCATTATGATATTCCATTTTGTTGTGCCTTATTAAATGATTAAGATTCCAATTTCAATCCATGGGTAACCCTATTGCTTGATTCTTTATGTAGCACATATATACATGAACATGTTATAATGTGTGTGTCCGAATAGAAATCGAATTCATTTGGTAAGGATTATTATCATGGTATACCATTTTTAATTGTTTTTATGTCTATCCATGACTCATGCTCCTCCATGTACAATGGTCTTGGTGATTATCCTTGACTCATGCTCCTCCGTGTGCATTGGTTTTGGAAATTATCCTGGAATAATTCTTATTTATTGTTGTATTTTGTTTCCACATTTCAATGATTCTATGATTAATTGATCCAATATTATGTATTTTATTCTTATATAATATTATTAATGTTATATTCCTATATATGTCATTATTATGTGCCTTCTAACCCATGTTAAAAGCATTATTAAAATTATTATTCCATTATTTGGATTTTATGATCATACCTTTGTTCATGTATTTCTATGTATATCCATTGTATATGTAATAGTTCAATGGAAGATTGGAACTCCATATAGATTTAAATTAAAATATTTTTTTATTTAATGTTGTTTAATTATATATGTAATCATCCAAATTCTCTAAACATTACAACCAATGGTTAGTATTTCATATATAGTAACACATGAAATCATGAAATAATATGTGTAAAATGTAAGGGTCATTGTAGTTTAAATTAGGTCACATAATAGTTACATTTTTTATTAGGACTAAATCACTCTAGTATGAACCCTGTGGATAATTCTATCATGATTAATAAGCAATATTAAAACCTAGGGAATCACAAGATATGAAATATTTTTTATTTATATGTTGATCTTTTTATGTTTAATGTTTATTTTTCTATATTTTTATTATCTCTATATTGATTTACCTCAATTTGTGATTTATTTTCATATTTAATGGATGCAGATTAGGTGAACCTATGCCAATAACAAATGTGATAAGAAAGGTTGTTATTTCCCTATTGAAATGCCAAATTTTATGGGTACAACAGATCCAAACAATATTAAAGTACATACTCAAATAGATCATTTAAGGGATGATAACATGTATAATGGTCAACCCCCTCTTTACCCTACAAAATTTCAAGTTTCCTACGTATACATTAATAATAAATGCACTCCCATGTTTACTAAATATTCTAATACCCTCTAAAAATACAAATAAATAACTCTATTAGGGAGATATTACTTATACATTAGAGATAAGAATAATATATGGGTATGTTGGTGGTTTATAGTATAGATTGGAATCTGATAAGTTTTGGATAATGATTAAGAACATAAATCACAAACGAAACATTGATTAATTGAATTGGGAGGAATTCATGAAAATAATTTCAAACAATATTTTTCCTGAACCCCATATCATGAAATATAAATATAGTTCCTCATAATATAGTAGGTGGTATATTATTCTATCATTTTATATGATTAAAAAATCACAAATCATTCAAAATATGCATTTCATTTTTTCATGAAAACTATAATAATGTTGGATCGGTTCTTTATCAGACTAAATCTGAGTCTTTGTAATGTGTTGCTAATTTGATACATTGATCCCTATAATGATATTATCTATTTTTCCCTTGAGGATGAAATGGAGATCAAGTACACAATATATTCTCATCGTCCTAGAAATAAAACGAATAAAATTGAGTTTAACATTGGAGGATCTGTACATAAATCCAATAATAGAAGGAAAAACCAGCAACCCAAAAGTCAGAATTACGGGAAGAAGAATCATGGGAACAATGAAAAGGAAATCAAGAGTTGCAAAAAATGTGGATGAATTAGTAATTAGTCTAATAACTATAAAAGGGGTATGAGTAATCCCACAAATATCGATGAATAATGAGAAGGTATAGATCATCACTTACCTTGTAATGATGGGTTCCAACTCTACATAATGCGTTTATTAGGTGAAACATTTTCATAAGCTAGGGGTTTTTTAGGGAAATAAAAAACAACAACATAAAAGGTTGTAATGAGGGTCATATGTTATCACTTCTACTATGGTTGATCTGAATTGAGATGTGCTGATTAAATAATCCACCAAATAATATAAACAGTTATCATTTATGTTTTATCTAATTAATAATCCAATAATATAAGAATGAAATTTTATATAAGATCATTTAATATTTTTTATGTTCATTTATATCATATAATTTCATCTCTAGAAAATTATTCACATTTTACATGATCATTTAGATATGAATACAAGTGATCTAATCAAAAAATCCAAGGAAAAGAATGCTCTTGGAATGAGGAAACTGTATCATATAACATGTGAAAAAGTACATATATTAACCAAATAAAATTATAATAAATTACATAAATAAATACCTAGCTTTAAAAATTACATATTCTTGAAATAAATGAATAATTGACATTGAGGATTTTTTCAGGTTTAGAGTTTTAGAGAATTAGGTCATAACTATTAAATTACAGCTCAAAAGTTAAAAAGTAGACACTTCTTATTCACAAAATAAAAACTCATGAAAAATGAGTCATGTCTAGTCCGATTTTTTAGATATCATGAATTTTCCTTGATCCAATATTTGACCCAATTCATCATTTTGTCATGTGAAAAACATTTCAAAACATTGAATGATCAAAAAAAGATCAGTAAGGGTTATAAAACAATGAAAGAAAACATTAGTTCATGATTACATAGATAACCTACGATCTTTATCATGCCACATGAAATAATAATATTTAAATAGTAAACAAAAATCATAAAGTTAACATTTTTCATCTATAACATACTTACATTGTAGCTCTCACAGTTACGTAGGAAGTTACATTTGGAATACCCATCAGAGTATATTACTTAAATATCTTAAGAGAAACATTCACGTTTACCTCTATCATGTTAATGAAGGAATTGGAGATCTATATCGGGCTCACCTGCCCTAGGTTTATCACGGAAGCACCCATATATTTAAACAATTTCCAAGAACCATAACATATTCATAACACATAAAACAAACATAAGGCAAATCAAAAATTTCAATATTTAAATCACAATATATCATCTAAAAATATTGACATAACAAATCCTTTATCAAAACCATTTTCAATACCAACATAATTAAAAAGAGTAATGGTATTTACATTCCTTTTAAAAACATTAAATATTGGTAAGGAAGCAAAGATAAAATAATACTCGCGGTGGTAGAAAGGGTCATTGTCACGTTGAATGTTAAAAGAAACATTATTTTTTTGTAGTTTAGTAAAATGATTAGTTTATAAAGGATTCATTTAGAAAAATGTAAAATTCCAAGGGGGTTATACACCATATAAAATAATGTTGGGTATAAAACCAAATATTCCTCAATGAAAACAGATTGAGATAAAGTACCTTACCTTGTGTCTGACTTGACTTGTTAGTTATTCAATATCCTGAATAATAAACTAATGATAATTTATACTTTCGAAAGAATCTTTTTCAAGATTATATTTATTTTTAAATAACTTATTACAATGATATAAACATTATGTAATTATTTATGTTAATAATGTTCGTTTTGTCATTATTTGGTACTAGAGTCAAAAACAAACTTCTTATAATTACATGTCTTTCATGTGTTCAAAATTTCACTATATCCTGAATGATATTTATGATTTAGATATCATATATATCAGATATATATCCTGTATATACATTTATTATTAATATTACATAACATTTGGAGGAAACATGTAACACCCCAAGATTACACGGTACAATTTTGTTTGAATAATACAGTAGTCTCTGTTGTACGCAACTTTGAGATTCTAACACGTTGCGACAAATCAAAGTAGCTGTTATGAATAGTAATACCGACTTTTTGAAATTTTATAAATTTTATCTATCAAAATAGAATTCATTTTTGGATTCAGAATATTGAAATTATATTAGGTGAAATTTTGGTACTTTTCAGACAACTTTCATATTTTGATGAATAGTGAAAATTACTAAATTTTAATTAAAAACATCTTTTTTAATCAAAATAATTAATAGTGAAAAATTATGAATTTAAGTTGTTTTAAAATATTTTTAGAATATATTTTAACATTTAATACAATATTTTTCATTGAACATAATTTCACAATTAAACTGGACATAAACAAGTGTCAATCTTTTGATAGTTATTATCTCTTAAAAGCACACTTTTGATTTTAACAACGTTAATTAATTTTAAATAAATTTCTTACAATTTTGTGTTTTGAATTTGTAAAAATGGATTCCATATTTGGAATCAGGATATCCAAATTGTGTAAATAGGTAACTTTTATTTGTAGACATTTTGAATAATTACTTCGGTAATATTTTATTTACCACGGTTAAAGGGTAAATCCGGTAAATAAGGGTAAAAAATAATATTTTAATAATAATAAATTACCCTAAAACGAGTCCTAACTATATTGGATGATACATTTCCGACCATGGGCATCTTTGGGTCGATTTTGGGACCCTATGGATTCACTTTTAAGTGATCAGGACACTTTATATTAATTAAGTTAAAATAAATACAAAAATGACATAAGAAAATATCTTTTAGAAAAACAATTTTAATATAATGTTATATATGTTGGATTTTCGACTATAAATATTCATTATAAAGATAATAAGATTTCCTAAATAATGGTATTTTATTTATAATTTTTAAAAATTTAATAATAAATATTATATATGACACAATAATGATGCAATATTTTCATTATTAATGAGAAATCAAATAATTGGTATTATAAATGTTAAAATAAAACTAATTTGAATGTTTTGATGACATACATGACATTTATTGGTTAATATGAAATTATATTATTGATTAACTGAATTTTATTTGAATTAACAATGTTTTTTTGATTTTATCAAAAATCAATTATTGAATACTATCAAATTTGACATAAATGAGTTTTTATAACATATTGTATATTATTAATTAATAATCTATTCCTAACAATCTATTGTTCGGAAAATGTACTTATATCATGATAGTTTTATCATTAATGGACCACATATCAGTTGCTTGGATGTATATAGCAAGTTTATTAAGTATATAATATAAAAATTTTGTGTGACATGGTAAATGTCAAACTAATTAACTAAGAGCTAAAACTAAAAGATATGGTTAATATAATGACCCAAAGTAGTTTAAATTATATTTAAGGAAGTTATTTCAACCCATACTCACATTAGACTTTTAATAATCCACTTTGGAACCATTAGAAACCGAATATGAATTTATTATAAAATAATATTTCTATCTATTCCAAAGGCACCACTCAACCCTCTAATAAAAGGTCACTCCCCCTTCTCACTAATTCACACATTCAAAGCCTTTTGGCTCGGCCAAACCCTTCCCAATTACACTAACCATCCCTCACATAAACCTATAGGCCTTATTTTGATCATAAATCCATCCTATGGAGCCCTTTTGATCAAATCAAAAGGAAGAACCCGAAGAAGATGTATTGTTTTCACCACCCTCTTTCAAGTTACATTCTTCTTCCACTTCTTCATTATTTGTTTTTTCCATTATAAAATTATAAAACCACTATCTTATATATACTGTGATGTAATTATAAAAATGGTAAAACCATTTTCTATATTCTATCTATATTTTTAATGACATTTCACCATACGTGCGTACGTATGGCTTACCGTCTCCATGTCGTGGTGTAATTGTTATTCAAAACATTATTATTTGAATGAGTATAATAATGATGTGTAATTTAGGTAAATAATAAATATAACATTATAATTATTCTTTATATATTATATAATATCCAATTATATATTATTTTAATATCAAAAAGTGATATTATCGCTCGTGCGTACGTATGGACTACCGTATCCACGAACGCGATGAGATTCATTCCCCATCATATACAGTCAAGCCTAACAATCATTTTATAAATAAAAATAATTGTTAAGGAATTGATATACTTCTGGATATGAATAATTTACAACCTATCCATAACAGAAATGGTTTATTTAACAAAACATATAGAATAAAACGAGTTAGTTAACACCCGAAACGACGATAATACTAAATTATTATTAACAAAGCATTATTAGAAGATAATATATGATATTATAATTATGTATATGGTTATTTTATAATTTAATAACAATGTTTTAACAATTATATAGGATGTTAACATACCATCGACTAAGGCAATGTAGAAGGTAAGGGGTTTTCATCTCACTCCTTATTCCCGTGAGATTCATGACATATTGCGACTATTAACGTTGGTGTGGTGTATGTATTGACCATAATTGTATTATTTATGTAATACACTTCAATTTATGTTTATTTATATATTCATTATATGATACCTCTTTTATGGGGTGTATGTTTCTTAAGGTACCAAATTGGTAAGGGTTAATTTCACAATATCTTTATTTTCCAAGGTTGTTTATTCGTAATAATCTACTCGGACATTTTATCATCCACATCCATGTTTCGTAAAAATGTATTTCAAATTTTTTTTACTATTTAATATAAAATGGGTTAAATTCATTTATATCCATATTTGACCTTATAAGTTTTTGAAAAGAATCTTTCCGTTGTTTTCCAAGCAAGTTACTTTTTGACCTTTTCGACAAAACTAAGGTAAGAATGTTTTTTTATCTTATACGGCAGGTGCAGTTATTCTCTGCCTTTATTACACCTTTGAATCTTCCCTTACAATATTATAATAATATTTTCAATGTAAATGTTTTCTTTTATAATCATGTGACTTTTAA
The DNA here is from genome assembly GCA_963277665.1 of Viscum album. Classification (NCBI taxonomy): domain Eukaryota; kingdom Viridiplantae; phylum Streptophyta; class Magnoliopsida; order Santalales; family Viscaceae; genus Viscum; species Viscum album. Next base: position 881,746,855 of record OY728139.1, on the reverse strand, counting down.
ATGATTAAAAAAAGAGATATTTCTCTTAAATAGTTTAGATTTAATCTATTTCAACATCCTTTGATAAATTTCACACTTGTTTGAAGTTGATTTATTATGATAAAAATCTTCCATATTGTATTTAAGGTTTTGTGATATGCTTTAATATGGATGAGTAATTTTTATGCCATTAATGGCTTATGATTAATGTTTTGGCATTTCGTACGCTTGTTTTAATACGAATGATTATGTTATATTTCATTCTCATATTAAGATGAATGTGTTGGACTAGTATGTTTCGGGATGGGGTATGGAAAAAGTAAGCCCTCCGGTTGGGGTCCAGTTATAGCAGACCCTCCGGGTTGGTGTTCGGTTATTAGAGGCACTCCGGGATGGTGTCCAATTATTAGAGGCCCTGCGGTTTGTTGTGCTGATATTAGAGGAACTCCTGGTTGATGCCCGGTTATTAGAGAATCTCAGGGTTGGTGTCTGTTTATTAGAGGCACGTCGGGTTGGTGTTCGGTTATTAGAAGCACTCCGGGTTGGAGTTCGGTTATAGAGGCTCTATGGGTTGGGTTCCGGTTACAGTTATCCCATAGGTCTTGGCATGAGGCATTGAAAACGAAATTAAAGTTTTGCATTTTGCATTCCATATTTATGAAAGTGGTTATTGATATTGCATGTGATTATTCGATTAGTATAATATACATGTGCATAATTAAATGGAGTTATTTCATTTTATTTCTGCCATAATATGCTGAATATCATGTTTAAAAGGCATTTGTTTTAGTTTTATACATTTCCATAAATGTTTAGGCTTATTTTTGGAAGTTTTAGTTGTATTCCTTACCATTATTAAGTGTTTGATCTCACCCCATTGTATGTTTTATTTTCCCAAGATTCCAATAAGTGTACTATGATTGATTTGCGGGGTTAAGACAACGGAATGATGGAATTCATAAAGGATTATTTATGTTGTTTTTTATGTTATAAAGTGTAATGTAAAATTCATGTATGTAATCTATTATCCAATACTGCTAAAATGATCGGTTCTCCAGGAATTGATTCCTTGTAATCATGCCAATGTATTAAAATAATGCAACGACTCTTGTTAATAGTGTTCGGGGCATTACAAATGGTATCAGAGGAAGTTTAGCAATAACCGTGGAAACTAGATTTAGATAAACTCTGATTAGGGAACATTACCATAAGATAGATATTGAGGATTAGTATAGAAGATTTTCCTAGAATTTTGATATTGTGGAGATTTTTTGAGTTTTCCGAGAAATAAATCCATGTCTAGATATGAGCAGGTAGAGGCAGCTCTAGCACAGATGTACCTAGGGGTAAAACATAAAAACACCACTTTGAGCTAGGCTCAAATTGGAACAAGTGCACGACAACGGGTCTTGCTGCACTCTAGGTTATGACACTCTTGGGGAATATGCTTAGGATAATTATCATTTTATTTACAAAACATTATGAAGGGTTTATGAGTATATACATCCTCAAAGAAGAAATTTTATTATTATGGATTATATCCATAAGCTGCTTAATTTATGATAATTTTTTTACAAGTTTGGGATTAGGTATTGTTATTCCTAAACTAATCTACTGTATGCCACTGTTTAGAAATGGCGCCCAGTAGAAGGAATGAGAAGTCCAGTAATACGAATGATCCAATGAGTAATAAATATCATATCTTTCATGATCTTAAGCTATAATTTACATGTGAAATAATCTACCTCATATTATCATCATATGAAGAAATAGTATCATGTTTTTTAAGATAAGTAATGAATTCCCGAAGTCCTATGGCTTTGAAGGGAAGCCAAAGAGGGAAAGGATTGTAGGAAGAAGGACGGATAAAGTGAATAAGGTAAAGAAGGATTTTCCCATATATGATAGCTGTAGAATGAATCACCATGGAAAATACTTGAAGGGAATGGGAGTATGTTATAAGTGTAGAGAAAAAATACACCAAGTACGTGACAGCAAGAGTAGGAAAATGATTTCAAATGTACAATGCTTCATCTGCAAGGAGTTTGGACACTAAATGAACCAATGTCCTAATCATCAGACTATGCCACAAATTATTCTATTGGAAAATAATAATGTTTTGATACTACCATAGATGAAGAGTAATGACTAGTGTTCTTATGATGTTATTTTGGAATTATTTCATTGATGTGCTGTATCAATGATGTATTGGAAATAAATAAGGATTGTACCGCAGTACTATTTTATAGTGGATTTGAGATTTTATGGTACTATGAAAAGTGACTCTATAGAATGTTAATCTTTTTGGAAATTACATGGTTGAAGGGTAGATAAACATTAATATGGTCCTCATGTTAAGGGACTGATTTTGGAATAATATATGGTTGCTTTGGGTAAATTATATTGGATATTCTTGACTTCAATGAAACTGATTAAAGATTTTTATATTCCATCATTGTTGGAGTTTACAACATTTTTGGATGGATGAAGTATATCCGGTATTTTTTAAGGAATATGGGAGTACGAGTTTATCTAAGGGGGAGTTTTTCATTAAATAATACTTTCTTATTCGTAATGAATTATCTTTCCGGAAATCTAAAATATGATCCTTAGAGTTTCAAAGCCTAAGGGGGAGTTAGTCGTATTCATCAATATCCTTAAAGCCAAGGGAGATAAGCTTTAATGTTTTTTCTTTCTTCTTATAATTTCTTTTTCATAAGGATGTTTGTGCTTTCCAAAAAGGGGGAGATTTTTGAGTCAATAAGGTTTTCCTTATGACTTTTCCATTCCTTCTTGTTTCGAAAATCACAAACACCTTATCTTTAGTAAAATTTCTTTTATAAGGAAAATTTTCTTTTATAAGGAAAATTTCTTTTATAAGGAAAATCGATTTTGTAAGAAAAATTATCATCATTATATTTTCATCCATATTTTTCTTAAGTATAAAATTCGGATTCATTTATATTTTCACGGAATTTTTTTAAACTTTGATATGAAGTATTCTGTTTTAGGATCCGAATCTTGGATAAGAACTGTAATAATGTTTAACTCTGAAATCCAGATGAGAACTGTGATAGAGTTTCATTCCGAACTCCAGAAATGAACTCTGATTATGTTCGATTCCAGATTCAGGATACGAATCCTTATGAAGATCGACAACGAATTCACATAACGAATTCTAATGATGAATTCTCATTACGAATTCTAATAATGAATTCTCATTATGAATTCTGATGATGAATTATCATTACGAATTTTGATGAGGAATTCTCATTACGAATTCTGATGACGAATTGTCACTACGAATTCTGATGAGGAATTCTCATTAAGAATTCTGATGATGAATTCTCATTCCAAATTCTCATTCCGAATTCACCTATTAAACAGAATCTAATCATATTTATTTTAAACACTCCGAATTTATTTTGACTCCGAAAATTATTTTTAGTTAGACTCCGAACATTCATCTTGCATAAGTTTTTATAATTAGTCTACTCTTTAATATTTTTTTCTCACTCCAAACATTTACTCTGAATCTTCACTCTGACCTTTTGAGTTAAATTTTTAATCGGCGTCGTACATTCTGTTACACTTGTTTTGTTATAAAACGATGTCGTCTATTATGTTATAAAACTAACCATTGGCTAAGTGACACATGTACAGGTCCCTCCAATTTTTAAGGAAAATATGACCGCTGGAAAGGAGGCCAACCTCACCTATAAATAGGAGCTCATATGAAAGAGATCAGTGCTGAAATGCTGACTAATCATCGACTCATGTGATTACATGCTTGAAGTGATTTCTAGAGAGAGAGGATCTTATTGACTCTCAATGCTTTTTGCGACTCTGAATGTTGGTGATTACATTTGAGGACTTCGGGGATAGGAAGAAAGAGGGTTCCAACACCTTGAAGTTGAGGACTTCCATGTTGAGGAAGACAGATGTTGCCAACTACCTTGAAGTTGAGGGCTTGCAGGGATAGCAAGACAGAGACTCCGATCTTCGTATCGAGGACTTACCCTGGTGTGCGTAAGACAGACTATCTTGAAAGTATAAATCAAGGGACCTTTATCCAAGGTTGTTGGATACCCTTCTCTTTGGGTTAAAAGACTTATATCTTGTTACTTGTAGTTCTACTACTTGTTTATATTTCGCTGCATTTTGCATTCTAAGGAAAGTATAACTTTCTTATACTTCCTTATTTGTACTCTGTTTCATTTAGATTCTATACGCATTAAGGTAGAATCTCATTTTGTAATCTTTTGTAAAGTTTCAGTTTCAGGAACCATATTTCCAGAACCTACTTTCGGAATCTCATTCCATGTTTTCATTCGGTGTTATAGGCGTTTTGAATTTGCTTAAGTTTAACTTTGTTAAACTTAGCCCTTTCCTTTGCTTAAGGAAAACATGGTTATTCGTAACTAACTTTAAAGGTTCCAAAGGAATTTTTAAAGTGTACAATTCAGCCCCCTCTTGTATATTGAGCATCTACATCATTATTTCGTTCCAACAAAGCGCATTTCCCCAAACACCAGAGGATGCCGACTAGCAGAGATGGCCTAGGTCTGATAGTGGGGAAACTATACCCTCATTTTTCAAAGTTTAGCGCAGCGGAATACCAAAATAAACATACAACGACAGCGGAAGTAGAAAACCATACAAAACTGAAATAACTAAATCAGTAGATATAACCAACAGTATATAAATGATGATGATACATGTTTCAAGTTCTAAGAAAACAGCTAGAACATGTTATACATCAATACATTACAACAAAATATAGAGTACAACAAAACAAGCAAAAAACAGCTGGTAGCGGCATCGGGAGCCTAGGCTCAGTCCCATGCCCTCCCACTCCTCAGTAACAGTCAAGTACCTGTATAGGGACTCTTGCCCCTATCCACACCTACAGAAAAGTAATCTGTTTGGGCTAAAAAGCATGACCCAAAAGGGCGTGAGAAATATATCTCAGTAGGCACCCACCAAAGGCTCGTTCCCAACTACGTGTAAGCATGCAATGACAGTGTGTAGTAGTAAAATGCAATAAAGTATGCAGTACTCAAAAGTAACTAATTACCAATTATGTTTCCATTTTATTATCCATTTAATTCATCTAATTTAAAATACCACCACAGTGAATATTCTAAATAAACAGCTAATGTCCTCGGACATGTAAACTCCTACCCTCAGGTAAAGAGTATCCAACACAAGAATCTACCCTCAAGAATAACAGAGTTTTCCCTCAGGCGTAGGTAGTGTCGCCCTCAGGCATAGAATCAGCTGCCCATTGGCACAGAAGATGTTGTCCTCGGGCCGAAAATATCTATAGCCCACACGCTAAATCGTGCAGTGCCCACAGGCTAATCACAACAACACCCTCAGCCTGAACAAGTAATTGGGTCACGCCCAACATTTCAAAATTCAGTAAACAAGCAATTCCTCTCAAGGAAATTATACAATTACTATATTTGAGGCATACCCTCGGGTATCCTGGCCAAACAGCTAATCAGTGAAACACACCCTCAGGGTGGTTTCAGATCCAAGAAATGATCCCAACCAGCATTTTATTATCGCAATTTAATCACCTATGAAATTATAGGCATTAAATATAGAAACGTCCTCAGCCACACGACACCCCAACATGGGTTCGTGGCACAAAAATGCAAAAAACACACAATAGTTGGAAAAATAAACACTAAGACACCTACCTTATATGAAAATGAACGTTATACCCGAACGCTGACTCCAAAAATGCCTAAGAGCGGCGTAGATCTGACGAAGAACAAAAACCATTCAAATGTAAATAACATCCGTTAGGGGAAAAATTGGTAAGAACGGCTTAAGGAGGAGGAATGGCTTACCTGTGCGGTTCCAACGAGATCGTCTGAAGCTGAAACGGGTACCAAAAGAACACCCGGTAGACCTTCAAATGCTCAGTCATCCTCCTTGGATCCAATATGGCTCAAATTCCCCCTCTTCCAAATGAGGAGACTATTGTCTATTTTAAGAATAAAAAACAATGTACACGACGTGTACTTCTGAGTACACAACGTGTACTTCTTTCATTTAACTATTCATTCGGTGGCACCGCCACACTGTTCAACCGTAGACCTGAGTACACAGCATGTACTCCTGAGTACACAGCGTGTACGGTCACCAAGCTGGCGGAGACTCCACCACCTTACTATTCAAACCTACCGACGGACTACACGGCGTGTATGGTACCACTACACGGCGTGTAGTCGGTTCCTACACCCCTCATCGCCAAAAAGGCTATACACCCCATGTACTCATCGCAACACGGCTAAAAGTACACGGTGTGTGGAAAAAGTACACGACGTGTAGTTTCGAAATTTATCATTTTTTGGAATTTTCCATATTTTCTCAAAAACACCTAAGGAAAAGGAAGAAGAAGAAGCTCGTACCTCAAAAATAAGAACCGAGTTCTTACAAACTTCCTCCCTTATAACAATTCATCCCCGAATTTACCTTCTAAGGGTGGCGAAGATAAAGCTCAGAACAGCTCAGTCCACTGAGCACATATGTCGGCCTCCCACTCCCAGGTCTCGTCCTGCACTCGGCCATGCTACCATAGCACCCATACAAGAGGAATTGACCGGCCTTGGAGAACCATCGTGCTCCTGTCAATGGTACGGATCGGATGCTCCTCAAAGGACGCATCATGCTGAAGCTCAACCTCCTCAGGCTGAAAGGTGTGAGACAGGTCTGAATGGTACTGACACAATTGAGACACATGGAAGACATTGTGCATGGCTCGGTACTGCTGCAGTAACTGCAACCGATAGGCAACCAGCCCGACTCTCCCCAGAATCTCAAATGGCCCCACATACCTCAGTGAATGATTTCCCTGTCTCCTGATCCACTTGTGTCCCAGCCTTGGCGAAACATGTAGAAAAACCTGATCCTCGACCACGAACTCCAAAGGTCATCTACGGCGATCAGCATAATACTTCTGACGAGAATGTAGGTTAGCCCTCTGCTTCCGAATCACCTAGACCTTCTCAGATGTCTTCTGCACGAGTTGTGGCACCAGTAAAGATGCCTCACCTGCCTATAACTAGCACAATGGTGATCGGCATGGCCTGCCTTATAAAGCCTCGTATGGTTCCATCTCAATAGTTTCCTGAAAACTATTGTTATTGGTAAACTGGACTAAGGGTATATGCTTCTCCCAAGAGCCCCCAAAGTCTAGGATGCATTCGCGAAGCATGTCCTCTAGTACTTGTATCGTACACTCCGACTGGCCATCTGTCTGAGGGTGGTATGTTGTGCTCAGAAGAACCTGAGTACCCAGTGCCCTTTGAAAACTATGATAGAAACGAGACTTAAAGTGGGCATCCATATATGAAATGATAGATTGAGGGAACCAATGTAGACATATGATCTATCAGATATACAGCCTTCCGAGCTCGTCCACACCGAAGGTCTCCTTGATCGGCAAAAAGTGAGCTACCTTCGTGGGTCTGTCCACAACAACCCACACGGCGTCATTTCCATGAGGTGACCTCGACAAACCCATCGCGAAAACCATAGAGACATCATCCCATTTCCACTCTGGAATGGGTAACTGCTGTAACAGTCTAACTGGTCTCTGATGCTCTGTCTTCACCTGCTGACAGGTGAAACATCTCATAACAAACATAGCTATCTCTCTCTTCATACCCAGCCACCAGTACTGGCGCCTCAAGTCTTGGAAACCCCTGGATGAACTGCCCAAGCTGAAGAATGGAACTCCCACATCATCTCCTCGCGTATATCCCCTAGAACCCATACTCGTCCATGGAAATTCAAAACCTCATCATTTCCCATCGTCCAACTGGGAGGAGGGTCCTCACTTGCCATCGACTCCCGTAGAACTAGGTCTTCCGAAACAGATAGTTGCCTCATCCTCACTCTATCCAGGAGTGTAGATGTCACAGATAACGAGGTAAGATTAATTTCCCCTGACTGTGATGCACCTCCAGATGCATCTTAGAGAATAAAGACATAAGCTACCACTCACCACTGGCCTCTTTCACTGCCTGTATCTCAGTCTTCCTGCTCAGTGTATCAGCAACTGCATTACCTTTACCAGGTGTATAGGCAAGCTCAAAATCGAAGGACTATAGGTACTTGACCCACCTTCTCTGCCTTAGATTCAGGTCACACTGAGTAAATACATACTTGAGGCTTTTGTGGTCTGTGAAAACTAAAAAATACTCCCCCAATAGATATTTCCTCCAACAGCGCAATGCATGAACAACTGCAGCCAACTCAAGATCATGCTTCGTTTAATTCCCCTAATGTGGCCTCAACTTTCGAGACCCATACGTGACAACTTGGTCACCCTGAATCAAAACGGCTCACATCCCAATCCCTGATGCATCACAGTAAACTGTATAGCTCTTCCACTGCTCTGGGAGTATCAGGATTGGTGATGATGTCAACATTCACTTCAGGTCCTGAAAATCTATCTTGCAAGATTCTGACCAAACGAACTTCACACCCTTCTTAGTCAGACCTATCAACTATGCTTCTATGTGGGAGAAGTCCTATATGAAGTGTCTGTAGTATCCATACATCCCAAAGAAACTCCGTATCTCAAAACATATTCTTAGGATGCTCCCAGGAAACTACTACTCTCACCTTCTATGAGTCTACTGCAACTCCTTCCTCTGAGATAATGTGACCCAAGATGTGAATCTGGTCCGTCCAAAAGTGGAACCTTGAGATCTTAGCATATAGATGATGATCTCTTAGTGTACTCAATATGATCTCAAGATGGGTGGCATGGTCATGTCGAGTGTGAGAGTACACCAAGATGTCTTCCATGAATACTACAAAAACGAATAAAGATACGGATGGAACACACGATTCATCAGAGCCATGAAAACTGCCGGCACGTTCGTCAGCCCAAATGGAATAACCAAGTACCCGTACAGACCATATCTCCTCCGAAAATCTATAATCTGTATATTGGATGGTCTCATGCACAGCTGATGATATCCCTATCTCAAGTCAATCTTCGAGAAAACTCATGCTCCACGAAGCTGATCAAATAGATCATCAATCCTCGGAAAGGGAGATCAGTTCTTAACAGTAAAATGGTTTATCTTCTGAGAATCCACGCAATGTATGAGGGTACCATCTGCCTTCTTCGAAAAAAGGACAGAAGAACCCCAAAGAGAAGTATTGGGTCAGATAAAACCCTTCACTGGTAGCTCCTCTAACTGCCGCTTGAGCTCCTGCAACTCAGGTGTAGCCATCCTATGAGGAGGAATGGACACCGGTGCTGCTCCTGGCACAAGCTCAACAGAGAAACCCAACTCACGCACCATAGGTAGACCTGAAAAGTCATCCGGGAAGACATCCTTGAATCGACCGACAACTGTAGGGAAATATTTCAAACAAGCCCCCTGGTCATCCAGATATAAGCTCACAATCTGGTTTGTGACTCCACCTCGCCCATGATGCTCTGGTGTAGGTCGAATCACCTAAACATCCTACTCAACCTTGTATAGAAACTCTATGTCCTCTGGTGACGTGAAACACACCCTGCGATGATAGAAGTCTACAAAGGCTCAAAAGGGAACCAACCAGTCAATCCCAAGAATGACGACATAGCTCATCATCTCTAAGACATAAAGGTTCAATGGGAAGTGACCCCCACCAACCTCAAGGGGGCACTCCTTTAACTGACGCAGACCAGCCGTTCTAGTCCCCACCGGAGTGTCTAATGTCATGATATCAGAAGACGAAGAAACACAGAGCCCAAGGCTCTCCAAAACTAGTACAGATATTAAACTATGTGTAGCACCCGTATCAAAAAGTACTGAAGACAAGACAGAAGCAACTAGAGTAGTACCTCTAACTATAGAAGGTCTGGGATCCTGCTCCTGCTGGGTCTGTTGCACTGCATATGCCTGCCCAGTGCCACGGCCCTACGACATAGCCTGGATTCCCTGAGCTGTCCCGCCCTGCTGCCTCTGCGATCCTGGTGTCTGGCTACCACGGCCACAACCACCATCTCTACCTGCATGCCCTAATGTGTTCTAGTTCCCTGACTGGTAAGAAGCCACTGGTCCTTCTCCCGCACGCGGAGTCTGCACAGAATCCCTCTCACTAGCCACTAGTGGAAATGCCCTACAAAAGCACTGCATATGACCCATCTTGCCGCAAAATCGGCAGTCCACTGAGTCTCGTGGACACTGCGGTCTCTTATGCCCCTTCCTACCACACTGGTAGCAAATAACCTGGCCACCTGAAGCATTCTTCTTACTGGTACTGCTACATTGAGAGAAGTCTATATGAATCTTCCTCTTTCCAGAAGAAATAGTACCAGTAACTGGTGCTGAAATGCGCTGGCCCACACCACTAGATTCACGCAGGTTCCTCTCTGTGATTAACACCTGTTTCCCAATTTCCTTTATAGTAGGTAACCTGAAAACATTCACCAGCGGTCAGATGTCATACCAAATACCATCCTCAAAATGTCTGGCTCTCAGCGTCTCATCACCCACTAGCATAGGTGAAAAGCACTGAAGCTCCGTAAAATGTGCAGAATAGTCCATCAATAACATAGTGCCCTGCTGTATATTCATGAACTCACGTGCTATATCTTCCCTCAGCATCTCGTGAAAGAAGAAGGCATAGAAGACTGCCTGAATGTGTTCCCACACTTTGTCCCTGTGATGCTCTGACTGGGTGGTAACATCCGACCACCTCTTGGAAGAATCACGCAGCATGTAAGTCATGAGCTTGACCCTCCGCCCTGGAGGCATCTCAAGATGTTCAAAAATAGTCTCCATTGATCCTACCCAAGACTCAGCATCCTGCGGTCCACCATCCCTTGAAAACATAGGCAGATGTTGCTGCTGGAAGATATGAGTCAGCACAGCCATAGATGTAGCAGCCTGCGGTGCTCCCTGAAAGGTCTGCATAAACCGCATAAAACCTTCACGTAATAGTTCCTCTGTGCCTATGTATGGTATAATAGTTGGTGATGCATCTTGCTCTACTGGAGGATCCACTGGTAGCCCATGGCCCACCATCTCTATAGTATAATTGTCGCTGCTCCCCTAGCGAACAACTCGTGGTCTTCTAGGTGGCATGACACTACAAGGTCAAAAGCAAGCCCCAGATTCAAAATTATTATGACCGAAAAGCGAAGAAACCACAAAGGAAACAGGAGGAAGAAGGAATTCAAAATTGGAATAACAAGACTACACAGCGTGTACACTGACTACACGGCGTGTACTTGACTTCCTTTCCCCTGCCCGGGTCCTTCTGCACGGTTAATCCAAATGGCTGCCGTTGAAAAAATTCTACACGGCGTGTATAATATCTATACGGCGTGTACAATGTTATTTTTTCAACTTCCCGTGTTGTCTATGACACGACCAACTACTCGAATTGACCCTACATGGCGTGTTACACGGGTATATGGCGTGCACAACACCCCGTTTCCCAGCCATGCGACTAACTCCACACGGTCTGTCCTTGGACAATACTACACTGCGTGTCCCAAAGGTACACATCGTGTTTAGGGAGAGGTGACAGAGGCCCGTGTTGTTAGTTACATGGCCGAGTCCCCAGGTCACACTACACGGTGTGTCCAGCATTGACACGCCGTGGTCTGTACATGAGTTCATCGACCCGTGTTGTTAGTTACACGACCGGACTCTGGGTCACACTACATGGAGTGTCCATTCGGTACAGGGCATGTTTTACCCAATCCTTTCCCTACCCCGTGTCACTTTCCACACGGTTTGTGACATGGCAAGAGACTACATGGCGTGTACTCCAAGTACACGGCGTGTACTCAAAAAGTTCATTTTTCTTCCCGAACAGAAGAACATACAGGGCATTTATAATGTTCTACACAACGTGTGTACTGGGTTTCTAGAGAATATGACTCAGAAACATCCCCGGATCATAGAAAATATGAAAAACAACAACTATGTTTCAAATCCCAACCCATGGGGGCCCATACTCCCCACGAATCAAATTTTGACATCTTATATGTGTTATAACCAACAAACTGTCAATGATCCACCAAATTCCAGTCAATGAGGGCCCAACTCCCCAAAAACCAATGTTTGGCATCCATTATATAAACAGGCACAAACAAAAACACCATATCACAAGGCATGTATTTATCAATCAACTATCACAACAACATGCTTTTCTAGCACAACAATTATCACAACAACATGAAAATTCTAATACAAATACATGGCATGGAAACTATGCATGGAATGTGATATCTAGCATGTGCCTATATGATGCCTGATACGGCATACCCTCATCTCATCTAGTTGAAACTAAATAGAACCCATAGATAAAATATAAACAGCACAATCCATGTGCGCCACCCAACGGTGAAAACATATCAACCGTAAAATTTGCAAAACCGAAATAATTGCAAAATTACGAGGTAGACTGGCTTTTACCTGTACACGGTTTAGCTACGCCTGAGCATACCTTATTACCAACTACCATTCCATATTATCCCTGACTACAGCTCCAAATAGTAAGTCAAAGAAAATAAACTTTCCTTTGATACCACTTTGTAACGTCCCAGATCGGGTGACACTCAACGGGTGCCCTGAACCCGGTTCGCCTCATGACCTCAAGCGCTTTTCCCCGAACGCCAGAGGCTACCGACTACCAGTGATGGCCCAAGTCTAATAGTGGGGAATGTATGCCCTCATTTATCAGTGTGTATCGCAGCGGAATACCAAAATAAACATACAACGACAGCGGAAGCAATAAACCATACACAACTGAAATAACTACTGTAGTGGATATAACCAACAGTATATAATTGATGATGCTACATGTTTCAATTTCTAAGAAAACATCCAGAACATGTTATAAATCAATACAATACAACAAAATAGAGAGTACAACAAAACAAGAAAAATAGCTAGTAGCGGCATCATGAGCCTAGGATCGGTCCCATACCCTCCTACTCCTCAGTAACAGTCAAGTACATGTATAGGGACTGTTACCCCTATCCACACCTGTAGAAACGTAATCTCTTTGTGCCAAAAAGTGTGACCCAAACAGGGTGTGAGAAATATATCTCAGTAGGCATCCACCAAGGGCCCGTGCCCAACTGCGTGTAACCATGAAACGACAGTGTGTAGTAGTAAAATGAAATAAAATAAGAAGTACTCAATAGTTACTAATTACCAATTATATTGCCATTTTATTATCCATTTAATTCATTTAATTTATAATACCACCACAGTGAATATTTATAAATAAACAGCTAATGTCCTTGGACATGTAAACTCCTACCCTCAGGTAAAGAGTATCCCACACAAGAATATTCCCTTAGGAATAACAGAGTTTTCCCTCAGGCGTAGGTAGTGTCACCCTCAAGCACCGAATCAGCTTCCCACAGGCACGTAAGAAGTTGCCCTCACGCTGAAAATATCTACAGCCCACAGGGTAAATCGTGCAGTGCCCACAGGCTAATCACAAGAACTCCCTCATGCTGAATAGGTAATTGGGCCAAGCCCAACTTATCAAAATGCAGTAAAAAAGCAATTCCTCTCAAGGAAATTCTATAATTACTACATTTGAGGCATACCCTCGGGTATCCTGGACAAACGGCTAAACAGTGAAACACACGCTTAGGGTGGTTTCAGATCCAAGAAACAATCCCAACAAATATTTTATTATCACAATTTAATCACCTTTCAAATTCTAGGAATTAAATATAACAATGGCCTAAGCCACATGACACCCCAACATGGGTTCGTGGCACAGAAAAATGAATAAAACACAAAGCAGTTGGAAAACTAAACACCAAGCCACCTACCTTATATGCCAATGAACATTATACCCGAACGCCGACTCCAGAAACGCCCAAGAACGACGTAGATCTGACGAATATCAAAACCCATTCAAACGTAAATAGCGTCCGTTAGGGAAATAATTGGTAAGAATGACTTAAGGAGGAGGAAGGTCTTACCCGTGTGGTTCCAACGAGATCGTCCGAAGCCGAAACGGGTTTCAGACGAACACCTGGTGGATCATCAAAGGCCCAACCATCCTCCTTTTCTCCAAAATGGCTCAAATGCATCCTCTGCCAAATGAGGAGGCTACTGTCTGTTTTAAGACAAAAAAACAAAGTACACGACATGTACTTCTGATTACACGGCGTGCACTTCTATCATTTAACTATTCATTCGGTGGCACCGCCACACTGTTCACCCATCGACCTGAGTAAATGACATGTACTCCGGATTACTCGGCGTGTATTGTCACCCAGCTGGCGGTGACTCCACCTCCTTACTTTTCAATCATGCCGACTAACTACACGGCGTGTAAGGTACCACTACACGGCATGTTGTCGGCTCCTACACCCCTCATCGCCGACAAGGCTACACGCCCCGTGTACTCATCCAAACACGACCAACATTATATGGCATGTGGACAATGTACAGGGCGTGTAGTTTCAAAATTTAGCATTTTTTTCCATTTTCCATATTTTCTCAAAAACACATAAGGAAATGGAAAAAAGAAGAAGCTCGTATCTCAAAAATAAGAACCGGGTTCTTACAGTTTCCAATACCGAGCATAAAATGCAAGGATAAAATTTATTGAAGGAAGGGATAATTTAACACCCCATGATTCCATTGTATGATTTTCTTTGAATAAAACAGTAGCGTGTGTTGTACGCAACATCGAGATTCTAACACACTCAGACCAATCAATGTAGCCATTACGAATAGTAATACCCACTTTATGAAATTTTATAAATATTTTCTCTTAAAGGGGACTTCATTTTTGGATTCATAATATTGAAATTAGCCTAGGATGACAATTTGGTACTATTTTGATAACTTTTATATTTTGATGAATGGTGAAAATTACTAAATTTTAATTAAAAACATCTTTTTAATCAAATAATTAATAGTGAAAAATTATGAATTTAAGTGGTTTTACATTATATTTTTAATATATTTTTACCAGTTAATACAATGTTGGTCATTGGACATAATTTCATAATTAAACCGGACATAAAAAAGTGTCAATCTTTTGATAGTTATTATCTCTTAAAAACACGCTTTTTGTTTTAACAACGGGAAATAATTTTAAATTAATTTCATCCACTTCTGTGTTTTAGATTTTGAAAAATGGATTCCATATTTGGAATCAGAATGTCCAAATTGTGTAAATAGGTAACATTTATTTTTAGAAATTTTGAATAATTACTTCGGTAAATATTTTATTTACCATGGTTAAAAAGTAAATCCGGTAAATAAGGGTAAGAAAATAATATTACAATAATATTATATTTCCATAAAACATGTCCAAGCCTTATTGGGTGATACATGTCTGACTATGGGCATATTAGGGTTGATTTTGGGACCCCATGTATCCACATGTAATTGATAAGGACACTTTATATTAATTAAGTTAAAATAATCTCAAAAATGACATAAGCATATATCTTTTAGGAAACCAATTTTTACATATCGTTATATATATTGGAATTTTGACTATAAATATTCATTATATATATAACACAATTTCCAACATAATGGTATTTTCTTTATAATTAATATACATTTAATAATTAATATTATTTATGACACAATAATGATGCAGTATTTTCCTTATTAATGAAAGAATCAAATAATTGGTGTTATAAATGTTAAAATAAATATAAATTGAATGTTTTGATGAAATACATGAGTTTCATTGGTTATTATGAAATTATAGTATTGCTTAAATGAATTTTTCTTTCTAATTAATGAAGTTGTTGATACTTTAACAAAAATCAATTATTGAATAGTGTCAAAATTGTCATAAATGAGTTTTTAAAACATATATTATATTATTAATTGATAATCTATCCCTAAAGATATATGGTTCGGAAAAAGGACTTATATCTTGATATGTGTATCATTAATGGACCACTTTGGGGTTTCTTGGATGTATATAGTTTTTTTATTAACTATATAATATAAAAATATAAAGTGACACAGTAAATGTCAAACTAATTAACAAAGAGTTAAAATTAAAAGATAAGGTTAATATAATGACCCAAACCTATATAAATTCTATTGGTTGAAAGTATTTCGACCCATATACACCTTATACTTTTAATAATCCAATTTGGATCCATTTGAAACTGAATATTAATTTATTATAAAATAATATTTCTAGCTTCTCCAAAGGTGCCCCTCACCCCTCTTATAAAAGGGAACTACCCATTCTCACTAATTCACACATTAAAAGCCTTTTGGATCAGCCAATCCCTTTCCAAATACTCAATAAACTTCCCTCAATTCAACCTAGACACCATAGTTTGATCAGAAAGCCAAACTATGGAGCCCTTTTGATCATATCAAAAGGAAGAACCCGAAGAAGAGGTAATGTTTTCATCACCCTCTTTCAATTTTTTTTCCTCTTCCACATCTTTTTTCTTTTTTTCACATTATAAAACAATAAATCTAGTATCTTATATATAATCTAATTTCATTATATACATGGTACAATAATATTCTTAATTCTATCTATCCTTTTAATGACATTTCACCATACGTGCGTACGTACGGCTTACAGTCTCCACGTCGTGGTGTAATGTTATTCAAAACATTATTATTTGGATGGGTATAATAATGATGTGTAATTCATGTAAATAATAAATATAACATGATAATGATTCTATGTATATGATATAATATCCATTTATATATTATTTTAATATCAAAGGAGTGATATTGTCGCTTGTGCGTATATATGGACTACCATCTCCATGAACACGATGAGATTCATTCCCCATCAAATCCATTAAAGTATAAATATCATTTTATGAATAGAAATAATTTTTAAGGACTTGATATAATACTGGATATGAATATGATTCAACCTATTCATAACAAAAATGGCATATGTAACAAAACATATAAAAGAAAACGAGTAAGATAACACCTGAAATGACGATAATACTTAAATTTTATTAACAAATCATTATTAGAAGATCATATATGATATTATAATTATGTATATGGTACTTTTATAATTTAATAATAATGTGTTAACTAATATAAGGGATGTTAACATACCATCGAATAAGGAAAAGTACAAGGTAAGGGGTTTTCATCTCACTCTTTTTTCCCGTGAGATTCATGCCATATTGCAACTATTACATTTTGTGTGGTGTATGTACTGCCCATTATTGTATTCATTATGTAATACACTTTAATTTATGTGTATTATCATATTAATTGTATGATACCTCTTTCAAGGGGTGTATGTTTTGTAAGTTACCAAATTAGTAAGGGTTAATTTCACAATCTCTTTATTATCTGAGGTTGTTTATTCATAATTATCTTCTAGGACATAATTATCATCCACATCCATGTTTCTTAAAAATGTCTTTCTACACATTTTTACTATTTATTAGACAATGGTTTAATGTCATTTATATCCTTATTTGACCTTATATGTTTTTGAAATGAATCTTTCCGTCGTTTTCCAAACAAGTTAATTTTTGACCATTTCGACAAAACTAAGGTAAGAATGTTTTTTTAACTTATACAGCAGGTACGGTTATTCTCTGCCTTTATCACATCTTTTAAGCTACCCTTACAAGCTTATAAGAATATTTTCAATGAAAGAGTTTTTTTATAATTATGTGACTTTTAAATGATTAAAAAAAAGAGATATTTCTCTCAAATAATTTTGATTTCAACTATGTCAACATCCTTTGATACATTTTACACTTGTTTGATGTTGATTTATTATGATACAAATCTTCCATATTGTATATAAGGTTTCGTGATATGTTTGACTATGGGTGAGTAATTTTTATTCCATTAATGTCTTATGATTAATGTTTTGGAATTTCGTACACTAGTTTTAATCCAAATGTTTAGGTTATATTTCATCCTCTTCTTAAGATGAATGTGTTGGACTCGTATGTTCTGATTTGGGGACTAGGAAAATTAAGCCCTCTGGGATGGGGTCTGGTTGTAGCAGACCCTCCAGTTTGGTATCTAGTTATTAGAGGCACTATAGGTTAGTGGCTAATTTTTAGAGGAACTATGGGTTGCTATATGGTTATTAGAGGCACTCCGGGTCGGTGTCTGGTTATTTGAGGCACTCCGGGTTGGTGTCTGATTATTATAGGCACTCTGGGTTGGTGTCCTATTGTCAGAGGCACCCCGGGTTGGAGTCCAGTTATAGAGGATCTTCGGGAAGGGTTCTGGTTACATTTATCCCTTAGGTCTTGGCACGAGGCCTTGACACAGAAATTAAAGATCAGCAATATGAATCCAATAGTTATGAAAGTGGTTATTGATCTTTCATGTGATTATTCGATTAGTAGAATATACATGTGAATCATTAAATGGAGTTATTTCATTTTATTTCTACCATAATATTCTGAAGTTCTAGTTTAAATGGATTTTGTTTTAGTTTTATACATTGCATTAAATTTTTATGCTTATTTATGAATGTTTCCACTGTATTGCTTACCCTTACTGAGCATTTGAGCTCTCCCATTTCTATGTTTTATATTCCTAGGATTCCAAGAAGTGTATTGTGATTGATATATATGGTTAATCCAAGGGAATATGGGAATTAATAAAGGATTATGTTTTTTATGTTATAAAGTGCAATGTAACAATCATGTATGTAATATATTTTCCAAGACTACTAAATTGGTCTGTCCATTAGGACTTGATTCCTTGTAATCATGCCAATGTATTAAAATAATGCAATGAATCTAGGTAACTGAGGTCGGGGCATTACAGTTGGTATCAGATGATGTTTATCAATAACCATGGAAACAAGATTTTGATAAAATATGATTAGAGAACATTACCCTAAGATAGACTTTGGGATTAGTATATAAGAACTTCCTAGAATTTTTATATTGTAAAACATTTAGTGATTTTTCCAAAAAATACATCCATGTCTGTATACGAGCAGGTAGAGGTGACTCTGGCGCAGATGTACCTAGTGGTAAATCCTGAAAACACCGCTTTAAGCTAGGCTCGAACGGGAACTGGTGCACGACAACGGACCATGCCGCACTCTTGGTTACGATACTCCTGGGGGATATGCTTAGGATAATTATCATTTTCTTTACAAACTTTTATGAAGGGTTTATGAGTATATACTTCCTCAAAGAATTTTTTTTATGAATATGGATTATATCCAAAAACTGTTTAATTTATGTTAAGTGTTTTACAAGTTTGGAATTAGGTATTGCTATTGATAAACTAATCTAGTGTATTCCACTGTATAGAAATGGCGCCCAGTAGAAGGAATGAGAACTCCAGCAATACGCATGATCTAAAGAGAAAGAATGAGCATATCTTTCATGATCTTAAGACAGAATTTTGAAGGGAAATAGTCTCCCACATATTATCATCATATGAAGAAATAGTATCATTTGTTGATAAGATATGTAAAGAATTCTCAGAGTCCTATGTCTTTGAAGGGATGCCAGAGAAGGAAAGGATAGTAGGGAGAAGGACAGATAAAGGGAATAAGGTAAAGAAGGATTTTCTAATATGTGATAACTATGGAATGAATCACCTTCTAAAATGCTTGAAGGGAATGGGAGTATGTTATAAGTGCGGAGAAAAAGGACACCAAGTACGCGACAACAAGGGTAAGAAAAAGGATTCAAATGTACAATGTTTCATCTGCAAGGAGTTTGGACAGTACACGAACCAATGTCCCAGTCATGAGACTGTGCCGAAAATGATGATATTGGATAATAAATCAAGTTATGATACTACCACAGATGAAGAGGAATGACTAGTGTTCTTATGTTTTTATTTTGGAATTATTTCATTGAAGTGTTGTATCAATGATGTATTGGAAATAAATAAGGATTGTATTGTAGTACTATTTCATTGTGGATTTGAGATTTTATGGTACTAAGAAAAGTGACTATACAGCTAGTTATACTTTTTGGAAATTAAATTGTTGAAGTAAAGATAAACCTTAATATGATCCTAATATTGAGGTACTGATTTTGGAATAAGATATGGTTGATTTGGGTAAATTATTTTGGATATTCTTGACTAATTTGAAACTGATTAATGATTTTTATATTCCATAATTGTTGGAGTTTACAAAAATTTTCTATGGATGAAGTATATCCAGTATTCTATAAGGAATAAGGGAGCATGAATGTAATCTATATGGTTTTATGGTAATTCAGGATGTTTCAATGGTTTATGAGAATACATGATGAAGGTATTCACATTCTATTACGGGGAAAAAAGGATCTATATTAGGTTTACCATTCATATAAATTTTGGACTGAGAGTTTAAATATGTAATAGGGATATGTATAAAGTTTGGAATGGATAATTATTGAAAGGTTATTTTTGGATTTTTATAAAAGGACGACACGCAGACCGTGCGACGACCCGTCGTGTCGGACAATGTTGCGGGAATCGAACCCACAACCATAGTGAAATTGGGATTTATTTCCTACCACTGGACTTAGTGAAGCTCATGGATGTTGTAATGTTGTTTTTTTAAAGGGTTTGATATGTTTATTATAAATTCATTATATTTTGAACCCTATACGATTTGGATAAATAGTTTATTCTTGAGTTGTATTATGTTTTGGGGTGAAAGATGAGTTTGTGGTAGAATTTTATTAATGGATAAAACTCTAATTATAAAGTAAGTATATATCCTTATGATCTTATCTAATCTCATAAATAAATTCCCCAACATTATGAAAAGGAACTTAGAACAAAAATGTTGTCCTCGATGGTACCTTAGATCATCACAAATTTATCGCATTGGGATTGTTGTCCTTTTCATAGCCATGGTCTCTACCACTCTACATCAGATATTGATGGTTAGATTTCTCTTCATATTCATATTTACCTACATGTAACCCTAGTATGTTTCCTTTACGGTAACATTTATACTTACCACTCTTTATTTTAAATAGAGCCCTCATTATTCCATTTTTTGATGTGGGATTTCATCTAAGATATTTTGAAATGTCAACCCCGTGTTTCCAATACCGAGAATAAATCGTGAGGACACAATTTATTAGAAGAGGGCATAATGTAACTCCCCAAGCTTCCATGGTAAAATTTTCTTTAAATAATACAGTAGCGTGTGTTGTACGCAACTTCGAGATTCTAACACACTACAAGCAATCAAAGTATCCATTATGAATATTAATACACACATTTTGAAATTTTATAAATTTTATGTCTCAAAATGGACATCATTTTTGGATTCAGAATATCGAAATTATCCTAGGGTAAAATTTTGGTACTTTTCAGATAACTTTTATATTTTGATGAATAGTAAAACTTACTAAATTTTAATTAAAAACAACTTTTTTAATCGAAATAATAAATAGTGACAAATTATGAATTTAAGTGGTTTTAAAGTATATTGAGAATATATTTATACCATTTAATACATTGTTGGTCATTGGATATAATTTCATAATTAAACCGGACATAAAAAATTATCAATCTTTTGATAGTTATTATCTCTTAAAAACACGCTTTTTGTTTTAAAAATGGGAATTAAATTTAAATTAATTTCTGCCACTTCTGTGTTTTCAATTTGAAAAAATGGATTCCCTATTTTTAATAATGATGTCCAATTTGTGTATATAGGTAAATTTTTTTAGATATTTTGAATAATTACTTCGGTAAATATTTTATTTATTATGGTTAAAGGGTAAATTTGTTAAATAAGGGTAAAAAATAATATTATATTAATAATTAATTTCCCTAAAACATGTCCTAAACTTATTGGTTGATAAATGTCCGACCATGGTCATATTTGGGTCGATTTTGGGACCCCATGGATCCACATGTAAGTGATAAGGACACTTTATATTAATTAAGTTAAAATAAATACAAAAATGACATAAGCATATATATGATAGTAAAACAATTATTACATAGGGTTATATATGTTGGATTATTGACTCTAAATATTCATTATAAAACTAAAAATATTTACAACATAGTGGTATTTTATTCATAATTTTTACACATTTAATAATTAATATTAATTTTGAAACAATAATGATGCAATATTTTCTTTATTAATGAAAGAATCAAATAATTGGTATTATAAATATTAAAATAAATATAATTTGAATGTTTTGATGACATAAATGAATTTTAATGGTTAATATTACATTATAGTATTTCTTAAATGAATTTTTCCCTAATTAATAATGTTTTTAAGAGTTTAACAATAATCAATTATTGAATAGTGTCAAAATTGTCATAAATTAGTTTTTAAAACATATGTTATATTATTAATTGATAATATATTCCTAAAAATATATGGTTCAGCCAAATGACTTATATCATGATAGGTGTATCATTAATGGACAACTTGGGGGTCTCTTGGATGTATATAGTATGTTTATTAACCATATAATATAAAAATATAAAGTGACATGGTAAATGTCAAACTAATTAACAAAGAGTTAAAACTAAATGATAAGGTTAATATAATGACCCAAACCTGTCTAAATTATATTGGTTGAAATTATTTCAACCCATACCCACCGTATACTTTTAATAATCCACTTTGGAGCTAGTATAAACTGATTATGAATTTATTATAAAATAATATTTCTAGCTTTTCCAATGGTGCCCCTCGCCCCTCTTATAAAAGGGAACTCCCCCTTCCCACTAATTTACACATTCATAGACTTTTGGCTCGGAAAAAACCTGCCCAAATACTCCCTAAATATCCATCACTTCCACCTAGAGGCCTTAGATTGATCAGAAATCCATCCTATGGATCCCTTTTGATCAAATCAAAAGGAATAACCCGAAGAAGAGGCAATGTTTTCACCACCCTCTTTCGAGTTCCTTTCTTTTTCCACTTCTTCTTTTTTTTACCATTATAAAATAATAAATCTAGTGTCTTATATATAGTGTGATGTTATTAAAAACATGGTACAACCATATTCAGTTTTCTATCTATCCTTTGAATGACATGTCAACATACGCGCGTATGTACGACTTACCGTCTCTACATCGTGGTGTAATTGTTATTCAATACATTATTATTTGGATGGTAATAATAATGATGTGTAATTCATGTAAATAATAAATATAACATGATAATGATTCTGTATATATGATATAGTATCCTATTATATATTATTTTCATATCGAAAGAGTGATATTGTTGCTCGTGCGTACGTACGGACTACCATCTCCACGAACGCTATGAGATTCATTCACCATCGTATCCATTTAAGTCTAATTATTATTTTATGATTAAAAATAATTTTTAAGGACTTGATATAATTCTGGATATGAATAAGATACAACCTATCCATAACAAAAACAGCTTATGTAACAAAACATATAAATGAAAACGAGTAAGTTAACACCTGAAACGACGATAATACTAAAATATTATTAACAAATCATTATTTGAAGATCATATATGATATTATAATTCTGTATATGGTTCTTGTAAAATTTTATAAATTTTTTAACTATTATACAGTAGGATAACATACCATTGACTAAGGAAAAGTACAAGGTAAGGTGTTTTCATCTCACTCCTTATTCCCATGAGATTCATGCCATTTTGCCACTATTACCTTTTGTGTGGTGTATGTAATTCCCATAATTGTTTTATTTATATAATACACTTTAATTTATGTGTATTTAAATATGCATTGTTTGATACCTCAT
This sequence comes from Viscum album, assembly GCA_963277665.1. Classification (NCBI taxonomy): domain Eukaryota; kingdom Viridiplantae; phylum Streptophyta; class Magnoliopsida; order Santalales; family Viscaceae; genus Viscum; species Viscum album. The sequence goes on along the minus strand of OY728139.1, from coordinate 881,723,171 downwards.
TCATGGGGTGTATGTTTTGTATGTAACCAAAATGGTAAGAGATAATTTCACAATCTCTTTATTATCTAAGGTTGTTTATTCATAATTATCTACTGGGACATCTATATCATACACATCCATGTTTCTTAAAAATTTCTTTCAAAACATTATTACTATTTAATAGAAAATGTGTTAAAGTCATTTATATACTTATTTGACCTTATAAATTTTTGAAAATAATCTTTACGTCGTTTTCCAAACAAGTTACTTTTTGACCTTTTATAAAAAACTATGGTAAGAATGTTTTTTTAACATATCTGGCAGGTGCGGTTATTATCCACCTTTATTAAACCTTTGAAGGATCCCTTACAATCGTATAATAATATTTTCAATGTAAATGTTTTCTTTTATAAATATGTGAATTTTAAATGATTTTAAAAAAGACATACTTCTCTCAAATATTTTTGATTTCATCTATGTCAACACCCTTTGATAAATTTTACAGTTGTTTGAAGTTGATTTATTATGATACAAATTGTCCATATTGTATTTATGTTTTTGTGATATGTTTGATTGTGGATGAGTAATTTTTATTCCATTAATGTCTTATGATTAATGTTTTTTCATTTCATACACTAGTTTTAATACGAATGTTTATGTTATATTTCATCATCTTCTTAAGATGAATGTGTTGTACTAGTATGTTCTGGGTTGGGGACCAGTAATAGTAAGCCCTCTGGGTTGGGGTCTGGTTACAGTAGACCCTCTGGGGTGGTGTCCGGTTATTAGAGGCACTCTGGGTTGGTGTCCTATTTTTAGAGGCACTCTGATTTGGTGTCCGGTTATTAAGGGCTCTCCGGGTTGGTGATCGGTTATTATAGGCACTCCGGGTTGGAGTCTGATTATAGAGGCTCTCTAGGATGGGTTCCGGTTACAGTTATCCCTTAGGTCTTGGCACGAGGCCTTCACACAGAAATCAATGTTCGACATTATGCATTCCATTTTTATGAAAGTGGTTATTGATATTGCATGTGATTATTATATTAGTATAATATCCATGTGAATAATTAACTGCAGTTATTTCATTTTAATTCTCCCATATTATGCTGAAGTTCAAGTTTAAAAGGATTTTTATTAGTTTTATACATTGCCATAAATTTTTATGCTTATTTTTGAAATTTTCCACTGTATTGCATACCCTTACTGATCATTTGAGATCACCCCTTTTTATGTTTTATTTTTCCTGGGATTCCAATAAGTGTATTTTGATTGATATGCAGGGTTATGACAATGGAATAATTGCGTTCATAAAGGATTATTTATGTTGTTTGGTATGTTATAAAGTGTAATGTTAAATTCATGTATGTAATCTATTTTCCAATACTGCTAAACTGACCAGTCATTCGAGACATGATTCCTTGTAATCATGCCAATGTATTAAAATAATGCAATGACTCTGGATAACTGGGGTCGGGGCGTTATATAAAAAATGAAATGCACCATTCATGGAGACAGTAAGTCGTACGTACACATGAACACTACTTTCATTTCTATTTATAATTTTAATGGAATTTCAACATAATGATACATAGGTGTATTATAATTCCAGTGTAAAATCATATATAATATCATTAACTATATCCTTTATACATCCCACATATAGAATTAATGAGTCATATCACTTTGAGAGTGCGATAGTCTGCACTTCCAAAAATATAATTATCATGTTTACCCATATTGGAAATCATAAAGTTATGATATAAATGAAAAATACATAAGCATAAAGAATACATAAGCATAATATGTATGATATATAAATACAGATCAATCTTAATGTCAACAATGAAAGGCTGTAAGAGATAATTGACCAATAATCATTTCGTGAGGCGTTAGATTGTCATCCGCAAAAACAATATGTCCTTAACCCATTAGATGGAGGTTTGTGTAATTTAGTAAGAATCCTTTTCATAAAAACATCCTACTATATTAATAATACTATAGTTGTTATATAAAAAGGAATAAAATTATTTTAGGGGTTAGATAAGTAAAATTAAAAAAAATTAAGAAAACTTGTTACCTTTAATTCAGGTAACTCCATTTGATTTGAACCAAAAGGACATCTTGAAGTTCCAAATGCATAAGGTAAGTCTTCTTAGAAAAAAGAGAGGTATCTTGAGAGCTTATTTGGGTAGGGTTTTTCTTTACAATGTGGCTTGAGATGTGTGAGGAATGTGTTAGAGTTGAGGGATTTTTATAGGGGGATCTATAGAAAAGTGTGAAATTATTATTTTATTATATAATGTTTTTTGGTTTCTAAAGGTAAAAAACTAATTACATTCAAATATAATATGAAAAATGGTTGAAATATAATCATCAAAAAAATATTTGTATAGGTTTTAGATATTATTTAAATCATAATAATATTATTTATTTAAATAATTTATTAATGAGGTAAACACTTCATCATTATTGTGTCTCAAATAATATGATTTATTTGAGGTATAAAAACTAAAAATAAATATCATGAAATATAAAATAATTATATATTTCTAAATAATATATAATGTTGAAATTATAACATATATAACCTCATGTAAAAATTAGTTTACTAAAAGATATTTTTTATGTCATTTATGCCTTTACTTTATGTTAATTACAATAATGTGTCATTATCACTCTTATGTGGATCCATGGGGTCCCAAAATAAACCCACGGATGACCATGGTAGACCATGACTTATACAATATGGTTAGGAAAAGTTTTAAGTAAATTATGAATTATTATGATATTCTTTTTACCTTGATTACCCAATTTACCTTTCACCGCAGTAAATAATGGTCAGAAGATAATATTCACCAAAAAATTATATTCATTTTATTGAACCATATTATACTAAATAATAACACCCATGTATTTTGGATTTTCGAAATTAAATTCACATATGTGGTGAAATTTCATTTAAATGAAAAATTCAGGTTTTAACTACAACTTAGTGGTTTCACTATTCATCAAAATTGACGTTTTTCAGAAAAATTTCAAAAATTCAACTTAACATGTATTTGATATTCTGAATAAAAAAATGATGTCTATATTAGAAAATTAAAAACAAATAATTTTAATTAGTAAATATAAAATTAATTCTTGTTGTCAAAATAAAGAAACACATTTTTATGAAATATTAACTATAGAAAGTTAGACATTGGTTCATGTCCAATTTCATAGTGAAATTAATTCCAATGATCAAAATTGGATTAAATGATAAAAATATAATAAAACTAAATTTAAAACAAATGAAAAATATAATCTAACAATATAAATAAATTATATTAAACGACAATTTTGAATAAAAAATAGTATTTACCACTTTTCATTAAAAATTGAATTTTAACAGAAAAATACCAAAATTTTACATGAAGTGAATTTGGATCTCCTTATTATAAAGAGGAATATTATTTTTTAAAATAGAACATATAAAATGAACAAAAATATATTTAAGGGGGGTTCACCGTTAAAAGGATGTAAATCAACTATTTAAAGTAAATTATACTTAAAATTAGAATCATTCACATTTTAAGAATTTAAATTTTATTCAATAAATGTAAAATCATTTAGAAAACATATATAATCATATTATAGTTAGTTCTATTAATTCCTGTTAATATAATGTCGATGTGTTAACTACCATTTAAAATAATAATATTATATTGTTAGTGTGAAACATTAGATTTCCAAGAAACTCATTGTTGCGTATCAGGTATTCCATCGAAAAAAGAAACCCATTTAAAGTAAAATTAGTATTTAATTCACATGTATTAATAATTATGAAAATGTATTATTCTTTATTTACATGGGATGTTACATCCTTCTACACTTTTTTAAATTGTTTCCTCGCAATTTTTTTCACTTATCAAATAAGTGTAGGTATTTACCCCTCATAGCATTTTCAGATTCTCACTTTCCTCTTCACCCATGTGGTTTTATCACAAAACTGTTATCTATTGAATTACCAAATTCTGCAACACTTTCTCTCTATAGTCAAGAATCTGGATTGGGTGTTCCTCATAAGAGAGATTCTCTTCCAACTAAACTATCTCTGGACTTAGAACATGGGATGAATCGGGCATATACTTTATCAATATTGAAACATGAAAAACATTTTGTACCTAGGATAAACATGGAGGTAATTCCACTCTATACATAACTGATCCAACATCCAACAGGATTTCATAAGGTTCAAGGAACCTCAAACTCAAATTTTCTTTCATAACGAAATGCATCACATTTCTCCATGGAAAATCTTTGAGAAACACATGATCACATAACTCAAAATAATGATCCTTCCTCCAGTTATCTGTGTAACTTTCTTGCCTACTCTTATCTGTTCTCATGTTATTTTGAATCAATAGAACATGTTATGCCACTCATTGTCTTCCATCTACACTTACTTAATTTTGTCTGAGATAGATGATTTCACTAACACCTGAAACAAAATCGAAGAATTTCTTGCACTAAAAATTTCTATGCCAAATATCATCATATCAAAAACCAATGGATCTCATTCCAAACATAGCATGGTTAATGAAGCATTACGTTTTCCAACTCAAATCATCAACCACATTATTTTCTGATCTCGGATGTTAAAGGATCGTGAAATCATAATCCTTGATTAATTCCAACCATCTCATCTGTCTCATGTTCAATTAATTTTGAGTGAATATATACTTCAAACTATCATGGTATGTATATATTTCACATTTTATTCCATATAAATGATTCCTCCAATTTTTTAAATCATAAAAACTACAAATAATTCCAAACCATGTGTAGGGTGATTTAACTACTGAGTTTTCAACTAACGTGATGCATAAGCAATTAACTAATCATTCTGCATAAGGACACAACCAATTCCATTCCACTAAGAATCATAGAAAATAACATACTCACCATTTCTGGAAGGTAGTTCTAATACCATGTCATTTACTAAACTTATTTTAAATTCTTGAAAACAATAATTACATTCATTTGTCCAAATATAATTAACACCTTTTCAAGTAAACATAGTTAGTGGGCTAGATAACCATGAAAAATTCACAATAAACCACTAGTAATAACCTCACAAACCAATAAAACTATGAATCTTAGTTAGATTTGTGGGTCTTGTCCATTCTTCATCATCTTTTGTTATAGTAGGATCAATTAGTATGCAATATTTTGAAACAATGTGTCCAAGGAAAGAAATTTTCTATAACCAAAATTCACACTTTTTGAATTTTCCAATTAGTTTCTTTTATTTTAAGGTTATCATGAAAACCCTTAAATTACTTTCATGCTTATCTTTACTTTTAGAATAAACCAAAATATCATCAATAAACCTGACCACAAACTTATCCAAAAACTCATGGAAAATTCTATTCATAAGATCCATTAATACAATAGTTTCATTGGTTAACCCAATAGGCATAACTAATTATTCATAATGGCCATATCTTGTATGAAACACATTCTTTGGAATGTCTGCTTCAATTACTTTCAACTAATGGTACGATGACCTCATGTAAATCTTCGAAAAATATTGAGCTCCCTGGAGCTGATCAAACAAATCATAGATATGGGACTAAAAATACTTGTTCTTAATAGTGATGTTATTAAATGATCTATAATAAATGCGAAGTCTCATTGAACGATATTTCTTGGTAAAAAAACAAGACAAGAGCACCCATTTTGATGTTCTAGGTCTAATGAAACCTTTATCTAAGAACTCTTTCAATTTATTCTTTAGCATTAAATCTTCAATTTGACTTATTCGATAAAGGGGGTTTTGAAATTGGCTTACCATCAAGAACACATTCAACAGTAAATTAAACATCCTGTTCAAGTATAATACCATGGAAATCATCAAGAAAAACATCAAGATAATCATTTACCACTGGCACATCATTAATCTAAATAGTTCCTTTGTTTTCAAATATATGTGTAAGTTAATATTGATTTCCATCATTTACTTTTTTCCCAGCTTCCTGATCTGTTATCAAAAGTAAGGGTTTATTTTTGTACCCAAACTAAAATTCTATCAGAAAAAAAACATCTTTAGCTCTACAATAAATCATATGGAGATAATTCAAAAGTTATTCCATACCCAAAATAAAATCAAACTCTAATAGGGTTAAAAGAATAACGTTTATAGGTAGATTCTTTCCGCACACAAGGACATGAATGTTGTTATAATTTCTTTTTGTCTCAAAATTTATTCTAGGTGTTTTTACCATAGGTTCAAGATTCATATCTTGATATGGAATTCCCAATTTACTAAAAAACTTCTCATACATGATAAAATATGTAGACCCCATATATAAAACACATTGGCATAACCTGTAAAAACAAACAGTGTACCTGATACTACATCTTTTGATGTCCCAATATCTTCTGAAGTAGTTAAAAAGGATTTCACCACCACTTTTTGATAGTAGTCGGTCTGCTTTCCCTCAGTTGAGTTCATCATTGTAATAACATTTTCACAATGACCCATTTAATTGCACTTAAAACATTTTACTAATAGTAAATCATATTTTGTCTTACCATTACCCTTATCTTTTTTCATGAAATTATGAGCCTTATGTCCTATTTTACCTCATCTGTAGAACTTACAGAATTCAAAAGAAATTCCCCAGTATTCCTTTTACCACAATTTTCACAAATAGTAAAACTTTGTTTCTTACCATCAGACTTTTTTGAATATTTATTCCCTTTCGTCTGCCACCTCAAGGACTTATTCTTATATTTTTCGAAGAAGACCTGATCATTGGAATACTCTATTTACAACTTTTCCGAACATCTAACACGTTTTTCATAACTTTTGATCTCATGAGAAAATAATTCCTTTTGATAACTTGGCTATAATTCCAATAAAAAATGGTTTATTTTACTATCAAGATCTCGCATGAAATTTGAAGCATACCATTCTAGTTGAGTGAATTTTTCTTCGTAAGCAGCCACTGAGTCATCCTCCTACCTCAATTCCAGGAATTTTTATTCAATCCTAAGATGAACAACTATAAAAAAATATTTCTCAGGAAACATAAAATTGAATTCATCCAAATCAAGATAATTAATATACTCACTATCAATGATAATTTTCACCATCGACCACCACTGAACTGCTTCACATTCAAAATTATATAACGCGAGACTCACTTTTTGATGTTTTGAACACCCAAATACATCCAAATTATTCTCCCGTGATTTAATCCACCCTTCAGCTAGCACGGGGTAATATGATCATCTAAATGATTGGGGACATTTCCTCGTGAAATGCTCCACTACTAACAAGTTCATTTTTTGTTGTTCTAGATGATCTCCTGCCTGGATACCTCCTCCATTTATATATTGAATCCATTGTGTCATACCTGAAACAAAATATTAAATTCCTATTCTGACTATCTCAAGTTGCTGATTTGGATGGTTTTCTCTCTCATGATGTAGTCCCAACATAGATACCATGTTTCATCTGCAGAAAACCATTCTGAAAATAGAGATATCAAAGGCGAAGAAACATGGTAATATGTAAATCCTATCATTTCAACATTGGCATAAACTAATTTATGGATATTAATTTAACAATACCCTAACTCTTAATGTTATCTACACTGACCTCTCATGCCAACTATAAGGACTCAGCCTTAAACATTACATAATCTTCAATTAAATGAATAATTCAAATTGAGGATGTTTCCGGGTTTATATTTTTAGTGAATTATGTGATAACTGTTGCATTACATATCAAAAGATAAAAGTATACCCTTCTACTCAATTCTAATTTTTTCACTAAATAAAAACTCTTGAAATAAAGAGTCATGGATAGTCCCATGTTCTAGACAGTATGAATTTTCCTTGTTTACATCCTTTACCCTATTTATCTTTATGTCCTGTGAAAAACATTTCAAAAAATGGGAGGAGCATAAAAAAGCTCAGTTAGGTTTATAAAAAAACAATGAAAACATTATGTTTTCACTATATAGATAACATAATCTATTCAGAATACCATGTGAAATCATACGATTAACAAAGTAAACAAAAATCAAAAATGTAACTTGTGGCATCCTTAACATACTTACGTTGTAGTATTCATAGCTACGTAGGGAGTTACATTTTGAACACCCATCATAGTATATTTCCTAAATCTCTTAGGAGAATCATTAATGTTAACCTTTACCACATTACCAAATGCATTGAAGAGATATCACAATCCCACCCAACCAAGGATTATCACGAAACCACCTGTATATGTAAACAATTTCGATGAACCATACCATAATCACAACACATAAAATAAACAGAAAAGAAAAGATATCATTTCCAAATTTCAATCACAATATATTATCTAAATATATTCACATAACAAAACCATTATCAAAAAAAATTTCAATACCAATATACCTAAATAGAGTAATGGTTTTTAATTTCCACTTAAAACACTACGACTTGTTATAGAAGCCACGATCAAATAAAACCCTTGGCGGTGGAAAGGGTCACTATCACTATGTATGTTAATAAAACATTATTTTTTGTCTTTTATTAAATGAAATCATTGAGAAAATATTCCTTTTTAATAAAATTAAAATTCAAAGAGGTTTATACACCATATAAATAAATGGTGTCTATAAAATAGAATATGTCTCAATGAAAGGAGATTGAGATGAAGTCCCTTACCTCATGTCCGACTGGACTCATTTTTCTTTAATCACTTGAATAATAAACTAAAGTAAATTTCTAATTTCTGAAGAAACATTTTCAAGTTTATAATTATTTTCAAATAACATATTACCATGTTAAAAACATTATGTAATCATGTATGTTATTAATGGTCATTTTGTCAATTTTTGGTACATGAGATAAAAAGGGACTTCTTTAAATTACAACTTGTTCATGTGGTCAAAAGTTCATTATATAGAGATTGATATTCATGATTCAGATATCATATATATCATATATATCTAGAATATATATTTATTTATAATATTACATTACATTTGGAGATAAAAAATGAAATGCACCATTCCTAGAGACGGTAAGCCATACGTACACTTGAATAGTACTTTCATTTATATTTCTAATTTTAATGGAATTAAAACATAATGAAACATAGGTGTATTATAATTCCACTGTAAAATAATATATAATATCATTAACTCCATCAATTATACATCCCACATATGGAATTAATGAGTCATATCCCTTTGAGGGGCGGTAGTCTGCACTTCCAAAAATGAAATTATCTCTTATAACCATAAGAGAAACAATAAAGGTATGATATAAATTAAAAATAAAGAAAAATAAATAATAATAAACATAATATATATAATATATTAATAAAGTCCCATCTTAATGTCCACCATGAGAGGTGGTAGGAGATAATTGAACAATCATTATTTTGTGAGACGTTAGTTTTCCATCCACAAAACAATATGTTCATTACCCATTAGATATAGGTGTGTGCATGTGTAGTTAGAATACATATCAAAACAAAATCATAGTATATTATTAATAATAGTTTTATAATAAGATAAAATAAATAAAAAGAGATTAGGGGTTGGATAATTAAAAAATATTTAAGAATTTAAGAGAAATTGTTACCTTTAATTCAGGTAACTCCATTTCGTTTGAACCAAAAGGACTTCTTGAAGTACCTTATGACTTATGTAAGGATTATATGATGGATAGAGGTATCTTAAGAGCTTATTGGGGAAGGGGATGGACGAGACAAGGGGCATGATATGTGTGAGGAATGGATTGTAGGTGTGAGAATTTTATAAGGGGGTGGGCTCTTTAGGAAAGCGTGAAAATATTATTTTATTTTCTAATGGTTTTCGGTTTGTAAAGGCCCAAAACTAATTAAAGTCAAAAATAAGATGACTCATGGTCGAAATAAAATCATATATTAAGAATTTGACTTGTTTTGGATATTATTCTAATCATAATAATCTTAATTTTTTAAATCATTTATTAATGATGAAAACATTACATCATTATTGCGTTATAAATAATTTAATTTATTTGATGTTAAAAAATTACCATATTGTAGTAAATATTTTTATATTTCTATAGAATATTTATAGTGGAAAATATAACATATATAAACATATCTAAAAATTAATTTACTAAAAGATATTTGTTTATAAATTTTTTTTCTTTACTTTATGATAATTAAAATAAAGTGTTATTATCACTCTTAACTGGCTCCATGTGGTCCCATAAAGTCCAATAGATTCCCATGGTCGTCCATGACTCATCCCATAATGTTAGGACAAGTTTTAAGGAAATTTGTTATTATTATGATATTCTTTTTACCTTGAATTGCTTTATTTTCTTGTAACCGCTATAAATAAAAGTCCAAGTTACTATTCACTAAAAATTATTTTATTCTTATTGAACCACATTTTACTTACTAATAACAATCATGTATGTAGGAATTTTGAAATCCAATTCATAAAAGTGTAAAATTTAATTTAAAAGAAAAAGTTTTTTTTAACTACAACTTTGTGGTTTCCCTATTCACAAAAAATTGATGTTTTTCAAAAAACAAATACCAAAAAATCAGTATGAGCTATATTTGATATTCAAAATTCAGAAATTATGTATATTTTAAAAAATTTAAAACAAATAATTTGTATTAATTTATTTAAAATTAATTCATGTTTGTCAAAACATAAAGCATGCTATTAGGAAATATTAAATCTCAAAATATTGATCCATGTTTATGTCCAATTTCAAATAGAAATTTATTACAATGACCTAAATTGGATTAAATGATAAAACAATAAACTAATTACACTTTAAAAACAATTAAAAAGATAATTTATACACATAAATATATTAGATTAAAAGGCAGTTTTGAATTAATATACATTACCTTCCACTTTTCATAAATTATTGAATTTTATAAGAAAAATAATAATATTATACATGAAGAAAATTTTGATGTCCCGATTCAAAAGAAGAATTTTATTTTGAAAAATAGAACATTTAAATGTGACCAAAACAAGATTTAATGATGGTTCTCTATTGAATGGTGGTAAATCAATCCTTTAAAGTAAATTATACTCACAATTAGATTCATTCACATTTTATGCATTTAACTTTTATTGGATAAATGTGAAAACATTTAAAAACATATATTATAATATTTTAGTTATTATTATTCATCACCGCCAATACAATGGATAGGTGTTAACTACTGTTAGAAAATAATAATATTATATTTTTAGTTTGCAACATATGATTTTAAAGAAACTTGTTGTTATGTATCGGGTACACTATCAAACATTGAAACCCCATTAAAGTAAAATTAATATTTATTTCTCCAATAGTAATAATTATGAAAATATATTATTCTTTATTTACATGGGATGTTACTAGATATATTTTAAATATTTTATGAATTAAATAATTAAGGAATCATATATCATTATCCAATAAATTATGTTCTTGTGTAGAAAACATTCATACATAGGGTAAGGGATTCTTTTTGAACCACCATTTTTCATTCTGGTTATGCTTTCTCACTCTTTATCAAAAATTAATTCTTCTTTATTTTTATATAATTATTTTATATTTCTGAATATGTTATAATATCATTTATCTTGCTCATTTCATCATTCTTTAATGGGTAAATACATGTTCTGAAAATGATTCCTCCCTAAATCTTTCCAAAAAGCAATCTGTATTAAAGGGAAATTCTTGATGTATATCATATTTTCATGTGTACTCCATAATGTTTTTTAAAAAACTATTGTTTTTATAAATATCATTCTTTATGTCATGGAAGACTATCTTGGTTCATTTATATTTTTATTAAAATGATTATTCTATATCCACATAAAATTCTCTTAAATATTTTCCATCAAACGTGCTAAAATTTATCATTTCGAAATCTTCATAAGGACTAGAAAACATGTTTTCACATAAAATTGACATCTATTGTTTTTATTTATGACTATTTTCCGGTATATATTTACATAAATGATCTAAATCCATTCTATTATAGAAACTGTTATGATATTCCTTTTTCCCCTTATGACATGATTTCGATACACAATTATTTCTATGGGTAACCATTATGAATTATTCTAAATGTGGGACACATATTCTTGAACATGATATTCTTGGTGAACATACATAAAGATCAAATGAATAGGGTAATATTACGTCTCGTGGAATTTATTATGTAGTGGTCATTGTTGTTATACTTGACTCAAGCTCCTCCATGTGAAATGGTTTTGGTGGTTAGCCTGGACCCATGTTCCTCCCTATATAGTTGTCATGGATGTCACCTTGGACTCATGATTACGTCTTTTTGTTTTTTATTTCAAAATTTTAATGATTACATGACTACATGATCCCCTGATAAGTATATTATTATTCTATATGTTTATTCATGTTTTATTCCCTTATATTTCATCATTTAATTCCTTCTAACACATTTCATAGGCTTTAATTTTATTCTTATTCCCTTAATGGTATATTTAGAAAATCCCCTTATTCTTATATTCCTTAGGTTACAGTTTGGGGATGTTAGATATCAATTGATGTTAGGATCTATTTTTAGATATTTACTAAAATATGTATCTTAATGATATTTAATTATATATATAATCTTCCAAATACACTAGCCATTATTATCACAGATTTTTATTTTAGGGATATTTATTCTCAAAATATTTGATAATATGTGTAAATTTATGAGGTTGTAATAAATGTTTTCTGAATATTGGGCTTCATTTTGCATTCACCTACCCATGATCCCTTTTCTCTTAAGGTATCAAATAATATCCTCCCAACTTATTCTGTTAAAAATAGTTTCATAATTAGAATCATCATTAGATATGAGAACCATAAAATAAATGATATTTATTATTCAATATAAATATTCTTCAACTAATGGGGACTTTGTTTTAATGGTCAGTTACTGATTTACCATTTCATTGTGCATTGTCCATTCACATAGTATTGAAGTAATTTACATCTTGAGAGTCATATATTAAATCATCCTTGGCATAGCTTATTGTTCATATATTTTTTTATACCTTTGAGAAATTTGGTTTCCTGGAATATTTCCCGTTATAGGGTTGTTGTTTTGATGAAGTTGGATGTTCATAGAAGAAGTTAATTGGAGAAAATTTGGTTATTTTAATGGTTCATTGAAAATATCATCTGTATTTTGAATTATTTTTATTGTCATCAGATAAGAATTTTTTTTTAAAATTTGATAGTATCTTCTTTCCATTCACCATATTCTTTTGGCATAGCATCATAAATAAAAAAATTATGTGTTGTTGGGTTTCCTAGTATCACCTTCCGAGAATCATACATCTTGTGTATGATATATTTGATAAAGGAAGATTCCCATATGATATGCCTACTTTATTGATGAAAGGTAAAATAAATCAGTAAATATTCAAGGATAATAAGAAATGGTCTTGTGGGATGAAGTAGAGTTTGAAGATTATTTTCCAAAAATTTATTAATGTGTTAGGGAACCTTCTCATCACATATGTAATTGATCATTATTTTACAATATTTAAATTGGGGTCACATTAGCTCGATCCATTCATTATTATGAGGTTTTTGATTTTGTTATTTTCTCCCTAGAGGGGGTTTTTCATGACCAGTTGTTGTCTTAATAGTAAGGTTCATTGTAGGAGATTTATTTCCAGTGATTATTTAAGTTGCATATTTTAATATCATATTTCGTTGGTATATCATTAATGGTTTTTATTTGGATTTAATTTACAAGATGTGTTCATATAATATGTTTTCAAATATATCATGATATTAGAACCTAGCCCTATCTTTGATAGGAATGTGTGAGGTCTCCCACTCATCATATAATATTTCAATGAAAATTCCCATAAATATATTCTGTGGAATATGACAATTTAGGGATCATGTTAGACACTTACACTATGTAATGATTTATACAACTCTCTCATTTTCTCACATATTACAGTTTGAGAGGACAAGGACCATCTTTTTTTTAAATCTATAAGCTTATCTCATAATGAAATTATATTTTGAGTATTCCCATCCTTCGATCGACACCGGGGGTAAACTGTAGTATCCAATTAAGGTTGTTCCTTGAATGTTTTTTACAAAATATAATATTTTTTAGAATATTGTTTAAAAAAGTTTGTCATCATGGGGAAACAATATTATATATAATTTGTTAAATAATAATCTAGGTATCCTAAATCATCAAATAATTTAATCATAGGATCTCCAATATTAGGTAGGGGAAGAGTCGCATCTACAACTTTATGGAATTGATCCTTGCTGCACAGGTGGGTGTCTGTCCTCCCTTGGTTATATTCAGGCATTCAATGACTCAGTAGTGTCAATATATCATGTGGGAATAGAAGACCGAGCATTTGGTATAATAGGGGGCACAATTGGATAAACCAGATTTGTTGGTCCAATATCTACATGGACTTGAATTGTCTAGTTATATATTGACTAAAATTAGACAGGTTTATTGTCTAATAGATTGGTGTCTTGGATCTGAGAAACCATAGGTTCCATATAAATTTGTTGTGTTACTCCACTGATGAGTAGACATTGAGAATCTATTTTCACCAATATGATAAGATCTTCTTGCCAAGGGAAATTGGGTGGCGGTGTAAATTGTTTTTCTTTTTATAGAACATATCTACTTGGAATATTGACATAGTGTTGTTTAGTATTATGCCTCTTCAATTATATATTATCATTATATAACTATGTAATTATTTCTTCATGTTTTATTTGTTTTACACCCTTGGGTAAAAGGTGGGACTGATCTGTATCCTTATTATTTCCATTTTTTTATTCCTATCAAAGGGGAAATAGATAAATCTAAGTATTTATTAAATTTTGTGAAATCCTTTTATTTTTCGTACAAAGACCTTCTTTGGTCATTTTTTGTGGACAACATTTTTAATGGAAATATATTCTTATTATTTTTCAATTATATTACTAATGTATGATATCATTTTCTGATGGAATGATATTGAAATTATCTAATGTGAACTTTATTATAAAAGTTTCATCATACTCTTTTTTGTGGGATAAGTGATTTCCCTATCAGTATCTATTGGAAGAGCTATGATTCCAGGGTTTTGTGGTTCTCAAAAAAATGAATTTTATTTATGGATATCATGAGAAGGAATCATTTTATTCATGTATCCATTCAATTAAATATAGTGAATTGTGATCAGAAGGAAACATCTAGATAATAATGTTGTTTTTATACATAAAAAATAAGTTACATCATTGGATAAGGCAAACAGGTAACATTCATACTGAGGATTGGCTCCCAGTAATGATAATATTGAATTACACCAAAGATGAGGTTAAAATGACTCTAGAATTATGGGATGGGGTTTCCATTATACAATTTCACAATGATTCATTATTTATTTGTTTTCCTAGAGGGTTGTGTTAGAAAATCCCCATATCTTATGTATGATATGGTTCCTCCTGTACTCCCACAGTTGTAACTATTTATCTTCTCAACTAATTTTACTAATATTTTTACTCATAAGGGTTGTGTGTATTGGATGACTCTTACTCCATCCAACTGCCTCCAATTTTTTTTTTCACACTGTTTTACCCACATCAAGTGAAAGGAATGAAAAATATTTTTAGATTCTTGATGTAAGGGAATTTATAACGTATGATCTAATGCATTTAATACTAGTAATGAGTACATTTCCATTGACAGTACCATATACAATGTATAGATATCATTTCTTGGAACATTCTGGAGTCTAAGAAAAAACATGGTATCTCTTTTGGTAAGATTTTATAGAATAGGGAGTTTGTTGAAGTTTAATGCGACACGTTCACCCCACCGTCTAATTGAAAACTAGATAGTTCAACAAAAAAAAGATAAAATAATCATTTTAACTCATGGATACATAAAATTTTAATGGATACATACATCATTCCTAACATTTGGTGTTGTCCACCATAGAGGACTACCAATTTGATATGATGGTGTATTTCTTCTATTACCTTATCTATATTCTGTTATAGTTCATAATGAAATTATTTTTTTATCAATTCTTAAAGGATATCCAATATGTTTAATAAAATTTCCTTCACATATTCATATACAAATACATCTGGAATGCTGATATGGGTAGTGGATTAAATGTATAACATCAAAGATATACCATCCTTATCTAACGTACTCTTCATTAGTAGGATGTCTCCTTCATCATTATAAAGTGGTTCCTTAACAATGTAAAACCAATGTGGAAATTTACACATTTCTCTATTGTTATAATTGATTTTGGATTGGAATATCTTGTATATATTTAAATAAGGGTGATCGAAGGATGGTTCATAAGATGACTATTTACATGAGGTTGTTCCCATTTGAGAAATAATATAAATTTTTGGTTATACGGATTCATGAATGACTTGTTTTATTTTAGCATTTTCCTCACAAAAAGAGTTCATTCTTAGAGAAGATTCAGCTACACGTGGTATTTATTGGAGAATTTATGTTTTGTTATAGGGTGGACCTTCTCAATAAAAGAAATTATCTGGATAAATAACATCACAACATCACATGTAACATGTGTGGAAAAATAATATAGCATATACCATTGGGTGAACTATTAATGACCACAGTATCATGGTGATTAAATTCTATCTATTTGATATTATATCTGTGATATGGGATTATTGGAATCTCATTAGGATAAGGGATCTATAGATCAATAAAATTATGGACATGAATTCAGTATTCATGTTAAAATGTCTAGGGAGGTCCTCTAGAAAATATTAATGAATATTGTAGGAATGAACTTCTTATTCACCTCTCTTATCTATGTATTATAGTAATAATGTATAAAAATCATGATCTACCATATATATATATTTATGCTATTATGTTCCATCAACATTTGGATGATCTAGGCTATGGAACCACTCTTCATTTTCCAATCATTTTCAATGTGGATTCATTTTAGAATATATTTTATGGGTGATTGGGGCCTCTTGCTATGAGTGACATCATTTATATAGGAAATAAATTCTGAATATCTTATATGTAAATTCTATATTTTTATAATAGATTTCTGAAATTATTATAGGGATAATTTCTAATCCAATACATTCCTTTGGGATGGACAGATGAACATCTGTTAGAAAGTTAACATAGTCCCAATTCAGTAAACTATTAATAATGGGGTTATGGTGATAGACCACATGGATGTGATAATGAATACTCTTCCTATCTTTGGTGACTCTTGGATTATGTAAATGAATCACATCATGTAAGGAGGAGGGGAAGATTTCCCAACTCCTAGTGACCACTGAATGGAGAAATATGTTATCAAAAATGAGAATGTGGATATGAAAAATAAATCTATCCATCTATCATTTGTATCATGTAATAGTTGATTTTTCTAGCAATAATAAGAATATATTCCCAATCAGTTTCTATAGAAAGGACTAAATCCTTCTTGTTTAAACAATTTATTTCTTGTATATAACAGAAGTCATCATTAGTGGGGGAAGATATATGATCATGCCTCGTGTTTATATACATGATATTTTTACTTGTTACTCATGGGGTCACTAAATTACGTTTTTTGGAATAATGGGTGTGGGAATGGGTCTCATGAAGCTCATAGTTTTCTACTTTATATGGATGTTGATTTCCTGAATTGTAATGAATGAAGGACCATATTCCACATTAGACGGTTGATTCTCATTTTGAGATTTATTGAGTTCATAGGTCTCAGTGACCAAGGGAAGACCCATGAGGGTTGAAAATCCTTTATGATTAGTGTTTTTTCAACCTAGTGTTGGAAGTTGTATATATTGGAAGAAACACTTTTGAAGGAAAATGATGATTTTTATATGATGACATCAGTTACCTATTTATCTAACTCCCAAATAAAAGGGAGGACCATGTAGCAGAGTTCTTGGAATGCGCTATCAAAATAATTTCAAATAGTAACTAGTGTTGTTAGATTATAGGTTTCAAGCCATATTTGAGAATTAGGTTGGTGTGTCTAAATTATTTGAAGAGATTTTGATCTATATCCACGGTTTTCATGGTTCCATTTTATTGGTAAGCCGAAATAAGTCCATTTTTCACATAGTACAGATGAATCTTGGTTGCTGATAATTTTTTCTGATATGATCAGAAATCTTCCTACGGTATATAAGATGTATATGTTTTCATTTTTAAAAATGAATCTATTGGAATTTATTGAGGTGATTTCATGTGAAAAGTAAAATTATATGCATGAAAAATATTAAAGTGTAAACTTGTCAATGTATAATCATAATAAATGAACACATGGATAATTAATTATTTTGTAGGTAAGTTTTAAAAAATGTATAATTATTTCTAGGGTACGAAACATGTGGGCCACACAATCATATTTTTATTAAGGATTCACATTGGGTTCACCATTTTTGTTTTCAAAGTGTTCCATGCCTGCATTATTTTATGTTGATGTGGACCATCATTCTAATGGAATAAAGTTATTGAGACTTTTCCAGAGACACCATAAACACATGTTGGTTGAGTAGATGGTATAATGAGATCATCAAATCATTATAGATAAATCCTTTCATTTTCTGATATTATCTCATCATTTTGAGACATATTTCAAAATCCATTTTAAAATTCCAAATAGTGAATGTGCCTTTGTTGTGTGGCCAATCAATTATTTGCATGTTTTTGTATGAATCTTATGTATATATCCAAAGACCTTCATAAATGAACACATATGTATATATCTATGTTTCTCCATTGATGGTACCATTTATTAAGCATATTTTATTTGCAAATTTGTTTATTATCATGATGCTGGTTTAAAGAAATATTATTGAATTCTTTGAAATTTATCATCATCCTTGAATATATATATTTTTTTGATATCATGATTAGACCATTTATATCATCTTCTTACATATCCTATTGAATGGAATCATTAACCAAGTTGTTTATTTTGACATAAACGAAGCAAAACATACCTTTTAATGATCATTTGATGAGGAACTATGATGTTTAACACCATAATACTAGGATGTAAAGGAAAAATGTTCTCATACAAGAGCTTTTGTGGGACTAATTCAAAATCACCCTATATGACATAGAATGAATATGACCTCCTAGGTTAGAAATATGTAATATTATGATGAGTATAGTGTGTTTAATGTAGAACTAATGAATGGTTCCTACATATTACATTTGGAAAGGAATCAAATCCCTTGTAGTTTGGATAGATGGTGCTTACAACTACAGAGGAGTCCCATCTAGGTTTCCACATTGAGAATATTGAACATTGAGGGAGATAAAACATGGATGGATATAATATCAGATAGGAGTACTATATGGAATGTGAGAAGAATGTCTGGAAAGGAAACCCCCTATCTATACTATTTTTTGATCATATGAGTGTTGTGATCATTTTTGACCATTATACACATGTAAGTCGTTATCGGTGTCAGAAATAATAGTATATGGAGGATATGGAAAACCACATAATAATTATAATCCACCAGTAGATGAGGCATTGGCACTAGATGAGAGAAAGGGAATTGAGGTTCTCATCTCCTATCTTGATTTTAGGATATGTGTCTTGGCTTATGCAACCAATACATATGAAACTTGAAATAATGAATTGTAGATTACACCTTAAGGGATGGTGTTTTGAAGATACTAATATCCCCCATTTAGATTGATGGGAGAGAGGAAGAGGGTGGGGCTACGGTCGAATTATTTACCTTCCAGGGCTGAGAATGCCCCAAGAACCATAGCAAAGGTTGGGAAACATGTTAGAACAAAAATGATTGACTTAGAAAATTATGAGGAACCTTATTATTAGGTTGGTTTCCATTATTATCTCATTTGAAACATGAATATATGATTATGTGAATACTAATAATAAATATCTATATGATGATTGAGAGGGTTATCTAAACAATTTGTGGATGTTTAGAGATCAATCCAAATGATATGCTGAAGGTTACCATGACTGAAGGTCACCATCATACATAGAATTTTATATTTGGGATAGTGTTTGGAAAATATTACTATCAATTATCGATAGAAAAATGGTGGTACACAAAAGACATTTTAATGCATATCATTTTCAAATTATGATTTTTTTATACAAGCCATTTCTTTTCTATTTATATTGGTTCTAATTCACTAGTTTCATTTTAATAAATTTTATAAATAATTAACTACTATAATAAAATTATTTTCTTAACTCTCTTGGTTTTTATATCATTTATCTCTTTCCTCTTAGTCCCTATGTTGTGGTTTTATATGGGTATAGATGTAAAAGTTATTCTAGATTAATTAGATGTGATGAAAAACTAACTCCCCTTAAGGATTTGATTTTTTAAGTGACCAAAAGACAACACCATTCTAGGAAAATGGAAATTTATCATTGGAGTAAAAAATATGGGATTTCAACCATCATATGAAGATTTTATTCTATGGGGATAAAAAGTATCCTCACATAAAAAAATGATTATTTTGGGAGGTAAAATATCACACATGACCCCATAAATTAAATGTTATCTAATAAGGCTCTGTGCACATAACTCTGGATAATAATGTATTTATTTTTATGGAAAGATGAATTGCGGATGATATATGTGGTGCACATTGCCTAGGATACTGTTTCATAAAATATCTAGGATTTTAACCTCAATAATATTCATGAAATAGATTGATTGAATATTAACAGACCCTTAAAAATACATATTTCCCTTCTAATATAGAATGATATAATTTTTATTCCCATCAACTACCTATAAATTCATTTTTTCTTTATAATTGTTGATTATATATCTTGTGTTTTTTATTTATTCAACATTCTATATTGATTCTATCATATTTAATCGTTATATATTCCATGAAAAAATAACCCATAATTTTAATTTAATTTAACATTTATTAATTATGTTACTCTAGGTTATGAATAATAAATATTTGATTGTGTTTCAAGGAAAAATTATTTTTACTTTTATTATGTTTATAATTTAAAAGTCCAATGTAATATTCTAATAATGAATTAATATTATATACCACGTCTAATAAACCTACTAATCATATATGATGAGATCTCATGTATATTTTCTAATGTAAAAAATGTAAGACATGTATATGTCTTAATGGGGATGGGTTTTTACTATTGGTATCTCATTATGTTCATTGAAAACAATGAGACCTATATTTTAAAAAAACATAAAAAATATAAAAATTATGGTACTATGTTATTTTATTTCAGAATTTATAACATTATAGGTAATTTATATGATGGAAAAATATTTAGGAATTTTTTCAGCTAACTTAGTATGTTCCATTATTTCATTATGCTTAATATTGAATGAATGAAAATCAATAGGAACATTCAATAGGTATTTTACCACTGGGAAAGAAAACATAGTTACTATTTGTTTTAATAAGATCATGAAAATATTACGGAATACTACTTTTTTTATTTCAAATAATCATGCATATGTACATCACCATCATCTTCCAATACATGGTAAACCTATATTGGATCATTTTATTTTATATACTCCTTAATATTTTACTGGAACTAATAACATTTTTATAGGTGAGAAAATGATGAAATATATAGAAAATATATTTCCCTCCTTGGGATAGGATAAAATTGAAAAGGTTTTTATTTCATTTTATTGTCCTTTTGGTGATTTTAATATTTGATGATGTTCAACCCACATTATTATAGTGTTAAAATTATTACAACATATGTAGTTTGTATATTTCCGTTAATATTATTTTATAAATATATCCCTAGTGAGTGTGAAAATAAAATGAATAAAATATTCCATAGAAATTTGAAAAAAAGATGAATACATTATTTAAGATTATAAGGGAACCATTATAAGACAATAAATTTATGCTACAAATTATATACATTATATAGAGAGAAGTATTGATGATTTTTTAGGCATTAATCTAAACCATAAAAGGTAATTTCATTTACCAAGTTTTTCATAATATTATGATAAAGTAAAATGTTAAATAAAACCGGAATGACATATCTATATCATATATCATAAAAGGTTATGTAGATAGGAACTGGTCTGCTGAGAAACATGAAAATGAAAAAAAATCTAAGAATAAGAAGGAAAATGTCAATTCCCATTATGTGAAAATAATGGGAAAAAACATTCTTGAAAATGCATGAAGGGAATTTGAATTTTTTAGAAGTCAAAGATAGGGTTATATTTCCAATGAATCTATGGGGATGAAAAAAATTAAGGATATATATTCCTTTAAGTATTGAGAAATGATACATTATTCACACCAATTCCAGATTAATCATGGGAACATGCCACGTAAGAGGTTTAGGGGAGAAGGTCATTCATATAAATTAACTGAAACTAATTTTGATGATAAAAATTATGTTTTGTATTAATTTAATATAATCCATAAATATATCCACTTATTTATTTGATTCTGGATCATTTCTCTATGTAATATCATATTTGTTTTTTTCTTAAAATTATATATTTTCCCATCATCATAAGAAAGGATTTTTTAGTCAAAAATCAATGTGAAAATCTCACATTAAAAAAGATTCTTCATTCTATTCCAATTGTAATCTATAACTGACCCATTTACGAAGCTATAATTATTTTACCTATAAATGATTCTATTATAATAATTGGAATAGAATAGATTTCATGTAATTAAAAAAATTATTTCGATGATTATAAATGTATAATTTATGGTGAATATATTTACTTGATTATCATAAGAGTGGAGACGTTGCCACATGACTCATGAATTCATCCACCCTTAATTACTCTTAATAATGATATTCTTGGTAAATAATTGAAGAAATAACCTATATATGGAAAATATAATCTTAAAATAGATAATGATACTATTTTATGGAAATACATTTAAATATTTACTAAATAATTACCCCATAGTAATCATTATCATGAAATTTCATTTTATGTTGAAATAATCCCTGATGAAAAATATATATAAAAACACCCAATAGAATTAAAAATGTGGAATTAGTGTAGTTAAATAATAAAACTAGATGAGTGTATAATAACATATTTATATAACATATTTTTTTACCATAAAGATCATCTATTTTTTCATTATAATCTACGATTAATTTTTGAGGCACTTCAATTTTTATTGTGAAATAAATTATATAATGATATGGAAAATGCATCCCCACACCAAAATTGATTAATTATTCTATCAACATCACTGATATCCTTATTATTCGATTATTGTCCTTCATTCTAGGGATAAAACATTTATGAGTAAAAAATAAAATTTTAAAAATAAAATATTTCAAAAAAACTATGGACAATATATGTTCAAAATAATTCACCTATTTTGTGGAATAATGAACCATTTTTTTTCACCGATACAATGAATAGTGTATTCATGTAATTAATGTATGTATTTTTCTATAACTTATTGTTGATATATTCATGTAATATAAATGGTATATGGACAATAAAAATGATTTATGGGTCATTCTTAATAAACGTAGAGGAAATGATTAATGTGTTATATTTAGAATGTTTTAATTATTGATTCACATTGTTTTTTTCTTCAATATATTGTCTCTAAGGATGTAATCATAGTGGGCCCTATGAAATGAATGGAATTCCTAGAATTATACACTCTACTAAAACTAACTTAAGTATATAGTTTTATTTTTTGTAGGTTACTATTGATGATTTGTTCAAAACAATTCATGATTGGATAACTCATTATACAAGATTACTTATAAATAGTTTATGTAGGTATGGAAAATGGAATTTAAATAATTTTTTGAATAATAGAATATGATATTTGTGAATTATAATTTTTCTCTATAATTATGAAATGATTCCTTAGTGATATATAGTGAATCACTACGGAAAAAACATTATTGAATACTTATAAATAATAATAATATTTTGGTCTATGCAAAAATGTAGGTAAATACTCATGAACAATACTACCATATTAGTGAACATAATGTATCAGATGAAATATTTTATCAATTTACATGAAGAAACAATATTTATAGTGTGAAATGAGAGATATATAAAAATAAAAATTGTTTTAAAAACATATAATAAAACAAATAACTCAAAATGATGAAAAATTATGGATCAAAATACATAAGTATTATCACTAGTCAATACAGTACAATCCAAAAAATGTAAATAAGGTATAATATTAATTGAGAATTAATGGTCATAGATTTATAACCAAAGTTATTATTGATATAAATTATATCCTAAAAGATTTAATAAATATCTATTTGGGAAATATTAAAGAATCTAAACATCACACATTATTCAAATTAATTTTAAAAATTATTTATTGGAAAAGATAATATGTTCTTATGTTGATGAAGAGAGTATTCAAAGGAAAATTAGTGATGAGAGTGTTGTAAAATTTCAATAATTAATATATATATATATATATATGTGTGTGTGTGTGTGTGTGTGTAATTATGGAATTTGTAAAGAGTATATGAATTCTATAAATACATGAGGTAAGAAGTTATTTATTATGATATAATCATAGATAAATTCCTTTATACATCATTTAACAACTAATATGTATAAATATTTGAATCAATATTTTTGATGGGTAATGCGAAGTGGGAAACTACTGAATATGTGGCATGATGTTTGGTTTTTTAAAATGTGAAGGCTATGAGATTGAATCCTAGAGGATTCATGAATCCTCTTCCAATTCAAATATTGAAATATGATGACATTACAACCAAATTTCACACTACACAACAAATGAATGATAAAAATAATAATGTATTATTGGTTATTATTGGTATAATTACCAAATTAAAACATATTATCACAATAAAATAATATATTACTCTATAGTTCCTTTCCCTGATCCATATTAATGATAGATTAAGACATTATGGGGATACTTTTTAAATTATATCAGATCATGTTCCATTATTAACATCAAAATTAATTAAAATTATTCAGAATTATATTAATATCATTCTTCATTTATTAACCTCTTATCCTTCTCAAACTCATTGGAATTATTAAATTCATATTAAAAATTAAATGTTATGTTAATGTTTTGAACACATGAATTTCATGGAATGTTGAATCAGAACTCTCCTTTACCAGATTTTACCTATAATAATATCTTATATTCATTTTTTGAAATAAAATCATATGAAATATTACATTAAAATATATTTCATACTACTGCCTATTATGTTGAAGTTATTGAAAGGCATATTGAAATATTATAATTTTTTTAATATTAAATAGAAAAGGAAAAGACTATTCGAAGACATATTAAAATGTCATATATCAGAAAAATGAATCACCTTAATAATAAAACTAATAAATTTTTATTCCATGTGGGGGATCTTGTTTTAATGAAATTTTATACATGGAAGGGTTTTACATGATTTGTAAAGAAGGTCAAAAAATGATAAAGTAAATCCTACCTTTTTATATTATATAACACATTAGAGTGGTGGATTATTGGTTTAGTCTTCCCAAAATCCTCTCTAAAGAAGATTATGTTGAGGAAGTAAATCATAGACCCAACACATATACTCACATATAATGAAATATAAATGGAACTTGATTTCTCATTCTATAATATGCCAGTCCAGATTTTAGACAATAGAAACATTTTTTTGGTATTAGTTGACTACCAAGTAAAGTATAATTGGATAAATCATTAAATTGATTAGGAGATGTGGAGACCTATGTAAATTATGATGAATAACTACCAAAATATATTCATTATGTTAAATTGTGGAAATTTAGTTGATGATAGTTTTCGATTTTTTGATGAATTTGACACCCCAATATTTTATGGTAATGTCTTTTTTAATAAATGTTTCCTCTTCAGTAGCTTCTATTATAGAAAACAAATAATTTCAATGAGCCATAATATATTATAATATTATTTTAATTCAACCATTATAACATATTAATTAATATTTATTTGTTATAAATAAGAAATAATATGTTTCGAAATGTAGATGTTTTATGCATTTAGGAAATAAATTTTGTTGTTATAAATCATAATAAATATAATTTCAATGTAAGAGATAATTTTTAATGAAAACACCCATTTTGATTAGTATACAATATATATATTTCTTAATAAATTGAATTCATCAGTATTGATTATTAATTTAACGAAAACTAGATATTTATATTCATGAAATTTATTTAATATTCCACTTTTGATACTAGGAATATGATACGAATAAATATAGGTTATTCATATAAACATTATTTGTCTAAGAATTTATTTTTATTGTGTTTTGGAAACATATTTTGAAATAAATTTAATAAATATAATGATATTGAATCATTAAAATGGATTCAATTTTTTCAAAGAAGAGACTCAAATTTTATAAATATTAAACTTTTATATTTTATTTATATAAATTGTAACTATGGTAAAATGTGTCACCCCAATAAAGGGTGAATCGGTTAAATCAATGTTAAAACTAATATATATTGCTGTAATATTTATATTAGTTCATATTGGTTTAATGTAATTTTACTATTGTCACCCCAGTCTCTGAATTTATTTTTCTAATGGACGGTCTTCCATGAAATAGAATAATATAACATTTGAATCAAAAAAAATTATTAAATATCACTCTCTTATTTGAAAATATATATTATGTGTCCACAGAAGAATAAATTATGTTTTTAATGAATGTAAATTTCAATATTGTGAATAAATAAATAATTTAACATAAAAATTTATATGTACTTTTTAGTGATTTTATAATTTCCTTAAATGCGTTCTTAACTCTAACACCATATTTATTTAGTTAATAGAAAAATAAAATAAATGATATTTAAAATATAAAAAGTTTTAGAATATGAGTAATTTATTGTGGTCCATGAATTATTAAATCAATGTGAATCATTATATATGTTTGAAAAAGTTACCTTTGAAATCAAACAATGTCGTGATGTTTTTGAAATTAAAATAATTGAATAGGGTCCATATTGAAATTAATGGCAATTTATCATAGTAATATTTTCTTATATTTTTTAAAAATCATAAAAAATATGAAATAACATAGGGGGTATGATACAGTAAAAAATATCATACATTTTACATGTAACAACCCGAGATTTTATAAGATACATTCTTTTAAATTTCATTCATATCTTCTATTGTACGACACACCATGATTATCTTGCGATATACGCAACACCGTATTAGCATGCAGTATACGCAACACTTTTCTTGGCTCTTGTTACACACAATTTCAACATCGTTTGATAGAATTTATTCTATGCAAAATTGAGTATATATATATATATATTCAATTTATAAATCAAATATGTTTGGATTCAATTATACGCAACAACAAAGGAGTTGCGCACTACACGCAACCCTAACTTGGCTTGCATTACACGCAATCGCAACCTTCCTTGATAGCGTGTCTTGTACGCAATACCGGGTATTACTAAACAACGATATATTATTATAATATTGTTATGAACTAGCCGTTATGAATAGTGTTAACTAAATTTTGAATTTTATAACATTATTATTTATCTTACACATTTCTAGAAGATGGTATAAGAACAAAATAAATTTTTCGGGTAAAATTAGTATTTTTTAAAAAATGTTGTTTTGTCGCCTTTTGATGGAGCACCCACATTAAATATAGTTTTTAACATGTTTATATGTTCAATTTGACAAAATAAAATTATTCTTTTGAATCAGGATATAAAAATTTACATTAGATAAAGTTTTGATATTTTTCCGATAACTTTCATATTTTAATGAATAGTAAAAACACACTATATTTTAATTAAAAAAAGCTTCTTTCATCGTAATATCTTATGTGGTTAAATTATAATATTGAATAGTTTTAAAAAATAAATAGAATATATTTTTACCATTTAATATAATTTATGTCATTAGCATCGATTTTAGCATAAATTCGTTGGTTAAATCAATTCAATCTTTTGCAATGTTTTAAAGAAAAACCTGTTTTCTTTCGAAAATAGGATTAATTTTAATTTAATTTCTGCAACTTTTGTGTATTGAATTTGGAAAAATGGATTCCATATTTGGAATCAGTGGGTCCAAGTTATGTTAATAAGCTACTTTTTATTTTTGGACATTGTGAATAGTAACTACGGTAAATTTTATTTACTATAGTTAAAGGTAAATCGGGTAATTAAGGGTAAATATAAGATTATAAAATTACCCTAACACTTGGTAAAATCTTATTGGATGGCTAAAAGTATACCCATATAACCTAAATGTCGGATTAGATTCATTTTATGAACTTTTTTCCATGAAAATAATTTAATTATTATTAAAACCAAAGAATGTGACAACATGTCACTTTCATAAATCTTATAAGTATAATAATTTTAATTTAGTGAAACACATCATGAAAAATAGAACATGAATAGTATCCAGAAATATAATACCATTATCTACATCATAGGAATTTATTTATAATTTTTAGGGATTATATAATTATTATTTATTATGACACAAAGATGATGCAATAATTTTCTTATTAATGAAATATTGACATAATTGATGTTATAAATGCCCACATAAATGTAATTCGAGACTTTTTATAACTTACACTAATTTTCTAGGTTAATATGTCATGTTATTTTTCATTTAAGTAACTTTTTTCGAACTTATAATTCTGTTATGAATTTCATAAAAATCATGTACCAAATAGTGTCAAAATTGACATAAATTAGTTTTTAAAACAAATATTATATTATTAATTGTTATTTTATTCCTAAAAATATAAGGTTCGGCAAAATGACTTATATATGTTTATATATATTGATAATAAACTACTTGGGGTTCGTTTGGCTTTATATAGTAAGTTTATTAACCATATAGTGTAAGAAAATAAAAAGACACGGTAAAAGTTAAATTATTTAACTTAGAGTTAAATCTAATTGATAATGTTAAAATAATAACCTAAACATGTCTAAATCCTATTGGATGAGATTATTGCGACCCATCCCCAATTTATCTTCGAAATAAGACCCTTTTGAACCATTATAAACCGAATTTGACCTTAATATAAAATAATATTTTGAGATTTTCCTAAGGTGCCCCTCTCCTCCCTTATAAAAGGGCACCTCATCCCTATCATCCTCACACCAATTTGAGCATTAAATCTCGTCCAAACCATGCCAAAATCACTTCTCCACTTCCCTAGTATCATCTTATATGTCCTGGTCTTCTTAAAATACCATCCTTAGTTCTTTAAGTGGAGGTTAAGTGAAGGCGCGTCAAAAAGAGGTAATATCCATTACCGATCTTTTTCAATTTCTTTCTTCTTCAACTTCTTCTTCTTTAGTTGTATAATGATAAAGTAATAAAATAAGTATTTTTTATATAATGATATTTTATTATAAATATGAAGCAACTCTTATTAACCTTCTATCTATCCTACGGAAAAAGGAAATCACCGCGCGTGCGTATGTACGGAATACCGTCTCCACGCCGTGGTGTAATCTCTTTTCCGCCACCAACGTAATTGGATGGGTATAATGGTGTAATGAGTGACTATATATGATTATTATAAAGTTATATTGATACTAAAATAGTATACATACACTTCAACACAATTCCACGACCATGGGAATGATATCATCGCTCGTGCGTACGTACGGACTACCGTCTCCAAGACGCGATGAGATTCATTCTCCACATTAAACATTCATGAATGATTATAAAGTATATATAATGAATAATAATGAAATATATGAAATGTTAAATCTACTGGATTTATGTATATATATATATGTATGTCATCTACTTACTTCCATTCAAGACAATAAGGAAAGGAAAACAGTGTTTATGCGTACGTACGGATTACCGTCTCCATGAACGGTGTGATTCATTTCATTTATCTATATTATATATATATATATGTATACTGAATATATATGATATATAAATCATATTTTATATTATGGAATTAATTAAATCATGATATAATTAATAATAATGTCAAGAACAACAAGTCCAAACACCTACGATAAATGAAACGATTTTACCCAAAACGCTTCTTTAACATGGAACTTACAAACGAAAGGTTAATATAAAGTCATAAGTGAACCATATATGATATCATAACAATGAATATGATTCTTTAATAAGTTAATTACATTATTTAAATCATTATAGAGGAGTTTCAGATACGTACTAAGCATATTTTACATAAGGTGAGGGAAATATCACAATCTCATTTTTATCCGAGATTGTTTATACTTTGGTATTTACTGGGGTGTATTTTATCATCCACATCCATGTTTCCTCAATATGTAATATTATTTCCATCCACCTACAATTTTTTAAATCCAATTTTACCCTTCGTGGAGTTTTTAGTAAAGGATATGAAAGGAATCTTTTTTCATTTTTCATACGAGGTACTTTTTGACTTTTCCGACAAAGGTACGAGAAGAATGGGTTTTTTAACTTATAGAGCATGAATGGATTTTTAAAACATTATTTCAAAGAATCTTACTTTAAAAGCTTTCATGTTTATTTTTAATCAATTTCTTTTAGTTTATAATTGTACGACATGTTAAGAAAGGAAAAGTTTTTTTGAAGCAGAAAGGATATTTTCCTCAAGAATGGAGTACAAGTGTTTTATCAAAATTATTTTCCATCTAATATAATAAAGGGTTCTGTTTTAATCCATATTATTACATTGATTTGATTATTTTGTGATTGAATTATTTTTTTATGAATTCATTTATTTTATATGAATTGTTTAATGATGTCACGATGTTTAAGATTCCCATTCTTATTACATGGGTTATGTCATGATATATTGTTTATGATTTTGTGGCACACATAAAAATGGTATCATTAAGAAATGGGTGGGACCTATATCTCCCTCCAATGCATTGTGTAAATGTTTTATATCTCACGAGATAGACATGGCTGGAACGGTAGGTTATACAGGTTCAGTGAAGCAGGACTGAAACGAGGGTAACTTGGTTCAGAAATGGACTTTGTCCACTAAGATAGTCTTGACAATGAGTCTTGACTAATAAGAAATGATTCTATATGATTATGTGTGTATTCCACAAAGTTCCATGTTTTAAGTTATGATTAGTGGGATTAAATTTCACTACCATGATTTATCCCATGTTATGAAATTATGATCTCTTTTGCAGGTTAATATTTCCAAAATTTATGTTCTTATGTATATGATGTGATTGATATTTATTTTGTTTACCCTTACTGAGAATTGGAGCTCACCCTTTTATGATTTCTTTTCCCTAGGATATAAAGAAATATTTTAGGTAAAAAAAGGACGATCTTTATGGGAGATGTTGAAGATCTTTCACCACGATTAGAAGATTATATTCCGAGTTTCCAAAGACACTAAACTATTACGATCCTTGTGTGTGTGTTTTTTGTTATGTACTATATATTCCGCAAAAGTAATTTAATGTCCATGTACGTTAATCTTCGGGTCTCAATAGTTGGTATCAGAGGAAAGGTTTAGTTAACCTTTGGAAACTATGATGTGAAAACGTTAGTGAGATCCCTAGATATATTTCTAAGGTATGTCTTGGGATGTCCCTAAGGATAAGTATACGTATAGGATATAGTTCTAGAACTATGGTAACGATATTAGATTAAACCAAAGATATTAGATATTGAAGTTACTCCCCCTTTATTATGATTTTTTCCTCTCACACTATTCTTTTTGGGTTTTAGAAAATGGATGGAAACAAGATGATTCACGATAATATTGGATATGATGGACAATGGAACAATATTCTTCATGAGCAACCAAATGAAATGGGATTTGGAAGTCCAAACATCATTATTATGCAGATTCAGCAATCTCATAATATGATCAATAAAGTAAAATTTGGTACGTTTCCAGACTCGACTAATAAGAGAAAGATGGAGTTTCATGATGATCATAGAGGAAAGAAAGATAAATTTTCCCTATGTAATTCATGTGGGAAGAGGAATCAAGGAGAATGTTTCAAAGGAACTGGAAGATTATTTTGGTGTGGAAAAGAAGGAAACAAAGCCAGTAAGTGCAAAGGAAAAGGTTCAATTAACACCAGGGATGAGGATAATGGTATTGCTATGACATCAACAATGGTTAAATGTTTTAAATGTGGAATGTACGGGCATTATGCAAACCAATGCCCTAAGGGAAAGTATCATGAAGGGAATCAGTGTGATCATATGGGTAGTATTTATGTTGATGATTATGAAGAGACTACAAATGATATGTCAGTTGAAAGAATTTTTGAATCTCAATCAATGGTTTAAGAATATAGTGGAATGATTACATGTTGATAATGTGTAATGTTGTATAATTAATCTCATGGTACTATGGAATAAAGAGACATCTATGTATTGTTACACTGTTGTCTTTCCTTAAGTTTTGAATGTTTATGATTTATGGTACCAGTATCCATTAAAGGTTATTCAGATATTTTTGGAATGTAGATGATATGCACATAATGAAAGGATAAAGAGAAAATTAAATATTTTATAGTATTCATGAGCTCATGACTGATATGAGGAGAAGGTTATATCATGGTTTGAGTATACAGAATTTTGAGGATTTTGGTATGTGGACAGTGTTAATGTTTAACTGCATTCATGTTTTCACTAAGGTTCAATGGGTATTCAAGAGAATACATGATTAAGGCCTTTGAATGTTTAGAATGTGACCAACAAGACATATCTTATGATATATGGGGATCAATGATGGTATTAATTCTCTGGTTATCGTTTTCACTATATTATGAGAGTGGACTGAAGTATTATGGATAAGCCTAAAGATTGGAATGGATTATGTTGGACATAAGTTAGTATTGTTTAAGGATAGAGGTTTATTTCAAAATTATTAATGGGATGTTATAGTAATATTGTTTTAGAAAAAGGACAACCTGCAGGACGAGCGACAACACATCACGTCGACCAAGGCTTTGGGAATCGAACCCACAAACGAAGTGCGACTGGCCTTTATCGCCTACCACTGGCCTACAGGAAGGCCCTGTTTAGTAGAAACTAGGTTTATTATATTAAGGAGTATGATATATGAATTATAAGTCCATTTTAGGAACTATATAAGATTAATCTCACTATAGATGGACTTATGTATTTTTTTGATAACTTTTCTAACCTTTTCTTTGAGACAGATGGAATGACCCATCATTCTATCACATGATCTGCTAACACATCATGAATGACAAATTCAACTTCATTTCATTAAGAGATGAAGTGGAAATTGTCCAAAGAATGACAAATGGTGAGACTATACCAAAATCAAGAAAGTATTTCTTCTAATTCAA
Source organism: Viscum album (assembly GCA_963277665.1). Classification (NCBI taxonomy): domain Eukaryota; kingdom Viridiplantae; phylum Streptophyta; class Magnoliopsida; order Santalales; family Viscaceae; genus Viscum; species Viscum album. The sequence continues at coordinate 881,689,808 of OY728139.1, read as the reverse complement.
ATTTCATCAACATTAGGGAAATGATCTCGAAAAACCAAAAATGTTGTCCTACTGCCCTTATATCTGATGAATCAGATGGTACCTTAGATAATCACAAATCTATGGCTTTGTGATTGTTGGATTTTTCATAGCCATGTTCTCTACCACTCTCCATCAGAACATGATGGTTAGATTTCTATTCCATATCCATATTTTCACCTATGTGGAAACTCAATGATTAGTTTATTTGGGTAATCGTTACGTTTCATACTTTTTTTGTAAAGATTGGTTTTGGTATTCCTTTTTACGATGTGGGTTTCTATTAAAGAAACTTTCGAATAGTAAACCATTTATAACCCCGACGAATTTCGAGGGCGAAATTCATTTTAAGGTGGGTAGAATGTAACAACCCGAGATTTTATAAGATACATTTTTTTTAATTTCATTCATATCTTCTATTGTATGACACACCAAGATTATCTTGCGCTATACACAACACCGTATTAGCTTGCACTATACGCAACACTTTTCTTGGCTCTTGTTACACACAATTTCAAGTTCGTTTGATAGAAGTTATTCCACGCAACATTGGATATATATATATATATATATATTCAATGTATAAATAAAATATGGTTGGATTCTGTTATATGCAACAACAAAAGAGTTTTGCACTACACGCAACCCTGACTTGGCTTGCATTACACGCAATCGCGACCTTCCTCGATAGCGTGTCATGTACGTAATACCAGGTTTTACTAAACAATGATATATTATTATAATATTTTTATGAACTAGACGTTATGAAGTGTTAACTAAATTTTGAATTTTATAACATTATTATTCATCCTACACATTTCTAGAACACGGTTTATGAACAAAATAGTTTTTTCAGGTAAAATAAGTATTTTAAAAAAATGTAGTTTTCCCGCCTTTTGATGGAGCACCCACTTTAAATTTAGTTTTTGACATGTTTATATGATCAATTTGAAAAAATAAAATTCTTTTTTTTAATCAAGAAATAAAAATTTACATTAGATAAAGTTTTGTTAATTTTCCTATAACTTTCATATTTTAATGAATAGTAAAAACACACTATATTTTTATCAAAAAAAACTTTTTTCATCATAATATCTTATGTGGTAAAATTATAATATTGAATGGTTATAAAGTATAAATAGAATATATTTTTACCATTTAATATAATTTATTTCATTAGCATTGATTTTACCTTAAATTCGTAGGTTACATCAATTCAATCTTTTGCAATGTTTTAAAGAAAAACCTGTTTTCTTTCGACAATGGGATTAATTTTAATTTAATTTCTGCATATTTTGAGTATTGAATTTGGAAAAATGGATTCCATATTTGGAATCAGTGGTTCCAAATTATGTTAATAAGCTACTTTTTATTTTTGGGCATTGTGAATAGTAACTACGGTAAATTTTATTTACTATAGTTAAAAGTAAATCGGGTAATTAGGGGTAAATATAAGATTATAAAATTACCCTAACACTTGTAAAAATCCTATTGGATGGCTAAAAGTAGACCCATATAACCTAAGGGTCAGATTAGATTCATTTTATGAACTTTTTTCCATGAAAATAATTTAATTATTATTAAAACCAAAGAATGTGACAACATGTCACTTTCTTAAATCTTATAAGTATAATAATTTTAATTTAGAGAAAAACATCATGAAACTTCGAACATGAATAGTCTCCAGAACTCTAATAAAATTATCTACATCATTGGAATTTATTTATAATTTTTAGGGATTAAATAAATATCATTTATTGTGACACAAAGATGATGCAGTAATTGTATTATTAATAAAATATTGACATAATTGATGTTACAAATGCCGAAATAAATGTAATTCGAGACTTTTTATGACTTACAATAATTTTATAGGTTAATATGACATGTTATTGTTGATTTACGTTACTTGGTTTGAACTTATCATTCTGTTATAAATTTCATATAAATCATGTACCAAATAGTGTCAAAATTGACATAAATTAGTTTTTAAAACAAATATTATATTATTAATAGTTATTTTATTCATAAAAATCTATGGTTTGGCCAAATTACTTATATAAGGTTATATATATTGATAATAAACAACTTGGGGTTCGTTTGGCTTGATATAGTATGTTTATTACCCATATTGTGTAAGAAAACAAAAAGACATGGTAAAAGTTAAATTATTTAACTTAGAGTTAAATCTAATTGATAAGGTTAAAATAATATCCTAAACTTGTCTAAATCCTATTGGATGAGAGGATTTCGACCCATACCCACTTTAGCTTCTAAATAAGACCCTTTGGAACCATTATAAACCGAATTTGACCTTAATATTAAATAATCTTTTCAGATTTTTCTAAGGTGCCCCTCTCCTCCCTTATAAAAGGGCACCTCCTCCCTCTCCTCCTCACACCAATTTGAGCATTCAAGCTCGGCCAACCCATGCCAATATCTCTTCTACACTTACCTAGTATCATCCTAGAGGTCCTGGTATTCTTCAAAGACTAGCCTTAGTTCTTTAAGTGGAGGTTAAGTGAAGGCGCGTCAAAAAGAGGTAATATCCATTAACGATCTTTTTCAATTTCTTTCTTCTTCAACTTATTCTTCATTATTTATTTCATGATAATGTAATAACATAAGTATTTCTTATATACTTATATTTTATTATAAATATGAAACAACTCTAATTAACCTTCTATCCATCCTACGGAAAAAGGAAATCACCGCGCGTGCGTACGTACGGAATACCGTCTCCACGCCGTGGTGTAATCTATTTTCCGCCACCACCATAATTGGATGGGTATAATTGTGTAATGAGTAACTATATATGATTATTATAAATTGATATTGATACTGAAATTGTATACATACACATCAACACAATTCCATGACCATGGGAACGATATCATCGCTCGTGCGTACGTACGGACTACCGTCTCTACGACGCGATGAGATTCATTCTCCACATTAACCATTCATGAATTATTATAAAGTATATATAATGAATAATAATGAAATATATGACATGTAAAATCTACTGTATTTATGTATATATATATATATATGTATGTAATCTACTTACTTCCATTCAAGACAATAAGGAAAAGAAAACAGCGTTCATGCGAACGTACGGATTACCGTCTCCATGAACGGTGTGTTTCATTTCATTTATCTATCTATTATATATATATATATACTGAATATATATGATATATAAATCATGTTTAATATTCTGGAAGTAAGTAAATCATGATATAAGTAATAATAATGTCAAGAACAACAAGTCCAAACACCTACGATAAATGAAACGATTTTACCCAAAACGCTTCTTTAACATGGAATTTACAAAAGAACGGGTAATATAAAGTCATAAGTGAACAATATATGACATCCTTACAATGAATATGATTCTGTAATAAGTTAATGACATTATTTAAATCATTATACAGGAGGGTCGGATACGTACAAATCATATCAGACATAAGGTAAGGGAAATATCACAATCTCATTTTTATCCGAGATTGTTTATACTTTGGTATTTACTGGGGTGTATTTTATCATCCACATCCATGTTTCCTAAATATGTAATATTATTTCAATCCACCTACAATTTTTTAAATCCAATTTTACCCTTCGGTGAGTTTTTAGTAATGGATATGAAAGGAATCTTTTGTCGTTTTTCGTAAGAGGTACTTATTGACTTTTCTGACAAAGGTACGAGAAGAATGTTTTTTTAACTTATATGGAATGAATGGATATTTAAAAAATTATTTCCAAGAATCTTCCTTTACAAGTTTTCAAGTTTATTTTTAATCAACTTATTCTAGTTTAAAATTTTTCGACATGTTAAGAAAGGAAAAGTGTTTTTGAAGCAGAAAGGATATTTTCCTCAAGAATTGAGTTCAAGTGTTTTATCAAAATTATTTTCCATATAAGATAATAAAGGGTTCTGTTTTTATCCCTATTATTACATTTATTTGATTATGTTTTGATGGAATTATGTTTTTAAGAATTCCTTTATCTTATATAAATTTTTTAATGATGTCACGATGTCTATGATTTCCATTCTTATTACATGGGTTATGCCATGATTTATGGTTTATGATTTTGTGGCACACATAAGAATGGTATCATTAAGAGATGGGTGGGACCTATATCTCCCTCCAATGAATTGGGTAAAGATTTAATATCTCATGAGATAGACATGGCTGGAACGGTAGGTTTACCGGTTCAGTGAAGCAGGACTGAAATGAGGGTAACTCGGTTCATAAATGGACTTTGTCCACTAAGATAGTCTTGGAAATGAGTCTTGACTAATAAGAAATGATTCTCTATGATTATGTGTGTATGCCACAAAGTTTCATGTTTTAAGTTATGATTATTGGTTTTACATTTCACTACCATGATTTATCCCATGTTATGAAATTATGACCTCATTTGCAGGTTAAGATTTCCAAAAGTTATGTTCTTATGTATATGATGTGATTGATATTTCTTTTGTTTACCCTTACTGATCATTTGAGATCACCCTTTTATGTTTTCTTTTCCCCAAGATATAAAGAAAGATTTTAGGTAAAAAAAATTAAGATCTTTATGGGAGATGTTGAAGATCTTTCACCACAATTAGAAGATTATATTCCGAGTTTCCAAAGACACTAAACTATTACGATCCTTGTGTGTGTGTTTTTGTTATGTAATAAGAATTCCGCAAAAGTAATGTAATGTCCATGTACATTATGCTTCGGGTCTCTACATTACATTTATGAATCAATATTTTAATAAAATTTATATTTATAACTTTTAATGTGAGAAAAATAAGTTACACACATTTATGTTAAATTTGGATAACTATGCTTTTAATCAAATTGTTATGGTATAATGAACCAAAAAACCTATCAAAATTTAATTTATAATTTATAGTTTAATGATATGATAACCTAGGTCCAAATAAATTTTCATTAGGATGAAATATTCTTCTGAATAAAATTATTCTAATTTATCCTTTTATTAAAATTCAAAAGTTCCCTTCTCTTTAACAATAATGGGACAACTCTACAATCATTTCATTGAAAAAAATAGACCTATTTTTGAAAAAACCCCCCCATTTATCTTATTAATATACAAAAAATAATTACAAAATTATTTTCATTATAATTTCCCATTCTTGTTCCCTTAAAAATAAATATAAGTTATGTCTACCTAAGACGTGGTAATCCTCTTTAATGATACTTTTAAGTATATCTCTTCATTTAAAACTTCATTATTTGTTGTAACCATCCAATAATAAAAAATATAGTGTCATAAACAAAATTAAATGTTATTGTAATTTTAGAACTACCATATTCCTTCTTTTTTTTGATCATATGAAAATATAAAACATTCAATGAGTATTTGTTGGAATTATTGGTTCCATGTGGAGGTTTAATTTATTTTTAATCAAAAATTTATATCAATGGTTATTAAGATTGAAAGAATGATTATATATGATATTTATGAAATCAAATTTACTGTATAACTATTATATCATATATACTACATTACATTTATATATTTTAGAAAATGATAATTTCAATCAATGCGTATATGTGGACTTACATTTCAATGAAGCGATATGATCCATTTTTCATTATCATTTTACATAGAAAATAATAAAAAAAAATTAATTAATATATATGATATATATTATATTATATTGATTTTTTAATTATTAATTATTATTCAAATTCTGTTTGTTCGATCCGTATAAACTAAATACAACGTTCAGGCGTACGTACGTCCTACAATCTCAACAAATAGTGTAATTATTTTTTAAATATCTATCATGTATGAATGACCAAAAATATAAATATAATTAATATTAATGATATTTATACCAATAATATATTTATTTTTTTGATTAAACCACAATATTATTACATGTACTAGAATTGTTAACCAATATATACATGAAAAATAAGTAGTTAACAACTAAGAAATGAAAATAATAAATGATTATCAACAAATGGGTGGTAAAATGATATAAATGTTTCATATATGATATTATAGATATTAATATGTTTATTTATATATGTATTATAAATATAATTTAATATTTTACCTGAGTTCAGAGGTCTAATGATATAAGTCAGATATGAGGCATGGGATTTCATCTTAATTTCCACTATATTGATACACATTTTTTCAATAAATTTGAGATTATTTTTTGTTCTTTATATACCACCCCAATGTTTTATATATAATGAATACATATTTTTCATGATGATAAATACATGTTATTAGTTAATCTTAGTAATGAGATACCCTAATTTATTTCCACCCTTCCTCTCATTAGAGCTATAACCAAGAAAATAATTGTTTATATGAAAAATGAACTTATTAATACTTTGAAAATACATTTACTTTTTCCATATCATTAATTTCTAACCAAAATTCAATATTTTTTTAATCATCTAAATGAAATGGTCAAAATAAATTTTCACACATGGTTCAATTATTACAAAATGTTTGAAGGGAATATTTTGACCTTTTTCAAATGAGGTAATTTATGAAATATTATAAAATGAAATATAAAGAATCTTTTTTTCACATTAGTTGAATTTCAAAACACTCCCTCCACCATGAATAGTCTTGTTTTATGTTTATTTATTAATTTACATTATTATTTTCAAATAGTTTGTTTAATTAAAATTTTAATTTGTATATTGAAATTTAATTAGATAAATGGTAAGGTTATTATCCTTATGAATTTATTATTATTATTTTAATGGAAATTATATTCATCAATATTAAGATACCATAAGATTAATTATTCTCTACTATGTATATTTTTTTAATAAAATCATCTTCTTAAATGTTCAATAACATATGATCATTTCAGCATTACATTTCTCTTAAATATCCATATTCATAGTATCAGGGATTTGATTATTTACTAAACTATATATCATTTCTAAATAAAGTGTCATTATTGGAAGTTATTTCATTTCCTATAGAATTTTGTATAATTACATATATTTTTTAATGATATATTTGGATGAGGGTTAATTTTTATTAGTAAATTCAACTGTTAGATATATGAGGAATGCATTGAGAATGTAGTGATGTGTGGGGTCTATAATTATATAAGACCTTGATGCGTCTACATGTGTCATGATAAAAAACGTTGGCTAAATTATGTGGGTCTCTATCAATAGTTTTGAATTGTATTGATTAAATATCGTGAGGGTAGAGATATCACAACATCTGAGGTAATTATATAAAATAACATGTATTTATTTTAGTTCAAATTCAGTATTTTTCATCCATTATAATAAAATATTGATACTACGAATAGATTTATTTTCATCTCAATATTAATATTAAATAGAATAAGCATTCAATTACTTACATTATTATATCGATAATTACATATTTAATCATGATCACTTTGGTACAATATATCTCTTTATGAGTCTATATGATTACTCTTAATTTGTTCTATTTTTCATAGTTATGAAGAATAAATAATTGAATAAGTTTCAAAGATGCATAAAATTTACTTTTTAATGTATAGGTATTGTAATTCCAATATATTTTTTTAATAATTTATATATCTTATGTAGAAATTCTTCTAAACTAACTAATCCTATATCATGAGATCACTTTTATCTACTTCAATTTAATAATCTACACATCATAAAAACATTAATAGAGTTGGTGTTATTAGATCTGAGAGGTATTTAACCTAAAAATATTAAACATACAGATTATTAGTCTATATGTGAAGAATCTAAATAAATTAAATTAACTTCATTTTTTGGAATAAAAATATAAAATTATAAATTAAATCAAAATATTAAAGGTTTATATTTCCATCGTAGTCCTTGGGAGACAAAATTTTGATAATATAATTCATTAATATAAATTAATAAGTAGAAAATATCTGTTTTATTGATAATAGTTTACAAAATGTTAATATACCATTCTTTATTAAAATATATGGTTGTAGTAAATAAATTATTAAATGAATAAAATTAAAAAATAATGTTAATTATAAAAATAATTTCTTTGTTTTTTTTCTATATTCTATGGGAATAACCATTGCTTTAATTACCAAATCACTTACATTGTGATTATTTAAGAACTTCAGTTAGAAAACAATACATTTTCTAAAAAATACATATAGTAATTTGAAAGAACCTTGTTTTCATGGGTACAAATAAATTTATGAATATATGTTATTTTGATGTGTAACATAAATTTATAGGATTGATCATTACAATATTTATAGTCTATGTCTAGGAAACATGACTACTAGTGTGCCTATGTTTCTGAATTTTAGCAAATGCGACAGTGTTTCAGAAAAATTCAGTGAAAACAACGTTGGAATATAATATGATATTTGAAAATTTTGAATTTAAAAATCATCTTTTATTTGAAAGGATTTATCTTTTAAATGATTAAAAAAATTAATATTTATTTCATAATTTTATAAATATAATATGATGTTTACATTTGAAAATTATAAATTAATTGTCTCTAAAAAATATTCTATCATGTTTTGTGAGAAATTAATGGATAATATTTTTTTATTTACTTTTAGTGAGATTAATCAAGAAAATTTCATATTTCATGATATTGTATAATCTAAAATGTTTTTTTGATAAATAACATTGATCAATGAAAATTCCATGTTGTTGTATAAGTATTCCAAAAATATAAATATTTTGGATCTACTCCAGTAGAAAATTGATAACACCTACATATGTGACTCATTAAAAAAATGTTATTAAAATAATGATTCATTTAAATCTATTCACGATGTATTTTATTCTTTCTTAATTCAAATTGTATACCTATATTTATTTAGCCCCATAAAAATTGATTATCTTGATGGAAAAATAATGTGTCATTTATTATTATTAACTATATTATATTTATGTGGATAAATTTACATTCACATAAATCTATGACTCTTACAAAAAAATTAACATAATAGAAAGTACTTCCAAAAAAATAATTACAAATAATCACATCCAATATATGTGAAAAATGTTGCATGTTTTTAAATTGATATTTTGATAATTTATCTTAATTGAATGGATATAACAATATTGTTTCGTCTCCTAGGATTGAAAAATAATTTTGTAATATAAAGTAAAACATAATACTAAAAAGTAATTTTCAAAATGTTAAATTATTATACATTAATAAAATATTATTATATATAAACTTTTTACATAGTTTTTAATGTTTCAAATATATATTTTTATAGATAATTACTAAATAATAAACCATGTTAAATATGGAATGGAAGATAACCTATATTTAGTTATATATAGTATTTAGGTTTAATGATTAAATTATTAATAATAAATACTCATTAAAAAATTCAATTCAAAATATAAGGAAAATATTTTTCTAGGATATTATAATACTACTATAGAATATATATTATGTTACAAATTAAAATTAAAAGTTGATTACTTTGTGTATGATAATCATGACGAAAAACATTTTATGGAAATTAAATGTGATTTTTTTCATTGTAATGAAACAATTTAAATGATCTTACATTGCAGAAATTGACATTTATTAATTAGATATAAAAATGAAGTGATGGATATCCTATAAAGAACACAAATATCATGTTATAAATGTTCATAAATTTGAGAAAGTAATTTTTGATATAACTATGACTATTAAAATTATAAAATCATTTGTAATTGTTTTATCATATCAATATTTCTTCTTTAAATATATTTCTCAGAATGTGGATGATGCAATATATAATTTGAATTATATTAATGAAATTACAATTGAACTAAATTATTGGTTAGATATAATGATGATACCTAGTTGATTAACCTTGGGAGTAAACTTTTATTTTCACCAAATGATTATTCAAACGTTTGTTAGATTAATCTCATCAACTAAATTAAACAAATAACACATTATATTTTCAATGTTAAAGTGGAAAAAATAATATAAATTAAAGATTCACATAAAATGGTTTCTCAATTAGAATTTTAAAGAAACATTTTGAAATATTAATCTCATTGTTATACTAAAATGAATCAATTAGAAAACAAAATTTAATTTTTTTGATGATATGTTTCTAGAAAAAAAATATGTCCCCTTGGTTTTTGGAATTAAACTAAATTTAAATATGTAATTAAACATCTTAAACCCATAATTTATAAAAACACATTCATTGAGTTTGTTATAAAAAATTACCATTGCTTCTTATTATTAATAGGTTTAAAAGTTTTGATGTTGGCCAAAATCTATTTATTAAATTTAATTCATGAAATAATTTAATTTTTCATATATATAATTATGTTATTATATTTTGATCATCCTGTGAATTAAAATTTAAAGGCATTTAAATATTAATGTCTTCTTTGTTTGGGATGATTCTTATACTAAAACATAAATTATTTTTGAAGTTAAAAATATTTCCAATGGATGATGGTGTAAATCGTAATAAATCAACATATTCTAAATAATTGTTAATGTTTTTGATCATGGTTGATATAAAATTTTCCATTTTTAAATGATTACATGAAAAAAATATTTTGTTACGATGAAGCCGGGAAATAATTTTATAAATAATGATTTGAACTATGTTTGGTATAACACATTAATTGATAGTATATAAAAATAAAATTATGTTTTAAATGTGTATATGATATAGATTCTTACCCAACTATAATGAGATTAATTTAAAGGTGGGTGCAAATACTATTAGGGTTGTTAATGAAATTGTGACTCTAATATTATTTCATCCCTCACATTAACTATTTTAGTTAACTTCATTATTAATTTTTTTCTTTTGGTGGTTGAAAAATAGATAAAAAGATAACATGTTCATGTGACATTCATGGTAAATTTTTAGGTTTGTGGAGTTTATAGGAAAAAAATCATTATCATTATTTTCTACATTAAGTGAGTACATTTCAATTGTTTCATAGTGTTTGATATAGATATGGATAATAATAACCCTTTTTTATTTTTTATTTTATGTAATAAAAGCTCTCAATTTATTGTTATAACAAATCATCATATTTTATCTTGAAAATTACCTCAAATAACTACATGATAAAATACACTATTTCAAATTATCATTTTCTTCAAGATCATGTTTAATAATAAGAAATTATTTTGAAATATTATTCAATTAAATATCAGTATGATGAAATATTTTGTAATCTGTTGGACATAAAAGGATTTTATAAAATGATATTTTAATATTTTAAATGTAAATTGATATTTTAACATTTTAAATGTAAATTGATATTTTAATAACATTTTTGAGGGAATTTAAATAATATTGATCTACTGATTTTTTTAATTATAATGACTTTTTTGGTCAGTATTCACATGAAACATTTTAAATCCAACTAGATTCCACAATTTATGTTATTTAACTATTAATCCGTTAAATATATATATGCGTGTTTGTTTATATATATACATATATATATATATATATAATTCTCTAGAAAAATATACAGGTTTTTATGGATCAATGAGATTTGTATAATATTTTTTAAAAGGATTCTAGAAAATATATTAAGAGAATAATATTAATTAAATATTAGATGATATGGGAGACTAGTAATAAATTTAATGTTACCAATTTAGTGGATAGTTTCATAGCCAGATATTAATCATAGATAGAATATCATGTGTAATTTTACCATTGTAAAGGTCATTTTCATTCCCAATTATAAATATCGACCATTTCCTAAAAATTAAACTATTTGAATATTTAATATGGTGTAATTTGTTTATTATTTTTGATAAATTTGTAATAGGTGGAAAATTAGATGAGTTTTTTATTTATGAATATGTTAGAGATTGTTATTTTTCCTCGTACGGATATTTTTTATTTATGTTTTAAAAATTACATTATTATTTATTATGTAATTATAAATTATAACAGATTTGACATAAATTATTAAATCACTCTAGCATAAGTGAGATTATTTGATTATATATTTTACTATTTTAGTATTTTCATATTGTAGGTATATCAAAAACTAATTATTGATAAAATACAAAACATTATGCGAAAATATAAAATATGTTGTAGGAATATAGTTGTGTAAGAATTTCAAACTTATGAAAAGTTTAAAATCAACAATGATTGTCGTGTAGGAAATATAAAGGAATATAAGACTGACAACGCTACCTAAATATGTGAATAAATGAAGTAAACATGATCAAATACATGAATAAATCTCACGAATCTATAATAATCTGAGTCTAAATTTTTAATCGTAGGAATCGAGTACACGAGGATACTCAATCAACATCAAAATAATCTTTGAAACATCTTTAAAAATAATGCAATGTCATATAATGTCTATTAAATTATGTTTATCAATATAAAAAATATCAATCATCCATGTGATAATTTTTATTTATTTGAAAGGTAATGTTTTCTATGTGTTCAATTGGAAGAATGGTGAGGTTGAAATGATCACGAAAAATAGATAGATTGCACATCAAAAAACAAGTAATCCATATGTTGGAAACTATTCAAATTCGCATTACTTAAAATAATACTTATATATAACCATATCCTATCAGGATTTTAATAATTATATTATAAATTGGAAATCTATTTATGGGAGATTTTATACGATGCTCTTTTATTCATAATTATTATATTTTCATACAATGCAATTTTTTGAGGTTTATCATTAATTTATTTAAATTTTTAATACTAAATAATTATTTTAATGATAATTCTTTATTTTGAATTTTTTTATTATTAAATAATCACATCATGGGTTGAAGACTCTCAATATTTTATTTAAAAAACAAGAGTTTCAAAAAAAGTCTATCTCATATGAATTATGGGAATTTTGTATAATAATTTTACATTTATTACAATATTTTTTTGTTTTATTAGATTATCTAATGGATTACACAATACAACCTTTTTAAATATAAAATTATATAAATTTGTACTATGATGGAATATGTTGTATACACTTTTAGTGATTTAGTTATATACAATATCGGTAAAGATGAAATTAAATATACTTAATTATTTTTATCGGTTGTGTATAAAATAAATCTATTTATTATGTTTGAAACATGAAATGATGTTATGTAGTTAATAATATTGTTTAACTATATAATTTGATTCTATAAGTAGTTAATTTATTTCACTCATCTGAACATTACTGTTTTGATCCACTACTGATGTGGAGAACCATGTTTATGAAACACTCATATACATTTTTATTCATATTTTTTTATCTATTTTAGAGATCATTCCATTCTATTTTTCATAATAAGGTTTCCTTAAATACCAAATAAAAGGTATGATTATGGTTATACAACCCCCTTAAAACTTTAACGTTTCTACCGATATTGATAATGTACATGTGAACCAATTTCCCACTTTCATGAAAAAATAAACAACTTTTTTTTCTACCACTGATTAAAATGGTATGTTCTGGGTTGTTCATCAAGCTACATACAAGATATGGTGATCTATTTAATCTGGGTGGTGTTAATATTTTTTATTTTGTTACACTAGGTATTTAAAAATGTATTATAATAGTTTATTAGTTATTATAAAAATTTAAATATTCCTCTATTAGTGCATGTCATCTCCCTTTTTCATCTTAGTGGGGTGACGAATAGAGTTGGATCATTTAAATCTAAACAACATTATAAAAAAATATTTTTTTTTTCAACTACTAAATTTTATAATAACTTAGATTTTATTTCCTTAAATTTACATAAAAAGTTAAATTCACAACTATCTTTAATTTTTGGAAAATATCAGACTAGGACATAACATTATTGATGTCTACATAATTATCTAGTAAATTTGTTGTTTTCTATTAAAACTATATTTGAATATTTTATTTTTAAATTTCCTTATAAATTACATGATCCACATTTCATATTATCAAACACATAATGTTCATGTTCCAAAAATGATAATTTTAGTCATGCAGGTACATTATTAGATTATTTTTTTAAACCCATTAATTTGAATCCTAAATTAAAAAAATTAAAGATATAGAAACCCATGGATTGTTTGGGCATATATGGATTAATAATTTAATAAAAATAGTTATTAATTTTCAATTTCATATTGACTATTTCAGAATGTTTTTGAAAACAATGAAATTAAACAATGTCATTATTTTTAAAAATATTTTAATTTACGAATTATTTCTAAATAAAAATTAAACCCTTTTTTCACTTCATCATTGTCAAACATCCCCTTAAACATCCCCTTATTTCTCTTCTTCAATTATCATTTCTTCATACAAATAGATCTATATCAAATGAATTATGATAGTTATGTCGAGTCCAACTAAACATCCTTTTATACTCTTATATATATATATATATATATATATTTCTTCATCGATTATAATTTTTTCTATTGAAAATATGGCAAGATGTTCTTATTATTAGGAATTATTTAAATTTTTTTTGTCTTTGTTTAACAATGATCTATTGAGCGGCTATATTTGATCCAAATGGTCTGATACATCCTTATACAATTTTCACATTAATTCTAATAGTTGGCTCGCTGAAATATCATGTATTTATGGAACTATTGGTTCTTTCTAGCTATTAACCATTGTTTATAAATGAAATAAATTTTATAATATTTATTAATGATGAATATATAAATTATAATTCTTCTCTCATATTGTTTTAATATGATAGAATATTTTCTATTTATAATTGCATGGAAAAAATTACAAAAATAACACATCCTATAGTTTTTAATTCAAATACTACATTTTTTCATATATAATTTTAAATATATTTTTGGTAATAATTATTCATGAGATTTATTTAATTAAAATTATATATTTATTAGTTTTTTCATCTCAATAATCCATTTTTTCACTCTAATTATAATTTTTATAAGTGGCGTATATTTTAATTGGTCATTTTCATTTCATCGAGAAATGTATTTTTTCATATTTTAAATATTGATATTTCATGATTTCATACATGTTTTCAAAATTGAATCCCTTAATTGGTATGTTTTTGAAAATATATTAATTATATATCATTGTAAATATATTTTTAATAAATAACATAAATTTTTTGATTAATTTTAAATATAATGTTATATGGTGGATTTTCTCATTTATAATGGATAATCTATTGATTGTTGTAATTTATTGATAGGGGATTACATTTTAATGGGTATTAATAGGTAAATTTTTCAATATTTTTTATATGTCATATTATAATAATGTTATATGGTTTAATATATTTCTCACGCATATTTATATGTCATAGAATTCATTGAAAATAAAGGTATGAAATCTAGTTAAATACTTCACTAGCCATGATGAGACCTTATATAGTTTCCCCTTTATATAAATTACATTTTCCAAAAGTTATTCCCTAACTATAAATTTTTTGAACATTATTGAGTGTTACGGTAGTTTGATAACCTCAGGTATGCCAATTTAGCGGTATTTTATGATTTTATGTCCCAATATTACCTCTATGTTACCTATGTGTTTCGATGATTTCTTTTTCTGATATTTTTTTTGCTTTTATATCACTGATATACACAAGTATATTGTTCATTAATAATTTTAATAATATTATTCTAATGTAAAGGTAACAAAAGGGTGTTTAATTCTAAGAATAAGATGTTATTTTTAATGTTTTTATTAATATATTAATGTAAATTTATTCTCTTGATTGTTTGATATATATTTATGTATAATGTTACATGTAAAGAACAATTAATTTTTTACCAATGGTTATTATAAAGTAATTGAAAAAAATAATCGAGCATAGAATAATGAATACTTTTAAAGTGTTGTATAAATATTTCTTCCTTAATTTTCATGTCATTATATGTATAATTAACTATATTCATATGAGTGGACCACTCATGGGGGGTTAATGGTGTTTCCTATTAATATTTATATTACCATGTCAAAAACATATCAAATGAATAAAATACATATAGTTAACTAAAATTGTAGAAACAAATAATTTGTTCTTTTAAAAAGTTTATCAATAGATAAATTAGAAGATGGAAAATATAAATATTAAAATCCCATTCCATTTTTAACTTAATTTACTCCTATACAATTAATTATATAAAACCTATATAAAAGTGAAATATCAAAGTACTATATTTTTAATTTAAAATAGATAATTGTTTAGTATTACAAATATTAAAATCCAAACATAAAAGGTAATAGTGAAAATGAAACACATGGTTCAGTTGTAAGCTAATACACATTACACTCCTCTTGAAAACCCCCAACTACTATATATTTTGTTTGTTAAAAAACTTGTCCACAGATGACGTCCTATCTTACTAAAAATATATATATATATATATTCTAGGATAAAACCTCTCCGATTGTCATACATGGTAGAACTATAATTTGAGTAACACAAAAAAACTTCTACAGTTATTTTTTGGATTTTGAAATAATTTCTTTGAAAGAATGTTCCCATCAATAAATATTTTATTTATAGAGACTATTTTTTCATATAAATAGGGAAATAAAAACCATAGGTCAAATTTTAACCATAAAAAAAAATATAAAATATTATTGAAGATATATGGTAGTGATATACTATCTAAATAAATTTATATTTCCAAAATTTGTTGAATTTATCCTTTAAAAGAGCTCAAAAACGTTTTATAACAAGATAAAGAAAAATATCATTATTAATATTAATTTTAACATCCTATTTTTTCATATATTTATAATAATATTCTTCTATTATTCTATGTATATTGAAAAATGGTTTAATGTGATTAGTTCATCTTCAAAATATAAACTCTGTAAGGAGGTATCTATTAATAAAAAATCAGTACAACATTTATTTCACTGACACTTCAATTAATAAATTGAAAACTAGTTGTTGAAGATTTCAATAAACACCACTAATATGATGTCATGTTACAATTTACTATAATTAAAAACATTTACATGAGCTCATATATTGTTTGAATTGTAATTTTATATGTTAACATGTCACATTCAATTTAATTCGTCTTTATATTCTCCATTTAGCTATGTGGTTGGATAATTTATTTTCATAATAAATTCATTACTCTTCATGGTCACTAATTTTTTACTCATTGTAGGTAGCTTTTCATTAGGAATATTTTAGCACAGATACACACAATTATTACAATACATAATGAAATTTTTAATAGTAATGACATATTTTTTGGACTTATCATGACTTAGAATGATTGTCCACACATTTTAGGATCATGAATTATACATGATTGTAACACCTAACACAAAGTAAGTTATTTTTTCATGTTGTCAAGTTGGGTATAAAATATAGTAATTATAAAATACTAACATGACCATAACAATTAATCTAATGTGTTCATATAGTAATTACATTACCCATGAAGTATATTATTTGGTATTTTTAAAATAGATCCATTACTGCATGAAATTTCAATAGGACCATTATTTTAAATACAAAAAAAATTTATTAATAACTTTATAAACATGATATGGGATCATTAAAATTTGTTTCTTTTGGTATTTGGAAAAAGTCTATGTATTTGATGATAATAAGTAAGAATGTTTACAATGAAATTATTTTAAAATATAAAAAGAATATTTAACTAGAATAGAATCATATATTTCTATATTACATTAATGTTAATCAGGGCCCCTAAATTATGAAAATATTTAAAACAAAATCAGTACGATTGACACATCTACTACACATTTGTGATTATTATAAATTTGAATATTGTCTTAAAAATAAATTATAAAATAGGGAAAATAAAAATTTATATGATAATAAAAAATAAGTATTCCAATAATATTGTATTTTGGTATTTCAAAATGTTTTACAAAATATCTCTATCAAGAATTATACTAAGAATATTAATTAAGTACACCCATTAAATACAAATGAAGGAAATGTTCCTTCCCATTGGATCCTTAGTCATGGGTACATGGGGAATTATATTGTGCATAGTTTGAAGAAGGATCACTAATCACTATGAATATGTAAAAAATTGTTTAAATGCTCAAGATATAATCTAGATGGAACTAAAAATGGTTTTCATTTAGAGGTGGTAGTGGTAGAATCTAGGGTATATAAATTGAATAAGTTGCTATCAAAGAAGTTTGGGTGGATTAAATATTGGGTTTAATTATTTGGGTAAAATTAATGGCATCCCATGAACCATGATCCATATTATAAATAATATTATCTCTATTTTCCGTGAAATCATTCAAAACTGGAGTCATATCCTTGATATGATCACCAAGTGATTTATAATTTAGTGTTAATGAAGGATATTTGAGATCTATATATAGGGTTTTAATGTTACAATTAAAAATTAAATTTAAATATTTATATCATGTATTAATCAATTACTTTATTTATGGTTTCCCAATATTGCCTAGTTTCTTGAAATATTGTCTTATTAAGAAAAGGGTTTTAGCAACATGTTATTGAAAACCATTATACATTATTTCCCTATTGTATCTTAATTCCTAAATTATTGCCACCAACTGATACATATTTAGTTTCAGGTTCTCATCTTCAACAAAAACAACCAAAATAGGAGGAACTGAGGTGGTAACCTGAGAAATATCAGTATGAAACATAAAATTAATAAATATATTACGTAACTATAACAATATATCATAACGATCTGTTTGAAGATACACTATATATTATTACAACTTCTCAAACTTATGTATCAATAAATTCATCTCAGTATTAATAATAGGTTAGGTGTAATTTATTACAAGAAGAACAACACCTCTATGAACTTATTTTTCAAAAGGTTTTGAATAATTTTCAAAACCATGGATTTTTTCCATTAAAATTCCCATTAGATCTTACATGAAATGACAAAAAACCACCTTGGTGACATATAATGTAGAATTAATAAAATTATATTGATAATAAGAGTATTTAAAACCTCTAAACTCATGTGAAGACAACAATAATTTGTCTCCAATTATCTGGTAAGAAACAATAGCATCAGAAACTGCTTCTTCCTCCTAAATAATATGTTCGCCATCCTTATAGTATTCATAATGAGAATCAATATTCTCTCTTTCATCACATAATTGGGTTAGATTAATACCAATTATGTTGTGAATAGTTGGGTTAATCGAGTGTCACAACCCATCCCTTGGGGCCTGTGTCGTGACTACCCCAAGCATGCCTTCCATAGGCCAGGGGCTGGCGACTATCACTGAAAAGGAGTATCCCATAAATGGGAATTCATTTCATTTTTTAATTTTTATAGACACACATTACAAGAACACCACATAAAGCTACCACATAGACTAGAATGCAATAAAATGCAACCAGAAAAAAAATATTGTAATAAAAGAGTGTTAAAAGTAAAAAAGAGGCCAAATACAAGCCCAAATGTAATAGTAAAATTAAGACTGGAAGTGAAATACAACTGAAAGTAAGAGGAAAACAGCTAATGGGTCATCCTCTAAGGTTCCTACCTGAAGATTTGGTACAGATCACCACTATATCACTCCACGTCTGTTAATCTCCTATGCATCTTGTCACGCAGAATGGTCCACCTTCGTGCACCGTCCAGTCCTAGCGCACTCTGCCACGATCAATATTGTAAGTTGTCTGCACCAGAAATAACAAGGTGTGGTTGATTCTTATTTATGGGTGAGTATAAAAATATTCATTACCTACCAATTGACCCCTGTTGGTCTACTAGAGTTCCACAAAGGAAAACCCATAAAGAAATTCATTAACTCTACTTAGGCATATTCCCATACAAATACCTAAGTTATCAAGATATACACATCTTATTCATGAGGGAAGGACACTGGTTATGTAACACCACGAAGGTAGAAGTACCACATAGGTAACATCATGAATATAACACCACTAAGGCAACTCAACGAAGTTATAAGTATCACACAGGTATCACCGCTATGATAGAAGTACCACACAGGTAACACCACAGAAACAAATACCACACAGTCAGAAGTACCACATAAGTAACAAATCAGATATAGAAGTACCACATAGGTAAAACCACTGAGATAGAATTACCAAACATGACATACCATGAATATTGAAGTACCACATTGATAACACCCCGAAGATGATACCACAAAGGTAGAAGAACCACACAGGTAACACCCGGAAGCTTGATATACCACACAGGTAACACCACAAAGATAGAAGTACCACATAGGTAATGCGAAGATGATAGAGGTACCACACATGTAACCTCACAAATATTGACGTACCACAAAGGTAACTCCCCGAAGATGATACCACAAAGGTATATATACCACATAGGTTACACCATGAATCTAGAAGTACCACATAGGTAACAACACAATGGTTGAAGTACCACAAAGGTAATACCACGAAGATAGAAGTACCACAGAGGTAATACCACAAATATTGAAGTATCACATAGGTAAAATACCGATCTCACAATCAGGTATAACTTATGTAAAGAAGTAGAGATGATAAGTCATAAACTAGATCATCATATTCTATTAAGAGGTATTTATGAAGACCCACACATGATCAATAGATAACTAACCCTCGCTGACCCAAACATGATTGATAGGTAACTAACCCATGGTGACCCACACAAGATCTGACCCACATAGGATCGATATGAACAGACCCAAACATGATCAATATGTAACTAACCCACTATGACCCACATAGGATCTGACCCACACATGATTGGTATGCGCTATCCCACACAGGATCACTAAGCTCTGACCCACAAAGGATCGATAGATGATGAACAACATAGGATCAATGTTCTTTTATCACATTGCAGTCTCGAACAAGTTTCCTCACACCCGGTGCGCTCGTGTTTTGTTGAATCTTCCCCTCAAGATATCAGGCATACCTCAATTGTAACTAAGATCCAAAAAGTAGTAACCCAAAGGAAAACCATGTCATAAAGGTTCCAACATGATATAAAAAACATCAATCGAATGCATGATATGTGTGTTATAATTGATTTAGCTCTAGGGCCCCAGTTAGACTCGGGTTCTATCCAACCGGGTCATACTCCAACAATCTCAAAAAATAATGTGGAGTATACCAAAATAACCATCTCTATACAAGGATCTAAAAGTTGTTGATGGTTGGAAAAGGATGTTTGGTTTATAAAATATTCCCCTTAAATCGTTTCTAGTCCGGTTCGACCTGGTCGGACCGACCCAGCCCGACTCGGTCTTGGTAGGGCTGGGTTGGACTCGATATGCATGGTTGATGTCTGGTCCAGCTAGCAAGAGAAGTGGCCCGCAAGGGGGTTGGTCATTCCAGAATTTGGTGGCCCTCTGTGTTGATTTCTGGTCTGGCCTGCAAGAGGGGCAGCCCGTGGGTGGCGGTGGCCCGCTAGGGTGGCAAGCTGGTCCGGGGTGGCGGCCTTCTAGGCAGTGGCTCAATGGGGGGAGGACGGCAAAGTGGTGTCCCATATAGCCAGCGGCCTAGTTCATGGGTGGCGACCTGATCTGAAGGTAGCGGCCTGCTCCGAGTGCGGAAAACCGATCTTAGGGTGGCGGCTCGTAGCGAGGGAGGAGTCCTGGTTCGAGGGAGGCATCTCAGTGCGAGGGTGGCAGCCGAGCCGAGGGAGGCCACCCAGTGTGTGGGCGGCATCCCATCTCAAGGGGGGCATCCTGGCTTGAGGGTGGCGGCTTGCTTCGAGGGCGGAAAACAGGTTTGGTCCGACATGGGGGTGTATCCTCTCCCCCCCCCCCCCCCACACCACCTAGATTCCAAAACAAACTAAAGACCATTCGTTTGGTGAGCTGGAAACGCCTTGTTGGAAATTCCTTGTCACCGTAGAAACCACCAGATGTGGGTTTGGCCTCCGCCACGGCTTTTTCCACAGCTTCTCTTCATTAGTGGCACCGCGGTTGGGCTGCCTTCATTCCTACAGCAAACTGTCGTGTTTTCCACCTCCTTCGTTCACTACGTCTGAGGAGCTGCCACCCTCCTCTTGTGGTGTGTGTCAACATGCTCATGGTCTTTAGAGGGGGCGCAAGGAAAGCATGATAGTGGAGGGTTCGTGCCAATTTCGTTAGGCCCACACCCTCCACATTACCTTCTAATATGGATGATATTAATTTATTTCAATATACAATTGTATTTAACACAATATTAACCTCACAAGATTCCCCAAAATAACCTCCCGCAAAGGAGAATGAATTATGGATAAACCCGTTATTTGGTTGACCCCCATTCATCGTACAATTCAAGAATGGAGAAGTGTAAAATAATTTGAATTCATAAATGAATTAGACCCCTACAATGAAGAGAAATCTGCTGAAGACGGTCAATGGAACCCCTATCATCATTGACGTCAGTTCGTGACTCGGTTGCGCTTGTTACCTTTTTTTGGAACCCGTTTGTCCTCCAGGTGGTTGTCATAGTAGTACTTTTCTAGGGATTCATGTCTTGGTGATGTTGTTCCAACACCCCACCCTAAGCTCCATATAAATAAGAGAGGAGAAACAGTGTGAAATGCTCAGCGTGTTAATGCGGTTCATTTAATTAGCAAACCTCCTGAATTCCCAATGGTGCGGTTACTAGAACAAAAGAGTCAATCCATTTATTGTCTTGACACATCGCTGGTCCCACCAGTGTCGTTCGTCTGTTGGAGGAATGTATGAAAATAAAATAACAAAACATGTTATTTTATTAATCTTTCAAAATTCCAAAAAAATTAACTTTTTCACCTGACCTATTGTGGTTGATGTTATGCCTCCTTTATGCGATTCTCAGCATGGTGGATTCAATAGTGCCCATGTATTTTTAATCCAAGCAATGGTTCAAAAGTTAGAATATTCCAATCACTCATTTACTAAACGTACCTGAAAAAATGTTCATAAAATTATTAACAGTTTCCCTTAACCCACGATAGTTGAGGCTACGCTCTACCTAAGTGCAACACGCCCCAACAAACCCAACAGTACTCTCATATTTTTAATATTAGTAACTGTTTAAAAATTTTTAATTTTACTATAAAATAATTTTCACTTAATTATTTTATTTATATCCAAAAAAATAGCATTCAGTGGTGCCTTCCTCCGCCCAATCTTAGTACTTCTTAATAAATCACACCCTCACAAGTTCATCCGTGATCTTAGATTTTTTATCTGAGTTACCTTTTTTGAGTTATAATAATTTGAAAAAAAAATAACTTTATTTAAGTATTTTATTTACATTAATCCCAATTTTGTTTTTTCTCACAAGAGGCCCATTCCAATTAAAATTTAGTTATGCCTAGGGAAAACCCGCCATCCTGAGCACAATAGTTCCCTCATATTTATGATCTGAGTAACTGTTTAAGATTTATTATAACATTTCTCTAAAACAGCTTACGCGCAGTTATAAAAGCTTAAAAACGTTGATGGATCATTCCGGGCACTTCAGACCTCATAATCATGCGCCGCCAGATTTTGTTCCCTTGAAATAATTCCATATAGTTAAAAAAAATATATGGAATTTCATGGACATTTCATTCTCCCTACCTTATGGATTTAGGTCCTCGAAAGTCACAACGGAGACTATAGAAACAAATGGGGGTACTGAGCATGGATCTGAGGCTCCTGCTCCCAAGTTCTCTCTTAGAGGGTCCCATGCTGTAAGTGAACGTGCACAAGAGGTATCAACCACCCATGAAGGACCCTCTCCTATCGATCCTCAAACTCCCCTCGGAACTCCGTAAAAGTCACCCCATCGTCAAAGTACAACTCTCCTACGTTAATAACGGGTGATGGATCATGCATGCATTTACTCATCTGCGGCACATGGAAAAAATTATGCACCTTGTAAATATATGGGGAAAGAGGTAGATGGTACACTACCTCACCCACTCGGCTGAGAATAAAGAATGGTCTGATGAACCTTGGAGATAACTTGCCGCCAATTCAAAATCTCCATAAACCTCTTCGAGGTGAGTCCCGTTGGAAGACATGGAATCCCTCCTCCTGATGGAATAAGACTTCAGCTGGCTAAGAGAAGTTTTTACTTACAAAAAAGTGAGGAATCGTGATAAAAACTCTTCCACTGCATCCTTCATCTCGGGCCATCATTATTGACGTCTGATGTCCTGTTACATCTTCACAACACTAGGTTTTACCACCAGAGGGGACATATGGAAGTCCCTCAACACATCCTCTCATGGAACTACTAGTACCATGGTACATCATTTGAAAAAAATGACGTGCTTCCACCATTAGAAAATCCATTACGTGCCCACCCTGAGGATATCTGAGCACGTCAATCCTCATAGTCAGTGTCCCCAAACTACACCTCCCTGACACACTAATGGAGTGGGGGAGTGACTATTATAGACTGGAAGTATGCTAATCCATATTTATCCATGAAGGATATCTACTATGTGGCTAGATGCTCTATTGCCTCACATAGAAACTGTAGTCCTGACCTTCTTCTTAGTGCATCTGCTACCATGTTTCCATTCCCATGCGTACAGACTAACTCAAATTCAAATTCCAGGAGGAAATCTATCCATAATATCTATCTCAGGTTCATGTATTTCTAAGATATGATATACCTGAGACTCTTCTAATCAGATTAGACTATAAAACGTTCACCTATCTTGTAGTGTCGCCACATCTTTTTCAAAAATACCACTACTACTAACTCCAGGTCTTGGGTAGAATATTTCTTCTTGTCAGTCTCTATCTCAGCTCCTAAAATCTCTGATGACATTTCTCTATCCACAAGAAGGGCTCCCCATTTTTTTCAAAGATGACAAGGGTGTCGCTACCCTAGAGAATTTGGTTAAAAATATCTATTAGTACCTAGCCAAATCAGACATCCATCTCCCTTCCGATAGGTAATCATGGAAACATCTCTTTAAATGATGTCCCCATGCTCCACCACTCCTATTTACAACAGAAAACTCAAAACACCAGCTTCCATGAGGGTTAGTCTTGCCGAATAAATAATGATCGGCTGCCCTATCATATTCATGAGTATATCCTGTATAGCCTGGGTATCCTTTTTCGCTGACCAAATAAAAATAACACTCCAAGGTTGTAGGTAAACCACAACCATTTTTCCTAATACATTCTATCTGAGTATGAAGTGTGGATGTCCAATCCATACCCAAACTAACATTGTAATACCTTGACGCTTCCACCAAGAGGTTCAAACCCAAATTCCCGCCTCAAGGGTTTGATCACACCATCAGCGTATGATTGATTATTGAGTCTCCTCCCAAATGTATATCCGGCCGTGAGGGTCAAATCAACTCTTAATCAAAAACACTAGGTCTTGGAGAGGATTTGTGGAAGAAATGAATGACTTTTACCTATCTATTAATATGATAGATATTAGTAGATACGGATTACAAATTGATTCATTCATAGATCCCTTTGGTTGCACTCATCCATATGCAGGTACTTCCTTCCATTGTCCTGCACTTGCCTAAGCTTTATGGGGACCTAAAATGGGGGTGGTTGTAACATGTCGAATTGTACACCAACTCATGCTACTCTCCAGGATCTAATTCCACATCTGTAGCCTTGTAGATTCATCTGTCCCAATTAATATTTCTTCTTGAAATATTATTTCACGCCCATGTCTCTGATACTGGTTCTAGTTTGTTGATATCCCACTACTAACATTCACATGTTGTATCCGGTCAGCCAATGAACATTCAACTGAAAATGTTCTCTATGAAACCCTAACATAAGAAGTATTTCATAGAGAAATAATTTTGGCTTGGGCGTCCTTAACACACTGCAATTGGAAGTTCAATCCCCGAAGTACTAAATATATCGTATTCATAGAATACAAAAATGGTCGGTACACCTCGATGAATACCCATATACCGACATGTAATCTAGCCGAAGCTGTAGAGACTCTGGAAAACTATCAGCCACCTTATAATTTCATTCCACAGTCACCAGTGAGTCAGGCATGCCTCAGAATGTGAGGGGTATCTGTTGCTGAAACTCTTGAAAGGAACTAAACCTAAATGTGTCCTCTACAAGTACCAAATGATTGTAACTACTGCCCAATTGGTGTTTGTGCTACTGGTACACCACCCGATGGTTCCAGTGCCGTAAGAGGGCCCTGCACCAGAGCCTCATCACATAGTGGGCCTTTATGATGTAATCTCTTGGTAAACATAGGTGGTTGTCATTATAGCGGAATCCTGATAAAGAACAGATGTCCCATGGTCATTATGTTATTCCTAGTGAGATGAATCCCGAGAAATCAAAATAAAAACTTTTCAAAAAAACACGTAATTAGTGTTTTCGTGTGCAGAGTCGGAAATCAGAATTCAGGGTCCAGGTGTATGGATACATTGACCATCGTATTACCATTGGACTCCACAAACTGAAAACCACAATCATAATAGTTAACACTATTTCTTTACCAAAGATATCAGAGTCTTAGTTGTTTGGTAGAACCTAACTCCTTTGATATCAATTTTCCACAACCTGTCACTTGGGGCCCTTGTCGGGACTAACCCAATCCCGCATTCCATTGGCCAGGGGCTGATGACATGCACCAGAATGGAATCTCCCTTAAATGGGAAGCTATTTCCTTTTTAAATTTTTTAGACACACGGTTCATGAACATGATAAGAAGAAACCACACATACTAGAATGCAATTAGCTGCAACCACAAAGTAAAATGTTGTAGTAAAAGAGTGATGAATTTAAAAAGTGGCCATAATTCAAGTCCCACTATAAAAGTACAAGTATGAATAGATATACAATAAAACTAAAAGAAAACAGAAAAAAGTTACTGTGTCATCCTCTGAGGTTCCTACAAGATGGTTTGGTATAGATCGCCTCCTCAGCACTTTACATTTTTCAGTATCCTCCGTGTCACATCACGCCAAATAGTCCACCTTTGTGCACTGTCTAGTCCAATATCCCTCAACCTTGATCAATGTTGTACATCGTCAACACCGAACACCACAAGGGGCGTGTGATCCCATGGAGTGGTGAGTATAACAATACTCTATAGGGACCCAAATTCACACATATCTCTCCTAGAGTTCCATAATGGAAAAACCTCTAATCAAGACATCATCTCTACTTAGGCTTATCCCATACATATACCTATGTTATCAAGGTATACTCATCTCATACGTGAGGAAAGGACACTACATAGGTTACTCCACGAAGGTAGAAGCACCACATAGGTAACACTATAAAGATAACACCACAATGGTTACTCTGTGAAGGTAGAATTAACACACATATAACACTAAAAAGATAGAAGTACCACACATGTAACACCATGAAGGCAATACCACAAAGGAATAATTACCACATAGGTAACACCACGAATATAGAATTACCTCATAGGTAACACCAGGAAGATAGAAGTACCACATAGGTTACCCCGCGAAGATAGAAGTACCACACAGGTAACACCTAGGAGATGACACCACAACGTTAGAAGTACCACCCATGTAACACCATGAATCTAGAAATACCATATAGGTAACACCATGAAGATAGAAGTACCAAAAAGCTAACACGGCGAAGATAGGAGTACAAAATATGTAACACCACATAGATTGAAGTACCACATAGGAACCCCCCCCCCCCAAGACGATACCACAAAGGTATAAGTACCACACATGTAACACCACCAAGCTTGAAGTACCCCACAGCTAACACTGCGAATATAGAAGTACCACATAGGTAACACTACGAAGATAGATGAACCACGCAGGTAACACACCAATGATTAAAGTACCACACATGTAAAAGACTCAACTCACAATTAGGTATAACATAAGTACAAAAGTACAAGTTATTATCCATACACTAGATCATCTTATTCTATAAAGAAGAACTGATGTTGGCCCATAAAAGATCTACTGGTAATTAACCCCCATTGACCCACACCTGATCGATACGTAACGAACCCTCACTGACCCACACAGGATCTGACCCACATAGGATCAGTATCCACTGACCCACATAGGCTCACTGAGCATTGACCCACACATGATCTGACCTACATAAGATCGATAGATGCTGACCCTCATAGGATCAATGTTTTTTTTCCCACGTTGCAGCCTACAACAGGTTTCCTCATAACTAGTATGCTCGAGTTCTATAGAATCCACCCATCGATATACCAGTCATACCTCGACAGCCACTATGCCCCCAAAAAGGAGTATAAAAAAGGACCTCCATGTCATATGGGATCCACTGTGATAGAAAACACATCAATCAGACACATGGTCTCTGAGATATAATTATTTTAGCCTTGAGGTCCCAGTTAGATTCAGATTCGATCCATCCCTACCATACTCCATGATTCTCCAAAACTCATGAGGATTATACCAAAAGGACCATATCAGTCCAAGGATATGAATTCTGGAGATGGTTTGTCAAACTAATGTCTGGTTCTAAAGATTTTCCCCTTTAAGTGTTCCTAGGTCAGGTCCAACCCGGTCGGACTGACCCAGCCCAACTTGGTTTGGGCCGGGCCAGGGTGGACTCGGCCCGCTAGGTAGGTGTTTGGTCCAGCCCAAAAGAGGGGATGCTCACAATGGGATGGCCTGCATGGGGCGGCTCGACCTGCGTGGGGAAGTGGCCCGGTCCGAGGTGGTATTTTTCAGGACCAGCGGCTTGGTCCGACGGCGACGACCCGGTCTGAGGCCAGGGACCCAATCCCATGGCGGTGACCCAGTGCGAGGGATGTGGCATGGACCAAGAGATGTGTCATGGGACATGAGAGACAACCCGACCGAGGGTGGTGAGCCCATGCAAGGGATGTGGTCTGACTCACGGGAGGCAGCCCGATTCGAGGGCGGTGGCCCAGCTCGAAGGTAGTGACCCGACTCGAGGGCAGAGGCCTGCTCTGAGAGAGGTAGCTCAGTTTGGTTTGACGTGGGGAGTGTAACCTACTGGTCACATGGATTCCCAAAAGACCTGGTGTCCATTCGGTTGGCGATGCGGCGACACCTCATGGGCGCCGCTCGGTAAAAGTGGAACCAGCCAGACATGGGGTTGGCCTCCGCCGCAGCTTCACCCGCGTATTCCATTCGTCAGCAGTTCTGCGATCTCGCCGCTTCCTTCCCACAGCTGGACATCATTCCGGATGCCTCCACTATTCACCACTGATGATGTGTCGCGGCCCTCCTCTTGCAGTGTGCGTCGACGTGCTCGGGGTCCTCCAAGTTGGTGCAGGGAATGCAACGTTGTGAAGGGTTCGTCCCAGGTTTGTTAGGCCCTCACCCTATGTGTTAGCTCATTATATGGGGATATGATGGGAATTCAATAAAAAATTGTATTGAACATAATATTATCCCCATAAGATTCCAAGAAATGACCCCCCCCCCCCCCCCGCAAAGAAAAATGAACCACAGGTCACCCTGTTAGTTAGTAGACCTGTGTTCTTCGTGTTATTTAAGAAAGAAGAAGATGAAAATAATTTGAATTCATAAATGAAATAAACACCCTACCTGGAAGAGATGTCCACTGATGATAGTCTACAGAACCTCCTTCATCATTGTCGTCGGTTCTCGACTTGGTGGTGCTCGTCACTACTCTTGGAACTAGTCTCGTCCACTAGGTGGTTGGCATTGTGGTACTTTTCCCAAGCTTTGTCGTTTGGTGAAGTTGTGCCAACACCTCCCCGAGCTCCATATAAATAAGAGAAGAGAAGTACTGTGCAATGATCGGGGAATTAATAAGGATCATTTAATTAATGGACCTCCTGAATTCCCAAAAGTGTAATTACAAAAAAAGAAAAGTCAAGCCATTTGTTGGCTTGACACTTCACTTATCCTACTAGAGTCATTCCTCCATTGGAGGAATCAATGAAAATAAAATAAGAAATCATGTTATTTTATTAATCTTTCAAAATTCCACAAAATTAAAATTTTCACCCTTCCTGCTGTGGCCGATGTTATGCCTCCCTTAAGTGAATCTCGGCACTGCACATTCAACCGTGCCCTTAGATTTTTATTCCGAACAAAGGTTCATATGTTAGAAAACACTGTTCACGCGTTTACTGAACATACCTGAAGAAAAGTTTGTAAAATTATTAACTGTCATCCTCGACCCGCACTGATCGAGGTTAGGCGCATTCACAAGGGAAAATTACCCAATTAACTGAATGATACTCTCGGATTTCCAATCTGAGTTACCATTTAAAAGTTATGAATTTTTCAATAAAATAATTTTCGCTTAATTATTTTATTTATGGAAAAAACGTAACATTTACTAGTGGATTCCTCCATCCAATGTTTTATCTGCTTAAAAAAGAATACCCTTACAAGTTGATTTCTAGTTTCATATTTTTAATTTGAGTTATCATTTTTGAGTTATAAGCATTTGAAATATAAAATAACTTTATTTAATTATTTTATTTATGGTTATGCTAATTATGGGTTCTCTCACAGGAATCCCGCACGGACTAAACTTAAGTCACACCAAGGTAAACCCAACATCCTGAGCGAAAAGGTGCCCCTAGATTTTTGATCTGAGTAACCATTTAAGAGTTATTCCACTTTTTTTAGGAAAACTATTTACACATGCTAAATAAATCCTAAAAAACAAATCAATGGATCATTTTGGACACTGTGGGCCTTAGAATCACACGCCGTCAAATTTTGCAGTCTTGAAATAATTTCATATAACCAAAAAATTATATGGAATTTCTGAGACAATACATAGAAGTTATCATAGTGCACACTTCAAGATGTTCTTGATAATATAAGAGAATAATATGATATACCTCTAGAAATCAATGATTAGAATGGATGGTAGGTCCATAATGACCGTTTAGAGTTCCCCCATCATCATCACATTACTCTGGAATATCAATTCCCATAAAATGGGTTTCACAAACTTCTCCCCCATTAGTAAGTTCAATATGTAATGATTTTTAGGGAGTACTTACAATAACATGGGATCCATCTTAACTACAATCACCTTTATTGTAGATAATAAAATCATCTTAATTATGTTTAAAAAAACTAAAATATACTTTTGAATCAACTATTTCTTAGGACTAATGTCCAACCTCATGAAATTGCAATGGAAGAGGGGAAGCATGATATCTAAAATGAATTATAAGATATGCAAATCTTTTTTCAACATGGTAATCTCTAAATATCTCAGTAATATCCACAATGCCATCTCATTATTCCCCTTATTTTCCTTTATAAACTCTATCATAATTTATTCCATCAACAATAACAACCACATCATCATCAAAATAATAAAAATCTTCATCATGTTCAATACTTAGATTCAAATTCTCTCAATGTATAAAATCATACATTAGTAGATCAAAGATATAATATGGATTTTTATGTTCTTCCATCCACTTGATTTTTCATGGGATTAAGGATCACTATATTTATCATATAAATTTACCTATAAATAGAATCATTATCTTTTATTCATTCTACGACCTAAGGAATTGTTATTATATTCTTTAACAAATCTGATATATGTTTATAGAAATGTAATGAATTTAAAACAATGATTCTTGAATAATCAAATCAATATATGAAATAGGACAAATTAGTACAATTTTCTATTAAAATCTTTTACAATGAATATAAGAAAAACAAATCATTGTTCCTTATGAATTGGAAATCTTCTTTTTTTATCATATCATCAATAAGATAAATTCGAACTGAAACATAAATTCACCAATTACATAAATATTTTTCTACATTTTGAGAGTTCCTTTCAAAAAGTTCTCTTATAAAGTGTTTTGAAACAGAAAAAAGTCCATGGTTGATTAGTTACATGCTTTGGTAATCGTCAAATTCTCCATTATTTAGCTCAACCATGAACATTTCCACATGATATTAAGATAACATGAGAACATCACCATTAAAACCCTTCTTAATGATATATATTATCAATTCAAGGAAAATTATAATGTCCAGATAATACTATTTAAAATTTTTTCTGATAGAACGAGATTCCTTTCATATTAAACAAATATTCCCTGAACGAATTTTGTATTTCATTCCAAAGCATCAATTAAATCAATTTAACCCACTATTCACCAACTTTAATTTATAAAACAAACTAGACAATCAAAGAGAGTTGGATTAATCACCATCTCTATAGAACTCTAGATATAATTTATTTTCATCATTTTTTAATGAGGAGAATTTTCATGAGGTACTACGTCAACAGGGTTTGTCATCCAAAGAAAATCTATTTCATGTTGAACTTATAAGGATTAGATTCTCAATAAAAGCCAAATAAATGAATATTTGGGGTAGATACTATAATGTGAGAGAGGGAATATGTAATAGGTTATATGTTTTACCGTAGAAAATGGATTATTATGTTGAGACATGAAACAATTAAAATTTTATTTGAATTGTATATTTCAATAATTTTGGAAAAAATATTATAATTGATATAATTTAAATACCATTAATACATTTTTATGAAAAAATCAATTTATAGAGAAGACATGGTAGGAATTTTACCCATATAGAGATTATAACTATGATATAATGGGTATGGAAAAAATAACCTCAATGAATGTATTCTAAACTCCTGAATAAAAAATCTTTCAAGGGAATGAAGATATCATTTGAGTAAACACTCATTGCATGTATAGTGATAATGTGTGTTATATTCCGGGGTAGGTATACTAACCACGCACCAAACTAGTCATGGTTGGTGTACTTATCATATGAATAAAAATTAGCAATCACTACACTATTCTTGTGAAGCATAATTCACAGTTATATTATGGAAAGCTTGGTAATCAATTTTTTATGAAATTATAATATGAATTTAAATAACTACATAGAAAAAATTTTAAAAGAAATAAATATATCTAATTTATCATACAAATTCATGTCTGATAGATTTTATTTTTTCAACATTAAAATGTTCTTGTAAATATATATATAAAAGACGATATTTATTTTCATTGAATGGTATATCTATATATCATTTTTGAAAAAGATCTCTCAAAAAAGTGTTGTTATGTATCAATTATTTTTTATAATTTGACATTTTATTCTTATAAATATTAATCCAACAACTATCTTAAAAATTTATAGGGACATGTCGGAACAGACAACCATAGTGTTGTAAATTATATTTCATTAATAGAACATGTCAAAAACAATATATTATAGATATAAAGGTACATTTAGTAGTGGATAATGAAATAGTTCCTTATTTAGTACTACACCATCAAATAGAAGACATTCCCAAAAAGTGACTTGTTCTTAAATGGAATTTCTATTCCACATAAAACCAGCAAAATGAATATCAAAATGACTATCAAAATCAAGAATATGACCATTATAATAAAATAGTCATATTTTGGTTTTACATTTGATGTATTTTTAATTAATTTTCAATGAAATTTTATTTGAATTTTTTTATTTTATATGGAAAAAATCACACATACAGACACAAAACAAATTGTTGGTTGGCTAGAATCTAATTGTAGTATACATCCAATCAATCCAATATAAGTGGGTTGGTAAACAGATTTAACATTATCATTATGATATAGTTTATATCTTGTACTCATTAGAGTTTTATTAAATTATTTATAATCCATATAATCAAATTTTAATAGCTATATAATGAACAATAATTTATTAAAATATTTCCTTCTCTATTTTGAAAATTCTTAAAACCATGAAATAATTTTACCTCACCCCTTAAAATCATTTCATATTTTTTCAGCATTTTAAATAAATTATTAAAGAATGAACTTCGAGATGATCCATAATATATCATCAACATATATCAATAATACTAATTTTTTAAAAATTATATTAATAAATAATCCGGGGCCACATACACATTTTAAGAAACAATTTGATATCAAAAAATGAGATGATCTTATCATACTCATCACTATGAGATTTTTTTATACCATATAAATAAATTTTTTATATCAAATAATTAGTTTTATAATATCAAAATTTTCTTTGGGAACATAGAGTTTTGAAATTCAAGTGTTTGTTAAAAAACCAAAAATATATAACCATTTATGAATGAAAACATTATTTCCATTTGATATTATTTTAATTAAAAATATTAACCATGGGAATGAAACATTAAAAAGTATCAACTTCATGATATAGATTTAATGGTTTCATAGTAGTTAATACCTTTATATTGAAGAAACCCTGGTTAAAAAAATCTATATTTTTTGTAATTATACTAACTCGATCATCAATATTGTTCCTATATTCCAAAATAGAATCAATGGTTTGGTAGTCCTTGGTTCTATCAACTTTTTCCCCGACTCTACTTTGTTTAAACCAATTTATCTCTTCTTATATTACCATCACTATGAATAAAAAATTTATAGTTTCATTGATGTTCTTAGTATTATTATATGAAAAGTATTTTTAGTGTTCAATTTGATTTCAAAGGGATGATAAAGTCTGTGATCCCCTTTTTAATTATCATATGTTAACCTCTAAATGTTGGTATCAATGAGTCATAACTTTTATAAGAGTATAATTATTTGGCACATCATTTTCACTTAATGGATCTATTTTATATGGTTCCTTATAATTGGATGATTTTTTTATATGTATGATATAACAATATCTATATTTTGAATTAATATTAAAATTATGATAACCATAGACAAAAATTTCTAAATGGCAATTAGCGCATATTCTTGTTTTTCATTGAACATGACTTCTATACATTATTCCAGAATCATAGATAATTTATGAAAAACTTGTATGATTTACTGAATATAGGATATCCATATAATATTATTACAAAACAATTTAATGAAATTGTTTTTAAATTATACATTGAATTCATTTTAAATACTATTTAAATAAACACATTAAAATAACTAATTTTTAGGGTGTTTACTATTTGATAACTCATATGCGGTCTACATTAATAGTGTTCAATTTATAAATGTATTTCTATTATAGAAATATTTATTTATATCCACATCAAATAGAAAATATATAAATCTAACTCTATGAGAAAGGTATCGGAAATTTATTGATGGGTTTTATTTCTTATTTCTAATACCCATTATACTTATGGGTTAGTTAAGCTAATATTTTATAATTATAGATATATTATCATCATAGAAGATAAAAGTATAAATTATCAAAATCATATCTTGAAAATTTATTTTTATTTTAATTTTATTTCCAACAATATTATCTGGATGGTTTTTTCATTTAGAAAAACTCAAATGAGAGTTTATTTTATGATAATGGTTCAACATCATATGTACGATTAATAATCACCCACTATAACATAATAATATAATTTTTCTTCTAAAATAGAAACTCCATTATGTCAAAAAAATCTATATTAACAAAATAGAAGTTGTTGATGGTTGAAAATTATTTATATTTTTCAGATGACATTTTATTCTAATTTCTCTTTTTACATGTATTAAAAATTTTATATTAGAAATTATATTTTGGGTAGATCATTGAGAATTTATTTCTTAATTAGATTTCTATAATAGTGAATATGGGAATATTCAAGAATCTAATTCGAAATCCATGAATTATTTCAATAGGATATAAATTATCCAATAATTTATATATGTCAGAAATTTAAATCAAAATGATATAAGTTATCAATTCACAAATCACTGAAGTCTACATCACATTTACTATGATAAAATATTCAAACATTATTTCAAATAATATTATGACAAAAATAATAAATTAGTCATGATATATTATATAATTTATAATCAAATAAATAAAAAAATATACATTTCAAATTTAGACATAACTAAACTCACCAATTTGATCATGTCAAATTGTTTTCCATTTGGATTTTTCAACAAACGTTACATGCACATCATCATACATGATATGGATCTTAATACAAAAACACCTCCAGTTTTTTTCTAGATCATTATATATCCAGATATCTAGTTTTTTTGTTGTTACTCTCATTCATGATTTCTCTTAAAAAAAATTTTAATAATAATTTATTTAGGTACTAATTTTGTCCATATATATTACTAATAAGAACATTTGGAGGAAAAAAATTTTAATTTGATTTCATATAAATATATTCTTATTTTATTGAATAAAAAAAATTGTATATATTTAAGATCATGATTTTTTAGAATAATAGGATGATCTGGGAATATGATAGAATTTACATTTATAATTTCTCCTCTCTTTAGGTTTATTGTAAATTCTGGTAGTATATTTTAGAGTGGTTTAGATTCCATAATTTTTAATCAGTGTTTTTATACCATTAATAAATCCATCTATATATACATTTAATTGTAAACTATAAATTTTATATTTATTTTTTTATATTTATAGTTGATCATTATAAAATCCTTCTACCAAAAATAAATATTTAAAATGAGAATCGAAGGCATACTATTTTTTATTATTTTTTATCAATCTATATGTTAATTTAAATTTTCTTCGATAATCGTAGAATATATCAATAAATTCGTAATATAAATACTTCCATTAATATTTTAATCCAAATAATAATAATAATTATGGTCATGAGATAGAAACAAATATAACATAGATGAGTTTGTAACGAAACACAAATTGGACATGTCATCCTTATCTTCTCTATTTGAATCAAAATCACCTGAAAAATCTATATCGGCACTCAAGGTGTCATTCATACAATTTTAATACCATTTACCTTTGTCATCATTAATTTTCTTATAATTTCACAATGAATAATATACTTTAGTATGAAATATTATTTCGAATTTATTGAATTGTATATTACTATTGAAATAAATATTTTTATATTTTGTTATCCAATTTCAATTACAATCATACTGACATTGATAATTTTATTTCTTAAATAATTTATCCTTCTAGATGAAAATATTGAATTATCAGGAAGAATGGGCCACATCCCTATCACATTTTCTCCATTCATCATTTTTTACCATAGATAAATAATTTTCAATTCTAAATACTTCTTCATGGGTTTATATACTACCCACTAGTTAACTTTTTTTTATTTATCCTCATACATTAGAATCATTATAAAATGTTATTTTATTAGAATTTTACTAATGTCAAAGGATTTATTCTTTCAAACTGAAGATCCTATTTATCTATTATATCGACATCTTAGAAATCAAATCATGTGTTCATTTTTAGTAATCATTTCTCAAAATAGGTTCATATTGATAATTTTTTCTATAAAACCTTATATACATATTTTAAATTGTTTCATCATGATTCATTTTGAATGTATTATAAATAATAATATATTTATTTAAATTTATTTATTTAACATTAATGGTTTCATCATGTGAAACACACAAAATACACCATATTTGAAAACAATTAATAAAAGAAGATATTCTATTGAATTAATGTTATATAAATCTTAGTATAAATAAATCATTTATATTTATTTTGATTCAAATTTATGTTTTATGATATAGTCCAATTCATTTCTTATAGTTTTGTATATACCATATTTTTTATAATATGTAGTTTAAATATCAAATTCCTTGATATAATTATGAATTTTCATCTTGAATTTTCATTAAGAATAACAGTTTTCCGTAAAATAATGTGCATAGTAAGTGGTATCTCTATTAAATTAGTATTATCAGTGAAGATATTAATTTTGAAATAACAACAATTTTTAATATTATTTTTATGAATAGTATCATATTAAAAATAATTTTGAAGAAAAAATTATACCAAATGTTTGAAAGATAGGAACACCCAATAGGTGGGGAATTAAGTATCCGATTAATATTTTTTAAAATATTAAAAACATCAATCCTTATTTTTAAAAAATATAAAAAATAACTAAAATTATAGAATTTCATAATTTAATATTTCAACAATGTTTTAAATAGTTTGATAGAAACATCATCAAAGTAATTATGAATATTTTTGAATGTTTTGTACCAATATACTAGTGAAAAATCACATAATAAACATTTTACTTCCAAAAATAAATGTACTGATTTTTATTAGATTTATAGAAGAATTTTATTTATTATTTAAATAATAAAAACTCACAACTTCACACAGTGTTAATTTAACAAGGTAATAAAATACAAAATATTCAACACATTGATGTAAACCAATATAAAATATATTTTTATTAAATAAATTGATCTAAAATTAATTTGTATTAAAATGAACTATGTAAATAAAATCATGGAAAAAATATTATTCAACTGTTCTATATGGGAAATAATGATTACTGTTTAACTATGATCACTTCTATAGAAATATGATAGAGTAAAAATATTTTTTTTGGAAAGAGGTAGTCTAATAATCTTTTTTCCAAATCAGGATACTGTGTTTAACAATGAAAGATAATTAAAATCACAAATAAAATATAAAGAGTATATAAAAAGTGAAATATAAGAGAGATAAGAATAGGGGTGTAACTCAATCCAAATAGATTCAGTTTTCTATGAGTCCATGAGTTTTTATTTTAATGGATAACAAAAAATTCCCATAGCAGGTTCGTTAAAATATGGGTTTTAATGTGTTCTGATTGAATCATTCATGTTCAATATGACTTTTTTTTATATTCCACTATTTTTATTTATGTATCCCACACACACATAACATCATATGTCCTTTTTCATAAATTAATCTCCATAAAAAATTTTCATTATAAAATAATTTGTTCCATGTAAATATATTGAAAACAATAATTACTGATATAAGAAGAATCCATTGGTTATTTAATGAAACTCCATTAAAAATTCATATACGTCTTGGTGATATTATGGGAAACAAAGTTACATGGGATTACTGGTAGCCAAAATAGTCAATTTATAATAAAACCAGTCACAATCGCTTGATTGTTTCTTTTGTTATGTGTGTTTATTCATGTTGTAGGTGTATGATTTATCAAAATAGTATCATTTCATTGCATGATGAATTATTTTTTACACATTTAAGGTAGTATTTTTAACTAATATTATACATAAAAACACTTGGTTGCTAAAATACAAGATGAAATTTTCATACCTATTTCCTAGAAGGTTGATTATTCATGTGGTAGGTTGATTCTAAATGAATGATATGTACATGAGTTAGAAATAATTTTATAATCTATTAGATGTTAGGTACATTATTAATATGTTTAGATGGAGTACTATATATTATAAATTTCAATTGTTAACTTGACTATTCGATGTCTGTTCTTGTATTCATATGGTTTTTACATTACATATACTGTATATTTTAAATGTAAACTCGAAAAATATCTATTTTCTAGGTATTTATAGAATATAAATTACAAAAAAAATAATTTAATTAATAAAAATATATTTTATTATTTTTAATAAAATATATAATAACTTTCGGGTATAATCCAACAATTTTCAAAGTGTGTTTCAAAATAAAATGTATATAAATTGTTTTTTATAGAAAAAAACATGTAAAAGTAACAAATTAAATCTATCATTATAAATGAAAAGTGATCATTCATAATTAAATTTTAAAAAATCATAACATGTCTTTTTTAATTTTATGTTTTGAGAATTTATTCAGATCCTTGATTCTTATTATATTCTACTCCCTAGATAAACATTTAAAATCCATATAAGTCGTATAGTTTGTGATAAAGATTCATGAGAAGAATTTCTGAAATATAAAATATTATAATTAATTATAGTTCTAAATCTATAGTTGTGACATGTGAATCTTGTGCTCTAGTAACCTTTACAAGGGAATTTGAATAATTCTCTTTATTTGTAACAAAAATATGAAAGTGTTTTTCATCATTGTGTATATCACTAATTTAGTTTACATTTCCTTGATACCATATATCCATTTTATGAATTAATGTCATACTCATAAATTGGATTTTATTTTGGTTTTATGTTTATTTATTACAATTTCTATGTTTAATTATATTTACTGTGTACTATCTTTTTGTTATGTATTGAATGGAAAATTTTAATTTCAAAAAATTAATATTTCTTATGAATTGAATCCTATCTTATTAAATGGTAATATTTAATTTTTTTGGTGATTATCAATTAATAAATTTTTTAATATGTAAAATATTTAATAATTGAGTATCACTCTTTCCATGAAAATATTTATTAGCAAATAGAAATTAAGAAATTATCTCCAACACATGTAATAAATTGACTACAGTAATATTGTATTATTGATTAGGTTTTCTTCTTGACTAATTATTTTAATGTCCATGGTTTCCAAATAATTTTTAGATCTCTTCTTCATGTCCATGTGGAAGAATAACATATCATAGTTTACACTACTGAATCATTGTTAGTGGATATAATAGAAATGGTTTGAAATATCATATGTTTACAAAATAAAGGTGGAGTGTTATTTTCGAAGAACATTTAGTTGAAACATCATAGAGTAATGAAAATTTATATTAAAAACAATTTTCTATGCATAAAAATATTATGGACACCGTGATAAGAATGTACAAATGTTTGGTTGTTCATTATGTTATTTTTGAACAATAATGTCTTGATTCATATAAAATAAATCATTAAATCAATTAAAGAAATGTTTTTACAATGAAAAATGGATTTTTTGTTTTCGGAATACTATATATCATTAGGCAGGGTTCTTACATATGGAGTCGACAAAGTTCACTACACTATGTCATAATTATACATATCAAGGGTTTTGGATATATTTCTACAAAAGATGAATCCCAATTTGTATAATGGTGATAATAATTGATATTGATAACTAAAAAATTATAAAAATCATTAAATATATAAATTTTTTTTATGTTTAAGTAGATGATTGATGGTAAAATCATGATCATATCATATAAACATTTAATGGGGATTGATGATGATGAAATAGAAATGTTAGATTTCATATACTATAGATGTTATAAAAAAGTATAATATCACCCTCTTTCTTATCAAACTTTTTATAGTGAAGGGTGTGTGGTTATACACTATAACTTCAAAACATGACAGAATTATCAACATGAAAAACACTACTGATAAATATTTTATGAACCTATTGAGAAATTTTATGTTACAAATGACCATTTATCCCCTATATATAGTTATTTTATTGACCATTCATGCATCATATACATTATCGAACATAAAAAACTAAATATTTTAAATGAATTACTGAACATAGATTTGTCCCATTACTATCTCAGTGGTTTTAAAACATTGCATTGGTCCTCATATGTAGGTAAAACCACTATGTTTTCCATTAATTCATCTATGCAATAGTTAAATATTATTAATATTGTATTATGATATAATAATCTGACCTCTAAAAATTAGTGACTTTCTTCTAGAGAAACATTTTATTACACTAGTCCAAATCACTACATATCAATGTAGTGGGTCGAAGGAGGATAAAACAATAAGTGGTCTTCCAGTAATTAATTTTTAGATGTTTGTTAATTTCTATTGTGATGGTGGTTTTTATATTATTAATGGGTCATCGTCTATTAAATGAAATCATAAATAAAACAGTGATATACCTGAAAAAACTAAAACAAATATAAATTTATTTCATAGACAATCATCAATCCAAAATGTTATCACTATCTATTAACATTTCATTAATAAACATACCATAATCATATGGTAACAACACACACTCTAAAATATATCAAAAAATAGTGATGAATAGTTAGTATGAGAAGAAAAACACAATGTTGTAACATTTCAGTAAGAAGAAATAACCTTAGGAAGACATAAATATGATTTTATAACTTCATCAAAACTAATAATGTTACTAAACATTTATCTAATATAGCTATCCAGTTTACCTCATGTGTTCCTAATCATAAGGTAGAGGCTTCCTACTTGTAGTGAGGGTTTGATGAATCATATATAGGTAATATACTGACTAGAATCATAACTAGAAATAATAAAAAAAACATCCTTCACAAGAATATTTTCATTGTATAGAATATGTTATTTTAGTTGAACATTAACCATACCTATAACACAGACTTTTTATTAAGGTTTTTAAGTTTACATCATAAAATCATGCATCTCTACGGTATCACCATTTTCCGAGATCATATACACTATTGAAAAATCTATGAAATTGAAGTCATACCGAACAACCCACTATCATCAACCAGGACAAAAATAATCATTCACTCCAATTATATCTTCACTACCTATCCCACCCTTATAATGTTCATTTCCTATGACATCCTATCAAACATATGCTCTATTTTTTACTAAATGCATTATTCAGGATGTAATAATAAATCTAATTTTTCAAGGACCAATAATTTTGTAAATTATAACTATCACAACTATGAATGAATTTAATAAATTAATGTTGGGATATTAAAATCATATTAATAAACCTATTGAAATATTTTCTAATCAGGTGGCTCTCCAAATAGTTTTTTATACATATTTTGTCCAACATCAGAATGGTATAAATGAAATATAACTACATTTTATAATACTTATGGTGAAAACTCTATCTTGTATACCATCAGAATGTTGAATGGTATATCTTGTAAAAAAATACATAATTTAATGATGAGTAACTAAAACACAATACCCATTTGAAAAAGATATCAGTGAATCATAATCCCCTATGAGAATCATATATCACAGAATAACATATTCAAATGATTATAATCTATCACTAATTTGTCATGAAATTTTGATTATTCATCACCATAAATTTTCTAATATATTATCAAAATTAATAGATTAGTTGAAATGTATATCATCCTAATAATTAATCCCATTTATCCAAATATTCTCTAGGTTACCCATGATAAAGATATTGTACACAAAGCACTCATATACTAATCTTATATCCTAATTAAAATAACTGATTTCAATCCAATAAAAAATATTAAATAATTGAGTCAAGATATATATTGGAATATTAATACTAATGGACCTTAATACGGAAATATCCCCACATATACATACCAAAAACATGACATTACATGACTACGTAACACTCGAAAATTCTATATACGGCTCACAGAACAATAAACATGAATGTAAATCCCCATAGCGACAATCCCTAAGTATATCACCACCATTTTAGGGTAACAATGACATTATTGGCCTCGAATTCAAAAAATAAGGTGTATATCACCCATAAATGTTAATATAGTAAATATTAATTAATTAGAAAGTATGAAATCATGTTTGGTAATATACTATTTTATGCACAAATACATTCATAATAACACAAAACAACTAGTAATTTCTATAAAAAATGAATTCTTTCACCCATACCCTAATAAATATTTAATACATTTAATTTTACAACAATGATTGAAAAATTCATGAAAACAATTATTTCATTTTGACAATTAAATTATTTTCTGCTAATAGTATAAAACAATATAATAAAATATAGACCATGGAACTCGTTTTCCCATAATATCAAAATCGAATATCATAAATTTTTTTAGTAAAATAATTAATAATTATTAACATATATATGTCGATGAAAAATAATATAATTATACACATGCATTTCAGAACACAAATAAGACTAATTTTTTAATATTTGGAATTTAATTCATGTTTTTGACAAATATTATTTTATTTTATTCTTAATTAATTATTATATAACTGGGTATTTATTTTTTTAGACATGAACTTTAGTATAGAATCAACACATCATGATTTTCCAATGTTTAATTTTTCTTAATTTAATGTTACATTCAAATTTTTTGGTTAAATTTATAATGCAGTGTAAATATATAGTGTGTATTATGAAAAATAAAGAATATAAAACATTATTAAATAATTAGGATAATGAAATTTTAGTCCAAAATGTGATTATTTTTTAAATTATGTATTTTAATGTACAAAATAATGTTTCAAAACTGATTATAAATCATCCAAAAATAGATGTATGTTTTAGTAATTTAAACAACAATTTTTCTATTATAAAATTTCTAAACATTAAAAATAAAATAATATAATGTATATGGTAATTAGTAATTAAAAAATAATAATACTTGGGATATACCTATCAAATACCATGGGATAAAACCATAGTAACGATAATAATTTCCTTTTTTATTAATATAATGTCTATGGCATGTGTTTTCGAAATGAAATCAAATTAAAATAATATTCTAAAAACAGCCACCCATTCTACCTGTCCACTTATTTACAAAATATATTTTTATTCATTTACTCTCATTATATCCCTAAAGTGACTCTCTATGAAATTTAAAAGCTTCTATGGCTCTCATTCATGCTACAAGATTTCACTATTTCATGTTTTGGGTTTTCAATCCTCTATATTCCTTTTTAATTGTAATAATTTTGTATTAATATCATTTAAATCAATTTAAATTATAGTATTTATTGTAATTTCAATTAATTATTGTCCATAT
This sequence comes from Viscum album, assembly GCA_963277665.1. NCBI lineage: Eukaryota > Viridiplantae > Streptophyta > Magnoliopsida > Santalales > Viscaceae > Viscum > Viscum album. Next base: position 881,645,523 of record OY728139.1, on the reverse strand, counting down.
TATATATTATCAATGATATTTTCCTCATTCCCATTAATTATATACATTCTCCTTGATTCTTTATAAAGATATAAGGCTTTTTAATCCCTACTAATTCCTTATTTGTGTGATTAACTACAATTTATTTGGATTTATTTATGTATTTATATTATGATTAATATTTAATAATATGGTATCATATTATATATTAAATATCACTTAGAGCAGTTTATATAATGATATACATATTAGGATCCTGATTATATACTAATGATGGAAAATATAACAGAGGGTGGGGGTTTCTAGTTGTTTTAAAAACATTATTTAAATAAATTAATCTAAATAAACTCATATCCACATTATGTAATATAATTAAAATTAACATCAGTTATATTTACTAAATTAGAAAATAGAAAATTGGTGATGTTATGATTAAAACTAAGTGAAATATCATAATTGATATGAATACAATTTATCAGAGTATATAAAAATATATAATTATTTACTAGTTATAATATTATAATTATAATAAAACAGATAAAAAATAGAATATTAATTTGAATATGATGTTTCAATTAATATTATGAATTCAATGGAAAGGATACTTGTAATGAAATAATTTATAGAATAGTTATCAATTACAAGAATGAATTATAATATAATATATATGTAAACATATTTTAACTTTATGTGTAGTATAGTGTATAACCTAAATGAATGGTATCCACTATATTAATCATAAAATAATGTTTTTATTTCTTCAATAATGAAAACACTTGATATGATGAAAAACATATATCTATATTTGTATCCCCATAATCCCTTGATACAATGATCGAATTCTCTATCTATGTTGCCTCGATAGAACGTGATATGTTGGTTCATATTCATTATCTTCTTATCCATAAAATCCCTCAATATTAGGGATCTGATTCTCTATCTATATATCCTTGAATTTCATAAATCGTAACAAAAAATTAGATGCACATTATAATGAAAATTTTTATGATGAGGCATCATAAAAGTTTTTCCTTATAACTACAAATCTCTAAACAATTACACTAACAATGATGATGATGTTCATGCTATGTAATTTTCAGTCCTCTCACACAATCAAGAAAAATGATAATTTTTCACCAATAAACCGCTTAAAACAATTTCAATGACTTGGTATTTATATATTTCCTTCAAAATATTATCTTGATATCCCATATATTATATTTCCATGTTTTTTTGCAATATATTGGACACCTAGCTCTCAACTACTCTATTATAACTGATTGTCTGACATCGTCATTTTTTACACCATTACAATTAAATGTTTTTTGTTACCTTATAAATAATTTTTCCATATTCATATTATAAAATGTAGATTGTATGATCGTCTTCCGAGAAAATGTCTATAATATAATCGTTAGGATTAATAGTGAGATGTTTATTGGTTATAGTATCAGTCTAATGTTTAATAATTTCTGAGTGTGAGAGAAAATAAAATATTTCTAGCACCTAATCTGTTAATGTTTAGTCCAAAGATAATGAGAATCATACTCATTATGATAATTTTAATGGATAATTTAAAAATTTATATGTGTAATACTTACAAACATACTATAGATATGGAGAAAAAATTATTTTCTAAAAACACATTCTAAAACACTTTTGACATTAACTTTTCATTAAATTTTTTAAGAGAGTTACTAAGATTTAAAAAAATAATGGAAATGTATAAATTATAACAACAAAATAAATAATCTCCGAATTTTTAGAAAGCCCTATTCATAAAATAATTAAAAAATTACATTAAAAAAACATATAGTTTATGTTCATTTATGTCCTTCGTTTTCTGATTTAAACATTAATAATTAGCCCCTTGACATTTTAAATCATCTAAATATATTGAATAATAATATGTTGAATAATATGAACTCAAAATATAATAAAATATTTTTCTACAAGTCATATTCTCCCCCTTAAATAAATATCCCTTCATTTATAATGTTTATTCCTTAAAAAATATTTTCCCCCTTTGTCAAAAAATCTTCCGTTATTACTTTGTTTCCCCTTTCTATTAAATTACCTCCACTTTTTATTTAAAAAATAATAATATATAACTGAAAAAAGTTTCATGAAAAGTTTGATAATATAATAAATATATTGGAAATAATATAATGAAATTACTAATAATTCAAAAAAGTAATAAAAAATAACATTAAATTATATGCAATTGAAAAACACTCATAAAAATATTATATGGATGAAAAATTAAATTAATTTATTAAAACATTTCTGATTAATTAAAAGATAAATAATAAATGTTTCATAAAAGTAAATAAATCTTTATTCATCAAATTTTATAAACACGACTTGATTTTCTTGAACTCACGTCGTTCCTTCTTTGAATATCTATTTTTTGTTCATGGATAAAAAATTCATATAAAATTTTTAATTTGAATCATCAATACATTAATTTCATTCTCATATGATTTGAGACTAGATGTCTTTAAATATATATATATTGGATCTTCCCATTATGATATTTCACTTACATAGTATACTTATATGTTTTATCCCTAATTTTTTCCATAAAAATGTCATTGTCATCCATGTATTTTGATAATAGGATGACATAATATACAGATTAATTTATATAATTATTCACTTTTCTAATATATGAACATGTAATTTAGGACCACCATAAAAATGAAGAGAAAATTTAATCATTTTATCAACAAATATATGATGAGTGTGAGAAAATTTTTGAATTGTTTTCTAATATTATTTAAAAAATAAGAATTTAATGGGTAACAAAAATGAAATATTCTCATTTATCATTTAAAATTTCATGAATATGTTTACCACTTTCTTAATTTCAAGGGTAATATGGATTGTTCAGTAAGTATTTTTTAATCAAAAAAATAATATAAAATCCATTCACAACTAGTTTTTCTACAAAATATGATTTTTCATACTAAATTTTTGGGTGATTGACTCTACTTGGTTCAATAATCAAAACATTTAAATAATTGTTTTCATTCTCTAGGATTCTTTTTTTACAGTATATAGAATCTTTATAAGGAAAATTCTTATAATTAGATAAACCAATAATTTTTTTATCAATCTCAAAATTCTCAGTAGTTATCATTTTTTAATTTCGATCATCTTAATCTAATTTATATTCTTCTTCTGATGATTATTTTTATTTACTCTTCTATAATTTTGTTCAATATCTTCCATAGAAGGCATTTATAATAAATACTCCTTCAATTATTCATTTATTGTTTGATTTCCAGAATTTTCATTTTATTTCTCATTATCTAATTCATCATCTTTCTCTACAACTTCTTCCAAAACAACTTCCTTGTTTTCATCTTATTAATATAATTCTTATTCATTTTCTCATTTCCATTCTCCTAAATATTTTTCAATTTTAATTTTATCTCACCATACAACATATTATTATATTTATTAATGAAGATCTTCTCATGATTTCATAGATATTATTAAGTAACCTTCGCCTAATGGATCTCATTCTTAATGTTTTTTATAAACAACATGTACTGATTATTCATATAATACATTTTCCTTTCCATTTTCTATGATTGTTGGAGTTTTGACATGGGTAAAAACCATTTTTTAAAAAGATAATCTTATATCCATAACTACTTTTTCAGTCTCGGGAAAACATAGTACAATATTTTTATAGTCTATCTCAACCGCTTGAAAAAAAATACAATGAATTCCTCTTGTAGTATTTTATATTTTTTCATTTTTTCTATTCATTCTTTAAAGTATCATCATTATGTAATTTTATGTCATTGTCCATAGCAGGGTGAGGTTAAATTTTGGGATCTCCAAATTTCTTATCATCCGTATTCTACATCAAATATTTATTAATATAATATAAGATTTCCTTTGTTTTTTAATGTCTTCTGATAGAGGTATCAAACTTCATTTTCTTTTTTTACCACATTCCTTGGCATTCCATGAAGGTTCTAATTCATAATCAAAACCATCAAAATTGTCGAATTTTTTTATAAATTATATAAAAAACTCTTCTTATTCATTGAATCATCTATAATGATTTAAATTGTTTCCCTTTTTAGAGTCGATATATTGGCCTTTTTAAAAACATACATTCATTTATCAAGGAACAAGCACATAAATTCAAGAAACATGATGATATTTGATTTCATCAAACTGTTCCTGTATTTGATGATGGAAATAATGAAAACACAAAAAATATATATCTTCCTTATGTTTATGATAAAATATAATAAATTTTTTAATAAATATTAAGTGTAACATGGTCTCCATATACCAGTATATGAAACCAATTATTTCATATGATGATTATGCAATTTTATATATTCTGGGGTGATATCTTCCTATCATTTTAATCATGATTATATGATGATTCTTCTTCCATTTGCTTATAAATAATCCTTGATCATCAAAAAAAATGTCAGATGGACAAAATTACCCTCTTTCTGATGGTACACCCCCAAACTCACAGCTTTCTTGCAAACCAATATGTATCATGTTCCACATATGGGAAATTGATTTTTTTATTTTCCAAATACATTGAAAAAATTTCATATACCCAATGAAATATTTGTCATGATCTGGGTAGAAAACATAAATATCATTATCATTCTTTTCTAAACACATTTATTCCTATCCATAGAATTCTATAGTCATATTCAATGTCAAATCATATTTTTCATTAAATTATTTGTTGACTATACATTTCTTGAAAATGGACTATTTACTGTGATATTCATCAAAATCAATTAGATTTGAAACCAAATACTTTTGATTAGACGTATGTATATAACATTGGGAATGAAAATATTGAGGGTAGCAACAACTCACAAGAAAAAAAATGAGACCTCTGAAGTGGGACACAAAGGGTATCTCTTAATATCTAGGCACTTGAGGTGTCTATCTATCTACCTGAAGATATCCAATGTTTGAGACTAAATGAAAATTGACATGAAATTTAATATTGTTCAATATAAATATTTTAATGCAATTTTGAACTATAAAATTTTTATAAATTATCAGATTGACGATGAATAAAAATATTTTTGTTTCAAAATATTTAAATAAACCATTTTTTATTTAAAAGAATTTTTAATAACAATTAAAAGAATTAATCGTAAGGAAATTATTTAAAAATAAAAATAATAAAGTACATTACTAAGTGAATATTTCAATTGGTAGGAATACATGTTGTTCCTGGTTTTTTAACTAATAATGTAATGATATATTTAGTCTTAAAATATTGAAAATTTATATTTTTAATTGTAAAAAACATTATGACTATGGATTTTTTTAAAAAAATTGATCAAGTTTTCATTTATGGAACCCTAGTTAGAGTGGTTTTACCTGAAAATAATATTAGGATTGTTTTCAAGTATGAAAACTTTATAACACAATTTTAGTTTGAAATATTTTATAACATCTAATGAAATTCACAGAAATTTCATAATTAATCATGAGTCCAAAATATATGTACCCCCCCTATGAAAATGATAAATTGATGTAAATACATGAGTAAAAATGAAGTATATATGAATGATTATTTTACATTAATCATTTTTAGATTTAGTCTTATGTATTGAAATCAATTACGAGGAAGTGGTTTTATAAAAATAAAAGTAAATTGATATTTTCTTCTGATTAATTGTAATATTATATATCTGTTAATTTTTTCCTCAATGAAATAGTGTCTCATATATATTGTCATAGCACTGAAGTGATGTGATGGGTTTTTACTTATAGGAATGGATGTTTTTTATCACAAAATATTTTAGTTTTTCAAAACCCAACCCATATAAATGAGACTTTTTGGTATCCAAAACACATGATCACAACCACATCTAGTTACCACATATTCAGCTTTAGTAGTGGAAAGTGGTGAAAATATTTATTTATTATAATTCAATGAATCCTAAGAATCTATTAAAAAGTGAAATGTTATGTATTTCATTATCCTATCTATTTTACAAAATGAAATGTTAGAATCGAAAAAAATATATTGTTCATAAATTTTCTAGAAGGCTAAAAATGTAATAAAACTACTGTTCCGTTATGATTTAGAAAAATTCATTTTAAATATTTATAGTATAATTAATTTTTATTTTATTAATATCTTCTAAAAAAGAATACAAAAAACATTAAATCCATATGATTATGAATTAAGAAAATTAAACTACATATCATACCTCTAAAAGTCATTTGATCAATTGGTTTCTTATGCTCATCATGATCAATGTTATTGGTGATACCAATTTGAGTAATAATAATTATATTATTACCATACCCATATCAATAAATAATATCATTAATATACTTATTTTGAGATATAATATATCATTCTAGTTTTTGTAAAATATGAAAAACAATAAAATATCATAACTCACCCATCATACTCATCTCAAACTCTGATTTCATAAGATTATAAAAGGACTTATATAATATAATTGAGTTTTTTAAAATATAATTTCATTAAAATAGGTTTGAAAATTCATTATATTTTTATTAAATAATTTTGTAAAAAATATTCAATGTGTATTTCCATTAAAAAATATCTGTATAACATATATCATTTTACCCAATAATACCAATCAATAGGGTGTTATTTAAGTCTATAAAATTATTTTTTAATTCTATAAATGTATACTGGATGTTTTCTTGAAAACAATGGGTTGTTCAAAATAAACATCCTCATGAACATATCCAATATGAAAATAAAACATCACATATATTTGAATATGATTGAAATTATAAAATTATATAAAGCCTAATAATATATGAATTGATCAATTATGGCTACAGATGCCTATGTCTCTTCATAGTCAGGGATTTCTTTTTTATTGTAACAATTAGAAACTTGTTTAGACTAATTTCCAACAATTATTCCATTTTCGCAACATTTGTTTCAAAAATATATTTTTTCCAATTATGGATGTTTTTTAGGTTAATAAATGAATGTAGAGAGTTTGTTTGTCTCAGATTAATTGAGAACATATTACATTTACTTAATAACATAATCCTTACCTAAATCATCATTAGTATATATAGATTCAAATTGGGATAATAAACCAATATTTACATTTTTAAATCATTAAGGAACATAGTCCTAAATGTTTGATCAACATCACCAATGAGACTATCACTATGATTATTCATATGAAACACCTGACTTATTTTGTTTTTAAAATATTGTTCTTCAAAAAAAGGTAAAAATAATCCCAAGTAATAAATTAAAAGAAAATTATTTGATATAATTTCATATAATATTTATTTTATAATAAATAATGAAATCTATTTTTAAAAATTACATCTGAAGATGTTTTTTGGGGTTCTATCAAAACAAATCTGTCGGTTTAAACAAAATTAACATGCATTATTTCATCAAAAATAACGAAATATTTAATAGAAATTTAATTTCCATTATATTTATTGGAATAACCAAAATTATTCATTCATTTGATTTGGGTGGAAGTTTGTGTAATTTAAATTTAATATTCCTAATTAATAATTCTTATAAAAAACATTCAAGTAAAAAACATTTGGATTTATACCTGTCCACAATTCTCAATGATTTTAATTAATTAAGGTACTAATAAATACCCAATTTATAGTATATCATACTTTACTTATTTCTTAAGCCTGAAATTTTTATAAATTGGGTATTCACTAAACATGTTTCTATTTTATTATTCATTAAACTACCCTATTTTTTTGATGGGTTATAGATTATGAAAATTTATGTTCAATACATTTAATACTACAAAAAGTTTCAAAAATAGGAATTACAAATTCTATACCATGATCAATATGAATAATAATCAAGGGATTGTTTTTCTCATTTCTATCTATGGAAAACTATTATTCAAAAAAGAGAAGGGTTCAAATTTCATTGTGAGAAACTAAAAACAATGTATATCTAGTATAATCACCAAAATTGACATATACATATAACATTCCACTTATAAACCTAGGTTGTGTTGGACAAAATATGTCAGTGTGCACTAACTCTAAAGAATAAGATGTTAAGACATAAATCATATATTTAAAACATGACTTATATTTATTACTGTTTTGACAAGGGACATTTAAATTTGAACAATCAAACCTATATTCTGGTAGATCCTTAAAAAACGTCTTCTAAGTCATCTATGATGTGCTCAGGGTTACATAAACATAACTTATATTCAACAACCAATATTGAACATATATTTCACTATTTTTAGGTATTTCTTGTCTCATAATGTCTTCTATGTTAACTATCTAAACATTCTCATGCAGATTGTAAAAAAGAACGAGGTTATCCTTGGAACTATATTCTGAAAACTACTTATTTCTAAGGATCACAATGTAACCTTCACCATAAAATGTAATTATTAATATAAGGTACTTATTATTTTCTTTATCAAAAAAATAAATTAATTATTTACCTAGATGAATAATAATTCCAATTCTAATAATCTCCAAAGAAGCATTATCATTGAATGTAATCTTTCCACATGTCATATTGAATATATTGTCAAAATGATTTTGGTATCAATCATTACTTGGGACATATAGTATCAATGTACAATTTATTATTTATATTAGTAATTTTATTATTCTCATGAAAACAAACACATTATACTTTTGACACCGAAATCATCTTGGGTATAGTAATGTTAGAAAACAATAATATTGGAATATCATTTGTTTGAACATATATGCATTGTAAAAATCGATATAATCATATTTATTTTATTAAAAAATATTTTCCCATTTCAAATAATTTATTTTTTAGTTTATAAGGATAACTTTTCGGGAGGAATGTGATTGTTATAAATAAATGGGTTTTTGTATGAAAAGCTTATTTCTGTAATAAAACGATAAGGAAATATTTTTATACATTTATCAAATTATTCATTACTTGATGTAATTTTTTCAAACAATATACATCAAATAGGATATTTATGATATTAGTTTTAAAAATAATTCCTTATCCTTGATATTATTGGTCTTAAGGCTAACTATATTTTCTATACCATTTTTCATACAAAATAATTTCTAAAAATCATTAGAAATAAATTATTTTTTCAAAATTAGTATCACTGAGGTATTATGATGGTTCTTATATTAAATTTCTCAATACATCTATTCATGAATCATCCTTAGATATAATTTCCATGGAATTATCTTGTTTTATTATATTATTCAATTTTCATTCTCATGAAATTTAAAAAATTTTGGGAATTTATTAGAAGGATAAGTATTATCATCAATAATTTTGAAGGATTATTCATTAGACGGTATATTATTTTTCTACTTAGTATTTTGTTTAGTTAATGACATATTGTTATGGTTTTTTCAAGTGTGTACATTTTTCATAAAAATGATTAAATTGAGGTATACTAGAATAAATACCAAATTTCCACTTTCCAGAACATTCAATATCATATTATTTTTCAGAATTGTCCCCACCATTATAACTTTTCGTATCATTGTTTTTTATCAATTTATTTCATTTAAATTTATAATAATTTTTACCATTCTGTTATGAATTATTTTTATTTAAAACAGACCTCTTTAGTTTTGGACAATCTGGTCTGATGATTCCATAATTCATACATTCATAACATGTAAAATATTATTTATTATAACTTCTATATTTATGAACATTTTTCTATCATTATTGAATATCATTCCTATAAACTATATTTTTCACGCTTCTATACAATTTTTCCAATTCACTCTCATAATGGACATAAGAAATTGAATCATAATGACAAACTATTTTCTTGTTCCTTGATGATATACTACTTTTTTTCTACAGTTTTTTATTTAGAAGGTATGGTAGATGTTGTAAGAAATGAAAGATGATTTTTAATTTTTTTTATTACTCATATATTTTTATTCAACACTAAAACTACATCAGACATCAAATGAGATCATCAATGGTTGGACCTCTGATCTATTTTCTATAATCATAATTTGTTCTATTTGATTTAAATTCATTATGAATAATATCAATTATAATTTAATGAGATTCTCTCCATTATGACCTTTTTCAATAATAACTTATAAATTATTAGTATCTATCATAAATCTCTAGTGCATATTTATAAAATACTCATCATGTAAGGAATCAAATTGTTTATAATTACCTCTTATCATTGTCATCACGGTCTCAGCTACTTTATAAGTTCCAAAATATGTGACATCATATTTTATCCAAATACTATTAGCAGTTTCACCTGATGAAATTTGACTGTAAATTATTTTTTTAATAAAATACAACAATGTACTTCTAATTCCAAAATTCTAATGATATTCATGTTTTTATAATAGGATGTATGCATTTTAAGAAATGATAGATCTTTCTATATAATTAATGAAGTCATTGGTCTATATATACGATTAACCAAATAGTCAAGGGCTATTATAGAAATCCCATATATGTGTGATTATGGAATGTTTTTTATAAAACACAATGTAACATCTTATTACCTTTGATTGAGTAATTTTTCCACCTTTTCTATTTTCCCTATTTGTTATAAATCCTCTTATGTATGTTTTATGGGTTTATTGGAGACTGTAGAACTGGTACATGCCATGTACCTAATGTACATGTTGTGTACATTAGTGTTGGTTGCACGACGTGGACGGAGAGATAATTTCATGAAATGTGAGATCATTTTGTGATCTAGTACACACCATGTACCCACGAAACACAATGTGTAAGGGTTAAATGATAGTTTCTAATCTTAGATGATATTTTTATCTACGTACTTGTTATGTGAGGCCTACCCATCATGACCCTAAGGTACACATTGTAGAGACCAGAAGCTTGACGTACATGGAAATTACATTACTTTTGTGGAATACATAGTACATAACAAAAACACACACACAAGGATCGTAAAAGTTTAGTGTCTTTGGAAACTCGAAATATAATCTTCTAATCTTAGTGAAGGATCTTCAACATCTCCCATAAAGATCCTCCTTTTTTACCTAAAAGCTTTCTTTATATCCTGGGGAAAATAAAACATAAAAGGGTGATCTCAAATACTCAGTAATGGTAAACAAAAGAAATATCAATCACATCATTTTCATAAGAACATAACATTTTGGAAATCCTAACCTGCAAAAGAGAGAATAATTTCATAACATGGGATAAATCATAGTAGTGAAATGAAATCCCAATAATCATAACTTATAACATGAAACTTTTTTTCATACACACATAATCATAGAGAATGATATCTTATTAGTCAAGATTCATTTCCAAGACTATCTTAGTGGACAAAGTCCATTTCTGAACCGAGTCACCCTCGTTTCAGTCCTGTTTCACTTAACCGGTATAACCTACTGTTCCAGCCATGTCTATCTCATGAGATATAAGATATTTAACCAATGCATTGGAGGGAGATATAGGTCCCACCCATCTCATAATGATACCATTCTTATGCGTTCCACAAAATCATAAACCATACATCATTGCATAACCCATGTAATAAAAATGGGAATCTTAAACATCATGACATCATAAAAAAATTCATATACGATAAAGGAATTCATAAAAATAATTCCATCACAGAATAATCAAATCAATGTAATAATAGGGATAAAAACATAACCCTATATTATCTTAGATGGAAAATGATTTTCATAAAACTGTTGAACTCCATTCTTGAGGAAAATATCCTTTCTGCTTCAAAAACACTTTTCCTTTCTTAACATGTTGTACAATTATAAACTAAAAGAAGTTGATTAAAAATAAACTTGAAAACATGTAAAGGATGCTTTAGGGAAATAATGTTTTAAAAATCCATTAATGCCGTATAAGTTAAAAGAAAACATTCTTCTCATACTTTTGTCAGAAAAGTCAAAAAGTACCTCGTACGAAAAACGACAAAAGATTCCTTTCATATCATTTACTAAAAACTCACCGAAGGGTAAAATTGGATTTAAAAAATTGTAGGTGGATGGAAATAATATTACACATTGAGGAAACATGGATGTGCATGATAAAATACACCCCATTAAATACCAAAGTATAAACAATCTCGGATAAAAAAATGAGATTGTGATATTTTCCATTACCTTATGTCTGATATGCTTTGTACGTATCCGAACCTCCTGTATAATGATTTAAATAATGTCATTAACTTATTACAGAATCATATTCATTGTTATTATATCATATATGGTTCACTTATGACTTTATATTACCCGTTCTTTTGTAAATTCCATGTTAAAGAAGTGTTTTGGGTAAAATCGTTTCACTTATCGTAGTTGTTTTGACTTGTTGATCTTGAAATTATTATTACTTATATCATGATTTACTTAATTCTAGAATATAACACATGATTTTTATATCATATATATTCAGTATATATATATATATATAATAGATATATAAATGAAATGAAACACACCGTTAATGGAGACGGTAGTCCGTACGTACGCATGAATGCTATTTTCCTTTCCTTATTGTATTGAATGGAAGTAAGTAGATGAAATAGATATATATATATATATAAATAAATATAGTTGATTTAACATGTCATATATTTGATTATTATTCATTATATATACTTTATAATCATTCATGAATGGTTAATATGGAGAATGAATCTCATCGCGTCGTGGAGACGGTAGTCCGTACGTACGCACGAGCGATGATATCATTCCCATGGTCGTGGAATTGTGTTGAAGTGTATTTATACTATTTCAGTATCAATATCACTTTATAATAATCATATATAGTTACTAATTACACTATTATACCCATCTAATTAAGGTGGTGGCGGAAAATAGATTACACCACGGCGTGGAGACGGTATTCTGTACGTACGCATGTGCAGTGATTTCCTTTTTTCGTAGGATGGATAGAAGGTTAATTAGAGTTGTTTAATATTTATAATAACATATCATTATATAATAAATACTTATGTTATTAATTTATCATGAAACAACTAAAGTTGAAGAAGTTGAAGAAGAAAAAAATTGAAAAGATCGGTAATGGATATTACCTCTTTTTTACGCGCCTTCACTTAACCTCCACTTAAAGAACTAAGGATGTTCTTTGAAAATACCAGGACCTCTAAGATGATACTAGGTAAGTGTAGAAGAGATTTTGTCAGGGGTTGGCAGAGCTTTAATGCTCAAATTGGTGTGAGGAGGAGAGGGAGGAGGTGCCCTTTTATAAGGGAGGAGAGGGGCACCTTATGAAAATCTCAAAATATTATTTTATATTAAGAACTAATTCGGTTTATAATGGTTCCAAAGGGTCTTATTTCTAAGATAAAGTGGGTATGGGTCGAAACCATATCATCCAATAGGATTTATACAAGTTTAGGTTATTATTTTAACCTTATCAACTAGATTTAACTTTATGTTAAATAATTTAACTTTTACCGTATCTTTTTGTTTCCTTACACTATATGGTTAATAAACATACTATATCATGGCAAACGAACCCCAAGTTGTTTATTATTAATATATATAACCTAATATAAGTCATTTGGCCGAAACTTAGATTTTTATGAATAAAATAACAATTAATAATATAATATTAATTTTAAAAACTAATTTATGTCAATTTTGACACTATTTGGTAGATGATTTTTATGAAATTCATAACAGAATTATAAGTTCAAAAAAAGTAACTTAAATCAACAATAACATGTGATATTAACTTATAAAATTAGTGTATGTCAGGAAAAGTCTCAAATTACATTTATTCGGGCATTTATACCATCAATTATGTCAATATTTCATTATTAATACAATTACTGCATCATCATTGTGTCATAATAAATGATAATTATTTAATCCCTAAAAATTCTAAATAAAATCCTATGATGTAGATAATTGTATTATCTTTCTGGGGAATATTCATGTTCGATGTTTCATGAAGTTTATCACTAAAGTAGAATTATTATACTTATAAAATACAAGGAAGTGACATGTTGTCACATTCTTTGGTTTTAATAATAATTAAATTATTTTCATGGACAAAAGTCCATAAAATGAATCTAATCCGACCCTTAGGTTATATGGGTCTATTATTAGCCATCCAATAGGCTTTCTCTAAATGTTTGGGTAATTTTATAATCTTATATTTACCCTTAATTACCCGATTTACCTTTAACTATAGTAAATAAAATTTACCGTAGTTACTATTCACAATGCCCAAAAATAAAAAGTAGCTTATTAACATAATTTGGACCCACTGATTCCAAATATGGAAACAATTTTTTCCAATTCAATACACAAAATATGCAGAAATTAAATTAAAATTAATCCCGTTGTCGAAAGAAAACAGGTTTTTCTGTAAAACATTGCAAAAGATTGAATTGATTTAACCAACGAATTCAAGGTAATGTCAATGCTAATGACATACATTATATTAAATGGTAAAAATATATTCTATTTATACTTTAAAACCATTCAATATTATAATTTAGACACATAAGATATTACGATGAAAAAAGTTGTTTTTAATTAAAATATGGCGTTTTTTTACTATTCATTAAAATATGAAAGTTATCGGAAAAATATCAAAACATTATCTATTGTAAATTTTTATATCCAGATACAAAAGAAGAATTTTATTTTGGAAAATTTAACTTATAAATATGTCAAAAAATATATTTAAAGTCGGTGCGCCATCAAAAGGCGGCAAAACTGCATTTTTTGAAAAATACTTATTTTACCAAAAAAATTTATTTTGTTCTTATACCATGTTCTAGAAATGTGTAAGATGAATAATAATGTTATCAAATTCACAATTTAGTTAACACTATTCATAACGGCTAGTTTTAATAATATTTTAATAGCATATCACTGTTTAGTGAAACTCAGTATTGCGTACGACACAAGATATCGAGGAAGGTCGTGATTGCGTGTAATGCAAGGCAAGTCAAGGATGCGTGTTGTGAAAGCTACTCTTGGTGTAGCGTACAACACAAGACAATGATGCAGAGAATATTTTTTATAAAATCTTGGGGTGTTACATTCTACCCCCCTTAAAATGAATTTCGCCCTCGAAATTCGTCGGGGTTATAACTGGTTTACTACTAGAAAGTTTCTTTAATAGAAACCCACATCCTAAAAAGGAAGACCAAAACCATTTTTAAAAAAAAGTATGAAACATAAAGGTTACCCAAATAAACTAATCACTGGGTTTCCACATAGGTGAAAATATGGATATGGAATAGAAATCTTACCATCATGTTCTAATGGAGAGTGGTAGAGAACATGGCTATGGAAAATCCCACAATCACAAAGCCATAAATTTGTGATGATCTAAGGTACCATCTGATTCATCAGATATAAGAGCACTTGGACAACATTTTTGGATTTCAAGATCATTTCCCTAATGTTGATGAAATTGGAATTTGAAGAAATACTTTCGTGATTTTGGTATTGTCTCACCGTTTGTCGTTCTTTGGTTCAACTTCATCACTTAATGAAATGAATTTGAATCTATCATTCGTGATGTGTTAGCAGATCATGTGATAGAATGATGGGTCATTCCACCTGTCTCAAACAAAAGGTTAGAAAAGCTATCAAAAAAATACATAAGTCCATCTATAGTGAGATTAATCATATATGGTTCCTAAAATGAACTTATACTCCATATATCATACCGCTTAATAAAATAAAACTAGTTTCTACTAACCAGGGACTTGCTATAGGCCAATGATAGGTGATAAAGGCCAGTCGCACTTCAGTTGTGGGTTCGATTCCGACAGCCTTGTCCAACGCGATGGGCTGTCACCCGTCCTGCAGGTTGTACTTTTTTTAAAACTATATTACAACAACATCTGATCAATAATATCAAAAAAAACATTTAACCTTAAACAATACTAACTTATGTCCAACATAGTCCATTCCAATCTTTAAGCTTATCCATAATACTGCTGTCTAATATCATATTATAGTGAAAAAGATTACCAAAGAGTTCATATAACAAGCATGTTAATACCATCGTTGATCCCCGTATATCATGAGATATGTCTTGTTGGTCACATTCCAAAGATTCGAAGGCCCTAATCATGTATTCTCTTGAAAAATGAATACCCATTGAACGTTAGTGAAAACATTAATGTAGTTAAAAGTTAACACTTTCCATATACCAAAATCCAAAAATTCTATATACTCAAACCATGATATAACCTTCTCCTTATATCAATCATGATCTCATGAATACTATCAAACATTTAATTTTCTCCTTATCCATTCATTATGCGCATATCATCTACATTCCAAAAAAATATGAATTACATTTCATGGATACTGGTAACATTAATCATACATTTTAAAAACTCAAGGAAAGACAACAGTTTAACAATCCTTATATGTCTCTTTATTCCATAGTACCATGAGATTACTTATACAACATTACACATGATAAACATGTAATCATTCCACTACATTCTTAAACCATTGACCAAGCTTCAACAATTATTTCATCTCACATATCATTTGTAGTCTCTTCATCATCATCCACATAAATACTACCCATACAACCATACTGATTCTCATCATGAGACTTTCCCTTAGGGAGTTGTTTTGCATAATGCCCGTACATTGCACATTTAAAACATTTAACCATTGTTGATGTTGTATAAATACCATTATCCTCATCCCTGGTGTTAATTGAAACTTTTCCTTTGCACTTACTGGCTTTGTGTCCTTCTTTTCCACACCCAAATCATCTTCCAGTTCCTTTGAAACATTCTCCTTGATGCCTCTTCCAACATTATTTACATAGGGGAAAGTGAACATTCGTTCCTCTATGATCATCATGAAACTCCATCTTTCTCTTATTAGCCGAGTCAAGAAACTTACCAAATTATACTTTATTGATCATATTATGAGATTGCTGATTCGGCATAATAATGATTTTTGGACTTCCAAATCCCATTTCATTTGGTTGCTCATGAAGAATATTATTCCATTTTCAATCATATCCTCCATTATCGTGAATCATCTTGTTTCTAGCCATTTTCTAAAACCCAAAATGAATAGTGTGAGAGGAAAAAATCATAATAAATGGGGAGTAACTTCAATATCTAACATCATTGGTTTAATCTAATATCGTTACCATAGTTCTAGGACTATATCCTATACGTATACTTATCATTAGGGACATCCCAAGACATACCTTAGAAATATCTCTAGGGATCTCACTAACATTTTCACATCTTATTTTCCAAAGGTTGACTAAACCTTTCCTCTGATACCAACTATAGAGACCCGAAGCTTTACGTACATGGACATTACATTACTTTTTCAGAATACTTAGTACATAACAAAAACACACACACAAGGATCGTAATAGTTTAGTGTATTTGGAAACTCGGAATATAATCTTCTAATCATGGTGAAAGATCTTCAACATCTCCCATAAAGATGTTCCTTTTTTTACCTAAAAAAATTCTTTATATCCTGGGGAAAAGAAAACATAAAAGGGTGAGCTCAAATGCTCAGTACGGGTAAACAAAAGAAACATCAATCACATCATTTTCATAAGAACATAACATTTTGGAAATCTTAACCTACAAAAGAGAGCATAATTTCATAACATGGGATAAATCATAGTAGTGAAATGAAATCCCAATAATCATAACTTAAAACATGAAACTTTGTGTAATACACACATAATCATAGAGAATTATATCTTATTAGTCAAGTCTCATTTCCAAGACTATCTTAGTGGACAAAGTCCATTTCTAAACCGAGTTACCCTCGTTTCAGTCCTGTTTCACTGAACCAGTATAACCTACCGTTCCAGCCATATCTATCTCATGAGATATAAAATCTTTACCCAATGCATTGGAGGGAGATATAGGTCCCTACCATCTCATAATGATACCATCCTTATGTGTGCCACAAAATCATAAACCATAAATCATTGCATAACCCATGTAATAAAAATGGGAATCTTAAACATCATGACATCATAAAACAATTCATATACGATAAAGGAATTCATAAAAATAATTCCATCACAACATAATCAAATCAATGTAATAATATGGATAAAAACAGAAACCATTATTATCTTAGATGGAAAATAATTTTCATAAAATACTTGAACACCATTCTTGAGGAAAATACCATTTCTACTTCAAAAACACTTTTCCTTTCTTAACATGTCGTACAATTATAAAATAAAAGAAGTTTATTAAAAATAAACTTGACAACCTGTAAAGTAAGATTCTTGGAAATAATGTTTTAAAAATCCATTCATGCCGTATAAGTTAAAAGAAAACATTCTTCTCATACTTTTGTCGGAAAGTCAAAAAGTACCTCGTAAAAAAACGACAAAATATTCCTTTCATATCTTTTAATAAAAACTCACCGAAGGGTAAAATTGGATTTAAAAAATTGTAGGTGGATGGAAAAAATATTACATATTGAGGAAACATGGATGTGGATGATAAAATACACCCTAGTAAATACCAAAGTATAAATAATCTCGGATAAAAAAATGGGATTTTGATATTTTCCATTACCTTATATCTGATATGCTTTGTACGTATCCGAACCTCCTGTATAATGATTTAAATAATGTCATTACTTATTACAGAATCATATTCATTTTTATGATATCATATATGATTCACTTATGACATTATATTACCCGTTCTTTTTTAAATTCCATGTTAAAGAAGCGTTTTGGGTAAAATCATTTCATTTATCGTAGTTGTTTGGACTTGTTGTTCTTGACATTATTATTACTTATATCATGATTTACTTACTTAAAGAATATAAAACATGATTTATATATCATATATATTCAGTATATATATATATATATATAATAGATAGATAAATGAAATGAAACACACCGTTCATGGAGACGGTAGTCCGTACGTACGCATGAACGCTGTTTTCCTTTCCTTATTGTTTTGAATGGACGTAAGTAGATGACATACATATATATATATATATATACATAAATTCAGTATATTTAACATTTCATATATTTCATTATTATTCATTATATATACTTTATAATCATTCATGAATGGTTAATGTGGCGAATGAATCTCATCGCGTCGTGGAGACGGTAGTCTGTACATACACACGAGCGATGATATCATTCCCATGGTCGTGGAATTGTGTTTAAGTGTATGTATACTATTACAGTATCAATATAACTTTATACTAATCATATATAGTTACTCATTACACCATTATACCAATCCAATTATGGTGGTGGTGGAAAATATTTTACACCACGGCGTGGAGATGGTATTCCGTACGTACGCACGCGCAGTGATTTCCTTTTTCCATAGGATGGATAGAAGGTTAATTAGAGTTGTTTAATATTTATAATAACATATCAGTATATAAGAAATACTGATGTTATTACTTTATCATGAAACAACTAAATAAGAAGAAGTTGAAGTAGAAATAAATTGAAAAAGATCGGTAATGGATATTACCTCTTTTTTACGCGCCTTCACTTAACCTCCACTTAAAGAACAAAGGATGGTCTTTGAAGAGGACCAGGACCTCTATGATGATACTAGGGAAGTGGAGAAGAGCTTTTGTCAGGGTTTGGACGAGCTTGAATGCTCAAATTGGTGTGAGGAGGAGAGGGAGGAGGTGCCCTTTTATAAGGGAGGAGAGGAGCACCTTAGGAAAATCTCAAAATATTATTTTATATTAAGGTCAATTTCGGTTTATAATGGTTTAAAAGGGTATTATTTAGAAGATAAAGTGGTTATTGGTCGAAATCCTCTCATCAAATAGTATTTATACAAGTTTAGGTTATTATTTTAACCTTATCAATTAGATTTACTTCTAAGTTAAATAATTTAACTTTTACCGTCTCTTTTTGTTTTCTTACACTATATGGTTAATAAACATTCTATATCAAGCCAAACGAACCCCAAGTTGTTCATTATTAATATATATAACCATATATAATTCATTTGGACGAACCTTATATTTTTAGGAATAAAATAACAATTAATAATATAATATTTGTTTTAAAAACTAATTTATGTCAATTTTGACACTATTTGGTACATGATTTTTATGAAATTCATAAAAGAATGATAAGTTCTAGCCAAGTTACTTAAATATACAATAACATTTAATAGTAACCATGAAAATTAGTGTAAGTCATAATAAGTCTCAAATTACATTTATTTGTGCATTTATAGAATCAATTATGTCAATATTTCATTAATAAGACAATTACTGCATCATCTTTGTGTCATAATAAATGATAATTATTTAATCCATAAAAATTATAAATAAATTCTTATGATGTATATAATTGTATTATATTTCTGGAGATTATTCATGTTTGAAGTTTAATGAAGTTTATCACTAAAATAAAATTATTATACTTATAAAATTTAAGAAAGTGACATGTTGTCACTTTCTTTGGTTTTAATAATAATTAAATTATTTTCATGGAAAAAAGTCCATAAAATGAATCTAATCCGACCCTTAGGTTATATGGGTCTACCTTTAGCCATCCAATAGGAGTTTTACAAGTGTTAGTGTAATTGTATAATCTAATATTTAACCTTAATTACCCGATTTACCTTTAACTATAGTAAATAAAATTTACCGTAGTTACTATTCACAATGCCCAAAAATAAAAAGTATCTTATTAACATAATTTGGACCCACTGATTCCAAATATTGAATCCATTTTCCAAAATTCAATACACAAAAGTTGCATAAATTAAATTAAAATTAATCCTGTTGTCGAAAGAAAACGGGTTTTTCTTTAAAACATTGCAAAAGATTGAATTGATTTAACCTACAAATTCAAGGTAAAATAAATACAAATGACATACATTATATTAAATGGTAAAAATATATTCTATTTATACTTTAGAACTATTCAATATTATAATTTAACCACAAAATATATTACGATGAAAAAAGTTGTTTTTACTAAAATATAGCGTGTTATTACTATTCATTAAAATTTGAAAGTTATCAGAAAAATATCAAAACTTTATCTAATGTAAATTTAAATATCCTGATTCAAAAGAAGAATTTTATTTTTTCAAATTGATCTTATAAACATGTCAAAAACTAGATTTATAGTGGGCGCGCCATCAAAAGGCGGCAAAACTGCATTTTTTAAAAAATACTTATTTTACCCGAAAAAATTATTTTGTTCTTATACCATGTTCTAGAAATGTGTAAGATGAATAATAATGTTATAAAATTCAAAATTTAGTTAACACTATTCATAATGGCTAGTTTTAATAATATTTTAATATCATATCACTGTTTAGTGAAACTTGGTATTGCGTACGACGCAAGCTATCGAGGAAGGTCGTGATTGTGTGTAATGCAAGGCAAGTCAAGGATGCGTGTTGTGAAAGCTCCTTTTGGTGTATCATAAAACACAAGACATTAATGAAAAGACAATTTTTCATAAAATCTCATGGTGTTATACACATTATGACTTGGGTCACCGTCATCATTAAATAATTCATTTAGAAGTACGGGTATGACTATTCTTCACAAAGCTCTTACCTGTCTAACCTGTACTCTATCTTGGGGGTATTCAGAGGATCCCAACCATCTGTTTAGATCCTTTCAGGTTTGGATTTTCATTAAATCTGTGGTGTGACTCCCAGGTAAGGGTTATCCCATGTTCTTTATGTTTCTCTCCTATTATCCTCTTGGTTTTTCAATGGATCATCCTGAGATTTAAGGATCTATGTATTTTAGGGTGGGATCGTTCTACTATGATGAGTAATGAGGACTCTATCACATTCCTTATTTTTGGTATGTTTTATTGTGAGTGGTGTTCCTCAGGAAAGAGGTAGGTGGTTCCAACCTAACATTACAAATTTATTTCTATTGTATAGTATGATTTATATCATTTGATTATGTAAATTTATTTACTTAATCTTTCTTTTAGTTGTTTTGATAAATACCAAATTCCAATTAATTGGAGGGTTTCAAAAAGGATAGGCATAGATATTTGGGAAACCCAAAATTCCCTTGAATTTTTGTGGGTTTATAGAAATTTTCTGATTTAAATTGATGAATTTAAATTGCATATTTGACTAAATTGTTTAAAATTTAATTGTATAATCTAAATGGGAAATGTAATGGATAAAATTATGGAACTTGTTTTGATTGAATATCAAAATTGAGAATGGTTAAATATTATTCAATAGAATCCTAGTGGTTTTATCTTGTGAAACATGCATGTTTTTCAATTAAACCTATTTTTTTATATGGAATGAAATTGGCATTGTTTTAAAAAGAATAAATGGATTGATTGTATTTTAAGATGTAATAAAATAGTTATCCCATAATGTATGACCACATGCAAGCCTTAGGTAGTTAGTTAATTATTTAGATACAGTCTATGCAATGGCAATCTTTTAAAGAATACATGCATCGGGTCACATCCCGTACAGGTTGTTGATTAGCCATCATTGGCCAGTTTCATAGGGACGTGTATATACAAATATTTCCGAGTTCACATAGAGAGTGTGGAATCCTATTGGAAGTTAATACCATCGTACCTTCAAGAAGATAACCACGTTTCTCACTTTTTAATTTATATTTTGTGATATAAATGTATGGTAATGTTTATATGAATTGTTGTATATTCCTGTTGAATTTATATTGAAATATTTATATAATGACTTTATATAAGAAATTTTTGTTAAATATTCCATCTCATGTAAATGAAATTTCATTTTTGAATATATTTTCCATCATTTTGAAACAACTTAGCATGTCATTTTTGAAATATAAACTTATGTTTCGTAACTTGTTTGATCAAAAAAACTGAAATCTTTTCTATGGATAATCCATAATTGGAATCTATTATTGAATATGTTATTATATCCTACTAAGATTAGGCTTTCACCCAAATATTACCTTCAGGGATTTATAGACATTCCCCTTCTACGCTTGTGTAAAGGGAAAGGGTTCTCTTGAAGGTGGATAAAATTATTGAGGTTTGTACATAGTCATTCAGGCACTTAGGGACATTGGAATTGTTTTCCTATTTTAGTATTTGGGATTCAGTACTTATTCTTGATGCATTTTTTATTCAGTTTCCTTTCTCCAAGTGGAGTTTTCTTTTCATATACTTACTATTTTAGTTTTCCTTTTCTTCTTCATTCTTGTGGTAGAAATCGGTCCCACTTGTATGTTGTATGATGCTGGTTTCTTGTACTCAACCCATGGGGATCGTGCATTCCCTTAAGATTATGTTAAGACTGTCTTGTTTATCGAGTTACCATAGTAATCGATATGGTTCAAGACAAAAGGGTATCATAGATAGGTTGTCGACTTCAGTTTTAACGTTAGTATGCACTTTTTATGTCTTGTCACGACCTACGAGGTAGTTGCGACTGAGTGCAATGACAGTTCTCACCGCAATGATCTTTAAGTCGCTAGGAGTGGTAAGGGAATGTTGTCTTTTTGATTTGTTCATGTCAGTAAATCTTGTGATTAGGATAGAGTGAAATATAAATCTTGGTTGTCCCTTCTATTGATAAAGTTTTCTCTTTCTACTCAAATTGATTGTTAATATAAAGACTTCCTTTTCTCTAATGATGTTGTGTGGCATCATCACTTCATGAGACATGTGAATCAGACCTAAGAAAGTGCTTCTAATATACGTTGACTAGAAAATACTATAGTTTATTAAAATTTGGTTGAGTTTATTATATGCCATATCCAAGATTTGGTACACGCACCACCTCTAGTTCCCATTTAGGCTTCAGCTATGGATCATCAGGGGCATTGTCTATGGAATCATTCTCAAGAGTTAATTTTCCCCAACCCACCAATAATAACAGGCTCTATTTATACACAACATGATGAGGAATAGTTTGGAAAGATAGAAAATCAGTCTATGTTTTTGGATACACCAAAAGTGGTCATGATGAAGTGTTTCACCTACGTACATTGAGGGACCGAGTAGGTGATAGTGGGACATGATGGTGATGACATGGAGACATTACCATTTATAGTGGAATGACATAAATTTTCATTTCACAAATTAGTTCAATCAAGAGGTTGTGGTGTTGTCTATGGCTATGGAGTTTATCAAGCTTGATCAGGATATTAGAACTTTGGTTGAGTATTCAAATCGCATTTCTATGCTACTATAGTTTTCTCTTGTGATTGTAACTAATGATAGGATAAAGTCTCTATGGTTCCAGTATGTCCATCGATAAAATATCCATTTTTTGTTTTTATTGTTGAACATGCCCACTTATATCGATGTGATAGTTAGGGAGGTGATGGATGAGATATACATGGCTAGAAAATCAGGTCAGATGGGAGTTCCATTATCTCCCAGCGGAATCATTAGTTACTTTAAAGGAAAATAGAGCTGTTATAAACCCCCTGTAATTCTTGATGTAAGAGTCATTACAAAATTCTTATTTCTCCAAGAAGATGTTATTTGACTTACTACCATTGTGGAATGTCAGGACATTCTAGGAGTGTTGGCACGGGTGGTCCCAATATCTGTATCTTTTGTGGACATTCAGGGTACATGAAGAGTTTTTTTCCATCACATCCCTTATCCTCATGGTGGGACAAGATAATCATATCATCCCAAAACTATAGGGAATCCAAATTCATCACTGATAAAAGGGTTCTGGTCAAATGCATCTGAAATGATGCTTTTTCACGCAGTGAAAGGGAATCCATATGAAGCAGACACATGTCCAGAGACTGTGATAGGTACAATTACCATTTCATGTTCATTAGCTATTACTTTTTGTTTATATTGGTGAATCTCAAAATTTTATTTCATGATGTATTATAAATCTGATTAATCATCATATAAAAAAACTATCACGTGAAATGGATATTATTACACCCTTAGGAATGAGGAGATAGTAGATTCTCAGTAGTCCTGCATATGCCTTCTCCCTATCATATGTCATGATAACATGGAGTATTCTAGTTCATGATTGTAAATCACTTGATGTCATACTCAGGATAATGTGGATCATTACCAGCAAAGCCTAAATTGAGTGGTATCATAGACAAGTCTACTACTACACATAATTTTTTGCCTCATCTTATTCAAGGAGTATGAGACCCATGTTCAAACATAGCCATACATTCTTATCCAGAATTGGAGAAAGTGATATAAGATTTTTTAACTAACCAGAAATGAGATTCAATAGGTGGTGGTCTTCCTCCAGTTGTCAACAATTTTTTCAACATGAAATATTTGGATTTCTATGGTCTACCACTAGTGATATAGGATGATTTTTCAATTGACAAAATGTGTGGTACTCAAATGGTCCCTGTCTACTTTTACTGCATTTCACCAGCTGAGTTGAAAGAGATGGAGGTTTAGTTTGATGATCTCATTGAGAATAGCTTTATTCATCCATGTTGGACACTATAGGCAGTGCTAGTTCTATTTCTTAAGAAGTGATATGGTTCTCTTAAATTAGATTTTGGTTATCAAAATATCAATAGATTTTCCACAATGAAAAATATCATTTTACACAGATTGAATATCTGTTTGACTTGCTAAAATGAAAGGAATTGTTTTCAAATGATGACCTTCAATAGAGTTACCATTAGTTGAGAATAAAAGAATATGAAAATTACAAAACCGCATATCATAGAAGGTACATGCACATTTAGTTCCTTGTTATTCCCTCTAGTTTGACAAATTATTCTATTATTTTTATGTATTTAATGAAAAATATTTTCAACGAGTACCTAGATACCATTGTCGTAGTCTCTGGGGATGACATTCCTACATTCTCAAAATACAAGGAGGATCATGTGAAATATCTGAGAATAGTTCTGAATCTGTTAAGAAATCACTTCATTTATTACAAGATTTCATTGTTTTTTTGGATATATGAAGTTAAATTCTTGGTTCACATGATGTTTCAACATCGTGTATCAGTTTATCCTAAAAATGAAAAGGTGATTATGAATTAGGAGAAACCATGAAATGTCTTCAAGATTAAGAGCTTCTTGGGATTAGTCAGATATTACCATAGGTTCATAAAATTTCTTCTTGATGTTGGATTCTCAAATGAAATATCTGATTTGGAAGGGGGATAATTTTACATTGAATGATAAATGACAAAGTTTTATTGTTGAGAAAAAACATATGTTCACTACAGTGCCAATGGGGACTATTACAGATGTCGGACAGGACATTGTGTTCTTCTGTGATGCATCGAGTTCGAGGTTTGGTGGCGTTCTTATGTAGGGTGATCATGTGGCATAGTATAGATATCTTCAACATATGACACACAATAATAAATTTCCTTTCCATGACCTAGAACATGCTGCAGTCAGTCAAACCCATAATATTTGGCATCACTACCTTTTTAGTGATGGTTTATAGTGTATTCCAACTAGAAAAGCATGTGTTATATCTTCTCCCAAAAATATTTGAAACTTTGGTGGAGGTGTTGGGTGGATTACATATTTCATTCAACATTGGGATTGACTCTAATCTGAGAAAATGGATTGTCTTTGCTGATGCTTTGAGATGGAAACATCATACCCAAGCAGTGATATTATCTTTAGAAAAGTATATTTTGGTGGCTCTTTTTTCCATATACATATTGGAGTTTAAGAGAAAGGGCTAGAAGTTTCATAACTAGTATTATTTGGAAATCTATCCATATAAAGATTATTCTTCATGATCAAGATCCTAATAATGAGTTCAATAGTATGGGACAATCCATTAATGGTGGGGAGACAATTTCTCAGTGGTCATTCTATATAGATTCTATTCAATGCTATCAGAATTGTTTCCTTGTGCCCTTAGCAGCAAGAAAGGAAGTGATGTAGGATTTATTTATTCTTAGTTGGTTATTTACCCATGAACCACCAATATATTCTATGACATGAAGAAGATGTTATGTTGGCTAGGTATGATTTAGGACATTGCTGTGTTTTCCTCTCATTTTTATACATGCCAATAAGTGAATGTTGAGAAACATAAACATTTTTTTTCCTCAATTGGATTCAGACCCTATGTGGAAGTGGGATGAGATCTATATGGACATTGTGGTTGGGTTTCCTTGTACCCATATATAATGAATTTCAATTTCGGTTGGGATTGAAAAGAAGACCTTGTCGGCTCATTTTATACCCATTTGGTATATGGCCAAACATGAGGAGGTAGGAAATGTCTCCATGAAAGATATTGTTTTATTTCATGATGGTCCATCTACTATAGTTTCTAATAGTGATGATCTTTTCACATCTTGATTTTGGAAAGGGATTCAGGAGGTGCTGAGATCTTAGGTTAGACTGAGAATGTCCTATTATCCACAATCAGATGGCCAAACAGAATGTCCTATACAGATTCTTAAGGATATGTTAGATTCCAATGTTATCAAATTTGGTGGGGCTAGGAATGATCAATTGGTGATGGTTGAGCTCTCTTATAATAACAGTAAATATTCTATTATTATAATAAATACATTTGAAGACCTATATTGTCGGCCATGTAAATATCTATTGTGTTGGTTGGTGGCCAGTGAAAGTTCATTGGATGGACCATGCATGAAATATGAGACAACAGAAAAATATAATTGATTCATTAGAGGATTTTGATAGCACAAAGATGATGTTTGTTTTATGATAATAGACATGGTAGACCAGCGGATTTTTTTGTTGGTGATTAGGTATTTTTTATGGTTTTACTTCAGTTGGTTCGTTGACAGCTTGAGAATAATTGGAAGAATTCCCCACACGTTGTGGGATTTATAGAGGTTTTTTAGAAGGTGGGGAATGCTTCATTACATTTTTCAAATCCACCACAGCAGAGGTCGATACATAATGTGTTCTAAGTATCACATCTGAGAATGTATCTGTCTGATCCATATGACATGTTGAGCTGAAATGATATTGAGATCCAGCCTAATTAATCTTTGACTGAGCACCCAGTTGTAATAGTTGATTCTAAGACCAATGGTGCTTTATGGGTATAATATACATTTGGTTTTTGTATAATGGAAAAATGGATCTAATAGTCCCAATATGTTTGAATGTGAGGCACTAATGAGAGAGTATTGGACTCATATTTCTATAATGGATGCCTCTTCATTAGATTCATTAGGGAAGAATTCTTTTCTTGTGTGAAGGTTGTAACATCCTGTTACATTGAACTAGTATGTTTTCAAACTTTTTTGAGTTTCCTTTTAGTTACAAATCCTCTTATGTGTTTTTTTGGGTTTACTATAGACTGCATAATAGGTCCACACTATGTACATAAAGTACATGTCATGTACTTCACTATTAGTTGTAGGACGTGGAATGGAAGATTGTGTCTTGAACTAGGAGGTATTTTCATTACCTAATAAATTCTTTGTACCTGAGGTACCCATCTTTTGGGGTAAAATGATAGTTTTTAATCTGAGTTGATGGGTTTTTCGGTGTACTTATCCAACATGTCCAACATGCGATGAACCATGATGTACATCATAACTCTTCCTGCACCAGACCTTAAGTAATGTGTTTAGCAGTTCCACTGAGTCTATTATTCTCATAAATCTTGTCTATAGACCCTAGACTTTCTCAAGTTATTTTCTAGTGCTCCCCACTTTCTGATTCGATCTAATCAACTTTATTTATTTGTTACATCTACGGTGTGATTCCTAGGAATGTGTTCTACCTTGTTCTTCAAGCTTCTCTCCATCATTTATATTTGGTTTTCAAAGGATCATCTTGGGATTTATGGATACATTCATTCGAGTGTTGGACATTGCTACTAGTTGGAGTTTTGAGGACCTCTTCACCGTCATTCCAGTTGGTGGGTGTCATTGAGAGTGTCCTTCTTTGACAAAAATGTAGGTTGTTCCATCCCAACATTCTGAATTGATTACCATTATGTTGATTTATTTATATATATATCTTATTTAAATTCAATTTCTTAATATTTTATTGAATTTATTTGATAAAAACTAAATTCCAATGAATAAGAGGATTTGAAATGGTTTTGGAATGGAAATTTTGACATCCCCAAATTCCATTGAATTATTGTGGGTTTATAGAAATTCAATGATTTAAATTATTGAATTTATATTATGGATATAATAGAAAACTTTTCAAAAGATGTTTTGGACATAATTGGTAAAATGATTAGTGAAAATGATGGAATTGGTTTTTTAATTAATTTCAATCTTTCGAATGGTTTAAAAATACATGATAGAAACCCATTGGTTTTATCTATTGAAAAAAACATGTTTTTAAAAAAAACATGTTATGGTATTAAATGGAAATAAAATATAAATTTTTAAATGGATGAATGGCATTGATAATCTATTAATAAGTCTTTTGATGGTTTACCCATCATATAAGATCGCATGAAAGCCATAGGTATTTAGTGAGATATTCAGATTCACTATATCCTACGACAACGTTCAAAAACACATATGTAGTGGCTCACATCCTTGATGAGTTGGTGACGAGTCTTCTTTGGCCAGTATCATAGGGTAGTGTGTGTGTAAACATTTTTATATGCTCCAATAGAGTGTACTGAATCCAATATCAGGTTAATACTATCATACCTTTTGGAATATGGAAATATTTCTCAATTGTTTTTTTATATATGAGATAGAAATGTATGCCAATGATTGTTTGAAATTCATTACTTTCATGTTGAATTAATAAAAATATTATACATAAATTTTTTACTTAATCCATTTTTATAAATATCATTCTCTTGTAATGTAAATACATATCATGAATGTATTTTCCTTCATTTTGAAATTGATTAGCATGTTTTTTTAAATTGGATTTTATGTTTCCAAAACTGGTTGTTCTGAAAAAGTGATCGCTATTCTATAGATTATAAATATTTTTCATCTGTTATGGAATCATTGGTGATATACTACTATTCATAGGCTAAAACCCTTCTTTTTTCTTTGTATGGTTGTAGACTTTATCCTTCCTGGCTTGAGTAAAGGGAAGGGTTCTCTTGGAGGTGGATTCAACTGAGGAACAATAGACTTGGTGAGTCATGTCCACAAAATCCTTTGGGATGTTTTCCTATTTTAGACCATAGTTTTTAGTACATGGTCAGTATTCCTCTTTTTATTCTTGTACATTATACTCAGGGGAGTATCCTTTTGATAATAATTATATTATAGTTTTATATTTCTTCACGCATTCTTGCGGCAGAAATCATGCCTACTTGTATGTTGTACAATTCAATGTGCTAGTCGCCAACCAGTGGGGATCTAGATCACCATTCAGATTATTTTAGGACTAGGTCAATTATTGGGATACAAGGGTACATGGTCTGGTTCGTGACAAGATACATTATCTAATGAAAGAACTATCCCCATATAACAACACCCAACCTACATATTCTAATGTTTTGGATGTCGTAGATGTGATATTGTACATATTAAATCTAATTTTAATGATTTGTGGTATTGAGAATATTTTCTATATATTATACAAATAAATAATAAACAAAGTGAAATTTTTTTACTACCTAATGGTATATCATGATAATTTTCTATATACACTCAACTCAAGGAAGGAGACAAAAACACTGTGAACATTCATGAATGTTTAATGTATAATATATATAGTTTCATCTCGAATAATTGACTAAATATTATCACCATTGCTAGTGATACAGTGGTGATGGTAGGTATTGTTCATTTCAACATTAATTATTTATTTATTATTCGAATGATTTCTTGATGAATGATTACCATGATGGGTAGGGTGACATCTTTAACTCCCTCCTGAATACAGTTGGTCCAAAAATCAAATTCACAATAGAGAGTCTCCATGATGAGAAATGAATATGGTATTTTATTTGGGCCCTCAACTAAGAAATATCTCATTTTACCCAGTGGATTTATGGTTCTCTCTATGTGAATTTTGAGGACACCACTATGATCATCCTCATTGAATAAATTCATGAAATTTTCCTTTATAATCAACTCCCTCATGTGGCATGTTCCACACTGATGGACAACATTCCATATATGAAAACCTAACTTTAATAAGGTATTTTATCCATATAAATATGTGTTAATTTCTTTATAACATGATTATAATATTACAAGACTATTTTTTCCACATCCATAGTTATGTTTTAATAGAACAATATGGTTTTATCAAGGGAAGATCAATGAAACTCACTAGTATTAATTCATAACCAATTACATGAAACATTAAAAAGAAAACAGTGGGGTCAAATATTCCTATGAATGTAGAAATGGTCAAATCTTCTGAAAAAAGGTAGTGGAATTTTATTATCTATTTTTTGAGGATCATGGGATTCATGTACTGAGTGGTTAATATGTCTTTCGATGTAATATCCCACCATGGTTGTCAATTGACATGATGGGTAGAGTTTGTGGTCCTTACATGTCATTATAGGGAATAATTAAAGGATATCCCTGTTTCCCCGACACTATAATTATGGTGAAAGATTGTCTTAGAAAAAATCACAATTACATCATGCTTCTTGGATACATAGGGACCATTCACTAAAGGCATCAATTCTATAGGGTCATTCACCCCCACTTAATATATGACATTGTGATTTAATTAACGTATGTAAGGCTTCCATTGTTGAATTCAACAATATCAAGGAGGAGTAATCCATATGTAGTAGTAAATTAATAAACCATATAATTTTATTTGTTAGAGAGGTGGTCTAATAAAAACTAAACCATTATTGTAATTAACAGAAGTAATTTTCCCATGGATATCATGGTCTATCTTCTTCCCCCTCAAGGAATCTGCATCATCCATTTTGATGTTTTGGTTGATAATATTGAAAATCCAATTATAAAGAGTAATAATAAAATAATTTATTTTAGAGGTATTATTTCCATTATTAATTGTGTTTTTACTTTTTTTCCAATTCATATCCTCTCAATTTTCATGGTCCCTATGGTGGGTATTCATGATATTAAGAATATCTTGACCCCATTCATTTGGTATGATCATAATGATAGATGATGTCAATGGAATTACTAGAATAGATTTTATAATACCACTAACAATGATGGAATTATTGTATATAATGATGGGTAAATGATGGTATTCATAAAAGCTCTGTTGGAATCAGAGGTGATTGAACGACACTATCTTTTTAGATGGATTATCATAAAAAATATAAGTGTTATGAATTCTAAAAAATTTAAACACTCCAATATTGGGTATAATCTCCAAGTACACATCCAAATTGTTTCAAAATATATTTTCTTGGATTTTGGGTATGGGGGATATCAACTTCTAGAACAACATATGGTCCATTTTATTAATGGGTTACCCAAGATCTCTGATTCTAGAGTTGTCCTAAAGGGAAGCTAACCATTACAAACCATCCATACAGTCTATGTTGGACTCTAAATAAGGAATTATTTTTGATATAATTATAATTAAGGATCTTTCTGACTCATATATCTTCATGTGAGGCATGTTGGAAAACATTAATGGTATTGTATAAAGGGGTTCAATTTACGTTTCTCGTATCCATGATCTCTATGGAGATCACCTTCGATACATAAAAATTACTATTATTTATATCTTCCTAATATGGTACATTTGAAACTAAGAAATCCTTATGGATATAGCAATGAAATGAAATTTAATTTCACTTATATCTAGGTTATCATACTTCCAGGTTCACAAAATGGAATCAACCACTCACATGTTCTTTCAAAGAAGCTAGGCTAGCAGGCTGTTGAATACATTAGGTGATTTATCTAATTTTTCTTCTCTTTTTAATTAAATTAATAATTTTCGTCCACTTTGGTATATTGGATTGAGATCCTACACTATTGGAAGGAATGTGTTATCTCTTATATAGACTTTGTGATACTGGTGTATATGGGATGCTAGGAACCAAGTCTACCCCAACGAATTCCCCGTTTTTAGAATAAATTTGATCACTACAGAAATATCAAACTCTATAGATCTCTCTTGTATTTGGAATCAGTTTAATGAGGAATCATCCATGATGAATATTGTTTTAAATTAAGGGGTTTTCCTCAATGAAATCCATGATTCCCAAGGCTATTGGATCTGATGGAACCCTCCCAAATCATCTCTCAATAAGAACCCTAAAGGTCATGATTTAGAAGTACCATGTGGGCGGTGTATTTTTTGAGATAAAAAATTTTCTCTTCTATTTTATTCTATTTTATCCTATTGGAATGTTAATAGTTAAGGTATAGTTAAAAATTCTATTCAATGTTGACATTTCCCTTAGCATAATCATTAAATTACATTGGTTGTTTTTGAAACAAAATCAATATCATTTTTACCTATCACAAATTTCATTTTTCCATAACATGCAAGATTACATATTTTATTTGAAATTGTAAGTAGTAATCAAAAAAATGATGGATATTCATCAAACTTATAATGAAGGGAATAGTAATGCTAATTTTATTTATTCAATAGTGACCATTGACTCCCCTCTATTATCCTACTCTATCACTGGGTCCCTCCACCTCGGATGTTCTCCCCTATTATTGGGGATTTCAATGGATTGAATCATTATATTCCCCATAAAGAGGTTACCCTTCCTACATTTACCCTCAATTAATTAAAATTTTAAGGCAATATATATGGATCTGGTGTTTTTCTTCACATAGTTTCATTTGTCTAGTACCGTGAAAAAAATTGAACATATAGAATTATATCTATTAATATCAATACACCGTAATAATAATCTTTACTCTTTCCATGATACCATTACTACTGATATGTTACTTTATATTACATTTTAATCTCTTCTTAGTTCTAATTTAATCATAGGATATTCACCTAGGTGGATATATTTTTTAATTAAATTGGGAAATATTCATATTCCTTGTATCCATTATATTTTTACGGAAAAAAATTGATTACATATCAAGGACTTTTTATGTTTTAACATTATGATATTTTTGGTTTATCATTTTGGATATTATTATGGTTTATTTAGACTAATTATTTGATGGGTGGGAATTGATTATATATATCCTAGATTCGTCGATAGGTATCATGCGAAAAACCTAGTTGCGTATTAAGTGTAATACACAATATTTCAGGAATAATGTCTTAGAATTGAGGATTGACTTTATGTTTATAATGTATAAAAATTTACATTCAATTTCAACAAGATGTATTAATATTGTCTTTGAATTTTTCTATTATAAAATAATACGTGGATATATTACACTAAAAATTCCATTTAATATATAATTTTTTATCCTTTTTATATTTTTGATTCCACACATAAACCTAAAAGATTACTTAATACTCTCCCCATTACTATGAATTTTATCTCATCTATTTAAATTAGTACCCATTTATATTAGAATCCATTATGAATAATTTTCATAGTTTTTGGATTTTCAAGGAGAATTATAAATTTTTCATGTACTCAATTTATTTACATTTTGTTTTTATTGTAATTTAATATTCATTTATGCATATATTTTATGTTAAATATAAATTGAAAAATCATAAATTTTATCATTTTATTCTATAACATAGTACAAAATAACCACTAACTCCATGCTACTCGTAACATGGTTTTATAGTTGGTATTATGGAATGATAATTGGTAAAAATATGAAATAGATTATGATGAAAATAGGCAGATAACTCAAAAATTATGATAAACTCATTCGATATTCTAGAAATATTCATAAATTACTTGAAATGAAAATATAATAATTTTATTTTGAAACTTCATGATACTGATGGTGGGATTAATAATTTAATATAAATTGTTTGATCTTCCTCATCTTCCTTCCCTACCAAAAACATATAATCACATATATACACCAACTACCACCCAACTCAACATTTCTAATTTTGTTTCATTACCCCCTCTAAAAAACTGCTACATGGTTTATCCTATGGATTTCCCATGTGGAAATGTCTTTGAGATATTCCCATTATTAATGAATATA
This sequence comes from Viscum album, assembly GCA_963277665.1. Taxonomy (NCBI): domain Eukaryota; kingdom Viridiplantae; phylum Streptophyta; class Magnoliopsida; order Santalales; family Viscaceae; genus Viscum; species Viscum album. The sequence goes on along the minus strand of OY728139.1, from coordinate 881,610,610 downwards.
AAATTCCATGAACCCCATATTGAAATTCTCCATTTATCCACCTTATTAAATCATTACTAACTTGATTTCTATCATGTAACTAATTTGGGGAGGTCTTGTCTTAGAAATAAGTTTATTTGAATATATATATCTTTATCAAGTTTCTACTTGTTCCTCCATGGGGGAACGAGAAATATATAATGTAGTATTAATTCTATATAAATACTATAGGTAGTTTAATAATTTATTGATTAATATAATTGTTTATATCAAACATAAATTAGTATCATTTAGCCATGATATTTTTTTAGAGTCATAAATTAAAATTCATATAATTGAATTTATTTATCATACCAAATATGAGAATGTCTTCACATAGACATTTTTGAATATCCTTATTTAATTATATCATTAGGAAACATATTAATTAATTAATTTTAAGTGCCTAATTGATGTAATACAAAATTATCCTCTATAGTAAAACTCTCATTGAACGAGGTGGCTAACATGAAAACATTACATCATTAAATAAACAAAATTTTTCAAATAAATTACTCAAATAAGGGTTTTCTAATCAAATAAATGTTTTAAATGGTCCGATCTTTTTTACCCAAATAGATAAATATCATCTGAGTGATATTTATATTATTTTTTAAATTTAATATTAATTGTTTAATTTAATATTAACTATTAATTATTAAAAAACACATATAAATCACACCAAAAATCCACACCCAAAAAATAACTATGCTCTAAACTCAATAGAACCAAAAACAAAACATTATATGGTTTGGACTATATTTAATTTAAATTTTAATCCATTTTTTCAAAATTAACAAAATAAAATTTAAATTTTATACATTAAAACATAAAATTTTGTTACTATATAAAGGATATATAATTTATAATTTTATTTAATAAAATAATAACTCATCCATATAACCTGAAGAAAAACTTAAATGTGCTATCAGTACTAAAAATAATCTATATAAAACAATATAACTTATACACCACGTAAAAGGCCCTGACTACAATTCAAATATGAAGTATACTTAATAGATATAATTTTAAAAACATTTATAAAAAAATAAAAAATATAAATACTCTAAAATCAATAATTAAATTCCATTTTGTTTAATTTTAAATAAAAAACACCACATATTTGAATTGAAATATTATATAAAAGAAATAATTTAAAAAAATAGAAACTACATGCCTCCATATATCTTATTTTCCCTATAATATTTTTATTCATATATTACAATTAATACAAAAGAATTCATTAACCACACATAAATTGTATGTTATATGACAATATACCCTACTTCTATAATATCAAATATTATCAAGCATGTAATAGGGTCCTATAATCACTGAAAAATAAAATTTCATTAATAAAACATTACTTTTGGATTACTATAAACAAAATGACACAACATTACTTATAACAACAGTCACTCTACCATTGGAATCTAAACAATAATATTTCATTATAGTATAAAATGTGAAAAATCAAATAAAATATGCTAAATCATCACACTCGTTGATTTTTTATACATAATTATAAATACAATAGATTACCAATATTATTTTGGTTTGTAACACACCATGATTTTCTGATATATTTCTCTTCAGTTTAATTCTTATTTTTTGTTACCATTAATTAAATGAAGAATCAATTTTAAACATACTTTGATATTATATTGAATTATAATTAGTTAATGTGATAGGTATTGATTAGCCATTTGATTGTATTGCATGAATATTACTAAAAAAATTACTATAAATTAATATGTAAAAATAAATATAATAAATTAATTGGTCATATATTGGTAAAATTATATAAATGTAATATAAAGAACTATTTTTTGGTAAAACATTTTTCATGTTGATAATTTGTTATAATCATACAAAACTAATGTAAAAATTAACAGTGAGATATTTTATTTAAATATAAATATTATATATTCAATAAAATGGTTTAAAAGACATTTAATGATATTTAATCATCACATGATAAGAAGAAATATTCTTTTTAAAATAAATTCAATTATATGGTACTAAATTTGATTAATTATTGTGTATTTTAAATGAATTTCCACCAATTATATAATTTCAATCATGAAAAATTGATTCAATAATTTGGATCCATAGGTTCAAATTTTTTAATAGTTATATTTTATTATTTTGATTATGAATTGTATTCATTGTAAATATTTGATACCTTAGTAGTGGATTTGTTTTTTAATCAAATATTAGATAGAAATTTTTAGGAATATAATTCCATTGAGGGAAATTTTATGATTCATATACGATAATGTATTCTTATTTTCTTATCATTTTTTCAAAATTACTTATGGTTTACAATCACTCAAAATTCAACATTGAGATAGGTATTGGATATTCTAATTGTTCTACTAGCTTTGTAGTTATGAAGAGATAGAAGGAATTTAGAGAAAGTTATAATAATATAACCCATATAGTATAGATATAAATCCACAATCGTGATAAAATAGTGAATCAATACATGTCATAAATTATATTATAGAGAACATAATGATTTTTAATTGAAAACAATATGGTCATCAAGATAAATAATAATGATGTTACACTAAGAGTATAATAACCGAGAGGATTTGAGATAATTCTCAACTAAATGTATGATATATAATAAAATTATAAAATTACGAGAAATATAGAAGTAATTATTACAAGCACATAATTATGAAATTAATCATAAAAAACAGAAGTAAGAACCTTGTAATTTAGGAAACATATATCGGGCACCAAAGATCAAAACTGTAGAAGTGGGCCCTAAGAAAGATGTTTTGAAATGTTCTCTGATCATCCACACTATTATTGAAACATTATTATTTTATTATGTATCTTCCCACAAGATTATATATGTAGATGTTTATAATGTTTTTGTGTCATCAACACTGTGATTTGACATTGATTTAGAAGTAAAAACTGAAAATTTAATGATGAGTGCATCATAAAACAATTTATCCTCTTCGATAAAGTTTATGGAAATGTTTTTATCACCAAATTTTGGTTTTATATGATTTCGGGAATTGATTATAACTCTAAATACATATCCCATGTCAATTGATGGGTAATTTAATCCCCTTTGATATTTTGAGACAACTAATGACCATCATTCAGATAGGGGATGGATATAAACCTCGACAAGGATTTACTTACATTGTAGGGTTATTAGAAAATATGCATGAGGTATATATCTCTCAAATTGTTATGAAGAATTGAAAAATTGATGATATTCCTATTTTTCACGAATACACTAATAGATTTCTTATATACATCCGTAATCTTCCTTTAAACCATGATGTTGAAATTTTCCATATAAAACAAAGCTTGTGCTACACCTATTACATTTTATTCGTATTGAATGAACCCTATATATTTTCTTGAATTACACAATAAACTCTATGAAATTCTTAATAAGGGATTCACATTCCAATGTCTATCAGCATTAGAAAAACATAATTTTTCTTCAATGAATAATGATTTGTCATTTAATCATTAAATTAATTATCATTAACTCAATTAGATCTCCAAAAAATAGTAGTATCATATTCCCAATATTTATTACATGTTTTATCAACTATGTTGTACACAATACACTACGTTGATCGACCCTCATTCCGGATTGCATCAATTGACCATCAATAAGGAGGATATACCAATTATATACAATATTTGTTATGGTAATTAAGCAATCATTGACATAATTTTTTGAATTATACATACCATTTTTATACTTATATATATTTTTAATATTTTATATAAAATTTACGTATTTCTTGTACTATTTTGAGAAATTCATTTATATATTTATCGAAAGGATGAACAATAAGATCATTTTATAATTTTTCCACAATCACTAAAGAAGGATAATTTTTATTTTTAGATTAGCATTTTTGGATTTTAGATTCAAAATTTTTTCATCATATGAATTGTTATATTAGGATAATGAATATTGGCGGATACTTCCATATATAAATCAATAGTGTGATGTCCTAGAAAATCCATCATAATTGAGATCCATTTTATTTTTAGGATGGTTGAATATAATATATGATATATGTGAAGTTTCTCAAAGGTATCTAATTAACTCACAATTTTTAAAATAAAAGAGTTGGGTTCTTCTAGTTATATGAATGTTGTGTGAATTTACTATTGTAAAATAGATGGATTGTTAACTAACATATTATCATTCTACACCAAAATTGATTATTTTTTGATCTATTGTGATGAATTCTATCGGGGACTCTTATATATCCTTATTAAAAATGACATTATGATAGAATATGCCTTCCTGTATATGAAATTTCCGTATAAAAAATTCCCAACTCATGATTTTTAGTAGTAAATTGAATTTTTCTCATTTAAAAAAAATGAAAAATATTTATTCTATAAGGTGTTACAAATATATAGGGAAAATTCATTTATAAAGAGTTGAATTTTTTCTAGATATGATTGTTGGAAATGATTACAGATTATTATTTATCAATAAGTTACCAACATGGGAAGGCCAAAAAATAGGGATATATCTCTCTGAAAAAAAGGAAATGCTAGTTTTTTTAGGATTAATGTATAAAGAGATAAAATAAAATTATACTTCTATATGATCAAAAATGAAAAACATAGGAAAGGGGCAATAAATATCTTCCTATGATAAATTCTCAACAGTCCAATATAGTGAATATTATAGAGGCACATAACTAAGATATATTACTACTCAAGAATGTGAGGAATTTTTATGTTTTCTTCCATGATTCTTTTGAAATGATAAGGATCAGGAATAGTGTTTGTGTCCCATCAATACTATAATTATATATTGTGTTGTTAGATTAATCTAATTGTTCTGCTTTCACTATTCATCGATGTATTATCATAATGTACAAATATATAAAATAATATTTATGGTCTATAAATTTGAGAATGTATTTTGAAATATATTTACCGTAATTCCTAGTATTAAAGAATTTAAGGTAGATAGATATATTTCTAAGAGTATTTTACCTTCATTAACAATTCCAGAATGGAAATGTGAAAACATCACAATGAATTTTTTTGACCCCTAATGATATAAAAATTCAATAATTATATATGATTTTATATTAATCTTCTATATAAATAAAAAATTATTTAAATTTGTTATAATTAATTTGTTATTCTTCATTATATTAAAATCAATTTTTGAGTTGTATAATTTTAGTGAGTAATGTATTCCACTTTATATAACCAGTATTTGAGGTTTACCTAGATTTTATGATAACAAATCAATTGGATGCAGATATAATATTTGGATTCAATAATATATATCATTCATAATTTTATAGTCATCCGACGAGGATAATTTCAATTATCAAATAAATTTTGATATCTTATTCTATGGATTTTAATGGTGGTCAGCTCAAAACATTTTTTCTTTAGAGATTATTTATAAAATCATATTTCAATTAAGAATTCAGATGTATCTTTTGAAATCCCTATAGTGTAGGATGTGATTAAATGTAATTTTTTATGATGAAATTATAGGATGATATAAATTTGACTTGATATATATGATGAAATAGAAGAGATGTTTAGAAACATTTAGCAATGCATAAATGAATGCCAATATAGATATAAATGAAATGGTGATAATAAATAGGGTGATGTAGAATTTAAGGAAGGTGATTATGTATTTCAATGAATATTTCTAGGGTATTAGAATATGAGACATAGCGATAAGGGGAATTTAATCCCTAAATAAATAAGCCACTATTGTAAAAACCTTATTTTCACTCAAGTGTGGATCCTTTAATTTTTAGTCAAAATCATTATTTCAGACGTTATATAGATGTATAATGAGTTATTAGAGGTTTAAATGGTGTTAATATATTGTTTGGATCCCGGAACCATTCTTTTGGTTGAAATGAGGCTTTGTGCATGGTTTATAGTAAACAATAATGGATTTTTGCACTGTTTGGAAAACCGTGCATATGGTGTTTTTTTAGACAGTGGAACCTCACATGGTAGGTGAAAGGTCGTGCATCCAAACTTTGAGAACATCCCTTTATCCCAGGTATTACTGTATGGATGGTTCCTAGTTTGATCAAACCGTGCAAGGGAAGACTTTTTGAGTAGAACTGTCTCCCACGGATTGTGAACGGTTAGAAAAATTGTGTGGACAAACTGTGTGTAGGAAAAAAACTTATATAAAATTTCCACAACGCCCTTAATGTTCTATTAAGCCAACCACTTCCACACTAATCCAATTTTATGTTCGATTGACCTAAATCTATCTCATTTTATAGTTTTTATGAAGATATATACTTGGAATCGAGAAATCTCCTTCGTCTGATATCTTATTGAGATTCCATTAATCACGTTGGATGTGAAACAGTATGTAATCAAGTACAATGTTTCCCATATTCAACTATCTTAATCTCAAACTAGTTTTTGTAATGTGATAATTTTCACCTTTTCATAGATCTACTCTATTCTGAGGAAAATCAAGGGCCAATACCATAGGAGAAAGATCGTACTACCCTAAGGTGGTGGGTCTATAACACATCCCTAATGATTGCTATTTTTTGAATGTTCTAATGTGGAACACATGTTTGCCTCATGAGAATTGTATAATTATTCTATTTCCTAATATGTTATTAGGTGTTAGTGGTTACACCCACAACTCAGTCTAACTCATGTCAATGATTATGCCATAATTAGGTTTTTAGTGTTTCTACATATTTGTGAAACTGTTGGGGTGTGCCATTGTTGACCATCTAAAGGCAAGTCTTCTTATCATAAATGGATTTTTTTACAGATAATTTCATAATGGCATATACGATGTATGATCAGTATATAACTTTACTGCCAAATGTATGTGATTTAAAATTGGTTGTTAAAAGTTAAATGTGAAATGTGAAATGGAAAAAATACTCAGTATATAACATGGCATTATTAAAGGGATTTAATAATTGTTACATGTTTGTATCACCCTTTCCCATGTTAGTGGAATGTAGTTGAGTGAACCTCAATAATTAAATATTACTTAATGGCTAACTAACTCTTGATTAAATGGTTGCAAGGCTACATAGCCTATCCACATTAATGGAAGACATGGATATGACCAATAGAAAAATGGTTTCAAATCTACATGACCTATCCACACTAGTAGTTGGAAATACTTGAACTATATGAATTATTACCGAATTATAATATAACATTGGAATGGACTGAGTCAATATTTCCTTCGATTTTGTGAAGAGAGTACCATTGGTATTTGGAACCCCATTCCAATTCAAGGAAACAGTTTCTATAGGTTGATACCCACCTAAACCCTAGTTCTTATATATTACTCGTATGCTTGGTATATTATAGTTGGGTCATTTTTATAGTTACATGATACCTCATATTCACTTATAGAATCCATCATTCACTTGTAGGTGCCATGGTGAATTCCCATTGGGCCATGTCTTTGCATTGTCTCGTTTTACATTGGTAGATCACCATGGACTCTTTAAGAACCTTATAGTGAAATTCCTCGGAATAAACTCCTTGAATTACACTCCTACACCTTATCTATACACAAATACTACTTAGTTAGTGTTCTGTGATATTTATGTTCCCTTGGTTATTACCCTAGAACTCCTTCACTATATATCTTTGTCAATTTTCCTTTTCATGTATTGAGAACTTCACAACGTATACTATCACAAGGAGATTTCAGTGATGGATAAACCTCACTTGACCTATTAACATTAATGGAAAATTGTTGAATTAATTAACTAGTTACATGTTTAGACACTAGTTGAGGGATGAAGCGGGTACTTGGTTATATAGTTATATTGTGCTGCTTTCTTTACATACATATGCATGAATCCAAACTGTTATATTCCATTACATGGTAGAGATGTTATAGAAAATTTTGGTAGTGCCCCACCAAGATTTATCTCACACCTTTTTTGGGAACCATTTGGTACCTAGAAAAGATTACAAGGTTGCAGGTATTGACAAAGGGAAGCATACAACATCCATTACACGATTTCATGCTAATTATATGGTGCTTGATAGCAGATGAAGGAGTTGGTTGTTATATTTCTTGGAGTATTATTTAATTTCAATTATATTATGGAACATGTTATGCATGATATCTTGTTTCCTTGTTTCTAGTTTTCAAATAACATGACATTTCATCCTCATTGTTCTAGTTGACAAAGTTATTATTATTTTCATTAATATGTTGCATCATTTTTCATACATTGTTTATTTATATCACTTATATTTCATCTGATATATACTATTAAATTATATTCCTTCAGTTGTGATACATTATGCTAATGTGGGCATAGTATTTCCACGGTCACACGCTAGTCAATGGCTTCTACTCGGAAGCCTCTAGCTTTTGGGAAGATATGCTAGTTGCCATCTAGCCCATCGGGCTTATGGAACATGTTATGTGGAATCCGGGTCCATATCATTACAATGTAGTATTAGAGCTACGTATCTTTTCTTGATGTACAATATGGAGACAATTTATTGGATAATAGGAACACTTGGGACATGGTTATAAGCTGTTTTTGGGAGTCGTGAACCAATGTTTTAGGTAAAAGAGAAGTTGCCCAAAATGAAATTTTTGTTCTATTTTCCCTATTACAGTTGATATTATTTCACCATTGGGTGACACAGTTGTTGTGTGGTGTTAATTATTTTCATTTTGGTTTAGAATTTATTTCATCTTTAGATCAAATATATGAGGGAGAGGGGAATTGTAACATACATCATTATAGGCATCTATAATTCACTTGTCATGTATATTTCCATGCCATATATATCAATTTCACTACCTTGAATTTCTTGACAACCCTATAATTGTTGGGTAATTATTTGAAAGTTAGATTGTACATGTATTACATTGGATTTGATTTAGTGATTTACTATCTCAATTTATGAGGTTTAGGGGCCCTCGTGGATTGTGATGAGTAATTAACCGTTTCAATCCACTATACTATAAAAAATGGTGGTCATTTCTGGTGATAGTTTGGTGGGAACTGAATCATCAGAAATGAATTTCCATTATAAATTGAATCATGAAATCTAAAATGAATTGGTTTCACATCCTTATGCTTCCATTTATTGTTTATGATAGGTAAAGTAGTGATCCTAAAAATTAACAGTAATATGATATGAAACTTATACTTGAGAACTTACTGATACATGGCCATCTAAGTGTGTAGTTTGGGTAGTATGCCATGCGTAGTGAGATTTCATAACGTCAAATTTCATTAGGGATTCTATATAGTTTTCTTCTAAGATTGTTCTAAGATGTGTTCATAGAATTTTATACCAATACCACCACGATGTCCTCGTGTCTTTCATTAGGTGGGTGGTGAAGACCATACCCTAGAAAGTGTGGGCCCTGAGCTGTCAGTCTTACTTATAGGGGTTCCACTTGAGTAATCGCCTCTTTTAGCTGATCTATGGATTGATACCAATGTCCATGATAGATTCCTTTGTCTGACACAATCCAAGAAAGGTTCTCATTGGGATTCCCCTATGATGGCTGATCTGACCCTGTGAGTTCTAGTAGCAGCATCCTAGTACTTTTTCAGGGTATGTTGGTTCTTGGGATGTCGAGTCATGGGTAGAAGACATGTTGTCTATCTTTGAGCATCTCTGAATGGCTTTAGATTAGGGATTTTACCTTTCTACATACATGTTTTTGGATTCAGCCAAGCGTTGGGGGGATGAGGATACCCAGTCTGGTCGTCATCAGGGCATGTTATGGGTTGACATCCATACTACCTTTTATGATCAGCTCTTTCCTTATTCACTAAGAGCTAATAGACCTAGAGAGTTATTGCATCTTGTGTTGGGATAAATGTCATTTATTTATTATTCAACACATTTGAATGATTTACAGTTCATTTCAATGCCTATATCTTGAGATGAGAATTCACGTGCTATAAGTATTGTGGAAGGGATCTAGTACACCATTTGATCTCAGGTTAATGTCGGCTGCCTTCCAATGTTATCTGTTATAGTTGATCGTGCCATTAACACTGAGCATAACCTGAGGGATGGTGTGAGTAATGGGTTTATTGGATTAGTGTCATGTCATGCGAGTAGTTATTCTATTGGAAAGAAATGTTCCCTATAGGTTTTTCATCACGGTAGTGACCACCAGAGTATAGAGTTTGATAGCTCTATTGTGATTCATCAGTGTGGAAGACCAATAAATAATAATCCCTATCTTGATAGAGACCATATGGTGTCTTGGGATTCTGGCTGTATGGGTTCTCTTGAGTGACTTCTCATGACCTTTCCATCCGATTCAAGTAGAAAATGATCAATTTCAGCCCTAGCAACAAGAGCGAGTTCTATTGCGATGCAACAGGTTGGGAGTTGGGGTAGCACCAACTGGTCTGGATGAGGAGGAGGTCATGGACATTGTAGTCTGATCCCCGATCAGCAGCAGCACCAACAGAGCGCTCATGATCGTGGTAGTCCATTTATTGCATAGGGTTGTGGATCAGGTCAGTTGCATGCCTTATAGTTGATACCCAAGGATCAGTATGTGGGACCATCTCCAAAATAATGTACTATTCTATTAGCCGCTAATGTTGTATCTCCTTTGTTTAATATGGGTTATTCAAATCATTTATTAATGCATCTATCATGGAATGTCTGATACTAGAGATACAATATCACTATTGTGTAATAAACCTCGATAGACCATTGGGAATACTCATCGAGGGAATTAGTCGGTGCATGGACTTTCCCCTGGAGGTTGGAATTTATCATTTTTGAGGAATATTTTTCTTCTTGATATTTAGGGCTTTGATGTAATTCTCTATATAGAAAGGTTTTTTTACAATCACACCTTTGTAGACTACTATCACGGTAGGGTATCTTTTACATCTCCGGAAGGTAACATTTATCATCTCAAATGATAGTGGGATGTCCAAGATGGGAGAGCCGGACCGAAGCAAAATGGGATAGGTGAAGTGAGCACCTAGATTTATAATATTTTCATGTAGGGTCAGCGTTTACATCAAATTGATCTCCCTCCAGAATTTTATCATTTCAGGTAAGTCATTCCTAATGAGTTTTCTGGAATACCTCCAAAGATTGTGGAAGAGTTTTTAATATAGAATGTACTGGGAGTATCTCTTGTGAACATTCCTCTATACAAGATAGCACCTACTGAGCTTCAGGAGCTCAAGCGACATATAGAGTAACTAGAGGCCAAAATATATATATAGCCAATAACATCCTTTCGAGGTCCACCCGTGCTTTTCGCTAAGATGGCAGATGGAACACTCTATTTATGAAAGAATTATTTATGATGAACCATCTCATGATCAATAAATGGTATCCATTTCCTCTAATAGATTATCTCTTTGACCAGCTATGAGGAGAAAATGTGTTCTGCATGATCGACATGAGATCGGGTTATCATCAGGTGTCAGTCAGACCATCAGACATACATCGTACAACTTTTCGTAGTAGGTATGGTTTGTATGATAATCTTGTCATGTCGTCTGTTCTTATGAACACTCCTTCCATTTTAATAGATTTATTTAATAGCGTATTACTTCCATTCTTTGACTTGTATATCATGGTTTTTTTTGGATGATATCATGGTGTATCTGTGCACCCGTAATGGCCATTCCACGAATTGTGATATTATTTAGAGTACAATTATATAACAGTAGTTTTATTCAATGCCTACTAAATGTGACTTCTAGATCGACAAGGTCCACTTATTAGGGCACAATATTTCAGAATCAGGAGTATCTTTTGACACTAAAAATGTTTTTGTTGTAGTTTATTGGGAGTATACCAAGAATGTGATTGATATCATTAGTTTTTTCAGGATCGATATATGTTACAAGAGTTTCATACAAGACTTCCCTTTCCTTCTTTCACCACTTAGTGTTCTAATATAGAAGGGTGTCAAATTCACAATGCTAGAATCATGTGAGAAATCTCTTGAGGATCTGAATGAGAGGCTTCTCTCGACAACAATTTTAATTATTATACTGCTAGGTAATTGTTATTTTGTATTCTGTGATGCATCAGGAATTGGCCAAGGAGAAGATTTGTGGAATGAAGAAAAATAAATTTCATAAGGATCTCGGTGGTTGGGGCCTCATGAGAGGAATTACCCAATTCCTGACCTCGATCTAGTATAAGTTGTTCACGTATTATATTCCTAGAGACATTATCTCTTGGGTCAGTGCTTTGTGGTGTATACAAATCATAAGATTATAAAGTATACCTTTTCTCAACATGACATGAACCTCTGATAGTGAAGATGGCTTGAATATCAACAATCCATTGATTTTTATTTTTCCAATATATCAGGAAAATGCAATGTGCTTATAAATGTAGTAAGTCATAAATATAAAACGGATGTCGTATTGGAATAAAATGATGAATGGTAGTTAATGGACTTATTTTTTGAACATCATAAAGTGTTTCACAGCAGTCCCGACCAGTCTTACCAATCAGCCTTAATAGTTTCCTCATCCCTCCTGAAGAAGGTGAAGTGTGGGTAGTTTTCTAATCTGGATGGTTTTCTTTCATGTGAGAGTAAATCATAAGAGAACCCACCTCTGTATTAGTGTGTGTACCGAGACAATGTCCTACGTCTACGTGGACTTATCTGGTTTCCTACAGATGTGAGAGAGGAGTTTATGGACGTTTCATGCACTTCCTAGTGGGCATTTCATCTAGTAATTTTAAGGATGTATCAAGATATGCAATTCAATCATTGCTGTCATAGGATGAAATGTCAGATTACAGGTTTCATCACGAGGCGTTCCACTTGTCAGCAGTTGAAGGAAAAGCACGAATGACCTGCAAGATTGTTATAGCATCTTCTAGTCCTAGAATGGAAATTGGAATATGTTCCTATGTATTTTATAGTCATCATATCAGCGTCACCAAGGGGTAGTGATGCTATGAGGATATTCATTAAACGATAAACGAAATCATCCCACCTCATCCCAATTCGGGACACATTCTCAGTTGATGAGATAGGATGACGGTATGTTTGTGAGATCATATGACTATAAGGAATTACATGTACTATCGTATTAGTTAGGGAACATCGTTTCACTTCATTGTTTTGGACGGCTTTGAAGAATATTATAAGAACACATTTTCTTCTAAGAAAAAAAATTTACCCTCAGATCGATGGACAATCGAAATGGACAATACATGTTCTAGAGTATATACTCTGAGAATGTGTCTATGATTTCAGTGGTTCTTGGGAGAAGCATATCCCACTCGTCTTCGTCACTTATAAAAATAGATTTCAGTTGACGACTCAGATTGATCCTTTTGACACGTTATATGATAGACCATGTCAATCTCCCTTGTGCTATATAGAGGTAGATGAGGCAACCCTATATGGTCCTCATCATGTTCAATAGTATTCAAAATAGGTCTAATTGATCAAGAATCGTTTGAATACTTCTTAGTCAATATAGAAATTTTATGTCATTCTTCGTCGAAAACCACTTAAGTTTGAGGTTGGGGATCGTTTTTTTCTTCTAGAATCTCCCGAGCTAGGAATAAGATTGTTAAAAAGTATGAATAGATGTCTCCTTGTTATGTCGGGATCATTTGAAAATCTAGAGAGAGTCAGGCTTGTAAACTATCAGTTTTTATTACATCATAGGTACCCTGCTCTGGATGATGTCTATCATGTCTCATAAATTCTCCTACATAATTCTGACCCATGTCATACATTTGATCCCAAGAATGTTGATTTAGATGTTTATTCTACCTTTGAGGAATATTTAATTTTTATCATTGACTGAAGCACAAAATGTCTCCGAGGAATGCTTGTCCCTCTTAAACAGATGATATGGCAGCATGGATGAGTACATGATGAGACATGGGAGAGGGAAGCTATTGTATGTTCCCAATGGCCAGAGCTATTCTCCATCATTATTTTTTTACCCATAGAAGGAGAACTCAAGGGGAGTGTTCTTTTAATGGGGGAAGACTGTAAGAACCTGGGTTTTCACTCAGGTATGGATTGTTTAATTTGTTGTCTAAATAGTTATTTTGGACCTAATAAATATGCATAATGTGTTATTAAATGTTTCAAGGGTGTTTGTGGCCTGTTCGAAGCCTCGAACCCATTTTTTTGGGGAAAAAAGACTATGTTCATAGTTTAGAGTAAACGGCGGGCGATTTCCATAGGGTTTGGCAAACCATGAAGATGGCATTTTTTGGACATGAATCCTCACACTGTTGTCACATGCCATATAAATAACCATATGGATACCTTATATCCCAGGTAGCTGTGCATAGATGTTGCATGGTTTGATCAAATTGTGCACATGAAGAATTTTCGAGAATAACCACCCCACACAGTTTGTGCACGGTTTGAATAATCATGCAGAAAAACTATGTGAAAGCTAAAAACATGTGTAAAATGTACAAAACTTACTTGATGATATATTAATCCAACCACATCCTCCCAAATCCATGTTAATATAGGATTGATTTAAATATATATAATTTTGGAACTTTCTGAAGATCTAAATATGGAATCGAGAGATCTGCATTTTCTACCATCCAATCGAGCTTTTGTTCATCACATTGGATGTGCAACGGTATTTATTAAAGTCCACATTAGGAATAGTTCTTCTAAATTTCTCCTGACCTAGATATCATAATGTGATCATTTTACCTTTTCGTAGATCTACTATGATATGAGGAATATTAAGGTCTGATACCAATGGAGTAGGATCATACAACACTACGTTTGGTTGTCTATAACTCATCAATAATGTTCGTTGTTTTTTGAAATATTTGTATAGGTCCAACCAAATTAGTTGGACACCATTTCATAAATTAACATGCCATGATTATTCTCATTATAATTGTATAGTTATGATATTTACAAAAATGTTATTAGTTGTTAGTGGTTACACTGATAACTTAATATGCCTCATATCAAAGGATATACAATAATTTGGTTATTAGTGTTTTCGAATATGTGAGACACCATTCGACTGTTCCTTTCCTTGAATTTTCTAAAGGTGACATTTCTTATCATAAATCTCTTTTTTATTGATAATTGCATAATGGAATTTATCTTGTATTCTCACAACATGAACTGCCTAAGGTAAGTGCTTACAAATGTTAATTAAAAGTGAAATGTGAAATGTGAAATTTAATGTATACTATTTATATAACTTGGCCTCATTACAATAGATTGAACATATTTTACATGTCCGTAGGACCCCTTTCCATATTGAAGGAAGGTAGCGGAGTGAACCTCAATAATTGAATATGCATTAATGGCTAACTGGACTTGATTAAATGGTTGCAACACTACTTGTACTATCCACGCTAACGGAAGAAAAGTCATAGACCAAAAAATAAATGGTTTTATCCCAACATGACCTATCCACACTAATTAAAGGTAATACATGAACCATTAGAATTATTACATGATTAAAATATCAAATATGAATGGACTGACTCGAGTTAACATTGGATTCTATGAGAAAAAACAATGGGTCTTAGGAACCACATTCCGATTCGAGGATACATATTTTTTAGGATAATATCCACCTAGACACTAGATCATTTCGATTCCCTAGATGACCTATATACTTTTCTGGGTCCTTTTCATTATTACATGATACATCAAATATACTCATTTGATACATCAATGGCTAGTATATTCCATGGTGAAATCACATAGGGCCATATCTTTTCTTTGCCCCATTTTAGAAAGATTAATCACCTTGGACTCGGTTGTGGCCTTATCATGGAATGCCTCAGATTAAACTTTTTGTATTACACTATTACACATTATCTAGACCGAGATAATACTGAGTTAGCATTCCGTTAGATGTAAAATACATTGGTTATTACCCTTGAACTCCCTCAATGGATATATTTGTTAGGTTACCTTATCAAGTCAAGGGACCTTCACAACTTATACTATCACAAGGTGAGGTCAGTTCTAGCTACGCACCACATGACCTATTAAAATTAAATGAATTTTTTTTAATTAATTAACTAGTTACATGTTCAGTCACTACCTCAGGGCTGAAGTAGGTAAATGTTTATTTAGTTTTATGTTAATGCTTTCATTACTTATTTATACATATCTGGACGCTGTTATATACCATTACATAGGCCCGATGTTTTAGACACCATTGGTGGATGCCCTTTGAGATTTATATCAGACCCTCTCAATTCATCATTTGGTAACTAGAGTAGAATACATGGTTGTAGGTATTGACCAACGGACGCATACAACTTCCCATACATGATTTTGGGTGGATAAGATGGAGCTTGATAGTAGATGACCAAGTTAGATCTCGACATTCTTGGAGTAGTATTATTATTTTTTACATTGTGGAACATGTTATACATGATGACTTTTTCCATATTTTCCAGTTTTCTAGTAACATCATCCTATATAATCATTATTCTAGTTGATATAGTTATAATTATATTTATTTATATATTGCCTTATATTTCATTTGTTGTTTTTTTTGTTATATTACTTCTATTATTTACTATTACTTTTTATTCCTTCCATTTTGCTAAATTCATCCAATGAGGGAATTGTCTTCCCATAGTCACACGCTACGCCCTCGCTGCATGTCAATATCCTTTGGTGTATGGGAATATGTGCTTGAGGCCACAGAGATAACTAATCTAGGAGAACCTATTAAGTGGCATTCAATTCCAGTTCGTAACAACAATAAAATACCTAATTGTGTTGAGAAGGTAATGTATTTCTTAGAACTTCCATGATATCAATCTAATGTTCCTGATTTCTTCCACGTATCTCTCATTAAAATTTATATACTAAGTTATTCCCATGTAATGATCAAAATGGTCAAACCACTAGAGGCTGGAATCTCATATAAGGGACAACTGGTGGATATTCTTCCTCATATAGATATTGTAATACAAAATAGTATCACTGACAAGGTTAATGTTTTGTATATAATCCATAAATTAGAGGATGCAACATGTGAAGACATTACTTTAATGATGAATAATTCTACTCATTCCATTAAATCTGAGTGACATATGTTAAACAATGAATTTCCTTATAGGTATAATGTTAAACCACAATATTTTATTCTATATATATCTTTATATTAGATTAATTTCATTGATATATTGCATCATACGAAACACAATGTTTTAACGAACTGTGATACACTAATGATTTTTTTATTTCATTTGATAGTAATTTCATAGTATAAGGAATACAAGGAATGAATAGAAGAAAATAAATTCTGAATTAGTATTTTTTACAGTACTATATAATTATTTCCTTGGTTTTTAATTATCAAAACTAATTTTAATGTAAAAACATTATTTACTGAAAAAAAACTGTTTTTACACATGAAATGTTTCTCTCTCATAATAAAATAAATTAGTAAATATTGATTATTTATTTAATTTAATTTATATATTATTTTTAAAATAATTTATCTATCATCTAACAATTATAACTAATCATCGTAAAATAAGGAATCTATTTTTAATCATAGAAAAAAAAATTCTGGATTTTTTATGGCGTCATTCATGGGATATTTAATATAGATTTCCATCAGCTGTAGATAAATATTTTGTAAAACGGGTCTCCACATATGATATTTGAATATTAAAATTGGAATATAGGTTCTATATTTTTTCATTATGAATATTATTCATGGTTTATATTTGTCACCTTGGTATGGAATTTATGTTTCAATCTCATTTTAACAAGGTTTATTTATTCATGAATTTCTCTTGAGGGATATTATAATATCCTTATATCATTAAAACCTTTATTATATTCAAATTTTGTTACCTCTAGTATTCTTTTTCATTTTTCTATTTTCCATTTATTTGTACACAAAATTGATGAAACAAATATTTTTTACGAACATTTGGAATTGTTTTTACACTTTTGAACAAGAATCATTCCCTTAAATACATGTTATCTCTTATATAAATTATGATATAAATGTACAATTATATAATTATTAAAATATGTAAAACATAGTGTCGTTTGACTTTCAATAGAATAAGTGAAAAAAATAATTATTTTTTGGAATTTTTGAGTCATTGAGTTTTTACCAATGGTGTAAAAATAGCCATTGTTTTTAACGATTAAAAAATAAACTAAATTTCCTTATCTTACAAACACTCATTTTTTAGATGCATCCTTTAAATGTTTTGATGTTTATATTAAATGATTTTTCCTAAATAAATTATATAATTTATTATTTTAAATATTTTATTTCAAAACAATAAATTTATTCTCTTCATGAAATATTCTAGTAATATTTTAAAGTTACTTTTCATCTATGATAATATATATTTATGTTACTTTGGAATGTCAAAAGAAAAAATCCATTGATAACATAGTTATTATTTCTTTGGATTTATTATGGTTATTATGAGATAGGTTTTAGACACCTATTTTTTCACATGTCCTTCTATGATGGTATGATGAATGTTTTTTGATAATGGAGAGTAAAAGGGAATGTATTCATATTATGTGATGAGTGGGATTTGAATTATATATCACTATACTAAATTATCCACATAGAATGATGTTAATAAACTCCTAAAATATAATAGAGATTTGAAACTCATAAAAGAAAATGAGTTAAGAATCGCATAGGAGAATACATAGTTAAAAATCTTATGAGACGATTAAGTTAGGTAGATATTAGTTACACGTAATAGATTTTTTAAATTTTCCTATTTGGTAATTTCATAAGAATTTATAATGACAATGATATTATTATGAATATTCTTATGATTATTCCCTGAAAAACCTTTGACACACTCAAATTCTTATGATATTATATAATGGTTCGTGATTGATTTATGATGATTCACCATACATATGTATTATGAATTGTCAAATATTAATGTTTTATGACATGTCCGAAGATTTTTAGAGTTGACATATATTTATGATTTTTTATTTTATAAAAATGGCATCATACATTTTTACCTGACGTATAATTTTATATGATAATATATTGATACTTACCATGCATTCCATTATTGAGTATCTAAGATGAACCATTATTATGTTTTCTATCTATGTTTTCTAATGAAATATTTAATATATTTAATGACATTGAAGGGTATTATATGATAAAAATATTATGGTATATATTTCTGATCATTCCATAAATAAGTTTTTTATCCATATTTTCTCAATTGGCACTAAATAATTATAGTCATAAAGAACAAATTTTTAAGAGATGTAACCAATATTTACCTATAAAGATATAATATTTAGGTATTTTACTATCTGTATTCCTCAAGCATCATATTCATTTATCATTCAATTAATACTTAAAATCCTTATCCTCTCATGTGACTTCTACCACTATCATATCCCTTTGATGTGATAAAATATATATTCGTATACCTCTACAAAAAAACAAAAAATATATTTCAATATGGAATTATGTATTTCATATTGTCTTACATACATTTATATAATTTATTATTTCATTATTCTTCAATTTAATTTATAAATGAATAATTAAATAATTATAAATGAATAGTTTTATTGACTTGCCAATACATTATTACATAATTTTAAAAAACAATTATATACATGGATTATCACTTGGTGATCATTATTAATTCATTTAATTATTTACTAAATATAAAAAATCATCACTAAAATTTCTAGTAAATTTTCCAAACACCTTAGTGTAACCCCATGCACCCCAGTTTCCAATTTTCTACCACCCTAACTAAAAAATTATTACCTATTTGATAAATTATTTATACACATCTTATAAGGACCCATAATATATCAAAAAACGTTTTCCCCTTATATATATATATTTCAAATTTCCTAAAATAACTAATTTATATTCATTATTATTGTTTTTGAAAAACTGTTTGAAGAAGAAACCTCAAATATAATTAAGAAAAGTTTCAATGATCACACCACTCATGGGATAGTTTCGGTCAAAAAATACATTCCACATGGGGTACTCGCAACATGATTGTTTAAAACAGTAGATGATAAATATAAGATTAACATTAATGATAAATATTTTGAATAGTATAATAGAGTGGAAAATAAATTGATGAATGAAAACTGGAAGAAAATTTTTTATCATAAATACTATTTATAATTCTTTAAACAATTAATGTATTATGTTTCAATAAATTTTTTCTTCACTGAGGTATCCTACAATGTATCTACATCATATTACAATTGTGTTTCAGGACTCAATTGTATATTCCCTCTAGCAGTTATCCACACATGCTCCACGATCTGTATAATTTCTTCGTAGAAATATCTAGGTTCCAAATTGGTATGTCAAATTCATATGTCATATTCCATTGATTCCCTTGAGAATAGATTCCCAATGGATTATCTGTGATCAATCTATAATCTTGATTGATGATGGTGGAGTACCTCACTCAGATAAGGATAGCATTTTAGGAGAAGAAAACTCTCTATGGCTTGGTGAGGACTCATTTTAGATGTTTTTTTGAAACCCAATTAAAATGGATACCTATCATAAGAATTAATTTAAATATGTTTATATATTTATACATTTAGAAATTATTAATTTCATATCTTTCAGATGGATTTCATAACCCCTATAAAACCCATTTTTTTTAAAAAAAATATTATTTTTATACATCTTCACATAAATAAAACTCAGAGATTAATTAAATAATATTTATCCAAATAATATTCAATACATATTCTTCCACACTGGGAAATAAAAATATACCTATCATTGTTCCACTTTATTTATCATTCCATGGATAATAAATATTAAATAATTAATTAAATATCAATTTATTACTAACTTATAAATAATTATATATTATATTTTCAAAATATAAAATAATCACTTATAAAATTTCTTATGCCCAAATTATTCTATAAAATAACTATGGTTTTAATATATGTAATTAAGAAAACATGAATAATTATTAATCGATCGTTTGGAACAATATTTACATTATATGTTAAATAATAACTAAAAATATTGATTAATTGCGGTGTTGGATACACATAGTGTGTCTCCCTTTAGGCCTCTTTCCTAGTAAAAATATGCAAAGCTTCCCAAATCCCATGGATATAGTCACGTAACACAAAATTTATCCCTTATGGAAAATAATTAATTTCACAATGAAGAACACCTCACATAGACACATACAATGTAATATAATTTCATTATTGTGATATCTCTAATCAATAGGTTTGCATGTCATTCCATGAACTTATATTCCCAAGGATTCTTTAACTGAATTTATAGAAACCAAACATTGATAATGAACACCATGGAATTTGATTTATATAGGATATTCCATCATTATAATAGTTCTAAATATATCAACTTCCATTAAGAAATAGAATGTGAAAATAATTTCCCACATTTTTCATAAATTAAATATTAATTATGACATACACAATGTATCCAAATTAATGAGACACATATGTAGACATGGAATTCATCAATACATCATATTATCATAATTATAATATCAATTAATAATAATCTTATCTTCTATGGATACATACACAAATTTGTAGATAGGAATAACCAATTATACATATATATTTGGATTTCCAACATTAGGTCCTCATTCTGATAATTCGTTACACCAGGGGATAAAAGGGGTTTATCCCATGAGAGCGTTCTTCCCTATCCTAGGATTCTACACCACTGATTGTTTGTATAATTTGTTTAACTCAAATGACACCAGCCGAAAAAATATATGTTATATTTATGATTATTTTAATGAAACTTCTGGGTTCTTCTCAAAGAGGGGAACTACTATAAACAATCATTTTGATAAAAAAAGAAATTAACACATAAAATTAATACTAAAAGAAAATTTTTATGTGATAATATGTTTATTAGCATTAAAAAAGGCAAAAATTAATAATCAAGGAATCATAATTTACTTCTATAGAACCAACTCATACATGTATGTACATAACGAGATCCATCTTATAAAAACCTTCAACCTTCTAGCTCTCACATAAAAAGAAGTATTCTACTTTGATAATTATTTATTCATATAATATGTCAAATTTTCTAATTTGTAAACTCTATTTAATAAATCTTATTTGCATGATGTATAATACCTCAAGTGGTGATACTTCTAGAGTTTGTTCATTTTCAATAGGTGTGACCAGGGCACATTTTCATGAGCCACCATTGCAGTATTAACGTAATAAAATGAGATAGGTTATTTCCTTCCCAGAACAAAGAAATGATCCTATGAAATGGTTTATACCAACATAGATTCATTTTATACATATGAAGCAACTATATGATGGATTCCTATCATAAAATTGGTGACATGCGGCTGCTATGAACTCTAATAGATCACACATCCACTTTTTAGATTATAATGATATCATGACCTCAACTTCCGAAAATTTTTATATATTAGAAAACTATAATAAATATAACCCTATATTCTTATATCCATGTCTCCTCTACACTCTAGGAAAATATCTTCAATTTATCTAAATTACATTAGGATATACTATACACCAACTCAATGTTGTTTACCTAGATTAGCATGATATCTTCCTACCATACTCAAGAAATAAATAAAATAACGTATAATTCAGTATTAATTGTAACATTAATATTTAAGAGATTTTACAGACTATATCATTCTCTGGTTGGGTCTGAGGACAGATTTTCTAAGAATTAGTTATTATGTGTGATACTAGAACCAATCATTTCATTAATTTTATCATAATAATTGTATTAAGTGTCAGGTCAATTTCTATTCCTTGTCATAGTTCAAATAGCCCCTTCGAACAACTAAAATTTCATATATCCCTAGAATGTAGGTTCCTTATCTTATGTCCATCATGGGGGATAATTTTTAAACAATTCCTTAATAAAATGTATGAATGGTATGTCATTTTCAATAATTAATATGTAAAAAACATTAATAATATGATAATTACGTTATTACCAATAAAAAAATTTAAATGCATTCCACAAATTCATTATTAATAAAAATCATGAATTTATTGATTCATTGAATCAAATGGTCTATAATAATGATTTCAGCATCAATCCACAAATGAATCATTGTATTATGAATATTGTATCGATATAATCTATAATCATGTACCCTTATGGTTATATCATAAATTAATATTGCTAAATATTACCACTATGTAATGTTGTTTTTATTTCTATATTTGAAATTTCAATTCATGGTATTGTGATATAATAATTAGAATTTTTATGTATTTAAATATGAAAATATGAGAAAGTATTTCATCATGTTCATTGTTGTAATGCAATTTAAAACTATTATCCACTAGCTTTCATTTAATAAACATACTTTAACATGACTGTTTAGTTTTCTCATGAACATGCATTTTCAACTCAACATGATTTACATCACAAAGAGTACTGAACAAACCCAAACATTGTAATATTAATTGTTTTAAAGTAGACATATATTGGTAGGGAATTTGAACTTGTTGTTATTAATGGATGGCCATTTTTGAAACTAGGCATCAGAACGTATATCATATAGTTTGAACTCTCCTAGATAATGTTTTTTCGACATTGGTTATGTGTTGATAATTGTTTTGGTCGTCCTATGGATTTTAGTGAGCACCGAACATTGAAAAATGAAATAAAATGGATCTACAAAGGGTGTATAGTTAGTCTAAAACTGTGTGTTCCTCAAAAAATAACTTTGTAGCATGTTCAAATGGATAAGTGGTGGTGCACATGAGCTACACAAGGTTTTCTAAAAAATGCACCTAGAACACACTATGTTCATTTAGAGGTTGTATCCTTGTAATGTACAGTACATGATTTGTACACATTTTGGAAAATGATGGATTTCAAATAGTGGGTTGGGTATGCTTTATGAAAATATATATTTTAATAAAAATTTAATTTAAAAATAATATAACAGTTAAATAATAATATTATTATTTTAATTGATGTCTGGGTGAATATGATGATTATGATGATGATTATTAATATTATTTTTAAGATATAATTATTATTGTAATTATATTATAAGAAACCTATGGTTGGATTGTCCCTTTCACCACCTGGGTAGAAAGAGCACCCCTTGGGGCTCCCATTTGAGCCTCACATTGCACCTCCTCAGCTCATTAACTATTCATCATTTTCACATTGATTTCTCGTGGTTCATGGTCTGATTCATCATGTTGTGACTCATTCTCATTTCTCTTCTGTATTATCAGCCAATATTTGGCCTCTATTTCGCCCTGTATGGTTCATCAAAAACCCAATGTTTAGGTAAACCAAATATTTAATTTATTATTTTGATGTTTGGGTATGAAATATGATCATTGGGTCATTTTCATGCATATTATGACATATTCCACTGAAGGAAAAGCATATAGGGTTTTTTTGGTTCACAACCACTATCTGAGGAGAGTTTATTTTCATGATGCATAGTTTCATTGCCATTATTGTTAGGTCCCAGCTTTAGAACATTATGTAACATAGATTAAAATAAAAAATTGACATTTATGATCTTTTGATGTTTATATTTTTAGAGAATCAGTCTATAGCTATTACATTACATATCAAATTTTACATTGTATACAGTTCTATTCAGAATCAGTTTTTTTCATTAAATAAGTACTCTTAAATGAAAACAAAAATCCCTTCCTTGATTTAAATATTCTTGAAATATTCCATTCTCAAACCCTTCATTATACAATGTGAACAAAATATTATAAACATGTGAGAGAATAAAATCTCAGTAATGGATATAATATAATTAAAGAATACATTATTCCATCAATACATACAATCAATGAATTCATACGTTTCAATAATAAAAAAAATTATCATTGACATACCTCTTGAAATCATATGATTTATGAATAACAAAAATAAATCATAAATCATAAAGGTAACTTGTGGCATTTGTACCAAACATGCATTGTAGCTTTCAATGCTTGGTAGGGAGTTTGGTTTGGAATTCCCATCACAACATATTTCCTAAATCTCTTAGGAGAAACAATACGGTTTACCTCTATCACGTCACCTAATGCATTGGAGAGCTATCTCAGTCTCACCCATGATAGGTTTACCATAGAATCAACGATATATGTAAATAATTAACAATAACCTTAACATAATCGTAACACATATAACAAGAATAATAGAAAGAAAACATTTCAACAATACAGTCACAATATATCTTTTCAAGATATCAACATAATCAATTCATAAAAAAGTTCCCAAAGAATAATTTTGAATCAAAGTGTACCATAAAAAAGTGAAACATTTAACAGTAATTTACATATTAAAAAACTCATTTCCATGTAAATAAAACATTAAAATCATTTATAAAACATGGAAATTAAAGAGAATGATTTAGAATATTAAATTTATAAAACATTTTAAATTATGTTTTAGTTAAATAATCCTTTACCACATGAGAAACATGAATAAAAATCATTATATAATAACATCATAGAAAACTATAAATATCGTGAGAATATAGAAATTCATGATATATATTGTCAAAATGGTTTTATATACACCTTATAAGATAATAATGGTGCACAATATCAAGATATTCCATAATGAATGGATATTGAGACGTACTCCATTACAAATATTGTACCATTATATTAAGGATAAATCAATTAAATAATTATTTGTGACAAATATAAATACACTGAATATACGTCTATATTAAGTATAATATTACTAGAGGTCATTCAAACATATTCATTTTAAGGACCAGACCGAGGTTGGTTGGAGTCGGTGCCCTATTTTATTATTTTGTAATACTTTCAAGGAACACGAATCCTAAAGGACAAAGTAGTTTAGTATTATTAGAAAAAAGATACATACATATGTTCAGCATTACATATGGAAAGGAATAAACAGACACTAAATTATTCCACAAGTAACATCATGACTCCAAGATTATCCTTGCATGTCATTCATAATTTACTTCTTAATGTCCTGAGAAAAATGAAACATAATAAAGGGGTTATCTCAAGCGCTCACTAAGAGTAATAAATTCAGCAGTAGATATCATAAACATAATACATGGTGAATATTTGAGAACACATGCCTTTAATAATGAACTTGAACACATTATTGTAGAAATATGAGCAGAATAAATAATGCAATAATAAAACATAATCAAGGGGATTATACTAGTAGAATAACTGCTGAAATTAAAATACTAGCATTATAATGGGGGAAGTGCATATGCCAGACATCATAACCATCCCGTCCATGCCTCGTGCTGTGACCATAAATAATCATTTTGTTAAGGCCTCGTGCGAAGACCATAGATTGTCTCATGAGACCAACCGATTCCTCGAGGGGATATAGTGGGCCCATCCCATCACATAATAAGTCAAATGCATTCCTAAAATTTTCATGGATAAACTTAAATAACATATACATTCAAATTTAATGTATCATATAAAATGTAAATAACTTACCCCAATCATTAATCATAAAACACTAACCATTCTGAGTAATATGGAGAATGGTTTTAGGACAGTTCATCCACAATAGATTTAGTCATAAACGATTAAATAAAATATGGTATAAGACTTCGTAAATGATTAAACTCAATAATACATAAAAAAATAAGTGTTCAATCAAATGAAAATACTCTTTTAATATCATTTATAAATCTTGAGATAAATAATATTTTATCTGAAAAGAAGAGTTATTTTTGAAAAATATTTGTATAAAACAAGAAGTGAAGTAAGATATTATTTTCATAATAAAATGAGTGATGTTATAAATATAATGGTTTCCAAAAACAGATTAGATATTACGATTTAAAATTGGTAATAATTTGAGATATTCTCTTAAATCGGGTTTCTATTTTGAAATCAATTTTGAATGATTCTTTTAAAACATGTAACTATCCATAAAATAATAAAGGAATATGGTTTGTGTACATATATATAAAACCCAAACATAATTTATTGGAAATATATAAGAATACATTATAATTTCATTAAGGTAATTAGAAAATGAATATAAATCGAATAAAAATGGATGTTTGAGTGGAAAAACACTTACCTTAACTCTGAACATGTTCCTACCTCGAAAATAAGATACTATAATATGAAATTATACTTATTAATAAATTTTTTAAGAAACTATTAGATATGTATTTAGTTTATCATAATTCTAGTTAGTTCATTTATGTGCTTGTTGATAGGTTATTGTATTGAATTCTCTCACTTCGGTGTGTTCATTTTCTTTATTTCCACCTTCGGTTCACTTGTTTTTAAGTATGTGGAATGGATGTAAATATCTAGAAATGAAATTATATATTACATATAAAAATAAATAGGTTTTATAGGTCATTTATATAACTTGGATACATGGAATGATGATGAATTATTATGTATAACATTATTGATAATTGTTTCGGTTAATTTTTTGGTTTGCATTACAACGAACACATTTTTTCATAACTTAATACCATTTGTAAAAAGGGATTACAGAATATTAACAAGGTTATATTATATATAATAATATGGTTCACCATTACAATAATGGTTTCATGACCAGAATTGAGAATTATAATAGAAATCTAACGTCTATCATCCTTGAATGTATAAAATTGACACATCTCGGATGGTGTTCTTGCTACTAGTATAAAAGAAGGTATAATGGGTGAGATGATGATAACATATTACACTATCATGACAACATTCCAATATATATAAGGTACTAGACTCAACACAAAATTTGGATAAGGATAGGTAATAGAAAAAGAAAACAAATGAACAAGAAAGGAAAGACAAAGAATTTAAAAGAGGAATTTACCTCTTGAACCAAACTTCCTTGAGAACATACATAAAGAGAGTTTTTGGTGTTTTTATGAGACCAAAGCTTCATGGTCGTGGGGGAGAAGGTTGGGAATGTATTTGAACATAATTTTGAGAATGAACAAGGATTGGGATGAGTGAATCGAAGAGGGAGTGAGAGGGGGGGTTTATAGTGGAGATAGTGGATTTCTTAATATAAAATTCATTAATTCAATATTTCTCCTAAAGACACAAAATAGTGAGTATTCCTAGACCAAGAATAGTAATTTTATCAGTTGATCCAGAACCAATTGGGCTTACATCAGCATAACATCATATAGCTCTCTATAATTATCTTATTTAGTTTATTTTGTAAATTATGGTATTTCACTGTTCATCAAAAATTCAAGTATTTCAAAAAAATACTAAAAATTTACCCCTACCATTTATTGACATGTAAAATTTAAAAATGAAGTCCATTTTTCAAAAATAATTTTTTAAATATTATTAATTTAATATTTAATTAAAATCATATTTCATTCTAAAAACAATAGTTTTAAAACATTTTTTACTTATTTTAAATCATAAATATATCACACATACACATGAGTATTATTTATATACTATCACAAGTAAGGTTACTATTTGATAGGGCATATCACAATTCATTAGGGTGTGTTACTATTCATAAGGTTAGGTTAATATTCACCAAAAATTAAGTTTTTCTTATTGGAATCTAAATAACATACTAATCACAACTGTGTATGTCAGATTTTTAAAATTCACATCACAAAAGTACAAACATATGTTATAAGGTTCACATAGCACTTAGTAGTAAACTATGTTGTTATTTCATGTGATTATGACATATGAGAAGAATTTCCTTATAAAAATATTTTGTAGTCACATTCTCCCCTCCTTAAAAAAATATCACCCTCAAATTTTCATTTTATAAAATTGTCCAAGAACAGGTGGGTTTATTCTTCCTTCAATTATTTCTCCAGTTCCCAAGTTTCCTCTTCGTACATTTGGTTTTGCCATTGTATATTGACTAGATGAGTAGTCTTGTTGCATAGAACATTTTATCTACGATATATGTTTTCACTAGCTTATCCTCATAGGAAAAATCATCTTCCAATTGTACTAATTCTAAAGAGAGTACATGTGAAAGGACTGGTATGTAATTCCTTAAGAGGGATACATGAAAAACATCATGTACATTTGATAATGTAGGTGGAAGTGCCAATAGATAGGCCACAACTCTAACTCGATAAAGTATCTCCAAGGGGCCAATATAACTGGGACATAGCATTCCTTTCATCCCAAATTGCATGACCTTCTTACATAAGGATATGTATAGAAATACAAAGTCTCCAATATTGAACTCAAGATCTTGTCGACGGTTATCTATATAACTCTTCTGTCGACATTAGGCTGTCTTGATATGCAGCTGAATTGTTTTCACCTTTTCTGCCATTTCCTCAACCAATTTAGTTCCAATCAGCTTTCGCTCACCGAATTCATCCCAACACGCCGGTTTTCTACACCTTTTTCCATAAAGGTCTTCATATGGTGCAAATCAGATGCTCGAGTGGAAGCTGTTGTTTTTGGAGAATTTTACCAGTGGAAGATGTTGGTCCCATCCTCCTATGAATTCCATATAACATGTTCTCAACATATCTTATAGTTTCTGAATAGTCCACTCTTATTGGCCATCGGTTTGAAGAAGATAGGCCATACTGAAGTTTAGTTCAGTGCTTAATGCATGTTGGAGAATTTTCTAGAACATCAAGGTGAATCTATGATCATAGTCGGATACAATAGAAAGTGTTACTCCATGCAGCCTTACAACTTCTTTAATGTAAATTTGTGAATGTTGATCAAATTAGAAGTCCTCTCGAATTGCGATGATGTGAACTGTCTTTATAAGATGATCCACAATGTCCCATATTGCATTGTTTCCTATATATTTCCTTGGGAGTCTAGTGATAAAGTCCATAGTAATGTTCTCCCACTTCCATGATGGTATGGGTACTAGTTGCATCATCCCCATAGACATTTGCCTCTTAGCCATCACTTGTTGAAATACCTGTCACTTTGATGTATATTCAGCAATTTCCATTTTCATATTGTCCCACAAAAAGTTTTCTTGGAGATCACAATACATCTTTGCGCTACCAAGATGTATAGAGAAATTTGAGCTATGAGCATCATCCAACAGTTCTCTCTTTAGATCATGAATAGCGGGAACCCAAAGCCTCTTCCCAAATATCAAAATGTCATCTTCATATGAGAATTTAGTCAACATACCATAATTTATATCATTAACTTTCTTTTGAAACTCCTCTTCATTATCCTAAGAACATTTTATCTTCTCTAGTAAAGATGGTTGGCAATCCATTTGAAAAATTAGTGATGTGCTACCTTCCATGATAATTTCCATATCTATCTACACTAGATCCATGAACATTGGATCCCTTTAAACTCTCATCTACTTCATAATTCCATGGTCATTTCTACTCAAAGCATCTTCTACCTTATATGATTTCCCCAGGTGGTAGTGTATTGTGCAATCATAATATTTGAGTATCTAAATCCACCTTCTTTGTCTCATGTTGAGTTCTTTCTTTGAGAATATATACTTCAAACTCTTATGATCTGTATATATCTAACATTTTTCTCTATATAAAAATGTCTCCAAATATTCAATGAAAATATTACCGATTCTAACTCAAGATCATTATTTTCATAGTTTTTTTCATGAATTTTTACCTACCTAGATGCATAAGTAATCACTCGGCCATTCTGCATAAGGACACAACCAAGTCCTTTAGTTTGTGCATCGCTATAGATCACAAACCCATAATTCCCTGATGGTAGGGTTAGGATCATTGAATTCAATAACCTCTTCTTCAATTCCTCAAAACATAATTCACATTCCTTTGTCCATATGAACTTAACTCCTTTTCGTGTGATCTTGGTCATTCGGTTGGCTAAACGGGTGATGTTTTGAATGAAACATCGATAATAACCTGCTAAACTAATAAAACTATATACCTCAATTATGTTAATTGGTGTATTCCATTCATGCACAGTCATTGTATTCACAGGATCTACATATATTCCATCCATAGAGACAATGTGGCCCAGAAAAGAAACTGATTGAAGTTAGAAATAACACTTTTAAAATGTACCATATAATTTATTTCTTCTAAGGGTCTTCAAAATAGTGCAGAATTGATTTTCATGATCTTCATGGATTTTATGTTATACCAGGATATAATCAATAAACACCAGTAAAAGGCCATCAAGATATTACTTTAATTCTCTATTCATGAGATCCATGAAAATATATGGTGCATTAGTTAGTCCAAAACACATTACTGTAAACTCATAATGCCCGTACCAGGTTTAAAATTGTTTTTTTTTTGTAATTTATTCTTTCCTCACAATAAACTGATAATATCCAGAACATAGATCAATCTTCAAAAAATATATTTCTCCATGATGTGGATAAAATAAATCATCAATTGGTGGTAGAGGATACTTATTCTTTACTGTAATAAAATTTATTTCTTTGTAAACAATGCACAGCTTCATGGATCCATATTTCTTCTTGAAAAAGAGGATATGGACTCCCCATGGAGAAACACTAGGTCGAATAAATACTTTATCACTCAATTCCTCTAGTTTCTTCTTTAGTTCTAATAACTCCACAGTGGACATTCTATTAGGGGACTTTGATATGGGCCTTGAACCCGGAATTAATTCAATGGAATACACAATTTCCCACTCTAGAGGATGTCCAGGTAAATCCTCTGGAAGGACATCAATATAATCATTCACAATAGGTAAATATTCTATATTAACATTATTTTCATCACCTATAGTTATTTCATTCACTTCCTCCACAATAATTGAATTTATTTGAGCTACTAGGATTGGATCTAGATCAGAATCAAATTGAGAGGTTTCTACTCTAAAGAAAATGGATTTTATACCATTCTCAAAGATTGTAACATCCTTCTTCATTCTGTAGATATTCGCATCATAAATTGATATCCAATCCATACTGAAAATTATAACATAGTCAACAATTGGTATAATTATAATATTAGAAACTAAATCACATTTATGTTTCTTGAGGGAAAATAATTGACAAGCCTTTGTTGCAATGATACATCCACTAGGAGTTTTGACTGATAACTCCTTTATTAAATTAAATTGGACATATCTAATTTTCTGGGAAAACTGGGAATATAAAAATGAATGCGACGATCCAGAATCAAATAAAGTATTTGATAAATTTGAGAAAATGATTAAAGTACCTACCACCACATCATTAAAAACATTATTACCAGTAGTTGTGATCTAATAATCTTGTCATTGCTCCCTTGGCCTTTTCTATGGCATGTTTCTTTAATGCTTTGGACAATCATTAAAATAGTGTCAGATCTCTTGATAGTTATAGAATTGAACATCATTAGTCTCCTTCTTTCCCTTTCAATCACTAGTAAGATGGCCTTTATGTCGACATTTGAGTCATACTCATTTTCCCTTCAAGAAGACACTGTGGTGTTTCGTTTCACAATTATCATAGGGTGGAAATTCAACACTTCCATTCTTCCTTATTTCCATGTTTCTTTTCCCAGAGCTTTCAGTATCCCACTTCTTCTATTTCTTTCCCATAAAGTAATAAGACTTAGAGAATTATTTTTCTGTCTTGACAGCCCATGAATCTATATCCTCATATGATGTAAAGCATTGGGATACCAGTGATCACCGGAGGTATTTCTTTAGACCATCAAATAATCGATCAAATTTTCTCCTTGGATTTTCTATATAGTCACCAGCATGTCTTGATAACATTGTGAAGTTGTATTCATACTTGGCAACATTATCATCCTCCAACTTCCTCAGAATCCAGAATTGAATCTACATATCCACTCATTGCTGATGATGGAAATGTTTTTCTATGAATATTTCTTTAAAATCTATATATTCCATCACTGCTATATTTTCCTCCTCATTTGTATTTTAGATTAATGACCACCACTAATCCGCATCTCCCAACATATAATATACTACCAAGAAAACGTTCTCTCATTCATTACATTCCAAAGCATGAAATATCTTCTCGAGGGAACATATTCATTGTTAACCTACAAATGGGTTTGTAGTCCCATTGAATGATGGAGGTAGTTTTCGCATAAAATGATATAGCATATCTCCTCCACGAGTTGGATTCACATGATTCATATGGGTAAGGTTATTATTCATAACCTGAGTATGTTTTCCTATAATATTTATGAGTTTCTCAGCACCAATCACAGCACCAGAGCCCACATCATTATCTTGCATCGGAGGAACATCCCTACAGGGGACACGTGTGTTCATCCAGTTTTCATTCCTTCCTCTAGGATACATTTCTAGATAATGACATACTCTAGATTAGGTTATGAATCATAATGAATAATCATTACATAACAAAACACTTTACACAAATTGAGATCGTAGGCGTGGATAATCCCATCCCCAAAAAAATGGTTTCATTGAGGAAAATTTTATATTTAAATTCTTCATAATGGATTGTAACGAAAATGTGAATTATTCTAGGTATATTGTAACACCCCAGGTAAATAAAGAATATGACATCTTTATATTTATCCATATTTGTGAATAAAATATTAATATTACTTTAAAGGGGATGCTATGCTCGATTACTGACCCAATACGCAACAACGAGTTTCTTAGAATCTTACGTTGTACTCTAATAATAAAATAATATTATTTTAAATGGTAGTTAACACCTTGCCGTTGTAATGGAGGGAATGAACATAACTAAATAAAAAATGATTATATATGTTTGTCAAATATTTTTACTCTTTACTATAAATTTTAGAGGATTAAAAATGCAAATGATTCCCGTTTTTAAGCATAAACATTCTAATATTCATTAAAAGGTCGATTAACCGCCTTTTGATGGAGAACCCCTTTTAAATCCCCTTTTTGATATTTTATATGCTCTATTTATCAAAATAAACTTATTATTTATGATTGGGACATTTAAATTTACCTTTGGTTAATTTTTGGTATTTTTCTGACAATGTTCATTTTTCAATGAATAGTAAAAAATACTGCATTTTACATCAAAACTTCTTTTTCATATAATTTAATTATATGGTTATGTTATATTTTTAATTTCTTTTAATGTGTAATTATAATATATTTTTAACATGTAATTCAATTATGGTCATTGGGATTAATTTCACATTGGAATTAGGCATAAACAAGTACCAAACTTTTCATAAATATTGTTTCAAAAAAAACCCCGCTATTTGTTTTGACAACGAGAAGTTTTTCTAAATTAATTATTTCAATTTATGTGTTTGTAATTTGATAAGATGAATTACATATTTGTAATCAGAATGTCCAAATTATTTAATTACGAGTCTTTTGTTTTTGGACATTATGAATAGTAACGACGGTAATTATCTTTAATTATCTGGATTAATAAGTAATGGGTTAGTTAATGAAAATAAGATAATATCATAATAACAAAAAATGACCAGAAAACGTGTCCAAATTCTACTGGTTGTCTAATGGCCGACCATGGGATGCCTTGTGCCAATCTTAGGGGGCCCATGGAATCATTTTTGTGAGAAAGTGACTTTTTACCTTTTTATTTTTAAAGAATGTTAAATGTATCAAAGAATGTATCACCTAAGTAAATTTTTTTTAAGTTTGTCTAAATAAATGCTATTTTGGACTATAAATATTCATTGGAAAGATAAAATGATTTCCTACATCATAGTAGTTTTTTTATAATTACTGGACATTAAATAAATTAAATTATTTATGACATCATGATAATGCAGCGATGACCTCATTATTAAATGATTTAAATAAATTCGAAAGATAATGTATCATATAAGACCTACACATGTCCAAAACCTATTTTATGGGAGGATTACGAACCCTTATCACCTTATCCCTTAAAGACATCAATGTGGCACCATTAAAATCCGAAACTCATTTGAAAATATAGTTATATGTTATACCTTTCCAAGAGTGCCCCTCCTCTCCTCTTATAAAAGGCCCCCATCTCTACCTCCTTACCCACACTTACAAAGCCTTTGGCTCGGCCAAAACCTGACCATTTGTCCCTCCAAATCCCTCTATAACTTCTTGAAGCCTCACAGTGGGCAGAAGTCTTCCCAAGGAAGCCTTTGAGCTCAAACCAAATGGAGTTACCCGATTTTAAGGTAATGTCTTCACTTGTGTTATTTTGTTTTATTTTTCTTCTCCAACCCCCTAAACTCTTTTTATTCATATATTTTGTAACACCTCCAATATCTAAAATATAATAGGATGTTTTTATAAGAATAATTCGAGCTAACCTTACACACACCTACATCAAATGGTTAAAGAACATACTGTGTCTGTGGATGGCGAATTTCTGCCTCACGAAACGATGATTGTTCAACACACATATAACACATTAAAAGGTTTCCATTAAGATGTCACTATATTTATATATGATATATGATATGTTTATGTTTCTGTATTTTTCTTTTTTGTCATACCTTTATGGTTTCCATTGTGGGTAAACACGATAATTTCATTTTAGGAAGTGCGGACTACCGCCCCCTCAAAGTGATTTGATTCGTTAATGTCATATGTGGGATGTATAAAGGATGTATTTAAAGTTATTATATATGATGTATTTTACATAACAATGATGAATATAATTCTGGAATTAAAATATACAATCCTCTCATTTGTTTTTAATTCAATGAATATGACATAGAAATGAAAGTAGCGTTCATGCGTACGTACGGCTTACCGTCTCCATGAATGGTGCATTTCATTTCTTACCTCTAAATGATTATGTAATATTATAAATACATGTATATTCTGGATATATATTATATATATGATATCAAAATCCTGAATATAATTATGGATATAATGAACATTTGACCACAAGAACAACATGTAATTGTAAGAAGTCCACTTTCGACTTAAGAACCAAATATTGACAAAACAAACATTATTAACTTAAATGATTACCTAATGTTTATAACATGGAAATAAGTGATATAAAATAAATAATGAGCTAGAAAACGTTTCTTAGTAAAGTGTAAATAAACTCAAGTTTATTATTCAGGACGTTAAAGAACGATCGAGTCAAGTCGGTCCCGAAGTAAGGGATCCTACTCCTCTCTTTATTTTTAAGTACACTCTTTTATGTCATTCCTTCTAAGCACATATTTATTGTTATTGGGATGTTATTTTATATTACTCATACTGTAATGTTTATGTTTATATGATGAGAGACCCTATTCTATCTCATCAATCCATTTTGGAAGTTTTGAGTGGCGCTGTTAGGCTGCCGAATTATCGTAAGAGATCTAACCTCTCTCTTTCTCTTTAAGTACTCTCCTTTATGTCACTTCTTTTAAGATCCTATTTTTTATGATGGGGGATGTTATTTTATATTCCTCTTTCTGTACATTTTATTTTAATTTTATGAGATATCCTATTTGATCTCATCAATCCATTTTTGGAAGTTTTAAGTGGCGCCTTTAGGCTGCCGAGTTTTCGTATGGGATTTTTCATCTCACTTATATTCCCGTGAGATTTATGCTACATATGCCACAATTTCCTTTGAGTGGTGTATGTACTAACCCTTATTTTACTCATTGTGTAATATTCTTTCATTTATGAGTATTTAAATCAATTTTGTATTGTCCTTCTTTCACAGGGCTTATGTTTCGAAAGATACCCATGTCGGTAAGGGAACCTTTCGCCCTCCTATTTTTAAAAGAATTATTTTGTTATGTCTTTTAATTCACATTATATTATTTTGGGATATGTTCTTGTATATCCTTATTGATGTAAATTTTATGTACAAGTGATGAGATACCCTTTTTATCTCTCATCAACACTTTTTCGGAATTTGGAAGTGACATCGTTAGGCTGTCGAATTTTTGCAAGGGAACTTCTTAACCCAATTTTGATTCTTTGGGATAAACCTCTACACCTTTAATATGTCATTCTATGATTATGTGTGAATTTCATCTGATTGTTTTACAATTAATACCCACTTATATTTCATGTATTCGTTTGTCACACATAGTTATGTAACTGATTTATCTTTAATCCAAGGATATCGTCTTTGAATGGGACTTCGTCTAAATCTCCTTTCATTGAGGCATATTTTGTTTTATACACAACATACTTTTATACGGTGTATAAACCCCTTTGACTTTTACATTTATCCAAAAGGATTTTTTTTATACGAAGCATTTTACTAAACGACAAAAGGGAATGTTTTTGTCGTACGTATGCGGCGACAATGACTTCCCCGCCGCCGTGACCATTATATGAGTTTCGGCTTCCTCTACAAGCCATACCTTCTTTTTAAAAGAAAAATACATACCATGTTTTACTTTTCTTTTATTTTCTTATTGAAAATGGTTTTCATAATGTATTTATATCATTGTGTTGTATAGATATCTTTTTATTGAAAGGTGGAAATGGTATGTTTCCTTTATGCATGTTTTATGTGATAAGATTATGTTATGGTTCTTGGGCATTGTTATGAAGATGGATGGTTCCATTATAATCTAAGGGTGGGTGAGCCCGATATAGCTCTCCAATGCATTGGGTAATGTGAAGGAGTGAAACATTAAGGTTTCAACGAAGAGATTTAGGGAATATACTGTGGTGGGTATTCCAAATGTAACCAAGAGGGTTAATCCCTATGTAAGAATGTCATGAATGCCTCAAGTTACCTACATTTCTTATGATTTCTATGATTTATTCATGATTTTATGAGGTATGTTAAAGTGCTTATGTTTTATTGGTAAAGTATTATTTCATTATTATGTATACATGTACTCATGTTTCCTTTCCATATTTTTATATCCCTTACTGAGCTTTTTATGCTCATCCCATGTTTTTGAAATGTTTTTCACAGGTCAAGGGAAAGGTACATGATATGATGATAGTGTCAAGGAAGTGTGAAGAAAGAATCCATGTTTTATTTTAAATATGTTTCCATTGATGGGAGAAATGAATACTATGTTTTATGTAACCACTTTGTTTAAATGTGGAATGTACTGCAAGTTTTATGATCTAATTATCTCAAACCCTAAAACTAAAAAGATCCTCAATGTGTAATCTTGTAGTAACTTAAGATTAAGTATGGTTTAAGGCTAGGGCCTTATAGTTGGTATCAAAGGTAGTTTTAGATAACTTTATAGGTTAGGGTATTCTTTAAGCATAAGTGACATTACCATAATGGTTAAGATTTCTGAAAGAGTCCTAGTTTTATATAAAGTGAATGTGTAATTATATCTTACTGTTTGTCTTCCTCATTATTACATGATGGTTTTTTTGATATACTCACACTGACCTTTTTGGTTTTAGTAAATGGCTGGATCTAGCAGGCACCAAAGTAACAGTGGATGTGAAGGAAACTGTGACAGTTTTTTGAGAAAGCAGCTGAATGATATGGGAGCTGCAATGAGAACTCTTGTGATTATCCTAAATCAACTATCTGGAGTCATGATTGACCACCTAAACCTTGGTGATTTCTCTAAGGCATCATATATGCGAGAAACAAATCCCTACGGAACTAGAGATAATAATCTTAAAGGTAAGTGTGTTCAAAATCATATGTGTCAAAAATATGTAAAGAAACACCTAGGAAAATGATTCAAAGGGACAAAAATATGCTATAGATGTGGAAATGCAGTTCATAAAGAATGAACCTGCCATGGAAAAAGGAAGAATCCAGTTGACTCTAGGAAAGGGAAAGAAGTTCTTTCTAAGGGATCAATTGAATGTTTTAAATGTGGTGTGCATGGTCATTATGCAAACACATGTCCTATGAATAAGTTTCGTTAATGGGATCACCAAGATCGTACAAATGTTTGTTTACTAAAACCTAATGCCATTCCGATTGAGGATGATGAAACTAAAAATGACCAATCAAAGATATGGATTATTTCCTAACTATTGCTTTCCTATATTTGAATCATATGATATGATTCATGAGTTTGTTTGTAGGAAAGAATTATTTCAGAATAAGTTTGAAAGGAATGGTTAATCGGTTATGAAGAATGTTTAATGAGTAAGATGTCAACATATAAGGGCTTCAAGAGTTATGGTGAAATTCTTAAGAGTATTAAGTCTCTTTTGATGATGGGGTTACATTAGAAGACTTTTTATAGTATGTGTAACCCTGATGTTTAATATATGAAAATTTTATTCATGGAATAGTTATCTGTTCTTTTGTGGACATAGTTATAAAGAACCATTTGGGTTTATATGATCCTTACTTTTGAGGTAATTATGGGTTACTATATGTTATGATGGAAGTGAAAGGATTGAGATAAAATTGAGGTTAAATTATGTTATGGTTATTTTTGATGATTTTATCTATTTTTGGGGAATGACTTGAGAATTATATAGTTTTGGAAAAAGGAAAACACGCAGACCGTGTGACAACCCGTCGCGTTAGACAAAGCTGCGGGAATCGAACCCACAACCAAAGTGCAACTGCTATTTATCGCCTACCACTGGACTTTGTGAAGTCCCTGGTTAGTTTGACTGATTCTTTTTAGTTAGATGATTTTATGAATTATGAGTAAGTTGATGTTGTTTTATCTATGGATATTTATTAACGTATCATGGAGGATATGTGATTAGGATAATTACTTTTCAATACGAGACATTAAGAGAAACTGATGTTGTTTGGAGATAAATATTATGATTTAACTTGGAAGAATATGTGACTAAATCCTTCAAATGTTTGGGTTTCAATCATAGTTTGGTTTAATTTGATGAATTTTATGGACAAATTGATTATATAATGGTCCTCGTTGAACTTTGGGTTTTGTTGGACAAATTTTGGAGATTAAGAATAGATTTTCTTTTTATAAAGGTTTATCCTTTTCTGGATTATCTGATCTTGTACTAACCTTTTTGTTTTTGGTTTTGGTTAAAGTATAAAGACATGGGAAGTATATAGTTCTCTTTTGTGGATTAGGTAATTATCTAGAAGTTGATTATAGTACTCTTAATGTGAACAAGTCTTCCTAAATACTCATCTTTTGGAGAAAATATGAGTTTGTGTAAGGAATCTAATAAAAGTTGAAAGTCAACATGATAAGTGATTATGTTTCCTTACGAATAAATTCCTCAATAAAAATTAACTTAAAACAAAAATGATATCTATTAAATTTTCCTACTGGGGAATCGAATACTGTTTTACCCATCACAAGTTTGTGATTTTCTTGTGGTTAACTTTCTCCTAAACATGTTTTCTATCACTCTCCATCAGAACATGACCCTTTGTTTTTTCCTCCATGTCTATATTTTCAAACATGGAATCCTAGTATGGGTTCACTCGGGTTACCATTGAACTTATCTTTCTTTATTTTAAAGTGATTGTTTTACCGACTCTTGTTCCGATGTGGGACTTTCAAGGATGTTTCCAAGCCCAATTTTAAAATTACGAGGATGCAATTCCCAAAAGAGGGGAAGGATGTAACACCCCAGGTAAATAAAGAATATGACATCTTTATATTTATCCATATTTGAGAATAAAATCTTAATATTACTTTAAAGGGGATGCTATGATCGATGGCGTACCCAATACGCAACAACGAGTTTCTTGGGAATCTTACGTTGCACTCTAATAATAAAATAATATTATTTTAAAAGGTAGTTAACGTCTAGCCATTGTAATGGCGGGAATTAACAGAACTTACTACAAAATGATTATATATGTTTTTCAAATATTTTTACTCTTTAAAATAAATGATAGAGGATTAAAAAGGCAAATGAATCCAGTTTTTAAGCGTAAACATTCTAATATTCTTTAAAAGGTCGATTAAACGCATTTGGATGGAGAACCCCATTTAAATCCACTTTTTGACAATTTTATAAGATATATTTTTCAAAATAAACATATTATTTATTATTGGGACATTGAAATTTACTTTGGGTTAATTTTTGGTATTTTTCTGACAATGTTCATTTTTCAATTAATAGTTAAAAATACTGCATTTTACATCAAAACTGCTTTTTCATATAATTTAATTATATGGTTATATTATCTTTTTAATTTGTTTTAAAGTTTAAATAGAATATATTGTTACCATTTAATTCAATGATAGTCATTGGGATTAATTTTACTTTGGAATTATGCATAAACAAGTACCAAACTTTTCATAAATATTGTTTAAAAAAAACCTGCTATTAGTTTTGACAACGGAAAGTTTTTTTTAAATTAATTATTGAAATTTATGTGTTTGGAATTTGGTAAAATGAATTAAATATTTGGAATCATACGGTCCATATTATGTAATTAATACTCTTTTGTTTTTGGACATTATGAATAGTAAGGACGGTAATTATCTTTAATTATCTTGATTAATGAGTAATCAGGTAGTTAAAGAAAATAAGATAATATCATAATAATATAAAATGACCAAAAAATGTGTCCTAATGCTACTGGTTGTCTCATTTCTGAACATGGGATTCCTTGTGCCAAACTTGGGGGCCCCATGGAATCACTTTTGTGAGAATGTGACTTTTTATCTTTTTATTTTTAAAGAATGTTAAATGTAACAAAGAATGTATCACCTAAGTAAAATATTTTTAATTTTGCCTACATAATTGATATTTTGGACTATAAATATTCATTGGAAAGATAAAAATATTTCATACATCATATTATTTGTTTTATAATTTTTAAACATTAAATAAATTAAATTATTTATGACATCATGATGATGCAGTGATGACCTCATTATTTAACGATTTAAATAAAATGGAATGATAATGTAAAATCAAAGACCTACACATGTCAAAAACCTATTGGATGGGTGTATTTAGAAACCTTATCACCTTATCCTCGAAAAACATCAATATGGGACCATTAAAATCCGATACTCATTTGAAAATGAAGTTACATTTTATACTTTTCCAAGAGTGCCCCTCCTCTCCTCTTATAAAAGGCCCCCACCTCGACCTCCTTACCCACACTTCCAATTACTTTGGCTCGGCCAAAACCTGCTAATTTTGTCTCTATACATCCATATCGAACTCCTTGAAGCCTCACTTTGGGCAGAAGTATTCCCAAGGAATCCTTTGAGCTCAAATCAAAGGGAGTTACCCGATTTTAAGGTAATGTCTTCACTTGTGTTCTTTTGTTTTATTTTTCTTCTCCAACCCCATAAACTCTTTTTATTCATTTATATTGTAACAACTCCAGTATCTTCAATATAATAGGATGTTGTTATAATAATCATTTGATCTACACTTACACACAGCTACATCAAATGGTTAAAGAACATACTGTTTCTGTGGATGGCGAATTTAGGCCTCACGAAACGTTGATTGTTCAACACTCATATAACACCTTAAAAGGTGGCCATTATGATGTCACTGTATTTATATATGATATATAATATGTTTATGTTTCTTTATTATTCTTTTGTGGCATACCTTTATGGTTTCCATTGTGGTTAAACACGATAATTTCATTTTAGGAAGTGCGGACTACTGCCCCCTCAAAGTGATTTGATTCGTTAATGCCATATGTGGGATGTATAAAGGATGGATTTAAAGTTATTATATATGATGTATGTTACATATAAATGATGAATATAATTATGGAATAAAAATATACATACCTCTCATTTGGTTTTAATTCCATTAATATGACATAGAAATGAAAGTAGCGTTCGTGCGTACGTACGACTTATCGTCTCCATGAACGGTGCATTTCATTTCTTTCCTCTAAATGATTATGTAATATTATAAATACATGTATATTCTGGATATATATGATATATATGATATCCAAATCATGAATATAATTCTGGATATAATGAAAATTTGACCACACGAACAACATGTAATTGTAAGAAGTCCACATTCGACTTAAGAACCAAATATCGACAAAACAAACATTATTAACTTAAATGATTACATAATGTTTATAACATGGAAATAAGTTATATAAAATTAATAATGAACTATAAAAAGGTTCTTAATAAAGTGTAAATTAACTCATGTTTATTATTCAGGACGTTAAAGAACGATCGAGTCAAGTCGGACCCTAGGTAAGGGATCCTACTCCTCTCTTTTTAAGTACACTCTTTTATGTCATTCCTTCTAAATGCACCTTTATTGTTATTGGGATGTTATTTTATATTAATATTACTGTAATATTTATGTTCATATGATTAGAGACCCTATTCTCTCTCATCAATCCATTTTGGATGATTTGAGTGGCGCCGTTAGACTGCAGAATTTTCGTAAGAGATCTAACCTCTCTCTTTATCTTTAAGTACTCTCCTTTATGTCACTTATTTTAAGCTCCTCTTTGTTATGATGGGGGATGTTCTTTTATATTCCTATTTCTGTACATTTTATTTTAATGTGATGAGATACCCAATTTCATCTC
The DNA here is from genome assembly GCA_963277665.1 of Viscum album. Classification (NCBI taxonomy): domain Eukaryota; kingdom Viridiplantae; phylum Streptophyta; class Magnoliopsida; order Santalales; family Viscaceae; genus Viscum; species Viscum album. The sequence continues at coordinate 881,567,297 of OY728139.1, read as the reverse complement.
ATCAATCCATTTCTGGAAGTTTTAAAGTGGCACTGTTAGGCTCCCGAGTTTTCGTAAGTGATTTTTCATCTCACTTTTATTCCCGTGAGATTTATGCTACATTTGCCGAAATTTACTTTGAATGGTGTATGTACTGACCATTATTTTACTCATTGTGTAATATTCGTTCATTTAGGAGTATTTACATCAATTATTTATTGTCATTCTTTCACGGGGCGTATGTTTCGAAAGATACCCATATCGGTAAGGGAAACTTTCACCCTCCTCTTTTTAAAAGACTTATTTTGTTATGTATTTTAATTCACATAATATTATTTGGGGATAAGTTATTATATATCCTTATTAATTTAAATTTTATGTCCAAGTGTTGAGATACCCTTTTTCTCTCTCATCAACTCTTTTTCTGAATTTTGCAGTGATGGCGTTAGGCTGTCGAATTTTTGCAAGGGAACTTCATAACCCAATTTCGATTCTTTGGGATAAACTTGTACACCTTGAATATGTAATTATATGATTATTTTTTAATGTCTTCTAATTGTTTTACACTTAATATCCACTTATATTTCGTGTATTCGTTTGTCACACATAGTTATATAACTGATTTATCCTTAATCCAAGGATACCGTCTTTGTATGGGACTTCGTCTCAATCTCCTTTCATTGAGGCATATTTTGTTTTATACACAACTTTATTTTATATGTTGTATAAACCCCTTTTAATTTTACGTTTATCCAAAAGGAATCATTTTATACAAAGCGTTTTACTAAACGAAAAAAGGGAATGTTTTTGTCGTGCGTATGCGGCGACAACGACTTCTCCGCCGCCGTGACCATTATTTGAGTTTCGGCTTCCTCTACTAGCCATACCTTCTTTTTAAAAGAAAAATAAATACCATGTTTTACTTTTCTTTTATTTTGGTATTGAAAATGGTTTTCATAATGTATTTATATCAATGTGTTGTATTCATATCTTGTTATTGAAAGGTGGAAATGTTATGTTTCCTTTATGCATGTTTTATGTGATAAGATAATGTTATGTTTCATGGGAATTGTTATGAAGACGGGTGGTTCTGTGATAAACTAAGGGTGAGTGAGCCCGATATAGTTGTCCAATGCATTGGGTAATGCGAAGGAGTGAAACGTTAAGGTTTCTCCGAAGAGATTTAGGGAATATACTGTGGCTGGTATTCCAAACGTAACCAAGAGGATTACTCCCTATGTAAGAATGTTATGAATTCCTCATATTACCTTTTTGTATTATGATTTCTATGATTTATTCATGATTTTATGAGGTATGTTAACGTGATTATGTTTTATGGGTAATGTATGATTTCATTCTTATGTATACATGTACTCGTGTTTCCTTTCCATATTTTTATATCCCTTACTGAGCTTTTTATGCTCATCCCAAGTTTTTGAAATGATTTTCACAGGTCAAGGGAAGGGTACATGATATGATGATAGTGTCAAGGAAGTGTCAGGAAAGAATCCATGTTTTATTTTAAATATGTTTCCATTGATGGGAAAAATGAATACTATCTTTTATGTAACCACATTGTTTAAATGTGGAATGTAATGCATGTTTTATGATCTAAATCTCTAAAACTCTAAACCTGAAAAGATCCTCAATGTGTAATCTTGTAGTAACTCAAGATTAAGTAAGGTTTAAGGCTGGGGAATTATATATATCCCCTTAGAGTGTCAGAAACAATAGTGCAGGAAGTCCTGTTGTCATGCACCATTTCCCCTTCGAGTCTAGCTCAAATCGGTGTTTTTGGATTTTACCCCTACATGCATCTGTGCCAGAGCCACCTCTTCCTCCTCATATCCAAACATAGATGTATTGTTTGAATTATCCATATAATATATTCCTTACCAAAATACCAAGATGTTAATGTATGTTTATCCTCAAAACTATCTTAGGGCCTCTTCCCTAATCCATGTTTTCTAAATCTAGTTTTGAAGTTTTCTACAAAACATCTTCTGATACAAACTATATGGAACAGACCCTAGTTGGCCAGAGTTAGTGCCTTATTTGATTACATTGGAATACATACAAGGAACAATAATCTTGAAGGACAAACTAGTTTAGTATTATTGTAAACGAGATACATACATATGTTAAACATTAAATAAGGAAAGGAAACAATGACACTAAATTATTCCACTACAAAAACCATGACTCATAGATTATTCTTGTATGTCATTCATAATTTACATCTTAATGTCCTGAGAAAAATGAAACATAAAAAAGGGGTGAGCTCAAACGCTCAGTAGGAGTATGTGATACAGCAGAACATAGCATAAACCTATGACATGGTAAATAATTGAAACACATGCCTTTAATAATGAACTAGATCACATTATGGAAGAAATATGAGATGAATAAATAATTCCATAATAAAAAATAATCACAGGTATTCTACTAATCGAATAAACACATGATCTTCAAATACTATCATTATAATGAGGGAAGTGCATATGCCAGACTTCATAAACATACTGTCCAGGCATCTTGCTAGGACAATAAATATTCATTTTGTCAAGGCCTTCTTCCAAGACCATAGTTTGTCTCATTAGACCTATCGATGCATCAAGGGCCTATAGCGGGCCCCACCAATCACATAATAATTCAAATGCATTCCTTATATTAGTGGGGATAAACATAAACCATATATATATTCATATTGATTCTATCATATGAAATGTAACTAACTTACTCGAATCATTAAACATAAAACACTAACCATTCCGAGTAATATGGAAAATGGTATTAAGTATGTAATATTTATTATTTATGCAATATTCATAAATTTAATGGCCAATTGAAAACGATGATATTGAAGTTATTATTTTTAAGCGCAGTTATGATCATGCATTACACGTAGTTATTTATTTTTTAATTTAATTTTGAAATGAAATTTATTTTACATTCTATTCTGAATGAGAATTCTCATAATTAAATCAGGATAATTTTAATATGTTTTAAATTATGAACTTATATCTCATAGACAATAGAAATGGTATGTTTAATTTGTTACAAAATTTTAAAGAAAATTTTTTATGGAAATATTAATGAATGTTTTTCAAAAGTTATTTGGGGTATAATATGTTATTTTTAAACCCCTTACCAGGAATTTGTATTCTCACCCTACATTTTTAATTAAAAATTTTCAGGTAATAGCATTTAGTAGATGAGACATTTCAGTAGCAGCTCGTTTCTCAGAGCTTGAACTGAATTCGATCATCTGTATGGCCGTAAGGACCAGACCCGAGTTGCCCAGATTTGGTGCCTTATTTTATTCTATTGGAAAACATACAAGGAACATGATTCTTGAAAAACCAAGTAGTTTAGTATTATTGGAAACAAGATATATACAAAAGTTAAACATTACATATGGAAAGGAAAAAATGACACTAAATTATTCCACTAATAACATCATGACTCCTAGATTATGCTTGCATGTCATTTATAATTTACTTTTCATGTCCTGAGAAAAATGAAACAAAAGAAAGGGGTGAGCTCAAATGCTCAGTAAGAGTAAGCAAGACAACAATAGATAGCATAAACATAAGACATGGTGAATAATTGAAATCATGTGACTCTAATAATTAATTTAATCACATTATGGAACAAATATGATCTGAATAAATAATTCCATAATAAAACATAATCACGGGTTATCTACCTGTCGAATAACCACATGAACTTCAAATACTAGCATCATAATTAGGGAAATGCATATGCCGAACATCATAACCATTCAGTCTAGGCCTCATGCTAGGACCATAAATAATCATTTCTTCAACGCCTCGTGCCAAGACCATGGTTTGTCTCCTAAGACCTACTAACGCATAGATGGGCTATAGTGGGCCCCACTCATCACATAAGAAGTCCAATTAATTCCCCATATGATAGATGATAAACATAAACAATATATAAATTCATATTTAAACTATCAAATGAAATTTAACTAACTTAGCCCAATCATTAAACATAAATCACTAACCATTCTGAGAAATATATAGAATGGTTTTAGGATAGTTCATCTACAATAGAGTTAGTTAGAAACCATTAAAGAAAATGTGTTATATTAATTCATAAATTATTAAAATCAATAATACATAAGAACTAACATGTGTGTTGAATCAAATCAAAATACACGTATAAAATCATTTACAAATCTTGAGATGAATACTCTTTTATTTGAAAGGAATAGTTCTTTTGGAAAACAATTGTATAAAACAAGAAGTAAAGTAAAATATTATTTTCATAATAAAATTAGTTATTTTATAAATATAATGGTATTAAAAAACATCTTAGATATTACCCTTGAAAATAGGTAAGATGTTGAGATATACCCTTGAACCGGGTTTGTATTTTGAAATAAATTTTACTTTTAAAAGGTGTAACTATCCATAAAATAAGTAAGGATGATAGTTGTTGTACATATATATAATACCCAAAAAGAATTTATTGGAAGTACATAATAATAAATAATAATTTCATTGAGGTGATTAGACAATGAATGTAACCCAAATGAAAATGGATGTTCGGGTGGAAAAACCATTACCTTAACTCTGAATGTGAACCTCTATCAAACATAATCTCCTAGAAAATGTAAGTATACTTATTAATAAATTATTTAAGAACCTATTATACATGTATTTAGTTTATCATAATTCTGGTTAGTTTATTTAGGTTCTTATTGATATGTTATTGTATTGAATTCCATCGCTTCGGAGTGTTCATTTTCATTTTTTTCATCCTCGGTTCACTTTTTTATAAGTATGTGGAATGGAAGTAAAACTCAATAATTGAAATTGTAAATTATTTATGAACATAAATAGGGGTTATTTTTCATTTATATAATTTTTTAACATGGGAATATGATGAATTATTATATTGAACTTTAATTATAATTGTTTCGTTTAATTTTTGGGTTTTGATTACAACGAACTCATTTTCTTTATAACTTAATGCCTTTTGTACAAATGGAGTACAAAAACATAACTGGGTTATATTATATATGAAAATTGGGTTCATCAATAACAATAATGTTTTCATGAACAAAATTGATAATGATAATAGAAATCGATAGTCCATCATCCTGGAATGTGTAAAATTGACACATCTCGGATGGTGTACTTTCTACTAGTATAAAAGAAGGTAAAGATGGGGAGATGATGATAACTTATACCACTATCATGATAACATTCCAGTATACATAAGTTATTAGAGTCATCACAAAATTTTTATAAGGAGAGGTAACAGAAAAATAAAACAAATGAACTTGAAAGGAAAGACAAAGAATTGAAAAGAGGAATTTACCTCTTGAACCTAACTTCCTTGAGAACCTATTTAAGGAGAGGTTTTTGCCTTTTTATGAGACCAATGATTTCTGGACGTGGGGGAGATGGTTTGGAAAGTATTTGGATAGAATTTGGGGAATTCACAAGTCTTGAGAGGAGTGAATTGAAGGGGGAGTGGGAGGGGTTTTATACTGGAGGAGAGAGGGGATTTCATAATAATAAAAAATCCATAATTTTTAATTTCTCCTCAAGGCAAGGAATAGTGAGTATTCCTAGACCAATAATTGTAATTTTATCATGTTTTCCCTAAACAATTTGGTTTACATCAGCATAACATCTTTCATGACTCTACATTTAGCTTTTTTAGCTTATTTTGTAAATAATGGTATTTCACAATTCATCAAAAATTCAAGTATTTCAGAAAAATACCAACAATTTACCCCAACCATTTTTTGATGTGTAGAATTCAAAAATAAAGTCTATTTTTCGAAAATAATTTTCAAAATATTATTAATTTAATATTTAATTAAAATCTAAATTTATTCTAAAAACAAGAGTTTTAAAATATTTGTTTACTTATTTTAAAGCATAGATATATCATACTTACACTTGAATATTATTTATATACATTCATAGGTAAGGTTACTATTCAATAGTGTATATCTCTTCTCATAAGATTATGTTAAAATTCATAAGGATAGGTTAATATTCACCAAAAAGTATGTTTTTTTATTAGACTCTAAACAACTTACTCACCACCATTGTGTATGTAGGATTTTTGAAATTCACATCACAAAAGTGATAAACTTTTGTTTTAAGGGTCACATAGCACTTAGTAGTTAATTATGTTGAGATTTCATGTGATTATGACATAATAAAGGAATTGTATTTTAAAAATATTGGTTTGTCACATTCATATCACGACATAATGATGAATTATATGTTTAAACCAAAGAATTGAAATTAGGTTAAGAAGTTCCCTTACTGAAATACGGTAGATTAACAAAGCAACTTAAAAATTAAGAAATTGAGTAGATTAATGAAAAATTGTTATATCATCACATGGACATAAAAATTAAATCAATAAGTTTGTCAAATAACATATCCAAACATAAGATAATGTAAATTATAATACATAACATAAAGAAGTATTTTACAAAAAAAGGGTGGTGAAAGGTTCCCATAGAAAGATCATTTTTTAAATAAAATAGATCTATTATGAGTATTCACTATAAATAAAAAAAATAATGTACAAATAAATTATATCACATCAATATTTATTTGTCACATAATTATTTTAAGACATAGTCATAATTTATAAGATCAACCTAAAGAATTGAAATCAGGATAAGAAGTTTCCTTACTAATTTGTAACATACAAAACATACACCCCATGAATGAAGTACCATAGAATGATTATGTAAATACATATAAATTAATTTATATTAACTAAAACATACAAAAATGGTATGTATATACACCAAAGAAAATAAAATAGTGTAAAATATAGCATGACTCTCATGGGAATAAAAAGTGAAATGAAACCCTCGTACCTCAACTCTGATTGTCTTGTATATTCCTTATTGTTCCTGAATAATAAATATAAGTTAATTTATAATTTCATAAGAACAGATTTAAATATTCTCATTCCTTTTATATTACTTATTAACTTTCTATAACAATTATGTAATTATTTGATATCATGTCAAAAATTTTGTCGATATTCAGAACATGGGTCAAAAATGAACTTGTTATAATTATAAATTGTCCATGTGGTCAAAATAAAAATTTTCCAGAATGATATTATTAATTTAGATATAATATATATATTTTAAATCCATTATATATGAATTTATAATAGTTTATATCATTTGGATCTGTGTAAATTAAATTCACCATTCATGGAGACTGTAAACCGTATATACCCATGAACACTACATTCATTTGATTTTTTGATTTTTAAAGGAATGAAAACTAAATGATACACAGTTATATAATTATTCATGTATAATATTATATTTTAAAATGTTACATAAGTTCATTAACATCATCCTTTATACATTTCATGTATATATTGAATGATCTATATCACTTTGTGGGCGTGATTGTCCGCACATCCTCAAATGAAATTATCGTATTTATACAACCTAAAAAGAATAAGGGTATGTTCTAAATGACAATTAGAAAAACATTGAGATAAAATAAATATCATAAATATAAAATATAATTACATTTCCATCATAATGCAATCCATGATAGGTGGTAGGTGAAAAACGAACAATCATCATTTGGTGAGATAGTAGTTTTCCGTACACAGAAAGAGTATGTTCGTATCCATTAGATGGAGGTGTGTGTAAGTGTTGTTATAATAATTACCATAACAACAACATAGTATATTGAGGAAACTTGTGTCATTATATAAACAAAAAACAATAAGATCATAGGGAGTCCAGAAGGGAAAAAAAATTTAAAGAAACATGGGAGAAGACTTCACCTCTTATCGGGTAACTTCTTTTGATACGAGCCTAAGGGATCTTTTGAATTGCCTTCAAGCTAAGAAAAATATTCTAAGATAAGGAAATGGATTTTGGTAGAGATTATTTTTTTAGATGTTGGACGAGCCATGGTCTTTCAGATGCGTGAGTAATGGGTTAGAGGTGGTCTCCTTTTATAAGACGGAGGATGTGCTCTTTTGGAATGTTTGAAAGTATTATTTTATTATAAAATTATTTTCAATTTTTAAAAGTCCAAAACTCATTAAATTCAAGTATAAGATGATTATAAGTATAAATAAATTGATAATAAAATAATTGGATAGGTTTTGTATGTTTTTTTTTAATCATTATGATTTTTTATTTAATCCTTTGTTATCTTGTTTAGCTTTTACCATGTCTTCTTATATATTCATACTATATGGTTAATATATTTACAATAAATTTAAGTGAAACAAATTGATCAATAATGAAATTTTTAACACCATATATGTCATTTTACCAAATCATGTATTTTTAGGACAATTATATCATTTAATAAAATATAAATTTATTCAAAAACTCATTTTTGTCAATTCATTTACTATTAATATCATGGCTTTCTAAAAATCCATAACGTGAAAAATTAAATAATACTTCATTAATTGAATTATACCAAGTCATAATCCTACATAAAATATGTGTATGGAATAAAAATTATCCAAATATATTTATTTTAGTATTTATAATCTCATTTATTAAAAACATTTCTTAATGAGGTAATCATTACATAATCATTATGTCATAAATAAATTTATTTTTGTAATGACTACAAATTATAAATAAAATACCTGGGTATAGGAAATATTTTATGATTTATTATTTCTATTTATACTTAGTGATATAATTTATATAACCCCAAATAAATATTGCATTAATAAAACAATAAATGTTAATGATATATTTTTTACATTAAATAAAACGCTATTAGTGTAATTAACTTACCCAATTGACTTACGAAGGAAACATTTCTACATGAAGATTTTAGACGACTTCCATAACTCATATAAAAAATTTACAACATGTGTTAATGAAATTTTATATTTTTATAATATTATTGTTTACCTTTAATTACCTTATTTACCTTTAACTATGGTAAATAAAAATCAAAAGTTACCGTAAACCAAAAAATAATTTTATCCTATTGAACCAAATTTTACTTAATAATAACAAAAATTTATATAGGATTTTTGCAATTCAATTCCAAGAAGTAGTAAAATTTTATCTAACTAGAAAAGTTGGTTTTTAACTACTATGTATTGTTTTTTTAATATTCCTAAAAAATTGAACGTTTTCAGAAAAATATCATAAATTCCACAAAAGATAATATTGATATTCGAAATTAAAAAATGATGTATATTTTTATGAAATTCAAAATTTATATTTTTAATTAATTAATTTAAAATTAATTCCCATTTTCAAAACTATAAAGTGTGTTTTTAAGAAATAAAAAACTACTAAAAGATTAACACGTTTTTTTTTTCAAATTTCATTGTGAAATTAATTTCAGTGACCATAATTGGATTAAATGGAAATAAACTAATCAACTAACTATTTTCATCCAATTGAAAACATAATATAACCATATAAATAAATCTGAAAAAAAGAACGTTTTGACTTAAAATACAGTATTTTTCACTATTCATTAAAAAATGAACATTATCAAAAAAATAAAAAACGTTTACCCAATGTAAATAATGATGTCCCAATTCTAAAGAAGGATTTTATTTTGTCAAAGGGATCATATGAAAGTGATAAAAAATATATTTTAAAAGTGTTCAACATTAAAATGCGTTAAAGAAATTTTTTAAAATATTATAGTATTTATGTTTAAAATTGGATTCATTTTTATTTTAAGCCATTACAAATTTATATATAAATGTAATGAAATTTAACGAACATGTTTAATCATATTTATGTTAGTTATATTCTTTCCTAAAAAAACTATTGGTATGCATTAAATACTATTTTAAAAAATAATAATATATTATTATTTTTTTGGTATAACTCAATGTTTTGTGAAAAGTAAGATTACAAAGAAACCCTTTGTTGCATGTTGAGCACACTATCATACATAACAACCTGCTTAAAGTGAAATTATTATTTCATTCACAAATATTAATAAATATGAAAATGTTATATTCTTTATTTACCTGGGATGATACATCCTTCCCCTTTTGGGAATTGTATCTTTGCTATTTTATAATTGGGATCGAAAACCTTATAAAAAATCCCACATCAGAAAAAGAGTCAACAAAACTATAACATTAAAAGAAAGAAAGAGAATTATAAAAATCACCCAAGATAATAAATTCTATAATTCCATGTAAGAAAACATGGATATTGAAGAAAAATAACCATCATGTTCTGATGGAGAGTGATAGAAAACATGATCATGATAAAGATAACAATGTGAAAACCACAAACTTTTGATCAGTTAAATGATATTTTATTCCCCAGTATGAAAAGTAAATAGAAAATGATTTCTATTTTATGTTACCTTTTTTAAAGTTAGAGAATTTATTTATGATATTAACTATGTACATAAGGAAATATACTTATTATCCAAGTATAGTTACATATTTTAATATATTTCATCAAAAAAAAAATTCTCCAAATGATGAGTATTCAAGATGATTTAGTTACACCTGAAGCACTATAATAAACTTCTAGAGAATCACATAATCCAGAAAATATGAACAATATATTTCCCTTGTATTTAGATATTAATCAAAACAAAAATAATTATTATAATATCAGATAATCCACCAATGGATAATCATTTATAAAATGAAATACTACTATGAATCTCCAAAATTAAGCAAAATGGTACCCAAACACCAACAAAGATCACTAAATAAAAAATTGTCCTTAAAATCCTTTAAAATAATATAAACTATATTTGATACACAAAATTCAGAAGTATTTATTAACAATGTATTCAACATTAAATCATAACATTTATATCCAAATGACATCAATGACTCTTAAAGTCTCATACAGAAGTGTGATTAACATTATCAAATATTCCTTAGGATATTTTAATCATTTCTATCACAATATGACAAAAAAAATTCATAGATTCAACAAAAATAAAATTTATACTGTTACTCCACAAATGATATCCTATAGTATTCTATTTTTCTTAAGCAGATAGTGTTCCCCAAAGAGAGAATGTCATACAAAGTAACATTTATCATTTAATTAACAAAAAATTTACTTATATTATGGATATCCAATTGATAAACCCTAATTTTTTAAAACTAAATTATTTTCAAAAAATCATTTAACTAAAAAGAATAAGTTATACGAACTAGGGACTTCATGTATATAACATACCAATTCTAGAAGCCGCCCAGAGGCGCCCTATACCCAGTTGGTCACATGGCCTCAAGCTCATTTCCCCGAACGCCAGAGGATGTCGACTAGAAATGAGGGCTTTGGGTGTGATAGTTGGAAAACTATGACCTCACTGGAAGACCACACAACGAATGTAAACAAATACATACAAGATCGGAAGCATTAGTAATATCATAACCAAATAAATAGCAGAAGACTATAGAATAAACTGGATCACATATACAAAATGATGCATGATACATATGTCTAGAAAAACAACCAAACATGTCACAATGCTGGAGTACAACAGTCCTAAACCAAAGTTCCAGAGGAACAAGATAAACACCTCAGCATCACAATCCATAGCTATGTCCCATGCTCTCCATCTCCACAGTACGTCATGTACCTGAATTAGAAGGGTGATTTACCTTATCTATACCTGCAACAATATAATTTTTTTGGGCCCAAAATCATGACCCAAACATGGTGTGAGACTAAATCCTAGTAGACAACCACCCAAAGATCTGTGCCTAACAGTCAGTGAGTATATCGCAGGTAAAATTACAAAAATCAGTAAACAAGTAAGCACTAAGCTGTAAACAATCCATAGTCCAAAGCATTCAAATCACCACTCAACATGCAATAGCTAAACAAAGCAGATAACACAACTGGTAACCCTCGGGGAAGTACCCACATCGTTTCTACTCCGGTACTACCTAGAAACACATGCAAGCAGCTAAACACAAGGTCACCCTCTAGGATGTACTCGCATCCTATCCCCTCTGGTCCTACCTAACAAGTACAAGAAACCCTTAGGGATGTACACTTAGTCTAACCCCTCAGGTTCAGCTTATGCATAGACTCTCTAAGGAAGCACTCACCATAAATTCCCCCTATAGTCTCGTAAAGGTACTAAAGGCACTCTGTGGAGGTAGTAAACGTCAATTCCCCCAATGGTCTCGCATAGTAAATTATAATAACACTATGGAGAAACCCATAAGTCCATCTTTTCTATGATCTATACACTAGGTTGTCATGGCCCTGTGTAAGTCAAGCAAGTATAGCAGCGCATAACGACCATGGTAAACCTCAAGAACTACTTGGCTAGCACTCTACAGCACAATAGCATAACATAACAATAGTCACACGATCCTATAATACCAGACATGAGAATGTAAACAACATCGTACCAGGAAAACAAGACCCAAATGTCATAACAGGAAAAACATGAATGGGAAAAACATCCAATGGACAAAAATTCATCTTATTCACAACCAATAATCATCTACTCGGGCATACAAGTAATGAAAAGAAACAATAGTTCTAGAATGATAACGTGCAATACCTCATTCCTGGGAATTAGGAAAATTTGCACATAAAACTCAAAGACTTTCAATAGAAAGGCACAAACCACCTAACTCGGGGTTAGGAGATCAATATACCTGAACTTTGAAGCTTGAATCTCCTTGGAAAATCATAGATCTAAGAAAATGTATAAAATAATCAACCCATGATAACATGGAAAAGAAGATGAATCAGAAGATGATTCTCTAGTAGAAGAGAAAACTCAACGATGTGATTCCAACGCAATCAACAATGTTCGAATCAGAGGGTGGACAGATACTCAGGGTCTCATCAAAGATCTACAACTGTACGGGTTCTCTTGATTGAACAGAACCTGAAAGAAGTGAGTTCGTGTGATTAGATGCGACACCAGGGTGTTTTACGAAAAATGAATGTTCACGGCGTGTACTCGCCTTTTCCGAACTCCACTTTAAGCAGCCTTCAAGTCACATGCACATGGCAATGTGTGTGGCGACTTCATGGCCAGCACACGTCTTCCTATAGAAAGGAAGTACATAGTGTGTCCTCATAATCTCCATGACGTGTACTTGGAAAATATCCAAAATTTCGAATTTTTCTAAAAAAACTACAAGAAAAGGAAAAATATACATGAAAAGAATGTCTGGGTTCTTACATACTTCTCCACTTAAATAAATTCATCCCTGAATTTCTTTACCACTACCTAGAAGAAGAAAACCTAAACAGTTTTGGCCACTAATCTCATACATCGGCCTCCCACTCCCATGTATCATACTATACTTTTGAGTGCTTCCATAGCACCCATACCAGAGGAATAAATAGCCCACGATGAACATTTTTACTAAGATCCACAATCCGGATAGGATGCTCCCAAAATGATGCATCCACTTCGAGCTCAACCTCCTGAAGTTGATAGACATGATATGGGCATGAAAATTAATTTCTAAGTAGAGAAACATGGAAGATGTCGTGCGTAGACTAGTACCTCTAAGGTAACTACAACCGATAGGAAATCGGCCCAACCCTCTACAACACCTCAAACGGAACGACGTACCTCGATGAAACATTACCATGTCTCCAAATCCTCTTGTGCCTTAATCTCTATTTGACATGCAGGAAAACATGATCCCTGACCATGAATTCTAGTGGTCATCTCTGCTAATCAACATAAGGCTTCTATCGAAACTATGTAGTATCCATCCTTTTCCAAGTCAATAATATCAGCTTTGTCGTCTCCCGAACAAGATGAGGTCCTTGCAAAGCTGCCTTTCCTGCCTCCATCAAACATAAGGGTGATCAGTATTGACTACCATACAAAGCCTCATAAGGTTCCATCTGTGTAACACCCCAATCTTCTATGGTACGATTTTCATTGAATAATATAGAAGCGTGTGTTGTTCGCAACTTCGAGATTCTAACACACTATGACAAATCAATGTAGCTGTTATGAATAGTAATACCCACTTTTTGAAATTTTATAAATTTTATATCTCAAATTGGACTTCATTATTGTATTAGGAATATCTAAATTAGCCTAGGGTGAAATTTTGGTGTTTTCGAATAACGTTTATATGTTGATGAATAGTGAAAATTACTAAATTTTAATTAAAAACAACTTTTTTAATCAAAATAATTAATCATGAAAAATTATAAATTTAAGTAGTTTTAAAGTATATTTAGAATATATTTTTACCATTTAATACAGTTTTGGTCATTGGACATAATTTCACAATTAAACTGGACATAAACAAGTGTTAATCTTTTGATAGTTATTATCTCTTAAAAACATGCTTTTTGTTTTAACAACGGGAATAAATTTTAAATTAATTTCTGCCACTTCTGTGTTTTGAATTTGAAAAAATGGATACCATATTTGGAATCAGGATTTACAAATTTTGTAAATAGGTAACTTTTATTTTTTTACATTTGGAATAATTACTTCGGTAAATATTTTATTTACCATGGTTAAAGGGTAAATCCGGTAAATAAGGGTAAAAAATAATATTATAATAATAATAAATTACCCGAAAATGTGTCATAACCATATTGGTTGATACATGTCTGGCCATGTGCATCTTTGGGTCGATTTTGGGACCCCATGGATCCACTTGTAAGTGATAAGGTCCCTTTATATTAATTAAGTTAAAATAAATACAAAAATGAAAAAAGCATATATCTTTTAGAAAAAAATTTTTTACATAAGTTTATATATGTTAGATTTTTGACTATTGATATTTATTAGAAAGATAAAATTATTTCCTAAATAATGGTATTTTATTTATAATTTTTAGACATTTAATAATTAATATTATTTATGACACAATAATGATGCAGTATTTTCCTTATTATTGAAAGAATCAAATAATTGGTATTATAAATGTTAACATAAATATATTATAAAGTTTTGTTGACATAAATGAATATAAATGGTTAATATGGAATTATAGGATTTCTTAAATTAATTTGGTTCAAATTAATAAAATTGTTATGACTTTAACATAAATCAATTAATGAATAGTATCAACATTGACAAAAATGAGTTTTAAAAACAAATATTATATTATTAATTTAAAATCTATTCCAAAAAATCAATGGTTCTACCAAATGACTTATATCATGATAGGTATATAATTAATGTACCACTTGGGGGTCTCTTGTATGTATATAGTATGTTTATTAACTATAAAATTTAAAAATATAAAATTACATGGTAAATGTCAAACTAATTAACTAAGAGTTAACTCTAAAAGATAAGGTTAATATAGTGACCCAAACCTATCTAAATTCTATTGGTTGAAATTATTTAGACCCATACCCACCTTAATCTTTTAATAATCCACTTTGGTTCCATTAGAAACATAAGATTAATTTATTATAAAATAATATTTCTAGATTTTCCAAAGATGCCCCTCACCCCTCTTATAAAATGGCACTCACCCTTCTCACTAATTCACACATTCAAAGCCTTTTCTCTCAGAAAACCCCTGACAAAATACTCTCCCAACATCCCTCAATTCAAACTAGAGGCCTTAGTTTGATCCGAAAGCCATCTAATGGACCCTTTTGTTCAAATCAAAAGGAAGAACCCGAAAAAAAGGTAATGTTTTCACCACCCTCTTTCAAGTTCCTTTCTTCTTCCACATCTAATTTCGTTGTTTTTAACATTATAAAATAATATATCTAGTATATTATATATACTGTGATGTTATTATAAACAAGTTACAACCATATTCATAATTCTATCTA
This sequence comes from Viscum album, assembly GCA_963277665.1. NCBI lineage: Eukaryota > Viridiplantae > Streptophyta > Magnoliopsida > Santalales > Viscaceae > Viscum > Viscum album. Next base: position 881,551,546 of record OY728139.1, on the reverse strand, counting down.
TCATTTGAATGACATGTCACCATACGTGTGTACGTACAGCTTACCATCTCCACGTCGTGGTGTAATTGTTATTCAAAACATTATTATTTGGATGGGTAAAATAATGATATGTAATTAATTTAAATAATAAATATAACATGATAATTCTTCTCAATATATGATATAATATCCAATTATATATTATTTTAATATCAAAATAGTGATATTGTTGGTCGTGCGTACGTACGGACTACCGTCTCCACGAACGCGATGAGATTCATTCCCCATCATATCCCTTCAAGTATAATTATCATTTTATGATTAAAAATAATGTTTAAGGACTTGATATAATTCTTGATATGAATAATATACAACCTATCCACAAAAACGGCTTATGTAACAAAACATAATAAAGAAAAACGAGGACGTTAACACCTGAAATGACGATAATACTAAAATATTATTAATAAAGCATTATTAGAAGATAAAATATGATATTATAATTATGTATATTGTACTTTTATAATTTAATAAAAATGTTTTAACTATTATAGACGAGGTTAACATACCATTGACAAAGGAAAATTACAAGGTAATTGGTTTTTATCTCACTCCTCATTCCCGTGAGATTCATGCCATATTGCCACTATTACCTTCTGTGTGGTGTATGTACTGCCCATAATCGTATTATTTTGTAAAACTATTTAATTTATGTGTATTTATATATTCCTCGTATGATACCTATTTTATGGGGTGTATTTTTTGTAAGTTATCACATTGGTAAGGGTTAATTTCACAATCTCATCATTATCCGAGGTTGTTTATTCGTAATTATCTACTGGGACATATTTATCATCCACATCCATGTTTCTTAAAAATTTATATCAAAACATTTTTACTATTTAATAAAAAATGGGTTAAAGTCATTTATATCCTTATTTGACCTTATACGTTTTTGAAAAGAATCTTTCTGTCGTTTTCCAAACAAGTTACTTTTTGAAATTTTCGACAAAACTAAGGTAAGAATGTTTTTTAACTTATACGACAGGTGAGGTTAATCTCTGCCTTTATTACACCTTTGAAGCTTCCATTACATGCTTATAAGAATATTTTCAATGTAAATGTTTTCTTTTATAATTATGTGACTTTTAAATGATTTAAAAAAACAGATATTTCTCTCAAATAGTGTTGATATCATCTAGGTCAACATCCTTTGATAAATTTTACAATTGTTTGAAGTTTATTTATTATGAAACAGATCTTTCATATTATATTTAAGTATTTGTGAAATTTTTGACTATGGATGAATAATTTTTATGCCATTAATGGATTATGATTAATGTTTTGGAATTTCGTACGCTAGTTTTAATACGAATTTTTATGTTATAGTTCATCTTCTTCTTAAGATGAATGTGTTGGACTAGTCTGTTTCGAGTTGGAGAAAGGTAAAAGTAAGCGCTCCGAGTTGGCGTCTGGTTACAGTAGACCTTCCGGGTTGGACTGTAGTTATTAGAGGCACTCTAGATTGGTGTCCGGTTATTTGAGGCACTCCGGGTTGGTGTCCGGTATTTAGATGCACTCCAGGTTGGTGTCCGGTTATTAGAGGCACCCCGGATTGGTGTCCGGTTATTAGAGTCACTCCGGATTGGTGTTCAGTTATTAGAGGCACTCCGGGTTGGAGTTCGGTTATAGAGGCTTTTCGAGTTGGGTTCCAATTATAGTTTTCCCTTTGGTCTTGGCATAAGGCCTTGACACAGAAATTAAAGTTCGACATTATGCATTCCATCTTTATGAATGTGGTTATTGATATTGAATGTGATTACTCGATTAGTAGAATATCCATGTGAATAATTAAATGGAGTTATTTCATTTTATTTCTGCCATATTATGCTGAAGCTCAAGTTTAAAAGGCTTTTGTTTTATTTTTATACATTTCCTTAAATATTTAGGCTTATTTTTGAACTTTTTTGCTGTAATGCTTACCCTTACGGAGCGTTTGAGCTCACCACATTATATGTTTAATTTTTCCAAGATTCCAAGAAGTGTATTGTGATTGATATGTAGGTTTATGCCAAGGAAATAATCACGTTCATAAAGGATTATTTATGTTTTTTTGTATGTTATAAAGTGTAATGTAACATTCATTTGTGTAAAATATTTTCCAAGACTGCTAAACTGATCGGTCATTCGGGACTTGATTCCTTATAATCATGCCAATGTGTTAAAATAATGCAACGACTCTTGGTAACTGGGGTCGGGGCATTACAGTTGGTATCAGAGGATGTTTAGAAATAAACTTGGAAACTAGATTTAGATAAACTCTGATTAGAGAACATTAAACTAAGATAGACCTTGAGGATTAGTATAAAAGAACTTCCTAGAATTTTGATATTGTAGATATTTTGTGAGTTTTCTGAAAAATACATCCATGTCTGGATACAAGTAGGTAGAGGCGGCTCAGGCATAGATGTACCTAGTGATAAAACCCTAAAACAGCGCATTGAGCTAGACTCAAACGGGAACTGTTACATGACAACGGGCCTTGCTGCACTCTTGGTTACGACACTCCCAGGGGATATTCTTAGGATAATTATCATTTTTTTACAAACCATTATGATGGTTTTATGAGTATATAATTCCTCAAAGAAGAAATTTTTATGATTATGGATTATATCCCTAAAATATTTAATTTATGTTAATTGTTTTAAAATTTTGGGATTAGATATTTCTATTCATAAACTAATCTAGTGTATGCCACTATTTTGAAACGACACCTAGATGAAGGAATGAGAACTCCAGCAATACGCATGTTCCAAAGAGTAAGAAAAATCATATCTTTCATGGTATAAATCTAGAATTTATATGGGAAATATTCTCCCATGTATAATCATCATATGATGAAATAGTATCATGCGTTGATAAGATAAGTAAAGAATTATCCAAGTCATGTGGGTTTTAAGGGAAGCCAAACAAGGAAAGGATGGTAGAGAGAAGGAAAGATAAAGGGATTAAGGTAAAGAAATATTTTCCTATATGTGATAACTATGGAAGAATCACCTTGGGAAATTATTGAAGGGAATGAGAGTATGTTATATGTATGGAGAAAAATGTCACCATTTACGTGAATGCAAGGGTAAGAAAAAGGATTCAAATGTACAATGCTTTATCTACAATGAGTTTGGAAACTACGCGAACCAATGTCCCAGTCATCAGACTATCCCATGAATGATGATATTGGATAACACTCATGTTATTATACTACCACATATGAAGAGTAAAGACTAGTTTTATTATGTTGTTATTTTGGAATTATTTCATTGAAGTGTTGTATCAATGAAGTATTGGAAATAAATAAGGATTGTACTACAATACTATTTCTTTTTGGATTTGAGATTTTATGGTACTATGAAAAGTTACTCTAAAGCGAGTATAAATTTTTGGAAATTATATGGTTTAAGGAAAGATGAACATTAATATGGCCTTAATATTGAGGTACTGATTTTGGAATAAGATATGGTAGATTTGGGTAAATTATATTTGATATTATTGACTTCCTTGAAACTGATTAATGATTTGTATATTCCATCATTGTTGGAGTTTATAACATTTTTGGATGGATGAAGTATATCCAGTATTCTATAAGGAATAAGGGAGAATGAAAGTAATCAATAAGGTTTTATGGTAATTCAGGATGTTTCTGTGTTTTAAGAGAACACATGATGAAGCTTTTCACGTGCTATTACGGGGTAAAAAGGATATATATTATGTTTACCTTTCATATAAATTTTGGACTGAGAGTTTAAAGAGTTATTTTGGATAAGTATAAAGGTTGGAATGAAATATGTTGGATGGTTATTTGTGGATTTTTATAAAAGGACAACACGCATACCATGTGACGACCCATTGCGTTGGACAACGTTACGGGAATCAAACACACAACCATAGTGAAATTGAGATTTATCACCTACCACTGGATTACGTGAAGTGCATGGATGGTATAATGTAGTTTTTTTTTAAAGTTTCTGATATGTGAATTATAAATTCATTATATTTGGAACCCTATACAATTAGGATTCATAGAGTATTTTTGAGTTGTATTATGTTTTGGGGTTAAAGATGAGTTTGTGGTAGAAATTTATTAAAGGATAAAATGCTAATTATAAAGTAAGTATATCTCCTTATGATATTATCCAATCTCATAAATAAATTCATAAACCTTATGAAAAGGAACTTAGAACAAATATGTTTTCCTAGATGGTACTTTAGATCATCACAAATTTATGGCTTTAGAATTCTTATCCTTTTCATATCCATGTTCTCTAACACTCTCCATCCGATATTGATGGTTAGATTTATCTTCCATATCCATATTTTCCTACATGGAACCCTAGTATGTGTTATTTTTGGTAACCTTGAAACTTACCACTCATTATTTTAAATAGAGGCCTCATTAATCCATTTTTCGATGTGGGATTTCAACTATGATTTTTTGAAATGTCAACCCCAAGTTTCCAATATAGATCATAAATTGCAAGGACACAATTATTTTAAGGAGTGGAGAAAGTAACACCCCAATCTACCATGGTATGATTTTTTTGAATAATATAGTAGCGCGTGTTGTATGCAACTTCAAGATTCTAACACACTACGACCAATCAAAGTAGTCATTATGAATAGTAATACCCACTTTTCAAAATATTATAAATTTTATCTCTCAAAATGGACATCATTTTTGGATTCGAAATATCGAAATTAGCCTAGGGTGAAATTTCGGTAATTTTTGGATAACTTTTATATTTTGATGAATAGTACAAATTTCTAAATTTTAATTAAAAACAATTTTTTTAATCAAAATAAATAATATTGACAATTTATGAATTTAAGTGGTTTTAAAGTATATTTATAATATAATTTTACCATTTAATAAAATTTTGTTCATTGGACATAATTTCAAAATTAAATCGGATATAAACAAGTGTCAATCTTCTTATAGTTATTATCTCTTACTAACACGTTTTTTGTTTTTAAAATAGGAATTAATTTTAAATTAATTTCTGGAACTTCTATGTTTCAAATTGGGAAAAATGGATTCCATATTTGTAATTTGTTAGTCCTAATTATTTAAATAGGTAACTTTTATTTTTAGACATTTTGAATAATTTCTTCGGTAAATATTTTATTTATCATGCTTAAAGGTTAAATCCGGTAAATAAGGGTAACAAAATAATATTATAATAATAATAAATTACCCAAAAACGTGTCCTAACATTATTGTCTAGTACATTTCCGACCATGGGCATCTGTAGGGTGATTTTGGGACCCCATTTATCCACTTGTAAGTGATAAGGACACTTTATATTAATTAAGTTAAAATAAATACAAAAATGACATAAGCATATATCTTTTAATAAAACAATTTATACATAGGGTTATATATGTTGGATTTTCAACTATAAATATTCATTAGATAGATAATAATATTTACTACGTAATGGTATTTTATTTATAATTTTTAGACATTTAATAATTTACATTATTAATGACATAATAATGATGCAGTATTTTCTTTATTAATGAAAGAATCTAATAATTGGTATTATAAATGTTAAAATAAATATACATTGAATGTATTGATGACATCCATGAATTTTATTGGTTAATATGACATTATAGTATTTCTTAAATGATTTTTTTCGAATTAATAATGTTGTTATGACTTTAAAGAAAATCAATTATTGAATAGTGTCAAAATTGACATAAATGAGTTTTTAAAAAAAATATTATATTATTAATTGATAATCAATTCCTAAAAATAAATGGTTTGTCCAAAGGAATTATATCATGATAGGTGTATCGTTAATGGACCACTTGGGTGGGTTCATGGATGTATATAGTATGTTTATTAACTATATAATATAAAAATATAATGTGACATGGTAAATGTCAAACTAATTAACTAAGAGTTGCAACTGAACGACAAGGTTAATCTAATGACCCAACATGTCTAAATTCTATTGGTTGAAAGTATTTCGACCCATACCCACCTTATACTTTTAATAATCCACTTTAGATCCATTAGAAACACAATATTATGTTATTATAAAATAATATTTCTAGCGTTTCCAGAGGTTCCCCTCACCCCTCTTATAAAAGGGAACTCCCCCTTATCACTAATTCACACATTCAAAGCCTTTTGAATCAGCCAGAACCTTCCAAAATACTCTCTCAACTTCCCTCAATTCAACTTAGTGGCCATAGATTGATCATAAAGCCAACCTATGGATCCCTTTTGATCAAATCAAAAGGAAGAACCCGAAGAATAGGTAAGGTTTTCACCACCCTCTTTCAAGTTCCTTTCTTCTTCCACTTCTTCTTTCTTTGTTTTTCCCATTCTAAAATAATAACTCTAGTATATTATATATTGTGATGTTATTATAAACATGGTACCACCATATTCATTATTCTTTCTATCCTTTGAATGAAATGTCACCATGCGGTCGTACGTACGGCTTACAGTATCCACGTCATGATGTAATTGTTATTCATAACATTATTATTTGGATGGGTATAATAATGATGTGTAATTCATATAAATAATAAATATAACATGATAATTATTCTGTATATATGATATAATATCCAATTATATAATATTTTAATATCAAAATAGTCATATTGTCACTTGTGCGTACGTACGGGCTACCGTCTACATGAACGTGATGAGATTAATTCTCCATCTTATCCATTCAAGTCTAATAATCATATTATGATTAAAAATAATGTTTAAGGATTTGATATATTTCTGTATATTAATAATATACAACCAATCCATAACAAAAAACGGCTTCTGTAACTAACATATAAAATAAAATGAGTAAGTTAACATCCGAAACGACGATAATACTATAATATTTTTTACAACGAATTATTAGCAGATCATATATGATTTTATATTTATGTATATGGATCTTGTATAATTTAATAACAATTTTTAAACTATTATACAGGAGGTTAACATACCATCGACTAAGGAAATGTACTAGGTAAGGGGTTTTCATCTCACTCCTTATTCCTGTGAGATTCATGCCATATTGCCACTATTACCTTTTCTGTGGTGTATGTACTGCCCATAATTGTATTCTTTATGTAATACACATTATGTTATTTGTATTTACATATTCATTGTATGATACCTCTTTAATGGGGTTTATGTTTCGTAAGTTACCAAATTGGTGAGGGTTAATTTCACAATCTCATTATTATCCGAGGTTGTTTATTCGTAATTATCTACTTGGAAATCTTTATCATCCACATCCATGTTTCTTAAAAATGTATTTCAAAACGTTTTTACTATTTAATAGAAAATGGTTTAAATTCATTTATATCCTTATTTTACCTTATATGTTTCTGAAATTAATCTTTCCGTTTTTTTCCAAACAAGTTATTGTTTTACCTCTTCGAAAAAACTAAGGAAGACTGTTTTTGTTAACTTATACGGCAGGTGCGGTTATTCTCCACTGTTATTACACCTGTGAAGCTTAACTTACAAGATTATAAGAATATTTTCAAAGAAAAGTTTTTCTTTTATAATTATGTGACTTTTAAATGATTAAAAAAAAGAGATATTTCTCTCAAATAGTTTTCATTTCATCTATGTCAATATCCTCTGATAAATTTTACACGTGTATGAAGTTGATTTATTATGATACAAATATTCCATATTGTATTTAAGGTTTGGTGATATGTTTGACTATGGATGAGTCATTTTTATTCCATTAATGGCTTATGATTAATATTTTGGAATTTCATACGCTTGTTTTAATACGAATGATTATGTTATATTTCATCCTCTTCATAAGATAAATGTGTTGGACTAGTATGTTCCATGTTAGGGACCGGTAAAAGTAAGCCCTCTGGGTTGTGTTCCGGTTACAACTGACCCTCCGTGTTGGTGTCCGGTTATTAGATTCACTCCAAGTTGGTGTCTGGTTATTTGAGGCACTCCGGGTTAGTGTCCGATTACTAGAGGCACTCTGGGTTGGTGTCCAGTTATTAGAGGCACTCTAGGTTGGAGTCTGGTTATAGAGGCTCTCTGGGTTGGCTTCTGGTTATATTTATCCCTTAGGTCTTTGTATGAGGCCTTGACATAGATATTAAAGTTCGGCATTATACATTCCATCATTATGAAAGTGGTTATTTATATTGCACTTGATTATTTGATTAGTAGAATATCCATGTGAATAATTAAATAGAGTTATTTCATATTATTTCTGCCATATTATACTAAAGTTTATGTTTAAAAGCCTTTTGTTTTAGTTTTATACATTTCCATAAATGTTAATGTTTATTTTTGAATGTTTCTACTGTATTTCTTACCCTTACTGAGCATTTGAGCTCATCCATTTCTATGTTTTATTTTCCTTGGATTCCAAGAAGTGTATTGTGATTGATATGCAGTGTTAAGCCAAGGGAATAATGGCGTTCATAAAATATTTTTTATGTTGTTTTTATGTAATAATGTTTAACATACAATTCATGTATGTAATCTATATTCCAAAACTGCTAAACTGATCGGTCCGTCAGGACTTGATTCCTTGTAATCATGCCAATGTATTAAAATAATGCAACAACTCTGGGTAACTAGGGTCAGGGTGATACAATCTAGATAGTTGTGTGAAATTTATTGTTGTACGAAGAAATTACAAGAGGTATATGCTTCTCCCAAGAGTCTCCAAAATACAGATTACATGCTCGGAGCATGTCCTCAATAACCTGATTTGTATGCTCAGACGGGCCATTTGTTTGGGGTTGGTAAGCTGTACTCAAAAGTACATGTATACCCAAAGCCTTATGAAGCCCCTACCATACCCGAGAAGTAGAACGTAGATCCCTGTCTAAAACAATGGACTGTGGATCTCCATGTAGTCATAGAAGATCTTGGATGTACACTCATCCTAAATCATCAACACTGATGGTCTCCTTGATTGGAAATAACTTAGTAACCTTTCATGGATTTTCAATGAAAACCCAATCAGCATTATTCCACCAAGGCGACCTCAGCAAGCCGGTCATGAAGTCCATCGTGACGACCTTCCACTACCACTCAGGAATGGATAACTACTGTAAATGCAATTCTGGACATTCATGCTCTGCCTTCACCTACTGACAAGTGGAAAACCTCATGACGATACCAGCAACGTCCCTCTTCATATGTAGCCACCAATACTAATGGTGTAGATGACGATACATCTTAGTGACACCAGGATGAACTGCCCAAACTAAGGAATGAGAATATCACATCAGCTCCTTGAATATATCTACTGGCAAACAAACTCACCCCTAGAAATAGTAGATCTCATCCTCACCTATGGTCCATCTAGGAATAGGGTCCTCTCCGGACATGATTTTTCTTAAGACTAGGCCTTCAGAATCTGATACCTATCTCATTTGAACTCGATCTAGAAGAGTAGAGGTTACAACTACAGAAGAAATAAATGTCTACCCCTGTCTGTCATACACCTCCAAATGCATATCAGAGAACAGACCCATAAAAGGCCACTCACAGATGGCCTCTTAAACTAGCAGTATCTGAGTCCTCCTACTCAACGCATCGGACACTGTGTTTCACATCCCATGCGTATTGGAAAGCTCAATGTCAAAAGACTATAGGTACTCAACCCACTTGTACTGTCTCAATTTTAGATCCCACGGAGGGAAGATGTACTTGATACATTTTGTGTTTTTAAAAACCAAATAATTCTATACCAGGAGATAATTTCTCCAACAGCGTAAGGTATGAACAATAGCAGCAAACTCCAGATTGTGTGTTGGGTAATTCCTCTCATGTGGCCTTAACTTCTGAGACCTGTAAGCAACGACTCCATCTCCCTACATAAGCACAGCTCCCATCCCGATACCTGATGCATCACAGTAATGAGTATAGATCTTTCTTGGATTTGGAAGGACTAGTATCAGTGCTGAAGTCAACCTCTCTTTCATCTCTTGAAATGTTGACTCACATGAATCTGACCACATGAACTTTGATCCCCTCTTGTTCAAACCCGTAAGCGGTGATGCTATTCCTAAAAAGACTTATATGAAATGTATGTAACATCCAGCAAGCTCTAGAAAGCTTCCCACCTCAAAGATGTTCTTATACTACTCCCAGGAAACTATAGCTCTCTCTACTTTTGGGTCTACTGATACTCCTCCATCTTAGATAACATGACCCAAGAATTGAATATGATCCATCCAAAAGTGGCACATTGAGAGCTTAACATATAATTGACACTCCCTCAATGTATTCAACACAATCTCATGATGGATAGCATGGTCGTGTTGACTATGAGAGTAAACCAAAATATCGTCCACAAAGACCACCATGAAGGAATCTAATTATGGATGGAACACTCGGTTCATCAGTTCCATGAAAACAGAATGTGCATTTGTGAGACTGAACGACATTACCATGTACTTTTATAGACCATACCTGCTCATGAAGGTTTTAAGAAGTATATTTGATTGTCTAACATGCAACTGATGATAACCGAACCTGAATTCAATCTTTGAGAACACCTGGGCTACTCGAAGAAAATCAAATAGATTATCAATCCTCAGTAAGGGATACCGATTCTAGGTCATCAACTGGTTTAGCTTCCGATAATCCACAGAAAAGCCTAAGGGTACCATCTTCCTTCTTCGTAAACAGGACAGACGAACCCAAAGAAGAAGTATTGGGTCGGATGAATCAATTTCCTTGGAAATCCTCAAACTTCTTCTTGAGATCTTGAAACTTTGGTGTAGTGATCCTATGAGGAGGAATGGAAATTCTTGTAGCTCCTAGAACAAGATCAATCGAGAATAATACCTCTTGCTCTGAATGAAAACTAGAATATCCTTTGGAAAGTCATCTCTGAAATGATCCACCACTAGAGGAATGTCTAAAATTGAAGTCCCATGGTCATCCAGATAAAGACTAGCAATCTTGGTTGTAACTCCTCCCAACCAATGATGCTCTGGACCCTCTCTGCTCGCCTGTACATCCCACCCACACATATGAAGAAAGGATCCACACTCTACTGATACAAAACTAACCCTACAATGATAAAAATCGACGACTTGATGTAATGGAACTAGAAAGTACATTCCAATAATGACATCATAGCCTATAATCACTAGGACATAATGGTCCCCTAGAAAGTGATATCCACCAACTAGTAGAGGGTACTATCTACACTGACATACACTAGTAATTCTAGTCCCCAATAGAGTGTCTAGAATTGATATATCAATAGAAGAAAAGATGCAGAGCCTAAGGATCTCCAAGGTAGCAAAATAATTAAATCTATGAGAATACCCTCTATCAAAAAGAGAAGAAGCTAATACTAAGGCTACTATGATCATACCACAAACAATAGAAGGTCAGGGATCTTGCTCCTGTAGGGTCTACTCCACTATGTATGGCATGTATTGCTGCCCTGTGACCCTGCCTGACCACTCTGAGCTAATCTGCCCTGATGTCACTGAAAACCGGGCAACTGGGTACCACGACCATGACCTCCACCTCAGCCTGATCTGCTGGAAGAACTCTAGTTTCCAGTCTGGTGAGAAAATGGTGGTGCTGCTCCTAAACAAATATTCATAGAAGAACCCCTGTCACCAGCTGCTGGTGATATGATCTGATAGAAGGGTAATAAAGACCCATCATTCTGAATGATTGGAACTCTACTGGGTCTTTCGGGAAGTGTGGCCATGTATTACCTCTCTTTAAACACTGGTAGCACACTACCTATCTACTAGAAGAAGTTTCTCACCTCCTCAGATCACTGCGCAAAGACTCCCTACGGCACTACCTACTTTCAGTTAGAGGAATACTAACCCCAGATGTTGAGATGCCCTGGGTCACAACTCCAGAATCCCTCAAATTACGCTCTGTGATTAGTGCCTGGTTGACAATATTATTGATAGAAGGCAACCAGATGATGTTCAACTATGATCAGATGTCGTTCCTCAACCCATCCTCAGACCTCCTTTCCAAGAACAACTGATCAACTCCTGGAATAGGCATTAAGCAATGTAACTCGGTATAGTAAGGGAAATACACCATAATAGAAAGAGTACCCTGCTCCGGACTCAAAAACTCCCCAGCTCGATTTTCCCTCAGGGTCTTCGGATAGAAGTAGTCAAAGAATATGTGATTAAACTCATCCCACACCATAACCTGCTGAAGTCCCACCCATGAGATCACATCCCACCACCTCTTGGCGGAGTCTTGAATCATATAGATAGAAAGTATGAACCTCCTCTTTGGAATAATCTCTAGATGCTCAAACATCGTCAGCATGGATTCTAGACATGACTCTACAGCCTGAGGTCCTCCTTATCCAGAGAAAGCTGCAGGATGATGAAGTTGTAAGACCCAGGTCAAATCATCCATCAATGGGGTAAGAGGCGGTTCTCCCTAAGTACAATAGATTATGCCAAGGATGGCACAACTAGATGATCTGCAGGTGGTCTCTGATCATCCATGTATGGTGTCTGATCACCGTCTGGCAACTGGCACACAACCAGAGGACATCTCGATGGAATGAATCTTCAAGGTAAATACCAAACCATAGATTAATATTATCATGGTCTGAAAACAAGGAGTGTAATAATGTAACATGATAAATAATGAACTCAAATTTTATAAAAAACGACTACACAGTTTGTACATTTCCCACATGGCTTGTTCTGATAGAGAAAATTTACATGCATATTTTTGATCAAATAATGAATATTTTTAATTTTTTTTCAATGATAAAACCCACTAATTTCATTGTTTTATTAATATAATGGGTAATTTAAATTTCATAATTAAAATGAGAAAAACTGAGAAAGTGCATAATTCTTAATTTTGGACAGATTTTGACCACAAGTGAATTTTTTCCATATCTCATAAAATACAAGTCCAAACATTGAGAGATTTTTTTGGAGTCTTGATTTTGTTTCCTCTAATTTTGTCTTCTATACCAAAATATGATTGGACCATCTAACGGGACTAAACATTCATTGAATTTGGATATTTTTTGGGGCGAACAGCATGGAACCCACCATCATAACTGATGCACTATTCAGTCTCCACAGCTACAATTTTAGTGACTCCACCTGGATACGGAAGAGGACTCATAGGACCGCTCATCCATGAATTTTCATGGAGTTTTCAAATCATTAATGTGGATCTTGATCGTTATAAAATTAATAAAGTTTTATCGGAAATTTTGGACAGAAAAGTCCTATTCAATGAAAATTTCATACATCCTACATACAGTGGCCAATTTGGATGATAAATTGAGGAGAGATATGGAAGGCATTTATGAACATCGTTAATGAAGGGGGGAATGCAAAAAAGTCCATATAATGGGTCAGAACGTTCAAACTTTCATGGGATAGAAATATTCCTATAAAAGGAGGCCCTTGCCTCCCTCTCAAATCATCAGCTCCACACCCAAAGCCAAGGAGGGATCCCATCGGGGCATGGGTCACTGCTTCTTCTCTCTTCCCCCATAATTTCAACTTTTTATTTTAATTTAATTTTAGTATTTTTTTTTGTTTTATTTTAAATTGTCATTTTAATTTTGTTAAAATTAATCCATGCATTTGTGTTTCTATATCCACTTTTCATCATTTCTTTTTCTTTCTCTATCTCTCCATCATTGTCTCTCTCTTCCATCTTCCACAACACCATGTAATCTCATACTCAAAAAAATGAGAGGCTAATCATGATACTTTTCATGGGGTGGGGTCAAGGATTTCATGAATTTTCTTTAATGTTTAATTATGTTTGTGGTAGAGTTGAGTCGCATGTTTGGGTGAGGTGAATTTCCCCGATTGGGTGATGGTCCCCAAGGACATGTGACCCAAACTACTTCAATTTTGATAAATAATAGTGATTCAAACCTGAGATTTCATTTTTAAATTATCAAACTATATCAAGCACACATAGGAAAATAATGATTGAATCTATGACTAAACCCCAAATCCAAGTTCTTTCTTCATTAACTCATTCTGTTTATATTTTCATGATAGTTTAAATTATCAATTTACATATGATTGCAATTAATTATCAAAAACCCAAAAATATTGTAATTTCCTTCATTAAAAAAATATCAAAAATTGATAGTAGAGGTGAATTATATAAATTAATTTAATTAAATTGAGAAGGATCCTCAAGAGGGAAGACCTTGGTCATCCACTATGCTGCACTAGGAAAAAAATATAATTGTTTTTTACGCCCCATGATAGGAGTGAAACAAAACTGGCATCATTGATGGGGAGGAAATCATTAGTTAATTTATTTTTTCTATTTTCACATCTTTTGTAGATTTTAATTATTTTATTAAAGGAACAAAATAAATTATTTCCATGATGAATTCAAATGATTATTATTCTACATGGACTGAAAATTACTCATAGGTACAAGAACAAGAAACAGACTACCCTGAGGATGCCCTCAAATGAAAAGTTAATGCACTGATGATAATGTTCAGGCAGAATGAAAGAGGCATAAAAACATGTATCTCACTAGAATATTTGATGGCCATGGTCGATAAACTCCAAGCTGACTTAAAAAGATTCGAGGCCAAGAATAAAATTCCACTGGTCTTCCCAAATTTCCCTAAAGTCATACATGAAGTTGAGGACTAACTAGAAATTGAAGATCCACACTGCCTACCTGCATCCTGTGATTATAAACACCAAGAGGAACTTTCCATCGAAGAAAGGATTCAAGCTGAACCAACTCAAGGAGATGATACATTATTGAACGCAAATTATTTTAATTTTGTTGAAACACATTCGGGTATAACTCCCATCTATTTCAAATTTTTAGAATCTGATGAGTCCTATAATGCCTTGGAGGATGAACAGGAAAAAGAAGATGCACCTATTGAGGAACAACTTGAGCACCTTGAAGACAACAAATATTATTTAGAGGTAGTAAAAGAAGAGATGGAGAATATTTCCCAAGGAGAAAAGATGGTGTTAGAGGTTCCATACATCATCCTAACCCCAACCTCCAATATGTTCCATAAACAGAAGTGGGAGGATCATTCATACTCTATCCAGGGAGTCCTATGCAAAGGGAAAGAATAAGTGGATGCTAAGAAAAATCACATGTGCTGGTTCTTGTCAAGGAATCCCCAACCACCATCAGACATTGGATAATAGCTGGTACTGCCCTCTGGAGGCAGTAAAATAAGCCAAGGCCCACTTGGGAGATCTTACCAAGATTTATAATTACATGATTTCTAGGAATTTATATTTCAATTTCATTTCTTAGGAAGTAGTTAAGCATGCATCCCCCTCCTTCATTATTTGAGCTTAAATGAATTTAACCTTATTCTTAATTGAGTTGTTTTCTTTGTTAGGATCATAATTGGAAGTCCCAAGAAGAATAAGAATTTAAAAAATATTTATGTCAAAATAATGTTCAATTTTAATTAATATCATTTAAACTCCCTTCATTGTTTCATCAAAATCATGTTTTGAGCTTTAAAGTTGAAATTGCTTGCCTAAAATTGAATTTGTCTTTTACTCAACTTTTCTAGGAGACATGAGTTTCATAGGAACCCAGTTTTTCCATGTTTTAGATTTAAATGTTTTTATGATTGAATTATTGAAACTCAAAATTGAATTTTTAAATATGAAGCATAGATATTGAAATAATGACTCATTATTTGAAGGAATTAACTGATTCATGTAAATGAAATTTCCCTACCATCAATCATGACTTGATTTTCCGAAATTTATGTGAATTGATTTATTATTATTTTTCATGCCATGAGTTATTTACCAATGTTATATTTCATATTTCTGAGAGGATTTCTCGACCAAGTACTTCCTATTTATTTATGAGCATATTTCTTGAGTGATCATGGGACATTTAACCGACCAGAACTTGTTTTGAAACATGTCAAAGCAATGACTGTGCAAAAACTAATTTAAAATGATTGAGGAATATTTTGAAAATCCACATATCCTTAATAGTCCACATTTACATCAATCCTTTTTAGCCTATAGAGACCATGAATGACCTTTATAGGGATGATCCATGTTTCAATCCATTTTTACTCATTCCTACCCTACTTTTTTTATTTGCATGATATTATATAGTTGATGTGTGGGGGTAAAGGGAATCATGGTGGACAAGATAAGACACATTGTAAGGAAGAAGTGTTGGCGTTTTATTGTGGGAATTGTATAAGGTTGTGAAATCAATCATTATAATCTATTGTTTTCACCACATGAATTAAAAAAATGATGAAAATGGTAAAATGATCCAAAAAATAGAAAAAATGGGTCTTGATTTGGGAGAACAAAAAATCACCATTTTCCAAACCAACGATCTTATGATCGTATGTGGTTAGGTTATGGATGTGAGGTTTTATCTAATAATAACATTCTAAAAATGAATAAATAGTACAAAATAAAAAAAATATTCAAGAGGGTACATAAATATTTCATTATTCATAATATTATCATAACCTTTTCTATGAGTTTTGGGAAGTGGGTGTTGCTATATTTAAGGGTAGAGTTTCTTTACACTTTTACTTTTGATATCATGAATTGTATTTAAGTGATTATCTTCCTCCTTGAGCCTTGATTTATAAAGCATCAAATCCTACAAACCTTAAGCTTTAGATTCATTCGAACCTTTATTTCAAGAAATCAGGATTTATCTGTCTTTTATCGTTATAAAGTGAAGAATGTAGTTCATTTATAAGCCTATGGATTAGGAGCATGTTATCATGATATAATAATAACTATACTTGAATTGTATCATGAGTTATGAGAGAAAAAAATCAATAGTTAGGTAAATCATGACATGGAATTTTTAATACTGATCAATCAAGGAGCTTGAATGAATGAAAGGATAAGTTCAATCAATTTTCAAAGTGGAAAAGTAAAATGTGTTAATTATTTGTTTCTTTGAAAAATGTCAAATTAAATTGATATTTTATGCTGATTTTTTGAAAGTTTGAATTTACATTGAAAACTGTTTGATTTTATTGCATTGGAAGTTGAATATTGGTAACATTGGTGTCCTCTGATTTCCCTGTTGAGATTTTATACTTGAGGAAAAGCATGGTTTAAGTGTGGGGGTATTTGACATAGCAAATTTACATTAATATTTTTTTATCAAATAATTAGTATTTTTTAATTTTTTTCTATGATAAAACTGATGTATTTCATTGTTTTACTAAAATAATGGGGAATTTGAATTTTATAATTAAAATGATAAAAATTGAGAAAAGTTCATAATTATGGATTTTGGACTGATTTTGACCACAAGGGTATTTTTCCATTCCTCATAAAATATATGTCCACAATTTGTGTTAAATTTTTCATAGAAGCGTGATTTTTTTTTCTATAATTTTATCTTCTAATCCATGATCTGATTTGACCATCTAAAGGGCCTAAAAATTCATTGAAGTTGGAAATTTGATTGGGCGGACAGTGTGGACCCCACCACCGTAATAGTTTCACAATTCTGTCTCCACACCTACAATTTTAGTGATTTTACCTAGATATGGAATATGTATCATAGGTGATCTTCTCCATTACATTCTATGGAGTTTTTCATCCATTCATGTGGATATTGATCGTTATATATTTAAAAGAAGCTTCTTAGAAATTTCAGCCAGAAATAGTCTTATTCAATGAAAATTCCATAACTCCTACATGATGTGGCCAAATTGGATGATATTTTGAGGGAAGATAGGGATGATAGTTATGAAAAACTTTTATGAAGGATAGAACACAAAAAATGTCATTTAATTAGTCAACAACATTCAATCATTCAGGGGACAGAAATCTGCCTGTAAAAAAGGACCTCACCTCCTTCTCAAATCACCAGCTCGACACCCATAGCCATGGAGGGATCCCACTAGGGCACGGGTCATTTCTTCATACCTCATCCCACTATATTTTTATATTATATTAATTTTTATTAGTTTTAATATAAATTTTAATTTCAATTTTGTTTATATTAATCCATGCATTTCTATTTCTCCATACAATTTTATCCTTTTATTTTTCATTCTCAATATCTATCTAACTAACTCTCTCTTCCTTCACACACTCCACCAAGTAATCTCATAATCTCAGGAATGAGAGGCTAATCACAAGTCTTGGATCAGGGTGAGTTCAAGGTTTTCATGAATTTTCATTAATGTTTAATTGAGATTGTGCTAGAATTGTGTAGCATGCTTGGGCGAGGAAAATGCCTCTGATTGCGTGATAATCCCCAATGAGATGTGACTCAAACTACTTATATTCTGGAAAAGAATAATGATTCAAACATGAGATTTCATCTTTGAATTATCAAACTAAATGAAACACACTTCGGAAAGTGATTATTGAATCCAATACTAAAGGCCAAAACCAAGTCCGTTCTTCATTAACTAATTTTGTTTCGACTTTCATGATAGTTTAAATTATCATTTTAGATATGATTGTAATTAATTATCAGAAACCCAAAAATATTGAAATTTCATTCATTAAATAATAAAATATCAAAAAGAGATAGATTATGTGAATTGGATAAATTAGGTGAACTAAATTGAGAAGGCTCCTCTTGTGAGATGACCCTAGTCAGCCAGTGTGTTGCACTAAGAAAAAAAATTAATAGTTTTTGTCCATGCCCTACGACAGGCGTGCATCATATTCCATTAAGTCATTAACATGGGTGTGTAATTTTTTCCAAACTGGACATGTAACACCCCAAACACACGGTGTGTTTTAATATCACACGGCATGTACTTGAATCCTCTTCCCATGTTCGAGTCCTTCTACATTGTTAATTCACACAACTCTCCTAAGGCCAGACTACACGGCATATACAAATTTCTACACATCATGTACTGGAAAAGGTTCACTTGGACCATGTTGTTTGTGACAAGGCCTAACACACGGCTCAAACTAAAAAGCATGTTCTAGATAGACACGACGTGTTTGAGAAGGGATAACACCGACCCTTGTTGTTCGTGACATGGCCGGGTACCTAAGTCAGACTACACGACATGTTTATAAGGCACACGAAATATATTGGGCACGACTCGGCCGACCTGTGTTTTAGTGACATGGGTTGGCATGGGGTGGGCACTACAGGGAATGTATAGACGATACATGGCATGTTGACACCAGGTTTTTCTCCATCCCGTGTCTCTACCCACAAATCAAATGACAAGATAAGAGACTACACGACATGTACATAAAGTACATGTCATGTACATAAGAAAAACAGTTCCTTCCCAAACAGAAGAACACATCGCATGTACTGAACCTTACACAGTGTGTATTCTGGGATTTTCAAGATAGAAATCCTTATAAACTACTCCATGACCCATAAATACACTAAAATGAACATTGAATATGCCAAATTTCGATCCGTGTGGGCCCATAATCCCTACGAATCAATGTTTGGCATCTTTTACACATTATAACATTGAAAACAATGAAAATATCTACCAAATTCCAATCTTTGTGGTCTCATAAACCACTGGTCAGAGGATCAAAACCTCCCTATGATACCACTATTTAACGTCCCAGTTCTCAAAGCCACCCAAAGGAGCCCCATACCCGGTTAGTCACATGGCCTCAACTGCATTTTCCTAAATGCCAGAGGCTGCCAACTTGCAGTGAGGGCCTTTGGTGTGAATATGGGGAAACTATGCCCTAATTGACAGAGAACATAGTAGATGTAAAGAAATATATACAAGAGCGGAATCTGTTGTAATATCAAACAAAAATAAACAGAGGAAGACTAAAATAATAAACTGCAGCACAAATATAATATGATTCATGATACATATGTCTTGGAAAACATCTAAACAAGTAATAATGATGGAATACAAAAGTTCAATAAAAAGTTCCAATGAAAGCAGATAAACTCCTCAGCATCGCAAGCCATAGTTTGGTCCCCTGCTCTCCAGCTCCACCGCAAGTCAAGTACCCGAAGTAAAAGGGCGATTTCCCTTATATAGACCCTCAACAATATAATCTATTTGTGCCCAAAAGCAAGACCCAAATAGGGTTTGAGACTAAATCCCAGTAGGGAACCACCCAAAGATCTTTTCCAAATATTCAGTGAGTATATGGTAGGTAAAAGTACATAAATAATTAAACATTTAAGCATTAATCAGTAATCAATCCATAGTTTAAAGCATTAAAATCACCACACAACATGCAACATCTAAACAAAGTAGATAACACAATTGGTAAGCCTCTGGGAAGTACCGACAACCTATCCCTTCTAGTCCATCCTAGAAACAAATGAAATAATCTAATCATACTGTAACCCTCTAGGATGTACTCACAGCCTGTCCCCTCTAGTCCTACCTATCAATTACAAGAAACCCTCTGGGCAACACACTCAGTCTAACCCCTCTGGTTCAGCATCAGCATAGAATCTCTGAGGAATCACTCACCATCAATTCCCCTTATAGTCTCTTAATAGTACTAATGGTGCTCTGGGGAATCACTCAAAGTCTCTTTCCCCCTGTGGCCCTCATCGAAGAAATGTAAACACTTTGGGGAAGCACTCAACCTCAATTTCCCCTATGGTCTCAAATCGTAAATTATAAAGACGCTCCAGATAATCCCTTACGTCCATACTCCCTATGGTCTTTATAGAAGGTTCTCACGACCCTCTATAAGTCATGCAAGTGTATCAGAGTGTAACATCCATGATAAACCTCAATAAATACTTGGATGGAATTGTACAACAGAACAACATAACAGAATAACTGCCACAGTATCCTACAATACTAGGAATGGGAAAGTAAACCATAGCCAAACAGGAAAACAAGACCCAAAGGTCATAACAGGAAAAGCATGCATGTGAAAAACATCCAAGTCAAATCAATTCACCCTATTCTCAACCAATAATCATATACTCAGGAATACCAGACTAGTAGAGAAACATTAGGGCTAGAATGATAATGCGCAATACCCCATTCAGGGGTATTGGGAAAATTTTCACATAAAACTCGATGAATTTCAACAGAAAGGCACAAACCACCTACCTCGGGTTTAAGAGATCAATATACATAATCCTAAAAGCATTAATCTCCTTGGATCGTCATAGATCTAAGAATATGTATAAAACATTAAACCCATGATAACATGGAAAATAAGAGGAATCAGAAGATGATGATATAGGAGAATAGATAAATCACTGATTCGATTCCAACACAATCAATGATGTTCAAATAGGAAGACAAATAGAGTTTTTGGGGCTCGTTAAAGATCTACAGCTGTACGGGTTCTCTCAGTTGAACGGAACCTAAAAATGTTAGTTGTAGAGAGTAGATGCGACCCCGATGTGTTTAATGAAAAAACAAAGTACACGACATGTACTCACCTTTTTCCATACATCGCTTTAAGCAGCCTCCAAGTCACTCCCACATGGCAATCTGTGTGTTAACTAAATGGCCAACACACAAACTCCTATGGAAAGGAAGTACACGGCATGCATTCATAAAGTACATGACATGTACTTAGAAAATTTCTAGAATTTCCTCTTTTTCTCAAAAATGACTAGAATAGGAAAAACATACCTGAAAAGAAGGTCTGGGTTCATAAAACATAGGTCAGTGGTAGTGATGTTCCATTGTCTCCCTTCGGTTGTGGGTTATATTACTGTAGCCTTTCCAGACGCAGTGAGTTTTCAACCATCTCACGTGTTTTCTCTCTTTATAAAGCTCAAAAATAACCCTAACATGATTTCACCTCCATGTTTATATTATACCCCTCAATTTAATCCCAAATCATAATTACCAGAATATATTATTTATGATAACTTATATAAATTGATATTTTTTCCTCCATAAAATAACATTATTCCAAATAAAATAATATCTTACCCTGATCATGGTGTCCACATAGTTTTCTCCTCATCTTGTTCATGTATATAGATTTTCTATTAATTTCAAAAATTATATAGAGATCCTTCAAAATAACCTACATCATTTATCTAAATACTGGTCATGCAACTTGGGTCACATGGCTGTTCACAGAAGAATAGTTTTGGAAAATAATTATGTATGAAATATGATTTCAAAACATCTGATAAAACATACTTTTTATAAAATAGTTGAACCGATATTGAGTTGAATCATTCAATCAATGGTCTTTTAATAATACCATAAGTATGTGATGAATGACTATAATTTAAAATCTAATATAAATAGTTTGCGTAAGAGTCTCCTACTTTAACACCTTTTTTTAAATCATAATATTCTTTAAAATCATGTGATAGGGTAAAATATTTAAAAATTCCTTGATAATATTTTCCTTTCATGAAAATATGAAAATATTGATAAAATATGGTTTGATTAAATATAACCCCTGATCCATGATGGTATCAAGGTATAGTGGATGTTTTTGATATCTCAAACAATTCCTTGAAAGTGAGTTGTATGTTAGAAATTATTTCAGAGTCTTCTGGACATGAATTTGCAATAATTATTGCAACAAGTCATTAGGAAGAGTTATGAATGTTTTTTGAGATCATACTCCTTCCATTTGTAATAGAATTCCCTTGATCTAAAAATGTTATAAAATAAGGATTTAACATAAAGAGTATACAAAGATACTAACCATGTGTCTAACAAAATATCATAATAAATAATTTTGTCTAAAGGGAACTTTGTTTCCAACTATAATGGCCCATTTGTTTCCAACTATAATGGCCCATTAATAGAACATAAGTTAACCTTGAGTTAAATCAATAATTACATTTAAAGATCATTTTCAGTTAAGAATTTTAGAGAAAAAGTCCTCAACAACTACATTATATTTAAAATATTAAAAAGTAGAAACTTCTACTCAGTATCCATTTTTTCATAAAATAAATACTCTTCAAAGAATATTTTTTATATAAATCTACCTGAATATTTCAGCTCACTTACCCTTCCTTATACCACATGAACAAAATTTCAAAAATTGGAATAAGAATTAAAAGAACAGTATGGGATATAAAATAAGAAAATAAAACTTTAGTCCATCAATACATAAAATCATTGAAATCATACTTTTTAATCATAAAACATATTCTCTTTAACGTACCACATGAAATCATAAAATTTATGAATAACACATTGAAATCATAAATCATAAAGGTAACTTGTGGCATCCATAAAAAACGTACATTGTCTCATTCAAAGCTACATGGGGAGTTATGTTTGGAATACCCATCATAGTATATTCCTTAAATCTCTTAGGATAAACACTAACATTTACCTCTTTTACCTTACCCAATGTATTGGATAGCTATCCCGGGATCACCCACACTCGGTTTATCACAGAACCACACATATATGTAAAAAATGATAAATATCCATTACATAATCATTACACATAACACATTCATAAAATAAAGATAACACTTTTATGTCACAATCATTGTATATTATTTCATGATATCGATATAATCAATTCATTTAAAATATTCAAAAAAGAGAGAATTGATCCAAAGTGTCACATACCACTCTAAAACTTTTGAAATGTATTTAAAATATAAAACACTAATGTCGATATATATAAGTCCTTAAAATAATTTTAAAACATGGATATGAATGGTATGGATTTACGAATATTAAATCTTTAAAACATTTAAAATGATGTTTTCTTAAAAGAATCCTTTACCACCTAAGAAACACTAGAATAAAAATAATTAAAGAATACCATCAAATAAAAAAATATACATAATGAGAATATAGATATTGTAACAGCCCGAGATTTTATGAAAAATATTCTTTTTAATGTCTAGTGTTATACTCTACACCAAGGATCTTTCACAATACACTTCTCTGACCTGGCTTGAATTACACGCAATCGCAACCTTCCTCGATAGCGTGTGTTGTACGCAACACCGAGTTTCGCTAAACAACGATATGCTATTAAGATATTATTAAAACTAGCCGTTATGAATAGTAATAACCACTTTTTGAAATTTAGTAAATTTTATTTTTCAAAATGGAATTCATTTTTGGATTCGTAATATCGAAATTAGCTTAGGGTGAAATTTTGGTACTTTTCGGATAACTTTCATATTCTGATGAATAGTGAAAATTACTAAATTATAATTAAAAACAACTTTTTTAATCGAAATAATTAATAGTGATAAATCATTAATTTGAGTGGTTTTAAAGTATATTTAGAATATATTTTTACAATTTAATACAATGTTGGTCATTGGATGTAATTTCACATTTAAACCAGACATAATCAAGTGTCAATCTTTTGATAGATATTGTTTCTTAAAAACACGCTATTTGTTTTAACAGCGGGATTTAATTATAAAATTAATTAATGCAACTTTTATGTTATGAATTTGGTAAAATAGACATCATTTTTGAATTCAGAATATGAAATATAGCTTAGGATGAAATTTTGGCATTGTTCTGAAAAACATCAATTTTTGATGAATAGTGAAACAACTAAGTGGTAGTTAAAAAAACTGAATTTTTCATAAAACATAATTTTTCCGCTTCTGTGAATGGAATTTCGAAAATCCGAGAGACACGGTTAATATCAAGGACTAAAATGTGGTTCAATGAGATGAAAATAATTTTTTGGTGAATAGTAATTTTTTACTTTTTTTACCGCGGTTAATAGTAAATAGGGTAACTACGGGTAAATATGATATTACTATTACCCTAACACATGTCCTAATTCTATTGGACAAGTGTAATTCGACCAAAAACAAACTTAGGAATAACATATGACCATTTAGGCCCACTTAGATTAGATTAGGACATTTATTATTAATTTATTTAAAGAAAGGTTAAAATAGTTAAAATCAAAGTTTAATAAGTAAATCATTTTTAATATGGGGATATACATAAGATAAATTCGATTGTAAATATTCATTAGAAATCTAAAAAGATTTCCTACATGATGGTATTTTATTTGTAATTTTTAGAAATCAAATAATTTAATTTATTTATGACACAACGATGATGCAGTAATTATCTTATTAATGAAATATTGACATAATTGATGTTATAAACACCAAAATAAATGTAATTTCAGATTGTTTATGAATTCCACTAATTTTCTAGGTTACTATGATATATTAATGTTGATTTAATTAACTTGGTTCGAACATTTAATTCTGTTATGACTTTCAAAAAAATCATATATCAAATAATGTCAAAATTGACACAAAATAGTTTTTAAATCAAATATTATATTATTAATTGTTATTGTATTTCTAAAAATCTAAGGTTCGGCCAAATGACTTAGATAAAGATATATATATTAATAATAAACAATTTGGGGTACGTTTGGCATGTTATAGTAAGTGTATTAACCATATAGTGAAAGAAAACAAAAAGACATGGTAAAAGTTAAATTATTTAACTTAGAGTTAAATTATTTAACTTAGAGTTAAATCTAATTGATAAGGTTAAAATAATATCCTAAACTTGTCTAAATTCTATTGGTTGATAGGATTTCGACCCATCCCCACTTTAGCTTCGAAATAAAACCCTTTGGAACCATTATAAACCGATTTTGACTTTAATATAAAATAATATTTTGAGATATTCCTAAGGTGCCCCTCTCCTCCCCTATAAAAGGAAACCTCCTCCCCCTCCTCCTCACACCAATTTGAGCACTCAAGCTCGGCCAACCCCTGCCAAAATCTCTTCTCCACTTCCCTAGAAACATCCTAGAGGTTCTGGTCTTCCTCAAAGACCAATTCTAGTGCCCTAAGAGGAGGTCTCAAAGAGGCACTTCAAAAAAGAGGTAATTACCGTTACCAATTCTTTCATCTTTATTTCTTCTTCCACTTCTTCTTCTTAGGTTGTTTCATTAATAAGTAATAACATCAGTATCACTCATATACGGATATGTTATTATAAGTATGAAACAACCCTATTTCACCATCTATCCATCCTACGGAAAAAGAAATCACCGCGCGTGCGTACGTACGGACTACCGTCTCCACGCCGTGGTGTAATCTATTTTCCACCACCACCTTACATGGATGGGTATAATGGTGTAAAGAATAACAATACATAGTTATTACAACATAATATTGATTCTGATATATTTTATAATCCACTCCAATTCAATTCAATATGTATAGAAATGATATCATCGCTCGTGCGTACGTACGGACTACCGTCTCCACGACGCGATTAGATTCATTCTCCATGTTAACCATTTAAGAATGATTATAATGTATATATAAGAAATAATAATGAAATATATGACATTATAAAGCTACTGGATTTATTTATATATATACATATGTATGTCATCTACTTACTTCCATTTCAAGACAATAAGGAAAGGAAAACAGCGTTCATGCGTACGTACGGACTACCGTCTCCATGAACGGTGTTTTTCATTTTATTTATCTATCTATTATATATATATATATATACTGAATATATATGATATATAAATCATATTTTATATTCTGGAAGTAAGTAAATCATGATATAAGTAATAATGATGTCAAGAACAACAAGTCAAAACACCTACGATAAATGAAACGATTTTACCCAAAACACTTCTTTAACATGGAATTTACAAAAGAACGGGTAATATAATGTCATAAGTGAACCATATATGATATCATAACAATGAATATGATTCTGTAATATGTCAATGACATTATTTAAATCATTATACAGGAGGTTCGGACACATACGAAGCAAATTGGACCTAAGGTAAGGGAAAATATCACAATCTCATTTTTATCCGAGATTGTTTATTCGTAAATATTTACTGGGGTGTATTTTATCATCCACATCCATGTTTCATCAAAATGTAATATTATTTCCATCCACCTACAATTTTTTAAATCCATTTTTACCCTTCGGTGAGTTTTTAGTAATATGTATGAAAGGAATCTTTTGTCGTACGAGGTACTTTTTGACTTTTCCGACAAAAGTACGAAGACTGTTTTTTTAAACTTATACGGCATGAATGGATTTTTAAAACATTATTACCAAGAAGCTTCCTTTACATGTTTTCAAGTTTATTTTTAATCAACTTCTTTTATTTTAAAGTTATATGACATGTTTTGAAAGGAAAAAATTGTTTTTGAAGAAGAAAGGATATTTTCCTCAAGAATGGAGTTCAAGTGTTTTATCAAAATTATTTTCCATATAAGATAATAAAGGGTTCTGTTTTTATCCCTATTATTACATTGATTTGATCATGTTGTGATGGAATTATTTTTATGAATTCCTTTATCTTATATGAATTGATTTATGATATCATGATGTTTCAAGAATCCCATTTTTGTTACATGTGTTATGCGATGATGTATGTTTTATGATTATGTGGCACACATAAGAAAGGATTCATTATAAGATGGGTGGGACCTATATCTCCCTCCAATGCATTGGGTAAAGATTTTATATCTCATGAGATAGACATGGCTGAAATGGTAGGTTATACCGGTTCAGTGAAACAGGACTGAAACGAGGGTTACTCGATTCAGAAAGGGACTTTGTCCACTAAGATAGTCTTGGCAATGAGTCATGACTAACAAGAAATGATTTTCCATGATTATGTGTGCATGCCACAAAGTTTTAAGTTTCATGTTATGATTATGGTGATCTCATTTTCACTTCTATGATTTGTTCCATGTTAAGATATTATGATCTCTTTTGCAGGTTATGATTTTCAAAAAGATATGATATGATTTTTATTTCTTTTGTATACCCTTACTGAGCATTTGAGCTCACCCTTTTATGTTTTCTTTTCCCCAGGATATAAATAAAGGTTTTAGGTAAAAAAAGGGAAGATATTTATGGGAGATATTGAAGATCTTTCACCACGATTAGAAGATTACGTTCCGAGTTTCCAAAGACACTAAACTATTACGGTCCTTATGTGTGTGTTTTTGTTATGTACTAAGTATTCCGCAAAAGTAATGTAAAGTCCATGTACGTCAAGCTTCGGGTCTCTACAGTTGGTATTAGAGGAAAGGTTTAGTCAACCTTTGGAAACTAGGATGCGAAAACGTTAGTGAGATCCCTAGAGATATTTCTAAGGTATGTCTAGTGATGTCCCTAGGGATAAGTATACGTATAGGTTATATTAATAGAATTACGCTAACGATCATAGAATTAAACCTAAGATGTTGGATATTGAAGGTACTCCCCCTTTATTATGTTGTTTTCCCTAGCATGATTTTTGCCTCTCACACTACTCTTTTTAGGTTTTAGACGATGGTTGGAACCCGAAGGAACCGTGTTGATCAATGCAATGGACAATGCAATGATTTCCCTCCTGAACAAACAAATGTTATGGGAGATGGAGTGCAAAATCTTATTGCTATACTTACACAAGCTATGAATCATTCTGGACTTCCAAATGAGCAGAGAAGGGAACAATATTCTATTGAGTCCTTCATGAGGCAACGCCCACCTTATTTCAGTGGGACTTTCGATCCACTTGTTGCTGAACAATGGATCAGTACCACTGAAAATATATTTTCAGTTCTTCAATGTTCTGAACATGATAAAGTCATCTTAACAGTATATCGTTTGGAAGGTGAAGCTGATCAATGGTGGAATCTTATCAAGAATACGAGGCCAAGGGATGAAATTGAGTCCATGGAATGGGACGAGTTCAAGAACTTATTTTTCAATAAGTACTTCCCTTGTATTCTTCGAACAAAGATGGAGAAGGAGTTTATTGAACTAAATCAAAAGGATGATGAATCTGTTGGTATATATGAAGCGAATTTTACAAGACTTGCAAGGTATGCATCTGGCATTATCATCCAACTTGAAAGTAAAGTTGATCGATTTTTCAGTGGCTTAAAACCAAGTCTTCGAAGGGCATTAGTTATAAGAGACTTCAGTAGCTATGAAGAAATTGTGCGTTGTGCTATCAAGGTAGAAATGGAAGTTGGTGTTACATATCCATCTCATGGTTTTGACAAGAAATGAAAGATGGAGTTCAAGGAGAAATATCATAATAATGGTGAAAAGAAGATGAATGTTTCCTTATGCACAAAGTGTGGAAAGAAGCATGGTGGAGATTGTCTTAATGGAACTAGAAAATGTTTTAAGTGTGGAAAAGAAGGTCATCGAGCAGCTGAGTGTTGAAGTAATGGAAAAAGGGTTTCTAATGATGTGAATAAAGCAAACATTGCAGAGAACGCACCACCAACACTTCAATGCTTCAAGTGCAAGGAAATGGGGCATTAAGCTAATAATTGCCCTAATCCAAGGGTTAGTGATGATCAACATGAGCAACCACTGAAGGCAAAGGACAAAGGGAAGTCACATGCGATCACTATTGGCGATGTTGAATATGATAACAATGTGGTGGAATGATTAAGTGTTTATGTAATGGGATTCCAAAATAATGTTGTATCATTGAGTATTGCAATATTTATTGATGTGGTATTCAAAGTGATTGAGATATTTTTTTGGAAATAAGATGATATGCGCATAATAAAGGGAAAACGAGAAAATGAAATGTTTAATAGTATTCATGAGCTCATGATTGATATAAGGACTAAGTGATATCATGGATTTAGTATATAGAATTTTGAGGATTTTGGTATGTGGAAAGTGTTAACTTTTAACTGCATTCATGTTTTCACTAAGGTATTCAAGAGAATACATGATTAAGGACATTGAATGTTTAGAATGTGACCAACAAAACATATCTTATGATATATGGGGATCAACGATGGTATTAAATCTCTGGTAATCGTTTTCACTATGTTATGAGAGTGGACTGCAGTATTATGGATAAGCCTAAAGATTGAAATGGATTATGTTGGACATAAGTGATTATTGTTTAAGGATAGAAGTTTTTTTTCGATATTATTGATGGGATGTTATAGTAATGTAGTTTTAGAAAAAGGACAACCTGCAGGACGGGCGACAGCCCATCGCTTCGGACAAGGCTGTAGGAATCGAACCCACAACCGAAGTGCGACTGGCCTTTAACGCCTACCATTGACCTACAGGAAGTCCCTGTTTAGTAGAAACTAGTTTTATTATGTTAAGCAGTATGATATATGAAGTATAAGTCCATTTTAGGAACCATATATGATTAATCTCACTATAGATCGACTTATGCATATAATTTTTGCTAACCTTTTGTTTGAGATAGATGGAATGACCCGTCGTTCTATCACATAATCTGCTAACACTTCACGAATAACAAATTCAACTTCATTTATTTAAGAGATGAAGTGGAAATTGTTCAAGACACGAACAACAGTGAGATTCTACCAAAATAAATTAAGTATTTATTCTAATTCAAATTTTCAACTTTAGGGAAATGATCTTGAAAACCAAAAATGTTGTCCTAGTTATCTTATACCTGATGAATCAGATGGTACCTTATATCATCACAAATCTATGGATTTGTGATTACTGGCTTTTCCATAGCCATGTTCTCTACCACTCTCCATCAGAACATGATGGTTAGATTTCTCTTCCATATCCATATTTTCACCTATGTGGAAACCCAGTGATTAATTTATTTGGGTAATCGTTACATTTCATACTTTAGTTTTTAAAGACAAGTTTTGGTATTCCTTTTTACGATGTGGGTTTCTATTAAAAAAAACTTTTGAATAGTAAACCATTTATAACCCCGACGAATTTCGAGGGCGAAATTCATTTTAAGGGGGGTAGAATGTAACAGCCCGAGATTTTATGAAAAATATTCTTTTTAATGTCTTGTGTTATACTCTACACCAAGGATCTTTCACAATACACTTCTCTGACCTGGCTTGAATTACACGCAATCGCAACCTTCCTCAATAGCGTGTGTTGTACGCAACACCGAGTTTCGCTAAACAACGATATGCTATTAAGATATTATTAAAACTAGCCGTTATGAATAGTAATAACCAATTTTTGAAATTTAGTAAATATTATTTTTCAAAATGGAATTCATTTTTGGATTCGTAATATCGAAATTAGCTTAGGGTGAAATTTTGGTACTTTTCGGATAACTTTCATATTCTGGTGAATAGTGAAAATTACTAAATTATAATTAAAAACAACTTTTTTAATCGAAATAATTAATAGTGATAAATCATTAATTTGAGTGGATTTAATGTATATTTAGAATATATTTTTACAATTTAATACAATGTTGGTCATTGGATGTAATTTCACATTTAAACCAGACATAATCAAGTGTCAATCTTTTGATAGATATTGTTTCTTAAAAACACGCTATTTGTTTTAACAGCGGGATTTAATTATAAAATTAATTAATGCAACTTTTATGTTATGAATTTGGTAAAATAGAATTCATTTTTGAATTCGGAATATGAAATATAGCTTAGGATGAAATTTTGGCATTGTTCTGAAAAACATCAATTTTTGATGAATAGGGAAACTACTAAGTGGTAGTTAAAAAAACTGAATTTTTCATAAAACTTAATTTTGCCGCTTCTGTGAATGGAATTTCGAAAATCCGATAGACACGGTTAATATCAAGGACTAAAATGTGGTTCAATGAGATGAAAATAATTTTTTGGTGAATAGTAACTTTTTAGTTTTTTTACCGCGGTTAATAGTAAATAGGGTAAGTAAGGGTAAATATGATATTACTATTACCCTAACACATGTCCTAATTCTATTGAACAAGTGTAATTCGACCAAAAACAAACTTAGGAATAAAATATGACCATTTAGGCCCACTTGGATTAGATTAGGACATTTATTATTAATTTATTTAAAGAAAGGTTAAAATAGTTAAAATCAAAGTTTAATAAGTAAATCATTTTTAATATGGGGTTATACATAAGATAAATTCTATTGTAAATATTCATTAGAATTCTAAAAATATTTCCTACATGATGGTATTTTATTTGTAATTTTTAGACATCAAATAATTTAATTTATTTATGACACAACGATGATGCAGTAATTATCTTATTAATGAAATATTGACATAATTGATGTTATAAACACCAAAATAAATGTAATTTGAGATTTTTTATGAATTACACTAATTTTCTAGGTTACTATGATATATGAATGTTGATTTAATAAACTTGGTTCGAACATTTAATTCTGTTATGACTTTTCACAAAAATCATATATCAAATAGTGTCAAAATTGACACAAAATAGTTTTTAAATCAAATATTATATTATTAATTGTTATTATATTTCTAAAAATCTAAGGTTCGGCCAAATGACTTAGATAAGGATATATATATTAATAATAAACAATTTGGGGTTCGTTTGGCATGTTATAGTAAGTGTATTAACCATATAGTGAAAGAAAACAAAAAGACATGGTAAAAGTTAAATTATTTAACTTAGAGTTAAATCTAATTGATAAGGTTAAAATAATATCCTAAACTTGTCTAAATTCTATTGGTTGATAGTATTTCGACCCATCCCCACTTTAGCTTCGAAATAAAACCCTTTGGAACCATTATAAACCGATTTTGACTTTAATATAAAATAATATTTTGAGATATTCCTAAGGTGCCCCTCTCCTCCCCTATAAAAGGACACCTCCTCCCCCTCCTCCTCACACCAATTTGAGCACTGAAGCTCGGCCAACCCCTGCCAAAATCTCTTCTCCACTTCCCTAGAAACATCCTAGAGGTTCCGGTCTTCCTCAAAGACCAATTCTAGTGCCCTAAGAGGAGGTCTCAAAGAGGCACTTCAAAAAAGAGGTAATTACCGTTACCAATTCTTTCATCTTTATTTCTTCTTCCACTTCTTCTTCTTAGGTTGTTTCATTATGAAGTAATAACATCAGTATCACTCATATACTGATATGTTATTATAAGTATGAAACAACCCTATTTCACCATCTATCCATCCTACGGAAAAAGAAATCACCGCGCGTGCGTACGTACGGACTACCGTCTCCACGCCGTGGCGTAATCTATTTTCCACCACCACCTTACATGGATGGGTATAATGGTGTAAAGAATAACTATACATAGTTATTACAACATCATATTGATTCTGATATATTTTATAATCCACTCCAATTCAATTCAATATTTATAGAAATGATATCATCGCTCGTGCGTACGTACGGACTACCGTCTCCACGACGCGATGAGATTCATTCTCCATGTTAACCATTTAAGAATGATTATAATGTATATATAAGAAATAATAATGAAATATATGACATTATAAAGCTACTGGATTTATGTATATATATACATATGTATGTCATCTACTTACTTCCATTTCAAGACAATAAGGAAAGGAAAACAGCGTTCATGCGTACGTACGGACTACCGTCTCCATGAACGGTGTTTTTCATTTTATTTATCTATCTATTATATATATATATATATACTGAATATATATGATATATAAATCATATTTTATATTCTGTAAGTAAGTAAATCATGATATAAGTAATAATGATGTCAATAACAACAAGTCAAAACACCTACGATAAATGAAACGATTTTACCCAAAACGCTTCTTTAACATGGAATTTACAAAAGAACGGGTAATATAATGTCATAAGTGAACAATATATGATATCATAACAATGAATATGATTCTGTAATAAGTCAATGACATTATTTAAATCATTATACAGGAGGTTCGGACACATACGAAGCAAATTGGACCTAAGGTAAGGGAAAATATCACAATCTCATTTTTATCCGAGATTGTTTATTCGTAAGTATTTACTGGGGTGTATTTTATCATCCACATCCATGTTTCATCAAAATGTAATATTATTTCCATCCACCTACAATTGTTTAAATCCATTTTTACCCTTCGGTGAGTTTTTAGTAATATGTATGAAAGGAATCTTTTGTCGTACGAGGTACTTTTTGACTTTTCCGACAAAAGTACGAAGAATGTTTTTTTTAACTTATACGGCATGAATGGATTTTTAAAACATTATTTCCAAGAAGCTTCCTTTACAAGTTTTCAAGTTTATTTTTAATCAACTTATTTTATTTTAATGTTATATGACATGTTATGAAAGGAAAAAATGTTTTTGAAGAAGAAAGGATATTTTCCTCAAGAATGGAGTTCAAGTGTTTTATCAAAATTATTTTCCATCTAAGATAATAAAGGGTTCTGTTTTTATCCCTATTATTACATTGATTTGATCATGTTGTGATGGAATTATTTTTATGAATTCCTTTATCTTATATGAATTGATTTATGATGTCATGATGTTTCAAGAATCCCATTTTTGTTACATGTGTTATGCGATGATGTATGTTTTATGATTATGTGGCACACATAAGAAAGGATTCATTATAAGATGGGTGGGACCTATATCTCCCTCCAATGCATTGGGTAAAGATTTTATATCTCATGAGATAGACATGGCTGAAATGGTAGGTTATACCGGTTCAGTGAAACATGACTGAAACGAGGGTTACTCAATTCAGAAAGGGACTTTGTCCACTAAGATAGTCTTGGCAATGAGTCATGACTAACAAGAAATGATTTTCAATGATTATGTGTGCATGCCACAATGTTTCAAGTTTCATGTTATGATTATGGTGATCTCATTTTCACTTCTATGATTTGTTCCATGTTAAGATATTATGATCTCTTTTGCAGTTTATGATTTTCAAAAAGATATGATATGATTTTTATTTCTTTTGTATACCCTTACTGAGCATTTGAGCTCACCCTTTTATGTTTTCTTTTCCCCAAGATATAAATAAAGGTTTTAGTTAAAAAAAAAGGAATATATTTATGGGAGATATTTAAGATCTTTCACCACGATTAGAAGATTATGTTCCGAGTTTCCAAAGACACTAAACTATTACGGTCCTTATGTGTGTGTTTTTGTTATGTACTAAGTATTCCGCAAAAGTAATGTAAAGTCCATGTACGTCAAGCTTCGGATCTCTACAGATATTCATGATATAAAATGTCAAAATGATTTTATATACACCTTATACGATAATAAAGGTTCAAAATATAAAGATATTTATCAATGAATGAAGATTGAGACCTTGTCCCTTTCTAAGATTTTAAAAATATATTAAGGATAAATCAACTGAATAATTATGTTTGAAAAATATAAATACACCCAATATTAGTGAATATTATGTTTAAAGCTATTGGAGGTCATTTACACATATTCATTGCATTAAATAATCAAGAAGTAGAAGTTTAACCCAAATAATTGAAATTGGGTTAAGAAGTTCCCTTACAAAAAATCGACAGCCTAACGACGCCACGTAGAAATTCAAAAAATGAGTTGATGAGACAAAAAATGGTATCTCGTCCCTTGGACACTAAATTTACAGTAATAAGGATATATAATATCATATAGAAAAATAATAATATTGAAATTAAAAGTCATAACATAATGATTTCATTGAATAAAAGAGGAGGCTGAAATGTTCTCTTAAAAAGATCTTTTAGTAAATAAAATATATCCATTATTTGTATTAACTATAAATACACATAAATAAAGTAAAAATTCAATATAGTACGTGAAAATTTATTTATCACATAATCACAGAACGACATAATCAAGAAGTATTAGATCAACCCAATGAATGGAAATTCGGTAATGAAGTTTCCTTACCGATCTGGTAACATTTGAAATATACACCCATGAAAGAAGGTTCATACAATAAAGATATAAATACCCATAAATTAAAGTATATTTAAATAATAATACAATAATTGTATGTACATAAATCACAAAAAACTAAATTGTTGCAAATATAGCATGAATCTCATGGGAATAAAATGTGATATGAAACCCCCTTACTTCAAGTACAACTTGTCTAGTATGTTCTTTGTTATTCTTGAATAATAAAAATAAGTTAATTTATACTGTCTTAAGAACCTATTTCAAGTTTATTATTCCTTTTATATTACTTATTACCTTGAAATAACTATTATTTAATTATTTGAGATCGTATCGGACATTTTGTCAATGTTTGAATCAAGAGTAAAAAAAGAACATGTTATAATTTCAAATTATCAATGTGGTCAAAAGGCAATTATCTAAAAAATGATATTCATGATTTTGATATCATATAAATAAAATATATTTATTATATATATATATTTTAATAGTACATATCAATTGTATATATAGAAAAGCAGTGAACAGTTCATGGAGACGGTAAGTCGTACATATGCTAGAATTCTACTTTCATTCCATTTTTCTTTTTTAAATAATGAAAACCATATTATAAATAGGTATATTGTTATTCCTGTATAATATAATATTTTATATATGTTACATAATGAAATTATAAAAATCCTTTATGTGTTCCATTTATATCATGAACGAGTCATATAACTTTGAGGGGGTCGTAGTCTGCATTTCCTCAAATTAAATTATCATATTCATTATCCTAAAAAGAATAAAAGTATTTAATAATTTAAAATAAAAAAAGAATATAGATAAAATAAATATCATATATATAATATATAATTATAGTTTTATAATAATAGCCACCATGAGAGGTGGTATAAGAAAATCGAACAATCAGTATTTTGTGAGGCAGCAGTTAACCGTACATAGAAACAATATGTTCATATCCATTAGATGGAGGTGTGTGTATGTGTAGTTAGAATACTTCTCATTAAAAAAATATTATATATAATATACTTTTTATGTTATATAAACAATGAATTGGAATATAATAGCGAGTGGAGATGGAAAAATAATGGAAAAAAACTTGAGAGAAAAGGTTCCCTCAAATCAGGTAAATTATTTTAATTTGAGACTAAGGCCTCTTTTGAATTCCCATATGCCTATGGGAAGGATTATAGGAGTAATATAGGAATGATGGGAGTTTATTTCGGAAGATTTTTGTTGATACAATGGGATTGAGTGATGTGAGTAATGGGTCAGAGGTGGTGTTCTTTTATAAGTGGGAGGAGGGGATCTATAGGAATGTTAACAAGTATTATTTTATTATAAATTAATTTTCATTTTGAAAGCTCCAAACCCCATTAAATTAGAGTATAAAATTATTATAATTAGAAATAAAATATCACAATAATAATTTCAAATTTTTTAATCGTTAAATATTTTTTTAACCCACTGTTAACTTTTTTATCATATTCCATGTAATCTTTTATATTCATACTATATAGTTAATATCTTTACAATAAAATAACTATACACATGAAATGGTTCATTAATTACATTTCTAATATCATATATGTCATTTGGACAAATATTATATTTATGGACTATTTTAAAAATTAAAAAATATTAATTTATTTAAAAACTCATTTATTTAAATTTTTTTACAATTCATATCATGCCTTATTAGAAATACATGAAAAACATAATAAATTATAAAAAAAAAATTAATCAAAATATAACACATCATAATCATCCATAAAACATGTGGATGGCATAAAAGGTTCAGAAAATAATTTTAATATTTATAATATCATTTATTTAAAATATTCATTAAAGAAGTAATCATTACGTCATCATTATGTCATAAATAAATATATTTATTTGATGTATAAATATTATAATGATAATACCATGATGTATAAAATATTTTTATCTTTCTAATTAATATTAATAGTCAATAATAGAAATTATTTAACTCCGAAATAAAATTGTTTTTGAAAAACTACACATGTTTATGATATTTTTATTTTTATATTAAATGAAATGTTATTAATGTAATTATCTTACACAAGTGGCTTCCAAAGGCCAAACGTTCTACCCAATGATTTTATGGGCCGACCATTAATCATCCAATAAGGTTAGGACATATGGACAAGAAATTTTATATTATTATAATGTTATTTTTACCTTGAATTACCCTATTTACTTTTAACTGTGGTAAATAGTTATGAAAAGTTACAATTTACCAAAATATATTTTCATCCTATTGAACCAAATGTTACATTATGAAAAAATGTTTTTTGGATTTTGACAATTAAATTCATAGATGTAGTAAACATTCATTTAAATGAAAAAGTCAGTTTTTATCAACTATGTAGTGTTTTTCACTATTTATAAAAAATTGAACATGTTCAGAAAAATAACAAAGATTAACCTAAAGATAATTCTAATACACTAAATTAAAAAATGATGTCTATTTTACCAAATTCAAAACATAGAGGCTTTATAATTAATTTAAAATTAATTTTCGTTTTGAAAACTAGAAAACTTGTTTTTAAGAAGTAAAAAACTATAAAAAGGTTGACATGTTTTTATGTCGAATTTCAAAGTAAAACTGCATAAAATAAACAATATTTTATTAAATGGTAAAATTATAATATAATTACACTTTTATACAAATTAAAAATATAATATAACCATATAAATAAATCATATGAAAATGGTGTTTTGACATAAAATGCAGTATTTTTCACTATTCATTAAAAAATGTACCTTATTAGAAAAATACCGAAATTTTATCCAATGTAAATGTTGATGACCCTAAACTAAAGAGGAATATTATTTTTTAAAATGGAAAATATAAAATTTAAAAAAACAATATTTATAAAGGGTTCTCCATCAAAAGGCTGTAAAACTATTTTTTAAAAAAATTTAGAATATTTATGATAAAAATTTGATTCATTCTTATTTTATACTGTCAAAATTTATGGATAATTGTACAGAAATTTAACATACATGTTTTATATTAATTTAGTTATTTATTTTCATTCTAGGTATTACAATGCCTATGCGTTAACTACTAATTAACATAATACTAATTTTATTATATTATACTTTTGGTATAACTCAAAGTTGTGTGCAACATAATATTTCAATGAAACCCATTTTTGCATGTCGAGTAGTCTATTGGAAATATAATCCTCCTTAATGTAAAATTAATATTTATTTCACAAATATTAGTTAATATTAAAATGTCATATTCTTTATTTACCTGTGATGTTACGTTTATTTTAGGGTTTTATGGTGTTTTGCCTCGGTAAAATTGATTATATGTAATTTTTAATGTCTTTGATGGTGGTAACACTCATCCATAGTTATTTATATATATGTATATCTTCCTCAAACATATTCCATTATGGTTAGGAGAATACGTAGTTTGGTTTGAAGGATATGTGTATGTGTGTGTGTACAAGTGAGTGTGGGGTAGTTTAGGGTGGTCACCAAAAATTCTATCAAGTGATGATTGTTGGATCAGTGAAATTATTGATTTGGGACCCATATCCTTTCCAACACAAATTCAATAATTATTTAAACATCATTTAGCACCCTACTTAATTTGTCATTATTATATTGAATTTTAGTTTTTGAAAATGATATTTTATTATGATGTTAAATGGTTTACCTAATAATCAAAGTCATGGTTTTCTAATAAATCCCCTCCAACATATGTGTAATATCTATGAAAACTCATCCAGATGATTGATTTTTTATTTTTCTTTATTTTATTTTTAAGACAACCTTTAATTTATGATCAAAGGTTACATTTTATGTATGATGTAATAGCATATTTCCCTTTTGATGACCCAATATGATTTGTTCTGTCAAAAAATTTCTAGACAAAACCATGCCATTGTTTGGTATTAGCTTGACCATAAAATTACATTATTCTTGTCAAAATTTCTTAATAGAAACATACACACTCCATGTGACTTGTGGAACCATATTACAAATTGTATAGCCAGATTGATGAATATGATTTACACAAGTAGGTAATAAACAAATCATTTTTTGTAAATCCAATGTTACCCATTGTTTTTTATGATTTTGTTTCATTATTGGAATGATTATAATAAATAAAATAAATAGAATCCAAATATACTGTATGGTTTGACCATTCCTTGTAACATTTAATTTAAAATCATAATTGGTTCTTAATTGTGTTTTAAGTTGTGAATATAAATATGATACATTAAACTATAAATCCTCAATATGATTGATCTTGGATATTTCTATGTTACATGGGAGGTTGTGCCCCATGAAATATGTTATAATAATTGTTTTGATAACTTATGCACTAAATGGATTATGTTTAATGCAGTAAATAAAATTCGTCATTCTTATAGAATATAAAAGGTATATATTAATTATTATTGTTTGGATGTAATTCCCTATAGTAGTTATACATGTTTTATTCTTGTGTGAAGGTTTGATGACAATGGAAACTCATAGATACTTACGATGATGTGGAGAATGATGTTAAAAGGGGGACAAAAAGAATGGATACTCAAGGCTCCTTACATCGATGCTAGGTTATATGGTATTGAAGGTCTAGTGAAAATGATGACTCTACACTCCTTTACATCGATATTGAAATGATAGTACGGGTGGTCTGATGAGCATGGTGACTCAATGCATCATTAAATAAATATCATGCTTACCACCCCATGACTAGAGCATTTTAGCTCATAGACTGGTGGATGGATTCATACATGTCAGGTCTCGAGACCCACCAAGATATGTATATATATATATATCAATAAATAATATATTTATATAATGTGACTTTTTCAGACTCAATTTGGAAATATGTTGAATATGGTATAGTATTCGGGTTCCCCTTTGGAAATTGTATAGCCATTTATTTATATACATTTTTCTATTTTTAAATTCCATATATATGAAAACTATTTAATTTATACTACACTTTCTAGATCAATTTTGACACCATGGATGTTTTCCCACTGATATTTTATATCAATCCCTACTCAAGTACAATTTATTACCTTAAAAACTATATATTTAAAGGATCTAGGATGATTTCGGTATTGATTATACCTAGGAATAAGTATAATGGGATTCAGATAAGTCATCAGATTCTCCTGGAGGTCTTCCTTTTGGAAGCACATTAATTTTTTCTTATTTTTTATTGTATTTTTATGCATGATGTATGTATTCATCATATATTATTCATAATATAATACAAATGTATTCATGTATAAATTAGAATTTTTTTCATTTTATTATGTTGATATTAGTTTTATTTTGATCATGCCTTTAATTTGATTATTACTTCTAGTATCGTTTAATATTTAATTAGATTTTATTGATGTGATACTCTAATAAGTGGGTCTATTCTACCCAATGGAACCTCTCACGACCCTTAATACTTGTTAGAATCCTCTATAATATGGGTAGGTGTGATTCAGTTAATGTGACCCACTGTTCTGACTACCGGTTTGATAGTAAGATGATTCGAGAAGTCACAATGTGGTATCATAGGCCTAAAATAATCTTTTGTCATAATATTTTTGGTTTATAACAATGAGATTGTGAATGTTATGGAGGTTGGTTAAAAGTTGTCCATGGGACTGATGACCTAACATTCATAAAATTACCATGTTTCTAAGGCTATAAATGTTGTTCTTGTTGATTATTATTGTAGTTTTTTGTTTCACCTCAATTGATTTGTGTATTTTTACATAACATATTTATTTATGATGTATATGGAATTCTTCCCTTTGGATGGTAACGTAGGGTTGAATCATATCATGCATCATTTTAGGCATATAGATATTAAAATTTTAGGCATATGTCAATCCTTGTAGTTTTGTTTGTGGATTTACTTCTCTTTTTATTGTGTACTTTAAATACTATACCATACCATCATTGTTTATAGAAAACTTATTTAGATAACATGGTTTTGTTATTTATTTAACATGTTCTGCAAAAATATTCAATTCTTATATGTTTACTTCATATGATGGCATGTAATTT
Organism: Viscum album; assembly: GCA_963277665.1. Lineage (NCBI taxonomy): Eukaryota > Viridiplantae > Streptophyta > Magnoliopsida > Santalales > Viscaceae > Viscum > Viscum album. The sequence continues at coordinate 881,509,934 of OY728139.1, read as the reverse complement.
ATTGTTATATATGGTTTATGTAATGGATTAATTTATTGGTCGAGATTACATAACAATCTAGTACTCAGTTATAATGGGTATGGTTGACTTAAAACATGGAAAAAGGTAACGTGTTTATTTGAACCATTGTAAACAACTAAGAAAAATAAAATTTTAATGTATGTTTCTATTGAATAATGGGATAAAAATTATAAATATTAAATTTTCTTGGAACTTTATAGGTTTGTATGTGACAAACCCTATATCACTGAAATGTCGTTTTGAGCATGTTAAATTCTGAATTGTAATTTTTTGATAAATTAGAGGAAAATTCCAATCCATGGTGTCTGTGTTCCATTTATTAGTAAGGAAATTGAAAGCCAAAAAGACATTTATTTAGTATGTGACTATGTTTTTTAGGGAAATGATTATAAATTTAAAGAGTTGTGTAATTGTACAATTTTAAATGAATCAATTAACATCAAAATGTATAAATAGACTAATGAAGGTCCCTTAGCACATGAAACATGTGAGATGATCCCATTTGAGTGATTATGAACATTTATATATGTAAAACAGCTCTTGGGGTTTTTCCTAGAAGACTCATGATGACTCATTTGGACCTTTATAGGTATCTTTTTATGCTAAAATAATTTTATATGCCAAATTTTATATTTTTGATGATCTTTCAAATAATATGTACACATTAGAAGAATGTTTTGTGAAACATTTAAAGGATTTCCTTAGTGTGTTTGAATGATCATGTACCTTGTGTTTTTTTAAAATGGTACTTGATTATTGAAATTATTCAGTATGATGATTAATGATTCTTATCTGATTAAATGTAAATGAATTATAAAAGAAACATATAGTTTTGTCCAATGTGGAGACTCTCATAAAAGGTTAGTTGATTTTTTCTTCAGATGACATGGAATGGAAATTGTAGAGTTTTTGATTGTATCTTTAAATTTAAGAAGTGGAATCAAATGTTAGGGGCTTGATCATGCGGCATCTGTTAGCATAACCTCATTATGGGTTAATTATTTTGGCTTCATATGATTTTATCTCGTGGTAGGTAACACCCTTATTGTTTCAGTGCCATGTAAAATACCATGGTTTCTCTATGCATGGTTTTGTACGAGATTCATTTTCCATAGTATGACGTTTATGTTTCTAAATGAAAACAATGTTTTGATGGGTGTTCATGGTTTTTATTTTCTTTTTAATGGTATTAAGCATCAAAACACACACACAAAAACATCATGTTTTCCACCACAAATGGAAAATAATATTGTTTCATTTTGGTTCTCATCCACCATATGAAGTATTGTTCACTTCCAACATCATGTTTTCACAGCTTTTATATTACTGTATTATGATGTAATGATTCTCTAGAATTGGTTGTAGGGAGTTTTGAATAACTTTCAAAACACACACACACAAACATATGTTTTATTGTATAAATATATATATATATATATATATTCCTTATGTGTATTCCCTCATGGAGAGGGATATACATGATTTGTATTAATGGATATAAATATATTTATAAGAGTTTATGTTTGTTCGAGTGTGGGGTAGTTTTATGTGGTTTCTGTAAAATCTGTCAAGAGCTGAGTGATAGCTTGGTCTAATGATTGAGGTTGGATCCCAATCCTTTCCCACATAATTCAATAATTCTTTAAATTGGATTTAGCTAAATTGTTATTTTTTTATTATATTGAATTACATTTCATTTATAAGATCCCCTTTTACAATGCTATATGATTTATTTCATAATTAGATTCATGGTTTGGTAATAAAAACCTTTCAATGAAGGTCCATTATATATGAAAATTAAACATGTTGATCTATTATTTATTTATTTTTTTACATATTGTGATGACCTAAATTTTACGGTCTGAGGTTTTTTTGATACATGGAATTAGAACACATAATCCTTCAGATGAAACTAAAATATTTTCCTCTATCAACAAATGATTACATGAACCGAAGATCCTATTAAGTCATGGATTGACTTTAAAATGAAATGAATATTTTAGTTAATTTCCTAAGAGAAACGTACACTATCCAAGTTACATCAAGTTCCATCATATGAATTAAAAATCTGGTTTTAACGGATTATATTTTAAAAATTAGGTAAATACCCAATTATTAGCGGTACATTATTTTTTTAACATTGTTTAGTATGATTTGAGTTTTCTTTTTGGCTCGTTTAATCGAAATACTATAAATGGTAGCCAAATAAGTAGGATGGTTTGGCCCTTCTATGTCAATGTTTAATTAAATGAATATGTGGCTATGACTTATGGTTTGAGTTATCATAATTAAAATTCTACATTAAACTATTAATACTTATTTTCATTGATATTGGTTATTTCTATGTTACATAATTGGTTGTGAATGAAGTCATATGTTATAAGATGTTTTTGCTGAATAATATACTAGTTGTATTTTATGTAATAGTCCCAATATAATTGATCAAGCATATAAAATGTAATTATCATCTATGAATGGTTATGGATGGATGTGATGACCAATGATATTTATGTGTATGTTATGCTTGTATGGATATCTAATGAGCATGGGGACTCAACAATCCTTACAATGACATTGAGACTAGTGGTAAGGGAGGTCTGATGATCATGGTGACTCAAGGATATTTACATCGATGCAGAGAATGATGGTAAAGGAGGTCAGATGGTCATGGATACTCTAAACTCCCATTCATAAGTATTTAAATGATGGTATGTGAGGACTGGTTAGCATGGAAAATCAATACTCCTTTACATCAGTATCAGGCTTACCACACCATGAGTAGAGCTTAATAACTCGTAGAATAGTTATTAGATGCATGAATGTTGCATCTCAATCCACTCTAGAAAATATATTTATCTTTATATATATCCATCTATAAATACAATATATATATGTATATTGACATTTCAAAACTCATTCTGAGAACAAGACACAGTTGTTATAGTCGTCTAGTGCCCCTTATAAACCAGGATGGTTGTTTATTTATTTATATAATTATGTTTATTAAATTCACTATACATGCACACAAGATTAATCGATCATGCACATTTAGGATTTTATTGAGACTAGTTATCTCGTCCTACTGAGATTTTATCTCACAGCCTATATGGGTACTATTAGTACATGAGTGTACCTTATATTTTCATGATCTAGGATGATTGATTTATTACTTATACCTAGATGTTTGGAGAAAAGGATTGAGCTAGATCTCAGGATGATGATGTTGAACACCTTTGGGACATTTCTATATTTAACTTATTTCTTTATTTGTAATAGATTTTAATAAATTTTATCATGTTAACTAATTATCATGTTCCTCATAATATGTACATGCATTATTGTATACATAGGTGTATTCCACTATTTATTAAATTGTTATTAATTGTCTTCAAATGATGTCTCATATTTATTTAAAACTTTTTCTATTTTTTCTATTTATTATGATTGTACCACTATGAAACACTAATAAAAGGGTATAGTCTCCCCATTAACACATCGTAGTACCGTTTTTGTTATTTAGATACCTTTGGTGTATGGGGTGATGCTCTTAAGTCCATCTGACCCACCGGTCCAACAACTGGTTTGATGGTAAGTCGGCTTGGGTTGTTTCAAACACGGTTTTAATATATTGAATCTATTTCATTATTCATTACCTCTCTACCATATTTCAATAATTTTGATCTCTATTTTTTATTTTTAGGTGATATGTTTTTATTTTCAACCAATAATTTGTCACTATCCTCAGTGGCTAGAAAACCATATCTCCCAACTTCACTTACCTCTTTGGTAATCCCATAATGTACTTGGGTTTCATGAAAAATTGCATCCACAAGGTCTTGTGGAATCTAATTATATACCTTTTTTGGTCTATAATGTGAATCATCTCCATAAAAGAAAGTCTTTCTCCCACCATCTATCATGATGATGTTCCCAATCAAAATAAAGATACTATGATTGGTGACAATCAAATTAATTTATGGCTGGTAGAATAAGTTGCAACCTCTTGTCTCCAGAGGGTAGAATATATAGACACCCATTATCCCCAAATATGATATTTTTTCTGGATATTTCCCTAACAAATGCTTCAGAACCCCATAAAAATTTATGAGAAAAAATCATTTCATTTCATTCTATAACAAGAATGGAATTATGTTGGACACTAAAGTTGGTACTTAGATCAATGTGTATGAAATATTTTTTAACGAATACTCCCAACAAGATAACATATGATCGACACGACTCCCCATTGACCTTACCATTTATATCAATGTATGGTTCCTCCTATCACAATCACTATTTAACTATAGTGATTCATGTAGAGTGAGTTGAAAAATAATCCCAAACTCATGTAGAAATTATAAAATCGCATTGTTATGTATTTCACCACCCTAGTGAAATCATAGTTTCTTTATCTACATTACAAGTTGATAATATACATCATTCTAAAATTACATAAAATTTTCAACAGAATAAAACTTATTTCTCATCGTGTAGATTTGTCTATATCTACTCAATTCATCAGTAAACGTTATGATGGTGAATAATCAGCTATTACATCTGTGGGAAATGATCCACATATATGAACGTGTAATAATTATAGAACCTCGAGGACCCTTTCACCCACTCCACCAAATGTTAGTTTTCTTGTATTGTTTCTTATATAAGAATGAAATCATCAAAGACTTATTAGATCAAAACATAGTAAATTACCATCCAGATATAGATTTATAAAATTCAACTCATTTAAATGACCAGGATGGTAATTCCACAACATGTTGTCATATGCGTGGTCCGAACATGAATAAATATTAGTTAAAATAAATGGATTTAATAATATATAACATAATTTTTTTCAATTAAATGTTCCATTCCATCAAATTTCAGCATTTATAAAATAAAGAGAGATTATTACTAAAAATTAAAAGAAGACCATATTTATCTAGACATGATACAAAAAATTATATTTTTTTAATTGTCATATTATAATATATATCCTTTGAAATGAATATAAAAATTCTTTTCATTAATGTTGTATTTCACTGATGGATAGTGTATCTAACCTCACAACAAAGTGAACCTAGAAATCCATGTCTATTAACAATCATTTAATATAATTTGTTATTACAATTGGATTCATGTGTGTGAAAAAAAAGATGTATCTAATACCCATTGAGTGTATATTCAATGATTATATTCAATAACAAACACACCATTTTCTTCCCCTTTAATCTGTATATAGTAACTCTTCTAGGGGCCTATCGTTCCAAATAAAAAAATATTAATTCTTTGTTTTCCTTTTCTTAGTAATGAATATTATTGTTCTTGTAGGGGGTTCTATAGTGATTTATACTCTTTATGTGTGTTGGGACACTTTTCCTTGTAATTTATATTATTTTTAAATATTAGGACTGTGGGTTTTTCACACCCCATGTTAATTTTTACTTGAATAATGAGAATATGAATTTGAAAATGAGGATCTTCATTATTAATAATTTTATAAGTAAAACGAAATCTGGAGATGGACTTGTAGAGTGGGAAACATATGAGAATTATGTGAAGATAATGTGATAATTTAATACCCATGATGTCGAATAGTTCGATGTATCTAGTAAGATTGATTAAATTTGGATCAAATATTGTTCTTTATTTATGATTACATTTTACCAATGCAGAAGAGATATTGTATGTTATGTCCCCATGTGTAGATCTCTCTCACATAGACAAACCGGGTTAGTTACTAGAACTCGAGTGTGCCTCCACCTACAAAAAAGGATACAAAATAATAATAGAGGTGTAAGGAACACTGTTGGGAGACTATAATACAAATCTTTTAGATTCCGTAATACCAATCATATAGATTCAAGAAAAACATAATATATATTAGATTAACAGAAATTGATGAAATTTTAAAACAGAAAAAGACAAACTAAATAGTAAAGGACTGTAACATCCAAAGTAAGTAATGAATAGTAGATATTTTTATCTATGTCAATTAATGATTAAGATTGTGTTTTAGAGGTTTAAAATGATAATAAATCCAATCTTAAGCATGGAATACACTAATATTCTTAAAAGATTGTTTTACTGCCTTATGATGGAAAACACTTTTTCAATCTATCTTTTGACAATTTTATAAACTATGTTTTTCAAAATAAACATATTCTTTATGATTGGGACATCAAAGTTTACTTTGTGTGAATTTTTGGTATTTTTCTGACAATGTTCATTTTTTTAATGAATAGTGAAAAATTCTGCATTTTACATCAAAACTGCTTTTTAATCTAATTTCTTTATATGAATAGATTATCTTTTGAATTGGTTTTAAAGTTAAATTATAAAATATTTTTACCATTTAATCCAATAGTGGTCGTCGGAATTAATTTCACTTTGAAATCGGACTTAAACTAGTATCAATCTTTTGATACTTATTGTTTCATAAAAACACGCTTTTTGCTCTGACAGCGGGAATTAATTATTAAATTAATTAATGTGACTTATATGTTTTGAATTTTTTAAAATAGACTTCATTTTTGAATTCGGAATATCAAATATAGCTTAGGGTGAATTTTTGGTAAATTTCTGAAAAACTTCAATTTTTGATGAATAGTGAAACCACTAAGTGGTACTTATAAAGACTGATTTTCCGTTTAAATGAAATTTTTCCATCATTGTGTTTTAAATTTTAAAAATCCGACATACATGGTTGTCATTAAACAGTAAAATTTGGTTCAATGAGATTAAAATAATTTTTCGGTGAATAGTAACTTATTAAGTTTTTAATCGCGATTAGTGGTAATTAGGGTAGTTTAAGGTATAAATAATGCGTTAATAATATGAAATAACCTAGACACATGTCCAAAACTTATTGGTTGTGTCAAGGCCGACCAAGACAAGCCATGGATCAACTTGGGGACCCCATGGAGACACTTTGGTTGGGAAATGACATAAATAACTTTTTATTTAATGTAAAAGTAAAAATGACACAAACATAATATATTTTACGAAAACAATTTTTACATGGGGTTATAAAGATCATATATTGGATTATAAATATTCATTGGAAAGCTAAAATTATTTCCTACATAATTGTATTTTTTTTATTATTTTTAGACATTAAATTAATTAAATTATTTATGACATAATAATGATGCAGCGATGACATCATTATTTGACGATTTAAATAAAATGGAAAGATAATGTAAACTCTATGAACTACACATGTCCAAAACCAATTTGATGGGTGAATTTCAAACCCTGGTCACCTTATCCACGAATTATATCAATGTGGGTCCTTTTAAAACCGAAACACATTTTCAAATAAAGTAATATTTCTTTACTTTCTAAAAGTGCCCCTCCTCTCCTCTTATAAAAGGCCCCCACCTCTACCTAATTACACATACTCCTAAAGCCTTTGGCTAGGCCAACTCCTTCCCATTTACACTATCCACACCCCTATATTCATCCTATAGGATTCCCTTTGGGAAGAATCTTTTCAAAGGAATCCTTTAGGCTCAAATCAAAAGGAGTTACACTTTTAAAGGTAACTCATTCTCTCATGTTCATTTGTTTTATTTTGCTTCTCCAACCCCCTACACTATTTTTATTTACTTCTTTTGTAACAACAACAGTATCTTAAATATACTAGGATGTTGTTATAAGATTTATTTGAGCTACACTCTCACACAACTACATCAAATGGTTAAAGAACATACGGTTTCCGTGGATGGCGAAATTATGCCTCCCGAAACGATGATTGTTCAATACTCATTTAACACCTTCAAAGGTGTCCATTATGATGTAACTATTTTTATATATGATATATAATATGTTTATGTTTTCCATAAGCTTCTGTTTTTTTCATTTTGGGCATACCTTTATGGTTTCCATTATGGGTAAAAATGATATCTTCATTTTAGGAAGTGCGGACTACCGCCCCCTGAAAGTGATTTGATTCGTTAATACCATATGTGGGATGTGTAAAGGATAAAGTTAATGATATTATATATGTTATTATATTGGAATTATAATATACTCTTATATAATTATGATTCCATTCAAGAAAATATGAAATAGAAATGGAAGTAGCGTTCATGCGTACGTACGGCTTACCGTCTCCATGAACGGTGCATTTCATTTCTTACCTCTAAATGTGATGTAATATTATAAATACATGTATATGATGAATATATATGATATATATCTTATCCAAATCATTAATATAATTCTGGATATAATGAACCTTTGACCAAATTAACAACATGTAAGTGTAAGAAGTCTATTTTGGACTTAAGAACCAAATACCGACAAAATGAACATTATTAACTTAAACGATTACATGATGTTCATAACATGGTATAAAAGGAATAATGAACTTGAAAAAGGTTCATAAGCATGTTGAGATTAAATCAAGTTTATTATTCAGGAGATTAAAGAACGGTCGGGTCACGTCTGAAACGAAGTATGGGACTTCGTCTCAATCTCCTTTCATTGAGGAATATTTTATTTTATAAACAACTTTCTTTTATACGGTGTATAAACCCCTTTGACTTTTAAGTTTATTCAAAAGGAATCTTTTTTATACGAAGCATTTACTAAATGACAAAAGGGAATGTTTTTGTCGTACGTATGCGGCGACAACGACTTCTCTACCGTCGCGACCGTTATTTGAGTTTCGGCTTCCTCTACAAGCCATACCTTCTTTTTAAAAGAAAAATAAATACCATGTTTTACGTTTATTTTATTTAGGTATTGAAAATGGTTTTCATAATGTTTTTATATCAATGTGTTGTATTGATATCTCGTGATTGAAATGTGGAAATTTTATGTTTCCTTTATGCATGTTTTATGTGATATGATTATGTTATGGTTATTGGGCATTATTATGAAGACGGGTGGTTCCATGATAAACTAAGGGCGGGTGAGCCCATTATAGCTCTCGAATGCATTTTGCAACGTGAAGGAGTGAAATGTTATGGTTTCTCCGAAGAGATTTTAGGGAATATACTGTGATGGGTATTCCAAACATAACCAATAGGGTTACTCCCTACGTAAGAATGTTATGAATGCCTCAAGTTACCTTTTTGTCATATGATTTCTATGATTTATTCATGATTTTATGAGGTATGTTAAAGTGCCTATGTTTTATTGGTAATGTATGATTTCATTCTTATGTATATATGAACTCATGTTTCCTTTCCATGTTTTTATAACCCATACTGAGCTTTTTATGCTCATCCCAAGTTTTTTTGAAAAGTTTTTCACAGGTCAAGGGAAAGGTACATGATATGATGGTAGTGTCATGGAAGTGTCAAGAAATAATCCATGTTTTAATTTAAATGTGTTTCCATTGATGGGAATGAAGAATATTATCTTTATGTAACCACTTTATTTATATGTGGAATTTAATGCATGTTTTATGATCTAATTCTCTAAAACTCTAAACCCGAAAAGATCCTCAATTTGTAATCTTGTAATAACTCAAAATTAAGTAAGGTTTAAGGCTGTGGTCTTATAGTTGGTATCAGAGGTCGGTTTAGATAACATTAGGAGTTAGAAATCTATTAAATGATTATCCATTTTTTTCTGAAATGATATAGCATTTGAAGATTACCATGTTGCTTCATCTAAGACATGTTTTTTCCGAATGGTTTTCCACAGAGGAAATAGGGAAGCAGTGCTAGGAAGGCATATAGAAGGAAATAACCTTCCGAATCAGAATCCTGAGATGGTTGGAATTGGAACTGAACAGTTTGTTTTAGTAATGGCGCATTTGACTCAAGCGTTAAATGGTGGTGGTATCCATGCATGAGATCAGCCAGATCAACCGCAGAGGAACATTTCAGTGGTGGAACATTTCATGAGGAAACATCCCCCATCATTCAGAGGATCATCTGACCATGTGCTATATGAAGAGTGGATTAAAGAACTGGAGAAGATTTTCGATGTCATGGGGTGTTTAGACAATCAAAAGGTTAGTCTTGTTATTTAACGTTTGGAGGGTGAAGCAGATCAGTGGTGGTCTATAGTTAAAAATATCAGGGACACCGATGAGATTGATGCTCTTGACTGGGATGAATTCAAAGGTATGTTTCTTGAGAAGTATTTTCCTAAGGCTGTTCGACTTAGGATGGAAAACAATTCTTGGAATTGAGGCAAGAGGCAGACTCAGTGGCTGCCTATGAAGGAAGGTTCACTCGATTGGCAAGGTATGCTCCAAATTTTATCTGAGACCTTGATAGTAAAATCAATCATTTTTACTCAGGATTAAAGACAAAATATCGAAGGGAATTAGCTTCTCGTGAGTTTAAAAATTATGAAAATCTTGTTCGATGTGCTGAGATGGTGGAAATGGAGTTTGCCGATGACCAAGTGTTCTATAACAACCAGTAGAAGAAGAGACCGAGGTGGCAGGAGAAAGGTAATAATTCTTCAAAAAAGTCTGATGGTAAGAGAACTAAGTTTCCAGTTTCTGATAAATGTGGCAAAAGTCATTCTAGGGAATGTCTTCTGAATTCTGGAAAGTGATACTGATGTGGTAAGATGGGACATAAGGCTCGTGATTGCACTGAAAAGGATCAAGGTGAAGGTAAGAACAAATTTGATTTACAGTTAGTGAAATGTTTTAAGTGCAATGAGATGGGATAACTGTTGATCCTAAAAAAACAAAAGTTGTGGAAGAATGGCCAAGACCCACAAATGTAACCGAGATTCGTAGCTTCCTTGGTTTGCTAGGATATTACCGAAGGTTTGTTAGAAATTTTTCACGGTTATCTAGTCCAATGACTAAGCTAACTCGGAAGGGTGTTATGTTTATCTGGACAAAAGAATGTGATGATTGTTTTCAGGAATTGAAAAGAAGATTGGTGAATTCTCCAGTTTTGGCACTACCTTCTAGGAATGGTGAGTTTGTTATATACGGTGATGCTTCATTGAAAGGACTTGGTTGCGTCCTAATGCAGAATGATCAGGTAATTGCTTATGCTTCACAACAGTTGAAAACTCATGAGGTAAATTACCCTACACATGATTTGGAATTAGCTGCTGTTGTTTTTGCTTTAAAAATTTGGAGGCATCATTTGTATAGAGTAAAATGTGAAATATATACCGATCACAAAAGTTTAAAGTATATATTCACTCAGAAAGTGTTAAACATGAGACAGAGGAGATGGCTAGAATTAATCATGGATTATGATTGTACAATTCATTACCATCCGGGAAAAGCAAATAAAGTGGCTGATGTTTTGAGTCGAAAAAGTAATGCTTCATTAACAATGTTGTGTTTGGAACGTGATCATTTGGTTAAGGATTTGATGAACTTTGGCATAGAAGTTGTTAGTGCAGTAAGTCCTTCTGTTTTGTATCAGGTATCAGTGAGATCATCTCTATCAGATAGAATCAAGAAAGCACAGAAGCAAGACAGTGAGTTGCAGAAAAAGGTAGAGCTGGTTCAGAAAGGTATGTTGCCTGAATTCAACATTGATAATGATTGTGTTTTGAGATTTGGGAAGAGATTGTGTGTGCCTTGTGATTCACAGTTGAAGAGAGAGTTGTTATGTGAAGCTCATAGTTCTCTGTTTTCAGTTCATCCGGGAAGTACTAAGATGTATAGAGATCTGCAAGAGTATTACTGGTGGGATGGAATGAAAAGAGATATTGCTGATTTTACTGTGAAGTGTTTGACATGTCAACAGTTTAAAGGAGAGCGGCAGTTACCGAAAGGGATGCTTCAGCCTTTACCAGTGCCAGAGTGGAAATGGGAGAATATATCCATGGACTTTTTTGTGGGATTACCGAAGACATCTCGAGGTAATAATGCAATCTGGGTTATTTTTGATCGCTTGAACAAATCTGCTCATTTCCTTTCTATACGAGATACTTTCTCTCTTGATCAACTTTCCTGTTTGTATCTTAAAGAAATAGTTAGGTTACATGGAGTTCCTCTCTCCATTGTATCAGATCGTGATCCCAGGTTTACTTCTAACTTTTCGAAAGGCCTTCAGAAGTCGTTGGGTACTGAATTAAATTTTAGTACAGCTTTTCATCCTCAATCAGATGGGCAGTCAGAACGAACAATTCAGACATTGGAGGATATTCTACAAGCTTGTTCTATGGATTATCAGGGAAGTTGGGACCAACATCTTTCTTTGGTTGAATTTTCATATAATAACAGTTTTCATTCCACTATACAGATGGCACCATTTCAGGCATTATATGGGAAGCGGTGTCGAACTCCAGCTTTCTGGGATGAAGTGGGTGAAAGGAAGTTGATGGGACCCGAATTGGTAGAAGAGATGGCAGAAAAAGTTCAGTTGATACAGAAGCACATGAGAATAGCTCAGAGCAGGCAGAAGAGTTATGCGGATAACCGGAGGAAGGATCTATCTTTCGAGGTAGGTGATCATGTTTTTCTCAAGGTTTCTCCACGGAAAAGTGTGATGAGATTTGGTAAGAAAGGAAAGCTGAGTCCAAGGTTCATTGGACCATATGAAATTCTGGAGAGAGTTGGATCAGTTGCATACTGAGTGGCTTTACCTCCGAGTTTATCTCAGGTACACAATGTTTTTCACGTTTCGATGTTGAGAAAGTATATGCCAGATCCATCTCATGTTATGAGTCCAGAGGTAGTTCAGCTGGAAGAGAACCTATCTTATGAGGAAAAACCGGTCCAGATTCTTGACCACAGGGAGCAGGTGTTACGGAATAAGTTGATTCATCAGGTAAAGTTTTTGTGGAAAAACCATGTGACTGAAGAGGCAACATGGGAATCTGAAAATGCAATGAGGGATAAGTGCCCCCATTTATTCGATAAGTAATTAAATTGCGGGGACGCAATTCTCTAAATGGGGGAAGGATGTAACATCCCATGTAATTAATGAATAATAGATATTTTTATCTATGTCAATTAATGATTAAGATAGTTTTTTAGAGGCTTAAAATGAAAATAAATCCAATCTTAAGCATGGAATACACTCATATTCTTAAAAGATTGTTTTACTGCCTTATGATGGAAAATCCTTTTTAAATATATATTTTGACAATTTTATATACTATGTTTGTCAAAATAAACATATTCTTTATGATTGGGACATCAAAATTTACTTTGTGTGAATTTTTGGTATTTTTCTGACAATGTTCATTTTTTTAATGAATAGTGAAAAATTCTGCATTTTACATCAAAACTGCTTTTTAATCTAATTTATTTATATGAATATATTATCTTTTGAATTGGTTTTAAAGTGAAATTAGAAAATATTTTTACCATTAAATCTAATAGTGGTCGTTGGAATTAATTTCACTTTGAAATCAGACTTAAACTAGTATCAATCTTTTGATACTTATTGTTTCATAAAAACACGATATTTGCTCTGACAGCGGGAATTATTTATTAAATTAATTAATGTGACTTATATGTTTTGAATTTTTTAAAATAGACTTCATTTTTGAATTCTGAATATCAAATATAGATTAGGGTGAATTTTTGTTAATTTTCTGAAAAACATCAATTTTTGATGAATAGTGAAACCACTAAGTGGTACTTATAAAGACTAATTTTCCGTTTAAATGAACTTTTGCCATCATTTAGTTTTGAATTTCAAAAATCCGACGTACATGGTTGTCATTAAGAAGTAAAATGTGGTTAAATGAGATTAAAATAATTTTTTGGTGAATAGTATCTTATTATGTTTTTAATCGCGATTAGTGGTAATTAGGGTAGTTTAAGGTATAAATAATGCTTTAATAATATGAAATGACATAGACACATGTCCCAACCTTATTGGATGTGTCATGGCCGACCAAGACAATCCATGGGTCAACTTGGGGACCCCATGGAGACACTTTGGTTGGGAAATTACAAAAATAACTTTTTATTTAATGTAAAAGTAAAAATGACACAAACATAATATGTTTTATGAAAACAATTATTACATGGGGATATGATGATCAAATTTTTGATTATAAATAGTCATTGGAAAGATAAAATGATTTCCTACATCATAGTATTTTTTTTATAATTTTTAGACATTAAATATATTATATTATTTATGACATAATAATGATGCAGTGATGACATCATTATTTGACGATTTAAATAAAATGGAATGATAATGTAAAATCTATGAACTACACATGTCCAAAACCAATTGGATGAGTGGATTTCGAACCCTTATCACCTTATCCACGAATTATATCAATGTGGGACCTTTTAAAACCGAAACACAGTTTCAAATAAAGTAATATTTCTTTACTTTCGAAAAGTGCCCCTCCTCTCCTCTTATAAAGGCCCCCACCTCTACCTCATTACACACACTCCTCAAGCCTTTGGCTCGTCCAAAACCTACACATTTACTCTCTCCACATCCCTATACTCATCCTAGAGGATTCCCTTTGGGAATAATCCTTTCAAAGGAAGCCTTTAGGCTCAAATCAAAAGGAGTTACACTTTTAAAGGTAACTCATTCTCTCATGTTCATTTGTTTTATTTTGCTTCTCCAACCCCCTGAACTCTTTTTATTTACTTCTTTTGTAACAAAACCAGTAACTTCAATATACTAGGATGTTTTTATAATATTTATTTGAGCTACATTCTCACACAACTACATCAAATGGTTAGAGAACATACAGTTTCCGTGGATGGTGAAATTATGCCTCCCGAAACGATGATTGTTCAATACTCATTTAACACCTTCAAAGGTGGCCATTATGATGTCACTATTTTTATATATGATATATAATATGTTTATGTTTTCCTTAAGCTTCAGTTTTTTTCATTTTGGGCATACCTTTATGGTTTCCATTATGGGTAAACACGTTATCTTCATTTTAGGAAGTGCGGACTACCGCCCCCTGCAAGTGATTTGATTCGTTAATACCATATGTGAGATGTGTAAAGGATAAAGTTAATGATATTATATATGTTATTATACTGGAATTATAATATAATCTTATATAATTATGATTCCATTCCAGAAAATATGATATAGAAATGGAAGTAGCGTTCATGCGTACGTATGGCTTACCGTCTCCATGAACGGTGCATTTCATTTCTTACCTCTAAATGTGATGTAATATTATAAATACATGTATATGATGAATATATATGATATATATGTTATCCAAATCATTAATATCATTCTGGATATAATGAACTTTTGACCAAATTGACAACATGTAAGTGTAAGAAGTCTATTTTTGACTTAAGAACCAAATACCGACAAAATGAACATTATTAACTTAAATGATTACATGATGTTCATAACATGGTATAAAAGTAATAATGAACTTGAAAAAGGTTCATAAGCAAGTAGAGATTAAATCAAGTTTATTATTCAGGAGATTAAAGAACGGTCGGGTCAAGTCGGATACGAGGTATGGGACTTCGTCTCAATCTCCTTTCATTGAGGCATATTTTATTTTATACACAACTTTCTTTTATACGGTGTATAAACCCTTTTGACTTTTAAGTTTATTCAAAAGTAATCTTTTTTATACGAAGCGTTTACTAAACGACAAAACGGAATGTTTTTGTCGTATGTATGCGGCGACAACGACTTCTCTGCCGTCGTGACCGTTATTTGAGTTTCGGCTTCCTCTACAAGCCATACCTTCTTTTTAAAAGAAAAATAAATACCATGTTTTACTTTTCTTTTATTTTGGTATTGAAAATGGTTTTCATAATGTTTTTATATCAATGTGTTGTATTGATATCTCATGATTGAAATGTGGAAATATTATGTTTCCTTTATGCATGTTTTATGTGATATGATTATGTTATGGTTATTGGGCATTATTATGAAGACGGGTGGTTCCGTGACAAAATAAGGGAGGGTGAGCCCGTTATAGCTCTCCAATTCATTGGGTAACATGAAGGAGTGAAACATTAAGGTTTATCCGAAGAGATTTTAGGGAATATACTGTGATGGGTATTCCAAACTTAACCAAGAGGGTTACTCCCTACGTAAGAATGTTATGAATGCCTCAAGTTACCTTTCTGTCTTAGGATTTCTATGATTTATTCATGATTTTATGAGGTATGTTAAAGTGCCTATGTTTTATGTGTAAAGTATGATTTCATTCTTATGTATATATGAACTCATGTTTCCTTTCCATGTTTTTATAACCCATACTGAGCTTTTTATTCTCATCCCAAGTTTTTTTAAATGTTTTTCACAGGTCAAGGGAAAGGTACATGATATGATGATAGTGTCAAGGAAGTGTCAAGAAATAATCCATGTTTTATTTTAAATGTGTTTCCATTGATGGGAATGAAGAATAATATCTTTATGTAACCACTTTATTTATATGAGGAATGTAATGCAAGTTTTATGATCTAATTCTCTAAAACTCTAAACCCGAAAAGATCCTCAATGTGTAATCTTGTAATTACTCAAGATTAAGTAAGGTTTAAGTCTGGGGCCTTATAAGGACACTCAACAATAATAAAAGTTGGTAAATTAATTTCATTATATGATAATATATATATGTGTGTGTTTCAGTAGGATTGTAATGCAAAGGAATAGAAAAATAAAAAAGGGAATACAACATGACCTCGATCTAGATCCTTCAAATGGCCTCATTCCCAATATCTAAACAGTCCAGTATGAATAAATAAAAAAACAAGGTAATTTTACCTTTTCCAAACCTATGTCCATATAATCTACTCAGTTTCCAAATGGTGGGCAGGATATGTTGTGAGTAAAAGCTATTAGGCTGATACAACATTGTGTAAAAAAATATTATGAAAGTACATGAATGCAATTAAGTAATAAAAACGAGTATTATTTAATCAAATAATATTTTATAGTAATAAACCTTCTTTGAAACTAAGATGTGATATCTCTAATCATATATTAATATCATGCTATCCTAAACAAAAATTCTATTGAATAATCAGTAAAATCTGAAAATCATTATGAAAATTTTGTTAATCATAACTAGGAAAATCTATATAACATTATAACATTTTTCGACCAAAACCTATAATAATTATAGCATAAAAAAGATAATCCCATTATATACGAATTCTCACATAACCTATCCATGAACTATAATCAATACATAATAACTAGAACAATCTCTTTATATAAACATTTCCACATAGTTGTTCCAATCCATATTAGAATTAAAACATAATTGGGTTAAGCCCTATAAGAATAAAAAAATAATTATGGTGGGACTAATAAGAATTAATGTATAACTACGCCAAACCTTTTATGCAATCATTTACTCACAAAAGGAGCTAGGCCAATTAAAATTACAACATATATTCTCATGTCACGCCTATTCATGTATCACTCTAATAGCCAGTTTGTTATTTTTCTAGGGTAAGATCACCCAATAGGTGGCCAAAATCCTTGTCTCCATACTATTGGATGTAAATGGATTAATGTAGAGGTATGAAACACATGATTACCATCACCCATTAATTTTATAATCATCACACATATTTTTTCTCATTGTTAAATAGTTTTTTCACATAATTAATCAATTGGAAATAATGAATGGTGGTTTTATATAGGAAACCTATCATTATGATGTGATCAATGAAACAATTTCAATAAGGAATTATCATAAAGAATAATGTTAGTGGAGTTCATTGGAATACATTTATAAATATAGAAATTTTAAAAACCAATTCATAAATAGTCATTGGATCACACTTTTATAATGATGAATTATCAAAAAAAAAGTGTGTTTTTAAAGAGAAAGAACTCAACAATGATTAAATACTGGATAAGGACATCTAGAAGTGATTAAATCACCACCAAATAACTTGGACTCTCCACAGGGTTTGAGAGAGGTGGAAACGTAATGAATGAAAATAAAATGATACATGAGACATAGTTCAAAAACACTATTCCAAACATATTGATGATGGGAAATAATTTAAAATTGTGAATTTATAAATTTGTATTATATGATGTGAAATTGGTCACCATAGGGTAATATAACAATGATTGACCATTTCTAGGGATGAATTTATTTCATATCATGTGAAAATTTAATTCTCTAAAATAGTTCCCAACCTTTTCCCAATAAAGGATTCATGCCATGTAAATGTTCTTAGGAGGTTGATAATGAAGAAACTCATCAAAAACACAATATAAACCCTGACCCCCAAAGGAAATCCACTTAATACTTTTTCAATATTATTCATAATATCTGTTATTTAAACCTAACATCAAACCCCAAAGAATGTATTTTACCATAATTTGTTGAGGATAAAATGAAATCCCAATATATAAGTAAAATAAATATAAATGAAATAGGTACTGGGAAATGATTGGATCTTATACCCACCAATCTATTA
Source organism: Viscum album (assembly GCA_963277665.1). NCBI lineage: Eukaryota > Viridiplantae > Streptophyta > Magnoliopsida > Santalales > Viscaceae > Viscum > Viscum album. The sequence continues at coordinate 881,491,606 of OY728139.1, read as the reverse complement.
AAAAGATTTTCCTCAAGCTCGTCCAAGAAACAGTGTTCATTCTTAGTGAACATGCATGGATATTATCCTTACATATCATATTTTCTTTCCCTTGTATCATCTTTAACACGTCCATGCTACCAATACACTCAATCTGGAGGTGTGATCCCTCATCCAAGATACTTCTCACTATAGTTCAAAATCAATTTTTGATTCACCTAAATTGAAACATATTCACCGAGCTCAATGTAATATATTCATATCATGTGATAATATTTGGGGTGATATCCTCGAAGCGATAATATATGAAACATGTTGTTCAGGGGATGCTTCAGATGGGGTTTAGAGATGAATGATTTCACTGAATATTGGCTATCTAGAATTGGACATTTGAGAGGGTATAACTCTTTCCATCGGTACCAGGCCTGTTCAACTTTTCATGGGATAGCTAGATGGCAGCGATGAAATGGTGGAAGTTGAACAAATTGTTTTTTTATGCTGGGATGGGAATTTTCTTGTTGATGTGATTCAGCATCATGGCCTTTGATCCTTTGGGGCACAGTTTAATGTTTTAAGTCCTGAAGTAACGTTGGATTTCCTATTGGACCTTAAAAGGGTATATGATAATAATTTTTTAAAATTTTTAGTCTTTATAACTAATGTGAAAGATTTTCATATTTACTGATATGTTCTTTCCCCTACATTGGATAAACAAAAAAGAAAACATGATGATCCTCTTAAAACATTATAGATAATCTCTTTAGATTATTATATTATTTTATGTTTCTCTAAGAGGTCACCAACCACATCCAAATGAGTTAAAACTTCTCAAATATCTCATACACCAAACATGTTCTAACAAACATAAACTCATCTACATCAATAAAAAAATAAAAATGTATTCGATTACAAAAAAAATACTTGAAATATGAAATATGTGTAAATTGTTATAATCTAGTTTTTTAATCATACTCTATTATTTCCATGTATTTCTCAAACAAACCACTGAAATAAAAAATTGGCACATTAAAAATTCTAAAAAAATATAATTATCCATTTATATTTTCATTCATCCTTAAGGAGAATGGATATACATAGAATATGATATCATCCAAAATCATTCAAAAGACCATGATAAATCCAATATGTTAAAATTGGATATATATTAGAAAACATATTACTCATAACACCATGCAGTCAGACTATCATTCACACAAAAAGACCACCAAGACCATCAATGGTGATGGACTCCCAGATGATAAAGTAGTGGGAATACATTCTCAGTTGTTAGAGGACCACCCATACAACATCGTTCATATTAAGTATAATTGGCAATAATGTTATGATGTTCATAGTGACAGAATCCCATTTTCATCAGGAATGATTAGAGGCTGCAATAGCCCTGCATGACTTTTATGATCATCCTTCACATGTTGAAAGGAGACTTCTCATGATATGATTCATAGTAGATCTTTATTCATTAATGGAATCATGTAATGTATATCGATATCTATAAACACATATTTTTCTTACCTGGATGTACTTCTCAACTAAACTCTTGAAACCCCCTCATGATATCCTTGTGAAATACAGTAAGAACACATAACTTAAAAAAATAGAATTTTAAAAACAAAGATACTATCCCAACCATAGAATAATGTCATATAATATTTCCATCATTGATAATCCCTCCAAATATTATTAATTAGTAGTCATTATTTTTTCCAAAATAAGAGGCATAACAAATGTCAAGGTTGGATCTACTCATCCTTGATGCTTTTGAACATCTAGACTCGTTTATGAATAAAGATACATCATATGCCACTCCATATAAGTTCCCCATTATACCTTTATCCCCATGTTTTATAATTACAGGAGAATGAAATTTCATTGGCCCATGGAATAAACTAGGTCAATTTTTACCGATTGAAGATAATCGACACACATCATCTTCTGAATGAGTATGACCTCCTGGGAGAATGTATTCATAAGGATCCTTGGGTAAATGTTGTAATGTATCAGATATTCTGTGTATCAATTTTAAATATTATGTGGAATAATTTTGAGACTATTATTTTTGATGGTGTGCAATTTCGAGGCCCGGAGTTCCCAGAATAAATGATCGAAATAAATTAAAATTTAAAACAGTGCACGTGGGCGGTTTTCCAGAAAAAATTGATTATATTTAAATGGGTTCCTGAATCAAAAATATGAGGGTGGTTTTTCATTCAAAGCGTAATCTTTACCATAGGCGGGGCCTAACATAGACCGCTGCGGTTCGACTGCAAATGTTAGTTTTATGAATTTTTAAAGGAAATAAATTAAATTGGAAGTTAATTTATAGTAAATGATTCATTTTTGCGCAATGACCTAAATCCACATATTAAAATACATGATTATGGAACGTTCATAGGGTTCTCCACATAACCATGTGAATTTATAATTTTCCATTGAAGCTTTGGATGAGGACCCTTGGCAGACGATGATGACGCAATCGATCGACAAAATTCATATTCGATGAACCTCATCAAAAAACATGATGTGGTGATCATTATTTATCAAAATTGATGTAGGGGTTGTTATTTTGATTATTATTTCCGTCGTTAATTGATTAAACAAAAAATGCAGATCATCCCACAAACATTGTGATCTTCAGATCATGCATTCTTGCAGGAGAGGTTACTTTCCTTTTCTTTTGGCGTTTTTGATTCGTGAATTGATTTTACGATAATTTTTAATTGTCATTTTTATTCACCTATTAAACCTATTAATCATAGAAGATCGATGCTATGATGAACGATGACGAAGAGGTGTTCCTACATTATTTACTGAATTTCTTCTTCCTCTTAATCCCACGTTCTTCAATTTCTTCATGAGGTTATGAACAACACAACATTGAGAATCCATTTTGAAATGCAATGATCCAAAATTGGAGATTTGACATAGTGATGACCCTGTGAACGAGCAACAACGACGGTGGCAGACAAATCTATACAGTTTTGGATAACTCATTCTTTGAAAGTTCTTCACGTGGAAGATGGAAACATGTTTTGGGGAATGAGAAAACTCTTCAAACCTCCTGAAACGATGATGGAATGGTAGTACGAGATCAGATCTTTTGTTTCATGGTGATCGGGTGGCCAGATTAGTGATTGGAGGAGAAACCGAGGTGTGGCAGCGACGAGCATCATTTATGAAGATTTCCAATCAACATGGCATGTATTCCAAAAAAACATCATGTTAGACTGGCTCAGTGGTGGCTAAGGATTTAGGATACAGACAGGTGACACAATGGTTGTGGGCCCTTCTTATATGTTTGGTGTGTATCTAGGATGATAAACAGACATTGGTTGGAGTTCACTCCATGTACTCCACCACATGTCCATTCAATGCCAGAAATGTGAGTACCCCGTGTACTGATTACATGTGTTGGAATACATGGGTTGTGGCTGTGTACAGGCACATTTGCAGCATATACGGATCGGACAGCAGATTCCTTGACATGACATTTGATTCTTATTATATTCTATGTAATTATGGTTTACCCATCAAACCATATGACACAGTTCATTGTACACGGGCAGTACCTGGGGTTAGAAGACACGGTGTGTGACACTTCTACATGATGTGTATTTTTCAATATTTGGCTTGATCATCTTGACTAACATTACATGGAAAGGATTCATTTGGATTTGTGCCAATTTTTATCATTCCTCTAAAGGTTAGATATCATTTCCATTCATAGGATTATGATCACATCAGCAGGACATTCTGAGATAGAGTGAGGTATCCCTCTGAGTAGTCCAGAGTGAAATCCTTGATCCATTATTATTCCTAGTTTAAGTCAGCTATCGATGTGAATTTTCATATAGGATTCTGATCCTTTACTAAGCAGGTGAATCAGAATGAGTCATGTAATCCTCCATGGCCCGGATAGTGATCCTCATTTGTGTATCGTGATCCTGCCCCACTCAAGAGTGTGTTCTCCCAGAATGAGTGTATCTATCTCACGTGAAATTTTCCGATGGACCATACTTCTCATAGGGACATCATCAGAGCTACCCAACTCATGGAGTTATTTCTCTCGGATGAGTGCTTTGTGGAAACGTCGAACTGAATCCCCTGTAGCGGTATGCGATTGTGTGACTTGTCTCGAGACGACGAGACTTGGTTTTGAGTATATCTGGATTGTGTTTCTATTTCTATATTTCTAGTAGACATATACTGTGTATTGATAGATACATAATTATTTTTTGTATTTCATTGTGTTTTGGGTGTCCTTTACTGAATATTGTTATACTCACCCATGCACGGTCATTTCCACCATGTGTCGTGTCTTGTGAAGAAGAGTTGCCTTTTGATGAAGTCCAAGGAGGACCAGTACCAGACTGAGATTTTTGAGTTCCCTACAGGATGAGGGTTTTCTATGGCTATGAGATATATTCATAGTACCTCTTTGTGCTTAGAGGATAGATTTTGTAGTTTTCAGGCTCCTGTTGTTGGTGGGCTTGTATTCTGACATAGTTTACATTCAGTACATTACTTTCAACTGTACTATGTTGGTTGGGAGTAGTTGTATGCATTCTTTTTTTTGATCCTTAGTGGTTTCCTTTACATTCCAACTGTTTTGGTCATGGAGATGTGTGAATGTGTACATGTACTTAGACAATGCCTCCCATGTTAGTGATATGCCTACTCAGTGCTAGTCACCTACCTGTGGCCTATTGGAGGAGGGCATGGGGAGTCATGGCGCGAACCCCACTAGGACGGGTCATGATAAAGTGGTATCAGAGGTGGTTAGTTCTACCATAAGACCATGATTATGTGAGATTAGTTTGGGGAGACAGTTTTAAATGTTTCAATCTCATCTTTAAAGATAGAGAATCCAGTGTTGGTGCAGCCGGCCGACAAATCCATACAACGGGACATTGATAACCTACTTTTCGACATGGTACATGAAAAAAGTACTTGTAGGGAAATAAATGAATGGTACATGAATCATATAAGAATGGTTGTGTCTTTTATGTACATTTTGTTAGCTATCCAGAAACCCTCGTTAACCATGGTACATCATGTTCATTATAGGATGCCTCCGCAATGCATACTCTCTAGGATTCAGTAGCACACTCACGAGGATGACCCCCTTAGTGATGAGGATTGAATATAGGGACAAATTTCCCAGGAATTACCTCTAGGTGGTGCACCTACTATACCCCCACCAGTGGAGTAGCCCGTGGTACTCACTGTACTAATAGATGAGGGGCACAAGCTGAGCATGCTCCATTAGTTACAGATACATAGAACCATTAGGTTCTGAGGTGAGCCTGACCCCCAGGTAGCGGAGGACAAGCTTGAGGCAGTGGCCAGAGTTTTTCATATAGTGAGGACAACGACGAACCATATGGTGATCCTAAGAGTGATCCTTATTCATGGTTTAATGGTACGATAGTTGAGTCTGACCACGCTGACTCAGGACGAAGTGACCCTTTCATTGAAGGAGTTTGAGAAACTCTTTAGAGATGAGTTCTCTCAAGTTATGCTAAGAGAAGTGTGTATCTAGGAGATTCTTCAGCTCTAACATAACAGGTTGACGGTGGATGGCTATTCATAATGGTTCAACAACATCTCCAGGTACCCAATGGATATAAAAATGATTAGTAATTTAGAGCTCGGACCTTCGAGTGAGGCCTACGACGGGACATCTGATCTACTGTTGTTCCTATATGTTTTTGAATTATGCTGGAGTTCTTGAGAAGGCCTTGGTGATTGAGAGCTTCATGGCAGAGCAGATACAAACAAAGGTAGTCTCTTCTTGCATACATGTGAGGAGACCTCAACGGTGGGATCCGATGTCAGTTACAGGGATTAGGATGTTGGAGACTTCACAAGATGACCCAGGACAATGGATTGGTAGTCCATGGATCTCAGGTTTGATATTGTCAGCCTAGGAAGAGGTGATGCTACTCGTGCGATGGGGAGGACATCTCACTAGGGATTGTCCAACCCATCGAGCTACTGATAGTGAAGCAGTGGATGGACCACTGAGACAGAGGAAGAGAGTGGAATAGACAGACCCACCAGGTGTAAGATGTGGAAGGGGATAAAGGAGAGCTGTAAGTGGTGGAAGAACCTTCGATCTACAAACACCACCACCCACATGAGATCTAATCTAGGCTTAGGGAGTAGTGGGACAGGGGCAGGGACAACATCGTGTGGATGAGGTGTACCACCCAAGGAATCTAGGGATGTTTCGAGGTACGATATGTGTCTTCTCTACCTTAGCTCCAATAATAATTGACACAGGTGGATGTCACTATTTCTTCTCCACATGTACTGTGCAAATACTTGATATTTTAGTAGAGTCGTTAACTCGAGCCATACAATTTGAGACACATATGAGAGGGGAATATATGATCATGCACCATTGCAGATAGTGCGATCTTACCCCTGATGGTGAGAGTTTCGGTTGGAACCTCTTGGTGGCCGTGTCGAGGCCTTATGATTTCATACTTGTTGTGGATTATATATCTTCGGTCCATGCCATATTGACTGCATTGGGCGAAGAGTGCGGTGTTATAACGACCCATACTTTACATACATTGTTAATACTTCAAAATTTAAGCACACTTACTACAACATATGACAAAACCACAAAGGACCGTATAGGTATAGTGTCTTTTGAAACTGGGAAACATAAACAACTGGTTCATAAATCTTCTACAGTGCCTCCCATTTATTTCATCATATCTAGGGTCCCTTTTAGCATATTCTACTTAATATCCATCTTCCTGACCTGGGGAAAAGAAAACATAAAAGGGTGAGCTCAAATGCTCAGCAAGGGCAAATAAAGGAAATAAAAATCATATCATATCTTTTTGAAAATCAAAACCTGCAAAAGAGATCATAATATCTTAACATGGAATAAATCATAGAAGTGAAAATGAGATCTCCAAAATCATAACATAAAACTTGAAACTTTGTGGCATGCACACATAATCATGGAAAATCATTTCTTGTTAGTCATGACTCATTTCCAAGACTATCTTAGTGGACAAAGTCCCTTTCTGAACCGAGTTCACTCCTCGTTTCAGTCCTGTATCACTGAACCGAAATAACCTTCCGTTCCAGCCATGTCTATCTCATGAGATATAAAGTCTTTACCCAATGCATTGGAGGGAGATATAGGTCACACCCATCTTATAATGAATCCTTTCTTATGTGTGCCACATAATCATAAAACAAACATCATCGCATAACACATGAAACAAAAATGGGATTCTTGAAACATCATGACATCATAAATCAATTCATATAAGATAAAGGAATTCATAAAAATAATTCCATCACAACATGATCAAATCAATGTAATAATAGGGATAAAAACAGAACCCTTTATTATCTTAGATGGAAAATAATTTTGAAAATCACTTGAACTCCATTCTTGAGGAAAATATCCTTTCTTCTTCAAAAACATTTTTCCTTTCATAACATGTCATACAACTTTAAAATAAAAGAAGTTGATTAAAAATAAACTTGAAAACTTGTAAAGGAAGCTTCTTGGAAACAATGTTTTAAAAATCCATTCATGCCGTATAAGTTAAAAAAACATTCTTCATACTTTTGTCAGAAAAGTCAAAAAGTACCTCGTACGGAAAAATGACAAAAGATTCCTTTCATATTCTTTACTAAAAACTCACCTAAGGGTAAAATTGGATTTAAACTATTGCAAGTGGATGGAAACAATATTTCATATTGAGGGAACATGGATGTGGATGATAAAATACACCCCAATAATACTTACGAATAAACAATCTCGGATAAAAATGAGATTGTGATATTTCCCTTACCTTAGGTCCGATTAGCTTTGTACGTGTCTGAAGCTCCTGTATAATGGTTTAAATAATGTTATTGACTTATTCCAGAATCATACATATTTATATGATATCATATATGGTCATATTATTAGCTTCTTGTTAGTAATATTTCATTGTTACTTGTTACTCGGGTCTTTATAACTTTTTGTTCTTATGCGTGTTTTGTCGAATAAATTCTTATTCTTATCTTTAGGTTATAGATAATTCATTTCCAGAATGGTATTAGTGTATTATATACCATATTCATTCATTCAATTCATTTATATAATCATTATGAAATGAAGATCATGTAGAACGAGTCGCATCACATCGTGGAGACGGTATTCCGTACGTACGCACGAGTGATGATATCGTTCCTATGATCGTGGAATTGTATTGGAGTATATATATATTATTTCAGTATCAATATTACTTCATAATAATCATATGTAGTTACTCATTACACCATTATACCTATCCTTGTAAGGTGATGGTGTAAAATAGATTACACCACGGCGTGGAGACGGTATTCCGTACGTACGCACGCGTGGTGATTTCATTTTTCCGTAGGATGGATAGAAGGTGAAATAGGGTTGTTTCATATTTATAATAACATATCAGTATGTAAGTAATACTGATGTTATTACTTTATCATGAAACAACTAAAGAAGAAGAAGTTGAAGAAGAAAGAAATTGAAAAGATCGGTAATGGATATTACCTCTTCTTTGGAACGCCTCTTTGAATCCTCCACTTAAGGAACTAAGATTGGTCTTTGGAGAAGACCAGGACCTCTAGGATTATTCTAGGGAAGAGGAGAGGAGAAAATGGCAGGGGTTGGCCGAGCTTGAGTGCTCAATTTGGTGTGAGGAGGAGGGGGAGGAGGTGCCCTTTTATAAGGGAGGAGAGGGGCACCTTAGGAATATCTCAAAATATTATTTTATATTAAAGTCAAAATCGGTTTATAATGGTTCCAAAGGGTCTTATTTCGAAGATAAAGTGGGGAAGGGTCGAAATCCTATCAACCAATAGGATTTAGACAAGTTTAGGGTTTTATTTTAACCTTATCAATTAGATTTAACTCTAAGTTAAATAATTTAACTTTTACCATGTCTTTTTGTTTTCTTTCACTATATGGTTAATACACTTACTATAACATGCCAAACGAACCCCAAATTGTTTATTATTAAAATATATATCCTTATCTAAGTCGTTTGGCCGAACCTTAGATTTTTAGGAATAAAATAACAATTAATAATATAATATTTGATTTAAAAACTATTTTGTGTCAATTTTGACACTATTTGATATATGATTTTTGTGAAAGTCATAAAAGAATTATATGTTCAAACCAAGTTGATTAAATCAACACTAAGATATCATAGTAACCTATAAAATTAGTTTAATTCATAAAAAGTCTCAAATTACATTTATTTTGGTGTTTATAACATCAATTATGTCAATATTTCATTAATAAGATAATTACTGCATCATCTTTGTGTCATAAATAAATTACATTATTTGATGTCTAAAAATTACAAATAAAATATCATCATGTAGGAAATCTTTTTAGCTTTCTAATGAATATTTAAAATTGAATTTATCTTATGTATAACCCCATATTAAAAATTATTTACTTATTAAACTTCGATTTTAACTATTTTATCCCTTCTTTAAATAAATTAATAATAAATGTCCTAATCTAATCCAAGTGGGCCTAAATGGTCATATTTTATTCCTAAGTTTGTTTTTGGTCGAATTACACTTGTCCAATAGAATTAGGACATGTGTTAGGGTAATATTAATATCATATTTACCCTTAGTTACCCTATTTACTATTAACCGCGGTAAAAAAAGTAAAAAGTTACTATTCACCAAAAAATTATTTTCATCTCATTGAACCACATTTTAGTCCTTGATATTAACCGTGTTTCTCAGATTTTCGAAATTCCAATCACAGAAGTGGTAAAATTAATTTTTATGCAAAATTCAGTTTTTTAACCTACCACTTAGTGGTTTCACTATTCATCAAAAATTGAAAGTTTTCAGAAAAATACCAAAATTTCACCCTAGGCTAATTTCGATATTCTGAGTCCAAAAATGAAGTCCATTTTGAAAAATAAAATTTATAAAATTTCAAAAAGTGGTTATTACTATTCATAACGGCTAGTTTTAATAGTATATTGTTGTTTAGTGAAACTCGGTATTGCGTACGACGCAAGCTATCGAGGAAGGTCACGATTGCGTGTAAAGCAAGCCAAGCAAGTGTTGTGTAGAAAAAGATTCCTTTGATGATTTATATAACATAAAAGTCTCGGGTGTTACATTCTACCCCCCTTAAAAGAATTTCTCCCTCGAAATTCATCACTTTGTAACAAACAGATGAGGATACTTCTCCCTCATCATATCCTCAAGCTCCCATGTAGCTTCTTCAAGTTGGTGGTTCCTCCATAAAACTTTCACCAAGCGAGTGGTCTTGTTTCGTAGGACTTTTTCGCTACGATCCAGAATCTCTATCGGCTGTTCTTCATAAGAAAGATCTTGCTCCAGCGGTACAACTTCTGAGCTGAGTACATGTGAAGGATCTGGTATGTACTTTCTCAGGAGAGATACATGGAACACATCGTGAACTTGAGAGAGATTCGGTGGAAGCGCCAATCGGTAAGCTACCTTCCCAACACGATCCAATATTTCGAAAGGACCGATATATCTAGGGCTCAACTTCCCCTTCTTTCCAAATCTCATAACCCTCTTCCAGGGAGATATTCGTAAGAACACTTTATCACCCACTTCAAACTCTAGGTCTTTTCTTCGGTTGTCGGCATAGCTTTTCTGTCGACTCTGAGCTGCTCTTATGTTTTGTTGAATAGATCTGACCTTTTCTGCCATTTCATCAACAAGATCAGTTCCTAATAGCTTTCTTTCCCCAACTTCATCCCAGCAAGTTGGAGTCCTGCATTTCTTTCCATAGAGAGCTTCATAACGAGCCATCTGAATACTGGAGTGAAAGCTATTATTATAAGAAAATTCCACCAAAGGTAGGTGTTGATCCCAACCTCCTTTGAAATCCATAGAGCAAGCTCTCAACATATCTTCTAGGGTTTGAATTGTTCTCTCAGACTGACCATCTGTCTGGGGATGATAAGCAGTGCTGAAACTCAACTCTGTATCCAGAGTATGCTGAAGACTTCGCCAGAACTTCGAGGTAAATCTCGGATCTCGATCAGATATAATAGAAAGTGGTACTCCATGCAATCTTACCACTTCCTTTACATATATCCTGGCAAGCTGATCTAGAGAGAAATCCTCTCTAATAGGAATGAAGTGTGCAGACTTTGTGAGACGATCAACTATGACCCAGATAGCATTATTGCCTTTGGATGTTTTAGGAAGTCATGTGACAAAGTCCATAGTGATGTTTTCCCATTTCCATTCGGGTATGGGTAATGGTTGTAACATCCCCTTAGACTTCTGTCTCTCAGCTTTAACTTGTTGACAAACCAAGCATCGAGAGACATATTCAGCAACATCTCTTTTCATGCCATCCCACCAGAAGTACTCTTTCAGGTCCCTATACATCTTCGTGCTTCCAGGATGAATAGAGAATGAAGAACTATGAGCCTCATCCAGCAGCTCTTTCTTTAATTCGGGGATGGGAGGAACACAAACCCGATTCCTGAACTTTATTATCCCATCACAATCAAGGTTGAATTCAGGAACATTTCTCACCTTATTTTGTAACTCGACATCTTCTTTCTGTGCCTCTTTAATCTTCACATGTATAGATGGTTGAACATTCATTTGAGAAAGATAAGATTTTTCCCCTTCCATTATAATTCCAAGATCCATCCTTTGTAAATCCATAAATATTGGATCTTTTGTGATCCTCATCATGGATAAACTAGCATGGTCTTGTCGACTTAATGCATCTGCCACCTTGTTTGCTTTCCCAGGGTGGTAATGGATTGAGCAGTCATAATCCTTAATCAGCTCCAACCATCTTCTTTGACGCATATTCAACTCCTTTTGTGTGAAAATATACTTTAAACTTTTATGATCAGTATAAATATCACACCTTTCACCATAAAGGTAATGCCTCCAAATCTTTAATGCAAAGATTACCGCAGCCAACTCCAAATCATGTGTTGGGTAATTTTGTTCATGGATTTTCAACTGTCGTGAGGCATAAGCTATCACCATATCATTTTGCATAAGAACACACCCCAATCCCTTCTTGGATGCATCACTGTAGATCACAAACCATTCTCCACTACAAGGCAGTGTGAGCACAGGTGCACTAGATAACCTTCTTTTCAACTCCTTGAAATTCTCTTCACATTCCTCTGTCCAGACAAACTTAACTCCTTTCCGAGTCAACTTGGTGAGTGGATTAGATAATCGTGAAAAATCTTTTACAAAACGTCGATAATATCCATCCAAACCAAGAAAACTTCGGATCTCAGTTACTGTGGTTGGTCTCGACCATCTTTCGATAACCTCTGTTTTTGCTGGATCCACAGATATCCCCTCCTTTGAGATTATATGACCCAAAAATGCAACTTTTTGAAGCCAAAATTCACACTTGGTAAATTTGGCATAAAGCTTCTCCTTTCTCAGGGTCTTCAATATAATTCTCAAGTGATCTTCATGCTCTTCCTTGCTCTTTGAATAGACAAGAATATCGTCTATAAAGACTACCACAAATTGATCATGATAGTCTCTAAAGACTCTATTCATTAGATCCATGAAGATAGCAGGGGCATTAGTAAGACCAAATGGCATCACTATAAATTCATAGTGTCCATACCTTGTACGGAAAGCCGTCTTTGATATATCCTCCCTTTTGACCCTTAATTGATGATACCCTGAACGAAGATCAATCTTGGAAAAGTATTGAGCTCAGCGTAGTTGGTCAAATAAGTCATCAATGCGTGGGAGAGGATATTTGTTCTTGATAGTGATCTTGTTAAGTTCTCGATAATCAATGCAGAGTCTCATTGATCCATCTTTCTTCTTAACAAATAGAACAGGTGCTCCCCAAGGTGACGCACTAGGGCGTATGAATCCCTTATCAAGATTCTCTTGGAGTTGCTTCTTCAATTCCTGCAACTCAATTGGGGCCATTCTATAAGGTGTCTTTGAAATAGGCAAAGCACCCGGTATGAGTTCTATTGAAAACTCAACTTCACGATTTGGTGGAAGACCCGGTAATTCCTCCGGAAAGACATCATCAAACTCCCTTACAATGGGAATATTCTTAATCGTGAGTTTCTCACCAACCATTTTAGATAAATAACCTTCATTTAGTGGGATCAATACCCATAAGATGGATGAAATTTCCACTGGAAGGTTATGTTCATCCTTGCATTGGTATACGATCGTAGATTGATCTGGAGTATGAAATGTGACTTCCCTTCTTTGGCAATTGATATGAGCTCCATGTAGAGAAAGCCAATCCATGCCAAGAATCACATCAAATTCTACTAAAGGAAGGATCACAAGATTTGCAGGAAGCACTTTCCCACAAACTTCGATCGGAGAAGAATTATAAACTTTTGATGCGATTGATGTGCCATTAGGTGTTGTCACAGCTAACTCAACATCTAATTGTTGAGGTAGTACGGTGATACCCTTAGAAAAGTCTTCAGAAATAAACGAGTGGGTGGATCCAGAATCAAATAAAACATTTGCTACTTTAGAGTGGATGGTAAGTGTACCTTTCACCACATCGTTATCGTACTCCACATCGCTGATAGAAATTGCATGTGACTTTCCTTTGTCTTTAGCTTTAAGAGTTTGTTGACGTCGACCATCATCATCAACCCTTGGATTTGGGCATTGATTGGCATAATGCCCCATCTCCTTGCACATGAAACATTGAAGTGTTGTAGGTTCATTCTGTGTATCCCTTCCTTTGTTTGCGTCATTAGACATCTTCTTCCCATTATCACGGAATTCAAATGCCCGATGACCTTTCTTTCCACATTTAAAACATTTACTTGTCCCTTTAAGACAACTCCCTCCATGTTTCTTTCCACACTTTGAGCATAATGGAAAGTTCATCTTCTTTTCAGTGTGTTCTTTAGAGTTTCCTTTGAATTCCATCTTCCTCTTCTTATCAAACCCATGTGACTGATGGGTTACTCCAATCTCCATCTCGACTTTGAGAGCACATCGAACGATTTCCTCGTAGCTATTGAAGTCTCTTATGGCTAACGCCCTTCGAAGACTTGGTTTTAAGCCACTAAAGAATCGATCGATCTTACTCTCAGGTTGGATAATAATACCAGAAGCGTACCTTGCCAGTCTTGTAAAATTTTCTTCATAGGTACCAACAGATTCATCATCCCTTTGCTTCAGTTCAAGAAACTCTTTCTCCATCTTTGTTCGGAGAATACGAGGGAAGTACTTATTGAAAAATAAGTTCTTGAACTCGTCCCATTCCATAGACTCAATTTCATCCCTTTGCCTCGTATTCTTAACAAGATTCCACCATTGATCAGCATCTCCTTCCAAACGATACACTGCTAGGATGACTTTATCATGTTCAGAACATTGAAGAACTGAAAATATCTTTTCAGTAGTACTAATCCATTGTTCAGCAACTAATGGATCAGTAGACCCGCTGAAAGAAGGTGGACGCTGCCTCATGAAGGATTCAACATAATGTTGCTCCCTCCTTTGCTCGTTTGGAAATCCTGCATGATTCATAGCTTGAGAAAGTTGTGTGAGCATGGCTACAAGATTTTGCATTCCAGCTCCCATATCGTTTGGTTGCTCAGGGGGACAATCATTGCATTGCCCATCGCATTCCGCATTAACACGGTTCCTTCGGGTTCTAGCCATTGACTAAAACCAAGAAGAATAGTGTGAGCAACACTAATTATAATAGGAAACCACATAATTCAAGAATAAAATTTTCATGCTTATGGTCTTATCCTAGGTTATTCAAGGCCATTTCTAAAACACTAAGATTGTGTACTATGCTTAGACTTATCCTTAGGGTTCTTACTAAGGCTTTCACATCCTAGTTTCCAAAGGTTGACTAAAACTTTCCTCTGATACCAACTATAACGACCCATACTTTACATACATTGTTAATACTTCAAAATTGAAGCACACTTATTACAACATATGACAAAACCACAAAGGACCGTATAGGTATAGTGTCTTTAGAAACTGGGAAACATAAACAACTGGTTCATAAATCTTCTACAGTGCCTCCCATTTATTTCATCATATCTAGGGTCCCTTTTAGCATATTCTACTTAATATCCATCTTCCTAACCTGGGGAAAAGAAAACATAAAATGGTGAGCTCAAATGCTCAGCAAGGGCAAATAAAGGAAATAAAAATCATATCATATCTTTTTGAAAATCAAAACCTGCAAAAGAGATCATAATATCTTAACATGGAATAAATCATAGAAGTGAAAATGAGATCCCCAAAATCATAACATAAAACTTGAAACTTTGTGGCATGCACACATAATCATGGAAAATCATTTCTTGTTAGTCATGACTCATTGCCAAGACTATCTTAGTGGACAAAGTCCCTTTCTGAACCGAGTTCACTCCTCGTTTCAGTCCTGTATCACTGAACCGAAATAACCTTCCGTTCCAGCAATGTCTATCTCATGAGATATAAAATCTTTACCCAATGCATTGGAGGGAGATATAGGTCCCACCCATCTTATAATGAATCCTTTCTTATGTGTGCCACATAATCATAAAACATACATCATCGCATAACACATGAAACAAAAATGGGATTCTTGAAACATCATGACATCATAAATCAATTCATATAAGATAAAGGAATTCCTAAAAATAATTCCATCACAACATGATCAAATCAATGTAATAATAGGGATAAAAACAGAACCCTTTATTATCTTAGATAGAAAATAATTTTGAAAATCACTTGAACTCCATTCTTGAGGAAAATATTCTTTCTTCTTCAAAAACATTTTTCCTTTCATAACATGTCATACAACTTTAAAATAAAAGAAGTTGATTAAAAATAAACTTGAAAACTTGTAAAGGAAGCTTCTTGGAAACAATGTTTTAAAAATCCATTCATGCCGTATATGTTAAAAAAAACATTCTTCATACTTTTGTCGGAAAAGTCAAAAAGTACCTCGTACGGAAAAACGACAAAAGATTCCTTTCATATTCTTTACTAAAAACTCACCTAAGGGTAAAATTGGATTTAAACTATTGCAAGTTGATGGAAACAATATTTCATATTGAGGGAACATGGATGTGGATGATAAAATACACCCCAATAATACTTACGAATAAACAATCTCGGATAAAAATGAGATTGTGATATTTCCCTTACCTTAGGTCCGATTAGCTTTGTACGTGTCCGAAGCTGCTGTATAATGGTTTAAATAATGTTATTGACTTATTACAGAATAATACATATTTATATGATATCATATATGGTCATATTATTATCTTCTTGTTAGTAATATTTCATTGTTACTTGTTACTCGGGTCTTTATAACTTTTTGTTCTTATGCGTGTTTTGTCGAATAAATTCTTATTCTTATCTTTAGGTTATAGATAATTCATTTCCAGAATGGTATTAGTGTAGTATATACCATATTCATTCATTCAATTCATTTATATAATCATTATGAAATGAAGATCATGTAGAACGACTCGCATCACATCGTGGAGACGGTATTCCGTACGTACGCACGAGTGATGATATCGTTCCTATGATCGTGGAATTGTATTGGAGTATATATATATTATTTCAGTATCAATATTACTTCATAATAATCATATGTAGTTACTCATTACACCATTATACCTATCCTTGTAAGGTGATGGTGGAAAATAGATTACACCACGGCGTGGAGACGGTATTCCGTACGTACGCACGCGTGGTGATTTCATTTTTCCGTAGGATGGATAGAAGGTGAAATAGGGTTGTTTCATATTTATAATAACATATCAGTATGTAAGTAATACTGATGTTATTACTTTATCATGAAACAACTAAAGAAGAAGAAGTTGAAGAAGAAAGAAATTGAAAAGATCGGTAATGGATATTACCTCTTCTTTGGAACGCCTCTTTGAATCCTCCACTTAAGGAACTAAGATTGGTCTTTGGAGAAGACCAGGACCTCTAGGATTATTCTAGAGAAGAGGATAGGAGAAAATGGCAGGGGTTTGCCGAGCTTGAGTGCTCAATTTGGTGTGAGGAGGAGGGGGAGGAGGTGCCCTTTTATAAGGGAGGAGAGGGGCACCTTAGGAATATCTCAAAATATTATTTTATATTAAAGTCAAAATAGGTTTATAATGGTTCCAAAGGGTCTTCTTTCGAAGATAAAGTGGGGAAGGGTCGCAATCCTATCAACCAATAGGATTTAGACAAGTTTAGGGTATTATTTTAACCTTATCAATTAGATTTAACTCTAAGTTAAATAATTTAACTTTTACCATGTCTTTTTGTTTTCTTTCACTATATGGTTAATACACTTACTATAACATGCCAAACGAACCCCAAATTGTTTATTATTAAAATATATATCCTTATCTAAGTCATTTGGCCGAACCTTAGATTTTTAGGAATAAAATAACAATTAATAATATAATATTTGATTTAAAAACTATTTTGTGTCAATTTTGACACTATTTGATATATGATTTTTGTGAAAGTCATAAAAGAATTATATGTTCAAACCAAGTTGATTAAATCAACACTAATATATCATAGTAACCTATAAAATTAGTTGAATTCATAAAAAGTCTCAAATTACATTTATTTTGGTGTTTATAACATCAATTATGTCAATATTTCATTAATAAGATAATTACTGCATCATCTTTGTGTCATAAATAAATTACATTATTTGATGTCTAAAAATTACAAATAAAATATCATCATGTAGGAAATCTTTTTAGATTTCTAATGAATATTTACAATTGAATTTATCTTATGTATAACCCCATATTAAAAATGATTTACTTATTAAACTTTGATTTTAACTATTTTATCCCTTCTTTAAATAAATTAATAATAAATGTCCTAATCTAATCCAAATGGGCCTAAATGGTCATATTTTATTCCTAAGTTTGTTTTTGGTCGAATTACACTTGTCCAATAGAATTAGGACATGTGTTAGGGGTAATATTAATATCATATTTACCCTTAGTTACCCTATTTACTATTAACCGCGGTAAAAAAAGTAAAAAGTTACTATTCACCAAAAAATTATTTTCATCTCATTGAACCACATTTTAGTCCTTGATATTAACCGTGTCTCTCGGATTTTCGAAATTCCAATCACAGAAGTGGTAAAATTAAGTTTTATGCAAAATTCAGTTTTTTAACCTACCACTTAGTGGTTTCACTATTCATCAAAAATTGAAAGTTTTCAGAAAAATACCAAAATTTCACCCTAGGCTAATTTCGATATTCTGAGTCCAAAAATGAAGTCCATTTTGAAAAATAAAATTTATAAAATTTCAAAAAGTGGTTATTACTATTTATAACGGCTAGTTTTAATAGTATATTGTTGTTTAGTGAAACTCGGTATTGCGTACGACGCAAGCTATCGAGGAAGGTCGCTATTGCGTGTAAAGCAAGCCAAGCAAGTGTTGTGTAGAAAAAGATTCCTTTGATGATTTATATAACATAAAAGTCTCGGGTGTTACAGGTGTGTTCGCAGCGATGGGACGATGTTTCCCTTTTTCGGTTTAAATGAGACCCATGTATCTTAGAATGGGCTCTTGTATAGGATTGTGAAGTCGATCACTCGTGAGTTTGATAGCCTTACCCTTGGAGAAATAGATGTTGTGACCTTCTAATCCATTGTAGTAGAGGTTCAGTACGATGATTTATTTCCTGAAGATGTCACGGGACTTCCTAATCATAGGGATATTGACTTCTTCATCAACTTAAACCCTGGTATAGCACTGATTTCTTCACCAGCATATCAAATGGATCTCGCAAAGCTACACACATAGAGGGTGCATCTCGATGATTTTCAGAGCAAGTGTTTGGTAAGACCCAATATTTCACCCTGGGTTGCATTATTTTTATTTTCCAAGATGGAATATCAGAGTTTGAGGTTGTATGTGGATTACTGATGCCATAACTAGGTGATGATGATGAATAAGTAGCCATTAAAGAGGATTGAAGACCTCTTTGATCAGCTGAGAGATTCAAAGTGGTTTTCAAATGTTGACCTTTGATCAGGCTAACACCAGTTGCAATTATGGGATGAGGATATACTATAGATGACTTTCATATGTTGCTACAGTTACAATGAGTACATGGTGATGCCTTTCAGCATGATGAATTCCCCCCGTAGTGTTCATGGGCCTTATGAACTGACTCATCCATCCATACATAGATCAGTTGGTAGTGGTCTTCATCAAATATGTCCTTGTGTACTTTATGTCAGATTAGGATCTAACGAGACACCTGTGGATGGTTCTATATGTACTCTGGGAGCACAAGATTTATTGGAAGCGATCAAAGTACAAGTTATGGATTTAGGTGGTCCACTTTCTAGGACATGTCATGTAACACCCTAATATTTTATGAGAAATATTTTGTTTTTATGTATTATGTAATATGCAACACCAAAGTAATGTTTCACTACATACACCACTTTCTTAGATTACATTACACGCAAGAGTAACCTTCCTCGATAGCCTACATTGTAGGCAATACAGAGTTTCACTAAACAACAATATGTTATTAAAATATTATATAAACTATCTATTATGAATAGTAATACCCAAATTTTGAAATTATATAAATTTTATCTATCAAAATGGACTTCTTTTTTGGATTTTGAATATTGATATTAGCTTTAGGTGAATTTTTGGAATTGTTCTTAAAACAATTAATTTTTGATGAATAGTGAATAACACTGAGTTATAGTTTAAATACGAATTTTTATTAATATAATTATTTGTTTAATTTAAATTAATTTTAGGTCAAAATAGATACATAATACCTTTATATATTCAATGTAATTAATTGGAGTAATTTTTTAATAAATTTGGATATATAAATTTTTTTTAAACTTTTTACCGTCTTTTATCCACCTCTTAGGAGAATTTGAAAATTTACATAAAACATAATTTTACCACTTCTGTGAGTGGAATTTCAAAAATCATATAGACACAATTGATATCAGTATGTAAAACTTGGTTCAATAAGATAAAAATAATTTTTGATGAATAGTATCTTTTTACTTTTATTTACCACAATTAAAATTAGATTCGGTAATTAAGGGTAAAAATGATATTATTATTACCCTAACACATATCCTAATTCTATTTTATAAATTTAATTTGACCAAAAACACCCTTAGGAATTATCTATTACCCTTTAGGTTCACATGGATTGGATTAGGACATTTATTATCATTTAATTCCAAGAAGAGTTAAAAGAGTTAAAATCAATGTTTAATAAGTAAAACAATTTTAATATGTGGTTATACATAAGATAAGTTCGACTATAAATATTCATTAGAAAGATAAAAAAGTTTCCTACATAATGGTATTTTATTTATAATTTTTAAACAATAAATAATTCAATTTATCAATGACACAATAATGATGCAGTAATTACATTATTAATACAATATTAATATAATTGATATTATAAATACCCAAATAAATGTAATTTGAGACTTTTTATGAAATAAACTAATTTTAAAGGTTAATATAACATATTAGGGTTTGTTAGATGATTTTTTTACATAATACTGTAGTAATGAATTTGGAAAAAACAAACTACAAACTATTGTCAAAATTGACATAAAAGTGTTTTTAAAACAAATATTAAATTATTAATTGATATACTGTTCTTAAAAATCTACGGTTAGGACAAAAGACTTATATAATAATATATATGACATTAATGAACCAATTTGGGTATTATTGGAAGTTTATAATTAGTTTATTAACCATATAGTGTAAGAATACAAGAAGAACCTGTAAAAGTTGAATTATTTAACTTAGAGTTAAATCTAAATGATAAGGTTAAAATGATAGTCTAAAATTGTATAAAACATATTGTTTGAGAGGATTTAGACCCATCCCAACACTATACTCTATATAAGTCACTTTGGAGCCATTATTAACTGAATAAAAATTTATTATAAAATAATATTTTATATCTTTCTAAGGTGCCCCTTACCCCTCTTATAAAAGGGAACCTCCTCCCTCTCCCCTGCACACAATTTTGAGCCTTCATGCTCTGAAAAACCCTAACCATTTATCTTCTAAAAATATCCAGTTATATCATAGAGGTTCTGGTCTTCTAAAAAGTCAAACTGAAGTGCCTTATGAAGAAGTTTAAAATAGACATGTCAAGGAAGAGGTAATCTCTTCTACCGATTCATTCAAGTTTCTTTCTTTCTTCTACATACTCTTCATTATTTGTATCATTATAAAGTAATAACATCAGTATAAATAATATACTGATATGTTATTATAAATATGAAACAACCCTATTTCACCTTCAATCCATCCTATGAAAAATGAAATCACCACGCGTGCGTACGTACGGAATATCGTCTCCACGACGTGGTGTAATCTGTTTTCCACCGCCACCGTACTTGGATGGGTATAATGTTGTATAAAATAACTATATATGATTATTATTACATGATACTGAATCTTAAATATTATATCATCATCTCCAAATCCATTCCGATAATTATGTTAACGATATCATCGCTCTTCCGTACGTATAGTCTACCATCTCCACGATGTGATGCGACTCGTTCTACATGATCATCAATGAATAATGACTATATATATGAATTGAATGAATAAATATGATATATATTACGCTAATACCATTCGTTAAATGAGGTATCTATAACATAAAAAGATGAATAAGAATCTATTCGACAAAACACGCATAATAACATAAAGCAATGAACACCCGAATAACAAGTAGTAATGAAATATTAGTAATAAGAAGATATCAATATGACCATATATGATATAATAAAAATGAATACGATTATGTAATAGGTCAATGATATTATTTAAATCATTGAACAGGAGGTTTGGATACGTTTGAAGCATATCAGACCTAAGGTAAGGGAAAATCACACAATCTCATTTTTATCGGGGATTGTTTATACTTCAGAATTTACTGGGGAATATTTATCATCCACATCCATTTTTCCTAAATATTTAATATTATTTATATCCTCCTATAATTTATTAAATCCAATTATAACTATTGGGTAATTTTTAGTAAAATATTTGAATGTAATCTTTTTTCTTTTACAGTACGAGATATTTTTTTACTTTTTCGGCCAAAGTACGAGAAAAATGTTTCTTTAACTTAAATGGCATGAATGGGTTTTTATGATTTCATAGAAAATTATTTACATGAATAGTTCATTACATGTGTTTGATTATATTTTTAATTAACTTCTTTTAGTTTAAAATTTTATGACATGTTATGAATGGAAAAATGTTTTTGAAGTAGAAAGGATATATTCCTCAAGAATGAAGTTCAAGTATTTTATGAAAATTATGTTCCATATAATATAATATAGGGTTCTGTTTCCATTCTTATTTTTACATTGATTTGATTATGTTATTATGGAATTATATTTATGAAGTGTTTTTTTCTTATATGTATTATTTTATGATGGAATGATGTTTAAGAATCCCATTTTTATTACTTGGGCTATGCTATAATGTGTGATTTACGGTTTTGTGGAACACATAAGAGTGGTTTCATTATGAGATAGGGGGACCTATATCTCCCTCCAATGCATAGGGTAATGATTTATATCTAATGAGATAGACATGGTTGGAACGGAAAGTGAATCTGGTTGAGTGATACAAGACTAGAACGAGGAGTGAACTCAGTTCATAAATGGACTTTGTTTACTATGATAGTCTTGGAAATGAGTCTTGAAAAATATGAAATGATTTTCTATGATTATTTGTATATTCCACAAAGTTTCATGTTTTATTTTATGATTATTGGGATTACATTTCACTACTACAATTTATCCCACATTATGATATTATGATCTGTTTTGCAGATTAAGATTTTCATAATGTTATGTTCTTATTAATATGATATGATTGATATTTCCTTTGTTTACCCTTACTAATAATTTGAGCTTACCATTTTTTTTTCTTTCCCCCAGGATAGGAATAAAGGTACTAATTAGGTTTTGCCAAAAGGGACTCTAGATATGAAGAAATAAAAAGGAGACAATGTAGATGCCTTACGAACAAGTTGTTTATGTTTCCCAGTTTCTAAAGACAATATACATATACATTCCTATCATGTTTTTGTTATATATTGTAATATGTATGCTTTAATTCTGAGGTAATAACAATGTATGTAAAGTATAGGTTATTATAGTTAGTATCAGTGGAAAGTTATAGTAATCCTTTGGAAACTATGATGTAAAATCCTTAGTGAGAACCCTAAGGATATGTCTATGCATAGAACACAATATTAATGTTTTATAAGTGGCAATGAAAACCCTATGATAAGACCTAAAGTGTGAAATTTTATTCTTAACTATGTGTATTTCTATTATGATTAGTGTTTCTCACACTATGCTTATTTGTTTTATTCAATGGTCGGTACCCGATTGAACCGTGTTGATGCTGAATGTGATGGGAAATGCAATGATTGTCCCCCTAAGCAACAAAATGTCATGGGAGCTAGAATGAATAATCATCTATCCATGATCACACAACTTTCTCAAGATATGAATCATGCATGACATCGAAACAATCATAGGAAAGAGCAACATTTTGTTGAATCCATCATGAGGTAGCATCCACCCTCATTTAGTGGGTCTACTAATTCATTAGTGGCTGAACAATGGATCAGTACCACTGAAATGATATTTTCATTTCTTCAATGTTCCAAACATGATAAAGGCATCATATTAGTATATCATTTTGAAGGTGAAGCTTATCAATGGTGGATTCTTATCAAGATTATGAGGAAAAGATACGAAATTGAGTCCATGGATTGGGTCGAGTTCAAGAACATATTTTTCAATAAGTACTTCCCTCGTATTCTTTGAACAAAGATGGAGAATGTGTTTCTTGAAATAACGAAAATGGATGTTGAATCTGTTGGTACCTATGAAGAAACTTTTACAAGACCTACAAGTTATCCATCAGTAATTATTATCCAACCTAAGTGTAAGATCGATTGATTCTTTTGTGGATTAAAACCAAGTCTTCGAAGGGTGTTATCCATAAGGGAGTTCAATAGCTATGAGGAAATTGTTCGATGTGCTCTCTAGGTTGATATGGAGATTGTAGTAACCCATCAGTCAAATGAGATTGATAAGAAATGGAAATTTGAATTTGAAGGTAAATCTAAAGACCACATTGAAAAGAAGATGATTTTCCCTTATGCTGAATGTGTGGAATGAAACATGGAGAAAATTGTCTTAAAGGGACAAGTAAATGTTTAAAATGTAGAAATGAATGTCATCGGGCATTTGAATGCCACAATTGTGGGAAAATATGTCTACTGATGCGAACAAATAAAAGGCTACACATAATACATCCCTTACACTTCAATGTAATAAGTATAAGGAAATGTGGAATTATGCTAATCAATTCCCTAATCCATGTTTTGTTGATGATTAAAAACGTCAATAAACTCAGAAGTCTAAAGGAAAAGGAAATTCACATGAAATTTGTAACAGTGATGTGGAGTATGATAACGAAGTGGTGAAAGGTACACATACCATACACTCTAAATAGAAAATGATTTATTTGATTCTGGATCCACCCACTCTTTTATTTATGAAGTGTTTTCTAAGGGTATTGTCATATTACCTCAACTATTAGATGTTGATTCAGCTGTGAAAACCCCTAATGGCACAAAAGATGCATCATAAGATTACAATTCTTCTCCGACTGATGTTTGTGGTAAAGATCTTCCTTAAAATATGGTGATCCTTCCTATAGTAGAATTTTATGTGATTCTTAGCATGGATTGGATTTCTTTATATTGAGCTCAAATCAATTTCCAAATAAGGGAAGTCACATTTCATATTCCAGACCAATCAATGATCATCTATCGATGCAAGGATGAATATAAAATTCCAGTGGAAATTTCTTCCATCTTATGGGTCCTGATTCCAATAAATGAAAGTTATTTATCTCGAATGTTTAGAGAGAAAAACTGGATTAAGAATACACCCATTGTATGATAGTTTTATGATGTCTTTATAGCGGAATTTCTAGGTCTTCAACCAAATCATGATGTTGAGCTTTCAATAGAACTCATACTGGGTGCTATACCTATTTCAAAGACACATTATAGAATGGCCCAAATTGAGTTGCAGGAATTGAAGAAGAAACCCCAAGAGAATCTTGATAAGGGATTCATATGCCCTATTGGATCACCTTGGGGAGCACCTATTCTGTTTGTTATGAAGAAATATGTATCAATGAGACTCTGAATTGATTATCGAGTACATAAGAAGATCAATATCAAGAAAAAATATCATCTCCCATGCATTGATGACTTATTTGACCAACTAGGTAGATCTTAATACTTGTCCAAGACTGTTCTTCAATCAGGTTATCATCAATTAAGGGTCAAAAGGGAGGATATAACAAAGACGGCTTTCCATACAATGTATGGACACTATGTATTTATAGTGATGCCATTTGGTCTTACTAATTCCCCTATTATCTTAATGGATATAATGAATAGAGTCTTTAGAGACTATCTTGATCAGTTTTTGGTAGTCTTTATAGATGATATACTTGTTTATTCAACGAAAAAGGAATAACATGAAGATTACTTGAGAATTGTATTAATGAACCTATGAAAGGAGAAACATTATGCCAAATTTACCAAGTGTGAATTTTGGCTTAAAAAGTTTTCATTTTTGGGTCACATAATCTCAAAATAGGGGATATTTGTGGATCTAGAAAAAACATTGGTTATCGAAAGATGGTCAACACCAACAATAGTAACTGAGATCCGAAGTTTTCTTGGTTTTGCTAGATATTATCGATGTTTTGTGAATGATTTTTCACGATTATATATCCAATCACCAGGTTGACTCGAAAAGGAATTAAGTTTGTTTGGATGGAGGAGTGCGAAGATAATTTCAAGGTGTTAATAATAATGTTATCCAGTGCACCTGTGCCCACACTGCCTTGTAGTGGAGGAAGTCTTGTGATCTAAAGTGATGCATCCAAGAAGGGATTTGGCTGTGTTTTCATGAAAAGAGATATTGTGATAGCTTATTCCTCACGACAGTTGAAAATCAATTATCAAAATTTAACAAATCATGATTTGGGATTAGCATTGGTAATCCTTGCATTAAAGATTTGGAGGAATTATCTTTATGGTGAAAGGTGTGATATTTATACTGATCAAAAAATTTTAAAGTTTATTTTCACACAAAAGGACCTAAATATGTGCCAAAGAAGATGGTTGGAGCTGATTAATGATTACGACTGCTCAATTAATTACCACACTGGGAAAGCAAACAAGGTGTAAGATGCATTTGGCCGACAAGACCATGATAGCTTATCCATGATGAGGATTACAAAAGATCCAATATTTATTGATTTACTAAGGATGTATATTAAAATTATAATGGAAGCAAAAAAATATTATCTTTCTCAAATGAATGTTCAACCATATATACATGTTAAGATTATAGAGGCACAAAAAGAAGATGTAGAGTTACAAAAGAAAGTGAGAAATTTTCCTAAATTTAACATTGATAGTGATTAAATAATAAGGTTCGGGAATCAGGTTTTTGTTCCTCCCATCCCATAATTAAAGAATGAAATATTGGATGAATCTCATAGTTCTCCATTATTTATTCACCATGGAAGCATGAAGATGTATAGGGACCTGAAATAGTACTTCTATTGGGATGTCATGAAAAGTAAGGTTGTTGAATATGTCTCTCGATGCTTGGTTTGTCAGCAAGTTAAATCTATGTGAAAAAAGTCTAAGGGGATGTTACCACCATTACCCATAGCATAACGGAAATGGGAAACCATCACTATGGACTTTGTCACTGGACTTACTAAAACATCCAAAGGCAATAATGCTATTTGGGTTATAGTTTATCATCTTACGAAGTCGGCACATATCATTGCTATTAGAGAAGATTTATCACTTGATTAGCTTGCTAGGATATATGTGATGGAAGTGGTAAGATTGCATGGAGTACCACTTTCCATTATATCTGATCAGGATCCAAAGTTTAGCTCGATGTTCTGGTGAAGTCTTCAGTATAATCTAGATACAATGTTGAGTTTCAGAACTTCTTATCATCCCAAGACAAACGGTCAGTCTAAGAGGTCAATTCAAACTCTAGAATACATGTTGAGTGCCTGATGTATGGATATCAAAGGTGGTTGGTATCAACACCTACCTTTGGTGGATTTTTTTTATAATAACAGCTTTCACTCCATTATTCAAATGGCTCTTTATGAATCTCTCTATGGAAGGAAATGCAGTGCTCTAACGTGTTGGAATGAAGATGGGGAAAGAAAGCTATTACGACCCGATCTTGTCGATGAGATGGAAGAAAAGGAAAGATCTATTCAACAACACATAAAAGAATCTCAGATTCGACAAAAAAGTTATGATGACAAAAAAGTTATGCCGACAACTGAATAAAGTACCTAGAGTTTAATGTGGGTGATAAAGTGTTCTTATGAATATATCCTTGGAAGAGAGTAATGAGATTTGGAATGAAGGGAAAGCTAAGCCATAGGTATATTGGTCCTTTTGAAATACTGGATCATGTTGGGAAACTATCGTACCAATTGGTACTTAAACCAAATCTCTCCCGCATTCATGATGTGTTCTATGTATCTCTCCTGAGAATGTACATACTCAATCCTTCACATGTAATGATCTCAGAAGTTGTACCACTAGAGAAATATCTTTCTTATGTAGAACAACCAATAGAGATTATGGATCATAGAAAAAATGTTCTATGAAACAAGACCACTCACTTGGATAAAGTTTAATGGAAGAACCACTAATTAGAATAAGCTACATGGGAACATGAGGATTTGACGAGAGAGAGGTATCCTCATCTGTTTGTTACGAAGTGACTAATTTTAAGGGTGATAATATTTTTAAGGGGGGTAGAATGTAACACCCTATGATTTTATGAGAAATATTTTGTTTTTATGTACTAAGTTATACTCAACACCAAAGGAATCATTCAATACACACAACACTATCTTGGATTGCATTACACACAAGATCAACCATCCTCGATAACTTGCGTTGTATGAAATGCTAAGTTTCACTAAACAACGATATGTTATTAATATATTATATAATCTAGCTATTATGAATTTTAATACCCACTTTTTAAAATTTTATAAATTTTATCATTAAAAAAGGACTTTATTTTTGGATTTGGAATATCGAAATTAGCTTAGGGATAATTTTTGGTATTTTTCTGAAAACTTTCAATTTTTGATTAATAATGAAAAACACTGAGTTATAGTTTTAAATAGAATTTTTATTAAATTAATTAATTATTTTATTTAAATATTTTTTATGTCAAAATAGATATATAATACCGATATCTGTTCAATTTAAATCATTGGAGTCACTTTTTACCATCTTTTACCCACATCCTAGGATAATTTGTGAATTTACACAAAACATATTTTTTCCACTTTTATGAGTGGAATTTGAAAAATCTGAGAGAAACTATTGATATCAGTAAGTAAAATGTGGTTCAATAAGATAAAATTATTTTTTGGTGAATAGTTTCTTTTTTACTTTTATTTACCACAGTTAAAAGTAAATAGTGTAATTAAGGGTAAAAATGATATTATTATTACTCTAACACATGTCCTAATTCTATTTTATAAGATTATTTCTACCAAAAACAACCTTATAAATTAAATATTACCCTTTAGTTCCACTTGGATTAGATTAGGACATTTATTAATATTTAATTCATAGAAAAGTTAAAATAGTTAAAATCAAATTTTAATATGTAAAACTTTTTTAATACAGGGTTACACATAAAATAAATTCGACTATAAATATTCATTAGAAATATAAAATGATTTCATACATATTGGTATTTTATTTATAATTTTTAGACATTAAATAATTTAATTTATTTATGACACAATGATGATGCAGTAATTACCTTCTTAATGAAATATTAACATAATTAATATTTTAAATAACCAAATAAAAGTAATTTGATATTTTTTATGAATTAAACTAATTATCAAGGATAATATAACATATTAGGGTTGGTTATATGAATTTTTGTTGAAGTAATAATACCGTTATGAATTTAGAAAAAACAAAAAACAAAATTGTGTCAAAATTGACATAAAAGAGTATTTTAAAACATATAATAGATTATTAATTGATATTCTATTCCTAAAAATCTACGTTTCGGCCAAAAGGCTTATATAATAATATATATGAAATCAATGAACCAATTGGGGTTCGATTGGCAGTTTATAGAATGTTTATATACCATATAGTGTAAGAATACAAGAAGAGACTATAAAAGTTAAATTATTTAACTTAGAGTTAAATATAAATGATAAGGTTAAAATGGAAACCTAAAATTGTCAAAAAAATATTGGTTGCGAATATTTCTACCCATCCCCACAGTAGCCTCGAAATACGTAACTTTGTAGCCATTATAAACTGAATATTAATTTATTAAAATATAATATTTTATGTTTTTCCTAAGGATCCCATCACTCCTCTTATAAAAGGGCACCTCCTCCCTCTCCTCCTCAAAAAATTTTGAGCCTTCGTGCTCATCATAACTCTTCATATTTCACTTTTAAAAATCTTTAGTTATATCATAGAGGTTTTGGTCTTCTTAAAAGGCCCACTCTAGTGCCCTAAAAGAAATTTTAAAAGAGACATGTCAAGGAAGGGGTAATCTCTTCTACCGATTCATTCATGTTTTTTTCTTCTTCTACTACCTCTTCTTTATTTGTTTCAGTATAAAGAAATAAAATCAGTACCTATAAAATACTTATATGTTATTAAAAATATTAAACAACCCTATTTCACCTTCTATCCATCCTATGGAAAACAAAATCATCGCATGTGTGTACGTACAAAATACTGTCTCCACAATGTGGTGTAATCTCTTTTCCACCACCACCATACTTGGATGGTTATAATGGTGTAAAAAATAACCATATGTGATTATAATTACCTGATACTTATTCTGGAATATAATTTCATCAAATAAAATTCCATTCATATAATTATGGGAACGATATCATCGTGTGGGCGTACGTACGACCTACCGTCTCAACAATGTGATTGACTCTTTCTACATTATCTTCATTGAATATTGATTATATAAATTAATTTAATGAATAAATATGATATACATCACACTAATAACATTCAGTAAATTATGTGTCAATAACCTAAAAAGATGAATAAGAATCTATTCAACAAAACATGCATAATAACACAAAGCAATGAACACCCGAATAATAAGTAGTAATGAAATATTAATAATAAAAAGATAATAATATAACCATATATGATATCCTAAAAATGAATATGATTCTGTAATAAGTCAATGACCTTATTTAAATCATTATAAAGGAGGTTCAGATATGTATGAATCCTATCAGACCTAAGGTATGAGAAAATCTCACAATCTCGTTTTTATCCGAGATTGTTTATACTTCAGAATTTACTAGGGAATATTTATCATCCAAATCCATGTTTCCTCAATATTTAATATTATTTCTATCGTCCTACAAATTTTTAAATCTAATTTTACATATTGGGGAACTTTAATAAAATACATGGAAGAAATCTTTTGTCGCATTTAGTATGAGATACTTTTTGACTTTTCCGGCCAAAGTACGAGAAGAATGTTTTTTTAACTAATATGGCATGAATGGGTTTTTATGATTTCAAGAACTTTATTTCCATGAAGCATGCTATATAACTTTTTAATTTTATTTATAATTCACTTATTTTAGATTTAAATTTTATGACAGGCTTAGAAAGGAAAAATGTTTTTGAAATAGAAAATATATTTTCCTCAGGAATGGAGTTTACGTGTTTTATCAAAATTATTTTCAATATAACATAATATAGAGTTTTGTTTCTATCCTCATTTTTAAATTGATTTTATTATGTTATTATGGAATTATTTTTATGGTTTCCTTTTATATTATATGTATTATTTTATGATGGCATGATGTTTAAGATTACCATTTTTATTACTTGGAATATGCAATAATTTATGATTTATGATTTTGAGGAACACATATGATTGGTTTCATTGTTAGATAATAGGGACCTATATCTTCGTCCAATGAATTGCGTAAAGATTTATATCTCATGAGAGAGACATGGATGGAACAAAAAGTTAATCTGGTTCAGTGATACAGGACTGGAATAAGGAGTGAACTTAGTTTAGAAATGGACATTGTCCGCTATGATAGTCTTATAAATGAGTCTTGACTAATATTAAATGATTTTCTATGATTATGTGTGTATTCCACAACGTTAAATGTTTTATGTTATGATAACTAGGATTACATTTCACTAATATGATTTATCCCATGTTATGAAATTATGATCTCTTTTGCAAGTAAAGATTTTAAAAATGATATGTTCTTATGAATATGATATGATTGATATTTTCTTCATTTACCCTTACTGAGCATTTGAGCTCACCCTTTTGTATTTTTTTCATTTCCCCAGGTCTGAAAGAAGGGTATTAAGTAGTATATTCTAAAAGGGACTCTAGATATGATGAAATAAATGGGAGACAATTTAGATGTGTTATGAACCAATTGTTTATGTTTCCCAGTTTCTAAAGACAGTATACATATATAATCCCATCATGGTTTTGTTATATGTTGCAATATGTATGCTTCAATTCTGTAGTAACAACAATGTATGTAAATTATGTGTCTTTACAGGTCATCTCAACTGATGGAGTGGTTGTGGACCCGGACAAGGTGGAGACAGTGTTACCATGGGTGCCACCTCATAGTGTGATAAAGGTGCAGAGCTTCCTTGGGTTAGAAGAATATTACCAGAGATTCATTCTTAATTTCCCTCAGATATCAGCACCGATGACAGCCTTAACCAGGATGGTTTAACCCATCCTATGGTCAGAGAAGTGTCAATAATCATTCAAGTAGTTGAGATAGAGTTTGACGAGTGCACCGATATTGAGATTTCTAGAGAAGGGTTTCGAGTATTTAGTTTTCTGCGATGCATCAGCGACAGGGCATGGCTGTGTGATGATATAGAGAAAGGAAGTGATTGCATATGGTACAGACATTCTTATGCCACTTTAGAAAAACTAAGCAACCCATGATCTTGAGTTAAAAGTATTAGTCTTTGAGTTGATGATATGGTGACACTACCATATGGGTGAGCGGTTTATTGTCTACTCTGACCACAAGAGCCTCAAATACATCTTCTCATAGAAGGATCTAAATCTGAGACAAATACATTGGCTAGAGTTCCTCCGTGACTATGATATAGAGATCATATATACTTCTAGGAAGGGGAAGAATGTGGAATATTCTCTCAGTAATATATTAAGCTCGCATCTATTGAGTGAGGAAATAGAACAGTTGGCCTCGTTATAGTAATACATCGTGGATAGAGATGATGCAAATTATCTTTATACAATTTTTGTCACCCCTCTATCCATATAGAACGTTTTGGAGGCACAACGTGGGAATGTTCACTACAAGGCTTTACATGCTCAGTTATCCTTAGGGCATGCCCCTGATGGAAATTCTCTATGTGGGAAGAACATTGTTCTTTTCAGAGGACACACTGTTGTACTTGTGGCGTTGTGGGAGGAGGTCATGAGGTAGTTTAATACATCCTCATTGGTGGTATATCCCTGAGTGGCGAATCTGTAATAGGATCTCCGATGACAGTTCCAGTGGTCATGCATGAAGAGGGACATACCAGGGTTCCTTTCTCAATGCCTTACATTCCAAAAGGTGATGGATGAGCACTAGGTTCCAATCGGGTCAGGACATCCCCTTGAAATGCCATAATGGATTTGGGATGGAATATAGATGGATTTAATGGCATGTATTCCCCAAACATGTAAGGGAAATGATTCCTTATGGGGTATCATAGATTGACTCACTATTTCATCCCAAATCCTAGCTATCAAGGAGAAGATTTCCCAAATAGTCATGGGTTGCCTCTATATGTAAGAAATTCTTCAGATTCATGTTGTCCCTTTGACAATAATCTCATATCAAGATGGCCGCTACACATTCCAATTGTGGAATGGATTGCAGGAGGCCTTAAAGAATCTGTTATGCCTGATCATAGCATTCCATCCCTTTATAGATGGTCAGACAGAGAGAACCATTCATGTTATTGCGGATATGTTAGGGGTCTTAATCATTGACTTTGGTCACAATTTAGTGGACCACATACAATAGTTGAAGTTTTCATACAATAATAGATAACACTCCACCATTGGTATGTCATCATTCGAGACGTTAAATGGATGACCCTTCAGAAAACTGCTTTGCTAGACCGACCCAGGATAGTTAGTACTCATAGGTCCAGAGATGTTGCGAGCTACCATCAAGAAGGTTCTGATCATCTAGGTGCCAGTGAAGACTTCACAAAGCTCGCAGATATCTTATGCTGACAACTGATGGAGACCTATGGTGTTCGAGGAGGGTGACTATGTCTTCATTCATGTCTCACCTCAATGAGGGTTATGTAGATTTGGTTGAGGTAGCAATCTATCTCTGAGGTTCCTCAAACCATTCCAGATAATGCACAAAGATGCTGAGGTGGCATACCTCCTAGATCTACCGCCACACTAATAACAGGTACATGATGTTTTCCACTTGTATTCGCTGAGGATGTACGTGCAGGACACATCACACATCATTGAATGAGAAGAGATAGACATCAGTGATGGGGAGAACATTTTTTTGTACCCAACGGTGATCGAGGATAGGTAGTAGAGAATCCTTCATGGGAAAACGATTCCTTTGGTGTGCGTCCGGTGGCAGAACAAGAATCTTCATGGGAGCACGTGGGAGAGGAAGGCTCAGATATTTTCCCAGTACCCACATATTTTTATGAGTATCCCTTCTTTGTATTTTCGGTACACAAAGCCCAACGTTTGGGATATTGTAATGTCTCAGCCATTCTGTGTATCATTTTTATATATTATATGGAATGTTTTTGGAGAAAAATATTTTTTCGACGTGCGGTTATGAGGCCCGGAGTTCCCGAAATAAATGATTGAAATAAAATAATTTTTTAAATAGTGTGGGAAGAAAATCATCTTTATAAAGTGGAATAACATTTAAATGGGTGATCAGATCAAAAATGTGATAGAACCATTTCTTTTAGAGCAGTAACATTACCTTAGGTGGGGCCTAACATTGACCGGTGCGGGTCGGCTTCAAGAGTTAGTTTCTGGAATTTATAATGAAATAAAATAAATTATAAATTAATTAATTTTAAATGTATCATTTTTTCGCAATGACCTAATTCATTCCCTTTAAATACATTCATATGTAATGTTCGCAGGGTTATCTACATAACCCTGTGGATTTAAAATTTTCTGTTGAAACGTTGGAGGAGAACACGTTTGTGGATGACTATGACAGAATAAATTGACGCATATCAGATTTGATGAACCTCATCAACAAATGAGGTGTGTAGATTGTTAATTATACTAATCATGGTAGGGGTTATTATTTAGATTCTTCTTTCCACCACTCTTGGATTAAATGACAAACACATATCAACCTACAAAGAGGGTGATATGAGGATCATGAGTTCTTGCTGGAGGGTGACACATTCCTTTTCGATTGATGTTTTTAATTCTAGAATTGATTCTATGATAAATGATGAATTTCCATTTTGATTTTCCTATTATTCATATTACCTGTAGTGGATGTCCATCATGTCAAATAATGGTGGTGGTGTGATCCTTCTCTGTTTATTGATTTTCTTCCTCGTCTAAACACTACATTCTTTGTGTTCTTCATGGGGTTTTGAACAAAATATCATTGTACATTCATTTCATAATGCACCGATCCTAAATTTGAGACATGACATTGGGACAACCCATGTAGTTGGTATGATGATGGTGACAGATGAATCAACAAAATTTGGAAGAAATAGTTCTTTGATAGTTCATGGGGTGGATAATCGAAACAAGTTTCTAGGGCCGATCGAACCCTTTAGACCTCTTGAAACATTGATGGAATGATAGGAAGACCTCATATATTGAGTTTCAAGGAGACTAGGTGGCCAAATTGAAAAATGGAGGAGTCACTATGGAGCTACAGCAACCGGTGTCATTTCTGTAAATTTCCAATCAACATGGCATGTATTCCGAAGATCACACCATGTTGGACATGATCAGTGGTAGCTAAGGCTTTTGGATATAGACAGGTTCCACACAACTCGTGACCCCTTTCATACGGCATGTGGGCCCTTCCACAAATCTCAGATTGTATCTTAGATGATACACATACACGGGGTGGAGTACACACCATGTACTCCACCACACGAGCATTCGAGGCCAGAAAAGCGGGTAAACCCATGAACTGATTAAACTGGTTGGCATGCCTAGGTTGAGGTCATCTACATGCACATAGAAATCACACATGATGTGGAACCCAAATACCTTTACATGGTGTGGTATCCTTATAACATGCTGTGTAATTATGATTTACACAACATGCATTACAACAGAGGTTATTGTATACGGGAAGTACCCGGGGTCAGAAGACAAGGTGTGTGACACTTTTACACCCAGTGTACATCTAAATATTTGTCTTGATCTTATTTCCCACTATTCCATGGATATGTTTTGTTGAGATTAGTGCCCCTTTTTCTAATTCCTCTAAAGGTCATGTATATATCCATTCAAAAGAGTATGATCCCTTCAGCAGGACTTTCTTAGATAGGGTCAGGTATCCCTCTGAGAGGCCCTGAGTGAGATCCTCTATCAGTTGTTGACCCTATGTAGAGTTAGGTATTGACATGAATATTCCTATATGATTCTTATCCACTAATTAGATGGTGAATCTGGATGAGTCCTGTTATCCTCCAAGGCCTGGAATGTGGTCCTAATTTGTGTGTCGTTATCTTTTCCCACTCAGGGGCGTTATCTACTGGAATGAGTGTATCTATCTCTCGTTACATTTCCTGATGGGATGTACTTCTCGAGAAGAAGTAATCAGAGCTATCAGACTCATGGTGTGATTTCTCCTTGATGGGTGCTTCGTGGATCCTTTGAACAGAATCCCTAGTGGTAGTGTGCAGTTGTGTGACTTATCACTAGATGACGGGTCGGGGTTTTGAGTATATCTGGTATGTGTTTCTATTATTATATGTTTAGTATACATATACTATGTATATGTGGCTCTCACTTTACATTGTGTAATACATTGTTTTTTTGGGTTCTCTACTGAGTATTGTTTTACTCACCCCTACCTGGGATTTTCCCACACGTGTTGTGTCTTGTAAAGACGAGGGGCCTTTTGAAAAAGTCCAAGGCAGACCGGAACCAGATCAAGATTTCTGATTTCCCTATAGGTCAAGGTGTTCCTACGTCTATGATTTTCTGTCCCACTACCTTTTTTTCATACATGTTGGACTCTGTAGTTTGCAGACTCTTGTCTTTGGTGGGCTTATATTCTTGCTCAGTTTATATTCAGTAAATTACTTTCCATTATACTCTGTTGGTTGGGTTTAGTTTTTTGAATGCATTTTTTTCTATAGTGGTTTGATTTACATTCCAACTTTTTAGGAATTGGAGATGTGTGTGTGTGTGTATAGGTACATAGCTAATTCCTCCTAGGTTAGTGCTTATCCTACTCGTTGTTTGTCACGACCCCCTGGCCTATTAGAGGCGCATTTGGCGAGTCATAGTATAGACCCTTCTAGGAAGGGTCGTGACACATGTAATAAAAAATAATCTCACCCAAATGATAGTTTCCCCATCATTTTTGGGTTTGTACCATCACAAAAAACATGTAATTGTGAGTAGGATAATTACTCTCTTGAGGGATTATCATTCGGGATCCATAAACAAACATTCAGTACTCCTACATTCGAACTTTATCAAGTCTAACTTTAGAAGAATCAAAGTACGTGTTATATGACATTCATATAATAGGTGGTGTAGGATTTAGTGGATTGATCATCCATCCCTTTACCTAATGAATATATCTCTCTAAATAATGTGGATAATTAAAAATAACTCCTGTAAAGACCCAAAAATTTCAAGGAAATTATTTTCTTAAATTCATTGTAATTTTACCAGACTATGGATTCTGATGGCACTTGATTCCGAGGCTCGGTGTGCACATAATCAATTTTCAAAGATTAGCTCAGCTACAATCGGTAAATGAAAGAGCGAGATTTTATATCTTTTGAACAGGTGCTCGGAATTAAAATATGAGGGCACTGGTGAACTCGCAGCACCAATAATTGATTAAGAGGACCATTACCGAAGATGTGTTTGCATGGGAGAAGAAATTAATTTTTGTGGAGTAATTGAGAGGTGAATAAAATTGTGGAACTATTTTATTTTTATATCTTCGGTGGTTATAACCTACATGGGGAAGTTAGGGTGGGACCCACTAACATCCTAACTACCCATGTGAGGATAAATGTGGGGTGGGGCCCACACGATCCCCAACACTTCACATTTCCATAACTCTCATAAATTATCCCTTTAAAACTTGTTACCTCCCTTTAATTATGTAACTCTCCCTCTCTCCATGTTATTGCATGCCAACACACACATTAATTAATTAATTGTAACTCTTCATTAATTAATTATGTGCTTTAATTTTGTAAATTTGAATGCATGTCATGATTTAATAAAATAAGGGAACGATTTTTTTGGGGTTTTCATGTTGTGTTGAGATTTTGGGGAGAGAGCTCTAGTTTTATTTGAAGAACTTCATCCTCAACGAAGAACGTCAATGATTCAACGAAGAATATTGGCTCGGTGACCCTAGTTTCTCTATCCTTTTCTTCCTCCATGACAAGGGAGGAGACACCGACACGGGAACTCGCCAACGACGTCACGCCTATAAATATTCCCTCCATGATAAAAAGGGGAGACTCCGCTTCCTCCTCAGATTCTCTCTGTTGACATCTACAAAGCCTCATCCCTAGACGCCAATGCTCGTCATCTTTTATTGAGGTAGGGTGTGTTGATTCAATTTTATTGAGATTAAAATTGTTCATTGTGTTTTGTGATCCTTGTGAATTCTTGGCCACGTGATACCATCTAACGTGGAGGGCGTGGGCCGAATGACCACAGTCCGACAACCCACCGTTGGAACTTTATTCCTTTGGAATTGGAAACCGGAGGGGGAGGAAAAACACAGCGCCATCACGCCATTCCGGGATCGTGACGAAGGGAACTGGCGCCATCGCATGGGTTGATCGGAATGAACCATGTCCTACAATGTGGGCCGCTTCGGTGGAAGAACCGGTAGGGCCGTCGGCCGGCCGGGCGAAGCGGAGCTGCGACACCAGGAGGGCGTTGCGTTAGAGGATTGGTCGGCCCATCGGACAGCCATGCGGACCCTTACCATGGTGGCATGAGGGCGCCGCGTTGGAGAATGGTGGCCTGCCCATGTAGGTCGCCTGCGTTGAAGATTGTCTGGTCTAGTCAGCCGATTCGGGGAAGCCCCCCCGCTATGGAGGCCGCGTCGGGCCGAGTCGGGCCGTGCCCTGCTAGGCCGGACCGCACCACTTCAGGTCGGGCTGCATCCCTTTAGGCCGAGTTATGTTTTTCTTCAGACTGGTCCGACACCCCTGCTGGGTCGGACCTGACAAAATGGGTCAACCCGACCCATCGACCCACTAGGCTAAACGGGTCGGTCCCATTATTCAATTAAATGTGAATTACTTAAGAACTGCACGTCCAATCGACGCGCTATCTGCGGCACTGGGACTCTATTGACAAGATGGTCCTTTTGAAATAATATAAGTGAGTTTCGGATGATTTTGGATATCGGATGGGTTAGAAACTAGCATATTTCTAACAGGGCCCCTTGGACGGAAAATCCTATATCGCTCAGACCAGGCATCCAATTGATGCTCCATCTGTAGCATTGAGTTCCTTTTGATGAGACGGAACATCAGGATACATCAACTCTTGACTTTGTGACAGTTGATGTATCGACCCTCTTGGCTCGTGGAGCAGACTCTCCTAGAATCGAGCGTTCTGTGTGCAGGAACCCTAGAGCAGGCTGCGACTACAACAACGATGACGACTGTACTTGGATCTAACGTGGGTTTCGCAGTGAGGACGACCGTACTTTATCCTAAATGGTTTCGGCAGCGAGGATGACTGTACTTGTAGAGACCCGTAGCTTGACGTACATTGACATTACATTACATTTTGCGGAATACTTAGTACATAACAAAAACACACACACGAGGATCGTAATAGTTTAGTGTCTTTGGAAACTCGGAACGTAATCTTCTAATCATGGTGAAAGATCTTCAACATCTCCTATAAAGATCTTCTTTTTTTTACCTAAAACCTTTCTTTATATCCTGGGGAAAAGAAAACATAAAAGGGTGAGCTCAAATGCTCAGTAAGGGTAAACAAAAGAAATATCAATCACATCATATTCATAAGAACATAACATTTTGGAAATCATAACCTGCAAAAGAGAGCAGAATTTCATAACATGGGATAAATCATGGTAGTGAAATGTAATCACAATAATCATAACTTAAAACATGAAACTTTGTGGCATTCACACATAATTATATAGAATCATTTCTTGTTAGTCATGACTCATTGCCAAGACTATCTTAGTGGACAAAGTCCCTTTCTGAATCGAGTAACCCTCGTTTCAGTCCTGTTTCACTGAACCGGTATAACCTACCATTCCAGCCATGTCTATCTCATGAGATATAAAATCTTTACCCAATGCATTGGAGGGAGATATAGGTCCCACCCATCTCATAATGATACCATTCTTATGTGTGCCACAAAATCATAAATCATACATCATTTCATAACCCATGTCATAAAAATGGGATTCCTAAACAACATGACATCATAAAACCATTCATATAAGATAAAGGAATTCATAAACATAATTCCATCACAACATAGTCAAATAAATGTAAAAATATGGATAGAAACAGAACCCTTTATTATCTTAGATGAAAAATAATTTTGATAAAACACTTGAATTGAATTGTTGAGGAAAATATCCTTTCTTCTTCAAAATCAATTTCTTTTCACAAAACATCATGAAATTTTAAAAGAAAAAGATTTTATTGAAAATAGTCATGAAATATTTTGGAGGAAGGTTCATGAAAATAAGGCTTTATAAAACCGTAAATATCTGTTCGTGCCGTATAAGTTAAAAAAACATTCTTCTCGTACTTTTGTCGGAAAAGTCAAAAAGTTCCTCGTATGAAAATGACAAAAGATTTCTTTCATATCTTTTACTAAAAACTCAACGAAGGGTAAAATTGAATTTAAAAAAAAATTGTAGGTGGATGTAAATAACATTACATATTGAGGAAACATGGATATAGATGATAAAATGTACCCCAGTAAATTTCAAAGTACAAACAATCTCGGATAAAAATGAGATTGCGATATTTCCCTTACCTTAGGTCCGACTTGCTTTGTAAGTGTCCGAACCTCCTGTATAATGATTTAAATCATGTTATTGACTTATTACAGAATCATATTCATTGTTATGATATCATATATGGTTCACTTATGACATTATATTACCCGTTCTTTTGTAAATTCCATGTTAAAGAAGCGTTTTGGGTAAAATCGTTTCATTTATCGTAGGTGTTTTGACTTGTTGTTCTTGACATCATTATTACTTATATCATGATTTAATTACTTCCAGAATATAAAATATGATTTATATATCATATATATTCAGTATATATATATATAATAGGTAGATAAATAAAATGAAAAACACTGTTCATGGAGACGGTAGTCCGTACGTACGCATGAACGCTGTTTTCCTTTCCTTATTGTCTTGAAATGGAAGTAAGTAGATGACATACATAGGTATATATATACATAAATCCAGTAGATTTATAATTTCATATATTTCATTATTATTTCTTATATATACTTTATAATCATTCTTAAATGGTTAACATGGAGAATGAATCTCATCGCGTCGTGGAGACAGTAGTCCGTACGTACGCACGAGCGATGATATCATTTCTATAAATATTGAATTGAATTGGAGTGGATTATACAATATATCAGAATAAATATGATGTTGTAATAACTATGTATAGTTATTCTTTACACCATTATACCCATCCATGTAAGGTGGTGGTGGAAAATAGATTACATCATGGCGTGGAGACGGTATTCCGTACGTACGCACGCGTGGTGATTTCATTTTTCCGTAGGATGGATAGAAGGTGAAATAGGGTTGTTTCATATTTATAATAACATATCAGTATGTAAGTAATACTGATGTTATTACTTTATCATGAAACAACTAAAGAAGAAGAAGTTGAAGAAGAAAGAAATTGAAAAGATCGGTAATGGATATTACCTCTTCTTTGGAACGCCTCTTTGAATCCTCCACTTAAGGAACTAAGATTGGTCTTTGGAGAAGACCAGGACCTCTAGGATTATTCTAGGGAAGAGGAGAGGAGAAAATGTCAGGGGTTGGCCGAGATTGAGTGCTCAATTTGGTGTGAGGAGGAGGGGGAGGAGGTGCCCTTTTATAAGGGAGGAGAGGGGCACCTTAGGAATATCTCAAAATATTATTTTATATTAAAGTCAAAATCGGTTTATAATGGTTCCAAAGGGTCTTATTTCGAAGATAAAGTGGGGAAGGGTCGAAATCCTATCAACCAATAGGATTTAGACAAGTTTAGGGTATTATGTTAACCTTATCAATTAGATTTAACTCTAAGTTAAATAATTTAACTTTTACCATGTCTTTTTGTTTTCTTTCACTATATGGTTAATACACTTACTATAACATGCCAAACGAACCCCAAATTGATTATTATTAAAATATATATCCTTATCTAAGTCATTTGGCCGAACCTTATATTTTTAGGAATAAAATAACAATTAATAATATAATATTTGATTTAAAAACTATTTTGTGTCAATTTTGACACTATTTGATATATG
Source organism: Viscum album (assembly GCA_963277665.1). Taxonomy (NCBI): domain Eukaryota; kingdom Viridiplantae; phylum Streptophyta; class Magnoliopsida; order Santalales; family Viscaceae; genus Viscum; species Viscum album. The sequence goes on along the minus strand of OY728139.1, from coordinate 881,449,602 downwards.
ATTTTTGTGAAAGTCATAAAAGAATTATATGTTCAAACCAAGTTGATTAAATCAACACTAATATATCATAGTAACCTATAAAATTAGTTGAATTCATAAAAAGTCTCAAATTACATTTATTTTGGTGTTTATAACATCAATTATGTCAATATTTCATTAATAAGATAATTACTGCATCATCTTTGTGTCATAAATAAATTACATTATTTGATGTCTACAAATTACAAATAAAATATCAACATGTAGGAAATCGTTTTAGCTTTCTAATGAATATTTACAATTGAATTTATCTTATGTATAACCCCATATTAAAAATGATTTACTTATTAAACTTTGATTTTAACTATTTTATCCCTTCTTTAAATAAATTAATAATAAATGTCCTAATCTAATCCAAGTGGGCCTAAATGGTCATATTTTATTCCTAAGTTTGTTTTTGGTCGAATTACACTTGTCCAATAGAATTAGGACATGTGTTAGGGTAATATTAATATCATATTTACCCTTAGTTACCCTATTTACTATTAACCGCGGTAAAAAAAGTAAAAAGTTACTATTCACCAAAAAATTATTTTCATCTCATTGAACCACATTTTAGTCCTTGATATTAACCGTGTCTCTCGGATTTTCGAAATTCCAATCACAGAAGTGGTAAAATTAAGTTTTATGCAAAATTCAGTTTTTAACCTACCACTTAGTGGTTTCACTATTCATCAAAAATTGAAAGTTTTCAGAAAAATACCAAAATTTCACCCTAGGCTAATTTCGATATTCTGAGTCCAAAAATGAAGTCCATTTTGAAAAATAAAATTTATAAAATTTCAAAAAGTGGTTATTACTATTCATAACGGCTAGTTTTAATAGTATATTGTTGTTTAGTGAAACTCGGTATTGCGTACGACGCAAGCTATCGAGGAAGGTCGTGATTGCGTGTAAAGCAAGCCAAGCAAGTGTTGTGTAGAAAAAGATTCCTTTGATGATTTATATAACATAAAAGTCTCGGGTGTTACATTCTACCCCCCTTAAAAGAATTTCCCCCTCGAAATTCATCACTTTGTAACAAACAGATGAGGATACTTCTCACTCATCATATCCTCAAGCTCCCATGTAGCTTCTTCAAGTTGGTGGTTCCTCCATAAAACTTTCACCAAGCGAGTGGTCTTGTTTCGTAGGACTTTTTCGCTACGATCCAGAATCTCTATCGGCTGTTCTTCATAAGAAAGATCTTGCTCCAGCGGTACAACTTCTGAGCTGAGTACATGTGAAGGATCTGGTATGTACTTTCTCAGGAGAGATACATGGAACACATCGTGAACTTGAGAGAGATTCAGTGGAAGCGCCAATCGGTAAGCTACCTTCCCAACACGATCCAATATTTCGAAAGGACCGATATATCTAGGGCTCAACTTCCCCTTCTTTCCAAATCTCATAACCCTCTTCCAGGGAGATATTCGTAAGAACACTTTATCACCCACTTCAAACTCTAGGTCTTTTCTTCGGTTGTCGGCATAGCTTTTCTGTCGACTCTGAGCTGCTCTTATGTGTTGTTGAATAGATCTGACCTTTTCTGCCATTTCATCAACGAGATCAGGTCCTAATAGCTTTCTTTCCCCAACTTCATCCCAGTAAGTTGGAGTCCTGCATTTCTTTCCATAGAGAGCTTAATAAGGAGCCATCTGAATACTGGAGTGAAAGCTATTATTATAAGAAAATTCCACCAAAGTTAGGTGTTGATCCCAACCTCCTTTGAAATCCATAGAGCAAGCTCTCAACATACCTTCTAGGGTTTGAATTGTTCTCTCAGACTGACCGTCTGTCTGGGGATGATAAGCAGTGCTGAAACTCAACTCTGTATCCAGAGTATGCTGAAGACTTCGCCAGAACTTCGAGGTAAATCTCGGATCTCGATCAGATATAATAGAAAGTGGTACTCCATGCAATCTTACCACTTCCTTTACATATATCCTGGCAAGCTGATCTAGAGAGAAATCCTCTCTAATAGGAATGAAGTGTGCAGACTTTGTGAGACGATCAACTATGACCCAGATAGCATTATTGCCTTTGGATGTTTTAGGAAGTCCTGTGACAAAGTCCATAGTGATGTTTTCCCATTTCCATTCGGGTATGGGTAATGGTTGTAACATCCCCTTAGACTTCTGTCTCTCAGCTTTAACTTGTTGACAAACCAAGCATCGAGAGACATATTCAGCAACATCTCTTTTCATGCCATCCCACCAGAAGTACTCTTTCAGGTCCCTATACATCTTCGTGCTTCCAGGATGAATAGAGAATGAAGAACTATGAGCCTCATCCAGCAGCTCATTCTTTAATTCGGGGATGGGAGGAACACAAACCCGATTCCTGAACTTTATTATCCCATCACAATCAAGGTTGAATTCAGGAACATTTCTCACCTTCTTTTGTAACTCGACATCTTCTTTCTGTGCCTCTTTAATCTTCACATGTATAGATGGTTGAACATTCATTTGAGAAAGATAAGATTTTTCCCCTTCCATTATAATTCGAAGATCCATCCTTTGTAAATCCATAAATATTGGATCTTTTGTGATCCTCATCATGGATAAACTAGCATGGTCTTGTCGACTTAATGCATCTGCCACCTTGTTTGCTTTCCCAGGGTGGTAATGGATTGAGCAGTCATAATCCTTAATCAGCTCCAACCATCTTCTTTGACGCATATTCAACTCCTTTTGTGTGAAAATATACTTTAAACTTTTATGATCAGTATAAATATCACACCTTTCACCATAAAGGTAATGCCTCCAAATCTTTAATGCAAAGATTACCGCAGCCAACTCCAAATCATGTGTTGGGTAATTTTGTTCATGGATTTTCAACTGTCGTGAGGCATAAGCTATCACCATATCATTTTGTATAAGAACACACCCCAATCCCTTCTTGGATGCATCACTGTAGATCACAAACCTTTCTCCACTACAAGGCAGTGTGAGCACAGGTTCACTAGATAACCTTCTTTTCAACTCCTTGAAATTCTCTTCACATTCCTCTGTCCAGACAAACTTAACTCCTTTCTGAGTAAACTTGGTGAGTGGATTAGATAATCGTGAAAAATCTTTTACAAAACGTCGATAATATCCATCCAAACCAAGAAAACTTCGGATCTCAGTTACTGTGGTTGGTCTCGACCATCTTTCGATAACCTCTGTTTTTGCTGGATCCACAGATATCCCCTCCTTTGAGATTATATGACCCAAAAATGCAACTTTTTGAAGCCAAAATTCACACTTGGTAAATTTGGCATAAAGCTTCTCCTTTCTCAGGGTCTTCAATATAATTCTCAAGTGATCTTCATGCTCTTCCTTGCTCTTTGAATAGACAAGAATATCGTCTATAAATACTACCACAAATTGATCATGATAGTCTCTAAAGACTCTATTCATTAGATCCATGAAGATAGCAGGGGCATTAGTAAGACCAAATGGCATCACTATAAATTCATAGTGTCCATACCTTGTACGGAAAGCCGTCTTTGGTATATCCTCCCTTTTGACCCTTAATTGATGATACCCTGAACGAAGATCAATCTTGGAAAAGTATTGAGCTCCGCGTAGTTGGTCAAATAAGTCATCAATGCGTGGGAGAGGATATTTGTTCCTGATAGTGATCTTGTTAAGTTCTCGATAATCAATGCAGAGTCTCATTGATCCATCTTTCTTCTTAACAAATAGAACAGGTGCTCCCCAAGGTGACGCACTAGGGCGTATGAATCCCTTATCAAGATTCTCTTGGAGTTGCTTCTTCAATTCCTGCAACTCAATTGGGGCCATTCTATAATGTGTCTTTGAAATAGGCAAAGCACCCGGTACGAGTTCTATTGAAAACTCAACTTCACGCTTTGGTGGAAGACCCTGTAATTCCTCCGGAAAGACATCATAAAACTCCCTTACAATGGGCATATTCTTAATCGTGAGTTTCTCACCAACCATTTGAGATAAATAACCTTCATTTAGTGGGATCAATACCCATAAGATGGAAGAAATTGTCACTGGAAGGTTATGTTCATCCTTGCATTGGTATACGATCGTAGATTGATCTGGAGTATGAAATGTGACTTCCCTTCTTTGGCAATTGATATGAGATCCATGTAGAGAAAGCCAATCCATGCCAAGAATCACATCAAATTCCACTAAAGGAAGGATCACAAGATTTGCAGGAAGCACTTTCCCACAAACTTCGATCGGAGAAGAATTATAAACTTTTGATGCGATTGATGTGCCATTAGGTGTTGTCACAGCTAACTCAACATCTAAGTTTTGAGGTAGTACGGTGATACCCTTATAAAAGTATTCAGAAATAAAAGAGTGGGTGGATCCAGAATCAAATAAAACATTTGATACTTTAGAGTGGATGGTAGGTGTACCTTTCACCACATCGTTATCGTACTCCACATCGCTGATAGAAATTGCATGTGACTTTCCTTTGTCTTTATCTTTAAGAGTTTGTTGACGTCGACCATCATCATCAACCCTTGGATTTGGGCATTGATTGGCATAATGCCCCATCTCCTTGCACTTGAAACATTGAAGTGTTGTAGGTTCATTCTGTGTATCCCTTCCTTTGTTTGCGTCATTAGACATCTTCTTCCCATTATCACGGCATTCAAATGCCCGATGACCTTCCTTTCCACATTTAAAACATTTACTTGTCCCTTTAAGACAACTCCCTCCATGTTTCATTCCACACTTTGAGCATAATGGAAAGTTCATCTTCTTTTCAGTGTGTTCTTTAGAGTTTCCTTTGAATTCCATCTTCCTCTTCTTATCAAACCCATGTGACTGATGGGTTACTCCAATCTCCATCTCGACTTTGAGAGCACATCGAACGATTTCCTCGTAGCTATTGAAGTCCCTTATGGCTAACTCCCTTCGAAGACTTGGTTTTAAGCCACTAAAGAATCGATCGATCTTACTCTCAGGTTGGATAATAATACCAGAAGCGTACCTTGCCAGTCTTGTAAAATTTGCTTCATAGGTACCAACAGATTCATCATCCCTTTGCTTCAGTTCAAGAAACTCTTTCTCCATCTTTGTTCGGAGAATACGAGGGAAGTACTTATTGAAAAATAAGTTCTTGAACTCGTCCCATTCCATAGACTCAATTTCATCCCTTTGCCTCGTATTCTTAACAAGATTCCACCATTGATCAGCATCTCCTTCCAAACGATACACTGCTAGGATGACTTTATCATGTTCAGAACATTGAAGAACTGAAAATATCTTTTCAGTAGTACTAATCCATTGTTCAGCAACTAATGGATCAGTAGACCCGCTGAAAGAAGGTGGACGCTGCCTCATGAAGGATTCAACAGAATGTTGCTCCCTCCTTTGCTCGTTTGGAAATCCTGCATGATTCATAGCTTGAGAAAGTTGTGTGAGCAGGGCTACAAGATTTTGCATTCCAGCTCCCATATCGTTTGGTTGCTCAGGGGGACAATCATTGCATTGCCCATCACATTCCGCATTAACACGGTTCCTTCGGGTTCCAGCCATTGACTAAAACCAAGAAGAATAGTGTGAGCAACACTAATTATAATAGGAAACCACATAATTCAAGAATAAAATTTTCATGCTTATGGTCTTATCCTAGGTTATTCAAGGCCATTTCTAAAACACTAAGATTGTGTACTATGCTTAGACTTATCCTTAGGGTTTTTACTAAGGCTTTCACATCCTAGTTTCCAAAGGTTGACTATACCTTTCCTCTGATACCAACTATAAAGACCCGTAGCTTGACGTACATTGACATTACATTACATTTTGCGGAATACTTAGTACATAACAAAAACACACACACGAGGATCGTAATAGTTTAGTGTCTTTGGAAACTCGGAACGTAATCTTCTAATCATGGTGAAAGATCTTCAACATCTCCTATAAAGATCTTCTTTTTTCTTACCTAAAACCTTTCTTTATATCCTGGGGAAAAGAAAACATAAAAGGGTGAGCTCAAATGCTCAGTAAGGGTAAACAAAAGAAATATCAATCACATCATATTCATAAGAACATAACATTTTGGAAATCATAACCTGCAAAAGAGAGCACAATTTCATAACATGGGATAAATCATGGTAGTGAAATGTAATCACAATAATCATAACTTAAAACATGAAACTTTGTGGCATTAACACATAATTATATAGAATCATTTCTTGTTAGTCATGACTCATTTCCAAGACTATCTTAGTGGACAAAGTCCCTTTCTGAATCGAGTAACCCTCGTTTCAGTCCTGTTTCACTGAACCGGTATAACCTACCATTCCAGCCATGTCTATCTCATGAGATATAAAATCTTTACCCAATGCATTGGAGGGAGATATAGGTCCCACCCATCTCATAATGATACCATTCTTATGTGTGCCACAAAATCATAAATCATACATCATTTCATAACCCATGTCATAAAAATGGGATTCTTAAACAACATGACATCATAAAACCATTCATATAAGATAAAGGAATTCATAAACATAATTCCATCACAACATAGTCAAATCAATGTAAAAATATGGATAGAAACAGAACCCTTTATTATCTTAGATGAAAAATAATTTTGATAAAACACTTGAATTGAATTGTTGAGGAAAATATCATTTCTTCTTCAAAATCAATTTCTTTTCACAAAACATCATGAAATTTTAAAAGAAAAAGATTTTATTGAAAATAGTCATGAAATATTTTGGAGGAAGGTTCATGAAAATAAGGCTTTATAAAACCGTAAATATCCGTTCGTGCCGTATAAGTTAAAAAAACATTCTTCTCGTACTTTTGTCGGAAAAGTCAAAAAGTTCCTCGTATGAAAATGACAAAAGATTTCTTTCATATCTTTTACTAAAAACTAAACGAAGGGTAAAATTGAATTTAAAAAAAAATTGTAGGTGGATGTAAATAACATTACATATTGAGGAAACATGGATATAGATGATAAAATATACCCCAGTAAATTTCAAAGTACAAACAATCTCGGATAAAAATGAGATTGCGATATTTCCCTTACCTTAGGTCCGACTTGCTTTGTAAGTGTCCGAACCTCCTGTATAATGATTTAAATCATGTTATTGACTTATTACAGAATCATATTCATTGTTATGATATCATATATGGTTCACTTATGACATTATATTACCCGTTCTTTTGTAAATTCCATGTTAAAGAAGCGTTTTGGGTAAAATCGTTTCATTTATCGTAGGTGTTTTGACTTGTTGTTCTTGACATCATTATTACTTATATCATGATTTACTTACTTCCAGAATATAAAATATGATTTATATATCATATATATTCAGTATATATATATATAATAGGTAGATAAATAAAATGAAAAACACCGTTCATGGAGACGGTAGTCCGTACGTAGGCATGAACGCTGTTTTCCTTTCCTTATTGTCTTGAAATGGAAGTAAGTAGATGACATACATAGGTATATATATACATAAATCCAGTAGCTTTATAATGTCATATATTTCATTATTATTTCTTATATATACTTTATAATCATTCTTAAATGGTTAACATGGAGAATGAATCTCATCGCGTCGTGGAGACAGTAGTCCGTACGTACGCACGAGCGATGATATCATTTCTATAAATATTGAATTGAATTGGAGTGGATTATACAATATATCAGAATAAATATGATGTTGTAATAACTATGTATAGTTATTATTTACACCATTATACCCATCCATGTAAGGTGGTGGTGGAAAATAGATTACATCACGGCGTGGAGACGGTATTCCGTACGTACGCACGCGTGGTGATTTCATTTTTCCGTAGGATGGATAGAAGGTGAAATAGGGTTGTTTCATATTTATAATAACATATCAGTATGTAAGTAATACTTATGTTATTACTTTATCATGAAACAACTAAAGAAGAAGAAGTTGAAGAAGAAAGAAATTGAAAAGATCGGTAATGGATATTACCTCTTCTTTGGAACGCCTATTTGAATCCTCCACTTAAGGAACTAAGATTGGTCTTTGGAGAAGACCAGGACCACTAGGATTATTCTAGGGAAGAGGGTAGGAGAAAATGGCAGGGGTTGGCCGAGCTTGAGTGCTCAATTTGGTGTGAGGAGGAGGGGGAGGAGGTTCCCTTTTATAAGGGAGGAGAGGGGCACCTTAGGAATATCTCAAAATATTATTTTATATTAAAGTCAAAATCGGTTTATAATGGTTCCAAAGGGTCTTATTTCGAAGATAAAGTGGGGAAGGGTCGAAATCCTATCAACCAATAGGATTTAGACAAGTTTAGGGTATTATTTTAACCTTATCAATTAGATTTAACTCTAAGTTAAATAATTTAACTTTTACCATGTCTTTTTGTTTTCTTTCACTATATGGTTAATACACTTACAATAACATGCCAAACGAACCCCAAATTGCTTATTATTAAAATATATATCCTTATCTAAGTCATTTGGCCGAACCTTAGATTTTTAGGAATAAAATAACAATTAATAATATAATATTTGATTTAAAAACTATTTTGTGTCAATTTTGACACTATTTGATATATGATTTTTGTGAAAGTCATAAAAGAATTATATGTTCAAACCAAGTTGATTAAATCAACACTAATATATCATAGTAACTTATAAAATTAGTTTAATTCATAAAAAGTCTCAAATTACATTTATTTTTGTGTTTATAACATCAATTATGTCAATATTTCATTAATAAGATAATTAATGCATCATCTTTGTGTCATAAATAAATTACATTATTTGATGTCTAAAAATTACAAATAAAATATAATCATGTAGGAAATCTTTTTAGCGTTCTAATTAATATTTACAATTGAATTTATCTTATGTATAACCCCATATTAAAAATGATTTACTTATTAAACTTTGATTTTAACTATTTTATCCCTTCTTTAAATAAATTAATAATAAATGTCCTAATCTAATCCAAGTGGGCCTAAATGGTCATATTTTATTCCTAAGTTTGTTTTTGGTCGAATTACACTTGTCCAATAGAATTAGGACATGTGTTAGGGTAATATTAATATCATAATTACCCTTAGTTACCCTATTTACTATTAACCGCGGTAAAAAAAGTAAAAAGTTACTATTCACCAAAAAATTATTTTCATCTCATTGAACCACATTTTAGTCCTTGATATTAACCGTGTCTCTCGGATTTTCGAAATTCAATCACAGAAGTGGTAAAATTAATTGTTATGCAAAATTCAGTTTTTAACCTACCACTTAGTGGTTTCACTATTCATCAAAAATTGAAAGTTTTCAGAAAAATACCAAAATTTCACCCTAGGCTAATTTCGATATTCTGAGTCCAAAAATGAAGTCCATTTTGAAAAATAAAATTTATAAAATTTCAAAAAGTGGTTATTACTATTCATAACGGCTAGTTTTAATAGTATATTGTTGTTTAGTGAAACTCGGTATTGCGTACGACGCAAGCTATCGAGGAAGGTCGCGATTGCGTGTAAAGCAAGCCAAGCAAGTGTTGTGTAGAAAAATATTCCTTTGATGATTTATATAACATAAAAGTCTCGGGTGTTACAATACTTGGATCCTTCGTGGGTTCCGCAGCGATGGTTACTGTACTACGATCTTACATGGGTTCGACAGAGACAACCTCTGTACTTGGATAATACAAGGTTCGACAGGGGAGATGATTCAGAGGATACATCTATCATCTCCACCCCTCTTCATGAGTAGTATACATGTGTGAGTTGAGTCTTTAATTTCAATCAATATCATCGATATGATTGAGTTACTTTCCTGTGTGGACTGGTTTGTGCTTTCTTGCATGGACTGGGTTGTGCTTGGGCTATTGAGTTGGAGCCGAACCGGAATTGATGACTTAGGTATATGTATGGGCATATACCTATGTAGTGTTGGTTGATTCATTGTGTTTTTATATTTGCTTTGAGGTTTATCCTTTGTGGATTCTTGGAGACCTTCGAGAGTCTTGGGGTCCCTAATGAGTATAGTATACTCACATCTACACAGGCTATGCCCGCACTACGTTGTGTTGGATGTAGATGATAGAAAGAACTGATCGAGGAGGAGTCTTGTGGAGCGGAATGGTACTTGGAGGTGGACCACTTGGTGGGATGTACACGGAGTGGATGGTTGGACCCGAGGAGCTGAGGAGACCATCTGTTCCCACCCTTTAGGTGGGATATCTGGAGGATGACTCAGTGGTTGCTGATTTACTTTACTATTGTCATACTTTCATTTCTGTTGTACTGTACTTTCAGTTGGGTTTGTATTTTGGCCCATTTACTTTCCAGCACTTACTTTTTTTCTCAGTTTACATAGTGTTTACTTCAGCATGCAAACTATGTTGTGTTTCATTACTTATATAAAGGCTATGCCTTTTCTTTTATTGGGATTTACACCTTTGGTGCTAGACACTAGCCCTGGCCTATGGATGGCGGGCTTGTTGTATTCACGGCACGGGTCCCGAGGACAGGTCGTGAAAAATTGGTATCAGAGGAGTCAGTTCTACCGTAGAACTTAGGACTTTGATAATTTATTCTTTGTGAAGTAATAATGATTAGAGTATTGAGTGTGTTTATTAGTCCAGGGAGTCTAGTGTTGGTGCTGTATCTGACGTATCCGTACACCAGGACCCTAACTTATAATTTCCGACTCAGTGACCGAAAACATTGATTGTTGGTGTATTTCAAAAGTTTTCTTTGTGATTACATTGTGTCAGCTCACTAGGTATACAATATTAATTGTGGCGCACCAGTTTCTTTTCAGGATGGCTTCATTATGGCATCCAGCTAGGGTTCCCAATTACGTGCGAGATGGTAGCCCACCGAGCGACGAGGCCTCAGTACAGGGCCCCATTACAGTGGAGGAAATGGTTGTACCTCTACCCTCTGATCCACCGATGCCACCAATGCCACCACCCCCAACAGCTGAGAGTGCATGTCACCTGAGTGTGCTGCATGTGTTTCAGTGTCAGAGGCCGCCTAGGTTCTGTGGAGAAACCGACCATCAGGCAGTCGAGGATTGGCTGGAAGCTATCGTCTGAGTCATCATATTAGTAGGGACACCAGCAGATCTTATGGTGATCCTTGCGGCGAGTCTCCTACACTGGGCAGTAGGTAGATGGTGGAGCCTGATGCTTCAGGTGCACGACGAGGCATCACTACATTGGACGGACTTCGAGAGCCTCTTCAGCTAAGAGTTTGTTCTATCCACCCTCTGGGCGGTGCGTATCCAGGATTTACTACAGTTACGGCTGGGCAGCATGATAGTATCCCAGTACTCGGTGAGGTTTACCGACTTCTCGTGCTACTGCACGAACATTGTACGAGACCCATTCTTTCGGGCCCAGACCTTTGAGCAGGGACTGAGGCATGAGATTAGGGTTTCAATGATCTCCATTAGTATTTAGAGGGATTCAGGAGTACTGGAGTGATCCCTTCTTGTGGAGAGCTTACTTGCTGAGTCTATCCCAGCAATGAGGCCTACCGTAGGGCGACACGTAACAGCGTCTTCTGCAGGAGATAATAGATAGATGTCATAGAGGTCCAACAGGACTAGGCCATCAGGTGGGCGACCTCAGGATACTGGCTTGGAGGTTCATGGTACACGCAGAAGAACTATTCATACAAGAGGCTGGTAGTGCAATGAATGCGGTGGGCAGGGACACATAGATTGTGACTGCCTGACACACCAGGAAGAAGAGCATAAGACGGTTACGGGACTACCCAGTCAGAGGCAAAGGTTTGACCATGGCGGTCCGCAGGGAGTAGTCAGGCGAGGCAGAGGATCTGGCCGAGCAGCGGGTGGTGGACTACGCTTCGTGGTACTACCACTACCACCACCAGGAGGACCACCCCAACCATAGGGAGATGGCAGACAGGGGTAGGCCTAACTCCAGGAAGTTGAGGCCTATGAACACGGTGCACCTGAGATTATTCTAGGTACTATCTATGTATACTCCACCCTTCCTGTAGTTCATATAGACACGAGACCGAGTCATTCTTTTATTGCCACTGCCCTTGTTCGGAGCTCGAGGATTCTGAAGGAGCCGTTGGCTCGATCCTTAGAGGTAAAGACTTCTATATGAGTAGAGTCGACGATTAGGCACCAGTGCCGATAGTGTTATCTTACTCTAGGAGGTGAGAGCATCAGCTGGGATCTTCATGCAGCAACTTCGAGGCCTTTCGATGTGATCTTAGGTATGGACTGGTTGTCTACAATCCATGCTCAGATAGACTGCATTAGGCACAAAGTGCAGTGTGTCCACAAAGATGGTAGTAGGTTCATCTTCACTGGCGATAAGGGATCCTTTGCAGTGTAGGATGGGCTTACACAGAGGATAGGGCAGCCGATCACATATCAGTTGGCTAGTCTCATCCTCAGAGTAGTTGACATGCGGAGTCCGAGTTTTCCAATTGTGGTGGATCAGTATGCTGCCGTTTTCCCTGACGATGTTCCATGACTACCTACTCACTGACAGGTATACTTCTATATTGACATGTACCCTCGGAAAACCCCGATATCTACTCTGGAATATCAGATGGATCCTGCTGAGCTTCGTGCGGAACGGGTACAGCTGGAGGATTTGCATGTCAAGGGATTCATCTGACCCAGTGTTTCACCCTGCGCTTCTCTGATTTTATTCAACAAGAAGACATATGGGAGCTTATGATTATGTGTCGACTACATTTTCCTGAATCGGGTGAAAGTAAAGAAAAATTATCCAATTTTGAGGGTTGACGGCCTCTTTGAACAGCTTAAGGGAGCATGATGTTTCTAGAAGATAGACCGCAGGTCAGGCTATCATCAGCTCAGAGTTCGAGACAAAGATGTGCAGAAGACAACCTTCAGGTGTCAGTGTGGCCACTATGAGTTCTTGGTTATGCCTTTTTTCATAACCAATGCTCCAGCAGTGTTCATGAGTCTCATGAAAAATATCTTCCAGCCTTACCTCGATCGATTTGTCATAGTGTTCATCGACGACTTACTGATTTTGCTTGACTACTGAGGAGGAACACGCCTACCACATGAGGGTTGTACTAGACACACTCTGAGAGAACCAGCATTATGGTAAGCTCTCGAAGTGTCAGTTATAGATTTGAGAGGTCCACATCATGGGGAACGTCATCTCTTAGAGAAGAGTTTTGGTGGATCTAGCGATGACTGAGGCAGTAATATCTTGTGAGCCACCTAGGACAGTGACGAAGGTGCGGAGTTTCATAGGTCTAGCTGGGTACTATCAGAGATTTGTGCCAGACTTCTCTAGAGTTGCAGCACCACTTTCAGCTTTGATGAAGAAGGGGAAACCCTCCTTGTAGTCAGATAGATGTCAGCAGGGCTTCGAGGAGCTGAGGCAGAGATTGACCAGTGCACCCATATTGAGGCTACTGGAAGAGGGTGTATGGAATGTAGTTTACTACGATGAATCAGGGACTGGGCTCAGGTGTGTCCTAATGCAAGAGCGGGAATTGATCGCCTATGTTTCATGACATTTGTGGCAGCACAAGCAGAACTATGCTACCCATGTCTTGGAGTTAGCAGCAGTGGTCTTCGCCTTGAAGATGTGGCGGCACTATCTGATGGGTGAGTGCTTTATACTCTATTTTGATGACAAGAGTCTCAGGTACATCTTCTCACAAAATGACATGAACCTGAGACAGCGCCGATGGCTCAAGTTCCACCATCACTATGACTTTGAGATAGTATATACTCCAAAAAGGGGGAATTTAGTAGTTGATGCTTTGATCAGGAGATCGGGCATTCAGCTACTTAGAGAGGTGACATAGAAGCTAGCAGCATTGCTGATATCAATTGTGGATAGAGATGAAGAAGCCTTTCTACAGTCACTCATAGTCACTCCTACATTACTAAAGCGGATATGAGGGGCACAGCGTGGGGACGTTGATTGTGAGACACGACGTGCTCAGATTTCCACAAGGTAGGTGGCTGATGGTTTTTCTGAAGGAGAAGAGCATGTCATCCTATTTAGGGGATGTACCATTGTACAAGATTTTTTACATGAGGAGGTACTGAGGGTGTTTTACACTTCACCGTTGTTGGTACATCCAGGAGTAGCGAAGATGTACCAGGATCAAAGACGACATCACTGGTGGCTGGGTATGAAGAAGGTTGTGGATGAGTATGTTTCACGATGTCTCACCTTCCATTAGGTGAAGGTGGAGCACCAAGTACCATTAGGATTGGTACAATACCTAGAGGACCCAAAGTGGATGCGGGATAAGATATCCATGGATTTTGTGATGGGGATTCCACGTACTTCCAGAGGGCACGACTCCATCTGGGTGATTTTTAAACGACTCACCATGTCGGCCCACATCCTACCTATCAGAGAACATGTCTCAATGGCGATCTTGGAACGCCTCTACATTCAAGAGATTGTATGAGATCATGGTGTTCCATCATCTATCATCTCCGATCGAGATGATAACTTTACTTCCTGGCTTTGGAAGGGTTTTCATAGGCATTTGGGACGCATCTATGCTTGAGCACCGCCTTTCATCCTCAGACGGATGGCCAGACAGAGAGGAACATTCTAGGTTCCTAGCAGGATAGGCTAGGTGGCTTATCGCTTGGCCCTTCCACATTAGTTGCACCGGGTGCAAGACATCTTCCACTTATCTCAGCTGAGGAGATACGTGCACGACCTGGCGCGTATCATCGACCACGGGGAGCTGGACATCAATGACGAGGCGATATTTACAGAGGTCCCGATGGAGATCGAGGATCGAAAGAAGCTGGTTCTGCGTGGATGGTCGATTCCTCTAGTGCGTGTGAAGTGGCAACACGGGAACCTCTAGGATAGCACATGGGATCGTGAGGCACAGATGCTTGCACAATAGCCTCATTTGTTTCCTTTTTTTGCTGTAGCTTTATGAAGACGTAAATCCCTAAGGTGGGAGTAATTTAAAGACCCGGAAATTTCAAAGAAAATTATTTCATAAATTCTTTGCAATTTTACGAGTCTATGGCTTCTGACAACACTTGATTCCAAGGACCGGTGTACCCAGAATCAATTTTTGAAGTTTAGCTCGGGTACGTTCATTAAACGAGTGAGCTGGATTTTCTTTCTTTTGAACCGGTCCTCAGAATTGATATATTAGGGAACCTGTGAACTCATAGCACCGATAACTACTTAAGAGGACCTCTACCGAAGATGTGTTTTCACTGGAGAAGAAGTTAATTTTTTTGGATTAATTTAGAGGTGAATAAAATTGTGGAAAATTTTTATTTTTATATCTTCAGTGGTTATAACCTACATGGGGATGTTAGGGTGGGACCCACTAACATCCTAACTACCCTTGTGAGGATAAATGTGAGGTGGGGCCCACACGAGCCCCAACCCTTCACATTTATATAACTCTCATAAAAACCCCCTTTAAAACTTGGTAACACCCTTTAATTATGTAACTCACCCTCTCTCCCTCTTTATTGCATGCCAACACACACATTAATTAATTAATTGAAACTCTTCATTAATTAATTAAGTGTTCGAATATTGTAAATTTGACTGCATGGAAAGATTTAATAAAGTAAGGGAAGCCTTATTTTATTTTTGGGGTTGGCATGTTGTGTTGAGATTTTGCGGAGAGAGATCTTGTTTTATTTGAAGAACTTAATCCCCAACGAAGAACATCAACTCTTCGACAATGAACATTGACTCGATGACCCTAGTTTCTTCATCCTCTTCTTCCTCCGCAACAAAGGAGGAGACACCGATGTAGGAACTCACCAATGACTTCATGCCTTTTAATCTTCTCTCCATGACAAAAAGGCGAGACGCCACTTGCCCCTCGGACACTCTCTGTCGATGTTTATGAACCCTCATCCTGTGACTCCAATGCTCGTCATCTTTTATTGAGGTAGGGTGTGTTGATTCAATATTATAGTGAATAAAATTGTTTGTTGTGTTTCTTGATCCTTGTGAATTCTTGGCCATGTGATACTGCCTAACGCGGAAGGCACGGGCCGAATGAACACAGCCCAACAACCCTCCGCTGGAACATTATTCCTTTGGAATTGGCAACCAGAGGCGGAGAAAAAACACGACTTTGTCCCGCCATGCAAGGATCATGATGAAGGGAACCGACGCTGTCACGCCGGATGTGCTGAACGAACCACGACCAACAACGCGGGCCACTTCAGTGTAAAAACTGGACAGCCCATTGGCCGGCCGGGAGAAGAGGAGTCGTGGCCCCAGGAGGGCGCTTTGCTGGAGAATGGCTTCGGCGGTGCAGAAGACCAGTGCAGAAGACCACCCCCACCCCTTGGAGGCCGCTCGGCTTCAGCCGAGCTAGCCGGGCCACACCAGACCGAACATATCCGGGATGTGCCAGGTCGGGCCGAGTTGGGCCGCGCAGGGCTGCACTGGGCTGAGCCGGGCCGCACCGGGCTTGGCCGAGCCGGGACATGGCGGGATGCTCCTCGCTGGGTCAATCCACACCCCGCTGGTCCAGACCACACCACTTCAGTCTGGGTCACGTCCCTTCTGGCCGACTTATGTTTTTCTTCGGACCGTTCTGACACACCTGCTGGGTCAGACCCGACAAACTGGGTCAACCCGACCCGTCGCCCAACTAGGATAAATGGGTCGGGCCCGTTATTCACTTAAACGTGAATAACATAAGTATCGCGCGTCCGATCGACGCGCCGTCTACGAAACTAGGACTCTTTAGATGAGACGATCCTTTTGCGATACTATAAGTGAGTTTCAGATGATTTTGGATATCGACCGGTTTAGAAGAGATCATACTTCTATTGTGTTGAGTTCCTTTTGACGAGACATAACTTCAAGATACATCAACTCTAGACTTTTTGATAGTTGATGTATAGAACCTCTTGGCTTGTGGAGCGGACCCTCCCGGAATCGAGCTTGCTGTGTTCAGGAACGCTAGAGTTGGATGCGACTGCGATGACGATGATGACTGTACTTGGATCCTACATGGGTTCGGCAATGAGTACGACTGTACTTGGATCCTACATGGGTTCTCCAGTGAGGACGACTATATTGGATCTTATGTGGGTTCGGAATCAATAGTTACTATACTAAGATCCTACGTGGGTTCGGCAGTGGCGACTTATGTACTTGAATCCAACATGGGTTCAGCAGGGGAGATGATTCAGAGTCTACATCTATCATCCCCACCCCTCTTCGTGAGTAGTATACCTGTATGAGCTGGGTCTTGACATTCAATCAATATCATCGATATGATTGACTTACTATCCTGTGTGTACTGGGTTGTGATCTCCTGTGTGGACTGGGTTGTACTTGGGATATTGAGTTGGAGCCGAAGTGGAATTGATGACATAGTTATATGTATGGGAATAAACCTAATTAGAGTTGGTTGATACTTTGGATTTGTATATTTACTTTGTGTTTTATCCTTTTTGGATTCTGGGAGGCCTTCAGGGGTCTCAGGGTCCCTACTGAGTATCATATACTCACCCCTACACAGGCTATGCCCGCACAACGTTGTGTTGGATGTAGACAACAGACATCACCGATTGAGGAGTATTATGGAGCGAGACGGTACCTGGAGGTGGACCACATGGCGGGACATACACCGACGGACGGCTGGACCTGAGGTGCCGAGGAGAACATCTGTACCCACCCTTCAGGTGGGATAGACAGAGGATGACTCGGTGGTTACTTATTTACTTTACTGCTGTCGTACTTTCTTTTCTATTGTACTGTAATTTTAGTTGGGTTTGTATTCTGGCCCATTTACTTTCCAACACTTTCTTTTGTACTCAGTTTAATTAGTGATTACCTCATCTTGCATACTCTTTTGTGTTTATTTACATAGATAAATTTAATGCCTTTATTTTTATCAGGATTTGCGCATTTGGTGCAAGTCACCAACCCCTAGCCTATGGAAGGCGTGCTTGGGGTCGTCATGGAACGGGCCTTGAGGATAGGTCGTGACAACCCCTTTCATTATCATCCCTCCCATCAGTGCTACAAGATGAGATATGTCAACGATAACACCTCAAAAACACCCTTCTAGTCTAGGAAAAATTTAAATCTTGAAGGTATAATTAAGTTAATGTAATTATAATACATTTTCATCCTTCTATGGTTATACTGACACTCCAACCTCTAGGAAGACTTGACATATGAATTTCACTTTATCAGTTAAAAACTGTAGTAGATATTATAGCGTAAATCCAATTTCCCTCAATATATCTACTATAATGTATATTATTGGACATGATCATATGATAATTGGGATTAAACTAATATTTCAACAATGAATTCCACTTCAAACCAATCTAGAAATGGGTGACCAATTTTATTCATCGTGTCTATGAATTCTATCTGAGAGTTCATTTTAACAAACAACATCCCCATGAACTCAAACAAAATATACCTAATTCAAAAATAATTACATGGTATTTAAGATAATATCACACTCAAAAAATGATACCCTAATAATTTTTCAGTATTAGATAAAATTTCAGAACCTCATATGTGCTCTAAGATATCATCAATTCATGGAAGGAGAATTTAGTTATTGATCATCACCTGGTTTATCATAAGATAATTCACACATAATTACAATGTGACATCAAAATTCATAGATAAAATTATTATTGAACCACAAAGAGTTGTACTAGACAACACAAAACCATTGGATTTTAAATCATCCAAATGAACATTCAACTGAGGAATCTCATCTTGTTAAATCCTATATGGTGGGATTAAATCTTCATCATCCAATGGAACTATCTTGGTCATGAACTAAATCTCTCACACATGTGGTAAGATAGATAACTACTATGGAAGAAATTATACACTAGTCCACCAGTGGGGATAATGTATCATGTCTATTTACTTCATCATCAATAATATCTATCTCTATATGAACCATGAGGAAACTGAATCTGAACTTAATTGGTCTGAAAAAACAATACTGAATAGTCCACAAACTATTGTGGGTATATATTCCCATATATAGAGATTTAATTATAAATATTCTTGGAAAATAATCGATATGATCCTTTTATATAAATTACTAGTCAATACAATGAATCAAATATAATCCTATTAGTTTCATTAAAAAAATTTCTCAAAGAAAATGATATCCATCAATTTCATGAGAACACTCATAAAAAAACAATACCCCTTAAAAAACTCCCAAAATAGTTTCAATGGTCAAAAAACAGTACAATCCATCCATAAAAATGGATAAACAATTTGTAAAAATAGAATATATAATGGAATGTGATAAAACTTTATCAAACAATACATTTGAATGGGTAGATTATAAAATAATTATACCACTAATGGCAGACGGTCCTATATCAAAACTAGTTTTAGTAGTCTAACTAGTGTGACACTATATTTCATCTATACCCTTGGAACCAATATAAATACCATATCTCATAGCTTCTTCATGGTATTTCCACTCATATATTGGATCAATATTACTATATCCTTAACATGAATTTCATGATGCACTATAGCTATCATTTTGTTATGTAGTGGTTGTGTCCTTCCAATACTCCGGTATGTTTTATGAACCACTTCTACCACACTGTAACAATATTCACCTAAAAGCCTCTCTATGAGAGAAACCTACTAATATAAATGAACTCCAAAATATCTAAAGAAAATTGATTCTACATGGGACTAAATAAGGTTTACATATCACACTATAGAATAACATGATCATAATATAGCTACCAAATTCCTTAACCACTCATCATATTCGTTACTTGGTGATAACATTTATAGAAGTGAATCATCCACAAGAATATTCTCTCTAAGTTCAACCTTATGAAATTTCATTCTACTGTATGGTTAGTCTCTCAAATTTTGGTCCATGATGAGAGACTGATTCATCATGTATTAAATACTAATCAAGGTAAGAAATTACATAAGACCAGATCTCATAGTGTAGACCATTCAAGAAATAACTCTCATTGGCAATCTAAACGTTTTCTAAAGTTAGAATAGTGAACTATAATTTCTTTAAATTTATAAAATAATTCCTTTTTGATATTCCCTCATATGTAATTTTCATTAACATCAAATCTTCTCATCAATCCATATTTCACGATAGAAGGGGCTTTGATATGTTAATACGATGTTCTTCAAAGATAACACCTCTTTTTCCCTTTATTTCATATGAATGTTATGCCATTGATTTATTAGTCTAGTAATAATGTATTCAGATATCTTTAACCTCTTATCTGTTGGATTCTTGGTTTAGTTGAAGATCATATAGATGAAAATGATTCATAACCAATCCCCATAGGTGCCTCCCAGCCAGTGAATTTATGTTGATATTGCATCAAAACCTCTCTTGAAAGATCATACATAGATAGAATATATAATAAATATACCATTACATCGATCAGATATCCCTTTTCAATTATCTCAAATATTAAAATCCATATGATCGTCAAGCACTACAGGAAAATTCAGATTAGGAGTTTTAGTAGAACACTGATTTCTACTCTCTTGACATTAAATTCAATTTTGATGATGAAGAATTTGGTCTATAAGACAAAATCTCTCCTTATAAAATTATAAAACATTATGTTAAACTGTATTAGGTGAAAATCACAGATAAATAGTGGCTCATAGTATCTTTAAACATTACATAAGAAATTAAATATCATGTCATAATTGTTCTTTATTTTTATTTATCTTGTATATCAAGGATCAAATTTTTCATTTCATACATCCAAATATATCATCTGTGATAATTATATTATTGTCATGAATTATTCATGTTAATAAATATCCATATATTCTAATCATTAAGAATTCATACTCTTCTTGTGTCATTCATGGAAACATGTATAAATATAATAAAACAATAACATCACATAACATGTTAATCACCCAATGTGAAATAATATCAATTTCCATAAGTGAACAACATGAACAATAATACAATCCAATTGTACTTGGAGTTTACCACATGAATGGGTAAGCTACTCCCATGAACAATTTCATTACCAAGCCCCTTAAACTCATGTTCTTTTTCCTAATTTTACAAAATAGTAGAGAAAAATATAAATAAAAATATTTATATGATACCACATTGTTCCATAACCTAACCTAATACTCTCTGACATAGAAAAAATAAGTTGGCTTCAATACCTCAGGAGAATCTCCACACAGACAAGAGGTTGCTGACTAGTATCAGTAGTATAAGTGACATAGTGGGATTATTATATCCCCTTGTATTGTGTTTTAATATTAGAAAAATAAACACCACTGTAACAAAAATAAAGGAAATAGTTCAACAACAATAATATATAAACCAATTTATTAATAGAAAATTCATTAAAACACCTCACAATATAATATAATGTAATGACATAATATATATATATATGGGTCAATTTGAATAAAATATAAAAAAATAAAAACTAGAAGGAGCACAACATACACCATAATTTCAATCCAAATTTTACTCTCGTATCCATGATATAATAGATCAAGTTATCAATAATCAAGATTAAGGTATTCTCACATTTCTATACGAACATCAATGTAATATCCTCGGGTACAAAAGTCATACCTAATTGGGTGTAAGTAAAACATAGTAGTTTAACACATTATTGTCTAATTCAAACAAGTCTAAAAGGTAGTGCATGAAATAATGTGATAAAAATAAGTATTAATTAATAAAACATTTCAATATAACTATCATATTTCATTGTTGCCATGATATAATATATTGTATCATGTAATTTTACCATGAAAATTTTGACTACATGAAAATTGAATAATTATATTACTTGAAAGATACCTTTGTATACTAATTTTATCATAATCCTTACACTAACTATAAGATTTATAGAATAAATGTTCCAAAACAATTATGGATTATTTAATAACAGGGAGAAGGCAATTATATAATCATTTTATCACAATCAAGTTAAATCTGTAATGTATTATGTTATTACTAAGAATATTCATTAATAAACAAATTTCATCCAAACATGGATAACCCCCAATAATAATTTTAGCAAAACCTCTAAAACTCATATATGAATTATAGTATAACTAGTCCAATAAATAGAATAATTACAACAATAATTTTCGAAGTCCATTATATATTCAATTTATCACAATTGTTATACGACCTATAATTATTATATCATAAGATTCAACACAAGTATTAATGCAATGAAGAAGTCAACATTACACAATAAACCAAAAATAATAAATTTATCCACATAACATTTATATTTCAATTACATATTATTCATCATGTAATGTAATAAAAAATTTAAATTAAATTTTATATAAACATATCAAATCTAATTATTTCCATAAATTTCAATAAATAAGAAATCCATTAAAAAATGTGATCATTTAACAATAAATAAACTATATTCTCATGTCGTTCTAATTGAATATTTAAAGTAATAACCAATTAATTAGTTTTTAAAGGTTGGCTCAAACAAGCGGGTTGTCGCAATATAGGTCCTAAATATTTTTGATCCCTAGAGATCCATGAAATGGACCAAAAACATTATTATCATCACACATTAATATGTTAGTCAACATGCACATTATTTCTGTGAAATCACATTATATTTGAAACTACTAAAAATATAAACATACCATCTGTATTTATTCTATTGCATATACCGTTACCTGATGACTAGAGAAATACTCTAAAAAGGTAATTCTAACGAATAAATAATGTGAATGAGATCATAATGAATCTTGTGATAACACAATAAAAATGGTCAAAATTTGATTAGGCTTTTGCAAAATAATTCACCACTAAAATGATGAATTTAATATTAAAAGGGTGAATTAAATATAAAAAACACAAGATATTAACAGCTCAACCATGATGCTTTTAAGGGTGGAATCACTACAGAGTCAATAGAACGCACTATAGGGTTAGAGAGAGGATCCTTAATGATGAATGAAAATAACATCATATGTGTAATGGGGTGAAAAACAACTAGTTATGTTATATTCATGATGTGAACCCATTTAATGATGTGAATTTATTCATTTATATGATATGATAAAAAAAATGATACCTTTAGTTAAAATTTACCACATTGAAACTTTATGGATGGAAACAAGTTTCATTGTGTGAAAATTATCATCTTCTGAATTAGTTCATGAAATCAATATAGTGAAGGATTCATATTGTGTAATATGTTAATTATGTGGAATGAACAGTCTTCCAAATTTAACAGAATCAATAGAAAAAATACCCTCGCGACCACCCAAACCTCCAAAGGACCACTTTTTATGAACTTTTTTCATTTATTATCATACATAATAAATTGAAATAAAATTACGTTCTCAAGGAAATGTTTTTCTCAACAAGGATTTTAGAATAAAATAAAACTCCAATAAAATACATTCAATATAAACACAAATAATAAAATTCATAGAAAAGGAAAGATCATACATCATATCTCTCTTATACCACATTAACTTGATATATATCCTAAGGGTGTGACATAATATATTATGAAACTATTTCATAATGTTAAATTATAATATAATTGTCCAGAGATGATAGAATGAAAAAAATTAACATTTGCGGAATTAGTAAAATTTTTCACTTAGAGATACACTTATTTCTAACTATATTTTTCTCTAGGTTTTTAAGAAATATGTTTTTGAAGCACATATAATTTCATATCATGGGTTAGGAAAAAGTGTAATTGCCTTTTTATTCAGGAATTTGTTTCATGTATGATGGCCATTATTCTTGAGTATGGATCACGGTGATGTGTTGGAATTTTTTTTTTGTCGATTATAAATAAAAAATATTCAGAGTCTTAGTAATTTATGAAATAAAAGGTATATATTAATTATTATATCATATTAAATAATCATAAATAATTTTATCAAAGCCCAATATACATCATTATAAGCCTATAAACATCATGTTGTATGAACATTATAGTATTGATGACCCATATTAACCTTCTAAATACCATATTTGGGCATGTGAATTTATTTCATGTATTTTAAGTTATCATTCCAAATAGAAACTATATGATGTGACAATTCATTGATCTATTTAGTAGATTCTCTAATCTTGAAATTCATAATTTGGATTTCATCACCCTTAAACTAATAGATAATACTTTTCCCTCTTAGAAAGTCACAACAAGAAGAAGACTATGAAAAATCATCCAAAAGAACATGTTAGAATATCACGCTAATTAAAAGCATCCAATTATATTATGGCCCTGAAATTTGAACTATGATTCAAGTTGATCATATGTAGAGGAATGGTTTAAAAAATAAATATGTGTACTTAGAGGGATTTTATCATTATGAAATATGTTACCATTTTAACTATATTACATTCTTAATAATATTAACTGTATATAAACTGGTTATTAAAATGTTCAAAATAAAATTAATTTTATTTTATCATCCATGACCGTTAATTAATTCTTGAAATCGTAAAAAAAACAAAAATATAATAACCATGCACGTGACTAAAAAAATAAAGGGTTATTTTTAGTAAATATTAATAATTATTAGTTTTTCAATAGGATGATAACATAATCATCAATATAATATTGAAACTAATTTTACCATGAAATGTTATGTGTTACATCATTCCATATGTATACTCATGTTCATCTTGGATTAGTTTTCACTAAAATCAAAATATGAACCACCTCTATTCAATTGGTACAATTATCCATTATACAAGCTTTTACTAAATGCACATGAGAGAAATTAACGAGGTTTACAATAATAAAACCCATGGGCATATAGAAACCTATATAATTAAAGTATGTAATACATGAAAACCATCAATTTAATTTTAAAAAAATATAAATAGAAACTAATCACACAAAAGGTATATTATATAATCCCCGACATTTATTTAATTAATTTGTCATATACTTAATGAAAAATTATATTTAAATTTTTTATAATTTTGATAAGTCATGGTCAAAAGAATTATTTATCTTCTATAATGAATAAAATCATATATTATAATTATTTTAATAATTTTATTGAGATAGACATCCAATATAATCTAAATTAAAATAAATAAATAAAATATTTAAAATTATTATTGATCCAAATGTCTCTCTTGGAGTCATCATGGTGAGTACCATTTTTCTCAAACTATTATGTATTATATTTTTATAGTTTTTTATCTTGTGATATGTGTTATAAATGATGTATCTATGATAATATAGACTTAAAAGTACTCATTATTTATTATATCTTACATAGGATGAAATATTCCACCTCCATAAATTTATTTAGAATTGAATTTTTCTTTCATATAAGGATTTAGTTGCGGGATAATTGGTTTTTATTAGGGTAATCACATTTTCCTTAAAACATTTTTTTAAAATAAAATATTAATTTTTAGTGAAAATTTTAATTTGAAAGACATGTTATGTGCATTGTAAAATAAATTACACACAATCATCATATTATTTACATAGCATGTAATATTTAATTATTATATATTGATGACTATATTTTTAATTATTCATGGTATGTGGATATATAAATTATATATTATAAAATTACATATTTATATATATATATAAGACATCATATGTTAGGTGCAGAGTCAAATAATTAACACATAGAACACACTATAATATGGTTTATGATGTATAATAAATTAAATTACTTTGTTATATATAATTCCTTAATATAATAGTGTGTACTATGTTGGTATATGGAATGTACATTTCTCACAGTTTTTCCATGATTTATGCACATGGATAACAATGTGATCCTTCCAGTAAAATGAATGGTGTACAC
Source organism: Viscum album (assembly GCA_963277665.1). Lineage (NCBI taxonomy): Eukaryota > Viridiplantae > Streptophyta > Magnoliopsida > Santalales > Viscaceae > Viscum > Viscum album. Next base: position 881,423,819 of record OY728139.1, on the reverse strand, counting down.
ACGTTCTATATAGGGTTCGCCTCCGGTGGTTTATGTGTTTTATGGTCACTTGTCATTCATTCCATGCAAGAGACTACATTTCCTATATTTGAATAATTTAATACACATTATGTATTATTTTTACATGTCATATAGTTCAGATACACATTTTATAGGATAACCCATTCAACACTAGATGTATTTACATATGAACCACTCGTAATAAATACACACTTGTCATGAATTAATTTATAATATATTCATGGAGCAATAAAAATGGGTACATTGTGTGTACCTTCAGGATTCAAGACATATAATCTATTTTTATAGGCACAAAATCCTAGGAACCTCATGACAAGTTCATTAAATAATAATCAATCATAAAATTATTCGAACTAGATTACATTTTTGAGAATGAAGAGGAGGAAGAAAATATATCAGAAAAAATTAAAATGTAAATAAACCAATTATATTTAAATAATCATAAAAAATTATGTGATTACTCTAATACGAAAAAAAATCCACAATGGATATTTCTGAATTTAGAATATCAAAAAAAATTGTTATAACGGGTGATCAATCCAAGGTGTACATTGACAAAAAAAACTATGACCAATAGGATTTAGTGAATGATTAAAAGATGAGAGAATTATGGAATAAAACATAAAATTAAAACACATTATATATAATTACTTTGATAAATTATAGGCCTTCTTTATTATAAATTTTAATGTTTTAATATTTTACAATTATAAGAATCAATTATTGACTCCCTATGATATTTATCCAATAAAGCTCTATTATTACATAATCATTATCATAGTAATATCCAGATGTAATCATGGAGTGTCACAATATTTATGTTTTTTCATTGATCACCTAATGAATTACTTCAAGAATATTCCTATTTGATGTCACTAGAATACGGGAGTTGAAAAATTTTATAGAAAATCTTCCTCAGTGATTTAATTATAGAGGAATGGATAGATATATTTATTTTAGAGGATTATATATATATATATATTATTTCCCCTAATAATGGAAAATAATACTATCATATTAAATAATATAATTGGTATTATATAATGAAATGGTTAGAAATTACTAATCAAACATGCACTATTATTGTATAATTAATCCTCAAGGAACACCATTTCAAAAATATACATATAACTATTATTATTTCATAGCATGATTAAATCTCAAAAATTAATTATACATTTTTTAATAAAATATTATTCAATACAAATTATTTCTCATCAACCCATTGAATTAATATTACATTCCTCTAAAATATTCTTTAATGGTGGTGTAATTAAAATTTAATTCATAAATAAATGTCAATAAATTATTCTAAAATAACTAAATAATTATTATATTCATTAAATCATTATAAATATTTTTTATATGTCATTATAGAATAATCATTCTTTTAACCATCTAGTGATAGAAACTCTGTGATCTGATAATCATGAATAACTATTAAAACCCATGTGAGAATACATTTTTCTCAGTATAGTATGTAATAAATAATAATATTTTTCAACTGAGGTTTTAGTTAAAAATATTGGGTGACCTCATATCTTCATTGTCAAAGATTTGATTGAGAGGGGAGGCTGTTATCATTAGTACTGGGCCTATGCATTTTTTCACGGGATAGTTAACAGAGTGGCCATGCTCTGGTTGAGGTGTGCCTTATCATCATTGTTGCTTGGAAGGGGTACTTCTACATAGTCATGTCCTCGGTTTCAACCCTCATTCTTTCTGAATTATGGTAATGTCCCTTTTTTTTGAAGTCTCAGTATTTTCTCTTTACCCTTAAAATAGGGTTTATCCAAAATCAATAAATATTTATCCCCCTGGCCATTCAGTCATTATCAATGTTATTTAGAGAAACATTCAAAACTATATGGTAAGCATTTAGAAACATGCCATGGATTCGATGGTGATTGATGTGAATTTAAACACAATAAAAATCTTATACATATTCATACTAAGTAATATAATCCATTTATTATGATATCACTAGTAAGGTGGGTACATTTAAATTTCTATCAACCTCCATTATCAATGTTTCATTCTTCTAATTTCATGAAATTGAAAATTTGTAAAAACACACTATGGACAAGGATTTATTTAGGCTATATCATTTTCATCAATGGACCAATGTTATCAACATATAATAAAATGGTAATAGTTGAATCCTTTAAAATATTATTTATTAATTAAATATTACTCATGTTACTCCAAACACAACATACATCACCATGAACAAATTTATTTCATTTTTCATCAATAAATCATAGTACACACCCCATAATGTCTATGAATAATAATCATAATGTCTAATGATTAATACACATTTCCAAAAATTGGAAAGGGTTATATAATATATAAATGTGTCTTTTATATTGATGGGTATCATATCATACTCTATTATACTAGAAATTACCAAGGGTTTACATCATGTGATGGTGCCTCCATGTCCTATATGTTTCCGTCGTATATATATTATATCATATGAGTCAATGTAATTATTTCTTCCTGCTATGAAACATATATTTACAAATATTTTCTTGGTTCTTCTAGGTATTCCCCATAGCAAGAAGCTGGTATGACCATTCATTGTGGCAAGTAATCATAGCACAATATCAATTAATATTTCCTGCATAAAAATCATGATTTTATATGAAGATTATTAATTTATAGATAAATGAATATATGTCATCATAATATACATAGATGAAGGTTCTAGGGAGCTATCTCCAACTACAAGGATATCATATATCAATAATAATAGAAACTAATGCAAATTTATTTAATCATAATAATAAATTAAAATTTTCATATTAGAATTGATGTCCTGAAATTGTATACCTCAAGCCAATGGTGTCAAACTTTTGGTCTTATTTTCAAGGATAAAAATTATTATTTAGTGTAGTTCATATTTTACTCTTATTATTATACATTTTCAATATTTTTATGTTTTTTCTAGGTAATTAATTATTATTTTTCAAGTACCCCAAAAATTGATATTGTGCTGGAAGAACATGGGAAGTATACCATAGATTTAAAATACATTTTTTAGGAAAACAATGTCTTGGTAGCGGCATTCATAGATCAAAATTCCTAGATTAAAAAAATGAAATCTCACCAAAATATGGTTCATATATGATATGAATTTTAGAAGGACCACTGGATACTTTAGGTATAGAACTAAGTTAGGGTTTATTATGATTTCCATGTAGGAATTGACATGGGAGAACTATGATGTGGTGCTCCACAGTCCCCATTTTGGATGATTTTGAAGGAGGGGAACTATGTTGTGGTTTATGTACACACATCATGGTTAAAAATTAGATAAGTTATTTTAAATAATGTTCTATTACCAATATATTCTCGGTCTAATTAACCCAACTACACCTAATTTTTCATAAATTATGAAACCCTCTTGATCCCATGGACATTGAGTTCCTTCTCTCTAGTATCTTAGATTAATTTTTATAGATATTTCAAATATATTCACGAAGAATATTCCATGTATGTGTTTTCCTTATATATTCTATGGTTATAATTTTTCTATTAGACATGGTTTTCTTCTCTCCCTATGAAAATAACAACCATATAGGAGTAGTATTTATAAGATATAATTAAAATACAACGCGTTTTATTATTTTCGGTTACTATAATTTGAATGAGAATTATTTATCCCCCTTTTAGAGTATTTTGAATATAGAAATGTTATTCGATTATAATAGGTATGTGATTTCTTATGGTACCCTTTTTTATTGATTAATTTATTCCTAATTTACTTATAAATGGGTATATAAATAATCAAAACTACATTATGGTATTTTTTTTCATGGTATCCATATATTCCATAGTTACACTAAATATTTATTGTTTATTTTGACATTTAAAATGGATTCAAAGTCAAGCTTTGTCCAACATTCAGACCTTGGTCTCTCTAACAAATACCCCAAGATTGGTTATTACATGAACTCAATAACTCCACCCCATTCTCTAAATCTAGTGATTAATAGTGAGGATCTGAGGGATAATATGTAGAGACTATATCATCGTTATCTGATTATGACACCAATGATAAAATACGAATTCAAAGAAAAAACACAAAAAATAATACTACATTGCCAAAACATCACAAAACTGGGAACATTCCCTATCACGAACCATCCAAGAGGGGCCCAAGTCATAACTCCCCAAGCGCACCTCTATTAGTCTAGGGGCTGGTGACTAGCACTATGTTCAAATATCTCTAACATGGGTGAAATTTTCTATTTACATCTACACATGCACACAACTCTAAGCCCACAAAAGTTGAAATATAATAAAAGTAAATATATTATGCATGCAAACCACTAAGAGTGTACACCACAACCAGTGTAAAATAGATGGTAAAATATGGTAAGGTAAATTGAGATAGAATACAATCCCACCAAAAGAAATAGTGAACTCAAGTGACATAAAAGGATCCTGAAACTCACTCGCACAAAACCCTAGAAGAAGGGTTGGTGACAGAAAAATGGTTGATGTCATAGTAGTACGCCTCGTCTTTCGGATCTCACTAGGAACAAGCTTGTCTTCGTCCACCAATGACTCTATAAAATCCCTGATCGTCTACACAATACATGACATGTGCAGGAAAAACAAGCAGGGGTTATAAAAACAATACTCAAAAGGAAATCCCGAAACAACAATGGAAGAACCCAAAAGAAAATCCCATAAAGGATAAACCCACAAAATAATTCACATTCCTCCTTACATTGGATTATGCCTACAATAATTAAACTAAATATATATATATATATATATATTATATATCCATAATAATCAATAATATAAATAGGGTAAGTCACAACCCATCATCAGCTACATATTCTACTCGAGGCACAATTGTTCTGGGGGAATTCGCTCGTATAGCCTTAATGTCATTAGAGACTCTAACAATGTGGTCCTACTAATTTGGTTCCCACCCAAAGCAAATACACTGGTTAATGGAAAACGTACACAAAGTGTGGATCCTTCCAATATGATTCCTACATCCTAATATAAATTACACAACGACATACCTGATTCTTTTCATAGGATACTGAATCCATAACTATGTGGAACATAACCTTGGGGATCCGTCTCATAGGTTACTGATAACCCTACTGATAATGAAATCTGGATGGATAATTAACTCCCTAATCATGGAGGTTATTACACTCCCCACATAACTCCATAAGGGGTGATAGAGGACCTATCAATTCCCAAAGAGGGATTCCCCAACTCTATTTATTACATGTCCTATAGTGGGGATTTTTATCTATTTATGTGGATGTATTGCCATACTAAACCCTCTAGGGAAGATTTTAATAGAAATCCACCCCTACACTGGTCCATACTAAAAATCCACTAATCAATTAAAAAATGGCCAACTCATCTCAAGGGTCTCAATGACATTGAATGATCAACAAATTTACTTCTTGTTTAAATGTTATGGAAAATTAATTGAAACAATTTTGGATCAGCTAGTGTCCCACCTGAACGGGCTCGAGTGACGCAACCCGACCCAGTTCGACAACCATAACTCTCCCAATAGTTTTGGTCTGGCCCATTGTATTGGGTCGTAGAGGATGGAAAGAGGGGGGTGAATTGCCTTTTCAAAAATAATTATCAATTTAAAACAATAATCAATGCAGCGGAAATAAAAAAGGCATGAAACAATTTGATAACGAAGTGCGGCTTAATTCCCAAGCCTACGTCTCCACTCCCAACAAGAACCGTTGGGAGATTTATAAGTCAGCTTGCTTTTTAATGGTTGTAGAAAGAAACCCACTAGACGTTTTAAGGTAGGCTAGAACACCTTCGTACAGCTTGCTTTTTTATTATGGTTGTAGCAAGAAACCCAATAGAAAGAAAGAATGGAAATGAGAGGTTTGTTTTAATCCAAACCCAATGAAGAACTAAACAAATAAAATATTACAATCACACGGAAGCCTTGAGCGCCAAAAGTGTGAGAGCAGCTGATGGAGAGGGAGCTCAAGCTTCAAGGATGGCAATGGATCACAAGAGGCCTTGGAGATTTGTCGTTAGAGCGTCAAGACATGAAAATATGTTTTCGTAATGTTCCCGGCATCCATGGTTTCTTATTTATAGAAGAAATAACCATAAACACTTCAATATGGCCGTTGGAGGGCTTTCAGAGCCGTTGGGGGTCAAAAGTACAAGTCTGGTCAAAGCCCAACGGCTAGTTTGACTGGGCACACCGGATGGCCAGTGGTGTCTCACCAGCAGGCCGGTGGTCCACCGGCTGGCCGGTGCTGAGCTCCCAGCTGGCCGGTGGTCCAGACAGCAGGCTTTCTATCTGGGTTCCACCGGATGGCCGGTGGTCATCCACCGGTTGGCCGGTGGCACCAGGCAGTGGGCAAGCCTACTGCCTGGGTCCTCCAGCTGGCGGGTGGGCAAGAACCGGTTGGCTGGTGCCCATACCGGCTGGCCGGTGCGCTAACACCGGCTGCCGGTGGCTCTGGCAGAAAGCAATGCTTCTGCCAGAGACCACCGGCTGGCCGGTGGACTCGGAGAGTCCACTATCAACCTTCTTGGGCCAACTCCTGGGCAACCTTTTTCCTAGCATCAAAACACTTGAAAACAAGGTAGAACACGATGAGAGTGATTGTGATCATTAAAATCCAAGAGAGAGGGGTACAATAATCTCCCCCTATTTTGATGAACACAATCACAAAAGAGAAAGCTTTAAAAAGGATATGCCAATTGAAAAATTAAATAAACAATTTTGGACATGAAAATATATTATAGATCATTTCAAATAAATTGAAGAGATGTACCATGTATTGAAAATGATCTTAATCTAAAGAGAATGAGTAATTTTGAAATTGTAACCATAGGTCATTTTTTTAAAAGGAACAAATGAAATCAATAACTTACCGGTTTAAAAAAATGAACTTTTAAAGTGAGCACTTTAATCAATTGAAATAAGAAAATAGTAAACAGAGAAATTTCTCCCCCTTTGGGATTATCAAAATAGGAGGGAAAAAGAAAGAAATAAAAAATAAAAAATGATAGATAAGACAACTTGAAATTTATAAATGATGAAACGTTACATAGAGAGTTAAAAACACAAATACAAAGACAAGTCAAAAACAGGAAAGGCTCTATTCACTCCTAGAGGTCTGAGAGTGACGACGACGCCTGAAGGTCGAAGGAGCTGGAGGAGCCTGGATTGCCTCGAAGCGATGATCAAGAGAGTCAATCCGAGAATGGAGCTGATCAAACTGAGACCTGAAGAAGGAAAACTGAAAGTCGAGCCAGGTCTCAATTTGATCCTGGAAGCGTAGGAATTGATCAGCCGTCACCGACAAGCCACCAGCATCAGCGGGAGGGGGCACAGCCTCAGCAGGCTCAGGTGCATCATCATCCGCTCCAGCTTCCTCACCAGCATGAGCCTCAGCATCACTTTCGCTGTCACCACTCCCTTCCACTTCATCGTCATCACTTTCCTCACTGTCTGAAAGAGGATAAGCAGCGGCAATAGCCGGAGGCATGGCATGGGATGGAGGATGTGAATGAGTCTGAGGAGAGTAAGCCTTGAGAAGGCCATCCTTGTCAGTGATCCAGTCCTGACGCCAAGGGTGCCAATGGATGTTCATCCATTGCACCATCATAAAATTTACGATGCTATCCTTCTTTGGCTACTCAATGGAAGTAGCATGGATAGGCACATCAAGGAGGGTGAAGATTTTGGTCAAAAGGCGACCGAAAGGTAGAGTTTTGGATCGGCGCGGGTGCTCAGCCACATAAGTCATGGCCCGGAATAGGAACTGGACCAAATTGAAATGAATCCCTCTGGTAATATAAGAGAGAAGATAAATATCAATGAATTTAACCTTATCATGATCACCGATACGGGGCGCAAGAGAGGTCTGAATAAGGCGCTCAATGATTCGATGGTTAGGGGTGAGCTGGGAGAGCTTGAAATTGGATTGTTGGGCTGTCCTGTGAGATGCTCAAGAGAGACAGCTAAATCAAAATCAGGGTCCCGAGGAAACTCCCCCTGAGCAAAAGCATGAGGCCCGACATGAGGAACTCCTAGCATTCTGGCAACCTCCACCGATGTGAAAGTGATAGGTTTCCCAAGAGCGGTGGTGGAAATGGTATCGGTGTCGTCAGAGACCGACCACGTCAAGTGAGCATAAAACTCTTTCACAAGTAAAGGATAAATAACATCCATCTCAGGAGGTTCAAAAAAGGAATGCCAGTGTTGATATTCAATAATGGAGAAAAGCTCGAGACGAGCAGAAGAAAGCCAAGAATAGTCAATCACTCTACCTGGCAGAAAGACCTTGTCATGCCATATGTATGGAAGTTGAGGAATTGAAGGTGGAGGAGGTGCTTCTTGAGCGATACCCTTTACTTTGTGAGAGGAGCGAGGACCCATGAAGGCAAAAGGAGAAAAAAATAGAGAGATTGAGAGAAGAAAGGAGTTTGAGAGGGCAAGGATGAAGAAGGGAGGCTAGGGCTTTGGAGGAGCTGCGGTTTTGGAGGAGCCGCACGAGAGAGAGGGAGAGAAGAAAGGGAGGGGAAGGGTTTAATTTTAATTTTAACCCTTCCTCCGGCCGGCCCAAAAAAGAAAAGCCCGACACCACCGGTTAACCGGTGATGTACCACCGGTTGACCGATGGTATTAAAATTCATAAAATATAAAAAAAAATTGAATTAAAATAAAAAAGAGATAAATATTTAATAGTGCTCATTGACGAATCATTCCTAACTCCCCCTTAATAAAAACAAAACGTTCAACCGGGAGCGGTTTGGTAAAAATATCAGCTAATTGGAAATCAGTAGAGATGAAGTCCAAAGTGATATCCCCTTTTTGAAAATGGTCATGATGGAAATGATTCCTTAAGTATATATGCTTTGTTCTAGAGTGTTGTATTGGATTATTAGAAATACTAATGGCACTAGTGTTGTCACACCGAAGAGGGACATGATCGTAGGAATGGCCATAATCCAAGAGAGTGTGCTGCATCCAAATAATTTGGGCACAACAATTCCCAGCGGCTACGTACTCGGCCTTGGCAGTAGAAAGAGCAACACAGTTTTGCTTCTTGCCACTCCACGATACAAGGGACTTTCCTAGCAGATGACAGGTTCCACTAGTACTCTTTCGATCTAATTGACATCCGCCAAAATCAGCATCTGAATATGAAGAAAGTTCGAAAGAAGTATTAGAAGGATAAAATAAACCAATGTTTTTAGATCCTCTTAAATACCTAAAAATCCTTTTGACCGATTTAAAATGAGATTCTTTGGGATTGGCTTGAAAACGAGCACAAAGGCAAACACTGAACATGATGTTAGGACGGGTCGCAGTTAGGTAAAGTAGACTCCCGATCAAACTCCTATAAAGCTTGTTATCAACCGGTTTCCCGACTTCATCTAACGTAAGCTTATAGGATGTACTCATGGGGGTACTAATTTCCTTTACTTGATCCATACCAAAACGACTTAAGAGCTCGTTTGTGTATTTTCCTTGGCTTAGAAAAATACCTTTTGAATTTTGAAAGATTTGAATACCGAGAAAAAATTTCAATTCCCCAATAAAGCTCATTTCAAATTCTTTTCTCATTAAATCTGAAAAATAGTACAAAGTGATTCTTTGGTAGAACCAAAGATAACGTCATCGACGTAGATTTGGACGATCAAAAGATCTTTTGAAGTGTGTTTTAAAAAGAGGGTACAATCAGCTTGACCCATTTTAAAATCATTTTCTAAAAGTAATTTTGTTAACCGCTCATACCAAGCCTAAGGGGCCTGCTTTAATCCATATAGAGCCTTGGTTAATTTAAAAACATGATTTGGAAATTTTGGATCTTCAAAACTAGGAGGTTGTTCCACAAAGATTTTTTCTGAAATAAAACCATTTAAAAAGGCGCTTTTAACATCCATTTGAAAAAGTTTGAAATTTAAGTTGTCGGCGAAACCCAACAAGATCCTAATGGATTCCAATCTAGAAACGGGTGCAAAGGTTTCACCATAATCAATTCCTTCTTCTTGATTATAGCCCTTAGCTACTAGGCGAGCCTTGTTCCGGGTTATATTTCCTTGATCATCAAGTTTGTTCCTAAAAACCCATTTAGTGCCAATAATTGGATGATCATTGGGTCTTTCAACAAGAGTCCAAACATCATTTCCAGAGAATTGATTTAGTTCATCTTGCATTGCAAGAATCCAATTCTCATCATTAATGGCATCATTAATGGTTTGAGGCACTAGGTGAGAAACGAAGGCTTGATGTTCAACCTCGTTGAGGATTGATCTTCTAGTTTGAGTACCGACTTGAAGATCACCTATAATATTTTCTAATGGATGGTCTCTAGAAGGTTTCCAAACTTTAGGCAAGTTGGAAGGGGATGAAGTTGAAGAGGGTTCATGATCATCATCCTCCTTGAGAGGAGAAGAGGAATCATTTAATTCAAGATTATCAAGCTTATCTTCAACATCTTCAATGACCGGATGGGGTTTTGGAAGATTTTCATCAAACTTGACATGAGATGAATCTTCGATGGTTTTTGAACGTTTGTTGAAGACACGATAGGCTTTGCTTGAGTTGGAGTACCCAAGAAAAATACCTTCATCGGATTTGACATCAAATTTCCCAAGGTTACCTTTTGTGTTAAGGATAAAGCATTTACAACCAAACACTTTGAAATAACCAACTTTGGGCAATTTGCCTTTCCAATGTTCGTAGGGGGTTTTCTTAAGAAGGGGTCTTACAAGGAATCTATTGATAGTATAACAAGCAGTGTTAACTGCCTCAGCCCAAAAAAATTGAGGGAGATTGAATTCACTAAGGAGGTTTCGAGCAATTTCTTGGAGAGTTAGGTTTCTCCTTTCAACCAATCCATTTTGTTGTGGAGTCCTAGGGGCAGAGAAGGTGTGATTGTATCCTTGAGAGGAACACAATTCATCGAATTCTTTGTTCTCAAATTCACCTCCATGGTCACTACGGAGTGATATAATTTTATATCCTTTTTCGTTTTCTACTTTCCTAGAGAATTTCAAAAAGGTTCTACAAGCATCATTTTTATGAGCTAAAAAGAAAACCCAAGTGAAACGAGAAAAGTCTTCTACTAGGACAAAGGTATAGGATTTTCCACCTAGACTTGCTACAGGGGTAGGACAAAAATGATCAAGATGTAGGAGCTCAAGAGATTTTGAAGTGGACACTTCCTTCTTAGATTTGAAAGAAGACTTGTGTTGCTTGCCAAGTTGGCATGGATCACAAATCAAATCTTTCTTAAACTTAAGTTTAGGAAGGTCACGGATGAGCTTGTTCTTATTAAGCTTTAGAAGTGAATGAGAGCTACAATGCCCCAACCTTCTATGCCAAAGCCAAGACTCATTGTCAAGAGCACTTAAACATTTAACATTTTGGCTAGCTAAAGACTTTAAATCAATAATTTAAACATTTTGAAAACAGGAAGCAGAAAATATCAATTTGTTTTGAAAATCAAACACATTGCATAAATCATTTTGAAAATTTACCGAAAAACCACTATCACAAAGTTGACTAATGCTAATTAGATTATGTTTTAAACCTTTAACAAATAAAACATCTTTAATTAAAGAGGTGCTACAAAATCCAATGGTACCTATTCCGACGATCTTGCTTTTTGAATTGTCACCGAAGGTGACGTATCCTCCATTGAATTCTTTAAAGGGGTTGAACTCGGAGGGATCACCACACATGTGCCTCGAGCATCCGCTGTCGGGATACCACCAGCCTTTCGTAGTCCTACTTCTTTGTCGTTTATCCTACAAAATCAATAGAGAATAGATTTTGGTACCCATATATGTTTGGGTCCGGAAAGATTAGCTAAAAGTGACTTTTGAACCCATATTTTTCTAGAGGGTTGCCATCTAAAATACTCATCCGAGTAGGTAATGGTTTTGGGGCTTCCATACCTTGCATTTTTACAATCACATTCATAAATCATGTGCCCAGTATTTTTACAATAATTACAAAATTTATATTGAGAGCTCCCCCTTACAAAAGTAGTGGGTGCTCTAGAATAAGTGGCTTGTTTGTTAAAGCCAAGTCCATGTGTTGTTCTAGCTGAACGCTGAGAACCTAGTAATTTGGTCAAATTTTGTTCACCTTGGGTGAAATTGGAAAGAGAATCCCTTAGATCCTTAATGGTTGAATTCAAAGAATCAACATTTGGAATATCCTGGATATTAAGGGTAAGTTCCTCATTCTTTTTGAGAAGTTGTTCTTTTTCAGAAATGAGAATTTTATTTTTCTTTTTCAAAGCCATAAATTTAGAGGTAAGTTCGTGAAAACCATCCTCTAATTGATCTCTTGCATTTTGGAGATCTTCATAGGACATGTCATTATTGAAAGATGAAGACGAGGAAGAGGAGTCGGAAGAAGATACCTCATCAAATGCCATTAGGCATTTTCCACCTTCATCGCTTGAGTCGCTTGAAGACATGGAGTCATCACTTGCACTCCATGTGGATGCTTTGAAAGCCTTCTTGTTTTTCTTTTCTTTTACCCTTTTCTTGAAAATGGATCACTCCGGTTTGATGTGGCCTTTCTTTCCACATTCAAAGCATGTAACTTCATTCTCCGCTTTGGGATCTTCCTTTCATGCCTTTCGAAAGTTCTTATTTTTCTTCATGAATTTTCTCATTTTTCTTGCTAGTTGAGCAATCTCGGATTCGCTATAAGCGGAGGAGCTTTCTTCCTTTTCTTTGAAAGCAATGTTATTTTTCTCCTTGAAGGTTTTACCTTCTTTATCGGCTTGCCTCTTCATGGTGATCTCGTAGGTCATGAGTGATCTAATGAGTTCTTCAACCGGCATTTTCTTGACATCTTTTGCTTCTTGAATTGCGGTCACCTTTGGTGCCCATGAGCTTGGTAGGACCCAAATAATCTTCTTGACCATCATTTCTACAGAAAAATCCTCACCAAGAGATTTTCTTCCATTTCAAATGTCAGTAAAACGAGTAAACATTTCAGTAATTGATTCGTGTGGGTGCATGGTGAAACTTTCAAAATCTTGGCAATACATGTCTAATCTAGTTTCTTTGACTTTGTTAGTGCCCTCATGGGTTACTTCTAAGAGTTTCCAAATTTCATAAGAAGACGAGCAAGTAAAAACACTATTGAATTCATTACGGTCTAGCCCACAATGAAGAGCATTCATGGCTTTACCATCAAGCTCAAAATTGGCAATGTCTTCAGGGGTCCATTTGGACTCATCCTTGTTAGATAAAGTATAGACTTGCATTACAATCCTATAGATAGGATAACCAATGCTTCTAAGAAAAGTAATCATGCGAGTTTTCCAATAAGTGTAATCGGTTCCATCAAAGAATGGAGCCCGAGTCATAGAATACCCTTCGCGAGCATTCGAGGAATTATCCATAACTAAGGATCTTAAGTTTGTAACCGGTTAAGGTATTACATAAACTACCCTCTGATACCAAATGTTGGGTCGTAGAGGATGGCAAGAGGGGGGGTGAATTTCCTTTTCAAAAATAATTAATAATTTAAAACAATAATCAATGCAGCGGAAATAAAAAAGGCAAGACACAATTTGATAACGAAGTTCGGCTTAATTCCCAAGCCCACGTCTCCGCTCCCAACATGAACCGTTGAGAGATTTATATGTCAGCTTGATTTTTAATGGTTGTAGCAAGAAACCCACTAGCAGTTTTAAGGTAGGCTATAACACCTTCATACAACTTGCTTTTTTATTATAGTTGTAGCAAGAAACCCAATAGAAAGAAAGAATAGAAATGAGAGGTTTGTTTTAATCCAAACCCAATGAAGAACTAAACAAATAAAATAATACAAACACACGGAAGCCTTGAGCGCCAAAAGTGTGAGAGAAGCTGATGAAGAGGGATCACAAGCTTCAAGGATGGCAATGGATCACAAGAGGCCTTGGAGATTTGTCGTTAGAGCGTCAAGACATCAAAATATGTTATCGTAATGTTCCCAGAATCCATGGTTTCTTATTTATAGAAGAAATACTCATAAACACTTCAATATGGCCGTTGGAGGGCTTTCGGAGCCGTTGGGGGTCAAAAGTACAAGTCTGGTCAAAGCCCAACGGCTAGTTTGACTGGGCACACCGGCTGGCCGGTGGTGTCTCACCAGCAGGCCGGTGGTCCACCGGCTGGCCGGTGGTCATCCACCGGTTGGCCGGTGGCACCAGCCAGTGGGAAAGCCTACTGCCTGGGTCCTCTGGCTGGCTGGTGGGAAAGAACCGGTTGGCCAGTGCCCATACCGGCTGGCCGGTGCGCTACCACCGGCTTACCGGTGGCTCTGGCAGAAAGCAATGCTTCTGCCAGAGGCCACCGGCTGGCCAGTGGGAATCCACCGGTTGGCCGGTGGACTCAGAGTGTCCACTATAAACCTTCATGGGCCAACTCCTGGGCAACATTTTTCCTAGAATCAAAACACTTGAAAACAAGTTAGAACACGATGAGAGTGATTGTGATCATTAAAATACAAGAGAGAGGGGTACAACACATTGGACCCATGGGTTGTGTGGTCTAGCATATAGGTTGATGGGATGTGGTTTTCCTAAGTGGCTTAGTACATCTATCAGGGGCCACCAAATTCTGTCTGAGCCTTTTCTTGTTCCAGATGCAGCCCACCGATATGGGCCCCTCAAGCATCTATGCAGTCCTCTGACTGCATGCCACCACCACCTACATGCCCGCATATAGATTCTGAGATACCTCTAATCAATGTGGTGTGTCCTATGACAAGGCCTCTACCCCACTCTGATTCAGCTTCATCAAGAAGTATTCATCTACTATCATAGCCTCATCTACCACTACCAATGTCATGCACATCATAGTCCCGCCGAGATAGTGGTTCACCATCGTCGTCAGCCATCCAACAAATTACCCTGGGCCAGGTCGTGCTATTGGGCCAGTAGCTCCTCCGCTACCTGATACCCTTCCCGAAGTCTCGCCTTGTCGTGCTCCTCATGGAAGATCTGGAGTCTTCCTCTACAACCTCCACCTCATGTTGTTGCCACCATATGCCTCTACACTTCATTATCACCATCTCAAATCATGAAACAAAGAATGTAGAAATGGTCAAGGCACAATAACAACCAAATGGATTGATATACATCTTTTTTGTACTATCTATGATCCATGCATGTTATAATTGAAGAATGGAGGACGAATGAAACAATTCCATACATTGATCATCCTAAAACAATACCCGTAATAAGAAAATCTCAAAATGCATAACACTTGAACCATGGATTTTCATGTTCATTTACTAATCCACATCATCAAGGGAGTAATGAGTGAGGAAGTAAAATAAAAAACACATCCTTCCTAGGGTTTGGATCAACTGGTGAATAAGATTTGTTGTCATTGGGGATCCGTCCACAAGAGTTCTTTATCCTTCATCTCCTTATCGGTCATCATTCTACAATGAAATGTTTTTAAAATTATTTTATTCTCCCGGTCTTCAAGGAAATATCTCCAACATTGTGAATATAATCTCATATATCATCCAAGATATTAAATAATTGGAACATTATTTAGTGTTGTTGCATCACTATTGTGTAACATATCTATTCTACTTAATTCATGAAAGAATACATTATTCCCCTTGTGCTATCACAGTGTCGCTGTCTCACTCAAAAACATCAAAATGAAATAAAATAGTCTTTTTATGTTTATTTTATTCACCTTTAAAACATCAAAAAATTAACCTTCATCCCCAACCTATTCTGATCCTAGATAGGGTCTTCCTTTGATAAAGTCGTTATTCTGAATGAAATAGTTCCCTCATATTTATGATTCGGGAACCGATTTAGTTTTTATCAAATTTTCAATGTCATCCATAAGATCATTTTTAATTTATAAAACATATTTATTCAATGATTTTCTCTAGCCACATCATGTTTCAAAATCTCATGTCACCTGAGTGCATGGTCCCCAAAATTTCCCAATTAATTTATAAAAATATAATTGATAAAAATATAAGTAATTACATACTCCCCACAATAGGGATTTATATCCTAGAAAACAAAAACATGGGATACACAAAAAAATGATTAAGGTAAAGAGAATTAATCTAAGACTCTAGTTTTCATGTGCAATTTTGGTGATTCTTGTACTACCACTGAATGTGCTACAGAAAATTCATCCTCCTACCAAGAATCTACTCCTATCAATCCATGATCTCCAATAACCACTCTACAAAAGTAACACTATCATCGATTTCCAGCTCACCTAAGTCAATATCATTAGATAGATCATGTACGTACCTCTTTATATACAAAATGTGGAAGACATCATGCACTTGATGCATTTTCAGATGTAGATCTAGATGGTATGCCACCTCACTGACTCTACTCAGAATCTAAAAATGGGTGATGTATCTAAGATATAATATTTCGACCCTACGAAATCTCTACCACCCCCATAGAGGTGACACCATATGGAAATCATGGTCTCCCTCATTGAACTCCATTGGCCTACATGTTTTATCTGCATATTACTTCTATCATATTTTGGAATTCCTATTCTGATCTTTGATGATATCTACCTTTTTTGTGGAATCCCGCTCCAACATTAAGCCCTTGATTTGTAACTCCCATTGGTTTGTTCAGCATGGTGGTAATATACATAGTCACCCATACAGGGCTTCAAAGGTATCCGTACAAATTGTGGAGTGGTACCCGTTGTTGTACACAAACCCCACTAGAATTAAGTGTCCCTCCAACTATGGATAAAGTCCAGGATGCAGGAATGTAGCATGTAATATAGAATCATCATGGTACTCTCTATAAAGCCATCCATATGGGGATGACACTCCATGCTCAAGAACAAGAAATTCCCACATTCATCATGCAATCCCTTCCATAGTAAGGATGTGAAGCAGGCATCACGGTCTGATGTGATCATCGAGGGCACACCATGGGGTCAAACTATCTCTAGAACATTGAGTAATCCAAACCACTTTATGTAAATTTTCCCACATATAGGTATGAATTGAACAAACATGATGAGTAATTCAACAGTCACCCAGATATTATCATGTACACAAGACATGAGTGGGAAACCCATCATGAATCCCATCAATATCTTATCCCACATCCACATTGTCCCCTTCAGTGGCTTGAGTCAATCCTACTGGGAGTTGATGATCTGCTATCACTTGAAAAAAAGTGAGGTACCATAAAAATAACTCGCCCACTGTGTTCATTATCCTCAACCACTAGAATATACAATGAACATCCTAGTACATATTTTCCTCTCATGGATGTACCATGAAGGTGGGGGGGGGGGAACTCCCTAATAGACTTATCCTAAAATGATACCGGTATAACTATGCCCCCTTTTAAGAGAATTACATGCTTCCCACATTTTGAATATCCATCATGATCCTTCCTAGTGGAAAACTGAGCATGTCATGTCTCATTGATAATATCCCAATGTTTTACCTCCAAGACTCATTCAATGATTGGAGGGGTAAAATCCATCGAATAGAGGTAAGATGTTCCATAATCATCCAAAAAGCATATCTATAGTCTGACCAAATGCTCTGACACCCCACTCATCAACTACAAGCTTGATCTCTTGCTATGTTCATATTTCACCACGTTCCCTTTCCTATGAGTATATACAGTCTCAATGTCATGATCCTCCAGATCTATAGCCACCGCCACTATATCAAGATCCGATACTTCTCTGAAAAGACATACCTGAGTCTCTTATGGTCAGAGTATATGAAAAAATGACCCCATCATGTACTGTCGCCACATCTTCTATGCGAGAACTTCTTATGATAGCTCAATATCATGTGGTGCGTGGTTCTGCACATATAGCCTCAACTGGTGAAAATATTAGGAAATAACTTCTTTTCCAACATCAAGACACAACCAAACCGGTTCCCTGATGCATCACATAACACTAAATACCTAACACCCTCCATTATTAGTCTCAATATTAGAGTACTCGTCAACCTCTACCTTAGCTACTGAAGACATTGTTGTAACTTCTCTATCCACATGAAGGGTTGTCCCATTATATCTCAAAGACATCAATGATTATTATACCATTGAAAAGTGTTTAATATACCTCTAATGGAACCCATAAAAACCTACAAAACCCCTCACCATGGTCAGACACATTGACGGATCCCAATAAAAACAGACCCCACTCTTTACAGGATCTACCACATCTCTTCCCTCTAAAATGGAATGTCCAAAAAGTAGACCTTATAAAACCCGAAATGAAATAATGAGATATTCCCATAATGTGTTTTCTCTCTCAGTGTGTCCATGATCATATTCTACTATATCGTACGCTCCTCCTCAAACACTGCGTACACTAAGATGTCATCAATGAAGACCAAGACGAATCATTCAATATAGAGATGGAAAATCATGTTCATCAATCTAATTAAAACTGATAGGGAATTTCTTATTACAAACATCATAACAATGTAGTCTAGGTCACCTTACCGACATTTGGTGAATCTCTTTGAAAAATCCACATCCTATGCATGATGATGGTAATACCCAGACCTGAGGTCTATCATCGAGAACTAGCTCACCACATACATTTGATATAATAGGTCATAAATCATTATAAATGGATACATGTTCCTAAAAGTCACTTATTTCAAGCTACACTTGTCCGAAAATGAACTCAATAACCCATCAACATTCTTGGAATAAAAAACAAGAGCCACCCAGGGTGAATTATATGGACTCACGAAGCCCTTCAACTATAGATCCTTAAGTTATACGCTCAACTCACGAAGATCCATGTAACCATATAATATTTATGTGTAGATATCAGTGTCATCCCCAATTATAGTTCAATGTTGACATCAAATTTAATGTGGGGAGTAAATATGGTTTCATTATAAAAAATGATGTCCTCATACTCCACCAATAAAACTACAAACCGATCACTCTCATCATCTGTATCACCAAGGGTGGTTCTACCCAGGTGGTGAGTAATAGGATGCAACCTCCTATAATAATGTCCTCCCTAAATTTTCCTAAATTCATATTTTCTGAAAAAGGAAAACCTATTCCCATCTCTACAAACACAACACACCATGTTCCTAAGTCATTCAGTATTACAGTGGTCTATGGAAAATCTGTCCATACATAGAATGAAATTATAAGGCATCAACACCACTACTAGAATATCCCAACCGAAGAACCTTTATCCATGCGTATTATAACACTTCTAATACTAGTGTTTTATAACAGAATATCCTATTATATGTGTCTCTAACTATAAGGATCGAGTCAATGGATCCACCAAAATCTCTGAGATCCGAACAAGGTCTGTGGAAAGGTAGGATTAACTGGAACGTTTTTCAATTAGAAATACATATAGGGTGGAAAAGATAAATATAAATAATTTATTAATATATATATCACTATGGTTATAATTATCCATTATAAAAATATAGCCTCACAAATGTCTGCAGGCTCCTGGAGCTCTTGGTGGTGTGCTAGTACCACGAACCTCCACCCATAGCCTACTTATCTACATGAACCCATGCAACATCTGACACACTATTGACTACACTAATCATTCCTCTACCTATGACTCGGTTGTCCCTCAACCATCCCATAATTATCTGTATTCTGTGTCGGGAAATATCATGCTAGATTACCCTAGGTGTCGCATGCATAACACCATCATTCTCTAGACTAACTAGAGATATAATGGGAACCCTACAGCACTGAACAAGTAACTTGGGATGAAATATGGATGCTATTGGATAGAATCGTCCCATATGGCCATTATCGACTACCCACTACCAAAGACTCTACTACATGGTTCCGGTTGGTAGCTCCCACAACTGGCGCTTCCTCTTCCTGAAAAATCACTAGGAGCTATGATTGATCTAGTACCCAAGAATAAGTTACCTGTCTAAGGGATGTTATCAATGCCATGATCTCCTAGAATAGCCAATTCTCGAAGGTCCCAACCCTAAAGAATAGGTCCTTCACTATAACAGTGGAATAACAAGACATTCCAGTGAACCTCTCTGAGTAGTCCTCTACCATCTAACAACCCTTCTACAGATACAAGAGATCCTGGATACGCACCGAGCATAGCGTAGATGGAATGAAATCCTCCCTGAATATTATCTTATATTCTTCCCATGCGAGAGTTTCCTAGATAGGTGTCTAGGTCACTAAGCTTTACCATTTCCTTACTAATCCCTGAAGAAGGCTCACAACAAGTTCAAACTTATGGTCAGCAGGAATACACACTAAATGGAATACATGAGTGACTACCTCAATCCAATATTTAGATACCTAGGGGTTTGTCTCATCCTTGAACATTGGTGTTCACTCCCTCTTGAAATAAAGAAATGCACACATCTAGTATAGAGCCTCTATCAGTAGCGTTGGTAGTAACTGAAGCTCGATAGGTGGAAGAATAAAAGGTTAACCACCAGGAGGTGCTATCTCTAGCGTTGTGAGTATCTATGGTACAATACATTATATAGATTCCTGATTACTAGGAGTACCATCCTCATGTTCCTGCAATGGAATCCTTATTGCAAATCAGTTTCGCAGAATCCTAAAACAGATCATGATGAACCATGGTCAAAAGAGTAGATCAGAAGATATGACTCAAGAGGGTCATTGGAAATACATCCCCTTCCAATATGATTCATGATCCATTCATTTCAATGTAATTAGTGTTCTCGTATAACATGTAAAATATTAGGTGTCTAGAGTCTTGGTGTATGGATATGTTGGATTCCACACCCACTGTAGAGTCTCTATCACGAAATTTGAACTTGAATCACTTCTCAATGATGGCCCTAACTAATATCTCATACTCTCAATCCCAATGAAGGACTGAACCCTTAGATGCCAATCTATCAATAACCATCCCATATGGGATCGTTTTGTGACTCCCCATCCCCTCCTCCACTAGGCCATGGGATGGTGACTTTCTCAAAGAAGGCATATCACTAACAAGAGATTCATTTCCTATATACCTGAATGCACACAAAAATCACTAGCACAGAAATGCAGAAATTTAAAAACACAAAATAATCCTTTCATGAAAATCCCTAGGAATTTATACAACAATAGGATTAAAATGAGAAGTCAAATTAATGTAAGGTAAATCAGGCCAGAATACATGACCACCAAAAAAATCCTGAACATCAGTGAAAGAAAAATTTCTGGAAACTCATCTGGAAAAACCCTTTCCTGATATAAAGGTGATAGAAAGTTTCTTATAGACAAAATAGTATGCACTGTCTATCTCATCTCCCTCAGCATCACCTGATCCTGGTCCACCCTAGACTCCATCAAAGAAATGATTTTCTATACTAGAGATAACACGTGTGGGAACATATCATGCAGGGGTGAGTAAAAAATACTTATTAAGACACCCAGAACCTCAATGGAGGAACCCCAATGGAAAATCCACAAATGAAAAACCAAATGGGAATAAATAGTCAACTCTACTCATGTATACTCCTATAACACAAATACCAAGAATATATAGATATAATCATAACCTACCACAAGGAAAAGAGTGTATGTCATAAACAATCATCAACTATAAATTCTACTCAAGGAACAATCATTATAGGCTATCTCACATTTAGATCCTTGATGTCATTGGAGACTCTTACAATGGGGTCCTGCTAATTTTGGCCTTTCCTAAAGAGGATTAACTGGACAATGGTCTTGTTATAAAAAGCAGTGATCCATCCTAGAGGATACTGACAACCCAATGCGATTACCCCACAATGTATGGGATTATTTTTAGAGGAAATGTACAACCTATCTAATGTGGCTTGTATGATAAGGGATCCTTCCCTGAGGATACCCGTAACCCTACTGATACAACCCACTAGATAGAGGATTAACACTATTAACATGATTTTCATGTCAATTCCCAGAAAAAATCATCAGGGGTGATAGAGGATTGCTTCATTCCAAAGGAGGGATGCCACAACTCTATGTATGAATCAACCTCAAGAGGGTAATATTATCCAGTGATGTGGACATAATTTTGTATTGAACCCTCAAGGGAAGAACCATGTGTAAATATAGTCTTACACTGGTCTATAAAAATAACCAAACAAACTATCTCAAAAGGACTGTCACATTTCAGGGGTCCCAATGCCATAAATAGCTCATCAAAAGGACCTCCTATTTGATATTTATTTCCAAAATAGTGAAATAGGTCTGACTCGACCCAGCTAGGCCAACCCGACCCAACCGTGTTTGGATGACCCGACCCGACGCAGTCATTCTGGGAAGGCCCAAACCATAATTTCCCTATGGCCTTGGGCCATTGGGCTTCTAGGATACACGACTGATCCTATTAGGTTGTTGGGATGTGGTCTACTAGCCCACTAGAATCCCAACCGAACCACACCATGCAGGTCGAGCCATACTTTGCATAGAAAACAACCTATCTAGCCATTCCCCTCATAGGTCAATAAAGTCATCTGACTGCATGGATCTTCCTAACACTAACCCGGGGCTAGCTATCACATCCCCTTCGGTCAATACAGTGAGCTGCATGATGAGAACGTCATCCCGCTCCCACATGACTTGGCCGAGATGTGTAGCTCCACCACCGGAATCTTATGGTCGCCACATGTATCCTACCATTCACAATACAACCCTTCATTGTAGTCCAACCTAGTACATGGATTGCTACTGCATCCAGTCTTCAAGCTGACGGATAGCTTGACGGGTCCGCCTAGCATTGATATACCATCGGGTTGGTGACACCACCACTGTACACAACACCGATGGTCTCACCTCAGCATGTATAGTCTGGAATGATTGTAGACACAGTCTCTCGACTTTGACTCAAACTTCCACCTCTATATACAATTCATATTTCAGATCATCGTCTCAAATCAAACTGCGAAGAATGTGGGAAAGGGAAAGGCACAAGAAAACCCAAATGGATAGATATATACCTTGTTCATGTCATACCCAATTCAGTAGTGTTATAGTTGAATAACTGAGGGTGAATAAGAAAATTCTTATCAAGGATCATCCCTAAAATAAATCCTACAACTAAATAACCATCATGCATAACATACGATTTTTTGATTATCATATTCATTGAATAATCCACATTAATTGTGGGAATAATGAATGCGGAAGTGAACTCAAACAAAAGTCACACCCTACATGGGGTCTGGATTGATTGATGAAGAATTTTCTTCATTGTCAAGGATTGATCCACGAGCAATATTGATCAGTCATCTCCTCACCATTCATCATTCGAAATTTAGATCTATTTCCAACACTTTTATTCTCCAGATTTTCTATAGAATTTCTCTAGGATTGGGAATATAATCCCATTTTCTTGCAGAGCTATTCTATTAAGGGAAAAATATTCAACATTTCTACGTCATTGTGTTGCTGTGTCTTCATGTTGTTTCATTTTTGAATGAAAATGGGTCACCCCATTATGGCATCATACCATCTCGGTTTCACTTTGAAATGTCAAAAAGAAATTAAATAAACATATTATTTTTATTTTATTGTCCTTCATAATTTCCAAAAACAACCATTCAGGCTCAAACCAAAGAGTATGTGATTAGGCCCAACATAATTTAAATTCAATGTTATGAATACAATGGTGCCCTCATATTTCATATCTGGGTACCAGTTTAGAAGTAATTATGTTCAAGGTTAACCACCTAATCATTTTTTATTAAAAGGAGAACTTTATTTAATGATATTTATAGGAACACTGGGCTTTTAAATCTCATGAGGCCTCATGATTTGGTCATAGTATTTTCCCTAATAATTTATAAAAATAAATCTGAGATAATTCGGATTCATTACATGCCCATAAATGAATAGTATAAGTCCATGTCCTGTTATACAGTTTCATGTGAAAAAGATAACCCAAAATCAACACACCCTGAATAATACCCAAAATATTCCCTAACAACATGACTCATTTCCTCGTCCATTCACAACTCATATACCCAAATTAACCCTCTAGAATAGATCCATTTTCCTAATCCAAAGTTGTAATCATGCAGTATTCTAAGGACCCAATGGAAGCCTGATCGTGGTGTGTGTAAAAATCAATAGGTGACCACCAATAGAGCCTACAAAATATCAATACTAAACACTATATATAGAAGTACTAAAAAAATTTAAACATTAAAAATAAAAAGGTTATACTAATTATAATTATTTAAGAACATTATTTTACTTTTCAGTTTCTTGATATTCCAATTTTATTTAAACCTACTTCATCTCATGATAGTCATTTCATCCATATATGCAAGGGTGAGAGGTAAAAAAATATAGACCCTCATTTAATCAGTTCGACTAGAATTTGGAACTCCATTTACAAGAATTTGAATAACGAATTAGAACATGATGATTATACCATTTATTTTTGGAGAATAATCTATTCCCTGAAAAACAATTCCATAGTGGTTTATGCTGTATCTGTCTGTAAATCCAATGGGTGTGAAGCATCATTAAAAAGTCCCAATACCAATTAAAAAATTTACTGAGGCTCATCACTATTAAAAATTTTATTACAAACAATCAACATTGGGTTTCCATTTATATTTAATAAATAGTAATTGAATTATTATAATCATTATGTTATCAATTCTAAAAAATGTAAATTTTATCATTTAAAAACATTAAAAACATTAATTTCCCATTAAAATAAATTTATGTATGAGTCCTAACCTATCACACAATTACAACATTCATCTAATTACAAATTATGACCAATATAACCCTTCAATTTAATACATACACCACATCATGTTATTTAATATGTATAATGTTAATTATAATGGTATTAATATAAAAAAACCTTCATTTTATCACTTATCATCCCAATTAGTCATGTTCAAGGTAGTGTCCCACCCATGGTGTCTATAATCCCATTTCAACCATCCTCAATTGATCCTATTGGGATCATAAGGGATCATTTTAACAATTAAATTAACAAAATTACCATTTCCGCCACAAAAACATAGCATGATGAGACTATATTTACAAATTTAAACACATAAAAACATCATGTATATGGGATATAACATATAGAATAAATACATTGTGCTTATATATGGGTGCTCTCAAAACATTATCTTTTTATTCAATCACATACATAATTTGATGCTCCAAAATATAATATAACAGAAAAACATGGTTCTATTGATTTTGAATGAGAAAAACTATTAGTCATTCAATTTTCATGAAAATAGATGAATAAGGTGTGTTGGACTCACCCAAGCCATGGATTATCACATAAATACATACCAAACAGCTAAAAATAAATGTAGAAATATCCCATCAATATATGGGAGTTATAAATTCTTCATCTAAGTTACTGTAGAAATAATGGGGGTTAATATCCAGTTATAATCATTAAATATAGATGGTGAAATATTATATTCACTATCCATAATGAGACGCTCGAGTTGGATGCACAGTTTTCAAAACCATGTGATAACATTCCACTACCAATTATATAAGAGAGCCCATAGTTGTGTGATCTATTGGGGAACCTATATAGTTTTTAAAATCATTAAATGATCATAAAAATGTCTTTAAACATGTTTTGATGGTATGAAATCTCCCACTTACAAGGTTTTTTAACCATGCACCCTCAACGATATGATGAACAATTACATCTCTAGGTCAGTACAAACTATATTCAAATCATTCACCCCACACAATGTAGCCTATTTTAATCCATTTCAATTTAATAAGAACCAGGGAAACCATGATCCTTCCTCACATTCTTAAAGACCATTTAATTAACTGATTCATTGTGCTTTTAACCAAAAAATAAACAATAACATAACTCATTAATTAGTTGGGATCTTATAGCCTCGCCCACCTTATAATAGATCATCTTCCTTCCCTACTCCATAAAAGTTTTGGGAATTCATGGTAAAATTATTGGGACACTGTTCTGTAATTTCTAAATTACTCTCATATGTACCCTAATAAGAATTATCATACTTCTATAACTCATGAACGAAATTCACTATCTTACCCTCCAATATGTTCTCATTATGATCCAAAATACTAATAAGATTCTCCTCAACAGATGCATCATTACATATATCAACATCAGCAATTGTGATCACATAATAAGGGTCAAGCTGATAGTTATAATGCATTGGCAAATGAAATGAATTATGAATTCCACTATTAATACTTGGATGATGCAACCAATATGCCACTGATCTAATTCTCTCTACAGTATCAAATTGAACACTGAATCACATGCCCCAATATACATCATGTTTAAATATGATGGTTCCCGAATCATGGTGACACCCCAATGAAAACCCAAACTCACATGGAAAAATCATTGGGTGTACAACGTACTTCAGTATATGAATTATACATCGTCTTAAGGCATGCACAAATCCATCTTAATAAACATAACCTACTCTGATGTCTCATATTCAAGACTCATTCCAAAAAACACTGATTTTACAACCTCTATCCAGCAGAATTTGGATCTATATGGTAACCTATAGAGTTTTAAATATAGATCCATATTAGTACTCACATGGTTACTATTGTTTTAGGTAATATCAACATGCATTGGGTTTTTTTAACATCCAAAAAATTCATTTATTCATTCTATCGGTATGCCCTCTCACGCCTAGATAGTACACATTCCTTTCATATATATCATTTTATAAAAACCCATAAAATTATGAACCTAGGAATCAAAATCATTCTTAATAACATTCATGAAATTAATTTTAAAATGAAAATCACAATATGAAATAATAGTTTTCTGATCCCTGTGAATTCATACTACATAAAAATCATAAAAGACACCCAACTATTTCATAGTTATATTATCTCAAATTATTATGAAATTTTCATCTATTGTATACCGATTAACAGTTACACATATCATTTCTTTATTCTAAGGTTTCTTAATGTGACCTGCCATGTTTTCCATGATAAACTCATCCCACATCCATTTCAGAATGGGGAATGGTTATAGCATATCACCATACCACTGATACTCATCCTTCACCTGGTAACAGGTGTAACCCTACAACATGAAACCCAAAACCACTATCTTTATCCTATTCATCCAATACTATATATATTGATAAAAAATCATTTTGGTAATAAAAATATATACATCCCATTTCAATATATTTAACATAGAATTAAAATCACATTCCATACATACAGGTAGAATAACACAATAGAAAAAATTAAAAATCTCATCATTATTTATATTTTTGTCAGAATGTGTCTTCCCATAATCAAGGATTTCAATTGAGGACTAACAATTCATCACCTGATAATACATATCCTTGACCTACCATTGAAGAGTGAAAAAAATAAATATGATGTGTGGTTCATCATTCCTTGGTCCACCATATATTTTATATTAATTTCAGTGAACATATCCAACATCTTCCACATAGAAATGGACTCTTGGACTACATAAGTCTTTGTCATTCATGTCAAAAAATCAACAACATTGTTCCTTTTTCAAAGAAAATATGATAACTAAAAATCTTTTTATTTAATAAACATGAACCTTTTTTTTTACCATAGGTTGAAATCACAATTAGGGAAAATATACATAATGATTTTATGGTCAGTATAAATAATCTTCCATTCACCCAATAGGTAAAGATGAAAACACTTTCAGGAACCAACCACTATATCAAACATGTATTCATGTGTTTTTTAATTTCAATAATTTGGCCTCAACTATAATGTGATATAATTAAACACTCAATCTATCTAAATCAACACTACTTTATGTCTGACCCTAGAAGCATCACAAATTTTTTTTGTACTCCTTCACCATTCCAGGTAAGACCAAAATTTGTGTTGTAATAAGACCCTTATTTAACATTTGTAAGGAATTGTAACAATATCTAGACCATATAAAAATGAATCCATTTTTATTTCATCCCAATAGTGGTTCATAAAAGTATGATATTTCTTTGATGAACCTATGATAATAGGGAACCAAACACAAATAAAATCTAATATCATAATCATTATTGGGTCGATCCTTTGATATAACTTATTGTACATTCTCTCAATGTGCTACCACACATTACCTCAAGATGATGGGTCCAAATAAGTTAACATCATCATTATAGAAACCACACATTGATATCATGGGGTATAAATGATGTTATCTCACTGCACTCAATATGGTTATAAGACGATTCACATGATCATCATTAGTCTGTGATTTCACCAATATCACATATTTGGAAACTACCAAAAACTGATTTAAAAATAGTTGGGAGATTGTATTGATAAATTACAAAAACACTACTAGATCATTTTCAGCCTGAAATGAATAACAATAAAAT
Organism: Viscum album; assembly: GCA_963277665.1. Taxonomy (NCBI): domain Eukaryota; kingdom Viridiplantae; phylum Streptophyta; class Magnoliopsida; order Santalales; family Viscaceae; genus Viscum; species Viscum album. Next base: position 881,395,423 of record OY728139.1, on the reverse strand, counting down.
AATACAACTCACAAATAATTTTGAATGAAGTACACAATATATCAAAAGGTATCACCTTCAGTTGATGTTATCCTAACTGTAAATCATTCTTGGAGGGCAAATAAGCACAATACTATTCATCAAACTCGTCATCAATACACATCAAAAATATCAGTTATTAAAAGTTATCTGATTAATCTTCCTATAATAAATAGTCATATACAATGATATATCATATTTATTGAAAAAAATACTATTGAACCCTAAGCTTACATACTTTTGCTGATAAATCCCTTACCCTCAATCTCCATTATTCCTAATATAGTATGATGTACCCCCATATATACCCATGGAAACAGTAAGTCAAAAAACAAAATATTCATTTATATTACCTTCATAAATCAGATATTGACCCACCACCTCAGCAATACCCTTCATGTGAATGATATTTACTTTTGACCTGATATGACTTCTTAGCCCAACTAAGAAATTCCAAGACATATTCACCTCATATCTCAACAACATTGTAGTTAAATGCATCATAAAATTGAAGAAACCCCAATATTTTTTCACTTACATGTTGACTTGAGTCATGCACAATAATTCTTTATCCTTCCACTTCAACAAAGTCACAAGGTTATTGTGGCTTTGGAACATATCATAGAAATAATTCCTTACCTTTACCTCTATCTTCTCATTCCATGTAAAAATATACCCATAATGTATCATTCTTCATTGAATACTTTTTTTCCTTAGTTTTATCTCTTTTCTAGTGAGTTCTACATGTGATTTATAATATTCTATATGAATATAATCTAAAATGATACTACCTATGAAGCACACTCATTATAATACATGGGAGGGATCTATTGCATAAACTATCTTTTCTAATTGAACATACTAAGAGCCCCCTGCCACGGGTCTTTCTCCATAAGAACCATAAAACCATCAATGTTTTCATAGAACATATATCCCCACATGTTATCTAAAACCATTAGGCTTTCTCTCCCTACCACTAGAGGATAATTCATGGAGATGTCAACATGCCACACAAATGGTAGGAATCATCATTGGAAAACCTCTATAAAACTACGACAAATGCCTCAAAACACATAACTTTATATTTTCCCAGTTAATCAAGATGGATTACATATCATAAAAATATTTCAAAAAATATACAGTATAAAAAAATTCATAACTAGAAACAAATAACTATTCTCAATCACTCCCATCCATGCCCATTTCAAACATGGTGTAAAACAACTCCAAAAAATATCATTAAATTAGACACTATTTTAACCATTCCACAAAAATCATTCAATTCCATTCATAACTGTAAAAAAAATTATCACATATTATTTTAATTTAAAAACAGGGAAATAATGGTTTTCAATTCCAATAGAAGAACATAACACTTTTACCCTTGTTTTTCAAGCATTATTAATGAAAAAATGGATCTATGTTACTATAAAAATTTAAGTCACTCATATTACTAAGATCCTAGAATGATTCATTCATCCACAACATCATTCCACTATGGCCAAAATAAAAATCATCTAAATATAGTATCACAACACAGAAAATACATCTCTCAAGGTGAAATAACATTGAACTGTAATAAAAATCATCAAAAACAATAATCACTCTCTTGGTACTCAGGTTTTCCACAATAAATGAGTAAGCTACTCCCATGAACGAGATCATTTACAAGTAAAACCCAATCCTATTATATTTTTCACCCATCTCATGTAATAGAAGTAATAGAAAAGAACAAGACTCTAACACCACTTAGTAACATCTCGACCAATGTCCCACTAATCAATTCCCCATGATGGTTTGTTAGATATCCTAAGGTGTGCCTCCACATATTATAGAGGATGATGACTACCCATAATGGTCAAATGAAACATCTGTGATGAATATAACCCCCATTAAAATAGTAAACCACAATAGATAAAATAATAAATCAACAAAAAAACTAAAAATAAAATCATTCATTATTAAAAGAATTTCCAAAAATTATGAACATTCCAACAACTGATCATTAAATGTGGGATTATATGTAAAACTATTCAAAATGAATATTAATACTCAAAATAAAGACACATTGATGAATACCCAGAATAGGTCCTAAAACCATGTCTGGTACCCTCATCTGATCGAATCACAAATACTAAAAACAACCCACTAATATTATGCCTCTTCCCATATCCTATCCTAAAACATTGAAGTATACTAGGATACTCATTGGTTTCTCTATTAGCGTGTGAGTACAACTCAGTAGGCCACCACCAATAATGTATACAAAATATCTTATCTAAACTGTGTACACATTGGAAAAAATAATAATGTAAAATACAAAAATAAAATTCGTTATGCCATTTTTCAGTTATTAAAAGAATTTTAATTTACTTCTTTGTTCCATTTTTTCCATTTACATCAAACCTACTTCGACCCATACCGGTCCTTCCATCAATGCATCTAATTTTCATTGGAAGAAAAACATGTTGCCTCATTCCATGAATATGAATCGGATTTATAACGTCAGGTCTGACCACCCAACCCGGATGTGGAACATTGTGATCATACTCATGGGTTCATGTGTCAATCAATTCCTCAAAAAAAATTAAAATGAAAAATTGATCGTGGAGAATCAGTTCTTCTCACCCACAAGAGTGGAGAATCAGTCTGACATCCCAGTAACAATTATTACATAAATATATATTCAACATCACTATCAATTTTTATACAAAAAAAAGTTAGATCATTTTTATTTAAACATATTTCCATGCCTCTATTAAATAATAATGTTCATAATTCTAAAATATTCTTATTTCCCCATCTTAAAACACTAAAACCATTTATATCCCTTTCCAAACCCTTTAACCATGAGCCTATACTCCATTATCCAATTACTAAATTCAACAATTTATGTATCATTACCAAAAAATTACTTCATGTTAAGATAAACAAAAATTTAGGTTATGACATCAATCTAATCAAAATTTGAATTTGTTTAATAAAATAAACCCTTCAATTTATCACTTATTATACCAATTATAACAATCCATATCGTTACTACACAATGATACATGATATATAACATATGTTTTGACATAACAAAACCCATAATATTGGAGAATACTATGGTATTTGAAAATTAGGTATATAGAATAACATCATGAACATGGGATATGAAAACATTATAGGCATGTTTCTTAACATGCTTCTATAAGTCCATTACATTTTAAAATGGATGGGTCAACCCGGGGACGTACATAAAAATGGGGTGATCTGTAAATCAAAATAATTGGTAGAAGGATTGTATTAGGTAAAACATGGTAGTAAATAGTTATAGTAATGGATAAAAAAGGAAAATGAATCGTAAGGCATGATATAGAATAATAAACATAACACATGAAATGTGGCAACATCATAAAACACTGCATCATAAACCAAGGATAGGTATAAAATCCATGGCATCATGATAAAAATATTCCCATAAAGATATCACATTCACCCTCTATCCCAACATGACATATCATGAAACTAATCATTAACCATTGAATTAAAGTGATAAATAATTTTGGGCACACCCTTCACATTCATTTCATCTTCATTACTTTGTGTTCCATATATCTCATTCATCGTAGATTCATTCATCATAATATTTTATTCAAATATTAATGAGTGTGTAATAAATATCCATAATTACCATGTCATAGATGCATATGTGCAAAATGGTGAACAACCATGATAGGAAACATTTATTTTATTCACTACATAATTGTTTTTTCATTGAAATAACATGGAAAAATTTTGGATGCATAAGAACATCACATAAAAATTCATTAATGGGTTGATAAGATGTAAAAAGGTATATACTCATTTGGAAATTAAATGGGAAGTAATAGGGTCATGTAATAACATATCTCTATATTAGTAATTGTAACTAGAATGAATAATATAACAATGAAATTTGAATAAAGAAGAGAAAGTGAGGACCCCCTAATAAATTTCATCAAGGTAATAGGTTTACGTAAAGGATAATGGGATGTAATAATGAGATTGAAATGGGTCTTTGGTATATTATATATAATTTTTATAGTATGGGGGATATATAACAACATATCGCATCATGGGAAAATGGATACTAATAAGAAAAATAATAAACGATGTGATTGAATGGAAATTAGGAGAGATAAATCCTTTACCATCTGAGTGTGACTCCAAATGCTTGGGATGGGATTATTTTAAACATGGCACAACCATCGAAAGAATTTCGTGAGAGAAGGGAAGTGTTAGGACGTCATCCATGTAATTTTTCTTTGGAAATTTTTGATCTTAATGGGGTTTACATTGTCAAAAGAGTGGGAATTTGATTATTATTTATCAAACATTGGTTTTGAAATTTATATAATAAATTAATCAAAACTGAAAACATTATAATGGGGTTTTCAAATTATTTATGACAAATGGGAGAGTTTTTATTTATTTTATAAGTCGAACGACCAATCGAAATAAAATAACACCACTTCCTATCTGTAGGTGTGTCATACTCTTAATGAAATGATTTTAAAATAGTAACATATATTAATTTTTTTTTGTGGATTCAAAAATGATTTCTGAAATTAATAAAATAAATATAAAATAACACTATTTGAAAAGACAAAATATAGTTTTTCATGGATAAATTTTATAATATTCATTACATAAATTTTGGGTCATTTAGATTTCATAATGCACATTGTATATTTATATGGTACTTCATTTTTTCCCAAATATTTTATTGACTTAGAACAATAGAAAAAATAAATGTTGGATAATTTTGATGATTTTATTCCAAAAATAATTTTTTGTCATTATTATTTTATAAATTTTTTATATTAAAATTTAAAATATAAATCATCATTTATTTTGAAATAATGTATTTTTTTAATAATAATCGTTTTTAGAACCTTGTAATCATTACATTTGACTTCATAAAATTTATATGATCATTTATATTTACTAAAAAGTATTTAAAAATATCATTTCAAAAATATATTATATATTTCTAAAATCCATTAATTCTTCATGATATATTCATTAATTATATTTTAAAATTATCTAGTAATACTCTTTGTGTTTGATTATGTTAGAATAAAAATCATTTATAAATTAAAAATAATTGAATTAAAATAAATTCATTATCATAAAAAATAAAAATAATACATATATATATATACTCATGATTCCTATTATTTTATAAAAATGAAAAAACAGCATTTGATTAATGTGTGTGATATTGATACATTCATTATGTGGTTCAACAAACATGGTTTGTTTCATGATCTTGATGATCTCTAATATCTCCTCAAAATTATTTATATCATGCATAAATAATTAGATATAATCATGGGACTGGTCCATAGAATATACAAGTGATTCTATCTCCTCAATGATTTTATAACTGGGCTTCATTGGGTACGATCCTACTAGTTGGTACAAACACTACATTGGTATTTGTCCATTCGATTTCTTGAAACCATGTATTTATACATATCTTTTCATCGCTATTTAATTGATATATTATTAATGATAATTATTATTAATAATCTTTAATTTTGAAAGGATATAAAAATTACATAACAGTGAATGTTTTCTCACAACCATGATATATAATCAAACATTGAATAAAATCATAATGGAAATATTTTTTCATAACAGTTGGGGTCATTATAATATCTCTATCCTTAGAAATATCGCCTTTGAAATTTTCATTTCACATGGTAAAAAATATGATATTATACTTGTTTCATAACGTTCTACAAATCCCATTTTCCCTTTTCAAATTTTGCGTTTATCCATAGCTCTTTTACCAGGTGAATTTTCTTATTTCGTATAACTTTGTCTATCCAATCTATGATCATCAATGACTTATCATAATATAAGAGATCATTCTAACATGGTAAATCTTTTGGATTGTGTTCATGTGAGTGTATGGAATGTACTTTATCAGGAGAGATACATTTAATACATCATGTAAATGAAAATGGATAGGTACAATTTGTAGTCTATATGCCATAGTTCTGATTGGACAAATGTTCTTAAAGGGACTAATGAATGTTGAACAAAGCCTTACATTCTTCCAAATTATCAAGAACTTCTTCCATTGAGGTATTTGGAGTAAAATATTGTCTCCATCATTAAAATCTATGAATCATAAAATATTTTATACATTACACTTCTATCAACTCTGAGTTACCTTGATGTGTTGCTGAATACACATAAAAATTTATGTGACTTCCTCAATCAAATTCAGGACTTAGCTATTTTTCTTCCCCCAAATCAACCCAGAATGTATATTTTTTGCACCTGTTCACATATATGGATTTATATTTATATATCTTTACACTTTATTGATAACTATTATTGTATGAGAACATGAAAACTAAAATATGTTCATCCCATACTCCTTTTATGTCAATTAAGAATTCTATGGAAATTTAGTCATGTGTTTTGACATTCCAGTCATATTGGAAATCAATTTGAGGGTGATAAGCCATGCTGAAATTCAACTCATTATATTGACTATGTTGTTGAGTCATCTAGAATTTATAGGTGAATATTAAGTCTCAATTTCATAGAATCGTTAGTGATGTTCCAAGAAGCCATACCCCATATCTGATGAATATCAACGAATTTTGTTCTAGTGATAAATCCTCTCAAATTTCAATTAATTATGAAATAATTCAATGATGATCCACTAAAAACCATATGACAATATTGCTTCTTGATATCTTTTGAACTCCATTTAAAATTCCAAGTAGAATTTTTACAATTTCCATATTGGTATGGGTAATATTTGTATTATCCACATGGATTGTTTTCTTTCCAACATCGCATGCTAACATAGTATACATATTGATATATACTCAATGATATCCTTATTCATATTGTTCCACAAATATTTATATAGAATATCTCAACATAACATGTTTTTTCTGGGTGGATATGAAATTTATAACTATGTGAATCATCCAAAAACTCCATATTCAACTCGGTATTTGAGGGTACACAATGTTGTGACACAAATCATACAAATCCTTCTTCATTAACACTGAACATTGATGATTTTCCCTCTATGATCATTTACAAATTATTCTGAATTCCTACAACATATCTTTGAGTATTCTTTATCATATCAATAAGTGTTGCTTGATAAATATTTTTTGAATGGATTGGTGACATTCCTTCTTATATGATTCACATATCCATCCATTTCAAATATAAGAAGATTAGGTCCCTCTCAATTCTCATCAAGGATAGTATTTCGACATCCATTCTACAAAGAGTGTCTACTAATTTAGTTGTTTTCCTAGGATGGTAGTGAATTGAGCATTAATAGTACTTGATCAGCTCTAACCTTATTCGTTGGATTATATTTATCTCTAATTGAGTGAATATATACTTATGGCTCCTGTGATTCATATATATTTAATAATTCTACACAATGAAATAATTACCCCTTATTTTTAAATTGAAGATCACTAAATCAAACATGATCTTATGTGTTATGTTTTTATGATTGTTAACATAAAACTAAATTGAAGCATTGGATTTGTCATCATCATTCTGCAATAATATACTACCCAATATATTATTCGATGCATCACAAAATACTATGAAATGTTCTGCACTTTTGAATAGTGTAACCACATGGGCGGGGGTAATACTCTATTTAAAAACATGTTGATAACTTAAAATTAGTTATTATATGAAAACAAGATTATGTTTTGAGTTATCATGGTATAGGGTTTGAAAATCATAATAAATTTCTTAAAAACCCATGATATTACCCTAGTAATACACAGATTCTATGGATATTTTTCATAGATATTAGCCTTAGACATCCATAAATTTCTCATATATTTGAAGGGTCCATAGAAATCCCATTCCCCTTGATGATGTTATAAATTATTTTGAATTTTTCGAAGTATACCTCAAATTTGATGTACTTTTCATAAAGCTTCTCCTTTATGAGGACGTTTTCATATATCTCAGGCACTCCTCATGCCCCAAAATAGTTTTGGAGTATATTAGAACATCTATTATTCATTCAATGATACATGGATCCCTATTCATGTATCGTATCCTCTAAGCATGGTCTCCCTGAACATTTTTCCCTTCCCTAAAAACCCTCTATCTCCATACATATATCTCCCTACCCCACTATACCTACGAATCTATGTCCTTGTCTTCCATAATTATCTACATCTCCATATAATAGTCATGATCTCCTTATCCCCATTTCCGTATTCCCATGTCCTCATTTAATGCAATAGCTCCACCACCAAACCATTAGTAAAATCAAAATAATCAATCTCTCAGAAATTTCTTCTCTCACTCTCCACTCTGTGTCACCCTATAAATATTCTATTTGCATCACTCTGTTCCTCCATATACCAATCCACATTATATTCCATAACTATTTTATAATCTCAGTTGTGAGATCTCAAGGTCTACATGGCATCCCTCCCCAATTTTCATCTCTTTCTCCTACATACACTATTGTCATGTCACAATCTTTTTTGTGTCCATAAAATCTTGTTTAGCCAATTCCAAGGCTCATTTACTCCCACCCTCTATATCCCTAGAATATATCCACTTATATTACCTCCTGAATATGATTACCCACATATTCCTTTTTTGAATGTTTTTTTGGTTTTTCATTATCATCGCGAGGATTATTATGAGCTACTATTAGAAGATTACTTGTTCTATGTAAACATGTTGAATTTTGTTATGCTAGACCATACATTTATGTTTTTTCACAACCAAAAAATATGGGAATCTCTCCTAATGTCAAGGACATGACCTCTACAACCATTCTATATACCCAAAAAAATCCTTAAAACCCACAATAAATATTTCTCTTATAGTTTTTTGAATTCCAAAGAGATTTTTTTATACTTAAAAATATCAAAATGTCTGTTTTGTTATGTATTGTTTACCAGTAACATCTAACATTAAAATATTTTAATTCATACTATTTATTATTATACACTTCTTTTTGCATATGAAGTTTAATTTTATTTATCTTATTTTCATATATATATATGTATTTTGATTTATGATATGTTAAAAATGAATTTCCATTTAAATTTTCCCCATCTAATTTTTTTTGTTAAATTCTTCCATTTTCAAAACATTTGCTGCTAAATAATCTAAAATTTATTAATATTAAATTTTATTTATGTTTTTTTATTTTTAAATATTTCTCCTTCATTATATAATTATATAATACAAAAAAATAAAGGCTAAAATGAAAGGGAAAAAATATTTTATCTCTGTAGACATGAGGAGAAAATTATATTTTTTCTTTAATAAAAGATCAATTAATCTGAATGTTAATACCATTTACCAATATTATACAAAAAAAATATAATATACCATTTTTGTTACAATAACATTTCCATGTTCAAGGAGAAAATACTACATCAATTATTTATAGTAAAACAAAAATGTGATACTCCGGAATATTTTTATTCCCTATTCATGTACCAACGTTTAATTATTAAGAAACTAAGTTTATAAATAATTTTTCATTTACGAATTTAGAAAATTAATATCAAATTTATCTTCTAGGATCCATAGATTTTTTTGGTCATTAAAAATAAAATTAGCAATTCTTTATTTTTAGTGAATCAAAACTACTATGTTCATATGATAGGAACATACATCTTTTATATATAATTCTGATTCCGAATTAGAATATAAATGATAATTTTATATTCCATTCATATTTGTAAATTTAAATTTTATTATTAAATAATGATTCAATTGGTAATTTTAAAAAATATTAACATGTCATTGTGTGTAGAATTTCTCCCTCAATGAAGGACCAGGTTCGGACTACGGAGACACCTGACTACAAACATGTCACCCTATTTAAAAATGAATAATAGATATCCATCCATATGAAAATTGAATCAGAGATTAATTAATGCCAATATATTATATCTTCTTGAATGATTATGTAATAATAAAACATTTTATTATTTAAATATTTATTATTTTTTCATTGTATAATATTCTCAATGTATCAATCATGTTTATTTTATTAGGGAAGTAGAATAGTTCTGGTCATTAATATTTGTTGTTACTTATTGATTTCTTTATTCTTATAAAATGTTATTAATGTATCATCTATGTATGGGTTTTTTTCATGGATGGATAATACTACAAATCATTTATATAGGAATTTCACAATCATTTATCTTTACAACAGGGATATTAATGGTGAAACTTTTATAGAAATAAAGACATCTACACTATCATCATTAGTTAATAGTGCTATGATACTTGATTAATTAAATAACCGTTTTATTTTATTCGTATTTATATCTATTAATTTGAATAAAAAATAAACATATACAATATGATTTTGTGACCCTTATTATTAATTTAACATTATATAGTTTTATTGAAATTATAAATGAAATTAAAAAGGTTCAATAATATTTTCGAATGTTATAACTGAAAAAAATGTAATCTAATTATTTTCATCATTATGATATTCATTATTTATTATTCATGTTTTCAATTCATATAACAGAGATCATTCATTTTTCTTAATACCTCATTTATGTTTTATTGTAATACAATAACTAATTTTACATTTGACACATATTGATTACATTGACATTGGTAATTCTCAAAAACTTTGCACCAATTTTTCAGTGATATTTTGGTTCGATGAAAGATTTAGATAATGTAGCATATAAAAAACATCAATGTTTTTTTTGATGCCCACTTGGAAAAATCAAGATAGAATGATTTCCAAATCCACTTATGTACATGATGTACATTATATTCTTTTTCCACTATAAATATGGGAACTAATTCTATGGTAATATTTATTTTACAATATTATATTTTCCTTTACATCAATGGGTGAGAGAATTGATAACTCTATAAACCTTAGAGGTGCTCTTTATGCTTATAGCCTTAGTGCGCAAAATTGTATTCATGTTGGTTTTTTTTACACCTTCTGTAAAAGTACCAAAGTTTTCACAACTATAAATTTTTGAAACCTAAAATGATGATGATAATAGAATTCAATCTCATACGGACATTATTAAAATTAAATTCAATGATATACAAGTAAAGTGAGTTTTTTTTATATTTTTTTGTATATTTTTATTTCTATCAGATAAGACAAAAATTAACATTATTCCAATCCTATTATTTTTTAGAAACATAAAAGTTTTTTTACATTCAATTAATTAATTAAACATCTATAAATTGAAAGAGATTTTTTGACGTCAACATGAACTCTCGATATTAGATTGTGGCTAGTTGGGAAGAGATATTATGATCCAAAATCATACAACATACTAACGGATTCCGAAATCACAATACTAATAGTTGGTAATATTGGAAATGAAAATAAAAATATATATATTATTTCACAAAGAAAAACATGTGAACTTCTACATATAGTATAATTATTTCATGTATATCATTCCTTGTAGTATTCTATAATATTTGATACTAGTGAATATGCATATTCTAATAATGTGTGACACAACATTTACACAACAGATTCAATTAAATTACACATATTTACAGTGAGAGATTAATTTTATTCCATTACTATAATTTTTTAAACAATTAGTTTTCTGCACTCTTATATTTGAGATTATTTTTATAACTATTTTTAGTGGATTCATATACTATGGTTGAATCACAACATTTATATTCTATTCAGTTCACTAAAAAGAATTCATATTTAATTTTTATAATGGGTTACATGAATCATATCTCAATGGGGAGTGTGACATGTCTCTTTGTGGATGATGTATAATTATTACATTATTTTTAATGGTGTTCCATGATGAATTTTGAATACTTATCATGAGGAAATTAAGATTTGTTGTTTGGTTGGATTTCAATATTAGTTTATAATATTCACATGTAATTCCTACTCGAGAGAGATTATGAAGATTCTATGAAATCAAAACATTAATTCTAATTAAATCCAACAAAAAGTTTCCAGAGATTTAAATATGATGATTGAGTATCTAATAAATGAAATAATAGATGGGATATTTTTTTCAAAATCTTAATGATGGTATATTTTTATTATTTTTAATATTTTCATCATTTTGTGATGTAGAAATATTTTACAATATTAATATTTACATATTTATTAAATTTATTTATATAGTAGTTCAAAAAATTTAATTTCAAAAGTGTCGCATTTCTAATGTTCACCTACATTTATTTATTCAATATACTAATACAATTACAACTATTTCTTATTTTTATTGGGCTATTTATTATAAAATAAAAAATAAAATAGTTCACCCTTAGCTATACATGTTTTAATATAAACCATCATTAATGGACCACTTGGAATTAATAACCCACACTCTCCATGAATGAAAAGAGAGGTTGTTAGAAATATTACCCTAAACATTTTGTGGCTAATTAATCTATGAAGGGGAAGGGTATGCTAATTAAAAAATAAATGATAAAAATAGATTTATACAAATCAATTTGGTCAAATATGATAATTTTTTTATACCTTATAATCTATCCATGCTTCTTAAATATTAGGCTCATTGGAATGTTTTACATTGTATTCAAACATGTTATATATAATATCATCTTAAAATACATAAAAAGGGAAAAATCATGTAACAATAGTTATTAATGTATTTGAGGATAGAGAACACATTGAAGAACATATCGAATGGATTAATATGTATTATGACAGTCGATATATTTCACTAGGTGATGCTGGTTAGAGAATATTAAGTTATGCTATCGATTAACGATTCCTTATAGTTCAAATATTTTATTTTAACTTGATTATTAAGAAAACTATATCTTACAACAGTGGATGACTTATTGAATTCATTCTATCAAAAACATCTGTATCATAGACTATCCTCTCTTAATCGGTTGAATCTAATGAAACACATCTTAAAGTAGAATATCTAATGTATTATCAATTAAAAATGAAATTTTTATTCAACATAGATGATAGGAAACGGTATCCCATTAAGTGGGGATTTTATACTAGAATATTTAATTATATTTATCCCACTACTGTCAAAAAATATTACCTTATATTATTTCCCCCTAATGTTACATGTCCTAAATCATATGATAAAAGAAAAACTACAGGTCATACTACAATCAATATTTTTATAGATTATGTTTATTTAATTGGTTTATTTCATGGTGATTTAGAGTCTGTTGAAGCTATTATAGAGGCTTTATTGTTGGGAGACAGTGAATTATTTTCACTGATTATTCACACACTTTTTGTTCTCAAACACTATTTTTCAACTGCATGATATTTATGTTATGGTTTTTTTCAAATCATCATATGTGATTTTAGGTTTATCATAGAAATTTGAAAATATATTAGTCACATACTTAACATATTTTAATGTTTATATAATTCAATACATTTAACTCACTATATATTATTGAAATAGACTAACAACTTAATGGTAGTCAATTATAGTAGTTTGTACTAATATATATTGATAAAATCCTTCACAAAAATGGTAGATCTTTAAAAAATTACAGCTCTATTCATGTTATAGAGTCTTCAACTATGTTTGGGGGAAATGGTTTATTTCAGCTAAAAATAACAATGATAATGATCTTTATCAAGAATAATTTAATATTTTGAATAAATAATGGGTTTTGAATAAAAATATTTCTTTAACACCATTCAAAGTTAATCTTGCATTGTTAATGGAGGACTCGTATTTTGTAATGGCTATGGAAGATATGGTAAAACATTCTTATAACGTTCCTTAATGTTGATAATATGTTATGAAGGGAACATTGTAAGATTGGTTTCATAAAGTGGTATAGTATCCCAATAGTTACTAGTGGGAGAATGACACATTCTAAATTATATATATCAATTGATGTTCATCAAGACTCAATATGCAACATTTAGTACAGAAATGATTTAGATGAACTTTTATAGAATACATTGTTAATTGTTGGGGATAAATAATCAATGGTTCTAAAATATTTTTTTTGATGATCTCAATCCCACGTTGAGGGATATTATGTCCCCAAAAACTCTAAATAGTTCCCAAATTCATTATGGTTGAAATTTTATTTCCATGGTGTTGATTTTTGAAGAACATGGATATATTACTTTGTACTACATGTGCTTACATAATATTTTCAATTTTCAAATATTTTTTCTATGGTGTAATTGTTATTTTCTTACATTGAAAAGATCATTACAATACATTATTATAATACAAGTAATATATCAATGGAATTGAAAAAATATTCAAATTGTATTATTAATATTAGGGATAGGATGGTTGGGAGGCCAAATGATGGTGAGTTTGATTTTTAATTCCCAAATATTATCTAAGAGTGATATTTGTGAATCCATTGGATGCCATTGTTGACCACAAATACACATCCTTTATAGAAAATTTAAAAACCCATGAATACCTAAAATGATGATATATTTTATCAACTACATGACAAATTATTCACCAGGTAAATGATTACATGATATCACTAATTCTTGGAGAAGATAATTTTTATCAAAGTTTATATTAAGTTTGTAATGAATGTTTGGATATTGATACTTTGGAATATTTATACACACCAGAAATATTGGATGGTAATATCATCTCTGGTCATAGTTATAATTTAGTAAACATAAAATTGGTTGTTCTGGTAATGTTTGCATGATGTGTGGCTAAGTCATTTGGACTATTCAAAGGAAAACATTTGGTCATCACATTTTTGGGAGATAATTGCATAAAATAAAAAATTCTAAATAGAACTCATTCTAGACATATATATTTTATACCTATTGTTAATGTGACACAAGTAGACTCCTAGTGTACATTGAAGGTCCAAAGAAGAATATATCCATTAACATTATCATATGCAGTGACTATAAATAATAGTTAAGGAGAATATATTTTATCTATTGTGATTTTAATTCATCGGCCTATTTTTTATAGTTTTTAACTATACTTGGTAGTTTCTAGAGATACAAAAAAAGGCATAACTTTTTTGATATATGATCATAAAAACCTATAAAATGGAATAAATATAGAAATTGTTTACCATTAAATATTCAAAAACATAGATTATGTATAAATACTTTTTATTTTTGTTGAACATGTAGTATGAACATTATAATCAGAAGTACATTTATTTCATTTTTATTTATGGCAATATTAATTATTTCTCTACATCATAATATTTATTCCTTCATTTCCATAAAAATTGTTCAAATGGAATATTCATTTACTAAGATACAAAAGAACCATATTGAATATAATGAGACATTGAATATTGAAGTGCATATTATATTATTATAGTAGACAAGGGCATTAAATTTCTTAGATGGTATAGTTTATATCGATCTTATTCTTGTAGATTAAATTGTATATTTTCTATCATTAAAAATAATTAAATATATAACACCTATTTTATATACATTATAATAAAAATCACATACATAAGTGTCCTTTTAACTGATGTTAATAGTGATATACTTAATAAAATATCATCAAATATTATAATATATAATCAACTTCTATTTTTTTCTGGAAATGGGTAACCTACAACCTACAGTAAACAAAAAATTTGATCAATAGTTACAAGTCGATTACTAATTTCATAATATATATCACCAATTTAGGAAGGTGTCGGTAATATAATGTAGAATTTCAAATGATTGAAAATATAGGAAAATATTTACCAAGTCATCACAAGAGAATACTATTAATTTAAGGGGGTACTCATGTCATAATTTTATATTCTTGTTTACCTATTTTTTTCTCCATGTTATTCTTTTCTTATTTATTAAAGAGGTGATGGTTATAAAATATTATTTTATAAGTATTCCAAGAAAACTCACTCTAGAATTACAACATGATTACTATATTATTATATGTGTTACATTTACACTAAATTAATTTCTATTAATTGTTATTATAATCTATTGACATGTTTTTTCATTAACACATTTCATTACAACTTTTGGTATGTTATTTAAAAACTAAAATAGTTAAGTATCAATTTTAAAAAATAATTCATCTAATTTCATGTATTATAAAAAATATATTTATCCTTTCTAAACCTATATATTCGAATATGATATTAAATTATATATTTAATTATTCTTAAATGTTTTTCTTTACATGCGAGTTAAGTGATTTCGTTGTGCTTTATAGATACCTACCATCCCACCCATAGGGAAACTCGTGAACATTAATGATGATTATATTTAGGGATGATATGTACTATTATATACACATTTAATGTTCATATTATATGTTACTTAGACACTATAAAATTTAATTAATATCAAATTTATGTCTTATAGTGGTGAAATTCATAATGGCACAATGTGGGATGATTATTTTGAAAAACACTGTATTCTACTCCTAGATGAAATGATGTGAAATTTAATTATAATCCTTTAACATCTCCTTATAAAATGATTCTCTAGTATGTTGTTTCATATATACGTATTAAAAACTCTATTAGTATTATAAAACTAAAATTTAATTATTTTCACATAAATATGTTTACTAAAATTCATAAATAATAATTATTAGCATGAGTTTCAATACTCTAAAGATAACACACTGTCTAGATATTCCTATTGTGTACATGCTTGAATATAGGTTATACATCTTCCTATTGAAAATAATCTCTTACTATTATTATATTTTTATTAATATTAATTTTTATGTTCTATTTTATTATAATTAATTTTCAATTTATTTATCTATTTACTATAGGTTTTTGACATACATCTTTTGTTATAACACATAAATTTTGTTAGTTATTTTTGAAACGATTTTCTATAATTATTTTATAGCATGAAATAATTACTAATAAATGATTATTATAAAATTATATTTGATGGTTTTATTGTAGGTATCATGTATCCAAGAAAACATCCTCCTTTCTCAAGCTAGAGAAACATATTACAAATTATTAACTTTATTCATGTAATGTACATTTAATAAAACAATCCTTCTATATTTACTAAAACATCTATGAAAAAATTACATTTATATTGAAAAACTTTTCATTGCGACTGGATTATAGGAATCAAATTGTATAACATTAGTAACTATCACAAAAATAAATTGTTTCTTCAACTATATTTATCAATCGTGTTCTTAGAAAAGAATCTATACTTCTCCAATGAGATATTTTTTGCAAAACATGTGGTGTACTCCCGTAGTAAATCAAACCAAGGGAAGAGTAAGTATTACAAGATTTTAAAAATATTATTCATAAAATTAGTGCATATAAATTATATTTCCTTTTTTTTCACCAGTATTATTTAATCTTGTAAAATTGAGAACATTATTTATTCTTATATGACATTTTCTATTAAGAACAAATTGAATATGACTGTTCCTAGTTTTAATAAGATATAATAACTATATACCATTAAAAATAGTTATTATATTATATAATATATGATAAATGAATTACAAATTATTTTAGATAACATATTATACTTTTTGTCAGTGCTGATACAATGTCTTTGATAAATGTTATCTTTGACAATCAAGTGAATCCATTAGTAGAAAAAAATTCATCTAAGAAATGAAATAATATAATTCATGTAACTCATTAGTATTTTTCCTTATATATATATATTTTACATTGATTTTTACTGAATAAATTTCATTTTTGGATGATGATAAATTTTATTTTCTACTTGAGCTCAATTTATTCAAACATAAGGCAACGCTCATAACTAGTCAGATTTTTGAATTCAATGACGACAAATGACATTGAACCTATGAAATAATACAATAAAAGTACATATAACTTATATGATGTTAATGATTTAATCCTTTATGATACTACTCCAATAGAGAGTGATGTATGAATCCCACATTTATTTATATCACTATTGTGTTTTATTCATTTTAAAAAAACTATGTTATACTTTTATAGTTACAACGATAAAAGTGGAAATATATATTGATTTTAGAATAAATATTATACTATTTTATTCATTCAATATCTATTTTAACTAAGAAACTCTATATTAAACAAATATATTCCTTCAAAAATGTTATTTAGGATGATTAAAACATTGTATTTTCTAGCATATATAATCAGAAAAGAGATATTTTCATTAGATATCACTCGAGTAAAATATCTATAATAATTCTAAAATATATTTTGAGTTATATATTTCTAAATAATCATTAACATCTGATATTTACTACCTTTATTCACAAAATAAATTTTATATTATACTCACATACATTAAATTTATTACTTGAAACTAATGCATAATATTTTTGTAGAAGAATGTTTTAAAATATTTTGAAGATGTAGATGATGCTGAAAGATGATGTATAGAAAAAAATTGCTTGTGGGAGAATATTATAGGATTATTCTTAATATAAATTCAATTTTACATCCATTAAAATTAAAATGAATTATATCATGATGGACAAAGTATTTTCACCCATCCAGGTAATGTATCTTTGTTATTCTAAGATTAACATCACATTTAAAATATAATCACATTATCTATTTCATATTGATCACTATGAAAGATGAATTTTTTTATTATTCTACAGGAAACTAGAAATTTAATCTTCATTTTTATGTGATGGAATTTTTAAATAACATTTTTATAGTGTAATAAAACACAATGGCAGAGAACAAAACTAATTATCCCATGTTGTACACCTGAGTTATCCTTACAAAATACTTGGTCCTATATTATATTTCTACAATTTAATAGAATGTTTCATTTACTTGAATAAATTCGTTAAAATAACTATTTGTTTTTTGAAGACATGCATCGAATCTATGAATAAAACAACAAAACAAATAAAATTTTATCCTATGTGTGTAGTAGTCCATAAATTAGTAAAAATAAATTCCCATGATGATTAACATAGAAAAAAACTACAAATTCATGTTATATTTATTAGATAAATATTCCATGTTGACATTAGTGATATTAAATAATATTCATAAATTCTTGGACAACTGAAATCTTCCCAAAAATTTTATTTGATATTCAATTCTTCCTTGAGATTGATATCATAAAAAAATCACAATTTGGAAAATGAATTCTAAAAGAATATAGACATAATTATTTTCCATTACATTCTTTTCCCATTACCCATGTTTCTTAATGAACACTATTTCTGACCACTATTTTAAAAAATAAATTTCCATTATATAACTATATTCATGGATAGTAGTCACATAATACCATTCATTCGATTTCTTTTTCACAATGATGATCATTTATTGTGGTCAGTATTTATATAACTCTTTCTATAACATTTATATTATTAAATTCATATATTACAAGATATTTCTATATTTTTTTAAATCGAATACTTCATAATTATTTATCAGAATAATATTTTTTAAATGAATGTTGATATTTTTCATATTTTTGTATAAACATCCCTTGTATGGGATGAAATACTAAAAATGTTCAAAGAGAAATTTAATCCCAACAAATGTACCAAACATTCCATTTCACAGTTACTTCTATTGAAGTGTTCATCAGTTAACTATACATCATACAAGAGAGCATAATTTTGATCATCATTTTACATGTAATTATCATTATTAAATGAATTTCAATTTTTATTTTTTAATTTTACCATAAGTGTGTATTCAGCAGTGATTGTAAAAAACCAGGACCTGGCCAAGAAGACACATGCAAATCTAAAGAGCCACATGTTTAAAAAGAAGATCTCAATGTATTGTGATGACCACTATGATAATGATTCCTTTTTATTATAATTCAATTATTTGTCACATAATTTTATATATTAATTGGATAGTTTATTAGAGGTAAAATCATAAAATTTAAGAACTACATGCTTCCATTTCAATTTACTTTTTTTTTCTCATAGTCAAAATTAGAAAAAATTAAAAACTAACCTCTAACAAAGTAGTATTTTCCAATTGAAACTCCTTATGATGTTAAGGTTCTGGACCGCTTAACGATTTAACATCATTAATCCATTACTTATTGTGGTCTTCATACTTACTTTACTGTATTTTTCGTATTTATCATTTAGTACATCGTTATATGAATCCCACATCTCATGATGTTAAAATTTAACTTGAGGGGAAATGAAAATATATTCATCTTTTAAATTATTTTAATTTAATCATAATTTATTCTAATGATCCTAATGCATTGATGATTAAGTATAATTTTGTTTAGTTTTTAGTTGACAATATGTGTTTATGTATAATGCATCTTCTCTTTTTTGTGTATTTTTAGTAGTGTATATCAGATTCAAATTTTACGTTTTCTTTCTATAAGGATACAAAACAACAAATCCTCATGCCACTTCATGGGTTCGTGGAAGGCTAGTTATCTATAAATAATACAAATTATTTCATTAGGTAATCACTAAATATTATATTCATAAATCTACAATTTTTTTTAGAGAATTAATGAGTTTGAAAGAGATTAATAAAGACAGATAGTGCAGGTAGCATGTAAAAAACAAATTATTAGGGATATCCTCCATGTTCACACTATCGTGCTAACATCTCAATCACAGATCTACCATAGTGGAGTATTTTTCTCCACATAGATAATTAAAAATTTCATCAATTTATGGATTCATATACTTGTTCGGTATCATGATCTTATAGAGCTCAATAGAGTCAATGAAAAGTCTCAATAACCAATCCTTATTCATGAAATAGAAGAGTAGTTCACCCCATGGTAAAAAACATGGTATTATTATTCCATTATCCAGATTCTACATTATTTATTTTTTGAAGAACCTTGGTTTCACTAACATCCAATCTATATGGATTCTTGGATAGAGGGATCTCCCTATGTATACTATTTATTAATAATGAAACCTCTCATATAGGTGGATGTGCGTGAAATACCCCAACAGACACATCAGTTCATTCCCTCACAACGGGAATGTCTTGGATGATGGATGATTCATTGAGTCAATCATTTGAGATATATAATATTTTTCATAGGGTAATACTATATATTATTGATATGTTAGTTCTAATTATGATTAATCATTTTCCATTAACAATTATATATTCAGAGGTCGATTCACATTATGGGGGATGATTTCCTTCAAAAGGAAATATATGTTGGCTCTATATATATAATGTCAATTCGTTCCCATAGTCATGTCATATTCTACTAAAGAGAGTATGAAATTCATCACTAGGATTTTAATCCCCCAAAATAGTGACATTGGATTATATAAATAAATGGAATGCAATAATTACCTCAATTTTTATTTTCACTGAATCCCATACTTTCATGATTTGTAGTGGTGTTTTAATAGTTCTTCTAAACATTT
Source organism: Viscum album (assembly GCA_963277665.1). Taxonomy (NCBI): domain Eukaryota; kingdom Viridiplantae; phylum Streptophyta; class Magnoliopsida; order Santalales; family Viscaceae; genus Viscum; species Viscum album. The sequence continues at coordinate 881,374,073 of OY728139.1, read as the reverse complement.
ATGATATGATGGAATGTGTAAAATTGGAATAAATAAAATATTTTTTCTATCCATGAAGGAATAATTGTATTTCCTTTCACTACTTTATGTTAGTGATCAACCTCAACAGTTTTGATAGTAAAATCTACGCCTTACTACCTCGAATGTTGATGGTTGTCTCCAAAAACCATTTTCATAGTCTATTGTTTTGAAAAGTGCACCTTTAGAGAACTGTTGCATCAATGAAAAGTGGTTTGAGGGATGACTGGATAATTCATCACCTCTATCACATTATTGGGTTTGTCTTTTTGGAAATCCCTACCGATATTCCTTCCTTCATTCGCATAAATCATTCCCTCATCTACCTTATAAAATTATTGAGGTTATTCTTTCCAAACATTAAAAAATATGGATGTTAAAATTTCATATCACAATTATATTTCTCTATCAGACCATAAAAATTAATATCCACCTTCCCCTTCTTATCCTTCGGTACTATTAAGTTTCACCAAACTATATTTCATCTTTGAGGGAACATCAAACAATTTCCTCATATCTATCGAAGACATCAAACACTATAGATTTTTATATATAAGGATTTATCCCAAAAATTAAATGGTAAAATGTGTTTTTAGGGATAATGAAAAACCCAAAGGTGTATTGTTCAAGTATTTTAAATGATATGATTACGCCCCGATATATTTATCATATTTTTTCTTGAGTTCATGGGAATACCTTTCCATTTCTATTTGGAGAGTGTATGAAATTTATTTATCCAAAAACATTTTATGATATTCCATCCAACAAATCACTTCGATCATTTCATTAGGATTGATATTATTGATCAAGTTCTACCACTGAACAAGTTCCCCCTCCACATAATAATCAAAAATTACAACAATTTGGTTTTCGGAAAATAGAAATAATTAAATATTCTTTTCATTGGTGTTAATCCATTTTTTGGGATTAAGGGATCATATGTTACTTTAAATGTTTAAATTAGTTGTCCCATAAAGCTCAAAATTGTATATTTTTCTCTCTAAGGGGGATTTCAATACTCCAACTGAACCAATTTTATTTTCATAACTTGAGTCAACTCAAAGAGTATCATCAGAATGTTTTGTATTCCTACTATAATTGAGTTGGGAATCTCATTGTAGAAGTCATTATGTCTCTCATTGCATTGATTGTTTACCCAATTCTTAATATTTTCCTTCATTGTGTAGAATAAATTCAAAAGTGGGGATGATTATTTTTAAACAATTAAACACATAAATGGGAACCCAGTGACATTAAATAGATATATAAAAAATTATATGTCCATAACTTAGTAATTTTGTAGTTTTAATCGATTTCATCCATGAAATATTTCTGAAAATGTATTATAATATGTATTTTGTTATTCCCTTAATAATGGTTTATAATGTTATTATGATATTACCAAAACTTGTCCCCTGATCATTTCAAAATAGTTGCACTATAAGGTTTATTTTCGTGTATGAGTTTACATCGACTCATGCCTGACACACCTTGTTGGATTAGATAACACAAGGTACATATGTTCTTGAGCCACATCCACTTATATTATCCAAACTAGGAATTTTTTTAAGTAATCCAAATATTTTATACTATTGAAAATTTATGGATGTTTTATAATACATAGTTTTATACATAAATCATTCACTTGACTTTTCAAATCCTAATCCCAATAATAAATAATTTTTTTAATTGATACCAACTATTAAAACACATATATTTATTACACATTAATACATGAATTATTACAAAATTTTAAACATAATATAACATGAATGATTGAGAATTCTTGTGTCATTGGTAATTAGGTACATAGCATAACATCATGAAAATGGGATACAAAAACATTATTGAAAACATCCATAACATGCTTCAAAAATTAGATGGGTTTTTTAACTAAAACGGATAACCTAGGGACATACGTAAGAATGGGTTGAGATACTAGGCCCAGTGAGATAATAATTATGGTATATGGTAAGAATTATTGCTAAATAGGCATATAGATGGTGAATAAATGATAACGGAATAAAAGTGATTATATAGCATGATAATCACGACATGTGAAATGTGAGAACAACATAAAACCCTTCGTCATAAACATAGGTCTAGGATAACTACCAATAAGTAATGATACATGATGTCCTATAGAGGGTTCATGTTCACTCCCTGTTCCAAATTGATGAATCATGAGACTAAACATCGCTAAATTCATTTGAGCACTATATAATTCAAGACGCACCCCTAACATTAATTTCATTTTCATGTATAACTGTTAAACATAGATCATATATCATGTATTCATTCATCATCATATTTTATTTCATGTTAATGGAATGTAAAATTTGTATATGTAAGAACCATTTTATTGAATTATATTTTTATAAAGTTCAACACCGTTAATAAGAAATAGGAATGGTATTCACAACAAAATTGTTTTTGCATAGAACAATTGTTATCAAATTTATGTCACATAACGACATCCCATAAAATTAAATAAATTAGTTTGATGGGAAGTAAATGGGTGTATCATTATTTAGAAATTAAATGGGTAGTAATAGGTACGTAAGCATACAATAACTTATAATAGGGTTTGTAAATACAATTAATAAGATAATAAATATTCCTGAATAAGGAGAAGGTGAGGACCCCTTACTAAATTGCATCAATATAACAGGTGTAATAAGTGTTTATAGGAGGGATTTATGACATCTAAAGGGGAATATGTTCATTTATAAAAATAATTTAATGTAATCAGGATATAATAGTATATATTCCCACGTGAAATATTTGAAACTAACAGGCATGACGTAAAATAGTTGCATGAGTTGAAATGATAATAGATAAATACCTTAGATTGAGAGTGTGACTCCAAATGCTTGAGAGGTGCTTTTTGGGATCTTATGGTGACCTTGTGAGGACATTGGAGGGGTGATATATGAGTAATGGATTGATATATGGATTTTTAGTGATGTGATAAGTTAGCATGGGTGTGTTTATATAGGTAAAGAGTGTGGATTTATTTATTATTTCTAAAACATCGGATTTTGGATTCTGTATAGTAATATTTGAAAAACCAAATGCCATCTCCTAATATATTTACATGTTTCTACCAAAGGTGAGTTCTTTTAATTATTTCATAATTCTATGGGGAAAACTAAATAAAATAATAACATTTCTAATGTGGATGTGATTCATACTTACAAAGTAATGTTTTTAAAACAACAAAATATATTAATGGTTTGGGAGTATTAAATAAGTATTTTAAAAATTAATAAAAACCCATTCTTTACAAATAAAAACATATATATATTTTTCAGTCATTTATATTATTTATTGCATAACTTTTTGATCATTATCATGTCTTAATAATATAATTATATTTATGTGGTATTTAATTTTTACCAAACAATTTTCCTGTCTTAGAAAATTTTAAAAAATTCTCCATTGGATTGTTTAATAATTATGCTTCCAAAATCAAAATTCATTTTAGTGAAATAATTTTAAAAAATTATTCCTTTTCAATTTCACAATACAATTACACATTAATTGATAAATGCATGATGTTTTAGACAATAATAGTTTTCTAACCCTGCTAAAAATGAAATTTGACTTCATAAAAATTATTTAAAAATCATGATTTCATAAAAATTTAATAAATTAAAAAATAATTAAATTAATCAGAAACAATTATTTAATTGAATTTAAATATTACCCAAAATACTATATTTATTTTATTATATCAAATGAAAAAAAAATATAATGTATTAATATTAGGATGAAAATATATTCATATTCTTATAAATAATAATTTATAGAATACTATTTAATTGGTCTTGATACATATCAATTAAATACACTTGTGTATTCCCTAAGTGTAAGGGGCATAATGTTGATACATTCATTCCTTTTTTCAGCATTCATGGTTTCTTTCATGATCTCGATGAACATGAACATATATTGTAAACATTTTCACTCATGAATATGTTTTTGGATATCATATTGGGGGTTCACAATGGAAAATCACAATGATGATATCTACCTTAAAAGCTCTGATAAATGGGAATCATAGGGTTTGATCATAATTGTTGAGGCCATCACTTCCCTTTTCAGTGTATTTTCGGATTTCTTGAAACATTTATTCATATTAAACATGTGATCACATTTCAATAGTTATATAGAAATAGTAAGGATATTTAATGAAGTGTTGGAGCTTCAGCCTCTGAGCGGCTTCCCCTCCCCCATTTTCGGTTTCTAGGTTTTCCATTCGACCTCGTTTCCCTTACCCCTCTTGTCGGACTTTTACTCAATGCAGTCTTCCCCTGGATCATCTTGGCATAGGAATGTATTGGTGACGGCGTGGTGCGGTGGGGTTCTGATTTGTTTTAGTATTGTCGCTGGCTTCATTATAGGTGACGACATGACTCGGTGGAGCACCGACTTCTCAGGTCGCTTTGGAGTGGATCGCCTTTCAGCAACGTCGACTTGGTGGGTGGCTCAGATCGGCATGGAATGGTCCTTGCGATGACATCATGGTTCAGAGTGGATCTAGCCTTACAGTTCAGTATAGCGCAGCTATGATCCATCTCTAGCTTTCTTTCGGTATTGGTAGGTGGTAGATCTGAAGTGGCTCTGAGGTGGGAGTCCCTTGATTCTGGTTTTCGGACTTCATGGGGTTCGGCTACCTGCAGGTCTTCTCTTGATGTTTTTGTTTTTTTTATTACGATTTATTTGTGGATATGTTTCTATGATATGATTTCATTAAGCTGAATGGGTGATGAGAAGGATTGTTATAATTTGGTGTTGAATGTGTTTATGTGGTGGTGGAATGCATGATTTTTTTGGATGTTTTTATCATTGCAGTGAATGCTTTAACTATGTGTTGGTACTCAAAAGATTTGTTCTGGCAGCTGATTTCTATTGATGAGTTTGGTGATGTGATTTCTAATGGAGTGTGTTGGTACTTATGGTTTTATTTGCTTTGTGGATGGAGTTTTTCAGTTCAAGGATGAATTTTTAGTGGCATGAAAATTGAGGTTTGAGAATCAACACAACTATATTTTCTTTCATGAATGGATTCAGATGAGGTTTTTGGGCAGATGTTTTATCCCAGTTGTTGCTTTCAGATTTGGATGTTTGAGAGGGAATTGATTTTCCATCGGTTCCATGCTCGTGCAGTAATCCACGAGACTACTTTCTGTGAAGCGATGAGTAGTAGAAACTGATATTATATTTATGATTCATGGAATAACTTTTCTATGTAGGTTTGAACGAGTTGTTTGTTATTAAGATATTGTACTATGGTCTTTGATTGTTTTTTTATTTGAAGTCATGTATGGTTTCTAACGTTTTCCTTAAATGTTATTTAATAATAAAAAATTAAAGATTTTTAATTGTCATTTTAAAATGAAAGGATATAATAAAACTAGATAAGAGCTTGTTATTTATAAAACCATATTTCATATTAAGACATTTTATTCAATCAGAATAAAATTTTTCATTATAATCATTTGTTTTTTACTAAAATAATTCATTTTTCTTATTAGTTACCAAAATGGTGTCCATAAATTTAGTTAAACTGAACTCAACAGATCTTATATGGATCATGATGGATCATGTATTTTATTTAATTATCATAATTATTATTCAATACCATGTAATAAAATGCAGCATAATGTAACCATGGTCACAACCATATACACATGACCCACATCGTGACTATGGGATAATACTTGTATAAAACCTTCCTAATATTTATATAAGGATACCCAATTAACTATATAATATGATTAAAAAAATACTATTGAACTGAAATCATTTAAAATTTTATTAAATGTAGTTTTCATGGAATCAGAGGCTGATAAATAACCACACATGCTAGGTTTTTTGAAAATAGATGGATGATGTGATTTAAAAACAACTAAATCTATGATTCACACTCCAAATGGAAAAGAATCTAAGGAAAATCATCCCATGGCGGATTGATATGGATTATTTATTCAACTAGGTTCTTGGATAATTAACATGGAAGGAAATATGGTAATAACATTAATACAAGATGGGACAATTGAAAATTGCCCCTCTTTAGTGATGCACCAGGTTTATTCACATGGTTTTACAATCCATGCACTAACTATGTGACACCCTTTATCCTAGAAGAAAATCAATAACAATGTCTCAATATTTTCCTACACAGTTTGAAAAACAATGTAGACTCCATGGAATGCGGATTTATTCATGTTCAATTGGTTTTAAGGACACCCTTTATTAGTTTGTTAGACTTTCTCCCTCCCCCTATTGGATTCATTCTTATGGATCAGAATTATAACTAACCATGCACTAACGACATTCCCAAACTAGTGTATCCTATTTTCTTCATTTTTGGGATTCAAATCCCTTAAAGAAACAACAGAATCCTTATATAATAGAGAACCATTTCATGAACCAAAAAAGAAACTTTAAACATAAACATAAATTAGAATGTTTTTACTTAGTAGATTGGGATAAAAATCTTTTAATAATTGTAACAAAAAAATATGTTATTTTTTAATGAAAGATCCATCTGGAATAGAAACTAGTTTAATAAAGAAAAATGAAATTTTAAAATTGGGGATGACCCATGAGAAACATGGTATCATGGTAGGGAGACTAAAATTAAGTACTCCTTTCACCAACTCCAATGTAAATAATGATATTAGACATGAAAAAGAGTACATATCATTGTTAAATTTGTGTCACCGCATATATGTCTATTACATGAACTAATTAATATTGTGTTAGATGTATTATTATAGTTTATTATAAACTATTCCATTAAAACAATTCTTTTAGGATGGTGGATAAAAATAACATATAAAGATTCTCGAGTACCAATGATCTTAGTTAACTATATTCTCTCTCATAGTGGGGGTTTAATAAAAAATGTATATATAGAATTTATATTTACATTAAACAGTTATATTCATTTAATATAATTTCATGGATCTAGTTTGATAAATGAAAGTGCCCAAACAGAGTAATACAACAATTAGAGTGGGAGAGGGGAATCAGTGATACTCATTTTATTTTATGTTTCTTTTCAATTAAAACAACATTATCCTCCTATTAGAGATTTCAATTCCATGATGAAGTGAAAATCAACACACATCCACATGAACATAATGATTTGTAAGGTTCACTATTTAGTAAGAACAGCTACGTCCTTTGTATTGTTTGGAAATGATCCTATACCATATAATCAACTAGGAAAACAATCCTTGGATTATAATGAGTAGAAATTACCCTTTCACTCATGTAGCTCTATGAAACAATACAACTAGTGAATGTAAATCATTTATTCCAAATAGGGTAATTCAATTGTTTTATAAGAACTCATGTTACCTGTGCTTATTTTACATTTAAAAAATGTATCCAAATTGTAATACAACTCATCGATTATTTACCAAGAATAAAGGTATGAATAACATTGAAATTGTTATGAAACCCTGAGTGTAATATTTTCAGAGTCATATTCTGTTGAGATAGATTCATTAAAAAAATACACCTAGTTTTATTTTCAGATAGAAAATAATAGAACATAATTTTCACCACTTCAATACCTGAATACAATTTTCATGCCGAAAAGAATACAAATGAATCGGCACCACCCAAAACAAATATCAACAGTCAAAGAATTCATCTCTTTTTCTCTCTAGAATCCCAGAGCTTCTCTCTCTTCTATAGTGAATAGTTCATGTTCTATAGAAGTAAAATGTACCTATTTTCCTTTTATTGATGACACAAAAAATATTTAGTAATGAATACCAAAACACTTTCTCACTCACTTAAATTCACCCAAATCTTGATTTCTCTTGAAATCATAGAGCAATTATGACTTCTTCAATGTTTCTCAATTCTAATAGAAACATCGACAATCCTCAACTCTTCATCATTAGAGACCCATTTCAATTTATAAGACATTTTTCAATTTTTAGGAATACATGGGTTTGATCGAATGAGTCTAATTCCTCATACTGATTATTGAATACAATTATCAGAATTGATTTGAAGCAACATCTTGTATATGAATGTTAACCCCCCTAGAAAATAAATTCAAAAATATTCTTTCTTTCATTATCTCTTAAAACTCTTGAGAAACAAAAATTCATTCAAATCCCACTGCATGAATCATGACTCTCATCATGACATTGAAATTCATTCAGGGTCAGGTTTAGAATCGTCTGACTTAAATTTGAACGTATTGTAAATTTTTATAAATTAATTATTCTTTTTTTTCATATCAACCCAAGAATGATATTTCATGAATAAAAATAGTCTAAATATGATCATCCTGAATACAATAATTCTAGATATGATCATTTTTCATTACAATCATTCTAGTTATGATTGTTGGTTATAAACATTCTGGAAACAATCATTCTGGTTTTGATTGCTGGTTACCATCATTCTGGTTACGATTTCTTCTTACTATCATTATGGTTATGATCATTACGATTACGATTGTGGGGTATGATCATTTCAGATAAAATCATATACTATTTGAAAAGGATGATATTCCTAGATACAATATAATAAAAATATAATGATCTTTTCAAATAAGATATAGTACATTTTGAATAAGATTCCATTTTCAATGGTTTTATCGCCTCTCTTTTACCATGATTTGATCAATTGCATTTTGAATACAATTCATTCTTAATAGACACCATCTATTTCAATTTCCCCTACCCGAAAATGATTTCTTTTATAAAAAAATTGGTACCACATCATCCATCATCAACACTTTGATCGAAACCACTTTCGATCGAAATCACCTTTCCCATTGGCATAACCCTACTCATCGTCACCTCCTTTTCATTAAGCACCACCATAATCGGCACAACCTTTCCATCTGTACCACTTTCATCATAAAAAGTTTTAAAATCAGGATACTATTGTTTTGAAAAACAATCTGCACCACCTATTCAATATGGATACAATTGTTTTCTTCATGTTATAAAAAACTTTCAGTTCTGCTTATTTCTCTCTGCCACCCAGATACGATAAATCTAAATATGATTCTTTTCTAATTGTACTAAATAATAATCTGAATAGGATTCCTTTTTTATAGTCAGCATCTCTTTCACTCTTAATTTCCTCTATCAATGCTTTAATCACATTTTCTCACATCAACTAATTATTTATTTAAAATACAAACCCGCAAAAAGACATTATAATTAAAACACAAGTTCAATAAATTACTAAAAATTGTAATCTAATAGAATGAATTATATATAATCAATTCTAGGACAACATTATTTAACACATTTTTGGAAATTAGAGTCATTAATAGTATAAAAATTCTATCCCAAAAAATTGATCATGAAAACCTCTTACATTTCTCTTTCTTTTTATTATTTTTCCTGGAAAAAAATCAATTTCTTTTCCTGCAACCACTCCAAAAAACAATTAGAATATTTTCCACAGTAGACAATGATGAATTCACATAATACATACAACTCTATATTTTCTGATGTAGATTTATGTAACAAAAAAATTATCCCACTTAAAAAACAATCCAAATTTAAGAATAGAGAGGGGAAAGATACACATACCATAACCGTGAAGAGAAAGATGTTGGACCCCCATGTTCAGTGTTGTTTTTTTATAATGATTCCTTCAAAAATGTGTTATGAAAATATCATAAACATATTATAATGTAGTAACATTCTCTAGATTCAAATCATTCATCTCCATATTCTCTTTGGTGAAATGATATTTGATATCAATATATTTTGAATGAAAATGTTGTACATGATTCTTGGTGATATTGAATATACTTTGATAGTCACAACCCAATAGCAATGGTAACCTCACTTCAACAAGTAAATCTTCCAAATTATTTTTCATCTACATATGTTGAGTAGTGTATTGAGTAGCATTAATATAGTTAGCTTCAACCATAATGAGATATACTGAGTATTCTTTTTCTGAATTCCATCTAAAATAATTGTTTCCTAAAAATTTTACACCACTGGATATGGATCTTATATCATTAATATTTTCTTCCCAATATACATCATAATAACCAAATATATCAATACTATATAAGATGAAATACCATATTCCAATTTATTTTTGGCCTTCAGTTTATCTGAGACTTATTTTTCAAGATATAAGATGTGATTATCATGGATCACTATAAAATCATTCACATAAAGTAACAACATAAACAATGTATGGTCTTGATGATGTCAAATTCCATAAGCATCCAATCAAATTTCAATACTCTTTCTGATCCACTTATTTTCCTTCTCCGTATTTAATTATCTTTGTTCCCACACAAATGGGTGTGGAACCATGTTTTCAATTATCCATGCCAAACCTCCTGAGAAGTTATTTTTCATGCTTTTCTTGGGTGAGAATAATGTATTCTTTCTTTTGTGGGATTTTTTACCCATGAAATTATTTCATTTCTCCCATCATAGACATTTCAAAAACATTATTTATTTCTTTAACAAATAATTTAAATCATCATTCATCATTCTTAGTAAATATGGTTTCATCAATATAAACAATTAAAATATATTAATACTCTTCATTTTTTGTAATGTTATGATTTATATCCACTCTTCCAATGTTAAAATTCATCTTCCTTAAGAATATAACCAATTTGGAATACCTTGCTATCTGAGCTTGTTTTAGGCTACACAATTCATTTTTCAATCTGTACACATAAGCTTTATATTTTCCAATAACAATTCAGTAAGGTTGTTCAACATAAACTTCTTCTTCAAGATCACCATTTAAGAATGAATATTTAACATCCATTTAAAATATCATGTTCCCTCGTTCTGCAACAATATCAAGAAATATTATTATTTTTTCATGTCTATTTAATAGTGAAATGGTTTTATCAAATACAATTAACTCAATCAATGAATACCCTTCACAAAAAAAATCATTATTTGTTTCTAAAAAACATACCTTCTTTATTGAAAATCTTTCGGAAAACCAATTTTGTGACAATTTTATTTTTGTTTTTAAGCTTGGGTTAGAGCTCCCATGTATTATTCAGAAAAATATAATCCAATTTGTCATCTGTGTCTTGAACCCATTACAGATTCTAAAAATCATCTTTCACATCATTCGGTTACACTTTTAAATATAATGAAGTATGTGTTATTTAGTTAGTTTCTCTTCTTATATGAACCTTATAATGTTGATCACCAATTATATCATATGCCTATAGATGTTTCTTGAGCCGAATATAAGTTTTTTCTATATTCATCATTACAAGAAATAAATGAGTATGATTCTTAAACATTATTAGAATAAAAATCATTTGTATCCTTATCAGAATTATCTTCTTCAACTTTCTAAAATTCTATGTCTCCCAAAACATGTTTTCTTTCTTAGACAATTAAAAGACTTTTACATAAACTGAATCACCAATTATTTATTTTTCCTTTTTGTTGCTTTTGTAATCTCATCCTTCCAAAAAATATGTATGAAAGATTCCATCCTCACCTTTCAACCCAAACATACCATAGTTTCCACCTATCTTCTTTATAATACAAGGACTCTCAAAAACACAAAAGAGGTTCAAAATTGGATTTTTTTCCCATAAAAGAATTCATAAGGAGTAAAACCTTATTGAATCATGTAGAAAAAATGGTTCTGAATATAAACATCATTACTCATGGTATACCATAAAAAATAATTATAAATTACATGCTCATGTAACATGGTTATATCTATTTCCACAAGGCTTCTACAATTTCTTTCAGAAAACCCATTTTGGTGGGGACTATATAGAGAGCTATACTCATGTTGAATTCCATGCTTCTCAAGATTGTATTCAAACTATTCACTTATGTATTCACTAACGTTATCAATTATCAACTTCATCACAGAATAGTCAAATTATTTATCAGCTTCTCTTCTTAAAATTCTAAACATTTTCAATGCATCTGATTTGTGTTTCATATGCATAACACAAGTAATGCGAGTAAGATAATAAATGAATGTAATGATGTAATTATCTCCATGTGTATATTTTATTCTCAATTACACACATATATTAGAATGGAGAAGCTCCAGGAGTGGTTTTGAACAAATAAATACTTTCTTATGCACAACATATGTTATTTTTCCTTCCTGGAAGATAATGCTACACAAATCTCTTCTTCCTGGAAAATCAAGAATATCTCAAACACTATCTATTTTAGATAACATTATCATGTTTCACTGACACTAATGTCCCTGAATTTTAATCGATAATTGATTCTCTTCAACTATACTCATGTAACTTGAGTTTTTTGAATCAACAACCTAAAATAATTTTCCTTTCATACATTTTACTCTTCTAACAATCATTTAATTTTTCATAAAATGCTACAAAAAATCTATCATTTGTGAAGATAACCTTGTTAAAATCATCACAAAATTGTGAGACAATTAGTATGATGTGTTTCATCCCATCAAAAAACAATGTTTTCTTTGATTTTATATTATCTTTTCTTATAATGGCTGACACAATAGCTGTTATTTTCAATGATTCTTCATTTTCAATTTTTTGAATACCTATATTTAAATATTTCACATCCTTAAAAAATTTCATGTGTCCAGTCATATGGGAAGAACACCCTCTATCTAGTACCAAGGTCGTACTCTATTCATGGATTTTAATGTAGTATTAAAAAAGCGCTTTTTCATCATTCTATTCATTCATCACCTTTAGATTCTGATAATTGAGAATATATTTCTGATTTGGTAACAAAACAAGACATCATTTTGCAATGTGTCTATATTTTTTTACTTCTTTTAAAAATAATTCCCGAGGGTTGGAACCTATATTCAATATTTACGTCATTCATTACATATTTCTTCAAAAAAACCTTCTCATTCTCCTTTTTTAAATGAGATTGAATTCTTCTCAATATCTTCCTTTTATAACCTATGTGATAATAGTAGTATTGTTGATTAAACCGTCATATACATATTGTGTGTCTGAATCCCCCACAATACCTGAAATACCTGTATAAATAGTATTTGACTCCAAAACCTCCATACTGATCAAAATTGTGAAAACATTTTTAAACCATGTTCCTTTGAAATTCAATTTGATTCTTCCTTTTCATTTCACTCTTGATAAAATATAATGTATTTGAAACATTTCTGAATACATATACATCTTTTTCGGACATAGGATGTTTTGTAACTTCTAAATTCTTCACTTTTACCATATACATAACATTTCCAGAATTCTTTTTTTCAAGCACAATTTCATTCCTTTTATAACCCTTTCATGATATTTATTGTTGAAACATCTCAGGGTTATCATTATGAGAACATTCAAAAACATTACTGATATAGTTCTGTAAACATAGACTTTGGTTTTCATATTCATATATTTTTTGTTGGGAAAGTTCAAAATATCCTTATTTTCCATCACTTTCACTTCCAAATGCTCATTTTCATTCTTTTCACCTTAAAAAGTCTTATTCAAATCATCAATATCTTTAACCTCCTTTTCATTCTCAATAGAAAATAATTCATGGTTTCTTGATCATTTATCATCTATTTTTCTGATTTTAAAGTCTTCTTATCTTTTTCATACATTATTCCAACTCTTATTTTTAATGAATTTCATGATGAGTATCTTCATCTATAGAACATCTGATTCCAAATCCTTTATCATTCACTATTGCAATGAAATTATTTTAATTACCATAATCAATGTATTTTTCATATTTTTCATCACTCTGTTATTCTTCATCATCTTTTGAGAAGAAAATTCTTTTTTATTTAATAAAATTATTTTATTTCCCTTTGTCTCCCTTTTTCTTCCATGCTCTTTATTATTTTATTTCTTTAATATCATTATCCAATACATTCTTTCATCGGGGAAAATTGTTTGTAAAGTGACCAATACCTTCACATTAAAAAAATTCAATGGAAGTTACCCTTCATGTTTCCCTATACATCTTTTCACATTGTTTGAAAACAAGGATATGATTTCATTGAGAAATCTGCATACCTCATTTTCAGAGTCAAAATCACCAATACCATCTGTAATAACAATATTATTTTACAGGTCATTTTTCATATCCTTGAATGAAATTTATTTTTAAACCATTTAATTGATCTTTATAGAATTATATCTTCTCATTTCATAAGTGATAATAGTGCTATGTAAGTCATCATGAGATAGTGTTTCTGGATCTCTATCTTCCAATGAAGAAACATTTGAATCGAATTTGTTTGGTAGGATTCTAATGATAACTTCTACAACTATAGAGTCATTCATATTTTCCCTAAGGAATATAATTATACTCACAATATCATTCTCCCTGATAATAAAATCCCCAATATATTCGTTCTCACAAATTGTCAAATCTCTATATTTCAATCTCCATATTTGTAACTTTTCCTTATTCACATTTATATTTCCTTCATATAAGTTTTTCAATTTATCCCACATACTAATAGTTATAGTAACACACTTTGCATTCAATAATTCACTTTTAGAAAGTGATGATAATATAGAATAATTTTCCATTCTATCTTTCTTATGAATCATATTGTCAGCAGGTAAAATTGGAGCACTATAATCAATGGGAAGAAAACCTATAGTTGCTTCTTCAAGAACATCATTTACGATAAAAATAAGACATGGAAGAACTCTATGATTCTAGATATGATATCTCATTCTATAAAATACTAAAATACCTTTAATGTTCATATAGTTTATATTCTCCATCATCAATGAATAGCGAAGGTTACTTGGCTCTGATACCACATGAAATTGCCCAAACTGAGAAATAAATCCCCGAGAGGATGAAAGATGAATTAGTGATAGACATCTTCTTTTATATTTATTTTAAATTAAAACAACCTACACCTACTATTAGAGATTTCAATTCCCTACTGAAAATTATCTCAACACACATCCATAGAAACACAAATATTTACAAGGATCATTATTCAATAATAATAGTTACATCCTTGGGGTGGTTTGTAAATGATCCAATACCATAAAATCCACTAAAAAACAATCCTTGGTTTATAATGAGTATGAAGTACCATTACACTCATTTATCACTATGAGAAAATACTACTAGTGAATGTGCATACTCGTGTCTCAATAGGGTAATGAATTTGTTTTGTAACAAATCATGTTACATGAGCTTCATCTTAATTCAACAAATGTATTCAAATTGTAATTCAATTAAATAATTCCTCACCCAGAATAATTTTAATATCCCCTAGGACATTATTATGAAACACTGAGTCTAATATTTACTTTGCCTAATTCCTTCGAGTCTGTTGGCGCCAAAAATATGGCCCGAAAGGAAGGAACGAAAAAGACAGCCGGCATGCTGCATCGCGAAGCACAGCCGCGAAGCACAGCCGCGAAGCCCCTCCGCGAAGCGCCCCAGCCCCGGCGGCGCCGCGAAGCGCCCCAGCCCTGGCGGCGCCGCGAAGCACCAGAGGCGGTGATCCTCCGCGAGCGCGTTTGACGTTCGCGAGCCGCCGCGAAGCACCAGAGGCGGTGATCCTCCGCGGGCGCGTTTGACGTTCGCGAGCGCGCCGCGAAGCTCAAGAGGCGGCGCGCAAGCCCTGCATCGCGGCGCCCCTTCCCTATAAAAACTCGACTCCCCCTGAGTCCCGGGGACGGACAATCCGACCTTTCGGCTTCTCCTCTCCCGAATCGCGAAGCAAGCTTTGCCCCGGGAATCATGAGCTCCGCGAGGTATTTCTACTTCGCGAGACGACTCTGATTTGTTTCGTTCTGAGCCCCTCTTCTGAGAGGGATGCCCTTCGCGAAGCCCAAGGGCGTTCGCAAAGGAAGGGGATTCCCAAGGGAACCCGGGCAGCCGCGGAGCACTCGTGCTTCGCGAAACACCCAACCCCTGCTAGTAATCCCTATGCCAAGGCAGGATAACTATGCATCGCGAAGCACTTTGCTTGGCAGGACCCTGCTTCGCGAACCACTCCTTCGCGAGGCAGTGCTCCACGAACACTGTTCCACTTCGCGAAGCACCTCCCACTTCCACCTATGCCCCATGCTAAGGCCAAGGCACCCCACTTCGCAAAGCACACTCCTCTGCTTAGCGATTCCTCCTTCCGTGCGACCCTCCAGGTTTGCACGATGTGATTTCAAAGTCCCATGGACAACACCTCCCGTAGCGGTGCTTCGACCAATGCTCCTTCGCATAGGCACGCTAACGGCTATTGCTTCTTCGCATAGCCACGCTAACGTGGACCCTTCGATGGTTCCTCCCGCGACCCCCCTTTACTATGGCCTTACCGACACCTTCCCTTCCCCAAGGACCAGAGGGTACCGGTTATGTAAGCCCTAGGGGTGTGGAGTGAACCCACCTCGTCCGAGCTGCAGGACGTTAAACTGCCAAGCACCACGTCCTCAACACATGACGTTAAACTGTGACCCAACCTCGTCTCCCTCACCAAGGGTTTCCCCACGTCGAACATTTTTTACACCGCTCGTCTCCACGGGAATGGAACTCTTCCGCACATGGAATGAGATCCTCCTTGTCGGAGTGGTGTATGTTCGCAGGGGAAGGGTCGCCTCAGAGCGTAAATCCCTAACCTTTGGTACGGATGATTGCACCCATGCATCTCGGTACTTCCCCACTACCAAGGTCAGTGGAGGACGTGATAGGGAACGAGGCACCTCCCATCGCCGGACCAAGGTCCATCTTCCCCGCGCTTCGTCGCGCCATGGGCCTCCATCCTGGAGTAAGCCCCAACACCATGGGCCGCTCAACGCGTAAGCCCCATTTCGCTTCTCACGGACGCACCCTTCGCGACGTGATCGTCAGGTCCTTGCAACCTCTTGTTTCTCACACCGAGCATGACTCACGTGGGCTTAGAGTGAGCACCGACCCTGACACACCATTTGAACTACGAGGTCTTTGATCCATGTCAAGGCATGGTACGTAGGAAGCCTCCACGAGGTTCAAGCCCACCCGTCTTTCACGTCGGGTTTCACCCCCGTCCAGCACGACGTTAAATTGCACCCCGGTCCAGTGGTAAGCCATTGCGACTCACCATCCGAACTACGAGGACTTTGATCCGTGTCAAGGCATGGTACGTAGGAAGCCTCCACGAGGTTCAAGCCCACCATCAGTGGACCAAGGTCTGCTTTCACGTCGGTTTACCGACAAACTCCCCATTTGAACTACGAGGTCTTTGATCCATGTCAAGGCATGGTACGTAGGAAGCCTCCACGAGGTTCAAGCCCACCCGTCTTTCACGTCGGGTTTCACCCCCGTCCAGCACGACGTTAAACTGCACCCCGGTCCAGTGGTAAGCCATTGCGACTCACCATCCGAACTACGAGGACTTTGATCCGTGTCAAGGCATGGTACGTAGGAAGCCTCCACGAGGTTCAAGCCCACCATCAGTGGACCAAGGTCTGCTTTCACGTCGGTTTACCGACAAACTCCCCATTTGAACTACGAGGTCTTTGATCCATGTCAAGGCATGGTACGTAGGAAGCCTCCACGAGGTTCAAGCCCACCCGTCTTTCACGTCGGGTTTCACCCCCGTCCAGCACGACGTTAAACTGCACCCCGGTCCAGTGGTAAGCCATTGCGACTCACCATCCGAACTACGAGGACTTTGATCCGTGTCAAGGCATGGTACGTAGGAAGCCTCCACGAGGTTCAAGCCCACCATCAGCGGACCAAGGTCTGCTTTCACGTCGGTTTACCGACAAACTCACCATTTGAACTACGAGGACTTTGATCCGTGTCAAGGCATGGTACGTAGGAAACCTCCACGAGGTTCAAGCCCACCATCAGTGGACCAAGGTCTACTCCCCATCCGAACTACGAGGTCTTTGATCCATGTCAAGGCATGGTACGTAGGAAGCCTCCACGAGGTTCAAGCCCAACAATAGTGGATCAAGGTCCCTCACTTATGTCGGCTCACCGACACCCACCACCCGTCGTTTATTCACGTCAGGGTTCATTACCGTCCCGCATGACGTTAAACTGTATCATTTGAACTGCGAGGACTTTGATCCATGTCAAGGCATGGTACGCAGGAATCCTCCCAGAGGTTCAAGCCCAACCCCCACCGGACCAAGGTCCACCCTCATGTAGGTACGCTGACGATGCCCATCGGACCAAGGTCCACCATCACGTCGGTTTACCGGCACCATCCCGAACTACGCAGACTTTGATTCCCTGCCACGGGGATACGTAGGAAGCCCCTTTAAGGCTCAAGCCCAACTTCGTCGTCACCACCCCTGCGATAGTCCCATTCCACTCTCAACCGTCTCCGCGAGACGTTAAACTCGCGACCTACCTCGTGGTAAACATGAGATGCCTGAGCAAAACCTCGGATGGAACGCCTTTGGCGTAGCCGTCTTTGCTAGACGTTAATCTTGCAAACATACCCTGTGTTGAACACGGGAAGCTGAGGAAAACCTCAGGTACGTGTCTATGACATGTAACCCCCCGCGCTCGATGTGGGATGCCTCGGGTTTCCACGCCCTTGAGAAGCCTCGTGATCGAGGATAACAGACAGACATGCCAGGTACCCCAGCATCCAGACACGCTACCGATGCCTCGAACGTGATTACTCCCCTGACCGAAGGTTGCTGCCCTGACTGGACCCTTTGGAATGTCCCGACAGAAGCAGCGTAATTAACCGGTGTCCATGACAATATGGCACTGGGAAGAGTTTCACGAACTACGTATTAAATCTATAAGGGAGACCCGGACTAGGTGACGAGTTCTGAGGAGGAATCCACAGGAGGAAGAACCGACATCCCATCATCCCGTTTCGATCAAGGAGCAGACGTACCTGAACAAGGAACGAATGCCGCCCGCCTTTGGAAAGCGGGAATGCGGGGCAACGAAGCCGCGCGTCCCCCTCCTCCGCGGACGGATGCGCGCGCGCCCCGGCGAAAGCGTCGAAAACAGAAATGGTGAACCCGACGTGAAATTCTTCTCCTCAGCATAGAGATTAGTAGCGTTCGAGACACCGGTAGATTGACGTGTCACCGGATCCAGGTATCCGGTGCCTGGCCCCGCCAAGCAAATGGCGGGCCTATCGTGGAACTCACCAGAAGTCGGGGTAGTAGAACGTGGGGCGCTCCGCTCTGCAGCGTGTTGGCATGGATCCTTCTCACAGACATGGGGATGGAAGAATGCTGGGGCACTGGCTGTCAATCACTTTCCTCTCAGTACTGATGAGTTGATCCCTTCGTTTGTCAGGAATCAGGTTGCTATGCGGTCACCATCCGCTCCTCGCCCGCGCAGGGGCAGGGGCGACACCACTACGACCACCCCACATGGCGCCACTACCGCCACGATGGCTGGCACGTCGCGGGAGGCGGGACGTCCACGTCCCCTTTCCCCATCAGAGGTCATCCAACGAAGGGTGATCAACAGCCTCGTGCGCAGGTATGAGGAACAAGGGGTCATCCCGACCAGGGATATGGCCCGTTTGGACCTGGAGGCTTCCAGGCCCCGCCGTCAACGCCGCCCTAACAGGCCGCGCAGGGAGCCCCCGCTCCCCACCCAGACATTCAATCGTTTCGGGAGCCTATCCCCGGAACGCCTTGACGACTCTTCGCCTTATGCTGAAGAGGCAGGTGCGGTCCGGCTCAGCCCGCTCAGGGCCCCGACCCAGGAATCCCAGGCGAGAGCTCCCGTCCGGCCACGTCAGCGCCGCCGTCCGGCCCCGCAGGAAGAACAGGTAGACTACGTCCCTGCACCACCTGCACCGGCCCGCCTGACCCGACGTCAGCGCCGGGCCCGGGCTGAGGACGCTCGCCTAGCCGCGTCCACGTCGACAGCTACAGTGGCCCGAGCCACCGCCGACGCACATTATGAAGCCCCCGCCTACATTGAGCAGGGGCACCCCTTCGCCCAACCAGGATCGAGACCCCAACCGCCCTGCGGGCAGGTCGGGTTGACTCTTCGGGTTGCAGGCCCAAGCAGTGATCGCCGCGAGTTAACCCGCGGTGATGCCACCCCGTACGGAGGTCCTCCCCGTACCACCACTCCACAGAGCGTGGGCCTTCCCCGCTCCGAGGTTCGTCGTGGGGGCATGCTTCATGCCGCCCCCATCCTACAGGAAGACCTGCCCCGGGGCAGTGATGCTCAGCGCGGAAACACTTCCCGCGCCCGCGGTACAGGGTATGAAGTCCGTCCTTCTGAAGGCATCATCCATCCGGTCCTTCGACGTGGGGGTCCCCCCTACGTCCTCTCTGCGACTGACGAAGGTCCTCCTCGCCCCAGCAATTCGAGGAGTGAAGGTCAGCCTCGCTCCACTCGCGTCGACCGTGGAGGCCTTCCCCATGCTCCTGCCGGTTCCAACAGAGGCCCCGCCCACGTGGGTACTGTTCATGGAGGTCCTCCCCATGTACCCTTTGATATTTGCCCTGGTGCCCCTCGCACCCCGGCTGTCTCAAGTGGGGGCCCTCTCCGCCACGTCGCTAGCGCCGCCCCAGGGCTGCCTGATAGGGGTCAACCCTGTCCCGAAGAGCCACCCAGGGGCAGAAGAGCGGGTCGTCGCCGCCACGGGAAGAATCTTGGGAAGGCCCAGGGGGGGATCAAACCTGCCCGCTTCTCCGATTCGGAAGCGGAATGCGATTCAGCGATGGAACCTTCTCCCAGCTCCTCCGTATCAAGGACTGGGGCAGGAACCAGACGCGTCAGCCTCGTTCTCCCCGAATTTGAGGTCCATCGGATTCCCGTCTCTCTCCGCAGGTACATCCAGGAGGAAGAAATCCTGGGAATTCCGCAGGTTTCGACCGCGCAGTCACCGCCACCGTCGCCCGAAGCGCCCTCTTCCTCTACCCGGGATCCCGAGGAGCTGTTTTGGGGGTCAACGGTGGTAGAGCCACGACATGACCGGACACCGGTAACGGCGATTCCAGTACCCGAAGTAGCGGCTATTAGCCCGTCCTATCGTGACGTTGTGGTCAGGTCACCTTGCTCTTCAGAGGAAGGCCCAGAGTACGGTGGCCAGTCTGCTCGCTTGCCGTATTCTCCGCCGCCGAGTTTGCTATCCCAGAGGTCTGCCTCAGTGCCGCTACCGGTCCCTCAGCCACCCCCGGTTGATGAGTGGGGAAATGTAGGGCCGAGCTCTGAGGATGAACCCAGGAGCTTCTGGAGTATTCTTGCAGCGGACTATTTCCCAGAGAAGTTCTGGCCCGCGGCAGCGTTGAATTTCCGCATACCCGAGTCGCTTACCCCTGAAGAAGTAGGATGCCTTTGTCGGACCCTGTGGGCGACGCACTTCCGCCTCCGTTGGGAACGGGTAGTGTACCCCAGGAGTCGGGAGCACTTCGAGGAGATTGGCAAACAGTGCCGCCTGATTGATGCAGCGGTGCTCCTTGCGGCCCAGCACCCCGAGTCGCCCGGTCATCAGGGTGCCCTCCAACGAAGATGCGTTCAGAGTTTCAAGGCACTCCGCAAGATTGTCAGGGAAGCTACCCCCCATGTGCAAGTCCGTGGTTGGGGACGCTATGCCGCCCTCCTCTTCAACCCTATTCTACGACAACCTGATTCGCTATGCGACATTGAGGATATGCCCTCAAGAGGGGTCACAGTCCACATGGCCGACGTTGTGGATAAGGAAGATGAGCTTGAGTTCCTTGATGGGGACTTACCACCCGAGTGCGTACCGCCACTACTCGACCCATCAGGGAGAGTCACCCGTCATCAAAGGAACCTGCTAGGCCTCCCTGTACCCACCGAGTCACTGGCGCTCGGTCGAAGCACTGGCAAGGGTAAGGAGCACGTCGGAATAGCCAAGCACTCCGACCCGTCCGCCTCCGTGCAGAAAATGGACGAAGATCTTGAGAAAGCCACGTTGCGCCAGCAGCTTGCTGAACAGAAGAGGTTGGTCGACGAACTCTTGGCTGAGCGCGCTGCAGAGCGACGACCCGACTACGGTAATCCCAGGCCGGGACAGCAGGGGCAGGAACAATTTCCCCCTGGTGAGATGCCTCCGGGCAACCCTGATCATGCTACTGCCGCGGACAGGGTGGAAGCCGGAACGTACGGCAAGAGGGCGCGATACGTCTCGCCAAACCCCCCTGAGCGACGGGGCAATCTGAAGAATCCAATCCGGGTTCCCCCAGTCGCCCAACAGGTCATTCAGCCAGTTGACCCGCGGGCAGCGGAAGCCGTCTACCGCGTTGAAGAACCTGGCAATGCGCTTGTGGTTAGGGATCCCCGTCAAGACAGGGACCCCCACCCGGAGGACCTTATTGCGGCACTCACAGCCCGCCTCGAGGCGTTGGAGACACGGCAGGTGGCGGTCCCACCCGATGGCAAGCCTTATCCCGCGTGGGTGGATGATATGCCCGCGCCTCCGGGTTTTGGGAACCCCACTTTCTCGCCTTTTAACGGGACAGGGGACCCACCCCAGCACTTGGCTCATTTCTCTTCCAGGTGCGGCCCCATGTTGGGGACCCCGGCTCAGCAAGAAGCCGCTAAGCTCCGATGTTTTGTACAGACGTTGGAAGGTCCGGCATTCGTCTGGTACAGCCAGCTCCCCATCGGATCAGTGACCGGCTGGGAAGACCTTCGCCGGCAGTTCTTGTACCAGTTCAGCTCCACCACGCGGAAGACCAGCATCGCGGACCTCTTTAAGTGCAAACAGAGGCCTGATGAGCGGGTTGCGGATTTCATCGCCCGGTGGAAAGGACTAACGTATTCTCTCGATATGCCACTGACTCAGGAGCAATTACTGACGATGTGTGTGGGAACGTAAAGACAGAGCTGGTACCCTCCTTGATTACCCAGAATTACCCTGGGGGTTCAGAGATTTCTCGGATAAGGCCCAGCGCCTCGAAGAGGCCCTGCAACAGGCTAGTCAGGCACGTTTGCTGCCCCCAATGATCCCAGCCAGGAGGGCCGCCAGGGCTGAACCCGCCGCAGTGGCTCAAATAGAAGCCCCGAGGCAGCTGGAATTGCTACCGGCGGTACCACCCCAGCAACCCCGCAGAGGTCCTCCACCTCAAGCACAGGCTCCTGCTCAGCAGCGACCGCCTCAGAACCGACAGGTTCCCCCGCGCAACGCGCCACCCGCCACCTAGGCGAGACAACCAGGCGCCGCCCCCCTCGGCAGGCCCCTCCGGTCCCTCGACAGGATCAGGCCCCCAGGGCTCCTTACCCGGAAAGAAAATACCATACCTATTCGTTCAACGAAAATCAGGTCCCTGGTTACTTCCGAAGTGCTCTGGAGCAAGGGATTGTGCGTCTGCCTGAGTGCAGGAGACCGGCAGAGGCGCATCTCACTGATCACCCCAACTACTGCCCTTATCATCGGATCCTGGGGCACACCCTCAAGCGATGCTATGTGTTTAAAGACCTGGCTTCAGGACCAGGTCAACAACAACATAGTCAAGCTGGGCCCAGCGCCAGCTCAGGTGGCAGGCGTCTTTGCAGGATCAGAAATCGGCAGTGACAGCGAGGGTGAGTGGCAGCAGGTCCCTAGCCGCGGGTCCCAGAAATACGACGACTGGATGGCTCGAAAAACTGTCATCCGTGCCCAGGGTATCATCCGGGCATGCCTGAAGCAGCCGGAACCTTCAGAAGAAACAGCTGGTGCCTCAGCATCGTCCTCGCAGTCGACCTCTACCCAAAAGGGCAAGCAGCGACGACGTAAGAAGAAGCAACGTGCACCGCCAGTGCCGTCGTCATCCCGCACTCTTGGCGACTTTATGCCTCCTGAAATGGGCATTCCCCCCAGAATCCGCCCAGCGGTGGATGACTCTTCGAGTGATAGTCAAGGGTACGCTTCGGTTAACACCGTGGAGCTGGTAAAGCCATATATGACCCCCCGATGAGGGGAACCCCAGGCAGACCGCCCCAATGTTTCCAGCCGACGTCAACGTCGGCGGAATCGCAATTGCGCCGGTCACCGAGGTGTGTCAGCAGGCACTTGTGACCAAGCCGTGCACGCTACCGAGACGAGGCAGCAGGCTCAGCGCAGATCTCAGCACGCGCAGACCCATTCAGCACCCTCGGCTCTACCTCCACCGCCATTCGTGCTGCTGGATCAGGGAGAGCCGTCTCGTTCGTATCACAGCCAGTCTCGCCCGGCGACGGGCCAGCTCCCGCTGTTCAACCTTAGCCCGGCGACTACTCCCCAGGCTTCTACTAGCAGGCAGCAGGATGTACCCAGTGCTAGCCGACCGCCAGTTCAGCCAGCAGGACCCGCTATGCCTCCAAATGCCGAAAAACCCCCTGTAAGCAGAGGTGCGCGTTTGGCACGCAAGTATGATGTCCTAAAGCACTTAGCCGGCATTCCGGCGAGGCTTTCCATCCTTGAGGCCCTGCGCTTGTCATCCGAGATGCGCGAGGCACTTGCCGAGGCCCTAAGGAGCCCCCTCCAGTTCGAGACGGAAGTGGCAGCCGCGGAGGCCTTCCATACCGATACAATTGAAAACGCCGAATGTCAGGCGGTTATCTCGTTCTCTGGTGAAGACGAAGACCCTCCTATACAGGGGCACATTCGCCCACTGTATGTCACTGGCCACTTTAACGGTGTGGAAGTCCGTCGCTGCCATCGTTGACACGGGTTCTGGAATCAATCTAATTCCGACCCGGACGTTGCGAAAACTGGGTTTGTCTGAAGGTGATTTGACTCCCTCTGACCTCAGGATTCAGGGGTACGACAGGACAGAGCAAACCCCGGTCGGCAAGATCCGCCTGAAGACCCAGTTCGGTGGCTTAATTGCCAGCACCGAGTTCATGGTTGTTTCTCAGGACACCGCCTACAACGCACTGATGGGTAGGCCATGGCTCCATCTGCATGCTGCGGTCCCCTCATCGTATCACCAGTGCCTTAAGTACTCGCTCAACGGTCGAGTAGGCGTGATCCAAGGAGACGCGTCCCCCTTTGCTTCTTGTGAGGCCCGCTATCTGGATGCGGGTTATTACAAAAGCAAAGACAAGCAGATCCTGGTCAGCGAGGATGAGCCCGCTCCAATCACAAGTGATCCCTGGGCAAGCATGGACGACGCCTACATCCTCCCGATCCACCGGTTGGAGGCCACGACCCCCGACATGGGACAATGTTTTGTTGTTTCGGGTACGCAAGGAAGGCATGTTCCCGCGTCCAAGCGACGGCGGAGAATCACCTCGTACTCCTACACCAACCAGGCTCGGGTCATCCCGGAATCTCCTACCCCTGTACGGTACCGGGATGTCAGGCTCATGACAACAGCGGTGCGCCATACGTGTCTATTTCGCCGGGATGGAATCAACCGACTCGGGCCGACACGTCACCACTGCTTTGATATCGTCAAGCGTGGCCCCTTAGGCCGAAGGCCGGATGGGATAGGGTCAAATGCATTCATTGCTATGGTCTCCACGACGAGTGAGTCTCCTGATGTGATGACTGCTGCTGCCCAAGCCGGCACCAGCTGCCCCTCGGGTTTTGAGAGCCCAGAAGCACCTTCCGTCACGGAAAGTTTCCCCCCGGCTGGGGAGGAAGACTTGGAGGATGCTCCCCCAGCCTTTGAAGAAGGCGTCTCTACCACGGTTGATGAGCTGGTACAGGTGAACCTTGGCAGCAAGGCAGATCCAAGACCCACATTGATCAGTGCGGCCATGTCCCTCGAGGAGCGACAGCAGTATGTAGACTTCCTCAAACAGCACCGCGATGTGTTTGCCTGGAGTTACGATGAGATGCCAGGACTGGATCCCCAAGTGGCCGTCCACCGTCTGGGCCTCCCGGTAAAACATCGTGGGTTTAAGCAGCCTCCCAGGAAAATGCACCCTTCCCATGGTGCTATGGTTGAGGCTGAAGTTGATAAGCTAATCAAGGCCAACTTCGTCAAAGAGGTCCAGTACCCCAAATGGCTCGCCAACATTGTGCCAGTCAGGAAGAAGAATGGGCAGATTAGAGTCTGCATCGACTTCCGCGATCTCAATCGCCACTGCCCAAAGGATGACTTCCCACTTCCAGTGACGGAGCTGTTGATTGACGCCACGGCCGGGTTCCAAGCCCTCTCTTTTATGGACGGATATTCCGGGTATAACCAGATCCGGATGGCCCCCGAAGATGAGGAGTCCACTGCCTTCAGGGCTCCCCAGGGTACCTTTTGCTACCGGGTAATGCCATTCGGTTTGAAAAATGCAGGTGCCACTTATCAGAGGGCTATGCATCGCATATTCAAACCGATCCTCGGGACATTGGCGGAATGCTACGTGGATGACCTTGTAGTCAAATCATATCAGCGCCAGGACCATCTCAAAGACCTTGAGAAAGTGTTCGGTTTCCTCCGTTCCCGTCACCTGAAGATGAACCCGCTGAAGTGTGCCTTCGGGGTCACCTCCGGGAAGTTTCTGGGCTTTGTTGTCAGATACCGAGGTATCGAGATCGACCCGGAGAAGATCAAGGCCATCAGCCAAATGCCTCCCCCGAGCAACATTCGGGAGCTTCGAGGCCTGCAAGGCCACTTAGCCTATATACGCCGATTCATTGCGAATCTGGCCGGCAAGTGTAAGCCCTTTTCTCGGCTCATGAAGAAAGGCGCTGCCTACGAATGGGATGAGGAGTGTCGGATCGCCTTCGAGGAAATCAAGCAGTACCTGCTCCAACCTCCGGTCTTGATGCCACCCGTCTCTGGAAAGCCGCTGGTCCTTTACGTGACCGCCCTGGAAAGATCCCTCGGCGCGCTGCTCGCCCAGAAGAATAACGAGGGCACTGAGAACAGTCTCTACTATCTCAGTCGCATGCTTCTCGATACGGAGGTCAGATATTCCCTTATCGAAAAGAGCTGCCTTGCGCTCGTCTTCGCCGTGCAGAAGTTGCGACACTACCTGCAACACCACGAGGTGCAATTGATCTCTCGGGTGGATCCGCTGAAGTACATCCTGAACCGCCCCATGCTGACTGGCCGACTAGCGCGGTGGGCAGTAATTCTCCAGCAGTTTGACATCAGGTTTGTGCCTCAGAAGGCCGTCAAGGGACAGGCATTGGCAGACTTTTTAGCTGCCCATCCAACCTCCGCGGATCAATCCCTGGACCTGGATTTCCCCGATGAGACGATTCTCTCGGTCGATCACGCTGTCCCGTGTTGGCAAATGCATTTCGACGGCGCCTCCCGGAGCCCCACCGGTAGAAGGCTCAACGACCCCAAGCTCAACAGAGTGGGTCTGGGTATTGTTTTCATTACCCCGACGCAAGCCGTCCTGCCGTACTCCTTCCTGCTGTCAGAAGGTTGTACGAACAACGAGGCAGAGTACCAAGCTCTCATCACCGGCCTCGAGTTGGCCCTCGAGATCCATGTACCCCATCTACATGTGAAAGGAGATTCTGAGCTGGTAATCAAACAGGTTAATGGCGACTACGTCGTCAGGAAGCCAGAGCTTGCACCGTTGCTGGAGTACACCCTCCTCCTGATGGCCCAGTTCTCTTCTCGGCCAGAGGTTACCCATGTCCCGCGGTCGCAGAACGGCCAAGCGGACGCCCTAGCTGGCTTAGCCGCATCGCTCGCAGAACCCGAGCAAGATGATTTGGTCATACACGTGGCCCACCGGAGAGTCATTGCTCCCGTCACCCAAGAGGACCGTGATAGCCTGCGGGTAAGTCATCTCACCGCCGGACCCTCCGTATCGGAAGTCCCGGGTTCGTCGGATGCAGTGGTTGAAACGACCCCCGATTGGAGAGCACCTTTTGTCGAGTATCTCCAAAATGGTCAGCTCCCGGACAACCGGGCCGAGCGCGAGCGAATTCGACGCCGCGCGCTTCAATTTACCCTCCAGAGTGGCCCCAGTCTTGAGCAGACCCTCTATAAACGGAGTTTTGATGGTGTCCTCCTCCGTTGCATCCAAGGAGTAGAGATACCTCAAGTTATGCAAGAGGTTCACGCCGGTTCCTGTGGCGCCCATCAAGCTGGGCCGAAGCTGTCCCATCAAATCCGGAGGCTAGGGTACTTCTGGCCCTCCATGATCCACGATTGTATTGGATACGCCAAGAGATGCCACGCGTGCCAAGTGCACGCCAACTTCTTGCATCGGCCGCCAGAACCCCTCCACCCCACCAAGTACTCTTGGCCATTTGCGGTATGGGGACTCGATGTAGTGGGACCGTACCCGCCGGCAACAGCCCGCCAGTGTAGGTTCATCCTGACTGCTACAGATTTCTTCTCCAAGTGGGCAGAAGCAGTTCCGCTCAAAGAGGTCAAGGCCCGTTCCGTCGTTGACTTTGTGAGCTCCAACATCATCCACCGGTTTGGGGTCCCTCACGCCGTCCTCACTGACAACGGCACCAACTTCCGAGCAGCTGAATTGAAGAAATTGTACGCTAAGTACGACATCCGGTCAAACCATACCTCCCGCTACCACGCACAGGCAAATGGACAGATCGAGGCGTTCAACAAGACCCTCTCTAACATTCTGCAGAAGATGGTTGGTCAGAACAAGAAAAGTTGGCCGGACAAGCTCCCCAACGCCCTCTGGGCTTACCGGACGACGACTCGCAACTCTACCCAGGTGACCCCATATTCCCTGGTGTATGGAGCTAAGGCCGTCCTACCCATCGAGATCCAGCTGCCGTCGCTACGCACGGCCGTTTATGATCACCAGACATCAGATGAGGTAGCCGAGATCCGTCTAGCTGAGCTAGAAGCACTGGACGAGAACCGGCTTCGTGCCCTGCACAATCTGGAAAGGCATCAGGACAAGATGGCAAGAGCTTTTGACAAGAAGGTTCGTCTCCGCTCTTTTCTACAGGGTGACCTGGTGCTGGCCCTGCGAGCGCCAATGATTCCCGGAAGGAAGCCGCCCAAGTTAGAACCCAAATGGGAGGGGCCCTATATCATCCATAAGGTTTACCCCAATGGAGCTTACTCCTTGGTGACCACAGATGGAGAGCGTGTAACCCCTCCCACCAATGCCAGATTCCTCAAGCGATACTTCGCCTAGGGCACAAGATGGTCCCGCATGACCCTAAACTGCGAGATGGTCCCGCATGACCCTAAACTGCGAGACGGTCCCGCATGACCCTAAACTGCGACTTGGTCCCGCATGACCTTAAACTGTATCTCCGTCCTCACTGCAAGACGTTAAACCGCAAGTCAGTCAGTTCTTCCTGACCGAGGCTCCGCCTCAGGCCCCTCGGCCTCTTTGGGCCCCTGGCCCCGTCTCCACCGAGGTCTGGCCCCAGGCCCCCCTCGTTTCTCTCCGACTTACCCTCTTACGGGATTGTACGGTACAGTGCAGGACTACGTTCTCACGTTGAGATCATGACCATGCCGCACACGTCCCCGAACGAGATACCCCTCGTCCCGCATGACGTTAAACTGCATGTCAAGAACTACGTACGGCTTGATTCTCATCTTTATGGGATACGTAGGAACGCTCGGACGCCTCGTCTTGAGCCCAGCCCCAAGCTTCTCTCTTCCACTATTCCCCCTGGGAATGGTCTCCTTGGAGGATCTTTGTGTAGCAGGGCGTCGGCCTTCTTGGCCCCGCTCATGCAACCCCACTCACGCAAAGATTGTAAAGGTCGCACCATGCGCCCGCTCCGTTCTTCTACCCTCCCACGTCCTTACCGCATGACGCTAAACTGCATGGCCTTCAAGAACTACGTATGGCTTGATTCTCATCCTTATGAGATACGTAGGAACGCCCAGACATTCCGTCTGTTGGCCCAGCCCAAAAGCCGAAATCTTCCCCTCGGGTTAAGACACGGCAGGGCGCACATTTTTTGCCCCGGCCCATGTCGAGCAAGCCTCGACCCGGCTGCACATCCCCCCCTGGAGGTGTTTGCCCCTTTCATGGATGGATTCACACCCGGAGGGACCCCCCAAGAACGGCCTGGATACAAAGCCCAAGGGCTCTCCTACCGATACGGGCCAACGCCCCCGAGGGTTTCTCAAGCAACAAATTGAAACAAGTCCCGCGTCGCCAATTTAGTCAGCGGTCGACCCTCAATTGTTGCCCCCATGCGGGTCACCATAGGAACGCTGTGTTTCGACTGTGGTCAACAGTGATTCATTCTGCCCCATCCTGAGGTGATAAACATCCCCCAGGTGGTGCTAGTGATCGGGACCACAGCCCACAATTCCTCACCCGGAGTGTACGGTGTGGTGTGGGACTACGTCCTCATTTACGTCGGGATCATGTACCATGCCGTACAACTCCCCTTACGAGGCTCAGCCTCAGGCCCCTTGGCCTCCTTGGGCCCCTGGCCCCCCGTCCTCATGTAAGACGTTAAACTACAAACCGGTCAGGCCCTCCTGACCGAGGCTCAGCCTCAGGGCCCCTCGGCCTTTCTAGGCCGCGGCCCAGGACCTATCTTATAGGATTGTACGGTATGGTGTAGGACTACGTCCTCATTCACGTCGGTTTTTCGCCATACTATACACCTTGCTCAGGAGTATATTACTCCCCACCCAAGTCCCGCATGACGTTAAACTGCACTTCAAGAACTTCGTGTGGCTTGATTCCCATCATAATGGGATACGTAGGACCACCTGGATGTCCAAAATCCGGGTCCAGCCCCATCTCTCGGGAATCCTCATCCCATCTTGGCCCCTTGGCCCATCCTTCCTCCATGAAGAGATCATATGGTGCGGTGTGGGATTATGTCCTCATCTACGAGGATCTTGTAGTGACCACGCCATGTTTCCCGCACCACCGAGCTGTTTCGTCGATCCCTCTTTCGGCTGTTCACCAATGTGCTTAAGAGTACTCTGGTTCATTACCTGGAATGCCAAGCTTTACTCGGACACGTCCGCACCCGCTTTCCAGGCTTTGCGTATCCCCGCATCAGGGCTTTCACCATTTTCCACACCCGGAGGGACCCCCAAGTACGGCCTGGATACAAAAGCCCAAGGGCTCTCCTACCGATACGGGCCAACGCCCCCCGGGGTTTCGGACGACAAATCGATAAAATCCCGCGTTGCGAATATGGTCAGCGGTCGATGCTCGTTTGCTGCTCCCACCTCAGGCTAACGCGATACAGACGCTGTGTTTCCTTCAAGGATAACAGTTTTCCTCTGTCTTCACGCCAACCCATTAAGCCCAAATGCCGGGTACACAATTCACACCCTTCATCACTTCATCGTGTCCAAGTAGAATTTCGGGACTCTTGGTACTTTTTTCCCCCGTGCACGTCTGCATGTTTGAGGAACAAGCTACATCAAAGGTGTCCTTCGGAACTCTCTGCTGACTCCCCTTTAATGGATGCCCCAAGTGTTGCAATGAGGGTCCCCCCCTTGTTTCCCACACCGAGTTTATCTCACGTGGGCTTAGGGATTGGGTTGACCTCTGTGCTTACTTGGGAGTTGTCACCATCCACGGTCCGAGCTCTAAGACCATAAACTAAGACTCTCATCTGGAACTACGTTCGAGGCCCCTTGCCCCCGAGTCCAACTTGAGTTCAGCGAATTTATCTCTCTAATCCTGCCTTCAGGACCCTGATCACGGGACTGCGTGGCGCAGTGTGGGACTACGTCCTCATTCACGTCAGGTACGCAATAGCTGCACTACGCACGCCCCATTCTGAGGTTCAGTCCTCCTGTCCCCTGTCCTGCATGACATTAAAAGGCACCCTTCAGAACTACGTGTGGCTTGATTCCCATCCTAATGGGATACGTAGGACCACCTGGATGTTCAAGATTCGGGTCCAGCCCCACCTCTGGGAGATATCCTGATTTCCCGGTCACCTAGACCACTTGGTCCATCCCTCTCCAGCGGGGGGTGCGTAGGTATGATACGAGGTTGTGGGCATCATGCCCCCCCTTCCCCTGGGAATCTGCCATCTCTCGATCACCCTCAAGGTTGAGTCCCTTGGCTCCCCGCAGTGGTTCACCATGTATTAAGAGTACTCTGGTCTAGGACCAAGAGTGTCAGATTCAACTTGGTCAAGTTCCTTCCACTTGCCAAGCTTCGTGTTCCCATCTATTCGGACTTTCATCATCTTTCACACCCGGAGGGACCCCCAAGTACGGCCTGGATACTACGCCCAAGGGCTCTCCTACCGATACGGGCCAACGCCCTCCAGGGTTTCGGACAACAAATCGATAAAATCCCGCGTTGCGAATATGGTCAGCGGTCGATGCTCGTTTTGTTAGTCCTCATTTCAGGCTAACGCGACAGGATGCTGTGTTGCGAACATGGTCAGCAGTAATCCTCTGTCGTCACGCCAGCCCCTTCAGTCCTTGAATGTTGGTTGCATGATTCACATCATTTTCCACCCCATCATGTCCAGGTGGAATCTCGACACTTTTGGCGCTATCCCTCAGTGCACCTTTGCATGTTAGGGGGACAAAGCTGCAATCTGGCGTCCTTCGGGACTCCCTGGTCCGAGCTCTAAGACCATAAACTAAGACCCATTCGGGACTACGTTCAAATTCCCATCCTCATGGGACACGTAGGACCGCCCAGACGCCCTGTCTCTGGGTACAACCCATTCAGGAAGCCAGTCTCTCTCCCTGTTTCACCTCCGGATGGCGTACGATTTGATGTGGGATCATGTCTCTGTCAAATGTGTTTTATAAACACTGCGCACATTTCCCGCCTAGCATCGTCTCTGCTACGTCTGCGCTGCATGACGATAAAATGCATGCTTGGTCCTATCATACGACCCTAAACTGTGACATTATCGTCCTGGCCGCACGACGAAAAACGGCACCGCATTATGGTGACCTCGCTGTAGAGGACATCACGTTGGGTACTGGCCACGCGCCATGCCATTTGTCAACGCCCATCACGGCTTGATTCTTGTGGCGACATCACGACCTACAGTTCTAGGCCTGTCGCTTCACAAAAAAAAAAACCCATTCACCTCGAAGAACAAACAAGATACATCAAATTCCGCTTCTTTTAGTGCAAGGGCCACGTCCGCACTTCCCCTTTCCCCTGGCACTGGTACCTTACCCTGCCACCTTCCAGAACTACGTACGGCTTGATTCTCATCCTTATGAGATACGTAGGAGCGCCCGGGTACTTCCCCGCGGGTCCAGCCTAACCCTTGAGTTCGGTCCCTCGACTCGAGCTCATTCACGTCAGGTTGTGATGTCATGCGTCCCCTGATCCCCTTTTTCCAATCCATGGTCCGAAGTCTATGACCATAAACTAAGATCTCCCCAAGGGAAAGGAATCTGCTCCCTCTCTCTAATACGTTTCGTTGACGTATTCAGATGTGTTTTGACAAAAAGCCCGAAGCATGGGATTTTCACAGGGACATTCCCCTCATCCCATGACCAAGCTTCGTGAGCTCACTATTTGGATCCTCATCCTCTTCCACATCCAAAAGGACCCTCGGACGACGTGGATACTAAGCTTAAGGGCTCTCCATGAATGCTGGACCTAAGGGCCCTACAATCGTTTCGGGCCAACGTCCCTGCGGATATTCGACAACATTTGTGACACGGTCCCGTGTTTCGAATACGGTCAACGGTCGACCCTCATTTGTTTGTCCCCATTTCAGGCTAACGCGATAGGGTGCTGTGTTGCGAATATGGCCAGCAGTAGTCCTCCATCGCCACGCCGTCACCATCGTGATCCGAATCTCGAGCGTCATGATTCACACATTTCCACTCCCTCATGTTCAAGTGGAACTCCACCATACTCGGCTCTTTCTCTTCGCGCATCTAGATGCGCTGAATGATCATGTTAGTGTCATTGGTCCGGTAGTCACCGAGCATCCCTTTACCCTCACCTTCCCCTCTCTGCATCGGGAAATTCCCACCACTACTGCTTGTTTCCCACACCGAGCACGACTCACGTGGGCTTAGTAGTTTTGGCTGGATGTGTACCAACACAGTCAGGCTGCTCCTCGTCCTGCATGACGTTAAACTGCACCTTCAGAACTACGTATGGCTTGATTCCCATCGTCATGGGATACGTAGAGACACCCAGGCATTTCACCTAGGGTCCAGCCCCAGGAATCGCAAAATCCTATTCCTCCTCATTTCCAGCCCTCGCCAGAGAGGCCCTATCTGGAAGAAAGAATGATCTGTGATCAGGCCGATGCGCCCATCTGGCGTACACCCACCATGGTGGTGTAACTACTGAAGTGTTGGATTCTGTTTGAACAAACCATCACTCCATATTCCACGCTTTGCGTGCCCCTTATTCGGACCCTCGTCTTCTTTCATGTCTGGAAGGACCCCCTAACAGTAAGGATGTCTGACCTATGGTCCACCAACTGTCCTGGGCCAACGTCCCGAAAGATTAATCGACAACAAATTGATAAAATCCCGCGTTGCGAATATGGTCAGCGGTCGATGCTCACTTGTTGTCCCCGTTTCAGGCTAACGCAGTAAGGATACCGTTTCTCCGCCACGGTTAACGGTTGTCCTTTATTGTCACGCCGCCTCCATAGCGTTCCGAATTTGGGCATCGTGATTCACACTCCCCATTTTCATCTGTTTGAACTGATTTCAGCGCCCCTGGCATTGCCCTGTCCGTGCATAAGAGCACGTCGAAGAGACAGTGGTTCGGCTATCCTGGAAATTCCTCCTCCGATCAAGCCTTCCCCATCTTTCGGGAATCTGGACTGGTTTGAGAGAATTGTCGTCAAACGTCCCGCAAACATTGCAGGGATGTAACAAGGCAATTCAACAGTGGATATTGTGCGTACTACGGAACTCAAAACAAAGGAGAAAGAAAGAGTTGAAGCACAAAAGTGTTAATAAAAGTTTCTTCGGGTTCGCTACAATACTCGGGGGTTGACTTCCCCCATGGACGGGTTGACTCCGTCAAAAGAGCGTTGCAGCTCCGCCACCCGTTGACTTGCGGCGTCTAAAGCCTGTTGCCGCTGATTCAACTCCCGCTCCTCTTCATCAGCGGCGGGGCGTAATCCGTCAACCCTGGCCCGGGCCCTTTCCACCTCGGCCTGGACGACAGCCATCCTTCCAGAGGTCTGCTCCATATGCTCCTCAGCCTTTGCCAGCTGAGCCTTCAATTGTGAGACCAGCTCAGACTGCGCATTGAGAGTGGCTGAAAGCTCGTTGGCCCGGATCTGCATCTGATGGGCCTCGCCCTCAGCCTCCTGGAGCTTCCTAATGTTGGTCGCCTTCCTCCGCTGCCATCCCACGCTCAGCCCACGATCATTCTCCCGGATCTTCTCAGCCATGAGGTCTCGGATGAGCGCGTGAGGGCGTTGGGCATCCACTCCCCCGGCACATAGCTCGCGCAACCGCGAACGGAGTCTATCCATATCGGCCAGCCATTGCGCTTGGGGAGTGTCCCTGATGAAGCGCGTGATCAGCTTCCACGACCGGCGACGGACTATGCTGCTGTCTTCCTCGTCAGAGGCCGTTTCGTCCCAATCCGCGTGGTCGGCAGGCTCGTACGCAGGATATGCCTGCAGAAATTCCTCAGCGGGATCCGCATCTGGTGTTGAGTCTGGTACGACGCCTGACGCCGGCGCAGGCACGGCGGGACTGGGACTGACCGGTTGATCCTCTTCCTCAGAGTCCACCTCGATGACTTCAGGTATGGCCCTACTGGTGGTCCCACCAGTGATGGTGTGCGCCGCAGCTTGAGGAGGTGAAGGGACTATCGACACCATCACCGGCATGCCCCTGGGAGGAACGCCGCCAGACATCCCAACCAGCCTCGCCGCAGCAGCCCACGCCAGTCGGAGAACTGTATGACAGAAAGAGACATAAAAGTTAGTCGACATGGCCCACGTGTGGCAACGAAGAGACCGGTGGAGGAGACTTACGAAGATTGACCTCCGAGCGCTGCTCCCGGACCGGTACCGATGGGACTCCAAGACGAGGCCCCCCGTATACTGTTGGAAGGCCCGGAGAGTCCGGAGGAGCCACCTCAAACCCCCCGGTTCCACCAGGTGCAGAACTGGACGCAGCCATAGGCGCGGGTTCTGAAGGCCCCGCATCGTCACCCGCCGAGGAGCGAGAACGAGGCCTACGAACAAGTTCCTCCTGCACGACCCAAACATTGGTGAGAAGTCCGTATGGATTCAACAACAGATCGTAAGAAGAGAGGTTCAGAATGCTACCTCGAGAGCCTCCGCGGAGTCATCGGATTCTGAGCTTCGGTCTCCGACCTCGCCCTCCTCCAACGGGCTCCCTCCTCCCGCCTCATCCTCCCGAGAAGAGCCCCCTGATTCCTCCGGCAAGGGGAAGCGCTCCCTCAGGTCGGCAGCCGATAGCTGTGGAGGGACCGTCTGATTCAACAGTACCCTCACCCGGTCTGTCATCGGGCGAGGAACACCGCTGGAGTGGACGTAATCCTCCAGCTCGTTCAAGTATTGCTCCGCCTCCGCCGGAGACGCCATGAATCCAGCCCGAACTGGGCCTATGCCCGGCAGTCTCATCCCGAGGCGATTCAGGTGATCCCACATCTCGGTTGGGCTGAGAAATTGCCGGTTGACATCCCAAATGTCCCAAGCTTCCGGAAAGATGGCATTTTCTGCCATGTCGACGTGACGCAGCCGCTTCCCCGGAGCCTGAGCGGATACCCGACGGAATCCCCTCGGTGGCCGCCCCTCCGGATGACCCTGCTCTTCCGGAACCACCGGATCCGCCGCTGTTTCCCTACCTTCAGCCAGTGCGGGTCTCTCTGCCACGGCAGCCCAGCTGCCGCGGGCGGCCCTAGCTGCCCTCCGACCCCGACCTCGAGATAAAGGAGGCCCACCGTCACCAACCCGGATCATTGGCTGCTTCAGCATCTCCCCGGGATAAGCAGCCTCCCAGCTGATGGCGTACTCCTTCACCAAGCCGAAGGCGGCGGTGGATGGAGGCAGTGTGATCTGCATCTTCCCATCCTCACGCGTGAACATGAGCCACAACTGCCTCATCACGCACGGGTGCTCCTCGTGACGCACCTCCCAGTATACCTGCGGGGTCAGCCGCTGGAGGCACCGGAACTGCCTCGCGAAACGATGCGGGGTGTACGGTTCACAGATTGGCTCACGATCTATCCGAGCCACCAAAACGCCACCTCGGAAGGCCAGGAGGTAAGCCCGATGCTCTTCCGTTCCCCGTCCATCATCGGCAAGCCTTCCCGTCGGCAGTGGAAAGGGATGAAAGTTGAACTCGTCCGCCCTCCACACCCTATTCAGCACCATCGGAACGGCCAGTTTAAATGGGAAGCTCCCAGCTGCGTTCAGGATGGAAGGGCGAAAGTTTGATCCTGGCGGCGAAATGGGGTTTGGATACTCGTAAATCCCCCTGATGTGCGCCGCGATCCACCCATACAGGAGGTGGAAGGGCCCGCATATTCTTAGCGGCTTCTTGCTCTCGCTGATACGTCGCAGCAATCTGTATAGCTTGGCGAGCATCGGGATCCCCAGGTTGATCCGCTGCCCCATGGCCAGCATCGACGCCATGATGAACGAGCTGGGCCGTACCCCCATGCTTGTATCTCTCACTGGTAGGATCCACCCACATATGAGGGCCGCGATGAACGCCGCCAGCCTAACTATTGGCTGTTGTTCGGTGCTGACGCTGAAGCCCCAAGTCTTCCATTGGCTGTCCTCCAAAACCCGCCAATACGAGTGCCCCTTACCCCGCTGGGCTGCCCTCGGACAAGTCCGAGGCCTTGGAGGGAACTCTCGATTCTCTGGAAAGTTCAGGAAGCATTTGAACCATCTTCTGAAGTGGACGTCCCTCACTGCTTCCTTGTCATCCGCGGGGACAAAAGCCATCAGCGCTGACGCCAGTCGCGGCATTTGCTCCGCATCTTCCCACACACTGATGACGGGGAGGAACTCGTCGTACATGGCCCCCAAGATCGGGACCCCAGAAACCTGGTGGACATCCCACAGGCTGATGCCCACCTCCCCGTGATGCAGATGAAAAGTGTTGGTCCTGGACGACCATCTACTCAGCAGTTCCGGCATCAGCTGCTTTGGCTGGTAAATGTGGAACTGGGAGGCCCATGCCGCCTCGTACAATCCCACTCTCCTCAGCTCAGCCTCGAACTCCTCGCATGAGGCGCCTACCCAGTAGGCCCAGGCCCAGTCGTCGGTAAAATTGCCGCCCTGGCGCAGGTCCCACTCATCAGACCATCCCTTCGTCGGATCCTGCAGAGCCGCCTTCAGCATGGTGCGGTAGAGAGGAGGGGACGTCTCCGGTTGCAGTGGCCTCCCGTCAATGTCGTTCACATGATTGTAGAGACAATCGGCGGTGACGGGTGTGAAATCCTCCTGTGCATGGCCATCGGCCGCCCTGAACCATTGGCGCTGGCATGGTGTGCTCCTGAACCAGCAAGCTGGTTCATCCCTTCCCGCCTCAGGGATGAAGACGTCATCCCTCAGCCCAAAGCCGTACAACGGCAGTTTTTTGCACTGTGGATAATCCCTCTGGCCTTCCGACAGCAGATCTGTCAAGGAAGTGTGGTCCGAGTGGTTCCGGACCATTTCCCCCAAGCCCGGGCGGTTGGCCATCTCATCCCGGCGAGCAGCATCTGCAAGCACTTCCCGCACAGCTTCTTGATGAGCCATGTTAACTCTGGCCCTCGGAAAAGGATTCTTCCGGATGAATCGCGAAGCTCGGTCGCGAAGCTCGGTCGCGAAGATGGATTGCGAAGATCGGTCGCGAGATCAAACCGCGAAGTCCGGCCAAGGCAGGCACGCAAAGATTCGCTTGGCGCGGACGCAGAGTCAGAGACTCGCGGTTCGCCGCGAAGCTCGATTCGCGGAGAGCTGTCGCGGAGTACGCGGAGCTTCGCGAAACCGAGAGCGCAAAAAGACAAGGAAGGCGCGTAAAGACAAAAGAGGGCGGACCCCCTATTTATAGACGCCGACCCCGGAGCATCGCGGCGCGCCTCGCCCGCGCGGAGCATCGCGGCGCGTCCGGATCTGCGGCCCCGACGAGCATCGCGGGCCTCCTTCGCGATGCCGCATCGCGAACCACCGACAGTTTTGGCGATCTTCCCTCAGACTTCGACCCTTCACCCTCCGCGGCTCCAAGTCTGAGGGGGGGCATTTGTTGGCGCCAAAAATATGGCCCGAAAGGAAGGAACGAAAAAGACAGCCGGCATGCTGCATCGCGAAGCACAGCCGCGAAGCACAGCCGCGAAGCCCCTCCGCGAAGCGCCCCAGCCCCGGCGGCGCCGCGAAGCGCCCCAGCCCTGGCGGCGCCGCGAAGCACCAGAGGCGGTGATCCTCCGCGAGCGCGTTTGACGTTCGCGAGCCGCCGCGAAGCACCAGAGGCGGTGATCCTCCGCGGGCGCGTTTGACGTTCGCGAGCGCGCCGCGAAGCTCAAGAGGCGGCGCGCAAGCCCTGCATCGCGGCGCCCCTTCCCTATAAAAACTCGACTCCCCCTGAGTCCCGGGGACGGCCAATCCGACTTTTCGGCTTCTCCTCTCCCGAATCGTGAAGCAAGCTTTGCCCCGAGAATCATGAGCTCCGCGAGGTATTTCTACTTCGCGAGACGACTCTGATTTGTTTCGTTCTGAGCCCCTCTTCTGAGAGGGATGCCCTTCGCGAAGCCCAAGGGCGTTCGCAAAGGAAGGGGATTCCCAAGGGAACCCGGGCAGCCGCGGAGCACTCGTGCTTCGCGAAACACCCAACCCATGCTAGTAATCCCTATGCCAAGGCAGGATAACTATGCATCGCGAAGCACTTTGCTTGGCAGGACCCTGCTTCGCGAACCACTCCTTCGCGAGGCAGTGCTCCGCGAACACTGTTCCACTTCGCGAAGCACCTCCCACTTCCACCTATGCCCCATGCTAAGGCCAAGGCACCCCACTTCGCAAAGCACACTCCTCTGCTTAGCGATTCCTCCTTCCGTGCGACCCTCCAGGTTTGCACGATGTGATTTCAAAGTCCCATGGACAACACCTCCCGTAGCGTTGCTTCGCCCAATGCTCCTTCGCATAGGCACGCTAACGACTATTGCTTCTTCGCATAGCCACGCTAACGTGGACCCTTCGATGGTTCCTCCCGCGACCCCCCTTTACTATGGCCTTACCGACACCTTCCCTTCCCCAAGGACCAGAGGGTACCGGTTATGTAAGCCCTAGGGGTGTGGAGTGAACCCACCTCGTCCGAGCTGCAGGACGTTAAACTGCCAAGCACCACGTCCTCAACACATGACGTTAAACTGTGACCCAACCTCGTCTCCCTCACGAAGGGTTTCCCCACGTCGAACATTTTTTACACCGCTCGTCTCCACGGGAATGGAACTCTTCCGCACATGGAATGAGATCCTCCTTGTCGGAGTGGTGTATGTTCGCAGGGGAAGGGTCGCCTCAGAGCGTAAATCCCTAACCTTTGGTACGGATGATTGCACCCGTGCATCTCGGTACTTCCCCACTACCAAGGTCAGTGGAGGACGTGATAGGGAACGAGGCACCTCCCATCGCCGGACCAAGGTCCATCTTCCCCGCGCTTCGTCGCGCCATGGGCCTCCATCCTGGAGTAAGCCCCAACACCATGGGCCGCTCAACGCGTAAGCCCCATTTCGCTTCTCACGGACGCACCCTTCGCGACGTGATCGTCAGGTCCTTGCAACCTCTTGTTTCTCACACCGAGCATGACTCACGTGGGCTTAGAGTGAGCACCGACCCTGACACACCATTTGAACTACGAGGTCTTTGATCCATGTCAAGGCATGGTACGTAGGAAGCCTCCACGAGGTTCAAGCCCACCCGTCTTTCACGTCGGGTTTCACCCCCGTCCAGCACGACGTTAAACTGCACCCCGGTCCAGTGGTAAGCCATTGCGACTCACCATCCGAACTACGAGGACTTTGATCCGTGTCAAGGCATGGTACGTAGGAAGCCTCCACGAGGTTCAAGCCCACCATCAGTGGACCAAGGTCTGCTTTCACGTCGGTTTACCGACAAACTCCCCATTTGAACTACGAGGTCTTTGATCCATGTCAAGGCATGGTACGTAGGAAGCCTCCACGAGGTTCAAGCCCACCCGTCTTTCACGTCGGGTTTCACCCCCGTCCAGCACGACGTTAAACTGCACCCCGGTCCAGTGGTAAGCCATTGCGACTCACCATCCGAACTACGAGGACTTTGATCCGTGTCAAGGCATGGTACGTAGGAAGCCTCCACGAGGTTCAAGCCCACCATCAGTGGACCAAGGTCTGCTTTCACGTCGGTTTACCGACAAACTCCCCATTTGAACTACGAGGTCTTTGATCCATGTCAAGGCATGGTACGTAGGAAGCCTCCACGAGGTTCAAGCCCACCCGTCTTTCACGTCGGGTTTCACCCCCGTCCAGCACGACGTTAAACTGCACCCCGGTCCAGTGGTAAGCCATTGCGACTCACCATCCGAACTACGAGGACTTTGATCCGTGTCAAGGCATGGTACGTAGGAAGCCTCCACGAGGTTCAAGACCACCATCAGCGGACCAAGGTCTGCTTTCACGTCGGTTTACCGACAAACTCACCATTTGAACTACGAGGACTTTGATCCGTGTCAAGGCATGGTACGTAGGAAACCTCCACGAGGTTCAAGCCCACCATCAGTGGACCAAGGTCTACTCCCCATCCGAACTACGAGGTCTTTGATCCATGTCAAGGCATGGTACGTAGGAAGCCTCCACGAGGTTCAAGCCCAACAATAGTGGATCAAGGTCCCTCACTTATGTCGGCTCACCGACACCCACCACCCGTCGTTTATTCACGTCAGGGTTCATTACCGTCCCGCATGACGTTAAACTGTATCATTTGAACTGCGAGGACTTTGATCCATGTCAAGGCATGGTATGCAGGAATCCTCCCAGAGGTTCAAGCCCAACCCCCACCGGACCAAGGTCCACCCTCATGTAGGTACGCTGACGATGCCCATCGGACCAAGGTCCACCATCACGTCGGTTTACCGGCACCATCCCGAACTACGCAGACTTTGATTCCCTGCCACGGGGATACGTAGGAAGCCCCTTTAAGGCTCAAGCCCAACTTCGTCGTCACCACCCCTGCGATAGTCCCATTCCACTCTCAACCGTCTCCGCGAGACGTTAAACTCGCGACCTACCTCGTGGTAAACATGAGATGCCTGAGGAAAACCTCGGATGGAACGCCTTTGGCGTAGCCGTCTTTGCTAGACGTTAATCTTGCAAACATACCCTGTGTTGAACACGGGAAGCTGAGGAAAACCTCAGGTACGTGTCTATGACATGTAACCCCCCGCGCTCGATGTGGGATGCCTCGGGTTTCCACGCCCTTGAGAAGCCTCGTGATCGAGGATAACAGACAGACATGCCAGGTACCCCAGCATCCAGACACGCTACCGATGCCTCGAACGTGATTACTCCCCTGACCGAAGGTTGCTGCCCTGACTGGACCCTTTGGAATGTCCCGACAGAAGCAGCGTAATTAACCGGTGTCCATGACAATATGGCACTGGGAAGAGTTTCACGAACTACGTATTAAATCTATAAGGGAGACCCGGACTAGGTGACGAGTTCTGAGGAGGAATCCACAGGAGGAAGAACCGACATCCCATCATCCCGTTTCGATCAAGGAGCAGACGTACCTGAACAAGGAACGAATGCCGCCCGCCTTTGGAAAGCGGGAATGCGGGGCAACGAAGCCGCGCGTCCCCCTCCTCCGCGGACGGATGCGCGCGCGCCCCGGCGAAAGCGTCGGAAACAGAGTCCGATTCTTTTAAAACTATTCTCCCAATCTTGTTTTGTAATAGAAAACAATAGTGTTGGATCAGACCACTTCAATTCCCGAATACAATTTTCAATCCTAAAATAATATGAATGAAGCCACGCCACCCCAAAAAAGTGTCAATATGAATTAAATTTATCTCTTATTCTATATAGAAACCTAGGGCTTTTTTCTCTTCTATAGTTAATAGTACAAGTCACATAGAAGTACAATTTACATGTTTCCCTTTTATAGGTGACCAAAAACCAGTTTAAGAGTGAATCCTAAACTTATTTCATGATCACACAAATTTATTGAAATATTAATTTTCTGTAAATCATTGAGTCATTATCACTTCATCAAAGCTTCTCAATTCTCTCAAAATATCAAAAATATTCATCTCTTCAGCTTGAGAAACACTTTTCAAATGCTGAGACAAATTTCAATTGTTAGGAATACATATGTCTAATCAACTGAGTCTAATTACTCATGTTTATTGCTGAATATGATTCCCATAATTGATTTGAATCAACATATTGTATTTGGATGTTCAGCTCCCCCTCGAAAAATCATTCAGTAATCATAATTTATTTCCTTTTCCCTTAATCCTATTTATAATAAAAACATCATTCAAAAGTCATTGTTTGAATCATGACTCCCTTAGTGACTATGAAATTCATTAAGGATCAGCTTTAGCATCATCTGACTACAATTGGATTGTATTGTAATTGTCCATTCGTTCTTGGTTCTTTATTTTTCATCTCAACGAAATAATGATTTTTTGGAATATAAATGGTTGGGATAAGATCATCATAAATTCAATAATTATGGATACAATCATTTCTAGTTGCGATCATTCTATTTATGATTGCTGGTAACACTCATTCTAGTTATGATCATTGTGGTTATAATTTTTGGGTATGATCATTCTGGTTATTATCAAATACAATCCAAAAATGATGAACTACCTAGAAAAGATACAATCTGAAATCAATGATCTTCCCGAATACGATACAACAAATTATGAATACAATTCCTTTTTGAATGGTATAATCGCTTCCCTTTTACCAAGATATGATCAATTACAATTTCAATATGATTCACTCTTTTTAGACATCATCTCTATCAATTTCTTCTACCTGAAAATGATTATTTTAAAAAATATTGTGTCTCATCATCTATTGGCACCACTTCGATCAGCACCACTTTCCGTTAACATCACCATTCATATCGAAATCACCCTATTCATCGACGTCTCCTTTTCCTTCATCACCTCCTCCATAGGAACCACATTTCCATTAGTACCACATTCATCATCACAACTTTTAATATATTGACACGATTTTTTGGGAAATAAATCATCAACGCCTATTCAATCTGGATACATTTTTTTCTAATTGTTTTTAAAATCAATCTATACCACTTATTTCTCTCTACCATCTGAATATGATAAATCAAAATACGATTATTCCAAAATTGTTTTGAAAAACAATCTGAATACAATTCTTTTGTGATAGGAAGCATCTCTTTCACTCCTCCTTTCATCTATTAATGCATGCATTGCATGTTACAACATCAACTAATGATTTATATGAAATAAAATCCTGTACAACATCGTCACTATTAAAAAACTTGTGTGACGTCAGTTTGAGATTGAAACCGATGAAAATTCACATCCAAAATGATACATTATCATGTGAGATCATTCTTCTTAAAACTGATCAATTCATGTGAAAACCAAAATCTAAAAACAAATATGTCAATATCAAGTTGAACTGATTTAATCTTTTGAAAACCAAGCTTGACAACAAAATAATACTCTTGAATTCTTCATCACCTTCATCATCGGCATGATACTAAAAATAAAGTCAAATGTTTGTCTATGGAATTCTCAAATAAGAATATTTTATATGAAAATTTATTCAATAAATCTATGATGGGGTCTTATGAGGATTTTTATACACACACACTACAGACATTAAAGGGGTTCTTGTAAACCTTTTTTGTACTGACAAAGATAATGGAAATGAAACTCTCGTTATAATTGAAAACAAATGGGTCCATTCACATGATTTATGGAGGTTTAATGCATGTGATGAGACATTGTGTCACATTGTTATTAGTATGATTCTAATTTTTAATTTTTTATCGAATTTGTAGTTGGATTATACTAATGTTATGTCTCCATATTTGATTCACATTCCATATATTTTTATATATGTATGGTGGATTATTATTTTTGGTTGAGGTTTATATTATTTATTGTTATATATATTTTGGTTTGGTGATTTATTTATGT
Organism: Viscum album; assembly: GCA_963277665.1. Classification (NCBI taxonomy): domain Eukaryota; kingdom Viridiplantae; phylum Streptophyta; class Magnoliopsida; order Santalales; family Viscaceae; genus Viscum; species Viscum album. The sequence goes on along the minus strand of OY728139.1, from coordinate 881,329,231 downwards.
TATTCAATTATTATTTTTTATAATTTTAGTTCATAAAAAATTGATCATATAGATAAGAATGTTATAGTAATACAAGTTCATATTCCAACCGTGGAATCTTTTACTAGATTTTGTGGGTTAAATGATTCCCAATGAGTTATCTTGTTTCTAAAAGACTATATTCTATTTTTTGGAGATCAATAATTATATTTGATACATTTCTTAACTAGATCATGTTCCAATGTTATGGTAATCCTATGTTACTTCATTAATAAAATTATTTCATAGTTTTTTTGTTTTGGGTTGTTTATCGAGTCTAGGTTTATAGCTGGTAGGATGATCATATCATTGTAGGTAAGTGTAAATAAATTTCCAGAAATAATGTTTTATATTTAAAATATAATTTCAATGTGATGTAGATAATTTGACATTTATATTCTGGGAATTTAAAAAAATTCATTATATGTGAACTACAAACATTAAATAAAGTGAATATGGGAATAAATATCAAGAAAGTGTAGGTCATTCATGTATAAGGCCATGTAATAGGGCCATGAAACTGTAAATGATATTGTTCTATTTTTTTCTATTAATTGATTTCAAATGTTTCTTATTAATTATGATGATGGATTAGTATTTATATTATTAGTTCATATAAATTATCATGGAGAATTATATTAAATTTATATGAAACAGATATATTTTTTTGGGATAATATCCATAAATTTGTGTTGTTATTTGATAAGTTAATTTTCTTTCCATGTGATGTGAGTTTTATTATTTACAATCTAGAAAACACTGAATATCATAAATTTATTCGGAAATATAGAAACTCCACTATAATGTTATATTTTTCTTTAAATTTTTTTATAATATGATTATCATTTGTTCAAACCAGGTATGTGTGATTGAAGTAATTTTTTCTAAATATGCAATGTAAATTATTAAAATAAATTTTATTCGATCAATAATTCAAATGATTATATAATAAAATAAATATTCCTATATATGAGTGATAAATTGATATTTTTCATTAGTTCTATGAAAATATATCTTCAAGGAATACATAATAGATTCCACATAAATAAATATTGGATTTTAATAATGTAGGTAAATAGATTTAGAATTAATATTTTCCATTATTATTAATTTTTTCATTACTTTGATTTGTTATATAGTGGATAACCATAGAATAATTAAGAAATATGAAGATTTAGTTGAAAAACAGTAGGTATAATAGCTTCTCCTAAATTAAATATTTCAATGGAAAACTAATTCCAAAATATTATGATTCATTTTATGATTTCATGTCATTTAACTATAACAAACTATTATACTCTAATTTCATGTAATATTTATGTTATTTATTTTATAACGATTTATTCTCCATGGCCTACCAAAATAAATAGGGAATCCCTTAGGTTATGATTACAGATATGATAATTTCAAATCATATATCGTATGGAAAATTAATAAATTAGAAATAAATAATCCTGGTAACAAAATTTTTTTAATATATTCCACCACCCCTGATAGAAATTATCATTTAAAATTAAAAACATATAAATATTTTTTGTTTTGTATATGATTCTTAAATTTTGAAAAATATCCTTTCTTTTTATTTTTTAAATTGAGGGTTATTTTTTAATATTAAAGTGTATTATCCAATATATCTAAATTAAACAACAAAATGATTGAAATATTTATTCTAATCTATATCATTTATATATTATATGATTTTTATTACTCAATAAGAAACTTGTAGGATTTTTTTATTGTTTAATTAAATATTTTTTAGATTTTAACTATGTTGTTGTATCATAAAATATATCTTTGGAAGAATGTGATATTAAAAGGAGTGAACCATTTTATTTAATATAAAATGGTATTCATATTGATCAACTATTTTTTTCATGTGTTATTTACTTATTGTTTTATATGTTTTGATTTTTTTTTCTTTCAGGAATGTTATTTATAAAACTAAATTGTTGGAATAATTTTTACGCATGATGGTCAAGGATTTACTTTTTTTAGAAATTTCATATATCTTGTTTGAATAAATGTGACATACTAACATTATAATAATATCAATATTACTCATATAAATTCTTTTTTATTACATAATGATTTAGATTTGTTTTAATATTTTGTAATGGTTTTGAAAATTTTCACATGTTAAGTAGTTAATAAAAAGTTATTTAATGCAGTGTTATAAATGACAGTTATTTTTGTACATGTAGTCTTCTGTTTATTATAAAATAATATATTTTGGGAATGATATAATTATTTCTACATGAATTTTTATTGATCCTATAATAAACAGCTTATTGACTGACTTTTGTGGTTTAAAGCATATTGGTTATGTTTTAAAATGTGGAAGTGGATGTACTATTTTTCCATTTATTTTTTCTAGAAAATTTAAGTATTTATAAAACATTTATTTATTAATTTTATGGTTCATGAATACATGAATTCAAAAAAATGGATTGGATTTAATGGACATCACTAGTACACTATTTAGCTATTTTTTTACAGTTACCCTCTTTGACAAAAACTAAATATGCACATCCATTTAATAAAAGTATATATTTTTGGGTTTGAAAGTAACACCATGATTTTTTAAAAATAAAAATACATTATTTCGAAATGATATAATACATATAAGTTATTTTCATAACAAACCATTTTTATATGTTTATATTCAATAATTTAGATATCTTTGATAAACTTCTCTAGAGATGACGCTAAGTATAAATTAACTGCATTATACTATTGAATGTTAATAATTATATATAACATTTTTTTCATATAAATAGGTTTAGAAGGTATGATTAGGGTCAAATAAATAATGAAAAATAATATTTTTCTCTTTTATATAGTGAGTTCATGGGATATAAATTTATTAGAAATAAAAAAGAAAAGTACATGAAGGTAAACATATTATTATTCTAAAAAAAAGATTCTTTGTGGGAAGTATGCTTTTATTTTAAAAAATTATCGTTAAAAAAATAAATTTATCAAATATATATATAAATATAATATTATAAAAAAATGTTTTAAAATTCATGTTATATTTTTTATAAGGTAGGGATAAATTATAGATTGACCTTTTTTGAAATACATTTTTCTAAAATCATGTTTCATTTCATTTGAAAAGATGATTTAAAAATTATTTAGAGAACATATAAAATTTTTTTTAGATAAAATGGATTCTATATTTTGTTTCATCATATATATATTTTATTTATTTGAATTTTATTTTTTTATTATGTATTTTATTATAGGTTTAAAATTCTATACACTAGTGAATGTGAACATATCTAACAAGGGGTTAAAAATTCGAGATAAGGATTATAGTATTCTATGATAATTTCTAAATAATATTGGATGACTGTATTTCAATAAAACAATTATCTTAAAAAAATTATTTTTCCTTTTTCACATTTACATTAATAATTCTTTTCTATTTTATTATGTTGTAAGTATTTAAAAGTAATACAATCCCTTGCTTATATGTGTAAATTATACCACTCACTTTTCCAGTCCTCTAGATCACATTAATATGAAAAATATCTACTTATATAATATCAATGAATCATTATTAATGACATTGATTTAAGGGTGTTTTTAAAAGATCTGTCCATGAATAATTATGTATCTTTTTATAGAATGGTACCGGAAGAAGATGTCTTTGTTTTTAACGATCATGTTCATAATTATTTATTCTTAAACCTCCTCGATATTTTTTAAAATATGTTAAATTGATTTAATAATTATATTAAATATACATATATATTATTATGTTATTTTTATTTACAATTTATATCATGATCCCATCCATTCGAAAATGATAATGTTTCTCTTCTGTATATGTGGAATAATACCTAAACAAAGTGATTTGATTAGTTTCTAATTTACTCTTAACAGGGATAGTAATGAGAATAGATTCATGATTTATATATGATATTTGTTTATATAATCCTGATTTTATAAATGGAATATATATTTAACTTTCCTTCCATCAATCTATTAGAACTTTTATACACCACACATTCAAGTGTATGGACTACCATCTCTAGGAAGATATTTCAGTAATTCTTCATGACAACTATATATTAATGGTTATTAAAATGAATATATTTAATATATATGGTACATATGATATTATTTATATTTTATATATTATAAATATATGTGAAGCATTCATGGAATGAAACTATCAAACAGAATTTTTTATGGAAAACTACCCAATTTTAACATGAATGTCAACATTAAAGAAAATGTTTTTCTTAAAAACAATAAATGGGAATTCGTAATGAATGATAAAAATTATTTTATTTATTAATAATTTTTTACAATATATTTAAATTTAATATATGTTTATAATACTTGGTGTTTGAACTGATACTACACAAGATGAGACTTGAGGTAATGGTTTATATTTCAATCACATTTCTATTCGAGATTGACTATAAAAAATTTTCATTAAGGGAGAATATATATTTCTCAACATTAACACAAAGTATATATTATTCTAACATGGTTATTCCTATAATTTTTAATTTATTTTACTATTTTATTTTTTTGGTAATTAAAGTTATTGAGAATTTTTTTTATTAAAAGCACTCCTTTTTTCTTTAATGTTTATTGACTGTTTATTTTATAAAAATGTTCATTAAAATAATTTTAGGTTTTTATTTTCCAGGATAAAATTATTATTAAAGTTATACTTCGACCATTTTATAGATTATTTTCATTTTTTATGGAAATAATCTTGCTGTTTTCCAAATTTTGTTCTTCTCTCTGTTTATTACATTTGTGGAAAGAATTTTTTTAATGCTTACCAAAATCATTGAATTTATCATATCCTCAAAAAATATTAATTGAATAATAATTTATATTGTTTTGATAGTTTTTGATATAAAAATATTTTCCACAATATTATTATAATTTTAATTTTTTATATATTCTACGTTAAAATTATAATTTCCCTATTTTGAATGAAATATTGAAATTAAATTTTAGGGGTATTTTTAATCTATGCAAAAATACCTTATGGATAGTTTGGATTCATATTGGATATGATCTCATTTTTAATCCAAATTTATTTAGTTCTATGTATTATTTTTATTATTATTTAAGGATGATTTTATGAAATCCATTTCCTTTAGTTGGGTTAGTAAAATTATTAGGAAATGATTATGAAACATGTTTATTTTCTTAGGGTTTTCATATGATTAATTTTTTGAATTTTTATGAAACCCATTTCCATTTAATAGGTTATTATATTAGTATATATTGAATGTTTTATTATCTTATAGAATACATATATATGGTTTTCAATTTTTGCTTGTTTGGATATGAATTTTGTAATTGTTCAATGTATAGGATAAAGAGTGATATATAATGTGATATTATTGAATAGAATAGTCATTAAACCTAATCCAACATGGGATATAGTAAACATTAATATATATAGAAGTGAACCTAGAAGATGAAAATTATGATATAGGGATTATAATCAATACATTGTTTTACTGTGGTCACTATCTCTGTCATGGTTGTGAGCATTGATCAAGGAATTGAATTTCATTGCCTATGTGTATACGATAGAAATATGTATTCTACCAATAATAGGATATTATTTACAATGATTATTTATTTATGAATCTATACAATAATAAACCCATAATTTTTTATGTAGAAACCTAATTAAACCATATATTACTAAATATCTTTTATTTATAAGTAATGACTTTTTCATGTTATGAAAATGTTACCATACCTATGTGCTTATCATACGATCACTTCAAATCATTTGTTAATGTCTCATATATCAACAAATACTAGGAATTTTAGATCAATATTTAAAATTATTATATTAAAAATGTTGTGAAGAAATGTTGTTTATAGGGCATGTCTAATAATTATACTATGATAAAAGTATTTTGTGAGAAATCCTGATTTTATTTCATCAAATAATATCGTTACATATCTAGTCCCTAATGAAACCAAAAAAAATTGGATCTAGGGAGTTTATTGATATGAAATTTAATATTAAATTTAATATATGTAAAATGTATGAAATGCTCATGTCTCTATTTATTTTTTGTCATTGGGGTTTATTTATATTTGATGATTATGATTACATAACACTACAGAAAATGTTGGTTTAAAACTATTTACATGATAAAATCGTGATATTTATTATTGTATAGAATATTTGATTTCATAAAGGTGCAATAACTATCATATGACTTGAAATTTTATGACGTTGTGGGATATATTTAAATGGGGTTAATCACGCTGAAAATGAAAGATCGGTATCTAATGAATTTTAACTCAGTTTAGGATGATCTCTCCTAATACTGTACACCATTATAGAATACCTAGGGGGATATGATTTGAGTAATTTATATTCTTTTTATGAAACATTTCGATGAATAATATGATAAAATCAATTAAATAATATTATAATCAATATTTATTTTAGTTGATTATATATTTTTTTCGATTTAATAAAGGATTAAAAAATTAGACTACATATGATTACTTTTGAATCATTTGTTTGTTTACAATGATTTTTGATGTCTGATACAAATACTATGTTTTTATATTTTATGAAATAGATAATTTAGAGTGTATCCATGTTTAATGGTGTATACAGAAAAACATGGAGGTTGTTTAAATGAAGAGAAAATAATGATAGAATATATGTTGGAAAATCATGTGGTAATACCTAACTAGGAAACTCAGTTCATGAATAAAAACATGAATCGAGTTGAGATTAAAAATAAACCAAAAATTAGAAAAAGGGGGTTTTATTTGAGATCTATTGATTAATACCATGAATTAATGAATATAAAAATTTCTATATTCCATGAATGTGATAAGAGAATACCCAGAAATGACTGAAAAGGATCAATTTTTTTATGAAGTTTAAATGGTATAAATGTGACTATTTTCCATGAAAAATAATGATTTCAGTGGAGTTAAATTGTTTTATTCTTATTTTAACACATTTCGTTAAATTTATTATTTATGGTTATCTTGAGAATTATCCATGTCAGTTACATGATACAAGGGCTAGTTTATACACCGAGGATGGTTTAATACTATCTTAATCATTGAGGTAAATCATGATGGTTAAGAAAGACTAATTCTCTTCTCCAATTTTGGATGATTCACTTCATTTTTGAAAAATATTTTTGATTAAAATAATGTTATCCACCCATTAGTGGATTTTAAATTCATTTTAATCATTGAATATGTCTCTTTATTTAGATTTCATATAATGTTTCTAGGAAGGGAATTCACATATGATGTTCTAAAATAGCTTATGTTCATCATTGTGGTAGAGTATTAATATATATATCGAACAAAAATTAAATCCATTGTATAGGATTTACTACTTATTTATTATGGTAATTTTCTCAAATTCTTTTGGAGACTATTTTTATTCAATATATTTATATTATTGGAAAATGCGGTCATATATTTATTAATTATTTAAATTTCATCCAAATAATCATTATTCCATGTTTTTTGTAATAATATTTCCTACATTTACACATATTTCAAAAAATACATATAGATAGGACCAATTTGATTTTTATGATTTAATGAATAAATACTTCAAGAAAATTGATAAGGGATTCATAATCCCATGTGATGCTCCATTGGTCGTACATATATGTTATGTTAAAAAGATATATTTTTTAATGAATCAATGCATTGACTATGTATATCATCATATGATCACTATGAAAAAAGTTTCATATACCTAATATTGATATCCTATTTGATCAATTACATGGAGATCCACACATTTAAGGGTTATCCATCATTCTGGATTTCATTAATTGAGAATCATGAAAGATGATATACCAAATACAACCATTCAAATGAGTGATAGGGTTTATGAATATATATATATATTCCATTTATACATAACAATACCCCTAAAATATTCATGTTTATAATTAATAGAGTCCTTATAAATTACCTGAATCAATTTATTGTATTCATTATAAAATATATTAATATATATTATAAGATAAAGGTAAATAATTTAGAACATTTTAGGATTGTGTTGAAGACCATAAGGATTTAGATTTTATATTCTAAATTTATTAAATGTTATTTTTTGAATACAGATATATTCATTCTTGGATTATATATTCTCTTGAACATATATTAATATTAATCTATTACTGACTGACAATTATTTTTTTTATTATTAAGAAAAACATTTAAGGGAAAGTGAGAAACCACAAATCCCAACCTTACAAGCATAAAAACCAAACCAAAACGTAACCAAAACAACATACCAGATCTGCCTCACCCCAGCAGTTGCAACGTGGTAAGAAACGTTCACCGATGCCATGTCACTCGGCTTGTTGTCCCATGCAAGGATGCATGGTCCTGGTACCAATGGCAAGCCATACCCTCTTACACATCCAAATCCAAATGAGAAGCATTGGGGTCAGAAATATCTCAATCCCCATCTGAAGCAGATCCAAGCATATGGCCAGATACGAGTAAAGAAAATGACAACACCACAAACCGAACAACACATAGAACTAAACATTCATGACCGAAGACACTCCAATCCAGATATGAACAACAAACCAATTAACTAGGAGCATTGAAGATTAAACTAAGATAACCAGATACCATATCCTGAAACAATTTCCATTATAGAGAAGAAACTTGTATGTTTGGGGAATCTGATAGGATATTTTCAAATTCTGAGGCCATTTGGTCCCATGATTGTATATACTCCTCAATGTTGATCATCCCTTTGTTAAAACCCCAAACAAGGATTAGATGTGTCTTATCAATCCAAGCATATTGTTCCTCATTAAAGGTTTCTCTTAAGGTTCTCCCCATCATAGAAGTAGCCTCCTTCTCCGAAGCATTGAGCCATAGAATAAGCATTTTTACATATAAGGGATCCATATTCATGTATAAAAATCAATGAGATGTTAATTTTAATAAACTAAAGAGATGATTGATCATTTTATCTCTAATCACACTACCTTATAGTGAATAATGAAAGGAGATTATTTTTGATTCATCAATGAATGTAATGTGATGTATCCTTATGAATAATTTTATGGTATTGTCATACAACTCCCTTAAATCTAAAAAAATTGAAAAAATTACATGGCACGTGATTTGGTGTTAGAAAAAGTAATCATTACTTCGAAAATATATAGCTATTATATTTTTATTGAAATGTATTATATATATATAGGTCATCGAATTTTGATATATAGTCTCACACATAAAGAGTTTAAAATTAAAAAAGGTGATGGTTTTTGTTAATTAAGGATCATGACAACATAATACATTACCACCATAGGAAGGTAAACGTGGTGGTTGATGCTCTTTTTTAGAAAGGCAATGATATTTTTTACGTGTTGAGGATTAAAATAAATCCAATTGCTATTGATTTATAAAATAATTTTCTTCAAATAATTTGAAAATGAACATGTAATATCATTCTAATATGAGTACTCGACCACCCATATTGTGTGAATTAAATTGGTTAACAAGTAATACGATGATATATAGAGTAAGGTATGTAATTTCCTGAAATTTAACATTAATTATGATATAATGAAAGGATCTGTAAACAAAGAATGTGTCTTGTCAATAGAATATTTTAATAAGGTTTTGTTTAATTAAAATAGTAGTTCATTATTAATTATTTTTCATGGAATTATAATGATGTATAGTGTTATAAAAGATTATTTCTAACTGTAAAAACTAAAAAAGGATAATTTAGAGTATGCATCTCATTTTTTTACATACAGAAGGTAAATGTTAAGAGATATTAGCTTAATGTTATGATAAAACCTATACTAATAAAAAAACATAATGAGGAAATTTCCACTAGATTTCGTTATTAGACTCCGAAATCCTTGTATAGTATACTGTTTTATTTGGGTTGTAGTCGATCAACATAAAAACTAAAAAACATTTCAAAACAATCACAAAACATCTATAACAACATCATATTTCACAATATATTGTACTTAAAATTTTTAATATATTAAATAGTGTGCTCCATATACATTTAAAATTAAAATGAAAATAATTTTTATATTTTTATTAATAAATAGAACCTTTTAAACCTAGACATTAAATTAACTGGTATAAAATAATGAAATTAGATTGAATAATCAATAACAAATGTAGGAAAAATGGAAGTATGATGTGTAATCCATCCTTATAAATTATATATTTATAATATTGAATCTGAAATAAAATGATTAGTGTTTTCCATGGTCCTTGACAAAGTCAAAATGAATAAAATATTTTTTTAATGAAATTGCATTTGGGATAATTTCATGGTTTTGTCGAATCCCACATGATGAAAAATAGTTGATCTACCATGAAAAAAGAAACGAGAGCTTATCTAAGGCTCATATCAACCCCAAATATCAAGTGAATTTACATAAGTATAAATTATAATGATTTTAATATATAATAAAATATTTCTATATAATTTCATACAACAATTTTTTATACTATTTGAAGTTTCATTTATTCTCAGTAAACGTTAAGCTAAAAATTGATGATTTTATAAATTGGAATTTTTTTTCAAGGAACTATGTTTATTATTATGAATAATAAAATATATATATTGATTATATGAATAATATATTAACCATATAGTAATTTATAATTTATTGAAAAAGTAATAGTTTATGTACAAAAAGAATATTCCTTATAAAATATATAATCATAATATATTATAATTTTATATAAACTTAAAACAAAAAAAACTAAAAATATTATTTGAACGAAAATAATTTTTTCATTTATCATAATAATATTAACTAATTATTAATAAGTAATATTTTTCATTGTAGTTTATTGTTCAATTGTAGAGTGGAAGATGAAGTTATAAAAATATTTCAAATTTTATATCATTAATATATAATTATAAAGTATAAATTTATGAATTATTTTTCTAGAAAAATAATGTATTTTATAATGTAAATTATATATATTATAATTTAGAAACATATTTAATGTCATTTTAGTACTCATTAAATATTTAACTATAAATAATTACATTATACATTCAATATATTATTTTTAATTTTAAATATTGATATAAATTTAACCAAAAAAATGGATTCCAAATTCATAATAAGTATGTTCAAATTCCCTAATGTGATCATTTTTATGGATAATTATTTACTTACATTAAAGGTATATTAGTTATAATATTAAACATTAAAATAGTAATTTAATTGTTAAAGCGGTAGGGGGATTGAAACATGTATAAAAATGGTTAAAAATATTATTTTGGATTTATCGTGTTTACCTCTCCACAAAATATTAATTCTAAAATTTCATAGAAACATTACTTGAGAGTGACTTCCCATTATTAAATTTTTTTTTATTCCAAAAAAAATCTTACTATTACAGTAATAAAATGTAAACTCCTCTCCTCAATTACCCTCATACAAAAACCCCATAAATTCGAAATCAAATCCACCCTACCCAATCCTCACAATTCTTAGGCACTATAAACTATATATTTTCATCTAAACATTCGATCCCCAAATGGATTACCCACCCCCACAAAGTATATTATCCCATAATTATAGTATATGTTCATAATATCTTTCTCATTCATATTTATTTTAGGCACTTCGTTTCATTAAAATGAAATTTAAATATTTAAAAATTATGAAATTAGAATCCATTGATTAATTATATTTTTTTAATTATGGTAAACTATGTAAACACATTTTCACCTTTCCATTAAAAAAAATGGGAATATTCAATGTCAGTATGTGTAGAAGACATGATACATGAATAAATGAGTTAGTTCCCCTATGCCGCCTTTCCAATATTTATGAAAATGTAATTTTCATATATAAATAAAAATTTTAAAACATAATAATTAGTTTCCATAACAAAACCATATTATATATTAATCTCGTTCAATGAGAAATGATGTCATTATCTATAAAAATGTGTAGAATATCACTTATAAGGTAAGATGCATTCTTTTTTTTTCAATACTGCTTTTAAATTATAGTTTTACAAATGGTTTTATATATAAATATTGTTTTTATGACATGAATGATTTTATGAAAATGAAAATTTAAAAAATTATTAATTTTATTATTGTTCAACAATTGTTCTCATATGATATCCTCTTAAACATTTTAACTATGTGGGAAAAAATTTATAAATAACATGTACTTGTTTCTAAACATTTATATTAATCTTAAGTAAATAAATTATAGATATATAAAATTTATAATAACAAAATAATTTCATTATTATATTCTCAAATTTATTTTTAAACTAAAGAACCTCATAATTATTCATTAGTCCTGGTATGTTCATGATTTTGTATGTTTGAACCCCAGCTTAACAAATTCTATGAAATCATATCATGGATGATTATGGAAACATAATTAATTGATTGATTTGATATAAATAAAAAAATTAAAGAGTATTAGTTTTTCATTTAATATGTATATGAATATATAATTCCGTTTGTATGAATAAACCTATTTTGAGTCAAAAGTAGTGAAATATATTTATTGTAGATTTCATTTTTTAGTATAAATACTAATGAACTCATTAAATAAACTGTAAACTTTATAACTAATTTTAAATCAATAATTATAGTGAAATTAATTACTTGTGAAAAATGGGATTTGGATTACAAACATATATTGAAACTACTCCTAGAAACCCGATGTAAAACCTAAACAACTGATTTGGAAAAATAGGTGAAAACTATAACATGTAAATATGCATGAAATGTTTATAATTTTAATGTATTAATAGTCAAATATATTAATTGATTCTTGGTATGGTTTTTTATGTGCATCTAGGGAATGTAATTATTTAGGTGGTGATTCTTGATCAATAATGTTTTTTTCATTTCCTATATTTTTACCACACTATTTTGATTCATAAATATGTTATACCCTTGACTCATGATTTATACATAAAAATTTCGTAGTATTTATTAAATGTTATATTTTTGATCAAATGAGATTACCTGTTCTAAAATTAGACAATATGAATAGTTTTTCTGACTCCTTGTTTGTTTATTAATTGGTCACATTTATTTTTATGTTTTCATATATTCTTATAAACTAACCAGGGTAACATATTGTTATGTTTAATTTTTCTTTATGGGCATATTATATGTCCATATTAATATGTATCAAATTCCCATGGCATGAGGATAAATATATGTTTTTATACAAATAGAATAATATCTAGTATGAAAGAACAATATAGAAATGTTCACATATAATGTCAAATAAAATAAATTTATAGATAGTATCCAAATACACTAAGCATATCAATTCTAGTGGTATTGAGATTAATATATTATTTAATATTTTATTTTTCTACAAAATGGAATTTAAAGGAATGTCTAAATTTTTTCATATATCATTTTATTAAAGGAAAGGACATTTTTTATAAAAATCTATTTATTAGAGTCACTCGTATAAACATGTGATATTTTACCCAATATGATTCAAATTTTATGTGTACTGCACTTCATGCATAGTTAATTCAAATTTTTTACACAATTATTTTAAGGATATGTCATTATTTTTAGGAATATAAAATAATATGTCCCAATTTTGGACTCCTGAAAGAATTTTAATCTCTACTTAAACCATCATATCACTTGATCATAAATGATCATCCTATATGACCCAATCACAAATAATTAAACAATATCATCATGAAATAATGTACTAAGGATCTTCTACTGGTATGACTCACACCCCATAGTTTTTATAACATTAACCAATGAATTATGTATATCACATATTCCATGTTTTATAACTCCATTCCAACAATATCCTCCCAAATGAGAATTATAGATAACATATAATCTTTTTTTGGACTATCATTCATGGTTAATTATATAATGTTCCCTTTATCCAAGTTATAAACAATGGGTGGTACTTAAATTGGAGAAGAACATGTCTTTATCATTTCAACGAATCAGTCATAAATTACATATAGTATTGAACTATATCAAAAATTATTCAGAAACCAAAAAATTTTCAGAGTTTTATTTATCCAAGGACTATATACCAATTATGGATGAAAAAACTAAAAACTATCAGAACTACTGACCCATCATTATCAAAATCGCCTATAAATTTTAAAAATACATTAAGTAGTGTTTACATAATTAACAGTGTGTTCACTCTCTCAATGAAAATGCATAATGTAACAATAATATATTTTAATATGAAATATCATGACACTATTATGTCTACTATTATGTCAACATGGGTAAAATAATTTAAAACATACAATGTGTCACCAAAAAATCTCTTTGTACTATCTCTTTCACAATGTTCTATCTTAATCCATTACCACATCCTCAATGGACCTTCCTTTTTCCCCTTTCTAAACATTATGATGGTTAAGGTTATTATATAACCCCAAACATCTTATATAACAAAGGGGTTTTATAGTTATTTAATTAATAAAAATGTATTTATTTATGGTTTTATATTTCTACAATAATTTTTATAATGAATATTATTGTGGACATAGTTAACGAATAATATTTTTCTCTTAATAAAGATACTAATATAGTTTAAAAATAATTAAGGGGGAAATCAATACCACAATCTTCACACACCACTTTTTCTTTAGATATATAGTCAGAAAAATATTTTGATGATTTTCATAAAAATCTACTTTAATAAAAATGGATCATCAAAATCACAATAATAATCAATAATTTCATATCTTAAAAATGATAGGATTTTTTGAAATTGTGTTTCAAGGATTATTTATTAAATTTACCCCTCATTTAAATTAATATTATGACATCCAGCCTCACAGTCAACTAGGTTTAAATGGAATCACTCATGATGAGAATAGATCATTAAATACAAGATCTCTTATATATATATGTTTTCTCTAAAACAATATAATGGGTCTTTTATGTCAATTTCCTTATAAGATGCCAATTCTATTTTACCAAATTCCACTAATAGTAGTGTTCCATCATCTCTTCATCCTTTATTATATGTTATAAATAGTTGTTCAATCCCATAAATATCACACCAAATACCTAAATATTGTATCATCGATAGCTAAATTTTAATTAATATTAGTTAGATCTCACATGTCAATTTTTTAAATTGTAATTACCCTATGAAATATTATATATACTATATTTAAAATATCATGAACTTATGTTGGTGATAATAAAAAATTTCCCACAATTACTATGTTTCCCCTATTTGGAAATTGGTTTTTTTGTTTAATACGTAGAGATTGTCCAAACTAGATGAAAAATTTAATAATATGGTAATGCATATATTTCTATGAATATATACCTCTAACTAAATCTGTTATTACACTTTACATTCTTAATTCCACTTGTAATCACATCATGGGATATATGTCATTTTTTTATATACATTAAAGAATGATTTATCTAATCCACAATGTCTAATGGATTTATATTTTGATGGGAATAAAATTTATATATCATAAATAACAAAAAGGGAACTATAGGTTCCCACTAAAATTAAAATATAATAATAATAATAATTCAATTTTAGGTTGGATAACCCCTTATATACACAATACCTTTTATAAGGTGTTATCATCACACATTTATGGACAATAGATGGTAAAATTTTATCTGTTACCGTAAATTGACCACCCACATTGGTAGTTTAGTCTCTTGATCTAATATATTTTTTACTTTACAGTTACATCCATCTAATAGACATAACATATTCTTGGAATTTTCCTACCAAAAAACTAATGTGCATCTCATCAAAATGATCTAATACCAAATTTTTGGAATTTTTAATACCAATACAACTTATTAGGTCAACACATCATATGATTGTGAACCTCAAATCTATCCTATAATAAGATCAAATATGGATAGTAGCTACATGTTTTTTAAATTAAAAAATTTAATGAAATATTATTTAGTAAACATGAAAAGATACGAAATATATAAAAATTATATACTAGCACATGAATAATTATTGAAATACTATAATAATTAGTATCATAATTGGTTATAATATATAAATTCTTGGTAATAAATAATAGGGAAAAAATATCTAGGAAATAATATTGAAACCAAAAATTCAAAAAATTCAATGTCTAAAATACATTAGTGTTATAATATATTAGAATATAAAATAAAACATCCATGTGGACCAACCAAACTAATCTTTCACTAATCGAATCCATCACTTTCTTGATTCAAAATTTTTGTATAATGTGTTTGTTAGGTGTAACCAAATAATTAATAATTCATCCATGAATGTATTGATGATTAAAAATGAATAATTATTGTAATGAAAGTTGTTTATTCTTATTTTGGAATTATATTTTAACTAATGAATGAAATAGGTAATCACCCAACATTGAATCATATCATTCCATGAATATATATATATATATATCATATTCTAGATGTTTTAAAATCAATAAAATATATATAATCCAGCTTGTAACCATGATCCTAGACTATAAATTATATATTTTCAATACATCAAACCAAAAAAATATCAATGATTCCAAGTAAACAGACTTTAACATGCCAATGCATTTCTCCATATTGAGAAATTCTCTCAAATCACTATGTATCATTATATTTAATGGTAATTAATTTTTTAGAATTATGAATACTACTCTGATAATATATAGTTATCTATTACATATTTTGTGAATATAACATATGAATACTTTAAAAAACATATTTATGTTATATTCATTATCGTTATAAATAATGTTGTTACACTTCACTAAAACTCAATATATTGAACAGGTAATGTAAGGGGGAAAATCCAAACTCATGATATAGTCTATAAATGATTATTATATATTTTACATAATCCATGTAATAAAATTTGATTTTTTTTATAGATAATGGTACTACTATCATTAAAATAATATCAAAATCTCAATATTGTGATGTAAATCCAATATAAATTGGGGGTCTCACTGATATCATCATTCTCATATTGTAATTTCACTCAGATGACTATACTATCAAATATATATAAAAGGAAAACTTTAAAAAAATGAGTATGAACACCTCTAGTTGTAAAAACAACGTATGATGAAATTACTTAGGGGGTGTGTCCATCAAATTAAAAACTAACACATGGGAAAACAAGTATTAGGATAATGATTATGAAATCACCTCCCCAACATACAAAGACACATAAATCAATAAAGTAAATGTTTTATATATATTATATATAGGGTTTGAATTCATGTAATAAATTAATTTACAACCACATATCTTTTTGAGAGATAGAGATATATTAAATTCAAAAATAAATCTAGTTCCCCATATTGCTGCATTAAAACACCTAATTAAAATATATTTTCATTCACATAACACAATATAAGACTCTACCCCATCACACATTCCCAATAAATATGTGCCGGATTTTTCAAAATTGATGCAACATTATTCAAAAATACATCCACATAATAACAGAAAATTTTTTTATAGAAATTTATTTTATCGTTGAAGATAAAAAATCATAAATAGGGAAAAATATTGTGATAAACTCAAGAATATTCATTTAGATAATCCCTATATATTTATTGATAAAAGTCATAAAAAATTATAGACTCTCATAATTAAAAATTCTAGAATCACTCCCCAAACAGTCTCTTTTAGAGTCACAAAATTTATCATTTATATTTTCATGAGAAAGGAATGATATAACTACTCAATAAATGAATTTAGACACTCAGGTGACGATATATTATCCTATACATTATAAATAAATATATATATATATATATATTTGTGTGTGTTTATGTTTATTAATAATCTATATTAGGAACCTGGGACTAAAAGTTACAAACAATATAGACAACATGGAACCCCTAGTGGGAAATTCCTCATCCCTCCCTATAATGAATGGTAAGTACCCACCAGACCCATTCTATTACATGGCGTTTCTCAATAATATATAAATATATATATAATTTTATCAATATAAACATATATATATATATATATGGATAAATATGTATATGAAAATATATGTGTTATGACAAATTGAGGTTTTTAGAAATTAATTAACAAAACAATAACTATATATTTATTTTAAAATAATATTCATAATAGTGAAAACACAAAATTAAATGTTTAAAATATTTATGCAATATTTTATTAAAAAAATTAAATGCTAATTTGGGATAACGGTATGTGATAAGACATAACATCTAAAAATCTAGTGAAAAATGGAATAATAATTACATAAGAAGCATCATCAATGATAATAAAATGGTTTATAAAAATTTTGATAATATTCATTTTAATTATAATAGTTATATTAAAATAAATTAAATCATATTTCAATTATTTTATATAACTTTGAATAATTCTCCCATCATCGAGACTTCCTAGGAGGAAGTATTCGAGATCCCTCTTTATTAACCTATAGTATTTTGTGTTTTCAAATAATTTCTATAAGTTATACCTTTTTGAGTTTTGTCATTACTATTTACATCTACCAGAAAACTATTAAACTATTAATCATTAATGGTAAATTAATATCTCCAAATATTTCATAGGGATGGGAATCATATCAAATAAATATAGAAATTACGTTCCTCGTTGTAGGATAATAATGGGTAACCATCTTCAACAGCCAATTAATATCCACCTAAATATGAAATCATGGCCCCTACCACAAAAATATATCTCAATGAGGGGATATAGATAAGGTTCCACACACTGATTCCCCCCTTGATAAGGCCCTAGGTTTTTGACTGGCTATGTGGGTATACAAATCTCATAAACTCTGAATCATTACCTTCTGTGAGAATATAGTACCAATAGATTCATTGAAAAATCCCCAAAAAATTAAATATGTGATATTAAAAGGAACCAAAACAATATTATAATAGATGTAAATATATAATTGATTGTGTCAATGAATCCAATTTAAATACCAAAAAATCAATTATATAGTTATGACAAAGTAATATTCTATAGAGGCATGGCTTTGTAATGTCACACAAAGTCAATGTAATCCCCCTAAAAACATTAATATCAGTTTATATATATTCACTACTAGAAGTATTATATTTTCCAACGGTTCAGAACCTTTGGGATAGGCTAAAGAACTATTGGTATATCTTATACCAACGGTTCAACCAACCATAGGGAAGTAATCCATTGGGAAAAAGTTTTCCCAACAGTTTATGTAGAACTGTTGGGATAGGTTAGTTATAGTAACCTATTCCAATGGTTTGGATGAACCGTTGGTATATGTTTTTCCAACGGTTCAACCAAACCATTGGTAAAACCTCTTATAGGAACCCATTTCAAATGGTTCTCATAGAACCATTGGTAAAAAAATCCTACAAAATTTATTCCAATTGTTTGAAATCGTTGGCATAGGCTATGCTGTGCAAATTGCACAGCATCCTCCAATTTTCACAGCAGGGTATTCAATCCCATTCTTGGATGTTGTAATTCTTCCCATTGTGTTGTAATTCTCCATTCCCTATCCTTTCCAATTATTTAACATATAATACATACACTTTCAACATTGCACCATGGAATTATACACATACATAATTAAATCATAATTTATAAAGTAATTATGAACATACATAATTGATTTATAATTCAATTTAAAACTTAGATGACTATTATATGTTGAATCCAGAATTCAATTCATAATTGAATAAATACATAATTTAATTATCAATTATCAATAAAATACATAAAAACTGAATATGTAATTATATGTGTTAAACCCAATTAATAATACATACAAGTGGGTTGTACTAAAAATGATGTCCATTTTAAACATTATACATACACATGGAGTGATACTGGCCACAACGTGTCTTGGATTGAGGTGGGGTGGACTCTTACACGTCACATATGACCCATGGATAATTGTTCTAAAATATCAACATATTCCAAAAGCGTTTGGTCGGTCACAAAAGAGAGAATCTTTGAGTGGTGTCGGCCATACAACACCTCAAATTGAGGCGGGGATGACACGTACATGTTACACATGACCCATGGATCGTTTTCCTAATGTTTCAACAGAATATTAATGTGTTTCGTCAGTTTACCGTATGCCAGCTGTACTTTTCACTTAAAATGTTGTCCATTTCAAATAAAACAGAGACACATCGAGTTTTTCTAACCACACCATGCCTCAGATATAGTCGGGGATAACTAGTACACATAACATATGACTCGTGGATCGTTTTACTAAAGTTTCTATAAAATCCAAATACATTTTGTCAGTTTTTTGTATGTCAGTTGTTGGTTTCACTTAATATGATGATCATTTTAAACAAAAGAGATACACTTTGAGTGGTGTTGGAAGCACCACCCCTCGAATTGAGGTGGGGTTGACTCTGACACATCACAAATGAGCCATGAATCGTTTTCCTAAAGTTTCAACAGAATATGAATGTGCTTGGTCTATTTTTCGTATGTCAGTTGTTGTTTTCACATAAAATTATGTCCATTTAAAATAAAAGAGTGACACATTGAGTGGTTTTGGCCACACCGTGCATCAGATTTAGGTGGGGTTGACTCATACACGTCACATATGACCCATGGATAATTCTCTTAAAATTTCAATAGAATCTGAATGCGTTTGGTCAGTTTTTCGTATGTCAGCTGTTGTTTTCAATTAAAATGATAATCTTTTGAAACAAAAGAGAGACACTTTGAGTGGTGTCTGCCACACCGGACCTCAAATTGACAAGAGGTTGACTCGTACACGTCAAATATGACCCATGAATTGTTTTCCTAGAGAATCAACACATTACGAATGCGTTTGGCCAATTTTTTGTATGTCATTTGTTCTTTACACTTAAAATCCCATCCATTTTAAACAAAAGAGACACAGTTATGGTGCTACCGGCCACACTATGGCATTGAATGATGCGGGATTGACTCGTATGCATCAAATATGTCCCATGGATCATTTTACTAGGGTTTCAACAGAATCTGAATTTGTTTGGTCAGTTTTCTCTATGTAAATTTTTCTTTTCACTTAAAATGATGTCCTTTTGAAACAAAAGAGAGACACTATGAGTGGTGCCATCCACACCGGGCCTCGTATTGTGGCGGGTTAACTCTTACACGTCACATATGACCCATTTATCTTTTTCTTACAGCATAAACACATTCTGAATTCATTTGGTTGGTTCTCCGTATGTCAGTGGTTCTTTTCACATAAAATCCCATCCATTTTATACAAAAGAGACACGGTTAGGGTGCTACCGGCCACACCATGCCTTAGATTGATGTGGGGTTGACTTGTACACATCACAAATGACCCATGGATCTATTTCCGAAGGTTTCAACAGAATCTGAATATGTTGGTTTGGTTTTTCGTATACAAGTTTTTTTTAATAAAAATGATGTCCATTTAAAAAAAATACATACACCTGGAGTGATACCAGCCACACCATGCCTCTAATTGAGGAAGAATTGACTCATACAAAATACATATGACCCATGTATCCTTTTTCTAATGTATCAACATTTTTTGAAAGTATTTGGTCTGTTTTTCCTATGACAGTAATTTTTTTCACTAAAAAGGTTGTTCATTTCAAAACAAATGAGACACTTTGAGTGGTGTCAGCCACACCATGCCTCAAATTAAAGAGTCGTTCACTCGTACATGTCACATATTACTCATTGATCATTGTGCTAAATTTTCAACAAATTTAGAATGTGTTTGTTTAGTTTTCCGTATGCCAGTAGTTGTTTTCAATTAAAATGTTGTCCATTTCAAATAAACGTCACACACATTGAGTGGTTCCAGCCACATCGGGCCTTGGAATGAGGAGTAGTTGACTCATACACGTCACATATGACTCATGGATCGTTTTTCTAATGTTTCAGAAAAATTTGAATGCGTTTTTTCGGTTTTCTGTTTGTCAGTTTTTGTTATCAGTTAAAATGATGTCATTTTGAAACAAAAGAGAGACAGTTGGAGTGGTTCTGGAAACACCACACCTCGTATTGAGGCGAGGTTGACTTGTACAGACCACATATGATCCATGGATCATTGTTTTAAGGTTTAAATAGAATAATAATGTGTTTGGTCTGTTTCTCGTATGCCATTTGTACATTTCACTTAAAATGTAGTCCATTTCAATTAAAATTGAGATACTTCAAGTTGTGACGGCCACACTGTTCCTCATATTTAGGCGGTGTTGACTCGTAAACATCACATATGACCTATGGATCATTGTCTTAAATTTTTAATGGAATCTGAATGCTTTTGGTTTGTTTTCAGTATATCAGTTTTTGTTTTCACTCAAAATGATGTCCATTTTAAACAAAAGAGAGACACATTGATTGGTGCCGGCCACATCGAACATCGTATTAAGGTGAATTTGACTTTTACAGATCACATATGACCCATATATTGTTTTACTTATGCATCAACACATTAAGAATTCATTTGGTCAGTTTTTCGTATGTCAGTTGTTGTTTTCACTTAAATTGTTGTTCATTTCCAAAAAAAATGAGACACTTTGAGTGTTTTCGGTCACACCATGCCACATATTAAGGTAGATTTGACTCGTACAGATAACAAATGACCCATTTATCGTTTTTATAAACTCTTAACACATTTTGAATGCGTTTTCTCAGTTTTCTATATGGCTGTAGTTGTTTTCAATTAAAATTTTGTTCATTTCAAATAAATGTGAGGCACATGGAGTGTTGTCAGCCACACCAGGCCTCATATTGAGGCGGGGTCGAATCATACACATCACATATGACCCATGGATCATTTTTCTAATCTATCAACACAATTAGAATCCGTTTAGTCTGTTTTACATATGTACCTAATATGTTTCTATTTTAAACAAAATAGAGACACATAGAATGATCCCTGACAACACTGTGACTCGAATTAAGGTGTGGTTGACTCGTACACATCACATATGACCCATGGATCATTTTCCAAATGTTTCAATATAATATGAATGCGTTTGGTTGGTTTATTGTATGTCAGTTTTTGTATTCAATTAAAATGATGTCCATTTTAAACTATAGATAGACACTTCGAGTCGTGTCGGCCACTCCAAATCTCGGATTGAGGATGGGTTGACACGTAAAAATCACATATGACCCATGTATCTTTTTCCATAAGTTTCAACTGAATACGAATGAATTTATTCGGTTTTTCGTATGTCAGTTGTTGTTTTCATTTAAAATGGGCCCTATTTCAAATAAACATGAGACACTTTGAGAGGTTCCGGCCACAACTGGCCTCGGATTGAGGCGGGGTTGACTCGTACACGTCTAAAATGACTCATGGACCATTTTCCTAAAGTTTCAACAGAATCTGAATGTGTTTGGTCAGTTTTCCATTTGTCAGTTGTTGTTTTAAATTAAAATAAAGTTCATTTTAAACTATTGAGAGACACTTAGAGTGGTTCCGGCCACTCCGCACATCGAATTGAAGATGGTTTGACTCGTACACGTCACAGATGAACCAAGGAACGTTTTCCTAATGTTTCAACATAATCCGAATGCGTTTGGTCGGTTTTTCATATTTCATTTTTTCTTATAAATTTAAATGAATTCCATTTTAAACTATAGAGAGAAACTTCGAGTGGTGCCGGCCACTCTGTGCCTCCTATTGAGGTTGGGTTGACTCTTACACGTCAAAAATGATCCAAGTATCATTTTCTTAAATAATCAACATAATTTGAATGCGTTTGGTCAGTTTTCTGTATGTTAGTTTTTGTTTTCAATTAAAATGAAATCCATTTTAAACTATAGAGACACACTTCAAGTGGTGGCAGCCTCTCTGCCCCTTGAATTGAAGCTGGGTTGACTCGTACACATCACAAATGACACAAGGATCATTTTCTTAAAGTATAAGAATATTCTAAATGTGATTGTTTGGTTTTCTGTATGATAGTAGTACTTTTCACTTAAAATGTTATCCATTTCAATCAAAAGTGAGAAACATCGAATGGTTCCAGCAACACCGTGCATCGGATTGAGGCTGGGATGAAACTTACACATCACATATGACCCACATATCGTTTTTCTAAAGTTTCAACTGAATCCTAATGGGTTTAGTCGGTTTTCTTTATGTCAGTTGTTGTTTTCATTTAAAATATTGTCATTTTCAAATACAGTTGAGTTTCTTTGAGTGGTTCTAGACACACCTAGCCTTGGATTGAGGCGGTATTGGCCCATAAACATGAAAAATGACTCATGTAATGTTTTCCTAAAGTTTCAATATAATCTGAATGCGTTTGGATGGTTTCCCGTATGTCAGTTTTTCTTCTCAATTTAAATGATGTCCATTTTAAACTATAGAGAGACACTTCGAGTGGTGTCGGCTACTCCACACCTCGGATTGAGGCTAGGTTGAATCATACACATCACAAATGATCCAATGAACGTTTTCCTAATGTTTTAACACAATCCTAATGCATTTGGTCGGTTTTCCATGTGTCAGTTGCTGTTTTAAATTAAAATGAAGTCCATTTTAAACTATAGAGAGACACTTCGAGTGGTGCTGGACACTCCACACCTCAGATTGAGGCTGGGTTGACTCCTCCATGTCAAAAATGACCCATGTATCATTTTCTTGAAGTATCAACACAATCCGAATGCATTTGGTAGGTTTTCGTTATGTCAGTTGTTGTTTTCAATTAAAATGAAGTCCATTTTAAACTATAGAGAGACACTTCGAGTGGTGCCTGTCACTCTGCCCCTCGGATTGAGGCTGGGTTGACTCTTACACATCACAAATGACACAAGTATCATTTTCCTAAAGTATCAACACAATCCGAATGAATTTGGTCAGCTCTCCATATGTCAGTTGTACTTTTTAGTTAAAATGTTATCCATTTCAAACAAAAGTGAGAAACTTTGAATGGCGTCGGCCGCACCGAGCTTCGGATTGAGGAGGGATTGACTCGTACACGTCACATATGACCCATGGATCGTTGTTCTAAAGTATCAACACAATTAGAATCTGTTTGGTCAGTTTTTTGTATCTACATAAAATGTTGTCCATTTTAAACATAAGAGAGACACTTAGAGTGATCCCGACAACACCGCAACTCCGATTGAGCCGGGGTTGACTCGTACACGTCACATATGACCCATGTATCATTGTGATAATGTATCATTGTTTTATGGTCCCTGTAGATAAAAAATATAAATATTTTAACTGATATATTTGTATGATATACATATTCAATTTAGATACCTGATATAGTAATCAAACAAATCACAGTTGAACAAAACTGTGTGATGTACCATCTCCTTCTCTTCATGTATTAGTGTCTCCAATGTATATGATCCACAAATTCCTCCTATTTGATGAAGTTATGGAAAACTGGGTTCCATTTTCTCATACTATTCTTCTTCTTTTCTCATTGGTCTGTTCATTCTTGTAGTATGATCATACAAATACATTGATCATAAATCCATACATTCTTGAGCCAAGTAAACATTCATGATAGAACCTTTGGGGTGATACCTATTTCAGACATAAGACTTTAATGTGTACATATTTCTTTTATTTGAAAACATCCAAAAAAAGAAACAGTTCCTCCGAGAAGTATTTCAGTGGGAATATGGACAGTCAGATGCAACATGCATGTGAAAAATGATGGAGGGAATATTTTCTCCAACTCAAACAAAATTATTGGGGCATCTATCAACATTTTTTTAAGAAATACATGGACAACTTTATAGCATAAAGATCTCTAAATAAATGGCACAAAAAATAAATTTCACACTTACATTATTGGAGAAAAGATGACGGATTGCTATTGGAAGGAACTCTTGTAGTAGAACGTGATAATCATGAGTCTTCAAATATTTTAGCTTCAACACTTTTCTATTGACCCATTTAGATATGTTGTTTAAATAGCCATCAAGAACTCTTATAGTATCTAATACTTCCAGAATTGTTTTCCCCTATAGGTTTCATATCAAAAGAAGCACATGGATGATCCCATTTATTTTCACTAATACGCACAAGATGCAATTCTGGTTTGATGCCCCAATCCACCAAGTCACGCGTAGATCGTAAATCATATTTAGTATTCCCCTAGAAATTTTGAAAAAATGAATGCAACATTTCTCATATATTCTTTTCAATATGAATTACGTCTAAGAAATGATGTAATGAATTGGTTGACCAATAAGGAAAGCAAAAAAAGATACTCCTCTTCCTCCAATTGTAACTTGTTTTAGTGGAAACATTGTTTCTCTTTCAGGATTTCATTTGACCCATCCCGAATGAAAAACTGAAATCATTCAATTCATTAAACATATCAGTTCCAGACATACGCAGAGGTGGATCATCGGTATCTATGGTATTATCAAATCTTTAACTATTCATCCTATATAAATGATCATTTGGAAATAGTCGTCGATGTCCAATAAAACTGAAACTATAGCGATGTTTCAGTATTTTGGATCTTATATTCTTCATACAAACTAGACATGATAGTTTTCCCTTTTTGGTTCATCCATACATCATTACATAAGTTGGGAAATCATTGATCGTCCACATAAGTACAGCACGCATCTGGAATATGTCTTTCGAACATGCATTGAATGTGTGCACACCCACATCCCAAAGAAGATTCAACTATTTTATTAAAGGTTGCATGTATACATCAATATCAATGACTACATCCGAAGGACCAGATATGAGTATTCTCATGAATGTGAAAGTTTTTTTCATACGCAACCATGGGGGAAGATTATAAATGTGTATAAAAACTGGCCATGTGCTGTTCGAAGTAAGAATCTGCCCAAATTGATTAAATCTATCGCATGAAAGACCCAACCTCACATTACGCACGTAAACTGCCAAATCAGGATGTCGAGCATCAAATCTATTCCACGCAAACCCATCTTCAGGATGAACCAACATATCATTAATCTTATTTCTCTCAATATCATGCAATCTCATTTTTATTGATATGTCATCAGACTTAAAAATATTATAGAGTCTCAGGATTAATGGAAAGTTCCAAATTACTTTCTGTGGAACGCAGGATGGTGTTTCATCAGATTTTTACTTCAAGAAGGATGTTCCACAATTTATACAATCATTTCATTCAGCGGTTTCCTCCCATAATAAACTGTAATATTTCGCACAAGCATGAATTTTGATCCTTGAAAATCCAAGTTCCCCAACTAACATCCATGCCATATAGTGGTTTGAGGGAATATCTGCATCATCTAGATGTAAATCATTCAGGAGGGTAAGAATGTAATCGATTGGTGTATTAGAAATCCCATACATAGTTTTCCCTTGAGAAAATCGGATTAAAATTTCCAACTTTTTTATTTTATTGCATTATAAATATAGTCGAGTTGTGGAAAAATCATTAAATTTTTTCACCCTATCAATATCATCATTTTCACTAGATGAATCATTTTCCCTCATATATAAGTCTTCTTGAGACAAAATCCTTTCTTTTTCATGATGATGAATAAATGGAAAACGATCATCTTAGAAATTCTCCACTCCAGTTCTTTCATTTCGATCATCACCAATTTGAGATTTCATTTTCTCCCCATTGTAATACCACACAAAATAGTTTACTTGAAAACAATTTTTGGTTATGTGGTAGCTGACTTCATTATGACTCAACCATGATCTACCAACATAATTGGAACATGGGCAGTGTATGCGACCATTATCTGATGAATTGTGAAATGCAAAATAAATAAAGCTCTCCAACATGTTTTGAAAATATATTGAGATCTGATCGGATTCATACATCCAACTTTTGTCCATTCTGTAAAAAGAATTTATATAAGTCATTTTTTCATAAATAATTCAATTGTATTGAACATTAATATAAAATACATATAAGTAAATGATAAAGTAAGAAGTTTCTAGTCAATGTAGTGAAAAATTAAAATAATGTAAAGAAAAAGTACTCATAAATTAAATTAAATTTTATTTATATTCGTTTTCATTAGGTCTATAAGAGGCACATGCCTCAGGTCCCATTATGTGTTATAGGCAACCCAAATCATTTAATCATGTTCAATAACTCATTTTTGGCACTTCTATGGCCATACCTTTCATTACCCAATTACTTCCCCAAGTCAAGCGCACCCCATGGGTGAATAAATTTTAGGCTTCTACACTAATAGGTTTTTCATGGCTTGTAAAAAGATTTAATTTCATTAAGTATAGAAAAAAAATTATTTTTAAATTTGATATTAATAATAAAGTATGTCTGTGATAAAAACATTACTGAATTAAACTTCTGACTTATCTATCATTTTTATTGATGTCTACACATGCTAGTATGGCTATTAAAAAGCACCACACCCTCATAAAAGTGAGTATTAGACATGAAGGACACGTAATATTCAACGTACAATGAGAAACATATTTAATTAACCCTAAAGTTATATTAGTACAGTCATCTTGGGGGAAATGGAATATATGATCTTGGTTAACTGATGAATTCAAAAGCTCGTATTCCATTTGTTAGACACTATCCAATGTAAGAAAGCATGTAAGGATGGGTTTACATCATACAATTTCTTACATGTTAGTGATAATGAAGTCTTGAATTAATTACTTGATTTCACTGATTAAATGAGGGTAGTGGTTGCATAGGCTATGTAAACAAAATGATTGAATAACGGTAGAGGTTTCACACATTGTGCATGGTTGGGGAGTCTTAGCCGATTTTGAAACTAAAATAAATTCACATCATATGTATCAATAAGAAACATCAGCATAAAAAAACCCCAAAATAAAAAAGTACTACAAACATTAAAAACTTCAATAATTCACTACAATGTATGGTTTATCCACATGTTTAGCACTAATTATATGAATTAATCATGAACCACCTCTACAGCTCCCAGTTTTCACCAATAAACATATAATATCCCCCATGATCACTGCATGACATAACACCAATAGGTAAATATCTCAAAATATCTTTAAAAGAACTCGTTAATAGGATCAAAACGTAAATATAATTTTGAACCAACCATGGAATCTCTTTCAGAACACATTCTAACACACCGGTTATCTCATGTGTTTCTAAATACCAAACATAGTCACATAACAAGTGTACTATAACAAAATAAATTACAAAAGCCTTATTAAAAAATTCCCATTATAATAAAACACTTTCCTCAATATTAAATCATTTCTGAAATAACTTTCAAAATCCATTTTATATAATAAAATCTCTTTCATAATTTTAAATGAATATTGGGAGTATTTTCAACGCACCCCCATTTGGAAAAGTTAAATTAAATGCCCAATTTCCATGTCAAAACATTGAAAACCATTAATATGGGACAATCATAGACCTCAAATAACATAAATGGAAATGAAAAAAAATAAAAACCAAATGTGATATAGAATTTAATGTTATGTTAGGGGAAATGAGATTAAATAAAGACTACAACATCATAAATGGTTCCCACATCATAACTTTTGATTAAAACCACCCATAATAGGAATGGGAATGCCTCAAACTCCTAGTATTTAATAAATAAACCAAATATCCAATTAAAACATTGAATTTAAGACTTCCAACTTCAATAAAAATGGATAAATATGTAAGATAAGTGGAAAATGATCAATAAGACATGAAGATTCAGAATTGTCCCATCTAACCTCATGGGGGAGTCTCACCGGATTTGATGGAGTTCACCTAGGGGGAGCATGAGAGGGTTCTACAAATTGGGGGACATGGGTTCTGGAAATTGGGGGAGAAACGCTACTAAAGGAGAGACTGGGGGAGGTCTGCCTGAATGTATATCTGGACATCTTTTTCCATTGGTTTTTAAAAACCGTTGGGAAAGCATTGGGAAAGTGAAGATTTCCCAACAATTTTCTTAAATGTTTGGGAAATAATCAAACTTTCCCAATGGTTTAATGAAACTGTTGGAAAAAAAACATAAGTGGCAGATTTCCCAAAGGTTTTATCAAATCGTTGGGAAATCTTGCCAAAACACTCATATACCATCGGTTAATTGGAACCGTTGCTATAATACCGTTGGGAAAAACAAGATTCCCAGTAGTGATTGGGTGATTATACATGTATACCAAGTAGTAAAACAAAATTATATCATCAACCTATGAATTTATCATATAGATGATATCATGAGAAACAAATAGAACAAAAAGACATAGAAATTTAAACTATCCATCCTAACCGTAATAAAGAACTCTCAAAAAATAATGCATGCCATGTATAGTAACATATTAAGAAGAGTATAGATATAGGGTAGAATAAACAATATTAACTGTTAGTTTCAACTCCCACACTCTAATGTTGTACATCATGGCACTAACATATCATCAGAATAATATATTCCACCACCTCATACAATAGTAAGATCACATCAGGGACACAAAAACCATTCCTATTGTCCCACAACATGGTCAAATTTCATCTCTCTCTAATACACATGGGACAACACATCACAACCATATCTAGAGTATTAGGGTATCATTAGTACAGGTGAAATAAAACATGTTCCCTCCTCCTACAATTCATGAATACCCATTATAATCATCTTTTCAACCTGAGAAAATCTCTTCCTTCTCGAAGACAAGTGGGACACCTCCCTAGAACAAGGTCATATAACATGTCGCCCAGATACACCTGGGCCATCACATAGTGAACAATCAAACCACTGAACATCACATTCAATAAATATATATGCCCCTAGAAGAGAGAGTGGGAATGATCTCATTTCCATTAATCTATCCTTGTTACTTGGGTATTGGGGAAAACACCCCCACATACCATTGTATCTATGTTGGCAGATAGCTCTCGACATAGGAGGAGTTATGTTTAGAAATTAAATGGAATATACATGTTTATATGTACATAGGGACATAGAATCCATACCAAATACTTCACAAAAAAACACTAACTCGCTGAAAATATTCCCACATTCTCTACAACATCAAAATGAATAACAACACACAATCCACATGCCAAATTTCACATTTCCAACATATCCCATTAACTATCTAATTTGTTCATTATTAAGAATCAATGAAATTTTACCACACTACAAATCATTTATTTGTGAATTAATCATTTCTGTGACATTATCCATGCCAAACCCCATCAATTTCAATCATTATTACAGAATTAAAATATAACTAAATGTTATTCTTAAAAAAGACAACTTTACATTATATGAATCAAATCATTTCCATCATACCATTTCTTTTTCTACCTATAAGACTGAAAAAAATTCAATCACTTCACAACCCCAAAATCATTTCCAATGAAACCATCACCACACCACCATAAAAGAATAGTGAAACAAACCATCACCTTTCCACCCTAAACACACTTCCAAATGAAACATCAATAGACAACCCTAACATCATGACTAAACAAAAAATCACATCACCGACATTAAATAGTGAAGAAACAAACCATCACGTCACCCCACACGAGATTGCAACCACACGTCACCTCTTAGTAACACAAACACACATAACAACACATCATAGATCAGGGAACATATTAAAAACAAGTATTATTATAAAATTTCACATTATTTTTTGGGGTGTTTTCACAAGGTCAAATATACAAAATAAATCATTTTATTATCAAAATATAATTTATTTATAGATTTTCATTTTATAGTGATATTAACATAAGTTGAAATAGGGTTTCCACATCATAAAAAGTATATAATAATAAAAGGCTCTAAATTGACATGATTTTCAATGTAGAATTCAGACTATATAAACCCAATATCATAATGAACTAAAATATATAATATTATTTTCATCATTCATGTTTTCCCCACAAAGCATAAATTATCCAATTATTTTATTATTATTATGAAATTATAATAACCCCTTATAGATAATAAATACTATAACCCTCCTTAATTATATAAAAAAATTATAATCAAGTGAATCCCTATGTAAAAGATGATTTTATAACTCACTAGACATAGTATGTCTATGAAGAAACACCCACAAACCACAATTGAACAAAAAACACAAAGTTAAACCTACACCACTATAAGGGTTATGAAAACATATACTAAGAAACAACGCCCAAAAAACTAATTTAATATATAAATTATGAAGAAACATTTTAAAACCATAATTAATATAAAATAACATACCACATGTCACCAATGGGACTCCATAAGAACCAACATATCAACATGGGATGATGTGGGTTGAGCATCCTCTGACAGCTACCCAGGGTTTGACCAAATCGATAGAGAAAGAAGAAATAACCAGATAAATATTGTTTTGGATGAGAATAAACAATTTAAAACATATAATACAACAACACCCAAATCATGAAACCAATTAACAATATTAATTTTACTATAATTCCACAAAAAAAGAATCTAAGAAAAATCAAATGTTATCAAGCCATTTTAATTACACCTTGTGAATTCAGAATTAAAAACATCAAATCAATTCATGGATTCCCCCAAAATCCCACATACATTTATTGAAACTATCCAACTAAAAATTATTTGCACCACCAATGCATTTCATATACCCCTTTCATGATGTGTATTTCCAAATGTTGCTTTGCAACACCTCTAACCAACCAAGAAACTCCTTATGCTTCATCTGCAAAAACTCCGACAACCAAAACCCTCAATGTAATGTGTCGCGATTGAATGGGACATTACATCATATTACTATCCAATTATTCTTACACCAATGAATGTAAAACCAATCCCAAAAGGAACATTGCTTGAGAAACCACCCCATGAGACAACACTCAAGTAGATTATATATCATCAATGCCACCACAATATAAACACAACAATTTAATAAAACAAAAAACATTCTACATTACCAAAAAACCACCTTTAACATAACAAAATTTCCAATAAATCACTTCACAACCATCTCAATCTATACATTTTTAAAACCTAGGACCACTATAACTAACAAATAGTAGTTCTCAGAACAAAATACTCATGGAATTCTATCTTACAGGTAATGATATTATTTGATCTATGCAGTAATAACTCTACCTCATTAGTATAGTCACATAATAGTATAATGAATATGAATTTATAATAAGTTCCACTCCATTTAATATTGTGAAGCATTATCACTGAAAATAACACACAAATTTGGAAACCATCTCATAAAAAATAGGTTACAAAAATCACATCCACAAGAAAGTATAACCATGGAAAAAAAATACTTCCATGAAAATTTGGTTAATGGTAATTCATATACACATCTCATTGCCAGGTACTCCAATAAATTCCAATATACCTCCATAACATGTTTATGAAAGGAATGGTTCAATCATACAATACCATCTGTTAATTATCTAAGATATCTAATGGACGTTGCATGAATGTATTTTCATCTTTGATATCATAGTATCCCTAGTGAATTACATGAGATTATTGATGATGGGAATCATTCAATTAGAGATAATGAAAATATTATTTTTCTTCTCTAGTTTTTGTAGAAGCACCAACTG
The DNA here is from genome assembly GCA_963277665.1 of Viscum album. Classification (NCBI taxonomy): domain Eukaryota; kingdom Viridiplantae; phylum Streptophyta; class Magnoliopsida; order Santalales; family Viscaceae; genus Viscum; species Viscum album. The sequence goes on along the minus strand of OY728139.1, from coordinate 881,295,733 downwards.
ATAAAACTCCTCAAGAAATCACCTCAAAACCACAATCGGACCAAAAAAACATAGGGTAATGCTTCCCCTGCCAACACCCTATATACCACATCAAGGGTAAACCCTAAATAAAACATGGCCCCCTACATTGAACAACATCGAAATACTACTATGATCATTACAATAACACTTCTAGTTATAGATTTATTTTATCATATCATGATCAAGATGAATATTATATATCATGCTCCACACCACATTGGGAATAAGAATGGATTCATTTATGACATTCATCATCTAAAATATAGAATAAAACTATCACATGTTTATATTCTAATGTTGTGGCCAAATTGATAGATGAGTGATATATGTTATTAAATGAAAATAAACCAATGACATTTGTTTCTCAAAATATCCTCTGAATACTTTGGTGCGTGCTCACATTATATTATCCACCTTCTATATATTTTACACTACGTGTCTATATGTCTGAGGGTGTAAGGTATTTTTGATGTGTAACTGAGCTCCAGATGCATGTTTTATTCTCCTCAAGACTCAAAATATAAATTATGCATCCCAATCAGAGATAACGGAAAATTGAAATCCCTCATAATGAACCAACTGATCTAGATACCTCTTAAATAATTATTTTAGTACTACTTACTCATTGATCAATAATGAACTAGCTGATTTCATCAATAGAACAAAATAACATACAGAATCCAAACCACCATTTTATCGGAGTAACATTTTTATTAAATACACTGATATTTCATCCCATGATATCTCAATAATATAATTGGGATGAAAATAAATCATTGAGACCATGATACGTAGCCTTTACAAGCTAGAAAATCAAACACCTCACTATAAACTATTCCACTGCCCATCTTATCTCACGTCACAAAAATTGTTTCCCCTTTTCATTTTACATCTTAGAGAATTATGTATATACTAGAATGTTCAACAATCAAAATCATGGAGTGATCGTTGATCATAATTTTCTGATAAAAATAACCTATGAATCAAAATCACATTATACCCATCAATTAATCATCCCTCTATAGAGTCACCATGGCCAACATTATCATGAATCACCTTTTCCTCTAGGACGACCCATGAGTCATCCAACATCTATATCATTGATAACTATTCTGTTATCTAAAACCAATTTCCATAACTGGAGTCCTCCAGTTCATCTATTTTCATGGAAACTGACTCCTCTATCATTTTCTATAGATCCATGGACAATAAAAAAACAACTAAAAAAAACTCTACTCCATGAAATTTTCCCAACATTTACATTTTTAGAAATTTATAATATCTCAAAATCAAAATATATATGAAACACTATAAAGATCTGATTTTATAAACTCAAGTCCAGTATAAGAAATGATATACCTCAAAATATTTTGATCTTTGAAGACAAAACAATAATCCCTAATGATGTAATGATGCCAAAACACCGTAAAAACAAAGATAATGAATGATAAAAATCATTAGTGGCACTATTTAGATCATGGGTATTCCACTTACAAGGCTTATATTAGACCATTTCCCATATACACATATATTTCAATATCTGGTTCCCTAAACCCAACTAAACTATAATTTTCGATTACCATGTTTTGTATAATGTTATCTATACATTTTGTATACTTTTCTTTATAGTTTACACATTTTTAGTCCAAAATTTATTGGTACCATTCATATATTAATTTTCATATCAATAGTCTATAATATATTTTAGGCTATAATGATATCTTCATGATACTATAAAATTGATCTAAAATATATTTCATGTGGCAATATACATTATAATGGCTATACACATTTGATGTCTGACTACCATGTGTCAGGGATCATTGTCATTGATCTTTCATCTCATCCTATTATAATTTAGTGATTTATAATAATTGATATTATTAGTATAGACTTGTCAATAGTAATACCACATATTTTGTGTGACATTAAATTTTCCTATTAATAGACATGTTTATTACTCTTCATACATGACATAATTATCAATGTGTTCTATTTGATCCCACGCTTTTATTAGAATAGAAAACCATGATAATGATATCATGGTGTAGTAGCTTGTGTTGGGTTAATCATTGGTCGTATGACATTGGTGGAATGACCAAGATAGAATTTGTTTCTATAGTGATTAAGAGTACTATCTCTAGACAAAATGACTTGGATAGTAGTACAATTACAAGAATATGGAAATGGTAGTAGAGAGAAAATATGTTTAGTTATATCAATAAATAATAATGTAACAAATTGAGATTACAAAATTGCACATCCTACTTTATGATTTTTCGAAAGACAATGATATTATATTATATAGTGCATGTTAGTAAGTAGGTTTTTGTTGTTATGACAACTCCTTCTCTCTCTAGGGTCTATGATGCTTTTCTAGACTCTACTCAAGGTATTTGAATACTATCTAATGCTATCATGATAAGGGCCTATATGGTCACACAAAATAGACCATTCACGAATTATCCAAATTTTACATTATATGTATATCGGAAATGGTGGTCCCCACCACTGGGGTCCATGATTTTTCCACTTATATACAATCTCCAAAGGTGGAAATAAAATAATTTTATTCATGTTATGACTAATGTAAATTGAATTTATTAATAATAATTTTTTTAAATTATTTAATAAAATATAAGGAATAATATAATTTTAATGAATAATATTTTAATATTATAGGTCCCTTAAATATATATGGGAATTAGGAGTCTAGTTATGTAACATGTTATTATCAAATAATTTATTTAATATATGAGAAAATCTCCAAAAGAAGTTGGTTTTTCAAAAGCATTTGTGAGTAAGACACACCTCCTTCCCAAACGATGATATCCACAAAGGTGATCCCTCATCCTAAGGAGGGGGAAGGGACCAATCCTATCTTTTTATGAATCAAAACTCATCCCATATTTCCTATATCTAATCTAAAATTCATTCCCTCATTCCATCATATTTCAATTTTCTCTAATGTCCCATATCATTTCAACAAATTACAATAACTCACTCTCTCTATCAATGTTAATTGAAGCCTTTTCACTTCTGAATATGATGATGATATCCCACTCCATAAATTTCCAACCATCAATTGATTATTTAGACTTAATTATCATCAATTCATAGGGATTAAATGAGCATGAAATGGTGGGACTTTCCCACATTAATAATATTCTTATATACTTTGATTAAAAGAATGAATTCATTGAAGCTTTTTTGAGAGCCCCCTTAGTCTATAATGAGTTTAGTTTATTCCTCTTCTAGTGGGCCTTCAATTTTCACATGATTGGAGACACCAAAAAATTGGAAATTTCAGTATGTTTTCTTAATCTCCCTCTTAGTATTAAAATAATTAGATTTTTCAATTCATAGGGAATATTTTTCACCATTGTTTATATTTAGATATTTAAACTATAGATGTGTTCCAAAAAATATATATGATAATTTACATAGACGTCGATGTCTCAAGGCATATGATAGAATGTTTTTATATCATCATTAGTAAATATTTACTCTGCAAGAAGAATATTATTTTTTAAAAATGTAGTGATTTCTAATCCTCATGGAAAAGGTTGAGTCATCCAATGGTGTCATGTAATTATAGGTTCATAGTAAAAAATCTAATGGAAAATATAGGGATTTCTTCTAGTGGAATGTATTTAGAGTCTTTATATGATACTTCTTTAAAGAAAAAAACCCAATAGGTTTGAAGCAATGAAGTGGATACCGAATTAATTATTTTATATTAGGAATGGAATACATCAAGGGCAGATTGACCTACTAATCTTTCAATGGATCAATTGTATCTAGATGGAATAGTTAAGGAAAATAACATTCAGTAGGGTAAAATTCAACTTATTCAGGAAGATGTTTTTGATAGAGTCTCCTCTAATTAACAATTTGTGAATAGAAATGAAGGTGATTCTATATATTTGTATTTTTATATGATAAATGAAGGGTAGAGTCCTATATCATCCTCTAAGGAAGTGGGTGTCTAGACTCCATTCCATATGAGACTATCAGTCACTGAGAATTTCAAAGTTGTTGGAGTTCCACCATAAGGCAGGTCTAAATACCTGTAATCATATATTTATGGATCATTGAAAACTGAAATTTGGTTTTAGTGGGATGTATGTAATAATAAGATTGTTTTGGTACTAATAATAAATTTAGTGTTGGATTTATTTTTTCCAAAACGTTAATAATGTTAGTAGATAATGGTTCTGGGATTTAAGATGTCGAAGGGTCTAAATAAGTTAGGAATAAAAGGAATAAAAATATTGATCCATTAAAGAGAGAAATTGTGTTCCACAAAGAAATCATTCATGATGTTAATCAAACTGTTGGTTATAAATATGACATCTCCTAGTTTTAATTAGATTCTGATTATAATCATACATTGATGAATTCCAAGTGTTGTTCATGAAGTTTAAATCTAAGAAATTTTCTAGGATACATTCTCACTAATAATTGTTAGAAAACCAATTAGTGAAATGAATAAATTGACCGTTTGATGCCAATGTCAATCAAGTCCACTTTAAAATTAAAGATAATGGATGTGCTGGATTTTCATGACCGAAGAGAGTATCAGAGATTTGTATCAATAGAGGGGCCAACAAAAACTCATTATTATGTGAATATAGGACTACTGTTTCTTCTTCATTCTAATGAAGAGATGTTAGATGAAGATTTCATCATCAACATTTAAAAGGTGAATGGTGATAGGATATATGAAATATCATTAATTGTTTCTCTTAACTAAAACATATATGAATGGTTCAAAAAACATGAACAGATATTGGTACATTAAATCAAGAAAGGTATTGTTATTTCAGATGAATATATCTAGATATGTGACAATAATTACAATCATTTTGAAGATAAAATCAAGGAATATCAAAATATATACAGAAATATGCTGCAAAAAAGGATTATATAGGGTGAGTAATTCTAATAATCATAGTTTCGATTTCCATGATTTTGTGAGTTCCTTCTTCATTTAATGAACGTTAATCCTAGAAAGATCAGATTCCTACATTTTCCTTAAAATTGATTTGGTAAAAAAAATTAAAAATAAAATTTCATATTTAATATATAATATAGTTAGTTCCTAACATATAAATAATATATAGGAAATGTTTTTGTTATTATAACTTATATATTTATTAAACGTTAAATATTTGGGGTTTGGGGATCCTTTTTGGGAAAATTTGGTAGTCAATATAATTTAGGGTAGGGTAGTTCTCCCACAATGACTAATTACAAAAAAATCATCATAGAATTTCCATCCATACCCAAATTCTGGTCAGGGGGACTCGGGATCTATGGGATTGGATTGAGTTATTCCCCAATCATCATAGGTATGTTGATGCAATTATTATTAGGTGTTTAAGGAATCATTATATCTACATGATATCTCTTAGAGTTTGATGATCAATGCTCTTAATTATTTACAATCATAGGTGCATGATATTATGATATTATTCTTTGGATATTTTGTTATGTGATTTCCCAAAATAAGTATATGTAGAGAAATTATTATGATCGAAAAAGTAATTATTTTTATTTTTTCTTCTTTATATAATTTATGTGAGATCCTATGACTGTACCAACACTTGTATAATCAGATATGAAAATACTCATCATCCATGTAGTTAAAAATTTTAAATCCCTAGACCAATGTATTCTACTACTACCCCGATACATTCTATTGACATCATAGAGATCATGTAAATTATCTGACCATGAAATAATTAATTTTCATTATATATGGTAGAATTTTTAATATCAATCTATATGGATATAATTGTAATGTTATCTATGGATGGATAAAAAAGTTACGATAATACTAAAAAATCATACGAATTGATATGTTTCTATGGGGTACAAATTTTGAATAATATATTTGAATATTTTAATTTTCCCCATCATACTATTAGAGATGGTTTTCAGTTAATTAATATTATTTAAGACAGACAATGAGGTCAGAATAGTATTTTCAAGCCGAATATTATTCCACCTATAAATTTAGATTGTTATTAATAAAAAACTATTTTAGAATTTATATTATTAATGATAATTATTTTGTTGTTAAAATCCTATTTATAGTGTGTTATTATGATGGTTGTTTGGTATTATTTTCCACAGTGTAGAACAAAAAATGAAGGAATTAATTGGGTTCTTGGTGGAAAATTTCTTTTGAATCAATACCAATAATGATAATGATTACACATATATTTTTTTAGAAGGAAGTATTTTCACTATCTCAATCATCAACTATGTGGAAACAACTAAGGGGACACATCGTAGGATTCCCCGACACCTAGCTGGCCTCCATGATCCTTGCCTTAGTTGGGTCATGACACCACATCTTCCCACCACCTTCTTCATTATTCTAGTAGAACTAGGCTCTACCCACCTTGTTCCCCAATGATTCAATGTCCTACCGATGTGGCCTGCCACTCATAGTACATTCATGACTTCCGGAACACTTAACATGTTGGGGTAGGTAGATACAGCAGGAGAACCCTGTGGGACTGCCTCTACCCCATCAGTGAACTGATTTCTCCATGCATGTACTGCATCACCGCCTCAATTAGGGTTTATCCTGAACATGTCATCCTTTAGATTTGATAATATATTTTTTATGGAAATTCAAATTTGAGCATTCCAATGTGTATAATCAATATTAAGATTCATAAAATATATCATGATATATTTTTGGAGATATATATTTATATTTTACTTTCAATATAGATATGTGGAATACGGGGGAATATTATAGGGGATACGACTGGTATATATTAGCTAGATAGATTCTCATGATTTAGTCCACCCAGAGAATCTATGCTGATATAGTGCGATAGTAGCATGTGCATTACATCGGTGCTCAATACATGTAAAGAAGTAGGAACTTGATCAATGATCAGAGACATATTGAATTAGTAGTATTGATTGAGGTGATCATGAAGTGTTTACTTCTTGAAAAAATGTGGTACAACAAGATAGATAAGTCATGAGATAGAGAAATTATTTTGGTGTCACTGGATGGATGGTGGAAGACTCATGTTTGCGTGATGATCTCCAAGGTTTTGCGGGTTCTTCAATAAAAGGGTGACATTTTGACAGGGATGGATCTTTATATACATGGTTTTGGAGGGATGTTTATCAAAGAGATGGTGAAGGCATACCAGGTTTTGTTTTCATAGAGGTTTTCTATGCACTCTCATTTGAATTTGATGTATGGTCAATACAGGAATTTATTTGTATTATCTGATTCATAGTGGATATTTTCATAATTTCCATATGTGTATTTAATCTTCCCATTTGAGTGGTTTTTCTATGATAAAATATCATGTGTTCTGATATATTTATTCTTCTTATAACACTTTCATATTTCTGCATGTTTCTCATAGTATTTCATTAAGAAATATTAGGATATAAATTAGGATTCCCCCTAACATGTGGTATCAGAGGTAATGATTCAGGTTTTCAATATATGGTTATCATTTTTTATGTTGTCATAACGATTGATGGCACATTCATTGGGTAGTATTAGATTTGGAATGATAGTTGGGAATGATAGTCTAAATTGTGTGGTGATCACGATTAGGTGGTCTAGATATTGTTGGTTTATCTTCTTTTTTAATATTGTGGTGAAGATTCAGATATTACGAAGACTTCAATGTTTTTATTTCTTTTTTAGAGTAGTAGTTAGGTTTCTTTTAGAGTTTCAAAAAGGCATCTTCATTTTAGATGAAGATGATGATGGTTAGTTCAATTCCATTATGGATTCAGTCCAACATAGTATATTGGATGGTATATATGTTGATGTGATGGAGGTGGATATTGTTGGGGTTCATCCAACATGAGTTATCTTTTAGATCTGAAGATATGTTTTTTGCAACATCATATTGGATCCTTTCAATGTGTATCTGCTATCATGGTATACATGGGATATCTCATGAAATATGTTTGATGTATATTTTTATATTTCCATGTAAAACAATATATGTGGAATATTGGAGCTTATAAAAGTGGAATGGTTATTAGATAATAGTTTGAGAGTTACTCAAGATGATGTCCACTAAGACTAAGAAGGGGGTACCACTTGCGCTATTGTTTGTGCAACATGTCCTTGTTCAATAAGTTAGAAGAAACAATGATCTGATCAATGATTGGGGCCATGTATTGAGTGTCTTATTGATTGTGGTTCCCAAGAAGAATGTCTCAATTGATGATTTGAGGTACATCGGTATGGAGAGATAATGAGAGACAGAAATCTTTCGGTTATCGCAAGTTGGTTCAAATATGACAAATATTTTGATGATGATATTCAATTTAGTGAAATTTTTTTGATAAAAGGGGAATTTTTTGTCAGAGATTTATATTTTGATAAACAGCATTGGTATGGTGTCTATCGGAGAGAAGGAGGAGGTGTATTGGGGTGTGGTTTTCACACATGTTTTTATGCACTCTCATTTGAAAATCATGTTTGTCCATTACATGAATATCTATGTATTCTATGATTCATTCTTTATATTTTTGGAATTTCCTATGGTTTTTTTTCACATTATGAAATACTAAAAGGTGATTTAGTTTTTCTTCTTATATCCCTTCAATATTTCATCATGTTTCCCACCATATTTTTCTAATCAATTTTAGGCCTGATATTAGGATTCTTCCCAACATCCTCACCCCCTTTATATGGCCTCTCCACCTAGTGAACCAATGAGAGAGTGATCTGGTCAACCACTTTCATATCTAGATATCATATGATTATTTTATGTGTGAAGCCACAACAGACCATTTTTTCGTCTACTATTTCACCTCATAATCGCCTCTTGTGGCTGCTCAAACTTATTGCTTCTAGCCAGTTGGAGACCCCATTATGGACTGGTTATGTTAGACCACTCTAGATGACCAATGTCTGGTCTCTTAATAGATCCAATCGATCATGGCCAAAATGAGGCAACCACACTCACTGATGTGACTCTCTGTGATGTTGTGGATCCTCCAACTTCTTCATGTGTCTATGACAAACCTTCCCCATAAAATTTCCATTGATTTTCATGTGGAATCATGTGTTGTGTTGATGCCCCAAAATATGTGAAACCCTATATAGTGAATGGTAACCCACTGCACGACCTGGGAAAAATAGTTATGGTCATATGATGATTTTCATGAAAACAATGGGTCAGGGAAGATAATTCAGGCACACAATACTACACTATAAGATTTTATGGCCTAAAGTGGGACTTCATATGTTCATCCCAACTAATAGATGCACTGTGAGGTGTTTTCAGGGCACACAGATTTTATAATATATTCAAATTAAGTTAAATGCAATTTGATTAAATATAATATCTTCTTATATTTATAAAATAAATTTTGGTTTAAAAATAACTATTTTAACACCGTGAAAAAAATATTTAAATTTTTCTATTAAATAAAATTTATTTCATTAATTTAACATTTTTAGTTAAAAAATTATTAATTTCATGATTGAAAAAATTTAAATTATTTTTCATTTATATAATTAATTAAATAAAATTAAGTTTCTGCATAAAGAAATTTATTGAAATTTATATTTTAACACACATTTATATTACCCACTGAGTGGTCTTTATCCAATGATCGGCCAGTGCATGTGAGGATTATTTATTTAATTTTATATAATTGTGTGCAATATTTGGAAGTAATTTATATAGACTAGGTGTCACATTTTTGGTCAATATATATAATATGTTGTGCATCATGATTTATTTATTTTATATTGAACACTAAGTCCCCCTCTCCTATATGCTAGTACATTTTTATTTTAAAAAAGATGATATATGAAGTGGACCCTACGAAGATGAGTTGTTACTCTAGATGAGAATTTGACATACTAAATGTGGATGAGCTACATCATTAATCAAGAAATAACTCAGGTATAACTCCACTAGGTTATAGATGATCCAATTAGTGTAAATGTATCCAAAAGTTTTATATTATTCTACCTAATTAGGTAGTTTATTCCATCTTTTTTATTAAATTATTATTTTATGAATTTTATTCTAGTGTGAAAAAAATAAAGAAAATAAAAAATAAAATATAATGATTAGTGATGAATGTTTTTCTATTATTATTTTTTTCTTAGAAAAAACATATATTGAAAAATAATAATAGAAATATACTATATTCATTGAGAAAAATATTTAAAAACCCATGATGAAATTTTAAGTGACAAACTACCTCATTAGTTAGAATTTGAGAATAACTAGGTGTTTGGGGAGTTCGATCAGTTATAGTATAGGGTGTATCCTATTACTAGGGATTTCTTTTGAGAATGACTAGTTGATCTAAATAATGTTTAAAGTTCAGGATTATCCATGGTTTAATATATAAAAATTTTTATGTAATAATTTCCAGTAATGATGGATATGATTTTGAGAAGACGAGACTTCACTCAACATATCTTGGACTCGTGAGTTAGTGTGATTGGTTTTTCAAAATCCTATCATAAACTCCCTTAGTAGTGGTGTAAATATAGATTGTAGAATTTTTTTGAGGATCAAGGATCCTTCCCATGAGAATACTCTAGCAGTATAGTACTCTGATTATAGTACATAGGGTTCCTCGAATATGGTAAAATAGTGGATTCCATTCAATGATACAAAATATTCAATAATTTCTAATTTGTAAATCAAGATAAATTTAAATGATACACAACATTAATTTTGTAGTAAATGGAAACTAATGATACAAAATACATAGTTATATTTGTGGACGATTTTAATGTCTAAACTAGAATAGATTTATAAGTGTAGTATAGGTTATTGTTCATAATACTATGATATCTATAATTCAATGTGATGTTGTCCCGAATACAACTTATGCTACCTCAAGAATTGAATGTGTTAATACAAATTCTTTCATGAGACTGGTGTATGTACAATATGATGGTTATGTCATAATACCATTGTCAATGTTCAATGATAGCTATTACATTGAGAATGTAACATATATTACTTCACATATTGTCTAATATTCATGATTCTTGAGAGGAGAAATTGAGACAATTATTCAATGAGTGATATTAGACATGTAATGTGCAAATATGAATGGTAGAGCACAATATTTCAAGAATTCTCACTCTTATATCTTTTCACATAAAAATCCAAATTTCATTGAATATTATAAAATGTAAATGATGAAGTAAATGTATTATTAACTTTTATTTAAGGATATAGAAGCATGTAAGAGTATCAATAAAAACATAGTCATTCATTCTTATGGGGAACTTGTTGACATAAAATGAGATAAGGTTAATGGATTTATTGATTCCATTGTCACCATCAAAAATTCATTCAATGAGAGAGGTCGTAAACAATAATTTATTTTCTTATCATATAATTAAATAAATCAATTAAAGACTAATGACAATGAATCTATAATAAAGAATAAAGTAATATCATTTTCATTAGTTATATTCATCAATTATAACTATTCTTTTTAGAATAATTCTTTGGTATTAAATATAATTTTTTTATCACTTACGTGTATAAAATTACATTGACCATGTAATTATATAAATATTATAATAAGTAGTATTTATTCTCTAAGTGGTTGAAAAAAGGTTGTTTCTATGGAAACAGTGAGACATGCATGGCATCTAATTGTAATGTAATTCATTATAGTTGAAAAAGTTCTCAATTATAACCTAAATTGTTTTCTCATGTTGCATTGGCCACTAGGAGACATTGTTCGAGGTTCAAGACAAATGTTGTTTTTTCTTCATACTAAACCAATAGTTCTGTAATACATGAATCATAGACAATACGTGATGAATACAAAATGTATGATATATGTACCATGTTGTGGAATGAAAATTATTTTACCTTTAAAACTAAACAAGGATGTCATGGGTATAACCAATATATCATTGAGACCAATTATAGATAATAAACATAAGTAATATCCACATGTAAACTTATTTAGTTTTGAAATATAATCCAATAAAAATAAATATAATCCCAATATTTTTCATAATTAGTTCACCAAGTGATCCTGAACTATTCCTATGGTAATATAATGGTAAATAAACATCATTATATTCTTATAATTTTTCATTAAAGAATAATAAATTGATTTATTTTTATCCATGGTAATGTTATATGAATTTCCTCAGGATGACATGATGAATAATATCTTTAAAATGCATGAATTGATCATAATAATGTAGTGTGGTGTAATCCCAAAATGAACATTTCCATATCATAATCGTGAATATTATGTTAATAAGGAGGATAATTTATGTGTCTTACATATTATCCTTGATTAATAAAATGTAGCATGTATTAATTTCAAAGTTAACATTTCTATTCACACATCAGATATGTGATGTAAATATATGGATCATAAATGATGACATATATTTCAAAAATGTTCAATATATATCGAGATGTTCAAAATAGATAAAAGATATATCTCATAAGCATATGCCAACTATTATGAAAAATGGAAGTTATATGAGTCATTGTATGAATGAAATCCATTACATTATAAGATATATGTTTAGTTGAAAAGGGTTTGTTAGGATATCAACAAACATGCATCATGAAAAACAAGATGTTCATTTATAGTAATCATCCTAAAAGTATATTAGGATAATACATAAATCTAGAAGATATAATATATTTAGTCAATTGATAGACTAATTATCTATTATTGGTTCTATGTATTTACAGGGAATTGTTGGAGAAAAATTTACATGCGTTTAGTCAATGAAAAATATAAAAAAGTAGTTAGCATAGGATGTCGTTCCAAAACTCGATGTTGAAATGAGATGCTACTGATAATCATACATTGTATGAAGTATAAAAACATAGAGATCCTTTTTGTAATCACCACATCAGATGATGAATTATTTATTGTGAATAATTATTCATACATTATTTTGGTATATTCTATTAACATATTATTGTCAAGATCAATTAAAATTTAATAAGGGATTAAAATTATCAAAGTAAACAAGCATAATGATTTTATTACTGTTATGTGGATTTATATAATATGATACATGGGTGGTAAAATCATTGTACCAATATGGTTTGATTGTTTATATAAAGTCATTAGATATAAATACATTATATTTTTACATCTCATAGCTATTTTCTATTACCATTTCTTTAATTAGATTTCAAGACCACCAATCATTGATGGTGTATACATAACACAACGATAAAAGTATTTTTAGGCCAATTATAACAAATAGATGGTGAATGTTACAAAAATAGAATTCAGAATTCTTGTACAAAATAATATTTGAGAATACTCCTTTGGAATGTCTTTTTTTAGTGTTTATATAATAGATTAGTGGGATTAATATTTTTTCAAAGTATAATTTGTACTATAACTTATGAAAAATAGTTATTGGTCTAGCAATTAGTTAAGATAGGGATTAAGGTGGATGTATTGTGATTAAATTAAAGTAACATCATATGTTCAAAGGAATAGGATGTACTAAGGAAATGTAATGGTAATGTAGACATAGTCAATCATGTATATAAAATCATTATATTTAATAAAAAAATATCGAACAATTCAGGAAGGAATTTTTATCAATGTCACATGTAATAAATCCATCCGAGATGATATGATGGGTCATGATATAAGATTAATATGGCGAAATGAATTTTATATGCATCAATGATGGATCTATCACCTAAGACAAGATATATTCAAAATATGATATTTCCAAAAAATAATTTAATCATTGGAAAATATAATTAAAATGTTGGTTAATTTTAAAAGATTTAGGAAAAACAATCTAATTGTAAGTGTTAAAGTACACAAGAGATATTTAACATGAATTTGGAGATGATGGGAAGCTAGATTTGATGGAACACAAACCAGTCATGTAGATTTCCTGTTCAATATCAGTATATCACAGAGAGGGGTTGGGGGTTAATTGTTTATATGTTTTTCGATTATGTTACACTCATTTGATACAACCATCACATATTTTTATAGTTATATCACCCAAATTATAAGAAAACAATCCAACATTTATAGCAACATACCAATTTACAATTTTTTCCACTCAATAACATTATTCTGTTCCACTGTATAGTTTGTAGACAATCCAATACCACTCAACCAAAGATAAAAATCCATTTATGTTGATAAAAAATGTATGATATACCCGTAAACATGTGTAGAACTATTTCTAATATAATAGTTTAGGTTTATCAAATATAATAAAATTATGTTATTAAATATTTGTAACAAGTTATGATCTTTAATCTATTACACAAAAATGAGTATCCTTTCATCATTTTCAATATAAAAAAATATAATAACATGAAAAAATGATTACTTTCCCACATTGGTTTAGGTACAAAATTCTTCTATACTTTTTAATGATACTCAGTCTAATTCCCAATCTGAATCAGCAGTATGATTGATTAGTCCTATTATAATGATTTTTCAGAATACTGATGGACCAAATCTGAACTGGTTTTATATGAGTATGGAATTCCCAGTCCAATTTCTTAGCCCGATCCAAAATCTATGTGATCATACTTATTCTTCTTCTATATGGTAAACACTCTCTTAAAAGCATAACATTGAAGAACATTATCTCTAAAAAAATTCAGTAATCCACATTCTATCTTCTTCTCACGTGAATAGTATAAGTGTATTGAAATTAAAATGTACATCATATATTAATAGGAGTTCCAAATATGATTTTTCTAGGATTATGAAAACATTCAATTTATAGTGAATGTTTCTTGATTCTTCAATTTACAATAAAATTAAGGTTCATATTTTACTTCATCATTGGATCTTAACTATTCTTGGTTCATATCGACCCTCCTTGGATATTATCATGACATCGTATCACATGAATAATTCTTTACAATATTTACTTTGATTTTGAATTTTCATTTTGATTTATTCATTACAGTGATGACATATAGACAATCCAATTTTTGTTTACGCACTTGAAAATAAATTATAACTGAATAATTGTTGTTACAATTCTCCATAACAGCTGATAAAATTTAATTTTTATAACCATATCACCCCCGGTAGTTATTCATCGTCATCCTTATACTTCCTCTAATAATCTAGTCTATCATCACTACTTCACTTGACATCACTTCATATGATTTATCTTTCAATTATTTTCATATATTCCACATTCATGTAAATATGCTTCTGATGACATTATCCATGTCTGAACATGCTAGATGAATCAATAACATATTAATTCTGATTATCGATGTCATCTCCAATCTGACGACTCTTGACCGACTAGAAAACATATCAGAGTTCATATTCCATTCTGACCCACTAGATAAGGAAAACACATAGAAATTCATCCTAATGAAAATGGTTTACTACATTTAGTATCAACATAAATGGTGTTATTTGAAAAAAAACATAAACATTATTTTTCTTTTTCTTTTGTCACAACAACTCCCTAATGAAAAATATTATTCTTCTGTTGATTTATGATACACTATGTATGATGAATGATATCAGAAGCTATAACATCATCAACTTCTACACATTTCATATTATTATACATGAAATCTTGTTTCTCTAATGATTTATAAATTTTAGTTAATTGGTCTGAATGAAAACCAGCATATTCATTATGTTAAGCTTCCATAAAAATCCATATTCATCAAAAAATGCTTTGTATATTTATGAATAAATGAAAAACAAAGGCCAAAAGTATTTTCCATCTAATACACCCTTATTCTACAAATGAAAACTTGTAACGTGAAATCCTCTTGAATTTATGAACATTTATGATTTTAATCAACAAATTATTACTTGTAATGGAATGTATTGTAATAGTCAATCCTTCTAGGATATTCTTCCATTCATGCATGTCTTCAATATAATAAAATAACTATTCCTCACCAATTAATTCGTCAATATTACAAAACATATTATTTAGAAAACTTATGAATTATGTAATGTAAAAAAACAACGCATCATAAAATTTAAATTGGAGTCATGAAAACTCTTATATTACTTCCCATCATGATCAAAACATACTTCTCAGAACCAAGATGAGCCATATGATCCCTTTCTTTGAGAAAAAAACTTCTCATACTAATTTAATTTCTTAACGATATTGTGTTTTAACATCAAAATATTATTTTTTATTCAAACCCATCTATTAAAAAGTGTGTTTATTTATTTCATCCTTAATATTTCCTCAAAAAAAAAGGCAATACTTTAATAAATTTTTCAAACTTTCAAAAAATAGCATCCTTACAACATAGACACAAAAATCACCCCATATAGATTTTTTTCTATAAAGGAGCCTAAATCATTGAAATTATTATCCACAATATATGGATAAAATGTAAATAATTCAATTCCAAGACAAGAAAACACATTATAGGGAATAAGAATTATTGGTAGGAGAGACAAGTGTCCAAAATTATGGACTCATTAATCTAACTCACTTTTAATTCCCAATATTTATTCACATCATCCAATATCATACGAAATAATGAATCATACATCCTCATAAAGAAATTATTATAATAGTTCAAATATTCACATGTTGAGGTCATTTATTACACAAAACACTTACATTATACATGATTCAAAAAACGTTTTTAGCACATATCTATTGATAGAATTATGATGTAATTCTCCAATTTCAAAAATATATCAAAATAAAACATGAAACATGGGAAAAATACTCATACATCAACCTTTATGGGAATGAGTATGGATACATATATTCAACCTCAGTTTATAAAATGGTCCGTTTAGTAATGGAATTGTGAAAATGTCATCAATTATTTATAATAATGAAACATACTTTAGGTTTATTTCATTCTTCTCTAGAATCCATTTGATGAAATTTAGTTTTATATCAATGTGTTTTGAACATGAATATTGTATTTTGTTTTTTTAAAGGTTTATTTCAATTTTATTATCATAACATAATAGAAAGGTTAACTTCACATCAACGATCTCATCTTCCAAATGAGTATTCCTATACATAATTTGATTAGAGGCATGATTGAGACCTATATTCTTACCATTAACTATGCTAATAGAAACATATTTTCATATTATTATTTCAACTAAAAAAATATTTTTATGAGATATAGAACTCCACTAGATTCCGATCTTCTATCATCAACATTTCCTACACAATCAACATATAAATACAAAAAAACATATGAGTTTTTATACCTATTTATATTTTTATTTCATTGATATATCTATGAATTATTTTTCCTCACAAGAGAAGTGATTTATTATATATCATTAAAATATTTAATTTAATGTAGAAGAGAAAAACGTTGTGTCTTAAGGGATTAAAATATATCAAAATTTCAATCATCTTCCATAACACTTTAGGATCAATTTGATTTCCTTATACATCTTTTGATAACTTGGATCCAACTAAAATTAGTTTATAATCAAGTTTAACATTTTCCATGGTTACCTTATTATGAATTTATACATAGTTAATTTATTTAGAAATTAAATTATTCTTTTTATTAAAAAAATTTATACCCCAATAAATTATTTAATCTCTCATATCATTGAAAAGATAATCAAACAATTAAAATCTTTTGAAAATATTTCACAAGTTCTTTAATAATTTCCAAATAGATAATGACATCAACATAAAAAATTATGATGAGGGAAATTTTTTATATTATTTTATATGAATATTTTTATCATACCATACATTATTAATACTCATAATTCTAAAACATTTATCCAATTGGGAAAACCATGCCCTTAGATAATTATTTATACCATATAAGAATTTCATAAACATGAAAAAATAACATTCATCTTCCTTAACAGAAAATAAATGTTGTAGTTTAATATAATCATCCACATCAAGATCACCATTCAAAATAATTATTTTACATCCCATTTAATCTTTTTGTAACATTGTTGTGAAACATTAGTAAAGAATATTCTGAATTATTTTAACCTTTTTTCCAGTGACAATTTTCTTCAAAATTATTTACATCAATATTTCGAAAACATTTTCAAAATAATATTTTTTGTTTCCTATAAATTCACCATATTCATTCATTTTAATTTAGGAAACCACCTTTATAAAAATAACATTATTTTTACAACATCGGGTATGAGATCCCTAGTACCACAATTTTCTATTTTACTAAACTCACCCTCTATAGCATGGACCCATTCATGATGATCAAAATATTCATTCACATTGTTTGGGAAAACTCGTGAATATAAGGATTTCTGTGTAATATGTTTTGATGTTCTTCTTGTTTGATCCATTTGATTTTGATCAACAATTATTTTTGTTGCTTCCAATTTTATCCCAGTTCATGATGATAGTTTTGAGTTTTTTCCTCACCACGTGAAATGGATTTTTCATATTCTTCTTTGTGAGTAGGATTTCCATTCTAGGTATCCATATCATAAGTCTCAATAATAATTAATGCATCATATTCCACTTTTATATTTGAAGGAGTCTATATATCTTCCAGAACATTTTCAATATCATTGAAATCAATAGAGTCAACTAATCGTCTTAATTCATTCCTAAAACATCTGCAATATTTTCCTTCTAAAGCATAGCCAAGAAAAATTCCATTTTCTTATATATTATTAATCTTCATAAGGATTCCAATATTTATAATTATTATACATAAACTCTAATTTTCTTTTATGGGATTCTAACTAATATTTTATAATAAAATATTTTTCATGGATTTATATCTAACCTTGTCCAATAGAAAAATCATTTTTAATATAAATAAAATTTCTCATTTCTTCATCTCAATGTAATAAGATAGATAATATTCAGGTGACATAGTTATTCCCATTTCCACAATATATATATTCTTTATTTAAAAAACACCATTTTTTTAGGAGTGTTTAGTGTAAAATACTCTTAATGAATTCTATGCTTCTCAAGATAACGTTAAGAACTCGGGCCGACTTTTCAGGTTTGTTTTTTTTCTGGTCATTTTTAGAAGAAGAGGAAATTATGGAGTTTGTGTAGGGGTGCATGGTTGGAACACTGTTGGTGCATGGTCTGAACAAACCATGCATCCATCCCAAGAAACCGTGAAACCATTGATAGTGGGATCTGAATGGGCAATGCATAGTTCGTCAAATAGTGCGAGTAAGTCATGCGAATTTCCTAGGTGAGACAGTGGCAACCACATAGTTGGTGCACAGTTTTTCAAACTGTGTGGGGTAACCATGCGGATATAGAATTTTAGGATTTTATGTCACATGACACTCAGGATATCTCATTTTTTCTCCAATCTCTACCCCACTCAATCCTCACTCTGGATTTTGTGATCTCAAAGGTTTTAGGTTTTCCCCCACTTGTTTTGGAGGCAATTAGAAGGGGTTTCTTGGTGGATCGATGGCGGTTCTTCTCGGGTAAGTCCCTCCTCATGGTTTCTCCTTGATTTTTCCAAGATCGTCTCTTCCCTCTCTCTAGGTTTTATAGATCTACATCTGTTGCATATAGATCTAGAGTTGGGTTTGCCTTGGGTATTGATTTTAAGGAATGTGGATGATAGGGAAGGAAATTTAGAGCGGTATTTCATGAAGTGGAATCCCAGATTTGTGGGTGCAGTTGATTATGGATCATTTTCTCTAGAACACTAAAGGTAGGTGGTTTGTGCCTTTTCATTCAATGTCTTTGAGTATTATGTGCAATTGTGTCAATACCCTTGAACATGATATTATGTGTTTATCGTTTTACCCCTATGATTTGACTACAATACTTTTAGGCTTTCGTAGAGGTTGATTGGATATGAATAGGGTTTAATTTCTATGCTTTGGGTGATTTTCCAATTTAGGCCCTTTTTCTGACCGTTTGGTCCAATTTTTCTTGTTTCCCTTGCCAAGTTATTGTAGAATGGAGAGTTGTTTTTCTGACATGTTGTTCAGTTGTAGGCTGTTTTTCCAAGTAGTTATTAAGGATTACCTTGGCCATATTGCATTTTTATGCTCACTAACATGCACAGAGCCATTAGAATCTGGTGTTATAGACTATAAGGGGATAGACTGAGTGAGCATCCTCAGAGAGTCTTTGGGAATTATAGACTATGATGAGATAGACAGAATGAGATTATTAAGTGAGTATATGTTTACTTTGAATTACATTGAAACATCCTAGACTATAGGAGGAATTAACTGTGTAAGATTCCTTAGAGTGTCTTTGAATGACTTGGGCTATAAGAGTAATTGACTCGGTGAGATTTCTCAGAGAGTCCTTGAACTTGGGGATATAAGGGGAATTTACCTTGGGTGTTTCCTCAGAGAGTCCTTGACTACCTTATAATATAAAGGGAATTGACTATGAGTGCTTCCTCAGAGAGTCTATGATTACGTATGACTGAACTAGAGAGGCTAGGCAGAGTGTACTACCCAGAGGGTTTCTTGTACTTGTTAGGTAGGACCAGAGGGGATGACTGTGAGTACATCCCATAGGGTTACCTATTTGTTCTTAGAATCTCTTTAGATGTTTCTTGATATTGGAACTGTGGATTTTTTACTATTTAGCATGTTCTTGTTTACTGGTTACTGTACGTTCACCTGCCATATATTCACTAACATTAGGCACAGATCATCGAGTGGTCGTATACTGGGATTTATTCTCACACCGTGTTTGGATTATGCTTTTGGGCCCAAATAGATTATATTATTGTAGGTATATATATGTTCAAGTGCCATTCCACTTTATGTAATTGACTTGCTATGGAGCTTGAGAGCATGGGACCAAGCCTCGGCTTGCAACGCTAAAGAGTCATTATATTTTTCCTTTGGACTTGGTTCAGTACTATTTATTTTCAGCATTGTGACTTCTTTGGCAATTTTCCTAGACATATGTATCATGCATAATTTATTGTTCATTGCTCAAGTTGTTTATTATCTTAGTATTCTATTTCATACTATTATTGGATATTTATTACTTCTGATCTTGCTTGTTTATTTACATATGTTGTGTACTTTACCAATGAGGGCATAATTTACCCACTATCACACCCAAGGCACTTACTACTAGTCGGTATCCTCTGTAATTCGAGGAAAAGCACTTGAGGCCATGTGACCAACCGGGTACAGTGCGCCTCTAGGTGGCTTCCGGAACTGGGACGTTACAAAGTGGGATCAGAGGATTATTTTCTCTTGACATACTATTTGGAGACTATAGGAAGTGATATGACAGAATAGGTAATTAGTAATAACATGTGCCCCAGAGTAGCTATCCTATGTACATGTAAAAGCTAATTTACCTCAATTATTCCATGTTTTCTGGTTTTTCAATTTTATAGTTGATTTGATTTCACCATTGGGTGATTCACATGCCTTGTGTTGTTATAATTGATATTATTGAGGATCTATTATTGTTGCAACCCAGTGAGATGAGGGTATTCTATCTCATGCATCATATAGTAACGTGCTAGAAATAACATGTTATGTCGTTTTACCATGCCAATTAGGGGGCATTAGCAATTTCATGTTGTTGTGATAGATGCCTTCATAAAAATAATTATTGTTTGAAAGGGTATTGTTTGGGTGAGGTTTTGTTTGAATGAACACCAATCATTGGATCTTTAGGAATGGTCCCTCATGGACATGAATTTGGTGGATCATTGACTTCATGACATTGTAATAACATGTACATGATGTAAAAATTTTATTCATGGGGAGTATGGGCCCTCACAGATCCGAATTTGGAACATAAATGTTCATTTTCAGTGTTCTCTGTTTTTCGGTGTAGTTTGTGAGGCTTACTATCCAGAAAAACCCTTACTACACGTCGTGTCTCTGACTGTGTGGGCAGAGACACAGGGTTGTTAAAATCTTGGTAGAACACGCCATGTAGAGGATGTAAATGATGTGTTTAGGGAACTTATATCCGGCCATGTAACTAACAACACGGTTCACTGAATCTTGTTTAGTACACGATGTTTCTGGAAAGGACACACTACGTAGTTTTGTTTTAAGGGAATTGTGTGGGTTAGTCATGTAGAAGGACTCGGGTAGGCAAAGGGAAATTCAAGTACAGGCCTTGTAGTCATGTTTTAAAAACATGATTGCTTCCTTTTTTCTATTGCCTTCTTGTCCTTCCTGTTTTTAGTCCTTAATAATATTGAATCTAAGGTGTTCAATTGACCTTGAAGGGTCATGTCACTGAGACGTCCTCCAGTTGTATGCCATTTTCTATATGGTGACTAGAAACTAAATATGGCTGATCAGGGACTTCCAGCAGATCCTCCAGTTGTGCTAGTCATGGAACCATCAGTTATTCCAAACACAGCAGTTGATTCTCAGTTCAGAGAGGGATTTTGAGGATATTACAGACATTCCAGGGAGCACTGCATCCTACCCCATCGATGGAACAATTGATTCGAGTCTTTCAGCAACAACGTCCTCCTATTTTCATAGGTGATGGAGGACCCCAGGCTGTAGATTCCTAGCTAGAAGCCACACTAATGATTTTCGAGCATATGAAGATACCTCCAGAGAAGAGGGTGAAGCTCGCTACCTTCTTTCTCTGATACTCCTCCAAGAGGTTGTGGGAGGTGATCTCACAGGTGGGGCGCCAGAAGATTACGGAGTGAGACGAGTTTCGGTGCATCTTCTACGATTACTTCTATCCCGAGACCTTGAAGGCTGATCGGGCTCTCGAGTTCATGAGTCTAGAGTAGGGAACTGTTTCTATTATAGACTAATCGTCTCTCATTAGTATGATGAATTGTTTCTCACCTATTATAAGTGGTGATGAATTGTTCCTTGCATGAATGTTTGAGGATGGTCTGAGGCATGACATCCTATCATAGTTCAACATCTTCATGTTGACTTCGATATCCTTCATCGTCATCCTGGTGCAGATCATAGAGCACAATCTGATGGATTCTGGAGCTATGAGCTAGGGAGGTTTAACATCCAAAGTTATTATTCCTCCTACTAATAGCAGGAAGCGTTGCAAGGATTCTTCATGAGGAGATCATAGTAGTCTAGATGCAACATCTAGTATCCAGGTGGTGTGATAGCAGTGTGAGAGAAGTGGGAATAATAGGTCGTAGTTCGAGGGAGACCCGATGGAGTGCCGATCTTCCTGAAATATGGGACATCTGCAACATTTATATTAGATCTTCTCACCAGTATCTGGTGATAGGGGTTCGTCTATGACTCCTCGTAACTAGTTTCTCACTAGTCTAGGAACTGGAGTTCTTCCGGTTGTTCAGGACAATGTGGTGGTCACGACTGTGGTGTCCAGTCACCAGGCTATCAGCGACAACAAGGTGTATCATCTCAGAGTGGTCAGGTAGGGTTATAGGGTCATGGAGCAGGCCAGAAATTTAAAGTGGAGTAGACCCAGCAAAAAGCTAGATCCCAGACCCTCTACAGTTCGAGGTACCATTCTAGTTGCCTCAGTTTTATATTCAACACTTTTCGACACAGGGTCTTACCATATCTTTATAACTATTGCCTTCATGGATAGCCTTAGACTCTGTATATTTTCCTATACTAATATATTGATGTTAGAAACTTTTTTGTGGATGAGGACATCTAGTTTACGTTAGTGCAAGGGGTGCCCACTTGAGGTTGGTGGGTGTCACTTCATTTGGGACCTTTATATCCTAGAGATGATAGACTATGATGTCATCCTCTAAATAGAATGGTTGGTTCCCTTCTAGGCATTTGTCGATTGTTATTGTCGTAGGATGAGTTTTATATCACCATAGGGTGGATATTTTCTTAATAATGGAGAATGGGCTATCTGGGCAAGCGGAGCGGGTCCAAAACATCATGGGTTAGGGGGAGTTACATCCCAGATTTCCAGTCTATATCTGGATGACTCGGGGACATCATAGTTTGATGTTCCTCTAGTAGTGTATCTCTTTAGAGATGTCATTCCCAAGGACTTTTCAGGTTTTCATCTAGAGTGAGAATTAGAATTTTTGATTGAGCTTTTTCTTAGAGCGGTACCAATGTCCATTAATCCTTATAAGATGGCTACACCTAAGTTTTATGATCTCAAGAAGTAGTTGGAGTAGATGTAAGAAATGGGTTTCATCTGACCCAGTACTTCTTCATGGGGTTCACCTGTCCTTTCTACGAAAAAGGATGATGGTACTCTTCGGTTGTGTGTGGATTATCATAAGTTGAACTAGTTGACGGTCAGGAACCGATATCCCTTGCCGTTGATTGATGGAATCATTGATCAGCTACGAGGATTTCAGGTGTTCTCAAAGATCGATTTTCGGTTTGGTTATCATAACTTGCGCAGTAGACCATCTGATATACCTGTTATAGATTTTCTGGGCAGGTATGGTCTATACGAGTATATGGTTATGTCGTTCGGTCTCATGAACGCACCTGCAATTTTTATGGCACTGATGAATTGAGTATTCCATCCATACATGGATGATTTCATGGTTGATTTTGTGGATGCTATCATGGGGTACTCTCACACTAGACACGAACATGCCACACATATTGAGATCATTCTATGTACACTGAGAGAGAATCATTTATATACTAAGAACTCAAAATTCCACTTTTGGATGGATCAGATTCACTTCTTGGGTCATGTTATCTCAAAGACAATAGTATCAGTAGACTTAGAGAAATTGAGACCAGTAGTTTCCTGGGAGCATCCAGAGAATGAATTTGAGGTGTGGAATTTATTAGGTCTGGTTGGATACAACGGATGATTCATTCAGGACTTTTCATGATTACCAGCACCGCTAATGGGCGCGACTAAGAAGGGTGCAATGTTCTTGTGGTTAGATTCATGTGAGTCAGCCTTTCATGAGATTAAAGGTAGGTTGACTTCAGCACTCATAATAGTCTTTCCGGAGCCAGGCAAGTGCTATACTATTCACTGTGATGATTTAGGTATCGTTCTGGGAGTTGTGCTCATGCAGGGAGATTGAGTTGTTGCGTATGGGTCTTAGTAGTGGAGGTCACAAGAGAGGAACTACCCGACCCATGATCTGGATTTGGCAGCTGTTGTTCATGCCTTACCCTGTTGGAGACATTACCTTCTGAGAGAGTATTTTTTTGGTTACACTGAAAACAAAATTCTCAAGTACATTTTCACTCAACGTGATTTGAATTTGAGACAGTGGAGGTGGGTTGAGTACCTACAGTCCTTTGATTTCGAGCTTACATATATGCCTAGGGAAGGAAATGCAGTGGCTAATGCACTGAGTATAAGGACACATATATAGGCCGTTCAAGAGGCTGATAGTGAGTGGAACCTTATGACTCTATTATCTGAGATGCATTTGGAGGTGCATGATAGAAAAGGGAAAACATTTCTATCTTTGGTATCTATTAACTCTACTCTACTTGATCGAGTGTGAATGAGGCGTTATCAGATTCTGAAGGCCTAGTTTTGTGGGAATGTGTGTCAGGATAGCACCCTATTCCTAGATAGACCATAGGAGAGGATGAGATCTTGCATTTCAAGGTGCACGTATGGGTTCTAGTAGATATACGCGAAAAGTTGATACAAGACTTTCATTCCTCAGTTTCGATAGTTCATCCTGGTGTCACCAAGATGTATTATGATCTTCACCATCGGTATTGGTGTACAAGTATGAAGAGAGATGTTTTTGGGTTTTTCATGAGGTGTTCCACCTGTCAGCAGGTGAAGGTGGATCATCAGCGACCAGTAGGACATCTACAGTAGTTACCCATTCCTGAGTGGAAGTGGAATGAAATTGTGATGTACTTCATGATCAGTTTTTTGAGTTCTCCTCGAGGAAATGATGTGGTATGAGTTATCATTGATAGGCTCATGATGTTTGTTCACTTCTTGCAGATTTTAGAGACCTTCAGTGTTGGCCAGCTGGGACAGTTGTACATCCGAGAGATTGTACATATACATGGGGTTCCCCACCCCATTGTTTCAGATAGGAATACTCGTTTTACTTCTCAGGTCCGACAGGGGCTTCCGAAGGCTTTGGGTACACAGGTACTTTTGAGTACAACATACCATCCCCAAACAGATGGCTAGTCTGCGCATAGGATTCAGGTTCTTGAGAACATGCATCAAGCATGTATTTTGGATTTTTAAAGTTCTTGGGAGAGACATATACCTCTACTGGAGTTTTCCTACAAAAATTGTTTTTAAGAAACTATTCAGATGATACCTTATGAGACTTTGTGTTGGAGGCCATGCTGATCACCTTTGTGTTGGATGGAGGTAAGAGAGGCAGCTATGCAGGGACCCTGTCTTTTCTAGGAGACCACGAAACATATAGAGTTGATTCTGAAGAGGATGGATACAACACAGTATCTTTATAAGTCTTATGCTAATCAGTGGAGAATACCTCTGGTGTTCAAGGTCGGAAATCAGGTTTTTCAATGTGTCTCACAAAGGTTGGGGCACTGAATGATCAGGAGATAGTGTAACATTTCTCCGAGGTACAATGGGACATTTGAGGTCTTGGAGAGAGTTGGTCTGGTTTCTTATCGGTTGCAGTTACCTATGACGTACCAGGATATGAACGACGTCTTCCACATGTTATACCATCAATATTACTTTTGAGACCCATATCATGTCTTGCAACCTGAGGAGGTTAAGTTAGATGTGGATTCCTCATTCGAGGAGCATCCAATCTAGATTTTCGATCACATAACAAAGGTTCTTTGTGGATAGTCTGTTCCTCTGGTATGAGTGCTATGGCATCACAGGTGAGTACAAGATGAGACATTAAAGAGGGAGGCTGATGTACGAGCACAGTGGCCAGATTTTGTTGTGGTTTATTCTTCTGCGCCACCATGATAGGGAAATTTAGGGATGAATTTATTTACGGGGGATTTTTTCAAGAAATTGTACCTTCTTTTCATGTATGATTTCTTTCTCTGATCTTTTTTGGGATAAAAGTGGAAATTTTGGAGGTCATGCAGGGGGGCACAGTTGGCACACGGTTGGTGCACGGTCTGAACAAACCGTGTGGCCAGCCCAGAAAACTATGAAAACCTTGAATGAGGTCACCGCATGGGCAGTGCATGGTTTGTCAAACTGTGAAAGCAAGCCATGCGAAATCCCAGGGTGAGACAGTGGCAACTGGACCGTTGGGACACGGTTTTTCAAACCATGTAGGGTAACCATGTGGCCACATAATGTAAGGGTTTTTAAGTCCTGAGCCACTCATGATTTCTCATTTCTTCTCCAAAATCTCTCCCACTCAATACCGACATGATATTTTCGGTTCTCAAATTTTGAAGGTTCCCCCCACTTGTTTTGGAGGAAAATCGAAGGGTTTTCTAGGTGGATCGAAGGCAGTTCTTCTCAGGTAAGTCCCTCATATTGGTTTCTCCTTGGTTATACCTATATATTTCATCCCTCTCTCGATTTATTCAATATCTAAATACATGTCATCTATATCTAGTGTTGGGATTTCAATGGGTGTTGATTTTAAGGCTTGCGTATGATAGGGAAGAGGATTGAGAAAAGACTTTCGTGAAGCAGTTTCCTGGATTTTTGGGTGCGGTTGATTGTGGATTATTTTCACCAGAACCCTAAAGGTACATGGTTTCTGAATTTCTTTTGAATTTCATTGATTATTATATGCAATTGTATCGATACCCTTGACCGAGGTATTTTGTGTTTACCATTTTACCCCTATGTTTTTCCTTCCATTCTTGTAGGCTTGCGTAGATGTTGATTAGATATGAATAGTATTGAATTTCTATGCTTGGGATGCTTTTCCCATGCATGTCCTATTTCAAATTGTTTGGTCCTATTTTGCATGTTTCCCTTGCCTTGTTATTGTGCGATGGAGAGTCGATTTTCTAACATGATGTTGAGCTGTAGACTTTTTATCCAAGTAGTACTTAATGTTTACCTTAGCCATATTGAATTGTTCTTCTCGTTGACTTGCACACGTCCGTGAGAACTTGATTTTATAGACTTTAAAGGGATCGATTGAGTGAGTTTCTTCAAGGTGTCTTTGAGAATTATAGTGTATAAGGTGATAGACCAAGTGATATTCCTCATAGAGTCTTTATTTATGTTGAATTACCTTGAACCATCCTAGACTATAGGAGGAATTCACCAGGTGAGCTTCCTCAGAGAGTCTTTGAATGACATGGGCTATAAGGGAAAATTACTTGGTGAGCTTCCTCCATGAGTCCTTGACCTTGGTGATATATGGGGAATTGACCTTCTGTCCTTACTCAGAGAGTCCTTGAAAACCGTAGATTATAAGGGTAATTGACTGTGAGTTCTTCTTTAGATATTCTTTATGAATTCGAATGATTGAACCAGAGGGGCTATGCTGAGTGTAATTCCAAGATAGTTTCTTGTACTTGTTAGGTAGGACTAGAGGGGATGGATGTGAGTACTTTTCATGGGGTTACTTGTTTGCCCTTAGTTTCTCATTAGTAGTTGCTTGATATTGGAAATGTGTATTTGTTTACTGTTTAACATGTTCATGTTTACTACTTCCTGTACTTTTACCTACCATATATTCACTGACTGTTAGGCATAGATCTTCGTGTGGTTACCTACTGGGATTTAGTCTAACACCCTGTTTGGGCCATGATTTTAGGCCTAAAAATATTATATTTTTGCAGGTATAGATAAGGTCAAGGGCCCTTCAACTTCAGGAAATTGACTTGATATAGAGCTAGAGAGCATGGGACCGAGCCCTGAATTGCGATGCTAAGGATATGTTATCTTTTTCTTTTGTACTTGGTTTAGTACTGTTTTTATATAACATTGTGACTTGTTTAGTTGTTTTACTGGACATATGTAACATGCATCATTTATTATGAATTGCTACAGTTGTTTATTATCCCAGTATTCTACTGTTTACTATTTTTGGATATTTACTGCTTCATCTCTTGCATGATTGTTTACTTCTGTTGTGTACTCTGTCAATGAGGTCATAGTTTTCCCACTATCACAACCAAGGCCCCCACTACTAGTCGGCAGCCTCTGGCGTTTAGGGAAATACGCTTGAGGCCATGTGACCAACCAGGTACTCGGCGCCTCTAGGTGGCTTCTGGAACCGGGATATTACAATAACTGTAAAATTATTCATTATTTTATTTCCCACATATTTTTATTCTCACCCTCTTCATAGAATACTCACACTCACTATAAGCAATATTCCTGAATGTTTTAATCATTTTTAAATAACCTGACGTAATATTGTTTTACATAACTGATGTAATGGGATTAAATTAACTAATTAATATTGTGAATTAATCTTCTCAATGAGTTTAGTTTTTATCATTGGACCATAGATATCAAAATTAAAGAGATCCAAGGGTTATTTTGAACAAATTTCACCATTCATATGCACAGATTAAATAATTTTTTCATTCTTACATATTATGAAACGTCAATCTATTCTTCTTAAAATTCAACGAATACCAATAATAATGTCTCACCATGATATATTCCTCATGTTTATCTGAAACTTGTTCCATATATTTTTATGAAACAACTATTTTTCTTCTACGATGCATATGTAATAATAATTGATAACCATAGAAACATGGAACACAATTCATTTTTTCTATTGGCCTCTTGTAACTATCTTTCTTTTAACCTCACTTCTTAAAAAAGATCCAATATTTTTTGCAAATAATGTTATTTCCTTGATCATAATTATGTGAAACAACTAGAAATATATGTTTCATCTCATTATTAATAAATAATTATTGGACTTTAAATTTTCATTAAAATTAATATCAAATCCAATACCTTTAATTATGAGGGATTCACCATTTAGAAATTTCATTGTTATATATTTTGTATCTTTCACTTTATTTAAAAACATTATGTATCTTCCAGATGAGAACAAAACACACTATCTATGATCTTAGGTAATTATCATTTTGTTTCTATGAGTGTAGTTAAATGAATAATATCATATTATTTCTATTTTCCTTTCATTACATCATTCTTTTGAGAATTGTTAACAAACATTTCTTGTGATAGTAAAAAAATATTGAATACTTTTCATGATTTCCATGTTTTTCACATCATATTTAAAATAGTTACAAGAGCCTAGAACATATTTTTAACTTTGACATCATCCTTCTCATATTTTTCCAAATATCCATTTTAGTCTTTTTCTTTTGAGGAGATTGACTCCACCTAAAACAATTCCTACTGTAATTTTCATAATAGTTTTAATATTATTGAAAGAACCAAAAAATGATTGTTTTATATCTAAATCCACTATAATATGAGATGTGACCATATAAATAATATTTTAATATGAATCTTCCATACACCCCATAATATGTATCCTATTTCTTAAGAACCATATTACCTTTTTTATTAGTACTTTGTTGACAACCATCCTTTCTACTTTCAACCTAAATATTCATTTTATGCCTGATATTCTATTCTCCCTTAATCAAAATTTTAAGTAATAGATACCATTTTGGACACATGTTCTTTGGAATCATTTGATTTCTCTACATTTGTTTTGTTTTAGCCTCATTTATAAATTTCCACTCATTCTTCTTCTCAGAAGAAATTCAATCTTTCTCCTCAACTTTTGTAGATAAATTTTTTTAATCGTTATTATATGATTCATTATGATAACTTATGAGATATATTTTTCGAATATTTGAACCCTTTATCCATATATAGATATTTTTTGTTGGTCCTATTCAAACTCTTCTTCTATTCCTTCACATTAACTTCAATATGGTCTTTATAAGTCATTTCTTTATGAAAATTTTTGTTTAATGTAAATAATTTTTTCAACATCATGACCATATCACGAGAAAAACATTTTTTATAGTTTTTTTAGGATTTTCAAATTTCAATATCCTGGTTTTCGTTTCATATATTCCAATATTTCTTAGGCATTATATTAATTCTTCATTTAGATGAAATTCTAATCGAGTTTATTATAAATCCAAATTTCTTTGGCTAAATTAATCACTATTATTTTTTACAACAAAAGTATTCTCTTCATCATATTCAGTGATATTTTTGAATTTAGCAACACTATCTTCTTCTTCAATATCTTTTGATAAGAATCATACCTATTAGTATTTGGATAACTTTATATCTTCCCCTTTTGGATTAATATTTTGGATTATCAATATGTTCATTCCAATAACTTCGGGCCTTAATTTATCTTCATCTTTATAATCTTTATTGTATCTTTCAAGTCAATTAGCTGCAATTTTCCGAATTAAACTATATTAAAAAAAATTAAGAGATGTTTCTATTATTTAATCATGTAAATCTTTAAACTGTTTTAGAAAAAGATATAAATATTATTAAAAATTATTATATAACTATTTTTCTAATTCACGTGTAGGAATATATTCATCTTTAAGAATATTTATATAATTTAGTTCCTTTGATCCTTTGAATAACATTTCATGATAAATTTTTATATTTTCCTAACACAACATTCTCTCTTATCATTTCATAATTTATAAGGGTAAAATAAAAATTTTCTAGAGATAATGATTCTAGATATCTATTATATAAAGAGGTATCTTTGGCATTAAACGTTTTTAAAATAATTATCATGATATTTTCGACAGTAGTTGGTACCTCTATCTTATGACCAAGACATCTGATAGTTCAAACAATGTCAGTCACCTTGGTTATGAAGTCACCAATATTTTCATATTAATCCAACACGAGATATTTTTACTTCATCCTCATGACTAGTAGCATTTAATTCATAAAATATGTATTTACATTGTAAATATTCAACAGCTTAACTCAAAAACCTTTGGTAGAGGCAATACCCATCACTCTTAAAAAATCAATTTTATAAAATGACGAAATTAAGAAATTATTTGATCTTCAATTATTATAATCATTATTCTTACTAATATATGTAGGTGGATAATTTTCATCAATGGGATAAAATGAATTTGGTAATGATTTAAGGACATCATACCCATGAGACAAAATATAAGGCACCCTTCTATATTTCCTGATATGATAGTTCCTATCATCAAATATAAGAATACCCTTAATGATAAAAAAATTCTAATTGTCCCTAATAATTTCTCTTTCCAAATATCATCAAAGAATAAATAAAATGAACCTTCACCTATGATACTAATTGTTATTTCTTAGTCAAGATGAATGTATCACTATGAGTGGAGGGTTGAATTAAGGATATATTTTTAATTTATGATTCTATTATCTTAAATCAACTTTAATATATTGATAAAGAGTTATCACTAGAGTGAAAACCAAACATTCACTCATCCATAGGAATATAAGAATTTAAAATCATTGATATTCGACATGGTTGGCTACATCATTGCTATGGTTTTTAAACAATAGAATTTTAAGAAACCCACTAGAAGATAAAAATTTTTGTTGGTGTAATTTGTATGATATAACCTTAAATTTGTGTAGAAATGTGTTCTATACAGTGGTGCATGTGATTCATGTTGCATGAGTTGATGTAATATTTATTTTAAATGAGTAAAGATAATTTCACCATTTGCTTCAAAATAAGTTAATGCGCTGCCATGTCATCCAACACAAATATTAACTCTAAAAACATCTTCACATTCAAACCCATAAGTAGGTGAAATAATCGTCTAGAAATCATAATGATACTATGTAAAATTCAAAATCTTATATTCTAGTCTAATAGATCTATCTGATAATAATTCTTATCCAGAATACCAATGAACTAAATATGATATAATACTATCTAATTTTTTCAATCCAAGTCTGATTCCTTAGTCCGTTCAGGAAACTCTAAACACAATCTTCCTTGTTTATATTCATTCATGAAAAAATCATCTGAAAAGAACAATTCAGATACTCATTCTCTCTAGAAACATTCATAACTCCAATTTATCTCTTCTTCTCCCATGAATGATATAAGATTCATAAAATTAAAATGTGTTTACAATATTAATATTTATTACAAATATTGATTAGATAGTATATTAAAAAACATTCTCACATATCTAAATTATCAAAATCAATAATTTACATAAAATTTTGGGTATATCATTGAATTTCTCAATGCTTCTAAAGTCTTCTTTTTTCATCTCAATCGTTATCAAATATAATTGAAAACTCGTCTCACTTAAATAATTCATTAAAATATTTAGTCATATTCTAATCGTCATTCTGATATCCCCATTTTCAAGTAGACATATGGACAATTAAATAACTGTTGTCCCACTGGATAATAAATCAGAACTGAAGACTTCTCATCATGATGGTCTATACCAAGTAATAAAACAAAACATTGAGACCCATTTATTTCTCTATATTACATCAACATCAGCTACAAAATTCATTGACAAATTCTTATAAATTAATGACTTACATTTAAAAAAATGTATTTGATTACACTTTTCCTTATTTTTTTCCCATCTTCGTTACAGTAACAATGATTTCAATGGCTTTATCAGTGTCATTCCATGAATGATGAATCAGTCTATATGTTATTTTAATTATTGGTTCCATCTCGAGTACTTTGACTCAAATCCCACTAAAACAAATTAGAGTTCCTTTTTTCTTATTGACTCACATGATAAGGAATACACCTAGAAAATCAAAATGGTGAAAATGGTTTACTAATTTATTACACTTAAACAAGATGATCAGTTCCAAATAAAATTGCAAATTTATTTTCCTTTTTCATTGGATCTAAAAACTCTAAAATGGAAACAATTATTCTTTTATTGATTGGTGGCACACCATGTCCTATAGAACAATATTAGTAGCTTCAGATTCAACTACTTGTTGACATATCTGATTATGATTCATGTGTTACTATATCACCAAATATATAAATCGTTTATTTTTTTGGTATAACAGAAAACTATCATCCATTTTTTTTCATTTTTCCAAAAAAATACACAACCAGAAAAATTATGCATCTGCTGATCTCATAATGAAGATATGATATTGATAATTTTTTCCTTATAAAATATACCTCTTCAACAAACATCATATTGTAACATGAATTACTCTATTACTAAATAAATATTAAGATCATACTCAACATTGTTTGACTTTTGATTGAGTTTATTGATACATACCATTGTTTTAGAATCGTCTTTCATTGATTCTAGTCTTCAATCCAACTGGGAATAAAAATCCCCCCCCCATCAATCATCATACATGTATCACATGTTTTTAGAAATATTATGAGTTGTGTAAAATATAAAATTTAAATGAATCATCATATTTTCATCAAATCCATTAATACTCTAATAAAACCTCATATTATCATTAAAACATCATTTTTAAACTAAATGTTATTCCATGAAAATTTTTTACAAAAAAAATATATACTCAAATGGATGGATTTTTATAAGAATTTTGCAAACAAAATTATTAATCCATCCTTGAGTCTGAAGAATTTATTTTATAATGTGATATGATTTCTTTGCTTTTTGACATTTACCAGACAACATGAAAAAACAATTTATTCACAAATGTATTCAATATTCGAAAAAACATCTCCCTACCATGTGAGAACCAACATCCATCCATAGATAAACATTTTTTAATATCTTGGATAAGATAAGGTGGTGACCGAAACACACTAATACAAGAAACTTTTATGACTACATACAATTACTGATCACATTGATAATTCTGCGGAACTGAAGAAGTAGTTATTAAATTTAAATTTTTTCTAGATGATGGAATCACAACTTGTACGGAATTTTTTTCATTATGAGAATTTTAATTCTAGTACAATTCAATTATTTCACTTTATAATAGTAGGAAAATAAGATACACTCTAGGAAATGTTCTCATGAAATATTCTATAAATGTGTAATTATCACACATAGTATAATTTCCACATTTTTAAAACATGTTAGACCTAGAAAATAAATTTTTTACTGCATATAAACATGTTCATAATGTTGTGAGAGATAATTTGAATGGTTATAATGTTGTCTCTGGTGAAAGTGGGAATTTTTTAAAAGTTTGTTCCCTGTAACATTATAAAAATTACGTTGCAATTAACATATCATATTTATAGTTATCTATAGTAGATGTATACATACAGTTATACTGTATACATTTCATCATACACAATTTCATAGTAATTTCAATAGATTATTTTTATTATAAATATAATACAAAATATACCTTGATAAAATGATAACCTCAACATATAATTCAGTTATTCAAAAATATTTGTCAATGGTGTAGTTACATCCTACTTACTAGACACAGTGTATGTCTGAATATTAGATGATAGTGGACCACAATATTTGTGGCTTATTCTCATGATGTGTACACCTACTGATCTCAATAATTTGAGATCATGATGATAGAAAAATCAATTGTAACAACACTTGTTTTTAATGATATTGGGTCTTCCGATATATGGACATGTTACTGGACTACATAATTTTGACCATTTTCAATGTGTTACCTTTTATCACATAATTTTATGAAATGAAATATCCATTATAATAAAATAGTGGAAAGTTTTTTTATTGGGAGTGTTATTATTTCCTTGACATTGGTCATGTGGTCAGGATATAATTTCTTTCTTTCAGGCTACAAATGTAATATCTCTAGAAATTATTATTCGTATGCTAATAAATTAGTAATATTGAGGTGATAGAATTAATTTATACATCTATCAATTTGATCAAAAAATTATAATATATAATAGGGAGATGAAACAAGTGTGTATTCTATATTATGAAACATTCAAATAAAAATTGATTATACTCTATAGTTGAGGTTTGTATGATGATTTCATTGCTACTTATACACCTTATCTCTTAATGGGAAGAGATAGGTTTCTAGACTCTACTATTTCTCTATTAACATTTTTTATTCTTTTTTGATAATGTCTTATACGGTGAAACATAATACCACATTCATGAATCATCGTTATTCTAATGTATTCGTATATAGAATTGCATCTTTCCAACCACTATGGTCTAAGATTTGACCAAGGATGTACAAATACATACTAAATATATAAATTCATATTACTCAAAATAAGAATAATTGTAGTTGAATTTATTTAGGAAAATTATTTATATGTGTCAATGTATATACGAAGAATAATATCAATCAAGGAAATATTGTTTTCATATACCATGTTCGTTAAATATTAGTGGGAATTATGAGTTGGGTTATATGTATCAGGATTATCACATAATATATTTAATATATATTAATGATCTGTGGTATAATAAATATTGTATTTATGATTTTGTTTATTCCATCAAAATTATTTATTTAGCGGATGTTAAATATACACATGTTGGAGAACCATTTAAGGTATTTTATGCATTGACTGTAAATAGGTTGAGCGAGGCTCCCATAAAATTGATGTTGACAATGAATTCATCATATAAATTCAATCATATCTCACATTATAGATAGAGTATCTATAGATTTATGTGATATAATTGAGTTTTCCATCATGCATAGAATTCACATCGGAGAGGTTAACATTACGATGTATTCTGATCTCAATGATTTCACCAGTAATATCTAAATTTATTGTCCCTTCATTCTTTTAAGTGTGTGTTTAATATATAGAGAGGTAATTCTTTTTATCCTCTAATTAGGGAATATTAGTGACACTATGATGTTGAGAACTAATTAATATCCGAATGGTTATGTTTTTTATTTTTTTTACATTGTTTAATTTATGCGAGGTCCTCATATCATAACTGGGATCAGATTGTAAACGAATACATATATCTTCATCAAAGTGAGGGAAAAATTTTAAATCACAAATCCACCAGATTAAACTACTGCCTTGCTATCTTTATAATCCAAATGGATCTCATATCCTAATGGGAAGCATCATATAACATCTCATATGTCACAAACTCTTTTGGAAATAAAATATATTGAGAACTGACCATGTTTTTATTCTGATAATAGATCATAATCGGAAATAAATTAGTCATCATGAAATCCTATACTATCACTGTGAATGATTTTAGTAGAGCTATAAATATTGAGAAATAAAGAACAAACCTCTGATAATAGCTTTAATATCATGAAAAATGAAACCCTATTTAGTTTTCATGGTTTATTTCTATGAAACATCTAACTTGAACATTAATTGTTCTACTACCACACCCAAATGAGACACCATGAAATTTACATATTATTTCTAATATAAAGACCTATATGACCTTACATGGTTCTTATGGAATCAAAAAAATTAAACAAATATCTAATATAATCAAAATTATGCTCTTACGACTTTGTGTTGGTCAATATATCATAGAAGAACATGACTAAGAGTTTGCCCATAAATTTATAAAATAATGATTTCACGAGTCCAATGAACTCAAATGGAGAATTTGTGATAATGAATGAGATTATTAAAAACTCAAAGTTCATATAACTATATCAAAATTTAATCATTACGATATATCCTTACTTCACCACCAACGAGTAATATTAAGACTAGATACATATCATATAAATCAAACGCACCCCTCTCTGCTAGCCAAAATGATCATCTATCATTGGAAGAGGGTAACATAAATTATTTTTTACACTCATTAATATCTTTTTGGATCTAAATATCCTCATAATATCACCATAATTCTTGTAGAAAAACATTGGAACAACCCAAAATAGAAAACTAGGCTAGTTAAAACAATTTTACAAATGATCGTCTATCTATATCTTCAACTACCATAACTCAGAATGATCCATCCAATAAGGACTGATCATAATTAGAGAAGTATCATGATACATTGTTATCATAACCTCACCATCACATAAAGGTAATGACACCATAAAATCCTCATGAAAAACATGTGGTAACTTCTCAATGTGCTAGTGGACCTCCAATATCCCAATATCTACTGATTCCACAAAAAACTCCAAAATCAATGAATGAAGTTATTTTGTACTCTAACATCCCACATCAAAACCCATCTCACTAATTAAAATCATAATTCGGTCATCCACATTGGATTACATGAATCTCCTCTAGAATCAGATGATAATAAAATAAAAACACATACATAATACAACCAATAATTTCATTTTATTCCATAATATGGGTCCATTTTTAGTAATAAAAGATCCCCATCAGGCTGATGTCGATCTTTAATCATTCTACAACTTCAAAACACATCATCAAAGACGTTAATGTCTCCAAATTCATGCCTTTCTACATATTTTCTTTGATGATAGACATGATTAGGTTAATAAAAGTGTATTTTGAATCTCTTGAATCAATCATGAAAAATATATGTGTCAATGAGAAACTGTACATACATCAAACGATCTCTAAATCCTCCAATATAGTTACCTCCAATGCATGTAGATGAACATGCCCATCTCTTATACCTTTCTTCATATGACCAAATTCTCCACCATGCTTAGACTGAGTTCCATGAATATGAGGAATGTATTATGGTTGGACTCTACCCACTCTATCTATCCTAAGCGGCGAATAATATTATTACCCCTAATTCAAAAATGGTCTAATAGAAACTGATGATGATGCTTGTTTTTTACCTGACTTCTTCCACCAAACTAGACATTATGATCCATTATTGACTGATTCTATTGATGGCCATGAAAACTGAAAAAAAGTTGATTAAAATCCATAAGAGAATAATTGATACCATTTTCCACCAATGTCTAGAAGAGATTTTTTTGAGTTCATCTCCCCACAAGTCTAATTCAAAATGGTGTGGATTCCTAAATACTACAATTGAAATCAATAATCCTCATAAAACATTATAGATTCCCATAACATGATAAATTTACTCATGAGTTCATACCCTCTATCACCTCTTCATTATTATAAACCTCTATATACATTGAAAATGTAAAAGGAGTGACTATTTGATAGATATAAGGATTAAATACCTCATAATGATTCATTTCCTGAGACTCTAATATGGAAAAATATTGAGTGAAAATTGAAAAACATCATGGAACACGATTCGCAACTCCCGTATTGACATACTCTGTCACTAATGTGATATAAGATCCATCTCTTCACTTCCTTCAACATCAATAAGTGCATATCTTCTCAAAACCCATTCTTAAATTCAACCCGCAAAACACATTCCTCTTTCATATAACCCAAATACATCATCCAATAGTGACATGCACCTAACCACATCTAACTAACCGCCAAAGGGACCATGTATCCTAATGGATCTAAGATCAGACTGAAACTATTCTCTATATCCACCATCCAAATATATGTGTCCAGATATGAAACAGAATACTTATACATACACTAGGAATTAAAATTAATAGAATGAAATTCCTTCTTCTGAGAATCACCCGACTCATTTTTAATAACACTACAGTTAGCAAATGGACCATTCTGTTGAACATCAACAACCTGATCCACTTATGGATTAATTTTCGGACCCATAATGTAAAATTTGAAATGATTTTATCGATATTTTTTTATAGAATTTAATTATATTTGTATTATTTCCCTTTTGTCATTTTAGCATTCTAAAAAAATTATCATCCCAAATTGGAAAAAAATTCCTTACGATGCATGTACCTCCCCGATGTCTTTAACCTTTAATCATTTACTCCTCAATTATACATTTTATAATATCATTTTCATTGCACTCGATCATAGAGGGACTAAACACCCATTTCCTTGATGGTATTTCTATATGATTGCACACACCAATGTCAAATTGATCTATTTACATTACATGACATGCAATCCTCTCTATACCAAACTCTAAACTCAATCATATGTATTAACTTCCTCTGATACCAATCTATCTCAAAACATACCCCCAATGAAAAAAATTGGGTTTAGGGAGATAAATAACTCCATTTTCAATCATCTAGTAAGTCATGGGATTCTGATTAACATTTAGGGTATAAAAATATAATAAAATGGGTGCCATTCACTAAAAGATAATTCCCAAGTAATGTATTTTTTTATTTGGTAGTGATTTAAAAAACCACCACATGGTTTAACGATGGTATCTAAAAACTTATGGTAAAATTTGTTTTGGTATCCAACATGCTATGGTTCCTTCTGTATAGAATATGTTTCTAGAAATTGACATATAATGTGTATTTACTAGCAGTTTTCAGAGTTTTAACAGTGGTTTATGGGCCTATAAATGCGGAGATTTTAGGTGTGGTTTAATCCACCGCTAAATAAATTTATTTCATATTTAGATTTGGTTTTAAACTGATCTAAGAAATAAACCCTAAAATTGTAAATATTTAAATTTCCATGAAAAAACTATATTTAGTGGACGTTTAAGTCACCACTATATGATAAATTGACAAAAAAACGATCAATAGAATCTGAATCCCCAGAAAAATAGTAAAAAATTGCATAGAATTTTATAAAAAATTAACCACAAATGTAATACATCATAAAAAAGGAAACTCATCATAATTAGAGATAACATTAATCAGAGTACATAACATATAAAAATAATGAAATATGAACTATATTACAATTAGAGTGCACAAAAACAATAGAAAATCCATATCACACGACATGGTCCACTCTATTCCAAAAATGTTCTATGAACAAACTGTCTCTAATAATAAATAGATGGTGATTATCTATGCTCATCACCCCATTCATATCCATCACTATTTCCAACTATAGAAGTATTTATGTCAATTATATTGACAATTTAACAATGTTGTATATTTATATTTAATCATAAAATGAATAAATGTTTGTAAACGAATCGATTTTTTAGATGTGTAATTTACATTCACATTACTAGTCATCGATGCAATATCATAAGGGATAAATGTAGTCTCCTTTTGATATAAATCAACTAATGCTTTCGGAAAAAAAGATATTTGAGCCCCATGTTTCTAAATTGTGATTATCATATACTCATACTCTCTCTAAGAATCTCAGGGTATTGAATGACTATAACCAAGAGTAGATGTCATAGCAATCCCTTCTGGCCTACTAAGGATCTTTGATCATATTATTCCCTACCACATTAGGCACACTTGACTAGTATGCTCCTTCCCAAAGACATTACTAACTTGGTCATCCTGGAAGACGGAAAAGGACTATACAAGAATGAAATCCCATAGTTCATTAATTTTTTCTTGTTAATCAAATATCAGTCATATTAGAAGAAATATATCATAACATGGTAAAAAGTACTAATAAATTAATATTATGAGAAATTAATTCATATCCCAAAATATTTGGTAGGCTCATTAACAAAACTCTCATATGATTCTTTTTTGAACATCCAACCACACTTCAATTCTTGATTCCCGGTGCCCTAAATTCTATGACTAAATTATGATAATATAAATCAATAATTTAACATATTTAATAGATTATATTTTATTTTAAATATTTAATCAATTGAAAAGATTACTAGTTTCAAACACCTTTTATCAAAACACTTTGACCCAATAGTGTGAGGGTAGATTTTCATATCCCAACTCAGCTCATTCTTCCAATACTCATCCTAAAATAAATAAAATGAAATTTATTAGTAATTTATTCAATGTCATGTTCATTTAATATGCATTTATAAATTTAAAATGATATTAATATAGAAATATATATTTAAATACAATGATATTCTCATCATGATGAATTTCAATAAAACATTATATTTATATCTAGGTACCATTATAGTACAATAGAATAGTGATCAGAAAAGTATCATTGAATTCATTCGATAATCTCCATTTATAATTATTCCATTTCATTCCAAATTTTTTAAACTTCCACTTTTGTGCTATCAGAGTTGTAATAGGAATGTGAAAAAAAATCTATTCTAAGAGATTAATTTCAAAAATATTAATATTTAGTTGCACAATGTTTTTCAATTAAATCATAACGCATTAAAATTACCATTATATGTGAGTCAAAAACAACATTTTTTCAAGATGAAGGCATATTCCTCTAATAATAATGCATAATCAGAATACTAACCAGATTTACCACCAGTTTTCCAAGTATTTGGCCTTAAAATCCCACTACGTCATCGGTAGGGACCCCATTGCAGTTAAATGGGACAACTAACTTTTTTTCATATAGATTTCAAAGAGGTTTTATTTTCATATAATTTTCCTTAATAACATTGTTTCCATCTATTAAGAAAAAACTATTAGTATTATAAAAAAGTGAAATAACATTATTTATATTAAAATATGTACATATAATATTTCCATTAAATATCCCTACAATGAACTAATATTGGATATTGACAACTTCAATTCTAGGTCTTCTGAATGGGGAAGTGTTGGATAAGCATTTGATTGGATGATGACAGAGGGTATGAGAGAATGTGTCGTGGGAAAGTTAATGGTGTATCAGATGATGTAGGGAGGGAGACATAGAGATCAACATCTGTCGGTATGGTTAAGGGAAAATTGACCGAGAGTCGTCTAGAATTATTATAACACATCAACCATTGAATTTTTGTCATTTAATCAAATGAAATTAACTTCAGAACATATATTTAAAATAATTCATGCAATAAAAAATTATAAATGATAATAGATGCACAGTTATATCAAACAAAATATAAATAACTACGATAATAAATAACAACAAAAATTACATAATTGGTTCATTAATAAATGGATTAATACACATGAAATCATTTTCCCATTCAATTACGTCATTATTTTACACCATAAATACTTCATCTACATTTTCCACCATTGCAAGACTAATATTTTCAATATCATGCTAGAAAAATAAGCTTGATGTTCTCTATTGATGGGATTCAAATTCTATGGTTTAATCTTCTACTTCATCATCTATATCATACAAGTCTCTTTATTTAACATGAGAAACTACACATCACCTTTCATCCATGACATGTTCTAAATAATATAGAATTTTTTCCCTATAAGGATAACATATAAAAATCTTGTAATTCATGGTCACCAAAATCAATCATGTAAGAGATGTTTATCGTAGTAAATTTCAAGGAATCTCTTCTAA
The DNA here is from genome assembly GCA_963277665.1 of Viscum album. Lineage (NCBI taxonomy): Eukaryota > Viridiplantae > Streptophyta > Magnoliopsida > Santalales > Viscaceae > Viscum > Viscum album. Next base: position 881,252,819 of record OY728139.1, on the reverse strand, counting down.
TTTCCCGGATAATATCATCCCAATTGAATTTTAATTACACAGCCGAAAAAGGCCAATGGTTGTTTAATTTTATTATATCGGTCATCCATCTATACTATCCCATGACAGAGATCGTAAATACACTACTATTCTGTGTTTTAAAACCCTCTTCTTGATCGACTATATGAAAATAAAATCCATTCACACTGTATGTGTCAGTATTTCAAGAATGTTATATAGGTACTCTAGAAATAAACATTAAATATTATGAAAAATCAGCCAGTATATTATTATTCATGATCTAAAAAAATTAATACACAATGATAAATTTTAAAAATATATAAGTTAACATAATATCCCTATTGATTTCAATATTTATGAACATTCACATCATGAAAACAATTATCCATGCCCTTAATTAACATCATTTTTCTATAATTATAATTTAATGTTCAACCACTCATTCATCTATTTTATTTGTATCTTAAACTCTTCAAAAAATTGATATGAAATTTCACTATTCAACAACACATATGAATATTCCTATAATAATTTTATTTTATTAGTGTAACATTGGAGCTCCTCCAACTGATCATCTAATAATAATAATGATTATTTATCTCCCATGTAGTTGAGATCAATTCTATGTGTCATCCACACAACCTTCTCGATTGATTATTGACTACATATCGTCCACATATTTCGAACAAAAGGTATTTCACTCCTCTTCTAAATAGCCTTTAAAAATATAGACTTTAAGTTGAGCTGTATTTTTCAGGTATGCCTTAAAACTCCTAAGATATATATGGAATAAAAAAAATCATAATTTTGTTTTTAATTATGTTCCAATAAAATATTACATAAATTAAAAACAAAAAAATAATGTACCTCTCAATTGGCTACAACGGTCAAAAATGTACTAGGACTCTTAATTTATCGTCCTCAACCAAATGCACAGTCAAAAGCATCATGATACTAAAAAGGAAGAATGAAATATCATATCTATTGATAAACTAGTCAATAAAAATCTCTAATCAATATTTTTAAGCCCAAATGTCTGTAGATTTTTCTCACCAAGTATTCTAACAAATGAAAAAAAATCATTACAATAGTGGTAATGTTTTATGTAATAATGTACGCAGTGCCAATGGTACAAACATCTGTAACAAAATATTTGAATTTTGACTATTCAATCTATGTAATCTATGATTATTTAAATAGACACACCATTATATGTTACTCAAATACACATCATATACCTTCACATGTTTCAAAATTCTAATGATTGTATCTTTATAAATATTTTTAAATGAATATTTGTGGGATCAAACTTTTCCTTCACATCTTTCCAGAGATCACACTTTAGGATCTTTATTTTTAGGCCTTTATAAGCATTTATATGGTTTTTCTAACATCCATTAAAATTAAAAAATGTAATAATAAATTTCTATAATCATTCCTCTCAATATTTGTAACATCATGATAATTAAAAAAAATTAAATTCCCAATACATATGTGTGATAAATATTACATTTTTCTTCCATTGTTGTGTTATGATTTCAAATGATGTTGAAGATCAATTTCATTTCACATTGTCAATGAAATTAATCATCTTCCCAATTTTTTATTTCAACATTTCCAGGTTGTTTCAATATTTTAGAACATGTCTCTAAATCTGGAGTAGAACAACTGAATTCTGACATGTTCAATACAAATCTATGGGATGCATTGAGAAATATTCAATGAAACAAGCAGCACCATTTTTAACTGTGAGGTAGTTATTTTGGATCAAAATCAATGTAAGAAAATTTCAATCCAAACCCATGAAAGTTTTCCAACAATATAAATTCTCAAAATGTGGAAGTCACTAATTGTTCACAGTAGATAAACTTTTATTTTGAACATTGTTCTAGAAGAAGCATAATCAATATCAAATATGTTTCCCCATAACACTTTTATTTCTTCAGTTATAGGTTTTAAGTATACATAAATATCATATCTTGGAATTTCATTCCAGTAATAATAATTTAAATGGTAAATTTTGTTTGTTTTCTAAACATCCATGGAGGTAGATTATAAGGGATCAAAACAACCATCCAGAAGCTAAAACGGGTGCTCAATGTCCTAATTGTGTTAAATCTATTATCATGCAATTGCAATCAATCATTCCTAGGATTAGATGAGAAATATAGATGTAATGATTTAAATTTCATCCATGTTTGTGATTTTCTTGGATGTCACATTATCCCATCAATGTTATTATCTATATAATCCACTTTATGTGCTTGATTATTTTTTATGACATGAATAATCATTGTAATCAAGGATTTAATGTAACTAAAAAAACCATTTCTAGGGTTCTCTTTATATTCTTTATCGTATTATTATTTTTATTCAGACATCAAACATGAGTTATTTATTACCATCTAGATGAACATTTTTAATCATCTATTCTTTAATCCTCTCTATAATCAAGCATACAATCATTGGGACATGAAAGTATTATTTTATAATTCAGACCAATTTATTAAAAAAAATTCATCTCATAAAATGACTCAAGAAATGTTTCTTCTTGAAATTATTCATCAAATACTTACAATATCATGGAAAACACCTTATTTGTCATTTATCATAAGAATTTGATATAGTAAATATCAGTCAAGAATATTATTTTGAATATTTCAAACATCCACTATACAGATCTTGATTTCCATCATCAACTAACCCATGAAACACATCATTCTTTTCAGTGATGTTATCTCTTGCATTATCCTCCACAGAATCAAGAGGAAGATCTAATGATAGGTTACAATATTGATCTAGTTGTCCTATAGTCTCCAAATCATTTGTTGTCATGTTACTATTTGTAGCACTATCAATTGTTTAATATGATATGATGTGTTATTGATGTTGATATCTTACAATGTTGAATGTATCGATAATAAGGTTTTTCATTTCATTTTATATTATTGACAATTTTGGGAGATCATTTTATTGAATGACATTAGTTATCATTATTTCTGTAACATTTGATTCTTCATAACAAATCCAACAAAAATATTGACTAGGGAATTGATTCAATATAAATTTTTTATAAACTTCATCTCACATTAAAAATATTTTATACCTAACATTTTTAAATGAGAATCTTATTCATTCATCAATGAATCAATTTTAAAATTAAAAATCTAAAAACACCTCCAATCCCTTAGAAAATAGATGTGTTTTCATCGATAATTTGATCTAGATTTTATCTACATTTATCACCCTATGCATACACATTATTGAAAATAATTAAAAAACCTAACTATTAATAAATAAATAAAATATTTAAATAGAAGTGAAAAACCAACAACCTAAGTAGTTATAATAAGATTCAAATAATACATGTCGTATACGAAATTGATACGATGTCACATAATGGGTCATTGGCATTTCTAGTGGTAGAGGACCTCATGAATAAATCACGTCACTTTTACTATTAAAAAAGTTATATTATGATTGTAATAATTATATTGCATATATATGTAACAAGATGTTCTTCCACTATATTTGAATTATCAAATTATGTGGTTATCATGATATTTTGACATAATACACTGAAAAATATGTTTTCAGTGTATTCCATGCTATAAAAATTACATCTTTCAGTCTAACTAGTCTAATATCATTAATGTAGTTTCCATAACTATATTTAATCATGTATAGAAATTCATTCCCAAACTATTATGTTTTCTAAATCTCCTTAATTAACCTCTCCAATGGGAAAGGCAATTCCAATAATATTTGAGTGAAAATAATATTAAATAAATTTTTACAATAATTTATCAATGTGATAAAATGGATTTACTAAAACATACATAACAAAAATGGGACATAATATATAATTTATATTTAATGATAATATATTTTTAGGATTATTAGAAATTACTATTCCAAAACTATACATAGATCAATGTGATCTGATTCCAAAAATATTAATAGTATTATGTGATATAATAAATACATATGGTAAATAATGAAGAATTTTAAAAATGATAATTGAAATCCAAAATGTATAGTTGTGATGAAAATGGCGTGAAAAAGGGTTATATTTTCTATTTAAAAAACATTAAGAACCCCATGGGGAATAATAAATGATGAATTAAATTTTTAACAAAAATATTCTTTTAATAAATCAATGAAAAATGTATCACGATCCCTTGTTGATCATTGATATTGATGATATAACTATGTAACATATAACAATGGGGAATTCATTTTATCAAATAATATACATTGGAAAAAATATACCTCATACTAATCAAACAGATATAATAATGGAGTTAAAATGTGGAAATTCTTATATCGAGTAATTATCATGTTATCATAGATACCAAAAAACTACAAACGCTAAGTATCAATGTCATATATCATTAGATAGTCATAGTTATATAAGGGATAACATAAAAGTTAAGAAAAATGTAATAATTAATATTTACATTAAAATATTGTATCTACTGTGAACAGAATCATACCGACTCAGAGCACACCTTCTTCCTCATTTCATTCCCCAAGAATAAATTCAAATTTCTTGGTATATTATAGTTGGGGTGTGATTATGTTAAATACAATAATAAATTGACAGTTTCTCATCATTCATCCATGGGTTCCCATTAACCAATAAAACTAGTGAGAAATATTTTTTGAAAAAAGGATACCAATAATAATCCTCAATGAAATACACAAGAATAATCAGTATTCCATTTTATACAAAGTTCCATTATCTCCACCCCACCAAGAACCCTCAATGGCCAAAACATGTATTTCAATGGCCATTTTTTTCACCAAGAACTGTCCATCAAGGAAAATCATAAGTAAATGGTTCATAAATAAGTTATCAAATACAATATTTAACAATAAAAATATCTATTTTGTAATTTATGGGAAACCATGTTCATAACAATGTCATTAATCAACAAAATAAAACATTATATTCAACCATTAATTTTGTAAAACAAAAAAATACTGATTTCCTTTTATACTCTATTTAATTTTCGGAAAGGGCCTTTGAATAATGAATATGAAATCTGTGTAAAATGACTTCATTGTTTTGAATACAATATAATAATCCATTTAAAATGAAATCAATTAATGTTTTTATTTATATCATTCCAAAACATACTTAATGTAAACACACATATTAAATCATGTGGAATTAAAATTAGTGAATAGACATAATTTAATTAAATGATATCATTATATTTGGATAATGAAATACAACTAGATATTTGAAAAAATAGGTATCATTTAAAAAAGTATTAGATCACTATATGAATTCAATCATTCCAAACACAATATTATTTAAAATTTGACATATTTGGATAAAAATTGATTCATTAGGATTAACCAATTTGAAATGGAATAAATTATAATTCAATCAGCAAATGGATTACATAGAATCACATACCTAATTAATTATATAATAATAAATTGCATATTTAATCTCAATGATGATGGAGGATCCTACAATAGCAATTGGAGGAGGGTGAAAAAAGGATTGGTGACCAGGGGGAGTAGTGGTAGAAAATGTTGGAGGAGAGGGATTTTGGTGGCTAGGGATAGAGATTTAGGGCACGGGTGAGGGTGAGGTACTTTTAGTGGCTCGATATTATGAAAAGGAGTTTGAGAGGGAAGGGGGTGTAAGTGGCTCAAGATTGAGATCTGGTTTCTTCAGGGGAAGGGGCTATCAGTGGATCATGATCGGCCTAAAGCCAGGGGATAGGTCTAGGGGCTCGGGGGGCTCGTGTTGGGGTGTTGGGTTTGAGGTTTTGAGGTGCTGTTTTATGGAAGAATATTTTCAAATTTAAAAAGTATAAAAGTATTAGTGTCTATTTTTAGAAAACCAACATGAAATTATTTAAAAAAAATAAGTAGATGTTTCTTAAACCGCCACTAAACACCACTTTGAATTACTGATTTTGGTGTACTGATTACACACTATGATAATATAATAATGGGTTGTAATATTAATAATAAATGATAAAATCCCTAAAACAATAAAAGAATATTTTGATAATCCTTATATTTAAAACACCTAATGATAAAAGTATCAAAAATAAAAACCCAAAATAAATGATAATGATGTGACACAAAAAATCAATGATATTATCTTTAAACATGGTCCATGTAGTACTCTTGTAATCATAAAAATCTATTTGTATACCTAGGGTTAAAATACAAGAGTACACAATTGGAAAACCCATATCTATCTTGAACTTGTGAAGGAATCTTACTAATTCAGCCATAAGAGAAAAAAAATGACAACAAAAATTTACACTATCTATCCTAACCACACTAAATAATTCCTACCAGATAACACAAGAGATATATAATAACATGATTTGAATACTATCTTAAAATGATAACCTATACTGATATCCCCTTAATTTTCCACTCTCACAACTCATCTTTATATGTCATGATGCTTCAATATTTTCATAATGAGATATACCACTATAGAAAAACATTGCCACATCACTTTACTCATATAGAAACATTGTCCACTACACCATAGCATAGTCATATCTCATCTCACTACGAGAAACCTAGAAAATAAGATCACAATCATATCTTGCATAGTAGGGTATAATGAAATTAATGGACATCGTACTTGTGGCTTCCTCATACCATGCATGACGCCCACCGTATCTCACCCAAAAACAGTACCATATCACATCCCTAATGATGAAACAAGGGCTACCACCCCACAACAAGGTCATATAATATATCCCCTGAAGACCTATGAGCTCTATCCAAGTACAATATCAGGACTACTTCCATAATAAACTACACATATCTACACTCCATGTTGAGATAATATGAATGAGGGAGTAGCCAACTACCAATTTCCATCATTGGGATGATTTAAAAAACTATTTGTATATGTGTATGTGTGTGGCCACATAATTCACTTCACTAGTGGGGTGAGTATAGAAATTACAATGAATAAAATTTATGTAAATATATCCATGTACAATCCCAATTAATGGGTTTAATAAAAAACTAACCAAATCACAACATCCCCCCGTTTGATTCCACCTTTAAATGCATTACTCCAAACAATGAAAAAAACATTTCACAAATCAAACCAATCCCATTATACATCCATTGGTTCATTATTACCAATGAACCTTTTTTTGAAAACATATAGCATCATTTATATTTTCATTATTCATTCCCATACCATTATCCAAACCAAACCACAACCATTTCAATAATTATTAAATAATTATTCATCACTACTTGGAGTTTCAGCAGAACTAAAAAAAAATTAGTTGAATATAATCATTTGAATTGAAAAATTATATTATAGAAAATAAATCATGGGTAAAAACCATCACCATACATCCAAAAAATATTTATCAAACAATTAATCACTTTGATGCCTCACCAGAAGGACAAACAAACCATCTCAATATTTCCACACAAAAACGACCAAACAAACCATCTCCCCAAGACCCCAAAAGCATGGAAAAAACCAGAACTTCTTAACCCCAAAATAAAATCCATAAAAAATATAAACCTCACCCCACAACACATTACAACAATATATCACCTCTGTACCACACTAACATACATCAAAACACATCATGAAAATTTTTTATATTTAAAATCTATATTTGTGTTTCAAATTTATCTTTTTTTAGATTAATTATCTCAAAACCCACAATTCTTGAAAAAATCTATTTCACTGACCAATTATAATTGCTTATATAATTTATATTTTAGTTTAATATCTCACCACTATGAAAAATCAATCCATATCTCAACAATAATAATATAGTTTAAGGATCCCAAAAACCATGATTTTTTATGGGGAATTCCACTTGTAAAAATTTAACATCAAAATAATGAAAAATCCATAAAAGAATGTGGATCACTACCCTTTCACATTCAATATAAATAAAAAAATAATTTATCATTATTTGTCTTTCCCAACAAACCCCCGTATATTATCAATTGAAAACCCATACCCCATGGAAGAAAAACTGAGAAATAAGGGATTACCCACCATAATAATAATTTGTAAATTAGATTCACCTTGTCAATATTATAAGAAACACTATAAAAACATATATAAATAAAAATAAGACCATCCTACAACAGAAAATGTGTTATCAAAAAACACTTACCAACTCACTACCCATACTAATACTACACAACCAATTCAGAACAATGAATAATAGTCGATTGAATCCATTGTGGAAGAGATGATAATTTACTAGATATAACCAATGGTATTATATTAGAACCAATAGATCAATGATATAGAAATGGAGATTAATATAATTAGAGTTCCAAAATGGGTTACAAACAAATTATAGTGATAGAAACTATGACTGAATGAAGAGGGACTCAATAAAATAAATTAATTTAATACATCTAATCCCACCATTTAAAATTCTGAATCCTATTCACAATGTGAATTCCATGGGATTTCCCTAGAAATCAAATTACACAAATTATCATGTCCCCACGGCCAGATTTAATTTCATGTAGAGATTTCACCTTTCATTATGGGAATTCATTTCATAAATCTATATTTTATTTTACATAAATTACATCAAATTTACTGACTACACAATATATGATCCAAAAATTCTTGTAGAGTACCCCATTTATGATGTGAATTTCAAACTGCATCTTTGTGCAACCTTGAACCACCATAAAACCTCCAAATTATTCCATTAAATCACATCTAATATCCAAAATAAAAAATGTACATGTATAGTAAGGCATGATATATTAAAAAAGATACTATATTTTTCTAGAAAACACTTCCTCGTATTTTATACCATGTATCTCATCACCTGTATTTGTAAATATCTCACCTTGTTCTAGACCTAATCTTCCATGCTCCATTTCCAATATCATTGTATCCCCTAATTTTTCTCTATTATCATAATCTTCATCCAACTAATTCCATTCACAAATAACCATACCATGATGAATATTATTAATTCTGTAATATATAGAAACTATAAATATGTTTCTAATATTATTTTATATAATATCAATCGTTGAAAAAATAACTTACAAAATTCATCATGGTCAGTTATCCCCTCTCCTAGGAAAAAAACCATTGTTCTATTTTTATCTTTCATCCATATTCTCAAAAAGTTATTTTATTATAGATTCAATTTATTTTTTTCCCTCCTAATATTAAACATCTTTAATTTCATAATTCAACAACCTTTTCATGTTTTATAATAAGACACAAGAACCATACATTGTTTTTCAGGGTACAGTAATTTGATTTATAAGAATAAAAAAGGGTGGGATATTTTTATACTCATAGTATAAATAATTTTATTTCAAGCAAATTGAATGAATAATACTATATATTATTATATATATGTGTTAGATAATTAATTGAAATAATATTATTAAAATTATTAAATAATATATTTTCAATTAATATATTTTTATTTAGAAATTATCATTTTTTATTTTATATATATACATTAATGTATAAATATATGTATTTAATTTTTATATCTATAGACCAATACTAAATAACAAAAAATATTAGTTATAATGTGTGAATTGATAAGGGAATACAATAAAAACTTTATTATACTTTTTAGTCTAAACATGGTCCTTGAGTGGCCAACTGCATCCTTCCCCAAAATATTAATTGTGATTTTTGATTTGGTGTGGATAAGTCATGAGTAATAACTCATTACAGCATATACCCTTTGATTAAGGTAATGATTCTTCATCTAATATAAAAAAATGAAATATTTTCAAATCAAATTAAATACAAAAAAATATTAAACATAAATGTATACAAATAATGGGTAATATGATCACCATCAATCATCTATCACTTTAATAACTCATGATAATACAAATATTATTCCACTTTGAAAAATATTCATTTACAATCATCATTGAGGAAAATTCCATCCTCAGATTAATTACATACACGGACCATACTGTAAACTTTTACGATTATCATACATACATAATAAAACTGCTCAACAAGTATATCCTTATTCACTAAATCTTGTATTTGGAAAAATTAAAAATTTATATTATTCAGTTAAATTAATTTTGATATTAATATTTGTATATTTCAATCAAATTTTGGCTCATGTAGATGATAGAAATATCCATCGGTCGACCCATATAGAAATCACTATTATTTAATTTACATAATAGTTTTTAGAGTTTATGTAATTATAAATATGTTTCAAAAAAATAATCTATCAAAAATATTTCAAAAATAATTAAAACAGTTATTTTTAGAAGAATTAATGAAATTTAATAAAAATAAAAAATCAATATACCTTAGTGGGATCTATATTTTATCTAATTATTGAGATCTTATTACGATTTAGTTCACATTTAAAACCAAATAAAATATCTATTTATTGGATTAGTTTTTTTAAGATGAAAATTAGCTCATACTTTTTGATTAAGAAAAAACATGATGTTATTTTTGTGTTATATCAAGAATTACATTTAATTAAATACTATGATGATTTTTCTAAATTGGAGAAACCATTTTGATATATAGTATAATTTTAAAAAAATGAAAAACATATGAAATATTTAATTTTTGTAAATAAATAATATATTTTGTTTTTAAAATAAAAAACACCCTATAACTCAGAAAAAACTTTTAATCAACTTAAAACATGCCAATATAAACTATAAATAGATGAAAATAAATCATTGATATAACGCCCCCAATCCTGAAACCTATTAATCTAATGCTCTTAGTCATGTTGTCATATGACCTCAAGAGGGCCTCCTCGTATTCTAGAGGTTGCTGACAAGAAGTGAGGGCCAAATAAATTATATGTAGAAAATGTACCATCTTTATAGATGTATTCCTCAAAAAATTATAGAATTAGTAAAATAAATTTAATAAAAAACAATAATAAACATGTTTTTAAAAACACTTCCAATAATAGGGTACAACCCTCAACCAATAGTATATATTCCATGCCAGGTCAGATAGTTCAAAGTGAAGGAAAACTAAAAAATTAATTGATTTCAATAATCTCCAAAATAAATCCTAACAGTAGTTTTGGATCCATAAACCATACCCATTACAAGCCCAAATGAACCCTCTATCATAGGGTTCTTACCATTCTTCTAACCTACAACCATGACATCTGCTGGAGTGCCCAATCAGAGCCTAATAAGGTCGTGAGGGAAACTTAGGAGGCATCCGCTAATGGTGTTTAAATAATATCTTGTCTGAATAATCATTACATGTGAGTAATAAAAATAAACTATGAGTAAAATAAAAGATTAAACTGCATTCCATTATTTCATATGTTCACAGGATCCATTTTCAAAAATTATCCCCTCAGTTTGGAATTTTTCATTAATTTAAATTTGGTATATTCCTATGGATTACTTTTCATCCAAGGATAAATAATGTTCCCCATCTTAGTAGGCAATGTATTTGACAAAAAAATACATCACACATACCATGGATCCTTGGTCTTGGTAGTTTGAACATCCATCTGTGGCATAAAGCCTCAGTACTCTCCCTAACACATGCATTAATGGTTGTGTGGTTTAGATCCTATGTCTAACATAACCCATGATCAAAGAACCTCAGATCCAATACGATACAAAACTGAAATCTAAGTGCACATTATTTTTTAAAAAATTACCACATATTTCAATTCACAACCCAAACACATTTGATTAAAATAACAATCATATTTCATGGTTTATTCAACACAAAAATTATCTTCATTAAATAACCCATTTAAAAATTTTCATTTACATGACATGTCGCAATTAACCCCTAGATTTTTCACACTTATTGTCCAGTATTAATTATTACCCATTTAATCCATTTCCCATTTTTCTCATTAACATTATACCAAATAACACCAAATTCAAAGTTAAAAACTAAAAACGAATACCTTTAGTTCTTTTTACAAACCCAAACTAATATGTCAACACATTTCTTATGTTATTTATGACATTAAAATTTATAGACTCATAATTGTTTTCCTATGTTCAAGGAGAGGCACACCCAATGGGTGGCCCATAACCAATTAAAATCAACTTCAAAACATTCCATTGGGATCATGAGGGGTTCAATGTATCATTTATAAAACCAATTTACCAAATATATCCAATGGTATCAGAAACACCCCAATGTGGAATTTAGTTCATATAGTCACAAAAGGGGACTTTGAAATAGTTTATAGAGGTCTTCGTATTTTAATTAATTAGTCTATTTAATTAATAAAAATGATCTATGTAACATCCCAAGTAAGTAATGAATAATATATATTTTTATCTATGCCTATTAATTAGTTAGATAGTGTTTTAGAGACTTAAAATGAAAATATATCCAATCTTAAGCCTGGATTACACTAATATTTTTAAAAGATTATTTTACTGCCTTTTGATGGAAAACCATTTTTAAATCTATATTTTGAAAATTTTATAAGCTATGTTTGTCAAAATAAACTTATTCTATGTGAATGGGACATAAAAATTTACTTTGTGTGAATTTTTGGTATTTTTCTGGTAATGTTCATTTTTTAATGAATAGTGAAAAATACTACATTTTACATCAAACCTGCTTTTTCATTTAATTTAATTATATGGTTAGATTATATTTTTAATTTGTCTTAAAGTGTAATATGAATATATTTTTACCATTTAATCAAATGGCATTCATTAGGATTAATTTCACTTTGGAATTGGGCATAAACTAATGCCAAACTTTTCATAGATATTGTTTCATAAAAACATGTTATTTGTCATGACAGCAGGATTTAATTTTTTAATTTTTTAATGTGACTTATATGTTTTGAAATTTGTAAAATAGACTTCATTTTTTAATTTGGAATATCAAATATAGCATAGGGTTAATTTTTGGTATTTTTCTGAAAAACTTCAATTTTTGATGAATAGTGAAACCACTAAGTGGTACTTCTAAAAACTGATTTTTCGTTTAAATGAAATTTTACCACTTCTGTGATTTGATTTTCAAAAATCCGACATACATGGTTGTCATTAAGAAGTAAAATGTTTTTCAATGAGTAAAAAATAATTTTTTGGTGAATAGTAACTTTTAAGTTCTTAATCGTGATTAGAGGTAATTAGTGTATTTTAAGGTAAAAATAATGCTTTAATAAAATGAGATGAGCTTGAAACATGTCCTACCCTCATTGGAAGTGTCATGGCCGAAGAAGACAATCCATGGGTCAACTTGGGGACCCCATGGAGCCACTTTGGTTTGGAAATGTCATAAATAACGTTTTATTAAATGTTAAAGTAAAACATGACACAAAAATGATATGTTTTACTAAAAAAATTACATGTGGTTATACAAGTAATTTTTTTGATTATAAATTGTTATTGGAACGCTGAAAAGATTTACTACATTATAGTAGTTTTTTAATAATTTTTATACTTTAAATAAATTAAATCATTTATGACATCATAATGATGCAGTGATTACCTCATTAATAAAGGATTTAAATAAAATGAAATGATAATGTAAAATCTATGACCTACACATGTCCAAAACCTATTGGATGGGTGGATGTAGAACCCTTATCGCCTTACCCTCTAATTATATCAATTTGGGACCTTTTGAATCCGAAACTCTTTTTAAAATAAAGTAACTTATCTTTACTTTCCAAGAGTGCCCCTCCTCTCCTCTTATAAAAGGCCCCCACCTCTACCTCCTTACCCACACATCAAAAGACATTGGCTCGGCCAACCCCTGTCCATTTTGTCTATCCACTTCCCTCTCTTACTCCTTGAAGCCTTACTTTGGGCATAAGTCTTCCCAAGGAAGCCTTTGAGATCAAACCAAAGGGAGTTACCCGATTTTAAGGCAATGTATTCACTTGAGTCCTTTTGTTTTATTTTGCTTATCCAACCCGCTAAACTCTTTTTATTCATTTCTTTTGTAACAACTCCAGTATCATCAGTATTCTATGATGTTTTTATAACAAGGATTCGAGCTACACTTACACACACCTACATCTAATTGTTAAAGGAAATACTGTTTCCGTGGATGGTGAATTTATGCCTCCCGAAACGATGATTATTCAACATTCTTTTAACACCTTCAAAGGTTTCCATTAAGATGTCACTATATTATATATTATATATTATATGTTTATGTATTTCTTAAGCTTATGTATTTTTCATGTTGGGCATACCTTTATGGATTCCATTATGGGTAAACGCGATATCTTCATTTAAGGAAGTGCAGACTACCTCCCCCTCAAAGTGATTTGATTCGTTAAATACCAAATGTGGGATGTATAAAGGATGGAACTATGATATTGTATATGATATTACACTGGAATTATAATATACCTTTATATCATTATGATTCCATTCTATAAAATACGAAATAGAAATGAAAGTAGCGTTCATGCGTACGTACAACTTACCGTCTCCATGAACGGTGCATCTCATTTCGTACCTCTAAATGAGTTTGTAATATTATAAATGCATGTATATACTGGATATATATTATATATACATCATGATTATAATTCTAGATATAATGGATACATGAACAACTTGTAATTATAAAGTGTTTATTTTTGACTCAAGTACCAATGATCGTTAAAACGACTGTTATTAACTTAAATAATTACATAGTGTTCATGACATGGAAATATGTGATATAAAAGGAGTAATGAACTTGAAAAAGGTTCTTAAGCAAGTAGAAATTAACTCAGGTTTATTATTCAGGACATTAAAGAATGATCGAGTCAAGTCGGACCCAAGGTATGGGACTTCGTCTCAATCTCCATTCATTGAGGCATATTTTGGTTTATACTGAACCTTCTTTTATACGGAGTATAAACCCCTTTGAATTTTATGTTTATCCAAAAGGAATATTTTTTTTATACGAAGCGTTTTACTAAATAACAAATGGGAATGTTTTTGTCATACGTATGCGGCAACAACGACTTCTCCGCCGCTGTGACCATTATTTGAGTTTCGGCTTCCTCTACAAGCCATAGCTTCTTTTTAAATTAAAAATAAATACCATGTTTTACTTTTCTTTTATTTTTGTTTTGAAAATGGTTTTCCTAATGTTTTTATTATATCAATGTTTTGTATTGATATCATGTGATTGAAATGTGGAAATTTTATGTTTCCTTTATGCTTGTTTTATGAGATACGATTATGTTATGGTTCTTGGGCATTATTATGAAGACGGGTCGTTCCGTGATAAACTAAGGGCAGGTGAGCCCGATATAGCTCTCAAATGCATTGGGTAACGCGAAGGCAGTGAAACGTTAAGGTTCTTTCGAATAGATTTAGGGAATATACTATGATGGGTATTCCAAACGTAACAAAGAGGGTTACTCCCTACGTAAGAATGTTATGAATGCCTCAAGTTACCTTTATGTCTTATGATTTCTATGATTTATTCATGATTTGATGAGGTATGTTAAAGTGCTTATGTTTTATGGGTAAAGTATTATTTCATTCTTATGTATATATGTACCCATGTTTCCTTTCCATATTTTTATATCCCTTACTGAGCTTTTTATGATCATCCCAAGTCTTTTGAAATGTTTTTCACAGGTCAAGGGAATGGTACATGATATGATGATAGTGTCAAGGAAGTGTCAAGAAAGAATCCATGTTTTATTTTAAATATGTTTACATTGATGGGAATGAAGAATACTATCTTTATGTAACCACTTTGTTTATATGTGGAATGTAATGCATGTTTTATGATGTAATTCTCTAAAAATCTAAACCCGAAAAGATCCTCAATGTGTAATCTTGTAATAACTCAAGATTAAGTAAGGTTTAAGGCTGGGGCCTTATAGTTGGTATCATAGGTCAGTTTAGATAACTTTAGGAGTTATAATTCTATTAAATGATTATCCAAAAATATTTTTTTTGGTCAAATTTAAATGATATAGCATTTGAAGATTACAATGTTGCTTCATCTAAGACATGTTTGTTCAGAATGGTTTTCCGTAGGGGAAATAGGGAAGCAGTGCTAGGAAGGAATGCATAAGGAAATATCCTTCCGAATCAGCATCCTGAGATGGTCGGAATTGGAACTGAATAGTTTGATGCAATAATGGAATAGTTGAATCAAGTGATAAATGGTGGTGGTATCCAAGCACGAGATCAGCCAGATCAACCGCAGAGGAACATGTCAGTGGTGGAACAATTCATGAGGCAACATCCCCCATCATTCAGAGGATCATCTGACCCTGTGTTAGATGAAGGGTGGATTAAAGCACTGGAAAATATTTTCGATGTCATGGGGTGTTCAGACAATCAAAAGGTTAGTCTTGATATTTAACGTTTAAAGGGTGAGGCAGATCAGTGGTGGTCTATGGTTAAAAATACCAGGGACGCTAATGAGATTGATGCTCTCAACTATGATGAATTCAAAGGTATCTTTCTTGATAAGTATTTTCCTAAGGCTGTTTGACATAGGATGGAAAATTAATTCTTGGAATTGAGGCAATAGGAAGACTCAGTGGCTACCTAGGAAGAAAGGTTCACTCGATTGGTAAGGTATGCTCCAAATTTTATCCGAGACCTTGATAGTAAAATAAATCATTTTTACTCAGGATTAACGCCAAAATATCGAAGGGCATTAGCTTCTCGTGAGTTTAAAAGTTATGAAAAGCTTGTTCGATGTGCTGAAAAGGTGAAAATGGAGTTGGCCGATGAAAAGTGTTCTATAACAACCAACAGAAGAAGAGACCGAGTTGGCAGGAGAAATGTAAGAATTCTTCAAAAACGTCTGATGGTAAGAAAACTAAGTTTCCAGTTTGTGATAAATGTGGAAAAAGGCATACTGGGGAATGTCTTCTGAATTCTGGAAAGTGCTACCGTTGTGGTAAGATGGGACATAAGGCTTGTGATTTCACTGAAAAAGATCAGAGTGATGGTAAGACCAAATTTTATTTATAGTTATTGAAATGTTATAAGTGCAATGAGTTGGGTCACTATGAAAAAGAGTGTATGACAAAGATCTTGAGCGATGGGAAGCAGTTAGACTACAAGCAGAAAGGGGTGGTGAAATCCTTTGCAACTACTTCAGCAGATGTCGGGCCATCAAATAAATTTGTATCAGGTACTTTGTTTTTCTAGATTATTCCAGTGTGTTGTTTGATTTGGGGTCTACACATTCTTTCATCTTTGAAACCTTTTCTAGTAAAATGGGAATACCATCTCATGAAATGACTCCTGAACATGTTGTAAAAACACCTGGGGTAAATGTTGAGGCAAAAAGAATTTATAAGAATCTTCCTATCCTTATCTGTGGAAAGAACCTAGTTGAAAACCTTATTGTTCTACCTCTTGTAAAGTTTGATGTTATCTTAGGTATGGATTGAATCTCTATTTAGAATGCTAAGATTGACTGCAGAGCTAAAGAAGTTTCATTTCAGAAAGACATTCAGTTTGTGTACAAGAATGAACCCTTACTGTTGGTAACTTATCAAGAGGACAAGAAACTTGGAAAAGATACAAATGAATGTTACCTTGCACACATTGTTGAAAATAAAGGAAATGTTCAGATTAATGATGTGCCAGTGGTAAATGAGTATCCTGATATTTTTCCTGATGAGTTTCCTGGAATAATACCAGATCGGGAAGTTGAGTTTACTATTGACTTAGTTCCTGATGCTAATCCAATTTCAAAACCCCATTATCGAATGGCTCAAATTGAACTTTTAGAGTTGAAAGAGCAATTGCATGATTTATTAGAGAAAGTTTTCATTCGACCTAGCACATCAACATGGGGTGCTCCTATTTTATTTGATAAAAATAAAGATGGTTCAATGAGACATTTCATTTAATATAGAGCCTTGAATAACATCACTATTAAGAACAAATATCCTTTTCCTCATATCGATGATTTGTTTGATCAGCTCCAGGGAGCTCAGTGTTTCTCAAAGATTTACCTGAGATCGGGGTACCATCTACTGATGGTAATGGAAGAAAATGTTCCGAAGACCGCATTCCATACAATATATGGCCATTATGAATTTGTATTAATTCCTTTTGTGCTAACCAATGCACCTTCTGTATTCATGGAATTAATGAATATAATTTTCCATGAGATCATGGATAAGTTTGTGGTGGTTTTCATTGATGATATTTTGATGTTTTCTAAAATTAAAGAGGAGCATGAAAGACATTTAATGGTTATCTTTCAAACCTTAGAAGAAAAGAAACTCTATGTACAATTCATCAAGTGTGAGTTTTGGTTGCAAAAAATTTCATTCCTTGGTCATATTGTTTCTAAAGATGGGATAACTGTTGATCCAGCAAAAACAGAAGTTGTTGAAGACCCCCAAATGTAACTGAGATTCGTAGCTTCCTGGGTTTGGCAAGCTATTACCGAAAGTTTATTAGAAATTTTTCAAGGTTATCTCGTCCAATGACTAAGCTAACTATGAAGGGTGTAAAATTTATCTGAACAAAAGAATGTGATGATTGTTTTCAGGAATTGAAAAGAAGATTGGTGACTGCTCCAGTTTTGGCACTACCTTCCAGGAATGGTGAGTTTGTTATATATAGTGATGCTTCATTGAAAGGACTTGGTTGTGTCCTAATGCAGAATGATCAGGTAACTGCTTATGCTTCACGACAGTTGAAAACTCATGAGGTAAATTACCCTACACATGATATAGAATTAGCTTCTGTTGTTTTCGCTTTAAAATTTGGGAGGCATCATTTGTATGGAGTAAAGTGTGAAATATATAATGATCACAAAAGTTTAAAGTATATATTCACTCCTAAAGAGTTAAACATGAGACAGAGGAGTTGGCTGGAATTAATCAAGGATTATGATTGTACAATTCATTACTATCCGAGAAAAGAAAATAAAGTGGCTGATTCTTTGATTCAAAAACGTAATGCTTCATTAGAAATGTTGCGTTTGGAACGTTATCCTTTGGTTAAGGATTTGATGAAATTTGGCATAGATGTTGTTGGTGCAGGATGTTCTTCTGTATTGTTTCAGGTATCAGTTAGATCATCTCTATTAGACAGAATCATGCAAGCACAGAAGCAAGACAGTGAGTTGCAGAAAAAGGTGGAGCTGGTTCAGAAAGGTAAGTTTCTTGAATTCAACATTGATAATGATTGTGTTTTGAGATTTGGGAAGAGATTGTGGGTGCCTTGTGATTCACAGTAAAAGAGAGAGTTGTTATATGAAGCTCATAGTTCTCTGTTTTCAGTTCATCCTGGCAGTAATAAGATGTACAGAGATCTGCAGGAGTATTAGTGGTGGGATGGAATGAAAGGAGATATTGCTGATTTTACAGTGAAGTGTTTGACTTGTCAACAGGTTAAAGTAGAGAGGCAGTTACCAAAAGGGATAATTCATCCTTTACCAGTGCCAGAGTGGAAATGGGAGAATATATCCATGGACATTGTTGTTGGATTACCAAAGACATCTCGAGGTAATAATGAAATCTGGGTTATTTTTTATCGCTTCACTAAATCTTCTCATTTTCTTGCTCTACGAGATACTTTTTCCCTAGATCAACTTTCCCGTTTGTATCTTAAAGAGATAGTCAGGTTACATGGAGTTCCTCTCTCCATTGTATCTGACCCTGATCCCAGGTTCACTACTAACTTTTGGAAAGGCCTTCAAAAGTCGTCGGGTACTGAATTAAATTTTAGAACAGATTTTCATCCTCAATCAGATGGGCAGTCAGAACAAACAATTCAGACATTAGATGAAATTCTATGAGCTTGTTCGATGGATTATCAGGGAATTTGGGATGAACAACTTTCATTGGTTGAATTTTCATATAATAACAGTTTTCATTCTAGTATACAGATGGCACCATTTGAGGCGTTATATGGGAAGCAGTGTCGAACTCCAGATTAATGGGATGAAGTGGGTAAAAGGAAGTTGATGGGACCAGAATTGGTAGAAGAGATGGCAGAAAAATTTCAGCTGATTCAGAAACACATGAGAACAGCTCAGTGTTGGCAGAAGAGTTATGCGGACAACAGGAGGAAGGATCTCTCTTTTGAGGTAGATGATCATGTTTATCTCAAAGTATCACCATGGAAAAGTGTGATGCAATTTAGTAAAAAAGGAAAGCTGAGTCCAAGGTTCATTGGACCATATGAAATTCTGGAGAGAGTTGGATCATTTTCATACTGAGTGGCTTTACCTCTGAGTTTATCTTAGGTACACAATGTTTTTCATGTTTCAATGTTAAGGAAGTACATGCCAGATCCATCTCATGTTTTGAGTCCAGAGGTAGTTCAGCTGGAAGAGAACCTATCTTTTGAGGAACAACTGGTCCAGATTCTTGACCCCATGGAGCAATTGTTACGTAATAAGGTGATTAATCAGATAAAGGTTTTGTATAAAAACCACATAATGGAAGAGGCAACATGGGAATCTGAAAATGCAATGAGGGATAAATACCCCCACTTATTCGATAAGTAAATAAATTGTGGGGACGTAATTTTTTTAAAGGGGGGAAGGATGTAACATCCAAAGTAAGTAATGAATAATAGTTATTTTTATCTATTCCTATTAATGAATTATATAGTGTTTTAGAGGCTTAAAATGAAAATAAATCCAATCTTAAGCCTGGAATACACTAATATTTGTAAGAGATTGTTTTACTGCCTTTTGATGGAAAACCATTTTTAAATCTATATTTTGACAATTTTATAAAGCTATGTTTTTCAATATAAATTTATTCTTTCTGATTGGGACATCAAAATTTACTTTGTATGAATTTTTGGTATTTTTCTAACAATGTTCATTTTTTAATGAATAGTGAAAAATACTACATTTTACATCAAAACTGCTTTTTCATTTAATTTAATAATATGGTTATATTATATTTTTAATTGGTATTAAAGTTTAATCTGAATATATTTTTACCATTTAATCCAATGGCGGTCATTAGGATTCATTTCACTTTGGAATTGGGAATAAACTAATTCCAATCTTTTCATAGATATTGTTTCATAAAAACACGCTATTTGTCATGACAACGGGAACTAATTATTAAATTAATTAATGTGACTTTTATGTTTTGAATTTTGTAAAATGGGATTCATTTTTTAATTCAGAATATCCAATATAGCTTATGGTGAATATTTGGTATTTGTCTGAAAAACTTCAATTTTTTATGAATAGTGAAACCACTAAGTGGTACTTATAAAAACTGATTTTTCGTTTAAATGAAATTTTACCACTTCGGTGATTTTATTTTCAAAAATATGACATACATGTTTTTCATTAAGAAGTAAAATTTGGTTCAATGAGATTAAAATAATTTTTTGGTGAATAGTGACTATTTAGTTCTTAATCGCGATTAGAGGTAATTCGTGTAGTTTAAGGTAAAAATAATGCTTTAATAAAATGAGATGAGCTTGAAACATGTCCTACCCTCATTGGAAGTGTCATGGACGACCAAGACAATCCATGGGTCAACTTGGCGACCCCATGGAGCCACTTTGGTTGGGAAATGACATAAATAACTTTTTATTAAATGTTAATGTAAAAAATTACACAAACATGAGATGTTTTACTAAAACAATTTTTACATGGGGTTATACAAGTCAGATATTTGATTATTAATATTCATTGGAAAGATAAAACGATTTACTACATAATAGTATTTTTTGTATAATTTTTAGACTTAATATAAATTAAATTATTTATGACATCATGATGATGCAGCGATTACCTCATTAATAAAGGATTTAAATAAAATGAAATGATAATGTAAAATCTATGACCTAAACATGTCCAAAATTTATTGGATGGGTGTATTTAGAACCCGTATCACCTTACCCTATAATTATATCAATTTGGGACCTTTTGAATCTGACGCTCGTTTTAAAATAATGTAACTTATCTTTACTTTCCAAGAGTGCCCCTCCTCTCCTCTTACAAAAGGCCCCCACCTCTACCTCCTTACCCACACTTCCAAAGCCTTTGGCTCGGCCATCCACTGACCATTTTGTCTCTCCACTTCCCTCTATTACTCCTTGAAGCCTCACTTTGGGCAGAAGTCTTCCCAAGGAAGCCTTTGAGCTCAAACCAAAGGGAGTTACCCGATTTTAAGGTAATGTCTTCACTTGAGTCCTTTTGTTTTATTTTGCTTCTCCAACCCCGTAAACACTTTTTATTCATTTATTTTGTAACAAATCCAGTATCATCAATATACTAGGATGTTGTTATAAGAATGATTCGAGCTACACTTACACACACCTACATTTAATGGTTAAAGGACATACTGTTTATGTGGATGGTGAATCTATGCCTCCCGAAATGATGCTTCTTCAAATTTATTTTAACACCTTCAAAGGTGGCCATTAAGATGTGAGTATATTTATATATGATATATAATATGTTTATGTTTTCCTTAATATTCTGTATTTTTCATTTTGGGCATACCTTTATGGTTTTCATTATGGGTAAACGTGATATCTTCATTTAAGGAAGTGCGGACTACCGCCCCCTCAAAGTGATTTGATTCGTTAAATACCATATGTGGGACGTATAAAGGATGGAACTATGATATTATATATGATATTATACTTTAATTATAATATAACTTTACATAATTTTGATTACATTCTATAAAAAAGAATTAGAAATGAAAGTAGCGTTCATGTGTACGTACAGCTTACCGTCTCCATGAACGGTGCATTTCATTTATTACCTCTAAATGAGTATGTAATATTATAAATGCATGTATATACTGGATATATATGATATATACATCATGATTATAATTCTGGACATAATGGATACATGAACAACTTGTAATTATAAAGGGTTTAATTTTGACTCAAGTACCAATGATCGTTAAAACGATCGTTATTAACTTAAATAATTACATAGTGTTAATGAAATGGAAATAAGTGATATAAAAGGAATAATGAACTTGAAAAAGGTTCTTAAGCAAGTTGAAATTAACTCAGGTTTATTATTCATAACATTAAAGAACGATCGAGTCAATTTGGACCCAAGGTATGGGACTTCGTCCCAATCTCCTTTCATTGAGGCATATTTTGTTTTATACTGAACATTCTTTTATATGGTGTATAAACCCCTTTGACTTTTATATTTATCCAAAAGAAGTATTTTTTTATACGAAGCGTTTTACTAAACAACAAAAGGGAATGTTTTTGTCGTATGTATGCAGCGACAACGACTTCTCCGCCGTCGTGACCATTATTTGAGTTTCAACTTCCTCTAAAAGTCATACCTTCTTTTTAAAAGAAAAATAAATACCATGTTTTACTTTTCTTTTATTTATGTATTGAAAATGGTTTTAATAATGTTTTTATTATATTAATGTGTTGTATTGATATCTTGTGATTGAAATGTGGAAATGTTATGTTTCCTTTATGCATGTTTTATGTGATACGATTATGTTATGGTTCTTAGGCATTATTATGAAGACGGGTGGTTCCATGATAAAATAAGGGTGGGTGGGCCCGATATAGCTCTCGGATGCATTGGGTAACATGAAGGAGTGAAACGTTAAGGTTCTTTCGAAGAGATTTAGGGAATATACTGTGATGGGTATTCCAAACGTAACCAAGAGGGTTACTCCCTACGTAAGAATGTTACAAATGCCTCAAGTTACCTTTATGTCTTATGATTTCTATGATTTATTCATGATTTGATGAGGTATATTTTAGTGCTTATGTTTTATGGGTAATGTATGATTTCATTATTATGTATATATATACCCATGTTTCCTTTCCATATTTTTATATCCCTTACTGAGCTTTTTATGCTCATCCCAAGTATTTTGAAATGTTTTTCACAGGTCAAGGGAAGGGTACATGATATGATGATAGTGTCAAGGAAGGGTCAAGAAAGAATCCATTTTTTATTTTAAATATGTTTCCATTGATGGGAATGAAGAATAATATCTTTATATAACCACTTTGTTTATATGTGGAATGTAATGCACGTTTTATAATCTAATTCTCTAAAACTCTAAACCCGAAAAGATCCTCAATGTGTAATCTTGTAATAACTCAAGATTAAGTACGTTTTAAGGCTGGGGCCTTATAATCTATTAGTAAATCGAAATGTGTTATATAGGATTACAGGAATGATCATGTCCAATAATTTCATTATTTTATAATTTTTCTGATTGATATGATTGAATTTAAAGATAGAATATGTAGCTAAAAAATATACATTATTTATGGATGTCATAATTATATTTCATGATATTGAGATAAATATTCTATCATGGGTACAATGTGTGAATATTTTTTTAGATTGGGATGTTTCATTATATTTTAATTGTTGTTAAAATTAGTTGATATAGAGATATTAAATGATATTTTATGGAATAAAATGTCATAAATAATTCCATTTTATTATAATATCCATAGATAATAGTCTTTATATCCGATATTATCAACATCTTACATAATTGAAATTAAATATTTCTTGTCATTATGAATTTTATATCTAATTCATAATGATTTTAGAGATGTTTTAAAATCATTCATGTGTGATTTTTTGAAATTTTATGGAATTCAGGGAGATGCTAAAACTATTCACTATAGATTTTTATTTAATAGAGGGAAACATATAGTCAAATAATAAATAACAAATATTTAATGACAATGATAGTGTAGAAAGTCAATTTTTGAATATTTTATTAGTATATTACAAGATTTTTTGGAGAAATTGGTTAAATGTTTTTATTATTACAATTATATATTTATTTGGTTTTCTAGAACCCAATTTGATGCAAATATAGAAATTTTTATCCCAATAATGAACTAGAAAAAATATATATTGTATATTTTTTTATATAAATCAAACCATTCATTTATTCAAATTGAACTTGTGACCAAATTCAAAGATACTTTCCTTAAATAATATTTTGTATTGATCCATATGGAATATTCAATACAAATAGATATGAAATGAAGGAACATTAGATAATTGTCTTACTAAAGATAGATAGATTCTATATCCACTAACATTCATAAGATATGTAATCCACACAAGCATAAGAATTGAGGACGAATCCCTTGTTGTAATACATATACTATGGGATGATTTTATAATTTGTAAATTGAAATTTTTTCACAGACATGTAGAATAAAATAAAATTTACACAATATTTTTATGTTGTCATTGTTTTTGTGTATGGTGATTCTAAATGAGGTGTGTTATAATTCCACTTTTTTAGATCAAGACTATTTTGATCTATGCTATGATTTTGAATACACAAGGATTAGTAGTTTGAGGATTATAAAATCATAAAAAGGTATTTTATATAGTAGTATATATTGTATCAAAATTATATTTTAAGGGTTTATTCTAGTATCAGGATAGATCCAATATTAGTAATCTATGTGTAGACATAACATCATCTTCAACTGTGGTGATATAGTTCACGAGAAAGTGTAATGAATTTTATAAATTTATAGATGGTAGCATGATTGTAATGCAATGCCACAATAAATATAGATTGTATAGTTTATAGTTGAAGAGTAAAATAAATTATTTCATAGTCATTTATAATATCTCAAATAATAAAACAAAATGTAAATTATATTTAAGAAAATATCCAAATTGAAAATATAATGGTGAGATTTCTAAGACTTAATTTATGTTATATTTAATTGAATTTTGGATATGTATATGTGATCAACAAGTTTTTATTTAGACTTTTGAAAAAAAATAGAGGAAAAAATTAACCTTTATTTAGAAACGAAATTATTTTAAAAAATAAGATTCAATATTATATAGATAAAATATTTTCCATAAGAATGTACCGAGGAGTTATAATGTTATTCCATTTGCATGGGTGATGAATAAGTCATAATAGTGTAATTATTTATATGTTATTATTAATGTGAGTGATAATCTATGATATAAGGGGTTCATTAAATGGATTAAAGAGACAATGATGAATTAGTCAAAATTACCACAATGATTAATTTAATAATAATCTCCAAATTTTATAAAATTTGTTGAAAATTTCATACTGATTTTCATTTATAAAAATGAATGGTTATACCTAATAGTATATTTATGTCGATCATTATATCCATTAAGAAGGTATTAAATTAATTTTTATTTTTTATATTATAGACATTTGAATTTTTTATAATATTTGATGATTTTTTAAGTGATAATTTAATGTTAAGAGGTTACAGTGTCTACTGATTGTTGATATCTTTTTTAAAATCAATTTATTCTAATCACTCCATGTGAAAATATTAATTTTTTTTTGGAATATAATGATGTAGTTGAAATTTTCATAGGTGGTGGGGATATAATGGATACTTTTCTTATGTATTAATTGTGTTATTTATTAATATTCTACATGATTGTATTTTGATAAATTTGTTAAATATATATTTTTCTTTATTATGTTTATTTTTATAGAAACCATCATCAGTTTCTGTAATATTAGGGACCTCTAAACGTGTATAGATTAATTAATAAATTTAATGAGATACATGTGAAGGTATTTTGAAATCCTCATTCCATTAGAAGGTGATATTGTTAATATGGTGAGTATGTATATCTTTAATTTTGAAGATGGAGTATTATGAAAGAATGTTTTCTTATCATAAAAATGTGAGCGTTGTAATCGGAATAAATCAAAGAATATAGGGGTGTTATATTTTCTGAATATTTTTTATCAGAATTATATATCACTTCAAATATTGATTTATTAGATGAATTTAGATGTTATTAAAATTTTTTGATGATTAATTTATATATGGTGTATATTTTATTATGTTATGATTAGATTATAGAATTTGTTCTGGAATATTATATTTTTATACTATGATTTTTGATATTTTTAAATTATTGGTTTACAATTATACTTTTTTTATTTATTAATAATATTATCAAATAAATGGATATATATTTTTTGTTTCCCTGGATTATAGCAATTCATGTACCAAAAATGTATTAATTATTGGTAGAATGTAATAGTGTGGTTTATATTTTGGAATCACATTTCCTATACATTTAATTTTTAACCAAATAATATTTAATAGTTTTGAATAATATTAATTTGAATTTAATTTTTTATTGTCTACTAACTTACCACTATAAGATTATTTAAAATGACATATAATTATTAGTTAAAAGAGTACAACGTCATTTTCTTATTGTCTATGAAGAGTTATTGAAAAAACTCCATCATTAGATCTGGAATGGAATATTTACTTACGTATTCTTTTAGTATTTTTTATTATTTATTAAAAACAATATGTTTAATTGGGAGATTATTAAAATAAATAATATATACTAGATATTGTTTTTAACCCATAATGTCCCCAAAATATTAATCATTTAGTTGAAGGGAGATAACGGATGAATATACTAGGAGAGATTAAACCACTATTGAGTGTGGGGATGAATCATTGGTTTCTAAAACATCAATTATCAAACAACTATGTACTATTCCATATAAACAATGTGATGATAGAAGATATATACATATGCACTACACATGATAGAAATTTTTTTATAATGACCACAAACACTTTTTTATGTCTTTATAGGATTTGGAGATCAAAAATAATGACCCCACTGTAAATTTTCTTGTATTAGTTTCAATGTGAATAATATGTAAGAGAAAAAAAGGTAATGATCATATAGTGGATGAAATATCTAGATGAGTTTGGATAAGTCAATCATTCTGATATTACCTCACTGTGTGCCTCAAAATGGTGGATAATTTTACTGCCATGCAATCTTCTTCAATCAATGGTTAATATTTTTGAATACTTATTGTAGTATATTTTTAATTATATTGGTTATTTTTCATACATTTTATCCCATATGAAATAGAACTTTTAGGAAAAATTAACATGTCATGTTCGGATTTTATAGAGTATTTGTAATCAAATTTTTGTTTTGATACTAATAATTATTTATTTTTTATTCCAAATAAAATTATTATAAAAAATTCATAACTATTTTAATTTTGTAACTATAATTTCTATAATACTTATTCACTAAATTTTAATTTACTAAGAATATATATTATAATACTTTACTTAATATATATATTTATTTTCTTTTTGATTATTAAAAACATATTACACAAGATTCAAGAAGAGTTCCTCGATTATATAGGTAACTTAGGATCATAAAAATTCATTTTTATATTATTTAAACTATTCTCATGTTATAATTTTTTACATTTCACACCTAATAAAATTTAATTCCACAAAGAATAATACTAATTAATATAGATAAATTTCAATAAAATCCTTATGTATTTTAATCATAAATTTGGCCGATGAATAGAAAATGTATTTATTCTTATTGAGACATAAATCTATAATAAAAATATAAATTTAATTATAATACATCAAAGTTAGTATCTAGACATATAATATTTTAAATTATGTATAAGATTATTATATATTTTTAGTTGGAATTCTTCAGTTTTTTCTTGTTTTATTTA
This sequence comes from Viscum album, assembly GCA_963277665.1. NCBI lineage: Eukaryota > Viridiplantae > Streptophyta > Magnoliopsida > Santalales > Viscaceae > Viscum > Viscum album. The sequence goes on along the minus strand of OY728139.1, from coordinate 881,224,377 downwards.
TAATTTATAAATTGATATTATAAGATGTAGAACTCTATTTATTGCCATTCATAATGAGTTGTAAATATTAAAAATATTTATAAATAAAAATAAACTCAACATAATTAAAATTATTCCTTTTATAAGGCTTTTTTTTGTTCTTAAATTTGATAATTTGATATGTGTATATATTTCAAAGTATTGATTCATGAATTCAATTACATAGTTATCTCGCTTATGTGAATTTCTCTACATGATATTTTGTTTAGATAGATAAAAATAGTTAGATATATTTTTGACATGTTGAAATTAAATTATGTATAACTCATTTAAGTAAATGGTTTATATGCTGATATTATTGTTACACGGAACTCATCAACGTATATTCGGTTTTGTGAACCAATTATGATATGTGATAAAATTTTGACATGTTGATTTATATATTCATATAAATATCATTTTCAAATATTCCTATTTAATATTATCACATAAATTATATATATTATTATTTGAAAGTTTAAAATGAGAACTTGGATTACTATAACACGATTTTGAAATATTTACTATATGTCTCAATATTTGGAAATATTCATCATTTCCCAAAATGTATCAAATATTAATATTATAAATGTTTAATTTGAATATTTTAATGTTTTAATTTTTTCAAAAAATAGTCATTAGTTTTTTTATAATCCATGATAATTTCTTTAAATTTCATTATGAATAAGTAAATGATGTTCACATTGGATTAATCGTGTTTAGATATTCACATAGATAACTGTGAACATTTAATACACAAATTAAAACTCATTGAGATATGAATATTTATTCTCAAATATTTTTTGTAGTTTCCCAAAAATACTAATACACAACATTATGATATTACTCACAATAGTTTTTTTCATCATTTGAAATTTATAGCTTGTGATTTGTTAAAAGAAAATCGAGTCATACTAATGTGATTATTAGTTTTCATCTATAAAATAAATATACATGGGTTATTTTATGGGAATACAACACTAATAAACTTCCAATTATTAAGTTTAATTTACTTGTAAGTATTCATTTTTTAAAAATTATTATTTATGGACATCAAATTTTAAAGATGGTAAAAATTAAAAAATACATGATTTATAGTTCAGTTAACCCGTGGTAAAGAAAAATTATAAATGATATAATAATGGATTCATAATATATATTCCATTCACCTTATATTATCATGGTTGGTATTATTTTTTTGGACATTAACATTCGATGATCATATCCAGGAGTGATCAATACAGCATCAACATTCACTAGTTTGGTTTGAGAAACTAGATTCTATTAAGGAGAAATTATTTCAATTATTTTTTTATAATAGTGTTTGGGTTATAATAGCTCTTTATATGGTAAGTGTTATTGTATTTTGACTCCACAAAAAGACATTTTTTGTTGTTACTCTAGGGGGAAAGGAAGTATTTTTTGGGTTATTCCTCTAGGGTAAAATTAATTACTATTCACATTGTGACTCTTAGTATAAAATAGAATTTCAATATTTGGATTAATCATCATATATAGAAAGTAATTTAATTTTTATTTAAATATATGTTATATAAATACATTTTGTGATTCCATTGTAATTAGGTATCATCTATCTATTTATTTCATCATATTGAAGAGTACTGTTGAACCAATTTGATTGAAACTAATATTAAATTCATTGATTCCTTTTTATTTCAATATCCATTATGATTATATTAAACTACTGTTATAAAATTTAAATTAATATAAAAAAATAATTCTCTACCCTCTTAGATAATCCTCTGTCATCCCTTTATGATCTACAATTGGTATAAGAACTTCACCCAAAGCTTGAACTATATTTTTTTTGTGCAGACCAATTATTGACTTGAACATCAATGGGAGAGGATCTATTTAAGGTAGAAATCATTTTTTTTATAATTTTAGGTTTGTAAAAGATCATATCATTTTGATACAACTGACATTAAATTTTGGAAATAACTGGTGGAACTATTCTAAAAATCAAGTATGCATTTATCAGAGGGAAATTACTAAAAAATCATTCAAATTTACTAAAGGTGAACCAAAATCATTATTTGGTAATGTTGTGGAAATGTTTTTATATAATTTCATTGTAATGGTATTTTATATATTTAAATTATTTAAATCCCTCCAGGTCAATAGTCTTACTTTGTTTAATATTCAGGTTTTCACTATTGTGATTCACTAATTTTCTATGTTTATAAGCTAAAAAACATTAATTTATTAACAATCATACATCGTATATGGTTGTGGAAAACATATAGTAATAAATATTACATAACCAGGTGAAGAAAATGAGATATGAATCAATATAGTTATTGTGATGTGTTTTATACTATGAAAATTGTTAGTGAATCCATGTTTCATACCAACGAGACTGTTTAGGATTCATGATGGTTTTCCTAGGGTTCCATAAAACCTATAAATAGTTTACCCAAACCATTCATCTATCCACCTAAAATCTATTTTCTTTTTTAGTAGATAAATTACACATAGTATTATTTCATAGTATTCTCAATATTTATGTTCTAATCATGTAACTAATTCCAATCTTTATAAATTTGTAAATTACAGGTTTTATCATAATCGTTTTTAAGTATAATAACCACCCTAATCATATTTTTCATAAAATTATACCTTCCAAAATTGTATTGAGAAATATCTCAATGGATTTGTGATGGAAGTACATCATTCGTGATGTATATCATCATGTTATGTTATATTGATTATGTGATTTTATTCCCTATTGTTAAATACTACTATATATCATCTATCATTGTCTTATAGTATCTTGATTCGTATGTGGTATCCAGATCTATGGTGTTTCATGGAAATTTGATGTTTTATTGTATGTATTGAGGCTCACGAGGACCTGATATGCTAATCTTCTCTCTTTATTTTTTTAGGAGAATGTGTTTCACCCTTTGGCACTTTATATGTATCTTTAAAATGGTTCTATATCACGAATTGATTTTAGTTGTAGGGGACTACATTGTTTTTTTTTACATTTCTTATTTGGCATCAAAGTGGGTTTCTTTCTAGAGATTAATTATTTAAAATGGTTCTTATAATAAAAATATGCTTTTATACAGTATTTTTTGATGAAATTCATTGAGTAATATTTTTTTATTAAATTTATTTTCATGTATTTTTGAAGATATGCTTCAATAAGAGATTTTTTTAAAAAAAATATTCAGATTCACCTTCAAGTAGGTTTTAATAAGAATTGCATATTGGGAACCTTGTGTGTGTTAGGAACTAGTCTTGGCACTTTATTGAGTTTAATAACACTATATGTTTTACACCCACAAACTATGATATGACTCAATATTGGATTGAATATTATTTATTCTATATTTTTTGAGAGTGATTCTATTATATGTTTGAGTACATATTCCCATATTATATATCTAAATCATGTTATTTTTAATTTATAATTTTTGACAATGTATTTTATGTTCATTAATCTATTTCCTAGTTGGTTATATTATATTTTATACATAGTTGGTTCTACTAATAATTTAATTCACTCTTTCTTGAACTTGTCATATTATATACATTGGTGCATATTAAAAGCTTTTTTAGAAACCATAAGATTTTTCGGAAAATAATTTTCTATTTTTTGGTGCCTTATAATGAGTGACTCCAAGGAAAAGGGAATATATTCATTGTAATTTAATTTTTTTTAATTTATTTCAGAAAATACTAATATATATTAATATAAACCCCATGTTTTCTCTATTAGTGATTGTAAATTTTTTTTGTAATAATTAGTTAATGTAATAATCATATTTTATCATTTCAACTTCACTTGGTTCTTATAACCCTCATTTTAGGAATTATTGATGGTTATAGATGGTAAAAAAGAGACTTGACATATGTTTTGTCTGGTTTTACATTTTGTTTTAGCCCTTTCATCATGTTCTTTTGTGTCTCATGGATTTATAATCTTTCTTATTCATTTTAATTTTTAATTTTACATCCATTTTGTTATACATTGGAATGTATTTTAGTGGAATTATTTCACCTATACATGTAGTTGTACGACATGGATTATTTTCTAGGATGATGGGGATCAATTAATTTCAAAATTTTATCAAAGGTAATACCTACCTTGGAGTGTTATGAAATTTCTTGCAACTTCATTAGGGTCTTTGGTAGATAATATTTATGTTCATCTGAATTTGGGTAGTAAGTCATAGATTAATCTTTGGAAAAATATTTATATATACAAACTCAAGTTAGTATGGGTGCATGGAATGGTTTATAATTTGGGAAATTTTTAGGTAATTTAAATTAAATAAAAATGATTGTTATTTAGATGAACCTCTTCATTGTCATTTTTTTCTTTATTTCATAGAATCCTTATTTTCTGTAAATTTTTTAATTTATTTGATTTTGTATTGATTCATGATGTTTTCTTTTCATTTTTTTATTTTAACAAAAGATTATTTGTTATTTTATTCCTCTTAATAAGAAATAAATCACATATGAGTAATTCTAAATCCATTTTAGATGAATTCTAGATATGTTACATAGTAAAATAATCTAGTTTTCCCTTTTTTGAATAAACTATAATCTGCATTATCATTAAATTGGGTCTAGTGGGTGTTTCAAACAAAGAATAAGCACTATATCATAGATAAAAATTTGATATGTATTATCCACCTACATTTTATGGAGATAAGTGACATCATGAATTTTAACATGTGATGAGTATTGTTAGTGGTAACATTTTTAATTAGTACTCTATGATATATAAGTTTTTGATACAGGTGATACTAATTATTTTATATATACCATTTTAATTGGAATTTTGGGATTTCATTTATGACATATATATTTCTTATTCAATCATTCTATACCTCTGTTATATAGTTCCAAAAAGGTTTCTATTGTGATGTTTTTTGGGTGATGATAACCGACTTTGTTTTCTTAATTTATTAATTAATTCTAGAAAATATATCATCAAAATCATTAAGGATAGGAATTGAATGAAAAGTTTTAAGGACTTGATTGACTATTAACATCCTTGAGATTTGATAGTGTCCTCTTATGGAGTCTATCATGTCTTTTATGGTTAGAGGGGTTCTAGATTTGTGATGGTGGGGGTATTTTTTTATTCAATAGTCATCTCATGTCATTTTTTAGATATGTTTCATAATATTGTTCAATATCATATAATAATCCTAATTCTTTTAGTAGTAATTTTTTCTTGTGGATTTTTATAATGATTTTTATGTTTCTAATATATATATATATATATATATATATATGACATGTTTACAAATGAAATTACCCATGGTTTAATTCCTATATCAACGCCGCGAATTTTTATTAAACCTACTAAATTGGAAGAACATGTCACATATATCGTGGATCATGAATAAAATATATTTATTTACCAACCCATTCCACTATGGTATTTTTCAATACTTTTTCTTGTGAAGGGTTATCGAAACCTCAAACAATGAATTGACTATGGACCAATAAGTCAAACCATTTTGTTAACAACTATCCTATAGTAATAATTGCTTATATATTTGAACAAATCAAATGTTATGACTGGTTTTGAAATAATGATAGTCATTCAAGATACCACCAGTTGAGATTCGAAGATGAGGATATACATGAGAGAGTTTATATGATATAATATGGGAATTTTATTTTCTTTTTATTCCATTTTGGCTTACTAATTCGCATGTAATATTTATTTCATTGATCAAACTATTATCTAAGTGGTTCATGAAATATTTTATAGTCGTGTTCGTTACAGATATTTTAGTATACTCCATGTTAGTGGAGGAAAACATTGTTAATTTTGATATCAAAATTAAAATTCATAGAAAATATCTCTTGTACAGTAAGATTTATAAATGAAAAAATTAGATCAATGAAATAAATTTTATAATCCATATAATATCTAATAAGGTCCTCGAATTAGATTTTTAAAGATACAAGTGGTAATTTTCTAGGTGCAACCCATAAATATATTTTATATTGGGAGATTCTTTGTCTTGGATAGATATTACTTGTGTTTTTATATTAATTATCGATGCATGCATATCAAATTTATTATTTGACTCATATGGGAGATATGATTCAATATTGTATAAAATTTAAAACATCTTTTATTGAACTAAATATGAGAATTAATTCAGAACTAGTTTCGATTCATCTGAACCCGGTACTTGTTGTAATGTATTTTGTGATGATTTTGGTTTGGGATTTGGGTATTTCAAGATATTAAGGAAATAATAGTGGTCTATGTCTCATTCTAATTACACCAACATAAGATGAACTAAACTACCCACAATCTTGAGTTTACATATGAGATTCACACACTCAATACAAGTAACCACTAACTCATTAAGTAGTAGTTAAAAGTATATTCTATTCATAACATCTTAATGTATATATTCACTCATGTGGGTCTGAATATGATACAGATATAGTATGTTTCATGTCAAAATAATTTTGATTTTTACATCTCTTATAATCCATGTAAAGTGAATATGTTTAATGATTCTTTTAGTGTGAAACTACCAAATCAAACCTTAAATGAATTGGTAGAGGTGTGGGATCTCATGAGTTTGTATAGTGAGATGATATTTTTAATGAAAGAGGCTTATGGGCAAGTGTTCATAACCTTTTTGAATGATGTATCAACATTTTTGGAACTCGTTATTCATGGAAATGTGTAAGATTTAAGTTTAAAATTATTTAGTAAACACAGAAATGGTGGGATATCATGTGTGGTTGGTCTCAACCTCCCTTTGGCTTCTTTGGTTTTGGAAGAATTCTACTTGTTCAAATAACTCTTTATAATGATTTAATTAATGATTGACACTAGTCTTATTGATCTATAAAAAATTTGACTACCAAGATGAATCGTGATAGAGATGTCTGTATTTTTGTCCATGGAAGTGGTGGTTGACTATAAAATTTGTATCAAAGTTTATTAATTTTCAAATATTTTTGACCATTCACAAGAGATGATCTACATTGTTGAGACATTTTTTCATTATATATTAAAAGAGGGGTGAGGTATAAATGAAATACATAATTTGTTTTAAATGTATATATAGATGAGTTCATGTTTTTAGGCTGATCATTGATCAAAATAAAAAAATTCCATTTTCCTTCACATTATATTATTGATTCATGTGGCAGAAATTATGATTTTTATATCTAATGTGGTTTGATACATTAGTGGCTTATGTCTATGCCTTTTTCTCATCAGGAAATATCGTTCATATCCATGATTTATAATATTTTTAATGTGGTTATGGGTTAACTTTTTAAATTAATCGTTACGTATAATTAGTAGATCGATTGGTTGATTTTGACCAATATTCAGGTTCATGTGGATATTCCATGGGAATACATTATTGATTTTTGTGTTTAGTGAGATAATAATATTACTATTGTGTAATTTTATTATATAGATAACTATCAATATTCAATTAAGATAGAAACTTATGATGCATTGTTATGGTTTTCATATATATCTACCTTTTTCTGTACAGAATTGGGATAGAAACATTTGTTAGGGTTAGGCTATGTTCGCCTGATAATGAAAAATGTATATTTTATTTGTAAGAGATTGGCCATGAAAAACGTTTTCAGAAATGAAATGATGACCATCATCAACATTATCCAATGATTTCGGTTTATCTCAATGTTTCACCTTTCATGGAAAACCATTTATTTGGAATGAATGGTATTTTGGCCCTGAGTTTTGTTAGACACATAGAGAGTGTGAATAATCATATAAATGTGTGTTATCATTTGTATTTTTTTCTCTTATAACATTTATTCACAATGTGTTCCATGTTTTTTATCTACTTCTATAAAAACTAAACCCTTCACATGTTATTTAATAAAAAATGGTGACCGTGAGCATTATACCTTAGTGGTTGAGAATCCATTTAAAACTAAAGATATTAAATTGAATTTCCTATGTAGAAAAATAATTCCCCTTTTCCATGTATTATGGATGTGTAGAGAGGATAGCCATGTGATATGGGGGAGGAAACCATTAATGAGGTAGTAGTGGTATTGTGTTTTGGTTATTTTAATATAGTGATCAATTTATGGGGATAAATATAATTTTGGGTGGGGAAAATTTAGTGCCCCCAAGTCATATGTATGCCTTTGATTGACCCTTCATTTTTCCCTTTTGAGATTCTGGATAATATTGTGGGTTAGAGGATGAAAAGTGGTTTTTTGGAGAAAATTTTCTAGGATCATGGTTTATTGTTATTTTTATTACTAAAAGTGCTATAATCATGTGGTATGGCTATGTGAGGTTCTAGTTTGATTTTTTAATATTTTAAAAGGATTATCCAAATAGTACATCTTTTCATTGAGCTTAATTAAGTGTCAAAGTGGTTGTCCTATGTTTCATGTTGCTTGATCCTGGATTTTCAAATACCATATAACTCTTCTAAATGAAATTGTGAAACTTCTTTCTGAAGATAAATAGGCTAGACACTCTTTTATCATAGTTTATATAACCATGTAGGCTAAACATTGAACATGTCCAAACCTCAAAAAAAATTATTACCTCTTTTTTATTTAATTTATATATATAATCACATCTTAATCATCAAATTTCATCAACTAATCAATTACAATTTATCTAGAGTCTTATACCCATGGATCCTGGATGATATTATATTTGTTTTATAGAATTATTCAACAAACATTCCATTTTTGATATTTTTCTCTTCCCTCTTCCAATACACTCAATATCTCTATTATCCCTATGTCTTAATAGAAACCAATTGGGATATAGATACCCTATATAAGGGGTTTTATTTTATTTTGATGTTATTTTTCATGAATCTAGGGTCATGATGTTCTGATCTACTCATTAGTGGTCTCTATTTTTGGAGGGTTTATCATTCCTCCATAGGCTATATAAGTGTCTCCACACAATGGTTTTAAATAATAAATTTCTCAATGTTCTTGTGAATTCATTTGGTTAATTTTTTGAAATCTATTGAATCTATTTCAAATTTTTTTCATGTAGCATCTTGTTTTAATGATATTTTTCAATAAAAATTATTCATAAAAAACATTATTCAATGAAATTCCATATAGATTATTTTTAATATAAATAAATATTTTAAATTTTGTAATTGATAATAATTTTTAACATTTTTTACCAGAAAATTATTTTTTAAAAATATATATTTTTTGGAAAAAATGCACTTTGGTATCCTTTGGTGAATTAGGAAATGGAATTTTTTTACATTATATTTAGTAATGACACTAGATGATTGATATATATATAATATTATTGAACTAAATATGAGTCTGATTTAGGTATTTAATAGAATTGATCATAGTATTAATTTTATATTTCAATGTTTGTTTTCTCAATGTATGGATGTCAGTATGTATATATTCATTTATATGTGGTTTTACAGATTATGGTATAATTCATTATTGGTTTATCACAAGGTTATCTTATGATTTATGCATTTGTGGTTTTTCTTATTATATCATTATTTATTTAAATAAATTTTCTTATTACATGTATGTGTGAATGTGAAAGTATTTTTTTAAAACTAGTGAGTTTTTCATAAAATGATTAAAATTTTATGATTTTTAATGAAATGGTTTTGTTCTAAACTTATTGGGAACATTTTCATGTTATTAGTCATTATGTTGATTTTTTTTGTGAAAAAATAATGGGATTTTTTATGACACCATTATTTTAACTATAGAAATTTTTTAATGAGGTTTTATATGGATCATGTATAAGGAAGGTAATTATGTATCTTTTTGTCTTTCCTGGTTTTTCATTAACAACATTGTGGGATGGATTGGTGGTCATATATGTACACAAAAACACTCGGCCTATTTTATGTTGGGATTTACATTTTTTGGTTTATCTCTTCGATATTAAAATCACATTTCACGTGGATTATTAATCTGGATTCCTAATTATAGTATTTTTTCGGTCTCCTTATGGTTTTACAATATACTAGTTTTGGTTAAATTGATTCACCTCGCTATACTATAGGTTTCTTGTGGGACTTATTTTGTTGGATTATATTAGTTTATTATAAATAAAGGAAAAATTTTCTAGTCATGTATAATCATAAAAAATTACACAAGTAAATTGGAAAATCATTTATATTTGATAAATTCATCTAGATTATCATAGTTGAAAACATTAGGAATTTTTTGAGCTATCAATCATGAATTAATATTGGATTGAGAATAATATTTTAATAAAATCATTCCTTTATATAATTCTATTATAAATCATATGACTTCGATAGGATAAAATATAGAAAACCTTTTTCTTGATAAATTACTAGTTATAGAGCATCATAAGAGGATCAATTTTAAGAAGTATTCTTTTTATTAATGTAAACCCATTATGGTACATATTAATGATGATATTATTGGATCATTATAATGAAATTATTCATATATTAAAAACATGTTTAAGAAGATTAAATAATGAATTAAGAAGTTACTAATAAGTCATATGTGAAGGACCCCGGGACACCCTGAGAGGGGAGGGGTGAATGAGGGTGACATCTTTTTCTTTTAATTTGATGGATCTTGTTACCACATTGGTATGAACCTGTTGAAGCTGTAAGATTAATATGATCAGAAAGAAAACATTCACATGCACAGATAAGACACAACACTTTTTACATGGTTTACCACTAAGGGATACGTCCAAGGATCATACGCCGACAAGTTATCAGCCATACCTAATTACACTAATCTTCACTAGCTTTCAATTAGAAAGGTTTAGGAACAGTAACTATATCCCAGGCTCACTGCCTTTACAAATGTTCACGGATAGCTCATTGCTTCCCTCGGGTCACTCATGTTGACTCCCCCTGGCTCACTGCCCTTAGGTGAATTCCCAGTTAATTTATAGACGTGAAGGTCTCTTCATCCTTGCATAAGAATGCATCCTCTTTCTTATGTAGATTCTCTGTTGAAGTCCAAATCTCACCAGAAGACGAATCTCATTTTCACTGAGGGTACATGGCGATCTTCCAGCTTTTGTGCATCTTCAAAAGGACAGATGAACTTTAACAACCTTGGCGCGCTTATCCAATCCTGGCGTGCAAGTTTCAATCCCGGCGCACAATTCACTTGCGCGGTAAAAATTCGACACGTAGGTGACACAAAACAACTTGCGTGGCATTGTCTCCTTCAAAACCAAACTTGTGCGACGTTGTGCCTTTAACTCCTCAACTGCCTTGGTTGCACAGCCAACAATGGGAACGCAACCTCTACTTGCGCGACCCAACAACCACTTGTGCAACTCAACCACTTCCGTGATGAGATCATGAAAAATATCTAAGTCTTGAACTTCGTTAAAAATTAGGAGGGGGTCCTCTATTTATAGGCAACCTGGACACCCTGTGCGGTGGCGTGAAAGTCTTCCCTGGGCGAGCTGGTTCCAGCACGCAGCTCATCCTCCCAAGCCTCTGTCGCGCTACTCACTTTCACGACCTACAAAAATACTTTCATGACATTCTTTCCTTTACCATGTATTGAAGTTATGATATTGATAAACAAGAGGCGTGCAAATTTACAGTCCTCCTAGGCATCGACGCCCAAGTCTCTTCATGGCGTGCAGGTCACTTGCGCGACCTGCCCAAAACTTGCGCAACCCTTATCCCTTTTCTATTTTCCCATGTTCTGATATTGAAAAACATATGGCATAAAAGTTTCCTCTTCATCTAGTACACGGAACGCAAGCCTCTTTTCAAAAAGCACTTTTCTCTATTTGTCAATTTTCAGGCCCAAAAATTTGGCACACACTGGGAAACAGCGCCACCTTCAATACTGTTGTCTGCTTGAACTGTATGATCTCTTTGCGGGTACAAATTATGAACTTACACTGCTGATTGACAAAAAACACAAACCATACTCCAAATCATGCATATAAGACCATGGTTCCAACAATATGATCTTACATAAACAACATATTATTATAATATTTTGGTGATAATAATGATCATGCAAATGATTAAATGGGAGGTTATAGAAGAAATAAAAACTATTAAATATGATTTAAAATATATTATACCAAATATTATTTCCAGTATATTATAATAAATATGATATCAAGGGGGAAGAAATTTAATATTATTTGTAATTCTTCTAAAGATATTATTTTTTACCATTAAAAATTGGTGAAATAAATACCCATTACTAATGATTAATTAAATGAAAATATGAGAGGGAGAAATAGTCTATATAAAAAATAAAAAGAAGGAAAGTCGGAGTTTCAGTTGAGATTCATGTTTTAATGATGAATAATTGAAAATAACATATGTGGAAAACCTATTCTTAATGGATTTAAAAAATAGAGTTATAAAAACTAATTATTATTCATCAATTGAATTAAATTAAGAAAAATACACTATAAAGGAACAGTTTAAATATATTTAATTTATTATTCATAAAATTTAGATGTCACTGGTCCATAGTTTTATAATAAGAGTCTACATAAATAATTTCTTCTGAAAAATGTATAATCATATATATATTATCAGGAAATCATAATATCATCACATAATGTTATAAACTCCACTCAAGAAAATATAAAAAAATACCAATGGTGAAATTGAAAATTTAATGATCGAAATTTACTTCACTCCAAATTTGTCTAAATAATAGGTTTGTAATTTATATACTATTTATAAAGATAATGGATATATGAAAAATGACATTTCAGTTTCAATGTAAAATATATCAACATTAGTTCAAGATAAATTAAATTTTGATAAAATGAGGCATGTCAACAAAAATAAAAAAATAGACCTGGCCTTTGAAATTATAATAAGATATAGAAAATTTATTGTACATTATTTTCATTAGATCCCATATAACTACATCTACAGCTACATGTTTTATATTTTAAATAAAAGGGAGTCATAAAAATACTCAACCTTTTGATTTAAAAAATATTCTGGACATATAATTCCTTTAATTCCTAAATATTTAACACATATACTAGCTATAAAAATGCGAATGAAGTTAGATTGGTTTCCCATGAAATCATATTATAATCCCATTATACGTAAAGTTTCATGAATAACAATGAATTCAAAACTATTATTTTATTATAAATCCCATGTATAAGTATTGAAAATGATAATTATTATATTAAATGTTGATTATTTAGGCATACGACTTGTGATATCTTAATTTTATTATTAATCTATGAAATTTTCAATTTTATTTTTTTGTTCTAATTTTAAAAGAAAATGAGAAATTATTTGGTGAGGTTTGAATTTATAATTAATTTACAATTATTTAATTGTTATATCTTTATGGGTAGAAATACATTAAAATAATAATTTCAATATTATTATTTTTTGGAATTCATCTAAAATATCAAAATGATATGTTCATTTGATTTAATACTATTTTGTTTTATTTTCTACAAAATAGAAAATACATCATTATGAATATAATTTTTTTTAAATATGAAAAAAAAATTACAAATGAATAAATGTTTCTCAATATAATAATTTTCTATAGAGTATGATATTGTCAAAAGATAACAAAATGTTAATTTGTAACCATTATAAAAAAGCATTTTTGAATATTCGATAGTTCAAATTAGACATCAACAATCAATGTATCCCATTAATTATTTGTATATAACATTGTAGTATCTCCAAATATGATAAATACATAATAATTGTAATATCACATGAAATTATTATTTAAAATTAATTTTAAAACATAATAATTTATAGTTTCTATGAAAATTGTTATAATTTTTTAATTATTATTTATTTTACTTGATAGAGATCAGTTTGTTTTTTACAGATAAATTTGAATCATAATTGAGTTATATCACTAGTTATTATTTGTTTAAAAATTATAAAGGACTATTAATTAAATAATATATATGTGATAATGGTGTTATATTCTAAAATATAGACTTTTTATTATGTTCTGAAAAAAATGTTTATTTTTCACAAGTATTCAGATAATAAAATAAAACACCAAAAATTGTAATGTAGAAAGGAAAAAATAAAACTCTTTATGAAATGTTATGGACCATTTTATATGAGATAAATATACCTATATTTTTTGGATGTAATATATTATCATGGATTGTTATAAAAAATAAATATTTATCTTATGGAATATTTTGAGATATAGAACATCTAAGTATTCAAATGGGAAAAACCTAAAATTATATATTTTTTTGTATTTTAGTGTAATGTTTACTATGTTAATACAAAATATAATTTAGATAAATTTTATGAATCATTTGATTAAGGATTATTCTTAGCATAATGATGTTTTATTCTAACATATATCATTTACAATCGAATAACCAGGGTCGATGAAGAATAGACTCATTGTATGTTTGATGAATACTAATGCAATTAAATTTATTATTATATTTATAATCATGAAGATGAATTTATAGATTTTTTTAGTTCATAGAATCCAAATATAAAAATATATATTTTTGTGAATAATTATTCTTCTAATATGATCAATTCCCCAAATATATAAAGTGGTTCTTAGAGATCATCATAAAGATTATGTGATTGGATGTGTATAATAAAATATTTTAAAATGAAATCCTAGTATGAATATATATTCATATGCTTTTTTTATTCTTGATTTTTTCACATAAGTATATTGCTTAATTTTTTAATTATAATAATTGTATCATGGTAATTTAATAATAGTTAAGTCAATTTACTATAAATAATGTGTTGAAATTATTTTTTCCAACAAATGATTCTCATGTTATGGGAAAAAAATATTTATAAATGATTTTGATGAATATATAAATATATATGAAAATTATAATAGAATAGTTTCTCAATAATATTTTAAAAAATAAATTATTTATTTTGAATAATCACATCACAATTCGATAAGTTGGATAAATTTTTTATTTTAGTAGATTATGGTACATATTATGGCTTTAAATTATTTCACATAGATGAAATATGTTATATTACATATTATTGTATTTATGATTATTTATATAAAATACATAACTCTAATGTTGAAAATGAAAATCATCTTGATCATATTTTTAAACTATCCATGTTATTATATTATTTAAAACAAGATATCCATAATTGGTATGAATATGTCGGGAAAAAATACATCAAGGAACCATCTATGTGTTTCTTTGGTGTTATTTTATTTCTTGATAAAACTAGATGACGACGAATGTGTATGGTTAGTGTTTTCGGAAGCAGTTGTTTAAGGTATAGAAGTTACCTTATGTTTCCCAAAACATTTATCCACAAAATTGAGAGTGTGTATTTTGTAAATGGATTTTATTTCATTAAAATATTTCATGAAATGGAAATAGAGAATCGACAATGTTCATGTTTATGCATAGTAGTGAAATGCAGACCACAAAGAGTAGTATGTGGACTTTGAAGGATAGAACATGGACTCCAGCATGGTACGCATACTACATAGGGAAGTCGATTCATGAGAAGGATCATTAAATGAGGATGCGAGGTAGGATTTTTTGGAGCCACGAAGCGATATATTTGTGGAATAAATCGCCCACCACAGAGGTTCATGGTGGTATACAAATCATATATGGAAAATTGATCATTGAAGAAGAAGTATGTGATAAAGGTTGTACAACATCTAAAATTCTGTTGTCTCATATTATAATCTATTTTGAATCTATTTTATAATATAATCACCAGTAATACCATAATTTCCAATAGAGTATCTCATTAGGAAATACCTTCACTCTGGGAAGAAATTTGGCTGAGTCTGAAAGAGTTGTGAGAATTAAAGAAGGAGAAGGGGTTTGAGAATATGATTTTGACAATGGATAAGGAGTTCACAAGAACAGATCATGAAGGGATTTTGTGGGGAATAATATCCTAAAGAAGAAGAAATATTCCAAAAATAAGTAATTTCGTATATGTGAACTTTGTATGCTGATGCAGTACAGATTTGCGGTACATGAAAGCAGTATGCGGAGAAAAGTATGGGAAGGAGGTAAAAACATGTATTATTTAAAGGAGGTATGGGGAGGAAGTATGTGGATGTGGTACGTGGAATAAGTTCTTTGAAATGAATATGTGCTACACAGAGTAGTTAAGTTCACAAAGGAAGAATGTTGTCCAAGAAGGGAAATAAACAATTCAGGAGAGTAATTTACACTAACTAACAATATGCAAAAAATTGGATTCCATATATGGGTGAAAAATAAACATCAATAACTCATCTTCCTACAATTCAGGATTCATGGATTCAAGAAAATAAAGTGACCTATATGTCCATAAACATTGAGTGGATCTATTCCAGGAGAAGTGTGAAAATGAAGAGGAAGTCTATTAACTTTTCCCCAGGTAGTGATCCAGAGAAAGAGACATAGGGATTGAACCTTTGTGAATGTAGTCATAAGACAAAAAATATTGTAATGGTAGTGATCCAAGCCATGTATTTTATATAGTCCAAACCTTTTAATTTCCCTTCGACCCTTATTAGATTTTTTACAATCGAAATACTTTAGTAGTATTTTCTTTGGATGTAGTTGAATGAGGGTGAACTAAGTAAAAATCACTATGTCTTACAAATTATATCATTTCAATTCATATATTTTTATGGGAAGAATTGAAAAGTGTATTTATTTAATTTTGAAACTACATTAAAAGGGGTAGTTATTTTAATCTATTTAATAGGAAGGATTTCATTTTCATACATTATAATGAAAACATTAATGATATATTCCTTAAACAACCAATATTAATGATTTTAATAGAAGGATATAATTTTCATACAATATAATGATATTTTTTGTTTAGTTTTATAAGTATAAAGGAGAAAAAAATTTATTTAAAAACTATACAATATAATGTATACATTTCTATTCAATATCCATATTTACAAAAAAATAGTATTTTTAAAATAATACAAATTATAATTAATGCCACGTTTTATTTATATAATAAATATCAACCAAAATGAAATAGTTAAAATTTATATAGTTACTAATCAACAATAGTCTCAATAAAAAATAATAAAAAACATTATATGATAAAAATATGGAAAAATGGATATGAAAAACATATAATTTCATTAGTTCTTTTGAAAATCCATGAACAACAATAAAAAAGTTTTCCATTTACATAATAATTTTTTTAATAAAAATATCATAAATTAATAAGAAAATAAATATCATCAAATAATATTAACATAAAATAATTTTATAATAATGGAAAAGGGTAAAATAATAAACAAAAATGTTTCATAGGAAAATATGAGACCTTTAAAATACAAAGATTAATCATTTATAAGATCATAAACATTTCATTACTCATGATTTCATATTATTTATATATTAAATCAAAAGGATTAGTTTAAAACCCATAATAATCATTAGAAATTTGATTAGTAATTTTTGGATATGTCACATTCATTATCCCTTAAAAATATATCATAATAACTGTCAATTACAACATATCACTTCAGATTCAATTATTTTCCATTACCTTATCATCATAACCAAATGCGTTGGACAACCATATTTGTCTCACACATTATATATGATATATATGTCTCACTCATTATTTTAATATTTTTATATGAACTATAACATGATAAATAAAAAATAAAATATTTAATTTCTATTAATAACATATAAAATTTACCAGTATATCCCATGTGAAAAACTAATTTCCATTTTGTTATAAAAATGAATATAAATTTTCTTTTTTTGGAAAAATTTTCATATTAAAATTTAAATAAAAATAGAAACAAAATATTATTTGATAACTTAGTGAAAATTATATAGTTTTATTTAAAAAGAGAAAATAATTGTTTTACAAGAAAATATGTCATTTCATTTATAATAAAAAATAATCTTTACATAATTCTAAAATTCAAATATGACTCATACAAAAAACTATTTTACAAATTACATTTAATAATTCTTAAATAATACAGAAGTATGGATAAAAAAAATTTATCAATATTATATATATATATATATCAAAAATAATAAATTTGAATAACATAGCCTTTGGGGATAAAGAGTTCAATACATTTAAACAAATATTTTAATGAGAAAAAACTTATGACTTTTAGAAATATTTGAATCAAGAGAATGTTTGTGTTGATATCATTGAAATTATTTTTAAACAACACTAATATAATAAAATTATTAATAATAAAACACCATGTTGAGATATATACCACACATGAAGGAACATTTTTCATGAAAATAGAATATGTTTCAGAGAAATGAAATTGATTCGGGAAGTATTATACCATTAGATTGACCCACGATTTATGTTCTATCAGTCAAGTATAATAAAATTTTATTAACTAATTAAGAGGTTAATATCCATTTATGATTTATAACATTATCATTATCCCATTTATTTCATTTATTATCATTTAATATATAGTCACCAATATTTTTATGGTCATCTCATACGTTTTGCAAACCTTCAATTAATAATCCAAAACCCACAATGGAATGTTTACCATGGTGAATGTGGCCTCTGTTACAACATTTATAGAACACTTTTAGGCATTAATTGTCAATTATATATATAATAAAACATAATAACTAACCATGAAATGTATAAATGAATAATGAATCACATTTCCTCATTGAGTTGGGAGTCAATATGTATGTATATAAGAGGCAATCATTTTAAATAGATAGAAGGGTAAGAAGTTAAGTAGTTTATTATATTAAAATAATATTTAATATTCCATAAATATAATTTTTATTTTTTTATCCAACAAAATTTTCATATGCATGATAGGGGGATAATAGAAAAAAATCATTTTTTAGATACGGTTGTCTATAATTATGTAGGAGTGGTGTATAGATTTCCAATTTAATGGAAATGGGGATTCAAAAGGTTTATACATTGAATATAATAAAGTATTATGTATATAATATAGACTAAATATATCATCTCATAGTCAACATGATTGTTTTGAAGGATTTAGAAATAGAAATAAACCAAGAAGCACTCAGTTAAGTGTTATACAACATATTTAGAAAAACTCTATTGGAATACATATTAAGCCTTCAGATATGGTATTTTGGAGGTATCAAGAAACTATAGAGTGATAAGATTAGGTTTATATGTTATTTATATAGGTATTTATTGATCCAGAGTTCTCAATTTTTGTGAATAAGTGATGAACGAAGGTTCCCTTTTATAAATATAGGGAGTAAAAGTCTACATATGATTCATAACATTAAAATATTATTAATATAATACAGATGGTTAGGTAAATATCATGTATCCCTTATTAAAAAATAATTTGGTAATGATAGAATCATATTTTCTTAATAATATTTATGAGAATATTTTCTACCTTTATTATAATTACTTAACCCTAATTAATTGAGTTTACCCTTTATTGGGGTGACAATATTTTACCATGGATACTATTCATTTTGATGAAAAATGATGTGTAATATATAAAAAAGTTTTAAAATAATTAAAAAATATATGAAGTTAATTTAAAAAGATTCAATTTACAGAAGTTTAGAAAATAAGATTTTTTATATGAAAATTAAATGCAATGAATAACCATTTTTAAGGAAAATGTGCTATTAAGATTCATAAAATTATATATAAAATTATGTATAATCATGATTTATTAAGAATTATTTATATCTATTTTTTAAAATTAGTATAATTTTATAGTAAAATAAATATAAAAAATGTTACATTTAAAATACATGTATTGAAATAATAGCTTTTAAAAAATTCTATATTATTCCAAATTAAACCAAATATCAGTATGTATGAAAGAGTCACAAATAATGACTCTAAAAAAATGTTATATACATAATCCAAAAAATAAAGGTTCTTTTATAAATTTAAATTTCATATTATTAAATAATATATTGCCTATATGTTTTGACAAAATAAATAAAAATATTTAAAAAAAAAAATTAAAATAAAATTATATTTATTAATGTTAACTACCATATAAAAACCAATAGATGATTTTTAGTTTATTTTATTTTATATATTATCAATTAATTTAAATAATTTATTTATAACTACAGAATAATTTTATATTTTTTCATAAAAATACATTCCATACATAAACACACTTCTATAACAGATATCTCTGTTTACCATCAAATGAGTTTACCATCATTTCTAAAAAAACATATTAGAGCTACATAAAAATATTAATTAGTTTAAATCTATAAAATATACCATTAAATTAATTTAGTAACTTAAAATTGAAACTTTTATTTTATATTAATGATTTATAATATATATACCCAGGTTTTATAGAAAAATGTGCCATTTAACATTAACTATTATTATCCTAATAAGATTCAAATTATATCCAGAAGAATTGAGTGTGTATTTACCAGGATATCATTAATTAATTTATATTATTTTATCCTTTCATCATAAATTTAATAATTCATTTACATATTTTCATAATAGGAAATCAAATGACTATATTATAATTATCCTATTAAAATAATATAGTTTTAGTGTGTTTAAACTCATTGTTGTGTATCATATATACTATTGAACAATGTAATCATTAAAATAAAAAATAAATTTTATTGTTTTTGGGTTTTATAATATATATCATGTCTCAAATAAATCGTCAGGTAAAATTAAAGAAAATTTAAATATTAGATAACAATAATAAATTATATTTTATGAAGAATATATAAGTTGTGTAGCTACCTATTTACACACACCATACATAATTAGTTAATAATTAAATTTAATATTATTATACATTTTTCAAAGAAAATATGATTTCATTATTGGTGTTTTTCTAGTATTGTTAGAAGAAATTATTATGTTAATGATGTTATTAATTAATATTTTTTATTTTTATTATAGTTTGATTAAATGTATCTAAATTAAAATTAATTGAATTAAATATTATAAATAATAGATGTGATTTTATTTAGTTATCTTATTAATATATATCATATACTTTTTCCTTCTATCTAAATTTTTATTCATCTTTTTATTTGTGATATTATTAGTAAACAATGTGGTGACAATCAACCCTCACTCCTTCAGTATGTAAATGATAGTGTGTGTAAGGATTATTTTATTAAATAATAAACTCTCAGATCCCATCACATTCACATGGGTAAATAATTGTGATAAAATTTTATATATAAGTAATAAGAGGTGGATTTTGTCATTGGTCATGGTAAATCTAACTAATTTGGTGGACATGAGAACATAGAACTGTTTAAAATCATCCCAATTATGGTTTTACAGTTTATTTCCCTAATATATAAGTTATTTTAACACTTTATAGTAAACAAATGTATAGATTAAATATCATGATCATATCATATTGATTAGTTATTTTGAAGGATTATACTTATTAATTTCATTATATGATATGTGGTTTATTAGTATGATTAAATGTGATAATATATCATAAAATAATTTTATCAAAGTCATGGATAAAATAAATAGATATTATAATGAAAAAAAGTATTTTAAATGGAATGGTTAATCAATTATTTGTGCTCTATATAATATTAATAAGAATATATAAAATTACAAAAAAAAATATACGATAAAAAAACAGCAATGAAAAAAATTATGAAATAAATACATCCATTAATTAATTTAGAATAAAACTATAGTTTAAAGTAATTTTCTGGCCCTCATTTGGGTAAAATAAATTATTTTGTAGTTTAAATTAATATTTTTTAGTTAACATAACCATTTAATCAACTATTGTCGAATATATTTGAATCTATTGTTGTAAATTGGAGTTATGAGTTAAAAAAATTCATATTTATAATTTTAGGATTAGGGAATCCAAAAAATAGTTTAATTAAATAAGGTTTACCAAATTAAGTCATAAAATCCTACCTAGAAACCTTTTAGTAATTTCACATGGTCGTCATATAAATTATTTGACGGTAAATATGCATCAATTCCACTCCAATATCTAATGGAATAGATATTTTTAAAAAAAAATCAGTGATTTTGTAAATTTATAAAAAATGGAAAAATAAATAAATCAGTATTTAAATCAAAACTATTAATAAAGATATATTCTTACAAAAAGATATTATTTATTGAAGAAAATGTAATGAAACATGGTATAATAAATTTCCTTATGATACATCATATATAAAGAAAATATTTTAACTAATGATAACATACAGAAGTGTTGTAGGTTGTTTTACATTATACTACACTATGTGTCAATGTTTTATATGTTGCACTCTACTATTCATATTGAACTATTTGGGGATGCAGGTTGGGAGGAAAAATCTTTTTCAGGAAACAAATGCATGATGAATTAGATTTCTATTTCCTCATGTTATTTATTATGCCTTATGATATCTTAAATATATATTGATACATGGTTGCATACACTATATAATCTATTATATTTATTATCCATTTATTTATAATCCTTATGAATTCTTTTAAGTTTCATCATGAACATTTATTAGATGTCCCTATTTATGTTTCTGACATTGATTGAACATGATTATAAATATATAAGTCATGACAAAATAAATATCATTATTCTTAATCAAATGAATATACTGGATAATGGTTGATATAAATGCTCTAATCCTAACAATTATTCACAAAATCTATGTAAGAATAAAAATATTCTATGGTATTATAAATTGGGGAATATTCTGTATTTTTTATCGAAAAGGTGATACTAGATGTAGAAAATTTCCATTGGTAAAATTTAAAGTGAAGATTCTGGTATGTATTTTATTGATTTAAATAATTCACCTTCTATTAATTGTGTATTATATATAACATATTTTTTAAAATTTTTATTTTGTTATAAAATATAAGTTAATTAAAAAAATACAATTATGGGCTAGATATTTGAAATAAAAATGATGAATTACTAGTTATATATGCTATAGGAAACTATCTTACAATATTTATATTTAAAATTTTAATATATTTATTGATTTTTTATCATGTTCCATGTTTTACCAAGATCATCATTCAAATAAACCATTTAGACATTAAAATATTTTTTTTTTCATTTAGATAATAACACATAATCTTTTAAAAATTTGGAGTTGATACAATATAGTCTACCTTTATAATTTTCATTACATACTATAATACTATTACAGATGATTCAAAATATATATCGAATCTTGTTCACAAGACTCATATCACACCCATTTTTGGTTCCAATGATATTTTTAGGTAGACTGTAATAATTTCAATATTTTAATTGTAAGATTAGTATTTGGATTATTTTAATCTAACACCCTTGATATATTTCACAAATTCATTCTTGTAAATATAAAAATCTTTTATTTGGTGGAAAGGGTGATAGATAGGTATTCCATTTTGTCTTTGTTTACTCTGATGTGTGTTGACCATTCCTATAGAATCTAGAGCTATATACTAATACTTCATAATATTTATTTATGACTTATATGAAGTATTAATTTTCCTTTGATGAGGTATAAGTCTAAAAAATTTTAAAATTTATGGAATAACAGAAATTGGAAATCAGCATAAGAATATTGTAATTGAAATTTCTAAAGACTAAGGTGTGATTTTTATTTACAATTAATCAATTGATTAACAAAAATAATTTTTTATATTACTTCAATAGGCCCACCTGTATTTATGTTAGTCAAATAGGGTTAGAGGAAGGTCGAATCACATCATAATACACATGGTGAGGTGAATGAAAAGTCATGAACAACATCCATTACACAATTTTTAATATGAATTTAAATATAAAATATAACATAATTAACAACATAATAAAAGATACAAGTGGAATATGATATGTATTATGGTTTATTAAGAATTATATTTTGTAACATATATGACTGCTCATATTCCTAAAAATTTTATAGAAAATTCTACTAAAAAACACGTGTTATAATAAAAACCGATCATCTTTATAGGATATCAAAGAGATGATGTTTGTTATTAAATATTGTATCCCACATATGGATACATTATCCTGGAATGTAAATAAATGATTCATGAAATATATCACATATCTAAAATATATACTATGAGTATGGAAAACAATAATGAATTCATTAGTCTAGATAAAAAAGTGTTTTTACATTAAAAATTCCATAAGATCTTGTGGGGGGAAGTTATTCAACCAAAAAAAGGTAATGTATATGAGTACTACAGAGGTTAGATATCCATATTGATATTTTTTCATATCTCCATAAAGAGTGACACCTTAGTAGGTAAAAATAAGGAAATTATATATTACCATGAATATATATGGTGTTGAGAGCTTTAAAAGTGTTAATACGACACCAATTAAATAATATATTTAATATTCAAAAATAATGTTTGGGTTTCGATAGATGACCCAGTATATTTTAATCCCACTGAGTGTAAAAATCTATTCATGATGAAAATGAGAATTTATGGAAAATTTAGTAACTAAAAATTAATATTACTTTCCATAGTTTTTATACAACATTAAGGAATGGAATATAATGACTAATTTTCACAAGAATATATTTCCGAACCCATAATAATAATAATATATGCATACCAAGGTTATGAAATTTAGAAAACTGATGTCCGTAATATTTTATTAATAAAAATAATTTAAAATACATATTTATAAGAAACAAGAATGTCACACCTATGAAATTTAAACTCAATTCAAGGGCTACTACATTCAAAATAATGAACAACACCAAACTGAGATCTTAAACAACCATGAAATAATATTATAATATTATAAAATGTATAACCTATCCCTTGGACTGCATTTTATGAATTAGAATATCGAAAATATGAGATATAAATATACATGAAATCATGAATAAAAAAAATAATTTATTTAAAATTATTATAATGATCTATATTTTTTTACTATAAGTGTATAAGAATAAATTATTTATATGTTATAAAATTACATTCAAAGAAAAATAGTTTTAGGTGATTTATGTCATTATAATTAGAATTAATTTTTAAAATTTTTGAACTTTTATTTGAAAATATAATATTTATTTTTTTATATTACGATGTGAAAATTATTTTATGCATAAGTTTCTAAATTTGTACAAATTTTTTTTATAATTTTCTAAATATTCAGAAATTATAGTTATAAAAAAATAACTATTTTATAACAATATAATGATATAAAAATAAAATGAATTTTATGATTACTATTTTATATAAAAATAATATTAGTAGAATCTTATACATAAATGACATGAACCATTTTTTATGTTAGTCAATGTTTAAAATTTATATTCCTACTAAGTATTTGTATATGTGGAAAGCAGAGTCGAACCCACAGGGAAGGTTGTTATTACCACTATTCTTAAAAAAATTAAGAAGAACAAAATGTTGTTAGTAGTGTGGTAGATTTTCTATTTTTTTACTTTTTATCTTGTTTATTAGAATACACAAATGGAACACCACAAATAGTTTTATTTTTTTTCTAAATTGTAATGAAACAAAAAATAGTGTTAAAACAGTACGTAACAGAGATATAAAAACCTGATAAAAGAATAATCAAGAAAATAAGCCTGAGGAAAAATTGAAATTCTACTAGATTTAAAAGGTTTATTATTCACTATAATGTTTCTACAGTGAACCACTTATGAAACTATGACTCACTTCCCTTACCAAGAGATAGGTCATACAGTCGATCAAACATGGAGTTTGCCTCGCTGAGATAAATCAACTGGAAATATTGTGATTTGAAAAAGAATACAGAACTGAGTCATCAGAAGTTCTGAATTTTTTTAAATTTTTTTCTTTTGAAAGAAGTATCTAAAGTCAATCTGTCTGAATTATTATGGAATTATAATTGATGTACTAATGGTACAATTCAATTGAATATATTCAGAACTGATCTAACTGATCAAAACTAGAAACATTTAATTGATAAAATGAAATGGTAGAAATGATACCAGTAGAAATTTTTTAATTCACTGAACGTGAAGGTTTAGCCAACTATCTTGTTCATTATCAATAAAACATATGTAAAAATTCTATAAAAGGGTACAAAATATTTAGAAATGAGGATAGGATAACTCCCCAATAACGTGCTCTACTCTCAGGCTCTGTCATATCCAGGGCTGCCCACCAGATATCTCTACTCCAATGAAAGAGAATCTATTGTCTGTGTATGTTTCTATCTTTAAAGTCTTCTACTTTCTATTTCTTTAGTACCCACTGCCTTTTACATCTTGTCACTATCACATTTCCACCAATATACTTCAGTTCTTTTCTTTCGCATTGCACAAGTGTGTGTTTTTGTGAACCACACATCGCACTAGATTTTCCCATGTAACCAACTACTGATGAGTTACTTAAATGAATGTGTGTGTATTTTTTACTCTACATTGAACATTCACAGGAAGGAACAAACAAAATAGTTAAAAACATATAGACAAATATTTTAAATATTAATTTTTAAAGTAATTAATTTATTATAAGTCTTCTATTAGATTTAAATAATGTTATATGTTATGTAATTTTATTAATATTATTGATAATATATTATTATAAATTTATTTTAAATCCATGATTATTATTAATTAAAATAAATTATTAAAATTGTTGTTACTTAATTATAAAATTTATGTTATAACAATTTATGTCTTATAGGTTGACGAAATTTGTTAATTGTAATGTCATTTATTATTATTTAAGTAAAATGGTTTTTTTAATTACAAATTGAAATGACAAATTGTTATTATGTTATTGATTTTTATTATTTAACATTATTAATGTTTATTATTATTTTGAAAATTAAATTATTTACTAATTTGTGTTAATTATTAAAGTTTATTCTAATTTCATATTATGTATTTTATTTTTAGTATATTATTATAGTAATTTAATATGTAACATTAAATTAATGATTTATTTATTTTTATTTTTTTTAATTAGTATAGTTTAATGTTTTAGTTTATTTATTTAAATTAATAATTATGTTTAATAATAATTAATCATAGAAGACTTTTTTATATTCATAATAAGATATTATATTAATTTAGGTTTTTATACAAGTTTTATTATATTTTATGTATTTTTATATGTTATTTTATTTTAATAATAACTTTTTCTTCTACCCCGATTATCAGCACATAGAAGGGGAGGGTTCGTCTCCCACTAAACCGCAACACTATTGACTTCCTCATCCTTGACATCAACTTCATCTGAGGCGACTACACTGCTCCACATAATTCGCGGTGATGGTTTCAGCTGGAGGTATTGCAAAACTCTGGTGCGCGAGCAGCTTCGGTTCCAGCAGAGCTTCCCAACCTTACTCACTTTGGGGGACACTCCTATTTTTTGAGTCTTTGGTCGGAAAAAGCCTCCTCTTTGGTTAGCAGCCAACCCTACTGACTGCAGCCTTCATGGACCTCCAATAGGCGTCAAGAGGACGAGTCATGGGTAGATGATCTACCCTCCAAATACCTGGTTTTGATCCTCTATTTAAACGGGATTTGAAACCCATGAACGTAGAGATATGGTGTATATGTGATTCTGTGTGTATTTGTTATCCTCTGAAGACAACCGAATAGAGGTGAAATAGAGAGGCACCCCCTTTCTCCCATGGATGTAGGCAAATCGCCAAAACACGTTAAAAATCCATGTGTTGCTCTGTTTTCTTCCGTTTTGTGTGTTTTAGGTACCACACACCCCCAATGTGCCCCAAAAAGTGGTATCAGAGGTGAGGCGGAGAAAACCGAGGTGAACCAGTGAGGCAGCAGAAAATTTTCCAGTGACCGGAAAATTGAAAGTTGTCAGAATATTATTATGATGGCATATTCGTGAAGAGGACAATGAGACGATTCCAACATCATAAGCGGCGATAAAAACAGAGTTTAAACGAACCCAATAGGGTCGGTCAAAGTTTGGTCAATCCTATGGGTTAACAGTAACCCCGTCCTAGAGAAGAAGACATTTTTCATACCGCCGGAGACAATTCCGGCGAGATTCTGGCAGGAACTCCGGTGTGCCACGTCAGCACCACGCCAGTGGGTGATCTGGACCGTTGAACGTGTTTTAACCATATCTCATTCAATTGGTGTCCGATTTCGTTGATCCAGGAGTCGATTCTGACTATCTTGACTATTCTGAACGCATCAGTATGGTTAGTATTCCAAAATTATAAATTTATTAGGTGGTGACTAAGAGGTGTGATATCGAAAGTGATGATCACGTTTTTTGATGACGACGAGGGCCGGTGGTGGAGCACTACCAAGATTTGATATTGAGAATTTCGATGGTAAAAAAAATGGATTGTGGAAACGAATGATGAAATATAAGTTAGTGTAGTAGGGCATGCTATAATCGTTGATTAGAGAAAAGTCTGATACAACTGGGCCGATGATAGGGAAGAGATCGAGATATTGGTCGTTATCACAATTTGAAAATGTTTGGAGAATGAGGTAAAATACTCGTCGTTGGACGAGACATCACAAAATGATATCTGGAAGGTGTTGGGATAATGGTACATGTCAAATTCACTGACCAACACATTGTTTCTAAAGAAGAAATTATATCAGTTGCGGATGGAAAAGGGAACAGATTTTTTGGATCACACCACTGAATTCAACAAGATCATGACACAGTTATTGGAGCTCAGTGTGAAGGTTGGAGAAGAAGACAGATCTCTTTTTCTTTTGACATCCCTACCAAGATCATTTTTTGGGCTTGTGACTGCATTTCTCATGGAGAACGAGACATGTATATGGACGAGTTTATGGCGTCATATCATGATTCAGAGGCATTCTGAAGACCCATGACACATTTAGGCGAGCAAATCATGGATATGTGAGAGGATCAACGAGGGAGGATCTGACATCGACAGTCAGAAGGTAAAGAAAGGGGGCCAAAATATAGGTGGCGTGATCCTAGATAAATCACCTATTTATAGTGTGAAAAAAATGTCATTATAAAAGTGATTATGGAGAACAAAAATTGTACGTTGATGTGATGAAGAAAGTTGAAGTAGAGGATATAAAAATCACAGGATTATCAGTAGATGATGAAATCTGTGTGACAGCTGGAATCATGCACTCATATTAGCATGTTTAATAGGGAGAAGTGTAGTTTCATTAATGAAAAATATATGGTCAAAAGAAACGGGAATGTCGTTTTCTAAAGAGGAAGAACGAGAAATCTCAAAATTCAAAGGAAGATGCATGGGTTCTAGATTCGGGGAGCTCAACACACATATGTATGACGATAGGTACATTTGATACTTTTCAGCTGGTGTAAGACTCGGTGAGACTTGGATTTAGGTCAACATGCGAGGTTTGAGGAGGCGGGGTGGTAAAATTGAAGACACCCAATGGAGGAGTTCGTAAACTAGCGGACGTGAAATTTGTTCTGAGGATGAGACAGAGCCTTGTATCATTAAGTAGGGTCGATGTGAAAGGGTTCAATATTTCCATAGCTGGTGGAGTGATGGAAGTCTCATGTGGGGATTTATCAAAGCTTACTGCGAGGCAGTCCCAAGGGTTGAAACAGTTGATGGGGACTGTAGTCAGCCTGAGATCGAGTAATGATGGTGGAAGTGCCATGTCATCTAGTGTGAAAAAGCATGTTCAATTTGAGGATGATGTTTCCAACACCTACAAGGAGACTGTAGGTCAAGCAACTACCCCAAATTGATCGTGAGGGGGAGATTTGTGGTGGCCACTCCCATTTTGGGATTCTTTGGTCGGCAGTAGCCTCCTCCTTAGTTGGCAGCTAACCCAACCAACAACAACCTTCATGGACCTACAGTAGGCGGTGTGAGGAAGATTCATGGGTAGATGAGCTACCCATCAACTACCAATTTTGGGTTCCTCTATTTAAATGGGATTTGAAACCCATGAATGTAGATATGTGGTGTATTTGTGATTTTGTGTCTATTTGTGATCCTCCGACACGAACTGAAGAGAATTGAAATAGAGAAGCACTACCTTTCTCCTATGGATGTAGTAAAATCACCAAACCACATAAAAAATCCATGCGTTGATCTTTTTTATTCCGTTTTCTGTGTTTCAGGTACCTCGCACCTCTACTGCACCCTAATACTCACAACGATGCATAAAATTTCAAAAAAATAGTATATCCAGTGGGGCAATAGTTGAAAAGGGGTTGTTGACTATTCCATGTTCGGATCCAGTGTGACCCTTCTTGCAGCGGCACGATGACTCCAATGGTGAACCCTCCAATCAGCATCTCACAGAAAGCTACAATGAAGGAAACATGATACCTCATTGCAGAAAACGCACCGCCAGATCTAGATCTCCAGCTTAGCTTGAGGTGGCGCAATATGATCTTCACAGCAAAAGGGATTTCTTTAGGACCGGTCTTGACTCGGCTTCGAATTTGGACGGTGGGTGTTCACATATCAGTGTTTTTGATTTTTTTAGGTCGGTTTTAGTGATAGATGTTTTCGGACAGATAAATTCTTTTGGATGTAGATGGTTTTGATTATTTGGGAAAACTGGTTCTTGATTGAGTGTGATGGCTGATGTAGAGGTCTGTATTGGTGTGATGATGAGGTTAATAAAATACTCTGGTGTCTCACAAAGGGTGGGAAGTAAGAATGATGATGGAATTGAAGAAGAACGATGAAATGTATTGATGAGTTGAGTTATCGGTATCATTGGCTGAGAATGAGAGGAACGGTGTGAGTGATAAGGAAGAGTGGTAGATACGGACCCATAGTAAGGTATAACGATAGAAAGAAATGTATCAGTGAAATTTTGATAGAGGTAACGGTCAGATGGGCAGTAGCATGGGGGTCACCAATAGAGATAAACAAAAGGTTACCGTTGCTAAAAATAAAGGTTCCTGATATTTAAGAAAAAGAAAGGGAAAATGGCACCGATGGCTTAAAAAAAGTCAAATGTCACCCATTCAATAAATCAAAATTTCACTGATACAGAAAAATAAAAGATAAATGGTCACTGATAGAAAAAATAAAGGGTTACACGTAACTGAAAAATAAAAATTTACCATTAAAAGAAAATAATTAAAGTTAACCAATATACTGCATAAAACGTCTCTGTTACAGATAAAATAGAATGCCACTAATGCAGAAATTAATCTGCATCAGTAACATATAGACACTAAAACTAACGGTAGCTAGATAAAATAATTGGAAAAACAGTGAGACTAAAATTAAAACATCATAAATTAAACAAACAATTAAAACATAAGTTAATTAAATAATATAATAAACTAAAAAATGAAAATTATTTATATTGGAATTAAAAACTAAAAGTAAATTAATTATATAATTTTTCACTAGATTATTATTTATACTACATATACTAATATAAAATATAATAGTTTTAAATAGCTTTGTTAATTAATTAAATAACAAGATGAAAACTTAAAAATAATAACACATCAGATTAAGGAATTAAAAACTTGTGTTAATAACTTTAATTAAATACTGACTAAATAAATAAGCATAAAAATAAATAAAGTTAATTTATTTTAATGAGTCTAAATTATAAGATGAAATATTATAATAAATGATACTCTAGATAAATAAGAATACTAAGATTAAATAATTGTTTAATAAAAATGATAATTTATTAAAAAGTCAAGAAAATTATACTTGACAAAAATAAATAAGAAATAATTAAATTAGAAGAATAATTATTATTAAAAAATGAGTTTAATGACTAAAAATTTTTAATTAATTATATGAATTGATTATTTAAGAAATTTAATTATAAAAATAAAAAAGATCTATTATATAGAAAAAATTTTGTAAATAATTTAATAAATCATTAAAAATTATGTAAAAAGATGTAGGAAAACAATGTAAAAATTGAGCCACATCAGATTCCCCCACACTTCAGCATTATTATTAATTCCCCCACACACAATCTTTATTTGTCCTCAAACAATTTCATTATTTGTTATCTTTGAAAAAAATATTGTAGTATTTATGATTAATCTCAAATTGTAACATGTCGTGCAGTTAGGAAAAGAGGGCAGAACATGAAAATAGGCTTTTGAAAAAATATTTTCAAATAAATTATTACCTCGAACGAGTACTCAATCGGTAATCAAGATATCAATGATTCATCAATCACAGATTGTTTCATTCCTCATACACGACTCTGCATAGTTCTTGTTTTAATTCAAGCCTATGTTTTGGGCTTAAGAGTAACAACACATAAAAATTCATTGGTGTTAAGAATTTAACAGTAGGAACTATGTATAATTATTCTTCCCAATGTTACAAATTTAATTAATTTTTTTGTGAATCACCTTAATGAAACAATATAAATGAATTCCAATATGCTTAAAGATAAAAAATACTTAATTAATTATAAAATTTTATTAAATAACTAAATTAATTATAAAAATAAAAATGTGAAATTATTTATTAAAAAGTGCTTAAATAATAAATGAAATCATTAAAAATTTTGAAAAAAGATGTGGCGAAACTATGTAAAAATAAAGCCACATCAATTTCTCCCACACGTAGAATTATGATTAATTCCCACACACATAAGCATTGTTTGTCCTCAAACAATTTAATTCTTTGTTATCTATGAAAAAAATAAGTATTTATGATTCAACTGAAACTGTAACATGTCCAGTACTTAAGAAAAGATGACAGAACATGAAAACAGGCTTTTGAAAAGTTATTGTCAAATCAAGTCTTTCCACGAATGGGTACAAAAATGGTAGTCAAGATATCAATGATTTATCAATCAAATAATGTTTTAAACCTCATACCCAACTATGAATAGTGATCATTTCAATTCAAT
This sequence comes from Viscum album, assembly GCA_963277665.1. Classification (NCBI taxonomy): domain Eukaryota; kingdom Viridiplantae; phylum Streptophyta; class Magnoliopsida; order Santalales; family Viscaceae; genus Viscum; species Viscum album. The sequence goes on along the minus strand of OY728139.1, from coordinate 881,191,613 downwards.
CCTTTGTTCTAGGCTCAATAATGACAATCAGTAAAATTTAAATAGAGTTAATCATTTAATAGTAGGAACTATGTATTATGACTCTATCCTAAGTTCCCAAAATAATTAGTTTTTCTGTGAATTACTTTAATGAAACAACCTAAAAGACATCTATATAAACCAAATGATCCTTTCTAAGTCACAATCCAGGTATAATGAATCTTTCCTAATTCCCAATCCATGTATCAAGTGCTACGAAATATGAAATGCACTTATTCAAAGTGTATAAAGGGCATATAGTAAACAGAATCACACACAACATCTTGGGTCTCAAAGATACGTCGTGGTATCCCATATTCCCAAACTACTCCAGTTTCAAATTATTTTTATAAAAATCACTTCATTGGTTCATTTAGGTGATTCAATTAATAAATAATGGAAAAATGAATCCCCTAGGATAAAGATCAAACATCTATTACAAAGGGTTATGAGAAAAACTCTACTAAAACGTTACCCATATCATTATCAAAAATAGTCCCTAAACCAAAATCCCCATTAAATCACTAAAAATAACTCATAAATCATCATTTACAATTAATATTAAACTCAAATCATCTAATAACTACCAAATATACACTATATATAAGACATATCCATTAAATTTAAATCAAAACCATGTAATATTGCAAAAATTATGAAAACAAAAATTAAAAAATTTACCCATTTTTTGAAATAATGCTTTAAAGTTGTAGTGGGAATTGATGTTCATTCAATTAAGAATAGTTCAGCATAGTCATGAATTGACCCCCTCCCCCACACTTAAAACACAACATTGTCCCCAATGTTGTTTTCAGAATATGGAGAAGAACAATTTGACTGTTTAAATTTAAAATAGATTTTCAATTTAGTAGATATATGATATGTATAAATGGTTTCTTTAAAGATCAAAAACATTGTTTTCCATCATGAATAAACTAACAAAAGGTTCTAAAAAAATTTTATGCATTAACATTTAAGTCTAGTAATAATGAATGGCCATTAAAATTCAAAAGTGGAATGAAACTTGTGGATAATCAATGGATATGGTGTATGTAATTTCAAGGATTGTGATCAAATCGATTTTCAATAAATCATACAATGACATGATAAACACCCCAACCAATAAAATCAGAATCAAAAATATTAGAATCATGTACCCCTCACACATAGTTTCATGCAATGAGAAGATTTTAATATATCAATGAAATTAAATATTTCCGAAGGAGAAAGAGCAGAATTTTTTTACTCAAATTAGTGACATGCAGCAATTTTTCATTCGAATACAAGAAAAATTTTAAACATTTGTAGAATTTATTATTCCAGTATCTAGACATGCAGTATAATTTTTAATACACATGTTGTGGAATTTTCAAATAGAAGAAGAATATTCAGCACCAGCAGAAACAATTTACAATGTAACTGTAACTGACTCACTGGAAGTAGTAACTAAAACATAGGAGTGAATTTAATTAAAGTGAACATGAGTGGGAAGATTAATATAGCAATTAAGAAACTTCCCTGAATATGTTTTTGAATAAACCTTCTGCATGGGAGTTTCACTCCATAAATGACACAACACCATCATCAAATAACCCTGAAATAGAACCAGGAGACCACGAACAGACAGTAACAAGGACTTCCAAAAAACAGAGCACATAAGTATCAAATTATTCCAGGGTTAAAATGAAAAAAACTAAAGACAAAAAGAACCATGGGTTTCCTCCCATGCAGGGATATGTTTTAATGTCTTTATCCTGACTTTAATTAAGATCAGTTCTCAAGATCAGAGAAGAAATCCATGCCCTTCGACTATCCCTAAAAATACAACTTCACTCTCTCCCCATTAACCAACATGGATTTGTTTTCTTCACCTTCAATTTCTATAGATCTATTATTATGCCCTCCCACTATAGTAAATGTTCCATACCACTTGGACTTATATTTTCCTGGAAAGTGTTTTATTCTTGACTTTAGTATAAAGGCCTTTTTCCAGGTTTAAAATCTTTTGTTTGTATGATATAATCAGTAAATATTTCAGTCCTATCATTATAAATCCTTTAATTAACATAAAACTATCTCCCAATATCAACTAAATGACTTTAATCAAGTAATATCGTCTCACCAGCAATCTTAAAATAAAATTTTAGAGCCTTAACTACCCAATAATACTTATGTTTCAACTCCATAGGTAAATGACCACATTTCCCAAACAATAGCCTATAAAGGAAATTACTATTGGGGTCTTGAAAGTAGTTCTATATGCATAGAAATCTTCATCCAATTTTAGATAAAATCATTTCTTAGAGGTTGATACAAGTTTCTCAAGTATCTGTTTCCTTTCTCAATTAGAAATTTCCACTTTTCCACTAAGCTATGGATGATAAGTAGTACCAGTTTAATGAATAGAAATATATTTTTCCATCAAAGCTTTAAATTTGTAGTTCTTAAAATGTGTTCCATTATCAGTGATAAAGGATTTTGGGACACCACAGCAAGGAAAAATATTCTCTTTAAAAAATTATGTTACAGAATTTTCATGATTATTGGGTAGAGAAATTTATTCAACCCACTTCGATACATAATCAACAACAATAAGTTTATTCATTCCCATGAGATGATGGAAATTTACCCACGAAATCTAAACCCCTAACATCAAAAATCTCAAAATCTATTATTCTTTTTTGGGGTAAATTCAACATCCAAATAACATTTCTTAGCCTCTAAAAAATATCACATCGAACCATAAAGCTTGTAGAATCCTAATAAAGTGTGGGGGAAAACCAGATGTAGGACATTCTGAGAAATCCTTACACCAACATGGTGACCTCCAAAAGTTGAGGAATTACAGATCTTTAAGAGAAGAAGCATCTCATCCTCAGGAACACACCTTCTAACAATACCATTAGAACATCTCTTAAACAATAGGGGATCATCCCAAAGGTAATACATAAGTTCCTAAATGAATTTATTTCTTTGGTTATTAGATGAATTTTTGGGAAAGAAACTAGCAGCGAGGAAGTTCTAAAAATATACATACCAAGAAGATTTCCTAATTGACATAGAAAGCTACTTATCATAAGAAAGAGAAGATTTTATCTCCCTATGTGCTTAATATTGAGTAAGTGAAAGCCCAGAAATATGGTCAGTAACTAAATTTTCATCTCCCTTATTATCCCTAATATCTAAATCATACTCTTGTATCAACAAAATCCATCTAATCAGCCTATGTTTAATTTCTTTCATAGATATCAAGTACTTTATGGTAGAATGATCCATGAAAATGATAAATTCGGATCCTAAGAGATAATTTCAAAATTTATTTACAGCAAACACAATAACTAACAATGCTTTTTTAGTAGTGGTATAACAATTTTGGCCTTCATCTAGCATTATACTATAATAATAAACTGCATGTAGTTTCCTATAATTCCTCTGTTAGAGGAAATCACCTAGAGCCATGTCACTAGCATCATACATAAGTTCCAAAGGTACATTCATGTTAGGTGCAGTGATAATGGTCAATGTAGTGAGTTTTTCATTTAACAGATAAAATGATTTCAAATAGTTTTCAAAAAAATTGAAATGTCAATCCTTGACCAAAAAAGAGTACAAGGGATTAACTATTTTAGAAAATTATTTGATGAATCTTCGGTAGAAATCATCATGCCCCATGAAATTTCCCAAAACATTTAAATTTTCAAGAGGTGTGCTTTGTTGAATGACATCAATCTTAGCAGTATCAACTTCCAAACATCTCTTGGACACCTTATGAAAAATCACTATACCCACCATGACCATGAATTTAATCTTCTCCAATTTAATAAAAATGTTTGTTTCAATGCATCTCTCAAAGACTAATTCATGATTTCATAGAAAAGTGTCGAAAGTGCATCCCACAATGGAAAATTCATCCATGAAAACTTCAATAATTCTTTCAATCATGTCTGAAAAGTATCCATCATACTCGTTTGAATGGTGGTTGGAGCACCACACAATCCAAAGAGAATCAGCCTATAAGAAAATCTCCCAAAGGGGCATATGAAAGTGGTCATTTCCTGATCCTCTAGAGCAACAAGATTCTAGTTGTAACTAGAATACCCATCAATGAAACATCAAATTTCATTTCTAGAAATCCTCTTAATAATTTGATCCAGGAAGGGAATATGAATATGAGACTTCCTAGTGGCTGCATTCAGCTTCCAAAAATATATACAGACACTCCATTTTGGGGATTTCCTAACAGAGATTTCATCATTTAATTCATTTTTTACTATAGTAAAACCTCCCATCTTAGGGACAATCTGGATAGGGATGACCCAAGCACTATCTAAAATGGGATAAATTGTTTTTATGTCCAACAACTTAATCACTTCCTCTCTTACAACTTCTTTCATGTTTGGGATCAACCTTATTTGACACTCTACCCTAGGCTTATGGTCAGGCTCTATAAGAATTTTATGCATCCAGAGTGAGGGACTAATACCATTTATATTATCAATGGTCCAGACTATGGAAGATTTAAATTTCATTAAAACACTCAATAATATTTTCTCTTGATTCTCCTTAATCTTATAAAAATTATTTATTGAAAACGTATAATTCTCACCAAAAATTGAATATTTATAATGACCATGGATTGGTTTTAGTTCATGAATGGGTGGTTCAATACTAGAAGGAAGAAACTTAGTCCTATGTGGTTCGAGATATTCAACATATCTCTTGTAAGGTGTTTTAAATGATGAAAAATTTTCGATTTCATGCTCAAATTCAGAATTTATTGGGTTGATGTCCAGAGTGCGAAGCATACTGTCCATACATTCCATATTATAATTCAACATGTTAATCAAAGAAGTATCATCTCTTTATTTCAAAAACTCTATATCAACAACATCCAAGTGTTCATCATGGTTGGTGTTAACAGAAACACCCTCAAACTCACTCCAAATTATCCTATGTTCAGAAATAGGGGACTCTTCTAATATCAGAAAATGAATAGTAGTCTAGTTCTAGAATATTTACTATATTCAGTGTTTGAGCATAATTTTCAATTTCTAAGAGATATTCAATAGTATTTTTTACTTCAAAATTATTTTCAAAATCAAAGGATTGCTTTTCATATTCTTAAATGTTTCTAATTGTGCTCTCATATTCTAAGGATTCTACCATTGAATAGTTTTCAGAAAATTTTGGTCCTTAAACATTTTTAAACAAATCAAACTCTTTTTGTTGTTCTCCAATTTTAAAAATAAGTTGACCCTTAGAGAAATAAATAACAGCACCACCATTGGAGAAGAAGGGCCTACCCAAGATGATGGGAACCTCTTGATTAGACTCCATGTCTAATACGAAAAAACATGTATGAAGAAATTTATTCCCTACCCCAACTAGAGAGTCATCAAACCATCCAAAAGGATGAGTGAAAGATCTATCGGAAAATTACAATATGACTGTGGTGGGTTGAATATCACCCAACCTCAACTTCGGAAATAGTGAGTATGGGAGATTATTAATGCTAGCACCTGAATCACAAAAATAGTCGAGCTGATTAAGATTTTAAAGGTACAGGGAATTAATAAGCTACTTGGGTCATTCGTTTTAGGAGGGATTTTCTTTTGGAGTATAACACTAAACTATTTAGTGAGGATATAAGTAGAAAATTCATTGAGGGTATTTTTATTTGAATTTTTTTAAGAGATATCAAATTCAATGGATTTTTAATTAAATCATGAATGAATTGAATGTTTACATGATGTTTGGAAGGCAGACCATGGAACTGAAGATGTTCATCCCTGGTGATACTTTGTGGTTACACCTTCTCAGGGAAAGGGATGGGTCGGTAAAAAATTTAATGACAATAGGTATATCCCTTAATTCTTCCTAAACCTTTTCTTTTCATTTATTATTTTAATTTTTAGATGAGTTTTTAGATTGTGCTTCAAGTGAAAAATTCAAATTTTGATCATTTTCATGACATTTCTTTGAATTTCTAGCATGTGAATAAAAAATATATTTATTATCAGATTCAAGAAGATTTTCATTTTGGGCATTTTAAATGTCTTTTTAGCAACATTTTCATTAATAATCCCACTTCTAGTCACTACAACCATGTCATTCTATCTAGGATTATGATCAATGGTACAATGAATTCTACGTTTTTTGTGTATGAAAAATATCCTGCAAGTTGTCCAAGTTGTGTTTCTATGTTCTGCATTCTCACATCTGTTTGAATTTTATCTAACTCATATTGATTTTGATGTTTGGATAGATTAGTCATGTATCCTACCTCTTGAGGGTTAATTTTGTTCAAGATTAGATAAAGATTAAAGGACACTTGATTATCATTGTTTCCTTGTGCATTTAAAGACTCGCCCTTTTGTGGATTTTGAAAATTTGGTCTTTGTTGATTCAGATAGTTATGGGTAGTGGATTGCTTAATTAGGTCTGGATCTTTCCATGAAATATTAGGATGGTTTCTATAGCCATTATTATAATTTTTTGAAAATGGATATTCATTAAGAGGCATTCTAGGACCATACATAACAATGTTTGAGTTCTCTTGTTGTTGGGATGACATATCAAAAATAAGACCGATGTTTTTAGAATTCTCAAACATACCACTATGGACAAACTATTCCCTAAATGATATATTTTAGTTTTGATAGCCAAGTTGATTAATAGTTTTCGAAGATTTCTGTTTCATTAATGATTTCAATTGGATGGTGATTTCAGCATGTTGATCTTGAGTTTCATTCATTGAACCAGTGATTGAATTAAAATTTCTATTGACTCTTTTTATTCTTGAATTCGTATGTTGTGAGTTTGGGGAATGATTATTGAAAATTTTCCTCCATTCTTCATATGTATTGTCATTGTAATTACCCATAGAAACCGGATCAACTAGATTATTTCTAGATTATGAAAACCCATCACAAATGGTGTCCATGAGAAGGTGAGATGAGATTTGATGATGGGGACACTGCCTGAGTAGATCCTTGAATCTATCCCTAGATTTATGAAAATATTCTCCATCATCTTGTTAAAAACTAATTTTCATTGTTCTAGGATCACCTTTATGTATTTTGGGATAAAATTTCTTGATAAAAGTATTGTACACATGATCTCACTTATCAAAAATATTCTAATCTATACTCAGAAACCAATTCCTGGCATTCCCTTTAAAGAAAAAGGGAATGACTCTTGTTCTTAGACCATTTTTTGTGAGTCCTAGAAGAGGTACCTACTACATATTATTATAGAAGCCTTTAATGAAGGAATGTGAGTCCTCATTATAGAGTCCATTAAAAGATGATAAAATTAAGAAGTGTGACTCTCTTAACTCATAGTTTCTAGCTCTAGGAGATAACCTAATAGAATATGGATTTGTTGATACGTGAAGAATTTAGAACTCCTTCATCCTAGGCCTGTAATTTTATTCTAAGTGTTTTGGATAATTTATAAAGTTGTTATCAGGAACTCTATTATCTATAACCTCCATTTTGTTTTTGTTTTTTTTTCTACGAGTAGTTATAAATTAGTCAGTTTCAAAGTTTAGTGGCTCTAGAATAATAACCGAATGTCTTTTTCTAATACAAAGTATATCAACAATTCATGTATGAAAACAAAAGACCTAAATATGAGCTCAAAAATATAGAAAACTGAATAGATTCAATATAAAACAAAGTATTTTTTTACAGTTTTCAGTTTGTCAATTATTGTAGATTTTTTTAAATACATTATTTTTTTTAGAAAATGAATGGCTCGTGCCTTCCCTGGAAACAATTCCAAAAACATGACCTGAACTATAATTTATGTCAGCAAATGTTTAAAATTTATATTCATACTAACTACTGTATATGTTTCAAGGATGGTTGAACTCCCAAGAAAAGTGATTATTACCACAATTCATTTAAAAAATTTAAAAAATACTCCATTTTTGTCAGTAGTGGAGTAAATTTTCTATTTGTTACTATTTATTTTTTCCTTTTTTTTATTATAAGGCACTAATGAAACACAACAATCCATTTTATTTTTTTTCTAAACTATAATGAAATAAGAAACAAGCATAAAACTATAAGTAACAGAAATATAAAATGTTGATAAAAGAACAATCAAGAAAATATTCCCAGGGAATAAATTTAACTATACTGGATTTAAAAGGATTACTATTAACTTTAATGATTATTCAATGAACCAATAATGAAAAGATGACTCACTTCCCTTCCCTGGAGTTAAGTCATACTGTTGATCAATATTAGAGTTCGCCTCTTAGAGATAAATCAACTGATAAAATTGTGATTTGAAAATGACTTTGGAACTAAATCGTCATAAGTTCTAACGTTTTTTAATTTATTTACTAACAAAATATGATTCCAAAATCAATCACTCTAAATGATTGTGGAATTATAATTGAAGTAATAATGGTACAATAGATTTGAATATATTCATAATAGATCTCACCGATCAAAATAAGAAACATTGAAATGATTAAATGAAAAAAAAATATACCAGTAGAATTTTTCTATTTCCCCAAACTCCATAGTTTATCCAAATGTATTTTTCATTATCTGTACAGTAAATAAGAATATGCTATAACAAAGTACAAAATATTTAAAAATGTGGAAAAGAGAACTCCCCAATGATGTGCTCTACTCTCAGGCTCCTTCACCTCCTGGGCTATCCACTAGATCTCTCTACTCCGAAGAAAGAGAATATGTTGTCCGGGTATGTCTCCATCTTCAAATTTTGTTTTTTCCTCTGTTTTAAGTAACCACGATATTTTTTTGTACTTCACCATCTCGTTTCCACCGACATACTTAAGTTCCTTTCTTTTGCATCGCACACCTGTTTTTTTCACTAACCACATGTCGCACTAAATGTTTCCATGTACATAACTCCCAACGAGTTAGTTAAATGAATGTGGGTGTATTTTTTACTCTACTTTGTGACTGCACTGGAAGGAACAAACAAAAAAGTTAAAAAATGCAGAAACAATTATTAAAATACTAGTTGTTAAAGTAATTAGTTTATTATAAAGTCTTTAATTAGATTTGAATAATGTTTTTTATTATGATAATTTATTAATATTATTGTTAATATATTAATATAAATTTATTTTATGAAATATATTATTATTAATTTAAATGACTTTTTAAATTTGTTGTTACTTAATTAAAAAAGTTATGTAATAAAAATTTATGCATTATAAGTTGACTGAAATTGTAAATAGTAAATTCATATATTTTTATTTAAGTTAAAAATGTTTTATTAATTACTTATTTATATGTTAAATTATTATTAAGTTATTTATTTTTATTAATTAACATTATTAATGTAATTTATAATGATTATTATTATTATGAAATTAAATTATTTAATAATTTAGGTTAATTAGAAAAGTTTAGTCAAATTTAATATTAATTATTTTATTTTAAATTTATTGTTATATTAATTTAATATGTATCATTTAATTAATGATTTTTTGAATTTTTTTATTTATTAGTTTAGTTAAAGGTTTTAATTTAATTTATTAAATTAATAATTTTGTTTAATTAAAATTATTCATCTATGATTGTTTTATATTTTAATTATCTTATTATTTTAGTTTAGGATTTTATATATGTTTTATATTAATTTATGTAATATTTTCATTAATTTATTTATTTTTAAATTTTACCCACTCCCTATATTATTTGCTCACAAAAGGGGAGGGTTTGTCTCCCTCTAATGTGTAGCATTGCTGACCTCCTCATCCATGATACCAACTTCATCTGGGGAAACTACTATTATCCACCTCATTAGCGGTGATGGCTTCCGCTAGAGGCATTGCAGAACTTTGGAGTGCGGATGGATTCAGTTCCAACACCACTTCTCAACCTTACTGACAATGATACGCAACAAATTGCGAAAAATAGGGGATCTTGTGGGAAGAAAACTGACTGGGGTTATACAACTACTCCAGGTTCAGCTCGGTGTGACTCTACTTGCAGATGCACGGTGACTCCGGTTGTGAACCCTCCAATCAGTGGCTCGTGGAGATCAGCAATGAAGTCAACATGATCCCTTGTGGAAGACTACGCACGGTCAGATCTAGATCATTGGCATATCTGGAGGTGGCACATGAAGATATCCATGGAGGAAGGACTTTCTTTTAGTCGATTCTAGTTCTATATTTAGATATCGACGCTTGGAGTTCACATATCATCATTTCAGATTTGGAAAAGGTAGTTTATAGGGACTGATTTTTTCAGATGGATAAATTCTTATGGATGTAGATGGTTTTCATTTTTTGGAATGACTTGTTATTGCTTGAGTGTGATGGTGAAGTCATGATTTACAATGATGGCTGAAGAAGAGGTCTGTATTGGTGTGATGATGAGGTGCGGAAAATGTGTTGGTGTCTCACAAAAGGTGGGACATTAGACTGATGATGGAAATGGAGAATAAGAAGGAATTGTATTGGTGAGTCAAGTTATTGGTAGAATTGGTTGAGAATGTGATGAAATGTGTGAGAGAAAAGGAATAGAGTTGAGATTAAATTCTGTTGGAAGGGATAATAGTTTATGGAAATACAACAGTGACTGGTGTCGCCCAAATTTATCCATGTTCTTAGGGTTAAGTGGTCGCTTGCAGTGTAACTTGGGTTGTCGAATCCATAGAGACCTAAGAAGAACCTATAGACACTCAATAAAAGGAGATGGATTTTTGGCTATGAAGTGGCCAACTTTTTTTGATTTTAGATGGTTTTAAAAGATCACTAAATGATCTATGTGAATTTAAATTATGATAAAATGAGTAGATCCATGGTTATTGCTCGGGGTGGATTGGATGAATTATCTTTTTCTTTTAAAATTTCAATTTCATTAACTCGAGAATAATTCAAGAAATGAATTCAAAATACACTCATCACTTATTGATTAAACACCACTAAAAACACAAACTAATCACCTATACACTTTTTGGGTCATTTTCATGAGCAGTCCAAGGTAAAGAATCTAATTACCACATAAAAGTGGGGCAAATAAATTCAATAAGGAAGAGGAAGAGAGAAAATCATTTAATGAAATAAACATATATAAAAATTTAATAAAATTTAGAGAGTGATAAATAACATCCAATCTAGCCCCTTTCTACCCACATGGATCAACCTATAAAAGAGCTATCCCTCCATTGATAACATGTTCTCAATGGAAGTGGGAAGTAGACTTATGAGGGTGGAATCGAAGAAGTAAAAATTCAAAAATAAAGATCACTCCACCATTGTGTGGAAACAATAACAAGGTTTGGTGTGAAAAAAAATCACACCATAGGGCAACATAATCAATGTGATATGAATAATAATGGGACAAGAGAATAAGAAGAACTTTTATTGAATACTAATGTGATTCGAACAACTTACATGAGAAGGAAAAATGCTACAAAGACAATTTGGAATAATAACATTACAATGAAAACAATACTCCAAGATCCATCAAATCCTCCACCAATGCAGCCTTAAATAGTAATTTTGGAAGACTTCGGCTGATCCCCGATCATCTCATGTGCATTTAATTAATTTGGTTGGGGAAAATAGGGTGGACAGTTAATGGAGATATGACTTTTCCACTCTTCCCTCGAAATAGAATCCATCTTACATACTCCGGAAAGACACACTGAAAGAACCTTCTAGAATGCCGAATTGGAGTGGGACATAGAATACTTAAATGAATTTCTGGATGTTTCCTTATATCCTGTACAATTTCAATGCTAATTACATTGTGGTTAGCATGATATGATTTAAATCATGGGCTGTTTTTCTGGGCCGCTGAATCTGGCCTAGAATTACATCTTCAACTTGGGCCACATGGAACTCCATTAAAACAGTATAATTAGCTTGTTCCACTGTTTAATGAAATGTTCCCAGGGATGTCTTCAATTTCCATTTAAATTTTGAGACTTTTTAGGCATGAATCATGGACACTATAGTTCTTTTATTGGGCGGTTGTCCAAATACCTTCGCCCAGAATGTGGTTGGTTCAAGGCCCACTTTGGTGTTCTTCCATCATGAATCATCAAGTTCACCAAAAGTATGAATTGTTCCCAATGGAATGAGAAACCTGAAAATTAAATATAAAATTAAAATCAAGTCAATTAGCTATTGTAAATTGTGCTCAGAAATGTACCATGTAATAGTGCATTTTAAGAACGAATTGCAACCATGATGTGAAATGATGTTCAAAGTGTAAAATGCACTAAAATGGTATTTATGAATAACAAATCACATAAAAACTATATAAATTAACAATTATTATTATCTTCTTCCAGTTCCTAATCACACCCCACAACATGCGTTTTTCTAGTACCGAGAAAAATATATCCCACAAACATGAAATTTGAATGACCTTTTCCAAAAACATTTTAATACACATTGTTCAACCAATGACCTCATACCAAAAAATTATGAAACCCATCAAAATAATTTAAAACAAACTATGTTTAGAGGTATAACCCAATCCCAAGCCCACTCCTTTGTTCAAATTCATCCCCATATTACATTCAATTTCAATTAAGCATGAGGAAGAGTTTTGCATCACAATAGACATGGGGGTTCATTTTTATTCAAAGAGAGAAAAGATGGCAGTTCTAGGAGGAATGAGATTTTAATACTAAGATGAGTATTCAATTTTTTTTATATTTTTGGTTTTTTTGGTTTTTTTTTGTTATTTTCTTTTGCAATTTTGTCATGGTAATTGAAAATGAACTCAATCGAGTCAACCCATGTAGCAAGACTTTGCCGATGACTCCCAGGCTCAAAGACCTTAGGGCGCCAAGTGATGCTCACATACTCGGTCATCGTTTCCAGTTAACTCAATCCAAAACAAATTAAAATTGCCACAAATAGATATAAAATTCCCAACTCTGGGCTAGAAAACTATGAAGTCATGATCCCCAAGTGCTAAAATCCCCGCAAATAGGTCAATCCATTTTGATACGCGCAAATTTAATTGTTTTTATAATCATTTTAAAATTAAAATGATCGCTAAACCTATGATATTTATTATGGGTACCCAAGAACTCAAACTAAAACCCTATAATCTAGAGGACGTGCATTGTGTTTTTTTAATTAAATTGATTAAAATATAATGGTTAATAATCACATCGAACAACAAAACTTTCAAAAATCTATGTACATGAACCTAAACATGAATTAAAATCAGAATCAAGGCATGAAAAATTATTTGATATCCAATTTCAGAGTTTACAATGTGTGTTATAATGTTCATGGTTAATGAAATTTTTTCCTTCCACACATTTTTTATGCACAATTTTTTTTATTTTTTATTATTATTTCATATCCCCCAACATAAAATAATAATGTCCCTAGTGTTTAAAGAAAATAAATATTAGAAGGGTTAGAGGTAGATGAGAGGTGTTCTAAAAGGAATTTGAAATAATAAACATGGAACAAAATTAATTGGTTTTTGAAGTTGATGATCATGTTGTTCCAGATTACTCCATTGGTCTCTTGGGAGATGTTGGCACCTCCTTGATCGAATATATATCACCCAAAATAGTCCATGAATCATACAATGAAGAAAAAAACAGAGAAAAAAAACAACACAATAATTTATTTAAACCCAAGTATCAACATTTTTATTGTTTTCCTTGTTTTGTTTAAAAAAATCAATCTTATGATGAATTGTCTTATTTATATATTATGAGAAAGGTTTTACTTAGGAATCACAACGCGTGACAGGGATGAATACGGTACTCCCCTTTCATACCCATCCTTACTCATAAAATAAGAACAAGTCAATAATCTATAAATTTGTTTAATCAAACTGATGAAACAATGTCTTCTTTAAATTTTCTAGGTATGTTATTACTCAGGGATCACATAGCGTGACACAAATGAATATGTTGCTCCCATTTCATACCCATCTTTACTCATAAAATAATAACATGTAAAAAATCTATTTTTTTATCAAACTGATGATACATTGTCTTCATTAAATTTTCAGGGTAAGGTATTACTCTGGGATCACACCAAGTGACATGGATGAATATAGTGCTCCCATTTCATACCCATCCTTACTCATAAAAGAAGAACAGGTCAACAGCCAATTTTTTTTAAAAAACAATATGTAGAAGAAAGAAACAATAGATGATTTAAAAAAATTGGAAACACGAAAACCATTGGTTGACTCCCATGCAGCGCATTTGTTTAGCATCATTATCCAGATATAGACCCTAAATCCATTTATTTTTTTCTGGTTCATATGTTGGCTCAGTTATCTCCTCCTTGGTTTCTTGATTATTGAATAATTCAATGAATGGATTTAACCTATGCCCATTGACTATGGAGACATGACTACTTGTGGGATCCTGAATCTCTATTTCCCCATGAGGGTAAACATGATGCACTAGGTATGGACCAGACCATCTAGAACTTTTCTTTCTCAGGTGTAGATGAATATTTTAACTATACAAGAACATGAATTTTCCCATTTCAAAGTGATTGACTTTGAGATTCCCAGATTTGTAAGTTTGAACTTTATATTTATTGATCCTTGAATTTTCATAAACCTCCATCCTAAGTTCCGCGAGTTAATTAAGATCTAATTTCCTTTTTTCAGCCAATGAAATGTTAAAGTTCATTTTTTAATTGCCCAGAAGGCCTTATGATCAATCTCAATAGGTAAATGACATGATTTTCCATAAACCAATATATATGGTGAAATGACTAGGATAGTGTTAAAAGCTGTTTGATATGCCCAAAGGGCTTCTAAGTGTTTCTCGAACCAATATTTTATATAGGGATTGGCAGTTTTGTCAAGAATTTGATTAATTTATCTATTTTCCAACTCATCTTGACAATTCCTTTGAGGATGGTATGCATTGGAAACTTTATGAGAAATACCATACATAGAGATGACTGGAGAGAATGGGCGGTTGCAGAAATGGGTTCCACTATCACTGATTATAGCTCTCTGAATTCCAAATCTAGAAAATATATGCTCTTTTAGGAATCGGATCACAACATTATGATCATTATTCTTGGTAGGAATGGCCTCAACCCATTTTGAGACGTAACCACCAGATAAGAGGATGTAGTGGTATCCCATAGAGTTTGGAAAGGGACCCATGAAATCAATTCACCAACAATCAAAGATTTCAACAACCAGAATGGGATTGAGGGTCATTTCATTTTTTTGGTAATGGATTCTAATTGCTAACACTGAGGACAATTTTTTCAGAATTGGAAGGAATCCTTAGTGAGGTTCGGCCAGTAAAAACCACTTTGGAGGACCTTTTCAGTGGTTTTCTTTGTAGAGAAGTGTCCTCCCCATTCCTCTCCATGGAAATTTTTTTGAATGGACTCTTACTCAGACTTGGGAAGATATATACTTCTGATTTGATCGTGGCATAATGTGAAGAGGTAAGGATCATCAAAGACATATTTTTTGACATCATAAAGGAATTTCCTCTTGGCTTGGGTCCCTAGAAATATTGGAAGGTCACCTATCTCCAAATGGTTTGCTATGTCAACATACCAAGGGAAATCACTCACTAAATAGAGGTTCTAATCAAGAAATGAATCAGACACAGAGTGGTGGTCTGAGTTGTCTTTGACTTCCATCATAGATAGGTGATAAACTAAAACATTTTTAATAACATTTTTATCTTTAATGGTTAAATTGAACTATTAATGAAGAAAGACCCACCTAATCAATCTAGACATGGAATATTGTTTTTAGAAAATGTATTTTAGGGATGAATGGTCGGTGGATACAATGATGGGTGATCCAATGAGATACGACCTAAATTTCTCTAAGACAAAGACAACAGCAAGAAACTATTTCTTAGTGGTAGTGTAGTTAATTTGTGAAACATTTAAATATTTTCATGCATAAGAAATGACACATGGATTTTTCTCACACTGTTTTCCTAAGACTGCTCCAACATCAATGTCACTTGCATAACACTTGTGATTGAAAGTAAGTTTCCAATTCGGAGATTGTATGATAGGTCGAGATATAAGAGTAAGCTTGAGTGTAGATAATGATTCCTCACAACTATATGTCCATAACAATAGAGCATATTTTACCAATAGATCATAAAGTGGTCATGAAATAGAGCTGAAATTCCTAATAAACCTTCTATAAAAACCCACATGTCCTAATAAGGACCTCAATTCCATAATATTTTTAGGAGATGGAATTTGATGAATTATTTCAACCTTAGCATTACCAACATCAATCCCTCTACCAGATACCATATGACCTATAACATGTCCTTCCCTTACCATGAAATGTCATTTTTTCTAATTTAGTTTGATATTCTTATCCTCTAACCTTGAAAAAACCATTTCAACATGTACAAGGAATCCCTCAAAAGTATCCCCAAATATGGAGAAGTCATCCAGGAAGATCACTAAACAATCTCCCACCATGTCTGAGAATATTCCCATTATGCACCACTGGAAGGTACCAGGGGCATTACATAACCCAAAGGGAATATTCATGAAGGAAAAAGTGCCAAATGGACATGTGAAGGTTGTTTTTCCTTGATCCTATAATGATACTTATATTTGATTATACCCTAATAATATATCTAAGAAGCAGTAGAATTGATGACCCACCACTCACTCGAGGTCTTGATCAATAAAGGGAAAGTGGATATGGTCTTTCTTGGTACAAGTGTTGAGCTTCCTATAGCCAATACAGACTCTCCATCCATTAATAACCCATGTTGGAAGAATATCTCCATGCTTATTGGTTATTATTGTGATTCTAGCCATCTTTGGAACCACATGGATTGGGCTAACCCACTCACTCTCATTTATAAGATAGATGATACAAACTTTTAAAAATTTCAAAAGTTATTTTCTCTCTACATCCATGAGATTAGGATTGATTAGTCATTGAGGATGACGACATGGCTTTGAATCGGATTCTAGAACAATTATATGAGTCCCGATAAGTGGGATAATCCAAGGAATATCAGATAGGGTCCATCCAATGGCTTTCTTATGTCTCAGAATTATATATAGAAGCATCCTATAATGATCAGCTTCAAGAGAAGAAGAAATGAAAACAGGAAAGGAATGATTGCCCCCTAAAAATGAATACACGAGTGATGATGGTAAAACATTAAATTCAAGATCAGAGTGGTTATAACATTCCAAGAAAGGATGAGACTTTGTATTGAACTCAGTTTCTTTGTTCATATTTCTTGACAAAATTGGTTCCTCTTAAAAAGAATTTTTATCCACTAAAATTAATAGAGTATTGTCATGAATGGGTATAGACTCCATGTTATTGATTTAACACAAGGTATCATTGAGTAGTGATTCTATAAAATCATCAATAGAGCTATTTGAAAAAGAATCAATCCAAGGAGACAGGTTTCCCTCATGTGAACAAAGAAAATCAAAATCTTCTTTGAATTAAATATACTTATGTAATTCCATGATGTTCCTTGAGTTCACTATCAACAATACCTATCCAATTAACCTCATGGATCTCTTAATCATCCCCTATTTGAGAGTTTTCATTGTATATGTTCATGTCTATACTCATGTGTCTAAATGTGATGGTCATGTTCCCATTTCGGACTTGGATAACTGTGTTGATTATTGCAAGGATGGGATGACCAAGGATGATTGGGGTTTTCTCCCTAGGACCTAATCTTATGTGATTGTCAAGAACAATGAAGTCAGCTGGGTAAATGAAATTTTCAACATTCACCCAAACATACATTAAGATCCCCTTTGGAACCCTAATACTACGATCAACAAGTTGAAGTGTGACAGATGTGGGTTAGAGCTCTTATATACCTAATTATCAGAACACAACATATGGTCTGAGATTGACACTAGCACCCAGGACACATAATGACTTGACAACTTTTCTCTCTCCTAGTTCAACATTGATGTAAGGGAAACCCGAGTCTATCAACTTAGTAGTAATGGTCCCTCGAATGGCGGTACTCACATTAGCCGCCAAAAGGACTTGGTTTTATATGAAAACATTCCTTTAAAATCACACAATACCTTAAGGTACTTTCAGTATGAAGGAATTGTTTGAATTTGATCGAGGAGTGGAATGTTCAACTTGACTTGTTAGAATATTTCCCTCAATGTTTCAGTCAATTCAGGCTTGTTTATACCCATCATTCATTGAGGAAATGGTGCAGGTTGTAGGGTTGTTTTTTGAAGGATTTTTTCCTTCACAATTTTATCATGTTTTTCAGTTTGATCATGTGGTTCATTTGAATTTTCATTTGTGTTTAAAGATTCATATGGTTTCTGAGTTATTTTTTTAGGTTTCTCAACTGATTTCCCACTTCTTAGAACAGTCACAGCCTTTAGTTGTTCATGATTTGTTTGAGTGCAACATGACTCTCCCATTATTGTTTGTTGTGGAATGGCTTGTGTAGGCATTGGTGCCATTCCTGTTTTAATGGTTTGAAGTTCTTGTTTCAGGGAAGAGACTTTTGAGTTCATCCTTTCCATTTGTTTGCATAGTTTTTTAAGGATTGGGAGAGGGATAGATTGGGAAGGGGATTGTGTTGGTTGGGTTATCCTAGGGGGATACTTTGGTTGTTGGATGGGTTGTTGGTATTGGACTGGATGATGTTGGTATTTGTTAGGGTTTTTAAAATTTTCTGTATGGTAGGGGTTTGGTCCTTGTGGTTGGCTAGGTTGTTGGGTATCTTTCCATCAGAAGCCTGGGTGATCATTATACCTTAGGTTGAATGTGTTTGGGTATTGGGGATTTTGAAATTTTTGGGCATTGACTTCAGTAGGTGGTCCTCCTAAAAGAACATCCTTGATGCATGTAATGGTTGGTTAGTTGTCTTTTTCGTGGTCATTTTTGTCACAGATTGTGCAAATATGGTCTCCAGTTTGGATGTCATTTATTTTCCTATGGTCAATCTCTTGAACCTTCTGATAGAGTACTGCATGTTTCACACTAAGGCTTTCCTCTTCTCTATGTGTATGCATTACATCTGTTCTTTGGGGATTTTCAGAATAAGGTGATGTTACTCGTGCTTTGTTTTGTTCATCAAGGATTTCTAGAAACTCATAAGCATAATTTGGGGATTTGTTTTTAAAGGTCTCATTACACATGATGTCAATGAATTGTTTGTTCCCCAGGCCCATAACTTCATAGAAAATTCAAACTTCTTCAGGAATAGAAAAACCATGTTGTGGAACCAGGTATAGGGTGTCTTTGAACCTCTCCAATGTTTCATAAAATGACTCTCCATATTTTTCAAAAATGTTTTGGATGCTCTTTTTTAGTGAAATGGTTTTTTGATGGGGGGAAGTATTTTTTGTAATATTCTCTTTACTGTTGGTCCTAAGAGTGGATTGATGAATGTCTCATATTATTTTTCCAATTTTTAGCTCTATCCATTAATTAAAATGTAAATAGCCTCATTTTAGCTAATTCAAGTTGATGTGGGGGACACATGGTTTCTATAATGTCATTGAACTACTTAATGTGAAGGTAGGGCATTTCAGACTCCATTCCATGGAATATTGGATTGTGCATTTGGACAAGAGGTTTAAAGTCATAGTGGGAGTCTCCTAGGGCATCATGCCTAATGAATGAGGGTGCATTGGTCCAGGTATGTATAAGGTAGTCATTCATGGTTTGATCGACTGTATTCCCAAAATTTGGGGCTGCCTCATTTGGATTTCCATTTTTCTTCCCACCCGGGTTTATGAGTTGGTTTCTTTGAAGACCCTACATTAAAATTGACTCAATATTTGACTATGTGGTATTAGAATGATTAGGATCCAATGGTGTGCTTAACTCCCATTTCCTATGACTTTTCCCCCATAACTATTATTTTTGAGTTATCGCGGGTGTATGCGGACATGCACCAAAAATAAAAAAGTGAGAAAGGGAAACAATAAGAGTTCTTGTGTGAGAATAGAAGAATGAGGGTGATGAAAGAAGGTTTTGGTCTGAGGAACTTACTTGGTCCTCTGAAACAAAGCCAAAATTTGGTGTCGTAGAAATTTACCAATGTTCTAAGGGTTAAGCGGTTGCTTGCAGTGTAGCTCGGGTTATCGAATCCTCAGAGACCTAATAAGACCCTTTAGACACTCAATAAAAGGGGATGGATTTTTGGATATGAAGTGTCCCACATTGGATGATTTTAGATGGTTTTAAAAGAGCACTAAAACATCAATGTGAATTCAAATTATGAGAAAATGAGTTGATCCTAGGTTATTGCTTGGGGTGGATTGGATCAATTATCTTTTTTATTTACTATTTCAATTTCATTAACTCGAGAAGAATTCATAAATTGAATTCAAACTACCCTCATCACATACTAAATAAACACCACCACAAACACATAATAATCACCTATACACTTGTAGGGTCATTTTCATGATCACCCCAAGGTAAAGAATCTAATTAGCACATAAAAGTGGGGCGAATAAATTCAATTAGGAAGAGGAAGAGTGAAAATCATTTAATTAAAGAAACTAAAATAAAAGAAATTAATAACATATAGAGAGTGATAAATAACATCCAATCCAGCCCCTTTCTTCCCCCTTGGACAACCCATAAAAGAGTTAGCCCTCCATTGATAACATGTTCTCGACGGTAGCAGGATGTAAACTTATGAGGGTAGAATTGAAGAAATAATAACTCAAAAATAAATATCACTCCACCGTTGTGTGAACAAAATCACATGGTTTTGTGTGAAAAAGAACACACATGAAGGAAACGGTATCAAGGTGATATAAATAGGAACAGAACAAAAGATAAAGAATAAATTTTATTTAAAACTAAGTTGATTCGAACAACTTACATGAGAAGGAAAAATGCTACAAATAAAATTTGGAATAATAACATTACAATCAAAAAAATCTCCAAGATCCTTCAAATCATCCACCAATACTGCCTTAAATAGGAATTTTAGAAGTCTTTGGCTGATCCCCCATCATCCCATGTGCCTTTAATATATTTGGTTGGGGAAAGGTGGGTGGACAATTAATTGAGATGTGACTTTTCCACTCTTCCCCCGAAATGGAATCCATATTGCATCCACCAGAAAGACGTGTCGAAATGACATTTAGAAGGCCTAATTGGACCGGTCCATACAAGACATAAATGAAGCCCCAAATGTCTCCTGATATAATATACAATTTCATCCCAAAATACTTTGGGTTTCACGATATATGATTTAAATGGTGGGTTGATTTTCTAGCCCTCAAAATCTAGCCCAGAATTATATCTTCAAATTGGGCCACCTAGAACTCCATTAAAACATTCGAATTAGCTTGGACCACTGTTTAATGAAATGTTCCCCGTCATGTATTCTATATTCTGATAAATTTTTAGAATTGTTGGTCTTTAATCATGGCCGTTATCATTCTTTTATTGGACTGTTATGCAAATCACTTCCCCAAGAATGTGGTTGGTTCAAGGCCCACTTTGGTGGTCTTCCAACATGAATCATCAAGTGAACCAAAAGTATGAATTGTTACCAATGGAAGGAGAAACTATAAAATTAAATATGAAATTAAAATCAAGACAATGGGCTATTTTAAATTGTGCTCACAAATGTACCCTGTAATAGTACATTTTAAGAAAGAATGGAAACCATGATGTGAAATGTTTTTCAAAGTGTAGAATGAACTAAAAAGGTATTTGTGAATAACATATCACATGAAAACTATATAAGTTAAAATTAAATATTAGCCTCTCCCAGTGGATAATTAGTGACATTAGGGTAGTGGCAACGGAAGGATGGGCAGCAGAACATGGGTCACCGTTAGAGATAAACAAAATGTCATTGTTGCTAAAAATAAAGGTTTCAAATAGTTAAGAAAATGAAAGGGAAATGGTCACTGAAAGGGTTAAAAAAGGAAAAGGTCACCAATGAAATGAATCAAAAGGTCACCAATATAGATAAATAAAAGATAAAAGGTACCTGATTGAAAAAATAAAAGGTTAGTGTAGCAGAAAAAAACATATCGTTAGAACAAAAAAATTTACTGATACACTACATAAATGGTCACAATTGCAGATAAAATAGATGGTCACAGATGCAGAAATTAATCTACATCAGTAACATACAAAAAATAAAACGTAGGGTAGCAAGATAAAATAATTAGACTAACGGTGAGACAAAAAATTAAAATTGCATAAATTAAACTAATAATTAAAACATAATCTAATTAATTAATTTAATAAACTAATAAATGAAGATTAATTATATTAGAATTTAAAACTAAAAGTAAATAAATTAAATAATTTGTATCTATTTTATTATTTATAATTCATATACTAAATTAAAATAATAACATTTTAAGTATCTAAGTTAATTAATTAAATTACTAGATGAAGACTTAAAAATAAGAACACATCAGATTATTTAATTATAATCATATGTTTAGAACTTTAATTAAAGACTAGCCAAATAATTAAACACAATTCTATTTATGTAATTTTATTATATTGAGTCTAAATTAAAGAATAAAATATTATAATAAATACTATGCTAGATAAATAGGAATACAATGACTAAATAATTGTTTAATAAACATGTTAATTTATTTAAAAGACATGAATATTTTACTTAAAATAACTAATTAATAAATAAATAAATTATAATAGTAAAGTATGATTATAATAATAAGTATAACGACTACAAATACATAATTAATTATAAAAATTGATTAATTAACAAAATATATTATAAAAATTAAAAAGTACATGTATTTAATAAAAATTTCTTAAAAATATAATTAAGTAATTAAAAATTAAGTTAAATGATGTGGAAATACTGTGTAAAAATAGATCCACATTAATAAAAAATGTTGAACTATGAAATATAAGTGAATCATTTTTGGAAAACATAGTAAATTTTTATTTAAATAAGACGTACATTTGGTTATTCTCTCGTAATCCTTTATATAGAAGGATTCGTTGAATATAGTTTATTTTGAATGGAAAAAATATCTTTTATTTATAATAATCAAATTAAATATATTGTAATCAACATTATACAACATTTATAAAAAATTATTACTTAAAAAAACTATTTTTCAAAAATCGTATTGTTGTTGTGTTTTTTCATATATATTACTATTGGCATATACTACTTATTAAAAATAAGTATCCTAAATTATATTAAATTGTTTTAATCAAAATCATTAATATTAAAAAATTTGATCAAAATAATTTTTATTCTTGATAAACAGAAAAAACTATATAAACAATTAGTCATTGTTAATGTAAAATGTGATTATTTGGGGGATAAACCAAGTGATAAGGGTAAAAAGGGAACATAAAATTGTAATTATCTTATTGGTTAAAGATATTATAAACATATATAACATAAAAATATATTTACTTTCCATTTGTGGACACATTCACATGAAAATTACTTTATATTATTTAAATATATTAATTAATTCCATGTGTGTCCCTCCATTCACTTATAAAAGGAAACCTCTTCTTCTCAATTATTATGAAAAATTGGGAAATAGATCATGTAAAATACCTATATAAAACAATATATGTTTTGTTAACATCATTGTTGATATTATTTAATCACGTAAGATCATCTAATGATGGCTTATTATGTACACCATAGGTTGGCTCTCAAAGAATAGATACTCATATTTATTGACACTTTATATGGTTACTTCATCATTTAAATCATGTAAATATATATTTTATAACCTAGATTAATGAATATAATTTTAAAATTAAACATAAATGTTATTATTATTATAGAACAACTATTTTACACTTATTTTCCACGATACGAGAAATTAATGTATTGCTCATGCATACAAGTGGACTACACCTCAATATAGAAATATGAATTATGTTTTGATACTGTAATCAATTATTTTAAATTATGATAGATTTAATTTCTATATTTTATATTTATGAAAAAATCATTCTTCTATAATAATAACATATTTACTTTCTTATTTCCTTCTAATATGTTCGAAAATAATAATGTTTCTTATGTCTATATATGGAGAACTCCCTCTATGAATAAATGAAATTATATTTTCATTTTTATAGTAAATTTATAGTAATAATGATATATTTAGTGAATATATATGATAATGTTTTGAAATAATGATTCTGAAAACATCACTTATGATTTTTTTAAGGAGTGACATATCTACATAGTGAAGCAATTCATGTTTTCTTCAATACATTATATAAATGGTTAGAAATGTAAATATAACGATTACATATGATACATATCAAATTATTATTATTATTAAGATGATGTAATCAGAAATTCATTCCACATAATAGAAATCCTAAATAAAAACATATTTGAAAGTTGAATCATTTAACACCACAAATGATGGGGATAAGGGAAGACTGTTACTGAATGGGAGGTATGTTTTAACAAGTAAAACATGAATGGTTTAATAAGTATGAATATGGTTTTGGTATATAATTATAATAAATAATAATTTAACATATATGAGGTTAAAATAATTTAGGAATATATACATACCAAAGGTAATGGTCTACTGCACAATCTCATCCATATTCGACGATATTTGTGTTTATGTTTCCTTTCGAGGAACTATATGATTTATTAATTATAATCCTATTCAGTATTCATATCATAAAATTATTTATGGAATATTAAATTTTTCCTTTTTTACATTCTATATTTACTCAAATGTTTGAAGGAATTTTTACGGAAATTACACATTAATTTTCTAACCAGCCAGGAATGATTTTTTCAATCTACATATTTTCATTAATATATTTTGAAGGAAATTTTTCATATTCCCAAAATATTTATTTAATAAAATTTTCCCATGAATGAGTTTATATATAATTTCTAAATGGAATCAACAAATCATTTTCTGAATGAGGTACACATTAACAAAGGTGTTAATATAATTTATGTTTTAATGTTTTCTATATGAAAAAATTTTCCTCAAATGAGAAAAATTATTTTCCATCATTTTACAATACTATTTTCTATGGTTTATTTCAATTAAAATTTCATCTCAAACATTATTTATATTTTATATTTTAAATAAATATTTTTAAATTGAAAATTTTAATTTCCTCAAGAAATATTAAACCGATCATTTTTAATTGTTTTCATTAATGTCTTCTTCTGATAATGAATATTATATTGTATTGGGGATATGATCTATTTATTCCACCAATAATATTACTCTACATTCACTGTGATTAAGATTCCATTGTGATTTAGAGTGTAATATATTATCATTTCTCATTCTAGTTTTTAAGTATGAATACAAATATTGATTAAATATAGTTATTTAATATATTTCATTCATATAATTAATGAATTGTACACAGTACATGATTGGTGAGGTTTGGTAAAGATAATCAATAGATAGGTAAATTTTATCATATAAACTGGTTTGGTTATTATCTTTATGCCATAATTGTTTATGTATGACTCCTTGTACAACGGTCTTGATGGTAACATTTGGATGTCATGAGTAATGTTTAATGTAATTATAAAACTAGTAATTATAATATATGTGATTATTGGTTTTTTTCGGTCATGCATTGATATATTACCTTTTTTATTTTACCTATTTTGAATATGAAATTAATTTTTGTATCGACCATATTATTCATTATTATTTAACAATATGATTAAATTTATTTTACTATTTCCCTTAATAACCCAATATTCTCTTCCTTTTTGTTGCTTTTATTTCCCTGTGTAATTATGAAGGGGTATATAATTATCTTAAATAATATAATATAGGAAATAATAATTATCCCTCAATAAATTTATGTTAAATTTCCTTTTTAATATGTAATGTGAGAATCATGTATATATATAGTCTCCCAAGACTGCTAAACCATTTGATCCATTAGAATTATATCCCTTTTATCTTATTCCAATATCATAAAATAACCACCAACTATGGGTTACTAATGTTTGGGTGTTACAATTAATGTATCGTGACACTAGTGTAATCAAATAATGTATTAATGTTAGTGGGAACAATTTCTGGATTATAGAAAGAATCAAGATACTGGAAACATTATTTTAATGTATCAATACAAGAAATGAGATAACATAATAATTAATGAGATCCATGTGACAAGACAATTTTTTATGGGGGTCAAAATGTTTTTCTATGAATATATTTTTATTACATATTAGTTATGGGAAATGACAAAACAATATTAATGTTAGTTAAGTTAAAGATAAATTTTTTTCTTTGTCATAAAATAATAATTAGAAGAATCATTCTTTTAAGGGATCAAAATTATACAGGATAAATATATAAGGATACTTTAGCTTCTTCAAGGTATATATAGTGACACAGTTATGAAAATTTAATAAATATAATAATTTAATTGAGGATCAATTCCCATGTATTATATATAAAATATCTAAAAATAATTTCCTCAGGAAGTATATAATAATGTAAGGATGATTATAATATATTGAAAATATTGGACATGATATATAATTTATATCATTATATGTACTAGGAATTTTGTTTTTTATGACTTGAGAATTGTAGGAAGATAGAAAAAAGATCTAAGAGAGTCTCATTATTTAGATTTAAATAATATCATAATTCATTTGATGTGAATGAAGGATGCATTCATAGTTTATTATATAGATGTTGAACTACTGATGACAAGATTTATAAATATTAGTTTCCAAATATATCAGATTTAGCATCATTATAAATTGGGAAATAAAATTTTCCTTCATATGGAATATTGGAGCTATAATATTTTATCTATCCAGTGGCCACCAAACAGATGTTGAAAATTTTACATCTTCATATGTATCTTTATAAGTGGTGTAGTTATACATCATCATCTATGTCTTTTGTGAATTACCTAGTGGTAATGTTAATATAACTAAAAACATTAACAATATTATTATGGGGGTTTTAGAAATGGAGTCTTGGTCACGTTAAAAAGAAGAATATACTTCATATGTATCATATCAGGGAGATTTTTTCAATGGGGTGAAGCTATAATATAAAAATAAGGACAACTTGAACATGAAAAAGGCCCATTAATGAAATCCGTATATTATTATAAGCAAATCTACAATGTGAGAACTTATGGGTTATAATTTATTATAAATATTATTAGAAAAATTTATATATAACAAACTATGTTTATAAATTTTATTTCTATAACATTAATGAGTATATAATCACATAAATATTTTTTTATTGATCTGACATCAATGTCATAAGTTCATTTCTATACATGACATATTAATAGGATGTATATGTTCTATGTAAATATGAGAAACCTAATTTTTTACAAAAAAAAATATATTAATCATCTTAAATATATTCTAAATGTTATATGATTAATGTGACACATATTCAATTTAACTATAATCTGTTGGGGACTCATAAGACATTAATTTTTACTCACACCAAATTCAAACATCATCATCTCTATTAAAGGTTTTTCAAGATGGAATACGCACAAATAAAAATTACATATGTTTCCAAATCATGGGATATTTTTATATGTTAATGTTTTCAGTTCTACGTATATGAAAAAATTATTAATGTATATAATGAGTCGAGTACATTGATTTATTGGTGAAAACATATTATTATGAAAAAAATTCATTGTTTGTTTCATACGTGATATTATATTAATAAAATAATGTTTGAAAATAGTAATCCCTTCCATATTAATAGAAGATGTTATATATGGCCATTGGATTAAAAAATAACTATATAAAAAACCATGTCCATGTTTTTTTAAATGATTTTATTTCATAATTTAGATGACTGAAAAAATTGAATATATCATGTGATGAAACTGGTATATACACAATATTATACAATTCATATTTGAAAATTTGACTTCAACAATAAAATTATCTTTTTGAAAATAATATTTATAGTAATGATTTGATGTGATCATAAAAGTTGTAATTAAATCATTTTTGATTCATCTTCTACTAGTTAATTTTCTATATCACATGATAAAACTTTATTCATTAATTTGATGTACTATTTTGATCATTTGATCATATTTATTGTAATATTAATATCAAATTAATTATCAAAATAAATTTCCATATATTTCATCATTGATGGTATTTTGGGAAGATCCTCTTCTCCATATTTTTCTTATTTGTTTATGTAAACTAGTTGAAAAATGTCTAATATTACACCAAATGTAGAAGTATTCCAACCCTTTTATTTACCATCAAATAATTTAATAATTTATAATTAAAATTATTAGAATTAATTAATATTTTTATAATCTTCACTTCAATCTGTTTCTGCCACAAGAAATATTTTTGGTTCAATTCATTTTGAACCATTTCATTCATTGAAAAACTTATCCTTTTTATATATTATTTTACTCTTAAATGTTATGCCTCTAATCATCTCTTAGGCTATCAAGTAATTATTGAGCATAGTAATTTTATACTTATCCATTTCATGACTTATGAACCAAGTTTTTTAATTAAATGGAAAATTTTTTTATTCCAATATTTGGTGGAAAATATATTAGTTTTTTAAAATATTCCTGTTTGGATGATGCATTCGAGTTCTTGTTTTTTGATTTGGTTATGAATAATGATGTTTGAATATGAAATAATAATAGTGTTTATTTTAATATTGGATTTTTAGAAGTTCTATTGATTTTTTGTGTATTTCATAGGTGGTGACACTAATATTTTAGATTTATAGTTTTTACTAAGTAACTGGTGAATGGATACTCCGTAACAAGTGAAATTTTCCGTAGGGATGCTGTTCAGGTTGTGTCGTTAGGTATGAGATGGTTGCTGACAAGTTAATCAATATCCTCAATAATTTTTTAAGGCTGGGAAAATTTGATTTTTTATAATTATAACCCTATTTTATTTTTATTCATCTACTAACATAATCTCCCCAAAATTCTATGATCGCATCTCATGGATCATCCATGGTTCCTTTGTCCCCTCCACTTTTCTTCTTAAATCCTTATCATACATTGGAATATTACTAGAACTTATTATTCAGGATGTTGTGTTGTTTTTGTTGATATATATAAATATCATTAGGTTGATATATATATATATATATACAAAAAAATGTATGGGGTATCAACACATCAATATAATTTTTAAACTATGATCGAGTCAAGATTTACAGTTCTTTTCAAAATTTAAAATAATAGATATAAATTATTCTTAAAATCATGAATAGATAGTATTAAAAAATATTTTGATATAAATAATAAAAAAATACTCAATTTATTTTTACAAGAATTTTCTAGTCATTAATTTATATTTTCATCCATTAAAATGATATAACTTGTGGATTTTAATAAATACACTTTTAAAAACCCCATTACAATCATTTTGATGATTGATTTAATTAATTTTATTTAAAATACTTTTTTTTATTCATTTTTATTTATTTCTTTATAAATTCTTCTGTGTTTACATATGGTAATCTAACGTTGATAAAATATTTTAAATGGTGATAATTTTTATGGCATATATTTATATTTGTTTCATATATATGGTCAATGAAAAGTGTTACATCTAATAGGTTCTAATGTTTCATTGATTAATGATATAAAAATATTTACTTTTTCATTAATATCCAATCCATCAAACGAGTTTGTGAATTATTCTCTTATATCATGTTTATGAAATTTCACTCTAAATTAAATGAAATTGTGGTTTCATTATGCTTTACAAAAAATATCATCGGTCCATTGTCATTATTTAATCTGGTAATAATTAATTTCCCCATTCAATGTCATATCCCATAATTGATTCATATATTCATAACCTCAATTAATTGTTTACATCACCTTCAGATTGATAAGTGTATTAGTTTAAATTGGATGGAATAAAAAATATTTAAACAACATTTTTTCTTAGAAAACGTGTCGATAATTTTTTTAATAAAAAATAATTAACTACAATGTTATTATTTATAAAATTTACTATTCATTTAGATATTTTTATCATAATTTGTGTATCTTTTAAAAGAACATAATATTTATCATTACATCATCATGAATTATTTTCTTTATTCATATTCTCCCTAAAAATTATATTTCAATTTAAAGATCTCAATTTGAAAGAACATTACCTTTTTATTAAATTTGATTTTCTTATATCGAAACATAGTACACTATTTGACCAATTTAAATTGGAAAAAATTTATTATTAAAAAATATAATATAAAGCGCATGATTTTTTCATAATGATGTAATGAAGATAAAAAAAGAGGATTTATTAATTGTAATTTCAAAAATTGCTCATATATGTTTACAAAAATTGAATTTTAATTTTATAAAATTTACAAAATACTAATAAATTAAACATTTAAGGAAAAAATATTGCATTTAAAAAAAATATAAATTTTCAAAAAAATAGTTAAAACACAAAAAATTTTATTTTAAACATCTTATGAAAATAAAAAAAATACTATTCTAAAAAAGAAAATGATAAATTTAAACTAGTGGTAAATTAAAAATGAACACAGTATAAGTTAGTAAATCAATTCACTAATTATTAGTTAGACGAAAAATAATTTATTTAATGATATATTAATTCTATGAATGTTGAACAATGTGAATTATAGATATTTGAAAAAAAATCCTATGTATCAATGAAAATAAATCTATAATAAGGTATCATTTATTTTAACCCTATAAGGTCTATAATATTATCCATATAATCTCATAAAATTTACATTATGTTGGGGATGTGTTTTATACCTATTAATCAAGTCTTCATATATTGAGATTCCCATGGAAAAAAATTATTACCAAATCATATATCTTGTAATACTAACAATCCATTGATTATATAATATTTTTAAATGAAAAAATATTTCAAATAAACATAGATAAAAAAGGTTTAAAGGATAGAGCACTTAGTAGAAGCACGTAGAGAGAAGGTAGTTTCATTGATCATAAGATCTTTTGGAACCATTGTATTGGACCACTCAAAATGAACTAGTAACATTAAGAATGATGTTTTAATGTTTTATGTTATAGTTATATTTGTAGAATGATTTTTAAAAATCATCAATGGTCGAATTCAAAAAATCACAGAGGTATTAACTATATCGTTTCCATCAATATCATCGTGTACTAGTATTATTAGTTGTTTTTTTGTATTTATTGATAAATTTCATAATAAATATTATAGTTTACTAAAATCTAACGGTCATCGTTTGGACTGGAATTTCTTATCACCTGATTTTTTAAATCTATACTAGTTATATTTTTTCTGTTTCAATAACATTTTTTAAATAGGTGATGTTTTATTATAGTATTATTTTGTTTCCACAATTTCCATAATTGAAAATCTATTGTAAGAGATAACTATTAAAAAAGTTTAATTTACATCAAATTCATATGAAATGAAATTTTCTTTAAATAAATTTGATTCATAAACTTCCATGTTTTTTTCGATTATTTTGAATCAGAAAAATAAAATGAAAATTGAAATGTAAAAAATATCAAAAAGAAAAAAGTGAAAAAACTCACTCAATGAATATATAGAAGTAAATTTATCCTTCTATTGTTTTGATGTATTTATAAAAAAATCATTTTTCTTATAGTCAATCATTTCATATGAAATATTTTGTCAAAACAAATTCATAAATTTATCAGCATTTGTGTTTCTAAACATGGGAAATAGATAATATACATTAAAACAATTAATTGAAGAAAATTAAACAAATGACAATATGACATTTATTGTTAATTTTGATTATATTTTTTAAATCATATTGGTTAATATTAAAATATAAATTTAATCACATTAATGAATAATTAATTAAGATATGTAGTAGAAAAATAGTTCAAAACACCAACCCTATGGTAAATAATTAAATAATTGTCATAAATTTTTATAAAATAATATAGATATAATATTTAATCATCCTGGGTTACTTCGTGAAATAAAAAATAATGGTATTCCTCTTTTGAGGTAAGATTATGAAAATATTCTGTTTTGACTACTAAAATTTCATAGAAACATTAATTTTTAGTGAAGGAATATTTCTTTCAGGATATGGGGAGAAATCTAATGATAAAATGAAAAAACTTATTATAACCTATTTAAAAACATTATCACCCTGGATAAAGGGTTTTTTACATATAAATTGATGTCATCCATGTCAAAAGTATTCTTAATTTTGATCTTGATATTTCTTCTAGTTCATTCAATTTTTTTAAGAGTTGTAGGTTTTCAAGTTTTATTTTTGGAGGAATAAATCTAGCTAAAAATTTTGGGCGAATAGATACTATTAACCATTAATTTACCTTATGGTACGGATTCAATTAGGTTCTAATAGTGATTCCACGGATTAAGAAATGTATGTAAAACAATGCAGGTTGCATAAGAGAATGTTTTATTGTTTGAGTGGTTGTCCAAGGGAATCATATTGATTGAGTATGTTTTTCTAGAATTGTGCATCATATCACAAGGAAATTTTGTGCCTTATATATCAAGATAATTTTACTATGATTGGATAGTATTCAGTTTCTCTAACCTTGCAGCCTAACCCTATTCCCAAATCTAAACCCTTAAAAAGTAATAATTTAGCACTTTTAGTTTCATTTTTTAATACATTGTAAATTACAAATCCCGTTTTGGATCCAACCAAACCATCCTTAGTTCCAAAGAGTTATATACCCTAGATTTCAGATTGGGTTCCTCCATTATTAATTGATCTCGTTAACATATGTTCTGTTCTTTATATATGTTCCCTCTCGTTTCTTAAATTCACAACCAATCTCCTCCAACCATGTCATGTTGAAAACCAATAAGGATTTTTATTTTAGATCCAAGTGATTATATATATATATATATTTAATCATTATAGATCATGGATTATGAGGACCCAATATATTCAATCCCAATCTCTATTTTCATAGGCCATTAATTCACATCCTCTTAGGAGTTAGTTGTTTCTATACAAATGTTATAAAACATGAATTACTTGATTTTATTGTAAATTTATTTGGATTATTCTATTTTTTTTGGATTTGATATCAAGGTGGTTTTTCAATAGATTTATTTTTTAAATTTGTTTTCTTTATAAATGTATTTATGTACATATTTTATTTGATGAAATTCCATAAGGGTGGTTTTGAATATAAAATATAATTTTTCTACTATTTAAATTAATTATTCACTGTGAAAATGTTTTATAAATTATGAGCAAGTTATTTAAATGATTTTTTATGTAAGAATACATATTTAATATTGTGTGAATTGGTAACTTGTATTAACACTATATTGTTTGTAATAAAACTATAGGTATTATATTGATTGGGTGTGATAGGACTCGATATTGGTTTGATTCAAATTTTTTTAATATTTACCCATATTTATTCATTTATAAATTTGAGTATGTTTTAAAATATTCCTGAGACCAAAATTTTTCTTTTCATTTATTCTTGGATTTACACATGATAGTATAGTTCATTGATAATTTCTCACTTTTAACCTTACGGTGTCTTCATGGTTTGTTTTTGTGAAGAAATCATGCTTTCTTTTATATAGATGTATTATTCCATGAATTTGTTAATATGAAATTGTGTTTTTAAAAACATTTTTTAAAAACAAATCCATCATTTTATATTTCATTATAAACTAGTTTAGTTTTAAAATATAGATTTAAATTTTTATTTTTATTATGTTTTAGTATATTATTTGGTTAAATGTTACTAGAAGTTTAAATAACTCCTCAAAATTTACATTTGTGGTCTGTAGATTTAAATTTGTAGGAATTAGGTAAATGAAATGGAATTTTTTAGACATTTCATCTTCTTTTTTGGGTCACCTTCATAGTGGGATAAAATGGTTGTGTCAAAATGGTCGTATATAGACCCAACTACTGGATTTTTTGGTTTTACATTAATCATTAGTCTTTTGGTATTGACATATTATTTCTCATGAACATGTAATAATTCTATTGTGTTGTAATACATTTTGTTATCTATACATGGTTATATGTGAGACATTTTTTTATGGTTTTCTTTCACATCAACATATGGGGTCAGCTTTTGTGAAATGTCACGTTTCTGAGGATTTTTTTCATCACTATATAGTATTATAGGGAATAACCATCAATAGTTTTTTAAGAAACATCTTGTGGTTGACTTATATTTTTTGACAGACCGGAGTTATCACCATTATAATAAATGGATTATTTTTGGGGGGGTTAATTATTATACCACTTCTATGTTTCAAATAAAGTATACATCAATGGTTAAGTTATTTTCAAAACTCAGGACATGGTATTTTAGGTTATTTAAATGACAAATATTTTTGTATTATTTAAATTAAAATATTCTGTGTTCTTTCTTTGTCTTTCATTCATAATATTTATGATCTCTAGAAATTATTAAAATTTAATTAGATTAGTATTTATTATACTTTTTTTGTTATAGGGGTTGGTAATTTTTTATTCATATTGATAGTTATTATCATTTATTATTTTGAAAATGTATCATAGGAGTGTTCCTCCAAATTTTATTGAAGATAATATGATATTAAATAAACATTAAAACCCTCTTGTGTACCTTTAATTGATGGATGGTGTGATCCACATTATCTATCATAAATGTTAGGTGGGGGAAGATAACAATTAATAAATGTTGGATCATGACATAGAGTTTACTCATAAAATAAACATATATTCCTTGGTGAAAAAGGAACATAGGATTATTAAGAGTTGGTAGATGGTATTTAAGGATGTTAAATTTTCATGAATCTATAGTAGAAATTCAGGTGGTATTTTTCTAGATATAAAATTAACGGACTATGATGAAGATGATGGTACTTAATTATTCATGATATGTTGCATGATGATATTTTTTATAATTCATTCAATAAATTCATCATAAATTATTTTTATCGTGATACATTAAGTGTGTTGGAGACCTGGGTATTTCTAAACATTATTACGGTGGATGGTTTGTATTTTCGGTATTACACCTATTTTGTTGAGTTGGTGCACCAAGTACCTAATCTTATTACTAAATATTTTATAAATGATAGAATGTTCAAGGTTAATATAAGTGCTGATATTTTCTTTATATGGATTCTATTATGCATACCAACATTCCTTGAGATAATAAAAAGTAATAGATATAATATTGTTGGAAAAAACATTTATTATGTGTTTATATGGAATTTTTGTTGTTACATCTATCATCGATGGTTTGTTTTTTGGAAAGGAAATGAAATTTTAGAGTAGTAATTTTTTAAGGACAAGTATCTAGATAAACATAAGGATAAAATTTGGAAGTTCAGTAGTATTATCGGAGGATTACCCATATCAAGAATAATTTAATGTATGTTTCTAGAACATTTTATCATTGTAAATAATATGAAAATATATAGAATTTTAATGGAAGGATATCCAAATGTGTTATTGGTGGATCAACTGTAAACAAGTGTTCAAAAGTTTAATTTGATTCTTCTTAGGGTGGTGGGAAATAACCTTATAACAATAGAGATTTTTATATAGATATAAATGAATATGTATGATCTATGATTGTATGTCTTAATATCATGGGTTAGGAACTAATGGTATATGATGAATTGACATCAACAATTTTAATAATTATATTTATTTCAACCTATATGGCTATATTTTTTTTGATATCAGTGATTTCCATTAATTTTATAAAAAAATATAGTTGACATGATGAAATTGAATTCAAAAATTATTTATTTCTTGATAGAAATTTCCATGCCTTTGGGGATGAGGTGTGGATAATGTATATGATTTCCATGTATTGGGTGATGTTTATTGGCTTTAAGGTGGAGGTGGAATTATTATTTCAAGACATATATATATATATATATATATATAGTTATTGATATCAATATTTTCATGGATTTGGTGACTAGAGTCATGGACTAGAATGTGTATTTCTATGGTTGAGTTCAATTCATATCTTATGATAGAGTCTAGAATATATTTTATTGTGAGTTTGATTCGTGATTAGGTAGGTTGGTCCATGATGTTCTTTATTTGGGAATAATATATTTTTAACTGTTAAATATGTTCCCTTATGTATTTTACTCTCATTTGAGCCTCCCACTTCCATCAGTAGTGAGTGAGTGTCATGGGGTCTGTACTGTAGAATTTTCATGCATACCACCATAAAGATATGTTGAGTTTATGATTATCTATCTCCCGAAAATGATTCCCCTCTCTTTACCACCTAATCATATAACACATTCTTTATTAGAGTAACTTAATTATCAGCTTATGGAATATGGGGCCATATTATTTATTTATCATATCATTTCACCTTTATATTATGATATATTTTATTTCTATAAGGTATATAGAAGCGTCATCATTTGTATTTATTACTTTAAAATAAGTAAAATGACCATATAGAACAAATTTCATATTCTATGTATTAATAATATATTTGGCTGACTTAAAAGAGTTCACTTGTTTTTGGAGGTTTGGATTCTATTAATGATCAACCAGTATCGAGATCGATAAGATGATATGAAAAGGAAATATATTATGAGTTAATAAAAAAAATTATAGTTATTTTATATAGCCTCACTAATGATCCTTTAGTATCAATGGAGTTGAAAAAATGAATCATTCATCAGTTCATTAATTCTTCTATAGTAATCATCCCTCTGTTTGTGTACTATTTCCCTTGATTAAATATATAATGTATAGTAGTAGTAGTATTTATATCAACCTTGTAATTTTTTGGAGGAAAGTTTCTTTATAATAGGATTTAGAAATGTGACTTTTCAAAAAAATAAGGGATGTATCTTTGGTTTAATCTTGGTGTGAATTAATGTTTTTTGCTGTAGGGTGTTTGAATAAATGAATATTTTGCTGGGTATGATAAATTAATTAAATGATTTATTTATTTAATTTATTTAATGATGTAAAACATTCGTATACACTAGAAATAAATCTTCATGTTGTACCACCATGGTTATAAGAATAAACATTGTAGAAATAATGGTCCTAAGGAAGAGATTCATTGACAAACAACAACATATCGTGTATTATCGTCCATTTTTTAGAGGATTCATCTTACCCACAAAATCTCTATAATATCTAAAATGATAATGACAATTACCCATTCTTCATCCGTAATCAATACATCTCATGGTTGGGAATTTTATTGAATTTCAACATTGATAATTTTCTAATCATTGATTCAATATCATTTTGTTGTTTAATGACTCCTATACTTCACATAAGCCATGTATTGAATAATATTATTTAATCAGCTTATTTTTTATATTTTGGACCATTTTTCTCTCCAAGTTTATCTGTTTGTAATCATTGGTTGAGATCACATTGTAAAATCAATGTTTCGAGTTATTCAGGTTCTTTTCTACCACTATTAATTGACATATTTTTCAATGTCTAATGGGATAATTATTCGACATTTCCAACCCATGAGCAAGAGTGATGGATCCTCTAAATTAATAGAAGATTAATTAATGAAATTCATATAATAGTTTTACAGATATATCATTGAGTGTTTTTGGATATGGTTGTTGGCTTGGATGATCGTCACCTTAATAGGTTGAAGATTACATGAAGACCCGTCCCAGAGAAAATTAAAATACTATTTATTTCTAAAAGAGTATAAGGATCATAAATTGGACACATTACCTTCAATATGATAGGATTAATAATATTTCATTTGTTATAAAGGTAATGGAGTTAGAAGATCATGAATCCATATAAGGTATCAATAGTTTAAAAAATATCCCAAAATATAATGTGTGTAGTCCAATAACACATGCCTTGTAGTCCCCAATCATCAGCAACTAAGGTGTTGGGATGTTTGAATATAACATGTCAAGTATTACCCATACACAGCTTATGAAGAATTACTATTGAAAAATTTCTTTACCCAATGCATATAAAGTCATGGTCCCATTCAAGTACATGGGAACATCCAGATTACTTGATCATGTCTATACACTACTGGAAATCTAACCATTCCCAATGCTGCTATACCAATGGTCTATAAAAACTGTTGTTATAGGTCCCCTTTCCCAACGGTTTGCCCAAACGGTTTGGAAAGAACACTTTGAGGACACCTTTCCCAATGGTTTTGGAAACCTGTTGGGAAAGGTCACCCATACATCAAAATTTAACCCACAACTGAATCCCGAATCAGGACCTATACGAACGGTTTACAAAAACGTTGTTATGGGTCCTTTGAATTTTTATCAGATCTTCTTACCGAAAACATTATATAAATACAAATTTAAAATAATTATGACAATACATATATATATATTTATGTAATTATGTTCACAAAAGCCATGTTAGGTTAGTGGTTAAGTCGTTCAATGATGAACTAGGGGGTCCTGGGATCAAATCCCAGCGAATGTTTTTTTTTTGAAACACATATACCAACGGTTCCATAACCGTTGGTATAGATTTTCATATTACTTATACCAATGGCTTCCAAAACCGGTGGTATAGGTCTATTCTAATGGTTTTTCCAAAACCGTTGGTATAGACCTATCCCAATGGCTTACTTGGAAACGATTCTCCAAACCATTTGTATAGGTTATACCAACGGTTTTGAGGACTATACCAATGGTTCCAAACCGTTGGTATAGGTTAGTTTTCCAGTAGTGATGTTACAAGATTTTATTAGTGTTCTCATGAAAAAATAGTGTACATGGTCATTACCAATGTAGAAAATAATATTATAAATTCAACAGGGAGGGTTGTGGGGACATGGGAATACAAAGTGTATAGCTGAAATTCAATGTACTGAATGTATAATCCATGAAATTATACCTATAATCCAATCAATTTATCAGATTGGAGACGTCTCGGTGTCCTGACATGGTTACACACCTCGTGACATACAAAATGCGTAACATAGTCAGAAAAATAAACTAGAGTATCTCCATCAATATTATAGATATTTTTTTAACATGAATACCCAATACTAAGATTTATTCTATATTTATCATGTTGGTGGCTTTTGGATTCTTATATATGAGATGATTTTTATTTAATTTTATTATTCCTTTATCAATGCATGACTGATGGCAGATATCAAGTTTGGTCATTAGAGATATATCAGGGTTATTATTGTCCAATAATACTAGGTAATAGGTCCCACATATTAATTAAATTTACTAATTTAGTACTCCCTCATACTATATAAGGTATTGATTCGTCAATATATGGAGTTTTGGTGCCACATTATCATGATCCAATAGAGGGAGGGTCCTCCATGTTAGTTATTGATCACTCAGATATGGAGGTCAATTGTGAGGAGATGGACCCAACACACATATTTTAGTGAGGTTTTGGTTTTATGATTGGAAACTGATATGGGCCTTTTGATCATACTAACACATCACACTTTTCTATTCTTTGTAGTTGGAGATCCCCATTTCCTCTCACATGGGATTATTTATTAGAAAATATATTGGGTGTCATGTCTATTCTTTGTGTGGGATGTTCTATCTACTCCATCATTTTAATTTTCTCTTTTTGGGTTTATTCAGAATCATAATCAGTATTTTTCTTTACATCCTTTCATTGGATTCTTCCATAAATAAATTTTCTTATGCAAATG
This sequence comes from Viscum album, assembly GCA_963277665.1. Taxonomy (NCBI): domain Eukaryota; kingdom Viridiplantae; phylum Streptophyta; class Magnoliopsida; order Santalales; family Viscaceae; genus Viscum; species Viscum album. The sequence continues at coordinate 881,152,014 of OY728139.1, read as the reverse complement.
ACTTGTGGAACAGTAGTGATAGTGGTGGATCTAGTTTAGATGGATGATGGTTATTCATTTTTCTGATAATTTTTGGTTGTTAGAAAAGGATATTTAGAGATGGTCTCAAATTTTTTTGTTTACTTATTTCTAGTTTTTAAGGTTTTGAAATCATTTCAATTTGGACATGTATTTTTCCCCATTGTAATTACTTATCACCATTAATTATGATGGTCCTTTATTATATGATGGTTCATTTTTTATTAAAAACTAGATATCCATCCCTGTATAATGTCCCAAAATGATTAATAGAGATGGTTTTGTGCCAGAATACATGTAATTATTCTAAGGAATCCAATTCCATTATTTCATACATTTATGTTTTTTCTATCACTTAGCATATTTTAGGATGGATTTGTGTGTTTTTCTCAATTAACCCTAGGCCAGGTAGGTCCCATTGGGTTAGGTTGTGGATGATTTTTACAGTAGTATTTCATTCACTTAGGTGTCTATTTGATGGTGGTATTATATTTGAGGATTAGATTGGAAATAAAGTAAAATAGTGTAATGTTATATCGAGTAGGGTTTTTGGATAGGTAGCCAATATCAATATGGTGGATGACACATCCATTCACTATGACACTAAATACCTACTTGTCATCATGACATACAAAGACATCGTTTGAAGTAGAACAATTGTATGTAAATCATATAAGGTTGGGTATTTTACATTAATTTCTTTCTTAAGTTATCTCCCCTATATATCCATCTTACCACTGTGTATCTTGATATAATTCATGATTCCTATGTAACGAATGGACTTTGTGGTGGTGGTGTGGGATCCAGGTGGTGTCGCATGGCTACATGCAGGAAAATAGATGATTGGCCAGCGATGGCGCCGATTCGGGTATGTGTGGTGTGGATTGGGATCTGCAACTGGATTCCGGTGAAGGCCGCAACAGTTACTTGGATACAACGCTCAGGTGAGCGCATGACCGAGTGAAGGCTGGTGATGGAGAATGACAATGTGAGTTGAACAGCTGGCTAGCTGGGTCGTGTACGAGGCGTTATTATTGGTGATTATTGGGGTGGCATCGGGAGTAGGTGTGGATGGGATGATAACGAGATATGGGCCTTGAGATATGAGGCATGATTGGTGGAGACTTCGGTACGGGGTGATGACCAGGCTGTCGATGACTTGGGGGTGCCGCTCTGGATTCATGGTGGGATTGGCGTCTTGGTTTCGGCTGGCTGATGGAGTGGGAACATGGTGTGGTGTTGGCAAGATTTGGGTGTGTGGTTCTTTAGACTATTATATATTTTTTAGGTTTTCCCATTTCTCCGGATTGGCAGTTGTGCCAAATTTATATTATTTTTTTGGTGTACTTTTATTTTATTAAATAAATTTTTAGGACCTATGTAATGAATGATAGCTAGGATGTCAATGTAGGATCATGATGATCATCATTTGACTGATGATGCCTCAGTTTAGGAACTAAATTCGTAGGTGTTTCTATAGTGTACCAGGTGGAGGATTGAAAACACGATGGTGAGACGATAAACCTAGAATTTCAGGATGATAATGATCATAAGAGTTTCTTGATAAATTATTTCCATCCGAAGAGGACAGTAAGGATTCATGACAAGTTATAAACTTAGGATGTAGAGGAAAAAATTTAGGTGAGTCTTTAGGCTTGTGTATTCCCTTGATGATACAATATATTCACATTAAATAATCCATCTACTTGGAGCTATAGGGTGCTAGTAGAGTCTTATCACCTATTTTCATGATTGGGATATAGTTACAAGGTTATACTTCCACTAGATATTCAATGATGAGTAATAACCATAATTTATTCTCAATGTTAAAATTCAAGAAATTATAGTGTTGTAGAATGGGGATGGGTTAGTTTATAAGTACACAATGAATATTAATCACATAATGAATTTCATTATTGATATATTATTAATGGATACTTTTGGGAACATATGTTTGATTATGACCTTCTCAAATATATCTATGTTAATATGGTATCATTGTGAATTCCTAGTTATGCTAGAGTGTTGGAGTCTGATTTCTATAAAACCATATTCCAAGGATTCTTACACTAGGAGTGTGAATATGAATGTGTACATAATTGTTATGAGCCATATGTATCAAAGTTCAAGTGTTAATAATCATGTTCAGAGTATAGAACACTTTCCCTAGCTCAGACCATGATAGCGATCAATAACACGAGTTCATACGGAGGATAAAATCCTCCAAGAGATGTGAGATGATATTATTGTGATGTGTGTTGTCAAATGGATCAATATTTCCTATATTGACATGATATTGAAGTTATATATGATGTGAATGGAACTACAGGGTAAGGATTGTGTCTATAGGGTTCTCTGATGCATTGTAAGGGTTTCCCTCAAGGAGGAGGTAATAACATATTAGCATGGGGATTTCCAGTGGAGGAACTATCAGTGGAGGGTACTACAATGATCTACTCCCACTAATCCATCACTATGTGTTGCACAACTTTTTCATACAGATGGTTATTGAGGACGGCTGCATCTATAGTCAATAGAGCAGTATTTTCAGAGTTCCCTTGAGATAGTCCAAGGTATTATTTGTTCCTTTTATACTCTTTCTATAGTAATTATAGACACATGTAAGAGTCATTTTTATATATCCATATATCGTGTACTAGTGATAGGGATTATAGTTTATTTTTAATCCAAAAAGATATGTCAAAAGTATCCTAAGGAGAATGATTCATCAATATTAGAAAACATTGTGTAGTTTGATATGGATCTTTATGGTGAGAGTTTCACATGTGGCCTTTTGGTCATTTCTATCAAATGTTATTCATTATATAGAGTATGGACTAATATTACATGGTTTGTTCCAAGATAGACTAATATCACTATATATTTATATTCCTTCATTTTTATGGGATGATATTCTCCATCACCAGGGAGATGGATCTTAAATCTAAATGAGATTATATAATGAGGTAGAAAAAAAACCTATCAAAAATCCATTTGATAGTTTAACACTTGTTGGAGTGGGATTTTTAGGCATCAATATTCATGTTTTAGAATAGGATTTTATGTAAAAAATCTTTATTGATTTCCTCAAAGTACATATGATGTGGATGATAAAACTCTACATATTATTGCGCACTTACACCACACTAATATCATACAATGTACATTGAATGGAACATATCGTGATCTTGGATGTGATAGGGATGTTATAAGAACATCTATTGAAATTTTTTATCAATCCAAATGTTTCCACATGGAAGTTGTATATTTCTACATTAAAATGGTAGGTGAGAGATTTACTTATTGTTTTGAATATCACTACCAGAATCATGTAACAATAAAGAACTTATACCATTTTACTGAGGATTGCTTACTTTTACAGCCTATTGAATGTTGTGATTTGGTTATCTTGGATCAATCTTTTGTAAAAATTCCATCATTTGATGGATTGTGTGGATGGTATTCTAAAAATAGAACTATTATTTTTCTATAGACATTATGAGTTTCTAATGATTCTTTTGGGTGTGATTAATATTCCGACATTGTTCATGGGTCTTATGAATTTAATATTTCATCCACACATGGAAAATTTCATAGTTTATTAATATATGATATACTCATGTACCCTTTTTAAAGGACGAGAATAAATTCCATTGGAGGATCATTATAGTAATATTACTTTTATACCATGACTATTTCATCATTTTAACGAAAAAAAACATAAAATCATAACACAAATGGATCCAAATTTTTAGTGACTTATAAACATTAGGACCATGTATAAATTTTAAAACATAATTACATTAATTAATTTTTCTATTTCATAATTGTGGTAATCATTGTATCCTTGTTTATGTAATCAAGATTGATATACATCCCAGAAAAGGGGTGTGTTAAAACCGTCGTACGATGACAGATAATTACATGAATCAATATAAAAAGGGTGAGACAACCATCATACTAATAGAATAAGAATATTATAATCATTATAATCATAATAATCATGGGACAAATAATTATATAATGGAATTTAATTTAGAAATTCATAAAAATTACACATCATGACTTAGTGCTCATGTACCGCAACAAGGTCTGAACAAATCTTTAGTCATATTCAATCATAAAATATTTAAATTATCATTAAATTATCACTATGATCAAATATATCAAAATATACACAAATATTGAACATTATCTAAATTGTTACATCACATTACACAATTTTCGGTATCACTATAAAATTATGGGTGCCCCTATCATGTCCAAACATTTACATAATTATGGATGCAACATTGAACATAAAACAAACATACCCATTGATTAACTCTTATAATTGAATGGTTTTCATAATTATTTCTTACATGAATATGAATTTTCGTTCCAAGAAAATGGAATAACACACATGGTATAATATTCATAAATATTGATAGAAAAAGAAAAAAGTATAAGAGAAATAAGAGGTGTTTTTTAGAAAGTAGAGTTCTTTTGTGAAATCATTGTGTTTTTTCATAATCTAAAATAGATAACATATATATCTCAAAACAAAATAAATGTTAGTAACAACAAAATAAAATTTCTTGAACATTAAATGAATATCTATAAAAAGAAATGTTTGAAAGAGTGAAAACCCAAAGAAATGGAGTTGGGATTGAGAGTCCCCTTACCTTAATTTTTACTTTATGATGTCAATTTTCCTCCTCCTGAATAACAGAAATATGTTTATTAAAATCTAGATCTATTAGTGAATTTTATTCCTTTATACAAAAAATTATAATTTATAATCATTGTATTATATTTCATTATTTTTTTGATGAAATTGTAATTATATGATATCATGTTCTATTTAAAATATTTATCTATTTTTCGTCTATTTCTCTATTTCATTAAATATAAATTATTCATTACTATAATTAATTCAATTAGAATTGATTAAATGTAATTACATATTTATATGTTATATATAATATATATTTTCCATCCATTTAGGTAGCTATAACAATTTCTTTGGAAATGTATCTATATGTTATAAAATGACCATCAATTGGATTTTGTCGAAAGAGCGTGAAATCGGAATATGAAATTTGTATGTTCCATATATATGATACTTGAATTATGTTAAATTCATTAATATAATGGTTAATTTCAGATTAATTAATTTTTAGGGTATATTATTTTGAATGAACTTAGAAAAATATGAATATGTAGAATTGTAACATCCCATGATTTTTATGAGACATACTTTTTTAAAATTTTCTTGATAATTTGTGTTATACCCAACACTTACAAATGTTTGCACAATATGCAACATCAGATTAGCTTGTGGTATACACAACACTATTCATGGATTCTGTTAATCAAAATATCATGCTCTTTTGATATAATACATTTAATTTAAGGCCAATTATTTGTGATAAACAAAATATTATTATATTACCTTATAACCAAGTCATTATAATGGCGACTATCAATATTATTAAATCTCTTATGAAATAACTATTTAAATTCAAATAAGTGAGCTAAGAACAAAATAATATCACTATTGATAGATTTCATTAGTTAAATGTATGTTAAATATATTTAATATAATATTTAAAATTCAACTTATTCTGGACATGATATAAGAACAAAATCATTTTTGTGGATAAAAGAATTATTTTCTTAAACAAATGTATTTTTTCTGCCATTTGAGGATGCACCCAATTTAAATAAATTTTTTAAATTTTTTTATATTCTATTCTATTGAAAAAAATTCATTAAATTTTGAGTATCAAATTTTACTTTGTTATAATTATTTTTATTTTATGATATTTTTAATTTATATTATTTTTTTGATAAATAGTGAAATACTTATATTTATTAAAAACCATATTTTCGATTAATTTATTTAAATGGTAAAATTATATTCGGGATTATTCATAAATTTTAATTACTTAATTTTTATCCAATATGGGTGTTCAAATGGATTGTATAAAGAAATCAATTATAAAAAAAATCACCTTTTTAAAGGGAGCTTTTTTGAATAACTAATTTTCATGACATATTAGTTGTATTATTTCATGTTTAATTCTGAATGTTCTATGAATTGAATTTTGAAAAATTGACGTCTAATTTGGAATCATGAGCCCTAAATTTGATATGTTTTTCCCTTTCAGTTTTTTCCAATATAAATAGTAATCATTGTTAATTTTGTTACCATGGTAATGGGTAATTTGGTAATTTTGATTAAAATTAAAATTATAAAGTCTATAAAATGACCATAAGAAATGGTATATTTTTATTTAATGAATGAAACATGACCCTTAAAAATAGATGATCGAAATTATGTCATTTAATAGAATAATTTCCATGAAAATGACTAAAATAATATTTAACTTAAAGGAAAAGATAAAGTGTCAATTTCTTTTTCTTCAGTTTCTATTATGTATCTACAAGGGAAAATCATATTAAGAATCAATATAAAGGAAATTTTTAACTTATGAATTCTATCTTCATTTTTAAAATTTAATTTTGACAATTTTTAAAACATGGGTGGAATTATGATAGTTATTTTGTTATATTTTTAAAAAATTTAGAGATATCACATTCATGTTTTAAATAAAATACCATATTTAAAATAAGACTATACATATGCTAAATTTTAATATAAATAATCATTTTTAATAATTTACAATGTTAATTTATTTTTAATTTTTTGTGAATACATCATTACATCAAATTTTTATATGTTGATGATGTAGAAATTACTTTATTAATGAAAAATCAATAAACTAATTTTTATTAAGATTATAATAACTATTAAAAGATACAAAAACAATATGAAAACATATTGGTTGAGTATCTCTCGACAATAATCGTCCAAGGGTTTAGTTGTGGACTACTTAAAACCTTATATAAGAGATTATGACACTTATATTATTTTATTCAAAGTGATGTTAAACGTGTCACATCCATATTATAATAAGTATAATGTTTTTATGGATTGATTTTCTTGTAGATATATTTTATTACAATAATTATAATAAGAATATAATATATTTATATTCAACATAGTATTTAATTTTATATTTTTACTCAACAAATTAGTATATTAAATAATTACATAATAATAATGTAATAATTAATTTTTTTAATAAAAACAGCATATTAATGTTTTTAATAATATTAAAATTAATATAATTTGATCTAATTAATATTTCCAATTAAATTTATAGATGAAATATATCCCTTAGAAATACAATAAAATATTTGTTTCTAGGACATCATTTAAACATTAAATTTATTAAAATTTCATGAATTCAATTGTGTGAAAATTGTCATTATTGTTGTTTGCTCAAAATAGTGTTTTTTAAATTATTTAAAATGAATAAATAATCAGTAAAATATATAATTATTATTATATGTTATAAAATTATATAAATTTTTTATTTATGATTTAATTTAAATCCACCAAATTAATAGTTCACCATTTTACTCTTTAAATTATTATTACCCAAGTAAAAATGAAATAGAATTACTAATTGTCAAATTAAAATTATAAACTTTAAATTGTCAAATAAACATGTCCAAAATTTATTGGATTAAGAAAATATATCCATATGTAATCATATATTATAATATATGACATTTTTTATATTTTTTTACGTGTTTTTATATTATTATAATATAATATTATTTTATTCCCAATGTTCCCCGACCTCAATTATAAAAGGTCACGTCATCCCTCCCAATTTAATTTCACATTGATCTTTAAATAATGACAATACCCTACCAATTTACCTACTCCAATTACTTAGTCAGATTCTAGTGGTTAAGTTCATCTTAAAAGAATAACTCTAATGCCATTAACAAGAGATCTAGTGGGAGCTCATCGAAGAAAATGTAATCTCTTATACTGATTCTTTCCAATTATTTCTTTTTTGCTACCTATTCCTAAGTTTATTACATTGTAAATTAGTAAATATTGAATCAATTATATACTGATATGAGATTAATATTATGGAGCAACCATATTCCACCTTCTATCTATCCTATGAAAAATGAAATCACTAATAATGCATTCATAAGTCTTTCCATCTCCACATTGTGTTGTAATCTGTTTTTCATCACCATATTTAATGGATAGATATAATGATAGAAATAATAAATATATGTTATTATTATGAAATTATTTTTATTATATAACATAATATATGAAATTAACTTCCATACCATTTAAAAATTATGGGAATAATATCATCGCTCGTGTGTACGTATGACCTACCGTCTCCATGATGCGAACCGATTCTGTATACATGAAATAAATTAAAGCATGATTAGATAAATGTATAAAATTAATAAATATTATATATATTATGTAAATATCATTTTTTAATGATTTAAATATGAAAAAATAGGTTTAACTTGAACTTATTCTACAAAACATGCATAAGAAAATATAGAAGTAAAAAACTAAATAGTGAGTAATAATTAAATGTTTTCACACAAAAAATGTTAATATGATAATATATGATATCATAGAAATGAATATGATTCATAAATAAGTCAATTAAATCATTTCAATCATTATATTGTATTTTTGGACACATACAAAGGATATCATACCTAAGGCAACTGATAATTTTGTAGTCTTATTGTTTTTCAAGATTGTTTATATGTAAGTATTTACTGGGGTATATTTACTATCAATGTCCATGTTTCATAATTATTAACACTATATTATTATATATATTTATATAAAATTTCTGAAATTCATATTTTCTAAATGATTAATCTTTATTAAGAGGTACAGAATGATTTATTTCATTTTTGATATGATGTACTATTGACTTTCTGACAAAAGTACAAGGAGAATTTTTTCTTTTAACTTATTTGGCATGAATGTATTTTTACACATTATTAAATCCTTTTCTCTATAAATCATTATTTAGAGTATTTCAAGATTATTTTTGAATAATTGTTTTTAATTTAAAATTTCAAGGAATTTTAATAAAATAATTTATTTTTAAAGAACAAATGATATTTTCCTGAAGAATTAATTTCAAGTGGTTTATCCAAATTATGTTATATCTAAGATAACATTATTTAATAATGTTATGTTTCTATACATATTATTCATATTATTTTATTGTGTTTATATTGTAATTATATTCAAGAAATTATTTTTTTTATAGATAATGTTATGATGGAATGATGTTTAAGAAACCCATTTTATTCCATGGGTTATGTTATGATGAATGATTTATGATTTTATTGAACAAATATGTATTTTATTTATTATATGAAGGGTGGGACATCTATATAACTCCAATTAATTGTGTAAATATTTATTTATCATCAAATAAACATGAGGAGAACATCAAGTAAATCATGATCAGTAATACAGGGCTAGAATGGCCGGTAAATCCGGTTTAGTAATACCGGGATGGAACAAACATTATACCTTGTTTAGTAATGGAATTTTTCTACAATTATTATCTTTGAAATGATCCTTTTATAATGTTGAAATGATTTTATATTCTTATGTGCATTCCCTAATTTCATCTTTTATGTCAATGTAATTTTATAATAGTTCATTTTCAATTATTATTTATGCCTTAAAAACTTCTATGATTTATTTAATGACATAAGACTATGATATTCAAAATTTAGGTTCATGTTTTCACAATTTTATGTTTATGTAATTTTTTATATTCTCCCTTTTAGCCCTACAAGTGCATTTTAAGTCACCCATTTCATATATTTTATTTTTTACATTATATAATGAAATTTATTAGAGAGAAAAAATAATGGAAAAATCAGTATGGAAGATGTTGACATCATTTCACCAAGTTAGTATAATGTATTCCTATTTTCAAAATACACTAAACTAATATAGACACTAGGTGTCTGTTTATGTCATGTATTATGTATTCTTACAATGTAATGTAATCACTATGAATGTGATTTCATGTTATGTTAGAGTTATTATTAGAGAAGCTGTTTAGTTAAACTTTAGAAAATAGGATCCAAAAACATTTGTGATATCCATATTGATGTTTCTATGGTTATGTTTAGGGATGTCACTAAGGGTATGTTTAACTATGGGTTGCAATGCTAGAATTATGGTAACTATCAATAATAACATATTAAAAATCATAATATGTTAGATATTGATAATACTCCCCCATGATCATGTTGTTTTGCTAGTATTATTTTTTACTTTCTGTCTATTCTTTTTTGCGTTTCAGAAAATGCCAAGATATTGGATGATTCGTGTTATTAGATATAATGATGGATATTATAACAATATTCATTATGAGAAAACAAATGAAGTGGGGGATAGAAGTCCAAACATTGTTGTTATTCTTAATCATTAATCACATAATATGATCAATAACATGAACATTATTGATTTTACTGACCAACCAAATAAGAAAAATATTGAGTTTCATGGTGACCACATTTGGAAGAAGGTTGAATTACATTCATCTAAATCAGGTTGGAAGAGGCATCAATGTGAATGTTTCAAAGGAAGTAAAGGATACTATAGGTGTGGAATATTCAGACACAAATCCAATAATTATAAAGGAAATGGATCAACTAACAGAATAGATAATGATAAATATATTTCTTATATATCAATGATGATTAGATGATTCAAATATGGAATGTGTGGGTATTATGAAAATCAATTCCCTAGGGTAAAATATCATGGAAAGAGTCATCATGTTCATATGAGTAGTATTAATTTTTTTGTTGATTAAGAGACTACAAATGAAACATGAAATGAAATGTAATGACACAGAAATTCCATGTAATTTTTTTTCTTAAATACATGGAAATTTTACGAGTCCATGAATTTTGATGGTTCTTGATTTCAAGGAATGGTGTGCCGAGAATCAATTTCTAAAATTTTTTCAGTTACATTATGTAAATGTAAGAGCGGGTTTTTTGTATAAATTTTGAACCGGTGCTTGGAATTGAAATCTAAGGACACTATTGAACTCGTAGGGCCGATATTCTCTTAAAGAGACTTTCACTTTGACGACAATGGTTTGAGAATAAAGGTTAGTTTTTTGGTTTTTGTGGAAAGTAATAAAATAATGTGAGATTCACTTTATTTTTATTTGAGCTTCCATGTGGGTGATTGGAGGTGGGTCCCAATGGATTTATAACCTCCTTGTGGATGTTGGATATGGGGACCACCTGGCCATAACCTCCCATGGGGGGTTATGGTGGTGGGGACCACCACGCCTCAACCTCCCATTTGAGGATTAATGTGGTGGGGACCACCTGAGACCACATAACCTCAAAATTTGAATAATAGGGGTGGGGACCACCCGACCCCTATTAAATGAGAGGAGAGAAAAACCTCTCAACCCCACCTTTAAAATGGAGGATCCTCTTGAGCTTCATCCACATTAATGTTGCCAACACACCCAATTAATGGGGGAAAATCCTCCCATTAATTATAATGTGCCAACAAATGTATAGTTTTATTTGTTAAATAATGCCACTGAAATAATAGATTTTATAATATATTAATTTTGACATATTTTCTTTTTTTGGGAGAGGAGAGTTTGGGAGAAAAGGAGTTCTCCAACGAAGAACATCATCTTCCAACGAAGAATGATAAACATGTTCCTCCAACGAAGAATGCTAGAAATGATCTTCATCAAACTTCTTCCACAAACACCTACCGATGTGGAGCATCATCCACAACCGATGTGAGATCTTGAGATTGGAAGTGTTTGGCAGACGCGACGAATGAATACAACATTGTCTTCTTCCCTGTGACTCCATCGTCGAATGAAGAACAACGGTAGGGGTCGTTTTCTTTTATGTGCCATGTTCTTTTCATTCAAAACGACGAATGGGGTTATGATTAATTTTGTGGGTGAGTTGTTATTCATCATTCTCCTACCATGATGAGCCGAGTGTTTCCACAATAATCGTGGAGGGTGCAAGCCACTCCAACATGTTCTGAACTCTCCACTGTTCTTATATATGATGATCTTCATCATGGCAATGAAGCAACGAGGTGACGAAGGTGGCGAAGAAAATAGTCGTGCTACCCAAATCCGCTATGATCTGCGCCGCCTCCGAGACATACCACACCACCACTGGCTGAACCGGCCCCAGTCAATCCCCCACCGGCCGCACCGATAGTAGAGACAAGCCACTTCCCCGAGCTGGAATGTGCCCTTCCGGGCTGCCCGACCTCCCGTCGGCCCACCTGGCGCCCTACCCGACCGCCCACCGGCCTGCTCGGCCGCCCGCCTGGCGCCCTGTCCGGCCACCTTCCGGCCGGCTCGGCCACCTTCCGTGTGCCCAGCTGAACAACGCCATCCCGCGCACCCTGCAGGCCCCATGCCTCCCGAGCCATGCCCCTTGTGGTGCTGGCAGAACTGTTCTCGACCATCCGGGCCGAGACACCATGTCGCACCCTGGCGACGCTCCGAGCCGAACCACCAATGCAGCCTGCGAGGTTGGGCCCAGCAGGCTGGGCTGAACCTAACAAGGTGGACCACCCAATGGGCTAGGCGAGACCCAATTGGTTTGAGTGGGTCGACCCAGACCGGTTCGGCCCAGACTGGGTAAGATCGGACCCGTGCCAACTACTGACCATTTACTTTCTTTGTCCATATCTTTGGTACCAGACAATTGTTTGGAGAACCGTCAACAGCGCCAATATACTTGGAACACAGTGGTCCCTTTTTGTATACCCCACCAATGTTTTGGTTATATTTTAGATACGTTTAGTTTGGATTGAGCACGAATCCAACCGGGCCTCTGGGACGAAAAAGGTAATAACTCACAGACCAAGCATCCAAATAACATGTTGTCTGTTGCGTTGATACCTCTTTGACGTGATGGACCATTGAGAAACTTCGTTGTGGTTCTTTGTGACAGTTGGATTATCGGCCAGTAGCTCACAGTGTAGATCCTTTCATAGATGAGTCTGCGTAGTGCGGAGACATTGTAGCTGGCTGAGACCTGATGACTGCGGACCGTTTTGACTCGGAGTGACTCTAATAGCCCATTGGGGAGCGCCATGGTGTCGCGGAAGACCCAAAGTGGGGAGCCCCTTGGTGTCATGGGAGACCCAAATTACTTGACAGGAGGAGTACTTTAGTAGTCTATGAGGGTGAGTGACTTAGAGAGGTGGTAGACCAACAATGGGGAGCACCTTGGTGAAGCAGCAGAGCCACAGTACTCGACTGGAGAAGTACATCAGTAGTCTAAGGATAGTGAGAAGTGCCTTGGTGTCATGTCAGGCCCACTATACTAGACATAGGATGAGTTCTCCAGCAGTTGTGGTTTAGTTAATGTGAATAAAAATCCTTTTTGTGTTGAGTCAGTAACATTTGTGTTTACCTCATGATTGAGATGGATTACTTGATAACTTAGGTATATGTGTAGGCATAGACCTAAGTGAGATTATCTTTTGAATTCATACTTTTTGGTCTATCCTTGTTTTATTTTGTGAGACCGTGATGGTCTTAGGGTCCCTACTGAGTATCATTATACTCACCCCTAAATGGGCTATGATCGCATCTCATTGTGTTGGATGCAGACGACTGACATGGCTGACCTAGGCTGAGAGCACCATGACTGGACGGTACCCGGAGGTGGACCACATGGCGTGACGGTGCACAGAGGAGATGGATGGACATGAAGGGGTGTGGAGGATATCTATACCTACCCTTACGGTTGGATTTCCTGGTGGATGATCCAGGAGCCATTTTCCCTTTTTCTAGTATGTGTACTTTCAGTTTCCTTGTACTTTATAGTTGGGCTTGTATTTTTGGACCCCTTTCAATTTTCATCTCTCCTTTTGTATATAGTTAAATTTAGTATTTTGTTTCCAGCTCATACTATGTTGTGTGCGTTTTCATGTTTGAAAGGAAATGCCTTCCCAGTTTATGGATTTACACCTTTTTTTAGTCGCCAACCCATGGCCTATGGAAGCTGGGCTTGGGGTAGTCACGGCATTGGTCCCGTGGAAGGGTCGTGAAAAATTTGTATTAGAGGGTGCGGTTCTACCACATAACTTAGGACTCTGATAGTTTCTGTGAAGAAATAGTGTCAAGGGTACTGGGTGTGGTTTTCAGTTTAGGGAGCCTAGTGTTGTAATGGAAGCCGATGTATCCATACACTAGGACCCTGACTACAGATTTTCGACTCATTGCATGAAAACTGTGATTGTATGTATGTTTTCAAAAGTTTTCTTTAAGTCAACTCAACCAGGTCAACTCAACAGGTATTAATCATTAACTTTGTCGCTTCTGTTTCTTTCATGGTGTCTCCCCATGGATGACTAGCAAGAGTCTCGAGAGTAGTGCGTGCAAAATAGCCCACCGAGTGATTAGGCCTCGGTGCATGTCCCTTTTACAGTGGAGGCATCGGTGGTACAACTTCTCATTGGGCCACCGATGCCACCATCCCTAGCAGGAGACGATGCATACCACTTGAGCTCATTTAATGAGTTCTAGTGCTAGTGGCCACCCAAGTTCAGTGGAGAGATTGACCCACATGCGGCTGAGGATTGGATGGAGGCTGTGGTGAGAGTTTTCTGACTGGTAGGGACACCATCCGACGTCATGGTGATTCTTGCTGCCAGCCTTCTACAGGCAGCAACTGGTATATGGTGGATCCTAATTCTCTAGGTGTATGATGAGGCAACTCTAATCTGGGCAGACTTCGGGAGCCCATTTCGGGTGGAGTTCATCCTATCCACCCTACGTGCAGTATAGATACAGGAGATACTTCATCTGAAGTAGGGTAGCGTGATTCTAGATTATTACTCAGCGATGTTCACAAACCTTTCACGCTACTCCACCGATATGGTGCAGGACCCATTCTACAGGTCCCAGAACCTTGAGTAGGGGATCATTCATGTTAATCAAGATTCGATGATCTCCCCCAACATCCCAACGCAAGCGAAAGTGTTGGAGAGATCTCTCCTAGTTTAGATTTTCTTTGTTGAGCAATCACTAGTAGCGAGACCCACCAAAATTCGACAGGCAGCAGAGTCTTCTGCAGCTGGTAGTAGACAGATATTGCAGAGGTCCAAGAGGACCAGACCCATGGGTGGACGTCCGCATGACTCAGGATCGGATGTGAGGGTCCCCCGGTGCAGAGACGTGCATGCCAGGAGTGGGCAGTGTTTCCCATGCGGCAAGCAATGTCACATGGCTCTTGACTATCCGACCTGACATTAAGATGATCAGCAGATGGTCGAAGGAACTCGCAGGTAGAGACAAAGAATCGATAAAGGTGGTCCTCAGGGCATAGGTGGACGTGTTAGAGGAGCAGGTCGAGTAGCTAGTAGTGGGAGACCTTTCGATGTGTTTCTGCCACCACCACCAGGAGGTCCACCGCGACCGTAGGGAGTAGTTGGACAGGCGAGAGCTCAGCATCAGGAAGTTGAGGCTTACAATCATGGTGCTCCGAAGATGATTCGAGGTATGATCTGTGTCTACTCCACCATAGATGTAGTACTTATAGACACAGGTGACAGTCTCTCTTTCATTGCCACTGCCCTCATTCGGAGCTCAAAGATTCTGATAGATCTGTTGGCTCAATCTTTATGTCTAGATAATCCTACCGGAGCAGACTCAATGATTATGCACTGATGTCGGTAGTGTGAACATACTGTTGGAGAAGAGAGCTTCGGTTGGGATCTTCTCATAGTTTCATCGAGGCCTTACAACGTCATCTTGGGTATGGACTCATTATCTACATTCCATGCTCAAATTGACTGTATTAGGCTCAAAGTGCGGTGTGTCCACACGGATGGGACCAGGTTCACCTTCATCAGTGTGAAGGGAGCCTTTTTAGTGCATGACAGACTTACTCGGAGGATGGTGAAACCGATCACTCCTCTGCTGGCCTACCTTACCCTTGGATCAGTTGATGTGGAGAGTCTGACTTATCCTGCAGTGGTGGACAGTACGCGGATGTTTTCCTTGATGATGTCCCAGGTCTACCCCATCGTAGATAGGTGTACTTATTCATTGACTTTTACCCTGGTAAGACATCGATATCATCACCAGCATATCGGATAGATCCAGCTAAGCTTCATGAGCTACGGGTACAACTGGAGGACTTGAAGGGGAAGGGATTCATCAGGCCCAGTGTTTCTCCCTGGGCAGCCCCGATTCTGTTTTCCAAAAAGGTGGATGGAAGCTTGAGGCATTGTGTTGACTATCATCACCTAAACCAGGTGACCTTGATGAAAAAGTACCCACACATGAGGATTGGCAAACTCTTTGATCATCTGATGGGACCACAGTGGTTCTCGAAGATAGACCTCAGATTAAGCTATCATCAGCTCAGACTTTGACATGAGGATGTGCAGAAGACAACTTTCATATGTCATTATGGATACTATGAGTTCATGGTTATGTCTTTCAGTGTAACCAATGCTCCAACAATGTTCATGAGACTCATGAATAGGATCTTCCAACCATACCTTGATTACTTTTTTGTAGTCTTCATCGATGACATTTTGATCTACTCATCTACTAATGAGGAGCATGTCTACCATTTTAAGGTAGTACTGGACACACTCTGATAGCACTATCTTTATGGTAATCTCTCAATGTGGTAGTTTTGGATCCAAGAGGTTCACTTTCTCCGACATTTCATCTTGGTGGCTGGAGTTGTAGTGGATCAAGTGAAGATTGAGGCAGTACTTCCTTGGGATCCACCCAGGACTGTGACAGGGGTACAAAGATTCCTAGGATTGGCTGGTTACTACCAGAGGTTCATTCAAAATTTCTCCAGAGTTTTAGCTCTGCTATCAACCCTGACTAAGAATGGTAAACCCTTCATGTTGTTGAAGAGATTCTAGAAGAGCTTTCAGGAGTTGAGGCAGAGGCTAACTAGTGCCCCCATCTTTAGGCCTTTAGATGAAGGTGTAAGGTACGCAGTCTACTAAGACGCATCAGGGACCAGACTTTGGTGTATCCTGATGCAGAATTGAGAAGTGATTGTAAGAATGCGGATCTTCATTTTAGGTACGCTTTTCCTTTTTCTGGAGTTTTTGAGAAAAATAAATTTTCTGTAAATTTTTGGAGTGCATGTCGTGTACTTTCGGAGTACATGCCGTGTACTCTTCTCTGGCTCGAAACTATGTGTTTACCATGTCCAGGACACACACACGGTGTGTTGGGGAGACGTGGAGTCCAATTTTGGCGGAGAATGTAAAAACCTAGTACACTCCATGTACTCTAGAAGTACACGCCGTGTAATGTCTTTTTCACTAAACAGATTGGGGTTGCGCCTAACACACAGAAATACCTTCTTCTAGGTCACGTTTGTCTGAGAGTGACCCGTACAGCCAGATATTTCCCGAGCTCCCTCCACTCCGTCCATTCTCCGATTCGATCACTGTCGATTGAACTGGAATCACAGTGGTGAGTTCTTCCTTCTACTTGAGCATTGTTTTCCAATTCCTCCCCTTTATCATGTTATCATTGTTTATGTGTTTCAAACCTTTTCTAAGATGTACGAAATTCTTGGGAGAATCAGTCATCGGGGTTCAAGTATATAAATCTCTTAGGATTTAGGTAGGTGGTTTGTGCCTTTCTGTAAAAAGTCTTCGAGTATTTTTTTGCAATTGCGCCAATTCCCTTGAACAGGAGTTGTGTGTTTTCCTTTTTTTCCCTTCTTATATTGCCTTCTCTACTTGATTTCTTAAGTAGATGTAATTTCCTGTGAATATGGTAGTTTTTACTATACCCTGGATGATTACCATGCTTTTTTTTCTTATTGGCGTTCTACCGGTTTCCATGACTAGTTGTATGATAGTGGAACTGTTGACTTGTTATGTTGTTGAGCCTTAGAGTGATAGCCAAGTAGTTCTTGAGATTTACTTGGAAGATATACACGTGCTAAGCATGTTAGTTTCATAATGAACTGTGAAATCATAGTGTAGTAGACCACATGTAGAATAGATGTAAGAGATTCTCTAGAGTGTCTTTTAATAAGATGCGAGACCACAAGGGGAATTAATGATGAGTGCTTCCTCAGAGAGTCTATAGTTACTCGATGCGAGACACAGGGGGAATGAGACGTTTAGTGCATCCCCAGAGAGTCTTTAGCACGATACGAGACTATAGGGGAATTGATGGTGAGTTCTTCCTTAGAGAGTATGTTCTTAGCTGAACCAGAGGGGTAAGACTGTGTGTGCCTCCTAGAGGGTTGCTGGTACTTGTAGGTTGAACCATAGGGGTTAGGCTGTGAGAGCTACCTAGAGGGTTACCTGTATTCTACTATTGTTGGTTTTCACTTGTGTCCTTCATATGTTAGAACTGTGAATTTTAGCTACTGTTTATTTCCTGTTTATTGTTCCTATACTTTACTTGCCATTTATTCATTGACTGTTAGGCACAGATCTTTGGGTGGTTTCCTACTGGGGCTTTGTCTCAAGCCCTGTTTGGGCCATGCTTTTGGGCCCAAGAAGATTAATTTTTTTTAGGGATAGACAAGGGAAAACACCCTTCTACTTCAGGTATATGACTTTCTGGAGCTGGAGAGCATCGGAACGACCTGAGGCATGCGATGCTGAGGATTTTCTCCTCTATTTTTCATTTTCTGTTGTTTTAGAACTTGTTATCAGTTTTATTTCAGCACGTTGGTTTGTTTATTTCTTTCCATAGACATATGTACCATGTTGCATCATTATTAGTTGATACATTGCTTCCACTGTTCAGTTCAGTTTTTGTATAATGTTATTGTTTCCGCTATTGTGACTTGTTTTTCTTCTGTTGTATACTTTTCCGAATGAGATCATAGTCTCCCCACTGACTCACTAAGGCCCTCGCTGCTATTCGGTAGCCTCTGGAATTTGGGGAAATGCACTTGAGGTCATGTGGTGAACTGGGTATTGGGAACTAGTGGAGGGGCTCCAGATTCGGGTCATTACAAAGGGATATCATAGGAGTTATTTTCTCTTGATTTACAATTTGGATACTTTAGCCAGAGATAGGACGGATTCGGTACTTGGTATTAAGCTATGCTCGAGATTAGCTAACCCATGTACAGGGAAGAGACATATTACCTCGTTAATTGCAGTTTGCTGGTTTTGAGTTTTTATGGTTGATAGGATTTAACCTAGAGTGATTCATATCCTTTGTGTTGTTATTTTCTTGATGATTACGGTTCTATTTCAGTCACAACCTGATGAGATGAAGGTATGTCATCTCATGCATCATATACACACTTTTCGAAATCAAATGCAATGCATTATTGCCATTCCATCTAAGGTGCATTATAAATTGAATGATGTTGTAATAGACTTCGTTTAGATTACACTTGCGGTTGTGATAGATACATGATAGAATCTCTGCTTCCATGTTAGAGGATTGTTTGTTTCATACTTTTCTTAAATGAACAATAAATTTTCACTCTTGAGGTGTTATGGGCCACCAAGAATTGTAAATTGGTGGATCATGATCATGTTTCCTCTTGTCTATGATAGTAGTAGATTCCATGTTTTGATTCGCGGGGAGTATGGGCCCTCAAGGATCCGAATTTGGCACCTCTTTGCCTTGTTTTCAGTGTTTCTATGCTTCTGTGTAGTTTCTAAGCAACTGCCCAGAAAAACCCAGAATACATGGCGTGTACTTATGAGATACATGCCGTGTAGTTTTCAAGCCATGTCACTGACCGTGTTAGCAGAAACACGGTGTCGTGAGAATAACTTTAAGAACACACCATGTACAGTAGATACATGTTGTGTAGTTCGGATCCGTGTACCCAACCATGTTACTAACTACACGGGTCATGGAAGCTCGAGTAGAACACGTCGTGTTGTAAAGGAACATGCCGTGTAGTCCCGTCCAGGTAGTTAGATGTGTCACAAACAACATGGGTCGGCGTTACCTTCTCTTAGACACACCATTTTTTTTAACACGCCGTGTAGTCTTGTTCAAGTACCCGACTGTGTCACGAACAACACGGAACGGTTTTACCTTCACCTATACATGTCGTGTTTGTTTGGAAGATTCCTTGTAAGGTTCATCCATGTAGAAGGTCGTGTGTTTCGCAAACACAGGCCGTCAAAGCCTTGTCTAGTACATGTCGTGTGTGTTCAGAACATGCCGTGTAGTCTCAGGTTAAGTCAGACCGTGTGGGTTAGCCGTGTATATGAGACTTGGTCAGGGGAATAGTTTTCAAGTACACATCGTGTGTTGAGTCAACACGCCGTGTAGTGTGAGGTGTTATACGACCTGTAGGGGAGGGGTACACGCCCTTGTCAGTGGCTTATGAAGACACACCGTGTAGTCGTATTTTGTAAACTTGTGTGTTTTCCTTCCCCTGTTCCCATTTTGTACTCTTGTGTTTAATGTCCTTGTTTTCTAATCTAAGGTGTGCTTTTGATATTTCAAAGCTATGCCTCTGAGACATCCTCCATTTGTATGTCTGTTGTCAGGCAGTGATCAGACGCCAGATATGGCTGATCAGAGACTTCATGTCGATCCTCCAGTCGAGCTAGCCTTGGCACCATCTGTCATACCAGTTGCAAGTGCTGATGTACAGTTAAAGGAAGGATTTATGATGATGATGCAGACCTTTTAGGGAGCACCGCCTCCTACCACGACTATAGAAGACTTGACCCGTGTTTTCCAGCAGCAGCATCCTCCTACTTTCTCGGGAGAAGGAGGACCTCAGGCTGCAAATTCATGGTTGGAAGCCATGCTGACTATATTCAAGAATTTGGAGACACCTCCAGAGAGGTGAGTCAATATCGCTACTTACATGCTCCAAGACTCTTCCAAGTGGTGGTTGGAAGTGATCTCACATGTGAGTCACAAACAGGTTATGGATTGGGAGGAGTTCCAGTGCGTGTTCTACGACTACATCTACCCAGAGACCCTGACGGCCGATCGAGCCCGGGAGTTCATGAGCGTAGAGAAGGGTACACTTCTTGTCATGGAGTATTCTTCTCGTTTCACAGAGGTACATAGTTTCATTCCCCTCCGGGATGGGAGTGGGTTGTTCTTAGAAAGTAAGTTCAAGGATGGTCTTAGGCAGGAGATCCTCTCATAGGTGAATATCTTCTAGTTGACTTCCATCACTTCCATCTTGAACTAGACACTGATTTCGGAGCACAACCTGAGAGACTCCGGAGCTGCGAGACAGGGCGGTTCTACTTTCAGAGCTAGTTTTCCTCTATATGACAGCAAAAAGCTCCGTAGGGAGTCTACACGTGGTGATCCGAGGATGCGAGATGCATCATCAGGCAGCAATGTTGTATGATACCAGTGTGTCCGGTCAGGGCACAGGAGGCCGTAGTGCCAGAGAGACCCTGTGGAGTTCCGATCTTACGGAAAGATGGGTAACCTTCAGTGTTTCTTCAAGGTTTTATCACCATCAGTGGGTGACCGGGGTTCTTCCATGACTACTCATTATGGAGCAGCACCACCAGTTTCTCACCAGTTATGGAACTGGAGTTCTTCCAGCCATTCGGGTTGAGGTTGAGGTTGAGGTCGTGGCGGTCAGCCACTAGTTCCTCAGCACCAACAGGGAGGTTCAGCTTAGAGTGGTCATCCAGGGGCATAGGGCCATGGTGCAGGCCAGTCATTTGCCATGGAGAAGACCTATCTGGAGCAGGATCTCGTCCCTTCTACAGTTCGAGGTACATTTTTAGTAGCCTCATTTTTATATTCATCTCTTTTCGATACTAGTGCTATGCATAGTTTTATCTCCGTTGAGGCTATGAAGATTGTTGGGCTCTATGTCTTTTCTTATGTCGACTCATTGAAACTAGACACACCTTTGGGGACAAGGACATCTAGTGTGCGCCAGTGTAGAGAGTGTCTTATCGAGGATGCAAGGTATCATTTCTTATGGGATCTCTATGTCCTAGAGATGATAAGATATGATGTCATTCTCGGTCTGGACTGGTTGGTTCCCTTCAAAGCAGTCATCAACTGTTATCGCCGCATAGTGAGTTTCGTTTCATCAGAGGGTGAATATTTTCTTCACAGAGGTGAATGGGATGTTCAGGCGAGTCAAGTAGGACTCGAGCATCATGGGCTAGGAAGGGTGATAGCCCAGATTGATAGTCTTTATCTGTATGATCAAGGGACTTCGCAGTTGGACATTCCTCTAGTTGTGGATCGTTTCAGGGATGTCTTTCCATAGGACTTTTCAGGTATGCCTCTGGAGTGTGAGGTAGACTTCTCTGTTGAGCTCATTCCAGGAGCGTCACTAGTGTCCATTCCTCCTTATAGGATGGCTACACCAGAGTTGCAGGAGCTCAAGAAGCAGTTGGAGGAGTTGCAGGAAAAGGGTTTCATCCGACCTAGTACTTCTCATTGGGGTTCACCTTTCCTGTTCGCGAAGAAGGTAGATAGTACCCTTCGGCTTTTTGTGGATTATCGGAAGCTAAACCAGTTGACTGCCAAGAACTGATATCCCTTGCTGAGGATCGATGACCTCTTCAATCAGCTTCTAGGAGCCCCAATGTTCTCGAAGATCGACTTGAGGTCTGGTTATCATCAGTTTCACGTTAGACCATCAGATATACCACTGACTGTCTTCAGGAGCAGGTATGGTCTATACGAGTATACAGTCATGTCATTCGGTCTCATGAACACTCCAATAGTTTTCATGTCACTAATGAACCGAGTGTTCCATCCTTACTTGGATTCCTTTGTCGTGGTCTTTGTGTATGACATCTTGGTGTACTCTCACACTCGACACGACCATGCCACACATCGTGATATCATTCTGAGTACACTAATAGAGCATCAGCATTATGATAAACTCTCGAAGTGCCACTTTTGGATGGATCAGATTTACTTTTTGCGTCACTTCATCTTAGAGGAAGGAGTATTTATGGACCCAGAGAATGTGAGAGATGTAGTCTCCTGGGAGCAGTCAAAGAACGTTTTTGAGGTGCGGAGTTTCCTAGGGATGGCTGGATACTACAGATGCCTCATTTAGGAATTTTCATGCCTAGAAGCACCTTTGACAGGTCTGACCAAGAAGGGGGACATGTTCTTATGGTCATATTCTTGTGAGTGAGCCTTTCAGGAGCTAAATGCAAGATTGACGCCAGTGCTGATAAAAGTCTTGCTAGAGCAAGGCAAGAGCATCACTGTTTATTGTGATGCTTCAGGTATCGAGCTAGGATCTGTGCTTTTGAAGGGAGATGGAGTCATTGCGTCCGGGACTCTGAAGTTGAGGCCACAGGAGAGGAATCACCCTATGCACGATCTGGAGTTAGCAAATGTTTTTCATACCTTACGCTGTTGGTGACACTCTCTTCTGGGAGAGCACTTTGTGGTCTTTACCGACCACAAGAGTCTCAAGTATATCATCACTCAGTGTGATTTGAATCTGAGAAAGCAGAGGTGGGTTGGGTATCTTCAATCCATTGATTTCAAGCTCACCTATACGCCGAGAAAAGGCAATGCAGTGGCAGATGCATTGAGTAGGAGAACTCAGATTCAGGCAGTTTAGGAGGCCAGCAGTGAGTGGAAGATGATGGATCTGTTCTCTGAGATGCATCTGGAGGTGCATGATAGACAGGGACAGACTTTCCTACCTTCTATAGCTGTTACCTCAACATTAATTTATTGGTTACAAATGAGGATGCTATCAGACATAGACGGCTTAGTCCTGCGGGTGAGTGTGTTAGGAGAGGACCCTCTTCCTAGATGGACAGTGGGTGAGGATGAGATCATGCGTTTCCAGGGAAATGTATGGGTGCCAGAAGACATATCCGAGGAGCTAATGTGGGATTTCCATTCCTCAGTATGGGTATTTCATCATGGTGTCACAAAGATATATCGGGATCTTTATCGCCAGTACTGGTGGCCTGGAATGAAGAAAGAGGTTGTTGATTTTGACATGAGATGCTCTACTTGTCGGCAGGTGAAGGCGGAGCATCAGTGACCAGATTCCAGAGTGGAAGTGGAACAATGTTGGGATGGATTTCATAACAGGGTTGCCGAGGTTGCCTCGGGGGGAATTATGTTGTTTGGGTTGTCGACGACAGACTAACGAAGGTTTCTCACTTCTTGCCGATCAAGGATAACTTAAGTGTAGATGATCTGGGATGACTGTACATCAGATAGATCATTTTTCTGCATGGAGTTCCATACTCTATTGTTTCAGACAGGGATGCGTGCTTTACTTCTCAGTTCAGGCAGGGACTTTAGAAGGATTTGGGTAGCCAAGTACTTCTGAGTACGGCATACGATCCCCAGACTAATGTCCAGTCCGAGCACACGATCCAGGTGATTGAGGATATGCTCCAAGCTTGCATCCTAGACTTTGGTGGTTCTTGGGAGAAGCATATCCCTCTGGTGGAGTTCTCCTACAATAACAGTTTCTAGGCAACCATTAAAATGGCACCTTAATAGGCTTTCTACGGTAGTCCATACCGATCACCTTTATAATGGCTGGAGACAGGAGAGGCAACTTTACTGGGACCTCATCTTGTTCAGGAGACTTCAGAGAAGATAGAGCTGATTTGGAAGAGGATGGATATAGCACCGTCTTGGCAGAAGTCTTATGCTAATCACTGGAGATGACCTCTATAGTTCATGGTCGGGGATCAGGTTTTCTTACATGTCACACCGAGGTTGGGACAAAAAAGGATTCAGAGACAGGGTAAGCTTTCACCATGGTACATCGGGCCGTTTGACGTTTTGGAGAGAGTTGGGCCTGTTTCCTATCGATTGCAGCTACCCCAGAGGTATCGAGCCATGCACGACATCTTCAACGTCTCTCATCTCTGACATTACTTTTCTGACCCATCTCATGTATTTCAGCACAAGGAGGTTGATCTCGATGCGGATGCGTTGTTTGAAGAACAATATATCTGGATTGTCGATCGCAGTATGAATGTTCTATGTGGGTGGTATGTCCCCCTTGTACAGGTGCTATGGAAGCATGGGCGAGTATAGGATGAGACCTGGGAGAGGGGGGATGATGTACGATCGTAGTGGCAAGAGCTATTCTGGGTTTCTTCTTCTACGCATCTCTAGGAAAATTCGGGTCGAATTTATTTAAGGGGGGAAGTTTGTAAAAACTCGGTTCATCATTTCAGGTACGCTTTTCCTTTTTCTAGAGTATTTGAGAAAAATAATATTTCTCGAAATTTTTGAAGTAAACGTCGTGTACTCTTCTCCAGCTCGAAGCCATGTGTTGGCCATGTCCGGGCCACACACACGGTGTGTAGGGGTGACGTGGAGGCCGATTTTGACGGATTATGGAAAAATCTAGTAAACATCGTATACTCTAGAAGTACACGTCGTGTACTTTTATTTTTTTCACTAAATGGACCGGGGTCGTCCCTAACACACAAAAACACCATCTTCTAGGTCTTGGTCATTCGAGAGCAACCCTACGGCCGGATCATTCCCGAAATCCCACCTCTCTGTCCGTTCTCCGATTCGAGCACGGTCGATTGCATTGGAATCGCAGCGGTGAGTTCTTACTTATGCCTGATCCTTGTTTTCCAATTCCTCCCCTTTCTCGAGTTATTTTGGTTTATGTGTTTCAAACGTTTTCTCAGATATACGACGTTCTAGGGAGAATCATACATCGTGGTTCAAGTATATCTATCTCCTAGGATCGAGGTAGGTGGTTTGTGCCTTTCTATAGAAAGTCATTTAGTATTTTTGTGCAATTGCGCCAATTCCCTGGAATATGAATTGTTCGTTTTCCTATTTTTCCCTTGTTATATTGCCTGATTTTCTTGATTGCTTAAGTATATGTAATTTCCTATGAATATGGTAGTTTTTACTATACCCTGGATTTTTGTCATGCTTGTTTTTCTTGTTGGTGTTCTACTGGTTGCCATGCCTAGTTGTTGGATAGTAGAACTATTTCTTTGTTCTTCTGTTGAGACTTAGAGTTACAGCCAAGTAGTTGTTGAGGTTTACTTGGACGATATACATGCGCTGAGAATATTAGTTTCACACAGGACTGTGAGAATCTAGTGTAGTAGACCACAGAGAGAATAGTGGTAAGGGCTTCTCCAGAGTGTCTTTTAATACGATGTGAGACCATAGCGGGAATTGAAGATGAGTGCTTCCCCAGAGAGTCTTTAGTTCTTCAACACAGGCCATAGGGGGAATTAGACGTTGAGTGCTTCCCCAGAGAGCCGTTAGCACGATACAAGACTATAGGGGGAATTGACGGTGAGTATAAGGCCCCAACGTTAAACCTTACATAATATTGAGTTATTACAAGATTACACATTGAGGAACTTTTAAGGTTTAGAGTTTTAGATAATTATATCATAAAACATGCATTACATTCTACATTTAAAAAATGTGGTTACATAAAAGATAGTATTCATTTTTCCCATCAATGGAAACATATTTAAAATAAAACATGGATTCTTTCTTGACACTTCTTTGACACTATCGTCATATCATGTACCATTCTCTTGACCTGTGAAAAACATTTCAAAAACTTGGGATGAGCATAAAAAGCTCAGTAAGGGTTATAAAAAGTATGGAAAGGAAACATGAGTACATATATACATAATACTGAAATCATACTATACCCATAAAATATTAGCACTTTAACATATCTCATAAAATCATGAATAAATCATAGAAATCATAAGACATAATGGTAACTTGTGGAAATCATAACATTATTACGTAGGGAGTAACCCTCTTGGTTACATTTGGAATATCCATCACAGTATATTCCCTAAATCTCTTCGGAGAAACCTTAACGTTTAACTCCTTCGCTTTACCCAATGCATTGGAGAGCTATATCGGGCTCACCCGCCCTTAGTTTATCAAGGAACCACCCGTCCTGATAACAATGCCCAAGAACCATAACATAATCATAACACATAACATAAGCATAAAGGAAAGATAACATTCCCACATTGCAATAACAATATAAAATTTTAAGATATAGAATAATGAATCCATTCTAAAAATGATTTTCAAAACTATTTAAAACATTTAATAAAGAGATTTTTAAATCAATGTGTCCCATACCACTTTGAAGGTTTTAGAATTTTAAACCATTAATATCCATATAAATAAATATTTAAAACCATTTTGAAAACATGGATATTAATGACAAATATTTATAAGATTAAATCATTAAAAAATTTAAAACGATATTTTAGTTAAAGGGTTTTTAACAAAATGAGATACAATTGAATACAATAATTGAGGAATAACATTTAATAAAACTTTATAATATCATGAGAATAAAGGGATTCATGATATATTATTCCAAAGGACAGTATATAAACCATATAAGAGTGAATTGGTGCATAACAACAATGAAGTCTCAATATAATTGTAAAATTAGATTAAATCCCTTATAAAGAAGGTATCCTTAAATTAAGGATAAATCAATCTCATAATTATGTGGGAATAATGTAAATAGACTCGATATAAGTGGATATTCAGTGTAAAACAACCAGAGGTCATTCACAGATATTCATTGAATGACATATTAAATAACTACAAGTTGAACCCAAAGAAATCGAAATTGGGTTAAGAAGTTCCCTTGGTAAAATTCGACAGCCTAACGACGTCACTTTAAGATTCATAACATTTGGTGATGAGATAGAAAATGGTATATCATCACATGGACCTAAAATTTTCATCAATAAAAATATATAAGAACATATCCCAACATAAAAAAATTTAAATAAAAAGACATAACAAAATAAGTCTTTTTAAAAGAGTGTGAAAGGTTCCCTTACCGATTTGGGCAACTTTCAAAACATACACCACATGAAAGAAGGGTCGTATAATGAAGATGTAACTATCCATAAATGAGATTGTATTATAAAAATAGTAAAATAATCGGTAGTACAAACATCACAGAAATGGAAATAGTGGCCAATGTAGCATGAATCTCACAGGAATTAAAAGTGAGATGAAACCCCCTTATGAAAATTCAGCAGCCTAACGGCGCCACATAAAACTTCCAAAAATAGATTGATGAGATAAAATAGGATCCCTCATCATATTAACATAAAATTTAAAGAAATTGGAATATAAAATAACATACCCCAACATAAGAAAGAGGAGCTTATAGTAAGTTACAAAAAAAGTACTTAAAAAGAAAGAGAGAGGTAGGATCCCTTACTTAGGGTCCGACTTGACCCGATCGTTCTTTATCCTACTGAATTATATGCTTGAGTTAATTTATACTTTCTTAAGAACCACTTTAAAGTTCATTATTCCTTTTATATCACTTACTACCATGCTATGAACACTGTAATTATTTAAGTTAATAATGGTCGTTTTGTAGATCATTGCTACTTGAGTCAAAAATAAACTATTTATAATTACAAGTTGTTCATGTGGTAAAATAAATATTATATCCAGAATTATATTAATTATGTAGATATAATATATATCATATATATCCATTATATACATGCATTTATAATATTATATAACATTTAGAGGTAACAAATCAAATGCACCATTCATGGAGACGGTAAGTCGTACGTACGCATGAACAATACTTCCATTCCTATTTCTTATTTAATGGAATTAAAACATAATTATAACTAATAGTATTATAATTACAGTATCATATCATATATAATATCATTAAATCTATCCTTTATATTTACCACATATGGTATTAACGAATCAAATCACTTTGAGGGGGCGGTAGTCCGTACTTCCTAAAATGAAGATATCGCGTTTCACCATAATGGAAACCATAAAGTTTTGACATAAATGAAAAATACAGAAGATTAAGTAAAACATAAAAAAATTTAATATCATATATAAATATAGTGACATCTTAATGGCCACCTTTGAGTGTGTTAAAAGAATATTGAAAAATCATCATTTCGTGAGGCAGAAATTCACCATCCACAGAAACAGTATGTTCTTCAACCATTAGATGCAGGTGTGTGTGAGTGTAGCTCGAATCCTTTTTATACCAACATCCTAGTTTATTTAAGATACAAGAGTTTTTACAAAATAAATTAATAAAAAGAGTTTAGGGCGTTGGAGAAGAAAAATAATACAAAAGAACACAAGTGAAGTCATTACCTTAAAATCGTGTATCTCTCTTTGATTTGAGGTCAAAGGATTCCTTGGGAAGACTTATGCCCAAAGTGAGGATTTTAGGAGTAATAGAGGGATTTGGAGAGACAAAATTACTAGGGTTCTGCCGAGACAAAGGCTTCAGAGGTGTGGGTAAGGTGGTAGAGGTGGGGACCTTTTATAAGAGGAGAGGAGGGGAACTCTTGGAAATTTACAAAATGTTAGTTTATTTTCAATTTGTTTTCGTATTTTAAAGGTCCAACATTGATGTATTTCGAGGATATGGTGGAAATGGTTCGAAATATACTCCTCCAATAGGTCTTTGACAAGTGTATGTTATAGTTTTAACATTATCTTTTCATTTTATTGAAATCTTTTTTTAATGAGGTAATCGCTGCATCATCATGATGTCAAAAATAATTTAATTTATTTAATGTCTAAAAATTATAAAACAAATATCATGATGTCAGAAATCTTTTTAGAATTCTAATTAATATTTATAGTCAAATATATAACTTGTATAACCCCATTTAAATATTGTTTTACTAAGACAACTCATGCTTGTGACATTTTTATTTTAACTTTAAATAAAAAGTTATTTGTGTCATTTTCCAACCAAATTGGATCCATGGGGTCCCCAAGATGACCCATGGATTTTCTTGGTCGGCCATGACACATCCAATGATGGTAGGACATGTGTCTAAGTCATTTCATATTATTAAAATATTATTTTTACCTTAAATTACACTAATTACCTCTAATTGCGATTAAAAACGTAAAAGTTATTATTCAGCAAAAAATTATTTTCATCCCATTGAACAAATTTTTACATCCTAATGACAACCATGTATGTCAGATTTATGAAATTCAAATCACAGAAGTGGTAAACTTTCATTTAAACGAAAAATCAGTTTTAAAACTTTAACTTAGTGGTTTCACTATTCATCAAAAATTGATGTTTTTCAGAAAAATACCAAAATTCACCCTAGGCTATTTTTGATATTTCGAATCCTAAAATGATGTATATTTTACAAAATTCAAAACATATATGCTGCATTAATTAATTTAATAATTAATTCCCGTTGTCAAAACAAATACCGTGTTTTTAAGAAACAATATCTATTAAAAGATTTGCACTAGTTTAAGTCCATTTTCAAAGTGAAATTATTTCCAATGACCACAATTAGATTAAATGGTAAAAATATATTATAATTCCACTTTAAAAACAATTCAAAAGATACTCTAATCATATAAATAAATTATATTTAAAAGTGGTTTTGAATTAAAATACAACATTTTTCAGTATTCATTAAAAAATAAACTTTATTGGAAAAAATACCTAAAATTTACAGAAAGTAAATTTTGAGGTCCCGATTCTAAAGAAGAATTATGTTTTGTCAAATATAACACTTAAAATTGTCAAAAAGTGGATTTAAATGAGGTTCGCCATCAAAAGGCGTTTAATTGACCTTTTAAGTAATATTAGAAGATTTATGCTTAAAATTGGATTCATTTGCATTTTAAGCCTCCAACATTTATTGGATAAAAGTAAAAATATTTGACAAATATATATAATCATTTTATAGTTTGTTCAGTTCATTCCCGCCATTAAAAAGGCTAGATGTTAACTACCATTTAAAATAATATTATTTTGTTATTACAATGCAACGTAAGATTCCCAAGAAACTCGTTATTGCGTATTGGGTACGCCATCGAGCATAGCGTCCCCATTAAAGTAATATTAATATTTTATTCACAAATATGGATAAATATGAAAATGTCATATTCTTTATTTACCTAGGGTGTTACATCCTTCCCCCTTTTAGGAATTGTGTCCTTGCAATTTTAAAATTGGGCATGGAAGCTTCATTGAAAATCCCACATCTGAACAAGAGTCAGTAAAACTATAACTTTAATAGAATGGGAGAGAAGTACAAATGTCACCTGAGTTGACCCATACTAAGATCCTGAGTATGACTATATTGATATGGAGGAAAAAAGAAAGGGTCAGGTTCTGATGGAGAGTGATAGTAAACATGTCTAGGAGAAAGTTAACAACAAGAAAATCACAAACTTGTGATGGGTTAAATGGTATTTGATTTCCCATTAGGAAAAACGAACAAACATTTTTGTTTTAAGTTACTTTTCATTGAGGAAATTATTTATGAGCTTAATTAAAAAATATAGAAGCATACTTAATTTTCATGTTGAATTTCCACTGTTGCTATATTTTTTACACGAACTCACATTTTCTCTAAAAGACGAGTATTTAGGATGACTTGTTCACATTAAGAGAGCTATAATCAACTTCTAGAGAATCACCTAATTTGCAAAAGAGAACTATATACTTCCCATTTCTTTAGACCATAACCCAAACTAAAACCCATAGTTCAACAAAGACCATTCAATAAACATATATCCATAAAATTCTACAAAGTAAACCAAACTAATATTGAAACCCAATTCTCTGAATGATTTAATCACATAGTCTCCTAAGATAAATTTTAACATTTTTCACCAAAATAACATCAGTTACTCTTACAGTCTCATACTGAAAAGAAATTAACCTAATCTCATATCCTCCATGATAGGCTAATAATTTCCATTTATAACCAAAAAAAATCAACATACTCTTAATCCATAAAATCATCTAACTAAAAAGAATCATTCAAACTAACCAGTGACTTCACGTAGTCCAGTGGTAGGCGATAAATTCCAGTTGCACTTTGGTTGTGGGTTCGATTCCCACAGCTTCATCCGACGCGACGGTTTGTCACACGGTCTGCGTGTTGGCCCTTTTCAAAAACTATATATTTTTATAAAATTACTCAAAAATAGATAAATCCATCAAAAATAACCATAAAATATTTTAACCACATAGGTTATCTGATAACTTCCATTTTGCAACCCAAAATGTATTAACCAGTAATTGCCTCAAATTCAAGGATCATATAAACCCAAATGGTTCTTTATAACTATATCCACAAAACAAAGGATAATTATTCCTTGAATAAAATTTTTGTATATCAAACATCAGGGTTACTATAAAAACTCTTCTAATGTAACCCCGTCATCAAAAGAGACTTAAAACATCTAAGAATTTCACCATCCAAAAATCTACCATAACTCTTGAATCCCTTATATAATGACTTCTTACTCATTAAAAATTCTTCATGATCCATTAGCCATTCCTTTTCAACATATTCTGAAATACTTCTTTCCTACAAAAAAATCATGAATCATATCCTAAGATTCCAGTAATAGGAAGACATATGTTAAGAAATAATCCATACCTTTCATTCTTCATTATCAATTTCTACATACTCAATCGAAATGGAATTAGGTATTGGTAAATGAATATTTGTACGCTCTTGGTGACCCCATTCCCAAAACTTCTTTGTAGGACATGTGTTTTCATAATAACCATGCACACCACATTTAAAACATTCAATTGATCCTTCAGAAAGAACTTCTTTCCCTTTCCTAGAGTCAACTAGATGCTTCCTTTTTCCATGGAAGGTTCTTGCTTTATGACCATCATTTCCACATCTATAGCATCTTTCTATCCATTTGAAACATTTTCCTATGTGTTTCCTTCAACATATTTGACACATAGGTTTATGAACATACTTACCTTTATGATTATTACCTGAACTTCGGTAGGGATTTGTTTCTCGCATACATGATTCCTTATAAAAATCACTAAGGTTCAGGTGGTCAATCATGACTCTAGATAGTTGGTTGAGGATAACCATAACAGTTCTCATTGCAGCTCCAAAATCATTCAGTTGTTCTTTAATAAAACCGTCACAGTTTTCATCAAATACATTGTTAGTTTGGTGCCTGCTAGATCCAGCCATTTACTAAAACCAAAAATGTCAGTGTGAGTATATTAGTAAAATAATCAAATAAAAAAGAGGAAGATAAACACCAAGATATACTTATCCATGTTATCTCAAAATCATTCTAATATTCAAAAAAACGATGACTCCAACTAATATACTAACCATTGTGGTTATACACAACTTGTCACTTTTTCTTAAACAAAACTCTATCCTCTGAAGTTATCTAAACCGACCTTTGGTACCAACTATAAGGCCCCAGCCTTAAACCTTACTTAATCTTGAGTTTTTACAAGATTACAAATTGAGGATGTTTTTAGGTTTGGAGTTTTAGAGAATTAGATCATAAAACAAGCATTACATTCCACATTTAAACAAAGTGGTTACATAAAATATAGTATTCATTTTTTCATCAACGGAAAAATATATAAAATAAAACATGGATTCGTTCCTGAAACTTCTTTGACACTATCATCATATCATGTACCATTCCCTTGTCCTTTGAAAAACATTTCAAAAACTTGGGATGAGCATAAAAAGCTCAGTAAAGGTTATAAAAAGTATGGAAAGGAAACATGAGTACATATATACATAATAATGAAATAATAATATACCCATAAAACATAAGAACTTTAACCTACCTCATAAAATCATGAATAAATCATATAAATCATAGAACATAAAGGTAACTTGATGCATTCATTACATTCTTACGTAGGGAGTAACCCTCTTGGTTATGTTTGCAATACCCATCATAGTATATTCCCTAAATCTCTTCATAGAAACCATAAAGTTTAACTCCTTCGCGTTACCCAATGCATTGGAGAGCTATATCGGGCTCACCTGCCATTAGTTTATCACGGAACCACCCATATTCATAACAATGACCATGAACCATAACATAATCATAACACATAACATAAGAATAAAGGAAAGATAACATTCCCAATTTTCAATAACAATATAACATTTTAATATATTGAAATAATGAATCCATTCTAAAAACCATTTTCAAAACCATTTAAAACATTTAATAAAGAGATTTTTAAATCAAAGTGTCCCAAACCACATTGAAGATTTTAACATTTTAAACCATTAATATCCATATAAATAAATCCTTAAAACCATTTTTTTGACATGGATATTAATGAAAAATAATTATAAGATTAAATCATTAAAACATTTGAAACGATATTTTAGTTAAAGGGTTTTTTACAAAATGAGAGACACTTGAATACAATAATTGATGAATAACATTTAATAAAAACATTATAATATCATGAGAATAAAGGGATTAATGATATATTATTCCAAAGGATAGTATATACACCATATAAGAGTGAATTGGTTCATAACAACAATTATGTCTCAATAGAATTGTAAAATGAGATGAAATCTGTTATAAAGTAGGTATCCATTAATTAAGGATAAATCAATCTCATAATTATGTCTGAAAAAACTAAATACACCCAATATAAGTGGATATTAAGTGTAAAAGAACCAGAGGTCATTCACACATATTCATAGAATGACATATTCAATAACTACAAGTTGAACCCAAGGAAATTGAAATTGGGTTAAGAAGTTCTCTTGGTAAAATTTGATAGCCTAACGACGTCACTTTAAGATTTATAACATTAGTTGATGAGAGAGAAAATGGTATCTGATCACATGGACCTAAATTTTACATCAATAAGGATATATAAGAACATATCCCAACATAAAAAGATGTAAATAATAAGACATAACAAAATAAGTATTTTTAAAAGAGGGGTGTGAAAGGTTCCCTTACCGATTTGGGAAACTTTCAAAACGTACACCCCATGAAAGATGGGTCATACAATAAAGATTTAAATACCCATAAATGAAATTGTATTATAAAAATAGTAAAATAAAGGGAAGTATATACAACACACAAAAGGAAATTGTGGCCAATGTAGCATTAATATCACAGGAATAAAAAGTGAGACGAAAATCCCCTTATGAAAATTCGGCAGCCTAACGGCACCACATAAAACATCCAAAAATAGATCGATGAGATAAAATAGGGTCTCTAATCATATTAACATACAATTTACAGAAAGTGTAATATAAAAGAACATCTCCCAACAAAAGAAATAGGATCTTAAAATAAGTTACATAAAAAAGAGTACTTAAAAAGAAAGAGAGAGGTAGGATCCCTTACCTCGGGTTCGACTTGACTCGATCGTTCTTTAACATCCTGAATAATAAAATTGAGTTAATTAATACTTGATTAATAAACTTTTTCATGTTCATTATTCCGTTTATGTCACTTACTACCATGCTATGAACACTATGTAATTATTTAAGTTAATAATGGTCGTTTTGTAGATCCTTGCTACTTGAGTCAAAAATAAACTCTTTATAATTACAAGTTGTTCATGTGGTAAAATATATATTATATCCAGAATTATATTAATTATACAGATATAATATATATAATATATATCCATTATATACATGCATTTATAATATTACATAACATTTAGAGGTAAGAAATGAAATGCACCGTTCATGGAGGCGGTAAGCCGTACGTACACATGAATGCTACTTCCATTTCTATTTCTTATTTAATGGAATAAAAACATAGTGATACATAATAGTATTATAATTAAAGTATGGTATCATATATAATATCATTATATATATCCTTTATATGCACCACATATGGTATTAACGAATCAAATCACTTTGAGGGGCGGAAGTCCACACTTAATAAAATGAAGATATCGCGTTTAACCATAATGAAAACCATAAAGGTATGTCGTAAATGAAAAATACAGATGCTTAATTAAAACATAAACATATTATATATCATATATAAATATAGTGACATCTTAATGGCCACCTTTAAGGTTGTTAAAAGAATATTGAACAATCATCATTTCGTGAGACAGAATTTCACCATCCACAGAAACAGTATGTTCTTTAACCATTAGATGTAGATGTGTGTAAGTGTAGCTCGAATCATTATTATAACAAAATACTAGTATATTTATGATACTGAAGTTGTTACAAAAAATGAATAAAAAGATTTTAGGGGTTTGGAGAAGCAAAATAAAACAAAAGAACACAAGTGAAGACATTACCTTAAAATCAGGTATCTCTCTTTGATTTGAGATCAAAGGTTTCCTTGGGAAGACTTCTGCCCAAAGTGAGGATTCTAGGAGTAATAGAGGGATTTGGAGAGGCAAATGAGCCAGTTTTGACTGAGCCAAAGGCTTTATAGGTGCGGGTAAGGTGGTAGAGGTGGGGGCCTTTTATAAGAGGAGAGGAGGGGCACTCTTGGAATGTTACAAAATGTTACTTTTTTTTCAAATGATTTTTGGATTTTAAAGGTTCCACATTGATGTAATTCGAGGATAAGGTGGTAAGGGTTAGAAATATACTCATCCAATAGGTCTTTGACAAGTCTATGTTATAGTTTTAACATTATCTTTTCATTTTATTTAAATCCTTTAATAATGAGGTAATCACTGCATCATCAAGATGTCATAAATAATATTATTTACTTGATGACTAAAAGTTATAATAAAAATATCATGATGTAGGAAATCTTTTTAGATTTCTATGGAATATTTATAGTCAAAAATATATCTTGTATAACCCCATTTAAAAATTTTTTTAGTAAAACTACTCATGCTTGTGACATTTTTATTTTAACTTTAAATAAAAAGTTATTTGTGTCATTTTCCAACCAAAGTGGCTCCATGGGGTCCCCAAGTTTACCCATGGATTTTATTGGTCGGACATGACACATCCAATGAGGGTAGGACATGTGTATAGTTCATTTCATTTTTTTAAAACATTATTTTTACCTTAAATTACACTAATTACCTCTAATCACGATTACAAACATAAAAGTTACTATTCACCAAAAAATTATTTTAATCCCTTTGAACCACATTTTACATCATAATGAAAAACATATATGTCATATTATTGAAATTCAAATCACAGAAGTGGTAAATATTCATTTAAACGAAAAATTAGTTTTTAAACTACTACTTAGTGGTTTCACTATTCATCAAAAATTGAAGTTTTTCAGAAAAATACAAAAAATTCACCCTAAGCTATATTTGATATTACGAATTCAAAAATGTTGTATATTTTAAAAAATTCAAAAAATATATGCTGCATTAATTAATTTAATAAATAATTCCCGCTGTCAAAACAAATAGAGTGTTTTTAAGAAACATTATCTATTAAAAGATTGACACTAGTTTAAGTCCAATTTCAAAGTGAAATTAATTCCAATGGCCACTATTAGATTAAATGGTAAAAATATATTCTAATTTCGGTTTAAAAAAAATACAAATGATAATTTAATCATATAAATAAATTATATTAAAAAGAGGTTTTGAATTAAAATACAACATTTTCACTATTCATTATAAAATGAACTTTATCAGAAAAAATACCAAAAATTTAGACAAAGTAAATTTTGAGGTCCCGATTCTAAAGAAGAATTTTATTTTGTCAAATATAACACTTAAAATTTTCAAAAACTGGATTTAAAAGAGGTTCATCATCAAAAGCCGGTTAATCGACCTTTTAAAGAATATTAGAAGATTTCTGCATAAAATTGGATTCATTTGCATTTTCATCCTCCAACATTTATTGGATAAAAGTAAAAATATTTGACAAACATATATAATTATTTTTTAGTTAGTTCTGTTCATTCCCACCATTACAACGGCTAGGCGTTGACTACCATTTAAAATAATATTATTTTGTTTTTAGAGTGCAATGTAAGATTCCCAAGAATCTCGTTGTTGAGTATTGGGTATGCCTTCGAGCATAGAATCTCCTTTAAAGTAATATTAATATTTTATTCAAAAATATGGATAAATATGAAAAGGTCATATTCTTTATTTACCTGG
The DNA here is from genome assembly GCA_963277665.1 of Viscum album. Lineage (NCBI taxonomy): Eukaryota > Viridiplantae > Streptophyta > Magnoliopsida > Santalales > Viscaceae > Viscum > Viscum album. The sequence goes on along the minus strand of OY728139.1, from coordinate 881,114,247 downwards.
GGTGTTACACTGAGTGCTTCCTCAGAGAGTCTATTCATAGCTGAACCAGAGGGGTAAGACTATGTGTGCCTCCTAGAGGGTTGCTGGTACTTGTAGGTTAAACCATAGGGGTTAGGCTGTGAGAGATACCCAGAGGGTTACCTATTTTCATCTTTTTTTGGTTGTTACATGAATGCTTCATATGTTAGAACTCTGAATTGTAGCTACTGTGTATTTCATGTTTATTGTTCCTGTACATTACTTTCCATGTATTCATTGACTATTAGGCACAGATCTTTCTGTGGTTTCCTACTGGGAATTTGTCTCTCACCCTTTTTGGATCATGTTTTTGGGCCCAAGCAGATTATGTTGTTGCAGGGATTGATAAGGGAAAGCGCCATTCTACTTCAGTTATCTGACTTGCTGCAGCTGGAGAGCATGGGACCGAGACGAGGCCTGTGATGCTGAGGAGTTCCTCTTCTATTTTTATTTTGTTGTTTCTTTAGTACTTGTGATAAGTTTCATTTCAGCACGTTGGTTTGTTTATTTCATTCTATATACAAATGTACTATGTTGCATCATTATTAGTTTATACATTGCTTCCATTGTTCTATTCAGTTGTTGTATGCTGTTATTGTTTCCACTATTGTGACTCATTATTCTTACGCTGTATACATTACCGAATTAGGGCATAGTTTACCCATTGACTCACCAAGGCCCTCGCTGCTAGTCAACAGCCTCTGGCATTTGGGGGAACATGCTTGAGGTCATGTGGTGAACCGGGTACATGGCACCAGTGGAGGGGCTACGGATTTAGTTCGTTACAGTGATCACATATGGTTATCGGAAGCTAAGACACCATGTGAAGAACTACGAAAACCATGAACTTGAGTTAGCAGTAGTGGTCTTAGCCTTGAAGATGTGAAGATGCTATCTGATGGGCCAAATGTTTAACATTTACTCTGATCATAAGAGTCTCAGGTATATCTTATCTTAGAAGGACCTGAACATGAGACAGCGACGATGTCCTGAGTTCCGCCAGGACTATGACATCAAGATAGTCTATACTCTTGGAAAGGGTAACATTGTAGCAGCTGCACTATGCAAGAAATCTAGTATATTGCTGCTTGGCGGGGTGACGGAGTATCTGGCTGCATTATATATATCCTTTGGGGATAGAGATGAAGTATCATTCCTTCAGACCCATACCGTCACTCCGCCACACCTTTAGTGAGTCAGGGAGGCATAGCATTGTGACACTAACATCGAGCCACAATGGTCTTAGATAACCATAGGATAGGCACCTGGTTGATTTTTTGAGGGTGGGGAGCCCATCATCCTCTTTAGAGGACATACTATGGTACCAGTGTCACTTCAGAAGGACGTTTTGAGGGATTTCCAAACACCCCAGTTAGCGGTACATCCAGGAGTGGGGAATATGTTCCATGACCATTGACAACATCACTGATGGGTAGGTATAAAAAGGTAGTAGCAGAGTTTGTCTCACGATGCCTAACATGTCAGCAAGTGAAGGCGGAGCACCAGTTACCAGTGGGCTTGGTTCGTCCTTTAGAGTTCCCTAAGTGGAAGTGGGATGGGATCTCTATGAAATTCTTGATAGGAATTCCACATACAACCATGGGTCATGACTCGATTTGGGTGATCATTGATCAATTGACCATGTCGTCCACTTCATACCGATTAGATAACATGATTCAATAGAGATATTTGGATGCCTCTATGTGCAAAAGATTATGTGGCTAAATGAAGTTCCTTATTCATTTTTCTCTGATCGTGACACAGAGTTTACTTCCCAGCTATATAAGGGGTTTCAGGAGACATTCAGGATGAAACTTCGTCTGAGCACCACCTTCCATCCTCAGATGGATGTTCAAGCTGAGCAGACCATTCAGCCCCACGAGGACAAGATATGTTCTTGTGTCCTCGACTTCAGTCACTTTTGGGCGGATCACTTACCATTGGTGGAGTTTTCATACATCAACAGCTATCACTCCACATACGGTATGGCCCCTTTTGAGGAGTTATACAGATGTCCTTATTGATCACCTTTGTGCTGGACTGACGTAGGGGAGCTAGCACTAGTGAGACCAGAGATGGTACGAGCTACCACAAATTTGTTGTAGATTATCCAGGAGCGGATGAAAACTGCACAATGTAGGTAGAAGTCGTATAATGAATGGATAAATGGACCTCTGGAATTTGAGGATGGTGACCACGTTGTTTTATGGATCTCACATAGATGAGGTTGACGGTGATTTAGCTGTGGTAGTAAGTTATCTCTAAGATTCATCATAACTTTCCAAGTCCTCAGCAGAGTTGGCGAGGTGGCTTACCACTTCGCTATTCCACCACAATTTCACTGAGTGCACGTCGTCTTCCATGTATCTCAACCATGAAGATATGTGCATGACCTTTCCCACATCATTGACCATAGAGAGCTAGACGTCGGTGATTGGGAAACTTTTAAGAAGGTTCGAGAAGAGATTGAGGATCAATAAGAGCATGTCTTACGTGGAAGGTCAATACCTCTGGTGTGTGTTCGCTGGCAGCACGTAAACCTCTAGGAGAGAACATAGGAGCTGGAGGCGCAGCTGCGTGCTCAGTACCCCCACTTGTTCACTTATTCAAGTTGTATCTTATGGGGATGTAAAGCCCAGAGTTAAAGAGAATTTAAAGACCCAGAAATTTTGTGGAATTATTGTTTCATACATACTTTGGAATTTTACGAGTCTGCGAATTTTGACAGCGTATGATTCTGAGGCCCAGTGTGCCTGAAATTATTTTCTGATGTTTTCTTTGGGTACATTTTGTAAACGTACGAGCATGTTTTTTCTAAATTTTGAACCGGTGGTTGGAATTGAAATCTGAGGACACCATTGAACTTGTAGCGCTTGTATTCACTTAAAGAGACTTTCACTTCGATGACAGTGGGTCGAGAATAAAAGTTATTTTTTGGGTTTTTAAGGAAATTAATAAAATCTAAAGAGCTTTAATTTATTTTAATTTGATCCGACATGTTAGTGATTGTAGGTGGGCCCCACTAGATCTATAACCTCCATGTGGAGGTTGGAAGTGGGGACCAAACGTCCATAACCTCTAATGAGAGGTTATGGTGTTGGGGACCACCACGCCTCAACCACCCATGTGATGATTAATGTGGTGGAGACCACTCGAGACCACATAACCTCCCAATTTAAATAATAGGGATGGGGACCACCTGGACCCTATTAAATGAGTGGATAAGGAATCCTCTCAACTCCCTAATTGATGTGAAGGAGCCTCTTGAGCTTCTTGTACATTAAAGTTTCCAACAGACCCAATTAATGGGGCAAAATCCTCCTCTTAATTTGAATGTGCCAACAAATGTTTAGTTTCCTTTTTGAAATCATTCCACCGAAATAATAGATTTTATAATATATTATTTGGCACATCTTTTATTTTTTGTGGAGAGGAGAGCTTGGAAGAAAATTAGTTCTCAAACGATGATCCTCATCTTCCAACAAAGAACGAAGAATGCATTCTTCCAATGGAGAACACCAAAAATGATCTTCTTCAAACTTCTTCCCCGGACTCCTACCAACATGGAGTTTCTTCCAAAACCGTCGTGCGAGATCAGGATTGCAAGTGTGCAGTGGATGCGACTAATGCAAAAACACCACCTTCTTCCCTGCGACTCCATCGACGAACGATGAACAATGGTAGGGGTTGTTTTCTTTTATGTTCCATGTTCATATTTAATTTCAAAATGAAGAATGAGGTTATGCATCTTTTTGAGGGTGAATTATTGTTCATCGTTCTCCTATATTGATGAGCCAAGTGATACCACCCTAAATGCAGATGGTGCGGACCAAACCAACCTGGCCTAACCCCTCTATTGTTCTTGTTTATGATGATCTTCGACATGGCGACAAAGCTGTAGGACCCCAGCACACCCTGAGAGGGGAGGGGTGAATCAGGGAGTCAACGTTTTCTTCTTAATGTTGTGGATCTTGTTCCCACATTGGTAGGAACTACTTACACCTATATGATGGATATGATCAGTAATGAAACATTCACATGCAAAGAGATAACACAATAATTTTACTTGGTTCACCACTAAGGGCTACGTCCAAGGAGCATACGCCGACATGTTGTCAGTTGTACCAAATTCCACTAATCATCACTAGTTGTGGATTACAATGGTTCAAGAATAGTCACTATGTCCCAAGCTCACTACCTTTACAAAAGGTTCGGGGATAGCTCACTACATCCCTCAGGTCACTCCCATTTACTCTCCCTGGCTTACTGCCCTTAGGTGATGTCCCACTCAGTTTATAAACGTGATGGTCTTATCAATAGATTTTCATTGAAGTCTTTGTCTCCTATTTAGCATGATACTTTGCTTGCATCAGAGTCGTGAGTTGATGCTATTTTGTATTCATCCTTCTACATTAGTTCAATAACTGAATACACTATATCTTCTTCTTCTCTTCATTTGATTCTCAATACTAACACCTGAGTGTATTGATATATTCCCCTCTTTCTGTGCAGATCTGAGTTTAGTTGCATGAACCATTCTTTTTCTCTTCGCAAAGCACAATGTGGATTTTAAACACCTGTCATGTGTGTGAGGTACCACTTCTATTCATAAAAACAGATTGTTCATTGTTCGTCCATCTTTGCAAACAAATACATAATATTTTTCACTTGAGGTATAGAGCAATCTTTAAGCTTTCGTGCAGCTCTAAAAGGACGGGCCTACTCCAACAGCTCCTGGCGCTCTTCTCTAATCCCGGCGCACAAGTCCCAATTCAGCGTGCAAGTCTTCGTTTCTCAAGACCAAACTGGAACGCAAGTGTCACCAAAGAAACTGTGTGAGGCTTCCTTCCCCAACTACAAACTTGTGCGACCCACTTCTTTTCTCTCCCAACCTGCCTTGGGTGCACAGCCAACAACCGGCTCACAACCTCTACTTGCGTGACCCAACTACCACTTGCACGGCTCAATCACTTGCACGAAGAGAGACCGAAAATCTCTAAGTATTGAACTCCATGGAAAATGAGGAGGGTTGGTATAGTATTTATAGGAATTTGGTCAACCTGCGCAGTGGCGTGCAAGTCACCACTCGGTGCGCAAGTCTCGGCACGCAGCTCATCTCATCTAGCCTCTATAACACAACTCACATGTGCGAACACACAAATATGTTCATGACCTTACTTACTATTCCATATTTTAATGTTTTGATCTTGAAAAGAAATAGGCGCCCAAGTTTCCAATCCTTCTAGGAACCGGCGCGCAAGTCTCTTCACGGCGCACAGGTCAGTTGGGCGACCAACCCAACACTTGCACGACCCTCATTCCTTTGCCATTTTTCCATGTTCTAATCTTGAAAAACATATGGCATGCAAGTTTCCTCTCCTTCAAGTACATGGCATGCAAGCCTCTTTGCTAAAACCACTTTTCTTCATTTGTCGATTTTTAGGCCCAAAATTGTTTCAAACACTAGGAAACGGTGCCACCTTGTATATGCTCCTTTTGTCCACCTCTAGATCATCCATTACTTTGTCGATGTTTCTTGAATAAAACATGGATTGTTATCCACAGTACTTGAACTCGACATGCCACCATGGAATCTCCTTTGTCAACAATTTTGTCTGTCGTTTGTTTGCTTTGCCAACATGCATGATCACCTCAAAAGCACTTCTTTTTGGTGAGTTGTATCCTTCATCAACTCCTCTGCTTTTATCACAAACTCCACTATTGTGATATGTACTCTTTGAAGGCATAGATTTAGCATCATCATCTTCTATGACAATGTGATGTGCATGGATATCTCCGAATTCCAATCCCCGCAAGGCCATCTTAGAAATCCAATCATTTGCACATTGTCTTCTTCATCAACTGTCAGGATATACTTCTTACAAACCATATGATTCAATTCATCAAGAAGTCTCTTGCATGGTTTTCATGAAATCATGAGTAATTGCATGGTGTTGATCAAGAACCCATGGTTCTTATGCAATAAGGAAGTATTTCATGGTCTTCATCCAAAACCCCATTCTTCTTTAATCATCCTCAGATGGATTACTCCTCACATTCTTCATTGTTGTAAACAATGTATCACCTTTAACACATTTTCTTTGAACTTATGATCAATACAAAAATCATCTGAATTACCTTTCCTCCACTTCATTAGTGAACTTCATGATCTCCTTCATTTTGATCATCCATTCCTCTATTTCATTGGAGTACTTCTTGATCTCCTTCATTTTGATCTTCATTGACAACTATTGACAAAAAATACAACTGTATACACAAAGTGGTTCCAACAAAAGAAACGAGACGATGAAGGCTATGAAGACAAAGGTCACGCTACCCAAGACCTCTGTGATCTACACCATCCCTGCAGTGTCCGACACTACCACCGGCCGAACCGACCCCCACAGAACCCTCGCCGGCCGCACCGCTCGTAGAGCCGAGCCACTGCCCCAAGCCGACCCGTGCCCTATCGGCATGCCCTGCCTCCCGTCGGCCCGCCTGGTTCCCTGCTAGGCCGCCTGTCGGCCTGGCTCTCTGCCCAGCCACCTACCAGCCTGATCAGCTACCCACCGGCCCACCTGGCGCCCTGCCCGACCACCTTTCGACCTTTACTTACCCTACTCGGCCACCCTCCGGCCCACCTTCCGGCCTGCCCTGCCGCCCGCTGGTACGCCTGGCCCCATACCCGGACACCTCCCGTCCTACCTGGCATGCCTGGCCACCTCCCGTGCGCCCGACCTAACCACGCTGGCCCAAACACCTTGCGCGCCTCGTGCCACCCGGGCCACACCCCTCACAGCGCAGGCTAAACCGTTTTTTCCATCCGGGATGAGACGCTGAGTCGCACACTCGCGGCGCTCCGGTACGTACCGGCCCCGAGCCTGAGCCAAACCGCCCACGCGGCCTACTGGGTTGGGCCCAGTGGGTCAGGCTAAACGTAACAGGCTGGACCGACTAAGGGGCTGGGCCAGACCCAACTGGTCTGACCGATTCGACCTAGATCGGGTTGGACCAGACCCGAGCCCACAACCGACCCTTTACTATCTTTGGTCGTATCTTTGGCACCGAATGACCGTTTGACTAACCGTTGGCAGCACCGGTATTCTTGGAGAAATATGGTCCCTTTGTGTATACGAACATGTTCTTTTGGTATAGTTGAGATATATTCAGGATGGATCGAGCACGAATCCAACCGGGTCCCCGAGACCAAAAGTCTAATAACTCACAGATCAGGCATCCGATTGACACGCCGTCTGTTGAGTTGAGACCTATATGATGTGTCTGACCTTTGAGATACTTTTTCATTTTACATTATGATGGATGGAGTATCGACTAGTATCTCATGGAGAGGATCCTCATAGATACGAGCGTGCATAGTGTGGAAACCTAGTAGCTAGATGAGACTTGATGACTGCTGACCATTTTGACTCAGAGTGACTCTACTAGCCCAGCGGGGATCGTCATGGTGTTGCGGTAGACCCACAGTGGGGAGCGCCTTGATGTCACAATAGACCCATGGTACTTGACAGGAGGACTAACTTAGCAGGATACGAGGGGGAGTGCCTTGGTGACGCAGCAGACCCACAGTGGGGAGCGCCTTGGTGACGTAGCTGAACCATGTTACTCGATAAGAGGAGTACCTCAGCAATCCAAGGTTAGTGGTAAGAAACTTGGTGTTGCGGCAAGGCCACTGTACTCAACAGAGGAGGAGTTCTACTACAATCTTGGTTTAGTTAATGTGAATAAAAATCCTAGTTGAGCTGAGTTAGTAACTTTTGTGTTTACCTCATGATTGAGATAGATTACATCATATCTTAGGTATATGTATAATGATATACCTAAATGAGGTTATATATTGAATTCATACTTTGTGGTTTATCCTTGTTGGATATTGTGAGACCTTGAGGGTCTCAGGGTCCCTTCTGATTATTTTTATACTCACCCTTTCACAGGCTATGCTCGAACCTCGTTGTGTTGGATGTAGACGACATACAACATTGATCGAGGCTGAGAGCACAAGGACTGGACTTTACTCGGAGGTGGACCGCACGGTGTGACGGTGCGTGGAGGAGACAGACAAATGTGGAGTGTTGTGGAGGCTATATGTACCTACCCTTTAGGTAGTATTTCTCGGTGGACGATTTAAGATCCATTTTCCCTTTTTCCAGTACTTGTACATTCATTTTTCCTGTACATTACAGTTGTACTTGTATTTTTGGGCCCCATTTACTTTTCAACTCTCATTTTGTAAACAATTTAAATTAGTTTTTCATTTCCATCTCGTACTCTATTGCATGTATTATCATGTTTTAAAGAAATGCCCTCCCAGTTTAAGGATTTATGAATTTGGTGCTAGTCGCCAGCCCCTGGCCTATGGAAGGCGGGCTCGGGGTAGTCACGACATGTGCCTTGAGGGATGAGTCGTGACATAAAAGAGGTGGTAAGGAATAAAATGATTAATCCTGGTCAATATTTTAAGAAACTAGTGGAATGACATCTTGTTTATCAAGAAAAATGTAGTTTCAAAATTTTATGGAGTTATGGAATAAAGAAACCACTCACGATTTTTACACTATTATATTCTTTTGGTATTTGAATGGATATGATGAATGGTACTTATATCCATGAAAAGATATAGGGTTACTAAGTTAAAAGTGACATGATTAAGTGAATGATAAATAATAATATGGCCATGATGATGAGATATGATATGTTAGTTATAAATAAGTATATTTGATGGTAAGGACTTTAATAATAATTGATTAAATTTTTTTTGAAAAATGTTTCATACGATCATAGAAGATATTTTCATCTTTTTTTATTTAAGAATAATGAATCATGGTGGTTTTCAATATGTATATATATATATATATATTGATTCATGAAATTTTCAATACAATACATTATAATAGATTTCTCATGTTTGGAAGGTGACCAAAAAGAGATACCATATTATATATGTGGGATAAATGTTATGTTGAGTTAGTGAACCATTTTCTTCATTTTATATTTTAATCTTTTATAAGTATTTCATAATTATCAATTTTTGGAATTCTTATGTTAGACAATGGATATAGTTTGTTAGGATAACATTTTATCGCACCATATGTGTTCTTATCAATATTTGATTATTTGGGGTCTCCTTTTTGTTATGATATAGAAATATGGAATGAATTATAAATCTATTTATGGATCACATGATCTGTTAACACGTTTGGAATGGAAAATTCAACTTCATTTCGCTGAATAGTATATGAAATTGAAAATGATCATGGTACAACTAATATTGATATTGTACTGAAACCAATTAATTATTAATTCACATCTAATTAAAATTTAGGGAAATGATATTTAAAATAAATAAATTTATCCAAATATGTTTGTATTTGATAAATCATATGGTTCCTTAAATCATCAAGGATTTTTTGATTTCAAATTGTTAACTTTTTCCTGAAGATGTTATCCATAACTCTCCATCAGAACATGATAATTATATTTCTCTTACATAACCATGATTTAACTTCTCACCTTTGTTATCAACTACAAAATCATAGTGATGAGTTACTTAGGCTAACCATTTTGTTTCAAACCTTCCAATTTGTTTAAAAAAAATTTAGTATTTCTTTTTATGATGTGGGTTTCTATGAAAGAAGCATTCATGTAGTAAACCATTTAAAACCCTAGAGAATTTTGATGGAAAAAAATAAATTTAAGGTTGTATAATTTAACACCAATATATTTATAAGGGATATTTTTTTAATTTCATTAACGTCCTGTGTTGTATACTATGTAGAGATACGTTTATGTAATATGCAACATCATCTTAGCTTGATGTATATGAAACGCTATCCTTGGATTATATTATACAATTTCATATTATTTTTAAATTATTGATTAAACCCAAGGAAAAGTATATGTGAACAAAAAATATTATTATTTACCTTATAACCATTTCAATATATTGGTGGGAATGACAATATTAACTTTCTTATGAAGAAACTACTAAAATTGTAATATGTGAGTTTATAAAGTAATAAAATCAATCATGATGGATTTCATTAATGATATATTTGTTTAATATGTTTATATAAACTTTTAAATATCACATTATATATATAATATACATGATATAAGAACAAATTATTTTTCCTGGATAATAGAAGTATTTAAAAAAATGTAGTTTCCCATCTTTTTATGGCGTAACCATTTTAAATACAATTTTGGAGCATTTTAATATTATATTCTAAAATTAAAAATTCTTATTTTATGTTGAAGTATCAAAATTTACTTTGGATTAAATTTTTTATATTTTTCTGATAATTTTTAATTTTTTGATAAATAGCAAAATACATATTTTTATTAATAAATTTATTTTCTCTTATAGTATTTATAGGGTAAACTTATGTCCAATATTAAATTTTAAATTTTAATTATTTCTTTTTTATCCAATTATTATTTTTAAAAGGATTTTTTTTTGGAATTTATGAAGAAAAACATTTTCACTTTTAAATGGGGAGCTTCCGGAAAAATGTTTTTCGCGATATTTTACAGGTTTTATTTTAAATTTTATTCTGAAACATCAATGTTTTGAATTTTAAAAAATGGATGTAAATTTTGGATTCATGAGGTCTAAATTATATATGTGGGTCCATTTTATTTTTTTAAAAAATGAATAGTAACCATGGTAAATTTTGTTACCATAGTAAAGGGTTAATTAGGTAATTTTAGTTAATGTAAAATTAAAAAGACTATAAATTTACTATAAAAAATTTTAAAATTTTATTTTATGAATTAAAATACATCCTTAACAGTTTTAGTTTGAAATTATGTCATTTAATGGACATGATTCTCTGAAAATGACTTAAATAATATTTAAATCAAAGAAAGACACATAGTGTAATTTTATTTTCCTTTAATATCTATTATTTTTCTATTATTGTAATAATTTATATTATGAACAAATATAAATGCAAATTTCTAACTTAATTAACATATCATTAGGTTAAAATTTTATTTTTGATGTTTTGGTCCGATTTGGTGTAATTATGATATTTATATTGTTTTATTTATTTTAATTTTATAGATGTCACATTTCTGTTTTCAATAACATATCATTTTAAAAATATGGTTGTACATATGTTATATTTAACTATTAATGATTATTTAATAACAAAAATATTTTTATTTTTCCTAGAAATTTGTTTTTAATTTTTAATGATGATATAATTACCTTAAATGCCTATATATTGATGATAATTAAATTATTTAATTAATGATGAATCAATAAAATAATTTTGTTTAAATTATAATAACCATTAAGAGCCAAAAAACATGACAAAAACATATTTTTCGAGTATATCTAGCCAATAATCATCCAAAATAACATTTATGGACCATTTGGAGGCCTATATAATATATTATAACACTTATATTATTTTATATGAAGTGATGATAAACATTTCACATTCATATTTTAATATGTATAACATTTTAAATGATTGACATACCAAAATATATATTTGACTAAAAGAATTATAATATAATAAAATATATTTAATTTTATCATAGTATTTTATATTTCATTTGGACCAACCAATACGTATATTAAATAATTACACAATACATATATCTTAATTATTTTTTTAAGAGAAATACCAAAATAATGAAATTAAAAATATTAAAAATATATATCATTTGAGATAATAAATATGTTCAATGAATTTTATATACGACCAAGAACAAATAGGGATATAATAAAATATTTTTTCTAAGATAAAATCTTTCCATGATAATTGTAAAATTCCCATAATTTAATAGTTTAAAAATTGACACTATTGTTGTTTTATCAAAATAATGTTTTATTAAATTATTTATAAATCATAAAACATTTTAAAAAATATATCATTATTATTATATGGTCTAAAATGATAAAAATTATCTATTTTTTATTAAACTAAATTAAAATAAATAAATATTTTACCCTTTTATTAATGAAATATTTATTACCATAGTTAAAATAAAATAAGATATCCATGTGTTAAATTAAAATGATAAAGATTAAATTGACATAAAAACTTGTCAAAACATTAGTGTATGATAAGATTAAAACCTTATCTCTTCTAATATTGTAAAATATTTTTTTGGATGTTTTTTATGTGTTTTAATTTTATTATATGTTATAATTTTTTAATATTCAAAATGTGCCTCGCCCCGCTATTATAAATGGGTACATCATCCCACAAAATTTCAATTCACATTGAGTCGTCAAGCTCAATAATCCCATAAAATTTATCGTTTTCAACTTCCTTAGTCACAATATATAGGTTCTATTATTCTCAAAATACTAACACTAATGCCATTAAAACGATATCTAGAGGGAGCTCCTTGAAGAAGAGGTAATCTATTCTATTGATTCTTTCCATGAATTTCTTCTTATACTTACTCATTATGAGTTATTTAAATTTTATATTAATAACTATAGTACCAACAATATATATTGAGGTGTTATTAATATTAATGAATAACCATATTCAACCTTCAATCTATTCTACTAAAAAATCACCAAGCAGTCGTACATAGTTATTATCGTCTCTACATCATTGTGTAATATGTTTTTCACGAATTACGTACATTGATGGATATAATTATAGAAATAATAAATACATGTTAGTATTATAACATGATATAGATTCTGGAACAAATTTTAATCCATTCAATTCCAAAACATTTCACAATAATGGGAATGATATCGTCACTCGTGTGTACATATGAGTAACAATGAAATGTTATATCCAAACAGATGTTAATATGGTCATATATGATATCATAAAATTGAACATGATTCTAGAATAATGCAATAAATTATTTAAATGATTATACTATAGGTCTGGATACATACAATGGATATCATAACTATGATAAGGGATAATATTGCCATCTCATTATTTTTTGCGACCATTTATATGTAAGAATTTAGTGGGGTATATTTATCATCCACATCCTTGTTTCCTAATTATGAATTATATAATATTTTCGGTATTCTTCTACAATTTTTTAAATTCTATTTTACCCATTGGTGATTTTTTATTAATCATTATGGAAGGAAATTTTTTATTTTCTAGAGGTTGTACTTTTTAACTATCCTATAAAAGTATGAGAATAGTGTTTTATTTTAACTTATATGGGAAAAATAGATTTGTATTCCTTCTTAAGGTCTTATTTCCATGAATCTACTATAAAATATTTAATTTTATTTCTCAACTAAATTATGTTATTTTAAAATTTCATGTCATTTTGAGAGAAGATATCATTCTTGAAGAGATAAATGATATTTTCCTAAAGAATTATTTTCAACTTTTTATCAAATTTATTTTCCACCTATGATGAAATTTTTTAATAGAGATATGTTTCTATGCAATTTTATACTATGGATTTATATTTTATTATGCAATTATATTAAAAAAACAAATTTATTTTATATCGATTATTTTAAAATGGAAGTATATTTTTAAAATACATTTTATTCAGTGGGTTATGTTATATTGATTCATTTATTTTTTTGGAAGACACACACAAACACACACACACACACATATATATATATGTATAGTTATCATTATGTTGTAGTTGGGACCTATATCTCCCTCCAATATATTTGGTAAAGATTTGTATCTCGTGGTATAGACATGACTATAATTGAATGTAAATTTAGTTCATTAATAAAGGGCTGGAACAATAAGTAAATCTAGCTCAGTAACATAGGGATGGCATTACATGTAAACTCGGTCAAGTAATGTTCATTTCCTGCAATGATTTTACGGTAAAAATGGTTTGGATAATATGGAAATGATTTTCTATGATTTTTTTTCTATAATTCCATGTTTTTTGAAAATTCTATTTTATCATGGTTCATTTTCATTTATGATTTATGCCTTACAAACTACCAATATTTATTTTATGACTCGAGACATTTATATTCAAAATTTATGTTCATGTTTTAACATTCTTATTTTTATGATTAGTTTAATATTCTCCATGTTTACCCTAAATGAGAATTCGAGCTCACAATTTTAATTTTTTTCATTTCCCTAGGTTATAAAGAATGGTTTTAGGAATAAAAACTAAAAGTTTAAATATTTATGAAATATGTTAAATATATTTTACCAAGTTAGAAATATGTGTTCATTGTTCATAATGACCCTAAACTAATACCTAATTTTGTAATCTATTTGTGTCTTGTATAATTTCTTCGAAAAATGTAATGTATTGTCTTTGTACATCAAATCTAGGGTCCTTAAAGGAATAACATGGGTATGACTTAATGGATACTTACTCTTTCCCCAATGTGGAATCTCTTGTGCATTACTATATATCTCTTCTTTAATGGAGTTTTATGGATCTAGAAATTCTTTATTTTTATAAGAGAATTAAGAGGGAGTATATTTGTATTCAATTTTATATGGAAAAGGGGGTGTGAGTTTTTGTCCATTGGATGGGGGTTTATTTATAAATAAGCATAGGGGTAGTAGCTGAGCACCCACATCAGAAGGCCATGAAATTTGATCTGATCAAATGATAGTTTGCACACGTTAACAACATTTCTCCACAGCTAATGGTTAAGATAGGTGAAACTGCTTGCGTGATCGCTAGTATAGAAGAAATTTTGGAAGGTTTAAAATTTTTGAACACTCCATAATTATGCGGCTTGTTCTTCCCACTAAAGGAAATCCTTGGAATCTTGTTTATTTAGTTTAGATGATGACCTCTGTATGGGATTTTTCTTGTTGGAGGTGCATTCCCCTAGGTCGGGATTATTTTCATATCACATTTCCATCAACAGAGCTTAATATAAGGGCTTGGGGGATTTTCTGACTTTCTTTAAGGCCAGGTATGTTATGCTTTCAAGAGTGGTATTTTCTATTTAACCATTTCACTATTAAAAACACCAATGCACAAGTTTGGATCATAATTATTGGCCTTAATTGGATATTGTGTCATCCTAAAATATTATTTGATATTGCATCTGTTGTGGGGATCCCAATAAAGATGGATAAAAATACTGAGAATGTTAGATTTGGTCACTATGCTAGAGTTATGGTTGAGGTTGATTTGAGCACTATCTTGATCAATAATGTTGTTTTGTTAGCACTTGATGCTGATTTTCCTTTAAAGTTGGAATATGAAAGACTTCCCAAAATTTTTCCAGAGTTCCAAATGATTGGTCATGTCAGGGATAAATTCCACAAGTCCGTGGTTTTCTCATTTTTCACTAACAAATGGCACGGTGAATCTTCTTGTAGAATGAAATTGGGGATGAGTTGACATAGAATAAGGAATAACCAATTGGTGTCACAAAACCCACACTTGAAAAAGGAGATATGTGTATTAGAGATGGTGTGGTGAAGTATTTTACACACGACACTCATAGTTTAGGGTATATGAACCCAAAGATCCAGACAGATGGGGGCCATATTGTGGCTTCGATGCAAAAATCTGATCAGTAAATTAAAAGGAAACAAAACATGGGTAATGGGAACATCTCAATGATTTAAAAGGAAATCAATAAATTAAAGGAATCCCAGGGGATCCATGGAAGGTGGGAGTACATCGCGGATGATTCCCTAAAAAATCATCATATAGTTAGGTAGTATCAAAAGGGAAACTGTTGTTGTGGATGAGGAAGTCCTTGAACCTGTCTCTCATAGGAAAGTGAGGCAGAGGCAAGATTATTCCTTTCTCAAGACGTCTATGGTCACCAAGTCTCATGGTCCCTTATATGACTCTGATTGGTATGATTATTATGATGATTCTTGTCATTTTGAGAATGTATTATGATGTTTTCTTATTTATTTTTTGCATAAAGGCATGATGCTTTTATGCCCCCTTCCATCTCTTTCATATACCTATTTTTATTTTAATATGAGTGCTCTGCTGAATCTTATTTCTATGTACATCCTCAAGAGTTATACATAAAAAAAGTCAACAACTTCAGCAATATCCAGTGTAATTGAAATCCATTATGGCACTGCTTCATTAATATCAAGGATATCAAAGGGAAAAATGTTCATTGGGATAAGATTAACATTAATCCAAACTACCTGACTATTTTCCATGGTAATAATAGGAGTAAGAATTTTTATACAACATAAAATAGAAATCCCATTAGATAATTTTTAGCATAACTATTTTCTATACTACATCGATATGTTTCATGATGTATTAATACGTATCTATCATCACTTTCACAACATCAGTTACATATAGATTTAATTCACTATGTTCATCTAAATATATTCTAGTTATACAACCCTTTCTATGAAGTTATTTATATGAAGCCAGTTGAATACACGAGTGGAAGCTATTGTTATATCATAACTCATCTAATGGGATATGTGGATCCCATCTACCATTGATTTAAATTTCGTAGAATGTTATCATATATTTGAGTGTATTAATTGTACATTTAGAATATCCATCAGTTTGGGGTGACATGTCAATCTAAAATTCTATTCATCAATCAAATCATGTTGATGAATTCTTCAAAATATATACATGAAACTTGGATCCTGAGAAGAGGTGTTCAAATATGGAACTCCATGAAACCTAAGAACTTATTTAGAATATATCAAATAATTTTTTTTAATAGTGTTATTCCCCTAATGATAATAATTATGAAAATTTAGTTTACTCAATCCACCATAACCCAAATCACATTATCTCAATCATATTTTTCAAGATATGAGTGATGAAGTCTGTGCATAAATTATCACATTTCCCCATGCATATTAGAAGTGGTATAATCATTATATTTGACTTATTATTTATTCATTAACTTTTGGACATAAAAACACCGAGAGATATATTCCTAAATATCTTTTTTAATGTTATCCCATCAAATATGTTGTAAATTAATACAATACATCGTGGTAAGTCAAATAAGGATTATAAAAGATGAGATATGTTTATTATTCAATATCCCCTACAATATCTCCGGTAATGAATGCATAAAATTACTTATTTCAAAACTAATCACAACACCATCAGTGATATGGATATCATGTATCTTCCCTTACATTACTACTATCCCATTTTTTTGAATCTTGAGATCCTCTCTTTTTCCCTCCTTCATATTCTCATGGGTAGATGGTTGGGAAATTATTTGTTCAAGGTAGGATATATTACCTTCTATTTTGATTTCCAAAACCTTATTTTTCATATCCATTATGAAATGGCCTTTCTCAATCCGCATCATGGATAGAGTGGCATGTTAAATTTTACTAAGAGAATGAACAACATTTTTCTCTTATCTGGAATTTTAAAGGGGAAATAATTCTCAGCCCTTGATTATCTCTAACCATATTCAATTAAACGTGTTCAGTTTATTATGTGATAATATATAGTTAATACTCATGTTACCAGTATATATTTAAATAATTTCACCATAGAGTTAGTGAATCCAAACCATCAAGGAGGATATCACAGCTACTAACACCCAATCATGTGTCGTGTTATTATTCTCATGGATTATAAAATGGAATGAGGAATAAGCTATAAATTTATCATTTTCAACTGTAAACAACTTGATACATTTATTGAAGCATCACTGTATATCATAAAACCTTGGCCACTTATTCTTAGTGTGACTAAATGTGTAGTTATTAGCCCATTCTTTATCTCTTTGGATCATTCCTCAAATTTTTACATCCATACAAACAACACCGCATTTCTTTTTAATAAATATATTGGCCTAAAAAACATGATCATTTTGAAACAAAAAATCATTTTTACATTTAGAATCCATGAATAATGGTTATTTATCTAACAGTTGTGGTTTTGAAACATTCCTCAATTCCATTTATTTTTTATGTGTCCAAAAACAATCCCTCACATGTGATCATGTGTCCTACTAATGTGTTTGTTGAATCCATATTTTACACCTGCTAAACATGGAACACAATTTCATCTTCTATAATGACTCCATCATAATACCTAGAGTCTATTAATTTTTATCCTTTCTCTTGGGGTAGATGAAAATATTTTCGATATATAATATGAAAAAAATTTCAAGGTAGTAGATGGATACTCTATTCATAAATTCCAGGATAATTTCAGGGATATCAATTTGTATGATGAGCATCGCTAGAAATTCATAGTGCCCATAAAATGAATAGAATGTTATCTTATTAATATCTTCCTCATTCAACTTCTGTTGATTATTGTTGGAGTTGGAGTCCTAGAACTAACTACATTGTACTTTGTTCAATAAATAAACAAATTATCACATCATGATTGTTCTTCTGTGTGACTATGCATGTGATAATGTCCCAAGGATAACTGTTTCATTAAAGGGTCATAGCAGATCCCTGCTATGATGAGAACCTGGAAGTGCCATAACACTATTCGTGAATATATGTTCTATGGCCGGATGATGTTATTTGAGGGACACAAATAATACAAGCCATTAGGGGTGGGGACTTATAAAAAATTGAGACACCTACTCATGGTGTGCACCCTTGGTAATATATAGATGGATATTATGAGAACAAGAACCGCTATTAGGAAATCCACATTTCATAGTGTTATTGAATGTTCCTATATGTGGATGTGTGTATTGGTCCTTGGACTTTAATATTGTAATTAATGGGTATTACAACTCATGCACTTAGATGTATTGACGAAAACTATGACGACACACTATTTGTAGTGAGGTAGGATACGTTGGGTACGTCATTAGTAATATTGCATTAATAGATAATGCTACAAAGGATTTTCCCCTTCTATTCCATAAAATAAGTAGATATCTCATGACCTTTGATTGAATTGATATGGAATAAATAAATCCATGTCTATGGTATGGAATGGGTGAGTACAATTCTGAAAGGTCAATGAAGGAATAATCGAGCACATTGGTTGATGGAACTAGCATGCAACCCGCTAGATTCGAGATATCCTTAAAAAGGGATAATATTACACGGTAATTGTTCCAGTACTGGAAAGTAGAATTTTCCCAACACTTTCATACCAATGTTTCTGTAGAACCGTTGGTATAAGTGTTTTTTACTAATGGTTTTTAAAAACCATTTGTAAATCATGGTTTTGTGGACCTTTACCAACAGTTTTCTACAGATCGTTGGTAAAGGCCATTTTTTCCCAATGGTTTTACAAACCATTGGGAAAGATCTCCTCAAATATCCAGATTTCCAGTATCCCCACCCCCTCCCCCCCCCCCCCCCGCAGCATAGCCGAAATCGATTCCCCCAATTTCCAGAATCCCCAGCCCCAAGGTGAACCCATACCCACCCCTATTTCATCCATCTAATCGACAAAAACTCCCCCATCCATGTTAAACAATTTAAACTTCTTCCCAAATACAAACATAGAAGCCCTCATCCACCCATTTCTACATTTATTTCAATATCTAGCAATATCACGTCATTTTTCCTATTTTACGGATTTTGGAAAAATTTATGACTCACACTATTTGATATTTAATCAATGAGTAATACATGATTGGTAGGTGTCTGTTACTAGTGTTGACTTTGGTTTCATATATCAATTGTAACTAAACATACAACATCTGGCCACTAATATGGTGATTCAACCTAAGAATGGTGGAATTTTCCTAGGATCATGGGGCTTCCTATTCTTTTGTTCTATAGGGTTTGTGGTGTTAGATTTTAATGTATATTATTTTCTTATGGATTTATAGTGATTATGTATTGGGTTCATTTGGTCATGAATTTCGGGTGAGTTATTCTTAAATTCTTCTTAGAGATCATTATATTCATAAAGTGTGCCTAATTTTTTTGTAGGTGGTGTTAACTCACTGAGTGGCTATTTGGTTTTGTTTTTATGATGCCACCATTTGTTTTTTTAAAATATGAAACCTATTTATATTATAATGATATAAAATAGTGGTTTGAAATGATAGTTTTCATATTTTTCATTAATATTATCTTATTTATTATTAAAAATTATTTAGGAATATTTTGAAAAAAACAAAAAAAACATTGATTCAATGAAATACCTCCACACTTTGGGGCGCACAACTATGTCAGATCATGAGAGGCTGCTGGTACAATATAGTTGTTTATAATTATTCGTTAAGACATTCCATTTTTTTTATTTCATACATAAATTATGTGATTTATTGAATATTTATTATATGATTATACATGAACTTTATATTTTTTCAATTTAATTACAGAAACACAAATTGAATATTTAAGGGCGTATCCATCGAGCAAAATTGTTTTGCTCGAGTAGAAGGGAAAAAGATGGAACTGCAGTTAATGAACCGACATAAGAAAAGATTGTAAGTATTAATTTGTTTATTTCAAAGTTTAATATCTATTTCAAAATTTAACAGTCTAGTAATATTTTTAACATTCTACTTTAGTTTCCCTTGATGCCCAGGAGCCTTACAATTTAGGGTCACGAGATCATTTATAACAGGTTTTGGGAGAGGAGCACTCTAGTCGAGTACGCTGCCGTCCTGGTAAGAATATAGACTCGACGATATATTGATCCTCTCTAGGTATCCATTCTAGTACCTCCGAGTTGGAACAGGTCAAGGAGCATGAAAGATAGTCTGATAAAAGGGTCACAAAGTTGGAAGTACAAGTTCAAACGAGGGACAATGAATTTAGGAAACTGATGAAAGATTTATCTTCATCACTTCCACCAGAGGCCAGCGCGCCTTGTCAGACATTTATGTCATCGATGATTGCATTATCCAATGCACTAGGTGGAAGTTATAGTGGCGGTCAAGATGATGAAATTCTTGGTGATGACGAGGATGCTGAAGAGGAAGAGGGTGAGGATTGGGCCGAGGGAGAGGATGGGGTCTAGGGTGAGGATGGGGGACGATGATGTGCATAGGGATGATGATGAGGACGAATACTAGGATAGATATGGTGGTGAGGATGAGGCCGATGATGATAGTGGTGATGGTGATGGTGATCAGGGGTAGATTGATCCATTACATTTTTGAATTCTGTATAACTCTTTATTTTTGAACCTGGTTTTTCACTATGGTATGGATATTTTTGAATTCATTATCTCTTTTTATTTTCAACCAAATATGGAATCATAATGATGTTATAATGGTTTGGAGGTGAGTGATTATATATGAGATTTTATGAGTTATTGTGAGGAGTTTCTTTCCCTTTAATTGATTGGTTCATAAAACATAATTCTACTTAATTATATTGATTTACATATCTAGAATAAGTGTTCTTCAATATAATTTTTTCATGTGAAAAATAAAGTCATGTTTTTATAATAAAACTCCTCCAAAGGAGATGCGCTGTCTAAGAAAACTCACAGTTATTATTTAGGGTGTGATAATTTTTCTCTCAATCAGTAGTTTCAACTACCTAGTACCACTTTTAAAAAAATGAATATAAAATATATATCTTTATCATACCACAATCCTGAATCAAGAGTCTATTTTTTATAACATTCGATTAGTTTCTATAATGTGAAGGACAACAACATAGGATTTATTTGGAATCCTGGCCAGAAGATGCTGCCCCACAGATGTCGATGGACACCAGAAAACCACCCAGACAACACCCTGGATAGCCCCCAGATAGCCCCCCCAACCATCCTCCATAGACCCTGGACAGCCCCTAACCCTCCTCCCTGGAGCTCGGATCCCAATCTAATCTCTCTTAAAATTGATACTCTTTTATGTTAAAACAACTAGAATATGTAAAACTTACCAAACACATTAGAATTGTGTTGATACATTAGTAAAATTATCCATGGGTCATTTGTGATGTGTATGAGTCAACCCCGCCTCAATCCGAGGTGCGGTGTGGCCAACACCACTCAATGTGTCTCACTTTTCTTTGAAATGGAGAACATTTTAAGTGAAAACAACAAAAAGCATACATAAAACCAGCCAAACTCATTCATATTCTTCTAAATAATTAGTAAAAGGATCCATGGGTCAAATATGACATGTACGAGTCACCCTTACCTCATTCTAAGGGCTTGTGAGGCCGACACCACTCAAAGGGTATCTATTTTGTTTGAAATGGACAAGATTTTAAATGAAAACAACAACTGGTGTACTTAAAAATGACCAAATTCCTTCAGATTGTGTTGATATTTTAATAAAAAGATCCATGGGTTATTTTTTATGTGCACGAGTCAACATCGCCTCAATCTGAGGCGTGGTGTGGCCGACACCACTCAATGTGTCTCTCTTTTGTTCCAAAAGGACATCATTTTATGTGAATACAACAACTGACAAATAGAAAACCAACCAATGGAATTTGTATTCTATTGAAACATTAGGAAAACAATTCATGGGTTACATATGACTTGTACAAGTCAACCCCACCTCAATCTGAGGGCTAGTGTGTCCGGAACCACTCAATGTGTTTATCTTTTGTTTGAAATGGATACGATTTTAAGTGAAAACAAAAAGTGGAATACTTAAAACTGACCAAACGCATTGGGATGTGATGATATTTTTTTACAATGATCCATGAGTGATTATTGACGTGTATGAGTCAACCTTTCCTCAATCTCAAGCGCGGTTTGGCCAACACCACTCAAAGTGTCTCACTTTTCATTGAAATGGACAACATTTTAAGTGAAAACAACAAATGGCATATAGAAAACCAACCAAACGCATTCCGATTCTATATATATTTATTAAAAGGATCCATATGTCATATATGACCTGTATGAGTCAACCTTGCATCAATACTATGTGCGGTGTGGCTGACACCACTCAAAGTGTCTCACTTTTCTTTTAAAGGGACATCATTTTAAGTGAAAACAACAACTTGCATATTGAAAACAAACCAAACGCATTTGTATTCATTTGATAATTTAGAAAAAGGTTACATGAGTCATATGTGACATGTAAGTGTCACCCCCGACTCATTATGAGGCACGGTGTGACCGGTATCAATAGAAGTGTGTCACTTTTATTTGAAATGGACATGATTTTAAGTTAATACAACAACTAGCATACAGAAATCCAAAAAATGCATTCGGATTATTTTAAAACATTAGGAAAAATATCCATGGGTCATATGTGACATGTATGAGTGAACCCCACCTCAATATGAGGGCCAGTGTGGCCGGCACCACTCTAACTGTCACACTTTTATTTGAAATGGACAGAATTTTAAGTGAAAACAAAAACTAGCATACAGAAAACCAACCAAACGGATTCATATTGTGTTGATAATGCAACACAATGTTACATGGGTCATTATTGTCATGTACGAGTCAACCCCACCTCAATCTGAGGAGTGGTGTGGCTGTAATCGCTCAAAGTGTCTCGCTTTTCTATGAAATGAACAACATTATAAGTGAAAACAACAACTGGAATATAGAAAACCAACCAAACTCATTCGGTTTATGTTAATGCTTTAGGACAAGGATTCATGGGTCATCTTTGAAATTTCTGAGTTAGCCCTACTTAAATATGAGGCACAGTGTGGCCGGTACCACTCAATGTGTCTTTATTTTGTTTAAAATGGATACTCTTTTAAGTAAAAACAACCGGCATAAGGAAAACCGACCAAACATATTCAGATTGTGATGATACAATAGTAAAACGATCCATGGGTCATTTGTGACATGTACGAGTCAAGATTGCCTCATTCCAAGGTGCGTTATGGCTGGCACCACTCAAATTGTCTCTCCTTTATTCCAAAAGGACATCATTTTAAGTGAATACAACAACTGACATACAGATAACTGACCAAAGGCATTAATATTCTGTTGAAATTTAATAAAACAATCCATGGGTCATATGTGACGTGTACGAGTCAACCACACCTCAATCTAAGGTCTGATGTGGCTGACACCACTCAAAGTGTTTTCCTTTTGTTTGAAATGGAATGATTTTAAGTGAAAACAACAACTGGCATAATTAAAAATGACCAAACACATTCGGATTGTGTCGATATTTTAGGGAAACGATCCATGGGTCATTTGTGACATGGATGAGTCAACCTTGACTCAATCTGAGTCACAGTGTGGTCGGAACCACTCAAAGTGCCTCTCTTTTGTTTCAATAGGAGACCATTTTAAGTGAAATCAACATCTAACAATACGAAAAATCGACCAAAAGAATTTGAATTCTGTTGAAACAATAGGAAAAAGATCCATTAGTCATATGTGATGTGTATGAGTTAATTCTACATCAATCTAAGGTATGATGTGGCCAATATCACTCGAAGGGTCTCACTTTTATTTGAAATGGACAAGATTTTAAGTGAAAACAACCACCGGCATACTTAAAACCATCGAAACGTATTCTGGTTATGTTGATATTTTTGGAAAATGATCCCTGGGTCATTTTTGACGTGTAAATGTCAACCCCGCCTCAATCCGAGGCGTGGTGTGGCTATCACCACTCAAAATTTATGTCTTTTGTTTAAAATGGACAGAATTTTAAGTGAAAACAACAACTGACATACAGAAAACTGAACAAATTCATTCATATTCTATTGAAACTTTATTAAAACAATAAATGGGTCATTTTTGATGTGTATGACTCATCCACACCTCAATCTGATGCGTGGTGTGGCCAGAACCACTCCAAGTGTCTCACATTTCTTTGAAATGGACAACATTTTAAGTGAAAACAACAACTAGAAAATAAAAAATAGACCATATGCATTCTGATTATATTGATACTTTAGGAAAATGATCCATTAGTTATTTGTTACGTGTACGAGTCAACCGCTTCTCAATCGAAGGTCGGGTGTGGCCGATACCACTCAAAGTGTCTTTTATTTTTTTAAAAATGGATACTCATTGAAGTAAAAACAGCTGGCATACAGAAATCCAACCAAACACAATCGAATTGTGTTTATACATTAGGATGACGATCCATGGGTCATTTGTGACATGTACGAGTCAACCCCGCCTCAATCCGAGGTGTGGTGTGGCCGACGCCACTCAAAGTGTCTCTCTTTTGTTTCAAATGGACATCATTTTAAGTGAATACAACAACTGACATATGGAAAACCAACCAAAGAAATTCAGATTCTCTTGAAACATTTGGAAAAATATCCATGGGTCATATGTGACGTGTACGAGTCAACCAAATCTCAATATTAGGGCCGGTGTGTCTGGAACCACTCAAAGTGTTTTCCTTTTATTTGAAATGGACAAGATTTTAAGTGAAAACAACAACTAGCATACATAAAACTGACCAAATGCATTCATATTGTGTTGATATTTTAGTAAAACGATCCATGTGTCATTTTTGACATGTATGAGTCAACCCCTCCTCAATCCGTGGCATGGTGGGGGCAACACCACTCAAAGTGTCTATCTTTTGTTTCAAAAGGACATCATTTTAAGTCAATACAACAACTGACAATATGGAAAACCGACAAAGGCATTTAAATTATGTTGAAACATTAGGAAAAGGATTCATGGGTCATTTGTGACATGTACAAGTCAACATCGCCTCAATCCGAGGAATGGTGTGGCCTATATCACTCAAAGTGTCTCACTTTTATTTGAAATGGAACAGATTTTATGGGAAAACAACAACTGGCACAATTAAAACCAACCAAACACAATCGTATAGTGTTTATATTTTAGGAAAACGATCCATGGGTAGTTTGTGATTGTATGAGTCAACACCACCTCAATTGGAGGCGTGGTGTAGCCGACACCACTCAAAATGTATCTCTTTTGTTTAAAATGGACATCATTTTAAGTGAAAACAAAAACTGACATGCGGAAAACCAAAAAAATGCATTTAGATTCTATTGAAACTTTAACACAACGATCCATGGGTCATTTTTGACATATACTAGTCAACCATGCCTCAATCCTGGGCATAGTGTGGCCAGAACCACTCCAAGTGTCTCACTTTTCATTGAAACGGAAGACATTTTTAGTGAAAACAACAACTGACATACAGAAAATAGATCAAACGCATCCGGATTCAATTATTACTTTAGGAAGTGGATACATGGGTCATTTATTATGTTTATGAGTCAACCATGCCTCTATCTAAGGCACAGTGTGGCCGGTACCACTCAAAGTGTCTTTCTTTTGTTTAAAATGGATACCCTTTTAAGTAAAAAAATCAAAATACGAAAAACCAACCAAACGCATTCGGATTGTGTTGATACTTTAGGAAAATGGTCCATCGGTCATTTGTGTTGTGTAGGAGTCAACCCCGCCTCAATTTGAGGGGCGGTGTGGCTCGTACGACTCAAAGTGTCTCTCTTTTGTTTTCAAAAGGACATCATTTTAAGTGAATACAACAACTGAATTTTACACTCATCAACGATAGTCGCAAAATCTTTTTCATGAGTTTGGTAGTTTCAATCATGGGGTCATAAGTGACAATACTCCTATGAAAATACATTTTTACCATATATTATAAAAAATTCATGTTCAATGAAAAATTAATTCCAAATCATTACATACCCAAACTTAGGATCAGAAAAAAAAAATTGGGATTTGAGCCAATTTCAAAATCTTATTCAACTAAAATAAATATTTCTCAGACTATTCTACCTATTAGAATTTGATATGGATGTGGGGGGGGGGGGGGCTGTGCTGGTTGGGGGGTTGTGTAGGGGTGAGGATAATTACTAAGGTAAGAGTGGTTGTCATTTGATGATAGAAATGAGTGTAAATAATGTTTGAGTTATTGAAACTATTATTAACTATACTGAATGATTGTTGTCATATGAAGATTGAAATAGGGAATTGTAGTACATGACATGGTTAGAAGAGTTTGATGGTTTTATGTGTTTTTTTGTGTTATTTTAGCTGTTTTATTATGCTGTTTTAACTATCTATGTGGTATTTTTGATATTATACTAGAGGGGCTACTGGAGGGCTGTTGTGCAACAGTTCTGAAAAAACACATTACCAATGGTTTTAAACTGTTGGTATAATAGTTTTGGAAAAACACATTACCAACGGTTTAACACCATTGGTATAATAGTTCTGGAAACAGAAATTTAAAAACAATACCAACAGTTTAGAACCGTTGGTATAGTGTTTAGTATACAATATATACGAACAGTTTCTGGAAACCATTGATAAAAAAATTTACACTGCCAGTATTGCCAAAAGTTTGTAAAACCATTGGCAATACACTCCCAATGGTTATACAAAAACTATTGGTAATGGGATACTGCCATGCCTTACTTTCCAACAATTTTCCAAACAGTTGGTATACTATATACCAATAGTTTCGTAGCCTTTACCAATAGTTTGAAACAGTTTGTAAAGGAATAATTTCCAGTAGTGTTTGTATGAGGTGACACGTCATTTTGGTGTAAACTTCTATCTCTACGGGTGCCTTGGCGTGTTTCTAGATGCTAACCTTGGACTTTAGATTGGCTCCACATAATTCCACTGAGAAAGAGGCCTAGAGGGTCACTCACTAATTGTGTCCATATATGTCAGTGAAATTTTAATTTATCAAGTTACATAATGATTTTTTTCAACTGTGGTTTAATAATTATTTAATGATGTCTGATCCCATTTATTTCGGCACTAGTTATTCGAGATAATATATTATTGGCTAAATAATATATATTTATTAGTAAGTAATGTAGTTACATTTATTAAAGAAATAAATAGCCACTACTCAAGGTCTAATAAATGTCATGGAGGAAATAATTAAGAATAAAAACAAGATAGAACACACTATGTAAATTGAATGTACACGCCATGTAGTTTTCATATAAAAAGAGTACATGACATGTATTAATTATTACACACCATGTAGTTTTTCCAGTCGGGATTTTGAGGAAATAATATCATTTTATAAATGGTATTTATTATAATCAGCATGGGTTCATGTCACTGAATTAATCATTCGACATGGGGGTTTTCAATTAGAGTTAATGAAATTAATAAAATCCCTAACCCGTTTATTTATTATCATAACTCTATAACCACAAACCCGATTATAAATATCCTCATAACTCCAACACTTTTCTAGAGAGAATCTTTGTGCACACAATTCGGAAAAATTCTATCAAGGGAGAGAGAACTCCTTATTTAAAGAATTCTCTCATGACAGAGAGAGATCCTCCTCCCTCAAATCAAGGTGATCTAAGGTAGACAATTAAAGAAAAGGCTTCTCTATGCTAGCACCTAGAGATTCCTTTGACGACGTCCAGGTATGTGTGGTGCACATGTGGATCACTGCTAGAGGAAGTCAACACTTGGTTTCTGTGACGCAAAGGCGAATCACATCAAAATGTGATCAGAAAACATCAACAAAGAAATAATTTCATCAAGGTAATTCTTGTCAATTAATTAAATTAATTATAACCAACATATGATGATTCTCTCAATGGTTTCAGGACACTTCAATTTCTTTTCATTCTTCATTCTATTCCAATTATCTGGCATTCTATTATTGTGATGGATCTCAGCATGAACAGTTTTTAATGATAAATTTAAAGTTTAGAAAACCCACCAATGCACTTTTGATGCACCTGGAACCTACAAGTGGTATCAGATCGATTGTTGACACCAGAAAACGCATCCCCAAAATTTTTCAGATGCTTCCATACACAATAAAAGATCATATTCCTTTTTTCAAGCTTCTATTTGGTAGGTCTTAAGTCCCGAACGGAGTTACGAATTAGGAGTTATGGACATTTTATGATGGTATAGAAAACTCATTCACGAAGCCCGTTCACGAAGCCCCCTCCTCAATCGCAGTGTGCTGGAGTAATGAAAGGAGGTGGGATGCTCCACGAACTAGTTTGACATTCGCGATGTTCTGGGAAGACTCGCCACAAAGGAAGGAGGTAGAATGCTCCACCATCCCCTTTGATGTTCGCAACCCACCACAAAGACCTGCCACGAGGCAAGGAGGTGGGACACTCCGTGACCGAATTTGACGTTCACAAACCCACAGCGGATCATGCTCTGTCTTCGTGCCGAGCGAGAATTGCTTCATGACACCCCTTGAATATCAATACCCAGCTCACCCACTTTCTCTAGATAGCCACTTCACCCCTTGGGTGGCCAATCTCCAAGTTCACGGAGCTCCACGAGAAACGTCCTTCGCGATGCTGCTCGACAAGTAGCTTCCTTCATGATGCTGCTCCGTGAGTCCATGCTACGCGAGTACTCTGAGAGATCACATTTCTTTTCTAGAGCCATTTGCTCCATCACTGACCACCATAAAAAATGGAGAGTCTCACAACGAATTTTTTAGGACAGGACATCGGGATTTTCCATTGTGCCCTTGTGTGCACACACCTTCCACCTATGGAATACAATGATTTGAGACACTCCTCTGCACACCATGAAACACCTTGAGTTGATGTATTCATCTTAGTTAATTTCATATGTCGTGATTTGAGGTTCTCATCATCAATTCCCCAAGAACCTTGAGTCGAACCATTTTCTCAGCCAACTCCTCCAAACCCCATCACTTGACTCTTATGCCAATTTGAACCAGAAAGGTTCGCCCCTGTGTATGTCCCAACACCAACCATTGATAGGCGCCTTATGCCTCACATTCCTATCTACATGAATATAAACTGTAGAACTCCCAATCTAAAAAATTATAGGATGCCTCTTTCCCTATACGATAGATGCCTTATGCTCCAACCATGAGATGCCAATAGTCCTAAATACATGACTATAAAGGGTAGTACACCCTATGTGCCAATCATAGGATGCCTCTTGCATTAAACAAAGGATGCCTTATGCTCCAAGAATAAGGCACCTAATATTCCTATCCACGTGAATTTAAACTACCAAAATCCCTTTATGATCAATATAGGATGCCTCTTTCCCAATATGAGAGATGCCTTTTGCTCTATGCATGATATGCCTAGAGTCCTGTCTACAAGACTCTAAACATTAGTACTCCCTATGTTCCAAACATTGGGTGCCTCTTGCCCCAAATAAGAGTTTCCTTATGGTCCAACCATGAGATTCCAATAGTACGTTCTACATGACTATAAATTGTAGTACACACTATGTTCCAGACATAGGATACTGCTTGCTTCAAACAAGAGATACCTTATGCTCCTAGCATGAGATGAAAATAGTACTATCTACATGACTATAATATATAGTACACCATATGTTCCAGACATAGGATGCCTCTTAATCCAAATAATATATTCCATATGTTCCAAGCATGAGATTCCCTCAAGCCTATCTATATGACTATAAACTATAGTACACCCTATTTTACACACATAGGATGCCTCTTAATCCAAATAAGAGATGTCTTATTCTCTTAGCATGAGATGCCAATAGTCCTCTCTACACGAGTATAAACATTATTACTCCCTATGATTCAATCGTAGGATGCCTCTTGATCCAAAAAAGGGATGCCTAATGATCCAAACATGAGATGTCTAATGCCATGATTACAGTGGCGTAATTTCAAGAGCGTTGGAATTCGTTCAATCATTTCATCACTCCACCTCACGCATTGTGTGTCCTTCCTTCGGATCCTCATCCACATACATGTCTGAAGGGACCCCCTAATGGTCTGGTCCCATGCCACATCGGCTCACCTATCGTCTTGTGCCAACACCACGGAAGACTTTGGACAACACTTCGAGTCTGGTCCTGTGTTTCTAACACAGTCAACAGTCGACCCTCATTTGTTCGTCCCCACTTCAGGCTAACGCGATATGGATGTTTAGTTTCGAACAAGGTCAGCAGTCATCATCCATCTTCACACCACCCTCACCTCATTCCGAATGTTAGGCTTGTGATTCACACACTTCATATCCTTTTGTTTGAACCGATTCCAATTCCCTTGGCGTTATCCCGCCTGTGCACTAGCGCATAGGTAAATGCCTCAACCCACCAGTGAGTTGGGATGCCCACATGGCTAGACATGAGGAAGACACCCAGGAATCTTCCTTGCATAAGCCCCATCCATGACTTATGCTCCATAGAAGCACCTGAGTAGCTTCTTTGTGTAATCCCCATCCATGATTTCCCCTCCATATAGCCACCCGGGCAACTTCCTTACATAATCCCCATCCACTGTTGCCGCTCCCTAGTGGCACCCAGGCAGCTTCCTTATGTAAGCCCTATTCCCCATTACCGTTCCATAGTGGTAAATGAGCCTCCATCATAGAGTAATCCCCGACCCTCTCGGTCCTCCATCTTAGAGTATGTCCCAATCTCTCTCTCCCTAGGCCGCTCCACACATAATCCCCACTACACATTCCACTGAAGAACCTTTCGCGACGTGATAATTAGGTCTCTACTGTCTCATTATTCTCACACCGACCACGACTCACGTGGGATTAGAGTAAGAATTGACAATGACAACACCCTCATCCTACATGATGTTAAAATGTATGCCCGAACTATGTGGACTTTGATCCATGTTATGAATTGGTACTTAGGAAGCCTTCATGAGGCTCATTCCCAACAACCATTAGCCTGAACATCTTCGTGTCGGTGCGCCAAGCCCCATTAACACATAGGTCATCCTAGAGTGTAAGCCCCACACCATCCTGAACTACGTGGTCTTTGATCGATGTCCTTTCATGGTACGTAAGTAGCCTCCTTAATGTTCAAGCTCTCCATCATCCTGGACCAAGTTATTTATTCACGTCGGTCCTCTGATACCCTCTCCCATACTATAGAGACTTCGATCCATGGCAAGGCATGGTACGTAGGATGCCTCCATGAGGTTGAATCCCACCACTCAGTCGTTCTGACCTCTATCACGCCAGTTCACCCTCGTCCCATATGACGTTAAAATATATTCCAATCCACTCCCGATCTACGAGGACTTTGATCCATGTCAAGGCATGGTACGTATGAGGACTCTTTAGGTTCAAACCCAACACCCATCGAACCCCCAGTCCATCTTCATGTCGGTTCACTGACAACCAATACAAACTATGGGGACTTTGATCCATGTCAAGGCATGGTATGTAGGAAGCATCTCAAGGTTCAAGCCCCACACCCATCGGACCCCCAGTCCATCGTCAAGTCGGTTCTCTAACACAACCCAACCCGAACTACGGGGACATTGATTCATGTCAAGGCGTGGTATGTAGGAATCTCATACGAGGTTCAAGCCCACCACCTTCTCGTCCTAACCATCTTCACATCAGTTCACCCCAGTCCCGCAAGATGTCAAATTGTGATCCCATCCAACGGTAATTCATTGAGATCCCATTCAGTGGTATGTCGTTGCGACCCCATTAAATGGTAATCTGTTGACATCCAATTCAGTGGTAAGTCATTGTCATCCCATTTAGTGGTAAGACATTGTGACCCCATCCAGCGGTAAGTTGTTGTGACCTCATTCGGTGGTATGTCATTGTCAACCCCATTCGGTAGTAAGCTGACGTCATATGAACTATGTGTTATGTGATTCCCTTTCACAGGGATATGTAAGAAGCCTCCCTGAGGCCCAAGACCATCAGTCATGTCTAATCTTGATCTCTCCCTCAAGCCTATGTGTCTTGGGAAGGTCATTCTGCCAACCTGGTGGTTCCACTTCCTCTGGTCCCCATCCATGCATCCATTCTCATGGGCCACCTCTTCAGGTGTCCCACCGTCCCATCTGAACTACGCAGACATTGATTCTCTACCACAGGGATACGTAGGAAGTCTCTTCGAGGGTCAATACCACCATCACTGTCATCCTCACGTCGGTTCCATCTCAACCCCCATTACTTCATTCAACTCTCCATCATCCATCATAAATTTTACCTAGGCCTCCACATCCTGGTGGGATCATGTCATCCATTTCTTCACTGCTCCTAGAAGTACCTGGGCCGTTATCCATTCATAAGAACCAGAATGTATTCAGGTTGTTCTCCTCTGTGTACACCCTGATTTATCACCTCTTCAAACTACATGGGTTTTGATCCCTGTTGTATACACAGGGTATATAGGAAACCTTATTTGAGGTTCAACCCCAGCCAAGAGTAAAGCTTGGTATTCCCCCATTCTGGGGTGAAAAGTCCCTGATCCACCCCCAGTGGTGTCTAGATCAGCTTTCATGGTGTGACATCTCCCCCTGATGGGACACACCACCTCTAATCTGTCTCTATGGGACGTTCTGATCACCTTCATTCCGTATCTACAAGATGTTAAACTCGCGACCTACCTCTTGAAAAATATGAGATGCATGAGGAAAACCTCGGATGACACGCCTTTGGCGTAACCGTCTTTTCAAGACGTTACAAATGCGACATACCCTATGTCAAACATGGGAAGCTGAGGAAAACCACAGATGCATGCCTATGGCATATTATTCCCAGCATTCGATGTGGGATGCCTTAGGTTCTCTATCCTTGAGATACCCTCTTATGAAGAATAATATAGGTTCCCCAATGTCCATGCACCCAGAGACGCCCTGACATGTCTGATGTTGTCATCTACTCCGATTGAAGGTTTCTACCATGTCAAGGCCCCATGGAATGTCTTGAAGAAAGTAGTGTAATTAACAGGAATCCATGAATATATGGCACCGGGAACGAGATTTACAAACCACGACTTAATCTATGAGGGAGACCCGGACTAGGTGATGAATTATGAGGATTAATCCATAGAAGGATGAACTGACATCCCATCATCCCGTTTTGATCAAGGAGAAGACATAACTGAACAAGGAACGGATGTCACCCACCTTTGGAAATAAAAAATACAGGGTAACAAAAATCGTGCCTGTTGCACTCAAGAAGAAGGACGTACGCGCCCCTGAAAAAGCATCAAAAATAGAAATGGTGAACCTGACATGAAACTCTACTCCTTCAATAGCGAGAAGACCATATATATCTGAAAAATTGAGGCATAACCCCTGTGAATCCCCTCTTCTTCAAATGTGAGAGGTTGTGTACCCTCAGGTGAGTAAAGACTATGGTCCATCGGCTCCTCGCTGACTCCACCGTCTCAAGAGGCCATGCAGGTGGCATCCTCCACCCAACTCCTTCGGCTCCTCGCAGACCACACTGCCTCAAGAGGCCGCGCACGTGGCATCCACCACCCCACTTCATCGTCTCCTCGCCGACTCCTCCACCTAATGAGGTCGTGCAGTTGGAATCCACCACCCCACTTCATCGGCTCCTCGCCGACTCCACCGCCTCAAGAGGCCACGCAGGAGGCATCTGCCACCCAACATCATCGACTCCTCCCCGACTATGCCGCCTCAAGAGGCCGTCACAGGTGGCATCTGCCACCCAACTTCATCGGCTCATTGCTGACTCTTCCACCTCAAGACACCACGCAGGTGGCATCTGCCACCTGACTTCATTAGTTCTCCACCGACTCGACCGGCACAAGAGACAGCACAGGTGGAATTCGCCACCCGACTTCATCGGCTCCTTGCTGACTTTTACGCTCAAGATGCCGCGCAGGTGGCATCCACCACCCAACTCCTTCGGCTCATCGCCGACCACGCCGCATCAAGAAGCCGCACATAGGGAATCCTTCCCCGACATCATCGGCTCCTCTCCGACTCTGCTGAAGGACCCTGGGACACCCTGAGAGGGGAGGGGTGAATCAGGGTGACCATTTTTTCTTTTAATGTGATGGATCTTGTTCCCACATTTGTAGGATCTTATTGAACCTGTATGATGATTATGATTAGAAATCAAACATTCACATCCATAGAGAAGACACAACACTTTTTTACTTTGTTCACCAATAAGGGCTACGTCCAAGGGGCATATGACGATAGGTTGTCGGTCGTAGAAAAATCCACTATGCTTCAGTAGCTGTAGATTACAAATGTTCAGGTACAGTCACTCTGTCCCATGATCACTGCCTTTACAAAGATTTAGGGATAGCTCACTGCTTCCCTCAGGTCACTCCCGTTGACTCCCCCTAGCTCACTACCGTTGGTGAATCCCCACTCAGTTTATAGACGTGAAGGTCTCTTCATCATTGCATAAAAATGCATCCTCTGTAGTATGTAGATTCACTATTGAAGTCCAATTCTCACTAGAAGATGAATATCAATTTGTGCTGAGGGTACAGGGAAATATTCCAGCTTATGCACAGCTTCAAAGAGGACAGATGAACTTTTATCAACACTGGCACGCTTGTCCAAGACCGACACGCAAGGTTCAATACTGGCGCGCAAGTGACACAAAACAACTTGCTCGATGCTGCCTCTTTCAACTTCAAACTTGTGAGATGTTGTGCCTTTGTCTCCCCAACTTCCTTGTTCGCGCAACCAACAATCAGTGGGCAGCCTATACATGCGCGACCCAACTACCACTTGCGCTGCTCAAACACCTACGCGACGAGAGCTCGAACAAACTCTAAGTCTTGAACCCCGTGGTGAATGAGGAGGTGTGGTCCAGTATTTATAGGAAAACTAGACCCCCTGCGCGGTGGCGCGCAAGCCCCTCATTGGCGCGCAAGTCCCTCGATGGCGCGCAAGTCATGTCTCCCTTAAACTCTGTCGCGCAACTCACTTGCGTGACCCAACCAATACTTGCGCGACCTTCTTTCCTTAGCCAGGTTTTGAAGTTCTGATCCTCAAAAACATATGGCATGCAATTCTACTATCTTCCAAGACCTCGGCGCACAAGTAACTTTGCCCAAACCACTTTACTTCATTGGCTGATTTTTAGGCCCAAGAATTTGGAAAACACTGGGAAACGGTGCCACCTTCAATACTATTTTCTGCTTGAATAGTATGATCTCTTTGTTGGTACACATTCTGAACTTCTACTGAGGATTGACAACAAACACAAACCATACGCCAAATCATGCTTTGAATACCCTGGATCCAACAATATCCCCCTTTGGGTTTGTTGGCAATCAGAATAAATTCAATAGTTCTCAAACCATGAGCAAACCCAAAATGCAAGAATCAACACAGCCAACACTCTAAGTCTACGTGAGAAATGCTCGGTGTAGAAAACAAGAGAGGAAGCTTGAATTGGCTTCCAGTGTTTTGAAATTATCCATGACGCCCGATGTTATCCTTCTTATACATCTCATCACAGAAGCATTTCTTGCCTTAAATTTATTCCTTTCTCCCCCATTGACAATAAAACCAAAGACCGATAAGTTGTTCAACGTTAAGCTCAAGCCATACTCCCCCTGGATAGTATCTCCCCCATAAACCTGCATCACATCTATATGCAGATAAAAATAGTTATAACAAACGGGGAGAGGGGATTTCTGGAGACTCCTTATGCAGTAGGAGGTGGTTGAACACCGAGGATCAACCGATGCTTCTCAAACACAGCTGCGGACAATGGCTTGGTCAGGATATCAGCCACATGCTCTTTAGTTCCAACATGATCTATTCTAATCACACATTGTTCAACCTTTTCTTTGATAAAATGATACCATATTTCAATATGTTTTGTACGAGAATGATGAACTGGATTCTTCGTAAGATCAATTGCGCTTTTGGTACCACAGTAAATCACCATTGGTTGGTGTACCTTATCACCAATATCTGTTAGTTGCTGCTTCATCCAAAGCAGTTGAGTGCATGCCTTTGTGGCAGAGATATACTCAGCTTCAGTAGTACTAAGAGAAGTACGTTCTTGATTCTTTCTCAGCAATCCAACACATTTCTGCCCAATATAGAAAGCTCCACCACAAGTGGACTTTCTGTCTACCACATCACGAGCCCAGTCAGCATCAAAAAATGCGGATAATTCATTGTCCCTGCCTGCAACAAAAAATAACCCAAAATTTTGTGTACCTTGAATGTACCTCATGACTCTTTTTACTACTCATATATGTTCCTCTTTTAGATTACTCTGAAAGTAGGACGCAAGGCATGTGGCAAAGACAATATCTGGCCTTGTCGCTGTCAGGTACAGTAGGCTTCCAATGATCCTTTTGTTCATGGTTGGATCGACAGAGTCCCCATCCTCATGCTTTCCAAGTTTAGTTCCAACTGCAATCGGAGTTGACATTGGTTTGGAGTCTTGCATATTGAACTTCTTCAGTAGATCTCTTGCATATTTTTCCAGAGAAATGAAAGTGTATCCCTTATTTTGAATCACCTGTAGCCCCAAGAAATATGTGAGATCCCCAATCATAGACATTTAAAATTCTGATTTCATGGGGTTGGAAAATTCATCCACTGATTTCTGCCTACTGCCACCAAATATGATGTCATCAACGTAGACAAGAACCATGAATTGATCTTTTGGAGAATTCTTCACATAGAGATTGTGATCAACTCCTCCACTTTTGAATTCCAACTTCTTGAGATATGAATCCATCCATGAGTACCATGCCCGTGGTGCCTTCTTCAAACCATATAGAGCTTTCTTCAGTTTGCAGACCTTTGTTTCATCAGTACCCAAGACAAATCCCACTGGTTGTTCAATGTAGACTTCTTCTTCGAGTACACCATTCAAGAATGTTGTCTTAACTTCCATTTGATATACTTTATATCCTCTATGGAGTTCCATGGAGAGGAAAAGCTTGATTGACTCCAGTCTAGCCACTGGAGAAAAGGTTTCTTCAACATCAATGCCTTCAATATGAGAGTATCCTTTACATACGAGTTGTGCCTTGTTTCTGATGACACTTCCATGCTCATCCAACTTATTTTTGAATATCCATTTGGTACCAATCACATTCTGACCTTCGGGTCTCTGGACATGATCCCATGTCTGATTCTTGTTAATATGATCTAATTCATCATTCATGGATTTCAACCAAGATTCATCTTTTTCAGCTTCTTCGAATAAGGATGGCTCTACAACTGATAGAAATGGAAATTGCGTGTTATTCCTCATCCTCCTTGTTTGAATGGGTGCACTTTTGTCCCTAATTGTGTTGGATGGATCAATCTCAGCTCTTCGATTTCTCCTGCGAGGTTCAGTAGCATTTTCTTCAGCCATAGTTTCTTCTTCAGATTCTTCTTCTGAGTCAACATCATGATGTGAATGCTGAGTTTTTTGAACAACTTCCTCTATTTATGTATTTGTATTTTCTTCACATTCAAATTCTTCCTGACTTTCTATCACATCAGCATATGACGTCCTTGAAGAATTTGTGGTTTTCTCTTCAATTATCATAACATCACAGATTTCCACAATTCTTCCCAAATGCTTGTTGAAACATATGTAGGCTTTGCTGTTCATTGAGTAACCAATGAAAATTCCTTCATCTGCATTGTCTCCATATTTCACTTGATTTCCTTCATTGTTCCTGATGAAGCAATTACTTCCAAATACAAGAAAGTATTTTAGAGAAGGATTCCGTCCATGCCACAATTCATATGGTGTCTTCGTCTCACCCATATAAAGTCATGTTAAATTCTGAATGTACACTGCAGCTTGAACAGCCACTTTCTAGTAATGTTGTGGAATACGACTCTCAATCAGCATAGTTCATGCCATGTTGTTCATCTGTTGATTCCTATGTTCAACAACTCCATTTTGTTGTGGAGTTCTCACAGCAGCTACCTCATGCTATATCCCATGCTTCTCTAGATAATTATCAAATTCAATGGATGTGTATTCTCCTCCATTGTCAGATCACAACACTTTGATTGTTCCTCCAGTATCATTCTCAGAGATTCGCCGATATGTTTTCATGCAGTCAAGGACTTATCGTTTCCTGTGAATGACCCTCACACATGCCATTCTTCTGTAATCATCTATGAAAAGGACAAAGTACCTTTCTCCATGTGTTCTGGAAACATTTATTGGACCACAAACATCTGTATGAATCAGATCAAGAAGGTGAGATGCCCTTTTCTTCTTTGGCCGATATGAATTGCAGACCGGCTTCCCACGAATACAAGCATCACAAGATTTTTCACGCTCACGCTTCAGGTTGGGGATGTCCATGATAATTCTCAATTTTGATATTTTCTCCATGTCTTTTTGATTGATGTGTCCCAATATCTGAGCCACAAATTGTTTTCTTCTTCAATAGTCATGTAACATACATTTTCTTCACTATCAACCTGATACAAATTGCCTTCTGTTCTGCATCCCTTCATAAGTGAATTGCCGGTTTTTCCCATGATAGTGCAGCCTTTCTGATTAAAAGTAACTATAAGTCCTGAGTCACAGAGTTGACTCACGCTGAGGAGATTATGACGTAGGCCATCTACGTAGAGGACTTCAGTCTTCTTTAGTTCTCCATTTGCTAATTTGGTACATCCACTCCCTTTGATTTTCAGAGCCCCATAATTACCAAATATTACTGTACCATAAACATTCTTTATGATATTTGTTAGTAGGCCGGAATTACCTTTCATATGAGATGAACAACCGCTATCCAAAATCCAGGTACTGTTGTTCTTTGTATCTTCTAGGGATACCTCTGCAAGGTTCGATTTCTCAATCTTCTTCCTTTTCTTCCATGAGACATTAGATTGAGTATATAGAACTAATGCCCTTTCAACTATCTCTTCCGCGTACCCAGGTTCTCCATAGTCAAAGTCTTATTTAAGAGGTGAGAACCTGTTTGAAAGAGCAACATTGTCTGGATGACGAGACTTGACTTGTCTTGAACATTGGTATGAGGTGTCTATGTCCCTTCTCTTCCTCCAATTAACGGCCTTATGACCAAAGTTAGAACAACAAAAACAATATCCATAGAAATTATTTCTGCTATAAGAATTAGGATATGAAATTCTTCTCCTTTGTTGAGCATCTATATCTTCTCCATTCAGATAGCTTCTTTCCTCTTCACAATAAGACATGGTATGGCCTAGATAGCCACAGAACTCACACTTCATGAGAGGAAATGTCTTCTCACTTGAATTTCTCCTTATACCTTCTTCCTTGGGAGAATAGTAAGACAGTCTTTCATTTTTGAAAGTTTGAGGATAATTTTCAGGTGTCTTTTTAGTTTGGATTAAGGGTTACGTTTTCAGCACTCTAGGTAATATTTCAACATGTTCAACTTTCATCTTATCATTCTTTTGGATCTTTTCACTTCCAGCAGTTGATGACTCAGCCTCACACCCAATTCCACTCTTTCCCATGCAAGCAGGTCTTTGATCACTCAAGATTTTTCCATCCCCAT
The DNA here is from genome assembly GCA_963277665.1 of Viscum album. Taxonomy (NCBI): domain Eukaryota; kingdom Viridiplantae; phylum Streptophyta; class Magnoliopsida; order Santalales; family Viscaceae; genus Viscum; species Viscum album. Next base: position 881,074,275 of record OY728139.1, on the reverse strand, counting down.
CTAAACCTCACTTGGCTCTTCCTAGTAATTCTGCATTTGAGAATCTTCCAAACTGTATTTTCGTCCTTGATTCTTTTGGAACTGATTCAGTCTCCAGTTTACTCCTTATAGTAACTACTTCCTCCTCAAGACCCTCAGTAGTCTTGTATTTTTCATCCAGTCTGGATGTGAGGTCATTGATGACCTTTTCCTTCTCTTCAATTCTCAGCTTCAGATCTACTACATAATCATTGCTTTCAATTATTTTAGATTGTACCTTAACAAATTCTTCCAGTCGTTCAATTTCGGCTTCAAGTTGATAAACGTATTCAGTTGATTCTTCTACAATTGATTTCCACTTATTGCAGCTCTTACATTTAATCTTAATCTTTATAACCGCATCCTTAAGTTGCACCTCTGGATCTACACAAGTTCTCTGTTGTTTTTCTCCATTAGTATCTTCTGACTATTCAACAGTGTCCATCATAGAAGCACGGTTCCCAGTTTTGAATTTTGGTTCTTCTTCATCACAGAATTCATTATCATCTTCTTCCTCTTCAGACAAAACTCTTCCTTTGCATTTTCTTACCAGATTTGAAGTCTCCATTTTTAAAGAACCTTCTCTGAGGCTTCTTATAGTTTTCATCTTCACTGTCATCATCATTGATATTCTTCAAGCACTGAGAGGCAATGTGCCCAACTTTTCCACAACGAAAACATGCGAGAGTTAACTTCCCTTTGATTTTCCCTTTCCCCTTCTGGAACTTCGTCACAATGAGAGAATGAATTTCTTTCTATTCGTCATCATCACTGCTACTATTCTTTGAGATTTACAATTTATCCATGGCCTTGAATGCCATTTCCTTGCTCACCCGAGTCGTAGCATCTTCTGGTTTGACTCTCATTTCATATGCTACCAAGCTGCTCAGTAGGTCATCTAGAGAAAGTTTGGAAAGATCTCTTTCCTCAAGGGCTGACACCTTCACATTATACAGAGGTGGAAGTCTTCTTAATATTTTATTTACAATATCAATGTCTTTGATTTCTTCGCCTAGACCCCGAATTGCTCCAACCACTTCAGTAATTCGATTGAAGACAGAGTCTGCATTCTCGTCTGGATGCATCTTCAAATCATCAAACCGATTGTGTATCACTTGTATTTTTCCTCCTTCACTTTGCTATCTCCTTCATAAATATTCTCAAGTTTATCCCACATGGATTCTTTTGAGGTTCAATTCATCACCTTCAGGTAGATCTGATTAGAAAGGTCTCCAGTGAGAGAATTATGTGCTTTAGCATCTGCATCAAGAAGTTTCCTGTCTGTTTCAGTCATAGCCAGGCCTGTTGGATCAGTGACTTGTATTCCTTGCATGGTAGAAAAAAGATCTTCCATTCCAAGAGATCTTATATGAGATCTCATTCTATACTTCCAGATCTGGAAATTGCTTCCATTGAAGTGAGGGACTCCCCTGACATTGACCGTGTTTTCCATGACGAAAATGGTCAGATTCAACACCAGTAACCTTTACGCTCTGATACCACTTGAAGGACCCCAGGACACCCTGAGAGGGGAGGGGTGAATCAGGCTGACCAGTTTTTCTTTTAATGTGATGGATCTTGTTCCCACATTAGTAAGAACTGGTTGAATCTGTATGATGATTATGATTAGAAAGAAAACAGTCTCATCCACAGAGAAGACACAACACTTTTTACTTGGTTCAGCACTAAGGGCTATGTCCAAGGAGCATACGCCGACAGGTTGTCAGTAGTACCAAAATCCACTATGCTTCACTAGCTATAGATTTCAATTGTTCGGGTACAATCACTCTGCCCCAGGCTCACTGCCTTTACCAAGATTTAGGGATAGCTCACTACATCCCTCAGGTCACTCCTATTGACTCCCCCTGGCTCACTGCCGTTGGTGAATCCCCAGTCAGTTTATAGACGTGAAGGTCTCTTCATCATTGCATAAGAATGCATCCTCTTTTGTGTGTAGATGCTCTATTGAAGTCCAATTCTCACCAGAAGATGAATATCAATTTCTGATGAGGGTACAGGGAAATCTTCTAGCTTTTGCACAGCTTCAAAGAGGAAAAATGAACTTTTATCAACAATTGAGCACTTGTCCAAGCCTGGCGCGCAAGTTTCAATACTGGCGCGCATGTGACACAAAACAACTTGTGCGATGCTGCCTCTTTCAACTTCGAACTTGCACGATGTTGTGCCTTTGTCTCCCCAACTGCCTTGGTCGCGCAACCAACAATCGGTGCACAGCCTATACTTGCGCGACCCAACTACCACTTGCGCGGCTCAACCACCTGCACGACGAGAGCTCGAACAAACTCTAAGTTTTGAACCACGTGGTAAATGAGGAGGGGAGGTCCAGTATTTATAGGCAAACTGGACCCCCTGCACGAAGGCGCCCTAGTCCCTCGTTGGAGCGCAAGTCCCCCGATGGCGCGCAAGTCTTCTCTCCCTTAACCTTTGTCGCGCAACCTACTTGCGCAACCCAACCAATACTTGCGCGACCTTATTTCCTTAGACAAATTTTGATGTTCTGATCCTAAAAAACCTATGGTGCGCAAGTCTCCTATCTTCCAAGACCTCAGTGCACATATACCTTTTCCAAAATCACTTTAGTTCATTGGCCGATTTTCAGGACCAAAAATTTGGCAAACACTGGGAAACGGTGCCAATTTCACTACTGTTTTCTTCTTGAATGGTATGATCACTTTGTTGGTACACATTCTGAACTTCTACTGAGGATTGACAATAAACACAAACCATATGCCAAATCATGCTTTGAAGACCCTGGTTCCAACATCAGCCACCTCAAGAATCCGCACAAGTGTCATCTGCCACCAAAATCCTTCGGCTCCTCGTCGACCACGCCACCCCAAGAGGCCGCGCAGGTGGCATCCGCCACCTGACTTCATCGGCTCCTCAATGACCACACATCCTAAAGATGTCGCGCAGGTGGCATACGCCACCCAAATATTTCGGCTCCTCCCCAACCACGCCGTCTCAAGTGGCCATGTGGGTGGAATCTGCCACCCGACTCTTTCGGCTCCTCACCGACCATGCCGCCTCAAGAGGCCTTTGCAGGTGAAATCCACCACCAGACTCCTTCAGCTCCTCACCAACCTCGCTGCCTCTAGAGGCTACGCAGGTGGCATCTGCCACCCGACATCATCAGCTCATCACTGACTCTGCCGCCTCAAGAGGCCGTGTAGGTGGCATCCTCCACCCAACTACTTCGGCTCCTCGCTGACCACACCGCCTCAAGAGGCCGCACAGGTGTCATCTTCCACCCAACATCATTGGCTTCTCACCGACTCTAACGCCTCAAGAGGCCACACAGGTGGAATTCGCCCCCCAACTCCTTCAGCTCATCACCAAACACGCCACCTCAAGAGGCTACGCAGGTAGAATCCGCCACCCCACTTCATCAGCTCCTCGCTGACTCCGCCGCCTCTAGGGGCCACGCAGGTGGCATCCGCCACCCCACTTCATCGGCTCCTCACCGACTCCACCGCCCCCAGTGGTCGCGCTGGTGGAATACAACACCCAACTTCATCAGCTCCTCGCCAACTCTTCCGCCTCAAGAGGCCGCGCAGGTGGCATCCGCCACCCCACATCATCGGCTCCTCGCCGAATCCGCTGCCTCAAGAGGCCACGCAGGTGGTATCTCTCACCCAACATCATCGGTTCCTTACCGACTCCTTCTCTTCAATAGGCCACTCAGGTGGCATCTGCCACCCCTATTCATCAGCTCCTCACCAACTCTGTGGCCTCAAGAGGCTAAACATGGGGCAATCTCCCCTGACTTCATCGGCTCCTCGGCAACTCCGCCGCCTCAAGAGGCCGCACAGGTCGTATCTGCCACCCAACTTCATCGACTCATCGCAGAATCCACCACCTCAAGAGGCACTGTAGGTGGAATCCTCCCCCAAATCCATCGGCTCCTTGCCAACTATGCCACCTCAAGAGGCCACACATGGGGAACTCTCCCCAGACTTCATCGACTCCTCTCCGACTCTGCCGCCTCAAGAGGAAATGCATGTGGCATCCGCCACCTAGATTCATTGTCTCATCGCAGACTCCTCCACATCAAGATGCCATGTAGGTGGAATCTACCACCCACCTTCATTGGCTCCTCACTGACTTCGCCGCCTCAAGAGGCCGTGTAGGGGGAATCCTCGCCCAACTCCATCCGCTTCTCGCCGACTCTGCCACCTGAAGAGGCCACACATGGTGTACTCTCCACTGACTTCATCGGCTCCTCGCCTACTTTGCCTCCTTAAGAGGCGGCATAGGTGGCATCTGCCATCCAACTTCATAGGCTTCTTGCCGACGTCGCCGCCTCAAGAGGTAGTGTAGGTGGAATCTGCCACCCATCTTTATCGGCTCCTCGCCAACTTCGCCACCTCAAGAGGCTACGTATGGGGAATCCTTCCCCAACTCCATCGGCTCCTTGACGACTCTGCTTCCTCAAGAGGCCACACATGGGGCAATCTACCATGACTCTTTCAGCTCCTCGCCAACCCCACCGCCTTAAGAGGCCATGCAGGGGCCATTTTCCCTCCACTCTATCGGCTATTTGTTGACCCCACAATGTTATCACCAAACACAATAGAGGATCTCCTCGTACCGCCACTATTTGGAACGACAGCTTCCACACCTTCCAAGCTCCATTGCCCCATCGTACCCACGATCCTGGATTCTTCATTCCTCCAGAACGTGGTAATGTAGTCATCCCTACTACACATGCAACACTTTGTGACATCCCATCTACTATGTTGAATCAACCATAAATGTCCTACCAATGGCCTTGACACCAGCTCGTGGAAGGATCATTATGATCAGGCGATTTTAGGGAAATCCCATCATATAGATTCTCCCCTCACCCCAACCCACAAGAATGGGGTAGAGATGTTCATACCTCTACCAACACATTCCGTGTGGTTTAATGTCCCAGTTGCATGACGTTAAACTTCATGACATCCATGCCCTAGTTGCACGATGTTAAACTACATAATAAAAATCAGTCTTCATGATGTTAAACTGCTCATAATCATCCTGCATGACTTTAAATTGCATCGTCGTCCTGAATGACACTAAAATGTTCATCTTCGTCCATCATGACGTTAAACTGCTCATTATCGTCTTGCTTGACTTTAAACTGCATCATCACCGTACATGACGTTAAACTGTTCATCTTCATCCTGCATGACATTAAATTGTTCATCTTCATCCGTCACGACGTTAAACTTCTCATTATCATCATGCATGACTTTACAGTGCATCATCATCCTGCATGATATTAAACTGTTCATTTTCGTCATGCATGACATTAAACTGTTCATCTTCATCAGTCATGATGTTAATCTTTTCATCTTCGTCCATCATGATGTTAAACTGAATCATTGTCCATCATGATGTTAAACTGTTCATCTTCATCCGTCATGATGTTAAATTGCACATTATCGTCCTGCAAGACATTAAACTACATCATCGTTCTGCATGATGTTAAACAACTTATATTCGTCCATCATGACGTTAAATTGCTCATTACGTCCTTCATGACTTTAAACTGCATCATCGTTATGCATGATGTTAAACTGTTTATCTTTGTCCTGCATGACGTTAAACTGTTCATATTCATCCGTCGTGACGTAAAACTACACATTATCATCCTACACATCATTAAAATGCACCATCATTCTACATGACATTCAATTGTTCATCTTTGTTCATCATGACAATAAAATGCTCATTATCGTCCCACATGACAATAAACTATAAAATAGTCCGAGCTCTATGCCCTTAAAATAAGATCACCACCATCCTGAACCGCATGAAATTAAACTTCATGGCCTTCAAAAACTATGTATGGCTTGATTCCTATCCTTATGGTATACGTAGGAACGCCCATACATTTCATCTGTTGGTCAGGCCCAAATTCCTGAGTCTTCCCCATGGGTCAAGACATGTGGTAGGGGTGCAAACGTTTTCCCAATTCACATCGAGAAAACTTCGATCTGGCCGTACGCCACGCTCCCTGGAGATGGTCAACTCTTTCATAGATGGGAATAGTTGTGATCCACCCACTCCTTTGATTGGGACATCATCATCTTCCTCGTACACAAATCCCCCTGAATGCAATGGATGCTAGGCCTAATGATCTCTCTTACCGCATCAAGTCAATTCCCTTGAGGATGTTGAAAAACAAGCCGATACAAGTCCCACATTTCGAATATGGTCAGCGGCCAATGCTCATTTGTTATTCCCATTTCAGGTCAATATAGGGACGTTGTGTTCAAACATGGTCAACAGCTATCTTAGACAGTTGGAACCACCCCAATATGTCCCAAACATCGAGTGTAGAGGTTCATTCTTCCCCGTTGTATCTCCTAGTGATGAACTCCCTCAGGGCATTGCCAACCATCCGGCCCCTTGGACTTTTCGACCCCCCATCCCATGTTCTCTATTTTGGTATTGTGCGGTGTGGTATGGGATTATGTCCTAATTCATGCCGGGTTGCTCACCGTGCCGTGCACATCCCTGGATGAGACACATTACCCATAGCCCTCTTCCTCACTGAAAGACATTAAACTGCAAGCTGGTTAGGCCTCCCTGACAGAGTCCCAGCCTTAGGCCCCTTGGCCTTATCAGGCCCCTTGGCCTTCTCAGGCCCCCGACCCTCATCCTCACTGCAAGACGTTAAACTGAAAGCTGGTTCGACCTCCCTTGTCGAGGCCCACCCTTAGGCCCCTTGTCCTTTCAGGCTCTGACCCTCATCCTCACTACAAGACTATAAACTTCATGTTGGTCAGGCCTCCCTTACCGAGGCCTAGCCTTAGAACTGTTGTCCTTCTCGGGCCCCTGGCCCTCGTCCTCACTTCAAGACATTAAATTTCATGCTGGTCAGGCCTCCCTGACCAAGGCCCAGCCTCAAGACCAATGGACTTCTCGGGCCCCAACCCCCATCCTCACAAAAAGACATTAAACTTCAAGCTGTTCTAGCCTCTCTAACTGAGGCCCAGCCTCAGGCCCCTTGGCCTTTTTGGGCCCCGGCCCTCATCCTCAGTAAAAGACGATAAACTGCAAGTTGGTCAAGCCTTCCTGACTGAGGCCCAGCCTCAGGCCTCGTGGCCTTCTCAGGCCACCAACCTTCATCCTCACTACAAGTCATTAAACTGCAAGCTAGTTAGGCCTCCCTGAACGAGGCCCAGCCTCAGGCCCCTTGGCCTACTCTGGCCCCGAACCTCATCCTCACTATAAGTCGTTAAACTAAAAACTGGTCGGGCCTTCCTGAATGAGGCCCAGAATCAGGCCCTTTGGCCTTCTTGGGCCCCCAACCCTCGTCCTCAATGTAATATGTTAAAATGCAAACAGGTCGGGCCTTCCTGATTGAGGCACAGGCTTAGGCCCTTCGGCCTTATCGGGTCATCGACACTAATCCCCACTGCATGATGTTAAACTGAAAACTGGTCAGGCCTTCCTAACCGAGGCCTAGCCTCAGGCCCCTTGGCCTTTTTGGGACCCCGACCTATGTTCATTAACCAGAACGTTTGGTGTGATGTGAGATTATATCTCTATTCACATCGGTTTATTCGCCATACTGTACACCCCCTTGTTAGTGTATCATACCCCCATGTATCTTTGAGAACTACATGTGGCTTGATTCCCATCGTCATATGATACGTATAACAATACAAATATCTAGGTTTAGGGTCCATCCCCATCTCCCAGAAATTTCCTTTCTGGACACATTCGTCAACCCTCTTTGGTTGTTCACCAATGTGCCTAAGGGTTCTCTGGTTTAGTACGTGGAATGTAGGACTCTGCTCGGACATGCTTCAACCAATTTTTCAGTCTTTTTGTTCCCCTTAAATAGGGATTCCATCACCTTTCACACCCGAAGGGACCCCTGAGTGGCACAGATGCTAGGCCTAAGGGATATCCTACCATTACGGGCCCCGAGTGGCATGGATTCTAGGCCTAAGGGCTCTCCTACCATTACAGTCCAATACCCCTGAGGGTCGCAGACAACATACCGATACAAATCTCGCATTGCTAATAGGGTCAGTGGTCGATGCTCATTTGTTGTTCCCATTTCCGGCTAACGAGATATGGATACTACATTTCTGCCATGGTCAACAGTTATCCTCCATCACCACGCCAACCCCATTAAGTCCAAAATTTCTGTTACATGATTCACATCCTTCTCTGTCTCATCATTTCGAAGTAGAACTTCAAAAGTCTTGGTATTATTGCTCAGTGCACATCTGCACGTTAGGAGGACCAAATCCATGATTGGGGTGTTATTCAGGGCTCTGCACCTATTTCTCTTTGGCATGCATTCTAGGTATTGTAACGGACATATTCCTCCCTTATTTCCCACGTCGTGTTTAACTCACATGGGCATAGGGATCGGGGTGATGTTTTCACTTACATGGAGGGTTTTTACTCTATCCAGGGTCCGAGCTCTATGACCTTATACTAATATATCATCTAGAACTACGTGCAGCTTGATCCCCATCCTCATGGGGTACGTAAGAATGCATTTTCACTTTGCCTCGGGCCCAGCTCAACACTCGTTTTCGATCCCTCAACATAAAACCTCTCCAAGGAACACATGGTGGTCGGAACCCCCAATTCCCAATCACCTTAGGTTTTTGTAATTACCCCACCATGTCCCCCCTTATATTTTACCATCCATGGTCTGATTACTATGACCCTAAACTATGATCTCTCTATGGGAAGGGACTCAACTCCCCATTTATAATACGTCTCGTTTCTATATTCAGATGCATTTTGACGAAGAGCCCGAAGTGTGGAATATTCATGGAGACATTCCCCTCATTCCATTTCAACGCTTCATGAGCTCCCTATTTGGATTATTATCATCTTCCACATTTGAAGGGACCACCTAACGGCCTGGTCCTATGCCGCATCGACTCACCTACCATCCTGAGCCACGCCCCTAAGGGGCTCTGACGACATTTGCGACAGGTCCCGTGTTTCAAACATGGTCAACGGTCGACCCTAATTTGTCTGTCCCCATTCTAGGGTACTGCGATGTGGATGATGCCTTTCCGCCACAGTCAATAGTTATCAACCATTGTCACTCTGTCATCATTGTGGACCTAATTTTGAGTTTCATGATTCACACATTTCCAATTCCTCATGTTCAAGTTTAATTCCGACAAACTAGGCTACGTCTCTTCATGTGTCCAGGTATGCTACAAGGACAGGTTAGCATCATTATGCCGGTATTCACCAAGCGTCCCTTTTCCCTAACATGTTCCTTCCTGTGTCGGGAAGTCCCACCACTACTTCTTATTTCCCACATCAAGCACGACTCGTGTGGGCTTAGTAGTTTTGGTAGGATGTGCATTACCACAGCCAGGCTTCTCATCATACAGCATGAAATTAAACTTTGATTCCAGAACTACATATGGACTGATTCCTATCCTCATGGGATACATAAAGACACCATGGTATTTCAGCTAGGGTCCAGCCCCAGGAATCACAGATCCCATCACTACCCACCATCGTCCCCTTGGCCTAACTCTTTTTAAGAAACCATGTAACAACAACATTGCCCTGAACAAGTTCGAGATGCCCCAAGGTGACATTGGGAAGAGACAGATCCATTTTTATTAAGGCCCTATCTGAAAGAAGGAATGATCCACGATCAAACCAATTGGTCCATCCAGTCTGCTTCCACCACAGTGGTGTAATTTCAAGATTGTTGGATTCTGTTTGAACAAACCATCACTTCACATTCCACTATTTACATTACCTTTATTTAGACCCTCGACCTCATTCACGTCTAGAGGAACCCCCTAACAGTATGGCTGCTCGGCCTATGGCCCGCCTACTATCCAAGGCCAACGTTTCGGAAGACAACTGGGTAGCATTTTGAGTCAAGTCCCGTGTTTCGAACATGGTCAATGGTCGACCCTGATTTGTAATCTATATTCCAGGCTAATGAAATAAGGATAATGTGTTTTGAACATGGACAACAATTATCCTTCCTTTCCACGCCATCCCCATAATGTTCCGGATTTTGGGAATTGTGATTCACACCTTACACTCCCCTATGTTCAGATTGATTCTAACACCACTGGTGTTACCCCACTAGTGTGACAGAGCATAGTGGGAGAAGCAGGTCGGCTGTCCAGAGAGCCTTGTTCTCCAACTGTGACCCCTCTCTCTTTTAGGATTCTTCCACATGGTGATTTATGTCCCATGTTGATCCCTTCACACCTTCCATTGTTTAACACTCTCGTACAAGAGCCCCTATTATCTCTAGTTTCCCACACCAAGCATTGCTCACGTGGGCTTAGTGATTTAGTTGGCTATTTCCTCAATGCGATTGATGTACTATATACCTCAAGGCACACGTTTTCCTCAGTCGTTTCCTTAGAACGCGATCCGCCTCGCCCTCCACATCCTCGTAAGACCCCGTTCTTAGGGGTGGCATTTTTTGGAACCATAAAACGCGTCCCAAAATTTTTTTAGATGCTTCCATACATGATCCCAGATCGTAATAATTTTCTCAATATTTTATTTGGTAGGTCACAGGGCCCGAACGGGGTTACGGATTAGGAGTTATGGGAATTTGATGTTGGGCTGGAAAACTAGTTCGCGAACTCGTTAGCGAAGCCCCCTCCGTGATCGTGGATCACCGCCATGAAGCAACGAGGCGGGATGCTCCGTGAAACTGTTTGAAATTCTCGAAATAGAGGGATGACCCACCAAGAAGGATGGAGATTTGATGCTCTATGAACCCCTTTGTCATTCGTGACCCACCGTGAAGACCTGCCCTGAGATAAGGAGGCGGGATGCTTTGTGACCGGCTTTGACGTTCATAAACCCTTTGTGGAGAAAGCTCCGTCTTCACGCCAAGAGAGCTCTTCTTTGGGTTAACCCTTGCCTATAAATACCCATATCATCCCCATTTTCCAGAAGGCCACATATCCCATTGGGTGGATGATCTCCCGATTTGCGGTGCTCCGTGAGCAGCATCCTTCGTGTTGCAGCTCTACGAGCCCATGCTCCGTGAGAAATTTCCTTCATGATGATACTCTGTGGGTCCATGCTCTGCTAGTACTCTACGAGATCCTTTTGTTTCATGAGAGCCCTCTTCTTTGCGAGAGACCACTGCTCTACGAGCCGCCCTTGCTACGTGAGAGTCCTTTGCTCTGCGAGCCACCATTGCTCTGAGAGAGGCCTTTGATCCGTGAGCTGCCCTTGCTTCATGAGAGGCCTTTTCTCCACGAGCCACAATTCCATCACTAACCCCCATGAAATTTGGAGAGTCGCACCATGTAATTTTCAGGATGGGAGGTCGGGATTTTCCATTGTGCCCTTATGCACACCCACCATCCACGTATGGAATACCATGATTTGATAGACTCCTCTGCACACCATAAAACACCTTGAGTTGACGTGTTCCTCTTTCATCATTTCATATGTCGTGATTTGAGGTTCTCCTCATCAATTCCCCACGTACCTTGAGTCGAACCATTCCTCATGAAACTCCTCCAAACCCCATCACTTGGCTCGTATGCTAGGTTGGACCAGAAAGGGATGCCACTGTGGAAGTCCCAACACCAACCCTTTCTAGGTGCCTTATGCCTAACAGTCCTATCTACATGACTATAAACTGTAGTACTCCCTATCTAAAAAATGATAGGATGCCTCTTTACCTATACGAGAGTTGACTTATGCACCAAGCATGAGATGCCAACAGTCCTATCTACATGAATATAAACTGTAGTACACCCTATGTACCAATCAAAGGATGCCTCTTGCACTATATAAGAGATGCCTTATGCTCCAAGAATAAGAAACCTAATAGTACTATCTTCATGACTTTAAACTATAGTAATCCCTATATGATCAATATTGGATGTCTCTTTCCTAATTCGAGAGATGCCTTATGCTCCAAGCATGAGATGCCTATAGTCCTATCTACAAAACTCTAAATTATAGTACTCCACTTGTTCCTAACAGATGATGTCTCTTTCTCCAAATAAGATATGCCTTATGTTTCAAGAAATAGATGTCAATAGTCCTATATACATGACTATAAACTGTAGTACACCATATGTTCCAGACATAAGATGCATTTTTCTCCAAACAAGAGATGCATTATGCTCCTAGAATGAGATTCCAATAGTCCTATCTACAAGACTATAAACTATAGTACACCCTATGTTCCAGACATAGGATGCCTCTTACACCAAATAAAATATGAATTATGCTGCATGAATGAGATTCCAACAGTCCTATCTACATGACTATAAACTGTAGTACACCCTATGTTCCAGATATAGGATGCCTCTTACTCCGAATAAGAGATGCTTTATGCTCATATCATGAGATGCCAATAGTTCTCACTAAATGACTATAAACTATAGTACTCTATATGTTCCAATCATAGGATGCCTCTTGATTCAAAAAAGAGATTTCTTATGCTCCAAGAATGAGATGCCTTATTCCATGATTACAGTGGTGTAATTTCAAGATAATTGGAATCCGTTCAAACATTCCATCACTCCACCAGACGCTTTGAACGCCCTTAATTTGGAACCTCATCCACTTTTATGTCTGAAGGGACCCCATAATGGCCTGGTCCCATGCCGCATAGGCTCATATACCATCTTAGGCCAACGCCCCAAAATACATTGGACAACACTTCGAGTCAGGTTATGTGTTTCGAACATGGTCAACAGTCGAACCTCATTTGTTTGTCCACACTTCAGGCTAACGCGATATGGATGTGGTGTTTCGAACATGGTCAACAGTCATCCTCTATCATCATTCGACTCTCACCACATTCTGAAAGGTGGGCATGTGATTCACACATTTCATCTCCCTTTGTTCTGATTGATTCCAACGCCCTTGTCGTTATCCCGCTTGTGCACTAGCGCGTAGGTAAATGCCTCAACCCACCAGTGTGTTGGGATGCCCTCATGGCCAGATATGAGGAATACACCTGGATATCTTACTTGAATAATCCCCATCCACGATTTCTGATCCATAGCGACACCCGGGTAGCTTCCTTCCGTAAGACCCATCCACGATTGCCGCTCCATAGCGACACCCGGGCATCTTCCTTGTGTAAGCCCCATCCACCGTTGTCGCTCCCTAGTGGCACCCAGGCAGCTTTCTTGCGTAAGAACCATTCCCCAGTATCGTTCCACATCAGTATACGGGCCTCCATCCTGCATTAAGCCCCTACATTCACGAGCCTCCACCCTGGAGTAAGCCACATCCCTCTCGAACCTCCATCTCGGAGTAAGTCCGAATCTCCCTCTCACCGGGACGCTCCATGCGTAAGCCCCACTGCACATCCCACGAAACCAACTTTCACGACGTGATCTTCAGGTCTCTACTGCCTCTTGTTTCTCACACCAAGCACGACTCACGTGGGCTTAGAGTAAGCATTTACCATGGCACCACCCCCTTCACACATGACGATAAGCTGTAAGCCCGAACTACGTGGACTTTGATCCATTTCAAGGCGTGGTATGTAGGAAGCCTCCATGAGGTTCAGGCCAAACAACCATTAGCCCGACCATCTTCGTGTTAGTGCACCATTCCCCATTAACACATAGGGAAGCCTAGATTGTAATCCCCACATCATCCTGAACAATGTGGTCTTTGATCCATGTCAATGCATGGTACATAGGAATCCTCCCAGAGGTTCAAGCCCATCATCCACCTGGACCACAGTCCTTGTTCATGTCGGTCCTCCGATACCCTCTCCCAAACTACGGGGACATTGATCCATGTCAAGGCATGGTATTTAAGAAGCCTCCATGAGGTTCACTACTACAAAACTAGGCAAGGCAGGCACCCACCTTTATCAGCGCTAACAGAAAAGTGTTGATAACGGGGTAGGACTTTATCAGTGCTGATAAATGTACTCTTTATCAGCATTTTTTTAGTGCTGATAAAGGGTACATTTATCAGCTCTTTTCTTAGTGATGATAAAGGTCACATTTATCTGTGCTTTTATTAGCGCTAATAATGTTTATTGTATACATAAAATAAAAAAACCATTTTATACCTAAATATATATATATTTAAATAATTATAATATTTATAATAAATATATTTATTAGATTTATATGATTTATAAGATTTATTAAATAATTATATTTATTAGATTTATTAATTAATTATATTTAATATATATATTTATTATATTTGTTTATATTTATTGTGTTTGTTTTATTTATAAATATATAACACTTTTTAACATATATGATTAATTACAATTATTGAATATATGTGTGTTCACCAATGAAATGGGGTCAATGAATATATCATGCATATATATATGTGCATTAATAATGTTCATTTCTAGATTATAATTATATATCACGTGGATGTGTTATTGATTTATATTTCCATTTGTTACTCGTATAATATATATGTTCTAAAAAATGTACACTTATAATTAAAATTACATTATAATTAAAAAAATAAATATATATTTTATTATATTTTCAATTATATATATAAATATACCTTTCAAATAATTTTATAATTATATATGATGATATATTTTTTAGTGTTATATTTATAAATATATATATATATTTATCATAAATATCATTTTAAATAAATATATAATCAGATAAATTTTTTTTAAAATTTATTCATTTATCAGCGCTTTTGTTATCACTGATAAAGTATGTCTTTATTAGTGCTACAGAATCGTTGATAAAGTCTGTCTTTATCAACCATAAAATGAAAAGTGATGATAAAGTCACCCATTATCAGCACTAAAAAAGTGCTCATAAAGTCCTACCATTATTAGCATTTTTCATTTTAGCGCTGATAAAGTCCCCTTTATCAGTTCTTTTAACTAGCACTAATAATGGTACACGCGAGATTTATAAAATCCACCGGGTTCTCCTCCTCCTCCCCGCACCCTGCCCAGCTTTTGTGTAAGGCCTCCTCTCCGTTGCTGCCTCCTTCTTCTCCTCCTCCTCTGCGGTCGCCTCCTCCTCCTCCTTCGGCGCCTACTTCTCCTCCTCCTACTCCACCGCGTCTCCTCTTACTCCTCCTTGTCCACGACAACTCCTCCTCCTCCTCCTCCTCTAGCACGACCTCCTCCTCTTCCTCCTCCACCGATGCCTCCTCCTCCTCCTCCTCCACTGCCTACTCTGCTACCTCTGCTGCCTCTGTACTGCCTCTGCTGCCTTTACAGCCTCTGCTTCCTCCGATGTCGACGCCTCCTCCTCCTTCGCCACTGGGTCCTCCTCCATAAGGTGTGTAAAATTGAATTTTCATGAATTAATTATGTTTGAAATTATTGTCGATATTATGATTAATTAGGATTTGGCATGATTATTATGTCTGATGCTTGTGTGTGTGACACATGTATATGTGGTTGGATACTTGTTTGATCTTGATTAGCTCTCCCCACTATAGAATTGTGATAGAAACCTGAAAAGAGACAGTATTATTTCTGAATGTTTATTACACTAGATTGGGATTTCCCTCCATCTAGTGTCCCTCAGTGTGGATCTTCTTCAGATATTGGATACAACCCCATAGTTAAAATAGGTAGGGTTTGAACCATCTGTGTTGGTGAATTCATGTCATCATGTGAGGCATGCCAATGTGATGATACATATGTTTTGTAAGTACTATATTGTACACTGTATTTTACATTATTCTATGGGTTGGGTCATATACCAATTTAAATATCACATCCTTTATTATAACATAACAGTGCCAAAAACCTCTCACATTGGGTGTGATTCACAAATCCTCTAATTCCACAACATAGTAGTTGTTCTCCTCTCACATACGGTGGGCCTCAACATCACATGACATAAAAAAATTTGATGAGTGAATCTCTTTAGAAAACCTCTCACAAAACTACTCCAATTCAAAACTAAGTGATCCCCATTTCAATATCTAACATCATATTATAATACATAAAATGATCTAAGGAGGAAATCACAATATCCAACCTCTATCAAAGGTCCAAATGTATCATCAATAGGTGGTTCCCATGAATTTCACACACCAATACAATTTTTCCAATGCCTTCTCACTCAAAGTAGAGTCTTACAAACACCATATCACTTAAATAAAGGCCATCCATCTTGTCTCATGCCACAATACATATAAATAGTATTCTAAGGAGGGTATCATGATAGACATCTTCTCATACTAGCTAAACCACATCATCAATATGTGGGCCCCATGGATAATCATACTTCTACTAGGTGAATGTCATATGAAGTTCTAATCTCTTAGTCAGTCTGGCCATAAATGATAAAAGTCACCATCCATTTAGCCTTGCATAATAATATACTTAAAACCATCATGGTTATACATGAACATCATTACATACCTATCAACATTCTAATTATTCCTATAAGAGAATCTACTGGGTTCTACAATCCTAACCCATCTCTACTCATTGATAACAACACACACTCATTTTTACATAGTAATGTCACAACCCACATGATATACCTGATCTTAGCCTCAATAGTCTAGTCTATATCATCTTCTAATTGCCACATTAAAACTCATTAAAACTAAATAATGACCTTCCTAAGAAACTCACACTAAGAGACCTGGATACCCTATGCTAAGTCATCTAGACTATTACCATGACCCTCACTTAGGTACCATATCATATCTCCCCTTGGAGATCTCTTAATGCAATAATAAGGAGGAAATCCTCTATTTCACACTTCACCAGTCCCTATATGGAATATCCTTTTCATCACACACACCATGACTCTTATATATCCTTAAGAGGGTGTACCCCATCATAAATGATATATAAAACAATATTATCCATCTTCTTTAAGCCTATGACTATAATACCTAATCAAATTGCCTTATAAAACCTAACTAGGCTATACAAATCTCATACCAAACCTGATCCTCTCATAAACACAACTAGAAAAATCACCTCCATAGAGACAGAATCTATGGATGATCACAAAACCCCAAACATTCAACAGAATCCTCACTCTATCTCTTGGTGGATAAAAAACACTATATTTATTTAACTAGGTTGCTCTTGATTTCTATCCCTTTCACTGGAACACATATATTCATTCCTGAATGCACAATCATGCATAAATTGGAACTTGGTTTGGTATTATAGGGTCTACCTACCTCAAACAATGGAGTAACACCCCCACCAAGATCAACTCATCCTCAACCAAGACTATACATGCCTTATCTAATCTTGTACTAATGATTGAGACCCCATATCAAGGCACAATTCACAAATAATTAATTATAAAAACTTATAATTAATTATTCACATTAATATAATTAGGAAGAATCTTTTAAAAACTCACTGGAAAAGACAACAACAACTAAAACACACAAAACATGGTGTGTTCATCATATTAGGATAACCTCTAGCCAATACAAACAAAGTCTACATCATCTGAATTTATTTGAAGATGATATAGTGAAATCATCACACTAATCCTAGTTAAAATTATCCCAAATCATATGGAAATAAAGGATAATATTAATGGAGGAAGTATGAGGGAAGAAATTACTAACGCCCTATAAAAAAATCCCAAGAACCACCCCTCATCAGGGGGCATCAAAGAGAGGAAGATAATGGATGACTCCCATGAACCTCCCAAGATTTACTACACGATGCCCACCATTTTTGAAGTATATGGTTATTTATCTAAATTATACTCATATTCCTTCTACCCTAACCTATATACCCATCCTTTGGATTTCAAATAGGATGAATATATATAATAATGGATTAATTCCAATCGATTGTCAAAAGAGTACGAAGAAGGTGTGAAAGAGTTTATTAAGTTTTCAAAAGATCATGCATATTACCCTTTTCAAATCCTTTGTCCAATTTTACATTTATTTTATTCAAAAAAAAATTAGTCCAAAAGAGTTGTAAGAACACTTGTTCTATCATGGAATAGATCAGAGTAATACATGTAGGAATAAACACGGGGAAACATCGAATGTAAGTAGTGGATGGGATAACACTGCATTTTATGGATCATCTGATATAATTAAAAATATGAACAATGAAGATGACTGTATAGAGGATGTGATTATAGATGTGAATTTTGATGAAGATCATATTCTGGAAATGACAAGAACCATCAAATATGAACATCGTGATTGCCCAAAATTGTTTGAGAAGTTAAAAATTTTTGTAAAGACGCCATTGTATGCTGGTTGCTCTAAATATACTGAACTGTCAGGCGTACTGAAACTACATAATATGAAAGCAGACAATGGGTGGAGTGACTCTAATATTACGGAACTACTTGCTCTCCTGAATGACATGCTTCCAGAAGATAATGATCTCTCGAGCCAAACATATGACACAAAATGAATGCTACACTCGATGGGTATGATCTCTGAAATAATACATGCCTGCATAAATGATTCTATACTATTTCACAAGGACCAAAAATTACATAATGAATTCCCAAAGTGTGGTGCTTCTCGATACAAGAATGATGAATCCAGTAATACTAAATTTGTTTGGTACTTTCCAATCAATCCAAGGTTTAGGCACCTATATGGAAGTGAGGAGACTGTAGGACAATTTACATGGCATGCAGATACAAGAATTATAGATGGGATACTACATCACCTGGAAGACTCCCCTCATTGGAAGAGAATTGATCATGAGTATCCTGATTTTGAAAATGAGTCATGAAACCGTTGTCTTGCGTTATCTACAGATGGAGTGACTCATTTTGGTTTTCAAAGCAACAATCACTGTACATGGCCGGTTATGTTGGTAAATTATATCTTACCACTATGGTTATGCATGAAACAAAAATACATCTTATTATCTATGATTATATCCGAACCAAAACAACCGGGTAATGATATTGATGTTTATTTAACAACAATGATCAACGATTTGAAATTATTGTGGGATTCAGGTGTTACATTGTATGATGCTTACAAAAAGGAATATTTTACAATGAGAGCCATGTTGTACGGGAAGATAAATGACATCCATTCTTATGAAAAATTTTCATGATATACCATTAATGGAACTCAAGGGTATCCCATATTTGAACAAGGTAAACAATCAATTAGGTTAAAAAATTCATCGATAACCGTGTTTCTATGACATCACAAATTTCTAACCCGACGACATAAGTACCAATCTTGGATGGCATCATTCGATGGATGTTCATAAGAACAAACAACACTATCTCCACTAACTAGAGATCAATTGATTTATAAAGTTAAAAATTTGGACAATACTTTTGGGAAACAGGCTTCGAAAAACCTTACAAAAATTGGTTGAAAAAAGAGATTAGTTTTTTTGAATTAACATACTGGAATTGTATGTACTTCAGACATTTTCATGGTGTTATTCATGTAGAAAAAAATGTATTTGATAGTGTCATCAGCACATTGAAAAATACACCTGGCAAATCAAAAGATGGAATTAAGGCTAGATTAGACTTAGTTGAGAAGAAAATACGAGAAGAGTTGGAACTGGTGAAGGGTAAAAAATGAAAATTTCTTCTTGGAAATGCTTATATTCTTTCCAGGTAGGAGAGATATTAGTTCTAAAACTTCTTGAATGATGTAAAGGTTCCAGAGGTGTATTTGTCAAATGTCAGGAACCTGGTTTAATGAGCGATTTGAAGATAAAATGTCTGAAATCACATGACTACAATGTTTTGATGAAATATCTCATTCCTATTGATTTACATTACATTTTTTACAAGAACATCCACCATACATTAATGAAACTGTGTTTATTCTTCAATTATATATGTAGAAAAGTTATAGAGCTGGAGAAATTACCAACTATGGAATGACAAATTTCCGTTATATTATGTGAATTAGAAATGTTCTTCCCACCTTCATTTTTTATATGATGTTTTATTTGATAGTCTAATTGGTGAGAAATATTCCACTATCTGTTCCTGTAAATTATAGATGGATGTACCCCATTGAATGGTATATGAAAATTTTGAAAGGGTATGTCAAAAATCAAATTCGGCCAGAGGGTTGTATTGTAGAGCGATATATTTTTGAGAAAGCTGTGAAATACATTACCGAATACCTGTCTGGTGTGGAATGAATTGGCCTACCGAAATCTCGTCACACTAGGTGGCTTGGGGGTGAAGGAATTTTTGGAAGACATGTTTTCACTATCAATATTATAGAGTGGTAACAGGACCACCTTTATGTTTTGCATAACAATTTCGATGTTGACCCATATGTTGAAACCCACAAAAAATTTCTTAGGAATTTGAATCCATATACAGCAGAAAAATGGATATCAGATACACATAATTGTTAGTTTATAAGATGGTTTGGCGACCATATTTTTAGGAATTCAGATGAAAATCTAGAGTCAATTTCATACCGACTTCATTGGCTAGTTGGAGGACCAAGTGTGTATGTATTATCTTACAATGATTATGTAGTTAATGGTTATACATTTTATAATAATGAACATGATGAAGACATTACCAGGTAGAATAGTGGGGTTGTACTTGTGGTTGAAGTGATGCATGTTTTCAGTACTAAGGAAAAAAATCCAATTTATATGAATATGTCACACATTGGCATCATCGAAAAAAAATGTGAGTTGGATTATAGGGAATTCCATGATCCGATTTTTCAATGCTAGTGGGTTGATAACATGAGTGCTGTTAATATAAATGAAATGGGATTCATGATTGTTGATTTCAATCAGGAAAGGGAGAAAGACGAACGTTTTATAATGGAATCACATGCAATGAATGTATTTTATGTTCTAGATCCCGCAAGCCGAAACTGGTAATTGTTCTGTTATCGACCCAAACAACTGAAGGGTGAGATGAAAATTCAACAGAGGATGAGCCTTTTATTGGGACATTGAAATTATTTTTCATTGGTCCCAATGTAGACGACATTTTGTATGTCATAGGAGACCACACTAAACAGATATGGATAGCAGATAGAGGGGTCAAATCCCTTCAACATTTTAAGAAAGAGAGTTCAATAATCAGATAATTTTTTTATTGTAATATAGATTGTGTTACATTATGTTATTATCAGTTCGCTTCTTCTTTTATGTGATCTAAATTTAATCGTAAAACACTTCTGAAGATAATTACTTCTGCAATTTCTGATGCACCAAATCCCGAGACACAACAGGTTTCTCAACCTGTTGCATATGGTCCCACTAATGAGGTTGAATAGGTCTCTCAACTTGTTGCAGCTGGTCCCACACTGAGGTACAACTGGTTTCTCAACCTGTTATTATTGGTCCCACTGCTGAGGTACACCAGGTTTCTCAACCTGTTTTTACTGGTCCATGTGCCTATGCTAGTGCTTTAGAGGAACATAATGATGATGCCGAAACTGGGGAAATGGTAGGCAATGAAACCCCGGCGACACAAAAAAATAGAGTCATCATAGTTTGATAGTTTTAGACAAAATCCATAAGGTAAAACAAAAAATCATCAAATATGAGGTGGGATGGTATAAGCGAGGCCAACATATAAACCCCAAAAAATCCATGTTTCATATCAACATTGGAATAATCACTCAGAAATGCATGCTGATTGATATAGAGTATATTCGCGTCAGAGGTGTGGGTTTTGTGGTGACACCCCAGACATATTTTCAGAAAAAAAGAGGAGGAACAATCTAATGAAATTGAAATGATGAGAGATAGAGTAGCTACCCTTGAAGAAAAATTCCAAAGTCAGGGAGAGTTGCTTGATACTTTGTTGGGGAGAGGCGAAGAGAATAATCAACTCAAGAACAACCCGCCCTACCCCTGACTAGCATTAAGGTGAGCCATTCCCCTCAATGACCTGACTTTACCAAGTTAATCAATATTCTAATATTTTTTCCTTTTAAATGTGAATCACATCGGAATTGATACCTTTATTATAATGATATTCTACGTGGTGAAAATTACTGTGATTTATTTCTGACAACTCCCACCCATCGCCTTGTAGCAAGGGCTACAATGTTTAATATGCAGAATGACACGCTACACTCCAGACCACTTCCAAATGGTCATGTCAAAGTGCTGATTAACGTAGATCATTATCCGAGCGCCAATCTACCCATAAAAAAATTATGATGATGACGTTCATATGGTGGAAATATATATTAAAACATTCTTTTTAGGGCTGGAGAATCTTGAATAAAAACATGTCGACCATGAGGTATTCATTTCCAATTCACTATTCAAGATGAACATTTAAAATTTAGTTAGAAAAGGGCTAAACTGTATAATTTTATTATATAAGGACAAAAGGAAGAGATAAAATGAAATATCATCTTAAATGGATCAAGAAACCGATCAAAAAGATCTACTGAGGGCACCTTCACCCCACCCATTCTATATCCACATTTTATATAATTAAAAGCTCATGTGGATACAAAAATGAAAGGCATCAATAATCACACAATTGTATGTGAAAAAGATTTGTACGTAGTGGAAACATTAGATATCGTTAGTGATGAAGCTATAGCTGAAATCATCACAAATGACTGGCTAGGTGCCTTAGATATAAATGTATACATGAAGTATGTTTTCATGATTGGATTTTTCAGAAGCTGATATTCTATGATAGTTATAGATAAATACATTTCATATTTTTCATAGACGTATATATGAAAAACAATTGAAGGTATTTTCCCATGAATACAAATGGGGACTCTTTATCCTCACACCGTGTCTACATAACAAAAAGAAATAGATTCTGATTTTCAGGCTGAATTATTGTCAAACATGATTGTTTCGGTGCGGATGTGCGTCGGGTTACGCTGTTCCGCCAGGACGCGTTCGCGCGTGCACCCGTCAACCCGAGGGGATAGGCGCGCGGCTTGTGGTCCCACAGTCCCGCTTTCCAAGGGCGGGCGGCATCCATCCCTTATTCAGGGGCGTCTGCTCCTTGATCGAAACCGGGATGATGGGATGTCGGCTCCTCCTTCCTCGGACGTCTCCTTGGAACTCGTCGCCTAATCCGGGTCTCCCTCATAGACTTAAGACATGCTCGTGAATCTCGTTCCCGGCGCCATATCTTCATGGACACCGGTTAATTACGCTGCTTCCGCCCAGACGTTCCAAGGAGTCCGGTCGGGGCAGCAACCTGCGGTGAGGAGACCAGGTGGCTCTGGGTGCTGGGGGCGCGTCGTAACACTGCGGCTCTGCACATCTGTTTTCCGTCCCTAATAGGGCTTCTCGAAGGCATGATGGCCTGAGGCATCCCGCACTGGGTGCGGGGAGCTGTGTCCCCTGAGGTTTTCCTCAGCTTCCCGTGTTTAACACGGGGTATGCCGCGAGTTTAACGTCCAGCGGGGACGGCATCAGACTGATCAACACGAAGAGTGGATCAGATGACAGAACCCCTTGCGGGGAACCTCCGACGCTGGGGCCAGCGCATGGGCGGCTTCCCCAGTGATATGGAGTGGAGTGAAGTGGCATGACCCCACCGGGATGTGGCGGCCCGGGTAAGGATCAGGATGGATGATGGAGTGAAGAGCTTGGACCCCGTAGGGGCTTCCTACGTACCACGGGTTAGCACGGATCAAAGTCAACGTAGTTCGGGTATACAGTTTAACGTCATGCTGGACGTCGGCAAGCCGACTCACGAAGGGGTCGAGGCCGCCGGGCGGAGGATTGAACCGAACCACCTCGCACGGAGGGGGATGGAACGGCCGGGTGGATCACAGTTTCACGTCATGCTGGACGATGAAAGGAGAAATGAGAAAAGGGGCTGTGGGGAGGCACAGTGGATATACACACGGGCAGTCTCCCACAGGTGCGGATTCATAGGTGAATCGACGCAAGTGTGAACCCAGGGGGGGTCCACTGATGGACGAACCGACGTGAATACGACCGGGACGACCAGGTGGTGGGCTTGTACCTCAGGGAGGCTTCCTACGTACCCTGTATAGAAGACAGGGATCAAAGTCCACGTAGTTCATTCTGTCAGGACTTACGCACTTGAGGCAGCCCGGATTGCGGCAAAACTCAGTTGGAAGGGACTTGGACCGAAAGTAGGAGACACCTCGATCCCAGTCACACCCTCTACTGGCTTCGGCAGTGGGGGAGCGCAATGGAGATACACATGTGCAGCCCCCCACAAGAAACTAGGGGTTTGTAATACCCCACCCCCGTAGGGAAAAGCCGCTCCCATTAAATCATCCCTAAAGAGGGGCAATCCCGACATCCCTGCAGAGACGAGCGGGTGGGGGCCACATCCAAACCGGGGGGACCCTGCGTGCGTAGCACGGGATCAGGATGCGGATGGTTTAACGTCTTGCCGGACGAAGTACAGTTTAACGTCGTGTGTTGAGGACGAAGCGGTCGGTTTAACGTCTTGCCGGACGAAGTACAGTTTAACGTCATGTGTTGAGGATGAAGGTGCTTGGCAGTTTAACGTCTTGCAGCGCGGACGATAGGGGCTAGGCAGTTTAGCGTCGTGCAGCTTGGACGTAGTACAGTTTAACGTCATGTTGGAAAAGTGTGCAGTTTAACGTCATGCTGGACGAATATGCAGTTTAACGTCATGCTGGACGATTGCGCAGTTTAACGTCATGCTGGACGTAGTGCAGTTTAGCGTCATGCAGGACGAATGTGCGGTTTAACGTCATGCTGGACGTACATGCAGTTTAACGTCATGCTGGACGATGATTGCCGCCGATGGGTCCGTGTCACTTCGCGCGAGCCTGGAAGGCTTCACGGGAAGACAACGCACGGTGCGGGCACCCAGGATGAAGATCATCGGGCGCCGCGCAGGCGGGTACCCTCAGGGGGTCAAAGGGGGCGACCCTGGCGGCTTGCGCGCAACAGAGGAGCTTTGCGCGCAAAACCGCGGGTCGGCGCGCAAAAAAGGCGGGTTGGCGCGCAATTGGGCCAGCCCTTTGCGCGCAGATGATTGAGATTGCGCGCACCGGGCTTCGGGTAGCTCGCGGGGGCAACGGCTCATTCTCTAACGAACGGCCACTTTGAAGAGGGGGGTGCGCGCAATCGGGCTGGATTGCGCGCACCCGGGGGCAATTGCGCGCAAACGGGTTCTTTTGCGCGCGAAGGCCTTCGGGTCGAGGATTATTCAAAGGAAAGGAGCCAAGGGGATTGCGCGCGAAGGCGAACCCCAAGGCTCTTTTGCGCGAAAGAAAGGAGGTTACCTGAAGATCGGCATTGCGCGCGGAAGGGGTTGGATTGCGCGAACGAGCGACGCTTCAGATTCTGGCAACCTTCAAAACGTCGGGGGTCGCCTTATATTTATAGGCAACCCCGGGCGCGGAATCCGGTTTCGGGCGCGGAATTCTCTTCGCGGGTGCGAAATCAGGACCCGGCACGCAAGGGAGCCGCGCGGGCCGCAGGCGCGCAAACTAGCGCGCCGGCCCAGTGCATTGCGCGCATCCCGGGAGGATTGCGCGCCGCGACTCAACTTTGCGCGCAGGCCTCTGAAATTTCGCGCAAGTCCTCCGGGCCCTCCGGAACGTGCCTCTGACTCCAAATATCACTTCGCTTTCCGCATCCGGAGCTTCGTTTGGGAACAACAGACTTTTCCGGCGTCTACAAAATCCCCCCCTCGGAATCTGATCGGCGAGAGGTCGCAACGATCGGGTTCCGAGGGAGACGCCGGAATGCCGAAGTCCTAGGCTGCGCGGGACTTAGGCGCGCAAAAAGGGGCGTCGGGCGCGAAATTCGCCGCTGCGGTCGCGCAAAGCACTTTCCGCGCAGCGCGGACCCCGGCCTCGCCTATAAATAGGGGCCATGGGTCCCGCGTTCCGTACTCAGGCCTTCCGCGCGATAAGCTCCAACTTTCCCGTGCGCGAAATTGCCTTTTCTGGCGCGAAATTCGCCCGATCGGCGCGCAAAACCGTCCGGAATTCGCCTGTCTTTGCGTGAAAACCCGAAACTTTGCGCGACATTCTTCCCAATTGCGCGCCGTCCACTTGGATTGCGCGCCAACTCTCAAACTTCTCTACCAGCCTCGTCCGATCCCGCACGCTTCATCCCTTTATCCGCACGACTCCCGAAACTTCTGAGATGGCCACGCGTCAAGGAAATGAGGGGGATGCCGCCACTCGCAGAGCTGAGATGGCGACGAACGAGGAGGTCTACGGAGCCAAGGAGATTATTTCCAACAATCAATCCTTGTTCGACTTGCTGACGCCGGCCCAGAAGACATATCCACTGTCGGACAACCTACCGCTCTGGAACTTCGGCATCCTGGATGAGGTTCCGGTGCCAGGGATCGAGATTGATGCGCCGCGGACCTGGGTGACCCGGGAGGACGGGCTTCTCCACTATAACATCACCAACAACGGGCATCCTGCCAGGGAGACCAGGCACTTGGACGTCTATGTCCTGAACCCGAGGATGCGAACCATTGACGGGGGTGAGCCTACAACGGAGAATTCTCCAGCCCTCTACTCGAGCATATATCGCCAGAGCGTCACGGACGACACCAAGGGCTGGCTGAAGGACTGGGACTTGCAGTCTGGGGGCAATTTCACCAGTGAGTGGGCCTGGGCGTTCTGGGTACGCCACACCTGCGATCACTTCGCAGAGGAGCTGCGGTACATCGGCCTGTTTGAGGCGGTGTGGACGTCGCAGTTCCATTTCTACCAGCAGTCCGAGCTCGGGCCGGAGCTGTTCACCCGATGGTCTCCGGATACCAACACCTTCCATCTTCACCATGGGGAGGTCGGCATCAGTCTGTGGGACATCCACTGCATCAGAGGTATCCCGCTGGAGGGCTACCAGTACGATGAGTTCCTGCCACCGAAGAACACCTGGGAAGACAGGTCACGGACTCCCATCCTGACCTGGCATCTGCTTGACCTGGCTACGCAGCGGCTCGGGATCAAAGACTTCCAGAAGGACATAGCCTACAAGGAGTGGTTCGGCCAGTTCCTGGAGCATGACCCGGCGGTCAAGATGCCAGGCAGGGGGAAGCGGTGCCCGACCGCAGCTCAGAGGAGCCGGAACGGGTCGTACTGGCGGGTCCTGGAGACGGGCGACTACCGCTCATGGGGGTACCGCGTCATCGAGGCCCGGGACCCAAATGTCCAGTACGCGGCGTTCCTGGCCGCCTTTCTGAGTGGGTGGCTCCTGCCAGTGCGGGACGCGAGAATGGGTGTTCGCCCGGCGACTCTGGCGATGGCGGGCGCTATGGCCGCCAACAAGAGATACAACCTCGGGGTCCCAGTGTTGGCGAAGCTATATGCCATCCTGGGACGCATCTCACGAGAGGGGGTCGCCACGAAGGATCTGTGGGCCCTTTCAGTTCTTCCACGGCTGGGTGGCTGCTCACCTTGGTGGGTATACATTTCCGAACGCCATCATTCCTCCGGGCAACGGCCTGCGACCCTCCCTGCTGAATATTGCGGGGGTCGCTCCGATGACCCTAAGCGAGGAGGGCGTGAGGATTCGGATTGACAATCATGCCAATTTCAACTTCAGTCCGTTCCCCACTCCCGTTGGCCAAATGATCGACAACGGGCAGGGTCCGCTGGAGCAGCATGAGTACTTCCTGAACATGCGGGGCGGGGTGCTCGTGGCTCGGATCGAGGGGAAGGTGATCTGTGAGCCTTACGTGCCAACCCGGTTCGCCAGGCAGTTCGGGTGCCTTCAACGGATGCCGAAGAGGGTATTCACTGCTGTCCGGGAGGAGACGAACCCTGGCGTCCTTCGTCAGATGTGGCTGATGTTTGCCGCTTTCAGCTCTGGCGACGTCATCACCCTCCCTCCTACCAGAGTTGACGCAGGCTTGGAAATCGAGTACGCCGAACACTGGGCCATCGCTTACCCCGAGGGGCTTCTACAGAAGCTGGTTCGGCGGCTCGAGGTCACCCGTGCGGAGACCGGGCGTCAAGGAAGGAGGCGAGGCGCCGCCACACGGGGGAGAACGGAGGCGCGCCAAGCAGCGGAGCCGGCGCGAGCAGGGACTTCGGCGGCGGGTACACCGCAGGCTGCCGCTACGACCTCGGCGCCCAGAGAGGGGGCGCGTGCGGTGGTCGAAGAGCGGCCCGGGAAGCAGGTGAGGCGTCTGCTCGAACCTTCCCACGATGCAGTCTTCCCGGCGCTGAGGTCGGCCTGGATGACCCTGCGGCAGTCACTGGGGACCGACATCATCTGGCGAAAGATACTCAGAGAAGGAATCTATCTGCCAGAGGTCGGGCGCCTCCAGATCGCCGACAGGGTGGACTTCAACCGGCAGTACACGTATCTGACGGCCATGGACGAGTACGCGCGCCAACGTGGTCAGCGTGCGGAGCCATCCCTTCTGGTGAAGGTGATGCTCGGTCTCGAGCCCGCTCCAGAACAGATGCCGCCGGGAGAATATGACAGTAACGACTCCGAGGAGGAGGAGGAGACGGGGGAGGATGAAGGCTCCGAGGGAAGGTCCCATCGGGGGAGCCCGCGGGAGAGCGGCGAGGTGGTCGGCTCTGACAATGTTGATGTCACTGAGCTCCTCGAGGTCCGCTTCTATCCCTACTCAACCTGCTTCATCCATTCTCTTATGCAGCTTCTAACCCATTTCTCCACCTTTCTCAGGAGCACACGGATGTTGGTCAAGCATCTTCAGCGGGAGTAGGAGAGGCGCCAGCAGGACAAGGCGGGGGCCAGACACCCATCATTGAACTGACAAGCGCTGAGGGGTCCCCTGCTGCAACTGTTCCTGCGGCGGCCGGGGCAGCGGAAGATGACGCTTTGAACCCCCGTAAGTCTCCTTACTTTACTGCTGGTGCTTGCCATTGACGATCCGTGAGTAACCACGGCATGCCATGCGCAGTGATCTCAGGACTGGAGGCTCGTCGGGTTGCCGAACCCGGGCCATCTACAAGTGGACCAGTGGTGGACATGCCGCCTGCTCCGGAACAGACTTCCCAAACCGAGCCGGCCCCACCAACTGCTGATCAGGGGGCTACGGACGTCGGCGGCGCTGCCGTCGGAGAGATGTCGGGGGCTGGCGAGGGTGTCAGCGCCGCTGGGGCGGGAGAAGAAGGTCGCCCAGATGTTGGGGAACCTATCCCCCGTGAGGACATCCCAGGGGCGGACCCTGCAGCAGACCTGCTGGCTGCCTTCCCTGCCTACCGGCCTGCCGACCCCGAGGAGATGGATGACTCGGACGCGGAGGCGGTCGAGGGGAGCCGAATAGCGCGCCGAAGGGGGTGGAAGTGCATCCAGCGCTTCCTTAAGCGAGACCCGTCGGAGTGGCTGGGGCGCATGGGATCACTCCAAACCTGGCTGCGCTTCCTGTGTGCCGGGGGAGCTGATGCTCAACGCCTCCATCTGACGGTCCGTGATTTCATGGCCGAAAAGATGCGCGAGAGCCACCAGCGTGCCGACGTCGCACAATGTCGGGACGTGTCGGAGAACACGTGGGCGCTCCTCGCGGCGGAGCAGGAAGTCCGGCATCTCGAAGGGCAGGCAGCAGAGAAGGAGGCCCTCGTCGCAACGTGCACCGAGCTTGTGGAGCAACTAGCAGCCCAGCTGGTTGACGCCCAGGTACAGTTGACGGAGGCAGGCCAACAAATGGTCACCATTCAAGTCGAGCGGGAGCGTGCACATGCCAGAATCGACGAACTGCGTGCTGCGACCACTGACGAGGAGAGGGCACACAGAGAGCGAGAAGCAGCTCTGGAGGCCGCCAGCCAAAGGGTAGCGGCGTTAGAAAGACTTATCCAGCACGCTGATCCCTAGGGGATTTGTTTTTGCCATTCCCAGAACATTTGCTTCCGCTACTTAATATTTTGATCCACTTGTATGAATCGCTATATTTATCTGTGTCGTGTGGTTTAACATGCTCAGCCACAAATTGTCTTGCGGGAGAGTTAACCAAGCTTCAGGCATCCATAATTGGGCCTGGATTTCTGGAGAAAAGAGGGAGGTCATTCCTAAGAAAGGAGACCTCAAGCCTAATCAATGTTTCATCCCCCCAACTTGTTCCAACACACGAGCGGGACAATGGTAGGGGCGTTGAGATTTTATCCGAACATAGGGAAATGAGCAAAGGGTGAATCGCGTGTCCCGAATCCAGACATCCACAACGGTTGGCCTTCCAGGAAATGCCCAAGACGGTAGGCGGACAGTGGATCGACCATAACAACTGCAATAGATCGACCGAAAAAGGTCATCATTCATATTGCAGGAGGCGGACCACATGTCATCATGAATGCCGCTTTGGGGGTTCCTTCAGACACAAGGGTGGAAATCCAGATCAACAGGGCATGCGAAGCGTGGGGCGAAGTGACGATTTGTTCGGATAGAATCCAACGCTCTCAAAATTGCGCCACCGTGGGGAAAGTGTATTAGGCGGATGCACTAATCTGGCCGTGAATCACCCCAGTTCTCAGACAGAACCTCTTTGACGAGGAAACTATCGCTTCCCATCATTGCAACGGGGCATCCCGAGCTAGGTCGGGGAGAATATCACAACTGCACCACTCTACCCGAAGTCAGGCCAGCCGGCCGGCGACGAGGAGGGGAGGGACTTAGTGATCCCTGAGGCTGGACCCGAGTCGAAATGCCCGGGCGTTCCTACGTACTCCATCAGGCTGGAGATCAAGCCACACGTAGTTCTGAGAGTGCCGTTTAACGTCATGCGGGATGCAGAACCCCGTTTGGGGAGATCTTAGTTTAAGGTCGTAGAGCTTGGACCATAGGGGTAGATCTTAGTTTAAGGTCTTAGAGCTCGGACCATAAGGGTGGATCTTAGTTTAAGGTCTTAGAGCTCGGACCATGGGGCTAGATCTTAGTTTAAGGTCTTAGAGCTCGGACCATAAGGGGGGATCTTAGTTTAAGGTCTTAGAGCTCGGACCATAAGGGGGGATCTTAGTTTAAGGTCTTAGAGCTCGGACCATAAGGAGAGATCTTAGTTTAAGGTCTTAGAGCTCGGACCATAAGGAGAGATCTTAGTTTAAGGTCTTAGAGCTCGGACCATAAGGGGAGATCTTAGTTTAAGGTCTTAGAGCTCGGACCATAAGGAGAGATCTTAGTTTAAGGTCTTAGAGCTCGGACCATAAGGGGAGATCTTAGTTTAAGGTCTTAGAGCTCGGACCATAAGGGGAGATCTTAGTTTAAGGTCTTAGAGCTCGGACCATAAGGGGAGATCTTAGTTTAAGGTCTTAGAGCTCGGACCATAAGGACCTCAAAGCACGCCACATTGTGGTCCTATCCCCTGGATATGCGAAGATGCACTGAGGGATAGTGTCAAGAGTGTCGAGGTTTCGCCTGGTCAGAATGGGAGGTGGAAAATGTGAATCATGCGGCCATTCACTCAAGGACTGGAGGCACCGGAGTAACGATATGGGAGTACTGCCGACCGTGGCGGAAAAGAAGCATCAACATCGCACTAACCGTTGGTGGAATGAGGTAGCAAACGAGCATCGACCGCTCAATCGCAGGATTCATATCGATTTGCTGCCCGAGGCCATTGGGGGTACCGGCCCGAGTCGGTGGGAGAGAACTGAGGCATTGTGTCCGAACCGTTCACGGGGGCTCCACCCAGGGCGTAGACGATGGGTCCGAATGAAAGGGAGCATGAAGCCTGAAAATGGGGGAAACCTGACCAAGCGGATCCTGACCCTCCTGGCAATAAACCAGAGTACTCTTGACACCGGTGGACCACTGCAAGGGGTCGGGGAACACGCCTTGAGGGTGACCTGAAGGCGGCGGATTCCCCAGAGAAGGGGGAATCTCTAAGAGGTGGGGGGCTGGACCCGAAGTTTCAAACATCCGGGCGTTCCTACGTATCCCATAAGGATGGGAATCAAGCCACACGTAGTTCTTGAAGCGTGGCGCAACACAATCGGGCACCAGTGCGGGGAAGAGTGCGGGTCTGACCCTCGCACACAGAAGGAGCGGCATTTGATATTTCTTGTTTGTCCTTAAAGATGAATGGTTTTTCTTTGTGCGGCGACATGCCTGTGATTGAGAAATCTCTGGCATCGCCACAATAATCAAGCCACGGAAGTCATTGATGAATGGCGTGGTTATTAACCAGCTCCCAACATGAGTGTCCCCTGAGGAGGACATCACGATGCAGTGCCGTTTCTCGTCGGGCGGCCAAGACGATCACAGTTTACGGTCGTGTGGTAGGACCAGACAACACAGTTTAAGGTCGTGTGGTTCGGACCATGGAGGAATCCGCTTATCGCGGTACGGCAGACACGGCGGAGGTGGGAACATACCCAGCCCTGCGGTCACGCACGATTCCAGGAGAAGAGTCCTGGGATAGGGGTCTGCGTATGTCCATCACCCAAGGGGCAGAGATGCTAACCTCCAGATATACTGGGCCCAGAACGCGATTGTTCGGGCGACTCCTTCCTCCTTATGGGGACGAGGGTCCAACTACGCATGGCCCTTAGGGAGGACATCCGCATACGTCCTTGGTGATCAGATCATGGGAGCCTCGAACGACATCATTACCCTGGTCGGTCTGCCTAACGTGTAGAGGTGTACTGAAGGTCAGTATAAAGAGAGTGTCGAGATTCCACTACAACGCACAAAGGCGGAGTGTGATGAGGACTGCGCAACCAATGTTCAGATCCTGAAAGAGAGCCGACATAGCGATCAAGGATGTTGCTGACGCATTCGCAACACAACATCCGATCACGTCAGCCTAAGACGGGGCAAGCAAACGAGCATCGACCGCTTAATCGCAGGATTCATATCGATTTGCGGCCCAAGACCCGCCGGTAAATCGACCCGGAACGGTGGGAGAGCACTGAGGCATCGTACCCAAACCGCTAACGAGGATCCCTTTGAGTGAAGGCTCAAGCAAGAGGAAGCGCGAGGCCTGACAAGTAACACAGGACTTGTCGGGATTGAATCTGACACCACGAGTCATAGACCGAAGTACCCAAAACATGTTAACAGGTCACCGGAAAGGGTCGGAGGACTCACCCTGAGAGCAACCAAAAGGGGGCAGATCCCCGTGATCAACCAAAAGACAGGGCTGGACCTGAGACACAAGCGTCCAGGTGGTCCTACGTATCACATAAGGATGGGAATCAAGCCATACGTAGTTCTTGAAAGGCAGTTTAACGTCATGCGGGACGAAAAGAGAGGAAAAAAAGGGGGGAGCAGAAGGCATCCCCAAACGTGGGGGGCGTACAGCGTGGCGAGCAAACCGACGTGAATGAGGGCATAGCCCAGCGTCAACACCATACGCCACATACCCAGGGGCAACTGGGCCAGGGGCCCAAGGCGGGATGAAAATTCCCGAAGGTTGGGGCTGGGCCTGAAACATGAATGTCCAGGCGGTCCTACGTATCCCATAATGATGGGAATCAAGCCGCACGTAGTTCTTGAGGTGCAGTTTAACGTCATGCAGGACGAACGCTGAACAGTTTAACGTCTTGTAGCTCGGACGTAGTACAGTTTAACGTCGTGTTGGACGGATGCTAAGCAGTTTAACGTCTTGTAGCTTGGACGAGGTACAGTTTAACGTCATGTTGGACGAAACACTTGGCAGTTTAACGTCTTGCAGCGCGGACGATATGCTAGGCAGTTTAACGTCGTGCAGCTTGGACGTATTTAGTTTAACGTCGTGCAGGACGTGGTGCAGTTTAGCGTCATGCAGGACGATTGTACACTCAGGCAAAGTACTGCTTGAGGAACCTAGCGTTGGTGGGAGGAGTGACACGCTCACCATCCATAGTCGCTAGGGAGTACGCGCCATTGGGATAGACCTTGTGGATGACAAAAGGTCCCTCCCGCTTGGGCTCCAACTTGGGCGGCTTCCTGCCGGGGATCATAGGTGCTCTTAGGGCTAGCACTAGATCACCCTGCAGGAAGGAGCGGAGGCGAACTTTCTTATTGAAAGCTCGAGCCATTCTACTTTGATGCCTCTCCAAGTTGTGCAAAGCGCGAAGTCTATTCTCATCCAGTGCTTCCAACTCGACTAGACGGGCTTCAGCAGCTCTGTCCGGCGCTTGCTGGTCGTAGACCGCAGTGCGCAAGGATGGTAACTGGATCTCGATGGGCAGGACGGCCTCAGCTCCATACACCAGGGAATAAGGGGTCATCTGGGTAGAATTGCGAGTCGTCGTCCGATAAGCCCAAAGGGCGTTGGGGAGCTTGTCCGGCCAACTCTTCTTGTTCTGACCAACCATCTTTTGCAGAATGTTAGAGAGGGTTTTGTTAAATGCCTCGATCTGTCCATTCGCCTGCGCATGATAGCGAGATGTATGGTTCGAGCGAATGTTACACTTGGCGTACAACTTCTTCAACTCGGCTGCTCGGAAATTGGTTCCGTTATCCGTGAGGATAGCGTGAGGCACTCCAAATCGATAGATGATGTTGGAGGTCACGAAGTCAGCGATCGAACAGGATTTGACCTCTCTGAGCGGAATCGCCTCTGCCCATTTGGAGAAGAAGTCCGTGGCGGTCAGAATGAACCGGCACTGGCGAGCTGTCGCCGGTGGGTACGGTCCCACAACGTCCAGACCCCAGACTGCAAAGGGCCAGGAATACCTAGTGGTATAGAGAGGCTCCGGTGGCCGATGCACAAAGTTCGCATGAACCTGGCACGCATGGCACCTCCTGGCATACTCGATGCAGTCGTGGATCATGGAGGGCCAGATGTATCCCAACCTCCGAATCTGGTGGGACAGCTTCGGCCCGGTCTGATGGGCACCGCATGAACCAGCATGAACCTCTTGCATGACTCGCGGGATCTCAACTCCCTGAAGGCAACGGAGGAGAACACCATCAAATCCGCGTTTGTAGAGGATCTGCTCCAAGCCGGGACTACTCTGGAGGACAAACTGCGATGCGCGGCGTCTAACTCGTTCGCGCTCGGCCCGATCCGGCGGGAGAATGCCATGTTGGAGGTACTCAACCAAAGGCGTCCTCCAATCAGGGGCTGGTTCAACTGCCATATCTGGGGTACTCGGGGTTCCGGGCACAGGGGCAACCGCGGTGAGATTACTTACCGACGGGCCGCGATCTCCCTCCGGGATAACGGGAGCGATGAGCCTGCGGTGCGTCACGCGGACGATCAGGTTATCCTGTTCAGGCTCTTCAAGTGACGCAGCCAGGCTGGCCAAAGCATCTGCTCGACCGTTCTGCGACCGGGGAATATGGACAATTTCTGGCCGAGAAGGGAACCGGGCCATCAGCAGGAGGGTGCACTCCAGCAATGGCACAAGTTCCGGCTTCCTGACAACATAGTCGCCATTGATCTACTTAACAACCAGCTCGGAGTCCCCTTTCATGCACAGATGGGGCACGTCGATCTCGAGAGCTAACTCGAGGCCGGTGATGAGGGCATGGTATTCCGCCTCATTGTTGGTACAGCCCTCTGACAACAGGAAAGAGTATGGCAGCACGACTTGCTCCGGGGTGACGAAGACGATACCCAAGCCCACTCTGTTGAGCTTAGGATTATCGAGTCTTCTACCGGTGGGGCTCCGGGAGGCACCATCAAAGTGCATCTGCCAGCATGGATCGGCTCGATCGACCGAGAGAATGGTCTCATCAGGAAAGCCTAGATCCAGCGGCTGATCCGCGGAGGTTGGATGAGCAGCCAGAAAGTCTGCCAACGCTTGCCCTTTGATGGCCTTCTGAGACACATACCTAATGTCGAACTGCTGGAGAATCACAGCCCACCGCGCTAGACGGCCAGTCAACATAGGCCGGCTCAGGATATATTTCAACGGGTCTACCCGAGAAACCAACTGTACCTCATGGTGCTGCAAGTAGTGCCGTAATTTCTGTACGGCAAATACGAGCGCCAGGCAGCTCTTCTCAATGGGGGAATATCTGACTTCCGCATCGAGGAGCATGCGACTGAGGTAGTAGAGGCTATTCTCTGTTCCCTCGTTGTTCTTCTGGGCGAGAAGGGCACCCAGGGACCGTTCCTGGGCGGTCACATAGAGGACCAGCGGCTTCCCGGATACAGGCGGCATCAGAACCGGAGGTTGCAGCAGGTACTGCTTGATTTCCTCAAAAGCGGTCTGACACTCTTTATCCCATACATAGGTGGCACCTTTCTTCATGAGCCGAGAAAAGGGCTTACACTTGCCGGCCAGATTCGCGATGAATCGGCGTATATAGGCTAAGTGGCCTTGGAACCCTTGTAGTTCCCGGATGTTACCTGGGGGAGACATCTGGCTAATCGCCCTGATTTTCTCTGGGTCGATCTCAATACCCCGGTATCTCACCACAAATCCAAGGAACTTTCCGGAGGTGACCCCGAAGGCACACTTCAACGAGTTCATCTTCAGGCAACGAGACCGGAGGAAGCCGAACACTTTCTCAAGATCTTTGAGATGGTCCTGACGCCGGCGCAATTTGACTACCAAGTCGTCGACGTAGCATTCCACCAGTGTGCCGAGGATTGGCTTGAATATGCGGTGCATCGCCCGTTGATAGGTGGCACCTGCATTCTTCAGGCCGAAAGGCATGACCCGGTAGCAAAAGGTACCTTAGGGGGCCCTGAAGGCAGTGAACTCCTCATCCTCAGGGGCCATCCAAATTTGGTTATATCCGGAGTATCCATCCATGAAGGAGAGGGCTTGGAATCCTGCCGTGGCATCAATCAACAGCTCTGTCACTAGAAGGGGAAAATCATCCTTCGGACAGTGGTGGTTGAGATCGCGGAAGTCGATGCAGACTCTGATCTGCCCGTTCTTCTTCCTGACCGGCACAATGTTAGCCAGCCATTTGGGGTACTGGACTTCCCTCACGAAGTTTGCTTTGATAAGCTTGTCAACTTCGGCCTCGACCATGGCACCGTGGGATGGGTGCATCTTCCTGGGAGGCTGCTTGAACCCGCGATGGTTCGCCGGGAGACCAAGGCGGTGGACGACTACTTGAGGATCCAGCCCCGGCATCTCATCATAACCCCAAGCGAACACATCACGGTGCTGCCTGAGAAAGTCCACGTACTGCTGCCGCTCCTCAGAGGGCATGGCGGCACTAACCAATGTGGGTCTTGGATCGGCCTCGGTTCCAAGGTTCACTTGTACTAACTCGTCGACCGTGGCGGGGACGCCCTCCTCAAAGGATGGGGGTGCATCTTCCACGTCCTGTCCACTCGGGGAGGGATCGTCCATGGGAGAGACTGTGTTGGCAACTGCATTGGGGCTACCAGATCCTACTGGGCCACTGGTGCTGGCGCGGGCGGTCGCGTTCATCTCATCAGGAGACTCGCGGGCCGTCGAGACCATGGCCACGTCCAACCGTTGAACAGGGAGGACGTAAGCATCATCCAGACTTGCCCAGGGATCACTTGCAACAGCGACAGGCTCAACCTCACCTGCCAGGATCTGCTTATCCTTGCTCTTGTAATAGTCCGCGTCCAGATAGCGGGCTTCACATGAGGCAAAAGGAGAGGCATCTCCTTGAATCACGCCTACTCGACCGTTAAGGGAGTATTTGAGGCATTGGTGGTATGATGAGGGAACCGCCGCGTGAAAGTGGAGCCATGGCCTGCCCATCAATGCGTTATACGCCGTGTCTTGAGAGACCACCATGAATTCGGTGTTGGCAACCAAGTCACCGAACTGGGTCTTCAAACGTATCTTGCCGACCGGGGTTTGCTCGGTGCGGTCGTACCCCTGGATCCTGAGGTCGGAGGGAATCAAGTCATCCTCAGACAACCCCAATCTCCGGAGCGTCCGAGTTGGAATCAGGTTAATCCCGGACCCCGTGTCGACAAGACAACGCCGGACTTCAAGGCCATTGAACTGGCCAGTGACATACAACGGACGAATGTGCCCCTGTATAGGAGGGTCATCCTTACCAGAGAACGAGATAACTGCCTGGCATTCGGCGTCCTCAATCGTTTCGGCGTGAAAGGCCTCTGCAGCCGCAACCTCTGTCTCAAACTGGAGGGGGCTCTTCAGGGCTTCAGCGAGTGCCTCGCGCATCTCAGATGACATGCGCAGAGCCTCAAGGATGGAGAGTCTCACTGGGATGTCGGCCAAGTGCTTCAAGACATCATACTTTTTGGCCAAGCGCGAGCCCCTGGTCGCAGGAGGTTGCTCTGCGGTTGGAAGCATGACGGGCCTTGCCGGTTGGGCCGGCGGCCGACTGGTACTTGGCGCATCTCGCTGTTCACTGGCTGCAGTCCGGGAAATGGTCACCGTACTGGGGTCAGGAGGCCGGGATGGACTCATGGCAGGGCGGAGCTGATCGCGACGTGGCGGGGGCGGTTCTGCCTGGTCCCACACCACAAACAGTGGCGGAGGCGAATCCGTCATCCCCGGATGGGGGGCCTGCGCACGCTGAGCTCGATCGTGAGCCTACTGTCTAGTCTCAGTGGCGTGCACGGCCTGGCTGGAGGTACCAACTGCTGTGCCCCGGCGACTCCTGCTGCTGCGGTTCTTCCGACGGTGGCGACGACCGGGGACACTAGAGAGGTCCACCTGGTGTTCTTCAACGTCGGGAACCGAGAAGGGATTTACCAGCTCGACGGTGTTAACCGAAGCGTACCCAATACCGTCATCGGACGACTCATCCATCACCGGGCGGGTCCGAGGAGGGACCCCCATCTCTGGGGGCATGAAATCGCCGAGAGTATGGGATAGTGGCGGAACTGGCGGGGCGCGCTCTTCCTTCTTGCGCTGCCGCCGTTTGCTCCTCTTGGAAGAGGCAGGCTGGGACGACGATGCCGAAGCAGCACCCGCAGCTTCTGGGGGCTCAGGCTGATTCAAGCGCGCACGGATGATTCCATGGGCACGAATGATCGTCTTGCGGGCCATCCAGTTTTTATACTTCTGGGACCCGCGGTCGGAGACCAGCTGCCATTCGTCCTCATCGCCACTATCGTCATCTGATCCCACGAACACGCCCGCTACCTGTGCTGGAGCTGGGCCCAACCTGATTACATTGTTGTTAATCTGGTCTTGGAGCCAATCCTTAAACACATAACACCGCTGGATGGTGTGCCCCAGGGCCCGATGGTAGGGGCAGTAGCGGGGGTTATCTGTGAGATGTGCCTCCTCTGGCTTCCAACACTCAGGCAGTCGCACAATCCTCTGCTCCAGGGCACTCCGGAAATAACCGGGGACCTGATCCTCATGGAAGGAGTACGTCAGGTGTCGCGGGCCCCTAGGAGCGCAGTCTTGACGAGGGGCTGGAGGGGCCTGCCGAGGAGGTGGACCCTGATTATCTCGCCTGGGTTGTGGCGGTACATTACGCGGAGGGGCCGGCCGGTTCTGAGGCTGCCGTTGCTGGGCCGGGAACTGAGCCCGTGGAGGCGGATTCCTGTGAGGCTATGGAGCTGGTCTCGCCGGCAGCAGCTCCAACGGCCTGGGAGCCTCTATCTGGGCCACAGCAGCGGGCTCAGCCCTGCTGGCTCTCCTTGCAGGAATCATAGGAGGCAGCGGGTGTGCCTGGCTGGCCTGTTGCAGGGCTTCCTCAAGACGTTGAGCTTTGTCTGAGAAGTCCCTAAACCCTCCGGGGTAATTCTGAGTGATCAGGGAAGGGAACAGCTCGGTCTTGACGTTCCCGACGCACATTGTCAGCAACTGCTCCTGAGTCAATGGCATGTCAAGGGAATACGTGAGACCCTTCCATCGGGCGACGAAGTCCCCGACTCGCTCATCAGGCCTCTTCTTGCACTTGAAGAGGTCTGCGATACTCGTCTTCCGGGTCGTGGAACTGAACTGGTAGAGGAACTGTCTACGGAGGTCCTCCCAGCTGGTTACCGACCCGACGGGGAGCTGGCTGTACCAGACAAATGCTGGCCCTTCCAGTGTCTGAACAAAGCAGCGAAGCTTAGCGGCCTCTTGCTGCGCCGGAGTCCCCAACATAGGCCCGCACCTCGAGTTGAAGTGGGCTAAATGCTGTGGCGGATCTCCAGTCCCGTTGAAGGGAGCGAAAGTGGGATTCCCGAATCCCGGAGGCGCCGGCATGTCATCCACCCTTGTTGGGTAGGGCTTGCCGTCCGGTGGGATTGCCACTTTCCGAGTCTCCAAGGCTTCCAAGCGGGCAATGAGTGCCGCCATCGGATCGTCCGGACATGGGTTCCAGTCCTGGCGAGGATCTCTAACCACTAGCGCGTTGCATGGCCCTTCAATCGGGTCGTCGATCGGGTCGTTGAGCTCGGCAGCTCGTGGGATGGCGGGCGGAGCGGCCCATGGGGCAGCGGGAGGAATCCGAGCGGGGTCTCTCAGGTAGTCACGCCGCTCGGGAGGGTGTGGCGAAACATACCGCGCCCTCTTGCCGTAGGCAATGGCCTCTCTCCTGTCGGCGAACACGGCGTAATCACGGTTGCCCGGGAGAGTCTCATCGAGGAGCGGTTGTTCCGGTCCCTGCTGTCCTGGCCTAGGATCACCGTAGTCAAGCCGTCGTTCTGCAGCGCGCTCGGCGAGGAGCTGGTCAACCAGCTTCTTCTGTTCGGCGAGCTGCTGACATAGCGTAGCCTTCTCGGGATCCTCCTCTGCCCTCTGCATGGAGGCAGATGGGTCGGCGGGCTTTATAGCCTCGTTGTGCTCTTTTCCTTTTCTGACGTTCCGGCTCAACGTCAGTGCTTCAGTGGGTGCGGGGAGCCCCAGGAGGTTCCTCTGATGACGAGTGACTCTCACCGATGGCTCTGACGACGGCTTGTCTTCGGGGGGGAATCCCCCGTCGAGAAGTTCCAACTCGTTCCCCTCTCCCGACAGGTCAGCCATATTGACTGTTTCTGTCCCTGGGGATATACCCTCAGGGCCACCCAGCGAATCGGGCTGTCGGTGAATCACACTGAAGCGTAGGGCAGCGTACTGCCCCCATCCACGGATATACACGTGGGGAGTGGCTTCCTCGATAACTTTGCGGAGTACTTGAAAACACTCAACGCATCGTTGTTGGAGGGCCTCGTGGTGCCCAAATGACCCGGGGTGCCGAACCGCGGGGAGCATGGCCAGGTCAATTTGACGGCACTGCTCACCAATATCCTCCAGGTGCGCATGACTCCCGGGGTATGGCATTTGTAGGCGGTGAAGACAGGAGCGAGTCTCCCGGAGAGTTCGGCGGAAGCATTCGAACTCATCCGGGGTGAGCGATTCGGGTGCATCAAAGTCTGGTCCTGCGACTGGCCAAAACTTCTCAGGGAAGTGGCCCTCTGCAAGGACGGTCCAGAAGCTCCATGACTCAAACTCGGGACCCAGATCTCCTTGGTCCTCTTCAATGGCTGGGAACGGACGGGGAACCGGCAGTGGTGCCGAGGCGGGCCGCCGGGCCGACGGGCTGGCCGGCGGTGAATACGGCGAACATGCCGATTGGCCTCCATACCCCGGGCCGCCCTCTGAGGGTGGCGGTGCCCTGGCTACCACATCACGATAGGACGGGCCGGCGAGCGAACATCCCGCCGTAGCGTCGGTGCTCGCCGAGGGTGCACCAGATCGTGGTTCGACCGTCGGCCCCCAGAAAAAGTCTCCGGGTTCTCCGATCGAGGCAGAAGGCGCTTCCAGAGGGGCCGGTACCAACCGCAAGTTTGATCCTTGGGGGTCTACCAGGCCCTCGTTACTCCGGATATACCTTCGGAGAGAAGCGGGGATCACATCGATCTCGCTCTCGGGGAGCACGAGGCTGACGTGCCGCATTCCTGCCCCTGCCCTTGACTGGCGGGATTGGGGAAAGGGCTCTGTCGCCGAATCGTACTCCGCCTCTGAATCAGAGAAGCGAACCGGTCGGATCTCTGTCCGGAATTCTGTAACATTCTTCCCTCGGCGTCGACGCCTTGCCTTCCTGCCCCTGGGCAGTCCTCCGGGGCATGGCTGATCTCTGTCCTGGCGTCCTCCGGCCGCACTGGTGCTGGGGCCAAGAGGACTGGAAACCGAGGTGCGAGGGGCACCGGGACAGATATCAAGGGGGACGCGGGGAGAGATGACTCCGGGCGGGCCTCCGGGCCGAGATCGGGAGGTGGGATGACCCATGCCTCTCGGATCAGCCACACGGAGTAGATCCCGCTGGTGAATAGCACTACCGCGAGGTGGTCCGCGGTGGCTATTGTCTGTACCAGCAACCGGGAGAGTCAACCCAACCTGCCTTTGGGGCGGTCGGGGCCTCGATCCGGGTCGGGCATAGAAGTTCCCCTGCTCAGGATGCGCAGGGGCCTGGCGACTGGAGCCAACAGTGGCTCGGGCCAGTGCGGCTGCTGTTGCTAGGGCCCCAAGATGGGCATCCTCTTCCGCTCGTGCCCGACGTTGGCGCCGGGACAGACGAGTCGGGATGAGCGGCGCGGGCAGGTGGAGAGCT
The DNA here is from genome assembly GCA_963277665.1 of Viscum album. Lineage (NCBI taxonomy): Eukaryota > Viridiplantae > Streptophyta > Magnoliopsida > Santalales > Viscaceae > Viscum > Viscum album. The sequence goes on along the minus strand of OY728139.1, from coordinate 881,032,088 downwards.
TGTTCCTCGACTTGAGGGGCCTGGCGGCGGTGTCGCCGTGGCCTGGCGGGAGCCCTTATCGTGGATCCCTGGAGCGGACCTCGGATAGGGTAGTCCCGGGAATCTTCCACTTCATCCGCATAGGGAAGGGAACTGTCAGAGCGCTCCGGGGATAAGCTCCCGAAGCGGTTGGACGTTGAGTTAGGCAGCGGTGCCTCCCTGCGCGGCCCTCGGGGGCGGCGTTGGCGGTGAGGTGCAACCTCCTCAAGGTCTAGGCGAGCCATGTCCCTAGTGGGGATGACTCCCTCTTCCTCGTATCTCCGCACCAAGCTGTTGATCACCCTTCTCTGGATGACCTCCGAGGGGGAGAGAGGGCGTGGTTGCCCCGCAGCTGCGGCTGCTGGGACAACTGTGGAATGGGCGGGACCGCGCGGAGTAGCCACGTCGGTGTTTCCCCTACCCCTGCGCCAGTGGGCGGGGGGCGATAGGGCACTGGATCGGGCGACCTGATTTCTGCAAGCAGGGAGAATGACCCATTAACACTGACAGGAAAAAGGAATCGACAACCAACCATTAGCGCCACGACGCCTTCAGTGGGGGGAACCCAGGCCCTCGACGTTGCGAGACGGAGTGCCCGATGTCCTTTCCCCAGCCCCTGGCGGGTAAGACTGAATGCTTGGCCGGGCAACATGCCGGTCTTCCAACACCTCTGAAAGCCATCGGTCTTCGTATCGAGGAGAAGAGATTCACGTCGGGTTCACCATTTTTCTGTTTCGGTGTGGATGTGCGTCGGGTTACGATGTTCCGCCAGGACGCGTTCGCGCGTGCACCCGTCAACCCGAGGGGATAGGCGCGCGGCTTGTGGTCTCGCAGTCCCGCTTTCCAAGGGCGGGCGGCATCCGTCCCTTATTCAGGGGCGTCTGCTCCTTGATCAAAACCGGGATGATGGGATGTCGGCTCCTCCTTCCTCGGGCGTCTCCTTGGAACTCGTCGCCTAATCCGGGTCTCCCTCATAGACTTAAGACATGCTCGTGAATCTCGTTCCCGGCGCCATATCTTCATGGACACCGGTTAATTACGCTGCTTCCGCCCAGACGTTCCAAGGAGTCCGGTCGGGGCAGCAACCTGCGGTGAGGAGACCAGGTGGCTCTGGGTGCTGGGGGCGCGTCGTAACACTGCGGCTCTGCACATCTGTCTTCCGTCCCTAATAGGGCTTCTCGAAGGCGTGATGGCCTGAGGCATCCCGCACTGGGTGCGGGGAGCTGTGTCCCCTGAGGTTTTCCTCAGCTTCCCGTGTTTAACACGAGGTATGCCGCGAGTTTAACGTCCAGCGGGGACGGCATCGGACTGATCAACACGAAGAGTGGATCAGATGACAGAACCCCTTGCGGGGAACCTCTGACGCTGGGGCCAGCGCATGGGCGGCTTCCCCAGTGATATGGAGTGGAGTGAAGTGGCATGACCCCACCGGGATGTGGCGGCCTGGGTAAGGATCAGGATGGATGATGGAGTGAAGAGCTTGGACCCCGTAGGGGCATCCTACGTACCGCGGGTTAGCACGGATCAAAGTCAACGTAGTTCGGGTATACAGTTTAACGTCATGCTGGACGTCGGCAAGCCGACTCACGAAGGGGTCGAGGCCGTCGGGCGGAGGATTGAACCGAACCACCTCGCACGGAGGGGGATGGAACGGCCGGGTGGATCACAGTTTCACGTCATGCTGGACGATGAAAGGAGAAATGAGAAAAGGGGCTATGGGGAGGCACAGTGGATATACACACGGGCAGTCTCCCACAGGTGCGGATTCATAGGTGAATCGACGCAAGTGTGAACCCAGGGGGGGTCCACTGATGGACGAACCGACGTGAATACGACCGGGACGACCAGGTGGTGGGCTTGGACCTCAGGGAGGCTTCCTACGTACCCTGTATAGAAGACAGGGATCAAAGTCCACGTAGTTCATTCTGTCAGGACTTACGCACTTGAGGCAGCCCGGATTGCGGCAAAACTCAGTTGGAAGGGACTTGGACCGAAAGTAGGAGACACCTCGATCCCAGTCACACCCTCTACTGGCTTCGGTAGTGGGGGAGCACAATGGAGATACACATGTGCAGCCCCCCACAAGAAACTAGGGGTTTGTAATACCCCACCCCCGTAGGGAAAAGCCGCTCCCATTAAATCGTCCCTAAAGAGGGGCAATCCCGACATCCCTGCAGAGACGAGCGGGTGGGGGCCACATCCAAACCGGGGGGACCCTGCGTGCGTAGCACGGGATCAGGATGCGGACGGTTTAACGTCTTGCTGGACGAAGTACAGTTTAACGTCGTGTGTTGAGGACGAAGCGGTCGGTTTAACGTCTTGCCGGACGAAGTACAGTTTAACGTCATGTGTTGAGAACGAAGGTGCTTGGCAGTTTAACGTCTTGCAGCGCGGACGATAGGGGCTAGGCAGTTTAGCGTCGTGCAGCTTGGACGTAGTACAGTTTAACGTCATGTTGGACAAGTGTGCAGTTTAACGTCATGCTGGACGAATATGCAGTTAAACGTCATGCTGGATAATTGCGCAGTTTAAGGTCATGCTGGACGTAGTGCAGTTTAGCGTCATGCAGGACGAATGTGCGGTTTAACGTCATGCTGGACGTACATGCAGTTTAACGTCATGCTGGACGATGATTGCCGCCGATGGGTCCGTGTCACTTCGCGCGAGCCTGGAAGGCTGCACGGGAAGACAACGCACGGTGCGGGCACCCAGGATGAAGATCATCGGGCGCCGCGCAGGCGGGTACCCTCAGGGGGTCAAAGGGGGCGACCCTGGCGGCTTGCGCGCAAAAGGGGAGCTTGGCGCGCAAAACCGCGGGTCGGCGCGCAAAAAAGGCGGGTTGGCGCGCAATTGGGCCAGCCCTTTGCGCGCAGATGATTGAGATTGCGCGCACCGGGCTTCGGGTAGCTCGCGGGGGCAACGGCTCATTCTCTAACGAACGGCCACTTTGAAGAGGGGGGTGCGCGCAATCGGGCTGGATTGCGCGCACCCGGGGGCAATTGCGCGCAAGCGGGTTCTTTTGCGCGCGAAGGCCTTCGGGTCGAGGATTATTCAAAGGAAAGGAGCCAAGGGGATTGCGCGCGAAGGCGAACCCCAAGGCTCTTTTGGGCGAAAGAAAGGAGGTTACCTGAAGATCGGCATTGCGCGCGGAAGGGGTTGGATTGCGCGAACGAGCGACGCTTCGGATTCTGGCAACCTTCAAAACGTCGGGGGTCGCCTTATATTTATAGGCAACCCCGGGCGCGGAATCCGGTTTCGGGCGTGGAATTCTCTTCGCGGGCGCGAAATCAGGACCCGGCGCGCAAGGGAGCCGCGCGGGCCGCAGGCGCGCAAACTAGCGCGCCGGCCCAGCGCATTGCGCGCATCCCGGGAGGATTGCGCGCTGCGACTCAACTTTGCGCGCAGGCCTCTGAAATTTCGTGCAAGTCCTCCGGGCCCTCCGGAACGTGCCTCTGACTCCAAATATCACTTCGCTTTCCGCATTCGGAGCTTCGTTTGGGAACAACGGACTTTTCCGGCGTCTACAATGATCAAAACGTTTCAATGAAAAATTAGGACTGACAGGCTCTTTTTAATACCAACATTGTAGTGATAAGAATATACATTTTAATCATATAAATTATATTTTCATATTCACCATTACTTATTTATTTTTGTGTTTTTAGGCAGCATTGGATTCTCATTACAGTTAATTTGGATACTCTAAATATTTATTTACTGGATTCACTACATGGATATCCAACAAACCAACAACACATGATGGTGAATTTCAATTTGTAATATAATAGATCAAACATTTTAGATCTAAATATCTAGTTACATATGTTATATTGTCTTTTAATGAGGATTCTGTTATGATAGGGGGCGTATGAATATCATCTAAAGGATGGTATTAATCTAGGGCCTAAGGACAAAAAGGCGCATGAGATCTAAAAATAGACAAGTATCAGGGTATATATAATGATATTTCACTATTCAAATACATATCAAAACAGATTACTTATTTTTCTTGATGTTTCTGCAGTATCCGAAACAACAAAACGGAAAGGACTGCTATTGTTATGTTTGTAAATTATTGAAAGAGATCATATTTCATGAACAAACTATCAACTCTGAAGATGTATTTTTGAAAATAATAACTAGTTAATTTATAATATTTATTAATCCTTTGTGTATTTATATTTTTTCAGTACTACTAGGACTGTTGTAAAAACTTTAATTCAAAAGTTGATATAGATGTGTCTAGAAACGAATGGGCAGTGTACCTAATGAATGAATGTAAAAAAATAGGACAAGGAAGGTGAATTCCTACAACTTATATTATATTTATATTATCATTGATATCTCCCATTTTTACACTTATTGAGCATTTATGGTCACCCTTTCTTATGTTTTGTATCCTTAGATTATGAAAAATGGTTTTAAAATGATTTGAGAATTTAGGAAAGAATAACTTAATGAGAGACACTTATGAAATAGTGATATATAGAAAACCAATAAAACGTGTTCGGATTGTTTTGATAAATTAGGGCAATGATCCCTGAGTCATTTTTGACGTGAAAAAATCGATCGCACCTCAATACGACGCATGGTGTGACAGGTATAGCTAAAAGTGTATGATATCATTTTAAAATTGACATTAACTTTAGAAAAAAACTTCACTAACATATGGAATATAGGGAAAATTAATTTGGATTGTTTTGATACTTTAGGAAAACGACCCATGAGTCATTTGTGACATGTACAAATTGACCACACCTCAATCCGACACACTGTGTGATCGGTATGGAAACATGTGTCTGATATCAGTTTCAAATGGACATTAACTTCAAAAAAAACACAACTAACATACAGGAAACTGAGAAAGCACGTTCGGTTAGTTTTTATACTATAGTAAATCGATCCATAAGTAATTTTTTATGAGTACGGATTGACCGCACCACAATCTGTCATAGAGTGTGATCGGTAAGGTTAAAAGTGTATGATATTAGATTGAAATTGACATTAACTTTAGAAAACAACACTTCTGACATAAGGAAAACCAATAAAACACATTCAGATTGTTTTTATATAATAGTAAAATGTTCCATGAGTCTTTTTTTAGGTGTACTAATCCACAACACCTCAATCTGATCCACGGTACGACCGGTATGGATAAATGTGTCTGATATCAGTTTGAAATTGACATTAACTTTAGAAAACAACACAAGTGACATACGAAAAACCAAGAAAACATGTTAGGATTGTTTTAATACTTTACGAAATGATTAATGAGGCATTTGTGTCATGTACGAATCAATCCCACCTCAATCCGATGCATGGTGTGACTAGTATGACTAAAAGTGTTTGATATCAATTTCAAATTGACATTAACTTTAGAAAATAATAGAAGTCACATATGGAAAACCAATCAAACGCTTTCAGATTGTTTTTATACTTTAGGAAAATGATCAATGAGTGATTATTTGACATCTAAGAATCGACCGAACCTCAATCTGATGCACGGTGTGACCGGTATGGCTCAAAGTGTCTGATATTAGTTAGAAATATACATACACTATAGAAAAAAACACTACTGACAAATGTAAAACTAAGAATACATGGTTATATTTGTTTTGATACATTAGTAAAAAGATCAATTAGTCACTTGTGATGCTCATTAATCGACCACATCTCAATCTGACGCACGGTGTGATCGGTATGGCTAAATGTGATTGATATCATTTTGAAAATGACATTAACTTTAGAAAACTACACAAGTGACATATTACAAACTGAGAAATTGAGTTAGGATTGTTTTGATACATTAGGAAAACGATCAATGAGTCATTTTTCAGGTGTAAGTATCAACCGCACTGACTCACGATGTAATAGGTATTGCTAGAAGTGTCTGATATCAGTTTGAAATTGATGTTAACATTAGAAAACAACACAAGTGACATACGTAAAACTGACAAAAATTGTTCGGAGTGTTTTGATACTTTAGGAAAAAGATCCATGAGTCATTTTTGTCATGTACAAATCAACCGAACCTCAATCCGATGCATGGTGTGACCAGTATAGCTAATAGTGTTTGATATCAATTTTAAATTGACATTAACTTCAGAAAACAACAATAATAACATATGGAAATCTGAGAAAACGCATTTGGATTGTTTTGATACATTAGGAAAATTATCCATGAATCATTTTTGACGTGTAAGAATCAACCGCACCACAATCTGATCCACAATGTGACTAGTTTCGATAAAAATGTCTGATATCAGTTTCAAATTGACATTATCCTTAGAAAACAACAATACTGACATTTTTAAAACCAATCAAATGCATTTGGATTGCTTTTATTCTTTAGGACAACGATCCCTGAGTCATTTTTGTGGTGTACGAAATAACCACACCTCAATCCAATGCACGGTGTGACCGTTATGGCTAAGAGTGTCTGATATCAGTTTAAAATTGACAATAACTTTAGAAAACAACACTACTGACATTCGAAAAACTGAGCAAACACATTAGGATTGTTTTGATAATTTTGGACAATGATCCTTGAGTCATTTTTGATGTCTACGAATATACTTCACCTCAATCCAATGCACGGTGTGACCGATATGGCTAAAAGGGTCTGATATCAATTTAAAATTGACAATTACTTTTGAAAACAACACTAATGACATACGACAAACTGAGAAAATGTGTTTGGATTGTTTTGGTACTATAGGAAATTGTTCCATCTGTCATTTTTTAGGTTTAAGAATCGACCACACCTCAATCTGACGAATAGTGTGACCGGTATGGATAAAAGTGTCTGATATCAGTTTGAAAATGACATTAACTTTAGAAAACAACACAACTGACATATGGAAAACCTAGAAAACATGTTCAGATTGATTTGATAATTTAGGACAATGATACATGTGTCATTTTTGAAGTGTAAAAATCAACCCCACCTCAATCCGATGCACAATGTGATTGGTAAGGCTAAAAGTGTCTGATATCAGTTTGAAATTGACATTAACTTTAGAAAACAACAAAAGTGACATACGGAAAATTGAGAAAATTCATTCGGATTTTTTTGATACATTAAGAAAATGATCCATGATTAAGTTTTGACATGTAAGAATTGACCACACCACAATATAACACACAGTGTGACCGGTATGGCTAAAAGTGTCTGATATAAGTTTGAAATTGACATAAACATTAGAAAACAACACTACTGACATACATCAAACTGAGAAAACGAGTTTTTATTGTTTTGATACATCAGGACAATGATCTATGAGTCATTTTTGAGGTGTACCCATTGACCGCACATTAATCCGATGCACTGTGTGACCGGTATGGCTAAAAATGTTTTATATCAGTTTGAAATAGACATTATCTTTAGAAAAAAAACAGAAGTGACATATGGAAAACAAAGAAAACACATTCAGATTGTTTCAATACTATAGTAAAATGATCCATGAGTCATTTTTAATGTGTAAGAATCTATATCACCTCATTCCAATGCACGGTGTGACCAGTATGGCTAAAAGTGTCTTATATGAGTTTGAAATTGACATTAACTTTAGAAAACAACACAACTTACATAAGAAAAATCGAGAAAACACATTTAGATTATTTTGATACTTTATTAAAACGATAAATTTTTCATTTGTGACGTGTAAAAATAAACCATATCTCAATCCAAATCATGGTGTGACCGGTATGGCTTAAAGTGTCTGATGTTAGTTTCATTTTCACATAAACTTTAGAAAACACCACTACTAAGATATGAAAAACTGAGGAAATGCATTCGGATTGTTTTGATAATTTAGTACAACAATCCATGAGTCATTTGTGACATTTATGAATCAACCACACCTCAGTCTGATGCACGGTATGACTGGTATGGCTAAAATTGTCTGATATCAGTTTCAAATTGACATTAACTATAGAAATCAGCACTACTAACATACGAAAAACTGAGAAAATACTTTGAAGTTGTATTGATACTTTAGGACATTGATCCATGAGTCATTTTTGAGGAGTAATAATTGACCACACCTCAATATGATATATGGTGTGACCGGTATGGTTAAAAGTGTATAATATGAGTTTCAAATTGACATTATCTTTAGAAAACAACATAAGTGACATACGGAAAACCAAGAAAATACATTCGGATTGTTTTGATACTTTAGGGAAATGATCCATGAGTAATTTGTGATGTGTAAGAATAAACCAAACCTCAATCCGACACTCAGTGTCACTAGTATGGCTAAAAGTGTCTGATATCAGTTTGAAATTGACATTATCTTTAGAAAACAACACTACTGATATACATAATACTGAGAAAATGAATTTTCATTATTTTAGTACTTTATGAAAATGATCCATGAGTCATTTATGACGTGTAAAAATCAAACACACCTAAATCTGATGCATGGTGTGACATGTATGGATAAAATCCCCTGATATCAGTTTCAAATTGACATAAACTTTAGAAAACAATACATGTGACATAAAAAAACTGAGAAAATGAATTTGGATTGTTATGATACATTAGGACAATGATATATGAGTCAATTTAGATGTTTAAGAATCATCCACACCTTAATCCAATGAACAGTGTGACCAATGTGGATAAAAGTGTATGATATTAGTTTCAAATTGACATTATCATTAGAAAACAACACTACTAACAAACAATAAACCAAGAAAATTCATTCATATTGTTTTAATACTTTAGGAAAAAGATCCAGGAGTCATTTGTGATGAGTAAGAATTGACCGCACCTCAAACTGACGCATGGTGTGAGTGGTATGGCTAAAATTGTCTGATATAAGTTTCAAATTGGCATTAACATTATAAAACATCACTACTGGCATAAATAAAATAGATCAAACGCATATGGATTGTTTTAATACTTTAGTAAAATGATCCATGAGTCATTTGTGAGGTTTAAGAATCAACTGCACCTCAATCTAATGCATGGTGCGACCATTATGGATAAAAGTGTCTGATATCAGTTCCAAATTGAAATTAAATTTATAAAAAAACACTACTGACATATGGAAAACTAAGAAAATGCATTCGTATTGTTTTGATACATCATAACCATGATCCATGAGTCATTTATGACGTGTATGAATTGACCACACCCTATTCTGATGCACGTTGTGATCGCTATGGCTAAAAGTTTCTGATATCAGTTTGAAATTGACATTAGCTTTAGAAAAAAACACTACTAATATATAGAAACCCATGAAAAGCCATTCAGATTGTTTTGATTCTTTTGGAAAATAATCCATGAGTCATTTTTGAGGTGTAAAAATTGACCGCACCTCAATCTGATGCACAGTGTGATTGGTATGGCTAAAAGTGTCTGATATCAGTTTTTAATTGGCATTAATTTTAGAAAACAACACAAGTGGCAGACAGAAAACCGAGCAAACATGTCTTGGATTGTTTTGATACTTTATGAAAACGATCCATGAGTCATTTGTGAATTATAAAAATCAACCCTGCCACAATCTGATGCATGGTGTGACTATTATGGCTAAAAGTGTCTAATATCAGTTTCAAATAGACATTAACATTAGAAAACAACAAAAGTGACATACAGAAAATCAATCAAACACGTTCTTATTATTTTGATACTTTAGGAAAAAAATCCATGAGTCAATTGTGACGTGTAAAAATTGACCACACCTCAATCCAATGCATGGTTTGACTAGTATGGCTAAAAGTTTCTGATATCAGTTTGAAATTGACATAACCATTAGAAAACAACACTACTGACAAACCGTAAATTAAGCAAACACATACGGATTCTTTTGATACTTTTGGAAAAAGATATATGAGTCATTTGTGATGTGTACAAATTGACCGCACCACAATCCAATTCCCGGTGTGAACGGTATGGATAAAAGTGTCTGATATCAGTTTGAAATTGACATTATCATTAGAAAACCACAAAAGTGACATACGGAAAACCGAGAAAACACATTCGGATTGTTTCGATACATTAAGAAAACAATACATTAGTCATTTTTGATGTGTACGAATCAACCGCACCTCAATCTGACGCTTGGTGTGACCGGTATAGCTAAAATTGACTGATATTAGTTTCAAATTCACATTCACTTTATAAAACAACACTACTAACATACGGAAAACTAAGAAAACATGTTTGGATTGTCTTGATACTTTAGGAAGATGGTCCATGAGTCATTTGTAATGTTAAAGAATCAATCACACCTCAATACGATGCACGGTGTGACTGGTATGGCTAAAAGTGTATGATATCAGTTTCAAATTGACATTAACATTAGGAAACAACACTACTGACATACGGAAAACCAGGAAAACATGTTTAGATTTTTTTGATACTTTAGGAAAATGATCCATGAGTCATTTTTGAGGTTTAAGAATCTACCACACCTCAATTTGACAAATAGTGGGAATGGTATTTCTAAAAGTGTCTGATATCAGATTGAATTTGCCATTAACTTTAAAAAACAACACGAGTGACATATAGAAAACCAAGAAAACACATTCAGATTGTATTGATACTTTAATAAAATGACCCATGAGTCATTTGAGACATGTTTGAATCATCTGTACCTCAATCCGATGCACAATGTGACTGGTATGACTAAAACATTATGATATCAGATTGAAATTGACATTAACTTTAGAAAACAACACTACTGACATACAGAATACCGAAAACATTTTTTCGTATTGTTTTTATACTTTAAGACAACAATCCATGAGTCATTTTTGATGAGTGCAAATCGACTGCACCGCAATCTGACTCACGGTGTGACCAGTATGGCTAAAAGATTATGATATCAGTTTCAAATTGACATTAACATTAGAAAACAACACTACTGACATATGGAAAACAAAGAAAACACATTCGGATTGTTTTAATATGTTAGTAAAACTATACATGAGTCATTTGTGACATGTAAAAATCAATCACACCTCAATCCGACACACAATGTGACTGGTAGGACTAAAAGTGTCTGATATCAGTTTCAAATTGACATTAACATTAGAAAACAAAAAAAGTGACATACGGAAATCCAGGAAAACGCGTTCGGATTGTTTTGAAACTTTAGGAAAACGATTCATGATTCATGTGTGACGTGTATGAATCCAAGTCACCTCAATCTAATTCATGGTATGTCAAGTATGGATAAAATTGTCTGATATCATTTTGAAATTGACATTATCTTTAGAAAACACCACAAGTGACAAACAAAAAACCGAGAAAACGCGTTCAGATTTTTTTATACATTAGGACAACGATCCATGAGTCATTGTTTAGGTATACGAATCAAACAGATCTCAATCCGATGCACGATGTGACTAGTATGGCTAAAAATGTCTGATATCAGTTTGAAATTGACATTGACTTTAGAAAATAACACATGTTACATACAAAAAACTGAGCAAACACATTCCGATTGTTTTGATACTTTAGTAAAATGATCCATGAGTCAATTCTGATGTGTCCACACCTCAATATGATGCATGGTGTGACCAGTATGGATAAAAGTGTCTGATATTAGTTTCAAATTGACATTTTCTTTAGAAAAAAACATAAGTGACATGTGGATAACCAATCAAACACATTCGGATTGTATTGATACCTTAGGAAAACAATCCATGAGTAATTTGTGACGTGTAAGAATAGACCACACATCAATCCGACATATAGTGTGACAGGTATGGCTAAATGTGTATGATATCAGTATGAAATTGACATTAACTTTAGAAAACAACACTACTGACATACAGAATACCGAAAAAACATGTTTGTATTGTTTTTATACATTATGAAAATGACCCACGAGTCATTTGTGATGTGTGAAAATCAATTTCACCTCAATCTGACTCACGTTGTGACCGATATGGCTAAAAGTGTATGATATTAGTTTCAAATTGACATTTTTTTTAGAAAACAACACTACTGACCTACGGAAAACTGAGTAAACATGTTCGGATTGGTTTGATACTTTAGGAAAACTATACATGTTTCATTTGTGACATGTAAAAATCAACCACATCTCAATCCAACACACTGTGTGACAGGTATGAATATAAGTTTCTGATATCAGTTTCAAATTGACATTAACTTTAGAAAACAACACAATTGACATATAGAAATCTGAGAAAACACGTTCCGATTGTTTTGATAATTTAGGAAAACTATTCATGAGTCATTTGTGATGTTTACAATTCTGCCACACCTCAATCTGACACATGGTGTGTCTGGTATGGCTAAAAGTGTCTGATATCAGTTTGAAGTTTAAATTAACTTTAGAAAAAAACACACATGACATACGGAAAACTAAGAAAACGTGTTCACATTGTTTTTATACTTTAGGAAAATGATCCATGAGTAATTTGTGAGGTGTACGAATCAAACACATCTCAATCAGATGCACAGCGTGACTGGTATGGCTAAAAGTGTCTGATATCAGTTTGAAATTTACATTGACTTTAGAAAATAACCCAAGTGGCATACAAAAAAACTGATCAAACATATTCTGATTGTTTTGATACTTTATGAAAACGATCCATGAGTAATTTGTGATGTGTAATAATCAACCACACCTCAATCTGATGCACGGTGTGACCAATATGGCTAAAAGTGTCTAATTTCAGTTTCAAATTGACATTATCTTTTGAAAACCCCACAAGTGACATATGTAAAACAAATCAAACGCATTAGGATTGTATTGATACTTTAGGAAATCTATCAATGAGTCATTTTTGACGTGTACGAATAGACCACACATCAATGTGACGCATAGTGTGACCGGTATGGCTAAAAGTGTTTGATATTAGTTTCAAATTGACATTAACTTTAGAAACCAACATTACTGACATACAGAATACCAATAAAACACATTTGGGCTATTTTGATATGTTAGGAAAATGATCCATGAGTCATTTTTGATGTTTACGAATCAACTACACCTTAATCCAATGCACGGCGTGACCAGTATGGAAAAATGTGTTTGATATAATTTTGAAATTGCCATTAACATTAGAAAAAAACAAAATTGACATATGAAAAATTTATCAAAATATTTCAGATTGTTTTGATACTTTAGGAAAATGATCCATGAATCATTATTGGTGTGTACAAATTGACTACACATCAATCCGACGCACAGTGTGACCGGTAAGGGAAAAAGTGTCTGATATGAGTTTGAAATTGACATTAACTTTAGAAAACAACACTTCTTACATACAAAATACCAAAAAAAACTTGTTTATATTGTTTTTAAACTTTATAAAAACGATCCATGAGTAATTTGTGACATGTACTAATCGACCCTACCTTAATCTGACATACGTTGAGACTAGTATGGGTAAATGTTTCTGATATCAGTTTCAAATTGACATTAACTTTAGAAAACAATACTACTGACATATGGGAAACCGAGAAAATGAATTCAGATTATTTTGATACTTTAGGTAAAATATCCATGAGTCATTTGTGACATGTAAGAATAATACGCACCTCAATCTGATGCACAGGGTGACCGGTAAGGATAAAAGTGTCTGATATCAGTTTCAAATTGACATTAACTTTAGAAAACAACACAAGTGACATAAGGAAATCTGGGAAAACGTTTTCGGATTGTTTTGATAATTTAGGACAATGAACCATGAGTAATTTGTGACGTGTACAAATCCACCTTACCTTAATCTAACTTATAGTGTGACTGGTATGGCTAAAAGTGTATTATATTAGTTTGAAATTGACATTAACTTTAGAAAATAACACAAGTCACAACAGAAAACTGAGAAAACGAGTTTGGATTGTTTTTATACATTAGGAAAATGATCCATGAGTAATTTTTGAGGAGTACGAATCAACCACAACTCAATCAAATGCACAGTGTGATCGGTATGGCTAAAAGTGTCTGATATTAGTTTGAGATTGACTTTAACATTAGAAAATTACACAAGTGACATACGAAAAACTGAGAAAACATGCCCTTATTGTTTTGATACTTTAGTAAAACTATCCATGTGTCATTTTTGACTTTTACGAATCAACCACACCCCAATATGATGCACGGTGTAACCAGTATGGCTAAAAGTGTCTTATATTAGTTTCAAATTGATATTAACATTGGAAAACAACACAAGTGACGTACAGAAAACTAATAAAACACATTCAGATTGTTTTGATACTTTAGGACAATGATTCCTGAGTCATGTGTGACGTGCACGAATTGACCACACCTCAATCAAACACACAGTGTGACCGGTATGGCTAAAAGTTCTTGATATCTGTTACAAATTGACATTAACATTAGAAAACAACACTACTGACATAGAAAATACTGAGAAAATGCATTTGGATAGTTTTTATACATTAATAAAACAATGCATGAGTCATTAGTGATGTGTATGAATCAAATGCATCTCAATCTAACGCACAGTGTGACCGGTATGGATAAAAGTGTCTGATATCAGTTTGAAATTGAGATTAACATTAGAAAACAACACAAGTGACATACGAAAAACCAATAAAACTCCTTGGGATTGTTTTGATACATTAGGACAACGATCCATGAATCATTTGTGATGTTTAAAAGTCAACCACACCACAATCCGATACATAGTGTGACCGATATATGTAAAAGTTTCTGATATCTGTTTCAAATTGACATTAACTTTAGAAAACAACACAAGTGACATACAGAAAACCAAGTAAACGTCATAGGATTGTTTTGATACTTTAGCAAAACGAACCATTATTCATTTGTGATGTGTAAGAATTCACTTCACCTCAATCTGAATCATGGTGTGACCAGTATAGATAAAAGTGTTTGATATCAGTTTCAAATTGTCATTAACTTTAGAAAACAACACAACTGACATACGAAATAATGAGCAAACACATTTTTATTGTTTTGATACTTTATAAAAACAATACATGTGTCATTTTTGACATGTATGAATCAACTGAACCTAAATCTGACGCACGGTATGAAAGGTATGGATAAAAGTGTCTGATATCAGTTTCAAATTGACATTAACCTTATAGAACAACACTATTGACATACAAAAAACTGAGTAAATGAGTTTGGATTGTTTCGATACTTTAGGAAAATGATCCATGAGTTATTTGTGATGTGTAAAACTCAACTGAAACACAATCCAACGCACAGTGTGACCGGTATGGATAAAAGTGTCTGATATCTGTTTCAAATTGACATAAACATTAGAAAACAACAATACTGACATACGGAATACCAAGAAAACGTGTTCGAATTGTTTTGATACTTTAGGAAAACGATCCATGAGTCATTTTTGATCTGTCAAAATCGACCACACCTCAATCTAATGCACGGTGTGACCGGTATAGCAAAAATTCTCTGATATCAGTTTGAAATTTACATTAACGTTAGAAAACAACACTACTGACATACGGAAACCCCAGAAAACAGATTCGGATTGTTTTGATACTTTAGGAAAATGATCCATGAGTCATTTTTGAGGTGTACAAATCGACCGCACCTCAATCCGATTCACGATGTGACCGGTATGGCTAAAATATTCTGATATCAGTTTGAAATTGACATTAACATAAGAAAATAATAAAAATGATATACAAAAAACTGAGAAAACATGATTGGATTGTTTTGATACATTCGAAAAAAGATCCATGAGTCATTTATGAAGTGTAAAAATCAACCCCACCGCAATCTGACACATGGTGTGACCAGTATGGAAAAATGTGTCTGATATCAGTTTGAAATTGACAGTAACTTTGTAAAACAACACAAGTGAGATAAGGAAAATTATGAAAACACGTTCATATTGTTTTTATACTTTAGGAGAATGATCCATGAGTCATTTTTGACGTGTAATAATTGACCGCACCTCAATCTGTTGCACGGTGTGATCGGTATGGGTAAAAGTGTCTGATATCAAATTGAAATTGACATAAACATTAAAAACTACACTACATACATACCACAAACTGAGAAAACAAATTCATATTCTTTTGAAACTTTTGGAAAAATATACATGATTCATTTGAGATGTCTACAAACTGACTGCACCTCAATCCGACACACATTGTAACCGATATGGCTAAAAGTGTCTGATATCAGTTTGAAATTGACATTAACTATAGAAAACAACACAAGTGACATACTACAATATTACAAAACACATTTGGATTGTTTTGATACATTTAAAAAACAATCAATGACTCATTTTTGACGTGTACGAATCAACCGCACCTCAATCAGACGCTTGGTGTGACTGGTAAGGCTAAAAGTGTCTGATATCAGTTTAAAATTCACATTAACATTAGAAAACAACACTACTAACATAAGAAAAACTTATAAAACATGTTCATATTGTTTTCATACTTTAGGGAAATGATCCATGAGTTATTTATAATGTTAACAAATCAATCACACCTCAATCTGATGCACAGTGTGACTAGTATTGCTAAAAGTGTCTGATATCAGTTTCAAATTGACATTAACTTTAAAAAATAACACTACTGACATACGAAAAACAAGGAAAACGAGTTTGTATGGTTTTAATACTTTAGGACAACGATCCATGTGTCATTTGTGAGGTTTAAGATTCGACCTCACCTCAATCTGATGCACGGTGGGAATGGTATGGCCAAAAGTGCCTGATATCATTTTCAATTTGACATTAACTTTAGAAAACAGCACCACTGACATATAGAAAACCCAAAAAATGCATTTGGATTGTTTTGATACTTTAGGAAAACGACCCATTAGTCATTTTTGATGTGTACAAATTTTCCGCAACTCAACCTGATGCATGGTGTTTCCGGTATGACTAAAAGTGTCTGATATCAATTTGAAATTGACATTAACATTAGAAAACAAAACTACTGACAAACAGAATACCTATAAAATGTGTTCATGTTGTTTTAATAATTTAGAAAAAAGATCCATGAGTCATTTTTGATGTGTGCAAATTGACTGCACATCAATCCGACTCACGGTGTGACCGGTATGGCTAAAAGTGTTTGATATCAGTTTCAAATTGACATTAACTTTAGAAAACAACACTACTGACATACAGAAAACCAAGCAAACACGTGCGTATTGTTTTGATACTTTAGGAAAACTATAAATTAGTCATTTGTGACATGTAAAAATCAACCAAACCTCAATCCGATGCACAGTATGACCAGTATGGCTAAAATTGTGTGATATCAGTTTCAAATTGACATTAACTTTAGAAATCAACACAAGTGACATAAGGAAATCTGAGAAAAAGCATTCGGATTGTTTTGATACTTTAGGAAAACGATTCATGAGTCATTTGTGATGTGTACGAATCCACGGAACCTGAATCTGACTCACGGTGTGACCGGTATGGATAAAAGTGTCTGATATCAGTTTGAAATTGACCTTAACTTTAGAAAACAACACATGTGACATACGACAAACCAAGAAAACACATTCAGATTCTTTTTATACTTTAGGACAACGATCCATGAGTCATTTGTGAGGTGTAAGAATCAAGAATATCTCAATCTAACGCACAGTGTGACCGGTATGGCTAAAAGTGTCTAATATCAATTTGAAATTGACATTGACTTTAGAAAATAACACAAGTGACATATGAAAAGCTTAGAAAACACATTCTGATTGTTTTGATTCTTTAGTAAAATGATCCATGAGTCATTTGTGACATGTACGAATCAACTAAACCACAATCTGATGCACAGTGTGACCGATATGGCTAAAAGTGACTGATATCATATTCAAATTGACATTAACTTTAGAAAACAACACTACTGACATACGAAATACCATGAAAACGTTTTTAGGTTGTTTTCATACATTAGGAAAATGATACATTAGTTATTTCTGATGTGTAAGAATCAAACACAACTTAATCTGATGCACAGTGTGACCGGTATGGCTAAAAGTGTCTGATATTTGTTTGAAATTGACATTGACATTAGAAAACAACAAAAGTGACATATGAAAAACTGAGCAAACATGTTCATATTGTTTTGAAACTTTAGGAAAACGATCTGTGATCATTTTTGATGTGTACAAATCAACTGTACCTCAATACGATGCACTATGTGACGAGTATGGCTAAATGTGTCTAATATCATTTTGAAATTGACATTAACTTTAGAAAACAACACTAATGAGATATGGAATACCGAACAAACACGTTCATATTGTTTTGATAATTTAGGAAAACGATCCATGTGTCCTTTGTGACATGTACGAATCAAACGCATCGCAATTCGACACAAGGTGTGACTGTCATGGCAAAAAATTTCTGATATAAGTTTCAAATTGGAATTAACTTTAGAAAACAACAACACTAACATACGGGAAACTGAGAAAACACGTTCAGATATTTTTGATACTTTAGGAAAACTATCCATGAGTCATTTTTGATGTTTAGGAATCAAACTCGCCTCAATATGACACATAGTGTGACCGGTATGGATAAAAGTGTCTGATATCCGTTTCAAATTGACATTAACTTTAGAAAACAACACTACTGACATACAGAAATCTGAGGAAATGTGTTCGGATTGTTTTGATACTTTAGGAAAATATTCCATGAGTCATTTTTGACGTGAATGATGAACCGCACCTCAATCCAATGCACAATGGGACCTGTATGGCTAAATGTGTCTGATATCAGTTTTAAATTGACTTTAACATTAGAAAACAACACAGGTGACATACTGAAATCCAAGAAAACACGTTCGGATTGTTTTGATAATTTAGGAAAACGAACCATGAGTAATCTGTGACGGGTATGAATCCACCGAACCTCAATCTAACATACGGTGTGACCGGTATGGCTAAATGTGTATGATATCAGTTTGAAATTGACATTAACTTTAGAAAACAACCCATGTAAAAACGGAAAACCAAGAAAACACGTTCGGATTGTTTTTATACATTAGTAAAACTCTTTATGAGTCATTTTTAGGAGTAAAAATCAACCGCATCTCAATCTGATGCACGGTGTGACCGGTATGGGTAAAAGTGTCTGATATTAGTTTGAGATTGACATTAACTTCAGCAAATAAAACAAGTGACATATGTAAAACAAAGAAAATGTGTCTGTATTGTTTTGATACTTTAGTAAAACTATCCATGTGCCATTATTGACATGTATGAATCAACCGCACCTCAATCCGATGCACCGTGTGACTAGTATGGCTAAAAGTGTCTGATATCAGTTTCAAATTGACATTAACTTTAGAAAACAACATAAGTGACATACGGAAAACTGATCAATCACATTCTGATTGTTTGATACATTAGAAAAATGATCCATGAGTCATTTTTGATGTGAAAAAATTGATCACACCTTAATTCGACACACAATGCGATCGGTATGGCTACAAGTGTTTGAAATTAGTATCAAATTGACTTTAACTTTATAAAACAACACTACTGACATAGGAAATACTAAGAAAACGTGTTCAGATTGTTTTTATTGATTAAGAAAATGATCCATGAGTCATTTGTGACGTGTATGAATCAACCACACCTCAATCAAATGCACAATGTGACGGGTATGTCTAAAAGTGTCTAATATCAGTTTGAAATTAAGATTAACTTTAGAAAACAATACATGTGACATACGAAAAACCAAGAAAACATGTTTGGATTGTTTTTATACTTTAGGACAAAGATCAATGAGTCATTTGTGATGTGTGAAAATCAACCACACCACAATCCGATGCACAGTGTGACCAGTATAGCTAAAAGTGTTTGATATCAGTTTCAAATTGACATTAACATTAGAAAATAACACAAGTGACATACAGAAAACTAAGTAAACGTGTTCGGATTGTTTTCAGACATCAGTAAAATGATCCATGAGACATCTGTGATGTGTTAGAATCGACCGCACCTCTATCCGATGCACGGTGTGACTGGTACGGTTACAATTATTTGATATCAGTTTCAAATTGGCATTAACATCAGAAAACAACACTACTGACATACAAAATAATGAGCAAACACATTTTTATTGTCTTGATACTTTAATAAAACAATCCATGTGTCATTTTTGACATGTACAAATGAACCTAACCTCAATCCGATGCACGGTGTGACCGTCATGGTTAAAAGTGTCTGATATCAGATTCAAATTGACATTAACCTTAGGGAACAACATTACTGACATTCAACAAACCGAGCAAATGTGTTTGGATTGTTTTGATACTTTTGGAAAATGATCCATGAGTTATTTGTGACGTGTAAAAATTAGTCGAACCTCAATCCAATGCATGGTGTGACCAGTATGGCTAAAAGTGTATGATATCAGTTTAAAATTAACATAAACATTAGAAAACAACAATACTGACATACAAAATTCTGAGAAAACTCGTTTGAATTGTTTTGATACTTTAGGAAAATGATAAATGAGTCATTTTGGATGTGTTAAAATCGACCACACCTCAATTTCATAAACGGTGTGACCGGTATAGCTAAAAGTGTTTGATATCAGTTTGAAATTGACATTAACTTTAGAAAACAACACTACTAATATATGGAATCCAATGAAAATGCATTCGGATTGTTTTGATACATTATGAAAATGATCCATGAGTCATTGTTTAAGTGTTAGAATCGACCGCAGCTCAATCCGATGCATGGTGTGACCGGTATGGCTAAAAGTGTCTGATATCAGTTTGATATTGATATTAACTAAAGAAAACAACAAAAGTGAAATACATAAAACTGAGAAAACGTGTTTGGATTGTTTTGATACTTTAGAAAAAAGATCCATGAGTCATTTTTGAAGTGTCAAAATCAACCCCACCATAATCTGACGCACGGTGTAACCGGTATCGATAAAAGTGTCTGATATCAATTTCAAATTGACAATAATTTTATAAAACAATGTAAGTGACATATTGAAAATCATGTAAATGCGTTCTGATTGTTTTTATACTTTAGAAAAATGATCCATGATTTATTTTTGATGCATACGAATTGACCGCATCTCAATTCGACACACGATGTGATCGATATGGCTAAAAGTGTCTGATATCAATTTGAAATTGACATAATGTCTAGAAAACAACACTACAGACATACTGCAAACTGAACAAACACATTCAGATTCTTTTGATACATTAGAAAAAAGATACATGATTCATTGGAGACGTTTAAGAATTAACCACACCTCAATCTGACACACGGTGTAACTGGTATGGCTAAAAGTGTCTGATATCAGTTCGAAATTGACAATTACTTTAGAAAAAAACACAGGTGACATACAAAAAACATAGAAAACGCTTTCAAATTGTTTTGATACTTTAGGAAAATGATCCATGAGTCCTTTATGAAGTGGAAGAATCAATATCACCTCAATCATATGTATGGTGTGACCAGTATGGCAAAAAGTGTTTGATATCAGTTTGAAATTGACATTACCTTAAGAAAACAACACAAGTGACATATGAAAAATTGAGAAAATGCATTCGTATTGTTTTATAAATTAGGAAAACGATCCATGTGTCATTTGTGATGGGTACAAATCAACAACACCTCAATCCAACGCACAGTGTGACTAGTATGGAGAAAAGTGTCTGATGTCAGTTTCAAAATCTCATTAACTTTAGAAAAGAACAGTACTAACATATGGAAAACATAGAAGAAACCTTCAGATTGTTCTGATACTTTAGTACAACGATCCATGAGTCATTTGGGATGTGTAGGAATTAACCTCACATCAATCTGATTCACGGTGTGACTACTGTGGCTAAAAGTGTCTTATATCAGTTTCAAATTGACAATAACTTTAGAAAACAACACTATTTGACAAATGGAAAACCAAGAAAACATGTTTGTATTGTTTTGATACTTTAGGAAAATGACACTAGAGTCATTTTTGAGGTTTAACAATTGATCGCACCTCAATCTGATGCACGGTGGGACCAGTATGGCTAAAAGTGTCTGATATCAATTTCAAATTGACATTAACTTTAAAAAACAACACAATTTTCATATATAAATCCATGAAAACATGTTCAGATTATTTTGAAACTTTTGTAAAATGATCCATGGGTCATTTTTGACATGTAATAATTGACAGCGCCTCAATCCGACGCACGTTGTGACCGGTATGTCCAAAAGTGTCTGATATCAGTTTTAAATTGACATTAACATTAGAAAACAACACTAATGACATACAGAATACCAAGAAAACGTGTTGGTATTGTTTTTATATGTTAGGAAAATGATCCAAGAGTCATTTATGATGTGTAAAAATCGACCTCACTTCAATCCAATGAACGGTGTGACTGGTATGGCTAGAAGTGTTTAATATCAGTTTCAAATTGAAATTATCTTTAGAAAACAACACTACTTACATATGGAAAATCGATAAAACGCATTTGTATTCTTTTGATACTTTAGGAAAAGTATCGATGATTAATTTTTCATGTGTACGAATCAACTGCACCTCAATCTGAAGCACAGTGTGACCGGTATGGCTAAATGTATATGATAATAGATTCAAAATGACATTAACATTAGAAAACAACAAAAGTGACATACGAAAATATGAGCAAATGCGTTCAGATTGTTTTGATAATTTAGGAAATGATTTATGGGTTATTTTTTATTTGTACGAATCCACCGCACCTCAATATGATGTACGGTGCATCCCGTATGGATAAAAGTTTCTGATATCAGTTTGAAATTGACATTAACTTTAGAAAACAACACGAGTGACATGCAGCAAACTATGAAAACACGTTCATATTGTTTTTTTTACTTTAGGATAATGATCCATGAGTCATTTTGAGGTGTACGAATCAACCACAACTCAATCCGATGCACAGTGTGACTGGTATATCTATAAGTGTCTGATATCAATTTGAAATTGACATTGACTATAGAAAATAACACATGTGACATAAGAAAAACCAAGAAAACGTGTTCGGAATGTTTTTATACTTTAGTAAAATGATTTATGAGTCATTTTTGATTTGTACGAATCAACTACACCTCAATTCGATGCATGGTGTGACCGGTATGGCTAAAAGATTCAAATATCAGTTTCAAATTGACATTATCATTAGACAACAAAACAAGTGACATACGGAAAACCAATCAAATGGATTTGGATTTTATTAGTACTTTAGGACAACGATCTATGAGTCATTTGTGATGTGTACGAATTGACCATCCAACAATCCGATGCACACTGTGACCGGTATGGCTAAAAGTGTTTGACATCAGTTTCAAATTGGCATTGACTTTAGGAAAAAACACTACTGACATACGGAATAACTAGAAAACACATTTGTATTATTTTGGTACATTAGGAAAACAATACATCTGTCATTTTTGACATGTTCGAATCAACCAAACCTCAATCCGACGCATGGTGTGACTGGTATGGTTAAAACTTTCTGATATCAGTTTCAAATTAACATTAACTTTAGAGAACAACAATACTAACATACAACAAACCGAGAAAATGCATTTTTATTGTTTTTATAATTCATAACAATGATCCATGAGTTATTTGTGACTTGTAAAAATCAACTGAACCTCAATCCATCACACGGTTTGACCGGTGTGGAAAAAAGTGTCTGATATCAGTTTCAAATTGACATAAACTTTAGAAAACAACACTACTGAACTACGGAATACTAATAAAATGAATTTTAATTGTTTTGATACTTTATGAAAACGACCCATGAGTCATTTGTGATGTGTAAAATTTGACTGCACCTGAATCTGACGCACGGTGTGAACAGAATAGCTAAAAGTGTTTTATATCAGTTTAGAATTGACATTAACTTTAGAAAACAACACTACTGAAAAACGTAACCCTAGAAAATGTGTTAGGATTGTTTTTATACTTTAGGAAAATGATCCATGAGTCATTTTTGAGGTGTACGAATCGACCACACCTAAATCTGACACACGGTGTGACCGTTATGGCTAAAGTGTCTAATATTAGTTTGAAATTGACATTAACCTTAAAAAACAACACAAGTGACATACAGAAAACTGAGCAAACGTGTTTGGATTGTTTGATAATTTTGGAAAATGATCCTTGAGTCGTTTTTGAAGTTTAAAAATAAACCCCACCACAATCTAATGCAAGGTGTGACTAGTGTGGCTAGATGTGTCTGATATCAGTTTCAAATTGACATTAACATTAAAAAACAACATAAGTGACATAGGGAAAATCATTCAAATTCATTAAGATTGTTTTGATACTTTATGAAAATGATTCGTGAGACATTTGTGATGTGTAAAAATTGACCACACCTCAATCCAATGCACGGTGTGACTGGTATGGCTAAAAGTGTCTGATATCAATTTGAAATTGACATAAACTTTAGAAAACAACACCACCGACATACCCTAAACTGAGAAAACACATTCAGATTCTTTTGATACATTAGAAAAAAGATACATGAGTCATTTGAGCTGTGTACAAATTGAACTCACCTTAATCCGATGCACGGTGAGACCGGTATAGCTAAAAGTGTCTGATATCAGTTTGAAATTGACATTAACTTTAGAAAGAAACACAAGTAATATACGGAAAACTGAGAAAAAACATTCAGATTGTATTGATAATTTAGGACAATGATCCTTGAGTCATTTATGAGGTGTAAGAATCAACCTCACCTCAACCTGACTCATGGTGTGACAGGTATGGCTAAAAGTGTCTGATATTAGTTTCAAATTGTCATTAACTTTAGAAAACAAACAAGTGACTTACCAAAAACTAAGCAACCACATTTGGATTGTTTCGATACATTAGGAAAATGATCCATTAGTCATTTTTGATGTGTACGAATTGACCACACCTCATTCTAATGCACGGTGTGACCAGTATGGATGAAAGTGTCTGATATCAGTTTCAAATTCACATTAACATTAGAAAACAACACTACTAACATACAGATAACTGAGAAAACAAGTTCAGATTGTTCTGATACTTCAGTAAAACGATCTAGGAGTCATTTGGGATGCATAAAAATCAACCACACCTCAATCAGATGCATGGTGTGACCGGTATGGCCAAAAGTGTCTGATATCAGTTTCAAGTTGACATTAACTTAAGAAAACAACACTACTGACATACGGTAAACCAAGAAAACACGTTCATATTGTTTTGATACTTTTGGAAAATGATCCATGAGTCATTTGTGAGGTGTAAGAATCAACCGCAGCTCAATCCGACGCACGGTGGGACTGGTATGGATAAAAGTGTATCATATCAATTTCAAATTGACATTAACTTTAGAAAACAACACAAGTGACATACACAAAACCAAGAAAATGCATTCATATTGTTTTAATACTTTAAGAAAACAATCCGTGAGTCATTTGCGATGTTTAAGAATTGACTACACCTCAATCCAACTCATGGTGTGATTGGTATGGCTAAAAGTGTCTGATATCAGTTTGAAATTGACATAAACTTTAGAAAACAACACTACTGACATACGGAATACTGATAAAATGCATTCGTATTGTTTTTATACTTCAATAAAATGATGCATGAGTAAATTTTTATGTGTAATAATCGAACAAAGATCAATCTGATGCATGGTGTGACCGGTATGGCTAAAAGTGTCTGATATCAGTTCCAAATTGACATTCACATTATAAAACAACACTACTTATATACGAAAAATGAATCAAATGTGTTCTGATTTTTTTGATACTTTCGGAAAAAAATCCATGAGTCATTTTTGATGTGTATGAATCAACGTATCCCCAATTCGATGCACATTGTGACCGATATAGCTAACAGTGTTTGATAACAGATTCAAATTGACATTAACATTACAATACAACACATGTGACATACTGAAATCAGAGAAAATGAGTTCGGATTGTTTTGATACATTAGGACAATGAATCATGAGTCATTTGTGACGTGTAAGAATCCACCACACCTCAATCTGACACATGGTGTGACCGGTATGGATAAAACTGTCTAATATCAGTTTGAAATTGACATTAACTTTAGAAAACAACACAAGTAACATACGAAAAACTAAGAAAATGCCTTCAGATTGTTTTTATACTTTAGGAAAACGATACATGAGTCATTTTTGAGGTGTACGAATCAACCATATCTCAATATGATGCACGGTGTGACCGGTATGGCTAAAAGTGTCTGATTTCATTTTAAAATAGACATTGACTTTATAAAATAACACAAGTGATTACAAACAACTATGAAAACACATTCGGATTATTCTGATACTTTTGTAAAATGATCCATGAGACATTTGTGATGTGTACGAATCAACCGCACCTCAATCTGATGAATGGTATGACCGGTATGGATAAAAGTGTTTGATATCAGTTTCAAATTGAAATTATCTTTTGAAAACAACACAAGTGGGATATGGAAAACCAAACAAAAAAATTCTGATTGTATTGATACATTAGAAAAATGATCCATGAGTCATTTGTGATGTGTACGAATGAACCACACCACAATCCGACACACAATGTGATCAGTATGTCTAAAAGTGTCTGATATCAATTTCAAATTGACATTAACTTTAGAAAACAACACTACTGACATAAGAAATACCAAGATAACATGTTCATGTTGTTTAGATACATTAGGAAAATGATCCATGAGTCATTTCTGACGTGTACGAATCAACCGCACCTCAATCCGAAGCACGGTGTGACCGGTATGGCTAAAAGTGTCTGATATCAGTTTGAAATTGACATTAACTTTAGAAAACAATAGAAGTGACATACGAAAAACCAAGTAAACGCATTAAGATTGATTTGATACTATATGAAAATGATCTTTGAGTAATTTTTGATGTGTACTAATTGACCCTACCTCAATAAGATGCACGTTGTGACCGGTATGGCTTAAAGTGTCTGATATCTATTTGAAATTGTCATTAACTTTAGAAAACAACACTACTAACATACGGAATATAGAAAAAATGCGTGTATATTGTTTTGATACTTTAGGAAAACAATCCATGAGTAATTTTTGACTTGGAAGAATCGATCGCACCTCAATCTAAAGCACGATGTGAACAGCATGGCTAAAAGTTTCTGATATTAGTTTCAAACTAACATTAACTTTATAAAACAACACTACAGACATATGTAAAACTTAGAAAACATGTTCGGATTGTTTTGATACTATAGGAAAACTATCCATGAGTCATTTTTTGACGTGTAAGAATCAACCTCACCTCAATATGATGCACAGTGTGACTGGTATGGATAAAAGTGTCTGATATCAGTTTCAAATTGACATTAACTATAGAAAACAACAAAAGTGACATACAGAAAATTGAGGAAATGTGTTCAGATTGTTTTGATACATTAGAAAAATAATCCATGAGTCATTTTTGGCGTGTACGAATAAACCACACTTCAATCCAATGCACAGTGTGACAAGTACGGCTAAAAGTGTCTGATATCAGTTTCAAATTAACATTAACTTTAGAAAACAACACAAGTGACATACAGAAATCTGAGCAAACGCGTTCGGATTGGTTTGATAATTTAGGACAACGAACCATGAGTCATATGTGACTTGTACGAATCAAACGCACCTCAATATAACATACAGTGTGATCGGTATTGCTAAAAGTGTCTAATATCAGTTTGAAATTGACATTAACATTAGAATATAACACATGTGACATATGAAAAACAAACAAAACACATTCGGATTATTTTGATACTTTAGTAAAAATATACACGAGTCATTTGTGACTTGTAAGAATCAAACATACCTCAATCCGATGCACGATGTGACCAGTATGGCTAAATGTGTCTAATATCTGTTTCAAATTGACATTACCTTTAGAAAACAACACAAGTGATATAAAGAAAACTGGTCAAATGCGTTTAGATTGTTTTGATACCTTAGAAAAAAGATCCATCAGTCATTTGTTATGTGGACGAATCCACTGTACCTCAATCCAAAAAATAATGTGACCGGTATGGCTAAAAGTGTCTGATATAATTTTTAAATTGACATTATCTTTAGAAAACAACACTAATGTCATAAGGAATACCGAAAAAACATGTTCATATTTTTTTGATACATTAGGACAACGATCCCTGAGTCATTCATGACTTGTGCGAATCGACCGCACCTTAATCTGACACACGGTGTGACTGGTATGGCTAAATGTTTCTGATATCAGTTTCAAATTGACAATAACTTTAGAAAACAACACTACTAACATACGGAAAACTGAGAAAATGAATTTGGATTGTTTTGATACTTTAGTAAAACTATCCATTAGTCATTTTTGACATGTACAAATCAACCGCACCTCAATCCAATGCACAATGTGGCCAGTATGGCTAAAAGTGTCTGATATCAGTTTCAAATTGACATCAACTTTTGAAAAAAACACAAGTGACATAAGGAAATATGAGCAAACACATTCAGATTGTTTTGATAATTTAGGACAATGATCTACGAGTAATTTATGTCGTGTATGAATCTATCACACTTCAATCTGATGCATGATCTAACTGGTATGTCTAAAAGTGGATGATATTAGTTTCAAATTGCCATTAACTTTAGAAAACATCACTAAAAACATACGGAATAGTGAGAAAACACATTTGGATAGTTTTGATACTTTATTAAAACACTACATGAGTCATTTTTGATATGTACGAATCAACCATACCTCAATAAATTTCACGGTGTGACCAGTATGGCTAAAAGTGTCTGATATCAGTTTCACTTTGACATTAACTTTAGAAAACAACAAAAGTGACATATGGAAAACTGAGAAAATGCACTCAAATTGTTTTTATACTTTAGGAAAATGATCCATGGGACATTTTTGACGTGTAAAAGTCAATAGAACCTCAACCCAACACACAGTGTGGCCAGTATGGCTAAAAGTGTCTGATATCAGTTTCAAATTGATAAAAACATTATAAAACAACACTACTGACATACGTAATACTGAGAGAATGCGTTTGAATTCTTTTGATACTTCTGAAAAACTATCAATGAGTCGCTTCTGATGAGTAAATATTTACCACACCTCAATACGACGCACGGTGTGACAGGAATAGCTAAAAGTGTATGATATCAGTTTGAAATTGACATTAACTTTAGAAAACAACAATACTGACATAAATAATACTGAGAAAATAAGTTCTAATTGTTTTGATACATTAAACAACGATCCATGAGTCGTTTGTGATGTTTACGAATTAACCTCACCTCAATCCATCACATGGTGTGATTAGTATGTCTAAAATTGTCTGATATCATTTTGAAATTGACATTAACTTTATAAATCAAGACAAGTGACATACGAAAAACCATGCAAACACATTCAGATTGTTTTAATAAATTAGTAAAACGATCCATGAGTCATTTTTGCGGTGTACGAATCAACCACCCCTTAATCTGATTATCATTGTGATTAGTATGGCTAAAAGTGTCTAATATCAGTTTAAAATTGACATTAACATTAGAAAACAACACAAGTGACATACTGAAAACTGAGAAAACATGATTGGATACTTTTGATACATTATGAAAACGATCCATTAGTCATTTGTGACGTATACGAATCAACCACACCTCAATTAGATGCATGGTGTGACCGCTATGGATAAAAGTGTCTAATATCAGTTTAAAATTGACATTAACATTAGAAAACATCAAATGTGACATATGATAAACCAAGAAAATGCATTTGGATTGCTTCGTTACTTTAGTTCAATGATCCATGAGTCATTTTTGACGTTTATGAATCAATTGTACCTCAATCATATGCATGGTGTGACCAGTAATGCATTTCATTAGATAAATAATCAGTATTTATTAAATGAGATAAATCATCCAAAAACATATTGATTTTACATTATTCCCTTTCATTGTTATCAGAATGAAAACATTTGAGTTTATCATTTCCATATTTTAGTTTCACATTTCCATATTAATGTATTCTTTCATATTAATTTTTGAATTTATTTCATTGTTTTATTACTAACATAATATTTTTTTTCTTATATAGGTTAATTGTTTCCCTTTAGTTTGGCTGCTTTGTTCCGCAACAAATACCGTGGAAAACAATTTTTGGGATAGGATCACAGATATCAAAGGATGAAACATTAATGTTTATAACTATTGTTGGATAATTGTAATTGTTACCATGTAAGACATTGTTTGAAATGAATATTCCAGTGTGTTTTTGTATTCATGATGTTATGTAAATGTATATAGCATTGTTTGTCAAAATATTGTGTGTGGGCGCTATATTGTGTAGGTGTGTAGGTGCTATTTTGTGTCGGTGTGCAGGTGCTGGCTTGTGCACGTGTGCAGGTGTACAGGTGTTGGTTGTGAAGGTGTAGGGGAAGGTGCCTTTATCAGTGCTTTTTTGAGCACTGATAAAGGACATCATGAACAACGCTAAATGAGCGCTGATAAAGGGTCCTATTATCACCTCTCAAGATAGCTCTGTCAGCATAGATACAGGGGGGGTTCCCTTTATCAGCTCTCTCAAATGAGCTGATAATCTCCACCATTATCAGCCCTAAAAAGCACTGATAATGGGGACCCCCCCTTATGTACGTCAGCATTAACAACTATTTTCTAGCACTGTTAATGTTGGTTTTTAGCGATGATAAAAGGCCAAGTTGTAGTAGTGGTTAAAGCCCACCACTCGGTCATTTCAACCTTCTTCATGTCAGTTCACCCTCATCCGGCATGATGTTAAACTGTATTCCAATCCACTCCAGATCTACAAGGACTTTGATCCATGTCATGGCATGGTACGTAGGAAGACTCCGGAGGTTCAAACCCAACTCCCATCGAACCCCCGGTCCATCATCACTTTGGTTTGCTAACATCCAACCCGAACTATGCGGACTTTGATCCATGTCAAGGAATGGTACATAGGATGCCTCTCGAGGTTCAAGCCCAACACCCGTCAGACCCCCGGTCCATCTTCACATTGGTTCTTCGTCACAACCCATCTCGAACTATGGGTACATTGGTCCATGTCAAGGCATGGTACGTAGAAAGCCTCCATGAGGTTCAATCTCACCACCTGGTCATCCCAACCATCTTCACATTAGTTCACCCCCGTCATCCATGATGTCAAATTCTGATCTCATTTAGTGGTAAGCTATTTGGATCTCATTCAGTGGTAAACCGTTGTGATCCCATTAAGTGGCGAGCTGTTGTGATCCCATTCATCGGTAATCCGTTGTCATCTCATCAAGTGGTAAGCTGTTGTGACCCCATCTAGCGGTAAGCTGCTGCATCCTCATTCAGTGGTAAGACATTGTCAACCTCATTCTGTGGTAAGTCGTTGTCAGATGAACTACATGGACTTTGATTCTCTGCCACAGGGATACGTAGGAAGCCTCCCTGGGGCTCAAGCCCGTCACTCATGTCTCATCCTGATCTCTCCCTCGAGCATATGTGTCTCAAGAAGTTCATGCCCCCAACCCAGAGGTTCCTCTTCCTCTGGGCTCCATCCTTGCGTCCATTCTCACGGGCTGCCTCTTTAGGTGTCCCATCTTCCAATATGAACTACGTGGACATTGATTCCTTACCAACAAGATACGTTGGAAATATCTTCGAGGATCGAGACTAACATCACCATCATCCTCACGTCGGTTCCATAACATTCCCTATACACTTAATTCAACTCTCCATCATCTATCCTGATTCTTAACTGGGCCGCCACATCCTGGTGGGATCATGTCATCCACTTCTTCACTGCTCCTACCGGTACCTGGTCCTCTATCCACGTGTAAGCCGCAGAATGTATTCGTGTTGTTGTCCTCTGTGTACACCCTGATTCTTCACCTCTTTTAACTACATTTGTTTTGATCCCTGTTTTCTACACAGGTTATGTAGGAAACCTCCCTGAGGTTCTACCCCAGCCAATATTAACCCTTTGTGTTCCCCCATTCTGGGGTGCACACTCCCAGATCTTCCCTCAGTGGTGTCCATATCAGCTTTCATGGTGTGACATCTCCCCTCTATGGGACACACCACATCTGATCTATCTCTATGGGACGTTCTGATCAGCCCCATTCCATCTCCTCAATACATTAAACTCACGTCCTTCCTTCTGATAAACATGAGATGACTGAAGAAATCCTCGTATGACACGGATTTGGCATAAATGCCTTTGCAAGACGTTAAACATGCAGAATACATTTTTTCAAACATGGAAAGATGAGGAAAATATCAGATGCATGCCTATGGAATATGATTCCCCTCATACGACGTGGGATGCATCAGGTTATGCACCCTTGAGTTTCCCTCTTATGAAGAAGAATATAGGTTCCTCAATTTCCACGCACCCAGAGATTCCCTGACAAGCCTTATGTTGTCATATACTACAACCAATGGTCACTACCATGTCAAGACCACATGGAATGTCTAGAAATAAGTAGTGTAAATAACCGAAATCCATGAATATATGGCACCAGGAACGAGATTCATGAACCACAAAATAATCTTATGAGGGAGACCCGGACTAGGTGGCGAATTCTGAGGAGGAATCCACGGAAGGAAGAACCAACATCCCATCATCCCATTTTGATCAAGGAGCAGACGTACCTGAACAAGGAACAAATGCCACCTACCTCTGGAAAGCGGGAATGAAGGGTAACAAAATCCACGCATGTCACACTCAAGCAGACAGACACGTGCTCCCCAGAGAAATCATCGGAAACAACGACCATATCGTTGATTATAATTATTTAGTTTTTCATTGGTGATTTATGATTTTAATAATTTAGTTGTTTCAATTCAAGATAATCATTCTTTAAAATCTGAATCTCAATATTTTATCCTCCTCCCTCACTTCTCGTTCACCTTATAGAAATGAATTTTTCTTATAATTTTGATTAAAATGAAATAAAGGATCTCATCCAGAGGTTCAAAACATTCCTGGTCGTACAAAACCATAATACATGGCATGCATTTGGAAGTACACAGCCTGTAGTGTAGGTTCAATACGTTGGACTGGTTCACCAAATCGGCCTGTGTATTTGATCTTATCTAAGTCATTTATGACACTGTCTGTTGAAAAATAATAGGTGGCACATAGTTTTTAGATTACACGTCGTGTGGTCCAAAGAACACGGCGTGAAGTCTCTTCAGGTTATGGTTGGACCGTGTACTCTATACACGGATTGCCCAGATGAGATCCCTGTAACGTAGATACTACACTGTGTATGTCCCCCTAAAAAGACCATGTACTTAGAAAATTTCCAAAGTACATCAACACGCCATTTCCACGGGTGTTTACATCGGATGAGCGGTGAACAAAAGCCAATGCAGTGTAGTCAAAACTACACATCGTTTATATATCCAAATTATGCAGATTTATTAAAATTTATTATTATATTATACAAACCCCTGAGGCGTGTACCATATTGAAGGCGTATAGTTAAGGAAAAACATGTGATAAGTGTTTTATATATATGTTCTTAATTTTACATTTGCGTAATGAATGAGAATTCACAATGTTTCCTCGAAGTTATAAGTTAAATACAAATAGAATTTTAAATGAATTTATTTTTTTAAAATTATGATTGATGAGGATCTCAAGGAAATTCGTAAAAATGTTTATGATAAAAGGAATGTCTAATTAAATATAATTAGTTGATTCGATCTTGATTTATCGTAAGCATGAATGATTAAAGAATTAAATTCTAGTTACATCTATGCGTAAATATCATTGCATGTAAGGATGATCATGAGGTAGACCAAGACCTTTGTATGTGAATGGTTTCTTTTAATTTCTTTATTTAAATTAAATTTTTTGGAATGCGAGCCTTCTCCACATTAATATGTAGGGCCTGCACACCCAATAATTCTTTTATTTAAAAACCCCTTTTATGTAACGACCCAAAGTTTCATTAATGGAAATCCCTCTTGATCTAATTAAATGTCTCTTTATGTTTATATAAAATGTCAAATTCTGTGGTTTTTTGTTATGAATTTTGACCATTGCTAATATAGCCATTGAACGGTGATCACAGGATTAGAATAAATATAGGGCTTTAACAAATCCAAATTTACTCAGACAAAAGAAGCAATGGCCTCATCCAGTAGATTTTCCCCATACGAAGCCCATTTATCAGAGCTCAGAAAAGAGGTGGCACACTTGGGCGTCACTCTTGACCAAGCCCAAGCTGAGCTTGACCATGTCAAACTCAAACGTGACCGTCTACGAGGGATGTGGAAGTTGATAAAAGTTCCCACTCGAGCAATGTTATCCGAGCCGCCCCTCGAGTCTGTCACCAACGCACACCTTACCATTTGGTCATATGTGGTTGTTTTAAGGGGTTATGTAAGTAATCGATAGTGCTATGTTCATGTACATTATTTTTGTATATAATAATAAATATAATTTCTTGTAATTATTGATACATTCTAAATAGTTTTTAAAGTACAAAGGGTGTTTTTTAGTTATTATTTAATTAAGAAATCTATTTTATTTAAATAAGGGATTTTTTAATTTATTTTTTTAATAAAATATTTTTATTATTATTAAATTATTTTTATTATATATAAAGGATCATATAATTGTATGAATGCAATTATAATTTTTATTAAGGTTTGGAATCCATTTTTTTCCAAACCGGTGAATTTTTTATAAATGTCAGTTTTTATTTTAAAAGTTAACATTAAAATATTTAGAAAATTATTTAGATAAAATAAATATTTTTTTGGAATCAGGACGTCAAAATTATCCAACGGTGAATTTTTCTTAATTTTCTGAGTGTCAAATTTTTGAGTAAAAATTAAATACCCTTTAAATATATAATGTGTTTTATGACATCATAATAACCCAATAGTGATGTAATAAAATAATATAATCTTTATGTTCGGCCAATATATGTTTTAACATTAAAATAAGGTGATTTTGGGTTTTTTGGCTTACTTTTGAATCCATTAATGGACTCCTCAAGACTTATTAGACACCTTGTCTTTTTAAATTAATCTCCATGGGGGTATGACTCACCTCCACATAAGCAACCCTATTATCATAAGATGTTCAGAATTTGGCCTTATAAAATATTATTTTCCTCTACCCATTGCCAAAATATATGGGCAAAAACCATGGGATGGTTTGTGGTTTGGATTAATTTAATGTAAGGGGACCCAAACCTAAATAATTAAGAATTCCCTAACCATTTCTATATAAACCCACCCAAGCTCCCACTTCATCCCCACTAACAGCCTTTGGAGTTCGTCCAACCTCTTCCCTACTCTCTCTAGAATCCTCTCAAGGTTCCCCAATCTCCCATAAGCCTGTCACAAGCCTCTATGAAGCCTTTGGAAGCACACTTCCAAGTAATGGTTTTTCCTTCCTTTCTCATTTTTGTCTAATTTTCTTTAAGTTGTTTTTCCCTTTTAATTTCAATTATGAATGTTGGGGTATGGATTCAAACCTCCCCCATACTACCCTCTTATTTTTTGAATGATGGGATACCCCTTTCTATATCATTAAATGCCTCCCATGTACACCTGTTACTATGCCGAAATTCCGAAAGGAACTTCTCTCTCCTCGTTTACGTTCAAGCAATACTTTTGTATCATGAATCTATATTCCATTATAATTGATGGGACATGTATCTATATGACCTCCTTACTGTCCATTACATGTAAATATGATGAGGAACCCATTTATCTCTCATCAACCATTTTTTATGAATTCTTATGTCACGCCGTTACGCTGCCGAAATCACGCCGATTTTCTAAGCCAATGTCTTTGTGTAGTGAATACCATGCCCATTTCTCCATCAAGGGTATTCAACATTATGAAAATTTAAATATTTATTATAAAGTTTCATATATTAATTCCACATTACTTTATCGTGGAATAAATGATTTGGTTTTATGAATCAATGTTTTATGATCCATGTGCCACACTTATGCATGAAATGAAATGTTTAAGAAGAGTGCACCCTTATAGCACTCCAATGCATTGGAAAAAATATAGTATCACGATAAATCATGTGAAATGAGTGTTTAATCATGCTAATTAAATTACAATGAGGGTTTAATCGTGCATTATGTGCTATGAGGATTTTCTCATGCTTCATGTGCAATGATCCTTGGCTCGTGCTAATTTAATGTTAAGTGTTGTTGCCACATTTCCATGTTAAGATTATCATGCTTTATCATGCCTTTATGTTCATGTTTCTGTTGTTCTCTATTGATATGCCTATTCCCAAACAATTATTTTACTCTTCATGATATTCCATTTGTACTCCCTTACTGGTCTTTATAGCTCACCCTTTTCTTATGCATGTCCTCAGGTTATCCCATGGAATGCTATGTACGAGGGAATGTAGTGGTCATATAAAGGAAGTTTCAATAAAGATGTTGTATTTCATGTTTTATGTTTTTATGTAATGATCCTATGCCCCAAAGGAACTAAACCTCTCGATATTCTTTGTTGTATCAAGTGATGTTTTATGTAATGAATCATGTTGAAGTTTGTAATAAAATCAGGGTTATCATAGTTGGTATTAGAGAATAGGTTTAGTTATTTTTGGGATTAGGATTAGAAAACCCTTGTAAAGACTTAGATTCTAGACTAAGTACAATAAAAACATCCCTATGGTTTGGTGAGTATTGAGTATATAGGTTATCAAGAACATAAATCCCTGTCTGGATACGAGTAGGTTGAGGCGGCTCTGGCACAGATGTATCCAGGGGTAAAACCCGAAAACACCGCTTTGAGCTAGACTCGAACAGGAACTGGTGCATGACAACGGGCCTTGCTGCACTCTTAGTTACAACAATCCCAGGGTATATGTTTTTATAAATTCATAAGCTTAGTATAGACCCTTATTAAGGGAATTAAAAAAATTCCCCTAAGAATATATGTTATATGTTTGATCATGAAAAGCCTAGATTGAAGCTTATAGACTCATGAGTTAAGGAAATGAAAGTTTATTTATAAGTAATCAACTTTTATCTTTGGATTACCCATTATGTGTTACCGCTAACTTTCCTTTTATTCCAGCCAATGGCCTGTAATAGGAGGACTCATGCTAACAGCCATTGTGAAGATCAGTGTGATGACTGTACTAATGAGATTCCCAATCCAATGGGAGCAGGAATCAAGAAATTTGTCACACTTCTCTCTCAGATAACTCAAGTTTTGAATAGAAACATGTGTCAAGAGGAACGTTAAACCACCCCTAAGAAAGAAAAAGTCACTATCGAGAGCTTCATGATACAAATGCCTCCAAATTTTAGTGGATCATCTGATCCCACGATTGCTGAACAATGGATAAACTCCATTGAAAATATCTTCTCCATCCTTCAATGTTCGGAACAAGAAAATTTTCTCCTGGTGGCTTATCGTATGGAGGGTGAAGTTGATCAATGGTGTACTTTGATAAAAACTACGAAGCCTGAGGAGGAGATCGAGTCCTTGTAATGGAAGGATTTCTAGAAGATGTTTTTTGAGAAATATTTTCCGTGCACCCTCCGGCTTAAGATGGAAAGGGACTTCCTATCCCTCAAGAAAAAAGAAAAAGAATCGGTTTGAGCGTATGAGTGAAACATCACAAGGCTTGCACGATATGCTTCTGGAATTGTCGTTACGTCAAAATGCAAATTTGAATGCTTCCTTGGTGGGTTGAAGCCTAGCCTATGGAAATCATTATAAATCCGAGACTTCGATAGCTGTGAGGAAATTGTCTGATATGCACTCAAGGTCGAAATGGAGATCGGAGAATCGCAGGGGTATCATGGGGACAAGAAGCTTAAGTTGGACTTCAATGCTAGTGGTACGATGGATAAATCCAACGGTGCTAAGAAGATCCAGAACCCCACATTCCAAAAGTGTGGAAAGAATCACCAAGGAAATTTCCTTAAGGGGATGAGGAAATGCTTCAGGTGTGGAAGAGAAGGGAACCTAGCTGTTAACTGTCGGCAAAAAAAGACCCGCGGTTGTGACAGAGGAGAGGAACGCTCCGTTCGAACAACAACGCATTGTTCAATGCTACAAATGCAAAGAACCGGGTCATTTTCCAAATCAGTGCCCTAATCCAAAGGTTTTCGGAGGCAACCAACAACCTCCAAGGGAGCAAGGAAGAGCTTTTTCCATCACTTCTACCGAAATGAACCCCGACAAAAAAGTAGTGATAGGTAAGATAGTTATTCATTCAATAATAGGGAACATAGTTTTTGATTCATGTTCTACTCATTCTTTTATATCTCTAATGTTTAGTAGAATAATCCCAACACCACCACAAATCATGGAAGTGAAGATGTCAGTGAGTACGGATAATGGGGCAATCATTTCATCCAAAGAATATAAGTCCTCCCCTGTTATAATATGAGGATTGAATTTCCTAGAAAACCTCATCATACTCCCTCTGGTGGAATTTGATGCAATTCATGGCATGGATTGGATTTCCTTATATAGAGCCGACATAAATTGTCGGGATAGGGAAATCACACTCTATATGGAGAATCGACCCCCAATTCATTACATGTGTAATGAGGAATATGAATCTCCGTTAGCTACATCATCCCAAGAATAGATATTAATGCCTTACGAGAACATGTATCTGACTCAGATGATTTAGTCCAAGGAAGAAACCATCCTTGAAGAAATGACTATTTTGAGGGATTTCGTTGAAGTGTTTCCTGAGGAACTGACTGGTCTTCCTCCTAGAAGAGATGTTGAATTCTCAATTGAACGTATACCCGGGGCTTTACCAATATCCAAGACTCCATATAGAATGGCTGTTGTAGAGCTTGAAGAGCTGAATAAACAACTACAGGAGAATATGGATAAAGGGTTTATACACCGTAGTTCTTTACCATGGGGGGCACCAGTCCACTTTGTCAAGAAGAAGGATGGGTCAATGTGGATTTGCATTAATTATCGTGAACTTAACAAAATCACAATAAAGAAAAAGTACCCTCTCCCAAGAATTGATGACTTGTTCGATTAGATGTGTGGAGCACAATACTTCTCCAAGGTGGACTTGCGGTTTGGATATTATCAAGTAAGGGTGAAGATGGAAGATATCCCCAAAAATTCTTTTCGTACAAGATACGAGGACTATGAATTCCTAGTAATGCCTTTCAGACTCACTAATGATACATCAATCTTCATGGACTTAATGAATACAGTCATTAGAGAATAACTAGACAAATTTGTGGTAGTCTTTATAGATGATATTCTAATATACTCCAAAACCAAGGAGGATCATGAGGAGTATTTAAGAACTTTTTTGGAGACGTTGGGCAAGGAGAATCTCTATGAAAAGTACATCACGTGTGAGTTTTGGTTGAAGGAAGTCTCATTCTTGGGTCATATAATCACAAGCAATGGGATATCTATGGATCCCTCCAAAACAGATGCAATTGAGGGATGGATGAGGCCTACATCGGTAACAGATATCCATAGATTCTTGGGGTTAGATGGATATTATCGACGATTGGTGAGAAATTTCTCATGATTTTCCAACCCTCTTACCAAGCTAACTCGAAAGGGTGTAATGTTTTCTTGGAGTGATGAATGCAAATAAAGCTTCAAGGAGTTGAAAATGAGGCTTATCACTGTGCCCATAGTAACTTTACCCACAAGTGGGGAACATTTTGTTGTTTTCAATGATGCTTCAAAGAAGGGCTTAGGTTGTGTGCTGATGCAGATTGATAAAGTTATATCCTATGTCTAAAGGTAGTTGAAAATCCATGAGAGAAATTATCCAACGCATGATCTGGAGTTGGCGGCGGTGATATTTGGCCTGAATATCTGGCGGCATTATCTCTATGGAGAGAAATGTGAGACATATACTGACCACAACAGTCTTAAATATATATTCACACAAAAAGATCTTAATATAGGCTAGATATGATGGATAGATCTCATCAAGTATTATGACTGTTCAATCCATTACCACCCTGGGAAAGCGAATAAGGTGGCAGATGCACTAAGTAGAAAGGATCTAGTGGTTCTATCAATGATGAGAATTGAGAAGGGTCTAATCTTGTTAGACTAGATGAAGATGGACATGGGAATCATAAAGAAGGAACATCATCAATCCTTTCACAAATGATTGCTCAACTGTCTCTTTTGGAAAGGTTAAAGGATGCTCAAAAGGATGATGTGGGAATTTAGGAAAAGGTAGAAGCTATCAAAAAAGGAAAATCCTCGGAGTTTAATGTTAATGAAGAAGGAATTGTGAGGTTTGGGAAAAGACTATATGTTCCATCATGTCTGGAGCTGAAGAAGGAACTTTTTAATGATGCACATAGTTCAAATTTCCTTATTCACCTAGGGAGCACAAAGATGTATTAAGATCTATGAGAAAACTTTTTGTGTGATAATATGAAGAAGGAGATCGTTGAATATACATCAATGTGCCTGGTGTGCCATCAAGTGAAGGAAGAGAGGAAAAAGTATAAGGGGATGATGCAACCATTGCCCATACCAGAATGGAAAAGGGAGAACGTCACCATGGTCTTTGTCACTGGAAAATCAAGGACATCCAAATGAAACAATGCAATATGGGTTGTTGTGGATCATCTTACAAAGACTGCGCACTTCATTGCTATATGAGAGGAATTCTATTTGGATCAACTGGCACAGATATATATCAGGGTAGTGGTAAGGTTGCATGGAGTTCCACTATCTATTGTGTCTGACCGAGATCCATGATTCACCTCTAAGTTTTGGTAGAGTCTTCAACATGCTCTGAATACTGAACCTAACTTTAGTACGGCCTATCATCCTCAATCGGATGGCCAATCCAAGCAAACTATCCAAACACTTGAGGATATGTTGAGAGCATTCTCAATGGACTTTATAGGAGGATGGGATCAACATCTTCCTCTGGGTGAGTTCTCTTATAATAAAAATTTGCACTCGAGCAACCAAATGGAACCATATAAAGACCTATATGGGAAAAGGTGAAGAACACTAGAATCTTGGGATGAAGTCAGTGAACGTAAGGTGATTGGACCAGAAATGGAAGAGGAAATGTTGGAGAAGGTGAAAACCCTTTAGCAGCATATCAAGGTAGCCCAGAGTCGACAGAAGAGTTATGCAGATAATTATCAATGAGACCTTGAGTTTAAAGTGGGAGACATGGTGTTTCTACACATATCTTCATGGAAGAAGGTTATGAGGTTTGGAAAGAAAGGAAAGTTAAGTCCAAGGTATATCGGCCCCTTAGATATTCTTGATCGTGTCGGGGATGTGGCCTATCGACTAGAACTTCCACCTACCATGGCCAAAGTACATGATGCATTTCATGTATCTCTCTTAAGGAAGTACAAACCAGAACCTTCACATGTACTCTCTTCTGAGGTGGTAAAATTTTAAGATGATCTTTCTTATGAGGAGAAACCAGTGAAGATCTTTGATCGTAGACAAAAGTTTCTATGAAATAATACAATTCCCCCCGTCAAGGTGTTGTGGAGAAATCACAAGTTTGAGGAAGCGACATGGGAATCAGAGGAAATGATGAAGTTGAGTTACCCACATCTATTTTAGTGTGGGAAAAGAAAAATTTCTAGGATGATATTTATAAAGGGGGGAATATTGTAATGACCCAAATTTTCATTAATGGAAATCCTTATTGATCTAATTAAATGTCTCTTTATGTTTATATAAAATTTCAACTTCTTTGGTTTTATGTTATTAATTTTTACCATTTCAAATATAGTCGTTGAACAGTGATCACATGATTAGTATAAAAATAGGGCTTTAACAAATCCAAATTACTCAAAAAAATGAAGCGATGGCCTCATCCAGAAGAATTTCCCCATACGAAGCCCATTTATCATAGCTCGGAAAAGAGGCAACATCCTTGGGCTTCACTCTTGACCAAGCCCAAGATGAGCTTCACCATGTCAATCTCGAATGGGACCGTCTACGGGTGAAGTGGAAGTTGATATAAATTACCACCCGGGCAATGTTATCCGAGCCACCCCAAGAGTCTTTCACCATCGCACACCTTACCCTTAGGTGTTATGCAGCTATTTTAAGGTTTTATGTAGCTAATCAACAGTACTGTATTCATGTAAATTATTTTTGTATATAATAATCAATCTAATTTCTTGTCATTATTGTTGCACTGTAAATAGTTTTTAAAGAACAAATGGTGTTTTTCAGTTATTATTTAATTAAGAAATATATTTTATTAAATTAAGGGATTTTTAAATTAAATAATTTTTTAATAAAATATTATTATTAATATATTAATTTTATTATTTATAAATGATCATATAATTTCATGAATGCAATTATAATTTTTATAAAGGTTTGAAAGCCATTTTTGTCAAAACTTGTGAATTTTTGGTAGATGTCAGTTTTTATTTTAAAATTGAAAATTAACATATTTAGAAAATTATTTAGATAAAATAAATGTTATTTTTGGAATCAGGATGTCAAAATTATCCAATAGTGAATATTTCTTAATTTTCTGAGATAGTCATTTTTTTTAGTAAAAATAAAATATCGTTTAAATGTATATTGTGTTTTATTACATAATAATGAAACAATAGTGAAGTAATAAAATACTATAATATTTATGATCAGCCAATATATGTGGTACCATTAATATAATGTGATTTTGGGATGGTTTGTCTTACTTTTCAAAGCATTAATGGACCCCACAAGACTTATTAAACATCTTGTCTTTTTAAATTAATTTCTATGGGGGTATGACTCACATCCACATAAACAACCCTATTATTTTAAGAATTTCATATATTAGGATTATAAAATATTGTTTTCCTCTTACCTTTTCCAAAAAACATGGTAAAAAACCATGGGATGGTTTGTGGTTTGGATTAATTTAATGTAAGGGGACCCAAACCTAAATAATAATGAATTCCCTCACATTTTTTATATAAACCCACCCAAGCTCCCACTTACTCCGCAATAAAATCCTATGGAGTTCGTCCAAACTTTTCCCTACTCTCTCTAGAATCCTCCCAAGGTTCCCTAAGTTTCCAAGAATCCTCTCACAAGCCTCTCTCTAGCCTTTGGAAGCACACTTCCAATTAAGGGTTTTTCTTCCTTTCTCATTTTTGTCCATTTTTCTTTAAGTTCTTTTTCCCTTTTAATATCAATTATGAATGTTGGGGTATGTGTTCACACCTCCTCCATACGTCCCTATTATTGTTTGAATGATGGGAGACCCCTTTCCCTCTCATTAAATGAATTCCCTATACACCTGTTACTATGCCGAAATTCGGAAAGGAACTTCTCTCTCCTCTTTTACATTCGAGCAATACTTTTGTGTCATGAATCTAAATTCCATTAAAATTGTTGGGAAATATATCTATATTACCTCCTTACTGTCCATTACATGAAAATATGATGAGTAACCTCTTTCTCTCTCATCAACCATTTTTATGAATTCTTATGTCACACCGTTACGCTGCTGAAATCACACAGATTTTCTAAGCCAATGTCATTGTATAGTGAATACCATGACCAATTCTCCATCAAGGGTATTCATCTTTATGCACATTTACATATTTATTATAATGTTTCATGTATGAATTCCTCATTCCTTTATCATGGAATAAATGATTATGTTTTATGAGTCAATGTTCTATAATCCATGTGGCACACTTATGCATTAAATGAAATGTTTTAGATGGGTGCGCCCTTATAGCGCTCCAATGCATTGTGTAAAGTATAGTATCATGATACATAAAGTTAAATGAGTTTTAACTCATTCTAATTGAAGTCCCATGAGGGTTTACTCATGCATTATGTGCAATGAGGATTTACTCATGCTCCATGTTCAATGAGCCTTGGCTCAAGCTAATTCCATGTTAGGTGTTGTTGCCACATTTCCATGTTATGATTATCATGCTTTATCATGCCTTTATGTTCATGTTTCTCTTGTGCTCTATTGATATGCTTATTTCCTAACATGTATTGTACTCCTCATGATATCCATGTGTACTCCCTTATTGGGCTTTATAGCTCACCATTTTCTTATGCATGTCCTCAGGTTATCCCATACAATGCTATGTATGAGGGAATGTAGTTGTCATGTTAAGGAAGTTTTCAATAAAGATATTGTATTTCTGTTTTATGTTTTTATGTAATGATCCTAAGCCCAAAAGACACTAAACCTCTCGATCTTTATTGTTGTATAAAGTGGTGTTTTTTGTAATGAATCATGTTTAAGTTTGTAATAAAATATGGGTTGTCATATTTTACACCTCACCTGTGTGTGAGATAAATGCATATGTAATGGATGGAGCTACCAAGCTAGTGTAGGTGGCTCAAGTTTGGAGCCAAGGTGAAACCAATCCATGGGGATATGAAGGGGACAAGTGTAAAGTTGTAAACACGAACCCGAAAGGTTCAAGGTGTTTCTCCCCTAGGTCTTGGGTTAGTTTATCAACTTCTAGATTAACTAACCAATAGAAAAAGCTCATGATCATACCAATTATTTTATTTCTGTGAGTTGCATGGTTTATTTATTGTGGTTGTGTTGTCACGACAACATAATTAATTAATTAAACAATCATGCAAGATGGAACTAAAATAAGACCATCTTATCTATAAATATTATCATAGACATTATTAATCACATAAGTATATCCCACTTAATATTAAATACTTGTAATCAAAGAGAATAAAATGGTAATTTACGTATAAGATTAAAATCCCTCAAAAAAATATTATGTCAGTATAGCCTTCCATAATCTTGGTTAGAATCAAACCATAGATAAAAGTGCTTGACCAACCCTATATGAGTTATTTCAATTATCGAGGAATTTTAATTCATGTTTTAGTGTTTATTTGACTTGGTTCGCCTCAAGGTTTGACTTCCACCACAAGACTTGTTGGGACCAAGAGGCAAAGTTTGAGGAAATCCAAAATAAAAGGATTTCATGATTGGGGAGTCCACTCAGTGGATCATGTAGCTGT
This sequence comes from Viscum album, assembly GCA_963277665.1. Taxonomy (NCBI): domain Eukaryota; kingdom Viridiplantae; phylum Streptophyta; class Magnoliopsida; order Santalales; family Viscaceae; genus Viscum; species Viscum album. Next base: position 880,987,117 of record OY728139.1, on the reverse strand, counting down.
GAGTTAATGTCATTGTAATTTGGAATGCCTACCTAAAACCCTTAAAAGTTTCTTGATCAACAATAGTTGGGATAATGATAAGGAAAATATGGATCCTTTATACTATAATATTCAAGAAACAGAATATTTTGAAGTCAATGGTGAGGGCTATTAGATTTCGATAAAATAATGGAGACTAATAAGTATTAATTTATTTATTTGTAATAGTTTTATAAGGTACTGAAACCTTTTCTCATTTTAATTTGAAGAAATGAATAGAAAAATTACTTCAAACATATCATTTTGAACCATACTCGAGATGGAAAACCTTCTCACTAGCACCAATTTTCAAGAGTGGCAGAGGCGTTTACGTGTCATCCTTTTCCACGGGAGAAAATATTATGTGCTAGAAGAGCATATTCTAGTTGTGACTAAGAAAGAGGCCAGTGATGAGGAAATATATATATATGAAATACATATGGATGATGCCACAAATTTCCATTGTGTCATCCTATCATCCATGTGTAATGATCTCTTGAATCAATATGAAAACATGGACGTGTATAGCATGATGTCTCACCATTAGGATCTCAATCAAGAGAAGGTGAGACAAGAGAGATATGAGATCTCGGATTCTTTGTTTACAACTATGCTTGGAGATTATATGCTAGGTGGGCATCATGTAGTCAAGCTTAATAGAAATATTTAATGTCTGGACATCTTATGGATTAAATTCTCGGATGAGTTGCGTACAGAACTCATCCTATCATCACTACCCAAGACCTTCTCTAGCTTCATTATCAATTATAACATGGGAAACAATGCGAAGAGTCTATCATAAAATCTAACCATAATTCTTCAGGTAGATAAGGACATGTGGCGTGACAAGAACACAGTCCTTATTGTGAATAATAAAAGGGAGGACAAGGCAAAGGGTCCAAACACTTATAAACGGTCTGAAGCCCCGAGTGTCATCCCACCATGAAGGGAAAGATCCATAGGTAGGGAATGAAATGAGAGGCAGCATGTGTTTTATGCGGCATGAAAGGTAACTTTAAGAGGAACTAAACTCATATGCTTGGGGAGACTAAATTTGTGTTCGTTATCAAGTGAAATCTTTCAAATTATACACATTAAGTATTTGATATAGCTTGTGGGGATAACATATGTATTAAAATTCATGAACAAAGTAGATTTAAAAAGATTTATATAGGAGAGGTGGATCTTCAAGCTACCAATGGCACAAGGCTGGCTACGTTGGCTATTGGCAATTACCACCTCCCATTGCCAACTGAGATTATTTTGGATTTACATATCTATTATTATGTTCCTAGTGTTACCAAGTAATAATTTCTGTATCTTTTTTGGATTTGGATGGATTTATTTTCAACATTGGAAATAAGTGTTGTCTCTTTTATAAGAACAACGTATGTTATGGTATGACACATTTAAATAATTGTTTGTAAGCATTAATTACTAAAACCAAGTATTGGAAATCGATAACGAAACAAACTCACATGACTCATATATCACCTAGTTGTGGAATCACCATATTGTTCATGTAAATGAGAAGCACATGACAAAGCTATACCAAGATGGTTATTTGGACTCTACTGAGATAAAACCACTCGATAGATGTCACACTTGTTTATAAGGGAAAACTAACAAGACACCCTTCATTGGATAAGGTCAAAGGGCCACAGAACTTCTAGTATTGGTTCACATGGATGTGTGTGGGCCATTTCAAATAGAAGCTAGAGGTGGATATTCTTACTTCATTACTTTTAATGATGATTTGAGTATATATGGCTATGTAAACATAATGATGTATAACTCAGAAGCCTTAGAGAAATTTGAAGAATTCAAGAAAGAAGTAGAGGATCAACTTGTTATGAAGAGAAAGAAAAATTGATCAGATCGAGGTGGGGAATATCTAATCCAAGTGTTCATTGATCTTCTATGGGATTCAAGGATTCTATCTCATCACACTCCTATGTATTCACCATAGGGGAATGATGTTAGTGAAAGGAGGAACCAGACCTTGTTAGACATGGTGAGTTCAATGATGAGTCATGCAGATCATTTGTTATCCGTTTAGGGATATACATTACAAACTGTAGCATAACAATTAATCAAAGTACCAACTAAGTAGGAAAATGGAATTCCCTCGGTGTTATGGAATGCAAAGAAACCCTTTTTTCGCATACAAGTTTATAGGGATGCGATGCATTTTTTAAAGCCTTCTCTGGAAAAAAGTAGCACCTCAGGGAATGAGGTGTATCTTTGTATGATATCCCAAGAAAAAAAATGATATTACCTATACAAACTTCAATACAATAATGTGAATGTCGATAGACAAGAAGTATTTATTAAGAGGGAGCACATCATCAAAAGGGATAATGGGAAAGATACTGACTTCGATGAAGTTGATTCTTGAGATACACATGTGTTTGTACCGGTTCAAGTTTGACATGCCCCCAGGGAAGAGGTTCCAGAAACACAGGTACTGCATAGGAGGGCAAGAGAGGTTATGGAACCTTAGAGATTCAGTTTCCTAGTCACTGACGATGGTGAATCATTATTGTTGGACAATGATGAACCTATCTCCTACAAGGAAGTAGTATAATCTTATAAGCTATAGGATGGTTATAAGCTATGAATTCTGAGATGGAATCCATATATCAGAACCAATTTTGGGTTCTGGGTGATGATCCAGTTGATGTTATTATTTTTGGATGCAAATGTGTATTCTAGAGAAAACCAGACATGGAAGGTCACGTTCGAACCTATAAAGCAAGGCTAGTGGCTAATGGATTTAGACAGTGTCAACTATGATGAAAACTTATAGCCTTTTTCCTGGGTTAAATCCATAAGAATCATACTTTTCATATCAGCTTACCATCACTACGAGATTTAGAAAATTTATGTTAAATCAACATTCTTTAATGGGATCCTTCAAAAAGATGTCTATATTACACAACCAGAATGGTTTGTGACACCAGGTGAAGCCAAACAGGTATGCAAGTTGCAGAAATACATTTATGGAATATAGAAAGCATCAAATTCATGGAACATTCAATTTGATAAAGCCATAAAGTAATTTGGTTTCAATAAGAAAAATTGTGAGTAATATATTTATAAGTTGTTTAATGGGAATTTGATCATTATCGTAGTACTATATGATGACGACATATTTGTTATTTGAAATGATGTACCAGTCTTACAGTCTATTAAGGACTGGTTGAACAAGTGTTTCTCCATGAAGGAATTGGGTGAAGCAACCTACATTCTAAGGATCAAGATCATTAGGGATAGATCCAAGAGGCTACATGGACTATGTAAAGGTATATAGATTTCTAGATACTAAAGAGAATTAGTATAGAACAATCCAAGAGGGGATTGTTTCAAGTGTCACATGTCCTTCATATTTCTAAGAAAATGTTTCCTCAGACACAATAATAGAAATATATAATGTGTAAGATCCCATATGCTTCAGCTATAGGATCCACCGTGTATGCCTTGTTATAAACCAGGATTGATGTTGCCTATACACTGAGCATGGTAGAAAAATATCAAGTAGATCGAGGAGATCATCATTGGATAGCTGTTATGACTATCCTTATGTATATGAGATGAAATAAGGACATGTTCCTGGTGTATGGAGGAGATGAAAAACTTGTCCTCAGAGGTTATGCTGATGCTGGTTTTCAGACAGATCAGAGCGATCTATAGTCACAATCTGGATATGTTTTCTGTCTCAATGGAGGATCTGTGAGATGGAAGATTTCAATGCATATAGTTGCTACTGATTCTACACTGGATTCCGAATATATATAGGCTTCTGATGTTTCCATGGAAGTAGTCTAGAATCGAAACATTGCCAAGGAACTTGATGTGGTTCCTATAAGTAAAGATCCTATCACATTTTATTGAGATAATACTACAGTGGTGGATCTAGCAAAAGAACAAGATCACATCAACAGACAAAGAACATACTCCAGAAGTATCACCACTTGAGATATTTCTATCAAAGGGGTGATGTAGTAGTGAGAAGAGTGTCCATGGAAGATAATGTTTTGGACCACAAGACTAAAGGCATATCTTAAAAGAAGCATGAATATCATGTGATAGCTAGTGGGTTACATGTTGTTAGTAGTTGGCTCTAGTCCAAGTGGGGGTCTGTTGGAGTTGGTGGCCTAGAACCAACTACTTTGTTCTTTATTCATTAAATAAACAACTTATCACATTTTGATTGTTATTCTATGTGACAATGCATTTGATAATGTCCCAAGGATAGTTGTTGCATTAAAGGTTCATATTAGATCCCTGCTATGATAAGAACCTGGAAGTGCCATAAAACTGTTCTTGAATATATGTTCTATGGATAGATGATGTTATTTGAGGGACACAAATAATAAAATCAATTAAGGGTGAGGACTCATAAATATTTCAGGAACCTTCTCATGGTGTTCACCCTTGGTAATATTGAATAGGCCGGAGGTCATCACGGCCGTCAAAAATACTTTTATTAACCTACACTAGCATAGTGGTGTAGGGTCGAACCACAGAGAAGGCAGATGAGTGGTTTCTAAGGTTTCAAAACTCTAAACCCCCACTGTTGTCATCAGTAGGGAAAACTTCTTTTTTTACTTCTTATTTTTTTTATATTTATTACTAAAATGGAAAAAAGATGAAGAAACTAGATTTTCTAAAAATAAACTAATGTTTATACTAAGAATTATATACTAAAGAAATACAGTATGCTAATATAAAGCAGCAAGACAAGGAGGTGAGATCAATAAAGTACTCATGAATTCTAAACTACTAGTTCGAATGGAGTTCTCTCCACAACTTACAACTAAATCACACTTCTAGAAAGACTGAAGAATTTCCCTCGCCAAGAAACTCAACAGGCAGAGAATTAGGTTTTGGATTTCGCCACACCAAAACATAATCGAACTGCATCATGGTTTTAAATAGATAACATTTGGAAATGAACTCGCCATAAATTTCCAAAGTTAATGACATTAATGTTCTGGAAGTTTCAATCAAACACAACCTCGCCAGTCGAATTTGAATTGAAATTGAAACCATTTAAGTGTGAACGATCAAATATTAGAAACAGAACCAATCTCTCCAACTGATTCTAATCTCCAAAAATCTATACAAATGAATATTTTAAAATCATAACCAGAAGGCTTTAAAATTCTCGAGCTAGGAAAGTTCAACATTTGATCATATTGATTCACGAAGTGTAAAACATCCAATAACAGAGAAAAAATATTAAGGATAGAGGGAAGAAGTACTCTCTAAACACTGCTATTCTCTCGGGCTCCTTGGTCTCCTACTCGTCTCCAGCCCTGCGACTCAGAGTCTTCGCTCTCATCTGATATGTTTGTGGAATGTCGAATGAGAGTCAGAATGAGTGTGTCCCTGGATCTTCTCTCCAATGTGTGCGTGGAATGAATGAGCCTCCCACAAAATTCTACTGCTGGTCCAGTTTAAGTATCTCTTGTCATATGCTACACGTCACCGCCACATCTTCCACCGACTTCAAGAGTTCTTCACCCACGCACTTCCAAAGGTGCATCTTTTCACGACAAGCACATCGCGCTAGAATTACTCACATAACTATCTCCGAGTGAGTTAGTTACGTGAATCTGGACGTAAACCTGAATCTTGAATGAACCTGTACATGTTATAAACAAGATGAAATAATTAAATCACAATGAATGTTAATTAATAATTCATAGTTTCTATTTAAAGTTTGTTGTTGTAACACTTGTTAAAAAAATAATTAAAGTTAAAGAATAGATATCTTAACCAAAATTTATTACTTGCTTTTAAAATTATTTATAAAATTATTCACTTATTATTACATAAGTTTAAAAATTGTTAATTTAAATTTAGTTGATAAATATAAATACTAAATTTTAAGTTTATCATTTTTAAATAATTCATTAAAATTAAATAACATAAATGAATAAGTAATTAGAAATTTAGTAATTTTAGATTGTATTAACAATTCTATTATTACTATTAAAAAAAATGTTAGGTTAATTAATTAATTAGTAAATTTTAAATTTAGCAATTAAAATTATTAATTAAGTTATAAATATAATAAAATTAAAAAGTATGTATTGTCATTATTTATAATTATTATTAAATTATATAATTAATAGTAAATTAATTTACTATAAACATTTATTATTAATTAAGTTTTGTATAATTTAATTTATAATTTATTAATGTCTTAAATTATTAACCTTTATAGATTACTTTAAATTAATTTGACTTACTAAAGTTAACTTTATGAAAAGATAACTTTATATTAATTTTATTTTTACCTTAGCTTTTGATTTTTTTTCTTTTGACTTTACATTAATTATTTTATTTTTATTTTTATATTTTTATGTTCTAAATTATTTTATGTTTTTTTATATCTTCCTCCCCCCACCCAATTTGGCGCACAGTAGGGGTGGGGGAGGGTTTCTTCGGTTCAGCAGCTGGTCCAGCGATGGCCATCAGCTCGGCTCCTCTTCTCCATGGCGCAAAGGAAGGTCTTCAGCGGGTTCGTCCATGGATCCAAAACAGTGCAGCAGTCTCCTCTTGCTCAGGGCAGTAGCAGATTGCCATCTTCCTCGGCTCGAACAGATGAAGCGGCTCGACTCAGCACTCCCTTCCAGCGGCGGTCCGACAGTATTCCTCCTGAAGCCGTCGCTCGGCTCCCTTCTACCAGCGGAAATACCACCTCCAGCATCAGACACAGCTCAGCTTCTTGGCTTCAGTCTTCAGCAACACTACGGCGTCCATGGATCTTGGAAGGCAGCGGCTATGGTAATGCTTCGCAACGGCAGTCTCCTTGGCTCGAACTCTGCTTCAGCAACATCTTCCAGCAGAGGTGCACCTCCAGCAGGTGGTAGCTCTATTTGGGTCCAATGCGGCCGGTGGTAAGAAACTACCCACTTCACTTTCTCAGGTGGGAACCATTGAAAGGAGAAAATATGAACTATCGGTGAGACATCAAGAGACTGATGAAGATCGGTAGCTGATATGGGAGCTGTAAGTCCGATAATAGGATGGAAACAAACTCACCGATGGAAGGAAAATAAAAAATAACAACCCATGGAAAATTAAAATAATAAAAGATAATCAGCACTGCGTGACACTGATGGTGAGGAAATGGATCAGTGAGTCATGACTCACCGATACTTTAAAATAAAAAATCCGATCTCACCAATGAATGAATTAAACGATTCCAACAAAATAATGGTTTTCCATGCCAAACCGTTAGTTAAAATAAAATAAAGTATCAGTGAGTGGGGAATAGGTAGCAGTATGGAATCGGTGAGTCATGACTCACCGATAAAAACAAGTCACCAAAAGATATAAAAGAGCCACCGATAATTAAAATATTAAAAAGAAATCGGCACGACGTGAAACCAACGAAAGTTTTTCATCGGTGATTCATTGACTCACCGAAAGAAGGAATAATGATTGGTCACAGCTGGAAAAAATGAAATAAAAAGAACAGTGAGTCACAACATCGGTGCGTCGTGACAACGGTGCATCGCGAGAGACCGATGGCGTTTCTAAGAAATCGGTGAATCACGACTCCCCGATAGTTATAAAAAAACTTCGGTGTGACAACAACATCGGTGGGTCACTCACCGATAGTACAAAATTAAAAACGTTAACAATAAAAAATATTTTTCCACAAATAGTAGATTGAATTAAACATTAATTATTTAAATTAAAATTCAAATTAACTAAATTGTTAAAGACTAATTAATTGACTGTAACAAAAAACTAACCAAATTAATTAACAAACTAAAAAATAAAAGCGACTAATTATTAACTAAGAAAATATAAGTTAAGATTAATTTAATTTATGTCTAAATAAATGCAGAGCACCAATAATTAATTAAATGCAAACATATAATTAAAATAAATAGGTTTAACTAAACTTATTAAACAACAAAGTTAATTAGTTAGATGATAAAATGAAACTTGGCATTAAAAACAAATTATTTAATTAAACTTTAACTTAAACCTATACACAACTTTAATTATTAATTAGATAACTCTTAAATTAAAAACTAATTAAATAATAGACTACAATTATAAAAGACTCAAATTATAATTACTTAAAGAACAATTACAAGGTAGCAGCAGGTGAAAAAGAGAAGCAACAGTGACTATTTATTTCACCAAAAACTATTATCTACCTCACCAGTAGACCAAAACAGTTTAGAGATTAATTAAAATTCAATCTAAATACATAAAATAATAAACATAATGTTTAAAAACTATTAATTAATTGATTATTTAACTATTTGATCTAATAAAATTAACAGCGAACAATTTAATTTAATTAAAAGAAAATATTATTTAATTAAATAGTTGGCATGATGACTAAATAAATTAATTAACAGAGTTAATCTATTCTAATGTAACTAAATTAACAGATTAGATATTAAAATAAGGTATATGTTAATTAAATTGAATTACATAGATTAAATAATTGTTTATAATAAATATTAACTATTAAAAAGTTAAGAAGATTTAAATTAACCAAACTAAATAAGAGGTAATTAAATTTGAATAGTTTAGTAAGATTAAAAATATTAATTTAAATACTAAAAACGCATAATTAATTATAAAAATGATTATTTAACATATTTAGTGATAAAATTACAAAAGTTCCAATATTAATTAAAAAGTGTCAAATTAATTAATTAAATTGATTAAAATTAAATAAAAGATGTGGCAAAAATATGTTAAAATAGAGCAACATCAAATTCCCCCACACGTAAGCATTGTTTGTCCTCAAACAATCTCAGGTTTTATTTTCTTTTGAAAAATAGTAAAGTGTATTTATGATCTAGATCAAACTATAATATGTCCACCACTCAAAAAAGAGGAAAACACATAATAGTAGACTCTTAGAAAATGAATTACTCATATAAATCTTACCCTAAAACAAATACTCAAGGGTAATTAATAACACAATGACCATCTATCAAAGAAGATGTCATGCCTCATATGTGATACAACTTAGTGACTCACTTCAATCCAGACTTATGTTATAAGTCTAAAAATGACAAGAGATAAAATATCAATGGAACTAAGACCTCAACCAAGGAACTTTGTACTTTTACATTTTCATCTATGTTCCAAAAAATAAATAATTAATTTTTTTGAATCACCTCAGTGATACAACCTAAATGATTTCCATATAAACCCATTGATCCCTTCTTCATTTGGCGTTCATCATTCCCCTCACCTTAATGAGCTAAATTTTTACCCTAGACACTTTATTTATTTTTCCCAAGCCTTGTGTCATTGTGCTGAGCACAGTGTAATGCACTTATTCAAAGTGTAGAGAGGGATTATAGTTAACAGAAATGCACCCAACATCTAGGGTCTCAGAGACTCGCCGTGGGATCCCAGATGCCCAAATTACTCCAGTTTCAAAAGATTTATATAAATATCATTTAAATTGTCTCAATAAAGAAATTAATTTTAATAAATTAAAGATGAATGAGGCCCCTAGAATCAGAATCAAACTTCCAGTTCCAAAGGGTATGATCATAATTCCACAAACATGTAACCCATATCACTTTCAAAAGTAGACTCTAAACAAGATTTCCATCAATTCACTAAGGAAAATCACTCAGCAATCATCCAGATTCATTAATTTCATATTCAATGCAAATATTAACTTCCAACAAGATACTTTTCCTAAGGCAAGACCCAATTGAGAAAAAAAATGTAAAGCCAAAAATTATGCAAGAATTTTTTTAAAAAAAATAACAACTATTAACAAAAAGTTTTAATTTGTAGTGGGAATTGATGGGCTTTAATTTAAGCACAGTTTAGCATAGTCAAGAATTAACCCCCTCCCCCATACTTAAAACCCAACTTTGTCCCCAAAGTTGAATTCAAAATATGGAGAAGAACATTTAATAAATTAAGGTTCAAAATAGATTTCCAATGGAGTATATTGATGACATGTATAAAGGGTATCAATGAAGTTCAAAGATAGTGTTGTTTTCCACAAAGGTTAAATTAACAGAAGGTTCATTGACAAGTACACCCGTTAACATTGATGTCCAGTGGAAAATATTTTCATTAAAGTTAAAACATAACATATAAGGTGTGGGTTTACAATTAACTGGGTGTAAGCATTTTAAACAATAAGTTTAATAGTATGTTCAATATAGTAGATGTTTCCGACGCTTTCGCCGGGGCGCGCGCATCCGTCCGTCGGGCGGGGGGGGGGGGGGACGCGCGGCTTTGTTGCCCCGCATTCCCGCTTTCCAAAGGCGGGCGGCATTCGTTCCTTATTCAGGTACGTCTGCTCCTTGATCGAAACGGGATGATGGGATGTCGGTTCTTCCTCCTGTGGATTCCTCCTCAGAACTCGTCTACTAGTCCGGGTCTCCCTTATAGATTTAATACGTAGTTCGTGAAACTCTTCCCAGTGCCATGTTTCCATGGGTGCCGGTTAATTACGCCGCTCCTGTCGGGACATTCCAGAGGGTCCAGTCAGGGCAACAACCTTCGGTCAGGGGAGTAGTCACGTTGAGACGTCAGTAGCGTGTCTGGATGCTGGGGTACCTGGCATGTCTGTCTGTTATCCTTGATCACAAGGCTTCTCAAGGGCGTGGAAGCCTGAGGCATCCCACATCGAGCGCGGGGAATTACATGTCATAGACACGTATCTGAGGTTTTCCTCAGCTTCCCGTGTTCAACACAGGGTATGCCGTGAGTTTAACGTCTTACGGAGACGGAATGAGGATGATCAGAACATCCCACAAGGACGGATCAGATTGGTGTACCGCACAGAGACGGCTGTGGTCCCATAGAGACGGATCAGAACGCCCAATAAGGACGGATCCGGGGTTGTACACTCCCTATAGGGGAAAAGAGTGATGAATCGGGGTGTACACAGAGGACAGCGACCCAGAGATATGATGGGGCTTACACATGGAAAGTGGCCCAAGCGCCGCTAGGAGCAGCGAGGAAGTGGGTGGCATGACTCCCCCGGGATGTGATGGCCCGGGTGAGAATCAGGATGGGTGATGGATGGATGAATGAAGTGGATGGGGATGAAATGGGACCATCGCAGGGGCGACGGTGAAGTTGGGCTTGAGCCTTGAGAAGGCTTCCTACGTATCCCTGTGGCAGGGAATCAAAGTCCGCGTAGTTCGGGATGGTGTCGATAAACCGACGTGGAGCTGGGCCTTGGCCCGATGAACGTCGTCAGCATACCGACATGAAAGCGGACCTTGGTCCGATGGGAGTTGGGCTTGAACCTCTGGGAGGATTCCTACGTACCATGCCTTGACATGGATCAAAGACCTCGTAGTTCAAATGATACAGTTTAACGTCATGCGGGACGAAGATAGAACACGACGTGAATTGGGTAATGGGTGGGCTTGAACCTCGTGGAGGCTTCCTACGTACCATGCCTTGACATGGATCAAAGACCTCGTAGTTCAAAAGGAAATGGGTCGCAGCGGCTTACCACTGGACCAGGATGGGACCCGACGTGAAATGACGGGTGGGCTGCGTCGGTAAACCAACGTGAAAGCGGACCTTGGTCCACTGTTGGTGGGCGTGAACCTCGTGGAGGCTTCCTACGTACCATGCCTTGACACAGATCAAAGTCCTCGTAGTTCGGATGGGATGGGTCACAATGGATTACCACTGGACCGGGGTGCGGTTTAATGTCATGCCGGACAGGAGTGTGCAGTTTAACGTCATGTTGGACGCGGGTGTGACCCGACGTGAAAGTGGACCTTGGTCCATTGTTGGTGGGCTTGAACCTCGTGGAGGCTTCCTACGTACCATGCCTTGACACGGATCAAAGACCTCGTAGTTCAGGTGGGGATTTGTCGGTGAACCGACGTGAAAGCAGACCTTGGTCCACTGATGGTGCAGTTTAACGTCTTTGCTGGACGGGGCATACAGTTTAACGTCGTGCTGGACGTGGACGAAACTCGACGTGAATGAACGACCGAGCAACGTGGCTTGAACCTCATGGAGGCTTCCTACGTACCATGCCTTGACACGGATCAAAGTCCTCGTAGTTCGGATGGGAGTAGACCTTGGTCCACTATTGGTGGGCTTGAACCTCGTGGAGGCTTCCTACGTACCATGCCTTGACACGGATCAAAGTCCTCGTAGTTCGGATGGTGGGTCGCAATGGCTTACCACTGGACCAGGGTGCAGTTTAACGTCGTGTTGGACGCGGGTGTGACCCGACGTGAAAGTAGACTCGTGAGTCCACTGATGGTGGGCTTGAACCTCGTGGAGGCTTCCTACGTACCATGCCTTGACACGGATCAAAGACCTCGTAGTTCAGGTTGTTTTGTCAGGGTCGGTGCTCACTCTAAGCCCATGTGAGTCATGCTCGGTGTGAGAAACAAGAGGTTGCAAGGACCTGACGATCACGTCGCGAAGGGTGCGTCCGTGAGAAGCGAAATGGGGCTTACGCGTTGGGCGGCCCATGGTGTTGGGACTTACTCCAGGAAGGAGGCCCATGGCGCGACAAAGCGCGGGAAAGATGGACCTTGGTCCGGCGATGGGAGGTGCCTCGTTCCCTATCACGTCCTCCACTGACCTTGGTAGTGGGGAAGTACCGAGATGCACGGGTGCAATCATCCGTACCAAAGGTTAGGGATTTACGCTCTGAGGCGACCCTTCCCCTGCGAACATACACCACTCCGACAAGGAGGATCTCATTCCATGTGCGGAAGAGTTCCATTCCCGTGGAGACGAGCGGTGTAATGAATGCTCGAGCTGGGGGGAAACCCTTCGTGAGGGAGACGAGGTTGGGTCACAGTTTAACGTCATGTGTTGAGGACGTGGTGCTTGGCAGTTTAACGTCCTGCAGCTCGGACGAGGTGGGTTCACTCCACACCCCTAGGGCTTACATAACCGGTACCCTCTGGTCCTTGGGGAAGGGAAGGTGTCGGTAAGGCCATGGTAAAGGGGGGTCGTGAGAGGAACCATCGAGGGGTCCACGTTAGTGTGGCTATGCGAAGAAGCAATAGCCGTTAGCGTGCCTATGCGAAGGAGCATTGGGCGAAGCAACGCTACGGGAGGTGTTGTCCATGGGACTTTGAAATCACATCGTGCGAACCTGGAGGGTCGCACGGAAAGAGGAATCGCTAAGCAGAGGAGTGTGCTTTGAGAAGTGGGGTGCCTTGGCCTTAGCATGGGGCATAGGTGGAAGTGGGAGGTGCTTCGCGAAGTGGAACAGTGTTCGCGGAGCAATGCCTCGCGAAGAAGGAGTGGTTCGCGAAGCAGGGTCCTGCCAAGCAATGTGCTTCGCGATGCATAGTTATCCTGCCTTGGCATAGGGATTACTAGCATGGGTTGGGTGTTTCGCAAAGCACAAGTGCTCCGCGGCTGCCCGGGTTCCCTTGGGAATCCCCTTCCTTTGCGAAAGCCCTTGAGCTTCGCGAAGGGCATCCCTCTCGGAAGAGGGGCTCAAAACGAAACAAATCAGAGTCGTCTCGCGAAGTAGAAATACCTCGCGGAGCTCATGATTCCCGGGGCAAAGCGTGCTTCGCGATTCGGGAGAGGAGAAGCCGAAGAGTCGGATTGTCCGTCTCGGGGACTCAGGGGGAGTCGAGTATTTATAGGGAAGGGGCGCCGCGAAGCAGGGCTCGCGCGCCGCCTTCGGGGCTTCGCGGCGGCTCGCTAACGTCAAACGGGTTCGCGGAGGATTACTGCCTCAGGAGCTTCGCGGCGCCTCGCGAACGTCAAACCGGTCCGCAGAGGATTAACGCCTCCGGAGCTTCGCGGGGACGCCAAGGTTGGGGCGCTTCGCGGCGGGGCATCGCGGCTGTGCTTCGCGGCTGTGCTTCGCGAGGCAGCGCGCCGGCTGTCTTTTTCGTTCCTTCCTTTCGGGCCATATTTTTGGAGCCAACAAATGCCCCCCCTCAGACTTGGAGCCGCGGAGGGCGAAGGGTCGAAGTCTGAGGGATATCGCCAAAAACTGTCGGCGGTTCGCGATGTGTCATCGCGAAGGGGGACCCGCGCTGCTCGCCGGGGCCGCGGGTCGGGACGCGCCGCGATGCTCCGCGCGGGTAAGGTGCGCCGCGATGCTCCGGGGGTCGTCGCCTATAAATAGGGGGTCCGCCCTCTTTTGTCTTCACGTGTCTTGTCTTTTTGTGCGCTCTCGATTTGGCGAGGCTCCGCGTACTCCGCGACAGCACTCCGCGAATCGAGCTTCGCGGCGAACCGCGAGTCTCCGACTCCGCGTCCGTGCCAAGCGAACCTCTGTCTGCCTTGGCCAGACTTCGCGGCTTCGTCTCGCGACCGATCTTCGCGATCCGTCTTCGCGGCCGAGCTTCGCGGCCGAGCTTCGCGATCCAGGGAGAAAAACTTTTCTAAGGGTCGACATTAAAGATGGCCCATCAAGAAGCTGTGCTGGGAGTGCTCGCAGATGCTGCTCGCCGGGATGAGATGGCCAACCGTCCAGGCCTGGGGGAAATGGTTCGGAGCCACTCGGACCACACTTCTCTGACAGATCTGCTGTCGGAAGGCCATAAATATTATCCACAGTGAAAAAAGCTGTCGTTGTACGGCTTCGGGCTGAGGGATGACGTCTTCATCCCTGAAGCGGGAAGGAATGAACCAGCTTGCTGGTTCAGGAGCACACCGTGCCGGCACCAATGGTTCAGGGCGGCCGATGGTCACGCGCGGGAGGATTTCACACCCGTCACCGCCGATTGCCTCTACAATCATGTGAACGACATCGACGGGAGGCCACTGCAACCGGAGACGTCCCCTCCTCTCTACCGCACCATGCTGAAGGCGGCTCTGCAGGATCCGAAGAAGGGATGGTCCGATGAGTGGGACCTGCGCCAGGGCGGCAATTTTACCGACGACTGGGCCTGGGCCTACTGGGTAGGCGCCTCGTGCGAGGAGTTCGAGGCTGAGCTGAGGAGAGTGGGATTGTACGAGGCGGCATGGGCCTCCCAGTTCCACATTTACCAGCCAAAGCAGCTGATGCCGGAACTGCTGAGCAGATGGTCGTCCAGGACCAACACTTTTCATCTGCATCACGGGGAGGTGGGCATCAGCCTGTGGGATGTCCACCAGGTTTCTGGGGTCCCGATCTTGGGGGCCATGTACGACGAGTTCCTCCCCGTCATCAGTGCGTGGGGAGATGCTGAGAAAATGCCACGGCTCGCGTCAGCGCTGATGGCGCTTGTCCCCGGAGAGGACAAGGAGGCCGTGAGGGACGTCCACTTCAAGAGGTGGTTCAAGTGTTTCCTGAACTTTCCAGAGAATCGAGAGATCCCTCCAAGGCCTCGGACTTGTCCGAGGGCAGCCCAGCGGGGCAAGGGGCACTCGTATTGGCGGGTTTTGGAGGACAGCCAATGGAAAACTTGGGGCTTCAGCGTCAGCACCGAACAACAACCAATAGTCAGGCTGGCGGCGTTCATCGCGGCTCTCATCTGCGGGTGGATCCTGACGGTGAGAGATACAAGCATGGGGGTACGGCCCAGCTCGTTCATCATGGCATCGATGCTGGCCATGGGGCAGCGGATCAACCTGGGGATCCCGATGCTTGCCAAACTATACAGAATGCTGCGGCGCATCAGCGAGGGCAAGAAGCCGCCAAGAATTTGTGGGCCCTTCCACCTTCTGTATGGGTGGATCGCGGCGCATATCAGAGGGATTTACGAGTATCCAAACCCCATTTCGCCACCGGGA
Organism: Viscum album; assembly: GCA_963277665.1. Lineage (NCBI taxonomy): Eukaryota > Viridiplantae > Streptophyta > Magnoliopsida > Santalales > Viscaceae > Viscum > Viscum album. Next base: position 880,971,397 of record OY728139.1, on the reverse strand, counting down.
TCAGACTTTCGCCCTTCCATTCTGAACGCAGTTGGGAGCTTCCCATTCAAACTGGCCGTTCCGATGGTGCTGAATAGGGTGTGGAGGGCGGACGAGTTCAACTTTCATCCCTTTCCACTGCCGACGGGGAGGCTTACTGATGATGGACGGGGAACGGAAGAGAATCGGGCTTACCTCCTGGCCTTCCGCGGTGGCGTTTTGGTGGCTCGGATAGATCGTGAGCCAATCTGTGAGCCGTACACCCCGCACCGTTTTGCGAGGCAGTTCCGGTGCCTCCAGCGGCTGACCCCGCAGGTATACTGGGAGGTGCGTCATGAGGAGCACCCGTGTGTGATGAGGCAGCTGTGGATCATGTTCACACGTGAGGATGGAATGATGCAGATCACATTGCCTCCATCCACCGCCGCCTTCGGCTTGGTGAAGGAGTACGCCATTAGCTGGGAGGCCGCTTATCCCGGGGAGATGTTGAAGCAGCCAACGATCCGGGTTGGTGACGGTGTGCCTCCTTCATCTCGAGGTCGGGGTCGGAGGACAGCTAGGGCCGCCCGCGGCAGCGGAGCTGCCGTGGCAGAGAGACCCGCACCGGCCGAGGGTATGGCAGCAGCAGCGGATCCAGTGGTTCCGGGAGAGCAGGGTCATCCAGAGGGGCGGCCACTGAGGGGATTCCGTCGGATACCCGCTCAGGCTCCGGGGAAGCGGCTGCGTCACATTGACATGGAAGAAGATGCTGTCTTTCCGGAAGCTTGGGACACCTGGGATGTCAACCGGCAATTCCTCATCCCATCTGAGATGTGGGCCCACCTGAATCGCCTCGGGATGAGACTGCCGGGCATAGGCCCAGTCCGGGCTGGATTCATGGTGTCTCCGGCGGAGGCGGAGCAATACTTGAACGAGCTGGAGGATTACATCCACTCCAGTGGTGCCCCTCGCCCGATGACAGACCGGGTGAGGGTACAGTTGAATCAGATGGTCCCTCCACAGCTATCGGCTGCCGATCTGAGGGAGCGCTTCCCCTTGCCGGAGGAATCAGGGGGCTCTTCTCGGGAGGATGAGGCTGGAGGAGGGAGCCCGCTGGAGGAGGGCGAGGTCGGAGACCGAAGCTCAGAATCTGACGACTCCGCGGAGGCCCTCGAGGTAGCATTCCGAACCTCTCTTCTTACGATCTGTTATTGAATCCCTACGGACTTCTCACCAATGTTTGGGTCATGCAGGAGGAACTTGTTCGTAGGCCTCGTTCTCGCTCCTTGGCGGGTGACGATGCGGGACCTTCAGAACCCGCGCCTATGGCTGCGTCCAGTTCCGCGTCCGGTGGGACCGGGGGGTCTGAGGTGGCTCCTCTGAAATTTCCAGACCTTCCAACAGTGTACGGGGGGCCTCGTCTCGGAGTCCCTTCAGTACCGGCCCAGGAGCAGCGCTCGGAATTCAACCTTCGTAAGTCTCCTCTAACGGTCTCCTCGTTGCCACATGTGGGCCATGTCGACTAACGTTTATGTCTCTTCCGTCATACAGTCCTCCGACTGGCATGGGCTGCTGCAGCGAGGCTGGTTGGGATGTCTGGCGGCGTCCCTCCCAGGGGCATGCCGGTGATGGTGACGATAGTCCCTTCAACTCCTCAAGCTACGGCGCACACCATCACTGGCAGGACTACCAGCAGGGCCATACCTGAAGTCATCGAGGTGGACTCCGAGGAAGAGGATCAACCGGTCAGTCCCAGTCCTGTCGCGCCTGTGCCGGCGTCAGGTGTTGTACCAAACTCAACACCAGATGCAGATCCCGCTGAGGAATTCCTGCAGGCATATCCCGTGTACGAGCCTGACGACCGCGCGGATTGGGACGAAACGGCCTCTGATGAGGAAGACAGCAGCATAGTCCGCCGCCGGTCGTGGAAGCTGATCACACGCTTCATCAGGGACACTCCCCAGGCGCAATGGCTGGCCGAAATGGATAGGCTCCGCTCGCGGTTGCGCGAACTGTGTGCCGGGGGAGTGGATGCCCAACGCCCTCACGCGCTCATCCGAGACCTCATGGCTGAGAAGATCCGGGAGCATGATCGTGGGCTGAGCGTGGGATGGCAGCGGAGAAAGGCGACCAGCATCAGGAAGCTCCAGGAGGCTGAAGGCGAGGTCCAACAGATGCAGATCCGGGCCAATGAGCTTTCAGCCACTCTCGATGCACAGTCTGAGCTGGTCTTACGATTGAAGGCCCAGTTGGCGGAGGCCGAGGAGCATATGGAGCAGACCTCTGGAAGGATGGCTGTCGTCCAGGCCGAGGTGGAAAGGGCCCGGGCCAGGGTTGACGGATTACGCCCCGCCGCTGCTGAAGAGGAGCGGGAGTTAAATCAGCGGCAACAGGCTCTGGACGCCGCAAGTCAACGGGTGGCGGAGCTGCAGCGCTCTTTTGACGAAGTCAACCCGTCCGTGGGGGAAGTCAACCCCCGAGTATTGTAGCGAACTCGAGAGAAATTTTTATTAACACTTTTCTGCTCCAACTCTTTCTTTCTCCTTCACAGCACGCACGATTTCCACTGTTGAATTGCCTTGTTGCATCCCTACAATGTTTGCGGGACGTTTGACGACAATTCCCTCAAACCAGTCCAGATTCCCGAAAGATGGGGAAGGCTTGATCGGAGGAGGAACTTCCAGGATAGCCGAATTACCGTTTCTCCAACGTGCTCTTATGCACGAACGGGGCAACGCCAGGGGCGCTGAAATCGGTTCAAACAGATGAAAATGGGAAGTGTGAATCACGACACCCGAATTCGGAACATGGCGTGACAATAAAGGACAACCGCTAACCGTGGCGGAGAAGCGGTATCCTTACTGCGTTAGCCTGAAATGGGGACAACAAATGAGCATCGACCGCTGACCAAATTCGCAACGCGGGATTTTATCAATTTGTTGTCGATCAATCTTCCAGGACGTTGGCCCAGGACAGTTGGTGGACCATAGGTCAGACATCCATACTGTTAGGGGGTCCTTCCAGACATGACCTGTCTTCCGGAACGTTGGCCCAAGACGGTAGGTAAGCCGATGCGGCATGAGACCAGGCCGTTAGGGGGTTCCTCGGCATGAGACCAGGCCGTTAGGGGGTTCCTTCAGACATGGAAGAGGACAAGGGTCCGAATAAGGGATACGCAAAGCGTGAAATATGGAGTGGTGGTTTGTTCAAACAGAATCCAACACTTCGGTAGTTGCACCACCGTGGTGGGAGTACGCCAGATGGGCGCCTCGGTCTGATCGTGGATCATTCCTTTTTGGGACATGGCCTCTCTGGAGAGGGGATCTATCGCCTCCCAATGGGATCTTGGGGCATCCTGAACTTGTTCAGGTAAAAATTGTAGCTACATAATTCTCCCCGAGGGGTCAGGCCAGAGGGCTGGAAATGGGGAGGAACAGGATCTTGTGATTCCTGGGGCTGAACCCTAGGCGAAACGCCTGGGCGTCCCTACGTATCCCACGTGATGATGGGAATCAAGCCGCACGTAGTTCTGGAAACGCAGTCTAACGTCATACTGGACGAGGGTCAGCCTAACCGTGTTGGTACACATCCAGCCAAAACTACTAAGCCCACGTGAGTCGTGCTCGGTGTGGGAAACAAGCAGCAGTGGTGGGAATTTCCCGACGTAGAGAGGGGCAGGTTGGGGCAAAGGGATGCTCGGTGACCACCGGCCCAATGACACCAACACGATCATTCAGCGCACCTAGATGCGCGAAGAGAAAGAGCCGAGTATGGTGGGGTTCCACTTGGACATGAGGGAGTGGAAATGTGTGAATCATGACGCTCGAGATTTGGATCACGATGGTGGCGGCGTGGCGATGGAGGACTACTGCTGACCATATTCGCAACACAGCATCCTATCGCGTTAGCCTGAAGTGGGGACAAACAGATGAGGGTCGACCGTTGACCATGTTCGAAACACGGGACCGTGTCGCAAATGTTGTCAAATATCCGTAGGGACGTTGGCCCGAAACGATTGTAGGGCCCTTAGGTCCAGCATTCATGGAGAGCCCTTAAGCTTAGTATCCACGTCGTCCGAGGGTCCTATTGGATGTGGAAGAGGATGAGGATCCAAATAGTGAGCTCATGAAGCTTGGTCATGGGATGAGGGGAATATCCCTGTGAAAATCCCATGCTTCGGGCTTTCTGTCAAAACACATCTGAATACGTCAACAAAACGTATTAGAGAGGGAGCAGATTCCTTTACCTTGGGGAGATATTAGTTTATGGTCATAGACTTCGGACCATGGATTGGAAAAAGGGATCAGGGGACGCATGACATCACAACCTGACGTGAATGAGCTCGAGTCGAGGGACCGAACTCAAGGGTTAGGCTGGACCCGCGGGGAAGTACCCGGGCGCTCCTACGTATCTCATAAGGATGAGAATCAAGCCATACGTAGTTCTGGACGTGACACGGTAGGATACCAGTGCCAGGGGAAAGGGGAAGTGCGGACGTGGCCCTTGCACTAAAAGAAGCGGAATTTGATGTATCTTGTTTGTTCTTTAAGGTGAATGGTTTTTTTTGTGAAGCGACAGGCCTAGAACTGTAGGTCGTGATGTCGCCACAAGAATCAAGCCGTGATGGGCGTTGACAAATGGCATGGCGCATGGCCAGTACCCAACGTGATGTCCTCTACAGTGAGGTTACCACAATGCGGTGCCGTTTTTCGTCGTGCGTCCAGGACGATAATGTCACAGTTTAGGGTCGTATGATAGGACCAAGCATGCATTTTATCGTCATGCAGCGCGGACGTAGCAGAGGCGATGCTAGGCGGGAAATGTGCGCAGTGTTATAAAACACAATTGACGGAGACATGATCCCACATCAGATTGTACGCCATTTGGAGGGGGAAACCTTAGGCCGAGGGGCCTATACAGAGGTGAAACAGGGAGAGAGACTGGCTTCCTGAATGGGTTGTACCCGGAGACAGGGCGTCTGGGCGGTCCTACGTGTCCCATGAGGATGGGAATTTGAACGTAGTCCCGAATAGATCATAGTTTATGGTCTTAGAGCTCGGACCATGGGAGCCCCAAAGGGCGCCAGATTGCAGCTTTGTCCCCCTAACATGCAAAGGTGCACTGAGGGATAGCGCCAAAAGTGTCGAGATTCCACCTGGACATGATGGGGTGAAAAATGATGTGAATCATGCAACCAACATTCAAGGACTTAAGGGGCTGGCGTGACGATAGGGGATTACTGCTGACCATGTTCGCAACACAACATCCTGTCGCGTTAGCCTGAAATGAGGACTAACAAAACGAGCATCGACCGCTGACCATATTCGCAACGCGGGATTTTATCGATTTGTTGTCCGTAACCCTAGAGGGTATTGACCCGTATCGGTAGGAGAGCCCTTGGGCGTAGTATCCAGGCCGTTCTTGGGGGTCCCTCTGGGTGTGAAAAGACGATGGAAGTCCGAATAGAGGGGAACACGAAGCTTGACAAGTGGAAGGAACTTGATCAAGTTGGATCTGACACTCTTGGTGCTAGACTAGAGTGCTCTTAATACATGGGTGAACCACTGCAGGGAGCCAAGGGACTCAACCTTGAGGGTGATCGAGAGATGGAAGATTCCCAGGGGAAGGGGGCATGGTGCCCAAAACCTTGTATCGTACCTACACACCCCCCCACTGGAGAGGGATGGACCAAGTGGCCTGGGTGACAGGGACATCAGGGGATCTCCAATAGGTGGGGCTGGTCCCGAATCTTAGACATTCAGGTGGTCCTACGTATCCCATTAGGATGGGAATCAAGCCACACGTAGTTCTGAAAGGTGCCTTTTAACGTCATGCAGGACAGGAGTGGTAAATTCGCTGAACTCAAACTGGGTTCGAAGACAAGGGGTCTTGAACGTATTTCCAGATGAGAGTCTTAGTTTATGGTCTTAGAGCTCGGACCATGGATGGTGACAACTCCCGAGTAAGCACAGATGTCAACCCAATCCCTAAGCCCACATGAGATAAACTCGGTGTGGGAAACAAGGGGGGTATCCTCATCACAATACTTGGGGCATCCATCAAAGGGGAGTCAGCAGAGAATTTCAAAGGACACATTTGACGTAGCTTGTTCCTCGAACGCGCAAACGTGCACGGGGGAAAAGTACCAAGATTCCCAAAACTCTACTTGGACATGAGTAAGTGGTGAAGGGTGTGAATTGTGTACCCGACATTTGGGCTTAATGGGTTGGCGTGGCGACAGAGGAAAACTGTTATCCATGACGGAAACACAGCGTCTGTATCGCGTTAGCCTGAGGTGGGAGAAACAAACGAGCATCGACCACTGACCATATTCGCAACGCGGGATTTTATCGATCTGTTGTCCGAAAATCCCGGGGGCTTTGGCCCGTATCGGTAGGAGAGCCCTTGGGCATTGTATCCAGGCCGTTCTTGGGGGTCCCTCCGGGTGTGAAAGATGATGAAAGCCCTGATGCGGGGATACGCAAAGCCTGGAAAGCAGATGCGGACGTGTCCGAGTAAAGCTTGGCGTTCCAGGTAATAAACCAGAGTACTCTTAAGCACATTGGTGAACCGCCGAAGAAAAAGGATCGACGAAACAGCTCAGTAGGGGGGGGGGGCATGGCGCAGTCATTACGAGATCGTCGTTAATGAGGACATGATCCCACACCACACCATACGATCTCCTCATGGAGGAAGGATAGGCCGTGGGGCCAAGATGGGATGGGGATTCCCAAGAGATGGGGCTGGACCCGAAGCTTAAGCATTCAGGTGGTCCTACGTATCCCATTAGGATGGGAATCAAGCCACACGTAGTTCTTGAAATGCAGTTTAACGTCATACTGGACGAGGAGGGGAGTAATATACCCCTAGACACGGGAGGTGTATGGCATGGTAAAGAAGCCGTCGTGAATGAGGACGTAGTCCTACGTCACACCATACGATCCTATAAGAGAGGTCCCGGGCCGCAGCCCGGAAAGGCCAAGGGGCCTGGGGCTGAGCCTCTGTCAGGAAGGCCTGACTGGCTTGCAGTTTAACGTCTTACATGAGGACGGGGGGCCAGGGGCCCAAGGAGGCCAAGGGGCCTAAGGCCAAGCCTCGTAAAGGGAGGACGTACTGCATGGTACATGATCCCGACGTGAATGAGGACGTAGTCCCACACCACACCGTACACTCTTATGAGGAATCCGGGGCCGTGGCCCGGATCGCCAGCATCGCTTGGGGGAGTTTTGTCACCTTGGGACAGAATCCCAGTCAAAGGGTGGGTGAAGCTCAGTTGCGTTCATCCATGAAAGGGGCAAACACCTCCAAAGGAAAATGTGCAGCCAGGTCGGGGCTTGTTCGGCGTGGGTCGGGGCAAAAGTGTGCACCCTGCCGTGTCTTGACCCGAGGGGAAGACCTTGGCTTTTGGGCTGGGCCAACGGACGAAATGTCCGGGCGTTCCTACGTATCTCATAAGGATGAGAATCAAGCCATACGTAGTTCTTGAAGGCCATGCAGTTTAGCGTCATGCGGTAAGGACGTGGTGGAGGGTAGAAGAACGGGAGTGGGCGCATGGTGCGACCTTTACAATCTCTGCGCGATTGGGGTTGCATGAGCAGGGCTAAGGAGGCCTACTTCCCGCTACACAGAGATCCTCCGAGGAGACTATCCCAGGGGGAATAGCGGAAGAGAAAAGCTTGGGGCTGGGTTCGAGACGAGGCGTTCGAGCATTCCTACGTATCCCATGAAGATGGGAATCAAGCCATACGTAGTTCTTGAAATGCAGTTTAACGTCATACTGGACGACAGAGAGGTAGTTTAAGGTCATGCGGGACCAAGTCGCAGTTTAGAGTCATGCAGGACCAAGTCGCAGTTTAGAGTCATGCATGACCAAGCAGTTTAATGTCGTGCGGGACTCTTTCGCAGTTTTGGGTCGTGCACGACCAAGCAGTTTAATGTCGTGCGGGACTCTCTCGCAGTTTTGGGTCGTGCAGGACCAAGCTTTGCCCTAGGCAAAGTATCGTTTGAGGAATTTGGCATTGGTGGGAGGGGTTACACGCTCTCCATCCGTGGTCACCAAGGAGTATGCTCCATTGGGGTAAACCTTATGGATGATGTAAGGTCCTTCCCATTTGGGTTCTAACTTGGGTGGTTTCCTACCGGGGATCATTGGCGCTCAGAGGGCCAGTACCAGGTCACCCTGTAGAAAAGAGCGGATACGAACCTTCTTGTCGAAGGCCCTTGCTATCCTGTCCTGATGCCTTTCCAGGTTGTGCAGGGCACGGAGCCGGTTCTCGTCCAGTGCTTCTAATTCAGCTAGACGGATCTCAGCTACCTCATCTGGTGTCTGGTGATCATAAACTGCAGTGCGTAGCGACGGCAGCTGGATCTCAATGGGTAGGACGGCCTCAGCTCCATACACCAGGGAATATGGGGTCACCTGGGTAGAGTTGCGAGTCGTCGTCCGGTAAGCCCAAAGGGCGTTGGGGAGCTTGTCCGGCCAACTCTTCTTGTTCTGGCCAACCATCTTCTGCAGAATGTTAGAGAGGGTCTTGTTGAACGCCTCGATCTGCCCATTCGCCTGCGCGTGGTAGCGGGAGGTATGGTTCGACCGGATGTCGTACTTAGCGTACAATTTCTTCAACTCGGCTGCTCGGAAGTTGGTGCCGTTATCGGTGAGGACAGCGTGAGGGACTCCAAACCGGTGGATGATGTTGGAGCTCACAAAGTCAACGATGGAGCGGGCCTTGACCTCTTTGAGCGGGACTGCTTCTGCCCACTTGGAGAAGAAATCTGTAGCAGTCAGGATGAACCTACACTGGCGGGCTGTTGCCGGTGGATACAGTCCCACTACATCGAGTCCCCATACCGCAAATGGCCAAGAGTACTTGGTGGGGTGGAGGGGTTCTGGCGGCCGATGCAAGAAGTTGGCGTGTACTTGGCACGCGTGGCATCTCTTGGCGTACCCAATACAATCGTGGATCATGGAGGGCCAGAAGTACCCTAACCTCCGGATTTGCTGGGACAGCTTCGGCCCAGCTTGATGGGCGCCACAGGAACCGGCATGAACCTCTTGCATAACTTGAGGTATCTCTACTCCTTGGATGCAATGGAGGAGAACACCATCGAAACTCCGCTTGTAGAGGGCCTGCTCAAGACTGGGGCCGCTCTGGAGGGTGAATTGCAGCGCGCGGCGTCGTATTCGCTCGCGTTCAGCCCGGTCGTCCGGGAGCCGACCATTATGGAGATACTCAACAAAAGGTGCTCTCCAGTCGGGGGTGGTTTCAACCACTGCGTCTGACGAACCCGGGACTCCCGATGTGGGGGGTCCGGCGGTGAGATGACTTACCCGCAGGCTATCACGGTCCTCTTGGGTGACGGGAGCAATGACTCTCCGGTGGGCCACGTGTATGACCAAATCATCTTGCTCGGGTTCTGCGAGTGACGCGGCTAAGCCAGCCAGGGCGTCCGCTTGTCCGTTCTGCGATCTTGGGACATGGGTGACCTCTGGCCGAGGAGAGAACTGGGCCATTAGGAGGAGGGTGTACTCCAGCAACGGTGCAAGCTCTGGCTTCCTGACGACGTAGTCGCCATTAACCTGTTTGATCACCAGCTCAGAATCTCCCTTCACATGTAGATGGGGAACATGGATCTCAAGGGCCAACTCGAGGCCGGTGATGAGAGCCTGGTACTCTGCCTCGTTGTTCGTACAACCTTCTGACAGCAGGAACGAGTACGGCAGGACGGCTTGCGCCGGGGTAATGAAAACAATGCCCAGACCCACTCTGTTGAGCTTGGGGTCGTTGAGCCTTCTACCGGTGGGGCTCCGGGAGGCACCGTCGAAATGCATTTGCCAACATGGGGCAGCATGATCGACTGAGAGGATCGTCTCGTCGGGAAAATCCAGGTCCAGGGATTGATCTGCAGAGGTTGGATGGGCAGCTAAAAAGTCTGCCAACGCTTGTCCTTTAACGGCCTTCTGAGGCACGAACCTGATATCAAATTGCTGGAGAATCACCGCCCACCGTGCTAGTCGGCCAGTCAGCATGGGGCGGTTCAGGATGTACTTCAGCGGATCTACCCGAGAGATCAACTGTACCTCGTGGTGTTGCAGGTAGTGTCGCAACTTCTGCACAGCGAAGACGAGCGCAAGGCAGCTCTTTTCGATGGGGGAGTATCTGACCTCCGTATCGAGAAGCATGCGGTTGAGATAGTAGAGACTATTCTCAGTGCCCTCGTTATTCTTCTGGGCGAGCAGCGCACCGAGGGATCTCTCCAGGGCGGTCACATAAAGGACCAGCGGCTTTCCGGAGACGGGTGGCATCAAGACCGGAGGTTGGAGCAGATACTGCTTGATTTCCTCGAAGGCGGCCCGGCACTCCTCATCCCATTCGTAGGCAGCGTCTTTCTTCATGAGCCGGGAAAAGGGCTTACACTTGCCGTCCAGATTCGCAATGAATCGGCGTATATAGGCTAAGTGGCCTTGCAGGCCTCGTAGCTCCCGAATGTTGCTCGGGGGAGGCATCTGGCTGATGGCCTTGATCTTTTCCGGGTCGATCTCGATACCTCGGTACCTGACAACAAAGCCCAGAAACTTCCCGGAGGTGACTCCGAAGGCACACTTCAACGGGTTCATCTTCAGGTGACGGGAACGGAGGAAACCGAACACTCTCTCAAGGTCTTTGAGATGGTCCTGGCGCTGGCGCGATTTGACTACAAGGTCATCCACGTAGCATTCCACCAATGTTCCGAGGATCGGTTTGAATATGCGATGCATGGCCCTCTGATAAGTGGCACCTGCATTTTTTAAACCGAATGGCATTACCCGGTAGCAAAAGGTACCCTGGGGAGCCCTGAAGGCAGTGGACTCCTCGTCTTCGGGGGCCATCCGGATCTGGTTATACCCGGAATACCCGTCCATGAAAGAGAGGGCTTGGAACCCGGCCGTGGCGTCAATCAACATCTCCGTTACTGGGAGTGGGAAGTCATCTTTTGGGCAGTGGCGATTGAGATCGCGGAAGTCGATGCAGACTCTGATCTGCCCATTCTTCTTCCTGACCGGCACAATGTTGGCGAGCCATTTGGGGTACTGGACCTCCTTAATGAAGTTGGCTTTGATAAGCTTGTCAACATCGGCCTCAACCATAGCACCATGAGAAGGGTGCATTTTCCTGGGAGGCTGCTTGAACCCACGATGTTTTACCGGGAGACCAAGGCGGTGGACGGCTACCTGAGGATCTAGCCCTGGCATCTCGTCATAGCCCCAAGCGAACACATCACGGTGCTGCCTGAGAAAGTCCACATACTGCTGCCGCTCCTCAGAGGGCATGGCGGCGCTGACCAATGTGGGTCTTGGATCTGCCTCGCTACCAAGGTTTACCTGTACCAGTTCGTCAACCGTGGTAGAGACGCCTTCTTCAAAGGCTGGGGGAGCATCCTCCAAGTCTTCCTCCCCAGCCGTGGGGGAACTTCCCGCGACGGGAGATACTTCTGGGTTCTCAAAACCCGAGGGGCAACTGGTGCCGGCTTGGATAGCAGCGGTCATCATATCCGGAGACTCACTTGTCGTTGAGACCATAGCAATAAATGCATTTGATCCGATCCCATCTGGCCTTCGGCCTAAGGGGCCACGCTTGATGATATCAAAGCAGTGGTGACGTGTCGGCCTGAGTCGGTTGATTCCATCCCGGCGAAAGAGACACGTATGGCGCACCGTCGTTGCCATCAGCTTGACGTCCCGGTACCGTACAGGGGTAGGAGGTTCCGGGATGACCCGAGCTTGGTTGTTGTAGGAGTACGAGGTGATTTTCCGTCGTCGCTTGGACATGGGAACATGCCTTCCTTGCGTACCCGAAACAACAAAACATTGTCCCATGTCGGGGGTAGTGGCCTCCAACCGGTGGATCGGGAGGATGTAGGCGTCGTCCATGCTCGCCCAGGGATCACTTGTGATTGGGGCGGGCTCATCCTCGCTGACCAGGATCTGCTTGTCCTTACTTTTGTAATAACCCGCATCCAGATAGCGGGCCTCACAAGAAGCGAAAGGGGACGCGTCTCCTTGGAGCACGCCTACTCGACCGTTGAGCGAGTATTTAAGGCACTGGTGATACGACGAGGGAACCGCTGCATGCAGATGGAGCCATGGCCTGACCATAAATGCGTTGTAGGCGGTGTCCTGAGAAACAAACATGAATTCGGTGCTGGCAATTAAGCCACCGAACTGGGTCTTCAGACGAATCTTGCCGACCGGGGTTTGCTCTGTCCTGTCGTACCCCTGAATCCTGAGGTCAGAGGGAGTCAAATCACCTTCGGACAAACCCAGCTTTCGCAGCGTCCGGGTCGGAATTAGATTGATTCCAGAACCCGTATCAACGAGGCAGCGACGGACTTCCACACCGTTGAAGTGGCCAGTGATATACAGCGGGCGAATGTGCCCCTGTATAGGAGGGTCTTCATCTTCACCAGAGAACGAGATAACCGCCTGACATTCGGCGTTTTCAATCGTCTCGGTATGGAAGGCTTCTGCAGCCGCCACTTCTGTCTCGAACTGGAGGGGGCTCCTTAGGGCCTCGGCATGTGCCTCGCGCATTTCAGATGACAGGCGCAGGGCCTCGAGGATGGAAAGCCTCGCCGGGATGCCGGCCAGATGCTTCAGAACATCATACTTTCGCGCCAAACGCGAACCTCTGCTTACAGGGGGTTTTTTGGCATTTGGGGGCATAGCGGGTCCTGCTGTTTGAACTGACGGTCGGCTAGTACTGGATACATCCTGCTGCCTGCTATTAGAAGCCTGGGGAGTAGTCGCCGGGCTAGGATCGGACAGCAGAGGCTGGCCTGTTGCCGGGCGAGACAGGCTGTGATATGAACGAGGCGGCTCTCCCTGATCCAGCAACACGAACGGCGGTGGAGGTAGAGCCGAGGGTGCTGGATAGGTCTGCGCGTGCTGAGATCTGCGCTGAGCCTGCTGCCTGGTCTCGGTAGCGTGCACGGCTTGGTCACAAGTGCCTGCTGACATACCTCGGTGACCGGCGCGGTTGCGATTCCGCTGACGTTGACGTCGGCTGGAAACATTGGGGCGGCCTGCCTGGGGTTCCCCTTCGTCGGGGGTCATATAAGGCTTTACCAGCTCCACGGTGTTAACCGAAGCGTACCCTTGACTATCACTCGAAGAGTCATCCACCGCTGGGCGGATTCTGGGGGGAATGCCCATTTCGGGGGGCATAAAGTCACCGAGAGTGCGGGATGACGACGGCACTGGCGGTGCACGTTGCTTCTTCTTACGTCGGCGCTGCTTGCCCTTTTGGGTAGAGGTCGACTGTGAAGACGATGTTGAGGCACCCACTACTTCTTCTGAAGGTTCCGGCTGCTTCAGGCGTGCCCGGATGATGCCCTGGGCACGGACGACGGTTTTTCGAGCCATCCAGTCATCGTATTTCTGGGACCCGTGGCTAGGGACCTGCTGCCACTCACCTTCGCCGTCGCTGCCGATTTCTGATCCCGCAAAGACGCCCGCCACTTGTGCTGGCACCGGGCCCAACTTGACTATGTTGTTGTTAACCTGGTCCTGAAGCCAGTCTTTAAACACATAGCATCGCTTGAGGGTGTGCCCCAGGATCCGATGATAAGGGCAGTAGTTGGGGTGATCAGTGAGATGCGCCTCTGCCGGCCTCCTGCACTCAGGAAAGTGCACGATCCCTTGCTCTAGAGCACTTCGGAAGTAGCCAGGGACCTGATTTTCGTTAAACGAATAGGTATGGTACTTTCTTTCCGGGTAAGGAGCCCTGGGGGCCTGGTCCTGTCGAGGGACCGGAGGGGCCTGCCGAGGAGGCGGCGCCTGGTTGTCTCGCCTAGGTGGCGGTGGCGCATTGCACGGAGGAACCTATCGGTTCTGAGGCGGTCGCTACTGGGCAGGAGCCTGCGCTTGAGGTGGAGGACCCCTGCGGGGTTGCGGGGGTGGTGCCGCCGGTAGCGATTCCAGCTGCCTCGGGGCTTCTATTTGAGCCACCGCGGAGGGTTCAGCCCTGGCGGCCCTCCTGGCTGGGATCATAGGGGGCAACAAACGTGCCTGACTAGCCTGTTGCAGGGCCTCCTCGAGGCGCTGGGCCTTATCCGAGAAATCCCTGAACCCTCCAGGGTAGTTCTGGGTAATCAAGGAGGGTACCAGCTCCGTCTTGACGTTTCCCACACACATCGTCAGTAATTGCTCCTGAGTCAGTGGCATATCGAGGGAATACGTAAGTCCTTTCCACCGGGCGATGAAGTCTGCAACCCGCTCATCAGGCCTCTGTTTTCACTTGAAGAGGTCCGCAATGCTAGTCTTTCGCGTGGTGGAGCTGAATTGGTAAAGAAACTGCCGGTGAAGATCTTCCCAACCGGTCACTGATCCGATGGGGAGCTGGCTGTACCAGACGAACGCCGGACCTTCCAATGTCTGTACAAAACATCGGAGCTTAGCGGCTTCTTGCTGCGCCGGGGTCCCCAGCATGGGGCCACACCTGGAAGAGAAATTAGCCAAGTGCTGGGGTGGGTCCCCTGTCCCGTTAAACGGCGAGAAAGTGGGGTTCCCAAAACCCGGAGGCGCGGGCATATCATCCACCCACGTGGGATAAGGCTTGCCATCGGGTGGGACCGCCACCTGTCGCGTTTCCAATGCCTCGAGGCGGGAAGTGAGTGCCGCAATAAGGTCCTCCGGGTGGGGGTCCCTGTCTTGACGGGGATCCCTAACCACAAGCGCGTTGCCAGGTTCTTCAACACGGTAGACGGCTTCGGCCGCTCGTGGGTCAGCTGGCTGGACGACCTGCTGGGCGACTGGGGGAACCCGGGTTGGATTCTTCAGATTGCCCCGTCGCTCAGGGGGGTTTGGCGAGACGTATCGCGCCCTCTTGCCGTATATTCCGGATTCCGCCCTGTCCGTGACAGTAGCATGATCAGGGTTGCCCGGAGGCATCTCACCGGGGGGAAATTGTTCCTGCCCCTGACGCCCCGGCCTGGGATTACCATAGTCAGGTCGCCGCTCTGCGGCGCGCTCAGCCAATAGTTCGTCAACCAGCCTCTTCTGCTCGGCAAGCTGCTGGCGCAACGTGGCCTTCTCAGGATCCTCGTCTGTCTTCTGCATAGAGGCGGACGGGTCGGAGTGCTTGACTATTCCGACATGTTCCTTACCCTTGCCAGTGCTTCGACCGAGTGCCAGTGACTCGGTGGGCACGGGGAGGCCTAGCAGGTTCCTCTGCTGACGGGTAACTCTCCCTGATGGGTCGAGTAGTGGCGGTACGCCCTCGGATGGTAAGTCCCCATCAAGGAACTCAAGCTCATCTTCTTTATCCACAACGTCGGCCATGTGGACTGTGACCCCCCTTGAGGGCATATCCTCGATGTCGCATAGCGAATCAGGCTGTCGTCGGATAGGGTCAATGAGGAGAGCGGCATAGCGTCCCCAGCCACGGACTTGCACATGGGGGGTGGCTTCTCTGACGATCTTGCGGAGTGCCTTGAAACTCTGAACGCATTTTCGTTGGAGAGCACTCTGGTGACCGGGCGACTCGGGGTGCTGGGCCACAAGGAGCGCCGCTGCGTCAATCAGGCGGCACTGTTTGCCAATCTCCTCGAAGTGCTCTCGACTCCGGGGGTACACTACCCGTTCCCAGCGGAGGTGGAAGTGCGTCGCCCACATGGTTCGGCAAAAGCACCCCACTTCTTCAGGGTTAAGCGACTCGGGCACACGGAAATTCAGCGTCGCCGTGGGCCAGAACTTTTCTGGGAAGTAGTTCGCTGCAAGAATACTCCAGAAGCTCCTGGGTTCGTCCTCGGGATTCGGCCCTACATTTCCCCACTCATCAACCGGGGGCGGCTGAGGGACCGGTAGCGGTACCGAGGCTGACCTCTGGGATAACAAACTCGGCGGTGGAGAATACGGTGCACGAGCAGACTGGCCACCGAATTCTGGGCCTTCCTCTGAAGAGCGAGGTGACCTGACCACAACGTCACGATAGGACGGGCTAACAGCCACTGCTTCGGGTACGGGAATTGCCGTTACCAGTGTCCTGTCATGTCGTGGCTCTACCACCGTTGACCCCCAAAATAGCTCCTCGCGATCCCGAGTAGAAGTAGAGGGCGCTTCGGGTGACGATGGCGGTGACTGTGCGGTCGAAACCAGCGAAGTTCTCACAACCTCTTCCTCCTGAATGTACCTGCGGAGAGAGGCGGGAATCCGGTGGACCTCAAATTCTGGAAGAACGAGGCTGACGCGTCTGGTTCCTGCCCCAGTCCCTGATACGGAGGAGCTGGGAGAAGGATCCATCGCTGAATCGTATTCCACTTCCGAATCGGAGAAGCGGGCATGTTTGATTTCCCCCTGGACCTTCCCAGGATTCTTCTTGTGGTGGCGACGACCCGCTCTTCTGCCCCTGGGTGGCTCTTCGGGACAGGGTTGACCCCTATCAGGCAGCCTCGGGGCGGCGCTGGCGCCGTGACGAAGAGGGCCCCCACTTGAGACAGCCGGGGTGCGAGGGGCACCAGGGCAAATGTCGAAGGGTACATGGGGAGGACCTCCATGAACAGTACCCGTGCGGGCGGGACCTCTGTTGGAACTGGCAGGAGCATGGGGAAGACCTCCATGATCGATGCGAGTGGAGCGAGGCTGACCTTCACTCCTTGAGTTGCTGGGGCGAGGAGGACCTTCGCCAGTCGCAGAGAGAACGTAGGGGGGGCCCCACGTCGAAGGACCGGATGGATGGTGCCTTCAGAAGGATGGACTTCATACCCTGTACAGCGGGCACGGGAAATGTTTCCGCGCTGAGCATCACTGCCCCGGGGCAGGTCTTCCTGTAGGACGGGGGCAGCACGAGGCATGCCTCCATGGCGAACCTCGGAGCGGGAAAGGCCCACGCTCTGTGGAGTAGTGGCACGGGGAGGACCTCCGTACGGGGTGGCATCACCACGGATTAGCTTGCGACGATCATCACCGGGGCCTGCAACCCGGAGAGTCAACCCGGCCTGCCCATGGGGCGGCTGGGGTCTCAATCTGGGTTGGGCGAAGGGGTGCCCCTGCTCAATGTGGGCGGGGGCTTCATAATGGACGTCGGCGGTGGCTCGGGCCACTGTAGCTGTCGATGTGGACGCGGCTAGGCGAGCGTCCTCAGCCCGGGCCCGACGCTGACGTCGGGTCAGGCGGGCCGGTGCAGGTGGTGCGGGGACGTGGTCTGCCTGCACGTAGTCTGCCTGCCCTCCCTGCGGGGTCGGACGGCAGCGCTGACGTGGCCGGGCGGGAGCTCTCGCCCGGGGCCCCAGGGTCGGGGCCCTGAGCGGGCTGAGCCGGACCGCGCCTGCCTCTTCGGCGTAAGGCGAAGAGTCGTCAAGGCGTTCCGGGGATAGGCTCCCGAAACGGTTGAATGTTGAGGTGGGGAGCAGGGGCTCCCTGCGCGGCCTGTTAGGGCGGCATTGACGGCGGGGCCTGGAGACCTCCAGGTCCAAGCGGGCCATATCACTAGTCGGGATGATCCCTTCCTCCTCGTACCTGCGCACGAGGCTGTTGATCACCCTCCGTTGGATGACCTCTGATGGGGAAAGGGGACGTGGACGTCCCGTATTCCGTGATGTGGCAGCCGTCGTGGCGGCAGTGGCGCCATGTGGAGTGGCCGTCGTGGCGCTGCCCCTGCCCCTGCGCGGGCGAGGAGCGGATGGTGACCGCATCTCTGAAGTAGCAACCTGGTTCCTGGCAAGTGAAAGGATCAATTCATCAGTACTGAGAGGAAAAGGATTGACAGCCAGTGCCCCAGCGTTCTTCCATCCTCCATGTCTGTGAGAAGGATCCACGCCAACACGCTGCAGAGCGGAGTGCCCCACGTTCTACTACCCCGACTGCCGGTGAGTTTCACGACAGGCCCGCCATTTGCTTGGCGGGACCAGGCAACGGATATCTTAATCCGGTGACACGTCAATCTACTGGTGTCTCGAACGCTACTAATCTCCATGCTGAGGAGAAGAGTTTCACGTCGGGTTCACCATTTCTGTTTCCGACGCTTTCGCCGGGGCGCGCGCATCCGTCCGTCGGGCGGGGGGGGGGGGGGGGGGGACGCGCGGCTTTGTTGCCCCGCATTCCCGCTTTCCAAAGGCGGGCGGCATTCGTTCCTTATTCAGGTACGTCTGCTCCTTGATCGAAACGGGATGATGGGATGTCGGTTCTTCCTCCTGTGGATTCCTCCTCAGAACTCGTCACCTAGTCCGGGTCTCCCTTATAGATTTAATACGTAGTTCGTGAAACTCTTCCCAGTGCCATGTTTCCATGGGTGCCGGTTAATTACGCCGCTCCTTTCGGGACATTCCAGAGGGTCCAGTCAGGGCAACAACCTTCGGTCAGGGGAGTAGTCACGTTGAGACGTCAGTAGCGTGTCTGGATACTGGGGTACCTGGCATGTCTGTCTGTTATCCTTGATCACAAGGCTTCTCAAGGGCGTGGAAACCCGAGGCATCCCACATCGAGCGCGGGGAATTACATGTCATAGACACGTATCTGAGGTTTTCCTCAGCTTCCCGTCTTCAACACAGGGTATGCCGTGAGTTTAACGTCTTACGGAGACGGAATGAGGATGATCAGAACGTCCCACAAGGACGGATCAGATTGGTGTACCGCACGGAGACGGCTGTGGTCCCATAGAGACGGATCAGAACGCCCAATAAGGACGGATCCAGGGTTGTACACTCCCTATAGGGGAAAAGAGTGATGAATCGGGGTGTACACAGAGGACAGCGACCCGGAGATATGATGGGGCTTACACATGGAAAGTGGCCCAAGCGCCGCTAGGAGCAGCGAGGAAGTGGGTGGCATGACTCCCCCGGGATGTGATGGCCCGGGTGAGAATCAGGATGGGTGATGGATGGATGAATGAAGTGGATGGGGATGAAATGGGACCATCGCAGGGGCGACGGTGAAGTTGGGCTTGAGCCTTGAGAAGGCTTCCTACGTATCCCTGTGGCAGGGAATCAAAGTCCGCGTAGTTCGGGATGGTGTCGATAAACCGACGTGGAGCTGGGCCTTGGCCCGATGAACGTCGTCAGCATACCGACATGAAAGCGGACCTTGGTCCGATGGGAGTTGGGCTTGAACCTCTGGGAGGATTCCTACGTACCATGCCTTGACATGGATCAAAGACCTCGTAGTTCAAATGATACAGTTTAACGTCATGCGGGACGAAGATAGAACACAACGTGAATTGGGTAATGGGTGGGCTTGAACCTCGTGGAGGCTTCCTACGTACCATGCCTTGACATGGATCAAAGACCTCGTAGTTCAAAAGGAAATGGGTCGCAACGGCTTACCACTAGACCAGGATGGGACCCGACGTGAAATGACGGGTGGGCTGCGTCGGTAAACCAACGTGAAAGCGGACCTTGGTCCACTGTTGGTGGGCTTGAACCTCGTGGAGGCTTCCTACATACCATGCCTTGACACAGATCAAAGTCCTCGTAGTTCGGATGGGATGGGTCACAATGGCTTACCACTGGACCGGGGTGCGGTTTAATGTCATGCCGGACAGGAGTGTGCAGTTTAACGTCATGTTGGACGCGGGTGTGACCCGACGTGAAAGTGGACCTTGGTCCATTGTTGGTGGGCTTGAACCTCGTGGAGGCTTCCTACGTACCATGCCTTGACACGGATCAAAGACCTCGTAGTTCAGGTGGGGATTTGTCGGTGAACCGACGTTAAAGCAGACCTTGGTCCACTGATGGTGTAGTTTAACGTCTTTGCTCTACGGGGCATACAGTTTAACGTCGTGCTGGACGTGGGCGAAACTCGACGTGAATGAACGACCGAGCAACGTGGCTTGAACCTCATGGAGGCTTCCTACGTACCATGCCTTGACACGGATCAAAGTCCTCGTAGTTCGGATGGGAGTAGACCATGGTCCACTATTGGTGGGCTTGAACCTCGTGGAGGCTTCCTACGTACCATGCCTTGACACGGATCAAAGTCCTCGTAGTTCGGATGGTGGGTCGCAATGGCTTACCACTGGACCGGGGTGCAGTTTAACGTCGTGTTGGACGCGGGTGTGACCCGACGTGAAAGTAGACTCGTGAGTCCACTGATGGTGGGCTTGAACCTCGTGGAGGCTTCCTACGTACCATGCCTTGACACGGATCAAAGACCTCGTAGTTCAGGTTGTTTTGTCAGGGTCGGTGCTCACTCTAAGCCCACGTGAGTCATGCTCGGTGTGAGAAACAAGAGGTTGCAAGGACCTGACGATCACGTCGCGAAGGGTGCGTCCGTGAGAAGCGAAATGGGGCTTACGCGTTGGGCGGCCCATGGTGTTGGGACTTACTCCAGGATGGAGGCCCATGGCACGACAAAGCGCGGGAAATATGGACCTTGGTCCGGCGATGGGAGGTGCCTCGTTCCCTATCACGTCCTCCACTGACCTTGGTAGTGGGGATGTACCGAGATGCACGGGTGCAATCATCCGTACCAAAGGTTAGGGATTTACGCTCTGAGGCGACCCTTCCCCTGCGAACATACACCACTCCGACAAGGAGGATCTCATTCCATGTGCGGAAGAGTTCCATTCCCGTGGAGACGAGCGGTGTAATGAATGCTCGAGCTGGGGGGAAACCCTTCGTGAGGGAGACGAGGTTGGGTCACAGTTTAACGTCATGTGTTGAGGACGTGGTGCTTGGCAGTTTAACGTCCTGCAGCTCGGACGAGGTGGGTTCACTCCACACCCCTAGGGCTTACCTAACCGGTACCCTCTGGTCCTTGGGGAAGGGAAGGTGTCGGTAAGGCCATGGTAAAGGGGGGTCGTGAGAGGAACCATCGAGGGGTCCACGTTAGCGTGGCTATGCGAAGAAGCAATAGCCGTTAGCATGCCTATGTGAAGGAGCATTGGGCGAAGCAACGCTACGGGAGGTGTTGTCCATGGGACTTTGAAATCACATCGTGCGAACCTGGAGGGTCGCACGGAAATAGGAATCGCTAAGCAGATGAGTGTGCTTTGCGAAGTGGGGTGCCTTGGCCTTAGCATGGGGCATAGGTGGAAGTGGGAGGTGCTTCGCGAAGTGGAACAGTGTTCGCGGAGCAATGCCTCGCGAAGAAGGAGTGGTTCGCGAAGCAGGGTCCTGCCAAGCAATGTGCTTCGCGATGCATAGTTATCCTGCCTTGGCATAGGGATTACTAGAATGGGTTGGGTGTTTCGCGAAGCACAAGTGCTCCGCGGCTGCCCGGGTTCCCTTGGGAATCCCCTTCCTTTGCGAAAGCCCTTGAGCTTCGCGAAGGGCATCCCTCTCGGAAGAGGGGCTCAAAACGAAACAAATCAGAGTCGTCTCGCGAAGTAGAAATACCTCGCGGAGCTCATGATTCCCGGGGCAAAGCGTGCTTCGCGATTCGGGAGAGGAGAAGCCGAAGAGTCGGATTGTCCGTCTTGGGGACTCAGGGGGAGTTGAGTATTTATAGGGAAGGGGCGCCGCGAAGCAGGGCTCGCGCGCCGCCTTCGGGGCTTCGCGGCGGATCGCGAACGTCAAACAGGTTCGTGGAGGATTACCGCCTCAGGAGCTTCGCGGCGCCTCGCGAACGTCAAACCGGTCCGCGGAGGATTAACGCATCCGGAGCTTCGCGGGGACGCCAAGGTTGGGGCGCTTCGCGGCGGGGCTTCGCGGCTGTGCTTCGCGGCTGTGCTTCGCGAGGCAGCGCGCCGGCTGTCTTTTTCGTTCCTTCCTTTCAGGCCATATTTTTGGCGCCAACAGTAGACAAAGTTCATGCTAAACACCTCAATAAAACAAGAAGATTCAAATGACCAGCAACATGTACTCCCCCCCACATTTAGTTTCATGCAGTGAAAATGTTTTATCACAATGCAATTTAGTTTTTTTAGGCAAGGTGGCTCATACAGAATTTTAATTCATTAGTTACACGACATGCAGCAGAATTTTATAATACAAGCAGAATTTTAAGCAAGAAGAATATTATTAAAAAAAACAAGAGCAGAAAAATAAGTTCAACAAGTTGAAGTACTTCCCTGACTAAGATCTTGTCCAAACATTTCGATGGGAATGCCACACTTTATATGACAGAAGAAGCATTCTTAAAAACACAGAGCATATTTGAGCATATATGAGCATGCAAAGAATCACTTTATTCAAAGTAAAATACGTACAGAACAAAAGTAACCATAAAGAAAGAGCATGGGTTGACTCCCATGAAGCACTGAATTTTAAGTCTTCAGTTATACTTTATTTAATTACAAATTTTTTTATTTATTAACAAAACAAGACCATGGGTTGCCTCCCATGCAGCGCTAGGTTTAATGTCCCCAGCCAGACTCACCTAGAAACTAACCATAGTCACTAGGTGGATGTGTTTTCCTTAATAGGAACCACCACATGTGTTTGGACCATTTATTTTTAAGAGAACAGTGAAAATTGTGGGCACCAAAACATAAGCAGATAAAAATGGAATTCTCATATCCTGAATTAAGCCCTAAGTAGCACACTTTAGCAGTAATGGATATAATGTTGTCCACTACCAGTTTTTTTCAGATTTACCAAGATTTTAGTTCACAAGAAGGGATAGCATAGTACTAGGTGCTTCAAAGGGTACGACATTATTTTCATGGCTTTCTCTCTCATCTTCAACACTCACAGGTTCAAATCCAAGGGTGCTTGTGGATGAATACAGAATAGTAGGTTCAGAACGAGATTCAATAAAGTTCTGAACAAAATCATGAGCATTGGAAATAAATTCTAATTCCCATTCTGGACTACTATCAGTATCATGAAAAAGCTCAGAACCCTTCACAGGTGAGGATGGAAGTGACAAACAAGGAAGAGAATTTATTTTTTCACTAACAGGTTTAGCTCTAACAATGTTATAAATATCATCCAAAAGATCCTCATCTGTTAACTCACATTGAACATCTACTACTCCTATCAAATAAACTCTGCCTAGATCAAGTGTGTGTTCAACCTCATTTTCATATTCAAATTCAGAAGGCTCACTTTCTAAAACCATGTCATTTAATTGTTCCAAAACATTAAATCAGGAGGAGAAATGTTCAATTATGCATCAATAAAATCTTATTCAAGATTGTTCAAATTAAAACTTTTACCCCCATGTAAATCAACACTGTTTTCCAATTCTGTACACAATGTTTCAGAAAAGTGATTAAAATGAGAATAGGTAAGTGAAAACTCATCAGTTAATTTTTCTTCAAATACCATTCCCTCATCCTCATTATCCAACAACATTTCACAAATTATTGGATTTGGAGTTTCAAATCATAGAAGAGAAATGATCAATTTAGGTCCAAAATTTCAGATTCTATATTTTTCATCTTGAGGTTCTCATCCAAAGTGTTCCCAATATCAAGTTCAGGCTCATTGTTCATAATTTTAGAAATTTTGGGTGAAGAGTTTTTAACATTCGAATTTTTAGTTTCAAGTATATCTTCAACCCGAGTGACTTCATTCTCAAAACTTCTAAAACAGTGATTTTGATCAAGTGTAGGAATTATGAAAAGAACTGGGCTATATTTTTCAATCTGTTTCAAATAATCTTCAAATTTCTCCAAATCAATTCCATTAAAGTTCTTTATTGGATTTAAAATGATGTGTTCTTTATTTAGAGAGTTGGTTATTTCCAGATTTAGCTCAACAGAGTCAGATTTTTCAATCTGAATGGGTTCTTGTCCAGTTTCATTATCACATTCTTCTTCTACTTGATTTTCAAATCTTTTGAAGACATTTTATTTTTCATTTTCTTCAAATACTTCTTGTTCTTTAACCCTTTGTTGCAATTCCAAGAGCATTGTTTCTATTCTTTTCATTATTTGATTTCGCTCTTGAGAATCTCTATGTTGAATCTCATGGGTTTGAGGTAACCTATTATTAATTTTTTTCACCCTAGCATCTAGTTTAGAATCAATTAATTCAATTTTAGCTAGGGTGACAGGACTAAACTCCCATTGTTCATTTTCATTAGTGTAAACATCTTGTTGTGGCTGGTTATAGACACACTTCCAAGAAGTATGTCCAAAATCACCACAACAAACAAACTTAGGTCCTGGTTGATTCCAATTCTGATTAACATCCATTTTTAATTCAAAATTAAATGAGCTTAAACAAAAAACAGTTCTCTGTGAAGCAGATTTTTCTTTTCTAAACAAACAAAAGCAACAGATAAAGTTCAAAGCAGTTTTTTTTAAATCAGTTTTTTTAAATGATTTTTTATGTTTGGTTTTGTGTTTTTTCAAACCATAGACTTTAGGTGCGTGCCTTCCCCAACAACGATGCCAAATTTTGAACATGGCGTAGTTCGTCACGGGCCTCAAAATTACTTTTATTAACCTACACTAGCACAGTGGTGCAGGGTCGAACCACCGAGAACGCAGATGAGTGGTTTCTAAGGTTTTAAAACTCTAATCCCCCACTGTTTTCAGCAGTAGGGAAAACTTCTTTTTTTTACTTCTTATTTTTTTTAAATTTATTACTAAAATGGAAACAAGATGAAGAAACTATATTTTCTAAAAAGAAACTAATGTTTATACTAAGAATTATATACTAATGAAATACAGTATACTAATATAAAGAAGCAAGACAAGGAGGCGAGATCAATAAAGTACTCAAGAATTATAAACTACTAGTTCGAATGGATGTTCTCTCTATATCTTACAACCGAATCACACTTCTAGAAAGACTGAAGAATTTCCCTCGCCAAGAAAATCAACATGCAGAGAATTAGTTTTTGGAGTTCTCCACACCAAAACTTAATGGAACTACATCAAGGTTTTAAAAAGATAACATTTGGAAATGAACTCGCCATAAATTTCCAAAGTTAATGACATTAATGTTCTGGAAGTTTCAATCAAACACAACCTCGCCAGTCGAATTTGAATTGAAATTGAAACCATTGAAGTGTGAACGATCAAATATTTGAAACAGAACCGGTCTCGCCAACTGATTCTAATTTCCTAAAATCTAAACAAATGAAGATTTGAAAATCATAACCAGAAGGCTTTAAAATTCCCGAGATAAGAAAGTTTAACATTTGATCATATTGATTCACGAAGTGTAAAACATCCAATAACAGAGTATAAATATTAAGGATAGAGGGAAGAAGTACTCCCCAAACACTGCTCTTCTCTCGGGCTCCTTGGTCTCCTCCTCATCTCCACTGCTGCGACTCGGAGTCTTTGCTCTAGTCTGATATGTTCGTGGAATGTCGAATAACAGTCAGAATGAGTGTGTCCCTGGATCTGCTCTCCAATGTGTGGGTGGAATGAATGAGCCTCCCCAAAAATTCCACTACTGGTCCAGTTTAAGTATCTCCTATCATCTGCTACACGTCACCACCACATCTTCCACCGACTTTGTAACACCCCGAGCTTCCACGATACGCTTCTCATTCAATAATGCAATAGCTTGCATTGTACGCAACTTCGAGTTCTAAAACACCGCGACCAATCAAAGTAGCCGTTATGAATAGTAATAACAACTTTTTAAAATTATAGAAATTTTATATTTCAAAATGGACTTTATTTTTTGGATTCGGAATATCGAAATTAGCCTATGTGGAATTTTTGGTATTTTTCTGAGAACTTCTAATTTTTTATGAATAGTGAAAAATAATTTAAAACAACTTTTTTAATCAAAATAATTTATTGTGATAAATTATACTATTTAGTGGTTTTAAGGTATAATTAGAATATATTTTACCATTTTATCCAATGGTGGTTATTAGAATTAATTTAACACTGAAATTGGACATAAACAATTGCCAATCTTTTGATATAAATTGTTTCTTAAAAACACGCTATTTGTCGTAACAGCGAGAATTAATTATAAAATTAATTAATGCAACTTATATCTTTGGAATTTTGTAAAATATACATCATTTTTGAATTTGGAATATCAATTATAGCTTAGGGTGAAATTTTGGCCTTGTTCTGAAAAACTTCAATTTTTGATGAATAGTGAAACCACTAAGTGGTAGTTAAATAACTAATTTTTCGTTTAAATGAAATATTACCACTTCTTTGATTTGATTTTCAAAAATCCGACATACATGGTTGTCATTAAGAAGTAAAATGTGGTTCAATGAGATTAAAATAATTTTTTGGTGAATAGTAACTTTTAAGTTCTTAATCGCGATTAGAGGTAATTAGTGTAGTTTAAGGTACAAATAATGTTTTAATAATATGAGATGAGCATGACACTTGTCCTACTCCTATTGGATGAGTCATGGCCGACCACGACAACCCATGGGTCAACTTGGGGACCCCATGGAGCCACTTTAGTTGGAAAATGACATTAATATATATATATTTAATGTTAAAATTAAATTGACACAAACATGAGTTGTTTTACGAAAACAGTTTTTAAGTGGAGTTACACAAGTCCAAATTTTGACTATAAATATTCATTAGAAAGCTAAAACGATTTACTACATCATAGTATTTGTTTTATAATTTTTAGACGTTCAATAAATTAAATTATTTATGACATCATTATGATGCAGCGATGACCTCATTATTTAATGATTTAAATAAAATGAGAAGATAATCCAAAATCCAAGGCTTACACTTGTCCAAAGCCTATTGGATGAGGATATTTCGAAACCGTATCACCTTAGCCTCGAATTATATAAGTGTGGGACCTTTAGAATCCGAAAAGCATTGTGTAATAATGTAACATTTCAATCATTCCAAAAGTGCCCCTCCTCTCCACTTATAAAAGGCCCCCACCTCTCCCACCTCATTTACACTTTCAAGCCATTTGGCTCGGCCAAACTTTGCCCAAATACTCTCCCAACTTCCCCCTCTTACTCCTAGAAGCCTTAATTTGGGCAGAAAGCTTCCCAAGGAAGCCTTTGGCTCAAATCAAAAAGAGTTACCCGATTTTGAGGTAATGTCTTCTCTAATGTTGTTTTGTTTTATTTTTCTTCTCCAACCCCCTAAACTCTTTTTATTCATTTATTTTGTAACAACACCAGTATCCTCAATATACTAGGATGTTGTTATAATATTTATTCGAGCTACACTTACACACACCTACATCTAATGGTTAAAGAACATACAGTTTCTGTGGATGGCGAATTTCTGCCTCACGAAACGATGATTGTTCAACACTCATATAACACCTTCAAAGGTGGCCATTAAGATGTAACTATTTTTATATATGATATATAATATGTTTATGTTTTACTTATGCTTCTGTATTTCTCATTTATGGCATAATTTATGATTTCCATTATGGGTAAAACGCGATAATTTCATTTTAGGAAGTGCGGACTACCGCCCCCTCAAAGTGATTTGAATCGTTAATGCCAAATGTGGGATGTATAAAGGATGGAGTAAATGGTATTATACACTATATTATACTGTAATTATATTATAAATTTATATCATTATGATTTCATTCCATTAAATACTAAATAGAAATGAAAGTAGCATTCATGCGTACGTACGGCTTACCGTCTCCATGAACGGTGCATTTCATTTCTTACCTCTAAATGTTACGTGACATTATGAATGAATGTATATACTGTATATATATGATATATATGACATCTAAATCATGAATATAATTCTGTTTATAATGAATATTCTACCACATGAACAACTTGTAATTATAAGAAGTTTATTGTTGACTCAAGTACCAAAGATCGACAAAACGACCGTTATTAACTTAAATAAATACATAATGTTCATAACATTGTAATAGGTGATATAAAAAGGATAATGAAATTGAAAATGGTTCTTAATAAGGTAGATATTAACTCTAGTTTATTATTCAGGAGGTTAAAGAACGGTTGAGTCAAGTCAGACACGAGGTAAGGGAAATTCTTAACCCAATTTCTGTTCTTTGGGTTAATCTCCTACTTTCAAATTATGTCATGATATTATTATGTCCTATCTTGTATTTGTACTTTAATTATCTGTACTTATATTGAATACACATAATAGATCTATTTTATTTTAAAAATGATCTTTTTAAGGACTTTGTCTCAATCTCCTTTCATTGAGGCATATTTGGTTTTATACACAACTTTCTTTTATACGGTGTATAAACCCCTTTGACTTTTAAATTTATTCAAAAGGAATCTTTTTTATACGCAGAGTTTTACTAAACGACAAAAGGGGAATGTTTTCCTTTCAGTACTTATGCGGCGACAACGACTTCTCCGCCGCCATGACCATTATTTGAGTTTCGGCTTCCACTACAATCCATCACTTTTTTTAATGAAAAATAAATACAAAGTTTTAACGTGCTTTTATTTTGGTATTGAAAATGGTTTTGAAAGCGTTTTTGTTATATCAATGTGTTGTATTTACATCTTGTGATTGAAATGTGGAAATGTTATATTTCCTTTACGCATGTTTTATGTGATATGATTATGTTATGGTTTATGATATGTTTAAACCTATTCATATGAGGAATGCATTGGACTTAATAAGTGACGGCTGGAGCCCACTATAGCTCCTCGATGCATCGGTAGGTCTCATGAGACAAACTAGTGTCTTGGCACGAGGCCTTGACAAAATCTTATTTGTGGTCTTGGCACGAGGCCTTGACTACGTGGTTATGATAGTCTGGCATTATGCATTCCATCATTATGAAAGTTGTTATTGATATTGCATGTGATTATTCGACCAGTAGAATATCCATGTGAAGAAGTAAATGGAATTATCTCATTTTACTTTTGCCATATTATGTTGAAGTTCAAGTTTAAAAGGCTTTTGTTTTAGTTATAAATTGCCTTAAATGTTAATGTTTATTTATGAAAGCTTCTGCTATATTGTTAACCTTACTGAGCATCTGAGCTCACCCCTTTCAATGTTTTAATATTTTTCCAGGATGTGAAGAAGTATTTTATGAATGACCAACAGGGGTAGTCAGAAAGGGATATGATTGTGGACTATGAAGACCATGTTATTGTAGTTTGTTTACTTTTTGATGTAATGAAAGACTTATGAATGTATCTAGTGTTTCCAAGGCTACTAAACTAATCGGTCTATCGAGACTTGATCTTTTGTGATCATGCCAATGTTACGAAGTGATGCACCTGCTCTGGGTAGCTGGGGTGGGGGCGTTACATTTGGTATCAGAGGCAGTTTAGTACAAACCTTGGAAACTAGATTTAGATAAACTCTGATTAGAGAACATAGCCCAAAGATAGACTTTGAGGATTAGTATAGAAGAACTTCCTAGAATTTTGGTATTATAGAGATGTTATGAGTTTTCCGAGCAATACATCCCTATCTTGATACGAGCAGGTAGAGGCGGCTCTGGCACAGATGTACCTAGGGGTAAAACCCGAAAACACCTCTTTGAGCTAGACTCGAACGGGAACTGGTGCACGACAACGGGCCTTGCTGCACTCTTGGTTACGACACTCCCGGGGGATATGGTTAGGATAATTCTCATTTTATTTACAAACCACTATGAAGGGTTATGAGTACATACTTCCTCAAAGAAACCATTTCTTTTTATGATTATGGATTCTATCCATAAATAGTTCAATTTATGTAAAGTGTTTAACAAGTATGGAATTATGTATTTTGATTCATAAACTGATCTAGTTTATGCCATTGATTAGAAATGGCGCCTAGTGGAAGAAATGGAAACCGTATCAATGCACGCACTCCATGTAGGGATTGCCCTCCTGCTCAAGATAATTATAGTGGGGATGGTGATGCAACTGGTGCCGATCAGCTAATCACCATACTGGGACAACTTACTCAGGTTATGAATAATAACCTTACTCGTATAGAGCACCCTGATCCGCAACGTGGAGGATCAATGCTAGACCGTTTCATGAGGCAACAACCACCAACCTTCAATGGGGGTACAAATCCATTAGTAGCTGAGCAATAGATAAACTCCTTAGAGAAAATATTCCATGCCTTGGGGAGTAGTGAAAGGGAGAATGTTGACATGGCAGTTTACCGCCTCACTGGAGATGCCGATCAGTGGTGGTCGCTGATTCAAAACACAAAGGAAGATGATGACGTATCGAATATGGAATGGAGGGAGTTCAAAGATCTATTTTTACAAAAATACTTTCCTCATGACCATCGAGCAGATATGGATAGGCAATTTCTGAGTCTAAGCCAGAAGGAGGATGAGAATGTCGCAAAGTATGAGGCTAACTTTACAAGGTTAGCGAGGCATGCTGCCGATTATATACGTAACCCAAAGAGTAAGATTGATCGTTTCTTTGATGGGTTAAAACCATTTCTCCTTCGAGCTTTAGTATCACAATCCTTCTCAGCATACGAAGATATTGTCTCGTGTGCTATCAAGACAGAAAAGGAATTCTCTAAGTCATATGACAACAAAGTAAAGAAAGAGAAGAAGAGAACGGGGGAACAAGAGATAGATAAAGGGAAAAAGGGAAAGAAGGATTTTCCATTATGTGATAATTGTGGGAAGAATCACCCGGGTTCGTGCCTAAAAGGAATGGGAGTTTGTTATAAATGTGGAGAAAAGGGTCACCAGGCTCGTGATTGCAAGGGAAAGAAAGAGGCTGTCAAAGTTGAATGCTAAAATTGTAGGGAAATGGGGCATTATGCAAATGAATGTCCTAAGCGTCAGGGAAACTTACCTCAGAAAAGGCCAAGGGATCAAGGACAATCTTATGTTGTTACTACAGTTGAAGCAGAATAACTAATGTATTGGTGCTTTTGGACTCTTGGATTATATTCTGGTTATTAGAATAATGTGATATATATATAAGGAGTGTACTACAGTACATGTTGATTTCAGTAAGGTTTTAATATGATTAAGGTAAACATATTTTTAGTATGTGATAATAAGAGAATCTTTTCTTTGTTTGGGGAATCTAATGTTACAATTGATTTTGGAATTTAGAGACCTTTTAGAGAAAGTCTAGACGGAGGTATTTTGGATAACTATTAAGGTTGGAATGGATTAAGTTGAACCATGGATAGTATTGTTTAAGGTTAAATAATTTCTGAAGATTATTTTTGGAATATTATAATACTATAGTTTTAGGAAAAGGACAACCTGCAGGGTGGGGAATAACTCATCGCATCGGACAAAGCTGCAGGAATCGAACCCACAACCATAGTGTGACAAGCCTTTATTTCCTAGCACTAGCCTACATGAAGTCCCTGGTTATTACAAAATAGTTTTACTAATCTAAATGGTATGTGTTAACATTTTGAACCTTATACAATTAGGATAAATAGAATATTTTTGAGTTCTGTTACCATTTTGAGTAAAAGTTGGGTTTGTGGTAAAAATTTATTAACGAATGAAAGTATACATAACAAGTATGTATATTCCCTTACGTTCTTAGTAAATCTCCTAAATAAATTCCTCAACATTATAAAAGGTAACTTAAAACAAAAATGTTGTCTGTTAACTTTTCCAACTGGGGATTCAATGACCATTTAACCAATCACAAGTTTGTGATTTTCTTATGGTTAAACTTTCTCCTAATCCAGTTTTCTATAACTCTCCATTAGACCTTGATGGTTTGTTTCTCCTCCATATCCATATTTTCATATAATCCTAGAATGGGCTATATCGGGTGACCTTTGTACTTATCTTGCTTTCTTTTAATGTTATATATTTATTAACCTTATTTCCGATGCGGGTTTTCCTCAAAGGTATTTTCTCTTTTCAACCTTTTATTTTCAAAGAAAAATTTCAAATTGCGAGGACGCAATTTATTGAAGGAGGGGAGAATGTAACACCTCGAGCTTCCACGATACGCTTCTCATTCAATAATGCAATAGCTTGCATTGTACGCAACTTCGAGTTCTAAAACACCGCGACTAATCAAAGTAGCCGTTATGAATAGTAATAACCACTTTTTAAAATTATAGAAATTTTATATTTCAAAATGGACTTCATTTTTGGATTCGGAATATCCAAATTAGCCTATGTTGAATTTTTGGTATTTTTCTGAGAACTTCTAATTTTTTATGAATAGTGATAAATACTTTAAAACAACTTTTTTAATAAAAATAATTTATTGTGATAAATTATACTATTTAGTGGTTTTAAGGTATAATTAGAATATATTTTTACCATTTTATCCAATGGTGGTCATTAGAATTAATTTAACATTGAAATTGGACATAAACAATTGCCAATCTTTTGATATAAATTGTTTCTTAAAAACACACTATTTGTCGTAACAACTGGAATTAGTTATAAAATTAATTAATGCAACTTATATGTTTGGAATTTTGTAAAACAGACATCATTTTTGAATTCGGAATATCAATTATAGCTTAGGGTGAAATTTTGGCCTTGTTCTGAAAAACTTCAATTTTTGATGAATAGTGAAACCACTAAGTGGTAGTTAAATAACTGATTTTTCGTTTAAATGAAATTTTACCACTTCTGTGATTTGATTTTCAAAAATCCGACATACATGGTTGTCATTAAGAAGTAAAATGTGGTTCAATGAGATTAAAATAATTTTTTGGTGATTAGTAACTTTTAAGTTCCTAATCGCGATTAGAGGTAATTAGTGTAGTTTAAGGTACAAATAATGTTTTAATAATATGAGATGAGCATGACACTTGTCCTACTCCTATGGGATGAGTCATGGCCGACCAAGACAACCCATGGGTCAACTTGGGGACCCCATGGAGCCACATTAGTTGGAAAATGACATTAATATATATTTATTTAATGTTAAAATTAAATTGACACAAACATGAGTTGTTTTACTAAAACAGTTTTTAAGTGGGGTTACACAAATCCAAATTTTGACTATAAATATTCATTAGAAAGATAAAATGATTTACTACATCATAGTATTTTTTTTATAATTTTTAGACGTTAAATAAATTAAATTATTTATGACATCATTATGATGCAGCGATGACCTCATTATTTAACGATTTAAATAAAATGAGAAGATAATGCAAAATCCAAGGCTTACACTTGTACAAAGTCTATTGGATGAGGATAATCCGAAACCTTATCACCTTAGCCTCGAATTATATAAGTGTGGGACCTTTATAATCCGAAAAGCATTTTGTAATAATGTAACATTTCAATCATTCCAAAAGTGACCCTCCTCTCCACTTATAAAAGGCCCCCACCTCGCCCACCTCATTTACACATTCAAGCCATTTGGCTCGGCCAACCTCTACGCAAATACTCTCCCAACTTCCCCCTCTTACTCCTAGAAGCCTTACTTTGGGCAGAAATCTTCCCAAGGAAGCCTTTGGCTCAAATCAAAAAGAGTTACCCGATTTTGAGGTAATGTCTTCTCTAATGTTGTTTTGTTTTATTTTTCTTCTCCAACCCCCTAAACTCTTTTTATTCATTTCTTTTGTAACAAAACCAGTATCCTAAATATACTAGGATGTTTTTATAAGAAGTATTCGAGCTACACTTACACACACCTACATCTAATGGTTAAAGAACATACGGTTTCTGTGGATGGAGAATTTCTGCCTCACGAAACGATGATTGTTCAACACTCATATAACACCTTCAAAGGTGGCCATTAAGATGTCACTATTTTTATATATGATATATAATATGTTTATGTTTTACTTATGCTTCTGTATTTCTCATTTATGGCATACATTATGATTTCCATTATGGGTAAAATGTGATAATTTCATTTTAGGAAGTGCGGACTACCGCCCCCTCAAAGTGATTTGAATCGTTAATGCCATATGTGGGATGTATAAAGGATGGAGTAAATGGTATTATACAATATATTATACTGTAATTATATTATAAATTTATATAATTATGATTTCATTCCACTAAATACGAAATAGAAATGAAAGTAGCGTTCATGCGTACGTACGGCTTACCGTCTCCATGAACGGTGCATTTCATTTCTTACCTCTAAATGTTACGTGACATTATGAATGAATGTATATACAGTATATATATGATATATATGACATCTAAATCATGAATATAATTCTGGATATAATGAATATTCTACCACATGAACAACTTGTAATTATAAGAAGTTTATTGTTGACTCAAGTACCAAAGATCGACAAAACGACCGTTATTAACTTAAATAATTTCATAATGTTCATAACATTGTAATAAGTGATATAAAAAGGATAATGAAATTGAAAATGGTTCTTAATAAGGTAGATATTAACTCTAGTTTATTATTCAGGAGGTTAAAGAACGGTTGAGTCAAGTCAGACACGAGGTAAGGGAATTTCTTAACCCAATTTCTATTCTTTGGGTTAATCTCCTACTTTCAAATTATGTCATGATATTATTATGTCCTATCTTGTATTTGAACTTTCATTATGTGTACTTATATTGAATACATATAATAGATCTATTTTATTTTAAAATAAATCTTTTTAAGGACTTTGTCTCAATCTCCTTTCATTGAGGCATATTTTGTTTTATACACAACTTTTTTTATACGGTGTGTAAACCCCTTTGAATTTTACATTTATTCAAAAGGAATCTTTTTTATACGCAGCGTTTTACTAAACGACAAAAAGGGAATGTTTTCCTTTCCGTACTTATGCTGCGACAACGACTTCTCCGCCGCCGTGACTATTATTTGAGTTTCGGATTCCACTACAAGCCATCACTTTTTTTAATGAAAAATATATACAAAGTTTTAACTTGCTTTTATTTTGGTATTGAAAATGGTTCTGAAAGCGTTTTTATTATATCAATGTGTTGTATTGACATCTTGTGATTGAAATGTGGAAATGTTATATTTCCTTTACGCATGTTTTATGTGATACGATTATGTTGTGGTTTTTGATATGTTTAAACCTATTCATATGAGGAATGCATTGGACTTAATAAGTGACGGGTGGAGCCCGCTATAGCTCCTCGATGCATCGGAAGGTCTCATGAGACAAACTAGTGTCTTGGCACGAGGCCTTGACAAAATCTTATTTGTGGTCTTGGTACGAGGCCTTGACTACGTGGTTATGATAGTCTGGCATTATGCATTCCATCATTATGAAAGATGTTATTGATATTGCATGTGATTATTCGACCAGTAGAATATCCATGTGAAGAAGTAAATGGCATTATCTCATTTTACTTTTGCCATATTATGTTGAAGTTCAAGTTTAAAAGGCTTTTGTTTTAGTTATACATTGCCTTAAATGTTAATGTTTATTTATGAAAGCTTCTGCTATATTGTTAACCTTACTGAGCATCTGAGCTCACCCCTTTCAATGTTTTAATATTTTTCCAGGATGTGAAGAAGTATTTTATGAATGACCTACAGGGGTAGTCAGAAAGGGATATGATTGTGGACTATGAAGACCATGTTATTGTAGTTTGTTTACTTTTTGATGTAATGAAAGACTTATGAATGTATCTAGTGTTTCCAAGGCTACTAAACTAATCGGTCTTTCGAGACTTGATCTTTTGTGATCATGCCAATGTAACAAAGTAATGCACCGGCTCTGGGTAGCTGGGGTCGGGGCATTACAGACTTCAAGTGTTATTCACCAACGCACTTCCAAAGGTTCATTTTTTCACGACAAGCACATCGCGCTAGAATTACCCACATAACTACCTCAACGTGAGTTAGTTAAGTGAATCTGGATGTAAACCTTAATCTTGAATGAACCTGCACATGTTATAAACAAGATGAAATAATTAAAACACAAAGAATGTTATTTAATAATTCATAGTTACTATTTAAAGTTTATTGTTGTAACACATGTTAAAAAAATAATTAAGGTTAATGAATATATATCTTAACCAAAATTTATTACAATATTTTAAAATTATTTATAAAATAATTCACTTATTATTACATAAGTTTAAAAATTGTTAATT
Source organism: Viscum album (assembly GCA_963277665.1). Lineage (NCBI taxonomy): Eukaryota > Viridiplantae > Streptophyta > Magnoliopsida > Santalales > Viscaceae > Viscum > Viscum album. Next base: position 880,935,688 of record OY728139.1, on the reverse strand, counting down.
TAAATTAATTTGATAAATATAAATACTAAAATTTAAGTTTATCATTTTTAACTAATTCATTAAAATTAAATAACATAAATGAATAAGTAATTAGAAATTTAGTAATTTTAAATTGTATTAATAATTCTATTATTACTATTAAAAAAATAAATTGTTAGGTTAATTAATTAATTAGTAAATTTTAAATTTAGCAATTAAAATTATTACTTAAGTTATAAATATAATTAAATTAAAAAGTATGTTTTGTAATTACTTATAATTATTATTAAATTATACAATTAATAGTAAATTAATATATTATAAACATTTATTATTAATTAAGTTTTTTATAATTTAAATTATAATTTATTAATTTCTTAAATTATTAACCTTTATAGATTACATTAAATTAATTTTACTTAGTAAAGTTAACTTTATGAAAAGATAAATTTATATTAATTTTATTTTTACTTTAGCTTTTGCTTTTTTTTCTTTTGACTTTACATTTATTATTTTATTTTTATTATTATATTTTTATGTTCAATATTATTTTAAGTTTTTTTATATCATCCTCCTCCCCCCCCAATTCGGTGCACAATAGGGGCGGGGGAGGGTTTCTTCGGTGCAGCAGCTGGTCCATTGATGGCCAGCAGCTCGGCTCCTCTTCTCCACGGCGAAAAGGAAGGTCTTCAGCGGGTTCGTCCATGGATCCAAAATGGTGCAACGGTTTCCTCCTGCTCACGGCAGTAGCAGCTCTCCCTTGGCTCGAATAGATGAAGCGGCTCGACTCAGCACTCCCTTGCAGCGGCGGTCCGACAGTCTTCCACCTGAAGCCGTCGCTCGTCTCCCTTCAACCAGCGAAAATACCTGCTCCAGCAGTAGACACAGCTCAGCATCTTGGCTTCAGTCTTCAGAAACACTATGGCATCCCTGGATCTTGGAAGGCAGTGGCTACGGTAATGCTTCGCAGCAGCAGTCTCCTTGGCTCGAACTCTGCTTCAGCAACATCTTCCAGCAGCGGCGCGCCTCCAGCAGATGGTAGCTCTATTTGGCTCTAATGTGGCCGGTGGTAAGAAACAACCCACTTCACATTCTCAGGTGGGAACCATTGAAAGTCGAAAAGATGAACTATCAGTGAGACATCAAGAGAATGATGAGGATCAGTAGCTAATAGGGGAGCTGTAAGACCGAAAATAGGATGGCAACGGACTCACCGATGGAAGAAAAATAAAAAATAACAACCCATGGAAAATTATAATAATAAAAGATAATCAGCGCTGCGTGACACTGATGGAGAGGAAATGTGTAGAGACCCTAAGAATAACGTACATAGACATTACATTACTTTTGTGGAATACCTAGTACATAACAAAAACACACACACAAGGACCGTAATAGTTTAGTGTCTTTGGAAACTCGGAATATAATCTTCTAATCGTGGTGAAAGATCATCAACATCTCCCATTAAGATCTTCTTTTTTTAAACCTAAATCCTTTCTTTATGTCCTAGGGAAAATAAAACATAAAAGGGTGAGCTCAAATGCTCAGTAAGGGTAAAAAAAAGAAATATCAATCAAATCATATTTATAAGAACATATCTTTTGGAAATCATAACCTGCAAAAGAGATCATAATTTCATAACATGGGATAAATCATAGTAGTGAAATGTAATCCCAATGATCATAACATAAAACATGAAATGTTGTGGCATACACACATAATCATAGAGAATCATTTCTTATTAGTCATGACTCATTGCCAAGACTATCTTAGTAGACAAAGTCCCTTTCTTGAAACGAGTTCACTCCTCGTTTCAGTCCAATTACACTGAACTGGTATAACCTACCATCCCAGCCATGTCTATCTCATGAGATATAAAATCTTTAAACAATTCATTTGAGGGAGATATAGGTCCCACCCATCTCATAATGATTCCATTCTTATGTGTGCCACAAAATCATAAATCATACATCATTGCATAACCCATGTAATCAAAATGGGAATCTTAAACATCATGACATCATAAAACAATACATATAAGATAAAGGAATTCATAAAAATTTTTCCATCAAAACATAATCAAATAAATGTAATAATTGGGATAGAAACAGAACCCTATATTATCTTAGATGGAAAATAATTTTGATAAAACACTTGAACTCCATTCTTGAGCAAAATATCCTTTCTACTTCAAAAACATTTTCCTTTCTTAACATGTCATACAATTTTAAACTAAAGGAAGTTGATTAAAAATAAACGTGAAAACTTGTAAAGGAATCTTCTTGGAAATAATGTTTTAAAAATCCATTCCTGCCGTATAAGTTTAAAAAACATTCTTCTCGTACTTTTGTCAGAAAAAGTCAAAAAGTACATCGCACGAAAAACGACAAAAAATTTCTTTCATATCTTTTATTATAAATTCAGCAAAGGTAAAAATGGATTTAAAAAAATTTTTAGGTGGATGGAAATAATATTACATATTGAGGAAACATGGATGTGGATGATAAAACACACCCCAGTAAATACCAAAGTATAAACAATCTCGGATAAAAATGAGATTGTGATATTATCCCTTACCTTAGGTCCGATTTGCTTCGTAAGTGTCCGAACCTCCTGTATAATGATTTAAATAATGTTATTGACTTATTCCAGAATCATACTTATTATTATGATATCATATATGTTCATATTATTAGCTTCTTATTAGTAATATTTCATTAGTACTTGTTATTCGGGTGTTTATTACTTTTTGTTCTTATGCGTGTTTTGTCGAATAAACTCTTATTCTTCTCTTTAGGTTATAGATACCTCATTTCCAGAATGGTATTAGTGTATATATATCATATTAATTCATTCAATTCATTTATATAATAATTATGCAATGAAGATCATGTAGAACGAGTCGCATCACATCGTGGAGACGGTATTCCGTACGTATGCACGAGTGATGATATCATTCCTATGATAGTGAAATTGTATTGGAGTGTGTGTATACTATTTCAGAAACAATTTCACTTTATAATAGTCATATATAGTCATTATTTACAGCATTATACACATCCAAGTAAGGTGGTGGTGGAAAAAAGATTACACCACGGCGTGGAGACGTTATTCCGTATGTACGCACGCGCGGTGATTTCTTTTTCCGTATGATGGATAGATGGTTAAATAGGGTTGTTTCATACTTATAATAACATATAATTATATTATTGATACTGATATTATTACTTCATAATGAAACAACTAATGAAGAAGAAGTGGAAGAAGAAATAAAGATGAAAGAATCGGTAACAGACATTACCTCTTCTTTGAAGTGATTCTTTGAGACCTCCTTTTAGGGCTCTAAAATAGGTCTTTGAAGAAAACCATAACCTCTATAATGTTTCTAGGGAAGTGTAGAGGAGAAACTGGCAGGTATTGGCCGAGCTTGGAGGCTCAAAGTGGTGCGAGGAAGAGGGGGAGGAGGTGCCCTTTTATAAGGGAGGAGAGGGGTACCTTTGGAATAACTAAAACTATTATTTTATTATAAAGTAAAATTAGGTTTTAAATATCTCCAAATTGATTTATTTAGAAGCTAAGGTGGGGATGGGTAGAAAGACTCTCTTCCAATAGAATTTAGACAAGTTTAGGTTCCTATTTTAACCATATCATTTAGATTTAACATTAAGTTAAATAATTTTACTTTTACCGTGTCTTCTTGTGTTATTATACTATAAGGTTAATAAACATACTATAACAAGACAAACGAACCCCAAGTTGTTTATTATAAATTTATATAACCTTATCTAAGTCATTTGGCCGACCCTTAGATTTTTAGGAATAAAATAACAATTAATAATATAATATTTGTTTTAAAAACTATTTTATGTCAATTTTGACTCTATTTAGTAATTGATTTTTGTGAAAATCATAACAGAATGATTAGTTCAAAAAAGGTTAATTACATCAACACTAACATGTCATATTAATCTATAAAATTATTTTAATTCATAAAAAGTCTTAAATTACATCTATTTGTGTATTTATAACTTCAATTATGTCAATATTTCATTAATAAGACAATTACTACATCATCATTGTGTCATAATAAATGATAATTATTTAATCCCTAAAAATTGTAAATAAATTCCAATGATGTAGATAATTGTATTATATTTCTGGAGACTATACATGTTTGAAGTTTCATGCAGTTTATCACTAAATTAAAATTATTATACTTATAAGATTTAAGAAAGTGACATGTTGTCACATTCTTTGGTTTTAATAATAATTAAATTATTTTCATCGAAAAAAGTTCATTAAATGAATCTAATCCAACCCTTAGGTGATATGAGTCGACCTTTAGTCATCCAATAGTATTTTGACATGTGTTAGTGTAATTTTATAATATTATATTTACCCTTAATTACCCGATTTACCTTTAACTATGGTAAATAAAATTTACCGTAGTTACTATTCATAATTCCCAAAAATAAAAAGTATCTTATTAACATAATTTGGATCCACTGATTCCAAATATGGAATCCATTTTTCCAAATTCAATACACAAAATATGCATAAATTAAATTAAAATTAATCCTGTTATCGAAAGAAAACGAGTTTTTCTTTAAAATATTGCAAAAGATTGAATTGATTTATCCTACGAATTCAAGGTAAATTCAATGATAGTGAAATAAATTATATTAAATGGTAAAAATATATTATATTTATACTTTAAAACCATTCAATAATATAATTTAAGAATATAAATTATTGCGATGAAGAAAGTTGTTTTTAATTAAAATATAGCGTGTTTTTACTATTCATCAAAATCTGAAAGTTACCAGAATGATATGAAACATTATCCAAAGTAAATTTTTATTTCATGATTCCAAAGAAGAATTTTATTTTGTCAAATTGAACTTATAAACATGTCAAAAACTATATTTAATGTGGGTGCGCCATCAAAAGGTGGCAAAACTGCATTTTTTGAAAAATACTTATTTTACCCGAAAAAATTATTTTGTTCTTATACCATGTTATAGAAAATGTTCAAGAAGAATAATAATGTTATAAGATTCAAAATTTAGTTAATACTATTCATAATGGCTAGTTCATAAAAAAATTATTATAATATATCATTGTTTAGTAAAACCCAGTATAGTGTACAATACAAGCTATCGAGGGAGGTCACGATTGCGTGTAATGCAAGCCAAGTCAGGGTTGCAAGCTGTGAAAGAATCCTTTGTTGTTTAGTATAACATAAACCAACCATATTTCATTTATACATTGAATATATATATATATACTCAATGTTGCGTAGAATAACTATTATCAAAATTGTGTGTAACACGATCCAAGAATAGTGTTGCATATACTGCAAACTAATACGGTGTTGCCTATAGTGCAAGGTAGTCTTGGTGTAGTATAAAACACAAGACATTAATGAAATTAAAAGAATATTTTTCATAAAATCTCGGGTTGTTACATTCTACCCCACTTAAAATGGATTTCGCCCTCGAAATTCGTTGGGGTTATAAATAGTTTACTATTCGAAAGTTTCTTTAATAGAAACCCACATCATAAAAAGGAGTACCAAAACCAATATTTAATAACAAAAGTATGAAACGTAAAGGTTACCCAAATAAACTAATCACTGGGTTTCCACATAGGTGAAAATATGGATATGGAAGAGAAATCTAACCATCATGTTCTGATGGAGAGTGGTAGAGAACATGGCTATGGAAAAGCCAGCAATCACAAATCCATAAATTTGTGATGATATAAGGCACCATCTGTTTCATCAGATATAAGAGCACTAGGACAACATTTTTGGTTTTCAAGATCATTTCCCTATAGTTGATGAAATTGGAATTAGAAGAAATACTTTCATGATTTTGGTATAGTCTCACCGTTTGTCGTCCTTTGGACAATTTCCACTTCTTCTCTTAACGAAATGAAGTTGAATTCATCATTCGTGATGTGTTAGAAGATCATGTGATAGAATGATGGGTCATTCCATCTGTCTCAAACAAAATGTTAGAAAAGTTATCAAAAAATACATAAGTCCATCTATAGTGAGATTAATCATAAATGGTTCCTAAAAGGGACTTATACTTCATATATCATATTTCTTAATATAATAAAACTAGTTTCTACTAAACAGGGACTTCATGTAGGCCCATGGTAGGTGATAAAGGCCTGTCACACTTCGGTTGTGGGTTCGATTCCCACAGCCTTGTCCGACGCGATGGGCTGTCGCCCGTCCTGCAGGTTGTCCTTTTTCTAAATCTATATTACTATAACATCCCATCAACAATATCAAAAAAGTTTTATCCTTAAAGAATACTAACTTATGTCCAACATAATCCATTCCAATCTTTAGGCTTATCTAAAATACTTTGGTCCAAGCTCATAGTATATTGAAAATGATCACATGAATGCCATCATTTATCCTCCACATATCATAAGATATATCTTGTTGGTCAAATTACAAACATTTCAATACCTTAATCATGTATTCTACTGAAGAATGAATATCCATTGAACCTTAGTGAAAACATGAATGCAGTTAAAAGTTAACACTTTCCACATACCAAAATCCTCAAAATTCTATATCCTCAAACCATGATATCACTTAGTCCTTATATCAATCATGAGCTCATGAATACTATCAAACATATTAGATTCTCTTTATCCCTTCATTATGTGCATATCATCTTCATTCCAAAAATATTTCAATCACTTTTCATGGTTACCGATGCCATAAAATTATTGACAACCCCAATAGACCAAAACATAAATATTCCAATATTCCACGATACTATATAAAACATTATTCTGGAATCCCATTACATAAACACTTAATCATTCCACCACATCGTTGTCATATTCAACATCGCCAATGGTGATCACATGTGACTTCCCTTGGTCCTTTTCCTTAAGTTGTTGCTCATATTGATCATCACTAACCCTTGGATTGGGCATTTATTAGCATAATTCCCCATTTCCTTTCACTTGAAGCATTTAAGTGTAGTAGGTTCATTCTGTGTATCCCTTCTGTTGACTGCATCATTAGGAATATTCTTCCCATCATTACTGAATTCAAATGCCCGATGACTTTCCTATCCACATTTGAAACATTTACATGTCCCTTTAAGACAATCTCCACCATGCTTCTTTCCATACTTTTAGCATAAGGAAACCATCATCTTCTTTTCACCATTATTCTGAGATTTCTCCTTGAACTCCATCTTTTGTTTCTTGTAAGAACTATGAGATGGATAAGTATCAACAACTTCCATTTCTACCTTGATAGCACAATGCTGAATTTTTTCATATCTACTGAAGTCTCTTATAGCTAATTCCCTTCGAAGATTTGGTTTTAAGCCACTAAAGAATCGATCAACTTTACTTTCAGGTTGGATGATAAATCCAGATGCATACCATGCAAGCCTTGTAAAATTCGCTTCGTATATACCAACAGATTCATCATCCTTTTTCTTTAGTTCAAGAAACTCCTTCTCCGTCTTTGTTCGAATAATACGAGGGAAGTACTTATTGAAAAATAAGTTCTTGAACTCATCCCATTCCATGAACTCAATTTCATCTCTTTGCCTCGTATTCTTGATAAGATTCCACCATTGATCAGCTTCACCTTCTAAACGATATACTACTAAGATGACTTTATCATGTTCATAACATTAAAGAACTGAAAATATCTTTTGAGTAGTACTGATCCATTGTTCAGCAACAAGTGGATCAGAAGACCCACTGAAAGAAGGTAGACGTTGCCTCATGAAGGACTCAATAGAATATTTTTCCCTTATCTAATCATTTGGAAGTCCAGAATGATTCATAGCTTGTGTAAGTATAGAAATAAGATTTTTCACTCCATCTCCCATAACATTTGTTCGTTCAGGAGGGAAATCATTGCATTGTCCATTACATTGATCAACACGGTTCCTTCGGGTTCCAGCCATCGTCTAAAACCCAAAAAGAATAGTCTGAGAGGAAAAAATTATGCTAGGGAAAACAATATAATAAAGGGGGAGTACCTTCAATATCTAACATCTTAGATTATCATAATTATATTACTATAACCTATACTTATACTTAACCTTAGGGAAATCCATATACATACCTTAGAAATATCTATAGGTATCTCACTAAAGTTCTGACATTATAGTTTCCAAAGGTTGACTAAACCATTCCTCTGATACCAACTGTAGAGACCCGAAGCTTAACGTACATAGACATTACATTACATTTTCGGAATACTTAGTACATAACAAAAACACACACACAAGGACCATAATAGTTTAGTGTCTTTGGAAAATCGGAATATAATCTTCTAATCATGGTGAAAGATCTTCAACATCTCCAATAAAGATCTTCTTTTTTTTTAAACCTAAATCCTTTCTTTATGTCTTGGGGAAAAGAAAACATAAAAGGGTGAGCTCAAATGCTCAGTAAAGGTAAACAAAAGAAATATCAGTCACGTCATATTCATAAGAACATATCTTTTGGAAATCTTAACCTGCAAATGTGATCATAATTTCATTACATGTGATAAATCATAGTAGTGAAATGTAATCCCAATGATCATAACATAAAACAGGAAACTTTGTGGAATACACACATAATCATAGAGAATTATTTTTATTAGTCAAGACTCATTGCCAAGACTATCTTAGTGGACAAAGTCCCTTTCTGAACTGAGTTCACTCCTCGTTTAAGTCCTATTACACTGAACCGGTATAACCTACCGTTCCAGCCATGTCTATCTCGTGAGATATAAAATCTTTACCCAATGCATTGGAGGGAAATATAGGTCCCACCCATATCATAATGATACCATTCTTATGTGTGCCACAAAATCCTAAATCATACATCATTGCATAACCCATGTAATAAAAATGGGAATCTTAAACATCATGATATAATAAAACAATTCATATAAGATAAATGAATTCATAAAAATATTTCCATCACAACATAATAAAATAAATGTAATAATAGGGATAGAAATAGTACCCTATATTATCTTAGATGGAAAATAATTTTGATAAAACACTTGAACTCCATTCTTGAGGAAAATATCCTTTCTACTTAAAAAACATTTTCCTTTCATAACATATCATACAATTTTAAACTAAAAGAAGTTGATTAAAAATAAACATGAAAACATGTAAAGGAAGCTTATTGGAAATAATGTTTTAAAAATCCATTCCTGCCGTATAAGTTAAAAATAACATTCTTCTCGTACTTTTGTCATAAAAATTCAAAAAGTACCTCGTACGAAAAATGACAAAAGATTCCTTTTATATCTTTTACTATAAACTCACCAAATGGTAAAAATGGATTTAAAATAATTGAGGTGTATGGAAATAATATTACATATTGAGGAAACATGGATGTGGATGATAAAACACACCCTAGTAAATTCCAAAGTATAAACAATCTCGGATAAAAATGAGATTGTGATATTATCCCTTACCTTAGGTCCGATTTGTTTCATAAGTGTCTGAACCTCCTGTATAATGATTTAAATAATATTATTGACTTATTCTAGAATCATAATTATTTTTATTATATCATATATGGTCATATTAATAGCTTCTTATTAATAATATTTCATTACTACTTGTTATTCGGGTGTTTATTACTTGTTGTTCTTATGCGTGTTTTGTCGAATAAAATCTTATTCTTATATTTAGGTTGTAGATAACTTATTTCCAGAATAGTATTAGTGTAATATATATAATATTCATTCATTCAATTCATTTATATAATCATTATGCAATGAAGATCATGTAGAACAACTCACATCACATCGTGGAGACGGTATTCCCTACGTACGCACGAGTGATAATATCATTTCTATGATCGTGAAATTGTATTGGAGTGTATGTATACAATTTAAGAATCAATATAACTTTATAATAGTCATATATAGTCATTATTGACACCATTATACCCATCCAAGTATGGTGGTGGTGGAAAATAGATTACACCACGGCGTGGAGACGGTATTCCGTACGTACGCACGAGCGATGATTTCTTTTTCCGTAGGATGGATAGATGGTGAAATAGGGTTGTTTCATGATTATAAAAAAATATCAGTAAATTAGTGATACTTATGTTATTACTTCATAATGAAACAACTAAAGAAGAAGAAGTGGAAGAAGAAATAAAGTTGAAAGAATTGGTAACGGGCATTACCTCTTCTTTGAAGTGCTTCTTTGAGACCTCCTTTTAGGGCACTAAAATAGTTCTTTGAAGAAGACAATAACCTCTAGGATGTTTCTAGGGAAGTGGAGAGGAGATTATGGCAGGGGTTGGCCAAGATTTAAGGCTCAAAATGGTTTTAGGAAGAGGGGGAGGAGGTGCCCTTTTATAAGGGTGGAGAGGGGTACCTTTGGAATAACTAAAACTATTATTTTATTATAAAGTCAAATTCGGTTTTAAATAGCTCCAAATTGATTTATTTCGGATATAAGGTGGGTATGGGTCGCAATCCTATCATAAAATAGAATTTAGACAAGTTTAGGTTCCTATTGTAACCTTATCATTTAAATTTAACATTAAGTTAAATAATTTTACTTTTACCCGGTCTTCTTGTGTTCTTATACAATAAGGTTAATAAACATACTATAACAAGCCAAACTAACCCCAAGTTGTTTATTATAAATATATATAACCTTATATAAGTCATTTTTTCCGAACCATATATTTTTAGGAATAAAATAACAATTAATAATATAATAGTTTTTAAAAACTATTTTATGTCAATTTTGACTCTATTTAGTAATTGATTTATGTGAAAATCATAACAGAATGATTAGTTCTAAATAAGTTAATTAAATCAACAATAACATGTCATATTAACCTTTAAAATTAGTTTAATTCATAAAAAGTCTTAAATTACATCTATTTGGGTATTTATAACTTCAATTATGTCAATATTTCATTAATAAGACAATTACTACATCATCTTTGTGTCAGAATAAATGATAATTATTTAATCCCTAAAAATTCTAAATAAATTCCTATGATGTAGACAGTTGTATTATATTTCTGGAGACTATTCATGTTAGAAGTTTCATGAATTTTATCACTAAATTAAAATTATTATAGTTATAAAATTTAAGAAAGTGACATGTTGTCACATTCTTTGGTTTTAATAATAATTAAATTATTTTCAAGGAAAAAAGTCCATTAAAAGAATCTAATATGACCCTTATGTGATATGGGTCGACTTTTAGTCATCCAATAGGATTTTTACATGTGTTAGGGTAATTTTATAATATTATATTTACCCTTAATTACCCGATTTACCATTAACTAAGGTAAATAAAATTTACCGTAGTTACTATTCATAATTCCCAGAAATAAAAAGTAGCTTATTTACAAAATTTGGATCCACTTATTCTAAATATGGAATCCATTTTTCTAAATTCAATAAACAAAATATGAAGAAATTAAATTCATATTAATCCCGTTGTCGAAAGAAAACGGGTTTTTCTTTAAAACATTGCAAAAATTGAATTGATTTATCCTACGAATTCAAGGTAGAATCAATGATAATGACATACATTATATTAAATTGTAAAAATATATTCTATTTATACTTTAAAACCATTCAATATTATAATTTAACCATATAAATTATTACGATGAAAAAGATGTTTTTAATTAAAATATAGCGTGTTTTTACTATTCATCAAAATATGAAAGTTACCAGAATGATATGAACATTTATCCAAAGTAAATTTTTATTTCATGATTCCAAAGAAGAATTTTATTTTGTCAAATTTATCTTATAAACATTTCAAAAACTAGATTTAAAGTGGGTGCGCCATCAAAAGGCAGAAAAACTGCATTTTTTGAAAAATACTTATTTTACCCGAAAAATTTATTTTGGTCTTATACCATGTTTTAGAAAATGTGCAAGATGAATAATAATGTTATAAGATTGAAAATTTAATTAATACTATTCATAATGGCTAGTTCATAATAATATTATAATAATATATCATTGTTTAGTATAACCCGATATTGCGTACAACACACGCTATCGAGGAAGGTCGCGATTGCGTGTAATGCAAGCCAAGTCAGGGTTGCGTGCTGTTCAAGAATCCTTCGTTGTTTCGTATAACATAATCCAACCATATTTCATTTATACATTGAATATATATATATATATATACTCAATGTTTCGTAGAATAACTATTACCAAATTGTGTGTAACACGATCCAAGAATAGTGTTGCGTATACTGCAAGCTAATACGGTGTTGCGTATAGCGCAAGGTAATCTTGGTGTAGCATACAACACATAACATTAATGAAATTAAAAGAATATTTTTCATAAAATCTCGGGGTGTTACAAAATGGATCGGGGAGTCATGAATCACCGATACTTTAAAATAAAAAATCTGATCTCACCAATGAAAGAATTAAACGGTGCCAACAAAATAATGGTGTGCCATGCCAAACCGTTAGTTAAAGTAAAATAAAGTATCGGTGAGTGGGGAATCGACAGAAGGATGGAATTTGTGATTCATGACTCACTGATAAAAATAAGACACCTAAAGATAAAAAAGGAGCCACCGATAATTAAAATATTTAAAAGCAATCGGCACGACATGAAACAAACGAAAGTTTTTCATTGGTGATTCATTGACTCACCGAAAGAAGGAATAATGATCGGTCACAGCTGGACAAAATGAAATTAAAAGAACAGTGAGTCACAACATCGGTGCGTCGGGGCAATGGTGCGTCAGGAGAGACCGATGGTGTTTCTAAGCAATCGGTGAATCACGACTCCCTGATAGTTATAAAAAAAATATCAGTGTGACAACAACATCGGTGGGTCACTCACCGATAGTACAAAATTAAAAACGTTAACAATAAAAAATAATTTTCAAAAAATAGTAGAATGAATTAAAAATTAATTCATTAAATTAAATGTCAAATTAACTAAATTGTTAAAGACTAATTAATTGACTGTAACTAATAACTAACCAAATTAATTATCGAACTAAAAAATAAAAGTGACTAATTATTAACTAAGAAAATAAAAGTTAAGATTTATTTAATTTATGTCTAAACAAATGCAGAGCACCTATAATTAATTAACTGAAAACATATCATTAAAATAATTAGGGTTAACTAAACTTATTAAACAACAAAGTTAACTAGTTAGATGATAAAATGAAACATGGCATTAAAAATAAATTATTTAATTAAACATTAACATAAACCTATACACAACTTAAATTATTAATCATATAACGCTTAAATTAAAAACTAATTAAATAATAGACTACAATTATAAAAGACTCAAATTATAATTACTTAAAGAACAATTACAAGGTAGCAACATGTAAAAAAGAGAAACAACAATGGCTCTTTATTTCACCATAAACTATTATCTACCTCACCGGTAGACCAGAATAGTTAAGAGATGAATTAAAAGTCAACTTGCATACATAAAATAATAAACATAATGTTTAAAAACTATTAATTAATTGATTATTTAACTATTTCAACAAAAAAAATTAACAGCGAACAATTTAATTTAATTAAAAGCACATATTATTTAATTAAATAGTTGGCATGATAACTAAATAAATTAATTAACAAAGTTAATCTATTCTAATGTAACTATATTAATAGATTTGATATTAAAATAAGGTATAAGTTAATTAAATTTAATTACATAGATTAAATAATTGTTGATAATAAATATTAACTATTAAAAAGTTAAGTAGATTTAAATTAACCAAACTAAATAAGAAATAATTAATGTTGAATAATTTAGTAAGATTAAAATTATTAATTTAAAGACTTTAAACCCAAAATTAATTATAAAAAATTATTAATTAACATATTTAATTATAAAATTACAAAAGTGCCAATATTAATTAAAAAGTTTCAAAATAATTAATTAAATTGATTAAAATTAAATAAAAGATGTGGCAAAACTATGTTAAAATAGAGCCACATCAAATTCCCACACACTTGAGCATTATTTGTCCTCAAAAAATCTCATGTTTTATTTTCTTTTGAAAAACAGTAAAGTGTATTTATGATCTAGATCAAACTGTAATATGTCCACCACTCAAAACAGTGGAAAACGCATAATAGCAGACTCTTAGAAAATGAATTACTCATATAAGTCTTGACCTAAAACAAATACTCAAGGGTAATTAATAACACATGGACCATCCATCAAAGAAGATGTCATGCCTCATATGTGATACAACTTAGTGACTCACTTCAATCCAGACTTAGGTTATAAGTCTAAAAACGACAAGAGATAAAATATCAATGGAATGAAGACCTCAACCAAGGAACTTTGTACTTTGATGTTTTCATCTAGGTTCCAAAAAATAAATAAATAATTTTTTGAATCACCTCAATGATACAACCTAAATGATTTCCATATAAACCCATTGATCCATTCTTCATTTGGCGTTCATCATTCCCCTCACCTTAATGAGATCATTTTTGACCCTACACACTTTATTTATTTTTCCCAAGCTTTGTGTCATTGTGAAGAGCACTGTGCAATGCACTTATTCAAAGTGTACAGAGGGCTTATATTTAACAGAAACTCACCCAACATCGAGGGTCTCAGAGACTCACCGTGGGATCCTAGATGCCCAAATTACTCCAGTTTCAAATGAATTATATAAAATTCATTTAAATTGTCTCATTAAAGAAATTACTTTTAATAAATTAAAGATGAATGAGGCCCCTAGAATCAGAATCAAACTACTAGTTCCAAAGGGTATGATCATAATTCCACAAACATGTAACCCATATTAATTTCAAAAGTAGACTCTAAATAAGATTTCCATCAATTCACCAAGAAAAATCACTCAACAATCATACAGACTCATTAATTTTATATTGAATGCAAAACTTAACTTCCAAAAAGATACATTTCCTAAGGCAAGACCCAATTGAGAAAAAAAATATAAATCCAAAAATTATGCAAGAATTTTTTTTAAAAAAAATTACCACTTTTAACAAAAAGTTTGAATTTGTAGTGGGAATTTATGGGGTTTCAATTAAGCACAGTTTAGCACAGTCAAGAATTGACCACCTCCCCCATACTTAAAACCCAAATTTGTCCCCAAAGTTGAATTATAAATATGGAGAAGAACAGTTAATCAATTAACGATCAAAATAGATTTCCAATGGAGTAGATTGATGACATGTATAAAGGGTCTCAATGAAGTTCAGAGATAGAGTTGTTTGCCACAAAGGTTAAATTAACAGCAGGTTCATTGACAAGTACACCCATTAACATTGATGTCCAGTGGAAAAGATTATCATTAAAGTTCAAACATAACATATAAGGTGTGGGAGTACAATTAACTGGGTGTAATCATTTTAAACAATAAGTTTAAAAATATGTTCAATATAATAGACAAAGTTCATGCTAAACACCTCAACGAAACAAGCAGATTCAAATGACCAGCAACATGTACTCCCCCCACACTTAGTTTCATGCCGTGAAAATGTTTTATCACAATGCAATTCAGTTTTTTTAAGAAAAGAGGCTCATGCCTAATTTTAATTCATTAGTTACATGACATGCAGCAAAATTTTATAATACAAGCAGAATTTCAAGCAAGCAGAATATTATTAACAAAAACAGGAGCAGAAAAATAAGTGCAACTAGTTGAAGTACTTACCTAACTAAGCTTCTGTCCAAAAATTACCATGGGAATTCCACTCTTTAGATGACAGAAGTAGCATTCCTAAAAACACATAGCATATTTGAGCATATATGAGCATGAAAATCATTACTTTATTCAAAGTAAAATAAGAACAAAACAAAAGTAAACACAAATAAAGAGCATGTGTTGAATCCCATGAAGCACTAAATTTTATGTCTTCAGTTAGACTTTATTTAATTACAATTTTTTTTATTAACAAAACAAGACCATGGGTTTCCTCCCATGCAATGCTAGGTTTTAAGTCCCCAGCCTGACTCACCTAGAAACTAACCGTAGTCACTAGGTGGATGTGGTTTCCTTAATAGGAACCACCACATGTGTTTGGCCCATTTATTTTTAACAGAATAGTGAAAATTGTGGGCACCAAAACATAAGCAGATAAAAATGGAATTCTCATAGCCTGAATTAACCCCTAAGTAGCACCCTTTAGCAGTAATGGATATAGTGTTGTCCACTACAAGTTTTGTTTCAAATTTATCAAGAGTTGAGTTCACATGAAGGGAAAACATAGTACTAGGTGCTTCAAAGGGTATGGAATTATTTTCATGGCTTTCTCTCTCAACATCAACACTCACAGGTTCAAATTCAAGGGTTCTTGTGGATTAATACTGAATAGTAGGTTCAAAACGGGATTCAATAAAGTTCTGAACAGAATCATGAGCATTGGAACTCAATTCTAATTCCCACTCTGGACTACTATCAGTATCATGAAAAAGCTCAGAACCCTTCACATGTGAGGATGGAAGTGACAAACAAGGAAGAGAATTTATTTTTTCACTAACAGGTTTAGCTCTGACAATGTTATAAATATCTTCCAAAAGATCCTCAACTATTAACTCACATTGAACATCTACTGCTCCTATCAAATAAACTCTGCCTAGATCCAGTGTGTGTTCAACCTCATTTTCATATTCAAATTCAGAAGGCTCACTTTCTAAAACCATGTCATTTAATTGTTCCAAAAACTTTAAATCAGGAGGAGAAATTTTCAATTCTGCTCCAATAAAATCATGTTCAAGATTGATCAAATTAAAAATTTTACCCCCATGTAAATCAACACTGTTTTCTAATTTAGTAAACATAGTTTCAGAAAAGTGATTACAATGAGAATAGGATAGTGCAAACTCATCAGTTAATTTTTCTTCAAATACCATTCCCTCATCCTCATTATCCAATAAAATTTCACAAATTATTGGATTTGGAGTTTCAAATCATGGAAGAGAAATGATCAATTTAGGTCCAAAAATTTCAGATTCTATATTTCAAGCTTGAGGTTCTCATCCAAAGTGTTCCCAACATCAAGTTCAGGCTCATTGTTCATAATTTCATAAATTTTTAGTGAAGATTTTTTAACAATCAAATTTTTAGTTTCAAGTATATCTTCAACCCGAGTGACTTCATTCTCAAAACTTCTAAAACAGTGATTTTTCTCACGTGTAGGAATTATGAAAAGAACTGTGCTATCTTTTTCAGTCTGTTTCAATTCATCTTCAAAATTGTCCAACTCAATTCCATTAAATTTCTTAATTGGATTCAAAATGATGTGTTATTTATTTAGAGAGTTGGATATTTCCAGATTTAGTTCTACATAGTCAGATTTTTTAAAGTGAATGGGTTCTTGTCCAGTTTCATTATCACTTTCTTCTTCCACTTGATTTTCAAATCTTTTGAAGACATTTTCCTTTTCATTTTATTCAAATACATCTTTTTCTTTAACCCTTTGTTGCAATTCCAAGAGCTTGGTTTATATTCTTTTCATTCTTTGATCTCGCTCTTGAGAATCTCTAAGTTGAATCTAATGTGTTTGACTTAACGAATTATTAATTTGTTGCACCCTAGCATCTAGTATAGAATCAATTAATTCAATTTTAGCTTGGGTGACAGGACTAAACTCACATTGTTCATTTTCTTCAGTGTAAACATCTTGTTGTGGCTGGTTATAGACACACTGCCAATCAGTATGTCCATAATCACCACAACAAACACAGTTAGGTCCCAGTTGATTCAATTATGATTGACATCCATTTTTAATTCAAAATTAAATGAGCTTAAACACACAACAGTTCTCTATGAAGCAGATTTTTCTTTTCAAAACAACAAAAGCAGCAGATACAGTTCAAAGTAGTTTATTTCGAATCAGTTTTTTTAAATGATTTTTTATGATTTTTTATGTTTTTTTAAACCCTAGACTCTCAGAACGTGCCTTCCTCGACAACGGTGCAAAATTTTGAACAGGGAGGAGGTCGTCACGGCCCTCAAAATTACTTTTATTAACCTACACTAGCACAGTGGTGCAGGGTCGAACCACAGAGAAGGCAGATGAGTGGTTTCTAAGGATTTAAAACTCTAAACCCCCACTGTTGTTAGTAGTAGGGAAAAATTCTTTTTTTACTTCTTATTTTTTTATATTTATTATTGAAATGGAAACAAGATGAAGAAACTAGATTTTATAAAAAGAAACTAATGTTTATACTAAGAATTATATAATAAAGAAATGCAGTATACTAATATAAAGCATCAAGACAGGGAGGAGAGATCAATAAAGTACTCATGAATTCTAAACTACTAGTTCGAATGAATGTTCTCTCTACAGCTTACAACCGAATCACACTTCTAGAAAGAGTGAAGAATTTCCCTCACCGGGAAACTCAACAGGCATAGAATAAGGTTTTGGAGTTCGCCACACCAAAACATAATCGAACTGCATCAAGGTCTTAAAAAGATAACATTTGGAAATGAACTCGCCATAAATTTTCAAAGTTAATGACATTAATGTTCTGGAAGATTCAATCAAACACAACCTCTCCAGTCGAATTTGAATTGAAATTGAAACCATTTAAGTGTGAATGATAAAATATTAGAAACAGATCCAGTCTCGCCAACTGATTCTAATTTCTTAAAATCTAAACAAATGATGATTTGAAAATCATAACTAGAAGGCTTTAAAATTCCCTAGCTAAGAAAGTTAGACATTTAATAATATTGATTCATGAAGTGTAAAACATCCAATAACAGAGTACAAATATTAAGGATAGATGGAATAGTACTCCCCAAACACTGCTCTGCTCTCGGGATCCTTGGTCTCCTACTCATCTTTAGCGCTGCGACTCAGAGTCTTCGCTCTTTTCTGATATGTTCGTGGAATGTCGAATGAGAGTCAGAATGAGTGTGTACCTGGATCTGATCTCCATTGTGTGCGTGGAATGAATGAGCCTCACCTAAAATTCTGCTGCTGGTCCAGTTTAAGTATCTCCTGTCATCTGCTATACGTCACCTCCACATCTTCCACCGACTTCAAGAGTTCTTCACCCACGCACTTCCAAAGGTGCATTTTTTCACGACAAGCACGTCGCGCTAGAATTACTCACATAACTAACTCTGGGTGAGTTAGTTAAGTGAATCTGGATGTAAACCTGAATCATGAATGAACCTTCACATGTTATAAACAAGATGAAATAATTAAAACACAAAGAATGTTAATTAATAATTTATTGTTACTATTTAAAGTTTATTGTTGTTACACTTGTTAAAAAAATAATTAAAGTTATTGAATATATATCTTAACCGAAATTTATTACTTGATTTTAAAATTATTTATAAAATTATTCACTTATTATTACATAGGTTTACAAATAGTTAATTTAAATTAAGTTGATAAATATAAATACTAAATTTTAAGATTATCATTTTTAACTAATTCATTAAAATTAAATAACATAAATGAATAAGTAATTAGAAATTTAGTAATTTTAGATTGTATTAACAATTCTATTATTACTATTAAAAAAATAAATTGTTAGGTTTATTAATTAATTAGTAAATTTTAAATTTAGCAATTAAAATTATTACTTAAGTTATAAATATAAGTAAATTAAAAAGTATGTTTTGTAATTATTTAAAATTATTATTAAATTATACAATTAATAGTAAATTAATTTATTATAAGCATTTATTACTAATTATGTTTTGTAAAATTTAATTTATAATTTATTAATGTCTTATATTTTTAGCCTTTATAGATTACTTTAAATTAATTTGACTTAGTAATGTTAACTTTATGAAAAGATAACTTTATATTAATTTTATTTTTACATTAGATTTTGCATTTTTTTCATTTGACTTTACATTTATTATTTTATTTTTATTATTATATTTTTATGTTCTAAAATATTTTATGTTTTTTTATATCTTCCTCCCCCCCCCCAATTTGGCGCACAGTAGGGGTGGGGGAGGGTTTCTTTGGTGTAGCAGCTGGTCCAGCGATGGCCAACAGATCGGATCCTCTTCTCCACGGCGCAAAGGAAGGTCTTCAGCGGGTTCATCCATGGATCCTAAACGGTGCAGCAGTCTCCTCCTACTCACTGCAGTAGTGGCTCGCCCTCTTCCTCGGCTCGAACAGATGAACTGGCTTGACTCGACACTCCCTTGCAACAGCGGTTCAACAGTCTTCCTCCTGAAGCCGTCGCTCGACTCCCTTCTACCACCAGAAATACCTCCTCCAGAAGCGGACACAACTCAGTGTCTTGGCTTCAGTCTTCAGCAACACTGCGGTGTCCCTGGATCTTGGAAGACAGCGGCTATGGTAATGCTTCGCAGCGGCAGTCTCCTTGGCTCGAACTCTGCTTCAGCAACATCTTCCAGTAGCGGCGCGCCTCCAGCAGGTTGTAGCGCTATTTGGCTCCAATGTGGACGGTGGTAAGCAACTACCTGCTTCACTTTCTCAGGTTGTTACCATTGATAGGAGAAAAGATGAACTATTAGTGAGACGTCAAGAGACTGATGAGGATCGGTAGCTGATAGGGGAGCTGTAAGACCGAAAATAGGATGGCAACGGGCTCACAGATGGAAGAAAAATAAAAAATAACAACCAATGGAAAATTAAAATAATAAAAGATAATTAGCGCTGCGTGACACCGATGGCGAGGAAATGGATCGGTGAGTCATGACTCACTGATACATTAAAATAAAAAATCCGATCTCACCAATGGAATAATTAAACGGTGCCAACAAAATAATGGTGTGCCATGCCAAACCCTTAGTTAAAAAAAAATCAAGTATTGATGAGTGGGGAATAGGTAGCAAGATGGAATAAGTGAGTCATGACTCACCGATAAAAATAAGACATCGAAAGATAAAAAAGAGCCACCGATAATTAAAATTTTAAAAAGAAATCGGCGTGACGTGAAACCAATGAAAGTTTTTCACCAGTGATTCATTGACTCACCGAAAGAAGGAATAATGATCGGACATAGCTGGGCAAAATGAAATAAAAAGAACTGTGAGTCACAACATCGGTGCGTCGTGAGAGACCGATGGTGTTTCTAAGCCATCGGTGAATCACGACTCCCCGATAGTTATAAAAAAAACATTGGTGTGACAACAACATCGGTGGGTCAATAACTGATAGTACAAAATTAAAAATGTTAACAATAATTTTTTTTAACAAATAGTAGAATGAATTAAACATTACGTAATTAAATTAAAAGTCAAATTAACTAAATTTTTAATGACTAATTAAATGGCTGTAACAAAAAACTAACCAAATTAATTAACAAACTAAAAAATGAAAGCAACTAATTATTAACTAAGAAAATAAAAGTTAAGATTAATTAAATTTATGTCTAAAAAAATGCAGAGCACCTATAATTAATTAACTACAAACATATAATTAAAATAATTTAGGGTTAACTAAACTTATTAAACAATAATGTTAATTAGTTAGATGATAAAATGAAACCTGGCATTAAAAACAAATTATTTAATTAAACTTTAACTTAAACCTATACACAACATAAATTATTAATTAGATAATGATTAAATTAAAAACTAATTAAATAATAGACTACATTTATAAAAGACTCAAATTATAATTACTTAAAGAACAATTACAAGGTAGAAGCATGTGAAAAAAAAGAAGAAACAATGACTCTTTATTTCACCAAAAACTATTATTTACCTCACCGGTAGACCAAAACAGTTAAGAGATGAATTAAAAGTCAATCAGCATACATAAAATAATAAACATAATGTTTAAAAACTATTAACTAATTGATTATTTAACTATTTGGACTAATAAAATTAACAGCAAACAATTTAATTTAATTAAAAGCACATATTATTTAATTAAATCCTTGGCATGATGACTAAATAAATTAATTAACAAAGTTAATCTATTCTAATGTAACTAAATTAACAGAATAGATATTAAAATAAGGTATAAGTTAATTAAATTGAATTACATAGATTAAATAATTGTTTATAATAAATATTAACCATTAAAAAGTTAAGCAGATTTAAATTAACCAAACTAAATAAGACATAATTAATGTTTAATATTTTAGTAAGATTAAAATTATTAATTTAAAGACTAAAAACCCATAATTAATTAAAAAAATGATTAATTAACATATTTAGTGATATAATTACAACAGTGAAAATATTAATTAAAAAGTGTCAAAATAATTAATTAAATTGATTAAAATTAAATAAAAGATGTGGAAAAACTATGTTAAAATAGAGCCACACCAAATATCCTGGAGGATATTATGAGAACAAGACCCACAAACAAGAAATCCAAATTTCATAGTGTCATTGGATGTTCCTATCTTCGGACGTGTGTATTGGTCATTGGAATTTAAGATTATTATTAATGGGTATTAAAACATATGCACTTAGATGTATTGAATAAAACAACGATGACACACTGTTCGCAGTGAGGTAGTATACGTTGGGTGTGTCATGAGTAATATTGCATTAATAGATAATGTGAGAAAGGATTTTCCCTTTCTGTTCTATAATGGAAGAAATTATCTTAGGCCCTTTTATTGAATTTATATAGCCTAAATAAATCATTTTCCATGGTAAGGAATGGGAGAGTCCAATTTTGAAAAAGTCAAAGAAAGAATAATCGGGCACATGGGTTGAAGGAACTAGCATGCAACCTTTTTGATTCGAGATATCATGACAGAGGTATTATATTACATCGTCAGCGTTCATATGAGTTGACATTCCATTGAGGTGTTAACTTCTTTCTCTATGGGTTCCTTGGAATGTTGCTAGATGCTATCCTTGGACTTTAGGCTGGCTCAACCTAATGCGACTGAGAAAGAGGCCATGAGGGTCACACACTAAGTGTGTCTATGTATCTTAATTAAATATTAATTTAACAAGTTAAATAAATATAATTCCTGACTATGGTTTAATAGTTATTTAAGGATTCCAGATCACATTTATTTCTACACTAGTTATTCGAGAGAATATATTATCAGAAAAATAAAATATATTTATTACCGTGTAATAAAATTAATTTAATTTAAGAAAAAAATAGCCATTACGAAAGGTCTACTAAATATGGAGAAAGAAGTAATGAAAAATAAAAACAAGATAATACATGCCTTGTAAAGTGAATGTACACGCCGTGTAGTTTTAATGGAAAATTATTACACGCCATGTATTAATGATTACACACCGTGTATTTTTTCTAGTAGGAATTTTGAGGAAATAATATCATTTTATTAAATTATATTTATTATAATCTTTGTGGGAGTATATCAAGGAATTAATCAATCGTCATGGGGTTTTTCTATAAGATTAAATGAAATAAATAAAATGCTTAACACATTTATTTATTATAAGGCTCCAGCCTTAAACCTTACTTAATATTGAATTAAAAAAATAATTCACATTGAGGATCATTTCAGGTTTAGAGTTTTAGTGAATTAGGACATAACTATTACATCTAAAAAGATTACAAAGTAGAAACTTATACTATGTTTCCATAAAATAAAAACTCTTAGAAAGAAACATGTCTTGTTCCATGTTTTAGATAGCATGACTTTCCCTTGATCCCATCCTTGACAATATTCCACATTAAGTCCTATGAAAAACATTTCAAAAACATGGGATGAGTATAAAAAGCTCAGTAAGGGATACACAAAGAATGAAAGCTGTTAGTTTTTCAGAACAACAAGTAAACCATGTATACTTTATCAAAGTAATACTTTTCACCTTTTCTAAGTAGTAAAAACTCTTCAAAGAATAAAATATCATTAGTTACCCTTATGTAACCAAAATATTACCATAAAACCCATATAAATTTCACATAACATATAAAGGTTACTTGGGACATAAACATACTTAAGTGGAATAAAAATAAGGTCGACTTCCACACATATCACTTAATAGAATAGTCATTCGTCCAACTTTCATACATACTTAATGGAATAGCCATACGGCCGACTTCCATACCCAATGCATTGGAGGTTATAACGCAACCACCCGTCCAGGTATTCACGTCACCACCCATCATATGGTTTATCACATAACCACTCGTAAAATGTCCAAGTACCATTATAAAATTATAACACATAAAACCAACATAAAGGAATGATAACATTTCCACATTTCAATCACAATATATCATTTAAATATATTGACATAATAGAATCCTTTATCCAAACCATTTTCAATACCAAAATACAAAAAAGTATATGGTATTTATTTTATTTTAAAAACATTACGGCTTGTTGAGGAATCCAAAGATCAAATAATACTCGCGGCGGCGAAAAAGGTCGTTGTCATCGCGTACGTAAAAAGAAACATTCCTTTTTGTCGTTTAGTAAAACACTTCGTAGATAAAAGATTCCTTTTGAATAAAAGTAAAAGTAAAATGGGTTTATATACTGTATAAAAGAAGGTTGTGTATAAAAAAAATATGCCTCAATTAATGGAGATTGAGACGATGTCCCTTACAAAGATGGTATACTTGGTTTAAGGATAAATCAATTACATAATTATGTGTGACAAACGATTACACCAAATATAAGGGGATATTAAGTGTAAAAAAATCAGAGGTTATTCACACATATTCATAGAATGGCATATTCAAGGAGTACAAGATTATCCCAAAGAATCATATTTGGGTTAAGAAGTTCCCTTTCAAAAATATGACAGCCTAACGATGTCACTACAAAATTCAGAAAATGAGTTGATGAGAGATAAAAAGGGTATCTCATCACTTGGATATAAAATTTACATCAATAAGGATATATGAGAACATATCCCAATATAAAAATATGTAAATTAAAAGTCCCAACAAGATAGGTCTTTTAAAAAGAGGAGGGTGAAAGGTTCCCTTACCGACATGGGTATCTTTCGAGACATGCACCCCGTGAAAGAAGGACAAGACAACATTGATGTAAATACACATAAATGAGAGTATAATACACAATGAGTAAAATAATGGGCAGTACATACACCACTCAAAGTAAATGGTGGCAAATGTAGCATAAATATCACGGGAATAAAAGTGAGTTGAAAAACCCCTTACGAAAACTCGGCCGCCTAACGGTGCCACATAAAACTTATAAAAATGAATTGATTAGATCAAATAGGGTATCTCATCATATTAACATAATGCTTACATAAAAAAGGAATATAAATGAACATCCCACAACATAACAAAGAGGATCTTAAAATAAGTGACATAAAGGAGAGTACTTTAAAAGAAAGAGAGAGGTTAGATCTCTTATGAAAATTCAGCAGCCTAACGACACCACTCAAAAATTACAAAATGGATTGATGAGAGAGAATAGGGTCTCTCATCATATGAACATAAATTTTACAGTAAGAGTAATATAAAATAACATCCCAATAACAAGAAATATGAGCTTTAAAAGGAATGACATAAAAGAGGGTACTTAAAAAGAAAGAGAGTAAGATCCCTTACCTTGGGTCCGACTTGACTCGGTCGTTCATTAACGTCCTGAATAATAAACTTGAGTTAATTTCTACTTGCTTAAGAACCTTTTTCAGGCTTATTATTCCTTTTATATCACTTATTTCCATGTTTTAAACATTATGTAATCATTATGTTAATAATGTTTGTTTTGTCGATATTTGGTTCTTAAGTCGAAAGTGGACTTCTTACAATTACATGTTGTTCATGTGGTCAACGGGTCATTATATTCAGAATGAAATTCCTGATTTGGATTTCATATATATCATATATATCCATCTTATACATGTATTTATAATATTACCTAATCATTTAGAGGCATGAAATGAAATGCACCATTCATGGAGACGGTAAGTCGTACGTACGCATGAACGCTACTTTCATTTCTTTGTCATATTAATGGAATTAAAACTAAATGAGAGGTATGTATATTTTAATTCCAGAATTATATTCATCATTTAGATGTATCATTCATCATATATATCTATTATATACATGTACTTATAATAGTACATTGCATTTGGTGATAAGAAATGAAATGCAGCGTTAATGGAGACGAAAAGCCGTACGTACACATGAACGCTACATTCATTTCTATCTCATAATTTAATGGAAATAAATAATAATGATATAGAGGTATATTATAATCCCAGTATAACATCATATATAATAACTTTAAATCCATCTTTTATACGTCCCACATATGTCATTAACGAATCAAATCACTTTGAGGGGGCGGTAGTCCGCACTTCCTTAAATGAAGATATCACGTTTACCCATAATGGAAACCATAAAGGTATTCCCAAAATGAAAAATACACAAGATTAAGGAAAACATAAACATATTATATATCATATATAAATATAGTGTCATCTTAATGGCCTCCTTTGAATGTGTTAAAAGAATGTTGAACAATCATCGTTTCGAGAGGCCGAAATTCGCCATCCACGGAAACAGTATGTTCCTTAACCATTAGATGTAGGTTTGTGTAAGTGTAGCTCGAATCCTTCTTATAACAACATCCTAGTATATATATTATAGTGTAGTTGTTACAAAAGAAATGGATAAAAAGAGTTTAGGGGGTTGGAGAAGCAAAAGAAACAAAAGGACTCAAGTGAAGACATTACCTTAAAATCGGGTAACTCTCTTAGATTTGAGCTCAAAGGCTTACTTGGGAAGACTTCTGCCCAGATTTAGGCTTCAAGGAGTAAGAGAGGGATGTGGAGAGACAAAATAGGTAGGGGTTGGCTGAGCCAAATGCTTTTGAAGTGTGTGTAAAGAGGTAGAGGTGGGGGCCTTTTAAAAGAGGAGAGGAGGGTCACTCTTGGAAAGTAAGGAAATGTTACATTATTTTAGAATGTCTTTTGGGTTTTAATTGTCCAACTTTTATGTGTTTAGAGGATAAGTTGATGAGGGTTCTAAATCCACCCATCCAATAGGTTTTGTACATGTGTAGCTTATATATTTTACATTATCTTTCCATTTTATTTAAATCCATTATTAATGAGGTAATCGCTGCACCGTCATGATGTCATATATAATTTAATTTATATAAAGTCTAAAAATTATAAAAAACGTAAAGATGTAGTAAATCATTTTATCTTTCTAATGAATATTTATATTCAAAAATCGGACTAGTATAACCCCATGTAAAAATTATTTTACTAAAACAACTCATGTTTGTGTCATTTTTATTTTAACATTAAATAAATAGTTATTTATGTCATTTCCCAACCATAGTGGCTCCATGGGGTACCCAAGTTGACCCATGGATTTTATTGGTCGTCCATGACACATCCAATGAGGTTAGGACATGTGTCATGTTCATTTCATATTATTAAAACATTATTTTTACCTTAAACTACATTAATTACCTCTAATCGCGATTAAAAACTTAATAAGTTATTATTCACCAAAAAATTATTTTAATCCCATTGAACCACAATTTACTTATTAATGAAAACCATGTATGTCCGATTTTTTAAATTCAAAACATGGAAGTGGTAAAATTTCATTTAAAGGAAAAAGCAGTTTTTTATAAGTACCACTTAGCAGTTTCACTGTTCATCAAATATTGAAGTTTTTCAGAAAAATACCATAAATTCACCCTAAGATATATTTGATATTCCGAATTCAAAAATGAAGTCTATTTTACAAAATTCAAAACATATAAGTCACATTAATTAATTTAATAATTAATTCCCGCTGTTATGAAAAATAGCGTGTTTTTATGAAACAATAAGTATCAAAAGATTGATACTAGTTTATGTCCGATTTCAAAGTGAAATTAATTCCAACAGACACTATTGTATTTAATGGTAAAAATATATTCTAATTTCACTTTGAAACCAATTAAAAATATAATATAATCATATAAATAAATTATATTAAAAAGAGGTTTTGAATTAAAATACAACATTTTACACTATTCATTAAAAAATGAACTTTATCGAAAAAATACCAAAAATTAAACGAAGGTAAATTTCAATGTCCCAATCATAAATAATATGTTTATTTTGAAAAATAGAGCTTATAAAATTGTCATAATGTGGATTTAAAAGGGGTTCTCCATCAAAAGGTGGTTAATCGACCTTTTAAATAATATTAGAATGTTTACGTTTAAAAACTGGATTCATTTTCATTTTTAATACTCTAACATTTATTTTAAAGAGTAAAAATATTTGACAAACATATATAAACATTTTTTTAGTAAGTTCTGTTCATTCCAGCCATTACAATGGCTAGGCGTTAACTACCATAATATTATTTTATTATTAGAGTGCAACGTACGATTCCCAAGAAACTCTTTGTTGTGTATTGGGTACGCTATCGAGCATAGCATCCCCTTTAAAGTAATATTAATATTTTTTTCACAAATATGGATAAATATAAAGATGTAATATTCTTTATTTACCTGGGGTGTTACATCCTTCCCCCCTTTTGGGAATTGTGTCCTCGTAATTTTAAAATTGGGCTTCGAAACATCCTTCAATGTCCCACATCGAAACAAGAGTCAATAATACAATAACATTAAAATAAAGAAAGATAAGTACAAAGGTCACCCGAGTTAACCCATACTAGGATCCCAATAATGAAAATATGGACATGGAGGAAAAAAACAAAGGGTCATGTTCTGATGGAGAGTGATAGAAAACATGTTAAGGAGAAAGTTAACCACAAGAAAATCACAAACTTGTGATGGGTTAAACGGTATTCGATTACCTAATAGGAAAATTTAATAGACAACATTTTTGTTTTAAGTTATTTTTTATTGAGGAATTTATTCATAAGGAAACATATTCACTTATCATGTTGACTCTCAACTTTTATTAGATTCCTTACACAAACTCATAGTTTCTCCAAAAGATGAGTATTTAGGAAGACTTTTTCACATTAATAGTACTATAATCAACATCTAGAGAATCACCTAATCCACAGAAGAGAACTATATACTTCCCATGTCTTTAGACTTTAACTAAAACCAAAACCAAAAAGGTTAGTACAAGATCAGATAATCCAAAAAAGGATAACCCTTTATAAAAAGTAAATCTATTATTAACCTAAAAAATTTGTCCAACAAAACCCAAAGTTCAACGAGGACCATTCGATAATAAAATTTTCCATAAAATTCTTCAAAGTAAACCAAAATATGATTGAAACCCAAATATTTGAAGGATTTAGTCACATAGTCTTCCAAGTTAAATCATAAAATTTATCTCCAAACAACATCAGTTTCTCTTAATGTCTCGTATTGAAAAGTAATTAACCTATTCACATATCCTCCATGATAGGTTAATAAATTTCCATAGATAACCCAAAATCAACTTACTCATAATTCATAAAATCATCTAACAAAAAAGAATCAGTCAAACTAACTAGGGACTTCACGTAGTCCAGTGGTAGGTGATAAATACCTGTTGCACTTTGGTTGTGGGTTTGATTCCCACAACTTTGTCTGACGTGACGGGTTTTCACACGGTCTGCGTGTTTTCCTTTTTCCAAAACTATATAATTCTCAAATAATTCCCCCAAAAGAGATAAAATAATAAAAAATAACCATAACATAATTTAACCTCAATTTTATCTCAAGCCGTTCACTTCCATAATAACATATACTAACCCATAATTACCTCAAAAGTAAGGATCATATAAACCCAAATGGTTCCTTATAACTATGTCCACAAAAGAACAGATAACTATTCCTTGAATAAAATTTTCATATATTAAACATCAGGGTTAAAAATACTATAAAAAGTCTTCTAATGTAACCCCATCATCAAAAGAGACTTAATACTCTTAATAATTTCACCGTAACTCTTAAAGCCCTTATATGTTGACATCTTACTCATTCAACATTCTTCGTGATCCATTAACCATTCCTTTTCAACTTATTCTGAAATAATTATTTCCTACAAACAAAATCATGAATCATATCCTAATACTCCAAAATAGGAAAACAATAGTTATGAAATAATCCAAACCTTTGATTGGTCATTTTCAGTTTCTTCATCCTCAATCGGAATGGCATTAGATATTGGTAAAAGAAAATTTGTACGATCATGGTGATCTCATTCATGAAACTTCTTCACAGGACATGTGTTTTCATAATGACCATGCACACCACATTTAAAACATTCAATTGACCCTTAGGAAGAACTTCTTTCCCTTTCCTCGAGTCAACAGGATGATTCCTTTTTCCAAGGCAGGTTCTTGCTTTATGACCTTCATTTCCACATCTATAGCATATTTCTGTCCATTTGAAACAATTTCCTTGGTGTTTCTTTCCACATTTTTGTCACATAGGTTTTTTAACACACTTACCCTTATGATTATTACCTGTAGTTCAGCAAGGATTTGTTTCTCGCATATATGATGCCTTAGAGAAATCACCAAGGTTTTGGTGGTCAATCATGACTCCAGATAGTTGGTTGAGGATAATCACAAGAGTTCTCATTGTAGCACCCATATCATTCAGTTGCTTGCTCAAAAAACTGTCACAGTTTCCTTCACATCCACTATTACTCTGGTGCCTGCTAGATCCATCCATTTAATAAAACCAAAAAGGTCAGTGTGAGTATATCAACAAAACCTTGATGTACTAATGAGGAAGATAAACACTAAGATATACTTACTCAATCACTTTATCTAAAACTTGGACTCTTTCTGAAATCCTTACCATTATGTTATTGTCACTTATTCTTAGAGGATACCCTAACCTCTAAAGTTATCTAAACCGACCTCTGATACCAACTATAAGGCCCCACCCTTAAAACATTCTTAATATTGAATTAAATGAATAATTCAAATTGAAGATCTTTTCAGGTTTATAGTTTTTGAAAATTAGGACATAACTATTACATCTAAAATGATTACAAAGTAGAAACTTATACTAAGTTTCCATAAAATAAAAACTCTTAAATAGAAACATGTCTTTTTCCATGTTTTAGGTATCATGAATTTCCCTTGATCCCATCCTTGACACTATTCCACGTTAAGTCCTGTGAAAAACATTTCAAAAAACTTGGGATGAGCATAAAAAGCTCAGTAAAGGATACACAAATAATGAAAACTGTTAGTTTTTCAAAACAACAAGTAAACAATGTATACTTTATCAAAGTAATACTTTTCACCTTTTTGATGTAGTAAAAACTCTTCACTGAATAAAAGTTCATTACTTACCCTTCTGTAACCAAAATATTACCATAAAACCCTTATAAAGATCACATAACATATAAAGGTAACTTGGGATATAAACATACTTAAGGGGAATAACCATAAGGTCGACTTCCACACATATCACTTGATGGAATAGCCATTCATCCAACTTCCATACATACTTAATGGAATAGCCATACGGTCGAATTCCATACCCAATGCATTGGAGGTTATAACGTAACCAACCATCCTAGTATTCATGGCACCACCCGTCATATGGTTTATCACGTAACCACCCGTAAAATGTCCAAGTACCATTATAAAATTATAACACATAAAAATGACATAAAGGAATGATAACATTTCCACATTTCAATCACAATATATCATTTAAATATATTGACATAATAGAATCCTTTATCAAAACCATTTTCAATACCAAAATACAAAACAAATTATATGGTATTTATTTTATTTTAAGAACATTACGGCATGTTGAGGAAGCCAAAGATCAAATAATACTCATAGCGGAAGAAAAGGTCGTTGTCACCACATACGTAAAGAGAAACATTCCTTTTTGTCATTTTGTAAAACACTTCGCAGATAAAAGATTCCTTTTGAATAAACCTAAAAGTCAAAGGGGTTTATATACTATATAAAATAAGGTTGTGTATAAAATAAAATATGCCTCAATGAATGGAGATTGGGACGAAGTCCCTTACAAAGACGGTATCCTTGGTTTAAGGATAAATCAATTTCATAATTATGTGTGACAAACGAATACACCAAATATAAGTGGATATTAAGTGTAACATAATCATAGGTTATTGACACATATTCATATAATTCCATATTCAATGTGTAAAAGATTATCCCAAAGAATCAAATTTGGGTTATGAAGTTCCCTTTCAAAAATATGACAGCCTAACGGCGTCACTAAAAAATTCAGAAAATGAGTTCATGAGAGATAAAAAGGGTATCTCCTCACTTGGATAAAAAATTTACATCAATAAGGATATATGAGAACATATCCCAACATAAAAATATGTAAATTAAAAGTCCCAACAAAAGAAGTCTTTTAAAAAGTGGAGGATGAAAGGTTCCCTTACCGACATGGGTATCTTTCGAGACACACACCCCATGAAATAAGGACAATAAAACATTGATGTAAATACACATAAATGAGATTATATAACACAATGAGTAAAATAATGGGAAGTACAATCACCACTCAAAGGAAATTTTGGCAAATGTAGCATAAATCTTACGGGAATAAAAGTGAAATGAAAAATCCCTTACGAAAACTCGGCAGCCTAACGACGCCACATAAAACTTAAAAAAATGGATTGATGAGATCAAATAGGGTCTCTCATCATAATAACATAATGTTTATAGAAAGAGGAATATAAAAAAAACATCCCCCAACATAACAAAGAAGATATTAAAAGAAGTGATATAATGGAGATTACTTAAAAAGAAAGAGAGAGGTTATATCTCTTACGAAAATTCGGCAGCCTAACGGTGCCACTCAAAAATTCCAAAATGGATTGATGAGAGAGAATAGGGTCTCTCATCATATGAACATAATAATTACAGTAAGATTAATATAAAATAACATCCCAATAACAAGAAAGATGAGCTTTAAAAGGAATGCCATAAAAGAGCATACTTAAAAAGAAAGAGATGAGTAGGATCCCTTACCTTGGGTCCGACTTGACTCGATCATTCTTTAACATCCTGAATAATAAACTTGAGTTAATTTCTACTTTCTTAAGAACATTTTTCAAGCTTATTATTCCTTTTATATCACTTATTTCCATGTTATAATAATTATGTAATCATTAAGTTAATAATGATTGTTTTTTCGATATTTGGTTCTTAAGTCGAAAGTGGACTTCTTACAATTACATGTTGTTCGTGTGGTAAAAGGATATTTATATTCAGAATGACATTCCTGATTTGGATATCATATATATAATATATATCCAGCTTATACATGTATTTATAATATTACATAATCATTTAGATGTATGAAATGAAATGCACCGTTCATGGAGACGTTAAGCCGTAAGTACGCATGAACGCTACTTTCATTTCTTTGTCATATTAATGGAATTAAAACTAAATGAGAGGTATGTTTATTTTAAATACAGATTTATATTCATCATTTAGATGTATCATTAATCATATATATCCATTATATACATGTACTTATAATAGTACACTGCATTTGGGGAGAAAAATGAAATGCACCGTTCATGGAGACGGTAAGCCGTACGTACGCATGAACGCTACTTTCATTTCTATATCATACTTTAATGGAATGAAATAATAATTATATAGAAGTATATTATAATTCCAGTATAACATCATATATAATAACTTTAAATCCATCCTTTTTACATCCCACATATGGCATTAACGAATCACATCACTTTGAGGGGGCGGTAGTCCGCACTTCCTTAAATGAAGATATCGTGTTTACCCATAATGGAAACCATAAAGGTATCCCCAAAATGAAAAATACATATGATTAAGGAAAACATAAACATATTATATATCATATATAAATATAGTTTCATCTTAATGTCCACCTTTTAAGGTGTTAAAAGAATGTTGAACAATCATCGTTTCAGGAGGCCGAAATTCGCCATCCACAGAAACAGTATGTTTTTTAACCATTAGATGTACATTTGTGTACGTTTAGCTCGAATACTTCTTATAAAAACATCCTAGTATATTTATGATACTGTATTTGTTACAAAAGAAATGAATAAAAAGAGTTTAGGGGGTTGGAGAAGCAAAATAAAACAAAAGGACTTAAGTGAATACACTACCTTAAAATCGGGCAACTCTCTTAGATTGGAGCTCAAAGGCTTCCTTGAGAAGACTTATGCCCAATTTGAGGATTCGAGGAGTAATAGAGGGATGTGGAGAGACAAAATGGGCAGGGGTTGGCCGAGCCAAAGGCTTTTGAAGTGTGGGTAAGGAGGTAGAGTTGGGGGCTTTTTATAAGAGGAGAGGAGGGGCACTCTTGGAATGTAAGGAAATGTTACATTATTTCAGAATGTGTTTCGGATTTTAATGGTCCCAATTTGATGTGTTTCGAGGATAAGGTGATAAGGTTTTGAAATCCACCCATCCAATAGGTTTTGGACATGTGTAGGTTATAGATTTTACATTATCTTTCCATTTTATTTAAATCCTTTATTTATGAGGTAATCACTGCATCACCATGATGTAATACATAATTTAATTTATTTAAAGTCTAAAAATTATAAAACAAAATATCATGATTTAGAAAATTGTTTTATCTTTCTAATTAATATTTATAGTCAAAAATCGGACTAGTATAACCCAATGTAAAAATTAGTTTACTAAAACAACTCATGTTTGTGTCATTTTTATTTTAACATTAACTAAAAAGTTATTTATGTCATTTCCCAACCAAAGTGGCTCCCTGGGGTCTCCATGTTGACCCATGGCTTTTCTTGGTCGGCCATGACACATCCAATTAGAATAGGACATGTTTCATGTTCATTTCATATTATTAAAACATTATTTTTACCTTAAACTACACTAATTACCTCTAATCACGATTAAAAACTTAATAAGTTACTATTCACCAAAAAATTATTTTAATCCCATTGAACAAAATTTTACTTCTTAATGACAACCATGTATGTCGGATTTTTGAAATTCAAAACACAGAAGTGGTAAAATATCATTTAAACGAAAAATTAGTTTTTTATAAGTACCACTTAGCGGTTTCACTATTCATCAAATATTGATGTTTTTCAGAAAAATACCAAAAATTCACCATAAGATATATTTGATATTCCGAATTCAAAAATTATTTCTATTTTACAAAATTCAAAACATATAAGTCACATTAATTAATTTAATAATTAATACCCACTGTCATGACAAATAGCGTGTTTTTTATGAAACAATAAGTATCAAAAGATTGACACTAGTTTAAGTTTGATTTCAATGTGAAATTAATTCCAACGACTACTATTGGATTTAATGGTAAAAATATATTCTAATTTCACTTTAAAACCAATTCAAAAGATTATCTAATCATATAAATAAATTATATTAAAAATATTTTTTGAATTAAAATACAAAATTTTAAACTATTAATTAAAAAACGAACTTTATCGGAAAAATACCAAAAATTAACCCAATGTAAATTTCAATGTCCCAATCATAAATAATATGTTTATTTTGAAAAATAGAGCTTATAAAATTTTCATAAATTTTATTAAAAAGGGTTTCTCCATCAAAAGGCGGTTAATCGACCTTTTAAAGAATATTAGAACGCTTATGCTTAAAAACTGGATTCATTTGCATTATAATCCTCTAAAATTTATTGTAAAGAGTAAAAATATTTGACAAACATATATAATTATTTTATATTCAGTTCTGTTCAATCCCACCATTACAATGGCTAGGCGTTAACTACCATAATATTATTTTATTATTAGAGTGCAACGTAAGATTCCCAAGAAACTCATTGTGTCGTATTGGGTACACCATCGAGAATATCATCCCCTTTAAAGTAATATTAATATTTTATTCACAAATATGGATAAATATAAAGATTTCATATTCTTTATTTACCTGGGGTGTTACATTTATTGTCATAACTCTATAGCCTCAATCTCGATTATAAATATCCTCATAACCCCAACACTTTTATAGAGAGAATCGTTGTGAAAAATAATTCTATAAAATTATCTCTCGGCCGAGAGACCTCCTTCCTCCAAGAATGCTCTCAAGACCGAGAGAGATCCTCCTCCATCGGATCAAGGCGATCTAAGGCAGAAAACGCTGGCAAAGGTTTCTCCACGCTAGCACCCAAAGATTCCTTTGGTGATTTCCAAAGATACATGTTGCACATGTGGATCACAACTAGAGGAAGTTTACATTTGGCTTCTATGACACAACGACGAATCACATTGAAGCGTGACTAGAAAACATCAATGAAGAAAGAATTCCATCAAGGTAATTCTTGTTAATTTATTAAATTAATTATAACCAACATATGATGATCCTCTCGATGGTTTCGTGACACTTATCTTTCTTTTTGTTCTTCATTCTATTCCGATGATCCGACATTTTATTATCTTGAAGAATCTCTGATTGAACGTTATTTAACGCTAAAATTAATGTTGGGAAAACCCACCAACGCACTTCTACTTCTCCAGGAACCTATAATTATATCCAAAATGATGATATAACATTGAAAATAATTTATATCCATATAGTTGATCGAAAAATTAATCAATCCATGTAAGAGGATATATTTTTTACAATGATCTTTTTGATTTTCTATTAATTGATACCCAGTGTCATTTATCCATCCTCTTTAATAAAATATAGAACTGGCACACCCCAATGTGATGTGCTAGAGAATATGAACCCTTTGTCTAATTTATCTTGTTGAAGCTTCCGTAAAACCACATGTTCAATCAAATCCATCCTACATGGACATTTTAAGATATGACTGTATATGGATATGATTTATTTTAAGAACTCCATATCTTGCTTAGTGGGTTGTCTATATAACTCATTGGGAAATACATCAATGTATTCCCTCATAATGATAATTTCCTTTATGTTTATAACTTCATTGAATAAAAATTATTATCAAAATATGTATCTTATTTGGGAATTAACACCCACACCATTGATTGATCTTAAAAAGGAGAATATTGACCTTTCTCGCTTTTGTAGAGGATCATAGTATGCTTTGAGATTTGAAAATATATTTCCTTTTCAAGACTGTTGGTGTGTAATTTATATTATGTGTGTCAATTCATGCCAAGTACAACATCATATTCCACCAAGCGAAGAATTATGAAATTTTCTAGATTTATCATTCAATATATGATAACAAGGGAAGGTTCCAACCCATTGGTTGAAATGATTTCACTACTAGTTTTTTTGTGATTATTTCTACTTTGATTAATTAGAGAATAGATACAATACATCTAGAAATGTTATTTGGATATAAGTAAATAAAATAATCATAATCAAATAAAAAAATTTCCATTATTGATTGAATTATAATTGTACCCATTTTTACATCAATTTCTTTCTAAACATCATAAATTTTGATGGAATAATTTCTTCCTTACTTATTTTGATTAGTGGTGGGTGACACTAATTAACCTCAAAGAGTAGAGGTTTAGTGTACTTTAATTTATAGTTCCCTTACTATATATAGTTTAGCCATTGAACTATTGGTTTTACTCTACTTTCCTCTATCATATTAGATAAATTATTCATGTCTCTTAAATGTTCATGAGATTAGTGGCCTACTTTCCCACACATATAGTATTTATATATCCCATTGATGTCATTCCCAATATATGACTTTTCACATTTTTTACATGTAATTGGTTGATCATTCTTTCCACGTCTCTTAGTGGATTCTCAATCTTGAAACCCCATCTTTCTTATCTGGTCAACATAGCCATGTGACCATTATCCAAAATCCATCTCTGGACAGAGAGAACATTTAACCACTTCTTCATAACTCAAAATGTTTTGAATAGATAGATCATTTCATTGGTTCTGTTTTAGAAAACTAAAAACATTATATATTTTCTGTAATATTTAATTACAACACCTTAGGTGTTCCTTGAATACCATGTGTAGTTTTCTTCTTATAGTATGACATATTTACCTTCCATTTTATCTACCTCTATCAATTATCCCTCCATCGTTGTATGAATATTTCGAGTGAAATACATATTAATATATATTTTATTAAATACTTACCACTCTATCTCATAAATTTTACCCTTCGCATTGGAATAATTAATCAATACCAACCATGGATTGTCCACTCCAAAAAAATGATAAATGAAAATAGTAACCATCTCTTTCCAGAGCAGTTAAGCACAAAAAATATCTTATCCATTGAGTCAGAACACTTTTCTATGACGTGTGAATCAAAATAATAACCAAAATTTCGCTGTCTATTTCCATATAAATTATTTGATTGCATTTTATCCTTCATAGGTGATGGAGGATGTTCCCCATAATTCACGTTATTTTTGAAATCCTATGATAGTTAGGTAAGCATCACTATGAAATTTTTAACTCCACATCCCAATAAATTGGGGATGTCATTCTTGAAATCATTACACAATCCATCTCATGAGATATTGGACTAGTTTCCCTTGATTCACACCTTTTTCTGAAATAGAAATCATCTGAATGAAATTTGTCCCCATGTATTTAATAAATAATTTATTCCTTTTTAAAATTAACTTTAAAGCACACCTCACATGAGATACATAAGATTTAAAATTTTCTAAAAAACATATTTGGTTCTGACATATACATAGTATCAGACTATAGGTTTTCAATAATTTTTTTAATCCTAATTCCTAAATAAACTAAAATATTCTATAATACTAAATATAGAGACCTTACTTTTAATTTAGGAAAAATAAAGCATTTTAATGATAAACAACATAAAAGTGATTCAAAATATAGATACAACAGTTTAGTGTCTTGGTAAAATGAGTACCATACAGAACTTTTACCTAAACATTAAACACTAATAAAATTAATTATTCTCTAAATTCATAGTTTCCCTCACATTATCTTTAATATATGTTACCACAAGAGGATATACATTAATGAAATGGGTGACAAAGACGCATAGTAGGAGGATAGATCTAGTCATCAATCAAAATTACATTGGTTATAATAATCATAACCATAACATATGTATAGTATAATCATCATAATAAATATTAGAATCATTATATAAAGTAATGAAAGTTGGAAACGTATAAAAAAAAGACATCATGTCGTTGTGGTCACGTAGAACACACTGTTTTGAACAAAGCTAAAATCATGTTCCTGTATAACAAATTTGAATAATAATAATAATAACTCAATTTTTTACAAATATAGAATCCTTTTCATGACTATTTCACATAATATCATTAGATACATCACATTATCCAATGAATTAGAGGTCTATATAGTTATTGGCTCACCCGTCATATAAAAACATTTACATAATTGTTCATGAATCATAGAAAAAATGAAAATCATTACAATAATATAATCCATGGAAAGGAATGGGTTTCATAAAGATTTAATTCAAGAATATTCATATAGATTACCAAAATAAAAAAGAATAACATTCTTGGTATATTATTCATCAATATTGAGTGAAAAGAAATAATCATTGGAGAAATAAGAGATGTCTTTTTTGAAAGAAGAGTTATTTTTTGAGAAAGAAATATTTATCATAAACACATGTAGAGAAAATTCATATTCTATAAAATAAAATGGAGGAATAATTAAATGTAATATTAGATTATTAAA
Source organism: Viscum album (assembly GCA_963277665.1). Classification (NCBI taxonomy): domain Eukaryota; kingdom Viridiplantae; phylum Streptophyta; class Magnoliopsida; order Santalales; family Viscaceae; genus Viscum; species Viscum album. The sequence continues at coordinate 880,896,222 of OY728139.1, read as the reverse complement.
TTTATATAAATACTAAACTGATTGTTAAAGATGGAAACCCAAGGAAATTGGGGTGTGTTTTAGATTCTTATTTCCTTAATTTGTTTATAAATTATAATTTTTTTGTACATCATGAATCAAATAATATATACTTATAAAAATAAAAATACATAATTTAATTATAGCCGTTTTGAAAAAAATTATTTATAATCATTGTGTTATATTTGTCCATTTTATTATTTAAAATCGAATACTTTTGATATTGTGGACTTTTTGAAAGATTCTTATTTATCCTCGTTTTTTCAATATTGTAATATTTAATATCTACATTACTATAATTTATTGCATGTTCATATAATATGTGAAATTTCATATTTATATGTTATATATAGTATATAACTTCCATCCATGAATGTGGTTATAAGAATTGTTTTGAAAAAGTCTCTGTAGGTAGTTAATAGACATTCAATTGGACATTGTTTAAAGATAGATAAATGGTAGTAATAAATTATAATAAGCTATATATAAGATACTTTGAATATGATAGAAAATTAATTTATAATGATCTTATTATATAATTAATTTATATTGTATAGTTTCTTAAATTTAATGGTATAAAACGGTATTTAGTAAACCAGGGAAGATTTTTTAGAGACATACTCTTTTCATGGTGTGACATCCATTGCACGACATTATATCTCCATTGGTTATTAGATTTGGATATATCCAAAAAATATCTAGCTTTTATTACAGTCATTACAATAAGTCTTCTGTAAGAGAATTATCTTTTTGAATGGATGGGATGAGTTATTTTCCACGAGAAAGGAGAGGTTTTATTTATATATTAGGGGAGAGGTATTTTTTGAATAAATTGATAAATAAATCATCATATCAATTTATTGATTTGTAATGTTTAATTTTTTAGAAAATAAATCATATCGTAGTATATTATAAAGGTTTTAAAACATTAAAAAGCCATTATAATTTTAGTTAAATAGTTTATTAAAAAGTAATGTGGAATAAATCTGGTATTTTAATTAATCACATTTGAAAATAGGATTTGGTAATTTATATTTATGTTTGGAAATGAGTTTATTGTATATTAATATTCAATTTATCAAATTAAATATTTCATGTCTGAAACATATGTTCTTAACGGGATTAGTTCATTATTACATTATGAATGAGGTAATTTGAGTTAAACTAATTATGTTGAAAAATGGATTTTTACTTTTCCAAAAATATTTTTTAATGATTTTGGCAGTTCAGCTATTATTAGAAATAAGAAAAAATAGTAACCAAATAGAGTAAGGGAAAAAAACAGACCAATGAATAAATGTCAGTCACCTAAATTTTTCCTAATCAGTCACCATGTTTTCATTATTCTTCTTGAATTGCATACTAATCAAATATGCCTAATCCATGCCAAAGCCCTCAGGATCACTCCCTACATGAAGGAAGTGATTTAATCTTTTAAAGTAAATTATATGCATTAATAGTTTCAGATTCAATGATATTCGCATACATATTTTTTTCTTTTTTCGGGATAGGATTCCCTTGATACTAGATTCAACAAACCAATAACCTCCATTGTTCCATAATGAAGAAGAATATCATAGTTTTTTGTATCTCTATGAAATGTATCACAAGAAAAATAAATTGTATCCTACATATCAATAGAAACATCATTTTTTGTTCAGGAAATGGACCATGGTAACCAATAGTTGGTTCCTTAACCACCACTATTGGCATAACTAGAGGCCTTTCCTTCTTGTCAGAAAGATGTTGAAACCGCTCATAATTCATGAAGTGTTTTGAAGAAAAATTTAATATTTTAGAAATTACATTAAAATCTAAATCTAAAATTTTCAAACTGTCTTGTTTATAAGAAGAAGTCATCATGTCATGTTAATGATTAATATAAAAGGTTTTTTTTGTTTTTTCATCATTAACTTGTTCAAATATCATGTTATTATCCCTACCTTTAATTTGAGGAGTCAAAAAAATTTGCCTTTTCTATAAGTCAGTGCTTCTTCCATTAATATATGTATCTGCATCATTGACATTCACCTCTTTAGAGAAGATAGAAACAAAATTTATCATCTTATTCTTAGAAGTAGAGGCATTAAAAATATTTAAATCACATGGCTGGCCACCATTCCCATATTTTAAGAATATCTTTCTAAATATGAAAATTCTAATTTTTAATTAAAATCATCATTTATTTCGATAAATTACAATTTTAATGCTACTGCAAATTTTCTAGCACTTCCAAAAATTAATTATGGTCTCATAGAATTAAATTAATAGTTATAATATAATTAATTTTTTATTTTTGAAACTTTTATATGAAAATAAATTTTATTTTAAATTATTATGTTAATTATAAATTTTAAAGTTAAAATTTATGTTTTTTAAAAATAAAAACAATTAATTTATAATTTTGGAAACATTAAATAACTTATAATTTGTTATAATCATATCATATATTCATTTATAAGATTACAATATTTTATTTATACGTTCACCGATAAGGTTAATATTGTACTGTCTATATTAAAATTTTAAATGGTCATATTACCATTCCAATTATCATGTTAGTATTCCAACAGTATATGTTCATTAATATCTAGAAATAAATTTTATTTAATTCAAAATATATTTATAAGGTGTGTATTGTGTTATCTATGTTATTTTATGTTATATTTGAAATTATTATAAGAATGTAATTTATATTGATAATAATTTTATTTTTCTATCTTTCTATACATATTCAGGTTGGGTTCGCAATATCTTAAGTTCTCAATGACTTAGTTTTCGAATCTGGAGGTTCACATTCAATGGAATGACTTATATGAGAATTTTTTAGTTTTGGATCTTAAAAAAATTAATTCTTTTCATTTTTGGGTACCAAATAAGATCATGTTATAGGTTTTGTGTTATCATTGTTTGATGGAGTACTATAAAAGGTTTATGGAATATTTTTCTAGGATTATAGAAAATTTCACAGCCATGATGTGGATAGGGAATACATTTACCTAGGATAATATTTTTTAGATACCCTTAGTGGTGATGAGGATGAGGTTAAGTAGTGAATTGTTTTACTTGCTACGATAAGATGGTCATGAGTTTTGGATCGAAATATAATGTAGAAGGTCAATTACAAGAGGGGATGAAATGTAATTTTAAAAACTTTTGTTTTTATATTTAATGAAATCTATGTTTAATAAAGTTAAACAAGGTTAATTTACAAGACCTATTAGATTTACAAACATTCTTGGTTCTGGAAATATGGTTCTAGAGATTAAACGTAAGGAAAGATTATAAGGAAATGATTATACCTAAAAGTGTATAGAATCAAATTAATTTGAATACATAAGGGAACAAGAAATTTTATGAAAGTAATATTTTCTTTCTTTAACAAAATGAAGTGGAAAATAAACATGAAACAAAAAAAGTAACAAGTATGAAATATTTTAACCCAATGAGTAGTGTGTCCAAAAACCTTGGATAAAGATCCCTTGATTTATATTCTCAATAAAGTCTGTCTTATGCACACCAGGGTAAGCCCTCGATAGGATTATCAGAATCTGTATCGCTATCCCCACAAGCCCTCAAAATTTAATATAGTTGGCGCCTCTGACTTCCTATCCACGAATGCCCTTCAACATTAAGGTAGTTTACACCTTTTTCTTCTTATCCCCATAAGTCCTCTATTTTATAAAGTAAAAATCGGAGTCGCACGAAGAACGATAGACAAGATGTTTAATACACACAAGGCTAGAGATTCCATCTCTCTAGAAATCAAATCACCAGCATGCAATCTCTAAAGTGATCGATCCATTATTTAGATCATTCAAATTAGTTTCTATTTATAGGAATTTCTCCAACGACCAGCTCACTCCTCCAACAATAATATTTTTCCTTGAATTTCAGTGGGACATGTACACGTTTCTCTTAAAAATATTTAGTTATAAATATAATGTATGACAACATTTCATAACTATAACCAGTATAAGAAAAATAATGTAGTTTAACCGAATCTATTTTTAGAGTCTTTTTAAAAATAAATGTTTGGAGTCTATGAAAAAAATAATTCAGAGACTTTATGTTAGGGAAATTTGAAATCTATTTTACAACGAATTTGGAATCTGAATTAGATAAATTTAAAAATTTAAATTCTAATAAATTCAGAATCTAAATTATGAGGAATTCAGAGATGGAATTTTGATAAAATTGGAGGATGAATTATAAGGAATTTAGAGTCTAAATTTTAGATAATTGAGTGTCTAAATTTTAGATAATTCAGAGCTCGAATTTCATAAAATTCGGAGTCTGAATTTTAGAGAATTCAGATTGATAATTTTAGAGATTTCAGAGTCTTAAATTTAGAGAATATCGAGTATAAAATTTAGCGAATTCGATGTTTGAAATTCAGATATTTCAGAGTATTAATTTCAAAAAACACGGAATCAAAATTTGGATACTGAAATCAGAACTTGGAAATAGGATACTCTAAAACTAAAAATTTATTATTACGTGGTTTTAGTATTGAAACTGAATTTCACCCTTGAGAAATATAAATAGATAGATTTATAGAAGCTATAAAATAAACAATGAATATATAGGTAAAGATAAAATTTCTTTGAGGATGAAAAATATTATTTATTATGAAAAATCTTTGTGAAAATATGATTTTCCTTAAGATAGAGTGTTTGTGAGTACGAAACATAGAGGAATGGGAAATTCATAATGAAAGATTATTGACTAAACAATATCCCCCTTTTTCGAATAAACATTCATCCTTAGAAAAAATAATATAAGAACATAGAGTTTTTCATTATGATCATAAAAAAACATATATCCCATTACATATGAATCATAATGAATACAACTAACTACCCCTTATGTTTTGAAAACACTAAAGATCATATTTTTAATTACCTGAATGAGATTTTAAATTATCTGGTATACAAAAATCTTCTTTGATAAGAACTTATCCTTAGATGAAATCCACCTTACTTAAGGATTTTTCTTCTTCACATTGAATTCTTTTTATCATTACTTTCTCCCAATTTATTATTTTAGAAAAGGAATACAGATAATTGAAAATATGGTACCTAAATTATTAGTACTAAAAAACCACAAATATGAAGAACCAAAATTCCATTAAGTATGATATAATTTGAACAATGAAGAAAATATAATAAAAAGATCGTATTTGAGAGAATTATCCTTATTTCTTTTTTGGCATAAACTTCTTCAAAAAAAATGCATCTTCATAATATTTTTTTTATCTTATTTAAAAGGATTCAACAGTTGATCCTAATCTTTGATTTTATTCTCCAAGTAATTCATTATTTCTTCCCGATCCTTAATACATTCTGCCGGAGCCTTCAAGACTTCTTGTTGCATAACAATATTTTTTTCCTACTCAATTTTGAGATCTATTTCTCTCTTTAAATTCATAGCCACAAAATTAATCTTTCCATTTATGTCCTTGAGTTCTTTCTTCCAAGTATTCTTTTCGAGAGTTACATTTTCCTAAAAGCTCATAGTAAGATCATTATGATTTCTATCTTGGGTGTCATAAGATTATATTGAAATTCGCCAAATACTCTGAGCTCTTTTACTATCTTTATTGACCAACTTGTAATCTTATTTCATGATATTATATGAGCTTCATTGCCAATGAGAAAAGATTCGAAATCTACCTCATGTCTGACAAATTTATCCTTAAGCATTGAAATATAAAATGATTTTTGATTGAACAAATACTGATGCAACATGAATCATGAATCTATACTCCTAAATAATGGAATGGTATTAAAAAACTTTTTCAATGACTGTACCATAAAATCATGTCCAATAGAGGAAGATTCCAAATCAGAGTGTTTTTTTAGTGAAGAATTTTTTTTTCAATATCTTCAGATTTACTCTTCAATGAAGAACCAACTTGATTCTTTTGCACTACAGGTTTACTAGGTGTATCCACCTACACCTGCTTTCCTTTATCATCTCTTTGAATGATTTCTTCTATTTTGGTGGATTCATGCTCACTATCTGATAAATGAACAATCTTATCTTCCTCAAGTTTTCATTCTCAACAACTTCCACAACTTGGTCTTGTTAAATAAAATCATGATTTTAAATTTATTCTTCAGATAACTTACTCACCTCTTCTTGACCCTTTTTTTCTTTTCCTTGTGTAGCTTGTTTTGAAGACTCTACATCAGAAAACCAAATTGAATGTTTCTCAGAAGGACTCTCCTTCTCACGATAATCCTCTATTTTCCTTATCATGCCTTCTGCATCACTGCTTCCTTCTTCATATTCTTCTTCTTCCACTTATTCCTCTTGAACTATTTATTATTGTTGTTTATGTTCTGAAATCACTAACTTCTTTCTCGAAGTCACATGGGGTGATTCTTTGAAAAATGATTCTAGTACCTGGTATTTTTAGAGGATTTCTATACATCATTGAGAAGGGATTTGACTATCTTACCTTCAAAGATCTTCTTTCATTGCTTTTTTCCTTTTCTTGTTTCTCAAGATTCTTGGGAGCCTTCTTCTAAAGGGTTTTGCATCATTCAAAACCAAGAAAAAAATAGCCTCCCCTTCTTTCATGTTCTTCTTATCTTCTATAAACATATCCACTACTTCATCAGGGTATGACTTTTTCTTATATGTCTTTAGAGGTGCATATTGGGTTTCCTTACCTGTAGGAATTTCTCCTTTATCTTCCAGTTCTATTACCTTCCTCTTCCTTCAACCCTTCTTGGAAGTCTCAGGCACTTACGGTTTCTTTGAAAGCGCTTCGATTTCAACTTCAGACATGTGATAGAAATCTCTAGATTGACTATAAAAATCAATCTTTATACTCTTTAGACCATCCTCACTCAATAAAATTACATGAAAATTCCTTATCATAGAACTACAAAGAATTTTCAATGACTCAAGAAAAAGAACTATAATTTTGGATAGTATTGTCGGATACATGATAATTTGAGAGTTCAAATTTCCATTCTTGATGTTCTCAATCATAGCCAAGATATACTTGACCATGTTTATCCTTCTGAGGATTACCAAAAAATCAAGAATATAGATGTCACTTTTCTTTAGGTAATCATTATCCCATTTTCTTATAATGATAAAACCTTGAACCCACAATTCAGGAATCTGGATGTTTATAGATTGATGAACAATCTTCGTAGTCATCACACCTTTCAAACCAAGAAAAGCTAGCACCTTATCATTATCAAAATATCCTAATACATTGGGTAATTTGGGAGTACAGAATTATACTTCACCCTCATAAAAAATTTCAATCAAACATGCTACTTTTATGTATGAAAAATAATAGGTTTTCCCATAGATTTTGAAAGAAAACTAATATATCCTTCTTTTGTTGAAGAAACTTACTCACTCATAAAATTCAATCAACAACTCCGAATAGACCAGATCTTGCGCCTTCGGTTTTTATATACATAAACTCTCCAAGCCATTCAGCATGGTATTATTTGAAATGATAGAGCCATAACCAGAAAAATAATTTAGGATCGACCAACCATTCTTTGTAAATTGTCTACCGGGATATTTCCATTACTAAAAAAATATCTTTCTGAGGAGAGGCTTCGACATACATTCTGGACTAAGGAAGAATGAAGGTTCATAATGGGCTTATGTACTGGGGCAGAGCTTCAACACACAATGTCTTGAAATATGATGTTGGAAAAACATCAGGGGATCCATATATAAGAGTTTGAAATGACGGTTCAACTTCATTGATTGATCCAATAGTTGAAATACTCATGATCAGATCTGACTGTTGATATGATCAATGAAGAAAGAGTTTGGTATGTTCTAATCTTTTGAGGTTTTTAATATAAATGTTTTGATTTTAGAGAAAGAGAATCTAAATGAGTTTATTAAACAAGATAAAAATACTAACATTTAAAAATATGATTAAAAAGATTCATGAAAGAAAAAATACCTTTCGGATTTCTAGGAAAATTATTCATAATGAGGACGAATCATTTTTAAGAACTTTATATTCCGGAAAATCTTGAAAAAAACAAAAATAATGTTTTGATTCCTATAAAATATGGATTATGGAAAGTCAATTTGATTGTGAAAAATAAGGATTAAGAAAAATTTTGTTATGAATAAATTTAATAAAAAAAATTTTTATTATGAAAAAATGCACTACCATTATGAAAAACGTATCACTTAATATAAAGAGATAGGTTTCAACCAGAAGTTAATATGGAAGACTATCATACATTTATCATTCCATTATTTTGATTAATATATTCAAATCTATCTGAGGGTAAATATTTTGTGAACATATTAGCATGTTGGTATTGTTTTCTGAAAAATTAAATTATGATATCTCTTTTTTTGTGTGATCACTAAAAAATTGCTTCCTTATATCTATGTGTATTGAACGAGAGTGATGTGCATGGATTTTTCTTAAGGAAATGGAACTAGTAATATCACAAAATATTCTTGTTTTCGTAACACTCGTACCATAGTTGGTATGTGTGTGTTGTATCCATAAAACTTCATCACAACAACATCAAGCTATTAAAAATTGAGCTTCAGCACTGGAAAGTGCTACTGAGCATTTCTTTTTGAATGTACAAGAAACTGATGAATCTATATTGAAGTGACACGTTCCAGATGTACTTTTTCTATTGATTCTACACCCACCAATCTCTGCATCCAAAAATCATTTTAAAATAAAATAATTTCCTGATGTATAAAAAACTCCTAAATCCATGGTTCCTTTTAAGTAGAAAAAAATCCTTTTCACTACCATTAAATGATATTCTTTACGATCAGATTTATATCATGCACATATGCATATTAAAAAAATAAATTCTAGATGACTAGTTGTCTAGTATATTACACTTCTGATCATACATCGAAATGATGTTGGATCTACTCGTTTCCCAGCTTCATCAAGATAAAGTGAATTTAATGTACTTATGGGAGTACTAATAATTTTAGTGTTGTTATATCCATAATTTTAATAAGTATTTAATATAATTATGTAGAGATCTATAAATTATTGCTAGTTTTTGAAAAATTTGAAAACCAATTAAATATGTTAACTCCCCCATCATACTCATTTCAAACTCAGATTTCATTATATTTGCAAATGAATCGTTTAAAGATTGATGAGTTGAACCAAATATAACATCATCAACATAAATTCAAACAATCAAAACATTTTTCTTATATATATTTATAAATAGGATTGGATCAGTATTTTCCTTAATGAAATTTTTTTGTTACATAAATTTAGAATGTCTGTCATATAAGTCTTTAGGTGCTTCTGTAAGTCCATATAAAGCCATTGTATTTTTGAAAACATGTTCTGGATGTTTTGTTTCTTAAAAACCCAAATGTTGTTCAACAAAAACATCCCCTTAATCATAAAAATTAAGGAAAAAACATTTAACATGAATTTAAAAAAGTTTAATGTCAATGAATGCTGCAATGGCTAGTAAAATAAAGATAGATTCTAGTCTAGCTAATAGAGAATATATTTCTTCATAATATATTCCTTCTTTTTGATTATAGCCTTTAGTAACTAATCTAGATCTATTTCTTAATATTATTTCATTTTCATCACAATAATTTGTGAAGATCCATTTTAATCCTATAACAAATATTTCCTTAGGTATTTCAACCAATGTCCAGAATTTATTCTTTTTGAAATCATTTATCTCATCTTACATGGCTTTTATCTAATCATCATCACCTAAAGATTCATCAGTGAATTTTAGTTCTAATTGAGAATGGAATGTTTGATGTTCTACATCATTTATTAAGGAACATATAGTCTATAAAGGTTTATTTACATCACCAATGATACAATCACTCGGATAATTCTTTTAAAACAACTTATTTGGGTATGTTAAAACCTATTCATCAACATATGGTAGGAAATTTTCTAGTGTAAATGTCTTAAAACCATTTTCTTGAACATTTTCCTTATCAGAAGGATCTTATATCATGGTTTGATATTCATTTTTTGAAAACACATATGTAGATGTAGGTTGAGGGTGTTTAAAAACAAAATCATTAGTTTCATCAAATTTAACATGTACTATTTCTTCAATAGTACATGTATTTTTATTATAAACTCTATAATGCTTCAAAATTATGGATTAGTCTAGGAAACATCCTTCATCGGATTTGGGTGTGAATTTTTGTAAATTATCTTTAGTAGTTAGAATGAGAAAATTTCATCAAAATACCCTCAAGTAGAAAAATCTATGTTTTCTACAATTCCAAAACTCAAAAAGGGGTTTTATTAAGAAAAGGATTATTTAAAACTTGATTTATAGTATAACAAGCAGTACTTATAGCTTCATCCCAAAATTGGTTTCCTATGAAATACTCACTCAACTTGGCTATTGTTATATCTTGAAGAATTTGATTTCATCACTCAACACCACCATTTTTTAGGGGTTCTTGGTGCTGGGAAGTTGTGAGTAATGCATTTTCTTCTATAAAAATTTTCAAAATCCGAATTATGAAATTCTTTACCATTATCACAATTAATAGTTATCAATGAATAGATTTTCTCATTTTTAACCTGGACTCTAATGATTTTAATATAAGAATACAAATCATATTTATTTTCTAGAAAATCGACCCACATAAATATTGTTTAGTCATCAACTAGAACAAATACACAGTATTTTTCTCCAATACATCCAGTTTGGGTCAGACCAAAAATATCCATATGCACCAAATATAATGCATTAGAAGTTGAGACATCAGTGATTGATTTAAAGCATGATTTATGTTGCCTCAAATATTTAAAAAGGATCACAAACATTTGAAGAATCGTATATATGCTCCGGTAGATCCTTAAAAAGTCTTTTCATAGAGAGTTTTTGTAAGTTCCCATGACTACAGTGTCCTAAACTTCTACTACAGAACCATTATTGGTATTCCATTTCACTATGTCATGGTTGGTCATGTCTCCTATGGTCTTCTATGTTTAGTGGGTATGCATTCTCTTACCTATGGGTAGAAAGAATAAACTCTTCCTTGGAATTATGTACTAATAACATATCATTCGTAAAATTCAGAAGTTAACATTCATCACATAATTCACTTATACTTATAAGGTTTTTATCATTACCTTTAAAAAATAAAACATTCTAAACCAATGTTTTTCCAATAAGAATGATGTTACCAATATCAATAATTTCTCTCTTAGCATTATCTCTGATAGTTACTTTTCCTTCTTTCATCGTGATAATATTTTCAAAGATATTTTTTACCAGTCATGTGTCGGGAACATTTACTATCCATTTACCATGTATTTATGTTGGTACTATTTTTATTTTCATGAAAACTATTTTTTTCGACTTTCTGAACCCAAACATTCTTGGATCCGGATACTTTAGAATAAAAATTTTCTGGTATCAACATTTTATTAGAAAAATATGCTTTATAAATACATAAAAACTGAATTTTGTTTTAAGAATTATTTTTCTGAGGTCCACCACACTGACATTTAGTGCACAATGGAGCACATTGAAGAACAAAAAAATTATTACTAAAAAATAGTTTAGAACTTGTAAAACCAAAACCATAACGATACCTTAGAGGTATGATGGGGGAATACATATTGTGAAAATTTTCATTACTAGAGGTAATGATTTAAAAACACATCCTCAAGGAAAATATTTTTGAATTTCATTTAATAACCAAGTTTTTGTCCTCAAAAATATTATTTTTCAAACTATAGTTAGCCTCTAAAAAAATTCATTGAAATTACATTTTCATGATACTTAGAATGTTAATCATTCGCATAATTTACTTCCTCAAGGTTTTTTGAAATACATTCAAAATCATAAATTTTTTTATCAATATCTTTAGAAAGATATGATACTTCTTTAGTAAGAATAGAAATTCTAGAATTTTACTTATCAATCTTTTTCTTGACTTTGGAATTTTCATTCTCAAGAAGTATAGAAAACCTAGATAATTCCATTTAAGTGGGTAATATATTATCTTCATTAGAAGAATATTCTTTATCTAAAGATTTATAATGTTTATTATCACTATATATTCCATTAAAATATTTATTAGTTATAGATTCTGCATTGTATACTTTGTCTATTAGACAACAATTTTCAATTGGTAGCAAAGCAAGTAGACCAAAATTCTTCTAATCAGAAGATTCATATTTAGAGGATTCATCAGAAGTGTCACCACCAATGACCCTCTAGGTGTCATTGTCATTCAAAAAATTCTTAGAATTATCCTTGTAGTACTTCTTTTTATTCCTATCAGAATCATTTTCCTTTCTATAATTTTTCTTAAGCATAGGACAATTCTTCCTTATAAGTCCTGTTCCTTTGGATTCATAAAAAGTGACTTCTGAATTTTTCTTGTCCTTTATTTCTTTATTATTAAACCTATACTTAAATTCTTTTATTCCAACTATCATGTTCATCTTTCGAGCATGATTTTGTAGCTCATTCTCATAATGTTCACTTTCACTAGATTCAGTAAAACAATGAATTTCTATGACTTGGATATTATAACCCTTTCAAGTGCCTTGGATATAGTAGTAGTAAATGCTACGCTTCCATTTCCATTCTTCTTCATATTCATAGCATCATCATTTTCCATTCTTGTCTCATGTTGAAGAAGAGTTCCAAAATATCGTCAAGGGTAATTTGAGACACTTTTTTAATCTCATCAATAGTAGTTCTCTTCAATTCCCACTCATTAGGAAAGATATCTATAATCTTTTCAACAAGTGGCTCATCATATTAACCTTTCTCATCCATTTATTGTAAACTATTAACAATAGTTATAAATCATTGTTGTACCTTTCACATTGGTTCTCTATATGGGAATATAAATCTATGATATTCTGCTCTAACCATAGCTCTTCTAGTTTATATAACCTCGGATGTACCGAAATGAGTAACATCCAATTTCTTCCAAATACAATTTAAAGCATCACAATAATAAATCTGAATACATATATTCTTGTTCATGGAATATAAAATGTATTTTGTACCTTGTTTCATAGATGATATTCTGACTTTTCTGGGTTTTTATAATTTCAGACTTCATTATCAAGAATCTTGTAATCTCTAGTAATAATAAAGAAGTTTTCCACTGCCATATTAATAACAAAAGACTTCATATGATATATCCAATATTCATAATCATTCCCAACCAAAATAGGTGGTTTAGTAGGATTTAGATAGTCAATCGAACCAACATTCATTACTACCATCTAAATGAAAATATATTTCCACAAAAAACTTGTTAATTGTAAATGTTTTTAAACAAGGATAAAAATCCATACCAAGTAAAATATTTAGTATAATGAAAACCCGATCAAGAAAACATATATGTGAATATTATTATTTCAGATACTTCCCATGATACCAATTGTAAGATTGAAATATGATATAGATTCTCAATTACAAGAGGGGGGTGAATTGTAATTTTAAACATGCTCATTTTTAACCTTAAATAAAAACTATATTTAAAAAAATTAAACATGGTAAATTAACCAGAACCATTAGTTCTAAAACATTATAGGTTCTGGAAATATGGTTCCTGAATTTTAAATTAAGGAATGATTGCAGGGAAAAGATTATACGTTAATACTTAATGAAAATTATGAATCAGAGAACATAAGAGAACATAAAAGTATAAGAAAATTATACTTTCTTCCATTAATAAAATGTAGCAGAAAATATACTTTAAACAAAACAAGTAAAAAGTATGAAATTTTTTATCCAATAGAGTAGGGTATCCAACAACCATGGATAAAATTCCCTTGATTTATAATTTCTAGAAAGTATGTATTACCCACACCATGGTTAGCCCTCGTTAATAATATCGAAATCTATATTTCTATACCAACAATCCCTCAAACATTAAGGTAGTTGGTACCTCTGTCTTTCTATCCACTAAAGTCCTCGAACATTAAGGTAGTCGACACCTCTTTCTTCCTATCCCTGGAAGTCCTCAATTGTACATAGCAACAACCAGAGTCACACGAACAAGCTGAACAAGATATTTAGTATGCACAAGGCATGAGAGTCTCTCCCTCTAGAAATCACTTCAACAGAATGAAATCTCTAAAGTGATGGATCAGTTATTAAGCTCATTCAAATGAGCTCTTATTTATATGCATTTCTTCAATGGTTGGATCCCTCCTTCAACAGTCATATTTTTCCTTGAATTTCGGGGGGACCTGTAAAGTTGTCACTCAAAAAAATGTTAGTTTGAAATAGAAAGTACGACATCATTTCATAACTATAACTATTATAAGAAAAATGAGGTTTCTTAACGAATTCGATTTTTCCGAGTCTAAAGAGAAAATAAATGTTCAGTGTCTTAGAAAATAAAAATTTGGAGACTATAAGTTATGGAAATTCAAAATCTGTTTTGCAATGAACTCATAATTGGAATTGTATAATCTTCGGAATAAGAATTCTAATAAATTCAGAATCAAAATTCGGAGGAATTCAGATTCAGAGTTCTAAGGAATTTGGAGTTTGAATTCTAAAGAATTCAGAGTCTGAATTTCAGTGAATTCAGATTCTAAGTATTAGAGAATTTAGAGTATGCATTTAAAAGAATTTAGAGTCCGAATTTCAGAGAATTTGTATTGAGAATTTCATTGAATTCAGAGTATTGATTTTTGGTAATTCAATGTCTGAATTTTTGAGAATCTGGATTCTAAATTTCAGTGACTCTGGAGTATGAATTTAAGAGAATTCGGAGTCTTAATTTCATAGAATTAGGAGTCTTGATTTCAGGGAATTTGGAGTCTGAATTTTAGAGAATTTAGAGTTTGAATTTTAGAGAATTCGGAGTCTGGATTTCATAGAATTCAGAGTCTGAATTTCTTTGAATTCAGAGTCTGAATATCGAAGAATTTGAAATATGAATTTGGAACCTCATATTAGAACTTAAAAACAGAATACTCTAAAGCTATGTATTTAGGATTACGAGGATTTATATTAGAAACCTAATTTCACCATTTAGAAATAAAAAGAGTTTGATTTATATAAGTTATAAAATGAATAATGAAAACATAGGTAAGGGTAAAATTTTATTGAGGAAGGAAAATTTTATTTATTAAGAAAAAACTCTGGGAAAATATGTTTTTCCTTAAGATAGAGTGTTTGAGATTTTAAAAACATAGAGGAATGGAAAAGTCAAAAATAAACCATATTGAATCAAAAATGACTACACAGGGTTTTCTATTTCCAATAGAGTATGGAATGATTTTTAATTGATGTAGTGTTATGAAGTGATTACTCATGGGTCATGGAAGTTGATACCCCATCCGAAGAATGATGCAACCAATGATATATAATTGGTTTTCATTTCCCATTTAATGAATATGTAGATGAATTATTTTCTAGCTGAGTGTTTAATTATTTATGCAGATATTCACACTCTCGAGTGAATCAACACTAATATATTTATTAAACTAAAATAGAGTTATTGGTTCGTATTCTGATAATTATTTGGATTCAAAATATTTTTTACTCTCAGAAAGGGTAATGCGGTGGAGGATTCCATTAACATTTATCTCTTTCTTTCTTGGTAGAGGATGAATCTATGTAGTGGGATTCAATAAATATAAACTGGTCGAGGAAAGAGGAATACCTTATATTCATCCAATAGTGGTTACTCCAAAAAATATTTTATTAGAGATTCCTAATAGGGATAAATCAACTATATTGATATATGTTAGTTTTTTCACCCTTATAGAGGCATTATAAGGGATTTTTGAAGTAGGTTAGCATGTCATCCTTTTATTTGGACAAGTTTTGGTCTTGGTCACATTGAATGATAATGTGTTGATAGAGATTCACAAATCCACCTTGAATTTATATAACACTGTAGAAGATATATATATCTCGTCATTTAGATATATTTTTTGTTGGATGACAAGAGGTATAGTGCTATAGAGTTTTTCACCCAATTTATCATATGTTTTTAGTTAAAGGTAAATCAAAAGGTTTCTATTGGTTCCATTGAGGCACTTGAGATCGAGAAATTGTAGTGGGATGTCATTTCAAAGGATTTAGAGATGGTTATTCCTTTAAATTTTTGTTCCTTATTTATATAATGGGTTATATTTATTGAATAACCATATAATCACACATTCATTCCATTAGTGAGATTTGTTTTCAGCAGGTTTTTGTTAGTTTTTCAGGATTACTAACATCTATGTTCAATGGATATATTGGATGATCAACCTCGATCATGATTCTAGGATTATATCACAACTTCAGTGATGTTGTTTTTGAGGTTTTGAGACCGAGTTCTAAATAAGAATGATATACACCTTATCATATACGAGTAAAATAACTAGACTACCTAGGTTTGGGAGGATATAATGAGATCTTGTGTGTTTGGTTACATCTATAATTTTGAGGGTAAATTCTCATTGTTTTATATTTCCTGTTATTATATAAATAATACTGCTATTTTCATAGAACCATTTGACTCCATGTACGGGAGACTATGCAAGTCACCCATATAGAAGATTGAGATTTGATAGGAATCCCTGGTTAATGTATTGATTATGTTAGATTTTAAATTAATGTTTACTGTGATCCACAAACATATGAGAACAATCTATAGATGGTATATATCTTATGTGTATCAACATCACATGACCTTAGAGTTTGAGAGTGGAGAACATGTTTTCTTAACTGTATCCAGATGATGTGGATTAAAGTGTTATTGATGGGGATGAATGTTATACTAAGGTTCCATGGGATGTATGACATACAATAGAATTACAGTGTTATTTATTATCACATGTCCATTAAAGTATAGTTAGATTAGGTTCATGACACCATTAATGTGTCACAACAGAGGACATTAGGGTTTGACCTGTTCCCTATTATTCACTAGGGATATATAGAAATCGGGGATTGGGCAAACTTTGTAGAGTACCTGGTGGAGATCAAGAGCTAAAAATAGATCACCCTATGTGGCTAGACTATGTATTTGGTTTGAGAGACTTGGAAGCATGGTATCATGGAAGATAGGTCTTGGGAGAAAGAGATCCAAATGCTGCATAAATTCATTAACATTGTTTTTTCCCCTGAACATTTTCAATGTGAAAATATATAATGGATGGTAGAATATAATTACTCTAATTTTCATTATTTAGTTTTTTGAATGATTATATATATATATATCCTAATTTTTATACTGATTCTACGCTATTCTCGGGAATCACACGACATAGGGTTAATAAGTAAAAAATACTAATAAATATATAAGATCAATTATTAATCATCAAATTCAGAGTTTACCTTGGTGGAATGTAATGGTGTATGGGATCGAGAATATAGTTAACAGAAACATATAGAGAGTTCTTTAAATAAATTGAATATTTAATTTTCCGACAATATTTAAAAACAAAAAAACTTAGTTATCCTCTAAAATATATATCATTATAATGAATCTCCATGAGTATCTATATAACCCAAGGAGAATTACTGCAACCAAAGAGGAGTGCTGTTGAAGAATGACAATGGATCAAGGAGAAGAGTTACTTCTTCCAAAAATTCATCTTCACTAATGAATTTTATAGATTTCTCTATAAATAAGGACATGAAACCATTCATCGTCATTTATTAATCTAGATTATCTTTTCTCATTTTATTATTGTGAATTTCAACCATGATATAATATTTTATGCATCAATTTTTTATTTTCATACTATTATAATATATCTATAATTCGCATTGGCCTTGTTTAGATGAAATTATATTGACACTGATTATTTGTAATTGTTGTTCACATTCTTTACCCTTTGATCCACATAATGTATTCAATGGTAAATATTAAATCTGGAAATGAATGATTTAATTATTTATGTTCATTCTCTTAATTATTCTTTTCATTCATTATTTATGACCAAAAGGGCCACGTTTTGACATTGTTAGGATGGGTTTTAGTATAATATATCCCATAAATTGATGTTGGATTCATTAGTGACTTGGAGGTTAGTTGTTTTCGAATACATCATGGAGTGTTCTTGGATCATGGTGTTGGATTTTTTATTTTCACACTGAGTGGTTTAATAAAACCCAATAACTCCTCTGTGGGGGAATGTTCATTTTATTTCTTTCGACAAGGGGACTGTAATTCAATGATCTGAGGCTACATATTTGCTTTTGGGTTGTTTCAAAAGTTTATTTGTGAAAAATTATGTGGAAGAGACTGATATGGATTTTTTAAAGGAAATTTGGTTTAAATAAAATAAGATCATAGATGAATAATAGTATATAAACATTCACCGTGTAGTCCCATGGATGTTTCAGAAAATTTTTTAGAATGAATTTGATTTCACATCTCATTCATGACATATGCATGTATTGTGACCGAGTATTGGTGGATCGGAGTGTACAACTTGTGTATCTCCTAATATTAAATTATTATTTGTGAATGTGAGTAGTGAATATTGATTAGTATTATACATTTAACATGATGGTTGCCTTTTTTTCATCCATGATATGACATCAGGTTTCTTATACTTAGAATCTTCATTCAATGATATTTTAATGATATAAGTGATTTGGTTTGAAGATCTTAGATATGTCATGGTCAATACTCCTTTGATGCACTACGGTGGGGTAATAGAAAACATGGATTTGCGTACATGGATAATACATTCTAATTGTAGAATACATAAACCCATAGCCAATGACCATATTAGTTTAGTGCCTTTGAAAACGTGGAAACATCAATAATTAATTCGTAAAACATATACATAATCTTCTACCTATTTCTTCATAACTATAATCCTTTTGGACATATCATACATAATAAGATTCATTGTATCTAGGGAAAAGAATCATAAACAAGGGTATACTCATATGATCAGTAAGGGTAAGCATAAAAGATATATATGAATAAAAATAACATATGGGTACAATTACAAGAGAAAATCATTTGAAGATCATACCCTCTATATCAGAAGATCATATGCATGAGTCACAGAATAATTATTAGTAGTTCATAAGACATGAATCATAATGAAATGATAATCATAACCCATGAAATCATCGAATTTAAATAAGATTGGAATTTTAGAATAGACAAAAACTTATAAAATTGTGAAAATTTATTAATATTTTCTTGTTTAGTCATCATATAATGGAAATGAAAATCAGCCATTGCACAAACATAAGGACATGAAATCCATGTCCATGGATAAAATTATAGACATCAAAACTAGTTCCACACATAGAATTTGGAACATGAAATTGAGTATATGCATTACATATATACCTCGTGAGTGATAATCATTAAACGATGAATTGTAGAGAGATATAGGTACCACTCATATCATAATGAAATCATACGTACATGTTCGAAAAGATCATAAAAAATCATATCATAAACAAAGAAATCAAATGAGTTTCACAATCTTGTAATCATATCATAACCTAGGGAAAAAAACTTGTTACATAATCATTTCATCAAAGGAATAACCCAAGACATCAGGTTTCTGACAAAAAAAATTCCATCCAAACATAAAATATTCAGAGAATAATATGAATGCTATCCTTGAACTATAACAAATTATGTCATCTTATGTGGGTAATGATTTATAATGATCACTTGGGGAATGTATTTTCATTAAAAATGAGTTTAGAACAACATTTTCAAACACATTCTATTTTAAACCACTTTAAAAACATATAATGAATCCTTGAAAAATATTTTTAAATAGTTCATGAAAATATTATCTATTCTTAATTGAAATAATTTTTATTATTTAAATATATCTCAATAATAGAATAATATATTTTCAATAAAAATAACCTTAAAAGATTATAATGGAAGACTAAAATAATTATTAATTCCATAAAGCATAAAAATACTTTTATTCCATAGAAGTTAAAAAATTATTCTCATAATTTTTCTAGATAATTCAAATAATTCCCCAAATGGAAAAAAAGTTTCCATTCCAAATTCTTAGTAAAAACTAAAAAATAGGTGAAAATTATATCAGAAAAATGTATAAGAATGGTAATAATATTTTTGAATTCATTTTAGAGTAACATAGAAATTGATGATAAATATACCTCAGTAAATACTTATGTATATACAATCCTGGATAATAATAATATTTTTAAATTATCCTGTAACATAGGTATGGGTTCCTTCATATGTAAAAAAAAAAATTTATAATTGATTTAAAAAGGTTATTAACTTATTAATAATCAATATTTATATATTGGATATCATATATGTTAATATTAACACCCATTTAATAATATTTCATTATTTCCCTTCTTTCGGGTGTTAACTGCTTCATTTTCTTATGCATGATTTGTTGTATAAGTTCCATTTCATGTACATAGAATATTTTTCTACAATTTATATAATTATATCATATTATTCATTCTATAAATTAATATAATAATTTTAATTATGACATGGATAATGAATCACATCATGTCGTGGTGATCGTATGTCGTACGTATGCACGAGCGATGGAATCATTACCTTAATTGTGAAATAGTATTAAAATGGATAGGGTATATATTATTCCTGAATTAATATCATGTTATAATCATAATATATAATTGTTAGTTCAATCAATATTACCATCCAAGTAATGTTGTGATGAAAAATAGAATAAACCATGATGTGGAGATGATATACCCTACGTACGCATGCATGGTGATTTTTTTCATAGGATACATTGAATGAAAAATATGGTTTTCCCATAACAATATTAAAATATCATCATATAACTGATACTATATCTAAAACATTATATAGAAAAAAACTAATTAATAGGGAGTAGAAGAGTAGATAATTTTGAAAAAATAAGAAGAGGAGATTGCATCTTCTTCGACGAGCTCCCTCTAGACCTCTTCTTAATGGCACTAGAGTTAGTCATTTGAGAAGACATAAACCTATATAATCTGCTTAGTGAATTTTATAATAGAAATTTGAAGGGGATGTATGATCATGAAAGCTCAATATGAAGTGATGATTTTAGGGAAGATGATTCCTTATATAATTGTGTTGAGGGACACTTTTCGAAATCCCCACAATATTAAAATATAATAAAATCATTATTTAAATAAATACATAAAAATGAACTAGAAATGTAAATTAGAAGACATGTTTAACCATATCCCATTCCCTTGAGATTTTTTTAATTTTTTTTATATTTTTAAATAATTTTATTATAAATTAATTCAATTAGATATCATTATAATCCAATTTAATTCTATTCCTTTAATTTAACATAAAATAAATCAATACACCGTTAGAATTAAAATATTAAGAATTAAAACAATTATAATATAGATTTAATATCTACTAAATTCATTATTCCCAAGTAAAAATAAAAAATATATCTCGATTCATATTTTTAAAATAAATTATTCTATTTTTATGTTAATTAAATAAAAATTACTCTAGCATTGAATATGTTTTCAATTTAATTATATAACTTATGAAAATTGAAAATAATTTTATATGATGAATCTAATTTCAGTAAAAATAAAATAGACATTTATATTCATTCATATCTTTATTTTGTCCCTATGTGAACACCTACAAGATGATAAATATATGAGAGTAATACTTTGTAACTATCTTTTACTTAATTAATATATAATATATTTTAATAGAACATTATCCATTAAAAACTAAAAATCTACCATTAAGTGATAAATATTTAATAATATAATTCAAATAATTTTTAAGAGGGTATGGTTTTTTTTAACCGTACAATTTAGATTGGAACTTATCTATTTTATTACAATTTTATTTTTTAAAAAAATTTGTAATTATTAAGTGGATATAAATTATTACTTATATAATGTAAATTATCCATAAATTGGAGCTTAGGCAATAAAAAATATCTCTTTGTAATTTTTAATTATTTTTAAATTTTTTGGTTATTTTAATAAAGTATTATTTTTTAAAATAGTATTAATGTAAGTTTTCACATTATTCACAACTTAATCTTTACATAAACGCCAAAATGAAAGATAAGTTTAAATAAAACATTTCAGACTCCCCTAACATGTCATAGTCACCAAATGTTTTTTGGATCATCTTACTTAATTCAAATTATATTTATTTTAATTTTTTAATATCATTTTTACCCTTTTATTAATTAAATAATCACTTCATCATCATTCTGTCACATTTTAAGTTAGTAATATTATATCTAAAAATTATAAATATATTTCCATGATTTAAATAATAATTTTTTTGAAATTAATATTTATATCTGATTGTTTATTTTGTATTACCCTATATTAAAAGGAATTTACTTATTAGATGTATGAGTACAATATTTTTAAATAATCAATAAATAGAATATAATAAAGATCAAATAAAACATAAGTTTCTTAGATAGATCATAATTTCAGCCTATGGTTTATTTTAGTGGATCCCCACTTATCCAATAAAAATATAAAAATATTTATTGTAATTTTATGATATTATAATATTATAGTTAACATTAATAACCAGATTTACATTTAACTGAGGTAATAAACAATTACTAATGTCAATATTAATTTTTCAAAAAATAAAAGAAAAATATCATCAAAATTTAGAATCACTAATTCCAAATATGGAGTATATTTTTAAAATATTAAAAAAAAATTGCTGTGATTAATTTATAATTAATTCTATTGATGGGTTGAGAAAACATGTAATTAAAGTTAAAACATGCAAAAGATTAGAAAAATATTACATATAATGTCAATATAAAATATATACCAATTATCTATTTTAGATGAAATTATAAAAAAATAATCAAATTATAAAATAAAACCAATCATAATTAAAATTTATTATAATAAATTATTTTGATTAAAAATAGTTATTTTCAAACAAAATTTAGAATTTCTCACAATTCACCAAAACATGAAAATTATCAGAAACATACCAAAAATTGAAAAATTAAATTTTTATATTCTCCATTAAAATGAGAAGTTTACATTGTGAAATAGAATATATAAAACATTTGTAAAATGAATTTAAAATGGGTTTTCCAATAAAATGATGTAAATTTCCTTTTGAAAAAAAATTGTATTTTTATGTATAAAATTTGTTTGGTTCATATCATATGCCTATAAAGATTATTTAATGAATATTGAAAATATTTAATTCAATATATAACATATATATTACATTGATATTATTCACTAACTGTAACTAATTTCATTTATTAATATAAAATTTATTTCAGATCATTAAAATAAAAATATTTCAAATATATTTAATTGGTATATATAAATTTAAAGCTATTTAATTCATCATATAAAAAAATATTTTAATAAAAATTCAATAAAATTCATAGTTTTAATATCTAGATTATTTATTATTAAATTAAATATGGATATTTTAATAATATGATATTGTTCTGTTCAACATAATCTTGTGTGAAACACAAGATATTAAAGTCACTCGATATTGTGTGTAAAAAAATCCAAGAATAGTGTTTTCTGTAAAAAAAATTATGTCAGTGTTGTGTGTAGTGAAAATATCTACAATATTACATTTTATTAAAGAAACAATTCCCAAATTTTCAAGGTGTTATGTTCTACAACACCTAAAATGAATTTTCTCCTTGAAAAATAATTTGTGTTATCATATATTTTATACTTGAAAATTCATTCCACAAAATCCCACATTGTAAAATAAAAATAAAAAAAATAATATTTAAAAAGATGTATTGAATCATAATGGTTTCCCAAAGAAACTCATAATTGGTTACCACATAGGAGAGCATAAGTAATGATTTGGGAATGGAGGAAATTTTAAATAATCATAGTGATTGTTAAAGATCACTGATCACAAGAAAGTGGGTGATCTATAGAAATTTATCAATCACAAAACATTAATCTAAAGAAATGTGAATGTGTTCATTGATGACATCAATAATAATGATAATAGGAAATCATTTTACATCAGGATTATTTTTCTAATGTTGAATAATTTTTAATAGTGTATATACTTACCTGATTTTGTAATGACTTCACCCTATTGTGTTCCTTGATCAATTTCTACTTTATCACATATTCTAAGAAATTAAGATTAATTTTTCATTCCCGAGGAATTATGGAATCCTAAGAAGAATGATAGTTAATTCTATCTATCTTCAATAAAAAGGTCACATTAAGTTATAAAATATGTATAAATTCATCTATGATTACAAAATACATTATTCACAATATATTATCCATGTTTTGACATAAAATTTCTATTTATTGATAAGCCTTCAATCATTCTGAAGGATAAAAATCCAAAAGATTAGAAATGGGTGCACCATATCCGCATAAAACTTTTCTCCTATATTTTATAAGGAATTTCTTGGTTGTCATATTCCAAACATGTGAGTAAATTAATCATGTATTGTATTAAAAAATATAAAAAACATGAATTATCATAAATCATTATTTATAACACCCATGTTTCCTCACAGCAATTATTATTAGATATATTCCACAGCTCTAAATTATTTTAATCTTCATCCACGAATGAATAAATTAATTTTCAACAAATCATTTAACAACTCAAAAGAAAATCATTTCCAACCAATTTACTTATTCATATCCAACATGTCTTATTCGAAATATAATTATATCATCATCATTCACATATTAACGGTTGTCTTTCCCATAATCATGTGTTTTAAAAAGATATCACCGTGTTACCTCAATCTCTTTTCATGGTTACTAGTACCGATCATAATATGATTTTAAATATTTATGGAAAAAATAATTTGGACCAATAATTTGATGAGCCCTTATTTTGTAATACCTTAAGTAAAATTCTACAACAATTTTCTGGAATACAATTACATAATCACTTTAATCATCATTCATTAATCTTAAAACATTACTTATTCTTCATAATCATTATCATTCGTTTAATATAAAATATAAATC
Source organism: Viscum album (assembly GCA_963277665.1). NCBI lineage: Eukaryota > Viridiplantae > Streptophyta > Magnoliopsida > Santalales > Viscaceae > Viscum > Viscum album. The sequence goes on along the minus strand of OY728139.1, from coordinate 880,871,263 downwards.
ATATGATATTGTTCCCCAACATAAATCATATCACGATTCATAGGTTTAATATAAATAATACAGTAAGAAAATACAACACCTTTCATGCATTAATTGTGATCTCTTTATCCTCAATTCTGTATCCAATACTCTTACATCCTTCTTTATTATCTTCATGATATTTTCATCTAAGAAATTTATTTTCATAATTACCATAAATTACATGCTTGAATGAAATAATTTAATCTTTGTTCCTTATAATCCCACTATTTAATGAGTAACGAAATACTACTGTGAGAAATAATTATCAAAGAAAAAACATATTTACGAAAAATTACATCTAGGATAAGTAAATAATGAAACCTAAATTTAAAAATATAACACAATAGGGGTTTACATCGAGACATCACTATAAATATCCTTAAAATATCACTAAGGATAACATTATGTTTTCTCATAATAGTTTATAATGGATAACTAATCCTTCAATCTGATACCAACTAAAGTGACATGGACATTATGTACATGGATATTACATCATAATTTCATAATACAAAAACACACACTGAAAGATCATATTAGTTTAGAACCATTGGAAAAATAGAAACATAAATAATGGTATAAAATTGATCTACTTTTTATCTCACCCATTTATATAAAAGTAGAATGATTTTTTACATGTCATACTAATTACATTTCTCTATATCCCATGTAATACAAAAATAATAAAGCGCGAGCTCATATTATCGTTAATGTTACACATGACTGATATATAAGAATAATATTAACATTAGTGTATAAAAAATAGAACCATAACAATTGAGGATCATTCCCAATATTTCAAAATACCATATGCATAGTTCATGGAATAAATATTTTCAGTTCGTATGACATGAATTTTAATAAAATAATTGAAATAATCCTTGAAATTATTGATTTAACATAAGAATGATATTTTTTCATACATAAATAACATGTATCTTTGTGGACATTTATAAATAGTATAAATTTAACTCTTTAATTTAAGGACATGAAAATATTCTTTCTCGTTATCATATGAATAATAAAACCAGGTACACACATAAAATTATAGACATGAAGACTAGGTCCACACACATAATTGTGAACATGAAATCTTATTCACGTATATCATATATACCTCATGAGTTATCAATTTTATCCAATGCATTGGAGGGGGATATAGGTCTCAAAAATCCATAAATGAAATCAAAAATAAATGTTCCACATGTTCATAAAAAATAAAATCATAATAAAGTAAATGGGATAAATGTTATAATCATGTAATCATATCATAACTGGTGGAAAAGAAATCGGTTTCATAATCATTTCCTTAAAACCATAATTCATGAAAAGAACTAAGTTTCTTAAAAAACATGACATAAAAACAGAATAAATTTTGAGAAATAATTAAAATTATATTATTGAACATCATATATAGCTCAATGATTTATAGAATGAAATCATATTATTAATTTTAAAATTTAATATAATCATTCTTTAATGGTGATAATAAAGGATGAATCCCATCGTGATGTGGAGACGCTAGGTTGTACGTATGCCCATGAGATAATATCATGTCCTTAATATTTTAACAGTATTAAAATTGAAAATGAATATATTATTCAAGAAAAAAAATCATGTTATAATAAGAATATATAGTCATTAGTTCCATAATTTTAGAAATACAGGTAATATGTTGATGGAAAATAGATTACTCCATAACGTGGAGATGAGAATCTAAATTTTTACACATGTGGTGATTTCTTTTTCTATATGATAGATATTTGTTAGAATATATACAAGAAGAATTATTATTGAAACAATTGGTAGAGTATATTTCCTCTTCATTGATAAGATTCCTCTAGATATCCTCATAAAGGAACTAGTATTGGTATTTTTAGAAGACCATAGACTCTATAATGTGACTAGAGATGTTGTTAAGGGATATTAGTAGGGGTCAGCTAAGATTTTAGGAGAAATGTGAATTGAAGAGGTGTGGGAAGTGGTGGCTTTTTGTAATTGAGGTGAGGGTAATTTTTGGAAATCCATAAAACGTTAAAATATAATAATATTATTCTAAACTAAATACTTCAAAATTAACCTTAAATGAAAATTAGATGAAATTGTCTTATATATCATATACCCTTGTGATTATTTAACATTTTATAGTTTATTAAATAATGAAATAATAAATTAATTTGATAATATATCATTATTGTCAAGTTTAATAAAATTTATTTAATTTGACTTCTAATATATGAAGACAAGTTGGGAAATATAATCTATTTCTTTCAAAATATTTAATATCACTTTTAGATATAATAAATTATTAAACACATTAAATACTTTAGAGTATATCAGAATTAATATTATTAAATTGAATTATTCTATGTTTTGGTTATTTAAATATAGATTATTCATGTTTTGATTCAGTTTTCAAGGTAACTATATAAATTATGATTATAAGGACCTAGCTTTAATAATTGAACAATATTGAGTTAGTAAATTATTTTAATTTCCTTAACATCAAGGATATTTACATGTTTAGAGTTTTGTATAATTATAAAATAATTATTACATAACATCTTAAATATTAATAAGTAGACACATCAACTTATTATATGTTCCTTTCACAAAAGTAAAGATCTATAAAATTAATTATTTTTTTATAAAAATAATATTGACTTATTCCATTATATTACCTATACTCGGACCATGTGGATTACATATAACAAACATGGGATGGGAAGAAATATCAAATTAAAGGATATAAAATAAGGAAAGGAAGATTTATTCCATGAATATTTTAATTTCAGGATTTTTTTTAAAAAAATTGTACATTTAACCCCTAAAAGATTAGATCATAAAATAACAGATGAAATAATAGGATTGATGAAAAACATTATAATAATTATATATCATAATGTTAACTTATGACATTTATATCATACTTACATATATTCTTTAACAGCTACATAAGGAGTAACCTTCATTGTTACATTTAAAAAAACCATCATAGTATTTTCCCAATATCATATAAATGAAACATTACCATTTATCTCTGGCTCATTAACCATTGAATTTCAGAGCATTCAAGGGCTCACCCTCCCTCATTTTATCATGAAACCACCAATATATATATAAACAAAACTCAAGAACCATAACATATTCATATCATATTAACAAGTATAAGGGACAAAATATAATTTCCACATTATAATAAAAAGATATAATTTCAATATATTGATATATTCAATCACTTCTCCAAAACATTTTCAATGAAAAAATAAATCAAAATGGTATAGAGAATTTATTTTCCTTTGAATAAATAAATAGGCTTATTGAGGAATCCAAATATCAAATAATAGTCAAAGTGGTATAAAATTCATTTCCACCACATATGTAAAAAATATAATCCTTTTGTTGTTTACTAAAATTATACATAGAAATAAATTAATTATAAAAAATTAAATGTCAATTAGCATAATTATACAAAATATAAAATAATGTGTTGTATATTATCAAAATATTCCTTAATGAAAAAAGATCGAGATGAAGTCCCTTACCTTGAGTCCGACAAGCCACATACATTATTTATATTCATGAATAATAAATACAGGAGTATTTATACTTTCCTGATAAAATTTTTCAACTTTTTTTATTCTTTTTATATCACTTATTAAAATGTTATCAAAATTACTTAAAAATTTACGTTCATATCGGATGTTTTTTTGATGGTTAGTAATTGACTCAAAAATTAACATGGTATTATCTAAATTTTCCATATAGTCATAATTCCATAATCTCTAGAATAAAATTCATCAAATAATAATCACCTTTAAAATTAAATTATTTTTTAAATAATTTTTTTAATTTGATATAAAATGAACAATGTTTCAATCCTCGAGACTGTAGCTTGTATATAGCATGAGTAGCATCTTCCATTTTTCCTTGATCATTTTGGATAGAAGTTATGTATTATTTTATCATTACATAATTATAATAAAATAAATAATATCATATTAATATTTTAAATATAAATATATATATCATACAATGTATGTACTGAATAAAAATGATTCACATCACTTAATAGAGGTGATAGTTGACACATATGTATGAACGACACTATTATTTTTATGCACATGTAAAGTAAGCATATAATTGGTTTATTATTATAATATAATGATTAATATATCACCAATATAAAATAATAACATTAATTCTATCATTAAAAACACTCTTGGGATAAGGATTTGGAAAACTAAATATATCTCTTCGTGTAGGTGATAGTTCACATGTATACACAAACAATTAATTACATATACATTTAATGTAAGTGGAGATGGATTTAGATGGTGATATTAAAATAATAAAATATAATTATATTTAGGATAATATATTTATTATTTATTAATGACTTAATAAGATTTTAAGGTATTGGAAGAAGAAATAAAATTGAAATCATTTATAAAAACATTACATTTCCTTCGAATACTCACTATTATAAACACCATAACACCTCTAAGGAAGTTGTTATGCATTAAATAAGGTTTAAACAATGTGGGGAGGAATTATAGGATTGTTTTTGGGTAGATTTGGGACAAACCAAATGGTTTTGGAAGCATGATTAATATAATATAATGTGTTACTTTCTATAAGAGAGTTTTTGGGCACCCATTGAATTGTCAGAAATATTAAATTAATATTAAATTAATATTATATTCTAAATGGACCCAAAAAGGTTTATTTCAAATATAGGATGAATTTTTGTCAAATAAATAGCATATAATTAATATTAATAACGTTTTAAATATTTTTAATCCTTATTTATTTTATCCACTTTTATCTCTAACCTTTTTATTAATTAATTTAAACATTAAGGGTTAGAATAATTACAAAATCATTCAAAACTACCAATGAATGAGTAATTATTTATATTTTTTTTCACATATCTCATATATTTGGCTGATTAATTGTTTTTTATAAATTGAATATCATTTAATAAAATATTATTATATTTTACATTACGAATTATGTCAATTTTGACACTATTCATTAATTTACATAATTAAAAAATCATAAAAACATGACTCCTTCAAAAACAACTACATTATATCAATAAACAAATTTCATAGTCATCCCAAAAAATCTTTTATGGAAACAAATATATGAAATTATATTTATTTTACTATTATTAATGTCATTTATTTTATTCTTTATTTAATAAATCTATTAATGAAACTTCTTTGTGTCAGATTAGACGTAAATATTTTATTGCTAAAAGTTATAGAAGAATTAAAATGGTATAGGTAATTATGTCATATTTATAAATACTATTTATATTATAAGGTATCCAATGTATACCTTCATATTAAAATACATTACTTTTCAAAAACCAAAGTGTAAAAAATGACTATTCGTTGAATATAATACTATAAATGCATTAAAGTTATCTACGTGGATCCAAGTTGTCCTAAAATTAACTTAAATATTTTTATGGTTATAATACTCTCATATAATTATGTTAGGGGGGTTTTCTAGTAGTTTTTTTTGTTATAATAATCTTATTTTTTATCTTTGGTTTTCAGATTTACCCTTAACCATTGTAATTAAAGTAATTACTAAAATTACTATTCATAATCTCCAAAAAGAAAAGGGGCTTATTTACATAATTTGGACCTTCTTATTAAAAAAATTGAATCCATATTTCCAAATTCAAAATAAATAATTATAATAAATTAATTAAATATTAATCTCATTAATCAAATTAAAAAAATGATTTTAAATTAAAATATTCAAAAGCACACATAGTCATTCTTTTTAATTTTAATTTTAAAAAGAATAAAATGAACTAAATTAGAAAAAATGATAAAAACGCCAACTAATGGTATATTAAAACCATGTAATATATTATTCAAAATATATTTATAAATTATATGAAAAGGATTTCTTTAATTAAATTGCACTATATTTATTTTTCATTAAAATATGACTTTAATAATAAAAGTACAAAAAAACTTCCAATCTGAATTTTGATTTCCCAAATCCAAAGAAGAAGTATATTTTTCCAAAAAACAATTATATGGGTATGAAAAATAGTATTTAAAATGTGTTTTCTATCAAAATGTAGTAAAACTATATATTTTAAAAAACACACATTTTATTTGTAAAAATATATTTTTTCATGTAATGTGTAGAAAAAAAATAACAATAATTTCAAAAATTATATTGAATTAATATTTCATCAATATAATCCAATTAGATTAATTTTATTAATTTATAATCTCAATTACATACATTTAAATAGTTATTTATAAAAAATACATCATTTATATTTTATTGATTTTTAGTTCCTTTTCATGTTAATTTGGTAAAGAATGAATATATATATATAAATATGTATATAATTTTTTTTCATAATTTAGTTAAAACTATTCATTCCATCCATTATAATGTCTAGGTGATTTCTATCATACTATATTATAATATTTAGCTGTACGTTTATGCTCTATGTGGAGAATGATGTAAAGTATCGAAAATTGTGTTTCCTTTTAAAAACTCTAAATGTTTTATTTTCATCCATTAAGGAAATTTTTTCATCACAATTTGAATTTAGGGTTGGTAATTAATTTATGACCTTTCAAAATACCCTTATTTCAATCCCATATTAAAAAAGGATTAACAAAAGTACAACTTTAAAAGAAAGAAACGATAGTAAAAAGGTGACATGAGATAACACAAACATTGATTCCATGTTAGAAAACATGGAAACAGAAGAAAAATCTAATCATAATGTTTTGATGGAGAGTGATAGAAAGAATTGTTAGGAAAGAGTTAAAAATCAAAAAGTTGTAGATTTGTGATGGGTTAAACAGTCTTCGGCATTATAGTAGGAAATGAAAATTGAAAATATTTTTGTTTCAAGATACTTTTCATAATGTGGAGGAATTAATTTACATCTTTAAATAAGAACATAATGAAACATACTTACTATATGTGTATAGATTGATCCATTAATCAATTTCCACCAAAAATTATACTTTAATCTAAATGGTGAGTAATCAAGATGAATCAACATCAATAGAATCAAATAATTCATAAATTATTAACTATTCATTTCTCATGTATTGAAACAATAACCAATACTAATATAGTTAGGATAATATAACACCACTATCCAAACTTATTAGACCATTATATGATAAAAATCTACATTTAATTGGAGAAATTCAACTGTAATACAAAACTTTCATCATACACCATTGAATAAATAACTATCCTTTAAATTCCTCAAAAATATTATAACTATGATTATATCCCAAAAATTATAAGGATTTAATAATATAATCATCGAAGATATGTTCAAACATTTAAATCTAATTAACATCAACACTCATAATGTCTCATAACAAAAATATAATTTCCAAAATATCTTATTTTCCAAGATATGTTAATCATTTCAATAAATATCATAATTCCACATAATATTACAATTAAAAAGCATGGATTCTTCGATATATATTTCAACTATTACTCCTGAAATAAATTCTAATATAATTCTATTTACCTTAATAATATAATGTTCCAAAATAGTGAATTCCTACCAAAGTAAGAATTATCACTTCATTACCAAATAATTTTCCAATACCACTAATAAACATTTGATAAAATATAAGTTCCCAAATTTCAACTTATATAATATTTTAACAAAAGATAGTGAATTCATACGAACCAAGTACATTACGTAGTCCAGTGGTAGGTGATGCACCCTTATCACCCATCAGTTATTGGTTCGATCCCCACAACCATTCCTGATGTGTTGGGTTGTCAAGCATCCTATGGGTTGTCATGTATCTAAAACTAAATAATTATTATAACATTGTCTAATTATTATATAAAATATTAAAAAAACATTAAATTTTTTTGACCTCAACAAATATTTCATACCACTCATTTTGAAACCCAAAATATAATAACTAATAATTACCATAAAGGTCAATGTCTCAAAAAATAAATCTAGTCACCATAAAATTTCATAACATATAACCTCAACATGTATTTTATGAAATTAAACATATATTAAAATAAAAAATTATAAACTCATTATGATATCCTAAACTCTTTAAAAAACATACATATCTCTAAATATGTCTAAACCATCATCAGATTCCAACTATAAGGACATGACCTTAATCCTTACATAATATTGAGTTAAGTTAATAATTTGTATTTAATTCACATTGAGGATCATTTCAGGTGTACTGTTTTAAAAATTATGATATAACTATTACATAACAACTAAATAATTAAAAATTAGATATGTATACTCACTATCCATTTTTTAACAAAAATAAAACTCATTAAAATAAAATATGGTTTCTTTTTCATGATAAAAAAACTTATTATCTTATTCTTTTATCATTTAAATCCTTGTAACGTATGGAATAAATTTCTTAAAAGATGTTGTGAGAATTAAATCTCAATAATTCATATAAAATAAGGATTGAAACCATTAGTCAATTAATATTTTAAATTCATGAAAATAGTTTCACCAAATCATACTTTTCAGGCAAAAAACATAAGATCATAACATACCTAAAGAAGTCATATAAATATTGAAAAACATAATCAAAATTATAAATAAATAATATAACTTTTTTCATCTATATAATAATTAAATTTTAGCTTTCATAGCTATATAGGTATTATCCATAATGATTTTGTTTGGAATACCCATTGCAGAATATTCCATAAATATATTATGAGAACAATTATCCTTTAGATTTTTCTCAGTAAAAATTCAATTAAAGATCTATCATGGGCTCACCTACCCATGGGTTATCACTAAACCACACTTATAGAAATTAAATTCTATGTACATATAACAGATCATAACTAATTAAAAATCATAATGGAAAAATAACATTTCCACATTAAAATCAATAGAAATAATTTGAAGATTCCGAAATAAAAAATCCTTTCTAAAAACCCATTTCAATACATAATTACATGAAAATTGAATATAGAATTTATTTTACATTTAAAAATGAATAAGTCTTATAGAGTAAGTTGAATATCAAATACTGGTCACATTAGTGGAAAAGTCAATGGTGTTTCACATGTAATTTTTTTTTCTTTTGACGTTTAATAAAACGATTCATAGAAAAAAAATTATTTTTAATTAAATTAAAATGAATTGGGTTAACTTTACACTTTATAATAGTAGGTGGTGTATATTATAGAAATATGACTCAATAAAAGGCTATTCAGATGGTGTCTCTTACCTTGATTCTAAATCATCACGTAAAATCTTTTATGTCACCAAATAAAAACCATAAGTTAATTTATACTTTCATGAGAACCATTATAATGTTTATTATTAATTTTATATAACTTTTTTACGTTTTACAAAAAATTAGATAATTATTTTTGTTCATATCGGACGTTTTGTTGATATTTTATACTTGTGTCAAAAATGAAATTATTATGGTGTTAATAGTACATGTGTTCGTACGTCCATCATCTCTATAATATAATTCATGAAATAATAAAAAATTTACTACATAAATTATACTTTTTAAATGAAACCATTTAATTATGGTATGAAAAATGAACAACGTTGTAATCATGGATATGGTAGGCCGTACATACGCATGATTACTATTTTCATTCATCATTATGGAAAGAAGAAAAGTATTATTTTATATTTCCATAATTATCATAACATTATTAATATAATATATATATTTTTATTACTCTTATTTATATCATACAATTTATTTAATTAGTATAAAAGATTCACATCTGTTCGGGGATGAGATAGTTCACATGTACGCACGACCGACACTATCAATTTAATGAAAACTGAATGTGAGAATGTAATTGATATATTATTATCATATAATTATTAATATCTCATTAATATAAAATATAAACATTAATTACCTATTTATAACCACTCATGGGAGATGGTTATGGAAAACTAATTATATCGGTTTGTGGATGTGATAGTTCACACGTACACAAAAACGATTAATTTGTTTCTAATTTAATAGAAGTGGATAGGGATTTAGGTTTTGATATTAAAATAATACCATCTAATTATATTTTGGATACTATATATATTATATTATCATTGGGGATGAATATTTTAAGGTAGTTGAATAATAAATAAAATTCAAATAATTAAATCAAAACCTTACATTTCATTTTGATAAGCACCGTTTTTAACACATTAACACCTCTAAGGTAGTTGTTCTTCCAAAAATAAGGATTCAATTATGTGGATATGGATTATATGAAAGTGATTTGGGTATATCTTGTTTGATCCTTCTAATTTTGGATGTGTCTATAATATAGTTGAATGGGTGCCTTTTTATATGAGAGGGGAGTTTCACCCCTAGAATTATTAAAATTATTAGATTAATATTAGTTATATTTCGATTCCAAATGGTCCCAATATGATTTATTTCCAATAAATGATTATTATTGGTAAAATAATTATCAATTAATTAAAATTACACATGTTTCTAAATGTTTTTAATCCCTATAATTTAGTTTTAACTTCTTTTAACTCTATCCAAATTATTTAGTAATTTACACTTTGAGTGTTAAAATAATAACCAAATTCTGAAAAACCTCAAATGAATGAGTGAGTAATGATATTTTTAGACTTATATAAGAATTTTTATGATTCTAATATTTTATAAATTTTATATATTTTAATTATATATTTTATATTTTAAGTTATGAATTTTGTCAATTTTGGAAATATTCTTCACCTGACTTTTTTAAAAATCATAAAAACATAAATACATTGAGGAAAATACAATAACACAATACTAAAATATCATATTAATAATTAAAATTTTATAATTCCATAAAATATATCAAATTATATTTATTTAATATTATTAATATCATATATTTGATTCTTTCTTTAATAAGTCAATTAATCAATTGTCTTTATGTCACAATAAAATTTAATTATTTGATTCCTAAATATTATAAATAAATTACTATTATGTAGGTAATAATTTTATCATTATAAATACAATATATATTTAATTATATACCTTATGTAAATACATATTAAAATACTTTAATTTTAAAAAACAAAAGTTTAACAAAAATGACTATTCATGGAATATAATATTTTAAACGCATTAATGTCATCAATGTGGCACCAAGTAGTCCATAAATTGATAAAAATATATTCATGGTCACAATAAAGTCATCTAGTTAATGTAATACATGTTTTATGGATGTTTTATATTATTATAATATTAGTTTTAACTTTAATTACCTGTTTTACCCTTAATAGTGGTATTTAAAATAATTTCTGAAGTTACTATTCCTGATGTAGAAATATAAAAGATACATATTTGCAAAATTTGAACCTTATTATAACAAATATGTAACAAATTATTCCATATTCATAACAAAGAACTAATAGAAATTAAGTAAAAATTAATCTTGTTGACAGAATAAGAAAACTGGTTTTGTAATTTAAACATTCCAAAGATCGCAAAGTTATTCTATTTAATTTTATTTTTAAAAAAGCATAAAGTTAACTAAATTAGATTAAATGAAAAACAAATCATCTAATTATACCATAAAACCATTTAAAAGAATAATATAACTATATAAAAAAGGTAGATGAGATGACAATTTTCCATTAAAAGGATGTATTTTTTACTTTTCATGAAATTATGAATTTAGTCAAAAAATAACAAAAAATTATCCAAACTCAATTTTTAGGTCCAGATTCCAAATAAGAATGTTTTCTTCAATTATAGAATATAATTTTGTCATCAAATATATTTAAAATTTGTTCTACATCAAAAAGTGGTAAAATTGTATTTTTTGAGAAACCAATATTTTATCAGTAAATTTGTATTTGTTATTATATAATTTATAGAAAACAAATAATATGAATTTTCAAAATTATATAGAATTTATTTTTCATTAATATAATCCATGATGATTGATTTTATTATATTATAAACAAAATTATTCAAATTTAAATAGTTTTTTATTAAAAATATATCCTTTATACTAGATTGGTTTTTAATTTAATTCCATGTTAATTTGTTAACCAATGAATCACTGTATAATCAAGTGTAATTTTTTTAGAATTCCATTAACAATATTAATTTCTTCAATTATAATGTCTAAGTGATAACTACGATACTAAATAATAATATTTTGTTGTTCTTTTTAGCTCTATGTGGAATATATTGTAGGCTATCATACATTTTGTTTCCTTTTAAAAAACCCAAGATGTTCTATAAAAATTAAAAAATATATATATATTGAAAAAAATTCATTTATATCAAAATGAAAAAATATATTCCTTAATATAATTATTTTTTCACTATGTGATAATTTAAAAGATATTAAATTCAAGAGAGTGGAAATTTTTTAAATATCTTTGATTTAAATAATAAATAATTTATGTTTGTGGACACTTGACTATTAAATTGTACAAATTTGGACATAATTTGGCTAGGGTCGAATCCTTTTTTTCTAATAATTTTTTTCAAATGTTTTGGTTTTATTTTAAACCATTTCATTTTGATTTACCCTTAATTATTTTATTGGAATTTTATTAATGGTTACAAAATTTTATATATTAAGAGGATAAAATTATTACATATATTTGGTCTATTATCTATAAATGGAACCTTTATGATATATTAGACCTTATCATGTTATATATATATATATTTTTTAAAAAAATTTATGTTGTCAATTAATTTAATAAAATATTAATTCACTAAATATCATTATTGTCAATATTGACACCATTCACAACTCTGTCTTTATATGAAATAAAAACAACAATCTAATTTCGAGCCAAACCATTTAAGACACATAGAAAATGTCATATTAACCTATAGAATTCGTGTATCACCATAATAAATCAAAATTATATATATTTAAATATATATATGATGTCATTTTTTTGATCCTTTTAGTAATTATACTAATAATGAATCATCACTATGCAACATTTTCAATAAATCATTTTAACTTTAAAAATTATAAATAAATTATCATTACGTATATAAAACATTTTAGTTTGAAAATTACTATTTATAGTACAATTTATCATTTATATAACACTTTCTTAAAAATTATGTTCTTATTAAAAATATTAGAATAATTTTTTAACTTATCATTATATATAATATAATAAATGTCATAAAATAACACATTTGCGTTAAAAATCCTAATTTGCATTTAAGCATTATTTTTTTCAACACCAACTTATCCAATGAAATGAGGAAATGTTTTGGGGTAATTTTATACTAATATAATATTATTTTTACCTTTAATTACCTGATTTTCCCTTAAACATTGTAAATATAAATTTACCAAATTACAATTTATTTTCCCAAAAAACCCATATTTAAAAAAAATGGACCTACTAATTCTAATATTGAATCAAATTTTTAACTTTAAAAACACTGATGTGTATGTAATTAATTTAAAATTAATAATGTTTGTGGTGTGAGAAAAAATATTATTAATTGTAATACATGCAAAAGATTGACTTTTTTATATCTAAATTCAATGCAAAATTGATTCCAATGACCTCAATTGGATTGAATGATTAATAAATAATATTTTAATATAAATAAAATAATCATGAATATATTTTAATACTATAATTTTTTAAAATCAAAAAAGTTTTTTCAATTAAAATGTATTATTTTCATTATTCATTAAAACATTAAACAAATTAAAAAGATAACAAAAATGGATCAGAAGAAAATTTTTATATAAGGAATTCAAATGAAAATTTTATATTGTCAAATATAATATATAATAGGGTAAGAATTTTAATTCACAATGTCTTCACCATTTAATGATGATAAAATTAATTTTTTTAAAATATGGTGTTTTATGATTGAAAATGGTTTGGTTCTTATCTTATTCCAATAAATTTTTTTGATGAATATAGAAAATATTTAATTAAGTATATAACATATATATTTCATTAATATCAGTCGATAATAATAATTAATTTAATTTATTAATACAGACGGAATTTGGGATCATAAAAATAAAAACATTTCATTATATTTAATTTAATACAGTGGGATTCATCTTATAAACCATCTATTTTCATAATTTAGTTAATAAAATTTATAATTTCAACATCTCAATTATATCTTATAAAATTAGATAATAATATTTTTAAAATATGATATCATTTGTTAAAACATGGTCTTTCGTAAATCATATGCAATTATAGAAAATCATCATTGTGTGTAACAAAAAAATAAGATTAGTGTTACATATACTGCATGATCGGCATGTGTTTTATGTAGTGAAAGTATCAAAATTAATGAATTGATTCAAAATTACAAATTCATATAAAATTGAACTTTTAAATTGGTTCCCAAATTCTTTGTAAAGAGGAATATTTAGTACTCCCAATACTAATCTAAGGAATTATTCCTATATCTATGTTGAGAAATACATTATTATTCAATATTCAGTGGTGAGAGGGTCCTCAATGTGACTTATTTCTTCATATCTAATAGTGAAAAGAAGCATAGATTTGGCACCTCACTAAGGTATTGGTGAGGCTATATGTTTTATTGGGCATCCTAGGTATACATTGCAGCTAACATGATGACCCATTATTCAAAAATAGTGTGTGGATATATAAATCCATTTTCTCTCATGTTTGGGTTTCATTATGAGTATGTATGATGTATTTCATTTTCCATATTCTTATTTTATAGTTTTACAATTATCTCATCATATATAATATCTGGTGGTTTTTTGTATCATATAGTGTATGTATGTAATAATAGGGGAATTGGTGTCTCTTTCATGTGTGAAGTCTTAAAGATACTATAAACAGATAGGTAGTGGAGTTGGTAGACATAATGTTGGTGGAGTATAGTGGATCATGGTTTTGACCATGTTCAATTTTTATCCATAGTTATTTTGAGTTAGTATCTCTTTATAAATTCTCATTCTGTAGTTGTTATCATGATGGTACCTCATTTCTTGATAGTAATTAATTTTCCCACTTTATACTATCATTAGATACTTTTTTACCTTGATTAATTCTTAATAGTTTTCACTTGTATGATTAATATGTTAGATGTTAATTTTAAATTTTATCCCTTTATTGTTTTCATAGAGAAGGTTGTCTGCATGTGAACAAGTAATTATACTTTGGCCTCTTATTCCAATATTTCCTTCTCGATGCATAATTCCATACTCAATCATATAGGTTGTTGTTGGGGGTTTCCCACTCGGTTTAGCAGCTGATAGTCAGGTAAAGGTGAGTTATGTCATAATACAAAACAATACAATAGAGGTTAAAAATTATATAGAATGAATCTAAAAATTATGCAAAATCTAAAATGGGTAAATAAGGAATGAAAAACTAATTAGGAACACTAAAAATGAGTAAAATATATAAATTACAAAAAATTAAATAGTACAATTTAACCATCTATTGATCATTACATGATAATAATGGATTATACAATATTATCACATCTACCAAGAATCATATAACACAAAGTAGATATTTTACTTTAATTTCATCAAATAATTATAATTCACCATCTATGAGTGGGTATATATTGGTTACTAGCATAAGACGCCCTATTGGACACGATCACATACTCTCTATCATGAAATTATATAATAAACCATAAACATCTAATTTTGATACACATAAAAACATATAATTTTAGTTTTAATTTAAATATGTGAAAAGAAACAATATAATATTTAATAAATGTTTCAAATTTGAAAAAACATTTAACCTGTTTGATAAAAGGTGGTAAATGTTTGATAGGGAAGACATATAGAGGAAAAAATGAATAATTACAAATCATGTATCATGTAATGATGAAAATTAAGACCAAGGATATTGAATAATAAGAATAATCCCACTATGAACATATACATCCAACATTATAGATATATCTACCTTATAGAATCATGTTATTCACTAATGTAAGGCCCATATGTGATAGAATAATGATATTAGTCACCCTACATAGTAATATTATACACTAGAATCATTCGTATAAATGTGATTATATAAGAATCATCCTTTCAGTAGTTGAACAACATAACATAGAGTTAAACATCTCCAAGGCTTCCACATGTTTTAGAATTGATCCATAATAGAATTTATTGAAATCAATATATATAAACAGTCCAACCTGAAAAAAGAAAAAATTATTTTATCATTGTTCATTTATATATATCACATCCAAATCATATATGTTATGCCATTTTTAATGGGGGTAAAAACATATTCAAAATAGAAAAATATAAAAAAAATAAATGGAAGAAAAACATCTATATAACCTAACCCATCAGACATCCCACCTTGGTCCGTAATAAGCAGATTTCTCTACCCCAACCCACCTCCAATATTATTTGGTATGTTGAGTAGATATAATAAAAAATAAAAACATGGGATTCCTTATCCACTATCAATGGTGATAATTTATGAATCTCTAATAAATAATATCAAACCAACAACCACCATCCAGATACACATTATAATCAATAGACAATATTGTTTTTTTCTATGATAAAAAATATCATTTAAAGTGAAAAGATATAAAACCAAAGTGGTAAAAATGAAATCAAACAATGATACCATGAATACTGAGTATACAATAAATACAAATATCTCACGTCTTTATAAGTCAATGGGGTGAAAATCATAGTAACAACAACATTTTCTATCTTCCAAAAGCCATGACTACTCACTATTTATACCATCTATTTTAGATCTATGTTTTACAAGATCACCATTGAACTATGAAATATCAAAAATACATATCGTTTTGGCGAATAGACTAATATAGGGTTCTGTATAAATATATCTAGTAAAAATCCATAGAAACCTAAGAAATTATAAACATGTAATTCAAATCAAAACCCTCAAACATGAAAATTTTTATGATATAGACCCAAATATTTTTATTTGTATAGAAAAACAAGGATGGAAGAATAATTTTTTCTTCAAAATATACGTCCATATAAGTTTATATCACATTAGACATGTGGATACCTTCAGTTTTAAAATTCTCATAAAAGAAAATTATACCAACCTAAGTAAAACTATTATCTTGAAAAAAACTGTGTATTCCTACCAATATATAAGCTATGTAAAATTGAAATCAAACTTCATTCAAATAACTTTTGCTTCATGTCATCCATACAATAACTACCTAGTTTCTGAAGTGGAACAACACCTCAATATGTGGTCTATGTCTATAATGAATGGAAAAACGCATATTAACTACCATTTCATTATCAAATGGTGTATGAATGGGTCAATGTGTTTTAGACTCTGTATATGGTGGACCCATGATTGATCATATATGTAGTTTCCAATTCCACTAAATGTTTGAATTCAATACTACACAACCATTCAAATAATTTTGACACAGAAATATTTTTTATAAAAGGAATATAAGTCATGTGAGATCCTCACTCTAGTAGGGTGTGTTGTACTAGATGAACTCTAGTCATTTATCTAGCACACATAGTGTGTAACATTCCCCATTAATTGTGTGGGGTTAGTTAGTAATTATAGTGTGTTCTATATGGAAAATTCAATGTATGCAGACTGAAATACCAATAATGTGACTTTAAATTGCACCTTGTAAAAAAACATATTTAAACCCCAATATCCATGTATTGTGACATAAAAAATAATTTGCAAATCAAAATAGAGATTTTTTCAAAAAAATATAAAAAATTGTTATTTTTTAATGATTTACACTTCTTCATTATCTTGTTTATTATAATTCACACCCCATTGATTCAGTGATGAAACAAATCATTTACACCACACCTCTAATAATTTTTATCCCAATCCAATGATCGTCATTATTCATTATTACCCCATTCCAATATATTATTTGAGGCTTATCTATTTCAAACCCTAACACATTAATTTTATTAGTTCTTCTCATAATGAAATTATTATTAACCTAATGTAGAATATTTTTTCATTTCATCACACTCCCTTTATGATATTAGTGTTTGGACCTCATATAGTCATTATTAATCTATTACCCATTATTTATCTTTAATCATGGACAAACTATAGTCATTCTTACACTTCAATGTTTTTTCTGCTAAGCTAATTATATTTTAGTATGTTATCAACCATCATTATCGATGATGATAAATTCTCATGACTATATTGACAATAAATGAAAATTAAATGGATTAATTTTACTAACTAATAATTATTCATCTTTTATCATTAATCAGAAAACTATTGTTTAATTTTAAATAATTATTTTAACTTTTTTTATTCTTATTACTATGATCTACAAATGTTCACCAATCATCCAAAAAATCCAATTAACATAAAAAATAATGAAATTAATTTTGGTTATCTCCTAAAAAAGATATAATCTATTAGTTTGATAAATAGGAAAGCATAATTCTATTTATAAAAATAAGAAATTTTCATATATTTGATGAACCATTTTGATTTCAAAAAAACATATTTATGGGCCATCCATTATAAAATCGGCATAGAATTTAGGTTGATTTAAAAATGTAATAAATAGTATCATGTCACATTAATTATGATAAAAATAGTAATGAATTACCACAATGTGATTACATTAAGGGTTTAGTTTTTTAAAACCATGTTTTCTTACTATTTTCATCATAAACCCCTTGTGAATGGATACTCAAAATAAAAACATTACAATTTTTTGTCCTTCCAATAATGACAATCAAGAATTAACATTCCATAAGGAGGTTTTTATAATAAAACATTTATGTTATCACAGATTTTTCATAATTTACTAAAATAGAATAATACAAGGCCTGTGACAGAAACACAAAATTAATTCCTCACATAAAAAACACCTTCAAAACATAATGGAATTTTGAGAATATCTATTTGAACTACTATTAATTGGATATCATTATAAATTCCCCAATGTTAAGTAATAATTTTTTTTATAAATATTATGGATCCCTTAAAATTTAAATAGCTCAAGATTTCATCAAAATCCATTCTATGTATAATTTTCAGATCATAAACCGAATATATCAATATGAAATGTTTCCCTATATTATCTAATCAATAGAATTTTATATTTTTATGACATTAAAGAACAAGGTTCTCACTAAATAAAAAAATATTCTTTGATGATAAACTTATTTCATTATAGCCGCCCTCTAATTAAAAAAATTTCTTCATTGAATATAATTCACAATTGGATTTTAAAATAAAAATCTCACAAAAAACGATTTCGAGAAAACTCATTTTTAGTGGAACCTAATTCATATAAGGTGTTCTAGTGTGTACGAAATCATGAGACACACCAACACATGGAATAATTTTATAGCATTCCATGGGAATTTTTATATAAAAATTATTCCTACAAATCCAATGTAATTTCATTTTCTCAATATTCATGAATTCTACCATTATATAAATTGATATACCTTTTTATTTGTAGGTCACCATTAATATAGAATTAATACATAAATAGATTCTATCAACATCAATCCTAGACGGGTTCTTTGTAGCAGAAAATAGATGTGAGATAGTTTGTCTCAAAATGATTACAATGTAACAAAAAAATTATTCTTGGAAAACAAGATATCCATATCAAAATATATTATTATGTTTTTTGTACATGGATTCCTCATTTACCCTATATGATATTACATGATGATGCTTTGTGAGGAATAATTAAATTACACATCACCATATGACATGGAATAGCTACTTACATCGAAAATAATATACTTATATCCACTACATTCTATAGTGATAAAATAATTATAAATATACTATAGAATCCATTGAACCAATCATCCAACTCAAATAAATTTATCGCCATTTACAGGGATAAATAAGATGAATTATCTCCCATCATAAATGTAACCGATAAAATCACTATATTATGAACACAAAATCCTCAAAATGGAATACATAAATGATATAATATCATTAATGACCTATTTCAACACAATTTATTGTGAATGGGTTAATATATTCCAACAACTGACTATATTGGATCTTGACCTCATGATACTCCATCAAGAAATATGAGTGTACAAAAATTATAAACCAATAATTAGAATACCTCACCACATTGGTAGATACAAAACATGATGATTAGGAATAATTAATTATTATAACACCAATAATATCATATACCACTCTGGGATTCCATAGTTCAAACTGAATGTCAAAAAACATTAGTTGAGTCTTTAGGTAGAAATGTTTTCCCCTAATGTTGAAATTTTATTTTCCCTCATACCTTTGAAAACATACATTAGATGCACTAATACAAATTGTGATCTCATATGAATCACCATCAACAATGCAATACCTAACCTACCATTTTCACATTATTGTGTGAGAGGTGGGGGTGTATTACAACCAATAAAGTCATACTACCTCTCATTCTTCCACCAATATAGTTTACATTATGATCATTTAGTAAGAAATCTCATCAACCCATTAAAACAAAGATTCATTTACAGATTATCATCTTCCATAAAACAAGTGCAACACTATGATAATTTGATCTAAAAGGGACCCAACACTAATCTATTCTATTTAACACTACTCCATGTAAAATATGATTATTGAATAGATTAACCACTCATAAAATTCACAACTCAATAGATAATTGTACTAGTTGTTTTTTTATTTATTCCATGAATAAACCCATAATTCATTGAATCCCACCCCATACGATGCAATTCAAATAATTTTGGCATAGAAAATGATAGAAAAATGTTTTGAATGTGTCACATAATTTTATAAAACACATTTATTTATATAAAACTCAGTACTAATATATCATGTTTTCAATTAGTATTCATATTTCAAATCTATTGAATGTTGTTCTATCTAATATAATGATGATACCATGAATATCTAATTTTAACCTCTATAAAATAATATGTTCTTATTTAAATTACAAATACATGACATAAATCATAATAATCCCAATCTCTAATTATTCCACCAATTGTAAATTTTCCTCCCTAATATCTATATTTATAATTTTGAAACTACTTAATATATTTCTACATCTTTATAAGAATGCAAATATTATATCCACTATTTTGGCGATGAAAACCCTAGAGTATTATCTAAGAAGACATTATTAGATTATACACTACTATGTGTAATATGAAATCGATAGATAACATAGTTTGAAAAATTATATGAAATAACTGATGGATGTTGAGTCGAAATACCAAGATTATTTACCATTCTTTTAGTTGCATACCTTTCAAATATATTTTATTATCCAACCCGCACTGGGATTGGTATAATTGGGTCTTATCAATTTTAAATTTTTTACCAAAAAATATCTCTCCCATGGTAGGGTAAACTAATGAATTTCATCTCTATGAGAAAATGAGTGACATTCACTAATGTGAGCCTCTAGCATACAAGGATTTGATATTATTTTTAATATAATGTCTATTTCGAAAAAAAATATTAATAATAAAAGGGTATGTATAATTATAATATATAATGATTATGAGTGATTGATAATTGTTTAAAAACAATTCCTTAAACCATTTCATGTTCCATAAAATAAAATCCATTCATCACATGCAACAATCTACGACACAAATACATGAACAATATGTTTCACTGGGATTTCCCGATGGAAGTGAATGGATATGATCCAACAAATCATTCATCTATACCAATTCTTATAGTTAAAAACATTCCTTAAAAACATTATGAAAACCTATACTATGAAAAAAATGATTTCATCTATAACACCAATCTAGCTATATATATGTTAATTTTGTCATTTTAGGATAATAAATTAACTTACTATATATAACATTCATATTCCAATTATCTCCCTAGGTATTTCATATTTTTGGAGGAATGAAACAAGGCATAATCTAAACTAAAAAATCACCTAGTCTTTTTATAAAGATTTCTAGATATAAGGAGTCCATCAAAAATAATAAATTTAATTCCCATGGATCATTATGTCTTATAATTACCTTAATTGATGAATATATTTCATTATTATAAATTACCATGTTTTGTTCGGTTTATAATTTTAGGAAATTTTCAATACACATTAATTAACATAAATTATCTGTTTTTCAACTACATTACTTTTTTTACACAATATAAAAATATACATAATCTATAGCTAGTCTTTATAATATTGAAAAAATGATCCACACATGATACTCTTCTAGACACATCATATACATTAATTTTAGTTATAACCTAGAAAATTGAGACATATGGAATGGGTGAGATAATATTCTTAATAAGGGTAAATATAAATGAATACAGTCAATGATCATAAGTTACCATAATGTGAGTGTATAGGTCTAATGATATTATATAAGAAAATTATACACAATAAAACATATATTATAAAATAGTACTATTGGAATATGGATTGATATTAAATAATAAATTCTTTCAATGAGTAAAGAAACATGAATATTTCTACCTGACCATTGAGAACATAATATGGTAATAATAATATATATATAATAATAGAACATGAATAAACAAGTAAACACATTATTAGTAAGTAAAAGTATGTACAAACACAGTGTTATGAAAAAATATATGTATGTCAACCCTTTTAGATGTGAATCATTACATGCTTGTTCATCGTTTTTGTTTTGAGTATTCATAGTATGTTCATATTTCATTATTTCATAAGATTTAAATCATTATATTTTGTGTTGTATGGTCTCAAATATTATCATAAATATATAGAAGTTACACATGAAATAATTTTATTCATTATATCATTACAGTGCCCATGGGAATTAAATTTTCTTTATATCTGTCTCAAATGTAATCTCATAATGGTAACTTTCATAATTCCAAAAATAAATGTAACATGATAAAACAATTGAAAATAAATCACTGTTAAAGTATAATAATTAAAATTTTTGTAAATTCCTATTAATGAATAATATAGTTCGTACAACATATAGATATATGATTATGTAAATAATTCCCCAATCACTCAATGTGTGGAATCTTGAGAAGAACCCTTTCATCAAATGAAATAAAATAGTTAATATTTTTATAGAAAAAACATTGTATGAAATGTTACTCCCACAAATATTCAATTATGATGAATGAAAAATGACATAAAGGATCAATTCAATGATTGAAAATATAATTTAATATGTCATCCTAATATAAATATTGGATTGTATGATTTTTTGAATACCCATTATCGTGCATATGATATGTCAATAAAATTACTTATATTCAATATAATTTTTTTATAGTTTCATAAAAATAAAAATAAAAATAAAAAATATAATTGATATTTTGGAATTATTTTAAAAGAAAAATTTGATAAAGATATTAGAAAAATATTTCAATTTTAAATCCCCGAAAACATAGTGATAAAATTTCATAGAAAATTAAAATGGTAGCATAAATATATGTTCACACATAAATTCTAAATGAGATCTTTTTGTCAGAAAATGTCGTTTTTAGAAAATGATAATATAACATCATATTAAAAGATATAATTTTTATTAAATGAAGAAGAAAGATATATTTTTTAATTTATGTAATAATATTTATTTTTTAATAAAAAATAGTATAAATGAAAAAAATGGGTGATAAATATCATCAAGTTTACTATATTAAAAGTAAATTCCCAAAAAACCACATATCATAAAAAAGTAATATAATGTCCAATTAAAAAAAGCAGGAAAACGTTCTCTCCATTATTAACCAGATTTAATGAAAATTATTTTGATATTAGAAATAAATACTACAACAATTCTGTAGTTTAGTTATGATATTTGAGAGCACATGATTTCAAAACAAGTTTTGTAAAATATAACTTTTAGCTTGAGTAAAATAAAAATAAAAAACAAGAAGGAATAAAATTTTGAATGTCAACATACAAGATAATAAATAATATAAAATTAATTATTTCACATAAAATATAGTTAGTTTATACATCAAATAAAACCAAATTCATTCATAATAAGATGGATGTATCAATTGATAGGAATTGAGACAAACAACCCATCCAATTAACATTTCCTTTGAGGTATGAATCATTTGAAAAGATGTAATAAGGAAGAAATATAAAAAGAGATAAAAGAATGTTTAATTAAAATAAAATTAATATTTTAGTTATAACAAATATAATTTTTAATAAAAGTGTTCAATTAGAAATCTTGTAACTCAATGGAAAGATGATTTACTTACCAAATATCTTTATATATTTTATAAATTCTGAGTAAAAAATGGGAGAATAATATGGAATAGATCATAAAATATTATTACCTATAAAATAAAAATTATATAAAATTAAAATATGTTTGTAAGAATGTGATATAATATAAAACATGGTACACAACATAAATAGCCCCTAATGAAATGAAATATTAGACAAAAAACCACGTAATTATTTCTTTATTTAGTCTAATACACATTATGGTCTTGTATAAAATATATAAATATCATATAATTATATTTTTTAAACTTATTAATATTCATTATATTTTATAAACACAATCTATGATCATTTATTAGGAATATATTAGTTAGTTATACTTTATTTTTTCCCCATTTGGTGTTATGGACATTAAGGGAATCCCAAATTTTTTATTATGTCAATTTAAACTCTCATTATTTATTTATATATTTGTAATTAAATTTTTTTTGTAGTACTATAATAGATATATTAAATTTAGAAGAAAATATATATCTCATTATTTTATTGTTTTAGTTGGGTTTGATGAAAATAGAATCTATATCCACATATTTGAATAATTTTAGTAGTCTAATATGATATACTAATAATAAATAAAATTATTAATATGTCACTAATAGATCAAAAATAATAAATATTTTCAAAATAAATTATAATTTTATTTTTATTTATGTTCTCATAGGAATATATGATATATTTTTACTGCATTATTTATATAAGGGGTTAAACTAACACAAACAAGAATATTTTATATCTCTATGGGTAAGTATAGTTAAAGAATAATATTATATCCCTATAAAAAAGTGATACTAATATATTTTGATTTGAAAAAAAATCAAGTTATATTTTATTATTTTTATACAATTAATGAAATTCATTTGGAATAAATTTTAAATGTTACTTTTCAGAGGAGGTTGTTCACATATACATGTGATTAACATCATCATTTCTAAATAAATGAGATATTAGTGGATACAAAAAAAATTATATTGAAAAATCATTATAAATATTATATATATCATATCATTTCATATATCTATCACTAGAACCATTAATGGGTGTTGGTGATTGGAAAAGGAAGATATCATTTACTAGAGTTGGTTGTCTGCAAGTATGAACAATCTATGTTATTTTGGTTTTTGAAGTGCGTGGGAACAAATAGATAATCATAATTTAACTTATTAATTAATTAGTTTACTAATTATATTGTGTCATTTTATTAAAAAACATTATTAGTTATTAAGTGAATTATTAAGTAAAAAATTTAATAAATGAAGTTAAAAGGATGATTGGACCTTTAACTTAATATAGATTTTATCCTGATAAAATGAATGGATTATGATTATTTATAATCCCCAAGGGTCATGGGAAGTGTTAAAGGATTATAAAAGTGTTATGTTGTGTATTTATTAATTGAATCTTCAATGTTATTGAGTATTATTTAATGAAATAATGTGACATCAATCTCTATGTAATGAAAAATAAAACATTTCTTAATACCCATAATTTTTCAATAATGGAACTAAACAATTGATTGGTAAATTAATCTGAAAGTGTGAATAATTGAATTATTAGTGACATATTATTTATATAAATAATCTATGAATTAGAACACATTTTTATACGTGTTTAAAAAAATTTATTATTTGGTATTTTTACAATACCCATTTATTATTTTTATCGTGTAAAATTGTTTTCACCCTTATAAAGTATTATTTAATAAAAATATATGATTATCTATCATAAAAAATATTATATTATGAATTTTAATTTATCCATTATTTATTACGTTATATCTTATAAATATTATAAATTTCACATTTAAATATAAATATATTTTTATATAAAATAGTTTCTAAGAGAAAATATACAATATATTGATTAAGACAACATACCACTATTTATAATTCTATAAAAATTAAAAGTGTATTAATATGAAATAATATTTGTTTAAAAAATATATTCGATCAACTATTAATGATATATTAATTTAATTGATTAGATAAAAATTACCCAATGAATAAAAATTAATTACTTAAAAATAGCAGTTCCATCGTTATAACAACATTTAAAATAATTCTTAAATATCATATTTTTATTCAAAATATTCATATTATATTTATAAATTTATATAATTTTTTTTTATTTTTATGTTATAAATGTATAAAAGTATAATTATTAATGTAATACAAAAGTAAATTTATATTTAATGTTTCATGAGGTTTCCAAAATAATATAACGTGCTTCATAAATAAAAAACAGTTTTTTAAAATTATTTATATTACCATATATATATTATTAAATATTTTTCATAGTATTTTATTTTTTATGGTATTATTATAATTAAATAAAAATATACATTTTGAGATAAAAAAATAAATATTTATCACTATTTAATTAAAAGACAAGTATTTCAAATAAAATACCAAAATGGAAACTTATATAATATTGATAAACTAAATTCATAAACATTTTTAGTCTAATTTACGTTAAAAAATGTATATATTAAATTTTTCATAAAAATAAAATTGTAAACCAACTTGTTGTAAAAAAATTACACATTATGGGTTCTTAATATTATTTCAAAATAATTTCTTATTTAGACATATATATGTAACATTTGATCATATTTTATTTATTTTCATAATTATCTCCCAGGTTTAATTGATTTAATTAGGATAATTATAAAATTGTTATATATAAAAAGAAAAATCATAATATTTTTTATCATATAAATATATGCATTTAAATTGATTATTATCCTTTTACATTCTTAGAGTTTTATTATTTACATAATTTGACAAATATTTTTCCCATCACATATTTTGTTCATCGTAATATTAATGTTGTGTTTTACATTAGATATATTAATATTTATTATTAAAATTAAATTCTATAGTGATATATTGGGACGTTACACCCCCCCTAAATCAATTAAATCCATGTAGTTTTAATTATTCATAGCTATATAAATATTAAAAAGTTTCCATAAGTTAAAGATGAATTAGTATTTAATTTGAAATTAGTTTTCATCTTCATTATCCTTAGTATAGATGGTGAACATAACATTTCCCACATAATTAGAATATAAAAAATGGAGAGTTTTTTTAACCAATTATTTTAAATTCTATAATATAATTGAATAACCTCTCTATTACTATGGGTAAATTTTTCAACATGATTTTACTATCATGGAAATTATTATGGACGCTTTTTCAAGAAATCCAATCTATGAATAAAATCACAAAAACAATTACCAAAAGAAGAATAACATGATTTTTTAACAAGAAAAGTCATATAATAAACTATTCAAGATGAGTTATACACTTTGGATACAATAATTGAACTAATATTAATTTATTCATAATTCACCCTCATTTTATATTGGTGGTTATTTAATTTATTTAGTATGGATTCTAGTTATATTAATGTATGCAGAACAAGATATATATACAAGAGTCATAGTTCTTTAGTGGGCGATCATTGTTCCTCATTCCATATCACTTTCAACAACTGATTTCAATGTTTTTCATGAATATGGTTTCACTTTTCGTGGATATTTTTAGTCTGTATAATCCTTATTTCCTCTTCTATTATGTAATTTTATTAAACATTTTTTAATCTTTCATACATTTAGTACATTTAATTTTAAGTATTAACTATAGATTAACACTATTTTCCTTCAACATGTTCACAGATTCCTTCACTTATCTTCAGTATTTATTTATTATCATCTAAAATTTTTGATTGATGGGAAATATCCTAGTGCATTATATAGAATTTTTATACTCCTTCATCTAGAATATATTACATGTAATAAATTTCATATCAATTCATTCCATATATTTTTCACATTTGAATTCATAACACCCCATCATTATCATATTTGGTTTGTTTATGAATTCAATTATGACACATTTTTATTAATAATTAATTATAGATGCTATAATATAATCACATGGTTTCTCACATCATTTATAATACCATTTTGTAACTCATTCAAAATATATCCTCATTGTTCATGTAATTAATTATTAACATTATTCTTACTAGTTTCATCCATTACTATAAGAAAATAGAGTTAATTTACGTGATTCAAAGAAAAATTGAATTACTGATTGATGATTACATGAAAAATTAAACTAATAAATGAAATACTCACCAAAATTATTATATTCTCTTTAAATTAAACATAAATCATACTCATTTTTTTTATTTTCTCATGTCAGATTCACTTATATTTCATAACACGATTCATTAACATTATAATACATACTAATGTATTATATGTAGAATGTGATTAATTGATGAATATACCACATGAGTGTTTATAAATGTATGTAATCTTAAGGCCACTCATCATGAAACGTACTGATAACAAATTTGAAACTCAGCATCTTGGCCATAGCCAAACCCACATACTTATTGACATACATAGATGTAATTTAAAGGTGACCCACTTGATATCTACTATTAAAAATAATGTCATATGGTCATATATTTAGAGATTCTTTTTAGACTTATCCTTAGGATTTTCAATAAATTTATCCTATCATCATCTGTAAAATATTCAATATTACATCAAACAATCCAAATTGTTATCTACACATTTTAAATGTTTATCAACCATAATATATCACCATAAGATGGCATTTACATCATCAAAAAATAAAAAATTAATATTTTAGTTCATATAAATATTACGTTGATACAACAAATGATTCCCTAATTACATAGCCAACACATTATTAAATTACTTAATTGAAATAATGTATTTCAATAAATTATCATAATATTATAGCATGGGATGATTAGATAATAGTTAAAAAAATATTATGAATATTTGGTTCTTTTTTAACTAATTTACATTATTCACACCATATAAAAAAAATATTTATCTAAAAAAATTCTTCAATATTTCACAAAAAATTAGTGTGCATAATACTCTTTTATACACATCATATGTATTATTTATCTTTATACTATGGGAAATGGAAACATAAGAAATGGTTGAGTGAAAATGCATAATAAGGGTAAATATAAGAGAATATATATGAAGACCATAAGTGAACAAGAGATGGAAGTATTATTATAAATAAATTACATAATAATATCATACCCAATAATACATTGTTACTGAAACCTTATTCATTGAATATGAAATTGAATATAAAATAAAATTATTCAAGATTACAGAAACTAATGTTAATAAACATGATCTATAAGATCATAAATTAATAATAAGATTAACAATAATATAGTACCACACCCATACGCATTAGAAGAAATTGTAAACAATCCAACAATTTTCACATATGATATTGTAAAAAATACAACATTATTGTCTCATTTAGTTTTAAAATTAAACTACTATTCCCCCATTATTATTTGTAAACAAATACATGTATTTATATATATCATTTTATCCTTAAATAAAAATCCTTAATAATTGTATTGGAATGAAGTATTTGACCACACCTTTTATTATCCCTATATGTGGGTTTCAATAAGAATAATTTTATTCATTATATAACAAAGAACCACAAGAAATAAATTTCTTTTCATATTCTTTTAAAATGGAAAAATATATAGACATCATTCATAATTCCCTATGTTATAATAAATTATTAAACTAAACGAATATAAATTTTTATCCAATTACATTGATAAAATTTATGTATAATAACTATTTAAAAAATTATATTGTTTTTTTAACATATATATTGATATTATAATATTATATCTATAATTTCCCCAATCCATTGGTGTTTAAAATATACATGAAACCATTTAAATTAAAAAATAGAAAATAATTCATTCATAAATTTTAGGTATTGGAAGAAAACTCATGATTATAAAAAATCAATTACTAAGAAATGAAATCGATGTGATAAATAATTTCAATAACTAAAAATAAATGTTCATAATATATCCATAAATAATTGATGGTGGTATGAATTTAATAATATTTCTTATATAAAATAATATATATTAATGTACAATGACTGAGATGAAAAATACATCTTATGTATTTTTTTTAAAAATATTTTTTTAAATAAGAATTCTCCTAGAGGATTTGAAAATATTTAAACTAAATTATTTATAAACCAATAAGAGTCTATTTTAGATAAAAAACCATGATAAAAAATAAGAACTGTTTTTTAAAAAACCAAAAAAATAATCATAATGATTTGTCACCAAAAAATGATAAAAGACATTATTTTTTCGATAATAAACCATAATAAAAATGCTATATTTATTTTATGAAATTAATTTCAATGAATTTATTTGCTGGTGAAAATTTAGATTTTTCAATTTTAGAATCATATATAAGGATATCCATTGAATTTAAATTCAATGTTGAAGTACGGGTGAAAATTAATATCTGCTTGTTTAAAAATATCATTATTGAATATAACATCAATATAAATGATTAATGAACATTTTATTTGAGAAAATATTAATAGAAAACAAAGGATACCAAAGATGAAGAGTATTGCATAAAATGATGGTGATATTTGAAATAATAACTATACAAATGCCATAAACCGATTATCACATTTTGGATATCTCTTATTTAAAATGAAGTTGGAATATAAACATTACATATTAAGAAATATTAAAATAAAAAACCATGAAGGATAAATATAATGAATGTGAATATTAATTACCATTAAATTATTATTATTAATTGTATACTATTGAAAAATATGCAGTATATACACTATAATAATGTGATTTGGTTAAAACTAAGAAGCATGTCATAAGGAATAGGACTTGAGACCAAGAAACCTTCTAATGTAGTAGAATATTTGATGTATAAATCATTTTATAATGAGGTTATAAATAAGAAAAACAAAACAAAAAAATATAAATAAAAACTATTTATTTTTTTGAACAAATCAAACATGGAACAATAGAGTTCAATACAAAATCATATAATTCAATGGGAGAAAATTGAATTAGGAAATAACCGTACCAGTTTTGATATATTTCATTTAAAACACTATTTAGACAATGAAAATGAAATATATATTAAATATCATAAAATATAATAGAATCATGATATAAAATTACAAAGGAGAAATAATTTAACTATTCAGAGTAAAACATGGTGGAGAACATTATCAAATCTCAAAAAATTTTAACTTGAGGGAAAGGCCTATTACCTGGCTTCCCTATATAGTGGAACTCTCACTAAGCTTGTCTATAATATGAATAAATATCCTAATATTCTATTTTAAAATGTTAAATATATAAATTTAATTTTATCTTCCACAGTAATGAGAATTTATATTGATTATATTTTGTAATTATAGCTGATTTTGATACCATAAGCTATTGGTATCATTAGTTTTTTCATTATTTTGTTATGATATCAAATTCAGTACCCATTCATTGATATAAATTTTATCATGTATAAAAAATTTAAATTATTATAATATATACATATATTGTCTTATATAGATCATAACACATTCCATATGTGTTTTAGTTATATTTCATGAAATTTGAATCGATATCATATTATTATGGTAATTTTTTTATTCAAGGATAATAGTTTAATAATATCTTAAATAGTTAATATAACCACCCAAAAAAATATTAAACATAATTCACTTTTTTACATATAATAATAGTTTTATTTTTGATCACATATCCATCCATTATATCATTTTTTGAAACCGTTGATTTGAATGGTAAAATATATATATGACAATATGTGTTATATGTCAGTAAGTAAGTATGGATAAGAAATATTATTTTATTGTAATAATATATTAATAATGATATTTTTTATATTTTTATTTTTCCTAATCATATAAGAAGAGTTTTTTGATAAAGGATAAAAATCATTATTAAAAATGAAAAAAATTACGTCATGGAGGCAGTAGATCAAAGAAGTATGTCATCATTTCTTAATAAATGGGAGGGAACATGGGTTTATTAAATATATTATTTTTATATTCACAAATAAATTATATATATATTATTTATTAATAAATTCATCATTATAACCGTCCTTTATAGGTGGTGATAAAAAAATTAATGACACCATTTTTTGGATGTGGTAGTGCACCCCTATGTGTTGTTGATATTCTTTATTCATTGAGGAATTTAAGGAATAAATATGGAAAACATATTAAATTATAATAAAAATTAATTATATAGATTTTACTAAATTAATAATTTTAGGATATGTTTGGAAGATGATTATTTGGATAAAATAGATAAGGATTAAGTAATAATCATGTTATAACCTTGAAATTTCATTTGAACGTCCCTGTAGATATCAAGCTATAAGTTTATCTTCTAGTTACCATGTGTTTTTTGTATTTGAAAGGTATAACACCATGATATATTAAAATACCACTATTAATGATACCTTATTCATCAAGAAACACTGTGTTCAAATGAACCATGAAATATTATTAAATTATATATTTTTTTATATGATATTTTTATACAAGCCATTGATTTTCTAGTATGAATAAGAATAAATATTTTATGAAATTTATATAAATTTTATAATTGATAATTTTATCTATCTGTTATAAATAGTATGTAACAAACCCTACAAAAGTAAAAAAAATTGTTAGTTGTTTTATCAAAAGTGTATAAATACAAGTGATCAAATCATTATGGATCGATATATGAAGTTGTAATGATGAACTGGACACATACATGATTCCATATCTACATTCGTAATTAGAATAGAAAATAAAAAGAGGAAAATAAAATTCATCAAGGAAGATTATTCAATAATTTTATTATCATAACATGGGGAAGGAAAAAAATGGAAGTGTGAGCTGAAGTACTCAGTAAGGGTTTGATGAACCAATAATAAGTGAAGCAATGTCAATAAGTTATAATCATAATAGAATGGTAAAAACTCAAAAAACACATTTCAACTATAAACTGAGAATATAAATGCATCTATAGATTTTTTTCATAGTGAAAATATTATAGAATGTAATAACTGAATACTTAATGATGAAAATTCATATGCATTCAACATCATATATATATTACAGTAACCATTAAATAATCAAGACAGTCTAATTATGTGGATTAATACCTATCTGATTCTACATGGATGAAAAATGAAGTGTTTGTCAGAAAATGTTTTGTCACATGAAACATATCGATGTGTCAAAGGGTTATCTCTAATATTCCATCACCCATAAATTCATGTTCAATGTGTTCTTAAAACATAAATTGAATTTACAAACAATATGAATTATTAAAATATTTATATTTAGAAAGGATTGAGATTCATCAATATTTACCCCATTGAAACATCATTCAAAGGGAAACCCATTTGTAAAAAATGTTACATGGATAAGGTAATAATAATATCAATGATAAAAGAAATATATATATATTTAAATAATTAATGAAATACTATTAAAAATTAAAGGGATATATACCTACATGACACATAATGAATACGTAGCGAATAAGGCATAACCAGAGGGAATATCATAGTGGAGGCCATCAAAGAATGGATTTAAATAATACTTGTACACTAATAATGGAAATTAGAAACATATCATAAAAAATTAATTCTAACTAATGTGAAAACATATAAAATAATTGTTTATAAATGATCCACTTTATTGATATTTAAGTGAAAAACCTGAAGAGACATTAAAATGTAAATATTTGAAAATATTTGTATTTAAAAAAAATTAAAAAGGGATTTTTTTCATGAGAAAAAGATCTATCGTTGAAAATTATAGTTATATTACCAATGAATATACATGTTACTTGAAAATGGGTAAGAAATTGGGATGTTCCTTTTAATCAGCCTTTCTTATCTAGATGAATTGAAAAGGGGTCTACAAAAAACATGTATTTCCCATAATAGAACGAAGAATTGAGTTATATATACATAATTGTGACATAAAAATATAATTTAGTTGTTTTAAATTTTAAAAAATAATAATTATAGAATTTTAAATAGGTATAATGTGTAACGCGATGAATAAATGGATGTTCGGAGAGAATCCCTAGCCTTCTTTCAAAAAGTGTTCTTCATGTGAAATCCATAACTCAAGTAATGAAATTTGATTCCTTAATAATTTAAATTTTTAAATATTCAACATTAATGTGATTTATTAAAAATATTTACGTTCATTTACAACCTAATTTATGAGTTTATAGATTTAAATTTATCATTCAAGAGGTTTTGTTTCCTTGGTTTTCGTGATTGGTTCAATGGTATACATGTACGGAGAATCAGGTAAAATGGGGATAAATAACTAGAATCGAAAATATATATTATTAATGGACATGAATAATACTAAATGGTATTATATAACATGTTTGTCAATATATTAAGATTATTCTCTAGATAAAATGTTAGTGATGAATGTTAGATTACTTTTGTGAATTTTTAATTGTCACAAACTAGTTATTTTTATTATTTAATATTAAATTTATATTATATATCTATAACATCATATAACATTTAATACATATATGTAAATTTTATTTTACCTTAATAATATTTAATTATTTTCCTTCATGGTGGTAATGGAAAACAAAAACACATCGTCAATGATGTTGGAAAATCATCACACCGTAAAAGATATATTAATTTTTATAATAAATAAAGGTGTACAATGGATTTTATGATTACAAATTCAATAAATTTATATAATACTAGAATAAATATGATACTAGATTTATATTTTTTATTGTGGACATGGGAGGTGAAGGAATGATAAGATTATAATTGATATTAAAATAAAAAGAAAGGATCAAGTGTTTTACCTCAGGAATTAGTCTCCTTGAGAACATACTTAAGGGACATAGGATTAATATTTTATTTATACTAGAAAAACAGAAACATAGTTAAGAGGTTTCGGGAGCAACAAGAAATAAATTTATAATCATTCTAGGATTAGATGGTGTTAGGAGAATGAGTGGTGAGGGTGGTATTCATTGTGCTGGAGAGGGGTGTTTTTTTATTATATTACTCACTAGTTTATTTTTTTATCAGGAATTTGAAATAGTTTGATTCCCTTGAATAAATATAGTAATGATAAATTGATTGTTTTATTGTATGGTTCTTATATCATAAATTACTCGTGATATAGTTTATTTAACTTTTAATGTATATATACCATAAATTAGCAAATTTCACAATTCAATAATAATTCAAATATTTCTGAAAAATCCATAAAATTCATCCTAAGAATTTTCTAATGTGTAGAACTAAAAAAGTTGCATAATATTTTGAAATTTTATAAATATGGGAAATATAATTTGTAATTAATGTTATCATTTAACAAAAAATAAAAATTTCAAAAGTATAAATGATTTTACAACACCTTGAAAAATAATGCAAGGTCACATTAAATTGTCTTAGATTAGTAATACAAAAAAATATTATTTTTTGAACCTATTTTAAAAATATAAAATTTATTTTTAATCATTATATTAATTATAAAATTTCTAATAACTTTTATATTCTATAAAAATATATACAATTTATTTATCACATATAAAATATATTTTTTCAAGAACTATTATATAACTATATTATATTTCCATTTATAAGTTTATTAGTTTTTAATTTTATATTCATATGTGAGGATACTACTATATTAGATGGAATAAAATTCTTAATGGTTATATTACTATTCCAATGGTGAACTTACTATTTAATAGTACATTACTGTTCATTTATTCTCAGTGTTGTGTGAATCATAAGTGATAAAATGAATAACAATTAGTTAAAAATATACATAACATAAAATCATGGGGTGTTATATTCCTCCCTCCATTTGAAATTTCATCTTTTAAATTTTCAGGGATTTTACCTTCTAAATAGATGTGGATAGATCTTCATCCTGACCTCCTCAGGATCCCATCACACTTGTTCCTTTTTATGGATTCTAAAATGATCCTTTACCAGTCTAGTCATTAAATTTATAAAATATTTCTTTGTTATGTCAAAAATATCAAAAGAGTCTTAGCTTAAAGTCAAATTAGATTCTAAATCTATTTCTTCATAGTTATCTACATGAATTGGGTCTGGGACATTCTTTTTTAACAATTATATGTGGAACACATCGTTATCTCTAAAGGTACTTTGCATCCTTAAAAATTCATACACTATAAATCCAATTTATTTACGAATTTCAAATTGTATGATGTACATAAGTACCTGCTTACATTTCATATTAAACCTTATGAAACCCTTCTATGGAGATACATTCAGGAAGAAATCATCTCCAACATTAAATTTCAAATATATTCCCTATGTATTAGTATAACTCTTTTTACTATATTTATCTACTTTTTTATGAGCATGAATCATTATTTCCATTATCATTTCCTCTTAATATGATTAGTTCTTATATGTTTCCTCTAACCAACATCATCCCAACATGTTGGAGTGTGTCATATTTTTCAATATAATGCCTCATACAGTGCCATTTGAATACCAGGATGGAAAATATAATTATAGTAAAAAACCAACAAAGGTAAATTTTGATACCACATACCTTAAAAGTCATGCGATCCAGATCGCAACATGTATTATAATGTTTTAATTGTCCTTTCAAATTTTCTGTCAGTTTTACAATGATATGCAGTACAAAAATGAATCTTAATAACCCGAGACATATGAAGAATCATTTTGAATTTCGATATAAAACAGAGATCTAAATATGTCACCATAAATAGGTATTCACCATGAATTATTATAATGTCAATAATAGATATTATTTTCATGAATTCAAGAGTTAAATATTATATTATAATAAAAAATCATATTTTGTAAGATGATAAAAAATACATCATATTGCATTATTCATTATTGTTGTCTTTATTAGTCTTTTGAAAAATTCTATCATAATTTAATCCCACTTTCACATAGTATTATGTAAATAATTCATGAATCATCTAGGATTATACCTATCAACCATTACTTGTTGACAAACTGGACACCTTGGATCATTATTTCCAATTTCCTACTTCATATTATCCATAAGAAAATATTATTTCAGATATTTATATATCTTTTTACTACCATAGTGCATATAGAAATTCAATCTATAAAAATAATCTAATAGTTACCTTTTTATCTCAGGTATTTACGGAAAACATATTCTCCATAAAAATTCATAATTCCATACCCATAAATAAATTCTACCGACCTTCCATCATTAACAACATTAATTTTTATTTGAAAATTCCCATCATGAGATTGAGATCTTATTATATTTTATAGTAATATTTTTCTCAATAATTTGAAAAATTATAGATTTTTTCTCTTCCTATAAAATTCACATATCCATATTTCATAAATCCATGAACATAGGACATTTCTATATCCTCATTTCGATTATAAACCCATGATCTTCTTGACTTAATGTATATACCAAATTATTATATTTTCATAGGTGTTATTGAATTTAAGAAACATATTATTTGAGTAACTTGAAGAATCACATATGAATCATGTTATGTTCATTATTTGTAAATATATATTTTAAAATCTTATAATCTGTATATAACTCATATCGTTCTCCACGGAGACAATGTCTCTGAACTATTTGAAAAAAGATTATAGACACCAACTCATGACCATGAATTGGATAATTTTTTTCATGATTATTAAAATACTATGAAGATAACATTTTTTTCACTAGATAATTTTTTCCCATCCTCCCCAAGAATTTCAATCAGTAGATATACATAGGGTTGATCTAGATAAGAATCATATGATGATGTTTCTTTTATATAGATTAGGGATTATAAGTCATACCCAGAAATCCTGAAATCATTCATCTTCCAACAAATTATCATATTATATTTTTAAACATAGTACATAGAGAGGATCATATCAAATTATACCATAGATATGATGATATGGTATACACATAAATCAAATTTATATGACATAATGTTTATTTACCAAATAATTTTTATTATAATGAGACATCCCTTTGGAATTTTTAATGACAACTCTATTGTTATAACAAAACGGAAATATCAAAATTTATTAGAATATTATGTCGTTATAAAAGGTTGTGATCACCCCGAATCAAATAAATCATTAGATAAACATTAATATTTTGAATAATGTACATTATACCACATCATTAGGTACTTTTATTTTATTTTTCATATCACATAATATGATACATCTTATATTTAAATCATCTAAGGAATATTCCCCTAACTATAGAGAAATTAATTTAAAAAATTACGCATTACATTATAGTAAATTCATTGAAAAGAATGGATTTTTCCTTCCCCTTATAAAAATTTTCTCGATTACCATTTTCTACTTACTTATAAATATATTCCATGTATTTCACGAAATTTCTATGATGATTTGTTCTACAATATTCACGTGATGAAAATTTCTTCTTTTCATTTCTTCTTTATTGACACTTAACCTTTCAAATGTTTTTAGATAATCTTTTATTCTCTTAATTAATATTTAACGTATAGTAAAAATGAAATTAATTCTCCAAATTTATGGAACATTATTCTATTTCATCATACGATTAAAATTATTTAGAAGATAGTTCCCTTCTAAGACATGGATTAAAAGATTCGATGAAAAAATCTATATTGTATTATTCATCGTGTATGCAGTAAATAAAATACATGGATAATCTTGTGATGGTACCCTCATACTATAATAAACTATCTTCATCCATTTTATTTAATCCATTTCTGTTTCTATTCATTTGAGTTCTTTCCTCATGTGGTAAATATTTGTGGACGAATGCTTCTAAAAAAATTCTCCATTTCATATATCCAATTTCATATTACAATTTAGTATTTTGGATCAATAAATTCCGTTGATCATTATATCTATTTAGAAAATATATTATTATTACTAAATTTTTATTTAAATTTTATCTCAATGCTAAAACAATATTTTTAATGGAATTGATCTACTACTCATATACCACTTGATTTGTAGTGCCACTAAAATATGGGAACTTCATCTTCATATGACATAGGTGTTGAATAGTTATTCATCCTATCACGACTAAGCTATCTTAAATGGTTATGATGTGTTTATCTACAATAATAATTGTGTTTTCTTACTTAGTGGGGAAATCCCTATGTTTTCTATGGGAATTTATTCCCTTACATCCATTAGGTGACATCTCTAAATAAGGGAACCCACTATGTAATCTCATAATCATCATGTGTATTGATGCAAAAAATCACTATAAGGATTTATTATATATCTAATGTTTATTTAAAATATTCTTCCCAAGGTTCCTATTAATAATTTTTTGATAGAAACTATAATAACCACAACCATAGTAAACCATATTTGATGGTTATTTTATTAAAATAGTATAGATACAATATATCACATTACTGATGATTGGGCAATTTAGTAGTATGGAATAACTAGATGCATACATGATTTCATTATTACATTACTAATTGAAGTGAGTGCAATAAAATGAATTATAAAACTCTTCCTAAAAAATTATTCAAATATTACATATTCATAACCCAGGAAAGAGAAAAATGAAAGGGTGAGAAAAAATGTTCTTTAAGATTCACATTGAAAAATTTCTATACATTTTAAATATCAAATAATTATTAATGGTTTAGTGAGAACATGAATGATGAATCACAAAGAAAACTAAGGGGGTATAAAATAACGTATCCTCAAATCAACAAATATAACCATATTAAATCCATCTAGTGGAATGAAACCACAAGTATTAAAGAAAGTGATATATCCAACCTTGGGTACCATAGAATCTATATAATCTCTATATT
Organism: Viscum album; assembly: GCA_963277665.1. Taxonomy (NCBI): domain Eukaryota; kingdom Viridiplantae; phylum Streptophyta; class Magnoliopsida; order Santalales; family Viscaceae; genus Viscum; species Viscum album. Next base: position 880,831,229 of record OY728139.1, on the reverse strand, counting down.
TGTTCCCCTATCACCTTGTATGATATATATCAATGTTGTTTCAAGTGGGACTCCCATATTTCTGTACATAAAAATATAATATAAAATTAGTAATTACATAGAAATGTAAAGAGGTAAAAATAAATGAGAATCTTTTTTAACTATTGTGATTCTGATATTATTATCCCAAATAAATTCAAGACACATAACCAGTGCCTAGGTCTTCACTGAAAAAGATTATCCATTCACATGTTTGTATGTGGAATAATTTATAATGTTTCCACATTTGTTATGCACAATTACTACACCCTAGGTAATTCTCGCATAACATGAGTCATCTATATTGAATTTGAGTCCTATTCTAAGATGATTCCAGCAAATCTAACTTCCAAGGAGGGGACAATGGCTGGGTCTAATGATGTGATTAATGGACAAAAAATATCAAAATTGTGTGACCAATTGAGGGTTAATAAAAAGTTATAATTCAATCATAATAAATGTGCCTTAAAAAATATTATCTCTAATCTAAATATTCAACCCCTTAGTCAACATGTTGTTTATCACATACCAAATAATCCCACAAGCTTAATAAAAAATAAAGGCCCCCAATGTGATCTCCTGTCTATTATTCAGAGAACCCATGAACCAGATATCATATAACATCCTATCCAATAGATCACATACAAAAATACGAGTGAAACTTCCAAACTATATCCAAATAATGCACCCTCCTTCCCCTTCCATGAAGAGGTGATAGTACAAATCCATTTAATGATTAAAATTAAAAGAACACATTGACACTAATGTTATACTAATGCAAATAATATATTCTTTAGTAGAGAGAACATTACTTTAAAATACTATAAAAATAAAAATTAAATTTTGAAGGACATTCTATACACCATATATTCTCACCTAGGCTATCAATGATACTAGAAACAGTGACTCTCCTATTTTTGTCTTTCACCAATAAGAAACATGAAAAAAGTAAAAAAAAGTCATTTTCCAAATTATAATATCATGTCAATATGATCGAACATGGGACACTATTTACGGATAAACATATTCTTAATAATCTCTGGGTAGAGACAATCTTTCTTTAAGGTCATGGAAGGAGTATGAAATTCAGGGAAACCAATTTTTTCATCATCCCAATTATTGAACCAAATGTTAATGTTACCTTTTCCGAAGATCCATTGAGTCTTGATATCAATGAGGCGAAGATAATCCAAAATTATTCACTATAGACTAGTCACCTTTATTTTTTGAGGCCAAAATAAGGGACCATACCTAGATCATCTAAACAACCCCCATAGGTTTATCCCTTTAGATTCATCCTTTTCATGATTTTCATGATAATCATTCATGGTAATATTAATATTTTTTACATTTATAAAACCCTCATTAATATATTTTTCATTCCTCAACAAAGAATCCTAGTGATGCCTCCCTTCTAATTAGGCATCCTTTATGAATGATGTTATAAAATATTCAATACCTAGTATGAAATACTTTGGAGTTTTGATAACATAGTGTAGATGAACTAGAATATAGGAGAGAACACTATTGACGAAAGATATTATACCCCGAATGATGGAAAATGATTCTTCAAGATATTAATAAGGTAGTAAATCCTCACAAAAATTACATCAAATGTATTAATTTGATTTCTAAATGGTGAAATTGGATGACCTAGGTATTTTAATGGGATTACTTCTTATGAATATCATTTTACGACTCAATTTAGATGGATCTCCTTTAGAGGAATTGACTAGAAATGAAGATATTTCTTTTAACTCTATTCACAATTCACTAAATCCAAATGTAATGTGTTAATAATATTTGTGACTATATAAATTGAATGTTTTAATTCATTATCAAAGAGGACGGTTTGATCTACAATCATCCAGTGAGATGAACATAGTATGTGGATTCTACAATGAAAATGAGAAACATTACCATCAAGAATGGCCGTATTAATGTTTTCTATGGAATATTGGTCCTTATAAAATATACTTATGGACAGGATATCCCATTGCCCATTTCCTAGAAATTTTTTAATTATTCCAAATATTATTCCAAAGAATGAAATGAAAATATTGGGAGAACAAAAGAAACCAAATAAACTATAAATTAATCCTCTTGAAAAACTCTTACATGAAAGAACCATGCGAATGATGTACCATTCAACTCAGACGAAGGATTTATCCATTAAAGACATGATAAAGATATTGTGCTGATGATGCCTTTGGTGCATAAAAAAAATCAATTCTTACACCAATTTGAGAGAACCTTGAATTTTAATACCTTTGATGAAATAATGTTGCTCATCTGGAATCCAACAAGGCATGACCTGGGACAACCTCATGTTCATAACTTTATCTAAAACCATATAAGGAAAGTTATAATAATAATAGGCATGTACAAACTAAAAGTTGTTGGATATTTTAGATTTAAGATATGATCAATAGATTTGGTACTAGACCCATAATGAATAGACCCACCTCAGATAATATCCAAGACCAAATTTACTAATTATATATTCATGATCTAAAAATAAGAAAAAATTAAAAGAATATAGGAACCCGTCTGGACCTAGAGCACTTAATAGTTTCTGGGAAAACATCACCTATAGAATATCTTGGTCCTTTGGAATAGAGTTTGGTCATTTATAATCACTCATTTACAACAGTCATTGATTGACATCTAGGAATTTTTTGTGACTGTCTAGATAGCCATCAAGCATGTGCGGACTACTACATGAAATAATAGATTGAAAATGATCTTCTATAATACCTCCAACTTCATCTCAATAATTTTTGAATGTTCCATCCTCTCATCTGATATTAGGCATGTTTACCCTCAACATATCTATGAGGAAATCATGAAAAATGGTATTTATGTTTTATGAAATATGTCTATTCATCATGTGTCTCTTTATAACCAGGACCCACCCATAACTGAATGTTGTATGAATTACCAATTTTTTTATTCAATTCCTGAAAAATAGGACTTATCAAAATATATATACTGAGTAAAGGATATATATTAATCAATATATAACTAATTAAAACAATAGTCAAAGAAAATACCATTTGTAAAAATTGGTACATGGAAATTGTAATAATAATATCCATGATACATGAAATATGGATATTGAAATCATTAATGAACAGTGAAAATAAATGAAATGAAATTATACATACACCAAAAATATTGAATATGTGGTGAGTATGGAATAAACAAATTGAATATCATAATAGAGTTAATGAAAATATGTATTTAAATCATTATTGATAATTAATAATGAAAAATAGGAATTTATAATCATAAATGAAGTCTAACTAAATTCAAAACAAGAAAAAGGAGTGTTCATGAAGCATTATTAATGAGTACCTTTACTGTAGTTTATTGGGAAATACTGAAGTGTATTTAATATTGAAAAAAGAAAGACTATTTTTATTGAACTAGAAATATACAATTATAGTTTTTCCTAAAATAATGAGTGATTTTAAAATAATATAACTAGTTTAAAAATTATTATGGTTAATAGTTGAAAATGTGTAATAAATTTGGATTTTCACTTTAATCATGATTTCTTATATAGAGGAATTGGATATAGATCCTTATAAACATGTCTTTCCCATCAAATAAATCATATTTTAGTTATGTAACTATGTTTTGAAAATTTAAACACAATGTAGTAGAGATAAATAAGAATTAATTTAATTATATTGGGTTAATTAGGGAAGGGGTAACCTGAAGGAAAAAATCGATGACTTGGGAGAACCCGTACCTTATATGCAAATGTGTTATGTACTTGCATCTAATATATTGGATTATAAAATTATATTCCTTAATAAATTAATTCAATACATATTAAACTTTTATTTGATATAATATAATTTTATTTGGTAAATTTATCTCTTTTTTCAAGAGATAATAGATTCAATTTTCATATTTAGGAGTGTTCATTTTTTTGTTTTGGGGTTTTGTTCACTTGAATACATGTATTGAATATCATCTAAAATTTAGAATAATTTAAAATAATTTAAATTATCTATTATTAATGGAAAAAAATAATAAATGGTCTTACATATAATGTATTTCTAGATATTATGATTATTAATTAGATAATAATTTACTAATGAGCATTAGTCTATTTTGTCAAATTTTGATATTCACAAACATGTTATGTTTAATTATTTAATATTATGTATATATTCCAAATAATTATATAACATATAATATATATATATAAGAATCTTTTTTAACCATATAAATGGTTCTATGACCCTCCATAAAGGTATTAATTGAATTCTAAAATGCATCATCCTCCATTGTGGTAAATTCGTACATCACAAACGATGGTTTAATTTTTATAATAATAGAGAGAGGAGAATGTGATTGAGGGTGAATATTCCAGTAACAGAATTAAATTATAATATATATATGATACTGTTTTTATAATATTAATTTAGGCATGGATGGTGATACAATTATATTAATATAAATGGAAAGAATATAAAATGAAATGGAAGAATTAAAGGTTTTACATCTTAATTGTTTCTCCTTGAGAACCTATTTAAGGGACTTGGTTTTTTACCTTTTGGTGAGACCATGATGACCAAAATGAAAAAGAGAGGTTTTAGAGAAAAAATGTGAAGAAATTGTTCATGATTAATGGATTAGAAGGTGAAAGTAGACGAGGTGGTGTGTGTGGTATTTATAGTGGAGGAGAGGGGTGTTTGTTGATTATTTTATTCAATAGGTTATTACTTGTTCTTCAGACTATAAATAGTTTTGATTCCTATAAAGACATACTGTAAATAGACAATGATATTTTGAGATTATGTTCCTTACATTATATATGACTCGTTATATATAGTATTTTACATATAATGTTTATATACTATAAATTACCGTATTCCACTATTCACTAAAAAATAAAATATATAATAAAAAAACAAAAAATTCACCCTAACCAGTTTTTCAACATGTTGAATTTAAATATGTATATAATTTTATAAAAATTATTTTATAAATATTAGAAAATAAATTGTTTTATTAAAATCATAATTTATTCAAAAAATACCATTTTAAAATTATATTAAATTTTGTGACAACATAAAAATTTAATTAAGGTCTCATAAATTTATTTTCATATCACAATTCATTAGAATATAAATTTATGAAACAATTTTATGAAAATAAATTTTCATTTAAATAATTATATAAATTTTATAACTGAAAACTAAAATTTATCTTTCACAAAAATACCAACAATTAATTTATCATTTTAAAAAAATTATATTTACTAAGACAATGATAAAAATATGTCATATCTCCAATTATAAGTTTACTATTTTTAATTTATACTTTGATTCATGATTTTAATATTTTATTAGCTGGAAATCCAATCCTAATATTTATATTAATATTCAATTTTTTATGTTACTCATTAACAGTATATTACATTCTATTTAATATCAGTGTTGCGTACGACATATGGTACCAAATGAATTAAATTTATATCTGAAGATTAGTTCCAAAACATCTTTTGGTGTCAAAAACCAGTCACCCAATTTTATGATATTTCATTTTATTCATCATAATAATTATTTCATAAAGTCATTTTCTAATACTTTCTATGACAAAATTATATACTAATTTTTTTATTATTTTTGGTAGTGTATTTGTTAAATATGTATAAAGGTTTTAAATATACAAATCCATATTAACTGATGGTTCACATTTAGGATTTTTTAAGATAAATTATTACATTTTAGTGAATAATGAAAAATTTTGTTTATTATAAAATTGTCATTTTATCTTAACAAATTAAATAATTTATAAGTATTTTTATCATTAAAACATGATTTTAGTTTAAAATAATTATTATTTAGTAATATTAAATCCAAATAATTATATTTAAATCATATTTATATTTTATTTCAGTATAATATTTATCTTAGGCTAAAAACACCATTTTTGTGATAATTATTTTAATGTGAATAATGAATCTGATTTTTCATATTAAAATGTCCTATAATTAAGAATCATCTAAGTGGAATTTATATATTATAATTCAATATATATATATATATAATTAAATTTTTTATTTATTATATATTCAAATATTTATTATAATATAATATTTTTTATGAAAAATTTATTTAATTAAAACCCCTTTATCTAACATGTCTGTGGGTTTGTTCCCAAGTTAGAACAAATAAAGTGAAATTTATTAGTTGTGTAATTGTATATAAAATAATGAAAAATAAAAAAATGCAATAATATAAATTAATAAATTTCTTATGAAATTAATTATTTATCATATTATTATTATTATGGATCATAAGGGAAGAAGTTACCACTAGGACTTGGGGTAAGGGATTCAACTCAAACATCATTCTTTGAGAAACATGTTATTTGTTATATAAAATTTAAATTATGGTTTTATACACTACCCATTTAGATAATATATATTTAATCCTACCTAATTTATTTATTTTTTATTTACAATTCATATACATTATTCCAATGATGTTATGATTCAAATGTTATGAATGTGGTAAGTGCTTATTTTTTCAATAGAATTTTAATTGGGATTATTTAGAATTAAATTCCCATTATTGTAAATTACTATTGAATTGTATAATAAAATCCTTTTAACATTATTATCATCCAAATATTCATGAAATTTTATAATTCAATCGTTTTTTGTACATACAATAATTTAAGAAGACATTTTTACGGAAGATAAACATTATTTATCTATTTAGTAAAAACCCCTTACCCTTCCAAATCTAGGTTTACATTAAATTGTACCATTAAATTTTTAAATATTATTTCACTATTTTTTAAAATTTATTCTGTACAAATTATTAACTTTTTTATAAAAATCATATTATTGTAGTAATCAAAATGTGCTACTTTTAATGCATTTTTACAAGAAACATGAAAGGAATCATTATATTAACATCTATAACATGAATGTTAAATTAAATTTTCATACCCTCTATATTAAATTAATTTTACATTATTCATTCTATATTTTATTTTAAAATAAATGGATTTCTGAAATATAATTTTATTTTAATTTATTTAAAATGTTATTTTTAATGTATAAAAGATATTTTCATCAAAATTATTTTCTTATTTTAAAAGATATTTATATTCATAAACCAAAAAATCCATTAATTTTTTTAGAAGATTTTATAAATACTATATATGTTTCCCAAACATATATATACATTTATAACTCTCTTTTACTTATACGGGGTAATATAGTCTTTATGATCATTTCTCAAATTCTATAATTATGATGTTTTCAATAATTATGATATAAAGGAAGATTATGACACCATCATTATTTCAATTGTTAATTCAATTGTAATGAATTAGGATTGATTTCATTTATTTGACACCCATATATCATTAACATTTCTTAATCATTATACCCAAAAATCTATCCAATGCTTTTGGTTAAGATATATCTCATGAGGAATCTTGTATGATATTATGTAGTAAATCAAATATGTTTTGGGGTGTTTTCTAGAAGTTGATATTGTATAGGAAATTATCCATTAGTCATGTATATTTCATTTTTTCTCTTTTTCCAAATTTCCAATGATTCAATGATCTTACGATAACATGGTCATTACTTTATTAGAAAATATGATTACTCTTCTGAAATCTCATTAATGATATCATGTTATACCTTCAAAAAATATGTTATGTTTCCATATAATGTTTAATCCCTTTTGAATATTTTTAGAAAAAAAAATTTCATATGTATTCCAAAAGGTATCAAATGTTTTTTTGGTAATCAAATGGAATTTCTGTAGTTGTATGTAATATGAAAAAATATTTACATGCTTTAGATTTATATGATGTATTATCATCCTAGACATCTAATGACAATAAACCATAAGATATATGGAATTGGGATTTAAGGATATTTATGTTTAATAATATTATAATATATTTAAAATTAATGGCTATCTATAGTCAATATTAATGAAAATGGTTAATTATCATTTAGAAAATATGTTAGGAAAATTTTGTGGGATCGGACGGGAAAAGTCTCTAAAATAACTTATGTAGAAAAATACCATAGAGTCCTGGTGATTTATAGAGTGAGTTGCCTCCAGAAATTTAAACAGATATATGAATAAAATATATGAATATGGTTTTAGAACTATTTTATTAAGGGATATAAAATTTTAAAAAGATTCATCGGGCCTGATTTGAGTGTTACCAAGTACATGACAATTATCCGTTCTATGAAAATGGTCAGACACTCCTCAAGGATATTCTTTTGAAATTTACAGACTCACTATAAACTATTATAACGGACTTGATAAAAATTCAGATTATATAAAATAAAAGAAAATGTTAGCATGGATAACCTATATTGAATCCTAGACACTCATATATGAGGATATAATCATACTTCCTAGATTATAGGAATCCCTTTTTTATGTTTTTCTATCTCATTATGATTATTATATTCTTTTTTAGTAAACAGAATAAAAAAGAATTAATAATTCCAATAACCAGTGTTATGATAATGTAAATAATTTCCCTAAATAGATTCCAATGCTAATTGGAGTGATATTTTTTACATATTTTGTTCATTCTTAATGGGATATCAGACATTACAATTAATAAATGGATCCTTCTTGTATCTGTTAAATAAATAAAAAAGTTATTTATTGTGTCTTATAAAATTTAATATGATTAAGATAACAAATAAAATAACATTTTCATTCCGAAATATCAATAATGTGACAATAAGTACCAAGAAATATTTTAACAAAATAGAGGTAAATAGGAATACTATATGGAAATAAATGGAATAGAGCCACGAAGTTCCATGAAATTTCATGTAATATATGCGGTGGACATGGAAATTATCAGATTAATTCCTTAACCAAAATATAATTTACTAAATGGGAATCTTATAGAAATCAATAATGTATAATTATTGATGTGTTTAGGTATTTTATATTGAGAATCATGTGGTTTATGTATTTTAATTAATTTTATTCCAGTTATTAGAATCTTGAAACACTAATTGATCATTATATAATATTATTCTGTTAATTATTTTCAATCATATTTTTAATAGTACTAATGACCTAGATATATAATTTCATGGTAAAGTGGTATTTTTTAGAAAACAATATTGTTGAGGAAAATATAAAATTGTATATGTGTATGATTTTGTTCTAAATATTGTCAATTAAAAATAGTATATTATGTGGGAAATATGATATGTATAAAAACATTACAATTTTAGAAAAAAAATTAATGGGTAATGGTATTTTTTTAATATTTTCTCTTATTATTGAGAATGTTATAGGATCATAGAATAATATAAATATTATTATCACATAATTTTCCAACAGTTTTTGAAAATGGAAAACACAAAATCTGGGTGGAAATCCTTCACATATAGCAAGGTTGTGGGTCTTGAACCCACAATGGATGGGTGATAATTGTGAAACTTTTACCATTTTTAAACACGATATACGGTTTAATATATCATTATTTTTATTTAAATGATTTTATTGATAAATATTATGTTTATTTTTTGGATACATATTATATTATGAAATATTTTTTAATTTTTTGGATGTTAATGGGAGTAATTAGAATTTGGGGAAAAAATTTGGGTTGAGGTATATTTTACCATTTTATTTTACATTTATTATTATTTTGGAGGAATTATATTATGTTTTTAGATCTATACTAAATTGTATGAGATACAATTTTATGTTAAATACTTCATTCATGTTGAGTTTATTGATGTTATTTGGAATATATGTTTATTTATTTCAATAATGATCCATATTAAACCAATGGTTTTATTGTTTAACTATATAGATAAATATATTTATATTCATTTTTTGTATTTTTTTCAATGTGTTGACAATTTTTCATTTAATGAATATAGGAAGAATATATAATTATACTTTTAATGATAGTATGATCCCTTATATGATAATTTGAGTTCACATGGATTAAATATTTTTTTTTATTTATTACATAGATTATGAGGTGAAGTGGAATGTGATTGGAGAACAACCAAAGGATAAGAATGTGTTTATAATATAAACAAATTTCAGGTAATTTTAATTTATTGTCAAAACTATAATAAATGTAAAAGGACCACAAATATATATGGATTTTATATAGAAAGTATATATATATATAATCATACATTCAAATCAAATGAATGAATGATAATATAATTAATCAAAAAATTCATTTTGTTGAAGAGGGAATTCTCATGACCATTCATTTTTTTTGGGATAGATATTGTATAATACTCTATATAATTATTTTTTCATTATTCTGCGTCCATATTCTCACATTGCACAAATTTTTTCACATATGTAAACCAATTTATGAGATGACATACATATTTCCCTTTTCCCTCTATTTATGTGAATATTTTATTATTCCTTTTTTAATGTGGGTTTTTTACAAAAGGAATTTAAAATTATCATGACCATTATTATTTAGAACAAGTTCAAATTGTATGGATAAAATTTTATTAATGTGTGTGTAATGTGAATCAAACATATTTTAATAGATCACAATTTTTGATATCATATTCAATTTGTGACATTTATTTTAAACGAACCATGACATATTGTTAAGATATTATTATTTAAATATGATCATTTTATATCGCCATTGGAACGGGGAAATAAATAGGAGTAACTCCCATTTAAAATTTATATAAATATTTATTCAATATATATTATTTTCAAAATTCTTATTAATTAGTAAATTAAATTTATGAAATTCATTTTATTCATTGAATATAAAATTTCTTTAATAATTTTTATGTTATTATTATATATTATAGAATAATATAATTAAATATATTAAACATTTAGATAATTTAATTTATAAAAATGAAAAAAAATTAAAATAACTTTGTCAATATGAATTTTGTTTCCAAATGTTTGATTTATTCAGAATATAATACTTTTTCAATGAAAATGAAAAAAATTATTTCTATAAAAAATTCATTTCATTTTAAATATACAGTAATTTAAAACTCCTATAATTAATGTGATAATATTTAAAATTTAGATAATTATTATTTACTTATATAGAAAAAACATTTAATATAATTAAATAATCATTATACTACATTATAGTGTATGTTTATACTTAGGGTGAAAATATATTGTTTTTAAATAATTTTTAAAGTGAAAAATGATTCCACATTTTCATTAAATAATTTTTACCCAAGGGAAGAACTATTAAAATTATATTTATATGAAAAATATATAAATATTATTTTAAATTAAATTAATTCTGGTTACTTTTTAAAATGTTTTTAAGTAATCCTCTTATGCATATTAAATGAATTACTTGAAAAAACAACAACCTTTCTCTAGTATTTATTTCATATTAAAAAATGACATATACATGGGTTAAATTATAAATAAAGTATTCCAAATATAAATTAAGAATAATATATGTAATCTAAATAAATGAACTTATTTTTTTACTATATTTAATAATGAAAAAAGAAAAATTATTTCCAGTGGTTATGGTTAAAAATATTTTAATATGTGTTAATGTAAAACCAAAGGGGTTAAAAATGACACCAAAGCATTCTAGATCATATTGTAGAGCCATTTGTAGAACTTATATTTTTTCTATTTCTAAAATATACCTCTTTTGATCCTTTTAAATTTAGAAAAACATTAGTGTAATCCATAATTTTAAAAAATTACAAATTTTTCAACTGAACATTTAGAAATAGTCACCCTATCTATTATCATTATTAAAAATAATAACACCATTTGTATAATATTATATTCCAAAATTACATCCTTAATACTCTCCCCACAAATTATTAAGAAACTATTTATCATAAAATCCATACAATGGCATTTTGTGAAAACCTAACGAAGTTGTCTGATAAAGAGGTAACATCCTTATCCAAGTGTTTTATTGTATTTTTTATTACACCTCCTTCAAATAATATTAATACATGATAATATAATAACAAAATTATTTTTCATTTAATTATCCTTATTAATTTTATAAGCCTGACATACAACTATCTCCTCCTCCCCAAAATGGAAACCAAAAATGTTTATCGTGGGTATGGTGTACTACCACCACACAAATAATCATAATTCATTTTCCATCACTACTTCCTTTGGATGGATATTAAAATGTATTTATTTTCTATTTGGTAATTTTCCAATTTATAATATTCTCTAATATTAATATCACATATTTATTCTCAGTTTATATACATTAGGGAATATAGTAATGTCTCTCTAGTGTAGAGTGAATTATCATCTATTGAAGCAATAAGATTCATTTCTCACCAACACAATACATGAATGTTATTAAAAATTAATTTCATTTTTTATTATAATCATTTAATATTAATTATTATTTCATATTAATATATCATATAATTACTCAAAAATATATTGAAAATGGTAACATCATTCGTGTATAAGGTAAACAGTATCAATAATATGTGATGTAATATTTTTAAACATTATTATTAACACATATTATGGATTATCTATATAAGTAAATTTAAGGTAATAAAATGATATTTATGATATAATAATAATATATGAAGTTCAAATTACTATAATCATCATTCTAGCATGATCGTTGAAATGTGTGAGTGTTAATCATGCATATTTACAACATATCATCTTAATTATTGTAACATAAATAATTTTCATAACCATGTTTTAGGATTGTTTTTAAAATTTTAAATTATAATTAAAATGATAATAATTTCATGATTATGATTCTAGTGATGATTGGATAATATTATTGTTGACCTTAATCAACCTATTAAATAGATTTCATATATATGATCTATTTATCATCAAAACGTCCAATGAGAAATCAGTTGGTTTAGCGTATATTCTAGTTCACGCTCATTATACATAACATGAAATATAACATGTGCGACCTAGACATATTACTTATTTAATGATAATAGATTTTAGAAAACAAATCCAAATATATATATATATATATATATATATATATTGTTTACAACTCACAAGACTACATAAATTTTGGTATAGAAATATCTAGATTCATTATCATCGATGATTTTCCATTCAATATATACTTGTTCGATAAAAATTGAACCTTATCACATCATTAACATAACAAAACAATTCAACTTCACCTATAGTGTTTTCCATGATAATATGTTCTATGTTTCACTTCCCTAATGCATCAATCTATAATTCCACATTGGGTTGAAACACTATTTAATCACATTGTTGTCTCGTGATCAGTTACTCCCATCATATAACTAGAATTGCAAAGTCAACAACTATATTTTACTTCATTTTTCACACATAATCCTACATATCAAAGTAACACCCCAAGGTTTTACAAATTAATTTAATGAAATGTATGAAACACTAATTATCTTTATACCAGTGATTTGTTTTAAGGATATAATTATAATGTATTTGTTAAACATAATTTTCATGCTACTAAGATTTGATTTTTGAAAAATAGACACGCAAAGATGCAATTAGTAAGTGATTTAGCATCTAATAGGTCAAATATAATTATTCTTGATTATTAATATACCCTTATAAATAGTAATATGACCAAATGAACAGTAACCTCCCCAATTAATGTGTTTTTAATAATTTGTGATACTGTGAATAATTTTTCATGGTATTATAAAATGATTTTTAGTATTAAAATTTTTATTTATGAAATAAATTATATATTTATATAAAAATAAAATTTCACATAAGTAGAAAATTATTTTCAAATAATGGAGTTCATTTTTAAATTCAACACATCTAAAACTGATTAGGTTGAATTGATATAATTTTTCAGAAATACATGAATTTTTTTACGAATAGTGAAATATTGTAAAATATTTTAAATATAAATTATATGTTAAATAAACTATTCTAAAAATCATGGATTATATAAGCACAATTGGTTCAAATTAAAATCATTTTATTTCTATTTTGAGTCACCTGAATCATGTTTATTCGTAGTATTTGGAAAAAATATTAAACTAATGATTAAAATAATGTTAAACCCCTCTTATAATCCTTTATAAATACCACCCTTGCCTCTTCCTCTTACACCACTAAATCCTTGTTCCTTATCTACATTCTTCCAATAATCTCCCCAAGCCCCTCCCAATATTCCAACACATACTAGTCTCACCAAATGGCCAAGACCTAGGGTCATAAGGAGGATCCCAAGGAGGAGAGATCAAGAGGTAAAGATCCTCTTTCATTTTCATGTGTTTTCTTTTCAGTTATTATTTTTTCATATACTCCCTTATCATCCCATTATCTATGATGCTAGAATGCTCTAGTATTATATATATTATATATTATTATCCTATTTATGAAAAAATTCATTACCATTATTCATTTTCACTTCCACATATTCTAAAAGTAGAAACATCATATGTGATGTGTCGATTTTCCGACATCGTGGATGATGTGTCTTCAATTTACATTAATTCTTCGAAAACTAGACATAAAACCAATTTAATCGTTGAAATAAATTTTTAATTGTATGATATATTATTTTCCATGTTATAGATTTAAAAAATATACATAACATTATGTTATATAATGAAACTTGTTTGTGATTTTCAAAGAAACAACAAAATGATCTAAACTGATATGAGTAATTATTAACTAATGATTTATCCTCATGACATATATCAAATCTTTATTATGGAATCTTTTAATATTATAAAAACACATTAATAACATTTCATTCCAATTGTGTAATTTCTTTTCCATAGGAATAGAAAATAAAATACTAACTGACCATGGAAATCATGTAAAGAAACCACCCGAACAGTGGAAGGAAGAATAAAATAATAATTAAAGGGTTAAATGATGTCATGAAATGTTCATATAAGAAGTAAAAATCATTAATATTTTTATATAATATATTTATAACATTTTTCTAACCATTATATGTTTTTTTAATCACATTTGAAATTGTAAGAACCCGAGGTAAAGAAAATCATTACCTAGTTTCAATTGTTTGGATTAACCTTTCACATCATTAATTATGTGGTATTAAATTTTTTTTTGTGATTAATATTTTTATATTATATTGAATTATTATTTTTATGGTGAATATACATATTATATCCACTCTATTATGATTTACATTAATTATATACTATTTTAAGGGACTTTACTTTAAAATACATTTTTGAAATTCAATTTTTAAAATTCAGAAATAAATATTTTTAAGAAATTATTCATGTACTATGATTATGTTCTGGTTCCAAGGAATTTTTTATAATAAAGGGTGGGACATATATCTCAACGCAATTTATTGGCTATGTTTCAGTTGGAGGTCGGCCATATAGTTTCTCTATTTTTTATTGCGGTGGTTACACTATAAGGTAGTCCTGAGGGTTAGATTATAAGGTAATCATGAGGGTTACAAGTCATAAAGTTTCTATGATGGTTACACATGTATATAATTAATTACCTAATATACCTTTATTGTTATATTCCTTTTATTTATGTTTTTTTAGAAATTTTATGTTTCAAAAAGTAAGTATATATGAGTGAGTAGTATTTCTATGTGAAAATGATTTCATACATTTAAAAGTATTTAATGTTATGTAAAGTTTAAAGGTCAGGACTTTATATTTGGTATCGTAGGATGGTTTGGATAACATTATGTGTTAGCAGGATGTTAACAGAATGCCATAAATAACATTTACTATTAGGTTAATTTGAAATGATTAATCATTTAATGATTACCATGTTTCTTCGACTAAGATAAGTTTATTCAGAATAGTTTCCCACTAAAGAAACAATGAAGATGAAGTGGAAATTCATCAATAAAATGACATCCTTATGAATCTGTATCCTGGATTGGTATGGATTGGAACTAAGCTATTTGTGATGGTAATGGATCAGCGGATATAGGAAATAAATTTTGTTGACATCAATTAAAGAGAATAACCAGATATTCTACAATGGAAGATGACGATAGTTGAGAATTTTATGTGGAAACACCCTCCTACATTAAGTGGGTATTTCGACCATGTAGTGGATGAAAGGTGGATTAAATCCCTTTAAAGGATACTCATTCTTTTGGGATGTTTAGATAATCAAAATCATTGTATTTAGAAATATATCTTTGAAAGTTAAGCTGATCAGTGGTGGTCAATGGTCATAAATATCAGAGATGGTGAGGAGATTGATGCCATTGAGAGTGATTAATTTAAAAACAAATCCTTGAAAAATATTTTCCTAAGGTGGTTTGACTTTGGATGGAGAATAAATTCCTCGAATTTATTCCAAAGTGGGAATTTTATGTTGATTTTTATTAAATAATACATCACCTGACTGGTGAGGTATTCTCTAAATCATATTTTGGATCTTTATAGAAATATCAATCATTTTTTACTGAGGATTGAAGCCAATATATCAAAAGAAATTTGAATCTTGTGATTTCAAAAATTATGTGAAGCTTGTCTTATGGACTGAGAAGGTATAAATGTAGTTTTTTTGTTAACACTTGCACCATGAAAACAAGAAGAATAAGAGTTCTAAATGTTAATTTATGGGTAATAATCAATTCATGAAATCTAGTGGTATGAAATATTATTTTTTTAGTTTGTGAAAATTGTGTTATCTACTACAATAGAGAATGGATTAATAAAATTAGGATGGGTTTTCGATGTGGTACGTTTGGAAATGGGATTTTAGTTAAAATGATCATGAGACTAATCTTGATATGAAAATTGTAATGTGTTTTAAATGTGGTGAGATGGTTCATTAATAAAATGCTTTCCCAATGAAAGAGATGAATAATGCATTAAAGCAAGACTATAACTATAAAAGTGTAGTGAGATCCTATGAAACTACCTAAACATATGTCAGTCCCTCAAACAAATTGGTATTATGTACTTTGTTTCTTTACTCGTATTTTGATAATGTCTTGTTTGATAAAGGATCTAAAAACTCCTTTATTTCTGATGAATTTGTTGTTAATTTTGAAATATCATCCCCATAAATTAGATAAGAACGTATTATTGAAAAACACGGGTAAATTTTATATTGAAAAAGGATTTGATGAATCATCTTATTATTATCTCGGGTAAGACATGACAAAAAACATTTTTTTATTTCCCGTAGTAGAGTTTGATGTCATTCTGGGAATGGACATGGTTTATTTTTATCTAGATAATATTGTTTGTAGAGATTATGTAGTGGTTCTTCATAATGAATTTTAATTTGTATACAAGACTGGACCCATAAAATTGATAACATATCAGGAAGATGAGACAATTTTGAAATATGGAAATCAATGTTATCTTTCTCATAGTACCGAAGAAAATGGAACTATTCAGATTAATGATGTTCCATTGGTAACTAAATTCCTTGATTTTTTTCAGGATTAGATAATAAGTTTTATACCTAATCGGGAAGTTGCATTCAAAATTTGACATAGATCCTAATGGTAAGCCCAGTTCAAAACCCCCTAATCGAATTTCTTAAATGGGACTTATTGAATTGAAAAATCAGTTGTAAGAGTTTCTTCATAAACACTTCATTCATCCTAGTATTTAACCATGGGGTGATCTTATTTTGTCTGTTAAAAATAAATTTGGTTCCATCTGACTTTTCATTGATTATAGATCATTTAATAACATCATTATTAAAAATATGTGTCATTTTCCTCGTATCGATGGCTTGTTTGATTAGATCTAGGTAGAATAGTATTTTTCAAAGGATTAAATTAGGTCGGTGTACCATTAGTTGAATGTAAAGTAAGAAGACACCCTAAAAAATTGCATTTTTTTCTATATATGGGCATTAAGATATTGTTGTTAGTCCATTTTCAATAAATATTTCTCCTACTAAATTCGTGGATCCTATGAATATAATATTTCATGAGGTCATGGCTGTGTTGGTAGTTGTGTTTATTAATAAAATTTTGTTCTTTTCTAAAAGGCAATAAGGGCATGAAAGAATTATAATTATTTCTTTGTAAACCCCCATTAAATAATAAAATTTATGGAATATTCAGAAAGTGTGATTTTTGGTTGCAACAGATTTCTTTTCTTGGGAACATTATAAATAAGGATGGAATAACAATTCATCCTTCCGAAACATTAGTTGTTAATAAATGGACATGAACTAAAAATGATAGAAAAATTCATAGTTTTTATTTATTAACATGTTATTATTGAAAGGTTGTTAAAACTTTTCATGGTTATCTAACCATCTAACTATGTTAATGTAACGCCCCGACCCCAGCTACCCAGAGTCGGTGCATTAATTCGTAACATTGGAATGATCATAACAGATCAAGTCTCGAAAGACCGATTAGTTTAGTGGCCTTGGAAACACTAGATACATTCATAAGTCTTACATTACATCATAAAGTAAACAAACTACAATAACATGGTCTTCATAGTCCACACTCATATCCTCTTCTGACTATCCCTGCAGGTCATTCATAAAATAATTCTTCACATCCTGGAAAATATTTAAACATTGAAAGGGGTGAGCTCAGATGCTCAGTAAGGATAACAATATAGCGGAAGCTTTCATCAATAAACATAAACATTTAAGGCAATGTATAACTAAAACAAAAGCCTTTTAAACTTGAACTTAAACATAATATGGAAAAAGTAAAATGAGATAATGTGATTCACTTCTTCACATGGATATTCTACTGGTCGAATAATCACATGCAATATCAATAACCACTTTCATAATTAGGGAATGTATAATGCCAGACATTCTGAAACATTTTGTCAAGGCCTCGGCCAAGACGTCTAAAATGATTAAGGCCTCGGCCAAAACCATAAATCAAATTGGGAAAGGGCCTCGGCCAATTCCACGTCTAGTTGTCTCATGAGACCTACCGATGCATCGAGGAGCTATGGCGGGCTCCACCCGTCACTTATTAAGGCCAATACATTCCTCCTATGAATAGGTTTAAACATATTATAAACTATAACATAATCGTATCTCATAAAACATGCACAAAGGAAACATAACATTTTCACATTTCAATCCCAAGATATCAATACAACACATTGATATAATAAAAACGCTTTCAAAACCATTTTCAATACCAAAATAAATGAAAGTTAAAACTTTGTATTTATTTTTCATTAAAAAATGATGGCTTGTAGAGGAAGCCGAAACTCAAATAATGGTCACGGCGGCGGAGAAGTCATTGTCACCGCATAAGTATAGAATGAAAAACATTCCCTTTTTGTCGTTTAGTAAAATTCTTCGTATAAAAAAGATTCCTTTTGAATAAACGTAAAAGTCAAAGGTGTTTATACACCGTATAAAAGAAAGTTGTGTATAAAACCAAATATGCCTCAATGAACGGTGATTGAGACGAAGACCCTTACAAAGATCATTTTTTTAAAATAAAGTAGATATATTATGTGTATTCACTATAAGTACACATAAATAAAGTACACATACAAGATAGTACATAATAATATCATGACATAATTTTAAAGTAGGAGATTAACCCAAAGAATAGAAATTGGGTTAAGAAGTTACCTTACCTCATGTCTGACTTGACTCAACCGTTATTTAACCTCTAGAATAATAAACTAGAGTTAATATATACCTTATTAAGAACCATTTTTAATTTCATTATCCTTTTTATATCACTTATTACAATTTTATGAACATTATGTAATTATTTAAGTTAATAACGTCGTTTTGTCGATCTTTGGTACTTGAGTCAAAAATAAACTTCCTATAATATAAAGTTGTTCATGAGGTGAAATATCCATTATATCCAGAATTATATTCATGATGTAGATATCATATATATGATATATATCCAGTATATACATTCATTCATAATGTCACGTAACATTTAGAGGTAAGAAATGAAATGCACTGTTCATGGAGACGGTAAGCCGTACGTACGCATGAACGCTACTTTCATTTCTATTTCGTATTTAATGGAACGGAATCATAATGATATAAATTTATAATATAATTACAGTATAATATAGTGTATAATACCATTTAATCCATTCTTTATTCATCCAACATATGGAATTAACGATTCAAATCACTTTGAGGGGGCGGTAGTCCGCACTTCCTAAAATGAAATTATCGCGTTTTACCCATAATGGAAATCATAAAGTATGCCATAAATGAGAAATACAGAAGCATAAGTAAAACATAAACCCATTATATATCATATATAAATATATTGACTTCTTAATGGCCACCTTTGAAGGTGTTATATGAGTGTTGAACAATCATCGTTTCGTGAGGCAGAAATTCGCCATCCACAGAAACCATATGTTCTTTAACCATTAGATGTAGGTGTGTGTAAGTGTAGCTCGAATAATTCTTATAACAACATCCTAGTATATTTAGGATACTGGTTTTGTTACAAAAGTAATGAATAAAAAGATTTTAGGGGGTTGGAGAAGAAAAATAAAACAAAACAACATTAGAGAAGACATTACCTCAAAATCGGGTAACTCTTTTTGATTTGAGACAAAGGCTTCCTTGGGAAGAGTTCTGCCCAAAGTGAGGCTTCTAGGAGTAAGAGGGGAATGTTGGGAGAGCATTTGGGCAGAGTTTGGCCGAGCCAAATGGCTTGACGGTGTGAATAAGGTGGGAGAGGTGGGGGCCTTTTATAAGTGGAGAGGAGGGGCTCTTTTGGAAAGATTGAAATGTAACATTATTATACAATGCTTTTCGGATTCTAAAGGTCTCAAACTTATATAATTCGTGTCTAAGGTGATAAGGGTTCGAAATCTCCTCATCCAATAGGCTTTGGACAAGTGTAAGCCTTGAATTTTTCATTATCTTCTCATTTTATTTAAATCGTTAAATAATGATGTCATCGCTGCATCATCATGATGTCATAATTAATTTAATTTATTTAATGTCTAAAAATTATAAAAAAAATACTATGATGTATTAAATATTTTTAGATTTATAATGAATATTTATAATCAAACTTTTGACGTGTGTAATCCCACTTAAAAACTGTTTTAGTAAAACAACTCCTGTTTGTGTCAATTTAATTTTAACATTAAATAAATATATATTAATGTCATTTTCCATCTAAAGTGGCTCCATGGGGTCCCCAAGTTGACCCTTGGGTTGTCTTGGTCGGCCATGACTCATCCAATTGGAGTAGGACAAGTGTCAAGCTCATATCATATTATTAAAACATTGTTTTTACCTTAAACTACACTAATTAACTCTAATCGCGATTAATAACTTTAAAGTTACTATTCACCAAAAAATTATTTTAATCTGATTGAACCACATTTTACTTCTTAATGAAAACCATGTATGTCGGATTTTTGAAAATCAAATCACAGAAGTGGTAATATTTCATTTAAACGAAAAATCAGTTGTTTAACTACCACTTAGTGGTTTCACTATTCATCAAGAATTGATGTTTTTCAGAACAAGGCCAAAATTTCACCCTAAGCTATAATTGATATTCCGAATTCAAAAATGATGTCTATTTTACAAAATTCCAAACATATAAGTTGCATTAATTAATTTTATAATAAATTTCCCATTGTTACAACAAATAGCGTGTTTTTAAGAAACAATATATATCAAAAGATTGGCAATTGTTTATGTCCAATTTCAATGTTAAATTAATTCTAATGACCACCATTGGATAAAATGGTAAAAATATATTATAATTATACTTTAAAACCACTCAATAGTATAACTTATCACTATAAATTATTTTTATTAAAAAAGTTTCTTTAAGTATTTTTCACTATTCATAAAAATTTTGATGTTCTCAAAAAAATACCAAAAATTCAACATAGGCTAATTTCAATATTACGAATACAAAAATGAAGTCCATTTTGAAAAATAAAATTTCTATAATTTTAAAAAGTGGTTATTACTATTCATAACGGCTACTTTGATTAGTCGCGGTGTTTTAGAACTCGAAGTTGCGTACAATGCAAGCTATTGAATTATTGAATGAGAAGCGTATCATGGAAGCTCGGGGTGTTACATTCTACCCTCCTTCAATAAATTGCGTCCTCGCAATTTGAAATTTTTCTTTGAAAATAAAATGTTGAAAAGAGAAAATACCTTTGGGGAAAACCCACATCAAAAATAAGGTTAATAAATACATAACATTAAAAGAAAGCAAGATAAGTACAAAGGTCACCTGATATAGCCCATTCTAGGATTCTATGAAAATAAGGATATGGAGGAGAAACAAACCATCAAGGTCTGATGGAGAGTTATAGAAAACAGGATTAGGAGAAAGGTTAACCACAAGAAAATCACAAACTTGTGATTGGTTAAACGGTCATTGAATCCCCAGTTGGAAAAGTTAACCGACAACATTTTTGTTTTAAGTTACATTTTATAATGTTGAGGAATTTATTTAGTAGATTTACTAAGAACGTAAGGGAATATACATACTTGTTATGTATACTTTCATTCGTTAATAAATTTTTACCACAACCCAACTTTTACTCCAAATGGTAATGGAACTCAAAAATAGTCTTTTTATACTAATTGTATAAGGTTCCAAATGTTAACACATACCATTTAGATTAGTAAAATTATTTTGTAATAACCAGGGACTTCCTGTAGGCTAGTGGTAGGAAATAAAGTCTTGTCGCACTATGGTTGTGGGTTCGATTCCTGCAGCTTTTTCCGACGCGACGGGTTATGCCCCACCCTGCAGGTTGTCCTTTTCCTAAAACTATAGTATCATAATAATCCAAAAATAATCTTCATAAAATTTTTAACCTTAAACATTACTTATCCAAAGATCAACTTAATCGACACCAACCTTTATAGTCATCCAAAATACCTCTATCCAGACTTTCTCTAAAAGGTCTCTTAATTCCAAAATCAATTTATCAGATTCCCCAAACAAAGTAAAGTTTCTCTTATTGTCACATACTAAAAATATGATTCCCTTATTCATATTAAAACCTTATTGAAACAACAAGTACTGCTGTACAATCCTTATATATATATATCACATTATTATAATAACCAGAATATAATCCATGAGTCCAAAAGCACCAATACATTAATTATTCTGCATCAACTGTAGTAACAACATAAGATTGTCCTTGATCCCTTGGCCTTTTCTGAGGTAAGTTTCCCTGACGCTTAGGACATTTATTTGCATAATGACCCATTTCTCTACAATTGTAGCATTCAACTTTGATAGCCTCTTTCTTTCCCTTGCAATCACGAGCCTGGTGACCCTTTTCTCCACATTTATAACAAACTCCCATTCCTTTTAGGCATGTACCAGGGTGATTCTTACCAAAATTATCACATAATGGAAAATCCTTCTTTCCCTTTTTCCCTTTATCTATCTCTTGTTCCACCGTTCTCTTCTTCTCTTGCTTTACTTTGTTGTCATAAGACTTAGAGAATTCATTTTCTGTCTTGATAGCACATGAGACAATATCTTCGTATGATGAGAAGGATTGTGATACTAAATCTCAACGGAGAAATGGTTTTAACCCATCAAAGAAACGATCAATCTTACTCCTTGGGTTACGTATATAATCGGCATCATGCCTCGCTAACCTTGTAAAGTTAGCCTCATACATTGTGACATTCTCATCCTCCTTCTGCCTCAGACTCAGAAATTGCCTTTCCATATCTACTCGATGGTCACGAGGAAAGTATTTTTCTAAGAAAAGATCTTTGAACTCCATCCATTCCATATTCGATACGTCATCATCTTCCTTTGTGTTTTTAATCAGCGACCACCACTGATCGACATCTCTAGAGAGGCGGTAAACTGCCATGACAACCTTCTCCCTTTCACTACTCCCCAAGGCATGGAATATTTTTTCTAAGGAATTTATCCATTTCTCAGCTACTATAGGATTTGTACTCCCATTGATGGTTGGTGGTTGTTGCCTCATGAAACGGTCTACCATTGATCCTCCACATTGCGGATCAGGGTGCTCCATACGATTAAGGATATTATTCATAACCTGAGTGAGTTGTCCCAGTATGGTATTAAGTTGATCAGCACCAGTTGTATCTCCAGATCCACAATAATTATCTGGAGTAGGAGGGAAATCCCTACACGGAGTTCGTGCATTGATGCGGTTTCCATTCCTTCCACTAGGCGCCATTTCTAAACAATGGCATAAACTAGATTAGTTTATGAATCAAAATACATAATCCCATACTTATAAAACACTTAACATAAATTGAACTATTTATGGATATAATCCATAATCATAAAAAGAAATGTTTTCTTTGAGGAAGTATATACTCATAACCCTTCATAGTGGTTTATAAATAAAATGAGAATTATCCTAAGCATATCCCCCGGGAGTGTCGTAACCAAGAGTGCAGCAAGGCCCGTTGTCGTGCACCAGTTCCCATTCGAGTCTAGCTCAAAGTGGTGTTTTCGGGTTTTACCCCTAGGTACATCTGTGCCAGAGCCGCCTCTACTTGCTCGTATCCAGACAGGGATGTATTGCTCGGAAAACTCACAAATCTCTACAATAACAAAATTCTAGGAAGTTCTTCTATACTAATCCTCAAAGCCTATCTTTGGGTTATGTGCTCAAATCAGAGTTTATCTAAATCTATCTTCCAAGGTTAGTACTAAACTGCCTCTGATACCAATTGTAACGCCCCGACCCCAGCTACCCAGAGTCGGTGCATTACTTCGTAACATTGGCATGATCATAAGAGATCAAGTCTCGAAAGACCGATTAGTTTAGTAGCCTTGGAAACACTAGATACATTCATAAGTCTTACATTACATCATAAAGTAAACAAACTACAATAACATGGTCTTCATAGTCCACACTCATATCCTCTTATGACTATCCCTGCTGGTCATTCATAAAATAATTCTTCACATCCTGGAAAATATTAAAACATTGAAAAGGGTGAGCTCAGATGCTCAATAAGGATAACAATATAGCGGAAGCTTTCATCAATAAACATAAACATTTAAGGCAATGTATAACTAAAACAAAAGCCTTTTAAACTTGAACTTAAACATAATATGGAAAAAGTAAAATGAGATAATGCCATTCACTTCTTCACATTGATATTATACTGGTCGAATAATTACATGCAATATCAATAACCACTTTCATAATGAGGGAATGTATAATGCCAGACATTCTGAAACATTTTTTCAAGGCCTCGGCCAAGACGTCTAAAATGATTAAGGCCTCGGCCAAAACCATAAATCAAATTGGGAAAGGGACTCGGCCAATTCCACGTCTAGTTGTCTCATGAGACCTACCGATGCATCGAGGAGCTATGGCGGGCTCCACCCGTCACTTATTAAGGCCAATACATTCCTCATATGAATAGGTTTAAACATATCATAAACCATAACATAATCATATCACATAAAACATGCACAAAGGAAACATAAAATTTCCACATTTCAATCACAAGATGTCAATAAAACACATTGATATAATAAAAACGCTTTCAAAACCATTTTCAATACCAAAATAAAAGAAAGATAAAACATTGTATTTATTTTTCATTAAAAAAATGATGGCTTGTAGAGGAAGCCGAAACTCAAATAATGGTCACGACGGCGGAGAAGTCATTGTCACCGCATAAGTACAGAAAGAAAATCATTCCCTTTTTGTCGTTTAGTAAAATGCTTCGTATAAAAAAGATTCCTTTTGAATAAACGTAAAAGTCAAAGGGGTTTATACACCGTATAAAAGAAAGTTGTGTATAAAACCAAATATGCCTCAATGAAAGGTGATTGAGACGAAGACCCTTACAAAGATCATTTTTTTAAAATAAAGTAGATATATTATGTTCATTCACTATAAGTAAACATAAATAAAGTACACATACAATATATTACATAATAATATCATGACATAATTTGAAAGTAGGAGATTAACCCAAAGAATAGAAATTGGGTTAAGAAGTTCCCTTACCTCGTGTCTGACTTGACTCAACCGTTCTTTAACATCCTGAATAATAAACTAGAGTTAATATATACCTTATTAAGAACCATTTTTAATTTCATTATCCTTTTTATATCACTTATTACAATTTTATGAACATTATGTAATTATTTATGTTAATAACGGTCATTTTGTCGATCTTTGGTACTTGAGTCAAAAATAAACTTCCTATAATTTCAAGTTGTTCATGTGGTGAAATATCCATTATATCCAGAATTATATTCATGATTTAGATATCATATATATGATATATATCCAGTATATACATTCATTCATAATGTCACGTAACATTTAGAGGTAAGAAATGAAATGCACCGTTCATGGAGACGGTAAGCCGTACGTACGCATGAACGCTACTTTCATTTCTATTTCGTATTTAATGGAACAGAATCATAATGATATAAATTTATAATATAATTAAAGTATAATATAGTGTATAATACCATTTAATCCATTCTTTATACATCCCACATATGGCATTAACGATTCAAATCACTTTGAGGGGGCGGTAGTCCGCACTTCCTAAAATGAAATTATCGCGTTTCACCCATAATGGGAATCATAAAGTATGCCATAAATGAGAAATACAGAAGCATAAGTAAAACATAAACACATTATATATCATATATAAATATAGTGACATCTTAATTTCCACCTTTGATGGTGTTATATGAGTGTTGAACAGTCATCGTTTCGTGTGGCAGAAATTCTCCATCCACAGAAACCGTATGTTCTTTAACCATTAGATGTAGGTGTGTGTAAGTGTAGCTCGAATACTTCTTATAACAACATCCTAGTATATTGAGGATACTGTTGTTGTTACAAAAGTAATGAATAAAAAGAGTTTAGGGGGTTGGAGAAGAAAAATAAAACAAAACAACATTAGAGAAGAAATTACCTCAAAATCCGGTAACTCTTTTTGATTTGAGCCAAAGGCTTCCTTGGGAAGAGTTCTGCCCAAAGTGAGGCTTCTAGGAGTAAGAGGGGAATGTTGGGATAGCATTTGGGCAGAGTTTGGGCGAGCCAAAGGGCTTGAAGGTGTGAATAAGGTGGGAGAGGTGGGGGCCTTTTATAAGTGGAGAGGAGGGGCTCTTTTGGAAAGATTGAAATATTACATTATTATACAATGATTTTCGGATTCTAAAGGTCCCACACTTATATAATTCGTGTATAAGGTGATAATGGTTCGAAATCTCCTCATCCAATAGGCTTTGGACAAGTGTAAGCCTTAGATTTTGCATTATCTTCTCATTTTATTTAAATCGTTAAATAATGAGGTCATCGTTGCATCATCATGATGTCATAATTAATTTAATTTATTTAATGTATAAAAATTATAAAAAAATACTATGATGTAGGAAATCGTTTTAGCTTTCTAATTAATATTTATAATCAAAATTTTGACTTGTGTAACCCCACTTAAAAACTGTTTTAGTAAAACAACTCATGTTTGTGTCAATTTAATTTTAACATTAAATAAATATATATTAATGTCATTTTCCAACTAAAGTGGCTCTATGGGGTCCCCAAGTTGACCCATGGGTTGCCTTTGTCGGCCATGACTCATCCAATAGGTGTAGGACAAGTGTCAAGCTCATATCATATTATTAAAATATTGTTTTTACCTTAAACTACACTAATTAACTCTAATCGCGATTAAGAACTTAAAAGTTACTATTCACCAAAAAATTATTTTAATCTCATTGAACCACATTTTAATTCTTAATGAAAACCATATATGTCGGATTTTTGAAAATCAAATCACAGAAGTGGTAATATTTCATTTAAATGAAAAATCAGTTGTTTAACTACCACTTAGTGGTTTCACTATTCATCAAAAATTGAAGTTTTTCAGAACAAAGCCAAAATTTCACCCTAAGCTATAATTGATATTACAAATTCAAAAGTGATGTCTATTTTACAAAATTCCAAACATATAAGTTGCATTAATTAATTTTATAATTAATTCCCGCTGTTACAACAAATAGCGTGTTTTTAAGAAACAATTTATATCAAAAGATTTGCAATTGTTTATGTCCAATTTCAATGTTAAATTAATTCTAATGACCACCATTGGATAAAATGGTAAAAATATATTCTAATTATACTTTAAAACCACTCAATAGTATAACTTATCACTATAAATTATTTTGATTAAAAAAGTTGCTTTAAGTATTTTTCACTATTCATAAAAATTTTGAAGTTCTCAGAAAAATACCAAAAATTCAACATAGGCTAATTTCAATATTACGAATACGAAAATGAAGTCCATTTTGAAATATAAATTTTCTATAATTTTAAAAAGTGGTTATTACTATTCATAACGGCTACTTTGATTAGTCGCGGTGTTTTAGAACTCGAAGTTGCGTACAATGCAAGCTATTGCATTATTGAATGAGAAGCGTATCGTGGAAGCTCGGGGTATTACAGTTAACATGTAACCATGTTAAATTTATTTGTACAGATGAATGTCATAATTAATTTCCCGAACTAATGAATTGATAGGTGAGTGCTCTAGTTTTGGACCTTCCTTCAATAAATTGTGATTTTTCATCTATAGTGATGCTTCATTGAAGGGACAAGGTGGTGTTGTGAAGTAAATTGAATAGGTAGTTGAATATGCTTGAATATGACTAAAACATCATGAGATAAATTATCCAACACATTATTTTGATTTAGCAGTTGTTGTTTTTTCATTGACTTTTTTAGCATCATTTATAGGGAGACAAATATAAAATATTTTCTACGAATAAATGGATAAAGAATATATTCACTCAGAAGGAATTAAACATGATATAGAGAATATGGATTTAAATGATAATGTTTTAGGATTCCATGATCAATTACCATCCATGAAAAGAAAACAATGTGGAAGATTCCTTGAGTCAAAAACACCATCCATCATTATGCATGATACATTTGGATCATGATCCCATTATTATTGATTTGATGGATTTTTTCGTATATGTATTTAATGCATGAAATACTTCTATTTTGTTTTATGTTTCAGGTAAGTCATCATTATCAGACAGAATAATACAAGTGTAGAAGAAATACTGTTAGCTACAAAAAAATCATAAATTTGATAATGTAGGGATGTTGTAATAATTTAACCTAGATAAAGATTGTGTTTTAATATTTGTAAAATGATTTTGTATTTCTTGTGATTCCCAGTTGAAGAATGATTTAATGTGTGAATATCATAGTAATTCATTTTCAGTTCATCCTAGTATTACTATGATGTATAGAGCCTTCTGAGTGAATTACTAGTGGGATGGAAGAAAAAGATATATTGATTATTTTACCATGAAATGTTTGACATGTCCACATGTTAAATCTGAGTGTCAGTTATCAAAGGGGATGTTTCATCTCTATCCAGTGCCAGAGTGTAAAAGGAAAAATGTATTGATAATCATCATGGCGGGACTTCTAAAGGCTTCTATGGATAACAATGCGATTTGGGTGATTTTTGACTGACACACTAAATCTACATATTTACATCCTACTCAAGATAATATGCCTTTAGATCATCTTTCTCTACTATACATCTAAAAGATTATTATGATACATGGAGTTCCTCTTTAAATTATATATGACCATGATCATAGGATTACTTATATCTTTTGGAGGGGCCTTTAGAAATCATTGGAACCAGATTTAAATTTCAGTACAGCTTTTAATTCTCAATTAGATGGGAATTCATAATGGATTATTCAAACTTTAGTGGAAGTTATTCAAGTTGGTTCAATGGATAACTAGGGAACTTGGTATAAGAATAATTATTTAGTTGTATATTTATTTAGTAATTATTTTTGCTTCTGTATATATATGGAACTTTTTGAGGAATTGTATGGGATGTGGTGTTGAACTCTATATTTTTTGGATGATGATGAGGAAAGGAAGTTTACGAGACCCGAATTATATGAGGAACTAGATTAAAAAGTGGAGATTATCCTGAAAAAAATGAACATAGCTCAGAGTAGGTAGATAAGTGTTGAAGACAACTTGAGGAATGAATTTTCAATTGAGGTAGGTGATAATGTTTATCTTAGAATTTATATATGAAAAAGTGTTATGTGTTTTGTTAGGAAATGAAAGCTATGTCCATAATTTATTAGACCTTATGAAATCATATAGAATGTTTGACTAGTATCCTAATGAGTAGAGTTTCCTCTATGTTTGTCTCAGGTACACAATGTCTTTCATGTTTAAATGTTGAGAATGTATGTTCCAGATTCATCTCATGTCTTGATCCCAGAATCAGTTCAGTAGAAAGGGATCCTTTCATATAAAAATGGGCATGTTCATATTCCTGATCATAGATATAGTGTATTAATGAAAAATGTAATCCACCGTGTAATGGTTTTGGGTATAAACCACATGTTTGAAGAAGCATCATGGGAATCTAAAAATTCTTTAAGGGAAAGGTAATGTCACCTGTTTAATATGTAAATAAAAAAATGCAAGGACTCAATTTCTAGAAGGTCGGAAGAATGTAACAACACAATGTTTTATAAATAAATTTAATTAAATTAATAAAAAAATATGTCTCCTCATAACAAAACTTTTTTTAAAGGATATAATTATATAATAACTTTTATGAATATTTTTCCTACTACTATGATTTCAATTTCTAATAACAAACATACACAGTTGCGACTTGTATGATATTGGGAGTCTAAAAGGAAAAACATAATTTTTGGTGAATACTAATCTACCCTTATGAATATTAATAATAACAAATAAACTATAACCTCACCATTGAATGTATTTATAATAATTTATGAGACCTTGATTAATTTTTCAAAGTATTTTAAAATGGATAATAGTTATAATTGTGTGATTTTGTAAATAAATTATTTTTTAGTTAAAAATTAAATTTCACATATTTTAAAAACTATTTTTAGAAAATGGAGTTCATTTTTTAATTCTATATGTCCAAAAATGGTCAGGGTTATCTTTTTTTGGATTTTTCAAAAATTCATTATTTTTTAATGATCAGTGAAATAAGTTAAAATACCATATCTACAAATTATATGTTAAATAAAATATTTATAAATCATGGATGATGTAAGAATACATTTTCTAAACTCAAAATAACTAATTATTATTTTTTCATAAATTAATCAATATTATTCATAGTTTTTTTATAAAAATGTTTATCTAATTATTATAATAATGTAAAACCCTCTTCACTTACAATATAAATACCACCCTTACGCCCCCACTTACTCTCACACCACTCAAGCCTTAAGGATGTTGTAACACCCCGACCCCAGCTACCTAGAGTCGGTGCCTTACTTCGTAACATTGGCATGATCACAAAAGATCAAGTCTCGAAAGACCTATTAGTTTAGTAGCCTTGGAAACACTAGATACATTAATAAATGTTACATTACATCACAAAGTGAAAAACTATAATAACATAGTCTCCATAGTCCACACTTCTATCCCCTTCGGACTATCCCTGTAGGTCATTCATAAAATACTTCTTCACATCCAGGAAAATTTTAAAACATTGAAAGGGGTGAGCTCAGATGCTCAGTAAGGATAACAATATTGCGGAAGCTTTCATAAATAAACATAAACATTTAAGGCAATGTATAACTAAAACAAAAGCTTTTTAAACTTGAACATCAACATAATATGGCAAAAGTAAAATGAGATAATGCCATTTAATTCTTCACATGGATATTCTACTGGTCGAATAATCACATGAAATATCATTAACCACTTTCATAATGAGGGAATGTATAATGTCAGACATTCTGAAACATTTTGTCAAGGCCTCGTCCAAGACGTCTAAAATGATTCAGGCCTCGGCCAAAACCATAAATCAAATTGGGAAAGGGCCTCGGCCAATTCCATGTCTAGTTGTCTCATGGGACCTACCGATGCATTGAGGAGCTATGGCAGGCTCCACCTGTCACTTATTATGTCCAATACATTCCTCATATGAATAGGTTTAAACATATCATAAACCATAAAATAATCGTATCACATAAAACATGCACAAAAGAAACATAACATTTCCACATTTCAATCACAAGATATCAATAAAACACATTGATATAATAAAAACGCTTTCAAAACCATTTTCAATACCAAAATAAAAGAAAGTTAAAACTTTGTATTTATTTTTCATTAAAAAATGATGGCTTGTAGAGGAAGTCGAAACTCAAATAATGGTCACGGTGGCGGAGAAGTCATTGTCACCGCATAAGTACAGAAAGAAAAACATTACCTTTTTGTCGTTTAGTAAAATGCTTCGTATAAAAAAGATTCCTTTTGAATAAAAGTAAAAGTCAAAGGGGTTTATACACCGTATAAAAGAAAGTTGTGTATAAAACCAAATATGCCTCAATGAAAGGTGATTGAGACGAAGACCCTTACAAAGATCATTTTTTTTAAAATAAAGTAGATATATTATGTGTATTCACTATAAGTACACATAAATAAAGTTCACATACAAGATAGTAAATAATAATATCATGACATAATTTGAAAGTAGGAGATTAACCCAAAGAATAGAAATTGGGTTAAGAAGTTCCCTTACCTCGTGTCTGACTTGACTCAACCGTTCTTTATCCTCCTGAATAATATACTATAGTTAATATATACCTTATTAAGAACCATTTTCAATTTCATTATCCTTATTATATCACTTATTTCAATGATATTAACATTATGTAATTATTTAAGTTAATAACGGTCGTTTTGTCGATCTTTGGTACTTGAGTCAACAATAAACTTCTTATAATTACAAGTTGTTTATGTGGTAGAATATCCATTATCTCCAGAATTATATTCATAATTTAGATGTCATATATATCATATAAATCCAGTATATACATTCATTTATAATATTACGTAACATTTAGAGGTAAGAAATGAAATGCACCGTTCATGGAGACGGTAAGCCGTACGTACGCATGAACGCTACTTTCATTTCAATTTCATATTTAATGGAAAGAAATCATAATGATATAAATGTATAATATAATTCCAGTATAATATAGTGTATAATACCATTTACTCCTTCCTTTATACATCCCACATATGGCATTAACGATTCAAATCACTTTGAGGGGGTGGTAGTCCGCACTTCCTAAAATGAAATTATCGCGTTTTACCCATAATGGAAATCATAAAGTATGCCATAAATGAGAAATACAGAAGCATAAGTAAAACATAAACATATTATTTATCATATATAAAAATAGTGAAATCTTAATGGCCACATTTGAAGGTGTTATATGAGTGTTGAACAATCATCATTTCGTAAGGCAGAAATTCTCCATCCACAGAAATCGTATGTTCTTTAAACATTAGATGTAGGTGTGTGTAAGTGTAGCTATAATCCTTCTTATAAAAACATCCTAGTATATTAAGGATACTGGTTTTGTTACAAAATAAATGAATAAAAAGAGTTTAGGGGGTTGGAGAAGAAGAAAACAAAACAAAACAACATTAGAGAAGACATTACCTCAAAATCGGGTAACTCTTTTTGATTTGAGCCAAAGGATTCCTTGGGAAGAGTTATTCCCAAAGTGAGGCTTCTAGGAGTAATAGGGGGAAGTTGGGAGAGTATTTGGGCAGAGTTTGGCCGAGACAAATGGCATGAAGGTGTGAATAAGGTGGGAGAGGTGGGGGCCTTTTATAAGTGGAGAGGAGGGGCTCTTTTGGAAAGATTGAAATGTTACATTATTACACAATGCTTTTCGGATTCTAAAGGTCCCACACTTATATAATTCGAGTCTAAGGTGATAAGGGTTCGAAATATCCTCATCCAATTGGATTTAGACAAGTGTAAGCCTTGGACTTTGCATTATCTTTCCATTTTATTTAAATCGTTAAATAATGAGGTCATCGCTGCATCATCATGATGTCATAAATAATTTAATTTATTTAATGTATAAAAATTATAAAAAAACTACTATGATGTAGGAAATCTTTCTAGATTTCTAATGAATATTTATAGTCAATATTTGGACTTGTTTAGCCCCACTTAAAAACTGTTTTAGTAAAAAAACTCATGTTTGTGTCAATTTAATTTTAACATTAAATAAATATATATTAATGTCATTTTCCAACTAAAGTGGCTACATGGGGTCCACAAGTTGACCCATGGGTTGTCTTGGTCGGCCATGACTCATCCAATAGGAGAAGGACAAGTTTCAAACTCATCTCATATTATTAAAACACTGTTTTTACCTTAAACTACACTAATTACCTCTAATCGCGATTAAGAACTTAAAAGTTACTATTCACAAAAAATTATTTTAATCTCATTGAACCACATTTTACTTCTTAATGACAACCATGTATGTCGGATTTTTGAAAATCAAATCACAGAAGTGGTAATATTTCATTTAAATGAAAAATCAGTTATTTAACTACCACTTAGTGGTTTCACTATTCATCAAAAATTGAAGTTTTTCAGAACAATTCCAAAATTTCACCCTAAGCTATAATTGATATTCCGAATTCAAAAACGATGTCTATTTTACAAAATTACAAACATATAAGTTGCATTAATTTATTTTATAACTAATTCCCGCTGTTACAACAAATAGCATGCTTTTAAGAAACATTTTATATCAAAAGATTGGCAATTGTTTATGTCCAATTTCAATGTTAAATTAATTATAGTGACCACCATTGGATAAAATTGTAAAAATATATTCTAATTATACTTTAAAACCACTCAATAGTTTAACTTATCACTATAAATTATTTTGATTAAAAAAGTTGTTTTAAGTATTTTTCACTATTCATATAAAATTGGAAGTTCTCAGAAAATTACAAAAAATTAAACTTTGGATAATTTTGATATTACGAATACAAAAATGAAGTCCATTTTAAAATATAAAATTTCTATAATTTTAAAAATTGGTTATTACTATTCATAACAGCTACTTTGATTAGTCGCGGTGTTTTAAAACTCGAAGTTGTGTACAATGCAAGATATTGCATTATTAAATGAGAAGCGTATCGTGGAAGATCGTGGTGTTACATTCTCGACTCCTTCAATAAATTGTGTCCTCGCAATTTTAAATTTTTCTTTGAAAATAAAAGGTTGAAAAGAGAAAATAGCTTTGAGGAAAACCCAAATCGGAAATAAGGTTAATAAATATATAACATTAAAAGAAAGCAAGATAAGTACAAAGGTCACCCGATATAGCCCATTCTAGGATTCTATGAAAATATGGATATGGCGGAGAAACAAACCATCAAGGTCTGATGGAGAGTTATAGAAAACAGGACTAGGAGAAAGTTTAACTATATGAAAATCACAAACTTGTGATTGGTTAAACGGTCATTGAATCCTCAGTTGGAAAAGTTAACCGGCAACATTTTTGTTTTAAGTTACCTTTTATAATGTTGATGAATTTATTTAGGAGATTTACTAAGAATGTAAGGGAATATACATACTTGTTATGTATACATTCATTCGTTAATAAATTTTTACCACAAACCCATCGTTTACTCCAAATGGTAATGGAACTCAAAAATATTCTATTTATCCTAATTGTATAAGGTTCCAAATGTTAACACATACCATTTAGATTAGTAAAATTATTTTGTAATAACCAGGGACTTCCTGTAGGCTAGTGGTAGGAAATGAAGGCCTATCGCACTATGATTGTGGGTTCGATTCCTGCAGCTTTTTCCGACGCGATGGGTTATGCCCCACCCTCAAGGTTGTCCTTTTCCTAAAACTATAGTATTATAATTTTCAAAAATAATCTTCATAAATTTTTTAACCTTAAACAATACTATCCAAAGATCAACTTAATCCACTCCAACCTTTATAGTTATCCAAAATACCTCTGTCCAGACTTTCTCTAAAAGGTATCTTAATTCCAAAATCAATTTATCAAATTCCCCAAACAAAGTAAAGTTTCTCTTATTGTCACATACTAAAAATATGATTACCTTCATCATATTAAAACCTTACTGAAACAACAAGTACTGCAGTACAATCCTTATATATATATCACATTATTCTAATAACCAGAATATAATCAATGAGTCCAAAAGCACCAATACATTAATTATTCTGCATCAACTCTAGTAACAGCATAAGATTTTCCTTGATCCCTTGGCCTTTTCTGAGGTAAGTTTCCCTGACGCTTAGGACATTCA
Source organism: Viscum album (assembly GCA_963277665.1). NCBI lineage: Eukaryota > Viridiplantae > Streptophyta > Magnoliopsida > Santalales > Viscaceae > Viscum > Viscum album. Next base: position 880,795,108 of record OY728139.1, on the reverse strand, counting down.
TTTTCATAATGCCCCATTTCCCTACAATTGTAGCATTCAACATTGATAGCCTCTTTCTTTCCCATGAAATCACGCGCCTGGTGACCTTTTTCTCCACATTTATAACAAACTCCCATTCCTTTTAGGCAAGTACCAGGGTGATTCTTCCCACAATTATCACATAATGGAAAATCCTTATTTCCCTTTTTCGGTTTATCTGTCTCTTGTTCCACCGTTCTCTTCTTCTCTTGCTTTACTTTGTTGTCATAAGACTTAGAGAATTACTTTTTTGTCTTGATAGCACATGAGACAATATCTTCGTATGTTGAGAACGATTGTGATACTAAAGCTCGACGGAGAAATGGTTTTAACCCATCAAAGAAACGATCAATCTTACCTCTTGGGTTATGTATATAATCTACATCATACCTCGCTAACCTTGTAAAGTTGGCCTCATACTTTGCGACATTCTCATCCTCCTTTTGTTCCAGACTCAGAAATTGTCTTTCCATATCTGCTCGATGGTCACGAGGAAAGTATTTTTCTAAGAAAAGATCTTTGAACTCCCTCCATTCCATATTCGTTACGTCATCATCTTCCTTTGTGTTTTGAATCAGCGACCACCACTGATCGGCATCTCCAGTGAGGCAGTAAACTGCCATGACAACCTTCTCCCTTTCACTAATCCCCAAGGCATGGAATATTTTCTCTATGGAATTTATCCATTGCTCAGCTACTATAGGATTTGTACTCCCATTAAAGGTTGGTGGTTTTTGCCTCATGAAACGGTCTAGCATTGATCCTCCATGTTGTGGATCAGGGTGCTCCATACGAGTAAGGTTATTATTCATAACCTGAGTGAGTTGTCCCATTATGGTAATAAGTTGATCAGCACCAGTTGTATCTCCAGATCCACAATAATTATCTTGAGCAGTAGGGAAATCCCTACACGGAGTGAGTTCATTGATACGGTTCCCATTCCTTCCACTAGGAGCCATTTCTGAACAATGGCATAATCTAGATTAGTTTATGAAATAAAATACATAATTCCATATTTGTAAAACACTTTACATAAATTGAACTATTTATGAATATAATCCATAATCATAAAAAGGTTTTATTTGAGGAAGTATATACTCATAACCGTTCATAGTGGTTTGTACAGAAAATGTGAATTATCCTAAGCATATCCCCCGGGAGTGTCGTAACCAAGAGTGCAGCAAGGCCCGTTGTCGTGCACCGGTTCCCGTTCGAGTCTAGATCAAAGCGGTGTTTTCGGGTTTTACCCCTAGGAACATCTGTGCCAGAGCCGCCTCTACCTGCTCGTATCCAGACAGGGATGTATTTCTCAGAAAACTCACAAAATCTCTACAATACCAAAATTCTAGGAAGTTCTTCTATACTAATCCTCAAAGTTCATCTTAGGTCTACGTGCTCTAATCAGAGTTTATCTAAATCTAGCTTCCAAGGTTTGTACTAAACTGCCTCTGATACCAACTGTAACGCCCTGACCCCAGCTACCCAGAGTCGGTGCATTACTTCGTAACATTGGCATGATCACAAAAGATCAAGTCTCGAAAGACCGATTAGTTTAGTAGCCTTGGAAACACTAGATACATTAATAAATGTTACATTACATCACAAAGTGAAAAACTATAATAACATAGTCTCCATAGTCCACACATCTATCCTTTTCGGACTATCCCTATAGGTCATTCATAAAATACTTCTTCACATCCTGGAAAATATTAAAACATTGAAAGGGGTGAGCTCAGATGCTCAGTAAGGATAACAATATTGCGGAAGCTTTCATAAATAAACATAAACATTTAAGGCAATGTATAACTAAAAAAAAGCCTTTTAAACTTGAACATCAACATAATATGGCAAAAGTAAAATGAGATAATGCCATTTAATTCTTCACATGGATATTCTACTGGTCAAATAATCACATGAAATATCATTAACCACTTTCATAATGATGGAATGTATAATGTCGGACATTCTGAAACATTTTGTCAAGGCCTCGTCCAAGACGTCTAAAATGATTAAGGCCTCGGCCAAAACCATAAATCAAATTGGGAAAGGGCCTCAGCCAATTCCATGTCTAGTTGTCTCATGAGACCTACCGATGCATCGAGGAGCTATGGCGGGCTCCACCCGTCACTTATTAAGTCCAATACATTCCTCATATGAATAGGTTTAAACATATCATAAACCATAACATAATCGTATCACATAAAACATGCACAAAGGAAACATAAAATTTCCACATTTGAATCGCAAGATATCAATACAACACATTGATATAATGAAAACGCTTTCAAAACCATTTTCAATACCAAAATAAAAGAAAGTTAAAACTTTGTATTTATTTTTCATTAAAAAATGATGGCTTGTAGAGGAAGCCGAAACTCAAATAATGGTCACGGTGGCAGAGAAGTCATTGTCACCGCATAAGTACTGAAAGAAAAACATTCCCTTTTTGTCGTTTAGTAAAATGCTTCATATAAAAAAGATTCCTTTTGAATAAATGTAATAGTCAAAGGGGTTTATACACCGTATAAAAGAAAGTTGTGTATAAAACCAAATATGCCTCAATGAAAGGTGATTGAGACGAAGACCCTTACAAAGATCATTTTTTTAACATAAAGTAGATATATTATGTGTATTCACTATAAGTACACATAAATAAAGTACACATACAAGATAGTACATAATAATATCATGACATAATTTGAAAGTAGGAGATTAACCCAAAGAATAGAAATTGGGTTAAGAAGTTCCCTTACCTCGTGTCTGACTTGACTCAACCGTTCTTTAACCTCCTGAATAATAAACTAGAGTTAATATATACCTTATTAAAAACAATTTTCAATTTCATTATCCTTATTATATCACTTATTACAATGATATGAACATTATGTAATTATTTAAGTTAATAACGGTCGTTTTGTCGATCTTTGGTACTTGAGTCAACAATAAACATCTTATAATTACAAGTTGTTTATGTGGTAGAATATACATTATCTCCAGAATTATATTCATGATTTAGATGTCATAAATATCATATAAATCCAGTATATACATTCATTTATAATATTACGTAACATTTAGAGGTAAGAAATGAAATGCACCGTTCATGGAGACGGTAAGCCGTACGTACGCATGAACGCTACTTTCATTTAAATTTCATATTCAATGGAACGAAATAATAATGATATAAATTTATAATATAATTCCAGTATAATATAGTTTATAATACCATTTACTCAATCCATCATACATCCCACATATGGCATTAACGATTCAAATCACTTTGAGGGGGCGGTAGTCCGCACTTCCTAAAATGAAATTATCGCGTTTTACCCATAATGGAAATCATAAAGTATGCCATAAATGAGAAATACAGAAGCATAAGTAAAACATAAAAATATTATATAACATATATAAAAATAGTTACATCTTAATGGCCACCTTTGAAGGTGTTATATGAGTGTTGACCAATCATCGTTTCGTGAGGCAGAAATTCGCCATCCACAGAAACCGTATGTTCTTTAACCATTAGATGTAGGTGTGTGTAAGTGTAGCTCGAATCCTTCTTATAAAAACATCCTAGTATATTAAGGATACTGGTTTTGTTACAAAATAAATTAATAAGAAGAGTTTATGGGGTTGGAGAAGAAGAAAAAAAAACAAAACAACATTAGAGAAGACATTACCTCAAAATCGGGAAACTCTTTGTGATTTTAGCCAAAGGCTTCCTTGGGAAGAGTTCTTCCCAAAGTGAGGCTTCTAGTAGTAAGAGGGTGAAGCTGGGAGAGTATTTGGGCAGAGGTTAGCCGAGCCAAATGGCTTGAAGGTGTGAATAAGGTGGGAGAGGTGGGGGCCTTTTATAAGTGGAGAGGAGGGGCTCTTTTGGAAAGATTGAAATGTTACATTATTACACAATGATTTTCGGATTCTAAAGGTCCCACACATATATAATTCGAGTATAAGGTGATAAGGGTTCGAAATATCCTCATCCAATTGGATTTGGACAAGTGTAGGCCTTGGATTTTGCATTATCTTCCCATTTTATTTAAATCGTTAAATAATGAGGTCATCGCTGCATCATCATGATGTCATAAATAATTTAATTTATTTAATGTATAAAAATTATTAAAAAAATTCTATGATGTATTAAATCTTACTAGATTTCTAATTAATATTTATAGTCAATATTTGGACTTGTTTAGCCCCTCTTAAAAACTGTTTTAGTAAAACAACTCATGTTTGTGTCAATTTAATTTTAACATTAAATAAATATATATTAATGTCATTTTCCAACTAAAGTGGCTCCAAGGGGTCCCCAAGTTGACCCATGGGTTTTCTTGGTCGTCCATGACTCATCCAATAGGAGTAGGACAAGTTTCAAGCTCATCTCATATTATTAAAACACTATTTTTACCTTAAACTACACTAATTACCTCTAATCGCGATTAAGAACTTAAAAGTTACTATTCACCAAAAAATTATTTTAATCTCATTGAACCACATTTTACTTCTTAATGACAACCATGTATGTCGGATTTTTGAAAATAAAATCACAAAAGTGGTAATATTTCATTTAAACGAAAAATCAGTTATTTAACTTCCACTTAGTGGTTTCACTATTCATCAAAAATTGAAGTTTTTCAGAACAATGCCAAAATTTCACCCTAAGCTATAATTGATATTCCGAATTCAAAAATGATGTCTATTTTTCAAAATTCCAAACATATAAGTTGCATTAATTAATTTTATAATTAATTCCCGCTGTTACACCAAATAGCGTGTTTTTAAGAAACATTTTATATCAAAAGATTGACAATTGTTTATGTCCAATTTCAATGTTAAATTAATTCTAGTGACCACCATTGGATTAAATGGTAAAAATATATTCTAATTATACTTTAAAACCACTCAATAGTATAAATTATCACTATAAATTATTTTGATTAAAAAAGTTGTTTTAAGTATTTTTCACTATTCATAAAAAATTGGAAGTTCTCAGAAAATTACAAAAAATTAAACTTTGGATAATTTTGATATTACGAATACAAAAATGAAGTCCATTTTAAAATATAAAATTTCTATAATTTTAAAAAGTGGATATTACTATTCATAACGACTACTTTTATTAGTCGCGGTGTTTTAGAACTCGAAGTTGCGTATAATGCAAGATATTGCATTATTAAATGAGAAGCGTATCGTGGAAGCTCGAGGTGTTACAGATGTTTTATGTTGTACCAAATAAAATTACCACTCATATTCCCCATGTCCATGACATGCTAGTCTCACAAAAACGCCAAAACCAAGGTCCTTAAAAAGAATCTAAAGGTGAGTAGTTCAAAAGGTAATGATCTTATTTCATTCTCTTGTGTTTTATTTAAAATTATTTTCTTTTCCCATACTCTCTTCTCGTTACCTTATCCAAGATGAATGAAATGTCTATTAGTATATATATACCAGATTTTTATAATGTTTATTGAAAAATTCATCATCATTCTTCCTCTTCTAATCCTCTTATTCAGAAAATAAATGTATATTTCATTATATGTCGATTTACTAACATCGTGGATTATTTGTCTTCAATTTCTATTAAATCCTTAAAAAAGTTAAAAAACCATATTTATGGTTGAAACATATTTTAAATTGTATTATATATCCACTATAATGTTCTGGAGTTTATATATATACATAATATTATGTTATATATGGAATCTAGTTCATGGTTATCAAAGAACAGCCAAAATAATCAAATCGGATATCACTAGTGATTTATCTAGTGATTCATACATTTAACATATTACAAAAATTATTTATAAAATAAATCAATATTATATAAAATTAAAAATTACAGTTCATCCCATTTATATAATTTCATTTCCATACAAAAAGAAACTCAAATACAAATAGTCTATGGAAACCCTGTAAAGAACGTACCAAAAACAATGAAAGTTTATAAATTCTAAAAATTAATGGGTTAAATAATTTTATGAAATTATCATATAAGGTATTATGAACATGAATATGATTATTTAAAATATTAATAACAAACTTTTAAGCATTATACAAGATGTAATGGAACAAGATGTAAGAAGAACAAGATGTAATGGAATTCATAACCCAATTCCAATTCTTTGGATTAAACATCTACTTCATTAATTATGTGGTGTTGAAATTTAATTTATGATGTATTTTGATTATATGATGTTGAATTATTTGTATTTATTGTGTGTATACAAATACAATCCACCCTATAATGTCTCACTTCAATTATATCTTATTTGTAAGTAGATTTTTTTTCAAAATGCTCCATTAAAATTCAGTTCAAAAAAATTTAAATTCAATGTTTTAATACAACTATTCACATTTTTTTATTATGTTCACGTTAATAGAAATTATTTCTGATGAAGGGTGGGACCTATATCTCTATCAAATTCCATGGGTATGTTTATAATGGAGGTCAACCTTATACTTACTACATGTGTAACTACAATAGTTACACTATGTAGTAGTAATGAAATGTGGCCAAGATAGATTTAAATCCTATAGTATCCATGGGGGTTAAAATTGTATATAAGTAATTCCCTTAGATATAAATGGTATTTTATTCATGTTCTTTATTTTTTTTAAATCTCTTATAAATGCAATATTTGAGGAAGTATGTATGGGTGAGAATTATGTATTTGTGAAAATGATTTCGTATGTTTACAAGTATTCAGGGAATAATGTTTTCATTCCTTATTTTTGTATCACTTGATGCTATTTTTTCTATTACCATGTATTAAAATATTTTCATAGGATATATGAATATTTAATCCCAATAATTAAGTCATATTAAATGTTATGAATATTTTTCAAAGAAATCATGTCATATTTGGAAATTATTAAAATTTGGAAAAATAGATATTTTTTTTTGGTATACACTCTGAATTATTGTTGTATGTTATGCATGCATTATGTCCCAAATCCCTTAAAATATACTTGAATACTTAATTTGATAGTAACTGACTTATTCCATAAAATTCATGATTATGTAATTTTTTATGGAAGGGTCATTATAATCAATGTTAAAATCTCATTCCATCATTATTCCAACAGTAGTAATCATTATTTTTTCTCAGTTGTGAGACTAGAGTCTTCCTTTATGATATCTATTTGATCTATTAAACCAGTCACCAAATACATAACTACTTGAAAATATAAGGTATGGGAGAGAATTGTATTTCTAAAATATAAGGATGAATATATATCAAGGAAAAAATTTAAAATGATCAATAATCGAACATTATTTTACATTCAACCCACATCGTTTGAAAAATTACGAAATAATGAGAATTAATAATATTACTCCTAAAACCAAGCTTTAAAATATTTATCCACTAAAAGAATAAACTTTCAAATAATAATATTTATCTAGTTAATCTTATAAATTTTATATTTTGATACCATTAAAAATAACTAACAATGTTTTTGATATTATATATTTTCTATAGTGTTTAGGGAAATTATCATTTCATTATTTTATCTTTATTCTTAGTTGGTTGCATTGATGGGGATTGAAATTATAAAAGGAGTGAAATATTTGTGGGATTATTAATGAGACAAATATTTCTAGATTTTAATAAGAATATCACATGAAATCATGTCTTGATCTCACACATATTGGTAAATAGTTGTGTATTATATAATGAAACATAAAAATTAGGAATTGAATGAATGTTAAAGATGAATAATCATATTATGACTTATGGTTCTCAATAAATTCATCTTTATAAAACAAATTAACAAGTATAGGATGTCTCATAATTTTCCAAAGTGTATGTAATTAAAAATAAAAAAAATTATGTATTTTCATAGTTATTTCTCGATAATAATACAAACCAAACACACAAATACCTTTTTAATGTTAGTTAAATGGATGGGTCTTCCTCCACAAACCATCCACTAAGAGATTATGAATTGCTTCATTGAACCAATATATATTTAATATATATAATTAGAGTAATTAAGAGATAAAATCACCATAAAATATTTCTCTAATACTATAATAAATATAACACATTCATCCAACCTGAGAAATGTATAACAATAAATTCATAATTATATGATATCATTTCCCTCAAGAAGATAATACTCTACTTGTATAGTTCCATATAAATGTATTCAGAATGTAATAACCATGATAAAAAATTATGTTACATAAATACAAAATAACTTTGAAATTATGAATTAATAGATATATAATATTCCACTTGGATATATTAATGATCACTAGTGAACCAAATCTACAGACCGTCACCACTTGTTTCAAACAAAGGTAATGAATCTCAGTTGTAAAAAGACAAAATTATAATAAAATTAAATTACAATAAAATAGTTGAATGAATACGAAAATTAGTTTATCAATACTAAAAACAATTATTAATGGGATTCATAACCATAAAACCTACTATATAAATTCATTAATTTTTTTTTTGTTTTAGAATTCTTGGTCCAAAATTGATCCTCTCAAAATTATAAAAAGTATAATGTCTTTATGTTTTTAAAAAATAAAACAAAATAAATAAAATATATTCTCATGAATGGATTGACTGAAATAGTGTGAATTAATACTTCTTTTTTGAGTGGGATAAGGATAATTTTAATTATAAAAATTAATGAATATGAGATAAATGTATTTAATTTATATAATTACATAATGGTTAATCCATTTTCATTACGTTTTGAGGAACGTAGAAGAAACAAACAAAAATAACAAGAAATTTCTATTTCATATTATTACTTTTATTTAAAAAATCATAAACATTTTGTATTTTTTATCATTAGTCGAACAAGGGAATAAATGGATTTAAAATGAATGAAATGTTTACGAGATTCTTTATGGTACAGAAATAATTCTTTTTTTGCAGGGTGATTCAATAATATTTTTAATACATTTTTAGATTATAATTTTGAATGATAAATACACATTTTATATTATAACAGTATAGAATATTTTCATTGGATTATTTATATATATTCTTTTGTTTAATATATAAATTTCAAATCATTTGGATTTTTATTATTGTTTTTTATATTATTAATGGATTTTATGATGGGACTAATAATTATATATATGTTTTTTAAAAATAAATGGTCTCACATGTTATAAGGAATCACATAGATGAACTATCATAGAAACACTCATTGTGGATCGCAATTACAAGGTGTTCCCTTGATGGGCCCTCACAATATATCACATCACTAACAACCAGTCATAGAGCACCCTTAGGCAATTCAATATCCCCAGAGGAATGTCATGATGAAGAATCATATAGTGCATACTTATCAACTAAACCATAAGGTACCATGTAATAATTTATTATCATAAAATGTAACATAGGGTCCCATTCCCAATATTTTCAGAAACATCATTATCATTGTAGTGATGCTCTATTTTTGTTAAATTAATTGTATAAGAGTGATGTAGTCAAAGGAATGACCACTGAAATATCACATCTCAATATTAACATAGTATATGAACACATTATAGAGTCATGATCTAATTAGATTATTCAACCAACCTTCTGTGTCATGTTAATCCAAAACACAAGATATAGTTCCCATGATACCCAATTTGAATACCTAGTAGATCAATTGATTGAAAAAAACCCATTGCATTTAACAATTCCTTCTATACCCACATAGCAATTATGTTTTAAACACTCAAACAATAATAATATTCTTCATAATTTTACCAAGTCATTTTGGGAAAAAATCCATGATAAATGATGGGTTTGTTATTTCATATTTAAAATATCTCTCCCTATTTAATAAAATGGGTTTCCTCTCCAAAACTCTTTGATCAGGCTTCAAATTACAGTAGTTTTATCATTGTTCTATCCATTGTTAATTTAATTGAAGTAGATTATTTATATCACTTTGTTTCTTTGTTTCCCCTATGCATTATTTCATAATACTAATGAAGGTGAGTAAATAAATAGATACTGGGTTTCATGGGAGGTCTTTTATGGTGTTTCCAAATCCTTTTTTCAATTCTAAATGGTTTTATCATATTGTGTGAATGTAGTCACCATGATATAGTAGGTAAATAGATTGTCTCTATTTGTATTAAATATCATCATACTCATTATGTTTTCTTCCAAATCAAAACTCCAACATTTCTATTGGTATTATATTATTAAAATTTGAAGTATTGGTCAAGGGATTAAAGAGAATATGATGGATTCAGGTCATTAATAGTGTCACATACTCAATTGAGACGTTTTTTAATTCATTACTATAAGATTACATGAGACATTGTATCTCAAAAAGATTCCATTGTTAAATCATTTATAGAAAAAATCATAGGGGTGGCCTATCATGTATGATTTGACAATTTATCAATATATTACTAAATAAAAACAGATAGTGGCCTACCTTAGGTAATCAACCATTAGAGAAATATCATTACATCTTAATTTTTATTCTTAAAATGTCTACATTTCATTGATATTAAATGAAATAACACCACATTATCAAATCACATATCCGGGTATTCAACACATTTTAATCAATAAAAATGAAAAAATAGAATTATAAGAGTGTGTAACCATACAAATACATTTATTTCTATAAACCATAATAATCTCGTAGGTATATATTATTTTTATAAATTGTTTGTCATATCAAGACCATAGTGTGAATGAATCAATATACTCACAATAATTAGAAAATATGTCACCAAAAAACATATCTCCTCTGGTATATATATGATTGTATAAATAATTTCATTCAATCACTAATATCTTACAAAATAATATCTGATTCTCAAACCCATTTAAAAGAGTCATAAATTTTTTTATTCATCACTTCTAGATTGCCATGACCCACCTTCACCAAAAGGTGGAAAGGGTCATAAGATTTCTAGGCCCATCCTTATTTATTTTGAAGGAGAGATAATGACCCCCGAAACCCGCCTTCAATAGGTCTCAGAGTGGCGACAAACACCATGGTATAGAATCTCACAAAAAATGGACGGAATTAACCTTTTTTTTTTATAGTATCGGGAGATAAGATGGTAAAACCCAACAACACCAAAGATGATATTAAAGGCAAAGCCAAAAGTAACCCATTCCCATATGCATGCTCATAAGTAAAATATACATGTCACAAGAACTCCAAATGTAGTGTACCAAGAAAAGGAAATCGACAACAAAAACCTCCCCAATGTCTGAGCTACTACGACCTAGCAAGATCCCTAAAATCCTCCTGGAATCCTGAAAGAAGGTTTATATATGTAGGTTGTGTATAAAATCACACTTAGTATGGAAAACCAATGACTCTCAAGCACATTTGGAGAGGAATTCTAATGCCCTGTGAGAGAATAAAAACAAAAATACCTACCAAGGAAAAACTATCCACCCAAGTCCCACCAAGGCACACTCCCCCAAATAACTCAAGGCAAGTAGTATAGTAATAGAACATCGATATTTGGGTACCCCGTGCCACTTTCCCACTGGTTACTGAAGACATTCAATGCATCGAACTAATCCCGCCATTCTCACTGTAGTCCCACTGCAAAACCCCGCCCACACACACCTAGGAAACAACCTCACCATAGTCCCACTGTCAAACCCAACCTATACACACCTGTGCCACAACCTCACCACAATCCCCCTGCCAAAACCCACTCGCACACACCTAGGCCACAACCTCACCGTAGTCCCACTGCCAAACCCTGCCTACAAACACCTGGTCCAAAACCACACCACAGTCATATGGAAAAACCCAACTCGCACACACCTAGGCCATAACAACTACTCCCATGCCCAAAGACACATGGGCCGCATCCCGAAGACACATGGGAAACAAACTAACCGCAGACATCTGGGCCAACCACCACCACTACCCTGCCTGAAAATTCTTCGGCTAATAATGGACCTCAGGCCATCACAGTCTACCCGAAGAGTCTTGGGCGGGAGCAGAAAAGAAGCTAATAACCAGCCACTCGTAGGAGTATTGGGAAAAACACCATCCACCTGAAATGGGGTGTTTGGCACTAAGTTCTCAACATAGTTGGGGCACGAATAAGAAACATAAAAGATACAGATATATGTATAGGTAAAAAACACTCATCCCAACCTAGGGGTTTCAAAACCTAAGCACAAACACCCTTTTTACAATTCATTCAAAAATGAATCCACGAAACTAATAGCCAAGTCACAAATCCTTAACAAACTAATTTCCCACTCAAAAATTCATGTTTTCATGTTCAAGTGATCCCATTAGGGGGAATTATACACTACCAGGAAAATAACATGCATAAACACAAGACAGAAAAGAGAAACAACCAAAAATAAATTTAACTATTCACACCTGTTTCTCTTGTAGAGTTGCATCAACGAAAGGGGATTATTGAGTTCCCTCAAAGTACTGGAAACAAGGAAAACCTCGAGACACAACCCCATGTCCCCCAAACAGGGAACCAACGACTTCTCAATAATAGAGGATTCCACCAGAGTTCTTGTCACAATAGTGAAACAACAGAGCATCACATTCACAACCAACAACCGTGCCACAACAGATGATCCCATCCCCGTTCACATCTTCCCATAAGCACCAGGAAGAACAACACACCCACCACAAAAAAGAGTGGAAAACTTCTGGGTTCAATAACATCATTCATTAGGTTCTTCTTTCTGTTTGTTAACAGGGGTGGTCACAAAGAGATTCTTATTTTACTGAACATCCATTTAAACCAACTGAGTTTACGTGATTAACCAATTTCTACGTTTAGTAATTTAATCATTATAGAAGACAAAGATTCATTAGTGTGCAAGGAAAGACCACCAACGACCATGATTTTCAGTGAGCAGAGGCCCACAAAATTCACAACACATACAATATAAATGTAGTATAGTAGAAACATTAATCACACCCCCCTTCATTATTTAAATTTTTGTTCATTATCATCATTATGTTTGGCTTCATCAATTCCAACAGAGATAAAAGTTTACCCACCCCGCATGATACACAGAAAAGAGAGGCGAAGGACATCCCTACTTGATTGATCAAAGATCAAAGTTTCTCTCCACGCTCCAGGAACAAGGGATGCATAACTTGTAGGGACGGAATGTCCAGGACTCCAAGGGTGAGCAGAAAGGCTCCTGTACAGGCGCAACACTTGCCTCCGAAAGGGGAAATCCAATACACTAGTAAGAAAGGGATACCAGACAATAGGAAGTAGATGAAGATGAAATTCCCATGTGATATTGATAAGATCTCATTTTAAGGGATATTGGGATTTTAACGACCGTAATGTTGGATCATGGTTTCACCATGAGGTTGGGTGGTTAAACACGATTGAATTATTTTTTATTTAATAATTCCAATCCGAAATGGGGGTAACAACTGTGGATTTAGAGATTTTATATAAACAGAGGGGCATGGTACGCGAACACACAGCTGGGTCTATTAAAGGTCTCCCCACCCTTAGGAATTTAAACATTGATAAAGGGATTAAAATGTTATTGAAACACTCCCCAAAGGGTTAAAAATGCCTAAATGTGGTGTTACGGGAGAAACTGTAAAAGGAAAACCTGACAAGGCCAGGTGGCACCAATCCTGCCACACATCGATCGGTCACACCGATTGGTCACACCGATCAGTCGCACCAATCGGTGAGGCACTGATCATGTCAAAAACCGATCGGTCACACTGATCGTGTTACACCAATCAGGTGCACACCAATCTGTCACACACCTATCAGTCGCACTCCGATCAGTTGCACGCTGATCATTCGCACACTGATCGGTCAGACGCCAATCGGTTGAACACGGATCGGTCACACACCGATCAGTCGCATGCCGATTGGTCGCAAACTAATTAGTCTTACGCACCGAGACGCCACCCTTAGGATGTGGAATTTAGAAAAGGAATTGGATCTGAGGGTCTGGGGCATTACATCATTTAACTCTCAAACTATTCTTTCCCTTGAGAATCAACCCAAACCAGAAGAGAAGAGGGGTCCGAACAACCACCTCGAAAGATACCTCTCAGGAATGAACCCCTCCAACATCTGGAAACTACTCTCCCTCAAGAAACCATGAAACATTAAAGGGTCATGTTGTCCAGTCATATGGGTTAGGTAGTTTCTTCTTCCATTTCAAGATACTATCCGCTTTGGGTGGCACTGACTCCCCCGCACGGGTTTAATCACATCCACCTTAATGCGTCTTGATTAGGGATCGGGTCCTCCCCTTCCCGTAGTCAGGACTTTTCGCATGAATCTAGTGGATAAGGAAACCATACAGTCCATAGATAACAAGGTAAAGCATTCCATCACAAAAAGTACAAAAACAAATAACACCACAACTCAAAATAACTCGGGTTACTGGGCATGTGTCTGTGCTTCCCATTCCCAAGTACATTCCTCAAGACCACCATGCCTCCACAACACACGAACCAAAGGAATGGTTCATCCACGAAACACCTTCTCCTCACGATCCTCGATCATCACTGGTCGCTCAACGAATGTTGCACTGTCTTTGATATCTATCTTTCCCTAGTCAAGGACGTGTGAATCATCATGAAAATACTGATGGAGCTTTGACACATGGATGACATCATGTATCCTCAGTAGAGGGGCTGGTAATTCTAGTTGATAAGCCACTTCTCCGACCCACCGTAACACTTCAAAGGGTCCGATGAATCTGGGAGAGAGCTTTATCCCCCTATCGAACATCTGTTGTCCACGTCGAGGGGGGACCTTCAAGAATATGTGGTCCCTGACCCCAAAATCCAAGGGTCTCCTCCTATTATTGGCATATGACTTTTGACAGTTCTGTGCCACCTTCATCCTTTCTCGTATAAGCTGAACCTTCTCTGTAGTGTTCTGAACTTCCTTCAGGCCAAGAACAATTGCTTCCCCAACCTCAGTCCAGCACATGGGTGTGCGACATGTCCTCCCATACAATTCTTTGAATAGATCCATGCCAATGGTAGAGTGATAGATATTATTGTAGGAAAACCCTACCTGAGGCAAGTGTTTCACCCACAATCCCACAAAATACAGAATACATGCTCGTTGCATGTCCTCCAACGTCTAGATGGTGCGCTCCATCTTTACATCTGTATGGGGATGGAATGCAGTGAAAAGATGTACCTGGGTGCCAAAAACATCTTATAATCCCCTCCAGACTCGTGAGGTAAACTGTGCATCCCTATACGAAACTATGGATCTCAGAACTCCTTGCAACCGCACAACCTCCTCCACGTACCTTTTTGCTAAAGCATCCCCTGCACTTGAATCCATGATTTCCAGAGAGTGGGACAATTTCATCAACCGATCCACCACTACCCAGGTAGCATCACAGCCACCTCGAACCATGGGTAGTCCTACGAAAAAATCCATCGATATGTCGTCCCACTTCCACTCGAGAACATCTAAATGTTGAAAAAAGATTCCTGGAACACGATGTTCAACCTTCACCTACTGACACACTAGGAACTTTTCTACGAACTCTACTACTGCCCGATTCACCCCCGGCCAGCAAAACTATCTCCTCAGGCCCTGATACATCTTCAAAACTCCTAGATGAAATGCTAGGTGTGAGTTTTGGAACTACCAAGAACCCTTCCGTGCATCAACTCTAGGACAAACAACATCCCTCAGAAAAGAATCTGGTTCTAACCATCTTCCATCCACCCTTCCGGAGCATCACCTTGGTTAACATGGTCACGCACCACTTCTCTTTCTGAGTCTCCCCACTGAGACTCCTCTACCTAGCGTATTAGAGTAGACTGCACTGTCATCTGATACATGCTACCTCTACCACTATCCATCCTCAGGTCCAGGTGCAGGGCAACCAACTCCTCCATTGCCTTCCAAGCATCTGCCGACTCTCGAACCACATCCCTCTGCGACATCCTGCTCAAGGCGTCAGCCGCCACACTCCCCTTTCCTGAGGTTTTGAAAATCTCGAAGTCGTAGTCTTGAAGGAATTTCAACCACCTTAACTCCTTCAAGTCCAGGTCCCATTGGGAGAAGACATAATTCATGTTCTTGTGGTTCGTTAAGACCATGAAGTGCTCCCCGACGAGGTATTGCCACCACAACTCTAGTGCGAATATGACCGCTGCAAGATCCAGATCATGGGTGGCATAATTACAGTCATGGGGGAATAACTTCCTATACCCATAGGAGATCACCCCATACAGATGCATCAACACGCATCTCAGGCCTTTCCCTGAAGCATCACAGAACACCTCTTATGTTGCCCCTTCTTCGGAAAACCACAGCACTAGGTCACTAACCAACATCTCCTTTAGATAGTTGAAGGCTGCCTCGCACTTCTCATCCAATACGAAATCATGGTCCTACTTGGTCAATGGTGTCAAAGGTTCCGCAACTCAAGTGATGTTGGGCACGAACCTCCGGTATTAACCTGTCAGCCCGAGGAAACTATGTACCACCACCACATTCTTGGGTGCTACCCATGAAACAACCGCCTCGACCTTCGATGGCTCCAATGAAATCCCTTGTTCAGACACCACGTGTCCAAGGAAATGCAATTCTCACATCCATAACATGCACTTTGACAAATTCCCATAGAGATGGTGTTGTCGGAGGACCTTTAAAACCATTCTCATATGCTCCGTGTGATCCTCCTTTTATATTGAGTCGATCAGAATGTCATAAATAAACACGACTACGAACCGATCCAGGTATTCCCAGAATATGGAGTTCATGAGTCCCATGAACACATCTGGTGCATTCATAATGCCGAATTCCATGACTACAAACTCAAAGTGCCCATATCTTCACCTGAAGGTAGTCTTTGAGATATCACCCTCCTTCACCCTCACTTGGTGATATCCAGACCACAGATCAATCTTTGAGAACCAACCTACTCCCCTTAGCTGGTCAAAGAGATCGTCTATTCTTGGGAGAGGGTAGCGATTCTTGACCGTCGCCTGATTCATCATCCTGTAGTCTATGCACCGCCTTAGACCACCATCTGCCTTCTTTGGAAACCAAATAAGAGCACCCCACAATGACGCACTTGGCCGAACCAAACCCTTCTTCATCAGATCATTAATCTGGATCTGCAACTCCCGCAACATCGAAGATGCCATCGGATAGGGGGACATCGAAATCGGATGAGCACCATGTTGCAAGTCTATCCTGAACTCAACATCACTTCGAGAGGGAAGAGTTTCTACTACTTCAAGGAAGACGTCTATAAACTCACTGACGATCCCTGGAGCTTCCACCATCTATGCATCCACCGACTCCACTGATAGCTCAGTTAATAATGAGAGGAGGGTTTCCTCTCATATGCTGCCTTTCTAGCAACCATGTTCACCGATGAGGGTCACACGTCGGCTGCCCATGTCTGAAAATATGATGTTTCCTCAGAAGCAATCAATGATGGCACATACAGAGAACAACTAGTCCATTCCTATGATGACATCGTATGGTTGTATCTACAACATCAAAAGATCCCTGACTAATTGATGTGGCCCTATCATCAGTCTGCATCCTCGACAAACATACAACAATTCGGTCTATCCTCCTACTTGTGTGGTCAGCACCAAGGGCACTGTAAGTTTCTTAGCGTCTAAATCCAGAGCACGGTCCAGATAGGGTGAAACAAAGGAGAGTGAAGCACCTGTATCGAACATGGAATATGCAGGCGTAAATGAACAAGCTGATCATACATCGAACAACCTCTGTCCCTATTGGAACTACTACTTCCATGGCATGAAACTGCCCAAGCTCAGCTCCTAAGCCTCTCGACTGTCGGCACCTCCCCGACTACGCCCAGATCGAGGTCCCTAAGGAGCCTCCTGAGGTCGGCCTCCTCCTGTAACATCGGCCTTCGGGGAAGCAGGAGCCCATTGACCCTGCTGCTGTTGGTGAAAGGGCCTAGCTGAAAACTGATGCTACAGAGGTGGGTGCTAGAACTTCCCACCCCCCACCGTACTATACTCTATCTAGGAACTAGTTTCTAAGGTTTCCATGGATTCCAAAAACGAAGAACCTTGGTCCCAGTCTTAAAGGGAAAGGGCGAGGACTGAGTGATCAGAAATGGAACTGTTGCGGCCTGCTTCTTGTTGATAAGAACCTAGAGGGCCCTGATGCTGGAGGCCTGCTACTAATGGCCTTCCCCATTGACGATCCCAACTAGATCCCCTCTCATGACACACCTCCTAGTGTGTGCATCCTCTCCTCTACTTCACCCTTCTTTTGCGCCACTATGTATGTCAGTAGGGTGAAGGGTGTAACATCGTACTGAATAGAAGGTCAGAGTGCCTCCTTGAAACATCTCGCCTGAGACTCCTCATCCGGATAGAGGTCCGGAGTAAAGATAAGGAGATCCTTGAACTTGATCCCCAACTTTCTCACTGAAATACTCCCCAGATGGAAGAATATTAACTCCTGCCTCTTCTCAACCATCATCGTGGAAGAGAGGAATTCGGCCTGGAACTCCTCCACAAAGTCAGCCCACACAACCTCAGCTTCCCTCTTCTATCCAATATAAAGCGTCCACCCCTTACGCGTCACTCCCCACATATGGATCATTTCCAGAGGAACCCAGTACTCCGTCAGAGCCGGAATCAGGCCGAAAGTGATCAATAGTTCCTTGAGCCAGCTATCTGTATCCATATCAGAGGTGCTGCCCTCATACTTCCCAAGGGTCTGTCGCTGAAAATCTCAAAGCGTCTTCTACCACTGATCATCCTCCTCTACTATGTGAGTCCTCTACTGATCGGCCACGAAAACCTCCTGGGCCTTGATCTCCCGTACTACTCGTGGTCTCCTCCCCGGTGCCATAACCTCAAGGTAAACAAGTAATGCCTAAGCCCGAGTAGTGTATAATATTGTTCTTAATTGTTTTAGACTTATTTTTATTTTGAATCCCCATGACACCCATAAAACATAAGAATACAAGTCATTATGATAGATTTTCATTTCTTAGGGTCTCTCCCCTGCAATCAGTGTAGCCTCACTTGGTTGTTCGGTATGTCCAAAGTCCTTGCATCAGATCACAAGGGGGGGGGGGGGGGGGGCTAAATTCCCATGTCCTAGCCGGTCTTCCCGAACCTAATCACGCCCCAAGTTCACCCAACACTATTGACCTACCACCCCACGCAATCCTCATTGTGCCTAACTCCAGACTCCATCCTATATCTCAACCATTCCTCTAATACCATTCTGTCATGACCCGCCTTTACCAAAAGGATGGAAGGGTCAGCTAATTTTCAGTCCCTTCATTCTTTAATTTTAAGGAGATATAATGACCCCCGAAACCCGCCTTCAATAGGTCTCGGAGTGGCGAATAGAACCAAGGGAATATAATCTCAAAACAAAATCGAATGCATTAAACTTTTTATTTTAATAGGATCGGGAGATAAGATGGTAAAACAAAAAAACACCAAAGATGAATGTAATGGTAAATCCAAAATTAACCCATTCCCATATGCATGCTCAAAAGTAAAAGATACAAGTCACAATAACTCAAAAAGTAAATTACCAAGAAAAGGAAATTGACAACAAAAACCACACCAACGTCCGAGCTAGTATGACCCAGAATGATCCCTGAACTCCTCCTAGAAACCTAAAAGTTGTTTTATATATGTAGGGTGAGTATACAAGAACACTCAGATGGGAAAACCAAAGACTCGCGTGCACAAGTGGAGAGGAATTCTAATTCCCTTTGAGAAAAGAAAAACCAAAGCACCTATCACGGAAAAACAATCCACCCTTGTCTCACCAAGGAACACTCCACCAAATAAATCAAGGAAAGTAGTATAGTAATATCACATCGATATTTGGGTACCACGTGCCACTTTTCCACTGGTTATTGAAGACATTCTATAGATCGAACCAATCCTGCCATTCTCACTGCAGTCCCATAGCCAAACCGCACCCGCACACACCTAGGACACAACCTTACCGCAGTCCCACTGCCAGAACCCACCTGCACACACCTGGGCCAGAAACTCACTACATTCCCACTTCCAAACCCCACCCAAATACACATGGGCTAGAACAACTACCGCCATGCCCGAAGACACATGGGACTCATCCCGAAGACACATGGGAAACAACCTACCCATAGACATTTCATCCAACCACCACAACTACCCTGCCCGAAGATTCTTGGGCTAATAATGGACCTCAGTCCATCACAGCATTACCAAAGAGTCTTCGGCTATTCACGAAAGGGAGCAGAAAAGAAGCTAATAACCAGCCACTCGTAGGAGTGTTGGGAAAAACACACTCCACATGAAATGGGGTTTTCATCACTATGTTCTCAACTTCGGTGGGGCTCGAATAAGAAACATAAAACTATAGATATATGTATAGGTAACAAACACTCATTCCAACCTAGGGGTTTCAAAACCTAATCACATACACCCTTGTTACTATTCATTCACAAAAGAAGCCACGACACTCACAGACAAGTCACAACTCATTCCCAAACTAATTTTACACTCAACCATTCTTGTTTTCATGTTCAAGTGATCCCATTAGGGTGAATTCTGCACTACCGGGCAACTAACAGGCATAAACAAAATCCAGAAAATAGAAATAGCCTACCCGAAATTTAAGCATTCACACCCAGTTCCCTTGTAGAATTTCATCAGCGAAAGGGGATTATTGAGTTCCCTCAAAGTACTGGAAACAAGGGAAACCCTGAGACACAGCCCCATGTCCCTAAAATCGGGAACTAACGACATCTCAACAATAGAGGATTCCACCCGAGTTTGTGTCACAACAGAGCAACCACACAGCTTCACATTCACAACCAACAATAGTTCTACAAAAGAGGATCCCATCCCCTTTCACATCACATCATAAGAACTAGGTTGAACAATACACCAACCACCAAACAGAGTGGAAAACATCTGGGTTCAAGCACATCATTCATTATGTTCTTATTTCTATTTGTTAACCAGTGTGGTCACACAGAGATTCTTGTTTTACTAAACATCCATTTAAACCAAATGACATTACGTGATTAACAAATTTCTAGATTAAATCATTTAATCATAATAGAAGACAAAGGTTCATTAGTGCGCAATGAAAGGCTACCAACGACCATGATTGTCAGTGAGCATAGGCCCGCACAATTCAAAACACTTACAACAAAACATTAGTACCACAGATACATCAATCAACCCCCACACCTTCATTATTTAGAAGTCCATTCATTATCATCATTAAGTTTGTCTTCATCAATTCATACAGATACAAAAGAGTACCCACCCTGTGTGGTACATAGAATTGAGAAGCAAAGGAAAACCCTACTTAATTGATCAAAGATCGATGTTTCTCTCCACGTGCCAGGAAAAGGGGATGTGCGACTTGTAGGGAAGGAATGTCCGAGACTCCAAGGGTGAGCAGAAAGGCTCCGATACAGGTACACCACTTTCCTCCGAAAGGGGAACTCCAAACTCACTAGTAAGAAAAGAAGACCTGCCAAAAGGAAGGAGAAGAAGAAGAAATTCATGTGCGATATAGATAAGATCCAGTTATTACGGGATATGGGGATTTGAATGGATTTAATTTAGGATCGTGGTTTCCCCATGCGGTTGGGTGGATACACAAGATTGAATTAATTGTTATTTAATGATTTCCGTCTGAAAAGGTGGTAACAACTATGGATTTAAGGATTTTATATAAACAGAGGGGAACATTAAGTGGACACACAGCTGGGTCTGTTGATGGTCTCCACACCCATAGGAATTTAAAAATTGATTAAGGGCTTAAAACGGTCTTGAATCACTCCCAAAAAGGTTAGAAAGGCCTAAAAGTGGTGTTACAGGAGAAACTGTAGAAGGAAATCCCGACAAGGACGGGTGGCACCGATCGTGCCACACACCGATCGGTCGCACTGATCAGTTGCACCGATCAGTGAGGCACCAATCACATCAGAATGATCAGGTGCATGCCGATCAGTCGCATGTCGATCGGTCGCCCACCGATCAGTGAGACGCTGATCAGTCACACAACGATCGGTCGCACGCCGATCTGTCGCACACCTATCAGTCACACGTCGATCGGTCACACACCGATCAGTCACACGTTGATCGGTCACACACCAATCGGTCGCACACACCAAGACGCCACCCTTAGGATACGGAATTTTCCAAAATAATGGGATATGAGGGTCTGGGGAATTACATAGATAGATTAAAAAACTTTTCTTCCATAATTAAATATTGTATCT
Source organism: Viscum album (assembly GCA_963277665.1). Classification (NCBI taxonomy): domain Eukaryota; kingdom Viridiplantae; phylum Streptophyta; class Magnoliopsida; order Santalales; family Viscaceae; genus Viscum; species Viscum album. The sequence goes on along the minus strand of OY728139.1, from coordinate 880,772,876 downwards.
CTTTATCACAAGAAATTATTTTCAAATATAGTGACACTTTATTGTGATGGAAACCCAACAAAATTTTCCTTCAATATATTAGATATTATGAAGTATAATTTATTTTTTGTTATTTAGAAAATATGTATAACTAAAACATAATGTTTCTATCTTCACATTCATTGATATTAAATCTCAATAGATGAATATTCACTTCATTTTACTTAATCATACCTAAGGACTGTAATGTAATAGTGACATTAGAATGTTTTATGCATATAGAACTTGTTCATTATGTATCTACATCTTCTCCCACATTGTTCTTCATAATTAGAAATTTTTATGTACATATCATACAAAAAACCGCTCTTTTGACATTAGAGATATGAATCAAAATAATGGGTGAGAATTGATAATTAGTAAGAGTAAAATAGGAATATATCAATGATCATAATGAAATAACATGATATAGATTGTATACAAAAAAGTAATAACTTTTGAAAACCATACCATGCATATAAAAATAAAAAATATGTGTCAAAACTAAATATTGATAGTTTATAATACATGAAACATGATGAAATTACAGAACATGACACATGGAATGAAAACATTGGCATAAGACGAGGATATGTGGGAAACATATAATCAAATAAAATAATTTAAATAGTAGTAAAGAAAAATTTACCAGGATATGAAATTGGAATGGTTTCACTCCCTACACCATCATTTTAGTCATGGTTTAATCTAACTCTATCGTAGTGGAAAAATATTATTACTAAACTAGCTTAACTCTTTATTCCATTTTGTTTTATTTCAGGAGATATCAGTCATTAACCAATGATTTGTTGGGCGATATAGTTCCCACAAAAAACATACTGAAATTGAAGAATATGTGTTCACATTAAAATTAAAACATGAATCATATCAGTAGTCATGAAAAGAAATTGGTGTCATAAATATTTCATTATGGAATAAATCATTGAAAATAAATATATTTTTATAAACATTAATTCATTTCAACATACCAGAACCCATGAAAATGAAATCAAATTCATAAACATCTTTTCAACAAAAACATAAACTATTCATAGATTGAATAGGGATGGTATAATAAGATCATATCCATAGAATTTATTAACTAACATAAATATTTTTTATCATAGAAATAAAATTATTTGGAAGGATAACTTTGAATATTTATTGATAAAAATATCATTTACACTTTCAAAATATATAAATAAATCTGAAAATTTCCCAAATAATAAAGAAAACATTTTATTTCAAAATAACCATATAAACATTTAAATGATGATATAAAGTCAATGGTTGGTCATATGGGTGTAAAAAATATCTATGATATACATTTAATAATATTTCATGTGTGTTTTTTTCATTGGTTTTGTTCATTATAAACTCATTATGGTTTTATCTTTCTATGAAGATCCAGGATATGTGCCAATATGGTCCTAAAATCTATTAAAATAAAATTTCATGCACACAAGGTTAGGAATTTTAAGGGAGTTTACAATTACAAGAGATAATCTACACTCATATGTCATCATCCACTAGTATAGTGCAGTAGTAAGGGGATCAATAATATCCCCACCATGCTTGTCTCATAAATTCATTATTTGATAGAGAATCTATATCCTAGATAAATTTTCAATATTAATGAGATATAACTAGATTGGGATAATTGGAATGAGTATTATAATCAATATATGTGGGTAGAATCCTCCAAGGGACATTACATGTATTTTATCATGGGACATAACATCAATTGTAAATTCAGAATCAATATGCATTTTATTCAATTAATGATTGATATTATACGTAATGTCATGTGTAATTGACCTAAATTAGGCTTCATAGGAATTTCCAATACCAATTTAATGGTTAAAAGAATCTTTTTACAAATCCATGAGGAGTTTGTAAAATACCTCAATCATCACAAAGGACTGGGAAATTTAGAGGCCACACTATAAAAATTTAATTTAATATTTAAGTCAATCGGGGAATGCACCTCTATAATCTGTGATCCATGTGTCATTTCATTCTACCTAGAATAACCCAAATTCTAAAAATTGTCATATAAATCATGTTTTTATGCATTTCCCCTAGTTATAATATTGTCGTATCATGAACATATTTGTGTATGCAGGCTATTATAAAAGGTAATTAAAGATCCTACTCTCAAAAAACTTCTCATTAAATTCCCTCTATATCAAGGAAAATATTAATACCACCGCTTCTAGTAGTTGGTATTGTATCTAATAACTCTTCCTTGTTCTAATAAAGAATTATATGAGTTCATCCAGCTTTTAATGTGCATTGATATCACAGAAAATGAAATGAGAAACATAATTCCATGTTTTCCTTGTATAAAATGAATTTATGAAGATATGCTGGATATTTTTTTATATTTAAGGAAAATTTTGTAGGTAGTGACCATATACTACAAAACCATCCTCAGTTGATCATGTGAAGACACATCATTATTTTTAGAGTATCTACATTAGAGTGAACCTCAAGGGTTGTATGATTTTATCCTTAAAACAAGATAGCCATGCTAGGTTAATAGTTGCACTCTCACTTTTGATCGTGTACTAGTCATTGACATAAAATTTACAATTGCAATTTGGCTTTTACACCAATGTTTCAATGTCCATGAATGTGTATTATTGTAATTCAAGAGAATCCTATGAAGGGGGAAAATAAAATATACAATGGTGTGTATTGAAATCACTAATAGTTATCTGCATTCTATCTATAGGAATAATAATCCTCTCTTTTAGTGGTTGTATAATCAAATGGGTATCCCAATAATTTAAATCAATATTCGTTATGACCATCCATTTTTAGTTTTTCATAAAGTATGAATGTATATTTTTATTTATGGATATATTGATTATGCAAGGCACACCTGACCTAATTGAGACATGTACATCCTAATCCATCTGTCTATTTCATTGTTGATACCATAATGGATTCCTCTATAAAATTGTCTATTCACATTTTCCCAAAGAAATGGTGCACCAAGGTAATTAAAAGGGATGTACCCCCTCGCAACCCGAATATTTCCAATATTTATGTTCTTTTTTCCCATAGGTAACCCATCCCTAAAAATAGAAAAATATTTTACAGAACTAATAGAATAAAAAATAATTTATTCATAATATAAAAAGATGGACAGAATGGATTCAATAGTTCACTTTGGGGATTCTCCTAAACTCAAGATGTCATCTTCAAATTACATGTTTTATGGGATAATCCCACTCTTTCCAACTTTTATTTTCTTTTAGAAACCAACCCGAGAAAGACCATTAATCCACCTACTAAGGTAATATTTATCAAGGAAAAAAATAAATCCTTATGATTAGATCCCATTTCCATACCCCTTTATTCCATTTAATGTATCATCTAGGAGTCTCATTAATTATAATGGGAAAATTTATAGATGAAAGGATATGACTAGTCAATATGGTGATGGTATCTGAGTAGCCATATCTGTTTAGGACATTGAAAATAATAATCCACATGAGGGTGTGAAATGCATTGGATATATCATCAGTTTTTGAAATGATATTAACAATAACCTATCTTTTCATGATGTCAAAACCTTTAGAGGAATAAAAGAAAAAATTATCAATGTATATTATATGAAAAAACAAAATTTTTATTGGGTGATGATATATTTTTATAAATCCCCCAATATTTTATGTCATGATTTCCGTTAATATTTGGAGGACAATTTTCCCAAAGTTGACTTGTCTAAAAACTCTAATATTTACTGCATTTACTTTTTTAGGAATCAAGGAAAATAAATGTGAGTTGATTTCAAAAGAAATGTATGTATAATTAATGAATTATCATTCCACTCTTACAAGGTCATCCTATTGAGTATCTCAATAAAACTAGAAGAATTTTATTATGAAACCATATAGTCTAGCAATACTCTCTATATTGATGGAGAATAGAAAGTTCCTAACTTCATCCTTGTATGGTTTCTTGATAAGACTCTTGTTTTGTTGTTCATAAATAATGGAAAAACTAGTTCTTTTAATCCTCGGTGTATTATCCAATCCATCTTCTGAATAAATTTAACTGAAATAATCATTCACTATGTTTAATACATCACTTTTATAAGGGTAAAACCACTCTTTGAATGTTATAACATTTTTTCAAGTTTTGCATGCTTCTCCCTGTGAATTCTATGGAATAATTTTGATTTTATATCATACATTTGTATTTTTTTACATTAATTTCATTCTTATATACCCTCCCTTTAATGGTTATGAGATCATCAAACTTTGAGTGATCTTTTAATTCGTCATTATATGGGAGATTCTAATTCCACGATTGATGATGAATTCTCACAAGGTTTTGTTCCTCATTCTAATTATCAATATTATGTTCTAAAAAAGAGAATTTTCTATACTTCCTTAGGATATTATAATGGTATTTTAATTTCATAGAAATACTCTTTTATGGAAATCCCACTATGACCTGCCTCCAAACCTCCAGAATGATTTCACTACATCCATTAATATTATACAATATATTGTTGAAGAAAAATGGAAGTGGGTCCATCCTTAACATAATTTATATCTTCAAAACAATAAGGTTATGCTTAGAAAGATGGTTAGGGACGGTGTAACATAATATCCCATTGGCCACACCCAAGTCATCCATTTCTATAAATAACTTTTCAAGAAAGATTTATTTCATTCCATTCAGGGTGTACCTTCTCTTATTATATTTGGATCCATCAATTGGGACACCGGCAAGAATATATTAATCAAAAGAAGATAATTATTTATCATATTTTTTCATTTTTAATGTAAATCATGTTTTTATCATTTGGTTTAAGTACATTTTAAAAATCACCATTAATAACCATGTTTTGAGAACACATCAAGATGTTTCATCAATCTCCCTCCCACGATCCTCTCCTGATGCATGGTTTTGAATAATGAACAATAGAAATATATACAATAGTGCCTAAAAGGTTGACAGTAATAATTATAATAGGTTTTTTCTAGATAAATGTTTAAATTTTGATACTTTCATATCATAACAATTATAAATGATCAATGATGAAATTTTGGTGTTTTGAGACACCAAATGATATCACAATGAAGCCTATTTGAAAGCATTCAATTTCATAAAAGTCATTTTAGGTTCTTCTAAAACATAAAGAAGTGGTTTGTTGAAAAAAATAAAATTTTGAAGAGACTTCAGGATCAAGCAGTTCCCCATCCCATGGATGTTCCAATAGAAATTATTCATTGAATGATGACCTTGCTCCAAGTTACAGCTCCTCCCTCATAGGCCATCCTAGAACGTTCTTTCTCTTTCTTCTATCTACCATTATTCTACCCATTATTAGTGCTTCCTTCCATTATTGATCCCCATATAAATTTAGATTTTTTATGTTATTGGGGTCATCAATCTATACATATGAATGAGTATCTTTAGCCTCATATTCCTATATACATACGCTCAATGGGGAGAACATGTTATTGGTGTGAAAAGGTCCTATTGTGGACATGATGATAGATGCTTTCCTGGTATTTTTTAAACGATTAAGCTCTAAATGTATCCCCCTTAAATTTACCATCATCATTATTCGATGAATGTGTTTTAGGTTGTCCAACACTAAGATTGTTCTCTATTGGGAATGTTACATGATCTCTAACAATTCTTGGGGAACTCATATCCTTAATTTCTAGAAATAATGATGAACCATCTGTTCCTTCATGGATGATCACATGTTGATATTCTTATTGAATGTCTACGAGTATATATGTGAGAAAAAATGTTCTTGGATTCTCATATTGATGGTGGATCAACTCTCCAACACAAAGATGTGGCCCTTACTATATATTTTCTACATACATTGGTGTGTGTGTCTAGAAAATTTTAATTGGTCTTGAGATAACTATTCTAACAGAACCATATATATTACATGACTATTGATTAAACAGGAGTGATGGATCCTCTAAGAGGGGTCAAATCCATTAGTTTTTCCACCCTCTATTATGTCACATAAAAGTGAAGGGTCACCAAAGGCAAGGATACCTCTAGAATTTTTTTTCCCTACAAATGAGTATAAACCAGTTTTTTACACAAGTTTATATAGATGAGTTTCATACACATACTTAAAGGTTTCAGTATGCATATCATCAGAGGAGGGAAGATCTACATGCACATCCATGATTGACCCATAATGGATGTCAACAGTGACTATAATAGGCTTTTTAGGAGGCTCACTATTTCCATTCAAAATGTTACCATCAAAAGTTACATTTTTTATCTTATTTAGGTTAGAGGGACTTGGACTAAGGTTTCTAAATTAGGAAATATTGGGGAAATGATATATTACCTTCCACTTTCTACATTTGGCAGTTTCATGCCCCTGCATGTTGTTTAAAGATCATTAATTGTCTCTATTTTAATCTCAGAGTAGATTCCAAAATTTAATACATATTATAAAATATGTGCATTCCATTAATACTAGATGATATATTTGAAGGTTTCATCCCTTTTAGAAGCATCGTGTCTTTTACTAAGGTACAATGCAAGTCAACTTGTACCAATATCCATGCATAATGACTGCATCCCGAGTTTTCATTCTTTTAGTGCTTCTTAATTGGATTCCCTATGGTTAAGGAAACATCCCAGAGGATCCGTGGAATCCAATATAGTTAGTTAAGGTTTCAAATATAAATATAAAAACTAGAATTAATATTATTTACTATGTCTAGAACAAAATTTCTATCTCACTCCTAAATTTAGTAGATATCAGTCCTCAGGGATAGTGAATTAAATCTCCACGATCTTCACTTCTAATCATCAGATGAAAATACTACACTATACTTCCCTCTATGCATTATTTTCATATTCAATTAACCAAATCCACATATTTCATAAATTCTACTAATTCAAGAATTAAATTTTCATGGATTTTCTAAAATATGAAGTAACACACTCATGATAATAGAACACCTAAATAGAATTACTCATTATGTCGACACATTCTAAATCACTAAATCATGAAAAATCATGCCTTTTCGAATAATTCACCCATTAGTGGGATGATTGAAATCATAGGATGATGGATAGGGTTTATATTTTATGTCATATTAAAAAATCATCTTCAAATAATAAAAACATTTATGACACATGATTTTTATCAATGGATTTTTTAAATAAAATATGGAATAATTTCCAATGTGCAACATGATCTTACTGAATTCAAAATTTTGTATTATCAACATGAAAGATCTTCTCGCATTCGTTATTATTTCTTGAATTAGGATTTTTTCTATTATCACCATTATCTCATTTCTTAACAATCCTTTAAGGTTAAATTATCTACATAATGATAATAATTATTTAATTAAAAAATATACTAATTATATAAATATTTATTGAAATTCAAAAATTTTCAAGATAGGAAAATGAATTACATCATAGATGATGACAATATGATTTATATATGCATGAAAACCATCTCCAGTTTCTAGATGAATGAAGAAAAATAAATGAAAATAATATATGACCATTAAAAAAAAAATTATATTTCATATATATCACATATATTTATTAAATAAATCCATTACTATCTATGAAAAAATAAAATGAAAAACACATCAAATCGCTTCGTGGATTTGGTAGTCCACACTTATGCTTCAGTAACATTATTATTTTCTAGCATATTGGATCGTAAGATGGAAGTAGTAATATTATAAAAAAAGAATAATATTTATTCAATAAATATTACATATATTATTTAAATCAAAATATATTCCAATTTTTGATATGAATTGAAGGAAAATGAATTACATTTGGAGGCCCAGTGGTAGTCTTTCTTACACATGATTGATAGTTTCATGTAAAACATTATTGAAGTGCTGGTATATATTTTTCTATTAACACGATTTTTTCATAATATATGGTTGATAATTATCTTATTATATATTCATAGTTGAAGAATATTTTAATGAGGTGGAATAATAAATAAAATAAAAATGATAACATAAGAACTTTACATATTCTTCATTCAACCACCATTATTCAGCACAAAAAAACCTACTAAGAGGGTCTCTAAATATAACTATGTACTATGTGACATGTCGAAGAAATTAAGTAATATATTTGGGTAGGTTATGGATGAAATAAATGTGGTGGAGAGGAAACACTTGGAATATTTAAAAGGAAATTTTTTATCAACATTTAAGTCATGATTAAAGGATAACAATGGACCATTCCAGAATGATATATAATATAATGTCTAAATATATATATGAAATATTAATTTGACATGTGTCTTAGTCTTTTAAATTCTTAATCTTTTTTCTTAACGTCTAGTAATACCATTATCACCTTAACAGTTATAATTAATTTTTTTATTTCTAAAATAACTTATTTTAAAAATTTAAGATAAAATTATTATATGATATTATTACTATTATTCATACAATTTAATCCATTTTTCTGAATTAAATATACTTAATTGGTATAATTTAATTTATAATTAAACTCATAGATACATCAATAAAATTTTTTGAAAAGTGAAAAATTTAATATGTTCACAAAGAATTAATTTAAAAATTCAATTTTAAATTATTTATAAAGAAATAAATTTGGTCAATTATAAAAAAATTGATCTATCATTTCATAAAAACCATTTTGAATAAAAATATAGGTTTTAAATTTATTTAAATGAAATTTAAATTTTCTATAAAAACTATAATTTTTAACTATTCATTGAAAAGTAAACAATTTTATAAAATTATCTAAATTTAAACATATAAAATTATCACATATTGACTAAAAATGAATATATTTCTTGAAATTTTATTTTATAAATGATTAAATAATATATTTTATTATTTACTCATAAAAATAAATATATATCATCTTTTAAAGTGTATTTTAGAATAATATACAGAAATCATGTTGAAAAATTATTTATAAAAAAATTACTTATGTAAGAAATAAGAAATTATTTTTAAAAAATATTCCCACACATAGAATCGTGTTTAATGATTATGATATGAAAATAATTATTAAAAAAATATTATTATTATTATATCGTGGGTCATTAAAAGTCATTGTTTCATGTAATGAAAAATATAAAAAAATTAATCATATTTGAAAAAAATCATAAAATGTAGAATTGTTAGATTAAAACACAGTTTATATTAGTTTATAAAAAAACATATTTCACTCTTATAGAAATAAATTAGGATAATTCTACCTCATTAAATCATCTGGTTCCTGTGTGTATTCTTAATGTTTGTGTTTTCTACATAAAACATTGATCATGTGAGTGATCTTATTTCAAAAAACATACTTTATATGATCCAGAATATCCATTTTTTATCAATGTAAATATCATTATCCAATTGTATAAATTTTAAGTTCATTAAATATTAAGAATCAGGTTCGTACATTATCTATAATGATATGTGGAATAGATCATTGATTTGAGAGAGGTTCAGTGGATTTTCCAAGTGATAATCTAATGCTCATACTAAATCAGGATTCTAGATGGGGATAATATACCTTGCACTTAGAAATCATTTATTCCTAATTCTCATAATATTTTTTCATGAATAAATTAATAGTAAAAACCTCCCAAGAGCATAGAACATATGATTACACTGATAATTGTTAGTAAAACGTCTTTATAAGGTTGTTGATGACAATATGTGATGTTAAATGGGTTTATCTTTATATTCTATTTCATTGTCCATTTATTGTTCAAATATAATTCATTTTCTATCATCATAAAACCATGTCAGAGTTATTCACTTTATTTCTAAAATGTATTCTTATAGATCCATAAAAATGTTTTGGTGAGATATATTATTTTAAGAAAACTATATTTCTGGAAAGTGTTGTTCCCAACAACCATTTAAATTAATAGAATTTGATCTCAACCTATCTTCTAGGTATTTAATTTTACACTTTAATAAACCATGATATTTTCGATGATACATAGTCTATAAATTGAATTTTGTATCTAAATATTACTAAAGGGTTCACTATCATTGATTTAAACCTCAGATGTCGACTAGATATAATATAATGTTATACTCCATTAACCGATAGAAAATATTTAATTTTTATCCAAGAAACCTAATACATAGGGAAATCATATTTGATCGGAGTTATGTATTCTAAGCTGTTATGGTAATTGGATAAAGCCCATATAGAAATTTTCCCTTCAGATTTTCTAGGGTTTCTAATGAAATAATCCATGGAGTTGTTATACCATTTCATGTTGGGAATAGTTAATAATTGTAACATCCCCATCAAAATTTGTTTCTCATTCATTATTTATAGAAATTCAAACCAAGATGATAAAGCACTCCTATATATCCATTTATTCCATCTGACATGAAATATTTGTTAATACATGTAAACATATTTTTACTTCAAGGACTAATACATAATGAAGAATATTGATCTTTATCTAGCATCACTTCTATCAAATCAGATATAGAAGGAGAAATAAACATTTCAAAAAAATTATCATTACATCATAAAAAATGTTGAAATCAAGAATATATCTCACATTATACAATAATTATACATCTTACTTTTGTGCCTCCATAATCATTACATTAAAAAATTCTTAAACTCTCATTAGAGAAGGATATTAACATCCCACATATATCAAGATTTCTACATCCATTCTATGAAAATAAAAAAAAATATTTGATATTTTTTGATCTTCATCAAGGATAATATTGAATGAAATTTTCAACTCAATGTGTTGACCAACATGATTATATTCTTATAGTGGTAATATATTGAATAGTCATTATATTTAATCGGCTCCCACAATAATTTCTAGTGCATGTTCAAAAATTTATATATGAATGTAAATTTTAAAACCATTTGATTAGTATTTTTATCACACCATTATTCGTAAAGATAATGTATCAGAATAATTAATAAAATGATTACCATAGTTGGAAAAAATAACGGGATTTGAAATTTTCTTCCTGATCCTTTGATTTTCATGAGGCGTAAAGCGAAAACATTGTCTTTCTAGATGAGTATTCATACCACTACATTATTTAATGAAAACATATATACTAAAAAGAATTCTCCACTAAAAGGTAATATAAGAACATTTTAACTGACTAATATTCTTTTATTCTCCATGATATTTTCCTCACATAGATCCATCTTGAGTATCTTGGATCCCTTATAAGTTAACATGGTATGTTGATTTTTCAGTGCAGATAAATTCTCTATAAATCATTAATAATGTACTAAAACCATTGAAAAATTCATATCATAGTCCTTATGGATGGTCTTAGTCACCATTCTATATCCTTTATCTATGATGTAAAATCCAATATACCCTCATTTGAGATTATGTGAACCAATAATGACAGTTCATATAGCCAAATTTAACACATTGTAAATTTTACATAACTTTTCTCCATCTTTAACATCATTAGTAAAACTATCATTTAGTCCTCATTATCTGTATTTATCCATAAATATATATGAATATCATATGTATATATACTACAAAAGACTAATTAATTAGTCACTAAAAACTGTATTCATTCAATCCATGATAATTGATGGAGAATTAATGAGAAATAATAGCATCACTCATTCTTTAAAGTGCCTATAAATTGTAAGAAATATTATATTGAGTATATACACATTCTTATACCTCAATATATAATTTCAAGAATTTATTTTATTCATGAAATATTATTGATAGGGATATCTTTTTTCAAACCAATAATCAGTATGGGGTAGAAGATACAGGTTCTCAATTATAATCTACTCGTGGTCCTAATAATCAATGAAGTGTTGCATCAATCTCTCATACTTCTTAAAGAAGAATATTTTCAATCTTTGGTGAAACACATGGATGAATGAATCACTTTTAATGATTCTATATTTATTTCTTTAACAATTCAAACAACTCAATCAAGATTAATCTATAGTGAGTTTCTCAAATCAATTTAGCACCATGAATGCGTTAAAATAAGAAATCAATAAAATAATTAGATAAAATACAATGAAAAACATCATGAAATAATGCTTAGAATTCCAAAACATCATGCATATAATTGATGTTGATTTTTCCCCAACCATCAGGGATAATCACACATTTTGAATTGGAATCAAGCCCTGTAAAATAGATGTAATCTCCAATAGAATTTTATATTAATTGTTGTACTTAAAAAAATTCATATGTTTTTCTTCAATATGAAACATATATTATATTCCCAAATATTTGATGTGGGATTTATGTAGATAAATTTTATAATTTCATATGATAAAATAATATTCAACTAGATGGAGAATAATGAGATTTTATGTAATATGATTATCATCAACATTAACTGGATAATATTCATAGACTTGTTATGAGATCGTCATGCCATTATTATTTTGAAATAATAATTAATCATACTATCATTTGGGATATGAATATAAATTCTTATATGTTTTAAGGATATAAAATATTTTAACTAATTAAGATAGAATAATTTAGCTCAATATTTGTGCATACTTATAACCACTGTAACATCATTTAATATCGTTATTTTCAATATACAACATTGAGAATAAGTATAACCATAAAGTGTCATTAATAAAATAAATTAATAATGAAAAATCCTTTAATGTATATCTAAATATTGACAAATTATTTTAAATCTATGATAACACATACTAAAACATGGAAATTAATGCACTTTATTGAAAACCTTCAATATGGTTCCTAAGAGTTTTTATATTTAAAAAACATATCCCTCAAAAGTGTTAATAGAGGTATGTAGCATGGACCGATGTCATACCTGAGGAAATGATTAAATTAAATCCCAATGAACACTATTTGGAGTCATTAAATCTATGTAAAATTAATCTAGATAAACAACTGACTATTGAATCTATAATTAGATATAGATTCATGGAGACCACTCTCTCTATCCTCCACTAAAATTCTAGCAAACTATCCATTATACAAATTTTTCCTCAGACATATCCTTAGGTATATCCTTATATATTTCACTAAATATTTCTCATATTATTTATAAACGATGAATAATTTTTTTTGTGATATTAACTGTAAATATCCTTAATTCTCATACAATGGTATTTTATCTTAATAGATGAATACTAATTTTCTATTTATATCAGTGAATAAGGACCATAATATTTAGTTTCATTTGAAATATAGATATAAATAAATTATTTATAGGTTAAATAAATATTATCCCACATATTTCTTCATAAATGAAACCCTTCATAGAAATGTCATATTTAAAACCAATGTTTAAACCATGGGTAAACGAAGTATAATAAATGGTGAGATATAAGCCTCAGTATTGGTAAAAATAGGAGATGTCAATGATTATTTCATAATAATATGATACTAAGGGTATGATAACAAGAAAATAACATTTTAAAATAATACCTTGAATGTAAATGATCATATCCTTAAATCATTTAATAATATTCCTCATTTCATATATCATTTATCATACATGAAATAAATAACATGAACCTTCAGGGTATAAAAAAGACATTGGATGTGGATTTATGTCATATATATAAGAATATAAATTCATTTCATATTATTGAAGGAAAACTTTTACGAATGTGCTAGTAGAATGTGATCACTCATGAAACCATATTAGTTGTCAAGGTTCAATCCCAGGACTTTTATAATAGTCAAAATTGATTATTGAATTGGTATTACTAGACATTATTGTTCTACTAATCTCATATATATATATTGATACATATGACATGAATTAAGGGGATATATTGGTACCCCTATCACAAGATTATAAAACAATGGTAAAATTTGAACAAAAAATATGAAATATTTTTCAAAAACATTTCATCCAGGAATAACTAATGGAAAAGATATAGGTTTCCAAATCATTTCAAATTTTAATCCAAGAATATCCCCTCAATTGTGAATGGGGTTTTTTTAAGAATCTATTAAAAATAAATACAAACATTATAGATAAATTATATGGGTTTTACCAATAGATCTAATCTCCAATATTTCATAGGTAATGTTAAATGATTTCATCATATATAAGAAGCGATTTTTAAAGATCACTTAGAACTTCTCACGAAGAAAATATCATTTCTTATTGGATAAAAAATACATAAAATCTTAAAATTTCCTAATTTGTTTATAATATCACCTTATAAAAATTTAATGGAATGAATAAAATCATTGATTTTTCATTATGGTGTAATATTACATTCATGTTCTATGTTTTAGAAACATATTGTTTTCATAGTTTTGATAAAATGTTAAAAGTTTCACATCTGGAAAAAGAAAATAATATTCCAATTAAACCATTTTATAAATTTTAAAGAATAGGAAAAATGTATTTAGACCATAAGTATTGAATTTTAAAATAAATTTTTTAAAACATTTTTAGAAAATATTGACATGGAAGTGAAAATATTTTCAATAATATAGAGAAATAATGTTATATTTTTTATAACATTATATGGACACAAGAGAAATTGATAGTAAAAAAATAAATAAAAACATATAATTTATAAATATAACCAAATGATAATAAAATTCATTAGTTTCTTGATAGATATATAATAATATTTTATTATTATAATAACAGACATAAAAATTCGTAATAAATCATTGGATTAAAACATTTTACCTTTAGCATGTTGGAGAGATTGTAATCATAATCCCCTAGAAATAGTAACATTAAATGAAACATTACTAATATTTAAAATAAAAAATAATCATGATATAACATGTAAAATTATGTTTACATAACCCAAAAATTAAAATTAGGTTCTTAACATAACATTGTCTACAATGAAAAAAATGGGAAAAAGCCTTTTAGAACATTGGTAAAATTTAAATCATAAAACCCATTAAAGATTAACATAATATGAGATAATAAATATCATGAATATAATATTATTAACTATATATAATGTATATTGGGAAGTATATAAACCACCCAATATAAATAAAAGGTAAATATGGTATATGTCCCCCAGGATTGAAAGAAAGACTATAAATCATATACCTCATGTCACGACTTTCACCATAAAAATTGGATCATCCTTTATAATATATATAGTTATCATGTAAATTTATTCTTTAACCAAAATAAAAAATATCATAAAATCTAACAATTAATTATACCCTTTAAACACATGTTCATTAATAATTCTATTTTAATATCATTATTTCGTATAATAAAAAAATTATTTTTTCATGTATGCTATGGATCAATTATTATAGTCCATGTGATTTATTATGGTTAATTAATCACCATATTTTTAATAATGATATATATATCCTATATATTCAATAAATACATGTTTATTGTTATTTATAAAAAAATGTTGATGTTAAATATATTACAATATTCATAGAATTTGTAGGTCATACATAATAATGAATAATGTTAACCATTTCTCTACAAATTGAATATTTTAATTAGAAATAGTATATACCCATAATATAATAATTTATATATCTTATAAAAAATATATATTTATTAAAAAAATCCATACTTCTATCCATGAGAATAATAAAATGAAAAATGTATCACATATCTTCGTGGAGGTGGTTGACCACTCGTATAGTTGAGAGACATTAATGATTGTCAACAGATTGTAAGGTAATGAATTATATATGAAATTTTAATTATACAAGTATAATTATTTCAAAAATATTATCTATATACATAAAACCCATAATAATATCCATTTATGATAAATGGGGATGTAAAACAATTTACATCTGTTCGTGAGGCTGTGGACTACCGAACACAATACAGATAGTTTCATTTACCATTTGATATAAGTGGTTGAATATATACGTTATTAAATTGACATAATAATATATTATTGTAAAATATAACCCCATTATATTTTATAATAGTATATTGATATGATTTTATATATATTGAAGAATAAATAAGATAAAAACACTTCATTAAGAAAGATACCACTTATTCAGTAAAAATATATTAGTTTTCATAAAATGATTTTATAGAATGAGATCCTAATAAAAGGAATTTAATATATTCTGCGAAAATTTGGGAAGAGATATGGTTAGGTATTTTTTAATTCGTAATTTGTTTTGTGTGTCAAGAGGAAGGTAGAGGTGGTTTCTTTTAATAATTCGAGGGGAGGAAGCACATAAAATGTTTTACAAGAAAACATGATTTCCATGATATAAACATAACACATGTCACAAAAATGGATCATCCATGAAACAAATACGTGATAAGGTCAACATATGTCTAGGAATTTCGAAATAGACTAGATTTTAAGTCCTTTTAAACCATTTTTTATTTTAACTCCCGATAAACCTGTTTATCCTTAAACATGTTAATTATTTTTTAATTTTTTTAATTATCATTTTGACAAAAAATTAAGTAATTCATTTTATGTAATTTTAATTATAATGATTTAAACTATTAAATTCATTTTTAGAAAATATATTTCCATAATTGGTTGGATTTAATTTAAATTTACACCCAAAGGCATTAAAAAATATGTTGTCTTCCAAAGGGAGAATTTTTATGAATATAAAATAATTAAACATTAAGATTTTATAATAAAAATTTTTTAATTTATTAAATTGTATTATATACACAATCATTGAATTAATTATACTTTTAAATATTCTAAAACAATATTTTTAAATACTTGAAATAGAAAAGATGTATTCATTAAAAACCAATATATTGACTATTAATAGAAGAATTAATATTTTTATAAATGTTTTTAAAAAATAACAAGTAACTATCTTTGACATGATTAATGAAAAGATGAATTGAAATATAATATATAAATTATAAAAAATGGAGATAATAATTTTTTAATTTTTCATAATAAATCAATTAATAAATTTTTTTGAGAAATTTATTTTCAAAATATATAATGACTAAAAAATATATACATATGTATAAATATATTTTTATTAAAAAAATATTTTATAATAAGCATTAAAAATATGTTTATTCTAATTCATAAAATCATTTTTTATATGTACATTAAAAGTTTCACCTTAATAATAATAATAATAATTTTATATCATTTTTGACTGAAAAGAAATTTTTTATTGATTTTCTCAAGGTACAAGGGAAAAGCAAGCAATAAAAGGCCAGGAATTATGGGGGCCAGAAATAGTGAAGGCCTCTGGCGTCTACATGCACCAGATTCACTAAATCTATGGGAAGAGACCCAGTGCTCAAGAAACATGAAATTTGTTTATCTCGAGTTGCATAGGAGGCCAGGAGGTCTGCCATGGTGTTGCCTTTATGCCCTGTATGAGAGGTATCCATGTGGTTCTTTAGAAATTATTTGCATCTTCGAATGGTATACTCAATTGACCATAGTGTAGACCTGTGACCACTGAGTGCGTTAAAGATGACCATCAAATCGGTTTCCACCACTGCAAGTTCTATATTCTTATGATTAGACAAAATAATCCTAGTGAGAAGGTCATGTGCCTCTGTCTAAATGGAATTGCCATAGCCAAAGTGATCAAAGAACGCCATAACCACAAAGCCTCTTGTATCCCGAATCACCCCTCCACCCTTCATCTGACCTGAATTGCAGGAGCTGTCAGTGTTCATTTTAAGTCCCTCAGAATGGGGGTGCCACCGCACCCACCTTCCCGACCTGTTGTTGGAGACATCGGGTGCCTAAGTGCTTGTGATAAGGTGACAAATAGATGGGCCTTTCACACATTTTATTCATAGTCAGGTTAGATCAATGGGGGTGCTTCTGGTCTGGATCACAAGGCCCTTTCCAGTACCTGTATAGCCCTGGTGATGAGCCCCATTCCGTTCTCTCCAAATTCACCAACATCCAGGTTAAAAAATAATGGTACGTGCCATTATCTCCGGACAATTATTTGTGGCACCAACAAACCATCAGCTGAAGAAATCAGTAGTTGAATCCCCCTGTAGAGACCATCCCATAAAACTGCCAAAAGCCTGCAACACAATTTTAGCCCAGTCGCTGTAAAAAAAAAGGTGTTCAGTGTCTTCAGGTTTTGGTGCCCTGCAGCAGATGCACTTCGATGAAAGGTTCACACCCAGACGCATAATGTTCACTTCAGTTGGCAGCTCATTATGCCACAGTCTCTAAACCAGGAAGATGATTTTTGAAGGAATTTCTTTAATCTAGAGCACATCACTCTATTCCATCCGTTTATGTTCCGTCATCTGCAGATCTTGATATGGAATGGTTGAGAAGGGATTTGATGGTCATCCCGTGAAGACACATCGATCCGGCCCAGGGATCATGATGATATCATCGAACACAGATTGTTGCTCTCTGTCCAGTAGGGCGTACATGATGCTGATGTGGTCCATCGCTTGTCTGAACATGATGTCTGGAACTGGACATCCAGGAAACCCCAGCTCCGAAACAAACCAATTTCACTGCCACAGGTTGATGTCTCCTCTCCCCACAATCCAGGATGAGTGCTGTTGAATCTTTATCACATGCGGTTGAATCATGTTCCAGGTTATCGATGTTTTCCCAAATTTATTCTGTCACCCACCCTCGTATCTGATCTGCATTGTTTTCCCCCAAAGTGTCTTCCCTTCAACCACCTCCCAAGAGATCTTAGCATGATGATCCACCATATACCCTGCACCACTTTTGAAATTAATACCACCCTCGTCAAAGGGTCTTGCAATTTTTCCCCATGCTTCCCAATGGTGTCATCCATCCATTTGTGCATCCCATAAAAAAGAGGCCGTCAACATGTCCATTTGTGCCATCACACCCTTAGGGACCGTGAGTGAGGAGAAAACATTCATGGGAATAGACGACAACACACGATTGATTACGGTAATTCGACCTCTGAATGATAAAAAGGGGTTTTTCCAGTTAAGAATTCGGCCTCAAATTTTCTCAATCACCTTGTCAAAATGATAGACCTATGGATTCCTCTGGGAAATCGGTGCACCTAAGAACTCCATAGGGAGTGATCCTCTCCTTATACCCATCTTGCTTTCCATAATCCCCACCCTTCATTCAATGCATCTGCTTGAAATAAAAATGTTGCTTTTCTCCTTGCTCACCACTTGCCGACTCCATTTGCAGTAATCCTCAAGGATGGTGTTAATGTCCTTGATGGAACAATTACTTCCACATATGAACACAATTGTATCATCAGTGAACATTAAGTGAGAGATCCTGCTGGACTGAAATATGGATCCATAAGGGAGAATGTAGCCTTCCATAATACCTCTATTGATATACTTTCTAAGAGAATCTTGTGCAATGATAAAAATAGTAGGAGAGAGTGGATCACCTTGACTTAATCCTCAAACCGTCTTGAAAAAACCATATTTCATTCCCATGAAAGATATTGAAATCTAGGTAGAGCTGAAGCATCAGAACACGAGATCAATAACCCAAGTAGAAAATCTCATCTTGGAGAGGACCCTACATATAAAATTCAACTCAAACCTATCATAAGCTTTGTTCATGTCGAGCTTGATAGCAATATTAGAGACAAATTTTTTTAGGTTAATATCCCCAATAATCTCTTGATCCAGCCTGATAGCACCCTGGATATACCGACCCTTGATAAACACATGTTGCTCTCTGAAATCCAGGTGTCCAGGTGAATGGATAATCTTCTATTGAGGATGCAAGCCAAAACATTGTACGAGAAGTTGCACATGAAAATTGGACTATAGTGTTTAAGAGAGTGAGGGTTCTTGATATTGGGTAGAATCACCATTTTAGTGGCACATGAAGCCCAAGAGAGATATCCCCCTTTAAAAAAATCATGTATAGCTTGCATCGGCTCTATATTTATCAAATCCCAAAAGGCCCTATTGAATGACCCTAGGAATCCATCATGTCCTGGGGAATTCTCTAGGTGATGTGACCATACTGCCTCCCTAATCTCGATCTCTGTTGGAGTGGATTCCAACCCTTCTCTTACGTTTCTGGTGATCATATTAGGAATTCCCTTAAAAACTCAGCATTCTCCATCGGGTATCCATTTTGTAGGTTCCGGTTGGGTTCTGCAAGCAGTTTCATGAAGAAATCATTAGCCATCCTTCCAACACTGTCTGGATCACTGGAATAGGATACATCCACCCTATGAATGTTCGGCCTACTAAACTATCTCCTTTCCTTGATACAGGCGTGAAAAAATCTCGAGTTACAGTCACCTTCACATAGCCATTTGATCCTAGACCTCTCCCTAGCCTGCCTTTCTTGGCTATGTAGCAAGTGGGAAAAGAATTTATTCCTATTGGTAAGCTCAGAAAAGTACCCCTCATCCTAATTACTCTCAAGGCTTGCCTTGAGCCTCTCAATTTTATCACTAATCTTAGCCAGATCTTGATTCCTGGGAGGTTTTCTTTGAACCTATTCATGGAGGTCCCCCTTGATCCTTCCGAGATTAATATGGAGGTGTGTCCATGCAAGTCCCTATGCTTCTATACCCCATCAAACCTAAACAATATGTTGGATGTTCGGATCCTCCACCCATATGTGTGAAGAGGATAATTTTTCCACCCAATTTCCCCTAGAATCCATACTAAAATGAAGCAGAGAGTGATCAGACAAATTGCGAGGAAAATGCTCAAGCTTTAAATCAAGATAAAAGGAGATGGATTCATAGTTGGATAAGCAGCGGCCCAACTTGGTGCAAGTCCTCTTCCTTCATCTCTGGTTGTTTCACTAGGTGAAGTGGCCACCAAAATATTCCAGATCCTTCAACCCATTTCGGGACATGAAACTCATGAATTATTGGCTCGCAATACGGGGGAACGGTCCCTCCCCCTTCTTCTCTGAAGGATTTGCCACAATGTTAAATCCTCCTGCCAGAAACCATGAACAAGTCCCTGGATTGAAAGTGTCCAGATCACTCCAGAGAGTTTTGCAGGACTGCATGTCACATTTGGCATAAATGAAAGAGATAAAGAAACAATATGGTCCCAAGGTAACCTTTACTGTGATGAACTGGTCTGAGGATTCTATTAGATCGAGAGTGAGATTTTGTTTCCACAAAATCCAAATGTGATAATTCTTTGGGTTAGCGTGCATCTGGTGATTCCCCCTCATTCTACGAGAAAAATCATCAATTTTGTCAGATCCTTGTTTCGATTCCAGGACTGCAACAAGAGAGACAGAATTATTCCAGAGCTCGTTGGCTAAGAAGTCAGTCTTAACCCTGGATTTAAGAACCCTGGCGTTCCACCAGAGGATCGAGATCATTGATAGGGGCTACGTACGGCTTTGTCCCCCAATGAATGGCCATGCTGCAATGGAGACATCACTACAATTGCCCTATGCTTAGACTTTGATCTGGTGCACACTCCCTCCCGCACCGATGAGACCCCCCCTACTTGTGAATGCCGGTCTGAGTGGAAACAAATTCTCATGGACACATTACCTACTTGGTAAAGAGATGAACACGTTGAGCCTATGAACATATACCCTTATTCATTTTGATCCCCATTGAACTCGACCACCGCATTATTCTGCTCCCGCTATGATAGACTGTCCATTTGAGGAGGAGAAAGTCATGCCAAGCATGGGAGGACTTCCACCCCCTCCTCCACCGAGATCAGACTATTTTTATGATTATTAGGTACACCTCCTCCATCAATATCATATCATCTATGATTTTAATGATAAAATACATTTAACAAAATTATCAAACTGAATCACTAATGTTCCAAAATGAAAAGTATATGAATTAATTAAAAAAAATTAGCTTCCAAAACATTTCAAAAATTAAAAACCATTTTTTGACTAAAAATTTTTTTTAAACAAAATTATATTTGACACCATCACCTTATAATATGATATTGATAACCATATATAGGTTTGTAGATTTAAGGTTTTAATAAAAGGTACACTAAATGGAACACATAAATATATACAATTAAATAAAAAGATCATTTTTATTATTTTTCTCTAAACCAACTTGTTATCAATTTCAACACATTATATAAATTCTAATAAACATTTCATTATGTTTTGAATTATATAAATTCCTAAATATACTAAAATAGATATATTATGTAACTAGTGAGCCATAGGGAAGCCAAAATATATTACCAGGTGGAAAATGTGTTAAATAATACATTATTTTTCTCGCTATATTGGGAAACCTGAAGTCACTATAAAATTTTGGGATTTCTAGTGTTTTTCACATGAAATAGGTAAAAGTAAAAAAAAAATGGGGGCGAATCTATGATCACAGCTTTTAAAATAATTAATCCCTTTTCCACATCACATCTTTACCAGTTAAGTTGAATGTGTATCAAACACATATTGTTTCACAATATGTTAATGCATGAAATTTTAAACAGTATTGTAACAAAATAGTGAATAAAATAAATTATTATGTGGTTTTACTCAATAATGGATAATTATTCCCATGGTGTATGGAAATTTTTATCTCACTCGCAGACATCCAATATTTTTCAAATTATGAAACAGAAAGAATTGTATATACTTGAACCATAAATCCTTATATTTACTATGTTACAGAGAATCAAAATTTTTATATCATCAGACCCTTCAAGGAACCCATTCAAACAATTCAATAAATCAATTCAACATACTCCTTTGATGTGTGATTAATCAAAATTATCAAGCCCCAAGTAGAATAAAAAAATTTAATCTCTTACCTAATGAATAAATAAATATTTCATACTATATATTCTATAAAGAATCAAATGTGTTTTCAAACTTTTCTTATAGTTATTTTTACAGGGAATCATAGACTGATCATCTTAATTTTTATTTTCATGCTTGAATGATCATCAACAATTAATCTGAAAACCTATGTCTCATTTATTACCTATCTTCTTTGTATTCTTAAAGAAAAAATATATATTTTCTTATAGTAAAAATTTATCTCTTATTTTGTTTGAAATAGTGGATATTTATGAATTTTCTATAATCAGTTTCTCTGCCAATAATCAACCTTTTACGTTTTATTCATTATTTCCATATTTTTTCAGAGAATAATTTTGATATATTTTATATTTTTCATACATAAATAAAAGTATTTTCATCACTATGAACAAAATTTTCTAAATAGAATTATGTGTTTCTATCCAAATGATCTATTGTATATTAGCATCTCAATTACATCCCATGATCATGGAATATTCTTTTTTCCTTACTGAATTTATCAGATAATATTTTATGAAATCCTGAGATCCTCATTAAAACTAGTAAAATATTATCCCAGTTAAACTGGTTTTTTTATCTAATTAATTTATTTTAAATATCCAAGTTTGAAATCATAGAATTTATATTTGAAGAAATTTTATATATTATTGACATGTGTTTCTCATTCTGATGAACATTTTTCTTCTCTTTCAACATATAATAAATATTCATATCATTAATCAATAAAAATATGTAAACATATAGTCATATATATTTTTGTATGATTGGTATCTATGGTGAATAGGTTATATTCTCAAAAACATTCTCACCATTATTGAGATAATGATTTATGGATCAATATACATCATCATGATATTTATTATTTGAATATTATAATACATTGATTCTAATTTAATTATATATTTTAAACATTCAACTAGAAGTTGAACATTATTTCTATTACATAGTCCTAAAACGTTCTCATTAACATAATAAAATGTAACATGAAATTATTATGTGTCAACAAACCTATCATCTATGTTGTCTATAAAATCATCTATATTCGTGATGAAATATTATATGTTATCTAGTAAATATTTTATATCATCTCGAATATCTAACATATCATAGTCAATGTGATAATTTGTGGAATTTCTTTTTAAGTATTCATACACACTTATATTTTAATTTTACGTATTGGATAGTAAAACTCCAAAATTCCCCAAAACGTCTTAATTATCATAATCTTGTCATTTATTTACTATAATTAAATATATTCCTCTAATATATATTATGCATGCATTGTGATATATTATCAATTACCATGAAAAACATGTTTACCATTTTAATGAAGGTAGTTATTAGAGCGAAAATCCCAAATTTTATTACATTCCATCTAAAGAATTTTATATACAACATTGATCACTATTAAATTGATGTTATTATATTTAAATAGAAAATTATTTATTCTTTGGTTAATTATCCAGCATAAATTTAGGAATATAAAATTTCTTCAAGTAATCTCAAAACCATTTCAAATTCTGTATAGGAATATTCATCCCCTTCAACTCTAGAAAAAATCAACTGAAAAATATAATAATTTGATATTTTTATTTCCAAATTAAAAATACTTTCCCAAAATAATTTTAATTAAAATTTCATTTATTTTTTTAAAATGAGTTATTTTTTATCATCCAACATTCAATTGATTGGAAAAATAATTACATAAAAGAATATTTAGATACCATAATGTTATTTTTCTCTCCTTAAACATCAAACATCCTTCATGTAACTTCTAAAAACATATCGACCATGAATAAAAGATTTATGGATATTTTATCACATAATCCTTTTTAATGACATATAAGGTAGAATTAATACATAAAAATGGATGGTTCCTCTTAGAATCCATCCTCAAATAATACCCATCATCAAAATATCATATTTTATTACCAAATGTGAATAGATAATGACTTCTATATCTAATTTAAGAACCTTATAAATTTTCTTTCCAAAATATAAATGATGGTAGTAACTATGTTAACTGGCTCAGAACTATGCTCCATAATAATAATCAATATTCATGTAATATCCACATCTAATCATAGATAAATATTTTTTTATGTATAATTGATTTAATTTCCTCATATATTATTCTTGGTTAATTGAAAACCATCTCATTATTCCATTTTAAACACATATAAGAATTATAATTATTCAAAATAATATAATAATTAGATAATTTTATTAAAAATCACCATTAGCATTTTTTACTACTCGTAATGATAACTCATGTTAATATTATTTCTCTAGTTTTATTCTCTACACCTTATTGAAAAAAATTCAATGACTGATACCATTTTGATAACATATAAATTAATCAACATAATTACTACACGTGTAATTATCAATGTATATAATAAGGGAGTATAATTATCATCTAAATTGATAGAAATGTATTTCTCAATTTTATTTATTTTATCATGTTATTCTAAAATGTGGGATAGGAGAATTTTATAAACAAATATTTTTTTGTTTTTTTCAGTAACATTTCTACAAATTTTATACTTATTAAATGATATGTTTTAGAATCTTTGAAAATCACCTCAAAGTTAATGGGTGTATTACAAACTCTTGTTCAACAAAGATGATCTATTTTTCATGTAAGTAATCTTCATGATTCCAGTTTTTTGGACCATGGAAATATGGGAAATTATAATTTATATACATATTTCATTCAAAAATATCTTCCATAATTATTACCAAGACCATATGCATCACCTTAAATTCATTAAAATTAAAAAACACAATATTTATCATAATAAGGTGGAACACAACCATTAATTACTATGAAAAATAAGTTTGATCAATGCTTCTCATCCATGAAAATATTTAATATTTTATATTTCATATTGACAAAACTCATAATTTTATATCCCATAATATTCAATATGTAAAATCTTGGGAAATAATTGTTTTCTTTCTTCTTTATACAATTTAATTAGGTGTGATAAATTATTTTATTTTATTTATTTTTAAAAATTATATATTTGTACTTCCAAAATTTTATTCAACATATCAAATTCAACAAGAAGAATGACTAAAAAATATTTTTAATTGTTTCAATCGTATTTTCACCCTATAACAGCTACTCACGATCTCTTTGGAGATATTCTTTTGAAAACCTATCCTAAATTTTGGAATCATTTTCATGGGAAAAGTCCCGTTTTTTGAGAAACATTTCATTCCACTGTTATTTAATCATCTTTATAACAATTTTAAATTAGAAAAACAATTAGACCATATATTTTAAATAACATGATCAATATCTTATTTCATTCAAATAATCTATCTTGGATTCCTAACATTAAATTAAATCATTTTTTATAATTGGATTAATCTTACATGTTTTATTTTGTAGATTATATAAAATTTAACATCTACGTATTGTTTAAAAATTTCAGTCTTTTTTATTTTATATCTCAATAGAAACGTCTCTATATTTATAGTGGTGCATAATTTACGCTATTCTTGTGTTTTTAGATACATTGTTAATTTTTAAATACACATATTAATCTCACATCCGTTTATTTATTTCTTAATAAAATTTTTTTATACTTTCATGAAAAACATGTGTTTAATTTTTGTTTTTCATAGACAATAGTACATATTCAAAATAACCACTTTGATATTAACTTCCACGTATATTTCCATTAGTAATAAATCTATTTATGATAGATATATATTCCAATTTCATTTTGGATCTTTATGTTAATATAATTTTCCTACCATAATACATACAATTTCATTTTCATATAATGAATTACATATTATGTAAACATACCATTTCATTGTTTTGAAATATTCCACCTGATCAAAATTATAAGAAAATATGTCTCTTCACCTTTATAGTTCACTTTTGAGAGATTTGGATGATTTATGTTTTGGGTAAAAATTACCTTTATTAATGATTCATTTGATTGTACACATTTCTTTATCGTAATTATATACAACTTTGATATAGTAGTTGGTTTCCCATGATTTTTAAGAGCCAAAAGTTTCTTATATTTCTCATACTATCTTATAATTTTAATAAAAACAGAATAGGTGTAAGAAGAATTTTTCGATAAGGGTTTCCATTTTAATAAACCTTGTAGTAGTTTTATCACTAGATTAACCAAAGTTATATTTCCATAAAAAATTGAAATTTTAGAATAAAGACCCTTGATAGACATATGTGTTGAAATAAGTATTCATAATATCATTATATTGATTTTTCCTAAACAATAGTGGAATTGTTAAATTTGAATTCTTTATGAAGAAAAATAAAATTGAGAATTTTTTCAAATAGTCAATTTACTTAATGTTTTCATTAAATAATAAATTTATTATATAAAAAAGTTTATAAGAATATCAATGAATTATTTCATCCCTAGTAACATATATTAAAGATCCATAATATTGTTTTAAATTATTTTAATTTGAGTATTTTTTTAAATCAATGAATGAATTTTTTTCATCTAATTGATGGATCTTCTCTTCAATACTATTGAATAATTATAAATTTTCATTGAATTCTATATGTAATATCTTATATTATTTTGATTATGAATACAGAACCAACTTATTTATAACACCTTTTTGAGGTACTTATCTTTTGATATTTACACATTATAGTATATTTTAGTCTAATACATCCTACGTTATTTCAACATCATCATCAAGTATTGTGATATCCTAACACATATTTCTAAAAAATCAATAAAATAATTTGACTACATGTAAGAAAATATTATTGGTTTTATCATTGAAAAATAAAAAAAATCATCATAATCATTATTATATGATTATTTATAGATATTATCTTACCTATATATACATAGTTCTTAAAAATGTGAAATCATGAAATGTGATTGAATTAAATTTTTCTACATGTGAAAAAAATATTTTGTTAGAGGTAGAATTTCTTTTTCATCATATCGATAACATATTTAACCACTTTGGATTCATATTTTTGGCCATGTTTTTCTTCTCTGAGATTATAGCATGTGCAATATTAGTTCTTATTTAATTTTAATATGAGAGATTTTCTCTTCATCTGTTACATCTCATCCCTCATTCCATATCAAATATTCATATACAAGATATAATTTTTTATCACCAATAGGGACAAATAATTCAAATCAATAATTCATTATTAAATTTAGAGAGAAACTAAAAACATAAAATCTCCAAATTTTTGCAATCCTAAATATATGAAAACACGGATTCGATACAAATTATTATTGCACAGGGATTCGTAAAACAATACAGGGAGAAACTGTGAATCATTTAATATTGGTTTTATATAATGAAATAATTCCCGACTTTACGTCTGCACCATTTTTGGTGCATGGTTCTAAATGTCTTATTCACTAAATTATTTCACAAGAAAAATTGGAATGTAATTGATAATGAATATAGAAATTGATTAATGAGGTTCACCTCTAATTTAAGTCTATACATCTACAATGCATGGTTCCTATTTTCCCAACCACACAATTTATCTCTATTATCATAGTGAAAAAAATAAAGGAATGGTTATATCTATATTAATATATTCATGGAACCAACAATGATTCTTTAATGTAACAACTTACTATCATTAAACATCATAAAAAAAATTTCGTCCTCGATAATAAATAGTTTCACATAACTACATTGAATTTGGATAATGATTAATTATTGAGACTATAGTTAAAAGAATAAAATGTTATCTCCTTCATCAATATAAGAGTAATATTTCTAGTTTTCTCTTCTATGTATATATCTCATGGTTTGTTTCAAATTTATTTTAGAATGTATGATAGATAATAATTGTGTGTTATTCTTATTTTATATTATTTATGATGTATTATCTTCAAATGATAATACACATGTCCATATATGTATTTATCTTGTATAATTCTTTCTATTCAACACATGTGGATTATATATCATAGTAGTATTGGATATCATCATTACTTCTATAAATTTAATATTCATGATATGATTATTATCTATCTCCCACCCACATATTTTCATTATATATAATCTTACATATATCATTTTACTCTAAATAGGTCAATAATATAATTTATATACATTTAATATTATTATCCCATGATATTTAAATTCATTATCCTCTCAGGATACAAAAAAAGGATCGATCGAAAATACAATGTTTCGATAATTATCAATTAATCCTAATTATAATAAAATATTAGTTTTACTATGTAATTTTCACATATAATTATCCTAAAATAACCAAGAATCTATTTTAATCATTTCAAATATAATTACCTAAAAATCATAAATTTGTTATTATAATAAATTTTAAATCATCACATCATAAATTCAAAAATTAGCACACTATTATCCTCTAAGTATTATAATAATTTTTCCCTCTTTTTAAATCCGCATATTTATCAATTTAATGTCAGCAATCTCTATACTTCTCGAATCCCCAATCGTGTTGTCACATTTATTAAGCTCTTACATCATGGAATTACTCTCCATGATTCAAAACCCATATAAAAACATCATTTTCACCATTATATGCATATCAAATCAAATATCAATCAACTATATTTTGATATTTATTAATTTAATATTATAAAATGCATCATTGAAATATTTTGGATTTTTTTATTTATTCCAAAAATAATTTTTTTTACAATTAGATGTATTTTATTATTTGAAGAATATTATGCATATTGTTGTAAGTATTAAAACATAAATATGTGTAATCAAATATATATATATATTGTATACTATATTAAATATTTATTACTCTAAATTATATATCATATATAATCCTAAAAAAATTTATCCACAATAATATCATACATAATAGAGTATCTCTGATACATTATGATATTAAAATATTGTTTATATTTCATACCACCTATGATTATGTGACCAAGGATTTTGAAAAAATATTGAATAAGTTTTTAGAATAGTTACATGTATTGCACAAGTATACACCTAATGATCATAAAGGTGTTGTTCCATTGTAAAAATGAAAACATAAACAGCATGTTCATTGGTGGACTACATCATTTCCTACTAAGTTACTCATATATATTACACTTATTAGAAAAAATAGAATAAATTTCTTGATAATATTAGTAAATTATACATAAGAAAGGACAATCTATGATTCCGGGTATTGTTAAAATGGGAGTTAGCTAAACATAACAATATGATATAGTCTTTAGAACATGATTATAACCCTTAAAACCAAGTCCCTATACATAAAATATCATAATAATGTGATATTGAAAAACTATTGGGAGTCCATAACACCTAAAGAATAATAAAAATAAAAAACATGATCCATAAGATTATATCATTGGAATAAGACATAGAATAATTATATACACATAAGAATGTAAAATTAGTTCCATTGTAGTCAAGGATCACTACAAACGATATCATCGTAGAGTGGGTTAACTCCCCAAACCATTATAGTTGACAACATTCACTCCCAAGACAATCATAGTGGAAAAATTCACATACTAGACTGTGTATATTCCCCATTATAGTCTTATATGTATCGGAGATATAAATTATCAACCACCGCACTAGATAGATACATAGGTAACACATGTCACATAATGTAAATCATATATATATATATCTATGTGTGTGTGTGTGTGTGTGTTCCAGAATATGATAAAAAATTCATCATATCATAAACCATGAAATGAAATGGGTTTCATAAACATTTAATTATTTCCTAACTTATGTAATATAGAAATATTTCATAAGCATTTCACGATTTCATCATATAATAGCCTATGAAAAATTAAGAAGGTTTCAAAAATAATTTTATCATGGTATGTCATCTAGATTTGAAATGGGTTTCACAAAAAAAAATTATCATAAAAATAACACCTTAAAGGAAAAAAATATTATTATTATTCCTATTTCATATCACAATTAAATGTAAACTACAGTAATGGATTTCATCTTATATGGAATGTAAATTTCAATGATAAATTACAAAGAACCTTTCTTGAGTAAAAAAATTATTTATTTAAAATAAACTTATAAATCTGTATATTTATAAACTATTCTTTAGGACACCAATTTTGAACTACACTGTAATTATTGAAATGAATTATTTATGAAAAATAAGGATTATTTTATTAGTTGATAGAATTATGTATGTGATTTGGGTAAGTAGTTTCTAGACCAAAGTGTTTTTTGATGTGTGAAGTGGAGGGTTTAAGAGTGGCCTTTTAAATTTTAGGTACGTAGCACAATTGTAATTTTTTGAAAAGAAATATATTTAGTAATGTTTATATTAACAAAACGGCTCATAAATGGACCATCATTGATGATAGAAGATATATTCTATATAAGGGTTTATACCAGGTCTGTTTAAACAGTTTTTACTAACAAATAACCATTATCTTTTTCATTTAGCCCTATATGAAAACAATTTTACCTTAACCATAGAAAATAATTTGTATTATTTTTACTTTAAATTATGAAATAAAATTATATAGAGATTTAAATTTAATATTTTTTATGATTATTTGTGATGTGGAAACAAATTTTTAAAATTCCATTTAAACAATTGGAAATTATTAATTTAAATTTAAACTTGTAGATATTGTGAGAAAGCAGTTTTCCGAATAGAAAATGTTCAAATGTTCAAAAAATATTAATATAAAAATTCAATTTTAAATTTATTCTAATGATTTAATATGGTTAATTTAATTATAGTTGTGTTAATTTCAAATTTGTACCCATATTAAAAAAATGTAACATATAAATCCTTTAAATTAAATCGAGTATTTTAATAAAAAACTATAGTTGTCACTATTCACTAAAAAAGTAATGTATTCAGAAATATGTAAAAAAAACTTATGGTAATTTTTATGTGATTATTAAAAAAAATCTTCAAAATAATTTTTTATGTGCCAAAATTTAATTTTCTATCTTTTCACAAAAATAATAATAATATTGATTGATAAAAATTATTTTAGAAATTTAAAAAAAAATTAACAAATATTATTTAATGTTATATAAATTTGATTTAATTATATAAAACAATTATATTTTATATTAAATTTTCCACTTAATAATGAATCCATGATTCTTTATTAAATAATAATATTTATATTTTTTCAAGGTTTGTTAAAACTCAGTGTTTTGTGAAACATAATCTATCGAAATACTATTGTTATTCTGAATAAAGTATTCATTAAAACATGAGTGATTATATTATACCCTTCTTATAACTAAATTACCCCTCAAAATTCATCACATAGAAAATAAAAAATAAAGGTAGTTCTACTAATTCATTTATTCATGTTCCCACATAGATTCTTTATATTCACAGTTTCACAAAACAATATTGATCTAGATAGTGTTCTTGTTTCCACCAAATCATTCTATATAGTCTATTGTCACTAATTGTTGATCATTATATTAATTAAAATCCTCCATCATTATTACCATTTAGATTATTCAATGTGTAGGATCATGTATATAAATATTCAGAAGTGACACATGGAACACATAATGAACTTGATAAATGTTTTGGCGAGGAATGAACTGACAGGATACCATCTCAATATTATAAATAATTACATTGTTACTAATATTCTTAGGAATTAAATTATCCATTAATTATAAATACTTTTACCTTCATCCTTGGAGAAATTATGAGAAACACCTTATCACCAATAATAAATTGTAGATCACACTGGTTATTGTTAGAAAACATTTCTTAATGACTCTCACATGTCTTTATGTGTCGAAAATTTCTATAACCCCCTACCATATTTCCTCATCAATCTCGTCTCCCAATATATTTCTGCTCTAACACTATTCAACTACATTGTGCTTCTACTATTTATTCCATAGTGGGATTTGTATGTATTCATAGGAATTATCAAGAGAAAGTTATTCTTTTATGAAAAATAAAATAGGATGGTATTGACCCAAACCAGATTTGAAAATACATATAAAAAGATCACATTACATTCAATATAATATGAATTATTCAATAAAACATACCATATATCTATGGATGATATGTAGTGTTAAAACAAAATTTTGTGTACAGAGCTAATTGAAGACATTTCCATACAGCACAGTAAACCTCATATTCCGATCAGATATAATTGAATATGTTACTCCATGAGGCTTTACCAATTATATAATTTATATTCCAGAAATATTATTAAGATATAATTTTCTTATTATAGAGATGTTTCGTTATGACTTTGTTAGGAGATCAACTATAACCAATATAACATTATCCACTTTAGATGTTTTAGGGAGTTTATTAAAAAAAATGATTTTGTTTTCCTAATTAAATTAATATATAAGAATTGGATGTAATGTCACCTTAGAAATTTATCACTAATACATTACATGCTGATTAACCATACCCTGAGAGAAAATCACTATAATATCACACTTCATACAATTTTACCATAAATAATTTTTCAAATCTCTATATATATTCCAACATCCATAAAAAATATAGAATGAAAAAATATGAGCATCTTCTAACAAATCCTTCTTTAAATCTTGTATCGAGGGAGAATATTCATATTTCATAAAACATATTATTCCCCCATGTTGATGGTTAAACTCAAGATCATTTCTATCAATCTTTCATAAATTTTAAATATTATTCAACACCTCATTGATATTAACATTGATTTATGGTTAAATATTCAGTTAATAAAAATAATATTTCTCCCTTTCAATCAATATTTATGAATCTATCTTTTTAAAACACATATGTATTAGATCATTTGTGATCCATAACATGAATAATCGATCAGGGTCCATTTGAGTAAAAAAATTATCCTCCTTGTTCACATTCCTTGGTTGAGAATGTATTGCGCAGTCGTAATATTTAATCAATTCGAACCATCTTTATTGGAACCTATTCAACTCTTTCTATGTTAATATATAATATAATAATTTTTGATTAGTATATATATTAAACTTGTATCAATAAATAATATTCATTTATATGGATAATGAAGAAATTATGGTCGCTAACTCAATATCATGAGTTAGGAAATTCTTCTCCTATAAATTCAATTATAGAAAGGCATAATCTATAACTATTTTATATTTCATAATAATTCATCCCAATATCCTTAATGATTGATCACTATAGATTATGAGTGCTTCTCCACTATATGGTAATGTACGTATCGGTGTGATGAAAAATCTTATCTTTGGATCCTAGAAATTTTCCTAACATTCATATGTGTATAAGAACATGGCACGCTCTAGAGTTAACAACCTGAGTGGATTGGGTATTAATGAGAAATTCCTTACAGATAATTGATAATATCTTTACAAACTAAGAAATCTATGGATCTTAGACATCATTTTCGGTCTGGGGGAATATTTAATAGCCTTCATCTTTGAAGTATCTACTAATATACCCTCTCTTGATATTGTATGGCCTAGTATTGAACCCATTTGTATCCAAAATTCTCAATTTGAAAATTTTAACTATTGTTTATCCTTCTATATGGTATTAAAGAAAATTATAAAGTGACATAATTATCTTCCTATCCCATTGAATAAAATATAATATTATATAAAAATACTACCACATACTAATAAATTTAATATCTAATGGTTCTATTCATTTAATCTATGATGATAGTGGAATAATTAGAAAGAAAAAATGGAATGACTATATATTCATAATAATTGTACCTTGAAAAAAAAAAATATATTATATATATCATTTTTCATTAATCTAAATTTATGATATCTAGAATAAATTTCAATCATCTAAATGTATTTAGAAACTTAGTTATGGTAAAATAAGGCATCAATGTATAGTATAGAATACATGTTCTTGATTTTTTTAGTACCAAATAATCAGTACATAGTAACATACATACATATTTATTTTTAAATAAATTAAATGTTGCACCCAAAGGTAACACACTATGTTGAATTAATCACATGGAATGGTTCTCTTGGTGTTTTATATTCAATTCCAATGAATCAATCAATACAATTCTATATATATTATTTTAAATTAGTGTGGCACCAAATGTGATATCTATTTAGAACTCAACACCATGTTTTGAGGGATGGCTATGTACATATTTTAAGAATACCAAAAAATTTACCACACAATAAGCATAGGATTGATGTTATATTTATTTCCAATTATTTTAGATAAACTTCTATCTTGAATATGAATAAAAACCTATAAAATAGATGATATTTTGACTAAATGTTATTATTTTTCATCACACTGGTATGAGATCATAGTTTTGTTCTCAATACCAATTGTTACTTCCCATACTCAATAATTAAAATGGGATTTATGTAAAAAGTTTAGTATATGCATGAGATAACATCAAAATCACCACGATGAACAATGAAAATGTCTACAGTATGTGCATTCTAACAAAAATAAACTTGAGAATAATCAAGAAAATAATATGGGATTATCATACTCTTAGGGGGTTTCACTGGTAATTCTATATCAAATAATTTGGGTGGAATATTGATGACCTTATAAAAATCATTAGATGTGATTAAATAGCTATATCTAATTTAAAATATGTCATTAATAGTCCTATTTTTTATAGTATGTATACCTTTCACCAAATTGTTATTTCACCACTAATCGTAAATATTAATCACTTGATATGTCCTTTTTCCAATCATCTTCATTAATTTTTTCGACCATAATAATTATCCATCAAATATATCCAATTATTATCATTATTCCCATATACCAAGAATTTGAAACACTATAGTGTTGGTGGAATAGTAGGTAGATATTTCTCCCAATTTTCAAAATTATATAAATTCTTGTAATCACATGGATATTCAATTCCTAGAATAGCTATCCTTATAAACATAAAAATAATAAAAATCTCATTAAGAAAACATCATCCATATTTTTCCCAAAATTTAATAATAAATAAAATATCATCGTTTTCATTCTATGGTGATTATATATTTTTTTATTTCCTTTTTCAATATCTTATCAAAACCATAAGATTGATACGTAAAGTAAATTTTCATTAAAAGTATATATGAAAAAAAATAACATCATAACTACAGATGAATATTATAGATAATTTTTTTATGATACATGGTTTCATTCCAGTGATGAATAAATCAATAATTATTTTAGGGTTTGATGACCAAAAAATATGAATACCTTGAACGTCTCCTTAAATTTTAAACAAAGGTACAAAAGTATACATTATCCTTTAGTTTAATCTCATGAAACTCTATATCTGTATTAAAATGAGGATTATAAGGATCTTTATTGTTGAAAAATAAATTTTTTCACTCATGCCATACCCTAGGATAAATTCCTTCATGTTCCATTGTATTGTAGTTGTGTTCCCACTATTGATAATCTTCATTATCCAATTATTTGATAACCAAATGGTATTATTCATGTTGTAATCATTGTATAAATGAAAATATTATTTCCATGGTACTAATTCAATTTTTATAGACATGTGGATATGTCGATCAATTGTAGGAATTTCGACATTTCCTCATGAGGGACTCAATTGAATTTAACCCCCCCTTTAATCATTTTGATGTTCGGTATAATTTATTTACTCCAAAATATGTATGGGAATAAAAATGATATTTTCATTCCATTTATAATTATATTTGGATGATCAAGAAGAGAAACCACTACACTGTCTATCACACCCATCATTATAATTGATTCACTGGGTTAAATCCTATGAATAAAATCAAATATCGTAGTGTAATAAATATTAATCACTATAGAAAACCACATAATCAAAAAAAATCTTGTAATTCTAAATTATGACACATTTATTTTATTTTATGACACCTTATGTTTATCAATGATAATTTATAGTCAATATAAATTTAAATATCTCGTGATTGTTTGTATAGAGTTAGTTAATTTTAGAGGAATATCCCAAAAGATTGTCAAATCGGGTGTATAGCAAGACCTGTTGTCTTGAACGGGTGGAGATTGTGTCCATCGCAAAGCACACTTTTTTGAGTTATAAACCCTAATAACCTCTGTTTTAGAGTGACATTATCTTTTGGTTTCCAAAAATGGATATAATTTTTTGGAAACCATTAATTATATCCTTCAGCAATATTACATGAAATAATCATATACATTGACAAATTGATTGTGTTATCCATTGACATGTCTTCATAGATACAATAAATATTTCTCATTATTATTCTCAAATTTTATATAAACCTTTCATATGATTTTATATAATGAGACTATGTATTTTAAAAGATAAATTTCTAAGAATTATTTATAAAAATTCATAACATTACATGAACACACACCGAAGGATCATAAAGGTATAGTGACATTAAAATCATGGAATCATATAAAAATGGTTCATAGGTGAAAGAATTTATCTTCTAATATATTATTTATATCTAGAACGATTCATATAAAAATATAAAATAATACATTTCTTCTTAAACAAGTAAAATGAAACAAAATATAGAGTGTTATCAATTGACCAGTAAGGATAAAAATGCATATATATAAGAATTTACATAACATAAGAGTCTGACAACATGAGAATAGAACTTGAAAAACATACCCTTCATATCAATAATCAGAATCATGGGTCATGGTATATTTTTTTGGAAATTTATTGGACACGAATCATAAGTAAATTAATTAACATGATCCTAGAGATCATCACATTGTCATAAGACATAGAATTTATACATATACATAGGCATTGAAAATAATTTACATAGTAACAAATGCTCATTTCCATGACTATCACAGTGGAATGACTTCAATTCCCAAAACATTACAGTAGTCAAGTTTCACTCCCATGGCCATGATAGTGTAAAAAATTCCATTATTGAATTGGGTTCCCACTTAATTCCAATCCTTTATTTTTCATGATTCATAAATCATTACTAAATTCAAGGGAAAGAGATGTATCTCTCAATTATCAGAAAATAAAAAACTAATTTATGTGTGAAAAAAGATCATAAAAAATTAATCATATCATAACACATGTAATGAAATGTTTCATAAAAATATCCTTATATAATATCCATTGAAAGTTTTATAGTTTTCATAAACATTTCATTATTTCATCATATCATAACCCATGTAAAAAGAAGTGGATTTCATCATAATATTATCATGGTATAAATTGTTGAAGGAAAATTGGGTTTATAAAAATAACATCATTATAATTATAAGTCATTAACATAAAATATAACAATAGTATCCTTTTTTCATATCCATAATAATTAATAATTTACAATGGTTATTTACAGTTTAGCTTGAAAATTAGTTTGAATGATAAATCACATGGAATGTTTCCTCATGAAAATAATTATTCTCAGAATATGACATTAAACAAATTAATATTCATGAAATATATTTTTCTATCATTTTATTTGAAAATATTATTTAAAATTATTAAGAAATATTTTAATAATTACGCGTTTATAGTTGTATAATATTTTTTAAAAGTCCTATAAGATAAAAAATTATTATTTTCACATTTTTGGTAACATAAAAACGATCACTATTTAGAAAATGATGAAAAATATTTCATTAAAAATGTTTTACAATAGTTAAACATGGGTAAAAATATATTTATAAAATCATTTGTATAATTTTAAGAATATATTTTGGAATTTGTTTTAGAAAACATAGTTTTGGACAAAGAAGGATTTTCAACCAAATATGTGAATAAAAATTATTTTTTATGAATATTATTTTGAAAAATTAAGTATATAAATATTTGAAAATTAATGAAAAATAATTATTATACTAAAATTAAAATACTATAATTCAATTAATGAGTTTCATGGGAGGTATATCAAAAAATTTAATCATAAGAAGCATAATCGTGAGTAATCCTGGTAAACAATTAGACTCTAACAATAAATTCATACAATTTTAGAAAGAATGAATCATAACCCTATAAAATAATAACATTAACTGAAACATATAATATCTTTTGACCAAGTAAATTCATGTTTTTACATTTCAGTGAGTTTATATATACACCTTATGAAAGAGGATTAGTGCATAATAAAACATATGTCTCAAAGAAAGAAAAATTCAGACAATGATCCCATACCATATGTCTCGAGTTCCTTCATAAAATTTAAAAATATATAATATATTTTTTTTTCTATTATAAAAAAATTATATAAATATATTTATATATAATATATAGTATTTGTTTATATTATGTCATTTTATTTCATTTTTATTGATGATTTTATATAAAAGCCACATTTTAGATAATAACTTCTATTTTTCATGCATGTTTTGATTTTGAATTATTTACCCTCTTAAATTTACCATGGCTATATATTCTAAATCATTAGAAGAGTTATATTATTATCATATAGATTATTTAAATATGGTTTTATTATAATCTAAAGGATTTATAGATAGAAAATGGAATACATCATTTATGGATACAATAGGCCATATGTACACATGAACACAATTTAAATTTTCATGATGGACTGAAATAAATATTGGTATGTAAAATATTAACAACAAAATATTTTTATGCAACATATATCTTATTTTATTTTTAAATAAATCCTTATTACCTTCCATGTTAAGAATCAACCAATCATAACCTTTCATGAGGTTGTAGTCTATTGTACAACCGAGAGATGTCAATATATTTTCAACGAATAGAATGTAAGGTTTTATATTTCATATATTATTCTATAATAATAATATTATTATAAATAAAATAGATAATCATTTATTACAATATTATATCTAACTATTAGATGTAGTGACATATAATTAATATCATTAGTTTTCATTGTTTTAGTATGGTATACACAAGAATGTTGATTTCATTTACCATTTGATTCAAAAGGATATGTTTGTTGGAAATGAAATTAACATATAAATATATATGTATATTTAATATACTAAAAATATTATATCATCATTGACTAATAATTATTTATGGAGGTGGAGGAACAAATAATAATAAATCCTCACTTAGGGGTGTAACCTCTTCTTTGAACAAATTATTTTGGTTTGAATAAAAATGCATCTCAGTTTGGATTTTAGAAACAAAATAAGTATTATATAATAGTATGATACAATAAATAATGTTATTTGGTTTATAATTACCTCATCCAATTTGTTTTGGGATGTATGATGTGAAGAGGATAATGGTTGTCCTTTTATAGTAATCGAAAGTGGCACACTTGTATGTTTTTTGGAATGAAGTTGTTGTACCAAAGATAATATCCTATAAAAAGTTCCCAAAATGAAATATTATAGAGACAATATATTATAATGTTTATATGTTTCCATAATTTTTTTTTTGGAATGGTTAATGAAATTGTTTAGAATTATCATTTTAGTTTAACCCTCGGTAAATCCATTTTTTGATAACGATGTTAAATAATATTACTTGTTCTCACAATAAATTGTGGTCCAAAATTATGTTGTAAATTTTGATAATATAAATAATGAGGAATCAAAACTAGGAATTAATATTATAAAATTTCATTCACATAAATGGAATTTGTTTTTATATCTAAATCTATATATCAGATGATAATGTTATTTTACCAAGAGAATAAGTTTAAAAAATTATAAATGATGTTAATAAAAATTCAATATGACATTCAATACAATTATTTAATTTGGAAAAACTGAAATATAATTTAACAAAAGATTATTTTTCTCCCTTATTAAAGGAAACTAATTTTATAAAATCGTCAAAATAAAATAATTCCTTTAATAAAAAGCAATATTTTTCACTATTCCATGAATAATTTATCATTTATAGAAAATATAAAATTTTCACACTATGTTAAATTTTACATAATGAACTAGAAAATTATATTTATTTTATTTAATATATAATTGAAGGTACCAAAAATTTATTTTTTTTAAAACAAATTATGATAAAATTGTATTTTTGAAAGATATTATGTCTTTAATGAAAAATAAATATTTTTTATTAATGTGATTTATTTATTAAAAAAATAATAATTAATATATAAAATTTATATATTCAAATTTATTCATAAAAAATTAATTAATAGGTGTAATATTTATATTTAAATAATATTATTAATAGTTTGTTATATTTTGTTAAAACATGGTGTGACCTGTAATACATGATGTAGAAGAGATGTAATTTATTCAAGATAAAAAATTAACCAAACTGATGGTGTTACATGTGAAATATTTCAAATAAATATATTAAATTTTTCAATCTTTTAAAAAAGGTAAGTATATTTTTTTATTGTTTTAAATCTTTTGGATGATCCATATAATGTTACCAAATATAGTCATGGTGGTCATGGTGGCATTTGGGGCTCGTTCTATATCTGGAGCCCCAAAATATGGAGAAAGAACATGGTATACATAGTTTTTTGATACCTTGTATACCAACACACGTGGCCTCCCTAATCATGTCTTGGAATTTCAGAGGAGATTTTGGGGCCACATTGTATTTTTTCAACTACCTGATCCCAGGAACATAACCCTAAACATAGAAGACGGGTACGAGATAGTTCCATTCGGACCACTTGCACATAGTTATGAAAACCACATGCATATAATGTTTTTTTTCATTCAATATGTAGTGGTAAGGAACAAAGTTGTTCCTTAGTATGGTAAAAAATGTGCCACTATCACGAGGAGAGATTTTACCATTTGACCCTGAAATATTTTTAACGTATGTCTTCTCTCCCTCCATATATTTTTTAGTGGATGAACATATCATCTTTATTGTGTCTTATCTCTCACCATCTAACAAAGGAATCAAGATAAATCGTTTATATAGAAATTTTATAAATTTTATCTAGATGTAATGTATGACATGAGTTATTCACTTGAATCCTATTCCTCTGTTTAGAATATTATATTCCTATAATGTTCTTTATTTTTAGTGAGATCATTCGGGATATCTTACTAGTGTCAAACATATTATCATTTTTATTCAAAATTAAATCGAATCTAAAGATGGTATTGGATTATGGCATATATATGGACTTATGTTAGGTGGTTTAAAATTCAGACCCTATAGTTTATTTCTTTCTGCAGCTCAGTTTTTGGGCCTTACATTGGCCATTTCAGCAAGATACCTTAAAATTAATTCAACCATTTTAAATTAATTGAATCATGTTGTTAAAATCCAATAGACACACGAAATGTTTATAGAGGATGTGTATAATAATAGTATCCAAAAAACAGAATTACACCATAATTCCCCCAATAATAAGAAATGCTAAAATGATTAGAACAGGTTCTGTGTGTTGGACTATTTTTGTGAATTGTTTTTCCCACAATTTTACAAGATCACATAGTTTCTGAATAACCTCCTATGTGCTTATATTTTCTTGGAAATAAATTTACATTCCACGGATAAATAAATTCTTTGTTTAAAATAAATAATTTAGATTATTGATTATTTTTCTTTCATAAATTAATAAAATGACTAATTTTAATGAACAATAATACAGGTCAACTCCACTCCAACTGAATCATGTCTTATATATAAATTATGTAAACTATGACACCCATTTTTATATTAGTAATTATAATTATGATGATAAAGAAGCGATAAATCAATGTTACTTTTATTGTTATTATTATTATACTCCATCGATATAGGCTTCAGGTGATGTTTAAGGGACCTCATGTGCATTGCATTTCACAATTACTTACATTGAGTGTTGATCATGATGTCTCCATAAATTATACTATTATTCAGGTAATGGGATTGATGTTATTCTTTACCATGTATCATGTGTTTTGATCGATGTTTAAATTTTCCTATCACAAAAGATGAGCATTAAATCTCACATTCATTATGGAATTCAATGATTTAACATGTCTCCAGAACTTATAGTTCATTTCACTAGTAATGGAAGCTTCAGTTACACCCCAGGTCCACCTAGCCCCAAGAATATAGTTATATTCCTATATAAATCCACATTTATTTATTCCTTATTAGTAGATACAGAATATAAATATACTATATATATAGATAATATATATATGATTACTAATCATCCTCTTACAATAGCATATACTGAAGGAGTCAGAGCCAACGGGGTGTCATTTAGGAACCCAAAAGGATGATATTTATTTTTTTTGTTTTTCTATTATTCATATTCTTAAATACTATTTTCGTTATGTATATTTCATATATTATTTATTTGGGACATTGTTTGTGTCATACTAGGAGTTTATCTAACACCATACTCGATCTACCGTTGGTGCTAGATTAGATTACTTGTCTGCATGAATAGATAAGAGAAACATCCCTACCATGGATTAATAATTCTTTTTATGTGTTGTTTGGATCATGGGAGAATATGACCATGTTTATGGTCGAGATAATCTTGTAGGAGTCTTTTGGATTTCATATACATTTATATATTGTGTTATATATTATGTTCCCATGTTTTACCTTTTGGTATAAGAGTATTCAATGACATCATTATATGTGAAAAAACCTATTGAATTTTGAAAAAAATATTTTTTTTGTGTTATGTATGATTTTAGAGTTAATTATTATATCAGATTCCATTGTGTCTTTTGTAATATCAATCTCTAGATATAGAAGGTTAATAGTTTTATTTTTGTATTGTATACTTTTATATTCCTCCAAATTATTTTTTTAATTATATCTATTTGAACACCCAGATATGGGGGTATAGTATCCCCACTACACCACTCTTATACCATTGATTCTTGATGAAATTCCTTATAATATGATATTGAACACTTGCGTCTATGTGACCAACTTACTCAGAGCACAGTTTACGTTGATCTTGGGATGGGTGTTACAATGTGTTAATAGAGTTTTGTTTCTGTTTATCATACTATTTGGGTATTAGAATGATGATTCAACTTCACTATTGGGTGACACAAAAGTTTTTTGATCCCATTACTTTTGATGATATGGTAATGAGATTTCATTTGTTATGCCTGATTATATAATGGTATTTAATTACATGCATCATAATTGGAATAATAGGACCAATATTCCATAAATTGTCCCATATCATGTTTACATTATTCATTCATTTTCTTATTTCATATGGTTATTTTAGTATTTTTTTATGTAAATGATCTATAATTTATTGTCGGAAGAATATAATTAGATAAATTAACATACTTATAACAATATAAATGCGCTTTCTATATAGATTGGGGATAAATCCTAGTTTAATCAACAATACATTGTATTCGATTCTTGAACCACTATTTCCAAA
Organism: Viscum album; assembly: GCA_963277665.1. NCBI lineage: Eukaryota > Viridiplantae > Streptophyta > Magnoliopsida > Santalales > Viscaceae > Viscum > Viscum album. The sequence continues at coordinate 880,728,944 of OY728139.1, read as the reverse complement.
CTGTGGTATTTATTATATATATATATAATATTAAAAGTGAAAATGAAAATGAAACTATGATATAAAATGGATACCTATAAATTGGATTCGAATTGTAATGTAAATGACATTCTACACTATAAACTATAGTTGATACTCCAGATATTGAAACCCCAAGTACCTAATATTATATATTAACTTAAACACAACATTAGTAGTGTGTAGATGTGATGACAATTAAATTATTTTCTCATTTTATGGTCTTCCATAGAAAATATATCTGAATTTAGGAGTTGGAGGAGATGTGTGATTGTTTCATAGGAAGGCTATGTACATATCCTAATTTTCTACATAGGATCTCTTGAATATTAAATTCACTTAATAGGAATGCATTTGGCATTTTATAATCATGCCTCATGGACACCTTCATGTTCTATTATTTGAAGGCAGTGCCAACCGTGAATAAGTGGTGGTGGACCCTATTCCACTATTGATCCCTCTTATTGTTCCACCTGTGATATCTCTTCTTATCCGTAATATAAGAACTCATTCATAGTTATAAAAAGAATCTAATCATTATTTATTGAATGCAGAAGTTGTTTCTGGCCCTTCCCAAACCATGTAATAGTTGACCTGTTAGTTCCAGTAGTATAACGATCACACCATTTAGGTGGATGGATGACTACATAATAGTGATTCATGAATTGAGGTAATACTATTTATCATTTAGTATCGATATATTAGTTTATATAAGTGATATAAATATGATTCTTAAATGTAAAATGATTGCATTGAGTGATGGAGGGATGTTATTACTTTGGTATATTGGCATAGAGACATAATTTTTGTTGTCTTCCTATCATCCATTTATGATTATTTTTTCCCAAAAAATCTAAAGGATGACCAGGATAGAGGGTTTATGAGACCTCAGTACGAATATGTGTCTATTTTATAATTTAATACTCATTATAATAAGATATAGTGTTTCTATCGAACTGTATTTGATAATGAACATATAACTATGGGGAGACTAATAAAGTGTCTAGTTTATTCGATTTGATCCTTGGTCAACATTTTTCAATTGATGATTATTTCAAATATATTCAACAAGGCCCCAATTACTGAGTGGAATCTAAGATAATTCTAAGGTACAAGTTAGGGAAGTTTGGTACCTAGATCGGCTAGTTGGTTTTCTAGAAAATGTAATCTTGTCTTTGAAACCTCAATGCTTTTAAAAATTCTAGAAACAAGCATCGATTCGAAACAAATACATGTAAGTGGTTATACTTCAATTGATAAATATTTTTGATATTTCACCAGTGATGGATTTTAGGACATACCGAACCTCTTTTTTTATGGGATCTAGTGGTTTATAGAACATATGGATTGATTAGACACATACAACACATCTACAATACTTTTCAACATTTCCTAGGGAGTGGGGATCTACACCTACTCTATATATGGAAGTGGGTTTAGTAGTATCTCATCCGGAAGAAACATAGAATACCACCATCCACTCAAGTCAGTGAAGTGGTCAATCCATAGGTAATAAGACTCAAGGATCTCAAGGGCATCAGAGTAGGATTTATTAGGGTAGTCAATCTATGAATTGGGTCCATAATATGGGATAGTTACATGCATATCAACCTATGATAGATGAGAAGAGTTCCATAACTTCTAATTTATGTGGTACTATCTTTGTAGCCTCTTCTCAGTGCATTATTTTTGGGATATATTCATATCACAATCTTTTATATCATCTGAAATCTTGGGGAGTATCTTCCGTGAGATATAACACTTTTGTGGAATGATGATACTTGATAACCCATAAGGTTTCTGATATGATATTCTTCACCAATTTAATGATGTTCTACATGATGTAGGTATATATATCTTCATATTAAAACTCTTAGTAATCAATATTACAGGGAATTAGTAAATCAATAATATTAATATTTTAGTTACCTATCAATCCTTTATTAAATGGAATCATCAGAGTGCGATGCTTTCATCACAAAAGGTATGTTGACATATGCACAAGCAAAAAATGGGATATCCAATATATATGATCATTAATGAATAGTCAAGGGTTCTATAGTGTGAAAACACATATTTACAGTAACTTCATGTATAATTAGAGTGTACGAACCATTTTCCTGCTCCTTAATTTGATCAATTCTTTATGACTTCCTTGATAACTTATTTGGGATACTTTTAGTGTGATATGTTTTGTTAACTATTGAGACAATTCTAGGAGCAACATCGTTGTTCATTCCTTCCATAAAATATGTATCCCATGGAACATTAGGATACTATAAAATAGATGGTGTATCTAGAGGAGAAAAGATTCATATGACTTATAACATATCAATGGGGTTCCTTGTTCATTTATTCTATGATGAAGGATGATACCGTAAGGATTTGGGTATATTAAGAACAATTTAACCAGCTTATAGTAATGAATCAATATCCAAAACCACTAATAGAAGAACAATTTTATATGTTCTAATGAGAGAGTGTATTTTAAATGATTGATTTGATGTTGGGATATCAACAGGTGTTTTTTAGGTCATTAGACAAACATTACATAAATTTATAAATCATGTACTGTCTTTATGAGTTTTTGGTAATGTCGTCCAGTCTCACAAATGATATTGTTGTCATTAGGGCTCAGATGAATAATTTTTCCACCCCTACCTAGATTAATTTGCCATATTTTCTATTAAAAAAATTTAATGAATTAATATTATCAACACAACCATTCCAAGAATCTTATGAAGTGGTGGAATATAGTAAGATAACACAAAAATTATGCTATTCTCATAAAATTAAACACCTGTATTGATAAATTAAACATACAGGGTCATAAAATATCTAAATTCCTAGTAACCATGGCCATAGAGAAAGTGTTATATATACTTTCATGGGATCTTCCAAAACATTTCATTAATATATGGAGTTTCTTAGTGTAGGATATGTATTAATAAGGCATCAGGATTTCCCATGCCTTACAGCACCTCATACGGTCATATCTAAAAAGTGGTTAATATCTTATGATCAGAAGCTTATGATGCTACCTTTTAGAATTTGATGGTCATATTGAGTTTAGTGTTTATATTTATTCTACTAGAGGCATGTATGAGATACACTATTTACTATGACACCTCTTGTGTCAATTTAGTAGTTGATTTGATGTAGGATGAGTGATTCACGATTTACATGTCTCATAAGTTGAGTCTTTTCTTGTGTAATTTTCCATAGAATGACATCAAGTTAGCTACTATTATTCATTATCTATGATGTTGGAGACTCTAGTTACATAAAGGGTTATTTTTGTATTTATTTCCAGAAATCCCAGGGTTCGGTGGAATCTGGACCTGAAAATCTATTAAATAAATAATATAGAGGAGTTAGGAAAACAGGGTGTTCTTACAATATCATGAGTACATCTCACCACATCTATCATCCATAACCAATGCGTCATAGTTGTTCGGTGTCACGACGAACCATATTTCTCCCATGCTAATGATCACTTATCTCTTTAGGGCATTTTCCACCATGTTGGCCTCCCGGTAAGAGTGAAAAACAACTATATCATTTTGAGAAATTTTACAAAGGCAATAAACCGATTGAGGTAACACTTTCTAGGGCACACTACGTATCTTCATTTTCTGCGCATGAACCACCATCTCTGAGTCAGATTCAAGCAACATTCTGTTTCAATTGTACTGTAAAACATACCTTATTGAATAGATGATCACCAATAATTATTCTTCATATGCATTTCCAACTCCTACATAATGGGAGAAGCATCCTTTAATGACCCGAAAACATGTGAGGAATAATCCCTAACAGCCCGATGGACCTGGTGCACCTGAGGAAGCTTCGTCAACATTCACTTTGATGCATGGTGCAGTTGGGGGTATCCACTGGATGAACATCAGCATATAGGGCATTCGCGATCTCTTGGAAACTCCAAGGGATCTGAGAATTTTCATATCAGAAATGTCATTAAACGTTCTACCTTCATGGACAATGGAAGCCACATATACTTCCCTATGGTTGGCCATTATCCCTCGCTGCACAATGCTGCATGCATGACCATGTTTACATGACGTGGAAAATCGATTATGATTTTAAGGTTGATTAATAGTCTAGGGAAGACCCTAGGTAGTCTCTCAAGGAGCATTGGTGGGTTTAGAGTGTGAATTTTTAATAAGATGTACTTAAATTGGGGTGGTTTTGGAAACAGTTTTAGGATGAAATGAATTAATTAAATAATTTAGTAGTTGGAAAGAAAAGGTGGTGTTTATTAATTATCAGATAATATGTATAATTGTGAGTTCTCTACACACATTTAAAGCTCTTTATTCTTAGAGATTAATTAATTTTGATGTAATTATTTGGTTGAAATCAATCGAAATCCCGATTACATTCCAAGATATTATATCAAAGAACATTGAGCCAAACCTTGACATAACAATAATTAATGAAAGGTCCAAGTAACATGAATGGTATAATAGAATCCAAAACAAATTTAAATCTCAAATAACGTGGTAAAAATGTTTCATGTGCTATCCAATAGGAACAACACAAGTCACACACTAAAAACATTGCACCTATCGGTTAAAAGTAATGAGCATTTCATTTGGTTATATAATAAAAAGATAAATCAAAATAAGATAATTTTAAATGAAATTTTTCCAAACCCAAAAATAAATCAAAGAATTAGTATTAATAGTTTTGAAACTCCCTTTTCATGTCTGTAGCTCGATCACAATGAACGCCCACCGTTTAGCTCGACATCAAGAGGAGGAGGAAGCTTGGGTGGAACTCCTTCTTCATTCTGGATAACCCATTGGGGATAGAGGCCTACAAATCTTATAGGATGAGAAGGATACTCTTCAATGACTCCAAAATGACTGAGATTAACTTCTTGGATGAACATCCAAATGGGGTGACCAAGGTTCTATTTAATATCCAAAATGGGAAGGGGTTTTGGGCACCCAGATTTTGATAAACAACTTGGAGGATGGTTTTTGGGTATTAGACAGTCGAATATCCTTTTTGACAAAACTGTAATTTTTTATCCCCACGTCTTGAATATATCCACTAAATATTTTTCATGATTCTAACAATCACAGCTTGAGATATTGAGATATAATAGAATTCCCCTTTTGACTTTGTGCACATTCGGTGGCTTGGAAAGATCAGTTCGGATGGGCCCCATAAGAAGCTGAATCAGGATTGGGTTCTTTGAAATCAAATGTGGATTATTAAATTATGGATTGGACCAAAAAATTTCACCCCATTTGGATGCATGTATTTCTTGTACTATTCAAAAAAGTGGACATATGTCCATGGGATGTCCTGCAGTTTGGCATGTTTTTTATCTTGATGATCTACAGGCCTCCAAATCACCTCTACCTTCAATGAAGATATCAAAACAAATATAATTTCCCTTTTTAACATTGATATACATTAATTAATTTAATAAAAAATGATGTTCAATTTGTTATTATATTATTAATATTCATTACAAAAGTAGTTTAAAACAGTAGTGTAAGGGTGGAATTGAATAATGAATCGCTATGCGATCACACCACCACACATAAACATTTGTACTCCTGGGAAAAGTCACATATCCAAAAATATTAATGATACATGTATATAATCCCAAAACCATGAAGATTTATCATTTTATAAAAGTTTATTTAAAGTAATGTGATCAATGCATGAACCAAACCAAGGAGATATTCCTACTAAAAATAGAAAAAGATGTCTCATAAATCATATCATAGTGAAATGAAAAAAGTTTAATGATACTAAATTGAGAAAGGAATTTAGAAGTCAACCATGACACTAACTCTACATTTCAATGTGTAAAAACCATTCCATGCTATTCTTTCCACTTGTTATTCAATAAATATAATTTATTTTAACATTTTTCAACGTACATGATTTTTTCCACCAAACCTACCCTACATCCTTTGTAGTAATATTTCAAGACCCACTCACATAAGCATTCCAAGTATTAAAACCATAAGCTACAAACCAAGATATCCCCATATGTATCACATTTCATCACTCCCCACATTTTTTTATTTTTGTTTTTTAGAATTTGCATTTTGAAAAATTCTCACACTCTTCTCCCAACCCTTGTTTGATCTCCTCATGACACTAAAATAAATAGTTATAACATGTTAAATGGTTGAGGATTCATGGTTTTTGTCCTTCCCAAGACGTAAGGGCGTACAACAGTCTGACATTAGGTACACATGCATAGGTCAATCTGGTACAGTAATGAAACAGATTGGGTAAGGAACGAATGTATGGAAATATCATTTGAAGCTGAAAAATATTAACTTAACAAATATTTACCTTATATTATGTAAAAATATTCAAACTTTCTGGTTTGGTGAAAAAATGTGTTGAGATATTAGTGACAGATTTTTCCAAAAAACTACTCACACAAGGGGCATCAATCATCTCAAAGGTTTCACATGGATACAATGATTTTTGTCATTGAATGAAATCCAGTTCACTAAAAAATCACTCACTCATGTTAAGTAAAATATTATATTTCTCCTTATTTATGGTATTTTTACTTTCCCCCATTTATGGTCACTAAATTCATGTTAAAATTTTTTATGGGAAAAACGAAAATACCATAAAGAAAGAAAAAACGAGAAGAATGAATAAAGACAATGAAATCCTAATTAACCTACGAAATAAAAAAGAAAGACAATAGAAATCCTAATGAACCCAAGAATGTATCCACCCCACCACACCTAGAATGTGAAGTGTCCTCACTGTAATAAATGAGAATGTGGTAATAAAGGATAAAACCTGGTACATTTCATTTATAGACTTCTTCTTGAACATGGAGTTCCACCATCAGGGACACCAGAATGGATTCATGGAAGTGCATCCGCCTCTGTCCATTCACAATGAAGGTTGGCTTGGTTTCTTCATTTTGAACCTAGAAAACACCAAATTGAGAGACACTGGTAATAGTGTATGGTCCAAACCAGAAGGAACAAAGCTTTCCTAGATTCAAATTTAGTCTTTCATTTTAAAAGAGGACCTTCTGCCCAATGTAGAACTAACGGTGAAGGATAAGAAGGTCGTGGGAAGCCTTGGTTTTCTCCTTATAAATCCTGGGGTTTTTATATGCATTTGTTCTCATTTCCTCCAACTCCTAAATATGAAATTTATTTTGGGAACCTGCACCAAAAAGATTAGAATTCCATTGTTTTATGGCCCAATAAGCTCTTTGGTAAATCTCAACAGGGAGGTGACAACTCTTTCCAAACACAAGACGATTGGGTGACATTCCAATGAGAGTTTTGAAAGTAGTATTGTAGGCCAATAATGAATCATCAAGTCGAATACTCCTATATTTTATATTGGGTTGAAATGTTATTTTAAGAATTTTTTTTACCCAACTATTTTTACATCTCAACTTTAACATTGGTCTATGGGTGACATGCAGTAGACACTTGATGACTGACCCAATACAGAAAGAAATGTGATTGCATTGTTTTGTTGTAGAAACGAGAACCCTGGTCACTAATGATGAACCTAGGTCAACCAAACCTAGAGAAAATTTTGGGTTCTCAAATATTCTAAAACTACCTTAGAATCATCATTCCTTGTTTCTCATGCTTCTACCCAGTTGACATGTAATCATGTTCCAGAAGAATGTAGAATTTTCCAAAGGAATTGACAAATAGCCCCATAATGTCAATAACCCAAACATAAAAAATGCCATGAAAGAGTAATGGATGTTGTGGAATTTCATTTCTTTTATAGAAATTACCCATTCATTTATGATGAGGACAAGATTTAAAAAAATCATCGTCATCCCAATAAAGTGTTTGAAGAAAGAGACCGGAGACAAGGATTTTATGAGCGATCTGTTGGGGACCAAAGTGGACCCCATAAGAAATAGTGTGACAAAATCTATGGATGGACTTGAAATGACTATCGAGGACACAAGGCCTAAGAACATGATCACTACAGGTGGGCCAAGGGTTAGTGTCATCCCAAATGTACCAACGAGACTCATGTTTTAGACGACAAGCATGGTTTTTATTGAAATTAGTAGGAATGGATGATGCTACAATATAATTAACAATTTCAGCATACCAAGTAATAACATCATGCACTCGGTTCAATTGGTCATCAGGAAAGATGTCATTAATTGGAATAGAGGGGGATGAGTCAATTTTAAAGGATGGGAGGATCTTATTAATATGTCCATCCCCCACATTATCTACTCCTTTTTTATCTTTATTTTCTAGATTTAGTCCTGATGGAGGAGCATCCAATGAATGAGACGTGGTTTGGCTTCTGTTTTCTTAAGGAGATACTAGAGGGTGGAATGGTCTGAGAACACAATGACTTTGGACCCCAAAAGATATGACCTAAATTTTTCCAAGGTAAACACACTGAAGAAGAAATTATTTTTCAGTTGTGGTGTAGTTTTCTTGGTCATGGGCCAATGTACGTGAGGCATAGTCTATGACAGGTTGATATCGGTCAAGCCTTTGTGATAAACCCACCCCAACTGTATAGTTATAGGAGTCACACATGATCTCAAATGGTAAATCCCATATATGTGGTTGGACTACCAGGGGTGACTTGAGACTCCATTTTAACTTTTTTAAAGATTCCTCAAATTCTTTATCAATAAAAAAATCTTTTTAGTTTTTGAGTAATCGAAAGGGGGGGAGTGAAATTTTAATAAATTCATGAATGAATTGAAGTTAAAATCCCACATTATCTAGGAAAGGCCGGACATCACATACATTTTTGGGGAATGGTAGTGATGAAATGACATCCAATTTTTATTTATCTACAAGGATATCATCCCCGGAAATGAAATTCCCCAAAAATATACCTTGTCGCACCATGAAATGGCATTTCTCATAATTCAAAAAAATATTCTTTTCAATACAGCGGCGTAGGACTAAAGAAATACAACTCAAACATTCATCAAAAGAAGAGCCATAAATAGTAAATTCGTCCACCAGTACTTCCATTAAATTCTTGAGGTAATCCTAAATATTATTAACCATGAATCGTTGGAAAGTACCCAAAGCATTGCATAGACCAAATGGCATTCGTCTATATGAAAATGTGCCAAGGGGAAAGTGAAGGTTGTATTTTCCTAATCCTCTGGAGAAATATAGAATTGAAAGTATCCAGAATACCCTTCAAGGAAATAGTATCAGGACTTACCCTCTAGCCTCATTAGCATTTGGTCAATGAATGGAAAAGGTAAATGGTCCTTCCAATTGCGATGGTTTAGTCGGTGATAGTCTTTGTAGACACACCAACCATTCTGTACACGAGTTGGAACCAATTCAATGTTTTTCATTTTTAATTATTGTAAGGCCAGATTTTTTTGGAACTACTTGAATGGGACTGACCCATGGGATATCAGAGATGGGGTAAATGATTCCAACAGCCAATAATTTTGATACCACATTTTTCACAACTTCTATGAGGTTTTGGTTTAGTCGACGTTGTTCCTGCCTCACTGGTTTAGCCTCATCATTTCATAAAATATGATATGTAAACATTTATGGGCTAATACTATGAATTTTTTTAACTATCCATCCAAATGATGGTTTATACTCCCTCAAATGTTCATGCAGTTGCAATTCCTGCTCAGGATAGAGTGAACTAGAAATAATGATGGGAAACTTGTTTCCATTATCATGATTTGAATATTTTAAATCGTGGGGCAGTTTCTTATGTTTCACTTTAGGTGGATTTTGGATTGATGGGAGTGTGTGAGAAAGTGATAAATCAATAATCTCATTAAACTGATCAATGTTATCATCCTTGAATGCGGAATGAGCTTTTATAAGCATAGTAGTATCATTGATGGTCAGCAGATCCTTAGTGTTCAAGAAATCATCAATCAATGAAAATTCATGAAGCTATTATATACCACTACAAAAATAAATGAATGAATCATTTCATAGCATTTCTATTAGTGATGAAAACTCAAGAGGGGGGTAAGGGGAATGAAATGATGTTTTTTCAAGGGACGGGAGTACATTTATAGAATTAATAGAGAGGGGGGAATGTTCTTCTGAGGGTTGCTTCATGGAATCAAGAATATTGAAGTGGGAAATGTAACCATCAAAATCAATTGATAATGTACCATTATAGATTTTAATTATGGTTTTGGTGGATTTAAAGAATGGTATCCCCAATATAATTGGGGAATGAACATTCATCCTATCAACCTCCATTTTAAACACATAAAAGTCAGCATGAAAAATTAAAATTTGAACCCTCACAAAGAAATCATATAACACACCAGAGGGGTGTGAGGTACTCTTGTTAGCTAGTTGTATAATAATTCTAGTGGGATTTAGTTCCCCGACCTGCAATACAGAGTAAATAGTGTGAGTCATCACATTTATATAGACACATAAATCCATCATATCATTAGAAAAAGAATACTCCCCTATGTTGCATGGAATTGAGAATGTTCATGGATCATTACACATGGTCGGATGTGATGGATCTATCAATGTTGAAACATTCCTCCCCATTCTCGCTTTCTCATAACCTCGAAGTCACCTTTGGTGTGTACACATCTCTTTCAGAAACATAGAGTATCATGGAATTTTCATCACAACATCAATCAATGGGATGTTAACCTGCACTTTCATGAAAATTTACAATATTTCCTTATCAAGTTTAGTTTCCTTTTTTGATTGGTTTGTTGGACCATTGAAGAAATATAGAAGGAACGGTTGGGCTAGATGAATCATCAATTTACACACTCTTCCCTTTGGAAGGCCTTCTATTAGGACAAGGTTATTCAAAATTTAGATCATTTTTAATGGTTGGGATAGAGGTTTCTTCAGGAGGGGAGGACTCTAATTGAGGATCCATTTTACTTTAAAGTTTTTTCCTCTCCAAAGGGTGATGGAACTAACATTTCCATTATACCTAGGGTTAACTACTGGATGATATGGAAGTGAACCTGACACATGACATTGAATTTCACCCATTGAGTTAGCTAGTTGGTCTAATTGGGTTTCTAGGATTTGTATGGCTGCTTGGGTGGTTTGTTGTAATTGGATATTGTTGGCAGCCATTTGTTTCTCCCATCTTCTAGGCTAGGCTCACGTTTTGGAGGAGCTAGTTGGAATGTCCTTTGGGGTGCTAGAGGATTTCTGGGTGGTGGTGGTGGATGGCTACACAACCCTTATTGGTTCTATGGTTGACAAGGCTAGTTTGAATACCCCGTTACGAATTGGTTTGGCTGTCTTTCCACCCAGAGTTGGATAGATAGTATGGTTCTTTCATAAAGGGTTGGTTATAGGGGAATCTTAGGAAGATTACGCCAGAACACATATAATTTTCTCTCAATTGGGGGAATTGGTCAAAATAATGGGTGTCATAAGAGAATATTATTGGTGAATTAGGATAGTGCAACCAATCTTTCTCAGTGTCATCTAAAGAAAATGGGAATGATCAAATCTTTACATTCTCCTCATCCACATTAGTAGGATTTAATGTTGAACAAATAGTATGAAATTTATTTATGTTCTTATGTGAGTCCACTTTAGGAAGTCCATGGTATCTTGATTATAAATGAAATAAACCATATTTTAGCTCAAAATTGGGTTCCTCGCATTGTAATTGAATGTATGTGGGCTGAATATCAACATCAGGTGAGGTATGTTATTTTAGCATTTTACTATTTTCATCCATTTTATAGATGTTTATTTAAGTTTTTATGTTTTTTCTGGATGAAGATGAAGGGTGAGGAAGAGTTTCAATGTGTGGTGTGTCCTAATACAAAGTGTTGTCTTGTGTGTCTTGGTGTCATTGATATAGGGTTCTATCTAGATATGGTTCAAAAGGTGCTAAATTTCTCAGAGTAGAATGAATCATGCAGAAATACTATTAAAAAAATAGTTCAAAACAGAAAGGGATTAAAAATGTATAAGATAAATCAAATAAATATTCACAAAAATTACAAAAAATCTCATAAGAAACACACAATAAAATCCAAAGTGCTCGGCAACAACAACGCCAAAATTTTACCGTGTTATAATGAATTGGAAAATTGATTATGATTTTAAGGTTGATTTAGAGTGTAATAAAGTCTCTAGGTCATCTCTCAAGGATCGTTGGTGGGTTTAGAGTGTGCGTTTTTAATAAGTACTTAAATCGGGGTGGTTTTGAAAACAGTTATAGGATGAAATGACTTAATTAAAGATTTTATTAGTTGGGAAGAAGAGGTGGTGTTTATTAGATATGATATAGAAGGGTTCAATGTGATATCACAATGCACATTTAAAGCTTATTTTTCTTGGATATTAATTAAGGTTTGATGTAATTATTTGGTTGAAATCAACATGTATCCCGATTACGTTCCAAGATCTTATATCAAAGCATGTTGATCCAAACCTTGAAATAACAAGCATATAAGAAAGGTCCAGATCACATGAATGGTATAATAGCTTCCAAAAAATTGAAATCTCAATTAAGTGGGGAAGAAAAGGATTCTTGTGATGTCCAACCGGAACAACACAAGTCACGCCCTCAAATCTTCTCACTCATCAGTTAAAAGTAAAGAGTATTTCATTCTGTTATATAAAATAAAGATACAAAAAAGTAATATACATTTAAATGAAATTTTTTCAAACCTAAAATACATATAAGATGTAGTATTACATGTTCGTAAACTCCATTTACATGTGTTTAACTCCCTCATAATGAACGTCCACCATTTAGGTCGATATTGGGAGGAGAAGGAGGATTGGGTAGAACTCATTCTACATTCTTGACCCCACCTATGAGGATAGAGGCCTCCAAAAATTCTAGGATTTAGAGGTGTTTCCTCTCTGAATCCAAAATGGTAGAGATTCACTTCTTGGCAGAACTTCAAAATGGGGTGCCAAAGGTTCCTTTTCATAGCCAAAATGGGAAGTTGTTTTGGGCACACAAATTTTGTTAAACAACTTGGAGGATGGTTTTCTGCTACTAGACAGTCAAATATCCTTTTTGAAAAAACATTAATGTCGTATCCCCATGTCTTGAATATCACCACCAAACTTTTGGCATCACTTTTACAATTACAGCTTTATATATTGACATATTACAGAATGCCTCTTTTGACTTTGTGCATATTCTATGTCTTGGACAGATCAGTGCGGATGGGCCCCATAAAATACGAATAAGGATTGGATTCATTGAGATGAAATGTTGTATATTATATTTTAGATAGGCTCACAAATGTTCATCCCATTTGAATGCATGGATTTCTTGTACTATTCAAAACAGTAGACAGATGTCCATGGGATTTCATGTAGTTTGGCCCATTTTTCTTCTAGATGATCTCTGGGCCTCCAAATAACCTCTACCCTCAATGAAAATATATAAGCAAATATAATTTCCCTTTTTAATAGTGATAAACATAAACTAATTGAATAAAACATGATGTGAAATTTATTATTATATTTTGAATATTCATTACAAAATTATTTTAAAACTGTGGTGTAAGGGTGGAATTGAATAATGAATCACTATGTGATCACACACCCACACCTAAACATTTGTACTCCTAGGAATAGTCACATTTCCAAAAAAATAATTATTCATGTATATATTCCCAAGAACATAAAGTTTTAGAATTTTCTGAAATTTAAATTAAAGTATTGTCTTCAATGCACGAACCACACCAAGGAGTTCTTCCCAGTGAAAATATAAAAAGATGTCTCATAAATCATATCATAGTGAAATTCAAAATGATTCGTGATACCAAATTGAGATAGGAATTTAGAAGTCAACCATGAAACTAACTCTCCATGTGTGTGTGTGTGTAAAAAGCATTACATGCTATTATTTCGACTTGTTATCCAAAAAATATAGGTTATTTTAACATTTTCCAACATAAATGATTTTGTCCACCGAACCTGGCCTACATCCATTACAATCATATTTCAAGACCCACTCACATAAGCATTCCCAGAATTCAAACCATAATCTCCTGACCTAGTTATCCCCATATGTTTCTCATTTCATCACTCCCATTATTGTTTAGAAGATGCATTTGGATCAAATCTCACACTCATCTCTCATCCCATATCTGGTCTCCTCACGACACTAATTGCAATAGTTATAACGATGTAAAATGTTTAGGAGGAGTGGTTTTGGACCTACCCAAGACATAACCCATTTTTATGGAAAAAACAGTCAGACTTTAGGTACACATGCATTGGACATTCTGGTAAAGTAATGAAACAGATTTGATAAGGAACGAACGTATGGAAATATCATTTAAAGCTGAAAAATATTAACCTAACATATATTTACCTTATATTATGTAATAAATATTCACAATTTGTGGTTTGGTTTAATAATGTGTGGATATATTATTAACACAATTTTCCCAAAAACTACTCACAAAAGGGGAATCAATCATCTCAATGGTTTCACATATATACAACCATTTATATCATTGATAGAAAACCAATTCACTAAAAAATTACTCTCTGATGATAATAAAAATATGTTTTCTCCTTTTTTATGGTATTTTTACTTTCCCCACATTATGGTCCTCAAATGCTTATTGAAATTTTTGATGGGGAAAAATAAAAATACAATAAATAAGGAACAGAAGATAAGAATGAAGAAAGACAGTGGAAATATTAATGAACCCAGGAATGAATGAAGAAAGACAATGGAAATCCTAATGAACCCAGGAATGTATCCCCCCCCCCCCCACACACCAAGAATGAGCAGTGTCCTCACTGTAATAAAAGATAATGTGGTAAGGAAGGATAAAACCTTGTAAGTGTATTTCATAGACTTCTTCTTCAACTTGGAGTTCCTCCGTATGGGACTCCAGAAAGGATTCACTGAAGTGCTTTAGCCAATTCCCATTCACAGTGAATTTTTGCATGGTTTATTCATTTTTAACCCAGAAAACACCAAATGGAGAGACATTAGTAACATTGTGTGGTCCAAACCAGTGGTAATGTAGCTTACCTAGATTAAACTTCTCCCTTTTATTGTAAAGGATAACCTTGTGCCCAATGTGGAACTGATGAATAAGAATAAGACTGTCATGGGAAGCCCGGGTTCGCTCTATATAAATCCTGGGGGTTTCATATGAATCTCTTCTCATTTCGTCTAACTCCTAAATCTATAACATTATTTGGGAAGTTGCACCAAAAAAATTAGAATTTCAATGTTTGATGGCCCAGTAGGCTTAGTGCTCAATCTCAATGGGGAGGTGACAACTCATTCCAAACACAAGATGATAGGGTGACATTCTGATCGGATTTTTAAAAGCAGTACGGTAGAACCATAATTTATCATCAAGTAATATACTCTCGTATTTTCTATTAGGATGAACCATTTTTTCAAGAATTTGTTTTACCTCTCTATTTGACACCTCGACATTACCATTGGTTTGTGGGTGACATGTAGTAGACACTCGATTACTGACCCCATACCGAAGGAAATATGATTTCATAGTTCGGTTGCATAAATGAAAATCTTGGTCACTGATGATGAACCTAGGTAAACCAAACCAATAGAAAATTTGGGTTCTCAAAAATTATAAAACTACCTTATAATCATATGTTCTTGTAGATTGTGCCTCTACCCATTTTGACACGTAATCATCTTCTAGAAGACTGTACATTTTTCTAAAGGAATTGGGAAATGGACCCATAATGTCAGTACCCCAAACATAAAAAATGTCATGAAAGAGCAACGGATGTTGTGGAGTTTCATTTGTTTTAGATAAATTACCCATTATTTTACAATGAGGATAATATTTAAAAAAACATGGGAATCCCAAAAAAGTGTTATCCAATAGAGACAAGAATCATGGATTTTACGAATAGTCCATTTGGGACCAAAGTGGCCCCCACAAGCAAGAGTGTGGGAAAATCTAAGGTTGAACTGAAACTCTCTATTTGGAACACAATGCCTAAGGACATGATCACTACAGGTGCGCCAGAGGTAGGGTCATCAAAAATGTACCAATGAGACTCGTGTTTTAGATGACATGTTTGGTTTTTATTGAAATCTGTAGGAATGTAAGATGCTACCAAATAATTTACAATTTCAATATACAACGGAATAACATCTTGCACTCGTTACAATTGGTCTTCTTGAAACATGTAATTAATGGGAATACAGGGGGATGAGTCAGTTTTCGAGGATGGGAGGATCCTATTAATATGGTCAGCCACCACATTATCTCCTATATTTTTATCTAGAATCTCTTGATAGAATTCATAAAGAAGGATAATCCAATGAATGAGGTGCGGTTTGACTTCTGGTTTCTTAAAAAGATACAGGAGGGCTGCATGGTCTATGAACAAAATGAATTTGGACCCCAAAATGTATGAACTGAATTTGTCCAAGGAAAAACAATGGAATGGAATTCTTTTTCAGTTATGGTGTAGTTTTCTTGGGAAGGTTCCAAAGTATGTGAGGCATAAGCTATGACTTTTGGGGCTCGGTCAACCCTTTATGACATAACCTCCCCAACTGCATAGTTAATGGTGTCACACATGAGCTCAAATGGTAAATCCCCCTGAGGTGGTTGGATTATCGGGGGTGATGTTAGACTCCATTTTAACTAATTAAAAGCTTCCTCACATTATTTTTCAAAGAAAATTCTTTTTCTTTTTGGAGTAATCGAGAGAGGGGGATTGCAATTTTTCTAAATTCATGAATTAAATTACGGTAAATTTCATCATGACCTTGGAAGTACTGCACATTCCATACATTTTGGTGAATGTAAATGATAAAATTACATCCATTTTTGATTTATCTACTTGGATACCATCCCCAGAAATGACATCACCAGTACTATAATTTGGCGCACCATGAAATGGAATTTCTCAATATTTAATACAAGATCATTTTCAATACAGCGGCGTAAGCCTAAAGCGAGACGACTCAAACATTCATCAATGAATATCCATAAATAGAGAAATCATCCATGAGTACTTCCATGAAATTCTCCATGAATACTTAAAAAATACGAACCATGCATCATTGGAAAGTACTCGAAGTATTGCACAGACCAAATGGTATCCTTCTATATGAAAATGTGCCAAAGGGCCGAGTTAAGGTTGTCTTTTCTGAATCCTCAGGGGAAATATGGATATGAAAGAATCCAAAATACCCATTAAGAAAAATTTTGTGGGACATACCTACTATCCTTTCTAGAATTTGTTAAATGATTGGAAAAGGGAAATGGTCTTTCCTAGTGTGTTTTTTTAGTCTATGATAGTCTATGGAAGCACACCAACTATTCTTGACATGAGTTGGAACCAATTCCTTATTTACATTTTTTATTACAATATGTCTAGTTTTTTTTGGATCTACTTGTATGGGATAGACCCATTTGCTGTCAGATATGGGAAAACTGATTCTAGTAGCCAATAATTTTGTTACCTCATTTTTTACAACTTCTAGTAGGTTTGGGTTTAGTCGACATTGTTCCTACCTCATTCGTTTAGCCTCATCATTTAATAAAATATGATGTGTAAAAATTTATGGGATAATACCAAGAATGTCCGTAAGTGTCCATCCAAATTCTTGTTTATACACCCTAAATAGTTAAAGAAGTATCAATTCACGCTTAGAAGTGAGTGAGCTAAAAATGATGATGGGAAACCTCTTTCCATTCTCAAGATATGATTATTTTAAATCTTCAGGCTATTTTTTATGTTCCACTTTATGTTGATTTTGGATTATTGGGAGTGTGTGTGAAATTGAGAGACCACTAATATCAACTAAATAATCAATGGTATAATCCTCGAATGAGGAATGATCTTTTATAATATTAAAAGTATCATCGACGGTCAGTTGATCCTCAGTTTTCATAAAATCAATAATTAGTGAACATGCATGACACTTTTCTAGACCACTACCAAAATCAAGCATGAATAATTTCCTAGCATTTCAATCATTTACGAAAACATAGAATGGGGATCAAGGGAATGAAATAGAGTTTTTTCAAGGGAAGGTAGTACATTTATAGAATTAACAAAGAGAGGGGAATGTTCATCTAAGGGGTGCTTCAGGGAATCAAGGATATTGAAGTCGTCAATGTCACCACCAAACACTATAGAAAATGTACCTTTGTGGAAATTAATTATGGTTTTGAAAATATTCAGGAAGGGTCTCCCGAACATAATTGGGGCATGTCCATTCATCCTATATTCTTCCATTTTAACCACATAAAAGTTAGCATGAAAAATTAAATTTTCAACCCTCACAAGATCATCCTCTGACACACTGGAGGTGTGTGCAGTACTCTGGTTAGCTATTTGTATAATAATTATAGTGGGATTTTCTTGTCTAACCTACAATGTAGAGTAAATATAGTGAGGCATCACATTTATAGTGGAACCTAAATTAATCATAACATTAGGAAAAGAATAATCCCCTCTGGTCCATGGAATTGAGAATGTTTCAGGATCATTACACTTGGCCGGAAGTGATGAATCTATCAATGCTAAAGAATCCCTCCCAAATCTCACTTTCTCATCAGCTCGAAGTCACCTTTGTTGTGTACACATCTCCTTCCAAAACATGGTGTACCCTGAAATTTGGTTCACAGCATAAATCAATGGCATGTTAACTTACACTTTCTTAAAGATTTCTAATATTTCCTTATCAGGGTTAGTTTTCTCTTGTTTTCTTGGTTGGGTGGACATTTGAGGAAATGAAAGAGGAATGGTTGGGCTTGGTGACTCATCAATGTAAAAACACTTTTTTTGGAATGGCTTCTCTCAAGACAATGTTATTCAACATATGGATAGTTTTTAATGGTTGGTATGGAGGTTTCTTCAAGAGGGTATGAAATTTGAGGAACTGAAAGTGGAATGGTTTGTTGGAATTGGAGATTATTGGCAGGCTTTTGTTTCATCATCTCATCTAAGCTAGGATTAGGGTTTGGAGGAGGTGGTTGGAAAGGCCTTTGGGGTGGTTGAGTATTTCTCGGTGGTGGTGGTGGATGGATACTCTGCCCTTGTTGGATCTATGGTTGATGAGGATAGTATGAATACCCCCATTTACTATAAGTTTGGTTGTCTTTCCACCCAGAGTTGGATGTATAGTATGGTTCTTGCCTCAAGGGTTGGTTATAGGGGCATCCTAGGAAGATTTCCTCACAACTCTCAAAATTTTCTCTCAATTGGGGGAATTGGTTAGAATAATGGGTGTCAGAATATCAAATTCCATAATAGGTGGGGGGGAGATTGATATTTCCCTAGGGAGAGAGCAAGTTTTCATAGAAGGGTACTTACCTCCTCAAACTTCCTGTCCCCCTTCTTCGTGAATTTAGTACTATGCACCTCATGGACACCACAATTGGGTACATTGGACCTTGAACCAAATTATTGAGTGTTTTGTGCCATTTTTTCAATTATGGCCCTTCTATCAATTGGGGTCTTATCTACCAGCGCACCACCTACAGCAGCATCAATCATATTTTTATCAATATGGATTAAACGTTCGTAAAAATATTTTATTAAATTTTGGTCACTTATTTCGTGGTGTGGACAACTTGAACATAATATTTTAAATATTTCCCGATATTCATGAATTGTTTCACCTTGATATTGTCTGATAACATATATTTTCTTCCTTATTGTTGCAGTTCAAGAGTCTAGAAAATATTTTTCAAGAGAAATGTGTTTCATGTATGCCAAATCTCTTATTAGTGAATTAACATTGTACTACCAATATTTTGTAGTGTCTTCGAAAGAAAATGGTAATGATCTACGAGTTACATGCTCCTCATCCACATTAGTAGCATTTAATTTTGAACAGACAGTATGAAATTATTTTAAGTTCTTTTGTGGATACTCTCTAGGAATTCCATGGAATCTTGGTAACAGATGAATTAAACTAGATTTTAGTTCAATATTGGGTTCCTCACCTTGTAATTGAATGTATGTGGGATGAATATCAACATCATGTGAGGTTAGTTCTTTTAGTGTTCCACTGTTTTCATCTATTTTATACAAGTTTATTTCATTTTTTATGTTAGTTCCAATAGAAATTGAAGGGTGAGGAAGAGTTTAAATGTGTGGTGTGTCCTTTTTCAAAGTGTTGCCTTGTGTGTCTTGGTGTCATTGACGTAGGGTCATATCTAGTTCATGTTTGAAATGTTCTGAATCTCACAAAGTAGAACGTATCATGCACCAAACCTACACAACAAAAAGATCAAAAAAAAAAGGAGATTGAAATGGTATAAGATAAATGAAATAAATATTCACCAAATTAAAAAAAAACTTATAAAAAACATGCAATAAAAACCAAAGCTCTCCCCGGTAACGACGCCAAAATATTCAACGTTTTCATGATGTGTCAAATTGATTATTATTTTGAGGTTGATTTATAGTCTTGGGAAGACCCTAGGTCATCTCGGAAGGAGAGTTGGTGGGTATAGAGTGTGTGTTTTTAATAAGAAGTACTTAAATAGGGGGTGGGTTTGAAAACAATTTTAGGATGAAATGACTTATTTAAAGAGTTTAATAGTTTGAAGGAAAAGGTTGTTTTTATTAATTATGTGATAAAAGGGCTTATTGTCATTTCTTTACCAATATTTAAATATCCTTGTTTTGGAGATTAATTAAGGTTTTATGTAATACGTTTTTTGAAATCAATTGAAATACCAATTAAATTCCAAGCTCTTATATCAAAGCAAGTTGAGCCAAACCTTGACATAACAATCGTATAGACATGTTCCAGATCAAATGAATTTTCTAATATCATCCAAAGTAAATTTAAATCTCAAATAAGTGGGGAAGAAAAGTATTCTTGTGTTGTCTAATTTGAACTACCCAAGTCATGCACTCAAAACATCGCACTGATCGGTTAAAAGTAAAGAGCATTTTATTTAGTTAAATAAAACAATGATAAATCAATGTAAGGTACTTCTAAATAAAATGTTTTCTAAGCCAAAATACATCAAACCAATAGTAGTAAAAGTACTAAAACTCCATTTACATGTGTGTAGCTCCCTCACAATTAACGCCCATCTCTTTTCTCAATATCGAGATGATGAGGAAGCTCGGGTGGAAATTCTTCTTCATTCATGATCCCCATATAAGGATAGTGGTGTCCAAAACTTCTAGGATGAGGAGGAGACTCCTCTATGACTCCAAAAAGGAATAGCTTCAATTTTTGTAAGAACATGCAAATGGGGTTCCCAATGTACCTTTTTATAGCCAAAATTGGAAGTTTTTTTGGGCACCCAAATTTTGATAAACAATATGGATGATGGATTTTGGATACTAGAAATTCAAATCTCCTTTTTGATAAAATCGGAATGTTGTTTCCCAATATCGTGATTATCACCACCGAATTTTTGGAATCATTTTGACAATCACAACTTGAGATATTGACATATTTCAAAAAACCCATTTTGACTTTATGCATATTCTGTGGCTTGGAAAAGTCAGTACGGATGGTACCCATAGAAGAAGAATCAAGAATGGGTTCTCTAAGATGAAAACTAGATTATTAAATTTTGGACTAGACCAAACAATTTCATCCCATTTGGATTCATGTATTTCTATTACTGTTCAAAATAGTGGACATATGTCCATGGGATTCCATGCAGCATGGCCCAATTTTCTTCTTGATGATATCCGGGTCTCCAAATCACCTCTACATTCAAAGATAATTTCAAAACAAATATAATTTCCCTTTCTAACAGTTATAAACATTAATTAATTTAATAAAACATGAAGTTAAATGTATTATTATATTTTGAATATTCATTACAGAAATAGTTTACAATAGTGGTGTAAGCGTGGAATTTAATAATGAATCGCTAGGCGATCAATGCCTAATAAATGGTGGTCGAGTTTCAGGAATCCAATAGAGCTGAAAAGGTTGCAGCAATAGTCACAAGCATCAGTTGTCGAACAAATTAACTACAGTGCACTGTAGGCAGTACTGCTAGTAAATCATTAACTGATGTGTCCATTCTCATATTAAATCCAAAAAAGTATCCAATGTATGACCAAGGTTGTTAGGTTTGGTCACATTCTAGAAAATGTGATGTATAGTCTCCTAAGAATAAAAACATTAGGGGCATGCTAAGGCCCGGTGAAGGCCATCTCACTAGATCTATGCAGAGAGAGGGAGTCAACCATTCCATATCCTCCAGATTAGAATGAATCTTGAAGGCCGGATACACTATATTTGAACCATATAAGCCATGCGGGTGGGTGGTAAGAACTTCCACATTCAATACAATAATATTTACGATAGTTAAGGTGCCCAGTTCTTCTATATTTTCAGATCTATGTGTCACAGTCCATAAATTTCTAGGACAAAATTTCATTTTCTTCTTTAGAGGGAATTTTAATTTCAGTAGATTACAATCGTAAGAGGAGATCAGAAATGGAATATCTTGCAATATCAGGTGTCACATCTATCACATGAAGGGAATACACAAGCCAGTTCATATTCCAAAAAAAATTATTGTCGAGTTCCTACAAACCAACCATCTTTTTTCATGCATGGTTGTTGCAAAAACATGTTTAAGGGCTGACCCAACCAATAGAGAAAGGTATTATTTGTACACATCAACTATTCTCCTTGAAAATATATTAATGATAATGTAATATGAATAATCCTCTAATATTAAATACCATGTAAATTCCCCAATCATTCCATCATTGAGGGTATTATGGTATTTGATACCAAGGCCAACCATTTGAAATGGCTTGATGCACTCTTTCAATGCAATAGTGATCATTTTCCTCTCATGAACTGACCCTATCAAGATGATGTTATGAATCATGCTTTGAATCAATTTAATGGGGCCTCTAGTCCATCTGTATAAAGAGGATTAAACAAATTTGTAGGTGATCACAGATTTGACCAACAAGACATTGTGAGCCATAGACATGGCCTTTCCTTTCTAACTAGAAAGTTGGATAGTGATTCTAGCATATATAAAAGAATTACAGATGCACATTTCTAATATGAATGTAAGAATGTTCCTCCTCTGAGGAATTGATGTCATTGTAAATTTTAGAAAATTATTTCTTTCTCTATTACCTAAGGAGACCCTAATGATGCTTATGCTTTGTAGCCAACTTTTACAATGAACTCCCAATATGGTTAATTTCATAGTCCTCTAGAAAATATTCCCTAAAAATTGGAATCACAAACCATATATTTTTAAATATGAATGGTGTAAGGAATGACCTTGCCTGTGGAATTTTTACACCAACAACTACAAGATTATGATCACAGTGTTGCTTGGGCCATTTGAAACTATAGTCCTCATGGGATACATGGTGATCATTTATTTTTAAAATGCATATGTCGAGTTTACTATATTTATTACCATGTCAGATGTATCTACAACATGTAAATTCATCCCCAACCATGGAGACGTCAACTAGGTTACATTCATCAATGCATTCAAAAAATTTAGAAGCAGTGGCCCTATTGAAATTGCCTTCATTTTTCTCCTTAGTTCTTAGTATAATGTTGAAGTCACCAATGGCAATCAATATTTGACCCATCTATCTAGGTGATGTTTTCAAATACTCCCATATGTCCTTTCTCCTAATGTATGTGGTGAAATCATACCCAAATGATGTTGAAAAACCTTGACTAGAAATGTTTCAGGGAATTCAAATATTTGGTCCCCTTTCTCAAAAGAGTGGATCTGAATTAATTCAAACCTAATGAGCAAGAAGTGGTCCTTTTCAGATGCATAATAATTAATCACAAAAAATCTCTTAATAATATATCCCTAGTTAAAACATTTCCAGTTATTAAAATTGGATTTTAATTCAGAAATTCCTAAAAGTAAATGCTTATATACCGTAATATAATGTCTATGGTCTTTGGTTGTATTAATGTTTCCTAGAAATTGACAGTTCCAGTAGAAGATCCTCATTTTTATGGGCATATCACCTTTTCTAAGGGCCCTCGTTTTTCTCTAGTGAGGGTTGAACTTTTCATTTCCTCCCTTTCCTCTTTGGCCACCTTTTAGACTCATGCCACATTTAGGATTGGAATGTCTTACATTGTTCTATTGTGCAAGTATACTCTCATTCTGCCCATTCCCATCATATATAGGGATCATGTAATGTGAGTCAGTTTTTCAATAGATCTATTTTGGTCCATCAATGGAGACCATTTCCTCAACCCCTAGGTTGACAGCAACTTAGGTAGTGAGTTGAGCTTAATCTACCTCATCTGGACAGAGTCTTCCAATCAAGGGTGTGGAAGTATTTTTATATTTTAAGTGAGTAAGTGATTGTTGGATGAGTGTCTAATGTTCTTAGATTAAGATAATACATATATTCACATGAAAAGAAATTTTGTAGATGATTCTTTGGTCTAAGAGTCTCATAAACAGGTGGTTACAAAGGCCTTGGGAAAATGAAATCTCATGGTCCAATTCTCAATTATTCAGGTTGAGTTTCAGTAGGATCATGGATAAATTAACCTCTCAGATTCTCAGCAACTTCTACCATTCAAATACATGTTAATTGAGGCAACAATATGATGTCAAGGGTCAAATATAATGGTAAAATAATGTAGGTGAGGATTCATATTCTAGTTGGACCATCGATGATGATGATACATTATGTTTTCCTGGGTATTTTTGGGTCCCCCTGACATATGGGAGAAGATTATACGTAAATTTAATGTCAAATTTTGGGTTCCACATCCCTAAGTTAACAAGATGTTTCAATAAATAAATCCCTAGTAATAGTGGCCTGGTACATAAATGAAGATAGCTGGTTTTATCACAATGTGTTTCACATGTCATAATGTGAAGGCATAACTTCAACATTCATCATGATTTTTTAATCAATTATTAATTAATTATTCTAAATGGGATGATGTTTCCAATAATTTCCAAAATCATTTTGACGGACCAAATCATCGTAACAACAATATATGGTTGTTTTGATCATTTGAAATTGTTCCCAGACTTTTTAACTAAATAAGATACCTTCTAAGTGGACAATATATGGAGGCTATACATCAACGAGTTTGTATGAGATCAATAATATCCATGATTGATAATTTGTGATAGTGATGATTGATTCACATCTCCATTATTTAAGGGGTTACATTATTCCTTGGATGTAAAGGTGCTTCTGAGTATCGGCAGTCACCCATAGACCGATGGATAGACAGATTATATGATTCGGGCATTTGAGGACATGCTTTGTAAATTTGTTATGAAATTTGTGGGTTCATTGGAGAAACACATACACCTTGTTCATTTCTTATATAATATCATCTTTCTAGATACCATTAATATTACTCGGTATAAAGCATATTATTTTAGGCCTTGCAAATTTCCTCAATTATAGTTAGACATAGGGGTGGATTTTCATGGGTGATGTCTTCATCAAGGGATTACAAAGTAGATACAATTGATCAGAAAGAAAATTTCAGTCTGCAGTGTATTTATCTGATAATAAACACGAATGTCCACTTGACATTTTAGTTAGATATTGGTTCCTTGGTTAGGGATTTGAAATACTTAAACGTAGTGTAATATTTAACCATGATTCATTAGACACATTCAATTATTTAAATAGTTTGGAAATATGGAATACTAAACAGAAATACATCAGATATACCAATATATGAATTTGTATTCAACATAAATGATCTTTTCTATTACTATAGAGACTTGTTGCTTTTTCTCTTCTAACCTTATGAGGATGACATAGAGATGGATTCTTAATTTGGTGAGTATCCAACAAATATCATTGATAATACCCAAAATACACTTTGAATATGTTATTAACAATTTTTTAGTTGCAATGGATCCATGGATGAGTACAGGATGATACCAGGGTGTTAGAAGGAGGTATATGATAATAGTGGAACAACTATTTTTTATGATCTCCCTTTAATATCAAAAGGACAACTTGGGGATGAGTTGTATTAAAGAGGGGAGGTTGTTACATCTTGTATTCAAGTGAATGTAAATATCATTTTGTTTTTGAATAAATCCATAATAAATCCGTTATAATTTTACTGAATGTATTCATGGAGGTCATAAGGGTTGTTGTGGATTATTTGTATCCCAATTACCTAAACATGGGAGATACAGACTGCACCACACAGTTTAGAGACAAAATATAGTCTATCCTATATGGTCTCCCAAATCATGTGTTCCATTTCAGAGTATATATGTGGCATAAAGTTTAGTCTACAACTATGTGATGCTGGGTGCATCCCCATAACTGTAGTAGAGTTGTATGGGATTGTTCCATGTGCATGGAATAGGCTTGGTTAGGTAAACCATGCTCCATTTTCAAGATGGTTGATATTAAAATTTTATCATTGTATTGTAGTTAAAAAATGTCTTCACTTCCACCTTCTCATTTTTCAGTAATGAAACCCTCTCAGTTCTTCTATGATCTCTCCCTCCATCTAACATATGGATCAAGATAACTCCCTTATCTGAACACCAAATATATTTTCATTGGATGTATTAGATAGAATAAAGTTAGCACTAGAATCATCTTCCCTCCATTTTATATTTCTATTCATATTTCTTCTTCTATTTTTAGGTGATATTATTCACCCTATTTTTAATAAATTGGTCCGTTCATTATTTATCATATAAAATACACTGAATACGAAGCATACATTGATGAGGATTAAAGTATGGTATTAATTTAGGTTTTCGATAATTTACTCTTTAATGGTTAGTTGTAATCATTTCTCCTTCACTGTGCCAAAGACCAGCCATTTCTTCCTGATTCCTAAAATTTTTTCCTATCAATTTAAAATAATTGAAACATGTTGTTAAACTTCTTTTGATCCTTTTAATGTTTTTATTAATTTTTTAACATATTCTTAGACACCCCCATGGGTGTACTGTCTTAAATTACACATTAATACAAATGTTTAAATGATCATAACACCATCTAAGTGTTCATCTTGGGTTTTAAAAGGATTTAACCACTCTTTATCATAATTTATTAATCACCAAAGAAAATATTTAGCACTAATATTATCATGAAATGGGATTTCCATGAATGTTTAACTAAATGGTTTGATAGAATTTAATATTTTAGCTTCAAGATGAATTTATTGGTAAAATGAATTAAATGTGTTATTTGAATTAATAAAAATGGGTGAAATGGCCATGAAAATTGATTCATTTGTTATATATGTATTATGTGAACTATGAAACCCATTTATATATTATAATTTATCATTAATATGGAAAATAGGTGTTCCATCATGCTTATTATTATTATGATTCATCATTGATACATGTTTGGGATGATTGATAAATGGCTTATAAAGCAATACATTTCACTATACCTTACATCAGATGTTTAGCATGAGGATATTAATCATCAAATGATGTGAATAATGTTCCTTTTTCCTCTATCTCAAGTGTTGGGAATATAATATCACCCAACGTATCATGAGTGAGTAGAATGATATCTCACCATCATTATGAGATTCAGTTCATGTACCCATAGTGGGATATTATAGATCATTAATCTATTTATGGATGGTTGACTTACACCCCTAGTACAACTAGAACCTTATATCCAGTTATATGTCTAGTTATGTCCTCACATACTTATTGAATATATCATGATGCATAATGAAACTATAAAATACATATATTATTACTATATATATGGTTACTAGTTATAATTACTTCTGGCCTATGCTGAAGAAGGTAAATTAATCCATTAGACCTATAGGATCCTAGGTAATCTTGTATTTATTTATTGGGTGTGGTTATTGTTGATACACCAAAACACTAAAGTTTATATATATAAATAATGGATTATTTCTAGACACCATTAGTGGGGCATACTATGATTTGATCTCACAACCTACTCAGGATACCATGGGTACCTTAGTAGATTACATTTCTATATTAATGGAGGGAAAATCACCCTGACATAGATTCCTAAATATTTTCTAATTACAATATATGTCATTATGTCATAGGACCAAGCATATGCTCAAGATGTTAGTGGATTGGTCTTGTTGACAATTTTTTTCTTTTTTATAGCTTGTTTTATATATATGTCACATGCATCCACTTTTTTATCTAATCATTTCATGAAATCATTTTATATGAATCAACCTATTTGATTTTTATAATATTATGATTTTTTGGGTTATCTATTATTCTAGATTTGATTTTATAATATATTAATTTTTTCCATTTGTCATATCATGCTTCCACAATGGTGGGTTGTTGGTCCAATTGTAAATGAGTATGTTAATACATTCCTCCATGGGATTGTTTTTATTTATTATTTCTATTTTTCACCCTGATATAATGGTATAGTCTCCCCACCATACCACCCTTACTCCATCGATGCTAGTCCTCATCCTCTAATATATGGGGAGATGTGCTTGATGCCATATAACCCACCAGCTCTAGACATTGATTTAGTGTATCATGGGTCGAGAAGATACAAAAATAATTATTTATTATAATTTAAAATATCAATTATATATGTATATATTATATTCTAGTCTTTCCTTTTCCATACTTTTCTAATATCCTCGATATATATATTCTTTGTGCACTATAATAATGACTGTATAACCATGAAAAATATACATAATAATAGAAATATAGTATATATACTAGTGACAATTAATTATTTCCGATCATATTATCTAGACATCTCAGATTTATCTCATATATCTTTACAGTAATATATAATGACAAAAATATACATATTCCTTTTACAATTCATTATATACTATAATTATTTCCGTAAATTCTAAAAGTATGATAATAATATCATAAATAATTCCATGGGAATATCCAACCAATCATGCTAAACTAAAATTCCTCTTGAACAATTTCATATAATTTTTAAATTTTATTTAATATATATCATTATTATTCAAAGAAGTTTCAATTGTGATTTCAATTTTTTTCATATGAATTTTTTATTTATTTTCTATTATTTAATTTTAATGGAATAATTAATTCAAAATAATACGAATCCATTAATCATATTAATACATTTTTAACATCAATATTAATATAGTTAATTCCAAAAATAATTCTCATTCACATATAGTATATAAAAGAATGTCTCCTCAAATCATCTATGTGAAATTTATATATGGAAACAACAATGTGTAATTGACATAAGTATGGTTCCTCATAAGCTGCTTCCTATACCACTCATAAAAATATTACATATTCCTTCCCACATGTGATAAATATCCAATGACATGTACAATGAAAATAACATATTCATACTCCATTATAATATAAAAATAATTAATATAAGATAAATCAAATTCGAATATAAAATCTATAAGACCCCCATCAGTGTTATTATATAATGAACATCTCAACCTATAGAGACATAATATCTTTTATAAATCAATTAATATTATCATATCATATGATTAAGTACATTAAAATATTAACCTTATTTCCTTTAAAAATCATATTTGAATCAACATTATTGAAACAATAAATAAAAATTCCAAACAGTTCAAATAATCATTCAATTTGGATTAATTATCAATACACAAATAGATAATTCATGTAAATTTTTCATGTTCCATTTTCTTCTCACCCTTTATTAATAATAAATATATAAGTTGATTCCAGTTTATTATGTTATGAATTGATCATCTATAATCAAATGAGATAACCTCTATAACACCCCTAGTATAAATTAAGTAACATTTTATTTATGTGTTTTATGTATGTATTGTGTTTTAGTGATGTTTGGGTTGGTTTAAAAGGATTTTGGAATATTTTTTGGATTTTTATAATTTATGAGAGTTTTAGAACAATTGGAGGAAATAAAGGATCTCTTCTAGGAAACTATGAATAGTATGCTAGTGGCTAGGGGAAGGCTCACGGTTAGGTGCACATCTTTTCGAAAATGTATGGCCACCCATGAAAAATCATGCATGGTGGGACATAGATATTTATCATGGTTGGTTAACTGTATTTAACTTTGTATTATAACCATTAAAAGCGTCCCTTAATGTAGAGGTCTGCATATATTTAATGAAAAGTTTGATTAACCATGTATGGATTCAAAAATATATCCTAAAAATGGTGATATAGGTATAGTTTATATTTTAAGCTCTTGTTTTCCATTAATTTCAAACCTAACAAAATAATTCTTCCCCCCAATTGTTGTGGAACTCTTCCCCCAAAAAACAGAAGTGATCCATATGTGTTTCATGGTTCTTGAATCATGAAAATAATGGTAAATCCTTATTTTTTGGTTGTTTTTCATGGTTTCTCTTATATCTTATTTTTTACCTTTCTCAGTTTCATAGATTTAGTGTACTATAGATAGATATATGGTTGATGATTTAATATTTTTTTATTTTTTCCTTCTTGAAGTTAGGGTAAGATTTGTGAGATGGGTTTTAGGTGATTTAACATGGTTTCGATTGTGTTTTCAAGACGTTCTTCATTTTCATCATATTTCATTAGGTAATTTTTCCAGACATGGATTATCTTTGTAAATCACTAATTGTTATGTAAAAATGATTAAATTTCAAGAAATTGATTTTGAAATTTTTTGTGATGTATGGTCGACATATTAATTAATGATGGATTCTAGATTTTTTGTTTTCTGTAATATTTTCTATGCACGGTGCTTAAATTTATTAATTTTAAAATGGCCATTTTGATACATAGATTTATTGGATTTATGAAAATAGTATTTTTAAAAGGTTTTAAATAAAATAATGTTTTTATTGAAATGGATTGGATTGGTTTATTTGAAAAGTATTTTTCATACATGGTTAGTGGTAGTTCAAGATTTCAACGTGACCTTGAATACGGGGCATGTGACCCTCGGGTATAAAGGGGTGTGACCCTATATAATGGTTTTGGGCTATTGGGGAATAAAGAGATTTAACATATTGTGATGACTTAGTGAATAAAAGATAAAAATTTCATGATTATGTAACTGTTTTTTTAGCATCAATGTGGGGACTAGATTTTGAATCATCGAATGGGTCTTCCTAAAAATAATTTGAAAATGTAAAAATTATTCTTTGTCTTATATCCCATAAAAACTGTTCTTTCTAGGAAAATATTTTTAGATTGGAATATTATTTTTAATAAAAATATATTCAGTTTTTTATACACTATTTTGAGTCATTCTATAAAACTTATTTTATATAAATTTGATAACATGTTCTATCCTAGTGGAAGTATTATGGTAGTCATTGGAAGAATTCATTTGATGTTACATTACTCACCCTTACTATGGAACTTTTGTGATTTGGTATATATTAAATATCATTATATATGAAATGTTAAAGTAGAAAACATATTTAGTGTCAAATCACGATACAATGTTTGTATTGAGGAGTTGGACAATAGAACATGTTTGGAACTATGGAGTTTTGTATTTAGATTCCTTGGGTTTTGTTTGTTTTTTCATCTTCTTTGTACATTGAAATTAGTTTTCTAAAACTATGGTACATTTTTTTTCTCTCATTTTTATATAAATTATATTTATTTTAGTTTTCATAAATTTCTATCATGCATTATATAGTGATTTTTATTATGATATTTTTTGTTGTGGTTTTTTTCATAAAAATTTAAAATCATTTCATAATTTCATTGAATCATTTATATATATTTCCAACATTTACCACCTTGGGGACGTTTCTTAATTTCAACTAGAAATTATACCTTGACTCCAGAAAATGAACAAGGATGAGATATTACATAAGGTAATATCTTTATTAGCCATTTTCTTGAATGTGGTACCTTTCATGGTCTTTTGTTGACTCAATTAAAGCTTTTTGTCTAGAATTTGAAATTCATTTTTTTCTATTTCATATGTATGGTTAGAATAATGGATATGGAATGTATATAATTAAAGGGTAGATAATAAGAATATATATCTATCCTGTTTATGTTAAATTTCACATAACTACGAAGTTGGGTACATATGTTTCTTGAGGACACTAATAAGAATTAGAATCACAAAATCATGGGTTTATCTAATGACAAAAGCATAACATGCATCATAAAATAAATTCTCAGTAAGAGTACATATTTTATTTGGCATTGTGATATCTGATTTGGTATAAAATATTTTAATTTTAGAATTTTTTAACATTGTTTTCAATTCATAGATTATGAAAATACATGAAATGGTTATTTCTAAAATGGTATGATTTTCAAAAGAATGGGAAAATTATCCAAAAATGGTGGAAGTGGAAATTATTTAATTTTTTGAATTTAATGTTGTGATAGTTTTGATGTCATAGAATTTAAAAATTTTAAACCCTTTGTTTTTAGAGAGAAAGATTTATGAAGATTGAAATGTTTATTGAATAGAGTACATTATAGTAACCAAAAAAACCAACTAAAAGAAGCTACTGAGAATAAGGTTTCACATGAGACACTGGTGACATAATAGCTAGTTCAAACAATTTTCCATGATATTCAAGATATTTATAAAGGAAAATAAAGGGATAAAACAAGGTAATTATTTCATTCTATTGTGTTCCAGAGATAGAATCCACCAAACTGTCAGGGTAGTTCGATACCAGAAAAGGAAGAGGTGTGGATGAATAGGATCAATTGAATCCTCAATTTCCATGGAATACTTGAAGATAGAAATCTAAGTTTCTGACATATATGCAAGATGATATTTGAAGTCAATTGTGAGATATATTTTTTAGTATAATTTAGACAAAGGTATTTCTTTTGAGTATTACAATTATTTATTCAACAAAAAATTCTATCCTGGTACATTTAGGATTTCAATAATGAAAATTTCTATTATCATGAAATAGGTGAGCCTCATAGTGATATAATATGGGGTTAATTTCATGAATTTAGTTCTCTTTATACCTGATAATTCTACTAGTTCATCATTAAAGGCCGGAATTTTTTTATCAGGGATGAGGCGGGAGATTAACGAGAATATTGGTGTGATTTTTATAACATATTATACAAGGATGTTTAAAAGAGTGATGGTGGAAGAAAGGGATATATATAGATAAATGGGTGGAGGTATTATGTTGATATCGATTGGAAATTGTGGCAACTCTAATGTTGGCTTCATGTTGAAGAGGTAAATATATATCCATTATAAGAGGATGAATTAGAAATAGATTTATAGATCATTGTATCTAAAATCATAACCAATGTGAGTTATTGGATTTTTTTTTCAATGTGAACCCTTCAACTACATTAATGTATATTTTATGACACCACCAAGAGAATTCCACAACGTCAATCCAAAAGAGAATATTTAAGGCTATTGTCGTAGTGCTCTAATGTAGGGTGTTCAGGGAATGTATTACGTGTCAGATACATCTAATTTGTTGAAAGGTGTATGGGAGAAGAATTAATATTCTGATTAGATTAGAGCTAGACTTAGTGATTATAGGAATACCATGACTACTCATCAAAGACAATATCAATTGGGTAAAAAGGAACACAGTGCAGTGAGTAATCAGTTATATAGAGCGATAAGGTTATTTTGGATGATCAATACAAAACATCGATGGTGAGAGGTATGATTCATTTGAATTCTACTCCTAGGTAAGTTTTTTTTGATTTAGGGGAATGTTATTCATTTATTTTTTTCTCATACATTTATTAGAATGTGTTGG
Organism: Viscum album; assembly: GCA_963277665.1. Lineage (NCBI taxonomy): Eukaryota > Viridiplantae > Streptophyta > Magnoliopsida > Santalales > Viscaceae > Viscum > Viscum album. The sequence goes on along the minus strand of OY728139.1, from coordinate 880,695,305 downwards.
ATGGTTTATATGGGGATTTTTATTTTAAAATTATGTACTCTTCTTGGTCAAATAAAAGATCAATTATTCCAATATGAAGTGTTTTTTATAACTTTTGATGTTTTTGAACTGATATGGGACTTATTTGTTTTATTGAAATGTTTATCTATCAAATAATCCTATTTATGTGTTGGTTAATAATTATCTTGTCCAATATCGATATTATATACCTAAATGGTCAGTTTTATCACTAGAGATGGAACTGAGCATCTATTTTGCAGATACTGGAATGTAAAGGAAAGTGCAATGAAATTTTAGGAATCATATAATTTAGATATCCTATACAAATATTTATTTATACCACGTCATTAGTGAATGATATTAAGAATAGTAATTATCCAGAAGTGGTTGAAAATATTCAAGATGTTTATCCTGAAACAATATTATGATTTTTATCTAAATAGAAGAGGAGTTTATGATTTAGGTCCATCAACGGACTAGTATTATTTTCCATCCATAATATAATATATAACAAAAAAATTATGTAAATAAAATTTTAGTTGGAAGAGTGCAAAATAAAAGGATTTATTCATCCAAGTACGTCTTCATGGGAAAAAATTGTGTTATTTGTCAAAACGTTTGATGGGAATATTTAGTTATATGTGGATTATAGAAAACGTAACCATGTTATGATAATGAATCATAATAGACAAAAATTCATTGATGATTTATTCAATCAATTGAGGGGATCCTAGTGTTTCTCTAAGATTGATTTTTGATTAGGATATAAAAAATTACAAATTTATAAAGAGGATATTCCAAGGACATTATTGACAATCATATATGGTCATTATGAGAATATGGTAATGCCTCTGGGCCTTGAAAATGGACCACTTAATTAAATTATAAATCATATATTTCAAATATATTTGGATACATTTGTGTCGATTTTTTTGGATTAAATATTGGTGTATTCATGGATATGGGAGGAGCATGATCAACACGTGGGGACGGTGTTGTGAATCTTATGGGATCATTGTATCTATTCCAAACTATAAATGTATGATTTTTGGATACAAAAGTTATGTTCCATCAGATATGTAATTTTTTTAAAATGTTGTTTGGTGGATCCAAAAAATATAAAAGTTCTTTTCTCTTAGAAACTGCAACGAATGTCTTTGATATATGTAGTTTCCTTAGTTAAGATGGTTTTTACTGACCATTGGTTCGTGATTTCATATGTCTAGATTCACTAATGAAATATTTTACAAGGAAGAATGATTCATTAAAATGGGAGAAAGAATTTCAAATGACTTATAATGGGATTATACATATCCTTACATCATCCCTAATATTAATTTTTTTGGAATTGGGATAAGGGTATGTGGTGTATTGTGATGCTTCCGAATCTGAGTTGGGATTTTTTTCTCTTGAATAGAAACCATGTTGCTTCTTTTGGATCATGAATTTTATTAGTTAATAATTAAATTTATCTAATAAACAATTTATATTTTTTAGTAGTATTCTATGATTTTAATAAATTATGTCATGAACTCTTTTGTAATAAATATATAGTTTTTTTTATTCATAATAATATAAAATATTTTTGCTCCCTATATGAATTGAACCCAAGACAATGAATATAGATGGATTATTATAAATTAATGATTTTGACATGATGTATACACCGATTAAAGGAAATGTAGTCGTAGATTTGTTAAGAATAAATACATATAGTCATTTAGAAAATGAATATCTAGGTGAGTGGTAGTTGATGTCTGTCCTAGCCGACATGCACTAACACTGTGAAGATTGACGAAAACATGAAATTTTATATATACTAATTTTTTTTACTAATTTAATACTAATAGATAAGGTGGTAGATTAATATGACTCTTAATGTGAAGTTATATGGTTAAAACTCAATAGTTGGGAGACTATTGGGGGATGGAGGATATATGGGAGTTCACTGTTATGGTTTAAAAAATGGGTGGTCATACCCTTGAATTTTTTAGGAAAAACTTCTTAATTATTAACACCACTAATGATGATATTCTTACCATGGAATAAATAATATATATAAGGTGCTGAATGAATAGTTTTGGTGATTCAGTATGAAAATGAACCTGGATGAGTTTTTTTCATGACGCTTCCCTATTCAATAGTATATTGTAGTGAATCAGTGAAAAACAAGTATGTCGTAGTAATTAACCATTACTATTTGGAGATGAAACTAGATAGCCATTTATTTTGTAACAAGTCTCCCATGAATGGTTCTGAAACACGATTCTATATGAGTGATAGTGGATCATCTCATAATGTCATCTCATTTCATTCCTCTTCCTGAATCCAATATGGTGAAGGACAAGTATAAAATATGTATCCATGAAGTGGTAAAGAGGAATGATGTACCAGTTTTGAGAGTGTCAAAAAAAGATCCAATGATTGTGTCTCGTTTATAGAAAATAATTAATGATATACCATGGGACTATGTTGACTATGAGTATGTAATATTATCTTTGTATGGAAGAACAATATTAATAGACATTAAAAACATTGGAAGACATATTGTGGGATTGTATAATAGATTTATAATGATCATTGGAAGATAATGTACCATTAGTTTAATTATCATATACCAATAGTTATTAGGCCTTGATAAATATAGATCTATTTGAAGCACTGTATTGGTCTCCTTGTCTGTCTTCAAATTGTTGGGTGGAAACATGTAAGACATCACTAGTTTGGCTTATCCTTTTCAAACAAAATATAGAGGAAACACATTTGATTTGAAAATTGTTGGAGATAGGTCAGAGTCCTCATAAATAATATATGGATCATTGTTTATTGTCATTGTCAATCATGATTTTTGATCATGTGTTCTTTAGGATCTCTCTAAGGCTTTTACATCATTATTTCAGAATAAAGGTAATGTTATCATCTAGATATACATTCCCTTTGGGATACACGAATGGGTTGTTGAGATAGAATATTGGTTGTATTTTCCACCATAGTTTACTATTGTAAACAAAATATTTAATATACCTTAGTTCAAAAAGTATCAACATGATCATGACCTTGTGATTTAATGGGATCACACTTTCCTAGATCTGTATTCCTCATTGGTCCACATCCTAGTATGAATAGTCAATAAGAATGATAGATTCATGCATGGGAAAAACATTGGTCTAGTGTGGGTTTTGTGGAATCATGGTCAGATTTATGAAGATACATGTTAATGGGAGAAAGTAATTGTTGATAAATGGCCTGAACGTTTTCATGTAAATGCTAGTATTCTACATTCTATTGATGGAAAGGATAAAGGAGGGGAGAATATAACACCCCTAGTTTTGAGTAAGTATCCATTTCATTATGATTTTTAGGTATGTCAAGTGATTGTTCGAATTTTTAATGTTTATTTTGGATGTTTGGATTTTTTTTTGTAATTTTATAATCATGAAAAATTTATGAATATTTAGTGGATATTGTGAAACATTAAGAAGAAACTCTTCAAAATGAGATGTGGGTTATGGGAAGTTACACAGTTTGGTGCATGATTTTCCAAAACCATTCATCCACAAAATAGAAACTATGCAAGGTTGTATAGGGGCCTTTTTCATTTTTTCCCAACATTTTTCTATCCATGTGGGCCAATTGTGCGAGGATCCCCTTGAGGTAGAGCATGGTGCACGATATGCAAATGGTTTTCCTAACTGTGTGACTAACCATGCATGGTTTATATAGTATATCCTATAAATGGATCTTGGCCATGATTAACATCAACCCCCTCATTTCAGTAAATTTAGTCCATAACTCTATATTTACTCCTCCCAAATGTTTAGGATCCTTTATCCCATCAAATTGAAAGGAAACTGTAGGAATTTTATGGTGCATTGAATCTCAATTCGATTGGGTTTTCCTTGTTTATCATATATTTTCATGGTTTTAATAGATCTAATTTATTACCCCTATTGTTTTTTTAGATTTAGTCCACTATATTTAGATCTATAGTGGTTGATTTCAATAACAATAAGTTATTCCTTTTTGATGTCATGGGAAGAGATCTGAGTTGGGATTTTGGATATTTAACAATATTTTCTTGGCATCTTTATTATGTTTTTCATTTTCTTCATAATTTCTAATGTAGGTGGATTTGCATTCAACTCCTATTATTAGAACATGAATTAATTGATTAAAATTTATTGAATTCAATGAAATTTATCGTGAAATTCATTTTTAAAAGATGGTATAAACCTTCTCTAGTGATGGTTTGTGAATTTTTGGATTTGTGGAAAACAATTTGCGAAATGTTCTTGGTTTTATCTATTTCAACATATTGATTATAATATATGAGTATGTTGTATTGATGAAATTTTCTTTGTTTTGAATAGTTTTCAATAAAATAATTTTGTCATTGAAATAGATTGGAATGGTTGATTTGTAATGGTTTTGGGATATAAGTTCGATGTGACTGCATGCTTTCTACGTCACTCAAAATTAGGGTTGTGTACTGTTATGGTAGAAAGGGATGTGACCCTAAATTAGGGTAGTGGTTCATTTGGGATGAAAAAATAAAAGACACTTTGTGATGACTTAGTACACGGATAAAAACCACTCCTGATTATAGAACTGTATATGACTCATGCATGTGTTGGTGAGTTTGTGAATCATGGAATGGGTATTCCAAAAACATGTGATATTGATTTAATCGTTGATCTTTTTCATTTTCCATGAATCTATTTTTTTCATGTAAAAGTGTTTTGGTTTGGAAAACTATTTTGATTATAAATAATTTTTTGTTTCAGATAATGTATTTTAAATTGTTTTATATAAATTTTCTAACTTTTTCTATCCATGTGGCATGAGTAGGGAAGTCATTTGGGGAAATACTAATTGGTTTCACTACTCACCCTGGATTTATAAAATTGGTAATTTTGAAGATTTTGATTATTGCGATATATGATAAATAATTTATCACACTTTATTATTGGTTCATCATGATTATTGCGATGTATAGTTGTGTAGGAGTGTAGAGATTGATTAGAGATGTAGAGTTATGTCTTTATAGTCCTTAGGTTTTTTGGTTTTGTCTTCTGTTATATAATTTGAAATTAATTTTCTTCCACTATTGTACATTTTTGTGTTTTGGTTTTGATTTCAATGGCATTTCATTGAGTTTTTATACATTTTTATCATAAATCATATAGTTGTTTTGATTATGGTATTTTTGATTTGGTTTATTTTATTTCACAAAAAAATCAACCCCATTGAACTGAATCTATTAGTATTTATTTATAGTGTTGGATTCCTTTTGTGTCACACCCGTGATTTATTTTCTAGATAGTTTTCATTTTATTTTCGGTCTATTGTCTTTCCCTTCGGGTATATCTTTTGTGTTTAGTGAAAGATGTAAATTTTTAGTAATCATCATGTGGCACAATGATGGTTCATGATTTTGAAAATACTGTGCCCTATCCATGGTAATTATGATTCCAAATAATATTTTTGGATAGATTCATATCACATGGTAAGTGCATGGTTTGTAAAACAAGAAGGATAATGGTGCATTTAACCCTTCGTGAATGGTATGGGGAGCATTGTTTCTGTATGGTTCTGAAAATTGAGAAGAAAAGCACTACAGCTTGTCATGGTCATTGGAAATTGGATTTTTATGTTTCCTCTCCAAAATATTTTGAACCCTAAATAACAATATCTTCCCCCAATTGGGTTTCTCCTCCCTAGGTGCCCACCCTACTCTATTATAACTCTTAGAGATCTATTTATTTTGGGATTTTTTTGTGGCTTATCCATGATTCATCAATGAAGACCCTCATTTCATGGGTTCTCCTATTTTCTAGGGTTTTCTTTTCATTATTTTTGGTTTCATATCACCAATAGGTTGGGTGAGATTTTTATATTTTAATATTGATTCAAATGCTCAATATTGATGTTCAATGTTTTACCATTCCTTTTTTAGGGATCTCTTGAGACTTAGTTTTTGGTCTCCAATAGATTTCAGAAGCATATTCATTGTAGGTAGGACGTTCTATTGTTAAACATAATTTTAAGAGTTTGATTTAAATCCTTGTTTTTTTTAAACGAGTCATATGATTTATAAGTCTCGTGGTAAAGTTGTTTTTGATGGTTTTCCATATGCATATGATATAAATGTAGTTATTCTAAAGGAAATTGGTTTTATTTCAAGTGATAACCCTTGTTTTGAGTCTTAAATGTGATTTATTAATAATGAAACATGTTAAATAAATTTTTCATGTCCGGAATAAAATTATTTAGAATGTTTTTTTATTCATTAGATTTAAAAGTTTTCATGGTTGTTATGGCAATGATTTATCAAGAATGTTTATATAGTTTTTGTTATGTTTATGTGAATGTGATTTTTCACATGACATATGAAATGGATACTGATCACAATGTTAAAGGTTAGTATCTAGTAGGTTGAACAATAATAATCACAATAGTTGACTCGAAAGTGGCTTGTCTAAGATCCATTTATCAGAATAGATGATATAACACTAACTAAATGGTAATGATGATTGGAGACCACTATGCCTATGGGATATTCCCTCTTAGTGGCTTATGCATGAAAATGTTATCATTTGTGGTTCATATAACACATTTCACTGAGATATTATTTACCTATAATATCATATCTTGTTAATTCTTATTGGGGTTATGGTGTCTTAGTTCCCTTTTTTGATATTTCTCCTACCATCAACATACTGTTCATTATGTTGGTTATTTCAAAAGAAATCATTTTTTCATTAGAATTATTTCTATTAATTTTTTTTCTGGATTTTAATTTATAAAAAAATGTTAATATAACTGAAATTTTTTACATCATGGTATATATTTTTTAGGAGGCATCCTACCGGGGATGGAATCACACACTACTAACACTATTGTGTTTTAGTAGACATTGTTATGTTTGACACATGAAAAGTAATGATGTTTTGAGATGGTGGTTCTATATGCTAGTTGTCTTTTATTTCATCTATGGTGGTGGTGGATTTAGTATTATTCTCCTCTTGTTTCATTGAGGATTTACAATACTTTGTTAGTCCCATTTTTTTGGTTTCCCATTTTTGTTTTTTAAGATGTAACATTGAATCTAAAAATTTTTATTCCATGTTTATTTATTATTATTTTTATTATATTTGTTATTATTGATTATTTATGATTATTTACATTGGTTAATTCATTCCCAATGTGAAATTTTGAAGCTCATGCACTAGTTTCTAGCTCATGGCAATTTGGAATGCCTTTCAGACCATGCACTGATTCGGGTTGGCAGTGGGATATGTGGTACTCTGGTGGGGTTATTGACAAAATGGTATCATGGTAGGATACAATATTCTGGGTTATAGTAGTTATGATGACTCTATATTTATATAATCTAGGAATTTCAGGGCATGAGGTTCTTATCAGGAGTAGGGTTCATATATAGAACACATCTTGATATATCTTATGTCTCCATGGGATGTTAGGATTTTATTTGGCTTCATCTCCTTGTTAAACATGCATGTTGTAGACTGTATACATAAAATGGGAGGAGATAGAATGTTTTGGTCATTATTTTTTGTTGTTGACATCATTTTTTTAGATTTAGGGAATGTTGGAAGTTTTGCATCTTCTGAAATTTTTCCAAATTGTCATGTTGATGATTTTTCATGGTTTGGTTGCTTATTTTATCAAAAAACATCCCCAGAGAATTCTTTTACAACTTTGGAAAGAGGATGGAGATATTTGTCCCTAAAATTATTAAAGTCTAGTGGAATCTATTGTTTGTTTTGTCCAAACATTGGGAAAGGGGTAAATATTTAGTTCGTCTTATGATTGAGAATCCAAATCAGGTCCGAGAGATAATAGGTCAAAGAGTTCCTTGCGAATAGGACTCATTCCTTCTGATGTAGTATAAAATTAAATGAAGTATAATAATTCGTTGATAATATTGAGTGAATAATTTAATTTCATAACACATCTAAGGACGTTAGGGTAAAATTCCCTTTGCTCTTGATAGAAGGTCCCATTTTGAGATGGTGAGACTCAATGGTGAAATATGGAAAAATGAGATGATGAACTAGATAGCCTTATGAATGTTTTCAATGATCGTTTTTTTCTTATGGTATTGGACTATTCTAGATCCTAGGAGTTTAAGGACCTTTGTTTGTTGGTTCGGTCTATGATGGAGTATTCCAAAGTCTTTTCTATGATAGTTTGGAACCCACTCATAATCATTTTAAATGAGAATATGATGTCTTATAGGTTTGAAAGGGGGTTGTACATAGAGATTTCTTATAAGTTATTTTAATTCATGATGAAGACCTTTTTGGGGGTGTTTAACCATGATTGAACGGAGGAGAATGACCAGAAGAGAAATTTTAGTTCAACTAAGGACATTTCACCAATGGGTTGTGGTAGTTAATATAATAAAAATAGGAATAAAGATGAGTTGTAGAATAAGGGAGGTGGAATTTTAGGCCATCCTTCTTAACAGTCTTCATGTGTGGCTTCTAATACTGTGTTTTATGGGTGTCATCAATGTGGTAAGGTATGTAAAATTTGGGATTAGTGCACATATTCTCACAATCCATTCAATTATTTTGGATTTATGGGATACTAGAAATTATTTTTCAATGTGAAATGTCAATATTAATGTGGTGAAGGATCATGGGCTTCTAGGGGGATGTTAGACAACTTATAACTGGCCAGGTCAGGAGGTTATCAATTTTGCATTAGTGGTGGTAGGATTGGATCACCTTATGGGTAGAGTCAGTTTATGGAAGTGTTGGGGCTTGTGATCATTCATATTATCATTATGACACATGGAAGCATGATGTAGTGGATCGAGCACTAGCGGAATCATATATGGGATCTCTGATATTCCAAGGTGCTATTTCCATTTCAAATTTCTTGGCTATTGTTTTTCATTATAATTTTGCTTATATTTCATCTCTCAAAGTCAATCATGTGGATTCATTTTGTTTTGAAACTGAGAATATTCAAAATGTGATGGTGTTAGTAAACCCATTGTGTAAGAATAAATAGCAGGGTTTTTGGTGTTTGATTTTGTCACTCCACATGTTATGGGTAAAACTAGGATGTGATTTAGTATATTTGGTAATGGATAACACTGATGTGATCATCGCTATGGATTAGATTGTGTGCTTACATGCACACATTGATTTGTATAGATGAAGAGTGTGATTTGTGGAACCTGATGGTAGTACCCTATCTATTCATGGTGAGTGGGATCCTCATTTAGGTCATGCTGAATCCCCACTCCCAGAATATGAAAAATGCATTTTTTTAGTTTTAGACACTCACATTAGTGGAAAATGGTTTTTTCATGATGATGGATTACTTCTTATGGTGGATAAGTTTGAAGTGGTTTTTCCAGAGGACTAATCATGATTTCATGTGGAGTAGGATGTGGAGTTTTCAATTGATTTGTACTGGTTTTATAGTCGATATATATTCCCTCATACCATATGGCCCCGACCGAGTTATGGTATTTAACAGTATAGTTGGAATATTTAGAATCCAAATGATTCATTCTAATGATCATCTCCCAATGGGATGCTCCCTTACTGTTTTCCCAAAAATGTCGTTGGATACCTCTCACTATGCATTGATTACCAGAACCTAAATCAGTTGAAAATCAATATTATGTTTCCCTTAACCTGTATTGAGGACTTGATGGACTAGTTAAATGTGTAAATCTGGTTTACTGTGATTGAATTATTTTTTGGTTATCACCATTTTTTAGTAATAGAGCCGGATGTCCCGAAAATAGCATTTTAAATATGGTAAACCATTTTGATTCTTTTGTTTTGAATTTTGGGTTAAAGAATACACCAGTGGTCTTAATGGTTTTAATGAACTGGGTGTTCCACCATTATTTCCATTATTTGTTTTGTTAATCAAGGATGAGATCCTATTTTATTCTTGAACCATGAAATAACAGAAGCATAATTTTTGGATCAAGTTGGCAACTCTTCATTGAAAATGAATTTATGAAAATTTCTATAAATGAACATTCAATGTTAAAAATGTCATGTTTCTAAGAAATGTTATATAGATTTGTGGGGTATCATTAGACCCCAAAAATTTTAATTTAGTGACTTTATATTACAATATAAAGAATATAATTGAGATCATGTGCTTCATAGACATGTAATTTTATTTTAGGCACATTTTTTAGAGATTTATCTCAGCTTGCTTCATCTGTGAGAACATTCACCTAGAATTGGGTGAAGTATGAATAGATCCCATAGTTTCATACATAATTCAGGAGTTAAATAAGTTGTTGAATACTACTCATGTGAATTTATTACCAGAATATAGAAAGGTCTATGGGGTTAATTGGGATTTCTTAGGTATAGGCCTCTGGTGATTGATTACGATAGGTAACCTTGTGGTGGAATTTTATTCATTCAAACTATGAAAACATGAAAAAAACTACCCAAATCATGAACTTGAACTAAATTAGGTGAGGGGTTCCCTAATGATGTAGGGTCATTATCATTTTGGAGATATTTTTTAATTTAATAAGATCACAAAAGAATCTACTAAAGCTTCTCTCAATGGGATATGAACTTGAGGTATCATCGATGGGTTGTATATTTTCATGGTATTGATTTCGATATAGTATATACCATAGGAAATGACTATTTTTGGCTGATGACCTGACAAGTAATGTTATAGTTTAGGTGTTGATATAGTCTAACGATTATGGAACCCTGATGGGGATCTTTATTTGGATGAATTAGGAGACTAGGGAGAACAATAAATATGCCTTCCAAGAAAGGGTTCTTCTGGATTCTTCGCATATAGAGATGATTCTATAAAATCATCCTAGTGAAGATCTATCCCAAATATTTATAATGTCATTTTTACTAGGGAGACATTTTTTCAATTATACATTATCCCCTGAGGGATGATTGCATTTAAATAGCCATTTTGTGGTGTTTTAATCACTATGGATGTGGTGATATATTATATCCACTACTCTTAGTGGTCCATTCATCCCAGTACAACCAAGATTTATTATGATGTGCATCGGTAGTTTTGGTAGCCAGGTATGAGGAATGATATAGTAGATTTCATATTAGGGTGTAATACATGTCAGTAGGTTAAATAAGGTCATTAAAGGCCCCCTAGTTTTATCCCATCACTAAAAAATCATACCTAGAAGTGAGACAATATCACCAGGGAAATTATTGTTGTTGTACATCATAAACCATGAGGAAGAAATTACTTTTGGGTGGTGACTAACCATTTGAACAAATAATGCCATTTAATTTTTCTATGAGATTCAATAATGGTCGATAATTTGTGTCCATTGTACATTTATGTGATAACGGGGGTTCATAGTGTGCCATAATTATTTAGTTATAAAAGGGTCCCCCATTTTACCTATTATTTCTCGGAAGACCTTGAAAATAAATTATGGCTACAATTCATATTGATAATTCCATACCATCCTAAAATTTATTTTTAGATAGAATATACAAATCAGATTTTGGAGGACATTCTTCAGGCATGAGTCTTTTATTTTGATGGTTCGTGGGTTGGACATTTTGGTTGGTCGAGTTTTCATATAAAAATTTCTACAAATACTCGATTCTAATGGATCATTTTGAGGCACTCTATGATACCACATGTTGGTCTCCAATTTATTAAAATGAGGTATGTGAGACATCATTGTTGGGAATGATCATAGTGAAACAGACATCTGAGAATTTCAATCTGACGAGGAAGTGATTTTTGATACTATACTATCTCTAAAAATATTATTCCAATAAGAGACACCAATATTTAGTGTTTTTTGTGTGTGATCCGGTGTTCCTGAATGTGGAACCTCACTTGGGTCATTGTTATTTTTTTAATTAAGGGAAGCTAACACAAATCTGTATTGGACCTTTCAAGATCAGCAATCAGGTTAGTAATGTGGAATACATGTTATCTTTGACATTTTAGTTGACATCAATTAATGAGGTTTCCTTCGTTTCTCAGTTGATGAAATATAACCCAGATCATTCTCATGTATCGAATTGGGAAGATTTGGAAATAGGGCATGATTTACCTACGCTTCAGTTTCTAGTGGGGAGTATAGGTTTCCAATAGAAATTTCTACGTAGAAATATCATTACACTATTCTGATATTGTTAGAAACATGGTAATGATGATCATGATATATGGGAGTGTAAGTCATATATTGAATAAGAATATCTATTTGTCTCTCTAATCATGCTTCAGGATGAATTTATAGGGTGAAAATTTTCAAGGTGGGTTTAATTGTCACACTTCTGATTTCATTATGTGGTATTTTTCTGTTTATTTTTTGTCTATCAATTTTCCATTTAGGTTTTTATTCTGTTTTATGGAGAAAAATTGATATTTTGGGAAAATAGTATGTGGTGTACGATTGGACCATGGTTTGGAAAATCATGCACGCATTCATATGAACATGTGTGGGATAACCATGTAGCTTTTCCTACATGGATAGTAAGGGGGCATGGTAACTAAACTGTTAGGTAAACCATGTGGAAAAACCTTGAAACTAGTTGAAGTCATTAAAAAATTGGACTTTTTATGTTGTATCTTCCACATTTTTTAACCCTATACTCCCATTCCTTCCCCTACATGGGTTCTTCAACCTTAGGGGAATTTCACTCCTCCTTTGGCACCATTGGAAAACTAATTTTAGGCTATTTATGTGAGGCTTCTCCATGATTCTTCTATTATGTCTCTAATGTCATGTTCTCCTCCTCTTTTCTGCTGTTTTATTCTTCTTTCTTTTGTGTTTCATCCCTATAGAATGATCAGTTTAAATTTTAGTGTTGAATTGTGATTCATAGGGTTTTATCATGATGTTTAATGTTCAATATTTCAACTTTAAGGTTCAGTTTCCATTCAGTTGGTGGTTTCCAATATATTTGGGTTGTTTCCCCATTGGATATACGTGGTTTAATTATTAAACATTATTTAATAATTATCAAATTATTTATTGGGTGTTTAAATGTGTTTTATGAAATGTGTGTGTTGTAAGAATTGTTTTTTGATGTGTTCTGATATGTGTATGTCTTGAAAGCGTTTTTTATAAAGTAAATTTTGTATATTTATATTGTGAGCCCATGTTTTGAATCTGGATTTTGCTTCATAATTAATAAAACATGTTTAATAATGTTTTCATTTTGAGTGGAACTTGTTTTAGAATGGTTTAGGTATGAGTTGGATTTAAAAGTGGTTTTTGTTGTGAAGATAATGATTAATGAAAAATGTTTACATTATCTAGATCATTTTTAAATGATACTGATGTTTCACATGATGCGTGAAATAGAAACTGAGCACTATGGGAAATGTGGGTATTTAGGTGGGCGTAATAGAACTATTATACTAGATTAATCGGAAGTGGATCATCCCATATTCATTTAGTATGATTTTTAATAAAACACTATCTAAATTATAATGATGATTTGAGACAACTAAGCCCATGTAATGTTCCACCATTGTAGTATTTTCATGAGAACATAGTTGGTCTTGGTTTCTACACCACTTTTAACTAAGATATGAAGTTCATAGTGTCCCATTTCATCTAGTTCCTATATATATTTTTCTTTAGGTGTTTAATCTTTTAATATCGATCCTATATTTGGTATACAATGTGTATTGTTGGATATTTCAAAAGAAAGCATGTTTTCCATTAAAAATTCCATATAAAAGTTTTCTTTATTTTCTTGTATAAAATGTTCATGTTAATTTATATTATAATGTTTAAAATATAGAATCACATTATTGGGTGGAATCCTAATGAGATTTTTCTCAAACCCTACTTAAACCATTTTAGGAAAGTACACTTGGTTATGTTTGAGACATGAAAGGGAAAGACATTTGTAGATAGTGATTTGATATGGTGGTGGTATTACCTTTTATGTGTGGTTGTGGTGGCTTGAGAATGATGCTCCTCTTAATAATATAAGTTTTAGGATGGTTTGGTTTTTCACTTTATGTGGTTTTCCCTTTTTTCTTTTGATTAATGATATAACATTGAATCTAAAAATAATTATGGCATCATTGGTTATGACTTTTCTTTTTTGGTTTATATATTATAGTTGGTTGTTTATGATTATTTAGATGGATGAAATCATTCCCATGTTTCATTTTTCCCATGTATTTGTTTCCTTCATGTGGGGATCAGTAATTACGTTCAAGAAATTCCACGAACCAGTTGGGTGTTAGGATCAAGTGAACTCCATCTTGGTTCGTGACATTGGGGATGTTTCTTAAGGAAAAGTAGAGATTTCTCAGCTAAACAAGCCAATGTTTTGGGGAAGGATGTTAAAATTTCCAAATGTGGAAAATAATTGAGTTCAGTTTAAAATAAAATTAAAATCCACATATTATTTGATTGATTTTTTTTCACATGTTCATTTAATATAGGGAATATATAATGTGATAAACATGCATTTAAAATGAATTCATTAATACAATTTAAGAAAATAAAAAATACAAAATAATTCATATATTCTTTTCAAATTCTCAAACACCACCACATTAATGTTTGAATTAAATAATATTCTCCATTAATTTTTATCAATTAATTCATGTAATAATACATATATACACCATGTTTATTAATCACTCTAATGTCAAAACAGATAACATATTTTGAAAATTTCAAGGTATTATCATATTCTGTGGTTTTCACCTAGAACACATGCTTCATATTCAACACCCTAAATATAGATAAAAAACACAATATACCTAATAATAATGTTGAACTTGGATCCAAAAAACTGAATGAAAAAAGGTTGGGTGTTGATTTATAACAAATTCACTCATTCACATTTAGATTGAATTTAGAGGGAACACATTCAAATAAATCCATTGATTTTAAAATCAGTGCTCTTATTAGGAATAATCGTTTTTATTTCTTTCCATACCCTCATTTTGTTTAATTATTTATTTTTATTTTATTTATTAATAATCTTGAGTATTTTCAACTACTATGAATTTGTATAACATCACATCTTGGGATAGGTTTATGAATAAGTAAAATTGGGGATTATTAAATAACCAATCAAACCATCACCATAGCTCATCAAGAACTCCAATAAAACCTTCTTTTCTAGGCCTCTCTTGATATTAATACTCTTACTCATTTTTTATTTCATACTTTTTATTAAAAAAGTTATTTCTTTTATAATTTAAAAATCATTATTTCCATTATTAATAATGAATCCCAGATTGTACTATATTATTAAGTAATATTATTATCTTTACAATATATTAAGCATGGGTTCTCAAAAAATCATTCCCCGAAAATAATACTTCGGTTTCTTCTTGGGATTTATTTTCATTTTTTCATAAAATTTATTACATCAAATCTATTATCTGTGGAATGTTTGAAAAAGTAAATTTATTAAATTTTATTACAAAATAGAAAACATTAATTAATCATTCTGTGGTAACATTATTAGTCTTCTTAGGGTATTTATAAACATTCTTCTTTTACTTATTTCAAAACATTACCTCACCACATTTAATTAATTATATCATTTTCATGTTTGGGGCCTTATTTCTTTCAACATTTTTTGGCACTTGGTGCATTGATTTATACTCAAAAAAGTCTACAAAATTACTAATTTTATTCAAATGAATCATATATTTCTTTGTGATTTATGTGTATCTGAGATGGAAATTTTCATACACTTCTTATCTAATAGTTATATCAAATCAAGACTTATTTTTATTGAATTAGTCATTTATATACTTCTATTTTTTATCATATTCTTCCAAAACTATGTTTTTTATGTTCCAAAATCATTGACAATACCAAAAATAACCAAATATATTGTTCTTAGATAGTGTACTTCATTCTATATTGATTTTAATTCTCTATAATGTTTTCCATTTTTCTTTTATGTTGGTTTCTATGGAGGGTAAAATTCACATTATCAAAATTATTTCCAGATTTTATATAGTTTCTTCCATATAGTTATTTTTATCTAATTATATTTATCTTGATTTTATATTATGAAATGTCCTTTTTACGAAAATATTATTCATGAAAAAATAATTTTTTGGGAAAAGAATACCTTATTATTAGGCTGTTAAATAGGATTATGATTAGATGATCAAACTATCATTATTTGATAGTATAAATCTCATTAAACATGTCCATGTTATTTGGAATCATTGATTGAAAATTCTTTTCCTTTAGATATTTTGGAAAAAAACTACTTGAACAACATCTATATTCCATATTGTGGGTTCTACCTTATGAAAATTCATGTGTATTATATTTTCCTCATATACATCAAATTTTATTTTTTCTTCAAATTCTATTTTGACCAACTTAACATGTTTCTAAAAATATTCATCCATAGTGTTCTTATATTTCATCACATTTTCAACACCCTTTATTTTATTTTTTATTCATTTGATGACAATCCTTGACATCTATGAATATCCTTTTTGATTTCTCTAATTCGTGGATCATTCCTTCAATCCCTTTTATGGATTATTATTTTTCATTTATTTCATTACATAATTTCATCATAGTTTTGTAGTATAATCTTCGGGTAATACATTTATAAGATCTTTTACATCAGCGTGAATGGTGAGATTTATACATGATAATATATTTAGGTCTATTGACTCCTCCATTAGCCTATTATATTATTCTTGTTTGGTGATCATGATTTAAAAATTTATAATAAACTCATAAATAAACAAGACTTTATATTTTGGAAATTTATATAGGGTCTTAGTAATATAAGAACATGATTCATAATATACATTATCATGTGATTCCTTAATGATGTGATTATCACCACTTGTATTTCATTCATTAAAATGAACATAATCCCAATATATTATTAAAAACTTTTCATTATGTAAAATATGTTAATCATTCGATCTAATTTTTATGCATATTCTCAATAATTTGTTTAACAGGAATGAAATCTTCTATCATTCCATATATTTCCTCTTTGAGATTTCAAGATGTTGAAAATAATTTCCTCTTCCACAATGAATAAGTTATATTCATTCTCAATCATTATCATTTGTTTCTTCCATATTTTATTCATTTTAATTAAAGAAACATGATTTATATAAGAAATATGTTTGATTTCCAAAATATTATTTCTATTATTAGTAAAAGAGATCATTATTTGCAATGACTATTTTGTTTTGTTTTATAATGGAATTTCATTGAAAGATATTTATATTTACTAGTAACATTAAACATTAAGTAAATATATTTACCACAAAATATATGAAAATAATAGGGAAATAAAGATAAAATAGTAGTTATTAGGAAAATGTAAACATTGTTTTTTTGAATTCTACCACAAAACCCCCCTTGGTTATAAGTTTATTTCATGCATATATTTTAGAATTTTTATTTTGATGATTTTTTATTTAATTTAGTTTTAATTCCTTTTTTTGATGGAATCACTTATTTTATGATTTTTGGAACGAAATAGCAATTATTTCAAAAGGAATAAAATGAGGTGGAAATTGGATAAGACAACATAATATTAATTTTTTAGGATGTTTGAAACTAAAAAAATGTGAGAATACAATTAAATACCATGTAAATAGATTACACATCATGACTACATCATGAGATGTAGAAACTCCAAGAAAAATCCATGAATAAACTACACATTGTATATGTCCGTTTCACATCATGTGTCCTAATTACACATCATGGAGGGAGTCAAATTCCAAATCATCGAAGGAGCTGTAGGTAAGATTTTCACAAATGTTGAGGCAACTAGAATCATGATTACATGGTGTGTAAACACATTTCACATCATAATGGGGTATGGACGCATTAAAAATACATATTCATGAAATATACTATACAGCTAATGATTTGACAAAAACCCCTATGAATACAGCCCCTAGTTGCACCATAAGAAGCATTCCTAAGAGGAGGACCACCGAGGGATACCTGCTAAGACATGACCACCTGCAGCCTCATCACCTATATATAGAAGTTTCATTAATTGTTTTCTTCACCATCTCATGGTTTTAAGGATTGGGTGATTTTTTTGTGTGTCATGTAATTTGTGATGAATGATGATTGAATATATATGTATTTATATTTTAACTCAATCCATGTTGGGATTCATATTTTTACTTCAAATTTTTCATATCACTAATTTTATTTAACATGATCATTGTGAGTTGGGTTAATGATTGGGCTCAATTTATTTCTTTTAGTGAGCATGAAAATTGCTATGATTGATTGAATTCATCTTTTTTAATAACCTATGTAGGGTGTATAATTATACATTAACATTGAATTTTTTTCATTGTTATGATTAAAAATTTTTGTAGGTTACCCATTTACTACAATATGAAGTAACTTCTAAAGATAAAATTATAGCTTTGGATGGAGATCATTTATCAAGAACATTGGAATCACTATGACATGATTCTAATTCCTGAATAATTTTCAATTAATTAATTTATACCTTTTTATCCAATGATCCAATATTCATTGTTTCCTGGACCCATTTATATATTTTTCTCTCATACTTTATTACAAATCCCATAATTGATATCTTAGATTCAATTTATTCAATTCATAATTAGTTAAGTTTTATTGTATAGAATTAATATTTTCTCAAATCATATATTTTGGATTTGACCTCATAGATTAAATTACTATACTACCATGTAGTTTAGCTCATTGTTTTTTTATTTTTAAATTGATAAATTTAATATCTCATTATGAATTAATGACTCCCTTGGGGATATCAAATTTTTGGCATCATTGTCAAGGGTAGGAGAAGACAATTTACGAAGAGATTAATTTAAAATAACTATTACCTCATGTTTTTTGTTTCTTTATTTTATCATAGTATTTTTTTTTTGAATTTAATTTTACCGCATTGTGTATTTTTAGATTTGATGGAAGGGATACAGGGTGAAATGAATACTATGAAGAAGTTCTCATTCCAAGTAGATAATATGGTACAACTACTGAAAGAAGTACAAATAATGAACAGTCAACCCTACAAGTATCCATAAGTGTAACAAAGAACTGAATCCACAACACCCCATGGCAGGGAGTCGGAATTCTACAAGGGGAATCACAACAATGATGTATAGGTATGTACTAATTTTGTTACTTATTTTTATTCTAATCACAATGCCTTTTATTTTTCAATTATTGAAGTTGATGATGTGGGAGAACATGCAGTAAAACATGAATATGTTGAAGCACAATTTAGAAAATGACAACAAGATGAAGAATGAGAAGAAGGAATTGAATGAAGAGGATAATCAGATATTTAAATCCTATAATGATTCTTCTCAAAACAAGGACCACAACTGATGGAATAATATGATGAATAAGAATAATATTAAGAGGAAGAGACAACTGCAACATTTATCAAAATCTTTTTTGAAATTATATCGGTGTCTCATTAAGAAGAATCAGAACATACTGCATTGTGGTTAGTCTTAGCTGATGAATAAAAACATGAAGCAGTAATAGAAGAAATTGTGAAGATGGTGGTGGAATATAAGTAAATCATTGATGAAATTCACACACATATCCAACAGTTAATGAATAATAATTGTTCTAATGGTTGAGAGATGCTAATATCATTTTTGTTATACTATTTCTATTTAGACTATGGGAACCACCATCGAGGTCCACTCTAATTCCATTGAGGATAAGTTATGTTCAGATAGGAGGAATTCAAATCCATGATTGTGTGAACATGATAGAGTTATCATTAGACCACAGTTCCAACAATTAACATAGTTATGGTTGAGCTAAATAAACATTAAAAATATTAGCTTTCGGGAGGCAACATGATTTTTATCTCATTCTTGGAATTTATATTTATTTATTTATTTGGATTTAAATTTATATTATATTTTAAATTCAATTCCCCTTTATTTTTTATAATAATTCAATGTCTTGTAATTTCACTAGTTTATATTTTGTTTTAGGTCGATCAAAGGCACTAGCAACATGTGGCAGGACAAATGAAAAAGAAGATACTAAAAAAGTATACATCATGTGATAATTTACACATTGTGAATCTGGTCTAGACTGTACGTATGAAGATAATTTTAATAATTCAATTTGAAAGGGGAGTAAGAATTTCAATTCCTAATTTTTCTATTCCCCTCATTGAAAATGATTTAGAGATTAATGGAAATTTCATTCTCCCACATGATTCATTCTTTACTTAATTGAACTAAGAGACATTAAATTAATAATATAATTACCTTTCCATGAATGTTAACCTTAATTTCAATAAATTTGATTAATAAAAATGGGAAAATATAATTTGAAGAGATGATCATTAGGATTATGATTTAGAAAATCATGATTTCTGAAGAATATTGATCATTCTAACTAAATATTTTATCAGATTTTTCTACGCTTTTAATTTATGATGTTTTCAATAATTGATTTAATTGTCATGTGAATTCCCAGAAGTAGTTGACCCAACCATTCAGCTCATTAACAAGACATCCACTAAGTCAATAAATTCTATTATTTCATTAGAATATTCACTGTGAAACTCAGACATATTTTCTTCCAAAACATACTTTTCATATTACCAAATACATGACTGAACATAATCACTTTTAAAATGATTGAGTAATTTTTTTTCACTTATACTAAGACACACCTAATATAAATCCATTTTTATGCCCGTTAAAGCCATGAATAGACTTATCTAGAAATGGCAAATGCTACAAGGCTATTTTATCCATTATTACCTTCTTCTAAATGTTATTCATGATAATTAATGAATATGTATGGTGAGGAACATTATATGGGGTACTAAGATATAATTTATCGTGGATTTTTTTCAGGGTAATTTTATAATATGGTTTGGGGAGAGGCTTTGAAATCATTTAGTTAATTATATAATTCACCTCTCATTATAAAAAACAAGAAGACAAAAAATGAAAAAATTGGGTTATGTTTTTGGAGGACAAAAAATCAATATTTCCTAGACATAATATTTTTATTCATATGTGGTTAGGTGGTTGATGTGATAGTTTTCTTAAGAACAACCATTAAAAAGAAAAGAAATATTAAAAAAATAGCATGATGTCTTGATTCATTCATTGGGCTTACATGTATCATGGTCCCACTTTTAGATCCTTGGTGTAAGTGAGAGACGAAATTTGTAATGGGGTAAATTCATTAAGCTTATCTATAGATACCATGTAAAGTACACTAGAGTAAAATGTCCATTTGGGGCCTTTCTATTTACACAATTTACGTACATACCATTAATCCTCAGATCCATTTTTACCTTAATGGTGAATCTATCATGATTAATTGTGATTTATATATGTAATGGTGGATATGTATGTTTATTTGTAAACCTATAGTAAGTTAATTGTTTTTTAGGTATGTGTTGAATACTATTTACATTTGTACCATGATGACAAGCAGAAAAATGAAGGTTATATAAATTTAAAATGGCATGTATATTAATAAGGAGCAAAAAAATTAAGATGGATGATTGATAAACTTGAATATTTACAAATAGGAAAAGTAAAATACATGGTTAGCTTGTTTATTTTAAAAATTGATTCATTAAAGAATTTTTCCATTTGTTATTCTCATTCATTTTTTTTCATTTCATCAATTTTTTTTGTTGAAATTGAATTTGATGAATGGTAACGTGAATGTCTGTTGTACTATGTTGAGATTCGATGCTTAAAGATAATGATGAATTCAAGTTCTATGGTATTTGATATTTGTATTTCATGTATATATTTTAGAGTGTATTATTTGGCGAATTTTTTATTTAATTAAATATTCTTCCCAATTTTGGAATCGATTGAATTGTTTTATTATTTTTTGTAGGAAACAATGATTATTTGAAAAATTAATTAAAGTAGGTGGAAATTAGAGAAAAATTAAAATTCGCACGTTGATTGAATTAAACCGGTGTAATAGTATATTTTTTTGGAAGATTAATGTTGTATAACTCGGAGAAAAATGATTACATGTTATGTAAACTAATTACAATTTGGGACTTCACAAAAAAATGTAGCACCTTTAGGACATGTCATGAAGACACTATATTTTATGAATGTTAGTTACATTCCATGAGTGTCGATTACACCTCATAAAGGGAGTTAATGATCCCAATATTGAAATAAAATTTTCCCAAGATTTGTGTTGATATGGAGGCAACAAGAAACATGATTTCATGGCGTGTAAACACATTACACATTGTGACAGTGTCAGAAAATATAAAAAAATAGATATTTCTAAAATATGTTATGTGATTAAGAATTTTACCAAAAAACCTATAAATAAATTCATTTGGTGCACCATATGAAGCATTCCAAGATAGAGGACCACCGAGTGATCCATGCTGAGACGTACCTACCAGAAGCTTCGCTATCTTTCTATATGATTTTCATTAACAATTTTGTGCACCCTCTTGTGGTTAGCATAATAAGTTTATATTACCATGTCATGGCATGCATGATGAACAAAGATTCAATGAAGAGGTATTTTATTTTTAAATGAAATTCATTTTTGGATTCCATATTTGTTCTTAAATTATATCCTCTCCATGGTTTTTTTGCATGATAATTGTGAGTGAGGTTATGTAATGGGTATAATTTTATTCACTATTTTTGCATGACCATTTCCAAGATTGATTGAATGAATCTTTTCAAAATGTGATCTAGTTTCTACTATCATTTGAATTGGTTGAATGGCTTCGGGTGAAGAGAACATGCTGCACATGCGGCCTTGTTTTAAAAAATTTCTGACCATTACTCCCTCCTCCACCTGCTCTTGTGCACCCTATCCAGCCTTGACTGCTGAAATCCCTGGCTCGCTATTTGCCTACTCCTCGAAGGTTCCTCCACCCACCTCAAGGGCTATTGACCCCTACTGATCGTCGGTTCCAGCATTCCTGGGATGCATTCCCTCTGGCATGCTCCAGCTCCCTGCTTCCTAGGCGGCCCCTCTAGTAGTGCATGATCCAGAGGGTCATTTGATTCCCCTGCAGCCTCCTGACCCTTCGTTTATGGACGATCTCTGGAGAAATACCTGACCTTACCCCTGCTTCCCAACGGTTTTCGGGTAGACACAATCATCTCAGGAGGGATGGTGTTTTTTCCTGGATATCCCTATGTCGGTTTTCGAGGAGGCAAAGGCTTGATTGTGCTGGACCATAGTGTTGGTGCACAACAGAGGTGAGTGGTACCACAAACACTCAAAAACAGGAAGCAAATGGAGCATCAAAATAGATTTAACATGGATCGTCTATTTGCCTACATCCACGAGAGAATCAGGAGGGCTTCACTATATTTACCTCTTCCCCGAATCTCGTCGGAGGATTACAACATACCACACACACCCATATTACACCACATACACCCCTAACAAACAATGGTATTGGATTTAGTTTAAATAGATAAGGAAAACCAAAAACATCTTTGGATGTCGGGGTAGGTTCATCTACCCATGAGAAGTCTCTTATTTCTGCATGATTTTTCAACAAAGGTTGCTATCCAACTTGGCTACTGTTGTTGTCCAAGGAAATCTACAGTAACCTTCAACAACCACTTTCACTAAAAACTCCATCCAACAATCACTCCCCATATTGGGAGTGGTCCCTACAAATCTACCCCTCGTGACCAGTTTGGGGTAGAAGGTTGACTTGCAGTCTCCTTGCAGGTGTTGAAAACATCATCAAAAAATTGAACACGCTTCTTCACAGTAGATGACGCAGTACTTCCATCATCATCACTCAATTGTGGGCTGACTACAATTTCCATCAAATGATACAACCATTTAGACACTTTCTCAGTAAGCATCACTTCATCCACACGTGAAACATCCAATACACCACCTGATATGGAAATCAGGAATCCTTTTGCATCGAGCCAACTTAATGATATCAAGTTCTCATCTCATCCTTGGAATGAATTTCACGCCAGCTAGTTTACGAACTCCTCCATATGGTGTCTTCAATTTCACCATCCCAACTCCTTGAACCTCATATGTTTACCCATCACTATGTCTCACCTAATCTCACACCTGGTGAAAAGTATCAAATTTACCTCTCGTCGTACATATGTGTGCTAATCTCCATGAATCCAAAACCCATCCATCATCCTCTGGATTTTGAGCCTTCTCGTTCTTCCTCTTTAGAAATCGGTATTCCCGCTTCATGTTCCCATATCTTTTGTAGTAATGACACTGCACTTCTTCCCAATCAACTCTCTCATCTGAGTGAAAACATCTCGTTTTCACACATACTCCATCATCTTCCGATAATTCTATCATGTTTGCATCATCCACTTCAACTTTCTTCTTCCCAGAAAAATACCGTTTGCACTCTCCACAATCACGTATATAGTGACCCTACTTCTCGTACCAGAAACAGGTGATTTCGCTAGGGTCACACCCCCAAGATTTTTTCCACCATTCATTACCTCCTGACTGTCAATGTCGGCTCCTCCCATGCTGATCATCTCGCATCACCATGATTTTCTCACCTGAATGCATCACGGGACTTCGAAATGTATCTAAATCCTAAAGTGATTCCATCACATTATCCAGCTTCAATGTCTCCTTCCCCATGAGAAATGCAACCACAAGCCCCTCAAATGTTCTGGGTAGGGATGAAAAAAGCAAAAGTGCTTTGTCTTCCTCTCCAACCTTCACACTGATCCCCAATAACTGTGTCAGGATATTGTTGAATTTGTTGACGTGATCCATAAAATTCGTTCCCTCGTCCATGTGCAACTGGTTCTGTTTCTTCTTTATGAACAACTTGTTGGTCAGTGACTTCACCATATACTACTGCTCCAACTTCTTCCAGATCTCTTTCGGTGAGGTCTCATCTGACACTAAGTATTTTACATCATTCGCCAGACATAGTCGAATTGTGGTGATGTCCCGCATCTTGAGCTCTTCTCAATTATCTATACTGGTTTCATCAGGCTTCTATCCGATCAACAGTATGATCATGTCTGACTGCACCAAAATATCTTTCACCATTCTTTGCAACAAGCCGAAATTATTTTGACCGTATAACTTTCCGATATCAAATCATGGTAGTGCTCCACCACCCGTCATCGTCGTTGTCGCAAAACGCGATCACCACTATTTTTGTAGAACACTTATAGAATCACTATATAGAGTATGTATTTTGAAAAACTAACCATATTGATGCATCTTAAAAGGTTGAAATAGTCGGAATCGTCTCCTGGATCGCCGAAATCGGACACCAAATGACAGAGATATGTTTAAAACCCGTTCAATGGTCCAGATCGCCCGATGACCTAGCACTGATGTGGCACACCAGAGTTCTTGCCAGAATCACACCATAATTGTCACTGGTGTCATGAACAGTGCAATCTTCTCTCGCATGGGGGTACTTTTCACCCGCAGGTTTGACCAAACATTGACCGAGTTTACTAGGATCGTTTTCATCACCGCTTACGCCATTAGAATCCTCTCGTCGTCCTCTTCACGGATCTAGCCTCAGAAAAATTTTCCAACTACTTTCAACTTTCTGGCCACTAGAAAAATCGTCGTCCTCTCGTCGCCTCGACTCCGCTCGGTTTGAATCACCTCTAATACCAATTGTTGGGGCATAGACGAGGTGCGTGGAACCTTAAACACTCAAAACAGGAAGCAAACAGAGCAACATAATAGATTTAATGTGGTTCAGCTATTTGCCTACATCCACGAGAGAATCTGGAGGGCATCACTATATTTCCCTCTTCTTTGAATCTCATCGGAGTATTACAACATACCACACACACCCAAATTACACCACATACACCACTTACAAGCAATTGGATTGGATCCCATTTAAATATAGAAGGAAAAACCAAAATGTCTTTGGTTGTTGGGGTAGGTTCTTCTACCCCTGAGAAGTCTCCTCCTGCCGCATGCTCCTTCAACAAATGCTATTGTCCAACATGGATTCTGTTGTCATTGAAGAAAATCTGTAGCATCCTTCAACAACCACCTTCACTGAAAACTCCCTCCACCAATCACTCCCTAGATTGGGAGTGGTCCCTACACTTAGTAGCCCAGTTTGGTGCCTCCACTCCATGGCTGGCAGTCTTCGAGCATTTTTTCCATTCATGGGGGCTTGGTCTCTAGGTGAAGGTTTTTCCTCTTCATAGGAACTCGTTCAGCCTTGTGGTGCCTTTGGAGAAGGCCTTCATCCCCGCTTTCTGTAAAGCACCATGATTCATTGGGCGTTGGAGCATTAGATTATCCCAATGGTCTAGGCAGGCTCATAGCAGGAAAGAGAGTCCATTAGCAGCCGTCAGGATCTGCCTCCCTGGGTTTCCCCATCCCTTTCAAAAACAAGGCTTCTTAAAGGCTATCAGAAACTCACTCGGGAGCTATATATGTTCCGATGACAATAGTAGGAGCGACTCATCTACCTCGACGGCTCGTCCTTGTGGAGAATAAGATTTGTCTCGCCCTATGCCCGACCAGCTCGAACTCAAAGTGGCGGACTCACTCAGTTGGATCCAAGAAATCCTTTACCATGTTTTTCCAAGATACTTCTAGCATTGTCTTTTTTAGGGGAACTCAGTGCAGGTCTATCATAGAGGGAACTATAGTGGAAGGTGTGGGACTATTGCGGCTGAGGGCGGTAGGTCACATAGACCGTTCCACTTGTTACGATCGATTTATTTGTACTCAGAGGTGGATCCCCCCCTAATTGATATCCCTACGGCTTCTCTGACCTTGTCATATATTATGGTATTGCCTGGCCCTCCTCAATTGGATGTTGTAGTGGATCTCCGGGTCTTAGCATCGTGTTTTCCAAGATGATTTTCACCTTTACAAGAATTTTCTATACCGAAATTAGTAGTTATCTACCTTCAGTTCCTCGAACCCCCTTGTATTCCATACTATTACCCTATAGATCCCCGGTAACACTCTTGACTCAAATAAGATGGGCCTATTCCTAACCTCTATAGCACCAGTCTCCCCCCAGATACTCCCTCCACACCCCATACCTCAGAGCCTCTCATGGGGTTGATAACCCCCTATCACAGGAGGTGCTTTCCAGTTAGAAAGAAGGCATTTCTACCCTAGGTAACTAGAGGGAACGTAGGGACTTCCATCATGAGAGTCCATCCATAGCAGGTGTTTTTTCGGCACATGAAATTTGAGTGTGAACTAGATCCGAATTGAGGAATCAGAAGGGAGGCCCTTATTCTCGCATTGTCATGGATACGAGTTCTGGAGCCAAAGTCAAGACACTCTTTCCTAAATGATACACAACCTCCTATGGAATGCCTGGGGGGTGGGCACCTGGGATAAGTCAGACTTTATGGCATCAAAAATATCCAAGAACAAACAAGCATTTGTTTCCATCCTCTAACACAAGAAGCATTCCCGTAGGAATAGGGAGTACTCCAGAAACTCAAGTTGCACTGATACATGCACACATACCCAGTTAATCTCCATATCTATATTTTCTAGCACATGAATTACAAGGAGAATTTGATCCAGGCTGCTGATCAGTTCATCACCACCAAGGTGTCGTGTGACTTGAACTCTTTCATTGTGTTCTTTTTTTATGGGTGTTGTGACCATGTCCAGAGAGAAGGATTGAGGAAAGACCTCAAGGATTTTGATCCTTGGTTGGAGGGGTGGATAGTGGGAGGTGACTTCAATGTAGTGGCAGGTATGGCTGAGCGGCGGGGCGGGGGCTCGTTCCCTAGGAAGGAAAGACTCGAATTTATTCTTTTCATAGAGGTGAAGTGTCTCTCGATCCTCGGCTATGTAGGTGACCAGTTAACCTTGTGTAACAATCAAAGGAGAATCGTTACACGTGGGGTCATCTGGATTGGTTCCTAGGCAACATATAGGCTATATTTACCTTCTCTAACTCAATGGTCAAGAATTTGGTATGTGGAGTTTCAGAACATTCCCCTCGGGTATCTCTAGACCATTCAAAACACCCTAATGAACCCTTCTTCTTTATCCAACTATGAAAAAACATACAGGGATACCAGGACCTAGTCCGCATCAGATGAAATATTTCTATTTAGGGGCACACATGGACAACATTTCAAAATAAGATAAGGAGGTTAAAATCGTGTCTTCATGCATGAAATAAAGATCTCTACCCCCTGTATGGTGATATAGAGATCATCATGAATGAAATTGATTGCCTTGAGAGGAAAATAGAGAACCCATGGGACGACCAGGTTTTTGAGGATCTCCTAAGGATGAAGGAAATCCTTGCCGCCATTCTTCTAAAATAAGAATGGTTGTCCAAGGAGGGGGAAAGGATAAAATGAATTAAGTAGGGTGAAAAAATCACCTCCTATTTTCAAGTGTTTATAAAGCCAAGGTAATGGTGGATAGGAACAAATATTCTATTAGAGGATAGCTCATTTTCATATGACAGCGATGTGGTAGGTGGCCTGGCCAACATATTTTTCTTTGATCCGCATGCAGGTCCTAATGAAAGCATGCCTAATGGATACCCTACATAGGAAATAGATATGGTTGATGTTATTCCATCTTTAGTATCGACCATTGATAAAAAGGACTTGAAATAATACCTGGTGTGGAAGAAATTTGGGATGCTATGATGCATTTGAACCCTGAGAGTGTGGTGGGTCCAGATGGTTCAACAGGGTCCTTCGACCGATCTGTATGGTAAATTTTGAAGGTCGATTTGGAGAAGGTAGTACAAGATATTTTTTGGGGAGGGATCATGCCTCAAGTTTCATGTTCCACTTCTATGGTTATTCTACCTAAATCCAAAAATCCATCTTCTATAACGCATTATAGATGGTTAGTATGTGCAATGATCCAAATAAAATCTCGTCTAGAATCATAAACTCCATGTAGGACACTAATTTACCTTGGTGGGTTTCATTGGTGCAACATGGCTTTGTTAATGGATGATCAGTATAGGAAGCCATTTCATTGGCTCAAGATATGTTTCATGATATAAAATTCAAAACATGTTGGACCAGCATAGCCATCATGCTCAATATGAACAAAGCCTATGATCGGGTGGAGTGGAGCTTCATCAATGAGGTGTTAGGAGGTATGGATTTTTCTTCTCGGAACTTTAATAACATCATTCATTTTTTAAACCTTCTTGGTTATCAATTACCATCATGGTAAAATCTTACGACTTTTTCAAGGCTACTCGCAGCCTATAGAAGTTGGACCTGATCTCCCTGAGGCTGCCCATTCTTATCCAGGACGTTCATATCCACATCATTCATCGGAGTGTTAATAATGGTGTGATCCTCCCATACCATAAAAATGGAGCCTTTCTTTAGTGTCTCGACTAATGTTCACCGATGATATCATCATATTCAGGAATATCTCATGTAGATCTCTTTGTGGTCTAATGAAGGTGAAGGAGGAGTTTTTCCATTGGAGTGGGCAGATCATCAACAACAATAAGAGAAACTTATACATATCAAAAGCGTGCACTTCTATGTGGGTTTCCACTGTGAGATTCAAACTGGACATTCAAGGGGGAGATCCCTCCATTGGATACCTGAGCTCTCCCATCCCGTCGAGCAGACTTCACATCTTTAACATTGACCACCATCTCACCAAGATAACTGACTGAGTGTTAAACTTGAAGAACAAGTGCATGTCTTTCGAGGGATGGATTTAGCTGGTGAACAGAATCCTCCAGGTGAGTCTGGTGCATGTTCTCTCTTCTATTAAAGTCTCTAAAGGTGTTATAAGTAACATCGACAAGATCCTTTATAGATTCATATTGGATCCCACCTCTGTAGGCAAAAGGTACTGGGTCTTTTGAAGCAAGATGGTGTAGTCGGTCTGTGAAGGAAAAATCAATGTCTTTGGCCTAAAAGACACTATTTACATCATGCAGGCTAGATTATCATGAGGTGTTCTGGAGAAACGCACCTTGTGGGGGAATATCATCCACAGCTACTCTGTGGGGAGCCAGGAACATGTGGAAGGCCATGCTCTGTCTATTTACTCAGTGATCAGCCCGATTATCACAACCCACAATCCGCAGGCTCGCTGGATCGTGGGGGGAGGGGAGTTATCCTTTGGGAACTAAAACAATAGTGTCTCTACGATCGATTTTACTGGGTGCCCAGCCACCAACATCACCTTCAAGGAGGCATCCACTTCTCATCATTTGTCATGGCAGTTATTGACAGGGAGTAATAAGAAATATTCAACCTCATTAAACTGACACCAGACCCTAATATATGAATTTTCACCACATCCCCCACTAGGTTCTTCACATAAAAGGACATTCAGAAAATTACTAGGTGGCTGGTCCATGCAAATGAGGATAAGTTGGATGAGGTTTTGTGGGTGAAATATATACCTACAAAATTTAATATCCTCACTTGGAGAATTCAGAACAAAGCTCTCCCGATATATGAGAACGTCAAGAGGTGTGGGGTTAACATGGCGTCAAGATGTGTGTGTTGCAAGACCTACAATAAGAAAATTAGAAATCATATGTTTTTTGAAAGTGACTCGGCACGTGAGGTGTGGGCTTGTTTTTGTGGGTTCACTGCAGTCTTCAATCATAGCATGGATGGCCTCCCCTTCCTGGATACATGGTACCATGGTTCAGGAGGAAGTGGCCCTGAATGAATGGAGCTTATTTTGGTGTTTCCTAAAGGCTTATGGGGAATCTGGATGGAGAGGAATAAGGTGAGACATTAATTAGTGGGTGTGACGGCACGTGCTATTATTTTTTTTAAAAAAATCGTTTAGGTGACCTGGTCAGGGCTGTCAACAATTGGAGGAAATCCCTATCTCGTATATGGTTTCAAGCGCGGGCCTATTTGTTGCCCATAGATATAGGAACAAAGGGAAAATTGTTTCACTGGAACCCTCCAGGTTGAGGTTTAAAACCCAATTCAGATGGATCATGTGCTCTGGGTTTAATGCGTGGAGGATGGGTGGTGTGTGATGCCAGTGGGTTTGTGCTCATGGCATTCTCAGTAAGGCTGGGTCAAGTCCTCTCTATAGGAAGAGGCACTGGCGATGCTCCACAGTCTCATCAAATATGGCCAGAGGGATTTGGTCATAACTAAAGTGGAAACTGACTCAATGTTGGTGGACAAGTCCCTACAAGATCAGGATTTCTCTACCTGGCCTATCACCTACCCAATTAGAAAATGTTGATGTTTACATGGAATCAACACTAAAGTGTCTCACACATACAGGGATGGTAAAATAGTTTCTGATCACATAGCTTCTTATATTATCTCTGGCTCTAAGGATGTATAATTTTATTCTATGGCCATCTTGAAACCCGAGGCGGGTCAATTTGATCAGAGGGGATGCCCTTGTTGTTCACCATTTCAGTCCTCCTAAGCTCCTGACATTGGGAGTGGGAGCAGGGGGATAGGGGGTGCGGTGAGAGTCTTTTTTATTTATATTCCTCTTTTCCTTGAATAAAAAATTATAATTATGATGATCTAGGGTCTACTCATCGACATGACCATTGGGATTGATTCTTCATTATTTTAAATGTTGTTTTGGGTTACCCAATCACTAAAATCCAATGTAACTTGTAATGAACCACTTATACTTATTGGAATAAGAATACAAGAAATTATTACATGGCCTTAAGCGACATCCCAAGATGCCAAACACTGCCAATAAATACCGAAGGGTTTCAAAACATGTGGGGGATGATTTACCCATTTTGAACATACCACAGAACTAACAACAATAACCAAACAAATAAACTAAATGATTCATGATAAAAGCTAAGACAACTCATCCATTTATTTTATCATAAACCATCCAAGAGTACCACAATGGAAACCAACAATAAATCAGATTAAACAGCAGAAAGACAAACTAAAAGACTACAAGACGACAACCCAACTCCATGCTCCACAAGCTCCATGCTCCAACATCATGAACTATCCCAAGTATCACGATGTAGTTCTATAAACATGTGACACTTTTCCTTTGCCAAAATCCCAGTATATGACATCTGAAAAAGCACCAACGTGCTAATGTAGGGGGTGAGTAATGAAACTCAGTACGTTTTCCCCAAAGACATCCAAACCCATACATCTAGGATAAAACGTGTTAGCACAATTATAAAAAACAATTCCAAAATAGTTCATAATATAACAAGTTCCATGTCGAAAACATTTTCCAAAAAAAAACCCATCTTTCTCAAGAAAAGAAACCAATAAAAATCTCCAATCGAATCCCCATTTCCATTTGGGAACATTCATTATATTTCACAAATCCACACAACCAACCATGCATGCATCCTGGTCCTCCCTATACTCGTGATTGGTGAGTTATCCTTCCACTAAGTTGTCACTTAGTGGACTAACTTGATGAGGTTACATAACAACCTGATCCAACCCTTTTGATGGGGGTAATTCTCACCCTTATCCATCCCATCTTTTTTATGGGGGTACATCCCACCCATATCCATCCCAATGCATATGAACACACACCACAACCCATGAAAATCCATGCCAAAACCAACTGTGTTCAAAACCATTCAATAAAGCATCAAAAGTTTTATTAAAAACCATTTATTTCAAGAATCAATACCATAACCAGATTAAAATCACCATTTTAAATTTACTTCAACAAACCACTTTCAAAAAACACACAATTTCAATCACCTGTTACTAAAAAGGGGATTCAACCATTCTTTCACAGCAGATAAACAAACCATTTAAATCAAAGAAAACAATTTGAAACTAAGCCTTCATGTTCTAATAAAGTTTAATTGAGAGTGAATCCACCTACCTTAATAAATTAGGCGAAACCAACCAACGGTCGAAGAAAACCAACAAAACCGAGTCAACTACTCCCCAAAACCTCTTCAGATTCTTTCCCCTAGCACCAAAAAAACCAAAACCTAACTTAGAAGTCATACACTACCATATATCAACCCACCTTGTGCATATATATAAGGATCCATCAAGAGGAATTAAGGAGATCTATTAAAACTAAAGGAAACAAGACTTACCTGGAACAACCAGCCTCTCAACGCCAAGACAATCCTCCAGATTGCTTCCAAAACGCCTGGTAAGTGTTCTCCCACCATCACCAGAGAAAAATCCAAAGTTAGGGCTTTATAGGAAAAAAAATGAATGGGTTTAAAAATAAAACTTACTAGATCCTTAAAAATAGGATCTATGTTGACTTCGTGCATGGTTAGTCCGCAGGGTTCGTCAAATCGTGCGCTAACTGTGTGGTCGTCACTGCTTGGAAGGGGCGCTCCGCACAACATCCCCGCATAGTTTGCCCAAACCGTACACACATTGGGAGGTCACATCTGTCCAATGTGACCACCCATACACAGCTTCAGCACGGTTTGGGAAAACCATGCGATGCCTGTGCATCACCACCTTTTCCCCTTTGACTCTTTAAAAGTCTCCAAACATTCCCAACCATTTCTCATATGCTTCATGTACTTAAAAAGCATAAAACATTGGTCAATTACAAGAAACTAGGGGTACTACATTCTCCCCTCCATTGGCCATTCTGTCCCCAGAAAGTAGAAACCCATCACTTTCCTGTAAGAGTTCAGGTCGCTCCTCTTTCATTTCTTTCTAGCATCCCCATGTCTCTTTCTGAATCTGACCATGCTATCATAAAACCCGCACTAGACCGATGATTTTTGCACACAAGTCATTATCCTGCATATCCACAAGGTTCACCAAAATATATACCAATGAATCATCTAGATCTAGCTCAATGTGATCCCATTTTATCACGGGGTCATGATTGGGGTGATACTTCTTCAACTGAGATACATGGAACACATTATGCACTGCACTGAACCATGGTGGTAATGCCAAGCGATATGCCACCTATGCAAATCGTTCTAATATCAAAAAATGACCAATGTATCTAAGAGATAACATCCCCTGATTCCCGAAACGACGATGTCCCAGCCTTGAAGAGATCCTCAAAAACAAATGATCACCCACAATGAATGACAACGGTCTTCGATGATGATCTGCATAATATTTCAGACAACTCAGTGCTGTCTCCATCCTCTTCTTTATCAATTGAATCTTCTCCATTGTTTCTCGGACAAGGCTCTAACCAACTAGTGATGTTTCACCCATTTCCACCCAGTATAGTGGATAACGGCAAGGACACCCATACAATGATTCAAAAAAAGCCATGCATATCGAGGCTGGATAGCTATTATTTTATGATAACTCCACTAAGGGTATATGATCTTCCCATGATCCCCCAAAATCCATTACACAAGCCCGCAACATGTCTTCAAATATCTGTATCATCCTTTTGGATTATCCATCCATCTTGTGATGATACGCCATACTCATATTCAACTTAGTTCCTAGGGATTTCTATATGGATCGCCATAAATGAGATGTGAAACTCGGATCTCTATCTGACATGATTAAAATTGGTATTCCATCTCTTTAACACTTCTCGGATTTAGATTTTTGAAAGATCTTCCACCATATGAGTTTCAAGAATAGGGATGAAATGGGCCAACTTGGTTAGATGATCCACTATCACCCAAATGGCATTGTGTTTTCAGACCATTCTTGGAAGACCTGTAGAAAAATCCATTGCAATCAGATCCTCTATCCACAGTAGGATATGTAATGATTTTAACATACCAGCTGGTCTCTAATGCTCTGCTTTAACCTGCTGACATGTTAATCACCATGAGACGGACTTGGACACCTTCCTTTTCATGCCTCTCCACAAAAAATGTGCCTTCAACACCTTATACATCTTCTGTGTACCTGGGTGTACCGCCAATCATTAATGGTGGTAAGCATGAAAGAGCTGTTCTTGAGTAGTATAAGGTACAACCATCTGATCTCAAAATCGAAAAACTAAACTCTCATATAGCTTTTGTCCCTCAATGGTCTCCCCACCATTGAGTTTTTAACTCACTACAACATAGACTACATCAGATGTATGTGCCTCCTTTACTATCTCCACCAAATCAGGAACAAGCACAACTGGAAATAAAACCGCTTCATCAGCTCGGTCTTCACATTATATATGCATGTCGGGTAGGACCAACATCAACGACCACTCATCTGATGCTTCTTGCGCCAACTGAGCATATTACTTTCTGCTTAATGCATTTTCCACTGAATTACCCTTACCTGGTTTATACATCAAGTCAATGTCAAACATTTCAAGATACTTTATCCATCTCCTCTGCCTCACATTCAAATAATTTAATGATAAAATATGCTTGAAAATCTTATGATCCGTAAACATAGTGATTTTCTCACAAAAGAGATAATGACGCAATGTATTCAAGGCATAGACAACTACAGCTAACTCCAAATCATGTGTTGGGTAGTTCTTTTAATGCACTCTCAATTGTCTTGATCCATAAGAAACAACATGGTCTCCTTGCATGAGAACACATCCCAGCCCAGATCCTGAAGCGTCAAAATACACTACATACCATTGTCCTGATTCTGTAAAAAACAAGATGGGTGCTGATGTAAGGAAAACTATCAACTCTTGAAAAGATCTCTAACATTCCACTGTCCATTTAAATACACTATTCTTCTTTTTCAATGCTGTCATAGGCGTATCGAGTCATGAGAAGTCATGCCAAAAGAATCGGTAATAACCAGCATGACAATGAAAATTTCTTATTTCAAAGACATTCTTCGAAGGTTCCCAAGAAAGAAAAACATATATCTTTTTAGGATCCACTGAAAAACCTTTCTCAGAAACAACATGGCCTAGAAAGCATAACTCATGTATCTAAAAATCGTACTTTGATAATTTGGCATACAACTGATGGTCTTTCAAGATTTTCAACACTATCACCCAGTGTTGCTCGTTATCAGCCCTTTTTCTTGAATACACCAATATGTAGTCCACAAAAACCACAACAATAGAGTCTAGATATTGCTAAAATATCTGATTCATCAATGCCATAAAGACTGGTGGTGCATTCTTACGACCAAAAGGCATGAATATATATTCTTAGTGGCCATATATTCTTCTGAAAGCTGTCTTTGAAATATCTTCCTTCCAAACTCGCAACTTGTGATATCCTGACCATAATTAAATCTTAGAGAACCAATGATCTCCCCTCAATTGATCAAACATGTCATCAATTCATGGAAGTGGATATCTATTCATTATCATAACTTGGTTATGTTTACGATAATCTACAGATAGCCTCAAAGTTCCATATGCTTTCTTTACAAACAAAACTGGTACTGCCCACAAAGACATTATTGGATG
Organism: Viscum album; assembly: GCA_963277665.1. Classification (NCBI taxonomy): domain Eukaryota; kingdom Viridiplantae; phylum Streptophyta; class Magnoliopsida; order Santalales; family Viscaceae; genus Viscum; species Viscum album. The sequence goes on along the minus strand of OY728139.1, from coordinate 880,659,055 downwards.
AATAAAACCTTTGTTTTTATGTTCATCCAACTATAGTTTCAATTCCATTAACTCCATTTGTGCCCTCCATTTAGAAGGAAGTGATATAGGATTGGTCCCTAGAAAGAGGTCAATTGTAAACTCCACTTCTCTTACAGGTGGTAACCTAGAGAATGTCCTAGGAAAAACATTAGGAAATTGATCCCCGACTACTGGAAAAATGTTATTCGGGATATCATCCATTAATTCCAAGTATAATGCAGCCAACTATAAATAGATCATTTCCATGCATAGTGCCAAAAATCCCATCGCACCTGCCTTCATCACTCTTACTTCTCTAAAGAGATGCTCGACGCCATCCTCAGTCACGAAATTAACTGTTCTGCTATAACATTTGATGTGACCCCTGAACTCTGTCAACCAATCCATACCCAGGTTTATATCATAGACATTCATCTCTAGCATAGAGAAATCACATTTTAGCTTAAATACATCAAAAGTTATAGAACATTCCCTACACACGAAGGCTCTATATTCTCTTTCACTGAGAGGAGTTTGAAGTTTTATCACAGAAGGCATCATTTCAAGTTTTATGTTAAGCAAATCAGAAATTCGAGAAGCAAAAAAAGAATGTGATGAACCAGTATTGAAAAATAGTTTCACGAGGGTAGAATTAAAAAGAATCATACCTATCACTATATATGGTTCAGACTGATTATCCGCATTCACCTGTTCCACTCCATACAAATTTTTTTGTTGATGAAATTTGATCTTTATTCCCTTTTTGATATTGCATTGGCTGAGGAGTCATGATATTCCTAGAATCACCATCACTAGCTCTGTTCTGCTGGAGAGAGTGATTTTTTTGTCCTCACCCTGTCAATGCCTAAGAAGCTTGCGACACCTGAGAAGTGTCACGAACACCCGACCGTGGAGCACTGTGACAATATCGCTGAATATGACCCATCTTGTTGAAATTTTGGCATGCTCCCGGTTGTTTTTTACATTCTAGTTTCATGTGATAACTCATTCCAAATTGAAAACAATCAGCATTCATCATGGGTCATGGAGGAAGATTCATCGATCCAGCCATATGATTCTGAGTTTCACTCCCACCTTGGAAGTAGGTGTCCATCTTCCTCTTGTTCCCAGTATTAGAGTTCCCACCCATTCCCTTGGGTATTATCATACATCCTCCACCCATAACTCCTGAGATGTATCTTTCAGCTACTATTTCTCTATTTACCATCTCCATATAATCCGCAATACATAGCACAACTATCATTGAGCGAATCTCCTATCCCAACCCTGATTCAACGATGTGTGCCTTCAACGATGCACTTGCAGCAACTTCTGGTGAAAAGTGCACTAAATTCATGAATTTAGTCACATAATCCATGACAGAGTGATTCTACTAATTCAGGATGAAAAATTCCATCATCCTCTGGATCTTGAACGTTTGGGGATAAAATTTTTTATTAAGCAATTTATCAAATTTCTCCCTGCCTAGGCCTTGATCCACCTTATTCTACACCACTAGCTCTCACCACTGTCGTGCAAGATCCTCCAGCATATATGTCTCCAACTTTATATTTAGTTCTGCTGGTGTGATGATGAAATCGAAGATACGATTCATCCTACTTAGCCACACCTCCTCCCTTTCTGGTTAAGAATCACCCCAAAAGATGGGTAGATTCTACTTTTGGAACTGGACGGAATGGTCTACATGCCTTGACTCATCCCTACGATTCTCTTGGGTTCACAGCCTAAAATTCTTGAACTATACTTTGGACTAGCTGTTGGTTCATCTATGGCTCTGGTGTGACCACATTCTCTACGACCTCTTCCATTTGGTTTCTAGGATGCCTAACCGGTGCCATTTTCTATACAAACAACACATTCCATTAGTCTCACTTACTAGAAACTTAAGGCTTAGCATTTTAAAATAACCATTTTAAATTCACTTCAACAAACCACTTTCCAAAAACACACAATTTCCATCACCTGTTACTAAAAAGGGGATTCAACCATTCTTTCAAAATGGATAAACAATCCATTTCAATCAAATAAAACAATTTGAAACTAATCCTTCAAGTTCTAAGAAAGAGGAATCGAGAGTGAAGCCACCTAACACAAACAATTAGGGGAAACAGACCAAAGGACAAAGAACGCCAATGAAACTGAGTCAACTACTACATAAAAACTCCTTAGATTACTTCCCCTAGAACCAAAAAAACCAAAACCAGGCTTAAAATTCATCCACTACCTTAGATCTACCCACTATGGGCGTTGATCTAAGGATCCATCAAGAGGGAAGAAGGAGATCTAATAAAACAAAAGGAAACGAAATATACCTCAATCAACCAGCCTCTCAATGCCAAGGAAAGACTCTAGATCGCTTCCAAAACACCTGGTAAGTGTTCTCCCACCTTCACCAGAGAGAAATCCCGAGTTAGGGCCGTCTAGGAGCACAAATGAGTGGGTTTAATTATAAAACGGATTATATCAATAAAAAATAAGATCTAAGTTGACTCTGCACATGGTTAGTCTGCATGGTTAGTCGAATCGTGCGCTAACTGTGCAATAGTCACTACTTGGAAGGGGAACTCTTCACGGACTCCTTGCACGGTTTTCCAAAACCGTGCACACACCGTATGGTCTCCCTTGTCCAAAGTGACCACCCATGCATGCCTTCCGCATGGTTTGGGAAAATCTTGTGAAGCCTGTGCGTCACTACATTTTTCCCTTTGAAACGTTAAAAGTCTCCAAACATTCCCAACCATTTCTTATTTGCTTCATGTACATAAAAATCATAAAACTGGGGTTACATACCAGAACCCAAGGGTACTACAAACATGTCATGGAAAAAGGTTATCATTAGATATAGAGCGTTATCATGAAAACTGGACTCGCTAGGACTCATTTTCAATGCCTATTTAATTTTCCATTACTTTGTTTAATCCTTGTAATAGCATGAACATTGATTCATTTCTTACCAACACCATATGTATATTTTATTCTCCCACATTCTATACAAATTAAATTATCAATAACATAGATTCAATTAATGCAAATAAAAATTATATTAGTTATATTTTATTAAATTGATAATTTCTCCAATGTTATCCCAGTGGGTCAGACCGCATACGGTCAATTAATATACTACCCTATAGTTGAGTTCGATATTTTTTTCATTTTTTTAATTTCTAAATTGTATAACATGAGGGGAATTAAAGATTCCTAGAGGTAAATCACCAAGAATTAATAGTATTAAAATGAAGAAAAGTATTATATTTATGATATAAGTTTTACATAGATGTTTAAAACCACTGTATCTGAACCAATTAATGAATATGATTGTGAATGGATGAGTATGTATTTATAGTAAATGGTAATGTGATGATCGACATCTAACAATTTCAATTCTATTAGATGACTATTTCACTATAATCATTATATGATAGTTGGAATTGAAAATAAACCTAACACAAAAAGTAAAATACTAGTTTTATTGGAAATGAAAATATATTCTATGTAATAATTATATTATAAATATGTTAAACTATATTCATATACTCTTTTAGACTCAATATTTATGCTATTGAACAATTTATAATTTTTTTTTGGTAATATATAATGTGATTCCCATTAAAAATGTTATATGATAAAAAACATGAAGCACTTTTAAAAAACAAATTCACATATTAGGGAATTAATATCAATAAAAATAGAATTATATTTTATATAATAATATCAATATTATTATATGGTGATTTGTTTTTGTAAAAGATATTATTTTTTGTGAGTACTAAAAATCACTTTTTTTGTATTCAGTATATTTTATGAATGAATTAATATATATGAATTATTTGATAAGTTATTATATCGTTTTACCATTAAAATATATGTTAAAATAAGTATTATTTTTGTTTTATAAGTATTAAAATAATTTTTAAAATCAATAATGAAATTAGGAAATAAAAAAATTCACATTTAGTAAGAATATTTAATAGTTAAAGGAGAGTATTAATGGTTAAATTAAATTATTCCATATAAATTCCAATTAAAAAAATAATATGCCTAACTCAATGTTTTAATTTCTTCATCTGGGAGACAAAAAAATTGTTCTCTAATGTAAAATATAATTATAAAGACGTAGAATTAATGATGATTTATTTGAAAAAATGTTAATAAATCATCTTATTTTTCTACATTTACAAAACTTATCCAAATTATTTCACTTAAATCCATGATCATTAGAATGTACATCCTTCTTTATGCCTCTTAAATTCGTTCTACACTCCCCCGTAATCAAACGGAATCACGTCTCTAACCTTAGGAACCGGTAATCAAGGTAAGGGTTTGTCTTTCCTTCCTGAATGGCCCAAAGGCCATCTTTTTTTTGATGTTTGATAACCCCACTTTCATGGAATGAGGGGGAACCCTTAAATACACCATAGGATCAGAGAATACATGACCCGTGGGTCATAAGAAATATACAAACATAATTGGAGCTCCTCCTCCTAGCTTCTTCATCGTGATATCAGCTCTCCACCTTCACATGGCTATTTGGATAGGCTTCTTGTACATGTACAGGCTGGTCCCGATGGAAGTTCCATACCCTCTCTTTCTGAAAAATCCTCTTTGCTTCATGTAATGTCCCGGTTCCGGGTGCCACTCAATGGGTGCCCCAAACCCGGTTCACCACGTGACCTCAGGTGCTTTTCCCCAAATGCCAGAGGCTGCTGACTAGCAGCGAGGGCCTAGGTCTGATAGTGGGGAAACTATGCACTCATTTGTCAAAGTGTAGCGCAACGGAATAAAATAAAAATCATATAGAAATAGTGTAATCAACAAACCATACACATTAAAAATAAACAACTGTATTAAAACATAACCAACCGTTCTATAGATGATCATAAAACATGGGTCATGTTCTAAGAAAACAACAAGAACATGTTACACAACAATAGAGTATAGTATAATATAGAGTACATTAAAAAAAACAAAACAGACGGTAGCATTGTGATCCCAGCTCGGTCTCATGTTCCCCTACTTCCCAGCAACAATCAAGTACTGGTATAGGGACCCTTGCCCTTATCCATACCTACAGAAACGTAATTTGGTTGAGCCAAAGACATGAACCAAACAAGGTGTGAGAAATAAATCCAAGTAGGCACCCACCAAAAGCTCGTGCCCAACTATGTGAAAATATGAAATAATAGTGGGTAGTAGTAAAATGCAATAAACTAAGCAGTACTAAAAAGTAACTAACTTTATCAGTTATATTGCCATTTTATTATTATTTTTAACATTCAATTTAATATATCACCATAGTGAATATTATATATAAATAGTCAGAGTCCTTAGACACGTAAATTCTTACCCTCAGGAAAAGAGAATCCAACACAAGAATATGTCCACATGCATATCGAATATTTCCCACAGGAGTACGAGGTGTCACCCACAGGCACATAATCAACTGCCCGTAGGCACATAAGAAGTTTCCCACATGCTATGTAGTACGTTTCCCACAAGCTAATCACAACACTACCCTCATGCTAAAAAAGTAATTGGGCCATGACAAATATGTAACAAGAAATATACATGCAACACAAAAAGAAATTCCTCTCAAGGAAATTCTAAAATCATTATTATAATGGAATTCCCTTGGGTATCCTGAACAAACGGCTAAACAGAGGAATGCACCCCCGGGGTGGTCCAGGATCCAAGCAGCGATCCCAAACAACAGTTTATTATCACATTTAAATTACCTATACAATTCTAGGTATTTAATTCAACAAGGCCATGTCCATACGACACCCCATTCATGGGTGCATATCACAACAGTACACAAAACACACATTAGTTGGAAATTAAACACCAAGCCACCTACCTTAAACACCCAAGAGTGGTATACACGAATGAAACCTTTTGAAACGTCTAACAAATTCGTAGATATAAGGTAAAAGAATTATCATTAAACCTCAAATAACATTTATTAGAAGAAGAATTGGAAAGAACTACGCAAGGATATGGGAGGGCTTACCTGTGCAGTTCCGACGTGATCGACGAAAGAGGAAACAAAATCCCGACACTCGATCTAGAGATCCACAAGGGTTCTGTCGTCCTCTCCCGAGATCCTATTCAGTTCTAAGCCAATCCTATGAACATTGTTGGCTACTTCCCATTTTAAGTGAAAAAACAAAGTACACAATGTGTACTTTTGACTAAAGGTTGTGTTCTCTGCTCATTTAACTTTTCCTCTGGCGGCACCACCAAACTGTTCCTCTGTCATCATGAGTACACGGTGTGTATTACTGACTACATGGCGTGTACTGTCGCCCAGCTGGTGGATGCTCCGACCGCCATACTATTTTGTCTCCCGACTGACTACACGGCGTATAAACGATCACTACATGGTGTGTAGTCTGTTCTTACACACTTATTCGCCAACAAGGCTACACACCCTGTGTACTCATCCCACATTGCTAGAGTACACGGCGTGTGGAAAATTACATGGTGTGTATTCCCAAAATTTAGGATTTTCCCCCATTTTCTTTATTTTCTTCAAAACACTTAAGGAAACGAGAATAGAAGAAACATGTACCTTAAGAATAATAACCAGGTTTTTACAAACTTCCCCCATTAATGAAATTCATCCCCGAATTTCCCTTCCAAGGGTGGTGAAGATATAGCCATGAAAAACTCTGGCCACTGAGCACGTATGTCGGTCTCCCTTTCCCAGGTTTCATCCTGCACTCGGCCATGCTGCCAAAGCACCCTTATGAGAGGAACTGACCGGCCTCGAAGAACCTTTGTGATTCTATCAACGATATAAATCGGATGTTCCTAGAAGGACGCATCTACCTCAAGATCAGCCTCCTCATGCTGAATGATGTGAGAAGGGTTTGAATGATAGCGACGCAACTGAGATACATTAAAGACGTCGTGCATGGATCTGTACCTCTATGGTAACTGTAACTGATAGGAAACAAGCCCAACCCTCTACAGAATCGAAAATAGCCCTACATACCTCGGTGAATGTTTACCCTATCTCTTGATCCGTCTATGTCCCAACCTTGGTGAAACACACAAGAAAACAAGATCCCCGACAACGAACTCCAAGGGTTGTCTGCGGTGATCAGCATAAGATTTTGATGAGACTGTGCTGTAGCCATCCGCTTCAGAATCAACTGGACCTTCTTAGAAGTCTCTTGCACGAGATGTGGTCCCAGTATAGCTGTCTCACCTACCTCTAACCAACATAAGGGTGATCGGCATGGCCTACCATATAAAGCCTCATAAGGTTCCATCTCAATAGTTTCCTGAAAACTATTATTATAGGAAAATTGACTAGGGGTATGTGCTTATCACAAGAGCCCCCAAAGTCTAGGACGCATGCACGCAGCATGTCCTCAGGAACCTATATTGTATAATGTGATTGGCCATTGGTCTGAGAGTTGTAAGTTGTGGCCAGAAGCACCTGTGTACCCAGTGCCCTCTGAAAACTATGCTAAAAACGAGACGTAAAATGGGTGTCCCTATCTGAAACGATAGAATGGGGGACCCCATGAAGACGTATGACCTCTATAATATACAACTTCCCAAGATCATAAACACAGAAGGTCTCTTTGATTGGAAAAAAGTGAGCTACCTTTGTGAGTCTGTCCACATAAACCCACACGACATCATTGCCTCGAGGTGAACTCAGCATCCCAGTCACGAAGTCTATCACAAAATCATCCCATTTTCACTTTGGGATGGGTAACTGCGGTAACAGTCTGACCGACCTCTGATGCTTTTCCTTCACCTACTGACAGATGGAACATCTTGTAACAAAACCAGTTACTTCTCTCTTCATACCCAGCCACCAGTACTGACGTCTCAAGTCATGGTACATCTTGGCAACTGCAGGATGAACTACCCAAGTTGAAGAATGAAAATCCCGCATAAGCTCCTTGCGTATATCCCCTAGAACCCATACTTGTCCATGGAAATGAAATAACTCATCATCACCTATCGTCCAACCAGTAGAAGGGTCCTCACTGGTCACCAAATCCTGTAAAACTAGTCTTTCTGAATCAGATAGTTGTTTCATCCTTACACTATCTAGGAGGGTAGAGGTCACATCAAAAGATGAAAGACAGGTCTACCCCTGACTTTTGTGAACCTCCAAATTCATCTCAGAGCACAAATCCATAAGTGGCCATTCACCACTTGCCTCTTGCACTGCATGTACCTGAGTGTTCCTGCTCAATGCATCCGCTACTACATTACACTTACCAGGTGTATAGGAAAGCTCAAAATCGAAGGAATAAAGGTATTCAACCCTCCTTTGTTGTCTCAGGTTCAAGTCACACTAGGTAAAGATGTACTTGAGACTTTTTTGGCCCATGAACAACACCAAATGTTCTCCCAAGAGATAATTTCTCCAACAGCACAACACATGAACAACTGCAGCCAACTCAAGATCATGCGTCGGGTAATTATTATCATGTGGCCTAAACTACTGATACTCGTACGTAACTACTCGAATGCCCTGCATCAACACAACTTCTATCCCAATAGCGGATTCATCATAGTAAACTATATAGCTCTTCCCCTACTCTGGGAGTATCCGGATCGATGCTGATGTCAACTTTCCCTTCAGATCATGGAAGGCTATCTCGCAATCTTCTGACCATATGAACTTCACACAATTCTTAGTCAAACCCATCAACAGTGCTTTAAAGAGGGAGAAGTCCTGTATGAAGCTTCTATAGTAACCATTCTCCCCCAAGAAACTCTGTATTTCAAACATATTCTTATGTTTCTCCCAGGAAACTACTGCTCTAACCTTCTCCAGGTCAACTGCAACTCCTGCCTATGAGATGATATGACCTAGGAAGTGTATCCAGTCCATCCAAAAGTGTCACTTTGAGAGAATAGAATATAGTTGATGCTCTCTCATTGTATTCAATATGATCTCATGATTGGTGGCATGGTCACGTTGAGTGTGAGAGTACACCAAGATATCATCCATGAATACTACCACAAAAGAATCCAGATAAGGATGGAACACAAAATTCATCAGAGCCATAAAATCTGCTGGTGCATTAGTGAGTCCGAACGGCATAACCGTATAATCGTATGGACAATACCTACTTCTGAAAGTTGTGAGAGATATATCAGATTGTCTAATGCTCATCTGATGATATCCTGATCTCAATTCAATCTCCGAGAACACTCGTCCTCCACAAAGTTGATCAAAAAGATCATCAATAATAGGCAAGGGATATCAGTTCTTAACCATCAACTGGTTTATCTTCATATAATCCACGCAGAGGATGAGGGTACCATCCACCTTCTTTGCAAAAAGGACAGGAGAACCCTAAAGAGAAGTACTGGATATGATGAAACCCTTTGACTATAACTTCTCTAACTGCCTTTTGGGCTCCTACAACTCAGGCGTAGCCATCTCTTAAGGAGGAATGGACACCGGTGCTTCTCCTCAAACAAGATCAATAGAGAAATCCACCACTCGAATCAGAGGTAGACCCGAAAATTCGTCCAGGAAGACATCTCTAAAATGATCAACCACTGGAAGGAAATCCTTCTGACAAGTCCCCTTGTGGTCCAGATATAAGCTCCCAATCTGGGCTGTGATACCACCTCACCCATGATGCTCTGGTCCAGCTCGAATCGCCTAAACATTCCACTCGCCCTTGTATAGAAACTCTATTCCCTCTAGTGATGTGAAACTCACCATACGACAATAGCAATCTACGAAGGCTCGAAAGGGAACCGACCAGTCCATCCTGAGAATGACATCAGAGCTCTTCATCTCTAAGAAATTGAGATCCCAAAATAAGTGACACCCACCAACCTCAAGGGGGTACTCCTTTCATGGATGCACACTAGCAGTTCTAGTCCTTAATGGAGTGTCTAACATCATAACAGTAGAAGAAGAAGAAACACAGAGCCCGAGGCTCTCCACAACGGGTACAGATATGATACTATATGTAGCACCGGTATCAAAAAGTACTGAAGATAAAACAGAAGCTACTAGTATAGTACCTATGATAGTAGAATGTCCAGGATCGTGCTCCTGATGAGCCTGTGGCACTGTATATGCATGCCCAGTGCCGTGGCCCTAAGACACAGCCTAGCTACCCTGAGATATCCCACCCTAGTGCCTCTGATATCCGGGTGTCTGGATACCACATCCACATCCACCATCTCTTCTTGAACACCCTGACATATTCTATTTGCCCAACTGGTAAGAACATGATGGTCCTGCCCCCGCACACAGAGTCTGCACAGAACCCATCTCACTAGCCACTGGTGGAAACACCCTGTAAAAGCGCTGCAGATGACCCATCATGCCACAACCTCAATACTCCATTGTGTCTAGTGGAAACTGAGGTCTCTTCTGACCTTCCATACCACACTAGTAGCACATGACCTGGCAACCTGAAACATTATTTTGGCAGGTACTTCCACCATAAGAGAAGTCCATCTGTCTCTTCCTCTTTCCAGTAGAAATAGTACAAGAAACCGGTGCTGAACCACCCTGGCCCACACCACTAGCTTCCCAAAGGTTCCTATCTATAATCAGCACCTAGTTCACAATATCATGTACTACAGGTAACCTAAAAACATTCACCAGTGATCAGATGTCATATCAAAGACCATCCTCAATGAGTCTGGCTCTCAGCGTCTCATCGCCCACTAGAACAGGTGAAAAACTCTGAAGCTTAGTTAAACGAGCATAATAATCCATCACTGACATAGAGCCCTGCTAAAGATTCATGAACTCTCGAGCTTCATCTTTCCTCAGTGTCTCTGGGAAGAATAAGTCATAGAAGGCCGTCTGGATATATTCCCACGCCATTTCTCTGTAATGCTCTGACTGGGTGGTAACATCCCACCACCTCTTAGCAAAATCACACAGCATATAAGTTGTGAGCATGACCCTTCACCCTGGAGATATCTCAAGATGCTCAAAAATAGTATGCATCGACCGCATCCAAGACTCTGCAGCCTATGGTCTGCCATCCCTTGAAAACGTAGGTGGATGCTACTGCTGGAAGATACAAGTCATCTCTTCCATAGATGTGGCAGCTGATGGTGCTCCCTGAAAGGTCTGCATGAACCGTATAAAGCATTCCCAGAAATGCGCCTCCGCACCTGTGTATGGTATTATGGCTGGCGCCACATCTGTCTCTACTGGAGGATCAACTGGTAGCCAATGGCCCACCATCTATGAAGTATACTCATTGCCGCTCTCCTAGAAAACAATACGTGAATGTCTTGGTGGAATGACACTACAAGGTCAAACACTGACCTTAGATCAAGATTATCACAGTATGATAATGAAGGAACCAAAAGGGGAATAGGTGGAAGAAGGCATGTAAAATTGCACAACAAGACTACACGGTGTGTATACTGACTACACGAAGTGTAGCTGAAATTTCTTCCCCTTTCCGTGTCCTTCTACACGGCCAAGCCACACGGCTCCCATTAAACAAAACTACATGGCATGTATATAATATATGCGTTGTGTATAGTGTAATTTTCCAACTTCCCATGTCTTTTGTGACACAGCAGACTACTCGGAATGATACTACACGGTGTGTTACACCCGCACACAGTGTGTACACCACTCAATCTTCCCAGCCACACGGCTATGTCCACACGGTTTTTCACTCATCAAGACAACACGGAATGTCCCAAAAGTACATGATGCATAATAGAAAAGCTTCGCCGACCCGTGTTGTTAGTTACACGTCCGGATACATGGCTCAAACTACACAACATGTTCAATATACACACGGCGTGTACACGAAGGGGTTACACTGACCCGTGTTGTTAAATACATGATCGGCTCCCCAGGTTATACTACACGACATGTTCCATAGTGAACACGCAGTGTATATATTACGGTCTCCCCCATCTGTGTTGTTAGTTACATGGGCGGACTCCAGGTCAACACTACATGGTGTGTTCTTACGGTACACGGCATGCTCACCCCAAGCAATTCAATTCCCCGTGTCCCCGCCCACATGGTCTATGACACGAAAAGATACTACATGGTGTGTAATTAGACTACACGGCGTGTACTAATTTTTTTTTCTTTTCTTCCTGAACTGAAGAACATACACTGCGTGTTTAATGTACTACACGGTGTGTATACTGGGTTTCCGGACAGTATGCCTCAGAAACTTCTCAAGAACCTAGAAAATACATAAAAACTACACCTAAGTGCCAAATTCCGATCCGTGAGGGCCCATACTCCTTGAGAATCAAATTTTGTCATCTTATATGTTTTATAACTGGATAAACAGCCAATGATCCACCAAATTTCGGTCAATGAGGGCCCATACTCCCCAAAACCCAAAGTTTGGCATCCATTCTATAAACATGCTTACACAATAATACCCTATCCAACAATAGGTATCTATCCAACCAGCTATCACAACATCATGCTTTTACTAGCACAACATCTATCACAACAACATGCAATTTCTAATGCACCTACATGTCATGGAAACTTTTCATGGCATGCGATTTATATCATGTGCCTAAATGATTCATGATATGGAATACCCTCATCTCATTGGGTTGCAACTATATAAAATCCATGGATAAAATATAATCAGAACAATACAAGTGTGTCACCATTTGGTGAAAATCAGATCAACTGTAAATTTGAAAAATTAAAAAAAATTGAAACACGAGGTAAATTGGCTTTTCCATCTACACGGGTTAGCTATGCCCAGAAACCCCTTATTACCAACTATCATTCTTTTCCAATCCCTGACTCAGGATCCAAATAGTAAGTTAATGAAAAAACTCCTTTGATTCCACTTTGTAACATCCCAGTTTCGGGTGCCACTAAATGGGTGCCCCGAACTCGGTTCTCCACGTGACCACAAGCGCATTTCCCCAAACACCAGAGGCTTCCGACTAGCAGCGAGGGAATATGTATTTTAGTGGGGAAACTATGCCCTCATTTGTCTAATTCTAGCATAGCAGAATAAAATAAAGAGGCATTCAACAAAAGCGGAAGAAACAAACCATACACATTTAAAATAAACAACTGCCGTAAAAGATAACCCACCGTTCTATTGATGATGATGCAACATATCTCAATATCTAAGAAAATAGCCAGAACATTTTACACAACAATATAGTAAAATACAATACAAAGTACCACAAAACAAATCTAAACAGTGGGTAGCATCGCGAGTGATGCTCGGTCCCTTGCTCCTCTACTTACCAACAACAATCAAGTACTTGTATAGGGATGCTTCCCCTTATCCATACCCATATAAACGTAATCTGTTTGGGCAGAAGACATGACCCAAACAGGGTGTGAGAAATAAAACCTAGTAAGCACCCACCAAAGGCCCATGCCCAACTGTGTGAAAATATGCAACAACAGTGTGCTGTAGTAAAATGCAATAAACTAAGTAGTACTCAAAAATAACTAACTTTACTAGTTATATTGCCATTTTATTATTCTTTTTAACATCCAATTTAAGATATCACCACTGTGATTATTCTAAGTAAAAATCTAGAGTCCCCAGACACATAAACCCTTTCCCTCAGGTAAAGAGAATCCAATACAGGAATCTGCCCATAGGCATATCGAATATTTCCCACAGGCGTACGAGTTGTTGCCCACTGGCACCGAATCAACTTCCCAGAGGCACAGAAGATGTTTCCCACAGGCTAAGTAGTACGTTGCCCACAGGATAATCACTGTAGTGCCCTCAGGCTAAACAAGTAATTGGGACACGCCCAATATTTAACAAGCTATAAACATGCAACACAAAAAACAATTCCTCTCAAGGAAATTCTACAATCATTATTGTAATGGCATACCCTCGGGTATCCTGACCAAACGGCTAAATAGAGGAACGCACCCCCGGGGTGGTCTGGGATCCAAGAACTGATCCCAAACAACAGTTTATTATCACATTTAAATTAGCTATACAATTCTAGGTATTTAATTAAACAAGGCCTCATCCATAAGAAACCCCATTCATGGGAGCGTATCACAACGGTATACAAAACGCACATCATTTGGAAATTAAACACCAAGACACCTACCTTAAGCACCCAATAACGGTATACCCGAACGATGCCTTCTGAAACGACCAAGAACACCGTAGATATAATGTAAATTAATTCTCATTCAACCTCAAATAATTTAAATTAGAGCAAGAATTGGAAATAACTATGCAGGGAGATGGGAGGGCTTACCCGTGTGGTTCCAACATGAACGGTGGAAGAGGAAACAGATTCCCGAAACTCGATCTGGAGATCCATGAAGGTTCGACTATCCTCTCCCGAGCTCTAATCCGGTTCTAAGACAATCCTGTGAACATGGTAAGATACTACACATTTTAAGCAAAAAAAAAATGTACACGGCGTGTTGTTTTGACTACACAGCATGTACACCCCTCATTTAACTATTCCCCTAGTGGCACCGCCAAAATGTTCATCCATCGATCTAATTACACTACGTGTATTACCGACTACATGGCATGTACTGTGGCCCAAATGGTGGCTACTCCCACTGCCTTACATTTTTGTCTGCCGATAGACTACACAATGTGTAAAAGACCACTACACGGCATGTAGTCAGTTCTTACACCATTAGTCACCAATAAGGCTACAAACCCTGTTTACTCATCCCACACGGCCAATGTACACGACATGTGGAAAAGTACATGGAGTGTAGTCCCAAAATTTAGGATTGTCCCCCATTTTCCTTATTTTATCAAAAACACTTAAGGAATGAAGAAAAGAAGAAACTTGTACCTTACGAATAAGAACCGGGTTCTTACACTTCTGCTCTAGGGAATGAGGCTGCTTTGAATCCCCAACTATACTCTATTCCATGTAGAGTCTGTCTGATCATTAAAGAACCATTTTAGGTGGCTATATGGCCTTACGGTGTCCTGAAGGCCTTGAGGTTGCCCAATGTCCATGGGTGGCCTGAAGGCCTTGGGTGCCCCGAAGGCCTAAACGGACCCGAGGCCCAAACCGGTGGCCAGAAATCAAAAATATATGAATAATCCAGGCTTCTACAGTACCGAAAAGTTTCTGCTACAGTACTGCTACAATACTAGGAATATGTCTCCCCCTGTTTTTGAACTCGGGTCTCTTGGATACACCTTCCGTGTCCTCACAAACTGGGCTGAGGCTCTTGTGCAAAGATTTTCTCATTCTATTTCATTCTTTTCATTAATGTACATATATTATAGTATGAATTTTTATTTTATAATTATTATATATCCATATATTTATAATCATTCAATTATATTCTAAATAATATTTTATTTTCACAGATTAAAATTCTCCCTCAATAATCACATTACATAAACTATTTTGTATACTTGATATAATATTGAATTCATTAAATGACTAAAAAGTCCATTAATTTATATTTTAAATAACCATCGGTATTTTTATTAATGTATATACATATAAAAATAATTATATCTCATGTATTTTTAATTTCATTATTTGAAACAAACATTCACTATGTATGTGTAAAAAATAATGAAAATTTCATGTCTTTAAAGAAATTTGATGTCAATGATTTTATATAAAACATGTCATTTATTCTCCACAGGTGATAAATTAAATTATTTCATATGATATATAATCTCTATGGAACACAAAAATTTGTCATGTTATTAGTGTTCCCTGATATTGCTCTAATTAAATGGGTGATGAATTGATCTATAAATATAACGCGATTATGATACCTTTGAAAAATTCCCTAATAATGATTCATTTAAACATAGTGAAAAAATATTGTAATATGTTTTATAAAACCATAGAGATAATCCCTGGTTATGTACTTATGAATGTCTCATTTTTGTGTTTCATTAACCATTTCTGGTTATTCCTTATACACTTATGATCACAATCTTATGATATGGCTCATTATTTATACATGATAATAACTCCCAATGTAGTTTCATTGTTTAATCCCTTTTTAGGATTTATAATCACTATTAAAATTTATTTTATATCCTCTAAAAATCATATACAGTGAGGTGACTGAAGATTAATTTATGTATGAGTATTTTTGAAAGATTAAAATAAACATTTTTCTTTTTATGTGAAATAATTATTTCATGGATTGTACAAATATTTTTAAAGAAAATATCCTAAATATATAATGTGGTAAATTTTAAATAAATATTTTTTCAAATATTATGTTTTAAAAAATTTATAACAATGATCGATCATCATAATAATTATACCATCTCCATGTTGAAACATTAGAATAATTTTTGATGATAAATTATAAAAAGGAAATCATTATATGTTTATATTCTAAATAAGGGTACAACATGATCTCTAACAAAATTTGTTTTACACCATAATCAATTAAAACACCCTAAGAGGTTGTAAGTGAATCATTGTGGAATAATTTTAATATAGTTATAGTATTTTATCATTACCAATATTTCAGTAAAGGTGAGTGGATGTCCCCTAATAATTCCCTCACTTAGTTTACATTCATGTAATGATAAATAGGAATGTAAAAAAGTAACATAGAAATTTTTTGAGGATATTTAATTAAAATGTTGTTTAATGTTTTCCAGTTGAATGGTGGTTATTATTCCACAACAAAAATATTTTCCTGTTATAATTATTAATACGAACTAACATAGGTAATTCCAAGAATAGATATTCTATGTTCTAATCATATCACATATATGACCTTAGTTTCAATATTTGAATCACTCGAACAAAATAAAAATCCTCTAAAAAACCAGATTCAAATTTTAATTTCATATCTAATTATATTGAATACATGACCCTTTACTAGACTAAATGAATTTTAGAATTATCCTATATATTATATAAATCATTGATGCAATATATTCTTTAAAATAATTAAAATTATTGTCTCATTTTTCATTCCATGCTAATTATAGAGAATAGAAGGATTGTTTTTTAAATTTTTTTTCATAATGTATGATTTTAATAAAGAAATATGCACAATTTCCCATCTCAACCTCACTATAATTTTTTCATCTAATTATTAAAAAAGAAATTATAATCCCTCAAAATAGTTTCAGAACTAATTTTAGTCAAACTGAATATTCTTTAAAACAAAAACATAAATCTCTCTCCCACAAAATTTCCATCCACATAATAGATATTATCTCAATAGTCACATAATAAATAATGTAAATGTTTTTCTAAATTTAAATGTGCAAATAATATTTTATTCATAATTGTTATATTCTATATATTCTCTAGATAATCATGTGAGAATTTGACATGTGATCCATAGTTTATCTAATTCTGTAATGCGTAAAAAGAACAAAGAATATTTATTTTTCATAATTAATGTCCCACAAAATTATACACAAATACCTAAGATACATAGTTACCCTGTGTAAATATATTTCTATAAATAAACTTCCACTTTTTATCTTCACAATTAATTTTAATTTTTGATTTCCAAGAATTATCATAACATGAACCTATAAACATTATTCTCATTTATTTCTCATTTGGAGTCAATGTTATTATTCTCTATAATACCATAAAAATTAATAACATATTTAGTTCTTGACAACAAAAACACTTGAATAAACTCTTGTGACCATAACTTATTCATCAAAATTAACATCTCATGTAAAAAAAATCCTTCATAATACTTGTAATTATTAATTAATCAATTAAAATCATTGTGAAATTTTGGGCATAATGTTATATATAATCATTATGATATTTATATTTTATTCCAAATTCATATTCTATAAATAACATGTTTTTTAAAAAACAATGAACAATAAATATTTGATAATAATATTACAAATTTCTTGGATGATTTGATAAAACATTAATTATAAAAAATTTATATAGTTTAATATTAACTAAAAAATTCATTATCATAGATATATTAATTGTCCATTAATATATGTCGTATATCACCCATAAGAACCTATATATCACAATATAACTAATACATTGTGATATTTTACTTTTCATTATCCTACACACTACCAATGAAATATTATTTCTCAGTTTGGAATTCTTATATGTGCTCAAAAGTATAAAATTTATAATAGTTTGTTCATTACTTTACCTCATTTTTATATGTTCCTTATTATATATATTTCATATTAACTAGGATATGTTATGTTTCACCCGGAAAAACATATTCATAATCTAATGTATTTAATTTATCTATGGGTAACTAAAAAATTTATTAATGTATAAATTAGATAATGTTATTTGTTAATATTTAATTATATGAATTTCAAAAAATTCTATAAAAATTAAAATTGTTACATATATAAATTAATCCATTTAATCTCAAAAACCTTGAACTTATATATTTAATAAAATAACCTATAAAAACCTTCAATGATCATTCTTTACCAATAATTATCAAATATAATTATTCTAAAACAACTTTATAAAATTTCATATTACTATTTCTGAATATATAAACCTTCAACCAATTAATGTTGAATTAAAAATCATTGTATTAAAAAACTAATTAATATATTATTTTCTAAAACCATATTTTAGTAAAAATTAATTAAATAAAAAAATATTCAACCACATTAAATTTTTTTAGATATTAATCAATATGAATTTCATCTAATGATCTTCTATATAAAAACAATTGTACATAACGAACACATATATGGATTATAATATTATCCTATTGACCTCTATGTGAATCATATTTCAGGAATAATATACACATGGATGGGTTCTAGTAGCTTTCTACCTAAACAATTCATTAACAATATTCCTTATTCCCTTTCTAGATGTGAATGGATTTCCAATGGAAAATCAAATGGTGTAAAATCATACATATTCATTGTAAATATATAAATGATAATAAAAACTAAATTTAACCACGATTATCTATATTATTTGGTTATCATTAATATTGAACTAATTAGAATGTCTCAAGATATATAGTGACAACTTATATGATATTTCACTTAATATTTTAAAGTAATATTATCGGCACCTTCAAACCGATTAATGGATTATATCCTCAATAATTATTTATAAAATAATTATTGATAATCATTCAAAAAATCCTTAGTGAGTTCAACTTCTACCGTTATTACCCTTCTTATCCATCTCTACATTTCCTTTAATGTAATATCTACATTTAACGGACTTTTAAAAACTTAAATATCCATATAATATTGATCAAAATTAACTCAATGACTTATCATCAATCATGGATTAATTTTTATCATAGCTTCTATTTAAAAAATAATACATTGATTATTATATAATCATATTGTAATTGTTTATCTTCAGAAAAAAATTATCAACTACTTTAGAATTATCTCCAAGATCATGGTCTCAATAATCAACAATTAAATTTGATTATAGTCAATTAATCAATCATAAACATTTTAATCTTAATATTTCAATTATATCAACAATGATAGAAAATAAAAAAACAATACATATCGATAGGTAAATTATTAATATCATTTTATATTCTGTTACCTACTACTATTCAAAAACACCACCCAATCTATCTATCATTTTCACATTTGATATATCATATTTTCATATACAATCACATGTGAATGTGATTAATATAATAATTAAGGGTGATTATATAATACTTTTTAAGATTTCCACAATATCAAATTATCCACTCTAACTATTGTAATCATTATCACATACTATTCAAAGAAAAATCCTATCATATAAGATAAATAAAATTCTAAATTCATTATTTCATAGTATAAATTAATCCATTAAATTATAGAAATATATACATACATAAAGTTACATCTTTCCCCATCAATTTTCACTCATTTTAAAAATTTCTCAAAAAAACAAAAAATAATTATTAAATCATGGATTTATTTTTTCATCTCCAAATATTAAAAAATCAATGAATAAGAATTAATTTTGATAATATCAAAAATATATTATATTTGATGTAATGTTGAACTCCTATTATCATGATAAATTTTTTAATACCACTTATAATGATGGTTTAATGAACATTCCTAATGCGTGTTCCTTTATTAGTTAGAATTATATAGTTTAGATATCTTTGTCTATGTTTTTCTTGATAATGAATTAATTTAGGAAAATATGAATTTATAGAGAGTTTTATATTATATTTAATAAAAAATTTATCATTCATTGATTGTCACTAGCAATAAACAATGATATTGTCACCTGTACTTTGAGACATTCTAGATTTTGTCTAATCCACATCAAATATTTCGATACATTAATCCAAATAACATAATAACATTAAATTATACTCAATGTTAATTCAATTATCTTATTCAAATTATTTTTAAAAAAAAATTATTTGAAGTGGAAAAAATCACCAGTTGTGTAGATACGATCATACAAAACATCTAAACAAATTTACATTAATAAATTAATAAATATCAAACATCTATTTTCTATTATAAACCTTTAAAAAAATTTCTTAATTTAATATAATATTTTATTCACCTTGCTAAAATTAAATAGGAATGCTCGGGTGAACTTTGATATCGAGAAAATAATGAATAATCCTTAACCATATATGATCTTGAAGTGCTCATCTAAAAATAGTTCACAATAAAATTCTTAAACCCAGTTAGATTAAATTATTTTACATTAATATTCTTGTAATACTTATTTACCTGACAAATAGGATTATAAACAACCATTTCATCATCTATTATAAATAATTTTAAAATTTATCATACATAATTATATTAATAAATAAAAAACTGATACCATTCTAAAGTAATATTGACACACTAAAAATATATATTTTCTATAATCATTAAAATATTAAATGAATTTTCATTTTATTTTAAAATTACTTGATAAAATTTTATTTTATTTTTTTAAAATTTGATTTATTTATCATCCACAATGACATGTATTTTTTCAATCTTCTATATTATTTTTATTTTCCATTGGCTCTATCTTTTTTTAAAATTTTCAGACAGAAATCTAGAATCTGAATTATAATTCATTGACCCTTAGGTTTTATTGAATTCAAATAAATCTATTTTCAGTATCATTGTATATTTTTTTAAATGTCAATATAGAAAATTGGTCATTATTTTAGTATAAATCCCTTTTGTATTCTAATGATTCTGAAATATTTACATCACATATACCTGAAATATCTAATATAATTATTTTTCATGATATAAATTAATATTCCACTAATTTCAATCATTTTATATGATTAAATGACATATAAAAAAATCCCCCTTTGTTGGAGGATATACCATTCATATTATCTTTTATTTTTTATTTAACACTTCCCCCTTTTGATTAATTGTTTTAATAACACCCAATTCATATAATAATAATAATTTTATTTTTCATATGAATTATCTTACTGGTGTGATTCATCCAAATTTATTCCAAAAACAATTTGATTAGTTAAATCCATACTTTATGATTAATAAATTCAACATTATTTGATATATCACTTCGGGATATCAATGAGATATTATATGTTTCCACCCATGAACATCTGGTTGGATCAAATTCTCCATGATACATAAAAAAGTTTTGAATATAATTTTATAAACTAAAATACAATTTTAGTAATCAAATAAAACTAAAAAATAATTAGCTTCACATTTTTAATTTCATGAAACATTATCTATTATAAAGGTTGGTTTTTACATCAATATTAACCTTATTATTCAATTTCTCTATGAAAATGTCATTTTACATGCTCATGAAAAGTTTTTAAAATTATATTTAAATTTTGGGAATTTATTATATTTCATGTTCACCAGTGTATCATAAATAAACACTTTTGATTAAAATATATGTAAAAAACATTCCCTCATCTTTTTGTTTTTTGTACTTGTTCATGTTGAAACCATTCACATTGTTGACACATGGAATTAAAAACACTAAAAAGTACATTGGATGTGTGTTTTTATTGTAATACATCCCATGAAAATATAAATCCATGTTATGATGACAAAAATAGTATTATATACCAGCAAGACACGTCAAAATCTACGATTATGACGATTTATTAAATAAGTGAAAAAGGTACCGAGGAGATGAGCGGGGTAAAACAAAGGAACTATCATTTATCCATCAAACACAACATTACAGATTGTAATAATTTATGTCATTCCTATTATCAAAGTAATTAGAAGTTTCCCATTTAGAGTGGTACTTTTCTTGATTGGAGATCTTATGAATAACATAACTGAACATTCCTGAAAGCTTAAAAGATCATGTAGACACAATATGAGGTGTGTTAGAATAGTCCTTTATTGGAAGTCTCTTTGAGGGAGCAAGAGTGAAGAATACGCAATCATCAACCTTCCCTTTCCCAAAAAGTAGTGCATCTTTGGAAGTGCTTGGAATACTTTATGACATAACCATAGTAATTTTCAATACATATTTTCAAACACTAAACCCTCATGAATACATAAGACATTTAGTCAGAAATAGAAAAAATTTGTTATTTTGATGCCATTAGTATTTTTGATAAAATTTTAAAAAGGATATTATTATTTTATATTTACTTAGAATATATGAGATTAAATAATATATAATAACTACGATAGGTGAATATCCAAATTCTTATTAGATTAATTAACATTATTCTATTTTTATAGTTTATTAAAATTCATTCTATCTCTATTATACTATTTGGTGAAATAGAACACCCTAAGAGGGGTTGAATGTGAGTGTGTTCAAATATTTTCCTTTTTAATAAAAATATTTTTATCCTGTATTAATGGTGTTAAAGATACCTCGAATCTAGAATATCAGGACAATAAAACAAAATAACAACAAATGTAGTGAACTTACAATAATATATTTTTCACCCATAATGGGGTACGTTAAATGAGCACAACTCTATAATTTTTTCATATTAAAATTATTTATTTTTTATCTAGTATGGGATTAAGGAAATTATTATAAGATAACTTCTAAGAAATTATCCATAACCACTTCTTCTCTTCCTATCATTATATTCAATATAGATAACAAATTATAATGAAAAAATAGGTAGATCTAAAAATATTTTTATTCAATATTAAATTCTAAATGAAAATGTTTTTCTGTGATGCAATGTTCATCATGTTAAATATCTTTATTGTTATGGAAAATAATATTTTCCTCCACATCTGATTATCAATGAAATTCATTTCAATGTACTTCTCTACATAGATATAGATATTTAGTGATACTATGTTCTACCTAATCATGAATTATCTAAATTTGTTTCCCTATATAATTTTTTCATCCAAAATTAATCTCAATCTCTCTACAAAATTAAAAAGAAAATTCAATCATTAATCACATTCCATGATCTTCCATTTGAATTATAATTGTAGAATTGATTAAATGTTGATATCTACCATTATAATTAAAAAAAAAGATATTTATTGTTTAAATAACTAAAAAACTACATTAAACTAAAATAAATTTATCTCAATTTTAATTATATTGAAATAATGGGCTCACCTACTACATTCTAGAGTGATAATAATGCTTCTCTAGTAACCTCATGTGCTCGGACTGCAAGCTGACAGAGGCTCCATGCCTCGGGAGGTGTTATATTAATTGTGTGCAGGGGTGGGGTCTGTTCAGTCTTCTTCGGGGACTATTGTTCCTCGTCATCCTTTAGGAGGAATAGTGGATTATTGGTTTATGGCCCAATGTAAGGGGTCTGTGTCCTCCACAGATCCTTCTCATCAGCATTGCAGGGCTCTGGTTCCATTTTCATCCCAGAGTTAATCGGTCGAAGCGGGACTCCTTCGAGCTGTCCTGTGATGCCTCCCAGTTGGTGTTTGTTGGGGATTTACTGGAAAATGTTCTGTGGTCCCGCTTGAGAGGGTTCGTTACGAGGGCTCGACCTCGGCCATTTGATTCTTATAAATACAGGTTTGCTATGAAGAAGGATATCAAGATGGTTGGAGGGGTTGAGGGTTTGCTCCCTACCTCTAGTTCCTCGATTATTCTCTAGAGGATGGACAATTGTTCTTTGCAGGAGGTTCCTGCGTTGAACAAGGCTCGGTCTTCTCCAGAGCAAGGTGGGCAGATCAATGAGGGGTCTGTGATTGGTTCAGGTCCCTCTGGTGATCTAGTGGTTGTGAAGCCTTCTATGAAGGCTCGGTTGTCCCCATGGTTGGAGGATGGATCAACAATGAAGTGGAAAGCGAAGCCTCCTGCCTACCCACTTGGACTTTCAATGAGTGGTTTGGGTGTGAGTACCAGGACTTCATTAAAAAAAAGGTAGGATAAAGAGCACTTTGCTTCCAATGTGTCTGAGACTGAGGTGCCTGGGCTCAAAAACGAACGAAATATATTTAAATGTTGCCGATGTTAATCTATAATTCTAGAGGGAATGGGGAAAGGGTGAAAATTGATTTTATTATTTCGAAAGTGAGAAACAACATGATCAAGGTGGTAGTGGTCCTGGAACATAAGCAGAATTCTGCTAAAATCCCGGAGTTTTCGCAAAGGGTGAAGTAGCATGAATCCTTGCACTGGACCCCATCAACAGGTTTATTTGACTTTTTTGGCATAAAGATGTCTCATTGGAGTTGATCCAAGTAGGATATCATCACTAAACAATGAGAGTAACATGTTATGGGAATACAATAATCATGTCCTTCATTTATGGAAGTTGTGATGCGCAGAGGAGGGAGGTTCTATGGAGCGATCAGAATGCTTTTGACCCAGGGGACCATCCTTGGGTGTTAGGGGGTGTTCTCAATATATTTACAGAACATGAGGAGATGAAAGGGAGAGGTGAATTTCAGCATCGGCGAGTAGATCTTTTGTTTAGTTTTTGGCAGGCAAGGGGCTGTTGGATTTGGGCTAATCTGGTGACCCTTTCACTTGGTTTAACTACAGGTGGGGAGGTAACCGATGCTAGAGTAGGCAAGAACGTTGTGTATCCAATGTTCATGATATATCGATGTTCCCCAATTTTATGGTATTACATTTGACTTGTGAAATCTCTGACCACTCTCCATTGATGCTAACCATGTACATTAGGGTCTCAATGCAAGAGAGTTTCAGGTACATTAGTTATTGGCCAAGTATTCCTGTCAATCAACAAATGGTGAAGTCGTGCTGGAAGGGTCCAATTCAAGGTCACTCTTGTATGTCCTTGCATATGAAATTGAGATGCCTAAAGACATCCCTTCATAATTGTGTTGAGATTATTCCACCCTTGGACCAAGAGATGGAGTCGCTTAATCGATACATTGATCGCCTTGAGTCTAGCATTGAGGAGGTTTTGGATGAGAGAGCCTTCAGGGAGCTTTCTGAGAAGAAAAGTGCTTTAGTTTTCCAGATCCTTTCCCAATAATGTATGGTGGGAGATACCTCAAGAATAAAATGGCTTAGGGAGGGTGATAAAAATACATGTTTTTTATCCATGTATTAGAGAGAGGTGGTGCTTTGGAACTCCGATCCTAGAGCTTGATGATGGTACTTTAACGGATGACTGGGAAGTGGTAGAGGGGCTAGAGGTTGCCTTTTTTAAGGATATTCTTGTTGGTCTGATTCCTATCATGTTCCAGGGGTACCCTTAGGGGGATGAGGAGTTTTGGGAGGGAATTATGCCTCGAGTCTCGAACCAGTACAATGAAATGCTAGAGGGAATACCATAGGAGGAGGAGATCTATGCAGATATGGTGATCCTCAATCATGAAAGTGCGACAGGTCCCGATGGTTTGCCTGAGTCCTTTTGTAGAATCTCGTGGGAGGTGTTTAAGAGGGATGATTCCATTTCCATTAAGTATTTTTTCAAAGGAAATAGAATGCCTAGGATAGTGGCAGCCAAAAGTATGTTTCTCTTACCAATGGTCAAGGAACCTACTTCCCTTCTTCATTACCATCTGGTGAGATTGTGTAACTTCCCTTATAAAATTCTGGCGAGCATCATCAACAGGCATCTGCCTAGACTTCTTCCCTTGTGGATATCTCTGGAGCAGCATGGGTTTGTGAAGGCTCACTCGATTCAAGGAGCTGTTGCTTTGGCTCAGGAAATTTTGAAATACATTAACTCAAAATTTCGTGGGAACAATATGGAGAACAAGATAGATATGAATAAGGCATATGAAAGAGTTGAATGGGGATTTATTAACAGGGTCCTGGATAAGTTAGGTTTTTAAAATTGGGCCACTGATATCATTTTCATGTGTTTCAGCTTTTCTTGGCTGGCTGTTTCTTTTATGAGGAGAAATCATGGTTTCTTCAAGTCAGTGTGTGGTCTTCGTCAGGGCAACCCTATATCCCCATGCATTTTTATTCTCATGCGGGATACTCTGAGCATGATGATCAATAGAAGGCTTTATAATAGAGATATCCATCCATTCATGAAGAAGTTAGGCCTACCATCCATATCGCACCTGATGTTTGTGGATGACACCCTTATTTTTAGCAACAAGGGGAGGAATTCGGTGCATGGTATTATCAAGATTCTTGAAAAGTGTTGTCACCGGAGTGGTAAAATTATCAGCAAGGAGAAGAGTGAGTTCTATGTGTCCAAGGATTGAACCAGGAGTAGGGAAAAAACATTGGCTAATTTTTTGGGTATGAGGTAGGGGTCGTTTCCCTTTGAGTATCTCGGGACTCCAGTTTTGGTTGTTAGGATGCGGATATGGGATTTTGACCGAGTGATGAGTTCGATCTCGGGGCATATCCTGATCTGGAAAAATCAATTTTTATCTTTTTTAGGCCACATATCACTTTTGAACAGTGTTCTTTTGACCATTCATGTCCATGCGCTATTGGAGACCAATGTTCCAAATGGCTTGTTAGATCCATTGATAAGATTTTGGCTCGGTTTATCTGGGATGCATCTTCAGAGGGTAAAAGGCATCGGGTCTCTTCGAGGAAGATGACAAGGACCATCTGGGATGGTGTGATTAATGTGAAGAACATAGATTTCAGGATTCATTGTATGCATGTGAATCTGGGATGGGAGGTCATTGTAGAACGATCTTTGTGGGGGGAGTCTCATGTCGAGTAGGTACAGGGATAATGCTGGTTTTTCTTCGGCGAGTGGATAACCATTGGGGTCAGAGGTTAGTACCATAATTCCGAACATTTTTCATCTATCTTGGAGGATCTTTGGGGAGGGGAACATCTTGTTTTGGCATAATAATTGGTCACGTAGACTCCTCGAGTATTCAGGATGTAGAGCGCCCATGATCCCTTTCAAGGATGCGGCCCAGTATCCATCCTTATTTAGAGCCATTCTAGATGTCGACCATGATGAGATTTTCGATTTTAGCCTCATCAGAGTGAAGTGGGATCGATGTGTCTTCACTCCTACCTCCACGGGGATGTTTACATCAAAATAATTCTATAGGAGCAGCGCCCCCAAGGAAAAAAAGTAGGGTGGAGTGGCTGGCTTTGTTGTAATTCCATGCCAATTAAGGTCAACATTCACACGTGGAGGATACAGAATTGTGCACATCCATCTGATGATAACATCAAGCACCTGGGGATTAGTATGGCCTCTCCCTGCTGTTGTTGTGAAGGATTCCAGGAGGAGACGTTGTCTCACATCTTTGAAGAAGGGTATTGGGCTAGTTCGGTGTGGGGTTTCCTTGGTGGTTTCTTTGGGATATCCTTCTAGGTGGAGAGCATTGAGGATTTATGGTCTGGCCGTTTCTATGGAATGGATGTGACCAGGAATGAGAAGGGGGCATGGGCTATTACTCTGAACGTGGGGTGCTGGGCGTTGTGGTAGGTCAGGAACCGGGTGAGGTTTGAGGAGGCACTATCCTCAGGTAGGGTGATCGTTTCTAAGATATGCTTCACCTTACTGGACTGGTTTTATCTTGCAAGTAACTGGAAGGATATACCAGTGATGTAGGCACTGTACAGGGATCGAGGGTTAGAGTAGGGGTCGACTCTCATGATTCAGGGGAATTGGTTGTGGTGGCACCCACCGGAGGAGTGATTAAAGTTGAATGTTGATAGGTCATGCCGGCATGGGATGATGTGAGGGGGAGGGGATGTCTGGGACGCATCTGGGATCATGGTGCTGGAATTCTCTTTGAATTTTGGTTGTGGGAGATCCCTACAGGTAGAGGCGAGAGTGGTGTTTACAGGCCTCAACATGTGTAGCCAGGGAAGAATCTAATAATTGCTGGTGGAGACGGACTCCCAGGTCATTCACAATTCTATTTGAAGCCAAGGTAATTTTCCCTGGCCAATAATTTGTACGTTTAGGGAATGAAAATCTTTAATGACAAAGAACACATGTGTTACAAATACTTGGAGAGGGGGAAACAATGTGGCGGATCATTTGGCATCCCTTACGAGTGATGATGTCTCGGTCTACTATTATTCTAATGGTTCTCAATTGAAGCCCGAGGTAGTGAATCAAATTCAGGGTTATTCCCTTGGTCTGCATTATTTTCGGCCTCCTTAGCACTTTATTTTTTGTAAACATTTCTTGAATAAAAATTGAAATGATGTTGATGTTGTTGTATCCTTCATCGGGGGTCACATATTTTTAATTATTGACACATTCCGTCGAAAATCACTATATTTAATATAAAAATTATTTTGGCATAAATTATTGTATTGGAACATGAACCATTCTTATGTAGACCCCATTAAGGATGTCGTGTCTGAGTCGTGACATGTATTAACCTTAATAAATTAACCAAATACTCTTCTTCAAGAACCCATTAAATATATTAATAGGGAATATCAATTTTTTAAACCCTAACTGTATTTATGATGCTAAAACTATAGACATAATGTAACCATTTTTACTTCTAATATTTTAATTATGACTCTCCCATGATCTATTTTGTACTTCAAACACTTTATGTGACATCTATATAACTATAAATTTAATAAATATAAATTAAATACAACGTGTGATTATTATAATATTCTCATTTTTCTATTTTTGTAAAATATTATCCATGAATGATAGAAATATTTTGTATCATATTGATACATTGTAATATATTCTTCCCATATTTGAATTCTCTATCATGCATTGAGAAAGTATCATCATTTAATTTAACCATTAAAAGTGAATTAAGAAAATAATATACCTTATAATCAGTACCCCAATTAATAATTAAATACAAATTGATATTTACAGTAGTAAAATTTATTGTCATAAAAATAGATTTTTCCACTATTATAATTCATCAAAATATCATTCAATCAATCTTTGAGACTACAAGAGGTAAATCATGGTGTAGGAAACAAGATAAGTATCCAAATACTAAAATCACTTCCTATAACAAACAACCTATTAATTCTTTTAAAATTAATAAAAATACCTATAGATAATATTTACCCAAGAATTCATAAAGAAAATAAATATAATTTGCTAAAAAGATATTAGTAAAATATATCATTTAGTTATAGTGGATATGGTTAATTAAACTTATATAGTATTGTAGATTAGTTAAACATAAGGGTTACACCCACTACACTAAAACACATGAGATATTATTGGTTTGGTGATGTTATTTTCCCTCATATTTTGATTTCTATTAAATTCCAGGTCTATATTTATCTGTCCACCATTTTTATAAAATGACATAGGATGAGAATAATATTTATTAAATTCTGAGTATATGATTTATATTCAACTCAGTATAAATTCTTTCACAACAAAAAATAATTAGTTATTGAGTTAATTTACTGTTCTCTTCTAATTTCTAGTTCATCCATATAAGTTAAATATAGGCCATGGTAAGAGAAATTAATCTACTTATATTATTATTAAAGAAAGGGAATGTTATTTCATATAAAAACAACCACAAACTCTATCTTCAAATAATAAATATTCCATAACTCATGGATTATATATCTATATGGTCTTTAAACCAAGAGGCATTATATTGTTTTTTAAAAATTCATTCATTAGAAATGAAAAAAAATTCCAAAAATATACCTCATTATAATATTCAATTCATAAAGATGAACTTATTTAGAAACTAAATTGAAAATTATAATTTATAATATTGTAAAACAATATTTATAGCCTAGTGGTGGTATGATAAATTAAAATATCAGGGATTATCCTATAAAAAGTTAATTATATTCCCTTAATATTAGCATATCTTATAATATTTGTTAAAACTACTATCAATGTTTGAAAATGATAGTATCTTTTAATTTAAATCAAATCAGTAATTATGTTGCGTATTATAACTTTTAAGTTAATATAATAGAACCATTGTGAGTAATTTTCATCCTTATTATGAAATTCAATTATCCAATTAATGATATCTCAAATTATCAACTCAATAATTATGAAACCATGTCATCTAAATTATATTTATTTCCACCAAAAATTAAATTAATATAAATATACCATTACCATGAATTAATATATATTTAAATATTTCACATATAGGATATAAACAAATCTACCACTCATGAACTCCAACTAACATAGAAAATAAACTACTGGTGCATACTAAGTAGCGGGTTCGTACATTAATAAATACAAATTATTTATCTTCAATGTCAAATTTAAATGAACATCTACCATAAAAATACATCTATATACATTATTACTTTAACCTAATAATACACCATAAAAATGGGACTAGATTTTTTAAATACCACTATTATATTTTCAACTAGATTTTCCATGAAGACCCACATTCTGTGAAAAATTTTATGCTGTTTGGTTCTATGAAAAAGATCCCAGGTTTTTATTTCACGAATATATTAAAATTCTACATTCAGAAATTTCACTCAGGATTAATCCATTTTTTCTTCTCCAAATGATTTGGGATCTATTATGGATAATAATTTAGTGCTATCCATTCTTGTAATCCTCCATGTTTGTGAATGAGAATAATTTCATGTAATAATATAACTTGAAATTACATGAATACTTTTCATTATTGATTGAGTTTTATGTTGAAAAAAATATTCAATTTCTTATCCAAAAAATTAAATATCAAAATCAACATCATTTTGTTTATTTTTATGTTTTTATGAATCTATTATTATTTGTTCATCCTCATCAATAATTTTTTCAGATATTAAAATTAAGTAGTTTACTCTTGCTTCATTCTCAAAAACATTTACATAATTCATTCCAACAATGTTTTCATGCTGTTTATTTAGAAATATATATTAATTAATATTTTATATGTGGCCGTGAAAGAATACATCATCAAATCGATCACCATATTTTTCATAATTTCACTCGCTATTTTAAATTAATTATATCCTATCCAAATAACAACCTATGGTTCCAACATGGTTTCCACAAATGAATTATATTTTTTTTTGCCTTCCCTTTTACAAAGATAAGTAATAATATATTATATATATATAACCATTTGATCTACTTATTTATTGTACTGAAGAGAGATACCATTTTTTCCAACAATTATTTTCCATATAGTTTATTCATTCCACAAACACAATATACATTAGCAGTCAATACTATACCATTATGAAATTATACATCATCTTAAATATTTTATTTCTAGTGGTTAAATGGGATTCAAATATCTATTAGCAATAACTTATACATGTTTTTTATCGTATGGTTTTTTATTTCCATGAACCAATAATTTTGGGGTTTTATCTGATGAAACTACAAAATTATTAAAGAATTTTTTCATGGTGTTTTGTTTAATTTATTGGTTGTGGGATCTATTCCATCTTCTGATATTATAATATTTAGAGTTCATCTAATTTTATTTTTTTCACTCAATTAAATGTGCAGAGATGGGAGGATCTCATCAAATTAAGAACCATTTCCTTATTGCGTTTGTTGAACCCCACCATGTGATCTGGTATGATTGGAATTCAATTATTCATAAAAACTAATCACTCGATATTAATGATGGTCAGATCTAGATCCTCATTGTCATTTAGGAAGCTTCTTTGATACAAAAATGAAATTTCCACAACACCAGGCACGACTTTGGAATCCTGAATTTTCTATAGATCAACAAAAAAATTTTCCACCCTCATCGCACTTTGGAGGTGTTCTAGAGAGATCCTATCCCTAGATGGATCAAAATCAACATCAATGGTTCTTAAAAGGGAAAACCGGGACCTATAGGGTGTGGTGTTGTCTTCAGGAATCACCTTGGCTGGATTTTAGGATGCTTCATTGGTCATTGTGTCATTTCCACCTCCCATTAAGCTGAGAAGATGGGTATGAATCATGCGATTAAATATTCCTTTGTTTTAGGGTGGAACAAATTTGGTTTGAATGTGACTCGATGACCATCGTACAAGAAATTTGGAATGGCATAACTCATCTAGCATGGATGATTACTACCCGTTGGATGGAATGCATCCATTTTCTCACTGATCTAAACTATATCATCACACTTATTTACCAGGAAGAAAAATTGGTTGATGATGTCTTGGCCAACCTGGGTGTTAATAAAGACATAACCTAGTGTGAAGACCTCCCCAGTGATCATATTCCCTTTTATAAAAAATATTGTAATATTATCCCGTACTTTATAATTTTGTAAACTTTCTTTCAATAACTTCTGTGCATCGCTATTTGCGTTAAGGCATCACCTTTAAAAAATATTATCACATAAGTGTTATATATAACAATAAATTAGAATCATAAAAAACATTAAATTACTCACACCATTATTTAAAACATAAAAATTAGAAAAAATTTATTAATTTAAAGAAAATATCACAAACTTAATAATCTTCTATTATATAGTGGATAAAAATTCTTAATAAACTTTTATCACATAAAATCTTAAAAAATATTTCCTAATCTCATATCAATAATAGAATATCATCTAAAACTCTAAATTTGGATATATTCTCTATACATTATTAATTAATATTGAATACCCCCCCAAAGCCATAATATTTTTCTATTTCAAATAGTAGATGAAATTTATATTATAATATATATATATATTATATTAATTTTAATTTTTCCAACAACATCCCATAGGATGATTCATATCTATTTAATTAATAATTTACACATTCCAATTGAATCTGAATTCTATAAATGATTCAATAATCTGACATATACTTAAAATATTATGTAGTGGCACATCAACATTATTTACATCATTATTCATCTATTCATTATCAACTATTATGGTCCTTACACTCCCTTATTCCTTATTTCTCATCATATGTAATACACATTCTTCCAAAAAGATTTGATTAAACAAATTTCAAACAATTCATATTTCATATCAAAAGATATAAAAACTGATATTATAGTATATCATTTCTATTCATCATTGATAATTTCCTGATATTTTTTGGAAAATTATCCTTCTCAATTTTATTCATTTCCTTCCATGGTATTCTAGAATTAAAGGACATTTATATTGGTCACATCTTATTATGTTCATCATAGTAAATCGATTTATATTATCTAAATTCAAAAGGATAAAAAATATTTTTCAATTGAAAATATTCCCATTTTCTTGCATATAATTTCCACTATAATCAATATTGAAGAAAAAATTTCTCATTCTTCAAACTATAGTTTTATGTCAAAAGACTGATTAATTAAAATATTAACCACAGAAATAATGTTTTTCTCCCATATAAAGAGTATGTTAAAACTAGTATGTTCTATCACATAATAGATTATCCCCTTAACTAAATACAATCATTACAATAATAATACATAATCTGTCCATGAGAATAAAAATTTTGATATTTAATTGATGGAAATATCTTGTTTTTTCCAATTATTTGTATTTATCACACATTTTTGAACATCAACGATGGTTTGTATGATCATTATGTATGAAAATTTTATCGATTAAATTATTTCTATATAGTTTAATAATCCAAAAAAATCACTTAAATTTTCACCATCATATCTAATACCAATATTACCTGTGGAATTGGGTCTTCTAGAACTATAAAATCCATAATAAATTTTTTGAAAAGATATTACATTCTTTTAAATCATCATATCAAAATAAACTTGAACCATATCTATTAAATTAGAGAATATATTATAAATTATGATAAATGCTTCTTCCTTATAGAAATTAATTATTAATTAAAAGTTTCAATATATATGATTTCCACTTAAATAAATAACTCACGATGATAAATTATCTTAGTCTGAAATTCAACTATAATGATATTATTCAATGAATCTTCAAATATAACATAATTATTCTAATACACATCCCCTATCATTGGATGAAAGTAATTTCTATTTATAAGACCAAAATCTAATGATGTAATCAATAATCCTCTTATTTTTCTTTTCTATTTTATCTGGAAATCAATAACCCTTATAGGGACTTGTAATTATGTATTGAGGTCTACAATTCCATTTTATTTCAAATCATATTCTATAAAAATGGATTTTATTTTTTATACATACTCATTCTTAACATCATACACATATGAATAAATATAGTATTTATTCTATCAAGTAGATCTTCCTTGCTATCTTTTTCCTCATTTTTTACCATGACCCTGGTCGAGAATATATTTCTAATTTAATTTCTTGAATTAAAATTTGTTCTTGGTGGAATGTTATTTCCATTTGTTAGTGATAATTCTAAAACAAAATTGTATTCATCATATTTTTTTATACATATACAAGATCTGTGTCTAATCCTATCTCAATAGAAAAAATATAGATGTTTCATGCCTTCAAATATTATGTTACATACGTTTTGATTGTGTGAAAAAAGGGATAAAGAATCATTTTTAACATCATTTTTATCAAAATTCTTCTAATATTTTACTTATCAACAACTTTTTATACTATTTCATTGGATGAAAATTGTATATAGATCCACAACTTCACAAGCCTCTGAAATGAAACCTATTAATTATGTATGTAATCTTGTGAAATCTCTCTAAGATTAACTTGATCAAGTGATGAAAAAATCATATTATAAACAATGAGTAATATTTAAAAAATCATTTTAGAAAATCGTTATCACTAAACTCATGACCATTATAACACATAACATCGATAAAATCTGTATGATAGTTAATAGAATAATCCAAATTTTTATAGGAATTCATTTTAAAATAAAAAAAATATTATCTAAAATACCTGTAGTTTTTCTTCTCTCACATTTATATAACATTCATATACATTTAAACGTTTACCAAATATTATTTTATTATAGGAAAAAATATAACATTCATATATATTTTGTTAGAAAACAATCTAAGAAAGGAATATTTCATGTTAGAATTATAATTTAGAAAATTATTTTTATATTTTATCATTTATCTTGTAATGTGAACATATTCAGGCATCCTAGGTATTTATAAAGAGTATATATATTCTATTAGATATCATATATATATATATATATAACTGTATTATACTTTTATCATTTTGATAGTTAAAAAAATAGGAAAAATTAAATACTTTTACTTTAAAAAAATTTCCAATGAAAATAGATATCCCTTGAAATATTTAAAAAATAACATGTATATTTGATATAATCTTCTACATTTTATGGTATTAATGTACATAATAATATGTATGAATTATATATTCATTAAATTTAGTTTTTTATATGATATATTATATGATTCCATTGTTTATTAATGATACAGAAAATATTTCTTGTAATAATAATAAATTGAAACAATATCAAAGATAGTAAAAACATGATTTTACCAGGGTCACTCATAATGGTCGATATCTAGGTTGTATATATAAATTATCTGTTGAATGTCCAATGAAAAACTACTTCACTATTATGTAATTATAGAAATTATGATTTAAAAAATAATCATCCAAGTGCTCAATCCACATCCTCTATAAGACTCACTACTCTTAGGAGGGATTAAAATTATAATTAAAACACATATTAATCAAAAAACAATTGAGTCAAAGCCTCAACATCAAAAAACAATGTTGTTTTTAAATATTAGTTGTTTTTCATATTCCACGTCTTCAATGATATAAAAATAATACCATCCCTCTATTCTTGGCATTTATTAAATTAAATCCCACATAATTTATTTCTAATTTCTCAGTATTGAAAGATATTATGTTCTACATGATATTTAATATTCCTCATTCTCTTAATTTTTTTTTCTCAGTGAATTTTTTGTTTATCTGATTTTTCAATATCAATATAAAATTAAAATTAAAATTTAATGTCTTTTAAACATCCTGTAACGTTCACCAATAATCTATTCACTATATCGTTTCCTAAACAATCTCCATCATATATATTTCAATGGGTAGTTATTAATTATTAAAATAACAAGAAAACCACCATGGTCTTCCAAATTATCAACATTATTAAAATTTTGAAGAAAAATATAAACCATGGATTTCTATGTCACTTTTTTGAATGAAATATAAGTTTCCCTTATAAAATCGTTGAACTTATAAATAGGTCATGGAATATCATAATTAGTTTTAGAGTGATAACAGTTTTCATTTGGCATGGTATGTAATAATTTTTCATCATTAGTTTGAGGTCCCAAAACATCCAAAGAAACTAATTATCATCTATTCTTCCTTCCAAGTATTTTATGACATACCATGTGTGATTATAAAATCTCTAATATGTCTATAATTTTCATAGGTTATAATCATGGAATAAAAATTCATTAATGGAATTATAATCATTATTAATGGGCCAATGATATTTAATTATTCATTAGTCACAAAATAATAACATATATTTCTATAGAACCACATTCATTATAGAGTCAAAAATATTATTATAACCATCCTTCATAAAATTAAATATTATTAAATCAAATGAGTCATTATTAGAAAAACTATATTCATGGCATGACCTCTGAGTCTCTTGATATAGTAACAAAAATAATTTTCCCTAATAGA
This sequence comes from Viscum album, assembly GCA_963277665.1. Taxonomy (NCBI): domain Eukaryota; kingdom Viridiplantae; phylum Streptophyta; class Magnoliopsida; order Santalales; family Viscaceae; genus Viscum; species Viscum album. Next base: position 880,622,277 of record OY728139.1, on the reverse strand, counting down.
AATCTAAAATTTACTATATAAACATACATAGTTTAACAATCATATTTTTATGAATGTAACATCTCTTTACGAAATAAACATTATTGTATTATTGTAACACATTAAACTTATATGATTTGATAAATAAATATATAGTTATCTTAAAAATACTTCAAGAAAATTTATGTGAGTTACAATTAAATATAATTTATCCATAATATAAAAACAACAAAATATGTGGTTGAAAAAATATATATTTCATTATATTAGTATCACAAAAAATTATTATCCATCAGATTTTCCATATTCTATTGGAAAATATTGAAAATTATTCAATTTTAAAATTCTTTTTTTTCCTTCACACTCAATTATGATAAATGTTTTTCACTTTATCAGCATCATATTAGATATCTCATATTCAGTCAAATATTAATAAAAAACATGAATGTATTTCAAATTATTCTATACATTACTATTCTAAAATAATATAAATTACATCCTTTCATTAAAAAGATATCCAAAATTATATATACTTTTATTCTCTCTAGAAAAAATAATATATGCCTCATCTATCAACTCATTATATAATGTTCTAGTTTAATCAATTTATAGTGCTTATACACTAAAAAATATGAATGATATTGAATTATTCAGATAATTATGTATATGTAGTGATTAATTCTTAATAATTTAATATAATGGTCTCAAATATGTATCTGTGGTATTTAGTGAGGTCATTCGCATAGTGGTCATGTTATTACTTTAAAATAATATAAATTTTTTTTAATCATTTCATTAAATCTCTACCAATAAACCATAATAAATATTTAATTTTATATTTATATTATATGGTGATTATATTCATTTTAGTTCAGTGAAAAGTTTTTGTATTAATGTCATCATTTGATGAAAGTTGAATGTTATAATGATTTTGTGATACATTTCATAATATATATGTTTGATCATTGTGGGGATAATGAAATGTTGTAGAAGTAAATTCCTTATTAAATGATTTATATTATGACTTTTAATTAAGATATTTCTTTTATAATTGTATAAGTTAGATTGATCTCAAAGACATCGGGTTAAATATGATTTATTTATGTGAAATTCAATGTTAAAATTGTTTACTTCAATCATATATTTAAAAATATAGTTATAAAATGTCCTGATTATATGGAAGAATAATCCTACCATAGTTATAGTAGATTCATATGTCCCATTAGATGTCATTAGTGTTTTTAGTCCATTATTTATAACATAGATATCTCAAACAAGATTAAAAAAAGGGTCTAAAATTTTCCATATCGAAGAATTTTTTTTATATCAACTAAAAAATTATTCTTATCCGAAATATTTATAGAAAATATTCTATTACTCTAATAGTATAATGTTGTTGATTTATTTTAATCATGGTTTGTTGTTAAATTTGACATGTATTTCTCCCATGAAATCCCAATAGTGGCATTGGATTGATTATTATTATGTTTAATAAAGTCAATAATTCGTCTATAAAATTAGTATTGTGAAGTATATAATTAACATAAAAATTATATTATGGACAATGGTACATATGTTATAAAAGAAACTAATATAATGTTTTATCTTTTATAATTTAATGAAACATCAATAATTTTTATAGTGATAAATCTGTCTATTGAAATTTTGATTTCATGTTTAAAAAAAATATAATTATGATAATCATTAGTAAAAAGATTATTATTATGAAATGAACACAGAATTGTGATTATGTTTACTTCATTGTTTTTAAAATAATCCATTATATAATATTAATACCATTTTTATGGAGATACACTGTTGATGATCATAATTTTATAAATGTAATGCAGAATACACTACCAATGATGAGTATAAGAATTATATTCTAATGAATTTATATTGCACAAGATGTCATTCTTCTCAACGTGATTATGGATCCATAGTAGTGACATGGATAATCAACTAAATACACAATACAATATTGTGTAGTGTTTAAATTATCTTTATCAATTCAACAACATTTTTCTATTACACAAAAAAGTTTATGATGTTAACACGACCTATTACGTTGATTTTTAAAATTTTAGCTTTAAATAATAAATTTGTCATAAATAATGATTTATTATTTTAAATTGAATAAAAAAAATATTAGTACTTCATAATTAAAATATAATAATATTTATCTATAATGAAAACATATTAAATTAATATTTTTATATATTTATTAATAAAAATATAAAAACAATTATATTAAAATGATCATGGTTTAAATAAATATAAAATATATGATATTTAGAAAAATTATATTTTTTTACATTATATGTTTGAAGATTAGATATATTATGTAATCTGATAAATTTATATTTCTTATGAAATCAAACATTTTATATAATTGTGGAAAAATATATTCCTTATAAATGATGAAATATTATGTGTTAATATATTTCTATTCATATATTTCATTCATATTTATATGTTTTCTAATGTTTATAAATCATATCGAAACAATGAATTAATTATATTATTTTTAATTGTTAAATTGTCATAATTTTTTATCTGGTGGATACATATTTTAATTAATAAATTAATTGTATATTTATTAATATTTTTCATATATGAATGTAATATTTTTATATTTTAAATGGATAGATTATTTAAAATATATTTTTATATAAACTTCATATAAAATTTGGACCATGTATATATGTAGTTCCATTGAATATATAATTAATGACATAGTTTTTTCATCCATTAATATTTTATTGTTAAATAATTAAATAATAGAGGATAATTCCGAATAATTCCTATTAGGCATTAATATTACATTGATATTATTTTCTCTCTTTATTATGGTTTTTTTGTTTGTGAAACATTGTGGTGTACCAACTTCGAGATTAGAAGATTATTCAACATTTTTGAATTGTGTGGGGGTTTTTTACTATCAAACAAAATATGTAGATTTTAAATTTATATTATTATTAATGAATAATATGAATGGGTTTTAATCATAGTGTTCATGTGATATTCATCGATATGTGAAAATATAATTGTATATTATTTTAATCAATTTATTAAATATTATTTTTCTATAATGTTTTATCCATTATTTTGTTCAAAATATAATAATTTTATTGAAGTAATAGGATAAACAAATAAACAATCAAAAGAATAAATAAATAAAGGTAATATATACCATAAAATGGTGAGATATTAATCACCCCTTTAAATATTATATGATGCATTCCTTATAATTTTAATCTTATAAATTCCTCAGTCACTATATATAGTTTCACCCAAATGTTTTTGAGCCCTAAATAATTATATGTATGGTGTAGATGGCTCAGAAAACATTGTGATTTATTTAAAAATATTTCAATATAATATTTTAGTTCAACATATCTATCAAACTCTAATTGTAATATAACAAAAAAAATTTACATACATTATATAATGGATTTATGAATTTTGTTTTCTAGTCAATTATAAATTAGAAATAAATGATATGATTAACATTATTATGCAACTAAAAAACTATGATTTGAGTGTAACAGTAAATTGGAATAAAATATATGAAAAAATATGTATCTTCTTCTAATATAAGACATGATTCATATATTAAGGTATATTAATTTAGTGGGATAATATTTATCAACATCCATAATAAATACATTTAGAATTTGATAATCATTAAAAAGACATAATTACAGATAAAATAAAATCATTATCAAAATTATTATATAAACAAATCCCATAAAAATAAAATATTTTTCAATGAAACAACTCATATTGGTAAAAAAACATTATAATTTTTATGATATAATAAATTCAAATTTTTTTGGTATTGGATAAATCCAATTTTCAGAAGAAAAAAAATGACAAAATATTTTATATTTGCATATGGTTTCTAATTGAGATCTTATAAAGTTTTTTGTTGAGGTTTTTACACTAATTACTATATACATGGAGCCAAAATTAATTTAAAATTTAATTAAAATGATTATTTAAATAATAAAGATAATAGAATGATTCATTATCAAAAAATTATAAAGCAGTTTAAAAAATGTTGTTTCAAAGGCATTATTTAAATATATCATTACAAATGGAACATATATTTAAATTGATTCACTCAATATTACTGGTTCTATTAATGAAATAATATTTATGAGTTCTTCTACATGGATATACCATTAAAAATATCATTTTATGAAAATTTCAATAAAAGTTGATTATTTACAAAGGCCCAAGATAAACTATGGATTAATAAATTTTTACTCTATCAATTAATTATTTTGAGAGTATATTATTATAATAGGGGAGGTCCAAGATATTTTTTTTTCTGAAATAATATTTGTGTAAAATATAATATTGGAGAAGAATAACACTTTTGGAGGTTCCAATACTCAACGCTCTTTATAGAATCCTAAATGAGGCATCAAGGGGAATAGAAATGAGTCCATTAAAGAAATATTGAGATTATATATATATATATATATATTGTGTTATATTTTTTATAATGTTTTATAGAGACTATATATTAGATTTTAATGTGATAACATCCAATTATTATATTTTTATGGTTTTATAATTCCAATTGTATATTAAAGTGTTTTTTTAAAATTGTATTATGGTATATAATTACGAAAGGCTTGATTAATCTGTATTTTTTCAAAAATAACGTATTAAGAGAAACTATTATGAATTAAATTAAAAGTATTACAAAAAAATGTGGGATTTAGATTTTAATTATTTTGACATGATTTTTTATACCATTTATATATTATTTTTTAATAGAATTTATTTATAAAATATATTTTATTTTGATAAAAATGTGATATTTTATTAATAAACATTTTTTATTGCAAGATTCATTGAATAAAAATAAATAATATTAATGGATGAAATATGCATTATTCAATTTTATTTTTTTATCAAAATAATGTGATTAAATAAGTGAGAATTTAATCCTTCCACTAGTCATTTATATATTTTTTTACCAAATATTTTAAATAATATTTCACTATACACATTAGAAAATATATGTCATATAGGTTTTTAGAATTACTTATATGATATTCTAATAAATAAAATTAATATTTTTTCTTTATATTATATATAAATTTTATTTGGAATAATATTTTTAATTTGTATCATTTTAGAATCTAGTTAGAGTATATTTAAATTTTATGATTTTGTAAAACATAAAAAGATAATATTGAATGCAGTATAATTGGAATTATATCATAAAATATTTCAATTTAAATAACTAAAATAACAACATAATGTATGTTATCATTTTTATATAGTAATATATCTCTTAAATAAATGATGTATTCTTATAAATAAATCCTATTATTATCCATTTTAAATAGAAATGTTCAAAATATTAATAATATATGATATATAAAAAAATTATTTTAACATTATGTATAGATTGTAAATTATTGATTATTATTCATAATTAAACAATTTTAAAATTATCCTTTCTTCTAATAAGAATTTTTATTAATTGAGTTTCATTACATGATTTTATCAGATGGATGCATATAGATATACAATGTATTTACAATTTTATAAAATATTAATTTTCATGTCAAATATAGCCATTAAAAGTAGTGAAATATTCTTTTATTATATTCATTATTAATTTCATGTAATGATAATACCATATATTTATATGGGTTTTTGTGCATTGTCATAAAATATTTTAAAAATATGAAAATTAATTCTGTTAGAAAAATCATCATTATCTATGTTTTATAAGTACTAAAAATAAAAATATATTCAATTATTAATTGATATCTGAATGTATTTTTTATTATATAGGGAATGATAATTATGGAAGAAAATTATTTAATAACAAAAAAACTTAGTGTCCCAGATGCAGTTTTAACTTTATTACATCAGTAATATATACAATTGATGGAAGACCAGCATATCATATAGTTTAATAGTATTTAAGAAAAAAATACAAACAAGAAATATAAAAAACATTTGAGAAGATAAAATAAAATAAATGTATTTTCCATGAGAACACATTTATTCTGTTCATCATATCCATATATATCAATCATGATATTATTCTTGGAATCTGGGGGAAATGAGTCATAAGAAATGGGTGATCTCAAAAGTTGAGTAAGGGAATTCAGACAACCAAAAGCAATAATATATGAATAATATGGAATGAATAATTGTTGAGAAAATAATACTATACAAATATTCACTTGATATAGAAACATATACATGATTTTTATAACTATTAAAATATTCATATTTTTATAAAACTGATTTCATATTGACGTAATTCATAATTCATGACATCAAAAATATACCGTAGATGTCTCATGCGAAGAAATATAAAAAATACCATCAATTCCTCCTTCGAAACTAGCATAAATAACTATTTAATGACTTATCTAATATACAATGTTGTTTTCCTCAAGATACCTACAAATTCATCGAGGGGCTATATTGTTCCATACCCCCATTCTAAATTAATTCCAATGTATTTATCATTTGAAAAAATAATAAAATTAAATCAACATGCCTTACAAATAATTAATAATAATTATTGAAAAAACTATAATATAGAATATTAAATCTATACCTCGTCAAATAGATCAAAAATATCTAATGAAATATAGTGGATGGTATCATTATATTATATCCAAAGTATATCATTATCATCAATAAAGGATGCTCACAAAGATGAAAATACATTCAAAAGGCCACTAAAAATATTCTTGAGAAAAATATATTTTCATATTAGTATAATATATTTTTATACAAAATATATCATCAGTACTCAAGAAAACGTTTTTTTGGAATATACCATTGAAAACAAAAAGATATTCTTCAATTTAATGGGAGTTCATGATATCAACATATTTAATTTATGTTGTATAAATTAAATATATATTTAATTCACACATTGTGTAAACAATTAAAACGTAGAACATTCAAAAATAATTCACATGATTCATTTTATACCATTTTCATTAGTTTCAATAACATAGGACAATTTAATTAATAAATCATTGTAAAAATGAAAAAAAAATATATTTTCATTTGAAGGAAAATATAAAACTGTGAGAAAAAAAGGAATGGCTATGTTGAAAAACAATGTTGGATATCCATAAAACATTATTTCATTATTATGAGTAGATAATAAGAGTATTAATAAAGGAAAACATATAAGTTATGTATATAACATGAGGAGAATAATAAATATTATCTTTAACATAAAAGAATTAAATAATTCCTAAAGATGTCGCTTGAATGAAAATAATCTTAATAATGATGATATTGTTATATAAACCATTACCTTAGGTCTGAATAACATGTTATCTATTTTAAACTCATATATAATAAATATATATTTATTAAAAATATATTATTGAACTTTACTTATACATATCTTACAATAAATGATTTTTTATAATAACTTATCATTTATTTATTAAAAATTTATATTTTATCCATTTTTAGATTATTCGAAGAAATAAAGGGATGACAAATGACTAATCATTTCATGGTGGCATGAAATAGTAAAGGAATAGTTATTACACCTAATCTACCATAATATATTGGTTTGTATGGTTTTAATAGGATATAAAATCCTATTCTTTTAAAATAGACACATAATTTCCCACTATATAGGGATCACATCCTCTATGAACCTGTGGATTATAGAAGACTTTTTCTCCACCCATTCGAAATTAATTCCATGAATGGAGAATAAAAACAACCCCTTAATCATGGTGATGAATTTCACCCTAATAGAATCTCTGCCACAATGGTATAAATATAAATTAAATAAAACTAATCCATAATAATCTCCCACAAACCCTGCTCTCAACATGCTTCCTCGAATACAAGATCCGTCAATGTTCAACCTGATCCCCGATTGTGTAAGATTCCACCTCACCCATCTAACTTCAACATCCAATCGGGAATTGAGAAAAGTACCATTCTAGCCATGAGACCCTATAACAAGGGAGATAACTCCCACATCAACATTAACTGAATAATCTCTTCCACTAACATTAAGAAAGATAACTATATCATTTATTTATATTTTTTGGTTTGGTGGATTTAGTAATTCTACTTTTATAATGGTTCCATAATCTAAATAATATTTTTCATTCTATAAAAAAATATATATATTGACTATATATTTCATTTTAGTCATCAATAAATGATATAGATATGAAAATGAATTACAACATTTATGTAGATAGTTTGTCGTATGTACACATGAATTTATATTCAATTTTTTTATGGATGGAATAAAACAATATAAAATAATAATTTACCATTACGTAATCAGTTTATATCATATATATCATATATAATATTTAATTATACATTTATTACAATACATTTTAAGAGGAAATGAAAACCCAAATAAATCACTTCGTGGAGGTGGTAACACAAGAGACATTATCCCTTTCCAACATATTGGAAGTTAAGATGGTAGATATGATATTATAATTATAAAATAATAATAATTTAATAAATATAGTATATAAACAATATATTTATCATAATATCCATCCATAAAATATATTTGAGAAATGAATGGAATCTCTACATGAAGATGTTAAGTCATGAAAGCACACAAATGATGATTTTCACTTCTCGTTTTGTGATAATGACGTTGATAATAATAATTTATTAATCATAATAATAAGTTAATATATTTATTATTTTTAATTTATTATTTTCTCAAAATAAATTATATTTATAGGTTTTTAATGAATTAATAAATTTAAATAGTTTGGTAAATACAATTATCTCCTCATGGCAATGCAATATTTCGATCTTATCTTATAGAACATAGATTTGATCTTTTATGAAGACCAAAATCTCTAAAAAAATTATATTTCTAAAAAAGATAAATATTATAGGATGGTTCAAGATCGGTTTCTCAATGTTCTGTAAATATTAGAGGAATCTAATGTCTTCTTATATAATATGAAAATGAAAAACATGGAATTATAGAAATGGTTAAAAACATGACAAAGACATTCACATGAAAAATGATTCCAAATGTATATAGAATAAAATAAAAAGATTATTTGGTATAAAAAATAATGTAATGATATTTATATTTGGTATTCTATAATTTTAGACCTTAACTTTTGGGTTCACCCATTCGTTAACTAATTTTAATCACAAACATGGAAATGAATTTTTTAATATTAAAAGGGTCACATTTGAACATTTAAGGTGAGAATTTGTTTATAAAAGTTAAAGGGATGACATCTACAAAAATATATTATGAAATTATTCCTTATTAATTATTTTTTTAATTAATTTAATGAATAATTATTTTCATGAAATATGATTAATGTAATTTTTTGAAATAATCTATTAATTTGACATCAAATAGAATAAAAACATATATTTTGTATATAAATGTTTTATAGATCCCTAATATTTTATATTCATCTAAAAAATTCTGGAAACACAATAATAATTCAAAACATTAATACATTTAATAATTTATAAAACATTTAATTAATTATTTTAATAATTACATTAATACTATATGAATATTGAATAAAAATTTAGGATAATTTTTTAGTAATAAAAAATTAAAAATAAATTTACATGATGAAAAATGTAATTTCTCAAATAATATTCTTGAAATAAAATTATTCTATTTTTATCCTTTTAATAAAAATTTACTATTTTAAAGTAAAGAGAGTGTTTTTGTTTTTATTAATTCTTTAAATGAATATTAATGTCATTATCAGACTAAAAATGGAACCATTTGGAAATATTTTTTTATTTATTTTGATGGAAATGGAATCACGACATTCATAAAATATGATAATGTAAATTTTTAGTGTAATATATAGCATTATCCTACTTTTTTAACACCATTTTACCAGATTTACCATTAACAAGTTGAAAACAATTTTCTATTGTTACTATTAAAAATCACCCAAAAGGGCCATATTTTCTAAATTTGAATATCCATAATTAAAATATTTTAATTATTAGTCATTATTAAATCTATAAAATTTTATGAAATCAATATAAATTAACTGAGAAAAATGTAATGAAAGAATCTTTTTAGAAATTTTTTTTAACCATAAAAACTGATTTCATCTTATACAATAAAAAAAATTAATAATGATAATTTTTTTATTGAATATATAATATACACTTACAATTAATACAATTCACCATTAGTGATTAATTTAATTTGTTAAATAAATATATTGCGTGTAAAATCTAGTTTTCAAAAAAAAAATCTATTTTTCCATAAAATGTTTTTTATTTTCATTTATAATGAACTTATATATATATATATATATTTAATTTTAAGCTAATATAGAAAAGATATATTTCAAAATTTATTTTTTAATATTCATTCTTTATTACTTTAATTTCAATGTTACAATGGTATAATATAAATATTATTTTAATAGTTGATCACAATTTATATGAAAATAATATTTCATGATGTAAAACAAATCTAATAGATTAAATTAATTTATGAAAATGTATTTTAAATCATGTTGTATTAAAATATACGCCCTTAATGGAAATAATCCCCTAAAATTATATCCCTCTGATAATATAAAATTATGAAACTTCTGCCTCATCACATCCTAAGGCTTCTATATAGCATACTCAATTTTAGGATTTCCCCATAAAAATAAGACTTTGTGAGTGGTCTTATTCTGTATAAGATTTACCCTATGACCCATTATCTATATAGGTTTTTCCTCAAAAGATATATCACGTTCTAGTGTAATGACCTCTAAGATTATTAGATGTGAAATATCATATATTTATGACCTCAAGAGAGATACATGGAACCAAACAAAAATTGGAGAGATATTTAGTGGAACCAAAAAGATATGAAATTCCAAAATTATATGATAATGAATATTAAAGGTTTCAACATACCTTGCAATTAAAATTACCTTCTTTCTAAATATCATTACATTCATTTAGGGATTAATTTAGGGGAATACATTATCACTAAATTCAAAATCTAGATCTCATTGAAAATTCTTCAGAAACATTTTTTTTCAAATCTATGACACATTTATGTATTGTTTAATGGATATTATATATCATTTCTTCATATAAATTATATATTAATTTGTTTATTTATTTCATTTACTTTTATATTGTTTTATTTATTTATATCAGGACATATAAATATTCATAAGTATCTATCAGTATTCACGATTGAAATAAATTTCTATATGAAAATTAATTAGAAGTAAAGTTTTGATCCCAGACACCTTGGAAAACCATTTAAAAATATGTCAATATATAATCTAAAATTTCAATTAATCCCTCAAAATATCCCTCTATCTGATGATTATAAAGATTTATGAATCCTAATTTAATACCCTTATCATGATGCGTACATTACCAAAATGCCAATGTATACGTTGGATCCTGATCAAAAACAATATAATGTGGTACATCATGAAACCTTACCACATACATAGTCTATATTATACTGCTATAATAAATGGTAAAATATTCATTAATAATAATAAAATGCTCTAATTTCATTATGAAATCCCCTATAACTCATACAAAATTTTCCCATTATATGTTCTCAGGAGTCTGATTTTGAAATCCACAATGATTTTTTCCTTATTCCATATGATAATGGTAATGGGTATAATATATCATTTAAATTCAATGTCTCTGAATTAACATCCTATCATACTTGTAATCATGATTCATACACTATAATTTCCACTTACTAGAAATAAAAATTTAGATTTGTATACATATAAATTATTCCATGATGAGTTAATAATGATAAACCATTAGATTCATATAACTCTATATTCATGTATGGTATATATGAGACACACAAATAGTTCCTAAATTTTTTTTATTCCATAATTATTATTAATCATCATATATACATTCCCCACATTATCTTATAATTTCATATAATCCCAATATATCATGTTAATATTCCCATGGATGGATTCTTGAACATTAATCAGCAATGGAAATGATCATTCCCCTTTCATTAAGATATCATGATATATCTTCATTAAATCCAAAATATTATATTCATTCTAATTCTCCTAATAGACTATCTAGAATCATATTTTCAAATCATATAATTAGGAACCTTATTCTCCTTCCATGTGTGGTAATGTATTGAACAATCATATATTTAATTGACTACAACTGTCTTATATGACGCATATTACACTAATTATATGTAAATATATACTTCATGATTCTACTATTAGTGTATATACTACACAATTATAAATAAATATTATTCCTACAAATATACAATTTAATAATTACCACTATAAACTGAAAATCATGAGCCGTGTAATTTTGAAAAATACTTTTAATTAGAGGGAGCTATATTATATAACTATGTCATGATTCCTAAGGATTAATCTAATTCTCTTCATTAATCCTTCACTGTATATTACAAACTCTCCTCTACAATTGTGTAGTGTATGGATAAGTAGGATGTACAACCACTTATTCATTTCTATGAAACTCTTTTCATATTCAACTCTCCATAATAAAATTACACCCTTTAAAGTCAGCCTGGTGAGTTGATTTTATAGTCAAGAGAAATCTATAACAAATAATAAGAAGTATCCATAAAAAATAATAAAACTATGTATTTAAATTACCATGGTTGGACTAGAAATTTTTTCAATAACATCAATATTTTATGAATCCACTAATATACACACAGATTATATTATATGAACCAAGAATGATTATTTCTAAAATAAAAATTATTCTTTGCTAAATATAGCATACAAATTCACTTTACTCTAGGTCTTCATCATAAATTTCATTTTTTCTTCATGTTATTTTTTTATTTGAATATATAAGAATATTTTATTCAAATTCTACCACAAATTGATCAAGGTAATCTCTAAATACATTATTCACTAAATCAACGATGATAACAATAGCATTATTAAGTCAAAAAAGAATTAAAATAAATTCATAATGACTATACGTCATATGAATGTATATCTTGGTTATATACTCTTTCTTGATCCATAACAGATGATATCTTGATTGAGGATCAGTGATATTAAAATATATATATCCCAATAATTTATCAAATAGATCATTGATATAGAGCATTTGATTTTTTTATTAAAAGTGATATTTTTATGTTCATGATATTCAATTAAACAATAGATTGACGCATCATTGTTCAATACATAAATAATAGGTGCACCACCCGTGGGGCACGAGTGATTTGGTTAAAGGTGATGGTGTCCTGACCCCGAGGATTTAGGTTCGATTACTCGCAAGGAAACATGCACTATATGCTAACAAACCACTTGTGGGCCCCTCTACCCAATCAGGAACTGGCCTAATCCAAAGGGTGGGCCACCTTGGGCCTCGATGGGAATGTGCGGCGTGTAGGTGGGCAGGCCAGCCCGATACCTCGTTACCCAACAACACATTTTAATGGTTGGTGTAGAGATAAAATTAATAAAATTTACATTGATATCTCCTCTATTGAAAAAGAGTTGGATCAACTGAAAAATCATAATACCAACATGGATTTTAACCTAGATCTAAAAAAAATTAAATAAGAATATCTTTAAAACTATATTCCCCACTCACATTCAAAGATAATATACACACACAAAAAATTCAAAACCAAATTGTTAACCTATGGTGATAGAAACACTAAATTCTATAATCCACTTCAAAGAGTTAAAAAGGCTAGTAGATCTCTTACTAAACTTTTACATAATCTTTTGATTATTGATTCGGAGGAAGCTATCTCAAACAATGTTGTTTGTTATTTTCATAATATTTTTAATGGTCCAGACATTAAACATGAAATTAGAGTCACTGTTTTTTGTTTTAAAATCGGACAGTTCTCCTGGTCCGGATAACTACAATAAAAAATTATTTCAGCAACATTGGGATGTCATTCAAATTGATGTCTATAAACATGCGATGTATTTCTATCGAAATTGTTTTCTCCCTCATGGTCTTAATGCTCAATTTCTCACATTAATCCCCAAAGAGGACAATGCATCCAAGATCCACCAATTTCAGCCTATTGCGCTGATAAACACACTTTTCAAAATCATTTCCAATATTCTTGCTAATAGGTTTTCCCAAATAAGAAATAAGATAGTTTCATGGAATCAATTTGGCTTTATTAAGGGAAGGTCTATAAAATATTTTATTTTCCTTGCCTCTAAATGCACAAACTGTTTATGTAAAGTTACTAGAGGAGGAAATTTTGCTATCAAATATGACATTATGAAGTCCTTTAACACTATTTATTGTAGATTTATTTTTAAGGTTCTAAAAGGATTTTTCATTAATGATACTTTTATCAAGATGATAAAATCTTTTTTCAACTCTACGTCTATATCCATATTGGTTATTGTCACCCCAAGCGATTATTTAAATTCACAAAAGGTGACAGAAAAGGTGACCCGCTCTACGAAAATTTATTTTTAATTACCGATGATTATCTCAGTAGGCTCCTCACTCATTTGGTAAATCAAAAAAGAATCAAACCTATACATGCGGCTAGAAATCTTAGAGTCCGTACTCATCTCTTATATGTTGATGACATCATCCTATTTCTTCATGGTGACAAAAAAAATATTTAATTTCTTAAGCAGGCCCTTACTCACTATGAGAAATTCTGGGGTCAGGCCATTTAATGGCATAAATCGCACGTCTTTTTGGTAAAAACTTCTCCCCATAGGGGAAAATAACTATTACCAATGATCATGGTATTAAAGAAGGTTTCTTCCCCTTCACATATTTGGAGGTACCTATATTTTGGGGAAGACCTAAAACTACTTACTTTGCTAATATAGTGGATCAAATTATTAATCAACTCTCTAATTGGAATGGAATGTCCATCTCCTTGGTTAGAAGAATATTTTTGGTCAAATCATCCATTGTCTCCAAAATGGTCTTCTCCCTTATGATTTATAAATGGCATGCTAGTACATTCAAAAGAATTAACACCTATATTAAGAACTTCGTCTGGACATGAAGTATCTTTCAATAAAACATACCACCATTCACTGGGTAACCTGTTTCAAGCCTTTGAAAAAAGGTTTTATTTGTATTGATAACATAAAGTCTTTTTGATGATTCTCTTCAAGGTAGACTTACATGGAGATTAGTCAATACTGACTCGAATGCCATTGACATCCTTAAACATAGATTCCTCTCCAAACATCGAAAGGGGAACTTTAATTAAATATCTTCCTTGATCTGGCCTTCCATTAGGTATACTTATCCCAAAATCATGCAAAACTCTAGATTGATTGTGAGCACTAACTCTAACATAAATATCTTGCTTGACAATTGAACTAGTGTTCTGATGGCCTCAACCCCATCACAACCCGCCTTCACCAAAAAGGGGGGAAGGGTCAGCAGATTGCAAGTCTCTTCATTCTTTAAGTTTAAGGAGATATAATGACCCCCGATACCCACCCTCAATAGGTCACGGAGTGGATACTAGCACCAAGGGTATAGAAATTACACAAAAATGCAAGCCATTACCCCTTTTTTATAGGATCAGGAGATAAGATGTTGAAACTCAATAACACCAAAACTAAAAGAAAAGTAAATCCAAAAGTAATCCATTCCCACATGCATGTTCCAAAAAGTAAAATCCACAATGTACAAATGTGACTACAAAGGTAAGTACCAAAGAAAGAAAAAAATTCTGCAACTGCAACTGCCCCAAAGGTCTGAGCTAGTATGGTCCTGTGCGATCCCGAAAGTCCTCCTGGAAACCTGAAAGTAGTTTTATATACATAGGGTGAGAATATAAGTACACTCAGTAGGGAAAACTGAGGACTCTCGTGCACAAGTGGGGGAATGTACTAAAGTCCCGTGAGAAAAAGAGTAAACCAAACACCTAACAAGGTAAAATATCCACCCAAGCCTCACCAAGGCACACTCCCCAAATAATGCAAGTCAAGTAATATATATAATAAGAAAACATTGATATTTGGGTTCCCTGCGCCACTTTACCACTGGTTATTGAGACATCCTATGCATCGAACCAATCCCACCATTCTCACCGCAGTCCCACTGCCACACCCGCCCGCACACACCTAGGGCACAACCACACGCAGTCCCACTACCAAATCCTGCCCGCAAACACATGGGCCACAACTTTCACACATAACCATGCATGCAAACACCTAGGACAGAACAACCACCACCATTCCTGAAGACACCTGGTCTATAAGATCTACAGCCATGCCCAATGACACCTGGGCCTCATCCCGAAGACACTTTAGAAACCACCAAACGCCCACAACTGGCCAACCACCAAACTACCCTTCCAGAAGATTCTTTGTCTAATAATGGATCTCAGGCCATCACAGCCTGCCCGAAGACACTTGGGCTATCTAGGAAAGGTAGTATAAAATGAGTTAATAACCAGAAACTAATAATAGTGTTTGGAAAAACACCCTGCCCCATGAAATGGGGGTGTTCGGCACTATGTTCTCAACTTCGGTGGGACGCAAATAAGAAACAAAAACCTACAAGTATGTATATATAGGTAACAAGCACTCACCCAAGTTAAATTTTTCTTCAGCCATCCTAAAGGAAACAAACAACACTCATGTCTGAGTCACGACTCTCGCCAATAAACCCATTTGTCCCTTTCTTGTTTTAATTTTCATTAATAATGTTCAAATAAGTTTAACCACTACTTGGCAACTAACACCATAAGCATACCCAAGGAAAAGAAACCAACCAGACTTCAATTAAGTATCCACTTCTGGTTATCTTGTAAAGTCACAACAACAAAGGAAAAAGTGAGATCCCTTGAAGTACCGGAACCAAAGACAACCCCGAGACACTACCTCGTGTCCCCTCCCCCAAAAATGGTTTTCATCAACAGAGGATCCCGCCCCAATTCATGATATAAATAAGGTAACAACTTGGTCTTAAGACTCACAACCACCGAATCCATAACAACAGGGGATCCCATCCCCAATTTCATAACCACCTAGAGTATAAAAATAGGGGATCCCATCCCCTCCCACATCTCCAGCAATTGGCCCATAAAAGAAAACAACCAAACCACTACCACTAACACAAAGCAGGGCCATGCCGGTATTTTCAGATTTATAATATTTAACACACTCCATGATTTCAATTTCTGTGTGTTTTAACCAGGGTTATCATAGAACGGGATTTATCCTGGTGCTTCCAATTCATTTAGTAGAATATATGTAATTAAACAAAATTCCTTTACACATTAAGGGTTATCCACCGTAAACACGATCCATTTAAACATCACCAGAGGTAAGGGTTCGTTAGTGCATAGACAATGACCAACAATGGCCTCGATTTTTAGTAGGCATAAGCCACACAATTAAGAATGAAGATCATAATATAAAACAGTATCAAAGATCACATCCCCCCTTCTTTATTTAAAGAATCCGTTAATTATCTTTTTTTAGGTCTGGTTTATCTAATTAAACATAATCAAAAGCACGCCCACCCCGCATGATACACAAAAGAGAGAGGCGAAGGAGAAATTCCTTACATGTTGGTCAACGAACGACGCTGAGGCGTGGTGTGGAACTTCACGGATAGTGATGCGGCTTACCTGAACAAAAATAGCCTCGTCTATCAACGCTTAGGCCGGGCGTGGAACTTCACGCATAGCGATGCGGCTCACCTGAAGGAAGGGTAATCTAGAGAATGGTGAAAAAGTTGAATCCCACTGAAAACCCTTTAGTTTATAATGGTCTGGGGTGGTTGCGATAAGAACGTGAACCCGCATAAGGAGCAGGGGTCGTGGGTTGACCATGCAGCCCCACACATTATTAAAGGGGTCAGGTGGTTTAAACTAATGCACAAACCTGGTTAATTCATTAAATACTTAATTAAAACATTTACGGGCAGTATCAGGCTTTAAAACATGCTTAAAGAAGTAAAAATAGGGTTTAAAACCCTAATTGCGCAAGAAGGAGCGCCATTGGAAAGAACCCACGGGGTAGGCCAGAGCCACCGGTAGACCGATCTACGAGTAGGTTGTAGCTACCGGTAGATCGAGCTACCGGTAGGGGGCAGCTAGTGGTAGACCGAGCTACCAGTAGACAGAGCTACGGGTAGCTGCAGCTACGGGTAGACCGAGCTACCAGTAGACAGAGCAACCGGTAGGCTGCGGCTACCGGTAGACCGAGCTAGCGGTAGGCCTGCTACCTGTAGGCTAAGGGTACCGGTAGGCCAACCGTTACACCAAACTTCACTGAGATTCCCAGACCAAAAACCCAACATTATATTTTCACAATGTAATGGACCCCAAAAACCCAGGCCATTACATCAGACACCTCTTAAACGATTCTTGTCCTTGAGAATAAAAACAAACCAGAAGGAAAGAGGGGGTCTGAATAACCACCTCGAATGATACCTCTTAGGAGTGAACCCATGGTAATTAAAAACACTTTCCTGTAAAGAACCAAGCAACATACCACGTCAAACTGCCCAGGCATGTGGGTTGGGGAGCTCCTCCCCCATGTCAAGATATTATATGCTTTGGGCGGCACTGACTCACCCGCACATGTTTAATCACATCCACCATAATGCGTCTTGACTTGGGGTCAGGTTCTCTCCTACCCCATAGCTAGGGATTTTCACACACATTCAGAGGAATGAAAACCAGTACTTTTCATAGCCAAAAATACAAAACGTTCTACCACAACAGGTGAAACAAGGAACAAAACTCAAAACAACTCTGGGTACTGGATACGCATTTGTGATTCCCTCTCCCATGTACTTTCCTCAATCCCACCATGTCTCCAAATCACATGAACCAAGGGAATGGTTCACCCATGAAGCACCTTCTCCTTGTGATCGTCGATCATCACTGATCTCTCCACAAAATTCACCTTATCCTTGAAGTCCATCTCACCCCAATCAAGGATGTGTGGATCATCGTGCAGATATCGACGGAGCTGGGAAACATGGAATACATCATGTATACTTAGTAGAGGCGGTGGTAACACTAGCTAATATGCCACTTCGCCGACCCGCCGCAACACTTCGAAGGGTATGATGATCCGGGGAGAAATATTACTCCCCTTGTCGAACCTCTGCTACCCACGCCAAGGGGAGAGCTTCAAGAACATGTGGTCTCCAACCTCAAACTCCAAGGGCCTCCTCTTGGTATCCGCATACGACTTCTGTCATTTCTGGGCCAACTTCATCCTTTCCTGTATGAGCTGAACCTTTTCTGTCATGCTCTGCACCACCTCTGGGCCAAGGATGCTTTCCCCTCTTACTTCATTCCAACACACAGGTGAACGGAATGGCCTCTCGTACAAGGATTTAAATGGGGCCATACCAATGGTAGAGTGGTAGCTATTATTGTAGGCAAACTCTACCAGGGGCCAGTACGGCACCCATGATCCCCATGAGTCCAGAACACATGCCTACAACATATCCTCCAACGTCTGGATGGTGAACTCTATCTTCCAATCTGTCTGGGGGTGGAAAGAAGTGCTAAGGCGTAGCTGGGTGCCAAAAGCATACTAAAAACCCCTCTAGACTCATGAGGTAAAATGTGAATCCCTATCGGTGACTATAGACCTCAGAACTCCATGAAACCGCACCACCTCATCCACGTACCTTCGTGCCAAATTATCCACTGCACCCGACTCCTTGATCGCCAGAAAGTGAGCTGATTTCGTCAACCAGTCCACTACCACCAAAATGGCGTCATAGCCCCCTTAGACCTTGGGTAGTCCCATGATAAAATCCATTGAGATGTCGTACGACTTCCACTCGGGGGACGTATAGAGGATGCAGTACGCCGCCTAGAACTCGGTGTTCTGCCTTCACTTGCTGACACACTAAGCACTTGGCCACAAACTCTGCCACCACTCGCTTAACTCTGGGCCACCAAAACTACCTCTTCAGTCCCTGGCACATCTTGGAAACTCCAGGGTGTACCACCAGGGGTGATTTTTGGAACTCATTGAGAACCCTGTCGCACATCACTTATGGAACAAACAACCTTCCCTGGAAAAGCATCAGGTTCTGACCATCTTATGTCCATCCTTCTAGAGAATTGCCCTGGTCAACTCGGTCATGCATCACATCGCACTCTAGGTCTCTCCACTGAGACTCCTACACTTGTTGAAACAGAGACGACTTCACTCTCATCTGATATAGGCAACCTCTATTGCTATCCATTGTCACATCCAGGTGTAAGGAAACCAACTCCTCCATCGCCTTCCAGGAGCCCGTCGACTCTCAGACTGCATCCTTCTGCGTCCTCCTGCGTAAGGCATCAGCCACTACATTTCCCTTAACCTCAGTATAAGAGATATCGAAGTCGTAATCCTAGAGGAACTCCACCCGTCTCCACTGTCGCAAGTTTAGGTCCCGCTGGGAGAAGATATACCACAAGAGTTTGTGATCTGTGAAGAACACAAAGGGTTCTCCGATGAGGTACTGCTGCCATAACGTTAGCGCAGAAACGACCACTACAAGCTCCAGGTCGTGGGTTGCGTATTTATGCTCATGAGGGCGTATCTAGCTTGACCCATAAGAGATCACCCTTTATCGCTGCATCAACACACATCCCAGGACTTGTCCTAAACATCACAGAACACCTCATAGGCCACCCCTTATTCGGGTAATCTCAGCACTGGGGCACTAACCATCTTCTCCTTCAGATAGCTGATGGCTGACTCGCACTTCTCACTCCAAATGAAAACCTATTTTTTCTTGGTCAGGGCTGACAAAGGGGCTTCTACTCGGGATAAGTTGGGTACAAACCTCCGATAGTAACATGCCATCCTAAGGAAACTACAGACCTCTACCACATTTTTCGGTGCTTCCTAAGAAACAACTGCCTCAACCTTTGAAGGGTCCACCACTACCCCCTGCTCGGACACCACGTGCCCGAGGAAGTTCACTTCTCGTGTCCAAAACATTCATTTCGACAACTTACCATACATATGGTGCTGTCGGAGGACCTCTAAAACCATCCTCAGGTGCTCTGCATAGTCCTCCTCTGATCTCGAATAGATCAGGATATAGTCGATGAACACAACCACGAACCGATCCAATTACTCCCGGAAGATGGAGTTCATAAGCCCCATGAACACAGTTGGGGCATTCGTAATTCCAAAAGGAATAAATAGAAACTCGAAGTATCCATATCTGTACCTGAACGCCATCTTTAGGACGTCTCTATCTTTCACTCTCAGCTGGCGATACCCAGACCGTTGGTCGAACTTCGAGAACCATCGTGCCCCTTTCAGCTGGTCGAAAAGATCGCCTATCCTCAGAAGAGGGTAGTGATTCTTTATCGTCACCTGATTTAGACCCCTATAGTCTATGCACATCCTGAGACCACCATTTTCCTTTTTTTCAAACAAGACTGGAGCACCGCATGGTGACGCACTCGGCCAAACATAACCCCTCTTCATCAGATCGTCAATTTGGATCCGAAACTCCTGTTGCTCTGAAGGTGCCATCCAGTAAGGAGCCATCAAGATCGGATGAGCGTCGGGCTGTAGGTCTATCCCGAACTTGATATCACATCGCGGGGGTAGAGTCGTCACCTCTTCAGGGAAGACATCCATAAACCCACATACGATCTCTGGAACTTCCTCCATTTCAGCATCTACTGACCCGACTGATAGCTCAGCTAACAAGGAGAGGAGGGGTTCCTCTCGCCTCTTGCCCTTCTGACTGCTCCGCTCACTGGTGAAAAGAACATGCCAGCCACCCCATGTTTGAGAACACGAACCTTCTTCGGAAGAAGTCGATGATGGAACACATAGAGAATAGCCAGTTGATGCCTAAGATGACATCATATGGTTGTATCTTTAGCAGAAGAAGATCCCAAACTAACTGGTGTGGCCCTATCATTAGTCTCTATCCCCGAAAAACAAACAACAAGTTGGTCTGACCCTTGACTAGTGTGTCCAATACCAGGGCCACTGGGAGTCTCTCGGCATCTAGTCCCAAGGAATGGGCTAGACTGGTTGCAAAAAAGGACTGTGAAGCTCCGGTGTCAAACAATGCATAAGCAAGGGTACTAAAAAAATTGATCGTACCTTGAACAACATCTAGCCCTAGAGGAACTTCTACCTCTGTGGCGTGTAACTGTCCACACTCAGCTCTTCTTCCCCTCGGCTGTCGGCCACCTCCCCGACCACGCCCCCGGTCGAGGTCCCTGAGGAGCGCCCTGAGGTCGGCCTCCTCCTCCTACGTCTACCCTCGGAGGAGCGGGAGCTCGCTGTCCCTGCTGCTGCTGCTGGAATGTCTTGGATGGAAGCTGCTACTAGGGCGGGTGGTGGTGTTGTCTGCCCTTGTCATACTATACCCGATCCGGGCACTGACTCCAGAGATGTCCAGGGCTCCCATAGACAAAGCACCGTAGTCTCGGGCCCGAAGGAAAAGGGTGAGGACCAAGGGATCAAAACTGAAACTCCTGCGGCCTACTCCCTATCGGTCAGAACCTGGAGGGTCCGGATGCTGGAGGCCTAGTGCTGATAGCCTTCCCCTTCAATGGTCCCAGATGGATCCCCTCTCTTGACACTCCTCCTAGAGCATGCATCCTCTCCACCACTTCGGCATTCTTCTGAACCTCCACGTACATCGGAAGGGTAAAGGGGGTAACAACATACTGGAGGGAGGGTTGGATCACCTCCTCCAAACGTCTTTCCTGAGACTCCTCGTCCGGAAAGAGGTCCGGAGCAAAACTAAGGAGGTCCTTGAACATGATTTCTAGCTCCCTCACTGACATACTCCCCTATTGCAGGGAGAGTAGCTCCTATCTCTTTTCCGCCTTCATCATCGAAGAGAAGAGTTTTGTTCGGAATTCCCTCTCAAAATCAGCCCATGCCACCTCAACCTCTCTCATCTCGCCTAGGTAATGCGTCCACCACTAATTAGCTACTCCCTGCATCTAGCTGACGGCCAGAGGAACCCAGTACTCGGTTGTAGCCCAGATCAAGCTGAAGGTTATCACCGGCTCCTCTAGCCAGTTCTTCGTCTTCATGTCAGAGGTGCTACCCTCATACTTCTTGTGTGTCTGTCGCTGGAAGGCCCGAAGAATCCTCTGCCACTGGTCATCCTCCTCTTATAGGTCAGGTCTCTACCGATCGACCAAGGTAGTCAGCAGGGCCTTGATCGACTGTACCACACGCGGGATTCGTCCAGGTGCCATAGCTGCATGGTAAACAAGGAATGCCTAAGCCCAAGTAGTTCAAAATGTCATTCTTTAAAACTTCATAAACTTTTCATTTATTATTCATTCCCAAAACACCCCAGAAAAACAAGAACACAAGTAAGTATGATGCATGTACCGTTCCTAGGGTCTCTCTACCCTGCAATCAGCGTGGCCTCACTTGGACATTTCGTATGTCCAGAGTCCTTGCATCGGATCACGGGGGGCCCTAAAATCTGGTTCCCTAGCCGGTCTTCCCTGGCCTAATTCATGCACTAGGGTCACGAAAAACTGTTTCCCTACCATCCCATGCAATACTCACTCTCCCTAACTTCACACTCCATCCTATCTCTCAACCATCGGCTCTGATACCATTTTGTCATGACCCGCCTTCACCAAAAAGGGGGGAAGGGTCAGCAGATTTCCAGGCCATTCCTTCTTTAAATTGAAGGAGAGATAATGACCCCCCAATACCTACCCTCAATAGGTCCCTAAGTGGTGACTAGCACCAAGGGTATAGAAATTACACACAAATGGAGGGCATTATCTCTTTTTTTATTGGATCAGGAGATAAGATGCTGAAACCCAACAACACCAAAAATAAATGAAAAGTAAATCCAAAAGTAAACCATTCGCACGTGAATGTTCCAAAAAGTAAAAGCCACAAAGTACAAAAGTGACTACAAAGGTAATTACCAAAGAATGAAAAAAAATCAGCAACTGCAACTGCCCCAAATGTCCGAGCTAGTATGGTCCAGTGCGATCCACGAAGTCCTCCTTGAAACATGAAAGCAGTTTTATATATGTAGGGTGAGCATACAAGTACACTCAGTAGGGAAAACCAAAGACTATCATGCACAAGTGGGGGAACGTACTAAAGTCCCATGAGAAAAGGAGTAAAACAAACACCTATCAAGGTAAAAAATCCTCCCAAGCCTCACCAAGGCACACTCCCCAAATAATGCAAGTCATGTAATATATATAATAAGAGCACATCGATGTTTGGGTACCCCGCGCCACTTTCTCACTGGTTATTGAGACATCCTACGCATCGAACCAATCCCACCATTCTCACCGTAGTCCCACTGCCACACCCGCCACCACACACCTGGGCCACAACCACTCGTAGTCCCACTACCGAATCCCACCGACAAACACCTGGGCCACAACTATCACACATTACCACACATTCAAACCCCTAGGCAAGAACAACCACCACCACGCCCAAAGATACCTAGGCTAGAAGATCCACTGCCACACCCGAAGACACATAAGCCTCATCTCGAAGAAACTTGGGAAACCACCTACCGTACAGACCTAGCCAACCCCAATACTACCCTGCCCGAAGATTCATTGGCTAATAATGGACCTCAATCCATCACAACCTATCCGAAGACACTTGTTCTATCTGGTAAAGGGCACAGAAAAGGTGCTAATAGACAGCCACTAATAATAGTGTTTGAAAAAACACCATCCCCCATGAAAAGGTGGTGTTCGGCACTAAGTGCTCAGCATGGGTGGGGAGAGAATAAGAAACACAATACTACATGTATGTATATATAGGTAACAAGAACTCTCCCAAGTTAGGTTTTTCTTCAACCAGCCTAATGGACACAAACAACACTTAGGTCCGAGTCACGACTCTCGCCAACAAACCCATTTGTCCCATTCTTATTTTCATGTTCAGTAATAATGTTAAAATATGTTTTAGAACTACAGGGAAACTAACACCATAAGCATAACCATGGAAAAGAAACCATCCAAACGTCAATTAAGTATCCACACCCGGTTATCTTGTAAAGTCACAACAACAAAGGAAAAAGTGAGATCCCTAGAAGTACTGGAACCAAAGACAACCCCGACACACTGCCTCGTGTCCCCTCCCACAAAAAGGTTTTTCATCAATAGAGGATCCCACCCCAAATCGTGATATAAACAAGGTAACCACCCAGTGTTAAAACTCATAAACACCGAATCCATAACAACAGGGGATCCCATCCTCAATTTCATAACCACCAAGAGTATAAAAACAAGGGATCTCATCCACTCCCACATCTACAGCAATCGGCCTATAAAAGAAAACAACCAATCCACTACCACCAACACAAAGCAGATTGTCAGGCCCTTCCTTCATTAAGTTGAAGGAGAGATAATGACCCCCGAGACCCACCCTCAATAGGTCCCAGAGTGGAGAATAGCACCAAGGGTATAGAAATTACACAAAATGGAGGGCATTAACCATTTTTTTATAGGATTGGGAGATTAGATGATGAAACCCAACAACAAGAAAACTAAAAGAAAAGTAAAGCCAAAAGTAATCCATTCTCACATGCATTCTCCAAAAAGTAAAAGCCACAAAGTACAAAAGTGACTACAAACTTAAGTACTGAAGAAAGAAAAAAATCAGCAACTACAACTACCCCAAAGGTCCGAGCTAGTATGGTCTTGCGCGATCCCTGAAGTCCTCCTAGAAACCTGAAAGTAGTTTTAAATATGTAGGGTGAGCATACAAGTACACTCAGTAGGGAAAACCAACGACTCTCGTGCACAAGTGGGGGAACGTACTAATGTCCTGTGAGAAATGGAGTAAACCAAACACCTAAAAAGGTAAACTATCCACCCAAGCCTCACCAAGGAACACCCCCTAAATAACGCAAGTCAAGTAATATATATAATAAGAGCACATCGATGTTTGGGTACCCCACACCACTTTCCCACTGGTTAATGAGACATCCTACGCATCGAACCAATCCTGCCATTCTCACCGCAGTCCCACTACCACACCCGCCCGCACACACCTGGGCCACAACCACATGCAGTCCCACTCCCAAATCCCGCCTGCAAACACCGGGGCCACAACTGTCCCACGTAACCACGCCTGCAAACAGCTTGGCCAGAACAACTACCACCACACCCGAAGACACCTGGGCTAGAAGATCCACTGCCATCCCCGAAGACACCTAGGCCTCATCCTGAAGACACTTGGGAAACCACCTACGGCACACACCTGGCCAACACCCACACTACCTTTCCCATAGATTTGAGGGCTAATAATAGACCTCAATCCATCACAGCCTGCCCGAAGACACTTGGGCTATCCAGGAAAGGTAGAAGAAATGGAGCTAATAACCAGCCACTAATAATAGTGTCGGGAAAAACACCCTCCCCCATGAAATGGGGGTGTTCAGCACTAAGTGATCAAATTGGGTGGGGCACGAATAAGAAACACCAAACTACAAGTATTTATATATAGGTAACAAGCACTCACCCATGTTAGGCTTTTCTTCAGCTAGTCTAAAGGACACAATCAACACTCAGGTCTGAGTCACGACTCTCACCAACAAACCCATTTGTCCCTTTCTTGTTTTCATGTTTAGTAATAATGTTCGAATAAGTTTAAGCACTACTGGGTAACTAACATCATAAGAATAACCATGGAAATGAAACCATCCAAACTTCAATTAAGTATCCACACGCAGTTATCGTGTAATGTCACAAAAACAACGGACAAAGTGAGATCCCTCGATGTACTAGAACCAAAGACAACCCAGTGACTCTGCCCCATGTACCCTCCCCCAAAAAGGTTTTTCCTAGACAGAGGATCCCACCCCAATTCGTGATATAAACAAGGTAACCACCCGGCCTTAAAACTCACAACCACCGAATCCATAACAACAGGGGATCCCATCCCCAATTTCATAACCACCGAGAGTATAAAAACAGGGGATCCCATCCCCTCCCACATCTCCAACAATCAGCCCATAAAATAAAACAACCAAACCACTACCACCAACACAAACTAGGGCCATGCCGATATTTTCAGATTTATAAGATTTAACACACTCCATGATTTCAATTTCAGTGTGATTTAACTGGGTTATCATAGAATATTATTTATCCTGGTGCTTCCAATTAATTTAGCCGAATATACATAATTCAACAAAATTCCTTTAAACAGAAAGTGTTATCCACCACAAACACGATCCATTTAAACATCACCAGATGTAAGGATTCGTTAGTGCAGAGAAAACGACCACCAACGACCTCAATTCTCAGTAGGCGTAAGCCAAAAAATTAAGAAAGAAGATCATAATATAAAATAGTATCAACGATCATAGCCCCCCTTCTTTCATTAAAGAATCCGTTCATTATCTTTATTTAGGTATGGTTTATCCAATTCAACAGAATCAAAAGCACGCCCAACCCGTATGATACACAAAAGAGAGAGTTGAAGGAGAAATTCCCTACTTTTTGGTCAATGATAGATGCTGAGGCCTGGCGTGGAACTTCACGGATAATGATGCTGCTCGCCTATATGAAAATAGCCTCGTCTATCAATGCTTAGGCCAGGCGTGGAAATTCATGTATAGCGATGCGACTCGCCTGAAGGAAGGGTAATCTAGCACAGGGTGAAAAAGCAGAAACCCATGGCAAACCCTTTAGTTTATAAGGGTCTAGGTGGTTAAGATAAAAATGTGAAACCGCATAAAGAGCGGGGGTCGTGGGTTGACCACGTAGCCCCACGAGTTATTAAATGGGTTGGGTTGTTTAAACTGATGCACGCACTAGGTTAATTCATTAAATACATAATTAAAACATTTATGGGCATTACCGGGCTTTAAAACACACTTAAGGGTGTCAAAATAGGGTTTAAACCCCTAATTGTACAAGAAGGAGAACCACTGAAAATAAACCATGCGGTAGGCTAGAGCTACTGGTAGCTGAGCTAACGTATGCTGTATCGACTGGTAGACTGAGATACGGGTAGGCTGTAGCTATCGGTAGACCAAGCTACAGGTAGGCTGTAGCTACCGATAGACTGAGCAACCGGTAGACAGAGCTACAGGTAGCTGCAGCTACCTGTAAACTGAGCTACTGGTAGACAGAGCTACCGGTAGGCCTACTACTGGTAGGCTAAGGCTACCGGTAGGCCTACCATGATGCCAAACTTCACCAAGATTCCCATACCAGAAAACCCAAAACGAGATTTTCACAATGTAATGGATCCCAAAAACCCAGGCCATTACAAACCCTCTCCCAAGATTCTACTCGGATGTACACCAATCACACTATTAAATATGTTCTCTTTTCCCATAGGGACAATCTCCCAAACAATGTTGCTCAAATCATTGATAACTGTCCTTTTATTAACTGTGAGGATTTTCTTGTCTAGGAACCCGCTCTGAATGGTATTCTTGACTCAGAGAATTACTATATGCAAAACATTCTTGGATCTGAATCTAGATTTAAATGGATATATTTTTTCAATAATACGTGGATAAAGCCTACTATAATAACTCTAATTTGGCACATTTCTCATAACAGATTGCCCACTGAGGTCTGCCTTAAATCTTTTGGTATTCATCTATGCTCTAAATTTCACCAATGTAATCAACATAGGGGGGACACTAACCATATATTTTTATCTTGTGCCATAGCCTCTCCTATTTGGAATTATATTTTTGACATTTTTTATTGCATATGGAATACCCATGACACAATTTTCACTCTTCTTAAATGTTATGTTCAACACCAAGCCTCTCATAAAATTATGATCTTTTTTCTAGCTGGTGTTGTTGAGCTCCTGTTTTTGATCTGGTAAGAATGAAATGATATTCTATACAATAAATTCTCATTAAATCCTTATACTGGGAAATCATACATCCTCATTGAAATTTTAGAAGCTTCCTCTATTCAAAAATATCACTACAATAACTTGGTTGATAACTGGGAGATTTTTCACAGGATTGGGTTGATGGAATATACCGTCAACCTCTTCACACCATTAAAGTTTTCTCGAAAATGCCAATGCCGAGATGGATCAATGTCAACATTGATGGTTCCTCAAAAGGAAATCCTGGACATGCCAGCTACAGAGTAATTTTTAATGATTATTCTTGCAAGTTTCATGGGTGTTTCTTTGGAAATTGTGGCATAGCTTCGTCATTGGTGGCCGAAATGATGGGATTAAATCATGTTGTCATGTTTTCCATTAAAAAAGGCTGGAGGAAACTATGGATTGAATTTGATTCAACCACCATTTTCTAGGGAATCATGAATGGTGTGTCTCACCGTGACTGGCCTTTGATCAACCTTTAGATGAAGTTCATGGACTCTCTGCATGATATAGACTACATTTCCACTCTTACTATCAGAATGGCTAATGTTGTTGTTGATTCCCTTGCCCACAAGGGTGTTCATCAGACCATAACCTGGATGGACACCCTCCCCTTGGATTTACATCATCTATTTTATAAAGATTGTAAAAAAATCCTTATTTTCGACTCATGTAATCATTTCCACTTTTTTATTAAATAAAATGTGCTTTGGTCTTTGACCAAGGCACCACCTCCTTAGAAAAAAAATAATAATAGGTTCCCCATGTGGTAAAATATTAACATGAATAAATCCCTTATATATATTCTCCTATAGTATCTTTTCAACCCATGCAAATGAATTGGGGTAATTTTATATGGGTTATTTAAAATCAGTGTAGAACCATGTATATCATATATTTATGAAAAACATCATTATTAGAGGTAATAATATGAATTTTGATAATAAATACAATGATATATACCTATACAATAGGAACATTTTCATTTATGAATTTCTTCAAAACCATTTATGATAATTATCCCTAAAAAATGATGTATCCGAAAAAATAATGTATGTAACTTCCATTTGGTGTATTTTATCCATGCACTAATAAATTATTGAAGGTTATTTTTTAATAATTATTGTAACATCATTTCATAAATAGTGGATATAAGATCTATGAGGAAATTGTTAATACGTACTCAAAATTACTTAAAAATGAACTAGATAAATAATTACAATATTCATAGAATGAATATTTTTAAAACCTTCTACAATTTAAGAGTTATTAAAATGAGATAATAACAAATTTTCATAAGTTTTTTTCACCACAAATTAAACATCTAATCATTAACGTATTGAATTTATACCTCTAAAAAGTTCTATATATATTAAAGTGTGGTTAGAACTAGAACAAAAATAAATATATTAAATCCTTGAGTGGATGATAAACATACTTTCACCACACTTCTAAAAATATCCATTGTGGCTATTGTAATTGAATTAGAAAGCATTATCCCTTTTAATTATTTAGTAGTTGGATTCCATGATGTTTGGTCCATTTGTTTGAATAGTGACCCATGTTGTTATTGTTAAATCACTATGATTTGATGTATTATCTCTTACATTTTCATTCACTATTTTTTTGTTCTTCTCTATATTATTGAAGAGAATATATTCTAATTTAATTGATGTACCATGTAATTTCCTTCATTAAGCATCACATGTTAAAAAAATTATCATTATCTTATCCAAATTATATATATTTTTAGTAACATAAACTGCATATATTTATTCGTTTTAATTCATTAGAATTCTATTATTGTTACTATATCTTGATAGAACATTATACTATGTCATCGTATGATGAAAATGATTATGAGATTAGTAACCGTTTAAGGATTTAATTGTGAACATAAATGAAATATAAAATCATTATTTTTGAATTATTTATGTAGTTTGTAACATGATTTAATATCCTTATAATGTAATATTCATAAAATGAAACATTTTATTATTGCATTTTCCTAAAACTCCAAAAACATTATCCATATATTCTCATTGTTTTTGTGGAAAATATTTTCCTCTGAAATGTTAATTAAAATCCTACCATTTAATGATAACTAATTCCATTTCATTTTTAGTGTTTAGAATCAATGGA
This sequence comes from Viscum album, assembly GCA_963277665.1. Classification (NCBI taxonomy): domain Eukaryota; kingdom Viridiplantae; phylum Streptophyta; class Magnoliopsida; order Santalales; family Viscaceae; genus Viscum; species Viscum album. The sequence continues at coordinate 880,591,342 of OY728139.1, read as the reverse complement.
AAAATTTGTTCTGAATCCCTTGAGATATGATACAATTATATAAAAACAATCCCCATTCCATTATATCCTAACATGTGGAATATCACTTATAAGTAACATAAATATTTCTCAACTACAAATGGATTTTTTCCATTTAATGGAGACATTATTTGAATCATGGAGAGGAATAACATTGTTACACCACATGGAGGATCATTAAATTTATCTATATTTTAATGGTTATTATTAATATCCTGAGTCGACAATAATTATACAGTTAAAAATTCATAGATTCAACTATATCTCCATTATGGGTTACATTATTATTCCTTGGAGGGAAATCCTGACATGGTTTAAATTTATTGATATGGCTCTCATTTCATCAACTAGAATACATTTCTAATCAGTGTCATAGAATAAATTAGATACATAAACTATGAGAAGTATTTTATTGTTTTTATAGTAGAGAATCACATAATATAAATTTAAACTATATACATAACTAATTTATTAGTAATATAAATGGTTTCTTGGAGAATTTTCTAAAACCCACAAATACTGTCAAATATTTAATAATGGTTTATAACAATGTATTGAATTATTCCATATGTACCCCTCCATATTGTAATGTTAGGTTACTTATAAAGGAAAAATCTCCATACATCATAATGAAGTCCATTGTTACTAGACAAAATCTTTTCATATTTATTACCACTAGAGATAACTATTCCAAAACCATATACATTTTTGTATGGAAACAAGCATTTATTTCTAGGAAAACCACATAATCCCAACTATAAAAAAACATTATATAATTACCCTATAGTTATAATAATCATCATCATTATCCATATGGTTATGTTCCTAAACTTATGTCTCCCTTTATCTAGTTTTTTGGGTTTCTCCTAAACATGATCTGATAAAAATTTTAATTACCCAGCCCCTAGTATGTCAAATCCAATAGGGAAATTATATCGTCGAAACAATATACAAGTGATTGAATATGAATGGACTAAAGTGTTTATTAGTATTGGTAAACTATATATATATACATGATTTTTCACAGAAAATTGATATCATAAAATACATCTATTTATTTTCATTGATAACATGATTATTCCCATAAGATTGTCTCTTCACATCAATCATAATATACATCATACATCCTAGTGAAAGTAAAAATAATAATGGGGTCATATTAGAGGCATAATAATATTATTTATAAATTAGAATCTAATCCAAAAAGAATAATATGGAATGTCAAAATTATGATCAAATAACGACATAAAAATAATCAAATGAGATAACACTTATCCATGGATATCATAACTATTCCAGTTATCACAATTTCATCAAAACTATATTTCATAATGATGGAATTCATAATACAATACATCAGAAACATTCCATTGAGTCCTTGTACCAATACATATAAAATATTATTGATGAGTCATGCCAATACATCTTAAATAAATGGGTATAGACTTATAAAAATAGAAAATGTGATTTTCATAAAAATAACTACTCATAAATCATTGGGATTTATAATTTTATTCCATACATGTCACATACTATGACCATTGCATTCCTCATTTCAATAGAAAATACTACATAATAAATATTCCTTAAAAATAAATAATTTCTTATGTTGTAAGAACAATAATATGAGATTTCACTACAATACCTAGTGAAGCTGATCATAGATCATACAAAAAAATTACGGAAGATGGTATCATTTGAGTAAATGAATTTATAGAAAAATATTCAACAATGGTTTTTGATATAGATGACAACTGATTCAAAATATCAATAAAAATATGGTTGAGGAAAATACCATTTTAAAATTGATTTTTTTTAAACATACGAAAATCATGAATTATTGAGGAAATTATATTATCATTTATCCTTTTACACATTTAAAGTATAATTAAAAAAATGATAATTCGATATTTAATAAAAATTTAATCCATTCCATATATGTTAATATATAATTCAATTAACAATTATTTTAAAAGCTAAAAAGGTTTCTTGTTCATAAATAGGCATGGAAATTACATTTACATCATTTTATAAAACATAAAGCTTGTGAAAAATTTAAATTAAGAAATAATTGATGAATATTAAAAACAATTTTATAAAATATGGATACGAATTAAAAAGTATCATAAAAAAGTGTAAATACAAAGTCGATATTCCATAAAAAAAATTTCAATATCATGACTATTTAAAAAGAGGATGATTAAATAAAAAAGGTTATATATAAAAGAAAATATAGGATAATAATATAGTATTTTTTATTTATAAGGAGATAAATGAATTTCCCATATAGGATCTGAAACATAAATAATCTAGATAAATTATGTCATTTTAAAATAATGCATGGCCTTATGTCAAAAATCTTTTGTATGTGTTTGAGTCACCTATATAATAAATATAGAATTATAAACCATATATTAATGAACCAAAATCACACACACACACACAAACACACACAGATATATATATATATATATATATATATATATGTCACACAAAATATTATTTAATAATTATTTTTACCACAAATTTATTACCAATTCAATATTAATATAAAAAACCTAGGTGAGTACTGCATTATTTTTATGAATGTCTTGGTTTTGTTGCTTAATTTGGTTTGGTTGTTTTGATCCTTGTATGATAATCATGTTCCCATAAAATAATTAATTTTATTCATGATAAAAATATCACATAATTTTATTATATATTTATATATAGTCATATAAATAAGACAGATATTAAATAATAAATTACACCTTTCAAGGTTATGGTAACCCATACGTACAGATGAACATTTCTTTCACAATTAATCATATTTAACAAAATAAATGTAAAATATAATTTCAATTTACAAAATCCATTTTTTATCATATATATTATACATATTCTTTAAAACCATCCTTATTACTATCAATGCAATGTTCAAATTAAAAACTAACTACCTCACATTGTGGAGGTGGTAGTTCACATGTACACATGAGAAACATTTTCATTTTCTAATGGATTAGTAGATAATAATATAAATATAATGTTATAATATTAGAAGAAAAAGAAATTCATAAATACCTTATATTAACACTTAACCCATTATAATATTTATAGAGTTTATTTACTAGGACCAACAGATTATACATTGGTTGCATGTATATTCTATATATTGAATATTATTTAGACAACATATTAAATATTTTTCATTTTTCATAAAGGATTTTGTTTAATAATTTCCAAGATTATTTTTCACATTGATAATTTAATATTATTTCCCTTATTATGGGAACCATGAAATACTATTTCAATATTTTTAATATAATTCTTTAGTTGGATATCATACTATCTCGAGGAACAGGGTCCTTAGACCATCTTGGGTGAGTACTCATAAGAGGATGAGTATTTATCTAAGGATGTTTTCACATGGTAATATCTAGGAAGTGATATTATGAGATAAAACCCACTATTAAGAATTCCTTAAGATTTTTTGGAATTAGATATTCCTAACTGTGATCGTGACTAATAGTCCATAGACATTAACATTATAATTTATACATGTCATGTAACATAATGTTACATGAATTCATGTAATTAGAGTCTGTTTACATTTATCATATTTAATTGGTTGCGTATTGGGATCATTGAGGATACGTATCATTATATAAGTAACATTATCTAATTAATTGGGATTTCTTTTTTAAAATAATTTATTTCTTTTATAAATTTCTAAATTTGTTTACCAAATTCTCCTTGAATTCAAAGGTTTCATGAAGAGTGTTGGGTTTTTGGTTATGAATATAATTTTTCTGTATACTTATAGCGAAATAAAATCCATGTATTGAGAGTATACTATGTGTATGTTTAGAAATATTGATGATCTATTTCTGGTTCACATTACAAAGACATTACATGTTGTATATATATTAAATGTAGTCTAATATTTAAATATTATTTTTCACAAAACATATGATGGATTATTTTTTTTATTTGATCCCCATGGATTACAAAATGTGCAAAATGATAAAACGCTAATTTATTACCTTGATATGGATTTTAATTTTTTTCAGTAGATTGATATTTTATTTAATTCATCCACAAATCCTCTGTATCTAGACCAAGAAGGATTCTCTAGCAATTTTTGGATGCTTCATTTAATCTAGATTGATTCTTTTAGTAATTAATCACTATAGTGGATGGATTTCATCTCTCCATGTGAGAAATAATTTCATGTACTTCGTTTCTTTGATCATGGGTGACGCGTTTCATTATGATATCATATTCATTAACTTGTGGTGGTGTTTTTTATTCTATTCTAGATCCATTATATGATATTGGTTGGGATTCTAATTCATTTATTAGATGTGGTGCAGTATTAATGCATTATTGAGGTATGTATTTTTTAATATTCTCCACCAATCCTTTTCTTAAATTAAAATAGATATAATATTTTTAAATTGTTTCTAGGGCCACCATTTTCATTATTGGTTCCTCATGGTTGGTGGACTCTATTTTCATGATGTGTGACTCAAGTTTGGCTATAGGTGGTTCCATCTCTATTCATTTTTGGTAAAATTCTTTTTTTTTTGGTTATTTTATGATTTTTTTTATAATTAAATTTTTATGGTTTGTTGAATGGTTTATTTTCAAATGGAACCAGGATTTTATAAAAGATAGTTTTAACATGGGTTCTTTAAATGAAAAAAGTTTTCCAGGCATTATGAAAATTGATTGTGAAGTATTTTTAAAATAATTATTTTATGGTAATGGTTTTATGAATTGATATTGAAAATAGGGAACATTGTAATCCTCTTGTAATCTGGTGCAAGGCGTCACAATAAGTCTCATCCGAAATCAGGTGGTTTACTCATGGGGATTTCCTCTATTTCCAATTCATGTTGTTCTATGGACCTAATAGACCTATTGGGGGATTCAAATTCAGGTTTGTTCTATTTTTCTCTTCACATGATACATTTTTCTACACAGTAGATGAGGATATTATTTACTATGTTATGTATATATTTCCTAGATATCCTGAACTAAGGGGATCCTTTGCGTGATATTACTTGTTCTTGTGGGAATATTATAGATATTTTGGATTATACTATTTTTTCTATACTTCCATGTATTTGATTTAATATTTGACATGCGATTTCATTTTTTACATGATATATCTACTAAAATGTGATGATATGAGAGGAATTGAAATTAATGAAAATTTATTAATTGGAAATTTTGGAAAAGGGAGAATAATCTATTTTTTATGCTTTTGATATTAAAACGATAATACTTTTTTCATTCCATTTTTTTAACTGATGTTGATCATGATAAAATATTATTTATTGAAATGATATATAACAGCTAGGTGAGACCCTAAATAGCATGTAATACCACACCCTATGAACCCCATCGATGCTATACACACCTGATTATATTTTTCAATACATGTGATGTTTAGGTGCCATAGTGAGGTGGTGAGGTTTTCTATAATATGAAATGGGTATATGGTGGTGAAATGGTTAGTTATTTCACATTTTATCAAATAGAGTATTTGTTTTTACTATTGTGGTAGTCCATTTGGATGGAATTATACATGGATAATAATTCTACTCTTGAGTTATTTGATTCACTGGTTAGTGTTCAGTTATATCATATAATTATCTTTTCCATTGTTGTCAATATTATATATTTGTGCCAAGTTGTTTATTTAGGATGGGTAAAACAATTACCTTTTGTTTTTTTCCATTGTTATAGTCACCAACCATTGGGTATTAGGAATTCCTTTTGTGTATGTGACATGTTGCATTGGAAACCACCTTGAGAGGGTATTCGATTTAGTTTGTAATCGTTTTGTATCAAAGGTGGTATGTCATTAAGAGTCATTGTCTAGCGCATCTGGTAGATTATAGAATAAATTTATAAAAATTTATATGTATATTTCAGTGATTTCATTCATGATGAGACTCAACTATCCATGGGATGTGGGGATGAAAGACTTCGATTTTTAGTTTTTGTGTGTGCTATTTTCAATCTTAACTTACCATTTCTCTAGATTGATTTGATATCTTCCCACTATTTTTAATTGAATTTGATTCAGTTTGCGATTGTATACTTCTGAGATCTATTCCATTAGTTCCTTAGTAAGTTGTATTTGTTGACCCTCAATGTAATACTCTTATGGATCAGATATTTATCGAGGAAATTATACAGGAAATATTCATTGTTAACTAGAATGTTAGACACGATTTGAACAATTTTTTAGTGGATTCCATGATTTTTTTAAGAAATATATTGGTCATGGGAGTTCATTAATGATATTCCACCATCACATAAATAAAATAATGATACCCATGAGGTGAAAGAATAGCTGAACATGATCAACCAGATCTTTTACATTCTAGATAAAAATTATAGTATCAAAGTGAAGTGTGCAACATTCAAACATGAGGATCATACTATAATTTGGTGGGATTTTATGGTACATGAATATAGGCACGTTGGATTATATTGTAATGATTTTTATAAAATATTATTCCAATAATATTTTATAGAGTCTCATATGATGTAATGGACTTCCTCACTTTTTAGTAGGGATAGAGTTTGGTGTCTCTGAACACCAATCGGTTTGTTGGGATACCTTTTTTCATCTAGGTTTTTAATGAATTACCCTATAAAATTTTAGAAGAAACAGATGCTTTTCAAAATGTACATTAGATCATAGATATTTATTATTAAACATTCAACCTATACAAATATAATGGATAGATAAATAATAAAATATATGAATATGATAGGTAAGGTTGGATTTTCCTCGCCTTATATTCCACTTATTGGAAGCCTCATTAGCGCATCATAGACAAAGACGAAGATTAAAGATCATAGTAGGAGTGGTGAAGGTGGCTCTTGGACGCATGACTCTTTAGAAACTCTTGTTGTAGCTAGTGTGGTAAAACTGATTTTATATCAATGTTGAATTTCTATACACACATGGTGTTCATTTCCTTCATCTTAAATGATGTATAATTTTTTTGGATGTTAGGGTAATCTGAAAAAATTATTTTAGGCTAAATCCACTCCTTTACATGGTCAGGGATCATCAACACCAAAGGCTACTATGGTGCAGTCATATGCTTTAATGAAAATAGGGCTCTACCCAAAGGACACTAGAGTGAAACACCTTCACGTAGTATATGAGTATCTAGTGGAGGTAGATTCTAGTACAATGATAGAGGGAGGTGCTATCTTAATTGCATTCATGGAATCAATTACATTTTTTTGATACCAGTGCATCCCCCCATTTTTATCTGCATATTTTTTTTATATTCATAACCTTCCAACATAGCTCATTTCCTTTGATATAGAGTCAATTTCATATCATTTTATGTATATAGTAGAGGGATTTAAATTTCCGTCATCTGCGCTATTGATATATGATTTATTGAATGTGTGTGATTTTGTTGTTCTAAATGTGTATCTATTTCATGTAATCATCTGGATGGATTGGTTTGTCTCTCTACATGTTGAATTTGATTGTTATCATCGGTATGTTTCATTTTATGGGGCCAATCAGAGACCACGTGTTTTTCTAGGAGGGTGGGTTTTGTGTTCTAGGCATGCATAACCTTCCTTTACAAAGCCCAAGGGTATTTAATTTTTTATTATAGTAGTGGACAATGAAATTTCATATATTGTTTATCTTACCACTATTGATTGGTTTTTCCTATAATATACTCTTAATATTTCTCCATGATTTCTATAGGAATGGTGGTAGAATTTTTTATTATCTTTTTTCTTGGAACACAACTAATATAAACACCTTATAATCTTGTTGAACCAACCGAGATAAAACCTCACAATATTTTTTTGGACGACCAAGTGAACAAGGTTTTGGTTTGACCTAATGTTTTTCCTTGGGTCTCACCATTGCTCTTTTCCAGGAAGGAATTTGATAAACATTGAATTTTTATTGCCTATTAGTAGTTGAACTAGGAAAAAATATAGTACAATTATCATTTTCATCAAGTAGATGAATTTTGTAATCAGGTGATGTATGAAATTGGTTTTCAAAGACTTATCATCCATCAGGATAACATCAGTTAAGCATACAAGAGTGTAATATATCAAAGATTGAGTTCATGTGAATCTATAGAAATTATGAATATATTGTGATATCATTTTGTATGACTAATTATCCAAAAACAATTATGTATTTGATTAATATGATAATCCATCAGTATCTTAACACATTTTTTATAGTGTTCTTAGATGATATTTTGGTTTATTCAAGATCTGAATATGATAATGAGTACCATTTCTATTTTGTTTTTGAAATCCTATAAAGTTACAATTTATAGAGAAAACCTCTATAATACAATTTCTAGTTTGATGTAGCAATGTTCACAGGGAAGTTGATTTCAAAGAAGGCCATATCAACTAATCCAGGAAAGGTAAATGATGTTTTTTCATAGGAACAACATCAAAATGTATTTGATAAATGGATCTTCCATATAACTGTAGGACAAAATCAAAATTTCATCATGTATGTCACCTAAGATTGCACATACTAGAAAATTTTCCAAATTCACAGGGATAAAAAGTGTAAGGATTCAATTAATGAGTTTAAATGACTTTTTTATGTCATAACCTATTTTAATCTTAGTTGACCCAAGTTAAGTGAAGGTGGTTTTTTTATTCTTATGTATTTTTTTGGGTTGTGTTCTCATATAGGTTGATAATGTTGTATCTTATGGATCACATTGGTTTTGACAACTTGATATGAATTACCCCACTCATAATTTAAAGAACACTATAGTTATTTAATAGATTATGTCTTAGTGGAATTATCTTTTTGGGGAATTGTTCATATTTTATTTTATACTTAATATGTTATCCTATATATATAATTATATATAATTTAATCTCAAATAGAGGCGATGGGTGGAATACCTTATGATATTTAACATTGACGTAGCCTACACTCTAAGGAAGGGGGATTTCATTGCTGACCCTTATAACAGGATAGTGTCATCACACAATATTTTTGAATCAAATTAATAGTGTAATATTTTGGGTATATTTTCCCATTTTAATATCAATTAAAATGAGAATATTTTACGTATAGTTATTTATAGTTTCTAGTTATTATTATCTCCCCTTGAGTCGATTTTCCAAAGTTAATAATAGAGTGTAAATTTTAGAGGAATTCGAGAAACCCTATATGATGGAGAGGTAGTTCAAGTTAGGTCTCCATATTCAAATGGTATTCTCAATTAGGGGTATCAGTTAATTATCCAAAAAAAAATTAGGATTTTAGTTTTTCAATATTTTAATATTTCATTGTAGGATCTTCATCAGGGTATTACAATGATGTATTATAATATTATAAGGTTCTTTTCATGGCTAGGTATGAGGACTAAAATTGATAATTATATGTCTCGTTATTATACATTCCAACTGATCATGGTAGATAATTTGAAACCTTATTTATTTATTGATCATATACCATTACCTATTTAGAAATGGGATGATGAATACATGGACTTTTTTGTTGGATTGTAATGGAATCCTAGAGGATGAAAGGCAATCTTGGAGTTTAATGATTTTTCAATAAGGTCATCTCATTTTATTCAAATAAATTTAAATGAAATGGATGAATATTTTGGAAATATATATATGTATTATGTTGTGAGGTTAAATGGGATTCCATATCCTGTCGATATAGATTGATATCCTTTGTATACACTGAGATTTTTGTGGTATCCATGTGGCAATGAGAATTCAATTCATATTGTGTATGTCTTATCATCTATATATAGATAAATTGATATAGCATGATATTTTTCTTGTTGACAATATGTTTTTTTCAAGTGTCTTAGATTTTATATTGATCATGGGATTTCCTTTTTAAAGTGGTTGAGTTTGGTTAAAATAATGGTTATTAATTTTCAATCAGAACAGATTCTTTTTAGGCTTTTTATGATCTTCCATGAAGGCCACCTATTGGTTTGGATGTGGGGGGTGAAGCTTCTTTGGTAGGACCTTGTTTCGTTTAAGAGATGCCTATGGTGATTCTGGATATATGTCTACATATCATTACAGTGCATAGTTGATTGAAATATTAAGTGGATCAAATTAATCTCCCTTTGAATCTTTCCATAGGTGGCCATGTTTTCATCAATGTTTTTCCTCTGTTGGGTCCCCATCAGTTTGGAATAATCTAAAAATATTCTCTAAGATATATTAGACCATATAAGATAATTATGTAAAATTGGAATTTTCCCTATCATATTGAATTTCGGATTTTCTTGACATGAAATCATGATTTATTCGAAAAATCACATCTCTTAAAATACCATCATTATCCCATTAGTGTTCTGTGTATGTAATAGAGTAAGTTAGATCATGATGTTTCTATTATGGAAAAACATGTTGCGATAAATTATAATGAAGTGAATATCTTGTGTGGGATGTCGATTCTAATTTTAATAGCATTATGAAGGCATATATTTTATTATCATTTGACATGAATGCATGATTCATGGATTAGGTAACAGTGTCCTAAAAAATTTACTGATCTTAATTTTTCCATATAACATCCCATGGAAGGAAATTCTTTTGGTGTGGGGTTTCAAACATTTCATTAACCATTTTCATAAAACTAATCTATCATTGCAAGTTTTCCTCTTTAATAGCAATATTTTCGGGACTCCTAATGTTGGAGATCATCTGTCTAGGAAACTGATCTTCCCTTTGGGGTTGTTTGATTGTCTGAATCAGTTGATTCCAGGTATAAGTGTTCAATGGTTTTCATTATTATTCCCAAGATCATAGGATTCCCATGGTGTATTTGTTTTTACTGTACAAACCCATAATTTGTAAATTATAAAAGTCAAATATGTTTTTTGTATGGGTATGACAAGTTTTATAAGTTCTGTAGGATGGATGTCATGAGTTTTGTTTATAACGTGATATGAGTAGAGGCCTTGTGCATATTTCATGTTTTCTATTGTTAAAAGATTTCTTTGTAATAAAAATGTGATATGTTTTTGGCATATGTTATACCCGTGGATTAAATAACATGTAAATGGATTACATGCCTTGTAATTTTCACCAATGTAGATTATAGGGTGTATCATACATGATATATAATTTTATTCACTAGTATCTCATTTATATCTCAACCTAGAAGAATATTACAATGATTTTTGGGCTATATGTTTGATCTAAATTTATTAGTTTGGTATTTGGACACCATATCCACTAGATTATTTCACACTTGTTGTATAATCTATCCTTCTTCTTTATTTATTTGATCATGGTAGGACCTTTTTGTTGTGTTATCAGTTCGATTTCCTCATGGTGATGTTTAATCTTGTTTTCTTCGTGATTCGTTGTACAATATCTTTATAGGGTCTATTTCATTTCATATTGTGGTTTGGTTGGTTTGTGTTCTATGTGTATGTGTTTTTCTTCTATTTTATAGAAATACTATTCTTAAATTCAATAAATTTAAATATTTTTAGACAGGCTCTAGGCCCTTTTTCTTCATTTTAGGTTCCCCCATATTTGTAGTTTTTGATATGGTTGTGTGAGACATGGGTTTTAAGATGGTTGGTTCTATCTCTAACATGTTTTGACAAAAATGAATTCTCATGTAGTTTTATAAATTTTTTGTAAACAAAATTCATGAGTTAATGATTGAATTCTATTTTTCTGGAACTATCTTTTATAGATGATTGGTTTCACCATGTTTTGTACAATGAAATGTGTTTTCAATATATAGTGATAATGGTTTGTGAAACGGTCTGCAAAGAAGGGTATTAAAGAAATTTCTAATGAATTAATTAGGAAAATAAAGAACATGTGAAAACTTGGCTACTAAAGTGGAATATGTCGTAATTGGTACCATCTACCCTCATAGGGTTTTCTCATTTTTCCTTCCTCTGCTCCCTATGCCTAACTCATTAGGGACTTGTTATACCTGTTGGGGGTTTACATTATGAGGATTTCCTCTTATCTATATACATGATGAAAAAATCATATTGGATTTATTTTTATGGAATTATTTATTTTAGGTCTGATTATTATAGCTATCCATACCTACTGTGATCCATGACATGATATTACCTATTATTCTTGGCCAATAAGGCACATTATGGATTGTACTAGTTCTGTTGTACTTCAATTGATTTGACCTGATTAGTGATAAATTCATTTCATTATTTTTCATGACATATCTTCTATGATTTGTGGATATGAAAATATTTGAGATTTATTTACCTAATTTATTTTGAAATGTGTAAAAGGGTAATTAAAATGATTTTCGATGATTTTGATATAAATATTTTAAAACTATTTTAATTCACTATTTCATTTAATGTTGAGCGTGCTATAATTAGTTTTAAGATACATCAATGGAACACGTGGGTTTAATCCTACTGATCCTATTATCTCACAACCTTTATATCTCTTCATAAGTGCATAGACCTTACTATGTATTTTGATTTCGGCAAAGGAATGGTGCCTCAGTGTGTTAGTGAGGTTCTTGGTCATCTGATATGGGTATATGGTGGTGATATCATGGATTTTTCCCCATGTTAACCCATAGAGGTGTTGATTTTATATTTTTGGTAACCCTTTAGGAAAGTAATTATACTTTAATATTTGTTTCTACTATACAATTACTGGGTTCTATTATTTTTTCAGTTACAGGATATATTAATCTTTTCCTCTATAGTATTATATATATATATGTTCCATGTTGTTACTTTCGTTTAGATATATTGTTCCTTTTGGTTGATGTTCGATGCTTGGGTGCTAGTCTCCAACCCGTAGGGATTTAGAACGCCCTTAGAGTATATGACATATCAGTTTTGTTACAGTTTTATAGGGTAATCAGTTCTATTCTCCATGTAACAACCCGAATCCGGACCCACTCATGGTGCCCCGTACCCGGTTCTCCACATGAACTCAAGTGCATTCCCTTGAATGCCAGAGGCTACTGACTAGCAACGATGGCCTTGGGTAAGGTAGAAGGGGGAACAATGCCTTCATAAATTATAAAAATAAAAGGAAGGAACAATATAAATATAACAGTGGATGCAGTAAACAACATTCTCATCATAATTTTACAGCGGAAGACTTCATAAAATAATAAATAACTGAATCTGAAGATATGATGCATGGAATGTTATAAGTCTAATAAAATAACCAAACTAAACAATAGGCTGGAAGTAATACAGTAACAATGAAAAGGTAAAAAAAAGCAGCCAAAATTATCCTCAGCATCGCAAGCCAAAGATTGGTCCGATGCTATCCTGCTCCGAGAAATCTAGTACCAAGAGTCGAAGGATGCTTTCCTTTGTCTATACCTACAACAAAATAGTCTGTCTGGGCACAAAAGCGTGTCCCAAACAGGGTGTGAGACTAAATCCTCGTAGACAATCACCCAATGATCTGTTCCTAATAGCCAGTGAGTATATGGAAGGTAAAAGTACAATAAATAGTAAAAAGTAGCAATAAATAAGATGATACACAACAAAAATCAATCCCCAAGATAGTAACAGCAGTGAATCAATCAACTAACAACAATAAGAAACCCTCTGGGATGTACACGTAGTCATCCGCTTTGGTCCTATCCAAGAAATACCACAAATCTCTGGGCAGTGCACTCAGCCTAACCCCTCTAGTTTGGTCATGCGAATTTATGAGACTCTCTGGGGAAGCACACTCAGTCAATTCCCCTTATAGTATAGGGTATTCTGGACTCTCTGAGGAAGATCACATCGTCTAAACCTCCTAGCCCCAAGGTCTATAGACTCTCTGAGAAAGATATCTCGGTAAATTCCTCCTATAGCCTCAGGTATACCACAGACTCTCCGAGGAAGCTCACTCAGTCAATCCCCCCTCTAGCCTGGGATGGTTCTTAAAAAGATTCAAACAAAGTAACACTCTCTGAGGAAGCTCACTCGGTCTACCCTCCTATTGTCTATAATATCCAATACTCTCTAGGAGCTCACTCAGTCTATCCCATGTAGTGTATAATGTCTATGACTCTTAGGGAAGCTCACTTGGTCTATCCCTTATATCCTATAGCACCATGTTCTCTCAGCCCCGTGCCAGTCAGTGCATAATAATGTTATAAGGCCAAAGTACACCTATAAAGCTACTTGGATAACCAAAGTACACATATAGAGCTACTTTTCTAAATAGTCTACAAGGAAACAAGTATGTCATGAGTTTCACTTCAACCTATAACAGCAAGGCATGGAAACAGGTGTAACAGCCAAAGGTAAACAAGACCCAATGGTCGTAAATAGAACAAAGCAAGGGAAAATACATCCAATCACAACAAATTATCCTCTAACATATTCAATTTACGTCTACACAAGCATACAAACATGGAGGCAAAGAAACAAGGGAAAAAAGGTAAACACGCAATACCCCGTTCACGGGTATTGGTGGAATTTTCACATAAAACTCAGAGACATTGAACGGAAAGGCACAGACCACCTACCTCTAGGTGAGAATGATGATATACTCAGATGTTGGCTTTAGGTTTTCCCTCGGAGTGGACCCAGGTTAACACAACTTACTTTATCGGTCACGCAGTCGCACGTGCGCGACTTTGATGTGCGTATATATATATATATATATATATATCTGTATATATATACATATAAACATAAAACTTATGCGTATATATAACCTACAACGTAAACAGAAATATATAAATAAAATTAACAACTCAGGTAAACTGACTCTGGACCAGATAAAGGCCGCAAGGGATTACAAACTCAATTTCATAATTAAAAATGTGTAAAATATACAGTAGTTATGTATATGCATTTTCTTACCCAACATCGGTGATAAAATGTAATCGCACCCAAAAGCGGTTGTCGGAGCATGTCCAGCCTATACTGTGATGCTGTTGCACAATCGTGAAATCAGGAGAACACGATAATTTATCAAACCCTAATCAAGGGTTACGGTAAATTCCAAATCAAAATTGTATCCACTTTGAATCACAAAAGCGATGATGCAGACTATCAATAAAGGTCTTACCTCCCCAAATTGAACCCAAACTAAGAACGATGTCGGAGAAAATGCTGCACAAGAAGGACTTGTAAGATCGGGGTCACACCGTAATGCGAGAAGGATGAAGGCGATGTGTGAAGAGGGATGGCCAGGCCCTGCTTCAGGGAGATGTCGGAGAGCCTGGCTGTGCATTACTAAGGAGAGAAGACCGGGGGAGTCACGCTGCTTGATATCTTAGAGGGGGCCGAGTGCTACTCACCTGAGGAAGGTCGAGCCTCCACGGAGGTCTTGGGTTGCGCCGTCCTTGATCAAGGAGCAAGGGAGAAGAAGAGGCCCCACCATGGGAGAGGTCATCCACTAGAGTAGATTCAGATAGAGAGACCATGGGATAACAAAGAAGATGAAGAAATTGAGGTCACCCATGTATAGGGTTTTTAGTAGGGTGGATGTCGCCTGTGTAAGAGGAGGCGGCTGGTCATGGGACTGGACAGCCATGCGGAGAGGAGACGATGTCCATGGAGGGTGGAGAGGAGACCCTACGGAGGAGGGGTTGTGAACTGCCTTGTAAGTAAGATGAAGAGCAGTTGTTGTAGGGGAGGTCCGGATGCGGTTCGGCGTAGGGTTTGAAGGAGGAGGCTTCTTGTGCGGAATTTTTTTTAAATACGTTTTTAAAAAAAAATATTTTGTAAAAAACGCCCAGGTTAAAAATATTTTTAAAACTGCCCCTCAAAGGCGGCAGGCGCGATGCCGCCTTTGTGTTTCGGGGCAAAGGCGGCATCGCGCCTGCCGCCTTTGGCCTTTACCCGAAAGGCGGCATCCGCGATGCCGCCTTTCCCCTAAAAAAATTTTAATTTTTTTTTTGAAATTTTTTATTTTTATTTTTATTTTTTTTGTTTTGTTTTGTTTATATATATATATATATATATATATATAAATAAAACAAAAATTTTCCGCAGAATTTCTCTGCTACTAAATATCCAGCGGTACTGCCATTACAGCAATCTGGATTCTGACAGAAACCCTCACCCAGACCTCCCTTTTATAAGATGCCTTGCCCTGGAAATCATTCTGCATTTTCGATGTGGGATTCAGGTTCTCCCTTTCCTGCGCAGTACATTCTTCATTTCCGATGTGGGATTCTGTTTCAAGTGCGTGACTTTGAAAGACAATAAAATATAAACTCTAAGACCAATATAAATGAAATTTTAAATATTGATTAAACATATAATTAATAGTTAAAATCAAAAAGAATTTCCTTAAAAATGATGATGCAAAATAATTTATAAGGTTTCAAAACCGCTTACTTGAAATTTAAAAAAGTTTCAAGTACGTGAATTTGAAAGACTATAAAATATAAAATATAAAACGAATATAATTGAAACTTTAAAGATTGATTAAAGATATAAGAAATAGTTGAAAACAAAAGGATTTTAATAAAAAAGATTGATAGAAAATAATTTATAACCTCTCAAAACCGCTTACTTGAAATTTAAAAATGTTTCAAGCACGTGAAACTGAGTGACTATAAAATATAAACTATAGAACAAATATAATTGAAACTTTAAACATTGATTAAACATATAAGAAATAGTTGAAAATAAAAGGAATTTCATAAAAAATGTTAATGGAAAATAATTTATAAGCTCTCAAAACCGCCTACTTGAAACTTAAAAACGCTTCAAATACGTAAATTTGAACGAGTATAATTATATAAGTAATAATTAATAAGTAATAAGTAATAATTATAATGAATAATAATAATTAATATTTATATTACTTATTAATAATTAATAATTAATAATTACTAATTACTAATTAATTAGTAATAATTATTATTTATATTACCAATTAACTAAATAATTATTATATATATAATAATTAATAAGTAATAATTAATAATTAATAATTATTAATTATAATAAATAATAATAATAATTAATATTTATATTACCAATTACTAATTAATAATTAATAATTAATAATTACTAATTACTAATTACTAATTAATTAGTTACAATTATTAATTATATTACTAATTAACTAAATGATTATTAATTATATTACTAATAATTATTAATTAATAATTAATTAATCATTATTAATTAATAATTAGTAATTATTAATTAATAATTAATTAATAATTAATTAATCATTATTAATTATATTACTAATAATTATTAATTACTTAATTAATAATTATTAATTAGTTAATTAATAATTATTAATTAGTTAATTAATAATTATAAATTATTTAATTAATCATTAATAATTATTAATTAATAATTAATTAATCATTATTAATTATATTACTAATAATTATTAATTAGTTAATTAATTATTAGTTAGTTAATTACTAATTAATTAATAATTATTATTAGTTAATTATTAATTAGTTAATTAATAATTAATAATTAATTATTAATTAGTTAATTAATATTTATATTACTAATTATTACTAATAATTATTAGTTAATTATTATTAGTTAATTATTAATTAGTTAATTAATAATAATTAACTAATAATTATTAGTAATTAATTAATCATTATTAGTAATTAATTAATAATTATTAGTAATTAATTAATAATTAACTAATTAATAATTAACTAATTAATAATTAATTAGTAATTAATAATAATTAACTAATTAATAATTATTAATAATTAACTAATTAACAATTAATTAATCATTATTAGTAATTATTTAATAATTATTAGTAATTAATTAATAATTAAGTAATTAATCATTAATTAATAATTAACTAATTAACAATTATTAATAATTAACTAATTAATAATTATTTAATAATTATTAATTAACTAATTAATAATTAACTAATAATAATTAACTAATAATTATTAGTAATTAATTAATCATTATTAGTAATTAATTAATAATTATTAGTAATTAATTAATCATTATTAATTAACTAATTAATAATTAACTAATTAATAATTATTTATTAATTATTACATATATAATGAATAATAATAATTAATATTTATATTACCAATTAACTAATTAATTACTAATAATTATAATAAATAATAATAATTAATATTTATATTACTAATGAACTAATTAATAATTAATATTTATATTACTAATTAACTAATTACAAATTAATTATTAATTAGTTCATTAGTAATATAAATATTAATTATTATTATTATTCATTATAATTATTAGTAATTAATTAATAATTAATTTGTAATTATTAGTAATTAATTATTATTATTATTCATTATAATTATTAGTAATTAATTAGTAATTATTAATTATTAATTATTAATTAGTAATTGGTAATATAAATATTAATTATTATTATTATTTATTATAATTAATAATTAATAATTATTACTTATTACTTATTAATTATTATATATATATTAATTATTTAGTTAATTGGTAATATAATTAATAATTATAATTAATTAGTTAGTAATTAGTAATTATTATTTATTAATTATTAATAAGTAATATAAATATTAATTATTATTATTCATTATAATTATTACTTATTACTTATTACTTATTACTTATATAATTATACTCGTTCAAATTTACGTATTTGAAGCGTTTTTAAGTTTCAAGTAGGCGGTTTTGAGAGCTTATAAATTATTTTCCATTAACATTTTTTATGAAATTCCTCTTGTTTTCAACTATTTATTATATGTTTAATCAATGTTTAAAGTTTCAATTATATTTGTTCTATAGTTTATATTTTATAGTCACTCAAATTCACGTGCTTGAAACATTTTTAAATTTCAAGTAAGCGGTTTTGAGAGGTTATAAATTATTTTCTATCAACCTTTTTTATGAAATTCGTTTTGTTTTAAACTATTTCATATATCTTTAATCAATATTTAAAGTTTCAATTATATTCGTTTTATATTTTATATTTTATAGTCTTTCAAATTTACGTACTTGAAACTTTTTTAAATTTCAGGTAAGCGGTTTTGAAACCTTATAAATTATTTTGCATCATCATTTTTAAGGAAATTCTTTTTGTTTTCAACTATTTCTTATATGTTTAATCAATATTTAAAATTTCATTTATATTGGTCTTATAGTTTATATTTTATTGTCTTTCAAAGTCACGCACTTGAAACAGAATCCCACATCGAAAATGCAGAATGTACTGCGCAGGAAAGAGAGAACCTGAATCCCACATCGAAAATGCAGAATGATTTCCAGGGCAAGCCATCTTATAAAAGGAAGGTCTGGGTGAGGGTTTCTGTCAGAATCCAGACTGCTGTAATGGCAGTACCGGTGGATATTTAGTAGCAGAGAAATTCTGCTGAAATTTTTTGTTATATATATATATATATATATATATATAAACAAAACAAAACAAAAAAATAAAAATAAAAATTTTCAAAAAAAAAAAATTTTTTTAGGGGGAAGGCGGCATCGCGGATGCCGCCTTTCGGTTAAAGGCCAAAGGCGGTAGGCACGATGCCGCCTTTCCCCGAAACGCAAAGGCGGCATCGCGCCTGCCGCCTTTGAGGGGCAATTTTAAAAATATTTTTAACCTGGGCGTTTTTTAAAAAATATTTTTTTTTAAAAACGTATTTAAAAAAAATCCCTTCTTGTGCGGTTTGGGGAGAAGAAGAAATAAGAGGAAATAATAAATTGAAAAAAATAAAAAGGGAAAGGTTGTGCACGTGGTCCCTTCTTGATTGAAGAAAAAAAATAATGGGCAAGAGGAAGTCACCCCCTTGCCCAGCGCCTCACAAAAAGAAAACAATTTCTTTTTTTTCAACATTACATATAAATGTATATATATATTCCACTCAATATATACATATATATTAATGCTCAATAACAATGTTATATTTATAAAAACATTCACCAAAAGGTAATAATAATAATAGTGGTCAACAATATTTATAATTAGGGTTAATTACACCTAAATCCTTAAATGGATTCTTCACCCATTTATTTAATTAATTAAGTAAACCATAACCATTATTTAATTACCCAATTATTATTATTATCTAGAATAATAATAATAACGATCAAAACTAATATTTATAACCAATAATTTAATTAAATTTTATCGTTTATTTAAACTCACCATTGAGAAGCCGCCGTAATTAATATAACACGTAATTAAAATAACACACCTTTAATAAATTGCAATTCTTCCCTTAAATATAACCTAATTAATCCATCATTATTATTATCCAAATTAATAATAATCACCAAAAATAGTTATATTTATATTTCTCATAAAATCATACAATATTTATTTAATTAAATCCATCATTGCGAACATGACGCAATAACACGTTATTAAAAGTAACGCTTATTTTAAAAAAAATCAACATTAATTAAAATACTCCAACACTTGATTTAAAATTGATGTTCTTTTTCAAACTACGACGTCACATTTAATGGTGTTTGACCACCACTTAAATAAATGCGTTTGTGTAATATTTAATAATAAAAATCTTCCATCATTATTATTATTATAACATCCACATTTAATCTCGTTTGAACATTATTTATTAAACGTGTTTTTAAAAAAATTAATAATAATAATCTCTCACTATTATTATTATTTAAACATCCATTAATTCAAATTAATTAGATAACATGTTTGACAATCGGTCAACTGCGCGACTTGACATGCATGGTCTAACCGCCCATGCGCAGCCCGATGTCACCGCTTGAATTAGGTCACGCACTTGGAACCTCGTTCTGATGCACAGTTTTAAAATTGACCCACCTATAAATGAAATGTTTTAAAAAAATTCATGTATTTTATCTGGTCTAAGAATGGAGGTTCTTAAACTCCACATATGACAACCTGAAAACATATATTTACTAACAAAAACCACCACACCATATAATTTATTCAAGTAGGGAAAATTTGTTCAATATTTACTGAGATATAATATATGGATATATCATGGAATGTTCTATCTCTTATATATTTATGGTAGTTGATATCTCATCCTTTTGATTGGAATATAGCCATCTACAAAACTCCATGTCAATGGTGTATTAATTTGTTTATTTCTAATAGTGAAATAAATATGTATCGATAAAATGGGTTGATGAATCCATAATAGAACTTTATTGAGGATATATTTTGATGAATCGATAACATTAAAAATTTATTAATTTCATGTTGTTTTAATTGTTGTGATAGTGTGTTATTTCTCTCGGGTATGATGAGCATTAAAATATTGTAATCTTATACATTAGGCAATCACACCTACTTCCAATGACAATGAATCCTCGAGGGTCACACACTATGTGTTTCCATTGATCTAAATTATATTCTACTCTAATTTAATCAATGGAATAAATATAATTTTCATAACTGAATAATAATTTTATTCATGTTCTATTGATAGCGTTAATTAATGAAATATTTATTCACCAGTATGTGAATAAATGTATATACGTATATCGATATATTATTTAATAACAAATAAATATTTATTCACTAGTATGTGAATAAAATATTTATATTTAAATATAATATGTATTCATATATTTAATAATTACCAAGATGTTCAAATGTTCCATGACATATTCCAATGATAAATAAATATTTACAAGCTAGTAACTATTATTTATCAATCTTCACAAGTTGATATGTCCCAAAATATAATAATATTATTATTATTTTTTGGCATGGGGTTTGATTAAAGGTTAAATATTATTTAATTTCCTAAAAGAATTGAAATTATTTTGCGTCCTAAACCCTATCTCTATAAATGGATTGTTATGTTATTTGTTAATGGAATCCAATAATCAATTGAAATAATAGAGATTTGTTTGGCACAAGTAATTCCCTTCAAAATACTCCATATCTCTCCCACTAATGGATGAGAAATCAATAGAAAATTCATCATAATCAAATAATTATCTATCAATAATGACTAATGAAATCCATTTTATTTGTTAGTATTTCACCAGATGATTTATTGGTATTACTCTAAGATTATTAAAATATGTGTCAATCACCACTAAAGGGATTCTACTCTTGGATTTCCATAATAAAAGTGATGGAAATATCAAAGGTTTCATTCAAATGATAAATATTCATAAATATTGAATGTCCTTATGGCTAGGTATTTATTTTTTCACATATTAAAAAAATTAATTATTAATTTTACTTGAAAGATCCACACTAATGGTGTTAGTAAACATTTATTAAAATAAACTTTAATATATCTCTGACCAACACGATATTCTATATTTTATAGAACTATCAATTGGTATCTTATTTGGCATTTTTAGATTTATAATTATTTATGGGATTATTGATCTATGTGAAATTGAAGGTATACTATCATTTCAGGTTATTCATTATTTAATACTATTTGAATTAACATGCGTCAAAATATTAATCCTTTTTGATTAATAGTTTTTGTATTTAAGAGGTCTAAGAACAAATTAAGAATATTAATAGATTCCTTTACGAAGTATATGATTTTTTCATGTATGAATATGTTATTTTATGTGTATTAAGAAGATCACAATGTATTCCCTAGTGCAATGCATCTAGATGAGTCGAGGGACACATAACATACCATGTTTTACCTACACATGGTGCAGGCCACATGTAGACTAGATAGGGTGGAAAATATTTTTTAGATTACATGGTTTGTATAAGTTTACACATTGAGTAGTCTATATGGGTTAGTCATATAAATATTGTAATTGTTCTGTTCAATATACATCATAAAAACTAATTGATACTAAAAAATGGAGAATTTATATCATATATGACATGTAAAAAGTTTACACCGAGTTTATTTCTACAATTCCCACATCTGAATAACATTCCATTTGATTAATGAGAATAAAAGACACACAACCCAATTAGATACATGGTGTGTAGTTGAATTGTACACAATGTGTTGTTTTCTGATATATATGATAAATTAATATGAAAATATCCCTGACAAAAGGTAAGGAGAGAACATGATGTTTACGTGGTCTGTACTCGTCATGTATTTCGGCCGAGGTACATGTTGCAGACCCTTGCATGTGACCCAGATACATGGAAACTGAGATACATGGTGTGTTGTTGGATGTACACTCCTTGTAGACTCCCATTAATGGACAAAATTACATATTACATTAAATTATGAAAATTTCACCATTAAAAACTTATTTTATTTATTTTCATAGTAATGTGTGTTTAAAAATTTAATAATATTTTTCAATATATAATTAATTATCAATTAATTTATTGTAATAAATATCTAATAATTTTTTCTACTATATATTTTCCTAGAATTTCATATGTTATGGGTATCTCCAATTATGCTCAGTTGATCCTTATAATGAATGTGAAGAAATTAATTCGTTAATTATACAATGAAATCACACTCATCTAAATGATAATGAGAAAATAATGAACTTAATTAAATCTAGTTAATTTTTTTATTCATTTCATATATGACTTATCTTGAACTTTACTGAGGCATGTATATGTTTTAGATGTTTTAAAATTAAATTATTGAATCAGTTTTCAAAATTATTATATTATATTAAATTATCACATGTGATTCATCCCTCCATTAATTATTATTTAGAGATTGTGTGTCCAATTATATTAAATTAATATATTTTTAACCATTGTTTCGGTTCCCTTCACATGAAGGTGATTAATAAATACTTATAATTAATGGTCTATCTCGAAGATCATAGAGGCGGTTCATGGTAGATCCATTATCATTCCAACTCTTAAAAATAAAGTGTTAAAATTTGGAAGGATGTAACTCTTTCCATGTTTTAAATAATAGTTATTCCCCATAGGTGAAAGGATTATTTAACATCCACTCATAATATAAACCATTAGTTAAATATTCTGAATAGTTTAATTAAGTAATAAATTAATTCAATATATTTAACTATTTTCATAATAGATTCACGACTACTATCACATATAAAAATAAACTAATATATAAAGATAGAAATAAAATAAAATAAATATTTATAAATAATTTATCCATCATGTTTAAGTAAGTATGTAACATAAAATTAATATTAACCACACCTGTGAAGGTTAAAATAAGATATAAGTATTGCATAATAATTTCAAGTCACTAAATTTAATTTCATGTTTGACATAGAATTATATAACATGAATAGGAATAAAATACAACAAAACAAATTTCTTTCAAACCCTTATTGGGGAACATATTTTTATAAAGGGAGTTCTCAGGAACGTTTTGGATTGACTTTAAAATTTTGCATCAATATTAGTATCCTTTTCTAGACATGGTGTAATTTGTATGAATGCCTTAAGGAAATATTTGAAAGAATCCCTAGATAGAAGAGTCCACTCAACATTTCAAGGAGCTATAATATTGTAGTCAGAAAAGACATGTCTACCAAAATAACATCAAGTAGCTTGGTAAACACTTGTCCGGGTTATATGAAAGGGAATACTGATCTTTTTCACTATTATTTTATAGAAAATAGACATTGCAAGATTAATGGTTTGAATATTGAAACATGATAAAATAGTTGTAGATTTTAAAAATTAAATATTTATTTACATGAAAAAAATTTAATAATGAAAACCAGTAATAATCATCCTGTATAAAGTTTTGAACAAGTGGAATTATCTTCATCCACATTATCACTATAATAAATTTTCGAGATTGAAAATCATGAAATAGAGTGTAGCATCCATGAGTAGTTTAGATTCATTTGGTTGTTTCTAATTCGTGAAAAAAAATATTACATTCTAATATCATTAATACACGAACATCCTTAAAATTTGGTGAGTAATAATGAGTTCATGGTCTAATAAAAACAGTTGAGTGACATGGTGAATGTTAAATGATTGATTATTTATTCTATATCTAGTAAACTCATGAAGACTAATGAAAATAAGAATGTTCAAAAAATTCAGGAGAGTATCATTGGTCATTACTAGGATAGAGATATATAATAATGGTTTAGAATTCAAAGGTTATATTTTAATTAGTTCTTAGTAAGTTTTCCCCAGCTAGGCCTCACGTAGTCAAACTCATTATCTACATTTAGTTTATAGTGTATCAAGGATTTATTATCCATGAAGAAATAGGAACTAGTTTTATTTTGGAATCAATACATGGGAAAATATCCAACATTTTTTTAAGTTTGAATATGAAAAACAATGAAAAGTGTTTGATAGATCTTTGTACTCTTCTTCACCAAGTTGATAAGGTTATGATGAATGAAAAAACAAATGTCCTTATGGTTAAAAAAACTAAAGGGAATGAAAATTTAATTAAGTAATGATAATCTTCACACCCTTACATATATATTAAGATAAAGGAGAAAGTGATTTAATATGATTATATTAATTTTTTATGTGGTAATAAGGACAACTAAAAGAACGAAATCACCCTTCCATAAAAGCATGGGTAACCAACCGTGTGTTTGTTATTGAGATCAATTTTTCAAGAAAAACATTTGGGTATTTGGTACAGTATGTCATGCTGAAAAATGTATTCCAGCATAGGAACCATATATATTCAATAATAAAAGGCCAAGGGGACACAGATCTATATGTTTCTAATAATGATAAACTTGCGTTTGTAACCATTAGAGACTACTACCAACCTTTTTCATCCAAAATTATCTTTCTTCTGAACTATTTTTATTATGTGTCAGCTATTATAAAAACATTAATTTTTTATACATACCTCTTAATTATGGATTAATTTTCAAATTTGGATATAATTTTTTCTTATTTTATAATAATATCATTTTTATATAATGTAACATTTAAATAATGGTAATTATATGTTGGATTACACACAGTATGTAATGGAAATAGATATCAAGGATACCACCCATGACACATACAACACCCAAATTTTCAATCACATTATAGGTTATGAAAATGAAAATATTTTATTTATTTTAAATATAGATGTATATTTTGATTATTTTTAGCGAAATCCACAGGGTTTATGTATTTCATGTTTATAAGGAAAAATAAAAAAACCACAATTTAATGGGAAATTTGAAAGGGAGAAAGGGATTCTTGAATTAGTTCACACCAATGTGTGTGGAACATTTAATATTGAATAATGTGGATGATACTCATACTTCTTAAAATTTAGAAATGATTTCAATGGATATAGAAATCACTACATAATGAGATATAAGTAAGATTATTTTGATAAATTTTACAAAAAAAGGAATGAAGAAGAGATCCATCAAGGTATGAAAATTTAGAAAATATTCTCAGATTGTGGTGGAGAATAACTTAATAAAGATTTCATTTATTACTCAGTAGAGTTTGGGATCATATCCCTACTCACTCTTCCTTAAACAAATTAACGGGACAACATGAGTAAAAGGAGGAACCTCACCTTGTTAGACATGGTTATTTTAATGATGAGACACGTTAGTATTCCGTTATATATTTTGGGATACATGACAAAAATATTAACACATTTACTAAACCATGTAGAAACTAAATCAATTAATAATATTCTATAAAAAATATGGTGTGGAATTAAAATCCTGTTATAGAATTTGCATGTGTGGGGAAGTTAAAGGATTCATAAAAACTCTTAGGTAATGAACATTCACCAGAAGGTAAAATGTGTACATTTATAGGATACCCCATGGAATATAGTGGATATTACCTATAATAACAGTCAATACAAAATGTTATATTGGAACCAACCAACAGATTAATGATAGGGAGAACATATATGAAAGTGATTGTGGGAGACATATGTACTTTGATGAAGTTAAGGATTGATCCACAAAATATTTTATAAAATAATATATTACACAAATCCTTATGGAAGATTAAACTGTTCTAGAGATGCAAGTACTACATAGTAATACATTACAATATATATAAATTGAATTTTATTATTGTCACCATGGATAGAGGCAAATTATTTTTAGATAATATTGATAATCCAACCTATAAGAAACCAATATATGGAATAAATGTCACCAAGTCGATAAAATCCATGACTTATGCAATGGATTCCATTTACCAAAACCATGAATTTATTTTAATAGACCCTACAGAAGATGTAAATCCTACTGGTTTCAAATGGTTATTCACAACTAATCTAGACATGGAAGGGTATGTTAGTAGAAATAAGGAATGACAGATTTCAATAGGGTCTAAACAACATTAATAAAATAACTATAATGGAAAACATTTCACTAGTTTCAATTTTGAAATCGATAAAAATTATATTTTCCATTGTGGACATCAATGATAATGGTAATTGGATAACAGAAAAATTAATTTCATTAATTTAATCCTTTAATGAGATGTATATATTACACAACCATAAGGGTTTTAAACTCCAAAGGATGATAATAATTTATTGAAGTTAGAAAGAGCCATTAGTGGATTAAATAAATAAACCATCTCATGGAATAATTTTTTTTGATGAGGACATAATGGAATTTGGTTTCATAAATAACATATTAGATCCATGTTTCTATAATCCATTTTGTGTATGTGTGGCCAATTTCATAATATTATATTGTGATTAGATGTTACATATTTTAAATGAAATACATGTATTACAGTATATTAATGAAAGTATGAATTTATCCTTTTATATGAAGGCCTTGGATGATGGATCATGTATTCTTAAAAATAGGATCCAACATTATTGATCTAAGAGTTTTATATGACTATGTAAAAGTACATTTATTGATGAATTACTAAAAATATTTGGATATAAATTTCCTTGAGGGGATTGTTTCCATCATCCAAGGGAATTCATATTTCCCTAAAAATGAGTCCTAAAATATGTGATGAAATATATAGATTGGAAAATATTCCGTACATGTCAATAATTAGGGAAATTTTGTATGATATGCTATATACTATGCAAAATGTTCCCTATTTATTGAGTGAATTAGGTAGATATCA
Organism: Viscum album; assembly: GCA_963277665.1. Lineage (NCBI taxonomy): Eukaryota > Viridiplantae > Streptophyta > Magnoliopsida > Santalales > Viscaceae > Viscum > Viscum album. The sequence continues at coordinate 880,563,418 of OY728139.1, read as the reverse complement.
TGTTGATCTAGGTTACACCCATTAGATGGAAGTTAAGATTATCCTCATGTATAAGTTTAATAATAATGAAATTTTCCTTGTCTGCCAAGAATACGAGGAACTAGCCATTAAGGGATATACAAATTCTAGATTCTAAAATGATCTATACTACATGATGTCCCAAATATGATACATAATTCCATTGAATAGATTTTCTATGTGTTGGAAAAGATCAAGGTAATAGATCCTACTATACAGTCTGTGTATATTGTGGATACTATGGTAAAAAAGGAATTATTATTTATGCATAACATCATCAAAGATTTTGATTTGGAACCTAGAAATAAATATCCCCCGACACTCTATTGGAATAATTTTGTAATAGTGGATCTAAAAAAAGATACACGGTCAAATCATCGGTTGAAGCACATACATCAAAAGTATCATGTCTTGAGGTATTATTCATATAGAGGTGAGGTTTTAGTGAGAATAATTTCTATAGAGGGAATCATGGAATACCCCTTGTCTAAAGATGTTATTTAATAGAAACATTATTATGATTTAAAGTTTAGAAGACTGAATGTGACAGATGGTTTTCTCTAGTCTATGTTGGAGTTTTTTAGGGTTTGTGTCCTATGAAAAACTGACAAAACATTGATTACATGTATATTTAATGTATTTAATATTAATTAATCATATAATAACATATTGTATATTGTTTTTCCTAATTTATTTTAATAGCTTCTTAGGGTATTTCTCAAATTGATAAGGTCATAGGTGTTCTCTACTATGATGAGATCCTTGAAGTGCTATAAAATAATTCATAATATATTTATACACGTATATAACATACTATGATAGTACAAAAAGTATATAGGCCACCTAGTGTGAGTACTCACAACCAGATGAGGATTCTTCTCATGAAGTTCACAGTTTATAATCACTGTGATGAGAGATTGTGGGGAATGACACACCATTGTGAATTACATGTGTTTTGGTGTTATCAGATATTCCAATCTATACTATTGTTTAATGGTCCATGGAATTCAATATTATCATTGATTCATTTTAGGACTTGTGCACTTATATTTGTTTATATAAACCACCACACAATATTTTTGTGGTATATAGGGTACTTGGGGTGTGTCGGGATCGACATTACATTAATGGATATGTCAAGGAAGGATTTTTATCTTTCATATTATGTGGGTTGATATTTCATCCATTTTATTAGAATATAATTTTTTCCTAAAATATTTTTCCGGGGCATATAGATGTGTCTATTTTTGATAGTAAAAAAACATATAATGATAAAATAGGTTGAATTAATTACCCAGAAACCTCTTCAATGAGAAATTGTGGATAAGGGATTATATTACACATTGATTGTTTTTATGTGGTTTTCTCCATTATGATAATAAGTTCTTCCAACAGTGTTACTTGACCATTTTCTAGATAGTAATATTGGAATTTATGCAACCATATCCAATATGAATGAGAAAAAATATTACGGAGTCACACACTAAGTGTTTTCATTGAACATAAATAAATTCTACTTAAATATAATTATTTAATTAATTATTATTCCAAATAATTAGGAATAATTATATCTTTATTTTATTGATTTCATAAATTAAATAAATATTAATTAACATGCATGTGAATAAAAATTTATTTATTTATTTTATTGAATTTTTAATAACTAGAATGTGAATGAAATTTTTATTTATAAATATAATATTTATTTATGTATTGAATAAATAAAAAGATGTTTGGACACACAAAGAACATGTCCAATGATATGTAATTATTTTCAAGTTAGTAAATATTATTTATATATTTTTACAATTTAGAGAATGCCAAAATATAGTATTATTAGTTTGTTGAATGGGTTTTCATTAAAGGATAAATATAATTTATCAGAATACATACCATTAAATTAGTTTTTTAGCGTAATCCAATCTCTATAAGTCAGCATTTATGTATGTTGTGTATGGAATAAACAAATCAATTGAAAAAATGGATTTGGGAATCGAGCCAAAACTACGAAAATCAGGCCTCCATAGGCCAGGGGGTAGCGACAAGCACTGAAGGCATAACTAACTCAGGGAGGTCTTTTTATAAAAACATATACATAGAGAAAACTAGCTCAAAGAAAAAGTAAATAGGGAAAGAAATATATATGGAAAACTGATATAAGGAAATACAAAGATGGATGAACATCTAATCTATATAATAGTATGATAGTGTCAACATAAATGTGAAGGGGAAAATTCAAACCCAACCAGATATTTTTCCCATCCTAACAGAAAAATGGAAAGTAAAAAATTTAAAATAGAGTCCATCTCCTAAGTCCCAAGATATGAACACAATACAAGTTCTAAGAACCCATATATTCCATGTAACGCCCCAACCCCAGCTACCTAGAGTCGGTGCATTACTTCGTAACATTGGCATGATCACAAAAGATCAAGTCTCGAATGACCGATTAGTTTAGTATCCTTGGAAACACTAGATACATTCATAAATGTTACATTACATCACAAAGTGAAAAACTATAATAACATAGTATCCATAGTCCACACTTCTATACTCTTCGGACTATCCCTGCAGGTCATTCATAAAATACTTCTCCACATCCTGGAAAAGATTAAAACATTGAAAGGGGTGAGCTCAGATGCTCAGTAAGGATAACAATATAGCGGAAGCTTTCATAAATAAACATTAACATTTAAGGAAATGTATAACTAAAACAAAAGCCTTTTGAACTTGAACTTTAGAATAATATGGAAAAAGTAAACTGAAATAATTCCATTTACAAACCCACATGGATATTCTACTAGTCGAATAATCACATGAAATGTCAATAACCACTTTCATAATGAGGGAATGTATAATTCCAGACATTCGGAAACATTTTGTCAAGGCCTCGGCCAAGACGTCTAAAATGATTAAGGCCTCGGCCAAAACCATAAATCAAATTGGGAAAGGGCCTTGGCCAATTCCACGTCTAGTTGTCTCATGAGACCTACCGATGCATCGAGGAGCTATAGCTTGCTCCACCCGTCACTTATTAAGTCCAATACATTCCTCATATGAATAGGTTTAAACATATCATAAACCATAACATAATCGTATCACATAAAACATGCATAAAGGAAACATAAAGTTTCCAAATTTCAATAACAAGATATCAATACAACACATTGATATAATAAAAACACTTTCAAAACCATTTTCAATACCAAAATAAAAGAAAGTTAAAACTTTGTATTTATTTTTCATCAAAAAAAATGATGGCTTGTAGAGTAAGCCGAAAAATCAAATAATGGTCACGGCGGTGGAGAAGTCGTTGTCGCCGCATATGTACGGAAAGAAAAACATTCCCTTTTTGTCATTTAGTAAAATGATTCTTATAAAAAGATTCCTTTTGAATAAACGTAAAATGTCAAAGGGGTTTATACACTGTACAAAATAAATTTGTGTATAAAACAAAATATACCTCTATGAATGGAGATTGAGACGAAGTCCCTTAAAAAGATCATTTTTAAATAAAATATATCTATTATGTGTATTCACTATATGTACACATAAAGAAAGTATAAATACAATATACGACATAATAATATCATTACATAATTTGAAAGTAGGAGATTAACCCAAAGAATGGATGTTGGGTTATGAAATTCCCTTACCTTACGTCTTGTCCTGACTCGACCATTCTTTAACCTCCTGAATAATAAACTAGAGTTAATTTCTATTTACTTAAGAACCTTTTTCATGTTCATAGTTCCTTTTATATATCTTATTACCATGTTATGAACATTATGTAATTATTTAAGTTAATAACGGCCGTTTTGTCGATCTTTGGTACTTGAGTCAAAAATAAACTTCTTATAATTACAAGTTGTTCATGTGGTGAAATATCCATTATATCCAGAATTATATTCATGATTTAGATGTCATATATATCATATATATCTTGTATATACATTCATTCATAATATTACGTAACATTTAGAGGTATGAAATGAAATGCACCGTTCATGGAGACGGTAAGCCGTACGTATGCATGAACGCTACTTTTATTTCTATTTCATATTTAATGGAATGAAATCATAATTATATAAAGGTATAATATAGTTCCAGTATAATATCATATATAATATCATTTACTACATCCTTTATACATCCCACATATGGCATTAACGATTCACATCACTTTGAGGGGGCGGTAGTCCGCACTTCCTAAAATGAAATTATCACGTTTACCCATAATGGAAATCATAAAGTATGCCATAAATGAGAAATAAAGTAGAATAAGGAAAACATAAACATAATATATATATCATATATGAAAATAGTGTCATCAAAATGGCCACCATTATAGGTGTTAAAAGAATTTGAACAATCATCGTTTCGTGAGGCAGTATTTCGCCACCCACAGAAACAGTATGTTCTTTAACCATTAGACGAAGGTGTGTGTAAGTGTAAACAAACTAATTATCATAAAAACATCCTAGTATATTTTAGATAATTTTCTTGTTACAAAATAATGGAATGAAAAGAGTTTAAGGGGTTGGAGAAGCAAAATAAAACAAAACAACATTAGAGAAGACATTGCCTTAAAATCTGGTAACTCTTTTTGATTTGATCCAAAGGCTTCCTTGGGAAGAGTTATGCCCAATGTGAGGCTTCTAGGAGTAAGAGGGGGAAGTTGTGAGAGTATTTGGGCAGAGGTTGGCCGAGCCAAATGGCTTGAAAGTGTAAATGAGGTGGGAGAGGTGGGGGCCTTTTATAAGTGGAGAGGAGGGGCACTCTTGGAAAGTAAAGAAAAGTCACTTTATTATAAAATGGGTTTCGGATTTTAGAGGTCCCACACTTATATAATTCAAGTATAAAATGATAAGGGTTAGAAATATAAACATCTAATAGGTTTTTGACAAGTGTATGCTTTAGATTTTACATTATCTTTCCATTTTATTTAAATCGTTAAATAATGAGGTCATCGATGCATTACCATGATGTCATAATTAATTTAATTTATTTAATGTCTAAAAATTATAAAAAAAACTACTATAATGTATGAAATCTTTTTAGCTTTCTAATGAATAATTATAATAAAAATTTGGACTTGTGTAACCCCACTTAAAAACTGTTTTAGTAAAACAACTCATGTTTGTGTCAATTTAATTTTAACATTAAATATATATATATATTAATGTCATTTTCCAACCAAAGTGGCTCCATGGGGTCCCCAAGTTGACCCATGGGTTGTATTGGTCGGACATGACTCATCCAATAGGAGTAGTACAAGTGTAAAACTCATCTCATATTATTAAAACATTATTTTTACCTTAAACTACACTAATTACCTCTAATCGCGATTAAGAACTTAAAAGTTACTATTCACCAAAAAATTATTTTAATCTCATTGAACCACATTTTGCTTCTTAATGACAACCATGTATGTCGTATTTTTGAAAATCAAATCACAGAAGTGGTAATATTTCATTTTAATGAAAAATCAGTTTTTAACAACCACTTAGTGGTTTCACTATTCATCAAAAATTGAAGTTTTTCAGAATAAGGCCAAAATTTCACCCTAAGCTATAATTGATATTCCTAATTCAAAAATTATGTCTATTTTACAAAATTCCAAACATATAAGTAGCATTAATTAATTTTATAATTAATTTCCACTGTTACAACAAATAGCGTGTTTTTAAGAAACAATTTATATCAAAAGATTGGCAATTGTTTATGCCCAATTTCAATGTTAAATTAATTCTAATGACCACCATTGGATAAAATGGTAAACATATATTCTAATTATACTTTAAAACCACTAAATAGTATAATTTATCACTATAAATTATTTTGATTATAAAAGTTGTTTTTAAGTATTTTTCACTATTCATAAAAATAGAAGTTCTCAGAAAAATACCAAAAATTCAACATAGGCTAATTTCGATATTCCGAATCCAAAAATGAAGTCCATTTTGATAAATAAAATTTATAAAATTTCAAAAAGTAGGTATTACTATTCACAACGGCTAGTTTAATTCGTTGTGGTGTGTGTTAGAGCTCGAGGTTGCGTACAACACACGCTATTGCATTATTCGAAGTGAAACGTACCATGGAAGCTTGGGGTGTTACATTCTACCCTCCTTCAATAAATTGCATCCTCGCAATTTGAAATTTTTCTTTGAAAATAAAAGGTTGAAAAGATAAAATACCTTTGAGGAAAACCCACATCGGAAATAAGGTTAATAAATATATAACATTAAAAGAAAGCAATATAAGTACAAAGGTCACCCGATATCGCCCATTCTAGGATTCTATGAAAATATGGATATGGAGGAGAAAAAAACCATCAAGGTCTGATGGAGAGTTATAGAAAACAGGATTAGGAGAAAGTTTAACTACAAGAAAATCACAAACTTGTGATTGGTTAAACGATCATTGATTCCCAAGTAGGAAAAGTTAACCGACAACATTTTTGTTTTGAGTAAACTTTTATAAAGATGAGGAATTTAATTAGGATATTTTCTAAGAACGTAAGGAAATATACATACTTGTCATGTAGGCTTTCATTCTTTAATAAATTTTTACCACAAACCCATCTTTAACGCTAAAAGGTAATACAACTCAAAAATATTATATTTATCCTAATTGTATAAGGTTCAAAATATTAACACATACCGTTTAGATTAGTAAAATTATTTTGTAATAACCAGGGACTTCCTGTAGGCTAGTGGTAGGAAAGAAAGGCCTATCGCACTACGATTGTGGGTTCGATTCCTGCAGCTTTGTCCGACGCGACGGTTTATGCCCCACCCTGCAGGTTGTCCTTTTCCTAAAACTATAGTATTATAATATTCAAAAATAATCTTCATAAATTTTTTAATCTTAAACAATACTATCCAAAGATCAACTTAATCCACTCCAAACTTTATAGTTATCCAAAATACATTTGTCCTGACTTTCTCTAAAAGGTCTCTTAATTCCAAAATCAATTTATCAGATTCCCCAAACAAATTAAAGTTTCTCTTATTGTCACATACTAAAAATATAATTACCTTCATCATATTAAAACCTTACTGAAATCAACAAGTACTGCAGTACAATCCTTATATATATATCACATTATTCTAATAACCAGAATATAATCCATGAGTCCAAAAGCACCAATACATTAGTTATTCTGCTTCAACTGTAGTAACATCATAAGATTGTCCTTGATCCCTTGGCCTTTTCTGAGGTAAGTTTCCCTGACTCTTAGGGAATTCATTTGCATAATGCCCCATTTCCCTACAATTGTAGCATTCAATATTGATAACCTCTTTTTTTCCCTTACAATCACGTGCCTGGTGACCTTTTTCCCCACATTTATAACAAACTCCCATTCCTTTTAGACAAGTACCAGGGTGATTCTTCCCACAATTATCACATAATGGAAAATCCATCTTGCCCTTTTTCCCTTTATCTGTCTCTTGTTCCACCGTTCTCTTCTTCTCTTGCTTTACTTTGTTGTCATAAGACTTAGAGAATTCCTTTTCTGTCTTGATAGCACATGAGACAATATCTTCGTATGTTGAGAACGATTGTGATAATAAAGCTCGACGGAGAAATGGTTTTAAACCATGAAAGAAATGATCAATCTTATCTCTTGGGTTACGTATATGATCTGCAGCATACCTTGCTAACCTTGTAAAGTTGGCCTCATACTTTGCGACATTCTCATCCTCCTTTTGTTTCAGACTCAGAAATTGCCTTTCCATATCTGCTCTATGGTCATGAGGAAAGTATTTTTCTAAGAAAAGATCTTTGAACTCCCTCCATTCCATATTCGATATTTCATCATCTTCCTTTGTGTTTTGAATCAATGACAACCATTGATCAGCATCTCCAGTTAGGCGGTAAACTGCCATGATAACCTTTTCCCTTTCACTACTCCCCAAGGCGTGGAATATTTTCTCTAAGGAGTTTATCCATTGCTCAGCTACTAATGGATTTGAACCCCCATCAAATGTTGGTGGTTGTTGCCTCATGAAGCGGTCTAACATTGATCCTCCACGTTGTGGATCAGGGTGCTCCATACGAGTAAGGTTATTATTCATAACCTGAGTGAGTTGTCCCAGTATGGTAATAAGTTGATCAGCACCAGTTGTATCTCCAGCTCCACAATAATTATCTTGAGTAGGAGGGCAATCCCTACACGGAGTGCGTGCATTGATACGGTTTCCATTCCTTCCACTAGGCACCATTTCTAAACAATGGCATAAACTATATTAGTTTATAAATCAAAATACATAATTCCATACTTGTAAGATACTTAACATAAATTGAACTATTTATGAATATAATCCATAAAAATGTTTTCTTTGAGGAAGTATATACTAATAACCCTTCATAGTGGTTTATAAAGAAAATGAGAATTATCCAAAGCATATCCCCCAGGAGTGTCGTAACCAAGAGTGTAGCAAGGCCCGTTGTCGTGCACCAGTTCCTGTTCGAGTCTAGCTCAAAGCGGTGTTTTCGGATTTTACCCCTAGGTACATCTGTGCCAGAGCCGCCTCTACTTGCTCGTATCCAGACAGGGACGTATTGCTCGAAAAACTCACAAAATCTCTATAATACCAAAATTATAGGAATTTCTTCTATACTAATCCTTAAAGTCTATCTTCGGGCTATGTGCTCTAATCAAAGTTTATCTAAATCTAGCTTCCAAGGTTATTACTAAACTTCCTCTGATACCAAATGTAACGCCCCGACCCCAGCTACCCAGATTCGGTGCATTACTTCGTAACATTGGCATGATCACAAAAGATCAAGTCTCGAAAGACCGATTAGTTTAGTAGCCTTGGAAACACTAGATACATTCATAAATGTTACATTACATCACAAAGTGAAAAACTATAATAACATAGTATCAATAGTCCACACTTCTATCCTCTTCGGACTATCCCTGCAGGTCAATCATAAAATACTTCTTCACATCCTGGAAAAGATTAAAACATTGAAAGGGATGAGCTCAGATTCTCAGTAAGGATAACAATATAGAGAAAGATTTCATAAATAAACATTTACATTTAATGCAATGTATAACTAAAACAAAAGCCTTTTGAACTTGAACTTTAGCATAATATGGCAAAAGTAAACTGAAATAATGCCATTTACTTACTCACATTGATATTCTACTAGTCGAATAATCACATGAAATATCAATAACCACTTTCATAATGAGGGAATGTATAATGACAGACATTCTGAATCATTTTGTCAAGGCCTCGACCAAGACGTCTAAAATGATTAAGGCCTCGGCCAAAACCATAAATCAAATTGGGAAAGGGCCTCGGCCAATTCCACGTCTAGTTGTCTCATGAGACCTAACGATGCATCGAGGAGTTATAGCGGGCTCCACCCGTCACTTATTAAGTCCAATACATTCCTCATATGAATAGGTTTCAAAATATCATAAACCATAACATAATCGTATCACATAAAACATGCATAAAGGAAACATAACATTTCCACATTTCAATCACAAGATATCAATACAACACATTGATATAATAAAAATTCTTTCAAAACCATTTTCAATACCAAAATAAAAGAAAGTTAAAACGTTGTATTGATTTTTCATCAAAAAAAATGATGGCTTGTAGAGGAAGCCGAAAATCAAATAATGGTCACGGCGGCGGAGAAGTATTTGTCGCCGCATATGTACGGAAAGAAAAACATTCCCTTTTTTTAATTTAGTAAAATGCTTCGTATAAAAAGATTCCTTTTGAATAAACGTAAAATGTCAAAGGGGTTTATACACTGTACAAAAGAAATTTGTGTATAAAACAAAATATGCCTCAATGAATGGAGATTGAGACGAAGTCCCTTAAAAAGATCATTTTTAAATAAAATATATCTATTATGTGTATTCACTATGTGTACACATAAAGAAAGTATAAATACAATATACGACATAATAATATCATGACATAATTTGAAAGTAGGAGATTAACCCAAAGAATGGAAGTTGGGTTATGAAATTCCCTTACCTTGCATCTTGTCCTGACTCAACCGTTCTTTAACCTCCTGAATAATAAACTAGAGTTAATTTCTATTTACTTAAGAACCTTTTTCATGTTCATCATTCCTTTTATATAACTTACTACCATGTTATGAACATTATGTAATTATTTAAGTTAATAACGGTCGTTTTGTCGATCTTTGGTACTTGAGTCAAAAATAAACTTCTTATAATTACAAGTTGTTCATGTGGTGAAATATCCATTATATCCAGAATTATATTCATGATTTATATGTCATATATATCATATATATCTAGTATATACATTCATTCATAATATTACGTAACATTTAGAGGTAAGAAAGGAAATGCACTGTTCATGGAGATGGTAAGCCGTACGTACGCATGAACGCTACTTCTATTTCTATTTCATATTTAATGGAATGAAATCATAATTATATAAATATATAATATAGTTCCAGTATAATATCATATATAATATCATTTACTACATCCTTTATACATCCCACATATGACATTAACGATTCACATCACTTTGAGGGGGCAGTAGTCCGCACTTCCTAAAATGAAATTATCGCGTTTACCCATAATGGAAATCATAAATTATTCCATAAATGAGAAATACAGAAGCATAAGGAAAACATAAACATAATATATATATCATATATGAAAATAGTGTCATCAAAATGGCCACCATTATAGGTGTTAAAAGAATTTGAACAATCATCATTTCGTGAGGCAGTATTTCGCCACCCACAGAAACAGTATGTTCTTTAACCATTAGACGAAGGTGTGTGTATGTGTAAACCAAATAATTATCATAACAACATCCTAGTATATTTTATATAATGGTTTTGTTATAAAAGAAAGGAATGAAAAGAGTTTAAGGGGTTGGAGAAGAAAAATAAAACAAAACAACATTAGAGAAGACTTTACCTTAAAAATCGGGTAACTCTTTTTGAATTGAGCCAAAGGCTTCCTTGGGAAGCGTTATGCCCAAAGTGAGGCTTCTAGGAGTAAGAGGGGGAATTTGGGAGAGTATTTGGGCAGAGTTTTGCCGAGCCAAATGGCTTGAATGTGTAAATGTGGTGGGAGAGGTGGGGGCCTTTTATAAGTGGAGAGGAGGGGCACTATTGGAAAGTAATGAAAAGTCACTTTATTATAAAATGAGTTTCGGATTTTAGAGGTCCCACACTAATATAATTCTAGGATAAGATGATAAGGGTTCTAAATATACTCATAAAATAGATTTTTTACAAGTTTACGCTTTGGATTTTGCATTATCTTTCCATTTTATTTAAATCGTTAAATAATGAGGTCATCGCTGCATCATCATGATGTCATAATTAATTTAATTTATTTAATGTCTAAAAATTATAAAAAAATACTATGATGTATGAAATCTTTTTAGCTTTCTAATGAATATTTATAATCAAAATTTGGACTTGTGTAACCCCACATAAAAACTGTTTTAGTAAAACAACTCATGTTTGTGTCAATTTAATTTTAACATTAAATATATATATTAATGTCATTTTCCAACCAATGTGGCTCCATGGGGTCCCCAAGTTGAACCATGGGTTGTATTGGTCGGCCATTACACATCCAATAGGAGTTGTACAAGTGTCAAACTCATCACATATTATTAAAACATTATTTTTACCTTAAACTACACTAATTACCTCTAATCGCGATTAAGAACTTAAAAGTTACTATTCACCAAAAAATTATTTTAATCTCATTGAACCACATTTTTATTATTAATGACAACCATGTATGTTGGATTTTTGAAAATCAAATCAAAGAAGTGGTAATATTTCATTTTAACGAAAAATCAGTTTTTAACAACCACTTAGTGGTTTCACTATTCATAAAAAATTGATGTTTTTCAGAATAAGGCAAAAATTTCACCCTAAGCTATAATTGATTATTCTGAATTCAAAAATTATGTCTATTTTAAAAAACTCCAAAGATATAAGTTTCATTAATTATTTTTATAATTAATTCCCGTTGTTACAACAAATAGCGTGTTTTTAAGAAACAATTTATATCAAAAGATTGGCTATTGTTTATGTCCAATTTCAATGTTAAATTAATTCTAATGACCACCATTGGATAAAATGGTAAAAATATATTATAATTATACTTTAATACCACTAAATAGTATAATTTATCACTATAAATTATTTTTATTAAAAAAGTTGTTTTTAAGTATTTTTCACTATTCATAAAAATAGAAGTTCTCAGAAAAATACCAAAAATTCAACATAGGATAATTTCGATATTCCGAATTCAAAAATGAAGTCCATTCTGATAAATAAAATTTATAAAATTTCAAAAAGTAGGTATTACTATTCACAACAGCTAGTTTAATTCGTTGTGGTGTGTGTTAGAGCTTGAGGTTGCGTACAACATACGTTATTGCATTATTCGAAGTGAAACGTACCGTGGAAGCTTGGGGTGTTACATTTCAAAGAACCATTTAATTTATGATCAACTTGTCTTTAATCTTCATAATACACAATAAATGTGGGAAAATACTGCGCATTAGTTAGTATAAAAATATATAGTAGGATGTTCTGATAACTGAAGGGGGGGGGGGTATTAAGAGATATAATTGAAGATAAAGAAAATAAATAAACAAGTTACATTATTAGTGTATAGAACAACCCAATTAGGTAGTTGAAGTAGACTCTTCCAAAAATAATGATCTCAACCCTGTGAGAATATGAACATCTAATCACGTCTTTGTTACCTATAGTAAGTGAGTGGACTCATACAACCATGAGAATCTAATCATGGAAAGAACATGGAATAACCTACATGTCTTCACCTATCAATAGAGGAGGGTAAACAAATACAAAGGATGAATTCATAAGATATAATATATATATATATATATATATATATATATATGTTCAGTCAACCATTCCCAACCAAGAGAGTAAGATGATCTCTATCTCATAGCTCAACCCAAGAAGAAGTGTCACTGATAGTTCCAAAAATAATTCCATCAATGATTACAAGTATCTCATGCATTTTCCTTGAACATAAAATTCTATGGGACTCAATCATGACACCTTGATATTATCCTCTTTGGGAAGCACTGACAATACCGCACAGTTCTAGTTCATGTCAAAAGAATTTTACTAAGTGGGGAATGTATCCCATTCCCTTGTGACTCCGATTTCACATCAATAAAAGTCATGTCACTTTTTTGAAATGTCATGGGGCCACAAAAGCTTAGAATGTATCTCATGTCCTAGTATGATAGGATGATACAACATTGATAGTAATTGAGGAACTCCAATTCCCAGTCCTACTATAGGGTACCACTCGGGATGTTCATCTGGGAACTCGACTAACCATCCCTACTGGAGGGTATGCACGGTAAGCTCACTGGGGAACTCCAATACGCATCCCAAATGGTGGGTCATCTCGGAATGTTGAGGAACTCCACTATCCATCACTTCTAGAGGGTAACATGGAAATATCATTAGGGAAGGCCACTGCCCAACCATGCTAAAGGGTATGCCCGAAACATCAAGGAACTCCACTAACCATCTTTAATAGAGTGTAACATGGAAATATCATTGTGGAATTCAAAATAACATCCATGAAGGGTGGTAATATTATAATATCAAGGACCTACACTACGAAGACTTATTTGAGGGAAACTCAGAAAGATGATTATGGAATGCCACTGCCTAGCCCTAGGCCATGAGTATGCCCAAAACGATCTGATGAACATGTATGATCACTTCGTTCATCCGATGTCTCCTTAGTTCATCATGATCACAGTGTCTCGTATCAAATCTCATGCTCCCCAAACAAGGTCATCATCATGTTTTAAATTGAAAAATGCTCAAGAGAGGGTATTTAATTTCCTCAATCAGACACCCTGTTAAACTGTCATGTCTCACCACATCATGCTCAAATGATGTCTCACATGCCTATTCCCTAAGTCAAAATAAAATACTCAACAGTTAGATTGAATGATTATCCTTAATTTTAGGATCACAACATCATAGAAAGTTCATCCTTTGGACACTCTATGGGGGAGATATATTGAAAAAATGATTCTGAAATAATATTAATTTTATTATTATTGGGTGTTTTGTTGTCCTAAGGAATGGGTTCCCAAAAAGGCATCCAATATCGGTATTAAAATTATTGTCTGATCTATAGGTTTATGTTTTCACTAATTGTTCATAAAATAGAAGCATTATGTAAAATATATAACCAAAATTAGATTATTCATCTATGATTTATATATCATATCATGTATCTTATATATCACATATCAGATATCATATATTATATCATATTTATTATATCTCATATCTCATATCTTATATATTATATTTCATATCTTATACCACATATCTTGTATCATATATCTCATATCTCGTATCTTATGTCTTACGTCTCATATCACATATCTTACACAATGTTTCATATATCTTATATCTCATATACCAATACAAAAGATCAAAAATCATTTTTCCACAATGATTCTAGATCTATGATATTCTGAACTACCATTGTAGCATTGTTGATCCGACATGAATCTATGGCCCCGATCAAGATCGGTGCATCCTGTCAATGTTTATCTAGGATAGTGGGGATCCCACCCGTGAAGAAAAAGAAGAATTGATAAAGATAAGAACAATAAACCAATTTATAAAAAATAACCACCAAATAATTATTGGATCGTGACCAATAATGGGGAATGGGGGTATAAATATGATTAAATAATATGAAATCCGTTACATGTTCCCATGTAATTGACATAAGAAGCTACATTTCAATGAATTAATAATGAAATATTAATTCCCTAATTCCAAATGTGAAAAAAGAAAATGAAAATCCCTAACTCTATTTTAGATTAATCGTTGGTGCAAAATGCACCCACACAATGATTGGAAGAAGCTGAGAAATCTATTGTGCCTTAATCAGATCTGATCTGGCCTTATTTCATCATTTATCTAATTTGGGAAAATTTAGGAGGGAGGATCACTTACTGGAAGATTCCAAAAATTTTGAGGATGACCATGGATAGTTTATTTTTTATATATATTTATATATATCATTTTTAGACAAATGAATTTAATTTGTTTGTTTAATTAAATAAATCCACTTAATGAACCACCAATAAAAAAGGGGTCCAAACATCATATAATGACTCAATTTATGTTGCACCTAGGGAAAACACCTCTCTCTTGACCCAATAATGGTCTTATATTTATGATATGATCAACAGTTTTAGAGTTATATTTTTTTCTATAACTGAACCACTTCATTTTGTATAAAAAGTATTTAACATTTTTATAAAAATATTTCCAGGCACATGGGGCCTCAAAATCGGATGTCATGTCAATTCCTATCTCTGGAAATATATATACAAATATTTCAATACCATACATGGAAAAAATAGGTTCTATACATCATTCCCTCAGTCATGCATTACATCCCCAAAAATAAAAAACTATGTATAAAACTTTGGAAACATAGCCCACACATTGCTCACACACTCCCATGAACACTCTTACATGTTTGTTTTATAAAATATCACATGAACCAAAGGGATGGTTCATCAATGTAGGGTCCTCTATTGTCGATCCTCAGTCACCATCGGGTGCTCCGCAAAGGGAGAGCCATCCTCAATGTTCATATCACACTATTCAATGATATGTGTAGGGTCAAGGATATATCTCCTCCACTGCATCATATATAAGTGGTTATGAACCTGCCCCAGCTGCAAGCGTAGAAAAAGGAGGTATGAAACCTCGCTTACTAACTTCACAATATAAACTGTCCTGATGAACTTTGTAGATAGCATGTCTTCCTAGGAAAACCTCTACAATTCTTATAATGGGGAGACTCACAAGAAAACATAGTCTCCATGTTCAATATTCAAGGGTCTATAATTGAATTACTAATAGGGCTTTTAATCTTCTCTAGGCCATCCACCTCCACAACCAGATGACTTGTACATTCTCTATTTTCTCATTCACTAACTTTTTTCCCACAAGAGATGTCTCCCCAACCTCTATCTATAACAACATTGACTAGTAGGGTGTCCCATAAAAGTCCTCAAAATGGTCCATTTTAATGGTATAGAGGTTTCTATTTCTTATGAATACTCTACCAAGGTATTTCTATCCTTCAAATTCCAATAGAAATATAAACCACAATCAATCAAAATATCCTATAACACATGTATTGTGCACTAATTTTTCCTAACGGTATTTAAAGGAAGGTTTGTACACATATATACCTAGGTCCCAAATACCTCCTGTAGAAATATCTAAAATCATGATGTAAAATGCACATCACGATCATAGACTATCATCCAAGGTACCCTGTGAAGGTGAATAATCCCCCATTTGTGAAGCATCCCAAAACTCACCACAAAACTCTACTCCCTGATGGCATGGAATAGAAACTAATTTGTTAGTCAACCTACTATCACCCAAATCATGATTTGGACCTTAAAAATGAATTGAATCCCTATGAAGAAATCAATGTACATTCCATCCCACTGCACTTCGAGCACCCATGGGGCTGTAAAAAACCTGTCAGAACATGGGGATTAGCATTTATCTACAGACTAGTGAGGTACCGAGAGATTAACTCAGCTACGATTTGTCTCATTTTACACAACCGAACCTACCATTGAAGGTATCGATACATATTCCAAAAATAGGGATGTATATGTACTGTAGTTGTGCATAAATCCTACATCACCACCTCTAGAATCATTAATGGAACTAGTGTTTTCCCTAAGAATAAGATAGCACGATTCCATCATTCAAAATTTCCACATACTGTATCAACATTTGATATATGATCACATATGTACTCATAGATAATGTCTACCATTTGAGACTCTCTACAATTCTTAAAAGGATATTGTTTGAAAACCATTGACTGATGAAAATATTTACCCTCCTACTCCCTAGGGGTCAGCTATAGGGAATCTAAATACTCCCAAGATTCCAACACTATGTTATCCAGATACATCCATATAATCACATATACTAAAACATTTCCCATACCTACAGTACAAGTTATATTTAATTCATAGTATTATAGTAACTCCATCCATCATCACTATCTCAGGTTCATGTCTCTAGTATAGAATACATACCTAAGACTTTGATGGATTGAGTAAACAAGAAAGCACCCTCCCTGAAGATCATGTCTCCATATCTATATGGTGAAGACTACCATTGTCAAATCTAGGTTACATGTTTCATAGTTCTACACAAGGGGTCCCAAATTCCTCCAACCATATGGGATAACTAATAATTAATGCATCAAAATGAAATCAATCCCAACTCTTGAGGTATCACAATACATGACAAAATCCATTCCCTCCTCTAGTAGTTTCATCCCTAGAGCACTTGTCAGCCACTTCCTCAACTCCTAAGGGGCCCTGTGGCACTACTCAGTATAGGTAAATGTCTTGACTTTCTATATCATGGTGGTAAAAGGGGTTGTGCTTCTTTAATTTCATTTATAAACATCCAATAGTACCCTGCTATGCCACATAAGCTATGTACCTCTGATAGATTCTTCAGTGGCTCCCAAGAAAGCACTACTTTTAAAATTGCTGGATCGATGGATAAACCTTGTTTGAAAATATTATTCCATATAAAATCAACCATATATTTCCTGAATAGAGACATAAAGAGATTTCCATAATGCTGGTTCACTTGAAGCATGTCAAGGACTATCAACAAATACTCTACACTCTCCTCCTCTATTGTAGAGTAGACGAGTTTTTTTGGCTATAAGGACAATAAAAGACTAGAACATGTATTTCAAGAGAGCCTGGTTTAAAAAAAATTCATACTAATATATGGGGAAATTTTTACACCAAAGGGAATCACTAAAAACTCAAAGTGGTTGTAGTTCTATCAGAATGATAAAATTAGAATGTCAACCTCACGAACCGTCAAATGGTTGTTTCCGGAAAAGAGATCAATATTCTAGAACTATATCATACCATATAAGAGATCAAATAGGTTATCAATTCTCAATAATTTTTTCTTTTTCTGGTATCATTCCTAATTCAGGTGATGATAATCCACACCAGTCTATAATCTCTTGTCCTCCATTCTCATAAAAATAATCGAGTTTCCTCTGTAGAAAAATTGGGTATAATGAAACCATTATCATAGTGGTCCCCCCATATTCAACTTCATCACTCAGAGCTTATTAAGTTACTTCTGTCATTCTTTATAATATATATACTTATTCACAAAATGAATTTCAATTCAAAAATCCATTTCTCATCCTAGAGGAAATCAAAAAACATTACCAAGGAAGATTTCCATATAATCCTCCACATCTAAATGAACCCAGATGCTTGAAGAGAATGTTACTCTAAGGTAAACACTTTCCAAATGAATGACAATGGTTTTTATCTTCCTTATTAATGAACACACATTCCTTTTTATGATATCTCTCTAACTAAAGAAGGAGAATCTCATCCAACAATTTTATAGTCATCTAACTTATCTATGGTGACTATCAATATGGGATTGGACAACGGAATATTAATACATACCCAAGATGATTTTATTAGATAACATTTATATAAAAATTAAGGCCCTATATGAACCTCTCTACTGCATGAAATATATGGAATTATCTATAGATGAAGGATACAGAAGAAGAATTCCTAATAAGAAGCTCAAGTCGAAGATGTTATACTATAGCCTATACTAGGAGCTCCATCTCCCACAAAACAATTATTGAGATAAAATATATACTAAAATATGTTTCTACTAATACTTATGAAGGATTATAATAAACACATGTAATACCATTTATCATCTCATTCAATGGAGTATCGTAGACAACCATATAATGCAGCTGACTAGGGCCACAACTACTAGCTCTCAGAGCCTAAAGTATGCTACATAATGGTGGTGGTGGAAGGACCTCATAACGTCATCCTACACATATATATTCTTCTGTTCCTATGTCAGTTCCACCTCCTTAGAGACCACCAGGTCCATGCCTTATAATGGTTTTTCTTCTACCATGGTTGTCCATCACCTATCATTTAGGATTTCTCAGTATGTCTGGTTGGGTAGTCTCATTCCATGTGATCGTTACCATCATAACCATAGCATTGATACTCTTTGGGCTACATAAATGCTTTGTGCTACCCCTGAACTATATGACCACATCCTTAATCCTTCTCTTGAAAGGGTATCTGCACTAAGATCCCATCAACTAGAATATTCAGGTTATTATCGACAACTCACCTTTCAGATGCCCATTCTAAGATCCATCTATATGGAATCCATCAGAGAGAAATATCTCTACCACTATTACACACTCTAGTACATCAACAAAAGTGGGGATATACAAGGAAACTATAAGACATGGATCTCTTCAGGGATTCCCTGGTACAACTTCCATTCTCGGAAGTAGCCTTCCCTGCTCATGTTAATAGAGTAACGTGTTAGATATTTGAACATCATTGCATACTCATCCACCTTCATCCCTTTCAAATAAAATTCCTAAAGCTTTGGGATGTGAATAGGGTGTAAGAAAGATGGTTAGAACACCTCATGAAATAGAAAATTATTTCATCCCAAGATATTGTAATATCCTCGTTAATATGTGTAAATATGCTCCACCAACAACGAACTAATTCGTGAAAACGTTTGCCACAAAAGCCCCTCTATGGTCCATTAGGGTCCGAACTAGCCTGAATATGTGGAACACTAACACTATATAATCCTTTGTTGCATGAGGTTTTGTCCATCCACCAAACCTTAGGGGTCTCTACCACAAGAGCTCACGGAGCATGCCAAGTCTATTTAAGTCTTAATCCTACTCTATTGGGAGATCATCTACTCAACCGGTGTAAGATATGTTATTTACCAACCTAGAGGAATGAAATTTTATGATTGAACCTCAATTGAGTCCTATTTTCCCGTAGGTTCATCATCATGATCCTACGATTATATCCTATATGGTTTTCTTCATGAGGTAATCCTAAAAGTAATCAAGGAATACCATTTTCAATTGAGAATATATATATATATTTAAAGACGGGGAGTTGTCTCAAGAATTAAGATCAAAGAATCAATCCAATATGTTTCATGTACCATTAATCCTTTCAAAAAATGACTTACCATGGTGATTAAACATATAGGTATCCATGGTCTTGGTGAATGTATATGTCGGAAATACATACCATAATTGGATGCCCTAGTTCGAGAGTATCACTCAAGACACTTTTGAAATTGATGCACCAATCTCAAATGCTTACCCGTAAGTGGATACAAATTTAAAATGTCAAAATTAATGAACATGCTCTGATATAAATATTTCATGATTGGATCAATGTCGGGGCTCGAGCAGTGACTACCCCCAACCCATATCCGTTGGCCACTGGGTGGAGACAAGCATCGAAGTCATAAATATCACGAGTAGCCAATTTCCCAAAAACATGTCCACACAATCATTAAACTCAATGAAAATCTAGATTGAAAAAAGATATGATGAAACACTATTATAAAGTAAACCGATGATGCATGATACTCTAAACAGTACAGGTGTACAATATTGTAAACTGAATGTGAAAGGGAAAATTAACTCCCAACTATAAATGTGTCCCAAACATATAAAAATATAGAAGGTAAAATTATAAAAAAAAATTCATCTCTTTAGTCCTATAATATGACCCCCATACATGGTCTAAGAACCTTGTATCCCATAGATCCTCTATAGTCACGATCACCCTATTCGACATCTGCATATAACACAATACATGCAAAGAAATCCATTGAAAATGTGAGAATAAACATACCTAGTAAGAATCTATGGGCATCGAAGGGGGTAGAGTAAAAGATTCATTATATGGGGAAGAAAAGAGTTGAACAAGGTATAGTGAAAGAGTACATCACAACCCAACATGAGAGTGAATGTTAAATAAAATAAATATATTGATATTAACACATTATGAAGATGAACATCTCATATATTCTTCACTGCATATAACAAGAGAGTGGACTCATCTGACCATGAATATTTAATCATGAAAAGAATGTGTCATGCATTGTGGGTCATCACCTCTAGAAGGAGCATATCTAAATACAAGGTTGAATTTATAGGAGAATATATATATATATATATCCTCAATCAAATAATTACAATTCAAAGATAAAGGTGATATCCATATCATAGATCAGCCAAAGTATAAGTGTCACCAATAGTTCCAAAATAAATCCATCAACGATGCCCAAAATATTAGGCATCTCCCACGAACACACAAAAATATAGGACTCAATCACCAAACCATGATATTATACTCTTTTAGTAGAACAGAGTTACCTTGATGATTTTTGGTTCTGTTATAGTAACGGGTATCAATGGAAATATTTACCCTCTATCTTATGAGTCCTAAGCCACATCAAACCACCTCTATTCACTATGTCATATAGTCGTGGGGCCAAAATTCCTAGGATTGGATTTCATGTAACGGAATGAAAAGAGGGTCCGACACTAATATTCATCCAGGGAATCCACTTCCTAGTCCTATTGGAGAAAAATGATCAGGAATTTCAATGTTAAAATCAATTTCCAAGTCCTACTAGAGGGTAAGACTAGAAATTTTGTCATATAACTCCACTACCCATCCATATAAGTGGGTAATATTAGAATTTCATGGAACTCGACTACCCATCCCTAGTGGAGGGTAACTTGGAATGATCATTGGGGAATGCAACTACCAGACCATATAGGAGGGTAAGTACAAATTATCAAGGAACTCCACAACCCATCCTTGCTGGAGGGTAACTCATAAATATCAATATGGAAATACACTAACAATCCCTATTAATTGTAAGCTCATAACGTCAATGAAATCCACTTCCCAGCCATGCTACAGGGTAACTCTGACAGATTATCATGGAATGCCACTAAAATGCCCTATATCGTATGTAAGCCCATAATTCTCTAGTGATTTTTTATGATCCCTACTATAAGAAGAATTGAACTAATATTTTCCTGATTATAACATCTCACATTATATATCAAAATACAAAATGGAGGGAAGCATCATGTTTTACGCCAAAAAAATGCACGAAGTAAGCTCTCAATATGCCCTTATCAGAAAACCAAAGAAAATGTTTCTTTTCTTCATGTCATTCTCAAATTACATCTTGTGGGCTCGATCTATGGGCCCCAATTAAATAAATTTTATTGGCCTTTAAATTTTGGCCTAAAATTTAGGGTCACAGTGTCTCATACGATTCCTCATTTTGACATCATTTGTGGGAGATGTGATGGATACCAAATTCTCATATAATAATAATTTTCCTATTAATAGGTGTTTCATTTACTTGATCCATGAGTCAAAAATTAGTACCCAACATCGGTTTTAAAATGAACACCTAAATTCTTAGATCACATTGTCTCTAATGGTTCTTCAAAAGGATTCCTAAGATAAACGTTATAAACAACATTACATTGCTTAACAAAGATTTATAACTCATATATCTTATCTTATATCTTATATATCATATCTAATGTCATATAATATATATCTCATATCTTATATATCACAAATCATATCTTATATCCTATATCTCATATCTTATACCTCATATTTTGTATCTTATATGTTATATCTCATATCTCATATCTCATATCTCATTTATTATATTTCATATATTATATCTCATATCTAATATATCATATCTCATATATTATTTTTTATATCCCATATATTATATCTAATATCTCATAAGTGAAACCAGAAGAGATCTTACTTATACCACAATGATTCAAGATTAATGCTACTCTTCACTAAACTATTGTCTCATCGTTGATCAACCATGAATCTAGGGGCCCAATTGAGCTCAGTACCACACAAACATGTTGATATGGGATGGTGGGGATCTAAAATGCGAAGAAAATGAAAAATTTAAGAAGAAAATAAACATAATCAAATGTTTTAAACATCACTGATCGTGAATTATTGGAAAATTACCAAGAACGACAAACCAGGTTAAGTTTGTTGATTAAATAATATGAAATCCAATACTTGGGCTCATGCAAAGGCCATAAGAAGACTCATATCAAAGATGTAATAAAGATTTATTTAATATTTTAATCTAAATGTGTAAAAAACAAAAATACAAGTCATACCACCATCTTGAAAAGATTTTTGGTGAAGAATATACTTACACCAAAATTTTACAAAGATGATGTATTCATTGTGTCCTAATATAATCTGATATGAGGTTCTGTTGTAGTTCATATTGATTCTAAAATGATTATATGGAGGATATATTTTTAGTAT
The DNA here is from genome assembly GCA_963277665.1 of Viscum album. NCBI lineage: Eukaryota > Viridiplantae > Streptophyta > Magnoliopsida > Santalales > Viscaceae > Viscum > Viscum album. The sequence continues at coordinate 880,540,052 of OY728139.1, read as the reverse complement.
ATTGTATAAATTTGTATGGAAATAATATATAATTTCTTTTATGGATATATTTATAGAGGTTCCAATGATCTCAATTTATTTATTTATTTAATTACAAAGATCCAATTAACACAATGCCAATGAGTGGGGGACCAAATTTCCCATTCCAACTCATTTTATGGTGTTCTTAATGAAAGGATCGCATTAAATAACCAACGTTGGTCTTATATTTCCAGGTCGATCAACTGTTCAATGGATATCTCGTTTTATTAAACTAAATATGCATGTATAGTATAAAATATATTTAATATTTTTATAAAATTAATTCTTTGAACATCGGGCCTTAGAATCATATGCCTTTTCAGCACCTAGATATTCAAATGTATATATATATATATAAATATATCATTGTATTACTTGGAAAAAATAGATCTCTACAATCTTCTTGGATTCTTTTGAAAGGAAACTAAATTATAGAGAGATTAAATATTCATTAGGTGTTAAGTAAAGAGGAATCTATCATGAATTGATAGCCATAAATAACATATTAAGATAAATACATGAACACCCCTGAAATTTTAATAATTTTATTACCATGAATTTATAGTGAATAATAAATATGGAAAGGTAAATAACTCAAAATAAATTTTACCAAATCATTAAACATGAATATCATGAATATATAGGGAATTATAAATATGGAAAAGTAAATAAATGAAAGAACACCCTTGTAATCCATTAAATAATAATTAAATTCATGCAAAGATAATATAATTCAGAAAATTTTATGGTTAAAAATAATATCATTATTCTAAATGAAAGAAGTTATTATTCATTAGATGTCATGATCTGATGTGTCATGATGCCTATATTTCCATGTCTTTTCACAATACAGTTTAAAAATAACTAGTATGTATACACAAGAATCACATTTTATTATGATTATGAAACTGAATAATCTAATAATAATAAAAATTCATAGAGGGACTATGTATAATAGGACCCACTCATATTTTCATGTCCAAATAATTCCTCATCAATAAAATAATTGATTTAATTATTCAACAATATTCCTTATCAACAAATTTTCATATTGAGTATGGAATATGGATTAACAATAATTTCCACATCAATAATATATCATTCAAAATAGAATATCAAAAGTTTAAATTATATATGTTTCAACAAATGAATATATCCATTAAAATTAATATGTATATTTAGGGGAAATAAAATTCCCATTGATAATAAAAGTTAATGTGTCTTGATAATGTTAATGAAAACAAAAATGAATCATGAATGTGAATTTCAATAAATTCCATTATAAAATTGATCAAAAAAGTATGTTGAATAAATATGTATGGTTTCGATATATAATATCCCATTTGGGTCTAAATTTAAATAAAGGGTTGTTTTCAATGATGAATAGAAATTCTATACCAAGTTCATTAAATTCATTCTATTGGAAAATATCTAATTGACTTTGAAAATGACCATATGAAACAAAAATTTCAATGAGTTTTTTATTAATAAAATTCAAAAAATATAAAATTTGTAACATAAAATTTGTGTTAAAATTTTTATTTTTCATGCTTTAGGGATATTCAATAGATGTTGTATACATAAAAAAATATTCCATTCACATTTTCATAAATTGGAAAATGGGCCATGTTTAGAAAATGACATGATTATTAGTTTAAAACACTTTTTAAAATCTAAAAAACAGTTAAAAATATATTATTATCTCAATTTTATTATTTTTCATGCAATTTTTTAAAAAAAATTAGAAAACAAGGATATTTATTATAAATGGTTTTCAACATAATATGGAAGTTAAAGAAAGTTTTATTTAAATAATTTCCAATAATTTTCACTATCGAAGAGACAAATATTGTTCTATTAGTTAACATATTATTTAAAGATTAAGGTAAAATTAAATTAAAGGGTTTATATAAAAATTATAAAAAAATTTCATTCAATTGAAATTCTAGTATAATCATGTCGACTAAAATGATATTGTGAATTAAAATATTTCTGAGATAATTAAATAAAAATGATAATTAAACAATTAATCAATTGTGTGTAGAAAATGTATATAAACATAAAAAAATTGAAAATACAACAAAATATAATAAAAACTCAATATACATGTAATATTACAATTTCAAAGACATTAAAGAAGTATTATAACCCATTGAAAACAAATTGTGTTATGAAATTCATAACAACTAGGTGATTTTCAAGTAAAATCCCTTTAGATGAAATAAATAAAATTAAAATATAAAATACCATTATATATTATTTTATCATGATTATAAATTTTAAACCAGTACTTATATATATCGTGTAAAATAAATTAATTTCATATCATCACAATATGACACAATGAAAGGAAAATGTAATAAAGTCTATTAACTCTTGATTTCATTAGTTTGAATGTTCATTTCCCTCTTATAAAATGGTTTTAAGAATATAATTAATTTATACCAAATACATAACAATATTTATATTTATAATATTATATATGATTATTATGTAACATCTTATCACATGTTCTTTTATGATTCATCATTGTCATTATTGATTCGAGTGATAATGACCTTGTTTTTTCATGCATTTTTTCCCTTGAAAGTTGCATTTGATGAAGATATATATATATTTATATAATATGGAAATTTTAATTTATGATATAAATTTCATTCATTTTATTAGATCAAATTTTACAATTCTTATTGTAATTTGATCATGGATAATTGCTCACATCACCACATAGAGAAGATAGGTCATACATACAAATGAGAGATGCTATAATATCCTCAATGGGTGAAAATCATTAGAAGATGGTCATATATTATTTTGAAAAATTATATATAATGTCTTATATAACACTTAAATTTATTTAATATCTCTATGTTGCATTATAATTAAACATAAGTGAAAAACATCTAAAATTGCTTCGCGAGGTGGTAGTCCTCAATACATACAAATGATGTTATCGTAATATAAAATGAATGAAAAATGAATATATATATATTATAATTTTTTTTAATATATATAATGATATTAAAATATCATATACTTGTGTTAAATCCAATATTACGTCATTACATGAATGGAGGCGGTGGATAAGAAATTAAAATGGTTTTTTTGTCTGGTAGTCCATCATAAACATGATTGATGTTTCTGTTTCCAACATGATGGAATATTAAATAGATTTGGTAATTAACTAAAAATAATAATATATATGTATATTTATGATACTAATTTTATTATATAAACATGGTTTAAAAATATTCTAAGGAGGTTGAAGAAGAAAAAAATAAAAACAGTTATTTAAGATCACTGCATCTTAATTGGAAACATTCTTTCAGTTTAAACCAAAATCCAAAAGCACTAGGATTTAGCTAATAATTTAAGGAATTTATTTTTGTCGGTATTGTCTGATCCAAATGGTATTTGATAAGTGAATAAGGTATGAGAGGGAGTGAACTCCTATAATTGGGGGAGAGGACAAACATGATGTTTTTGAAAAGAATAAATTACACCAACAATTGTAACATTTCAAAAACAAAAAAATGATCAATATTAAACATTAGTTGTTATTATATAATAATATATCCTTTATTATGGTTTTCCAAGTCATTTTTACCCTTATCATTTTAGTTTGACCATATGTAAATCAATTATTCCCTAAACCACGATAATTAATGTTTACATATTTTAATATTCATATGAAAAAAATAAGATTAAATTTGTAAATAATATAAATTATTTTGATTATAAATATTGAATACATTTTTTAATGTTATATGCATATGTTCAGTACAATACAATTTAAATTAATACATACAGAAAAGATAAAAAAGGGTGTTTCCAAAGAGAAAAGTTTCATAAGGATAAAATGTTTTAATATTAAAAAAATATATACAAAATTGATTCAGTATCCTAAATTATTTAAATGGTAATATAATATTTGTAATTTTATTTTATAATCAATTTAAAGTTTAATTTTTCTTCTATATTATTTAAATGCATGCACATTTTTCAAAAAAAAAATAGTATTTTATATATTCCTTGAAAATTGAAATATTTAATAAGAATGAAAAAAACATCCCTAATTTTATTATATGATATTTAAAGAATGAGTATTTTACTATAAAAATAAATATTCAAATGGGGTTGAGAATTAATTGTAAATTGTCCATGTAAATCAGGACTAAACAATCTCTTAGGAAAATATTGTTTTCTAGAAAACATTTCTTTTCTATTAAAATTATTCTTATTTTATTCCTATTAATTTTCTAACCAATTATATTATTTTTAAATGTGTAAACCATATATATTAAAAAAAATTCTTACGATTCATATAATCCAATTTAACATTTATGTCAGAACAGTATACCATGATACAGGTCATTTAAACTATGGTTTTCCAGTTACATAATATATCAAAGTTATCATATTTATTTTAAAAAATATATATCATAAAGTCAAAGGGTGATACATTATTATATATCATTGGTGTTTCAGGTCATATATAAAATCAAACTTATTTTTAACAATTTAAAATATTTTTCTGTTACATAATCCTGAGGTTTACTTTTTTTTAAATATTTACCTTATGTTTTTATCCATTGTGATCTGCTACCACGATAAAATTTATCAACATAATAAATTATAAATTGGGTTATCCAAGGTTAATAATAATTTTTACTGAATCAATTTTAATAAAATGTTTACTGGATTAATGTAATCATACCCTTAACACCTTATATTCTAAATTAAAACTTTTAGGTACACATGTCCATCAAAATGACTATATAATATTCAAAGAAAAGGAGACTAAAAAATTTCACACTCTTACTTGTAAATATACTTAATTTTTTAACATATAAAAAAAAGTAGTTTTGAATTAATAATAAAATTTATTTTCACAATAATAAATATATTTTTATAATGGTAATTTGGTAATATATTTTATTAATTATGCAATTATCTTAGATGTTTATCCAACACCAATATAGTATTTCCAAATATAATTGAAAATAAAAATAAATGATTATGAAAATATTTAATGTAAAATTAATTGACTGATTATTATGTTCCAATAATTATATAGTCGAATAAAACATAATATTGTTATGTTAACATTTATATCTTATAATTCCATTTAGGATTGGTGTCTTTAGTGCCCAAATAAATGAATACTATCATGATGGAAAGTAATGAAATTTAATAGAAAAAATATTTTATCAAATTATTTTAAAAAAAAATTGAATGTAGATAAGGTGACATTGCTCTAATAAATATTATAACCTCTTATATATTTATGATCCAATTTTCATACTATAAGTAAAATAATAAACCATTATTTGTGAAAAACATGTTTCTATATCTAATGATAAAATGGGTTGCCAAAGGGGTTAATCCTGTATATAATGTTTAAAAGTACACTTAATCCTATAAAACATTTATTGTTTAATACTATTTTATAAATAGAATATAATATAATTTAATCTATGTCTATTTGGAATGTTTTTCTCTAGAAAATTGCTTTGTTATATATTTTTCCTTTTATGTAATTACATGAGTACCCTCGACTTGTTTATAATAGGAAACCCATATTTTCTATTCATTAAATGAAATTGAGAAATCTATCTCAAAAACATTCTACCAAATTCTATTCTAAACATCCCTAGAAAGATTCTATTAGTTCTTTTATTCCCAAAATACAAAAACTATAGTATTAAGTGATGAACTAAAGGACTTCCTTCAAATATGATGTAATCAACTAAATAGATAACTATATTTTAACCAATATAATTATTTTTCTCTAATTGTGTATAATATATCATAGAAAAATAAATTTAGTATCCTATATATAAAAAACATTCATAATTTTTATAAAACCACTATTATTTACCCTCTTTTCAATCAAATAGTATGTGATAGTATCTTTGCGTGTAAGTACGTCTTGCTATCTCCACGTATTTCATTTTTAACACCACATTTTATGTCTGTTTATTGTAATGGTTTTAAATTTTATATATTATATTTATGATATAATTATCTATCAGAAATTATAATATATCATATACCATCATATACTCTAATATGTGGGATGATGGTAAAATTGGTCAGGCGTTTAGTTGGAATGTCACCTCTATGATGCGATATGATTTGTTTTTCATTATCTCATTAAAAAATTTGTAATAATGATTGGTTTAATCAATATAATTAATTAATATGGTATATGTAACACCCGAGACTTTTATGTTATATAAATCATCAAAGGAATCTTTTTCTATACAACACTTGCTTGGCTTGCTTTACACGCAATCACGACCTTCCTCGATAGCTTGCGTCGTACGCAATACCGAGTTTCACTAAACAACATTATGCTATTAAAACTAGCCGTTATGAATAGTAATAACCACTTTTTGGAATTTTATAAATTTTATTTTTCAAAATGGACTTCATTTTTGGACTCAGAATATCGAAATTAGCCTAGGGTGAAATTTTGTTATTTTTCTGAAAACTTTCAATTTTTGATGAATAGTGAAACCACTAAGTGGTAGGTTAAAAACTGAATTTTGCATAAAACTTAATTTTACCGCTTCTGTGATTGGAATTTCGAAAATCCGAGAGACACGGTTAATATCAAGGACTAAAATGTGGTTCAATGAGATGAAAATAATTTTTTGGTGAATAGTAACTTTTTACTTTTTTTACCGCGGTTAATAGTAAATAGGGTAACTAAGGGTAAATATGATATTAATATTACCCTAACACATGTCCTAATTCTATTGGACAAGTGTAATTCGACCAAAAACAAACTTAGGAATAAAATATGACCATTTAGGCCCACTTGGATTAGATTAGGACATTTATTATTAATTTATTTAAAGAAGGGTTAAAATAGTTAAAATCAAAGTTTAATAAGTAAATCATTTTTAATATGGGGTTATACATAAGATAAATTCAATTGTAAATATTCATTATAAAGCTAAAAAGATTTCCTACATGATGATATTTTATTTGTAATTTTTAGACATCAAATAATGTAATTTATTTATGACACAATGATGATGCAGTAATTATCTTATTAATGAAATATTGACATAATTGATGTTATAAACACCAAAATAAATGTAATTTGAGACTTTTTATGAATTCAACTAATTTTATAGGTTACTATGATATATTAATGTTGATTTAATCAACTTGGTTCGAACATATAATTCTTTTATGACTTTCAAAAAAATCATATATCAAATAGTGTCAAAATTGACACAAAATAGTTTTTAAATAAAATATTATATTATTAATTGTTATTTTATTCCTAAAAATCTAAGGTTCGGCCAAATGACTTAGATAAGGATATATATTTTAATAATAAATAATTTGGGGTTCGTTTGGCATGTTATAGTAAGTGTATTAACCATATAGTGAAAGAAAACAAAAAGACATGGTAAAAGTTAAATTATTTAACTTAGAGTTAAATCTAATTGATAAGGTTAAAATAATACCCTAAACTTGTCTAAATCCTATTGGTTGATAGGATTTCGACCCTTCCCCACTTTATCTTCGAAATAAGACCCTTTGGAACCATTATAAACCGATTTTGACTTTAATATAAAATAATATTTTGAGATATTCCTAAGGTGCCCCTCTCCTCCCTTATAAAAGGGCACCTCCTCCCCCTCCTCCTCACACCAAATTGAGCACTCAAGCTCGGCCAACCCCTGCCATTTTCTCCTCTCCACTTCCCTAGAATAATCCTAGAGGTCCTGGTCTTCTTCAAAGACCAATCTTAGTTCCTTAAGTGGAGGATTCAAAGAGGCGTTCCAAAGAAGAGGTAATATCCATTACCGATCTTTTCAATTTCTTTCTTCTTCAACTTCTTCTTCTTTAGTTGTTTCATGATAAAGTAATAACATCAGTATTACTTACATACTGATATGTTATTATAAATATTAAACAACCCTATTTCACCTTCTATCCATCCTACGGAAAAATGAAATCACCACGCGTGCGTACGTACGGAATACCGTCTCCACGCCGTGGTGTAATCTATTTTCCACCATCACCTTACAAGAATGGTTATAATGGTGTAATGAGTAACTAAATATTATTATTATGAAGTAATATTGATACTGAAATAATATATATATACTCCAATACAATTCCACGATCATAGGAATGATATCATCACTCGTGCGTACGTACGGAATACCGTCTCCACGATGTGATGCGACTCGTTCTACATGATCTTCATTTCATAATGATTATATAAATGAATTGAATGAATGAATATGGTATATAATACACTAATACCATTCTGGAAATGAATTATCTATAACCTAAAGATAAGAATAAGAATTTATTCGACAAAACACGCATAAGAACAAAAAGTTATAAAGACCCGAGTAACAAGTAACAATGAAATATTACTAACAAGAAGCTAATAATATGACCATATATGATCTCATATCAATATGTATGATTCTGGAATAAGTAAATAACATTATTTAAACCATTATACAGGAGCTTCGGACACGAACAAAGCAAATCAGACCTAAGGTAAGGGAAATATCACAATCTCATTTTTTATCCGAGATTGTTTATTCGTAAGTATTTACTGGGGTGTATGTTATCATCCACATCCATGTTTCCTCAATATGTAATATTATTTCCATCCACTTACAATAGTTTAAATCCAATTTTACCCTTCGATGAGTTTTTAGTAAAGAATAAGAAAGGAATCTTTTGTCGTTTTTCGTACGAGGTACTTTTTGACTTTTCCGACAAAAGTACGAAGAATGTTTTTTTAACTTATACGGCACGAACGGATTTCTACTATTTTATAAAGCCTTATTTTCATGAAGCTTCCTCTAAAAGATTTCATGACTATTTTCAATAAAATATCTTTCTTTTAAAATTGCATGATGTTTTGTGAAAAGAAATTGATTTTGAAGAAGAAAGGATATTTTCCTCAAGAATTCAATTCAAGTGTTTTATCAAAATTATTTTCCATCTAAGATAATAAAGGGTTCTGTTTCTATCCATATTTTTACATTGATTTGACTATGTTGTGATGGAATTATGTTTATGAATTCCTTTATCTTATATGAATTGATTTATGATGTCATGATGTTTCAAGAATCCCATTTTTGTTACATGTGTTATGCGATGATGTATGTTTTATGATTATGTGGCACACATAAGAAAGGATTCATTATAAGATGGGTGGGACCTATATCTCCCTCCAATGCATTGGGTAAAGATTTTATATCTCATGAGATAGACATGGCTGGAATGGAAGGTTATTTCGGTTCAGTGATACAGGACTGAAACGAGGAGTGAACTCGGTTCAGAAAGGGACTTTGTCCACTAAGATAGTCTTGGCAATGAGTCATGACTAACAAGAAATGATTTTCCATGATTATGTGTGCATGCCACAAAGTTTCAAGTTTTGTGTTATGATTATGGGGATCTCATTTTCACTTCTATGATTTATTCCATGTTAAGATATTATGATCTCTTTTGCAGGTTTTGATTTTAAAAAAGATATGATATGATTTTTATTTCCTTTATTTGCCCTTGCTGAGCATTTGAGCTCACCCTTTTATGTTTTCTTTTCCCCAGGTCAGGAAGGAGGATATTAAGTAGAATATGCTAAAAGGGAACCTAGATATGATGAAATAAATGGGAGACACTATAGAAGATTTATGAACCAGTTGTTTATGTTTCCCAGTTTCTAAAGACACTATACCCATACGGTCCTTTGTGGTTTTGTCATATGTTGTAATAAGTGTACTTCAATTTTGAAGTATTAATAATGTATGTAAAGTATGGGTCGTTATAGTTGGTATCAGAGGAAAGGTATAGTCAACCATTGGAAACTAGGATGTGAAAGCATTAGTAAGAACCCTAAGGATAAGTCTAAGCATAGTACACAATCTTAGTGTTTTAGAAATGGCCTTGAATAACCTAGGATAAGACCATAAGCATGAATATTTTATTCTTGAATTATGTGGTTTCCTATTATAATTAGTGTTGCTCACACTATTCTTCTTGGTTTTAGTCAATGGCTGGAACCCGAAGGAACCGTGTTAATGCGGAATGCGATGGGAAATGCAATGATTGTCCCCCTGAGCAACCAAACGATATGGGAGCTGGAATACAAAATCTTGTAGCCATGCTCACAAAACTTTCTCAAGATATGAATCATGCAGGATTTCCAAACGAGCAAAGGAGGGAGCAACATTCTGTTGAATCCTTCATGAGGCAGCGTCCACCTTCTTTCAGCGGGTCTACTGATCCATTAGTTGCTGAACAATGGATTAGTACTACTGAAAAGATATATTCAGTTCTTCAATGTTCTGAACATGATAAAGTCATCCTAGCAGTGTATCGTTTGGAAGGAGATGCTGATCAATGGTGGAATCTTGTTAAGAATACGAGGCAAAGGGATGAAATTGAGTCTATGGAATGGGACGAGTTCAAGAACTTATTTTTCAATAAGTACTTCCCTCGTATTCTCCGAACAAAGATGGAGAAAGAGTTTCTTGAACTGAAGCAAAGGGATGATGAATCTGTTGGTACCTATGAAGCAAATTTTACAAGACTGGCAAGGTACGCTTCTGGTATTATTATCCAACCTGAGAGTAAGATCGATCAATTCTTTAGTGGCTTAAAACCAAGTCTTCGAAGGGCGTTAGCCATAAGGTACTTCAATAGCTACGAGGAAATCGTTCGATGTGCTCTCAAAGTCGAGATGGAGATTGGAGTAACCCATCAGTCACATGGGTTTGATAAGAAGAGGAAGATGGAATTCAAAGAAAAATCTAAAGAGCACACGGAAAAGAAGATGAACTTTCCCTTATGCTCAAAGTGTGGAAAGAAACATGGAGGGAGTTGTCTTAAAGGGACAAGTAAATGTTTTAAATGTGGAAAGGAAGGTCATCGGGCATTTGAATGCCGCGATAATGGGAAGAAGATGTCTAATGATGCAAACAAAGGAAGGGATACACAGAATGAACCTACTACACTTCAATGTTTCAAGTGCAAGGAGATGGGGCATTATGCCAATCAATGCCCAAATCCAAGGGTTGATGATGATGGTCGACGTCAACAAACTCTTAAGGCTAAAGACAAAGGAAAGTCACATGCAATTTCTATCAGCGATGTGGAGTACGATAACGATGTGGTGAAAGGTACACTTACCATCCACTCTAAAGTAGAAAATGTTTTATTTGATTCTGGATCCACCCACTCTTTTATTTCTGAAGACTTTTCTAAGGGTATCACCGTATTACCTCGACAATTAGATGTTGAGTTAGCTGTGACAACACCTAATGGCACATCAATCGCATCAAAAGTTTATAATTCTTCTCCGATCGAAGTTTGTGGGAAAGTGCTTCCTGCAAATCTTTTGATCCTTCCTTTAGTGGAATTTGATGTGATTCTTAGCATGGATTGGCTTTCTCTACATGGAGCTCATATCGATTGCCAAAGAAGGGAAGTCACATTTCATATTCCAGATCAATCTACGATCGTCTATCGATGCAAGGATGAATATAACCTTCCAGTGGAAATTTCTTCCATCTTATGGGACTTGATTCCACTAAATGAAGGTTATTTATCTCAAATGGTTGGTGAGAAACTCACGATTAAGAATATGCCCATTGTAAGGGAGTTTGATGATGTCTTTCCGGAGGAATTACCGGGTCTTCCACCAAATCGTGAAGTTGAGTTTTCAATAGAACTCGTACCGGGTGCTTTGCCTATTTCAAAGACACCTTATAGAATGGCCCCAATTGAGTTGCAGGAATTGAAGAAGCAACTCCAAGAGAATCTTGATAAGGGATTCATACGCCCTAGTGCGTCACCTTGGGGAGCACCTGTTCTATTTGTTAAGAAGAAAGATGGATCAATGAGACTCTGCATTGATTATCGAGAACTTAACAAGATCACTATCAAGAACAAATATCCTCTCCCACGCATTGATGACTTATTTGACCAACTACGCGGAGCTCAATACTTTTCCAAGATTGATCTTCATTCAGGGTATCATCAATTAAGGGTCAAAAGGGAGGATATACCAAAGACGACTTTCCGTACAAGGTATGGACACTATGAATTTATAGTGATGCCATTTGGTCTTACTAATGCCCCTGCTATCTTCAAGGATCTAATGAATAGAGTCTTTAGAGACTATCTTGATCAATTTGTGGTAGTCTTTATAGACGATATTCTTGTCTATTCAAAGAGCAAGGAAGAACATGAAGATCACTTGAGAATTATATTGAAGACCCTGAGAAAGGAGAAGATTTATGCCAAATTTACCAAGTGTGAATTTTGGCTTCAAAAAGTTGCATTTTTGGGTCATATAATCTCAAAAGAGGGGATATCTGTGGATCCAGCAAAAACAGAGGTTATCGAAAGATGGTCGAGACCAACCACAGTAACTGAGATCTGAATTTTTCTTGGTTTGGCTGGATATTATCGACGTTTTGTAAAAGATATTTTACGATTATCTAATCCAATCACCAAGTTGACTCGGAAAGGAGTTAAGTTTGTCTGGACAGAGGAATGTGAAGAGAATTTCAAGAAGTTGAAAAGAAGGTTATCCAGTGCACCTGTGCTCACACTGCCTTGTAGTGGAGAAAGGTTTGTGATCTACAGTGATGCATCCAAGAAGGGATTGGGGTGTGTTCTTATGCAAAATGATATGGTGATAGCTTATGCCTCACGACAGTTGAAAATCCATGGGCAAAATTACCCAACACATGATTTGGAGTTGGCTGCGGTAATCTTTGCATTAAAGATTTGGAGGCATTACCTTTATGGTGAAAGGTGTGATATTTATACTGATCATAAAAGTGTAAAGTATATTTTCACACAAAAGGAGTTGAATATGCATCAAAGAAGATGGTTGGAGCTGATTAAGGATTATGACTGCTCAATCCATTACCACCCTGGGAAAGCAAACAAGGTGGCGGATGCATTAAGTCGACAAGACCATGCTAGTTTATCCATGATGAGGATCACAAAAGATCCAATATTTATGGATTTACAAAGGATGGATCTTGGAATTATAATGGAAGGGGAAAAATCTTATCTTTCTCAAATGAATGTTCAACCATCTATACATGTGAAGATTAAAGAGGCACAGAAAGAAGATGTCGAGTTACAAAAGAAGGTGAGAAATGTTCCTGAATTCAACCTTGATTGTGATGGGATAATAATGTTCAGGAATCGGGTTTGTGTTCCTCCCATCCCCGAATTAAAGAAGGAGCTGCTGGATGAGGCTCATAGTTCCTCATTCTCTATTCATCCTGGAAGCACGAAGATGTATAGGGACCTGAAAGAGTACTTCTGGTGGGATGGCATGAAAAGAGATGTTGCTGAATATGTCTCTCGATGCTTGGTTTGTCAACAAGTTAATGCTGAGAGACAGAAGTCTAAGGGGATGTTACAACCATTACCCATACCCGAATGGAAATGGGAAAACATCACTATGGACTTTGTCACAGGACTTCCTAAAACATCCAAAGGCAATAATGCTATCTGGGTCATAGTTGATCGTCTTACAAAGTCTCCACACTTCATTCCTATTAGAGAGGATTTCTCTCTAGATCAGCTTGCCAGGATATATGTAAAGGAAGTGGTAAGATTGCCTGGAGTACCACTTTCTATTATATCTGATCGGGATCCGAGATTTACCTCGAAGTTCTGGAAAAGTCTTCAGCATACTCTGGATACAGAGTTGAGTTTCAGCACTGCTTATCATCCCCAGACAGACGGTCATTCTGAGAGAACAATTCAAACCCTAGAAGATATGTTGAGAGCTTGCTCTATGGATTTCAAAGGATGTTGGGATCAACACCTACCTTTGGTGGAATTTTCTTATAATAATAGCTTTCACTCCAGTATTCAGATGGCTCCTTATGAAGCTCTCTACGGAAAGAAATGCAGGACTCCAACTTGCTGGGATGAAGTTGGGGAAAGAAAGCTATTAGGACCTGATCTCGTTGATGAAATGGCAGAAAAGGTTAGATCTATTCAACAACACATAAGAGCAGCTCAGAGTAGACAGAAAAGTTATGCCGACAACCGAAGAAAAGACCTAGAGTTTGAAGTGGGTGATAAAGTGTTCTTACGAATATCTCCCTGGAAGAGGGTTATGAGATTTGGAAAGAAGGGGAAGTTGAGCCCTAGATATATCGGTCCTTTCGAAATACTGGATCGTGTTGGGAAGGTAGCTTACCGATTGGCGCTTCCACCGAATCTCTCTCAAGTTCACGATGTGTTCCATGTATCTCTCCTGAGAAAGTACATACCAGATCCTTCACATGTACTCAGCTCAGAAGTTGTACCGCTGGAGAAAGATCTTTCTTATGAAGAACAACCGATAGAGATTTTGGATCGTAGCGAAAAAGTCCTACGAAACAAGACCACTCGCTTAGTGAAGGTTTTATGGAGGAACCACCAACTTGAAGAAGCTACATGGGAGCTTGAGGATATGATGAGGGAGAAGTATCCTCATCTGTTTATTGCAAAGTGACGAATTTCGAGGGTGAAATTCTTTTTAAGGGGGGTAGAATGTAACACCCGAGACTTTTATGTTATATAAATCATCAAAGGAATCTTTTTCTATACAACACTTGCTTGGCTTGCTTTACACGCAATCACGACCTTCCTCGATAGCTTGCGTCGTACGCAATACCGAGTTTCACTAAACAACATTATGCTATTAAAACTAGCCGTTATGAATAGTAATAACCACTTTTTGGAATTTTATAAATTTTATTTTTCAAAATGGACTTCATTTTTGGACTCAGAATATCGAAATTAGCCTAGGGTGAAATTTTGGTATTTTTCTGAAAACTTTCAATTTTTGATGAATAGTGAAACCACTAAGTGGTAGGTTAAAAACTGAATTTTGCATAAAACTTAATTTTACCGCTTCTGTGATTGGAATTTCAAAAATCCGAGAGACACGGTTAATATCAAGGACTAAAATGTGGTTCAATGAGATGAAAATAATTTTTTGGTGAATAGTAACTTTTTACTTTTTTTACCGCGGTTAATAGTAAATAGGGTAACTAAGGGTAAATATGATATTAATATTACCATAACACATGTCCTAATTCTATTGGACAAGTGTAATTCGACCAAAAACAAACTTAGGAATAAAATATGACCATTTAGGCCCACTTGGATTAGATTAGGACATTTATTATTAATTTATTTAAAGAAGGGTTAAAATAGTTAAAATCAAAGTTTAATAAGTAAATCATTTTTAATATGGGGTTATACATAAGATAAATTCAATTGTAAATATTCATTAGAAAGCTAAAACGATTTCCTACATGATGATATTTTATTTGTAATTTTTAGACATCAAATAATGTAATTTATTTATGACACAAAGATGATGCAGTAATTATCTTATTAATGAAATATTGACATAATTGATGTTATAAACACCAAAATAAATGTAATTTGAGACTTTTTATGAATTCAACTAATTTTATAGGTTACTATGATATATTAATGTTGATTTAATCAACTTGGTTCGAACATATAATTCTTTTATGACTTTCACAAAAATCATATATCAAATAGTGTCAAAATTGACACAAAATAGTTTTTAAATAAAATATTATATTATTAATTGTTATTTTATTCCTAAAAATATAAGGTTCGGCCAAATGACTTAGATAAGGATATATATTTTAATAATAAATAATTTGGGGTTCGTTTGGCATGTTATAGTAAGTGTATTAACCATATAGTGAAAGAAAACAAAAAGACATGGTAAAAGTTAAATTATTTAACTTAGAGTTAAATCTAATTGATAAGGTTAAACTAATACCCTAAACTTGTCTAAATCCTATTGGTTGATAGGATTTCGACCCTTCCCCACTTTATCTTCGAAATAAGACCCTTTGGAACCATTATAAACCGATTTTGACTTTAATATAAAATAATATTTTGAGATATTCCTAAGGTGCCCCTCTCCTCCCTTATAAAAGGGCACCTCCTCCCCCTCCTCCTCACACCAAATTGAGCACTCAAGCTCGGCCAACCCCTGCCATTTTCTCCTCTCCACTTCCCTAGAATAATCCTAGAGGTCCTGGTCTTCTTCAAAGACCAATCTTAGTTCCTTAAGTGGAGGATTCAAAGAGGCGTTCCAAAGAAGAGGTAATATCCATTACCGATCTTTTCAATTTCTTTCTTCTTCAACTTCTTCTTCTTTAGTTGTTTCATGATAAAGTAATAACATCAGTATTACTTACATACTGATATGTTATTATAAATATGAAACAACCCTATTTCACCTTCTATCCATCCTACGGAAAAATCAAATCACCACGCGTGCGTACGTACGGAATACCGTCTCCACGCCGTGGTGTAATCTATTTTCCACCATCACCTTACAAGGATGGTTATAATGGTGTAATGAGTAACTAAATATTATTATTATGAAGTAATATTGATACTGAAATAATATATATATACTCCAATACAATTCCACGATCATAGGAATGATATCATCACTCGTGCGTACGTACGGAATACCGTCTCCACGACGTGATGCGACTCGTTCTACATGATCTTCATTTCATAATGATTATATAAATGAATTGAATGAATGAATATGGTATATAATACACTAATACCATTCTGGAAATGAATTATCTATAACCTAAAGATAAGAATAAGAATTTATTCGACAAAACACGCATAAGAACAAAAAGTTATAAAGACCCGAGTAACAAGTAACAATGAAATATTACTAACAAGAAGCTAATAATATGACCATATATGATCTCATATCAATATGTATGATTCTGGAATAAGTAAATAACATTATTTAAACCATTATACAGGAGCTTCGGACACGAACAAAGCAAATCAGACCTAAGGTAAGGGAAATATCACAATCTCATTTTTTATCCGAGATTGTTTATTCGTAAGTATTTACTGGGGTGTATGTTATCATCCACATCCATGTTTCCTCAATATGTAATATTATTTCCATCCACTTACAATAGTTTAAATCCAATTTTACCCTTCGATGAGTTTTTAGTAAAGAATAAGAAAGGAATCTTTTGTCGTTTTTCGTACGAGGTACTTTTTGACTTTTCCGACAAAAGTACGAAGAATGTTTTTTTAACTTATACGGCACGAACGGATTTCTACTATTTTATAAAGCCTTATTTTCATGAAGCTTCCTCTAAAAGATTTCATGACTATTTTCAATAAAATATCTTTCTTTTAAAATTGCATGATGTTTTGTGAAAAGAAATTGATTTTGAAGAAGAAAGGATATTTTCCTCAAGAATTCAATTCAAGTGTTTTATCAAAATTATTTTCCATCTAAGATAATAAAGGGTTCTGTTTCTATCCATATTTTTACATTGATTTGACTATGTTGTGATGGAATTATGTTTATGAATTCCTTTATCTTATATGAATTGATTTATGATGTCATGATGTTTCAAGAATCCCATTTTTGTTACATGTGTTATGCGATGATGTATGTTTTATGATTATGTGGCACACATAAGAAAGGATTCATTATAAGATGGGTGGGACCTATATCTCCCTCCAATGCATTGGGTAAAGATTTTATATCTCATGAGATAGACATGGCTGGAATGGAAGGTTATTTCGGTTCAGTGATACAGGACTGAAACGAGGAGTGAACTCGGTTCAGAAAGGGACTTTGTCCACTAAGATAGTCTTGGCAATGAGTCATGACTAACAAGAAATGATTTTCCATGATTATGTGTGCATGCCACAAAGTTTCAAGTTTTGTGTTATGATTATGGGGATCTCATTTTCACTTCTATGATTTATTCCATGTTAAGATATTATGATCTCTTTTGCAGGTTTTGATTTTAAAAAAGATATGATATGATTTTTATTTCCTTTATTTGCCCTTGCTGAGCATTTGAGCTCACCCTTTTATGTTTTCTTTTCCCCAGGTCAGGAAGAAGGATATTAAGTAGAATATGCTAAAAGGGAACCTAGATATGATGAAATAAATGGGAGACACTATAGAAGATTTATGAACCAGTTGTTTATGTTTCCCAGTTTCTAAAGACACTATACCTATACGGTCCTTTGTGGTTTTGTCATATGTTGTAATAAGTGTACTTCAATTTTGAAGTATTAACAATGTATGTAAAGTATGGGTCGTTATAGTATATTAATTTTTTTAATGATATTTATTATTTTCCATTCAATTATTTAGCGCATCAAAAACTAAAAATTATGTTCTTACGTAAATATATCCTTCCATCTCAATTAATTTTGTAACTTATTTATACAGTTGTGAATTTCATGGATTTCTAGAAGAATGAATATACTGATTATATATGATATTTATATTAGGATTAAAATTATGTTTATGATTAAACCATGATCTATATATACGGACCAAAACTATAGAACAAATATTTACATATAACTATACCTATTAGCGCCCTTAAATAGTGAATTTATTACGCAGTTATTTATAAAGGTTAATTAAAATGTTTAATTATAATAATATATTATATTATTAGTGGGAAAATCATATATTAATATAATTATAGTAAATTTCAATTTATTATATAGGAGGATATTATTCATTAGATGCTTGTAGAACATGAAGTATGTATTTTTCTTCTTAAGTTTATTTCTTTGGGAAATATTTTATATTATAAATCAATATGATATCTTAATATATATACAAAGACAATATGAAGAGTTATATAAAAAATATTCATATTTTTATTATATTTCATGTTTATTTGATGATAATTTTTCATGGTGTTTAAAAATTCAAAATTTACCAAAGAGGAAAGGTGTTTATATAACAATACAATTATCTAAAAATATTGTTTATGATTAGGTTTCCAATGGGGAAATTTCATGATGTATCTCCAAAGAGTCTCATGATTTTTATTCAAGTGTTTTTTAAATTAAATTCTTATGTTAATTTTTCTCCCTTTATTAACTCTTGACACTAAAATAATAAATTTCTAGAAAACTAACTCTATTTTACTATTTTATTGGGAATAATTATATATCATCTCCATTTTTTCATTAAAAATTGTTCAATAATGTTTTACTATTTTAAAATTATTATTTAAAGTAATAAATTCATTTTTTTTAAAAAAATTAAATTTTATCATCTTTTTATGAATTATGTAATATTATTTTTTCCCCAAGATTATGAATGTAATATATTTTTTAAAAAAATATGATAGTAATGGAATACTATATTGTCATGACTGATCAATGAATTAAATCTTCTTATGTACATTTCAAAAGATATTTTAAATGAAAATATTTCCAAATTATTTGGGATTTTTTTTCATTTTAATGATTTGATTTTAAATACGAAATAGATAATTTGAATTTGATCTAAAAGTGTAAAATTATATCCATATTTAGAGATATAGAATGATGATGTATGTATGTTTTTATAAAAAAATTCATACCTACATGTTCATTATGTTGTGATGAATTCATTAAGAAACTCATTTATACTCCATGGTTTATGCTATATAGCTACGAGGAAATATTTATGAAACACATTTATATTCAATTAGTTGTTATATGATAAAGGGTATTTTATAATTTTTCATGCAATATTTTCATTTCTATTATGTTATGGGTTGTCATAAAATTATACATCCCTCTAATTCACTATGTATTGATAGATATATTAAGAGATAAACTGGACACTATGGGGGATAACTCAATTTAGTAAGGGGATTCGTCCACTATGATATTACATAGATAAAACCTTGAAAATTAATATTAAATGAGGATATATCCCAATAAAAAATGGTAGTCTTGTATTTTATCCATGAAAACTAAGGAAATGATTTAATATTCATAAATTTATACAAAAAACTTATATATTATACTAATGTTATGCTCTCATAGATCATGTTCATTGATTACATTTTTATTCAATAATTATAAACATTACAGATTTATTCCATGTCCATAGATTATGATTTATGATATATAAGGTAATATTTTTATATTTTAATCTCATGTTCATATACAATTATGATCTTGTTATGTTTAAGTGATCATTGATGTCTCTCTAATTTACACTTATTGAGGTTTGAGAAACCCCTTTGTTATGTATCCTTACAACTGATTATAGAGATATTTTTTAATTATGATTCTTCTAGAAAGTTCAATTATTGTGAATAATTTTGAGAGAGAAGGTGTAGATATATTATGAAGAAATTTTGTTTCTAATATTGCCAATATAGTATCAGTATATAACCTAGACATTTATCATTTTGTTATGTCCTTGATATTTATCTATTATGATATAATATATTTTTATGAAAAGTATTAGTAGCTATAGACTCTCTCATAGAAGGGTTTATTTACCATTGGAAATTGGGATGGGAAAATCAAGCGGCAACACTATGGATAATTGAATGTACATGAAAACATACAAATGTTTTTAAAATGATAATTTATAACATAAGAAAAACCTAAGGTTTCATCTATTGAAAATAAAGTTTCTTGATTTACATACCATATGATTGAATTCTAATAATTATGTGGTTTCCCGCTATAATTTTTGTTTCTTACGTTATTTATTTTTTAGTCATTGGATGGATACTAATAGTATAAGTTTTACACTAGATGTGACAAACAAGGAAACTATTTTCCTCTATGAATCCAAATGATATGTAAACTAGAATGAAAAATATCATTAAAATGATTATGAATCATTATTTAGAAATGAATCATAATGATATTATAAGCTCTAAATAGTGGGGGAAATATTTTATTACATCATTTATGAGGAACAAGATTTCTTATTTTAGAGGGAATATTTATTCACTATAATATGACTAATGGGTCAATACCCCTAAAAATGTTTTTTCCATTCTCTATTTTTATAGAAATAAAAATTCATTATTGGATATTTATTATTTTTAATGAAAAAAATTAAAATAATAAAATATTATAATGGGAAGTATAAAACAAGAATAAATTGACTAAATTGACTATGATATTTTTTTGATCTTATATTTAAATATGTATATACCTCATATTATTCATATAAAAATAAGTAAAAAATTACATGATCTAAAAAATGTGGATATTGAAGCTACAAGTACCTATTAATTATATTTTATAGGATTTTTGAGGTAAAGTTAAAATATTATCATCTTATATAAAAGTAATCATGATGAATTTTTTAGCAGCTTGAAACCATGTCTCTGAATTGGAATTTGACACAACTAATTAAAGTATCTATGAAGAAGTCATTCGATGTTGTATCAAGGTGTAAATGGATATTGGATTTACCAATCCATATGAATGTTTTCATTAAAAATGAAATATTGAATTAAAAAGAAGTTACATAAATTTTTTAGTAAAGAAAATAAGAATTCATTTATGGTTGATGTTTAGAAAGAAATATAAGAAAACCATCCATAAGGGGACTGGTAAATGATTGATGTTTGAATTGGAAGTCAGTCTGGAAATAAAATGTCATAGTGATTTGAAAAACATTGAATATAAGGGAAAAAAGAACAATATAATACCCCACACAAGGTCTAATGTTTCAATTATAATTTGTATAGGAATTATTATAATAGTGATAAAATTTTATATTTAATGATGATGATCAACATCATTAATATGTTATGGAGAATGATAAATTTAAATATCAGTCAATTAGTATTTCTTATATAGATAATAAATTACTTAGAAGAAAACTTATCATCAATTATAAAAAATTTAATTTAAATTTTTATTATATATGCAACCACACTCTTCTACTTGATGAATTTCTCATTGTTATCACATTACCACCTAAATGATTAGATATTTTTTTATGCAAAAACTAATCTTGTGAGAGTTGGACAAATGGTTTTTGAATCTTCTATTATACATGTTTGATTGAATATGGTTCCTAAAAAATCATTACTCACCCCTATTATAATTCGAATCTATTTTGTACAAGGATTAGATATTTTTACGTAATAATCAATTTCCATGTGAGGAAGTTAATTTTTGATATTGCAATCCATCATATGATTATATATTAGTGTAGTAAAATAATTAAGCTTCCAATGGAAATTGAATCTAATTTATCGGTATTGATTCTTATACAGAAGGGTTGTTTATCTAATAGATTCATAGAGAACATCTATATTGATGATATTCCTATTGTGTGGGTGTTTTTTGATTTATTACATAATAGTTTCCTATTATTCCATCGATTCAGAATGAGGATTTCAAAATAGAGCTCATACCTTGTGCAATAACTATTTCACACACATTTAATATTATTACCCCATATTATTTTAGAGTATTTACGAAGAAAATATCTAATAATATTTACAACGGATTTTTTCATCCATTAGAAACAACATTTAATAAAAAAATTCTCTTTTGTACTATGAAATATGGATCAATATGTCTCTGAATTTATTATATATACCATTTAAAATATGACAATCAAGAACACATATCATTTACCCCAAATTGCTTATTTTTTGATGAATTACAATGAGGTCAATATATTTTATACATTAACCATCATTCCAGATATCACCAGATGAGGGTCTATAAGGAGGAAATATTGAATATATCCTTTCGTATGATGTATGATCACTATGGATTTATAGTGATTCCATATATTCTTAATAATTCCCCCAATATCTTCGTGGTTTTGAGGATTTGAGTCATTAGAGATTACCTTAATCAGTTTGTACAAGACATTATAGATGATATTCATATCTATTCAACGTAAAAGAAACATAATGAATATAGCATTAAGATTGTGCTTAGGAACATAAGGCATGATAATTTTTATATAATTTCTATAAATTATGAAATTTTAATACAATATGATTAATTTTCGTGTCATATGTTTTCAAGATATAGGATATCGGTGTATCCATCAAAGATGAATATTATTCGTCATTGACCCAAGACAATCAACGTGACTAAGGTCAATTATTTTCTTTGTTTGGATAGATATTGTATATTCATTTCTGTAAATTTCACATGTATATCTAATCCACTAAACATGTTATATTAGATGTTATCTATATTCCTTTGTTATTTTGAATGAGAGGAAATTTTCAATGAATTAAAGAGAAGATTTTTCAACACACATGTTAGTGAATTTCCATACAATTTTAAATGTTTTTTAATATATATATATGCATCAATTATTGGACTCTGATATGTTAAAAAACATAGTATTATTGTGATAGCTTAGGCATATTGAAAATTGTTGGTTCATAGATGAAAGTACCCAACTCATAATTTGATGTTAGCTATGATATTTTTTGAATTAAATATAGGGAGATATTATATTTATAATGAATGAATATATATATATATATATCAACAATAAAATATTATTTTATATATTCACTTATAAGAAGATAAATATAATTAATTAAAATGGTTTTATTGGATTAATTAATACTACTATTGAATACATTACTACCATGGGAAACTGATCTTGGTGGAAGATGCTCATAGTTGAAATAGTCAGGATATCTTGTTTTTTATTAGGATAATAAATGAATAAATATTTTTTAATTATGAATGGATGGATATAGTAATCTTGAAGGATTGTGAGAAAATATATCTCACTTTAATTGATGTTCATCCAAATAACAATGTGATGATCAAAGAGGCATAGATGGAAGTTATGAAACTACAGAAGAATGATAGAAATGTTCCTTGGATCAAAATTGATTATGATGGAATGATATGGATTAAGACACTTGTATTTGTTTCATCGATAAGGCATTTGAAGAATGATATTTAAATTTGGTTCACAATTTATCATTCTCTATTCATAATTCAAGTATGCAGATTGATATATATCTGAAATCGTATATTTGAAGGGATAACATGTTGTGTGACATTGCCTATTATATATCTTATTGATTGGAATATTTTCATATTATGGTTGATGGACATAACTAAACTAGAATGTTATAACATTTATTTAGAATTATAATTTATTATAGAATAATATATTTACATATTAATAATTAGAAATTATATTTTAATTCTACCTTAACAAATAATTTATGTCTGATATCATAATCGACATACAACATCATATTTCTCTGAAATCTTACGTTTCACACAACACTGAATTATACTGAAAAAATAATATAATATTATTATTATTTTAGATGTTAGTTAATTCATAGCCATTGTATTAGTAATAATGAATTGAAATCAATATAATATTTTTACAAATGATTTTACATTTATATAATAAAATTTAGAGGCTCAAATTTAGAAGAAATACAAATTTAAGAATGTAATAATCTAATATTTTTTAAAGGATGTCTTAACGAATTTTGATGGAGAACCCTTTTTAAATAAATTTTTTATATTTTATATTTCTTATTGGGCAAAATATACTTCTTATTTGTTCGAAATGCATCAAAATTTACTTTGGAAGATGTTTTTGTATTTTCATTATAAAATTCAATTTTAATGAATAGTAAAAAATATAGCATTTTAATTCAAAAATGATATTTTCAGAATTATTTATATAGTTTTATTATAATTTTAATTGGTCATATAGTGTAATTTGATTATTTTTCAATCATTTAATCAAATTATGGCTATTTTATGTAATTTCACATTGAAATTTGATATAAACATGGGTCCTTCTTTTGATGATTCTTACTTTTAAAAAACCAGCTTTCTCGTTCTGACAACAAGATTTAATTTTAAATTAATTACTACAACTTATGGGTTTTGAATTTGGAAATATTAATTCCATATTTTTAATCAAAATTTCCACATTTTAGAATATGTACCTCTTATTTTTTGACATTATGAACAATAACTTCATAAATTATTACTATTTACCACGATTTAATAGTAAATTTAGTAAATAATTGAAACAATTGTATTATAATAATATATAACTAACCTAACATGTGTCCTAATATTATTTTAGGAGTCCTGGGTGACCAAAACTATATTTATTCTGAACATTTCGTATTTGGTAACCACATGGGTGTTTTAATGATATGCTACAACAATTAATTTAAAGTAAAGAGAAATAAAACAAAAACATGAATCTTCTTAAGAAATTTTTTTAATATGGGGTTATATAAAAAATATCATTAAATATAAATATTATTTATAAATATAAAAATAGTTCCTAGATAATTGTATTTTATTTATAACTTTTAAACATTAAATAAATAAATTTATTTTTGACATAATTATGATGTAGTGATTTTCTTTTTAATGAAGGATTCGAATAAATGATATTATAAATATTAATATAAATTTAATTCGAAATTTTTTATGCCGTAGAATAATTTTTGGGCTGATTATTACAATTTATATTTGAGTAAAAGTTTTTTTAATTAATCTTGTTTTTATGACTTTAACAAAAATTACTTACTAAATAGTGTCTACCTTGACATAAATGAGTTAAAAAAACAATTTTATTAAATGATATTATAGACATAAAAATCTAATATTTCAAAAAAATTTCATATATACTATTAAAAATATCATTTATGTTCCACTTGGGGTTAGCTTGAAATTTTATAGTAACTATATTAACTATATTGTGTAAACATTCAAGAAGACATGGTACAAATTAATTTATTTAACTAATGGTTAATGAGAAATGATAAAGTTAAATTTATGACCATAACTTGTCTAAAAACTATTATTTTATAGGATTTCAACCCATAATCATATTGGCCACAAAATATATCACATTGGAGCTATTGGAATTCAAAAAAAATTATAATATAAGAATATTTCATGACATTGCTATAGTGACCATCCTCCCTCTTATAAGAGGACACCACCTATACCCACATACTCACACCTCTCAAACCCATTGAATCAACAAAAATATATTCAAATAATCTAAATATTTCCTAAAATTCTCATAGAATACTTACCTTGGGTATAATGCAATTAATAGAATATTTTCGACTCAAATCAAGAGGAGTTTTTTGATTTATACCTAGCGTCTTCTTTCATGGTTTGTTCCTTAATTTTTCTTCTCCACCCCATGTGATATTATTATATTATGATTACATAACAAAAACTGTTTCGTAAATATTCTAGTATTTTGTTATGATAAGGGTATGACCTATGCATACACACACATCCATCTAATGGATTTAGAACATGTAACTAACTGATCTTTTCAATAATATTTTTCTTCCTGTATTTGTGTATTATTTTATTTTGTACTCAACAAAACAGTATACGTTTATTAATGAATATTGTATAATTGAAATGAGACCTTTGGTGTTAAATTTTTATATAAAAATTAATTAATTATGACTAATGTTCCATATTATTGTTGGAAACATAACTCTTAACATTGGGATTATTATTTACATATACAAATGATCCAAATTTATTAAATAGAAAGATGATTTTATAGTCTCATCTATAAGACTTGGGCCATATGAAGCCCATATGTTGGATCTTGGGAAAGAGGTAGCATCATTGGGATTTTCTATTGAACATGTTAAAGATGAGTTTCAACATGTTATGTTTGAACTTAATCCCCTTTGGGAGAAGGTCAAACAGATAGAAATTACCACTTAGACAATGTTTTCTATGCCTCCCCAATATTCTATCACCATTGTACTCCATAATATTAGTTCCTATGCTGGTGTTATAAGGGGATATTTAATTATGACTTAGTTTATTTGTATAATCCATTTGTATAAATAAAATTTTTATTTCTTATTATGGTAAAATAACTATCATTTTAGAATTTCAAATTTCAAAATAAATATAAGATGATTTTTAGAAGATCCATATTATTGTTGAATATTAATGGAAAAATGTATTTAAAAATATTTTTAAATATTAAATTAATAATAATGTGAAATTATATTCAAACGACGGACATATATAGTTTTGATTAGTAAGAAATTTAAGTTATGATACGATCAACCCAATTTATGGTGAATAGTAAATTATGAAAAGTAATATTACCTTTATAAATATTAATTTTAATAGTGTAATATTAACCTCACATAATTAAGCATAAAAATATTTTATGCAACTTTAATGGTAATATGATATAATATCATAAGTAAATAACTATTTCAGAAATTGTAAATAAATTATTAGTATTTTTATAAGTAATTAGTAATTTTATTTAAAAATAAATAGCTCTTATTAAAAAAATTATTTTCATAAAATTGATTCAATTTTTAAATTCATAACATCAAATTTATTTTAGGGTGAATTTGTTATATATTTATAATGTGATTTCTTTATAATTGAATAGTAAAAATACAGTTTTTGTGTTTTCAGTGTGTTTTATGACATCATAATGATGTAATATGTTAGTTAAAATAATGGAGGACAAATTTGGAGAAAAATGATATATGGGGTATCTCAATTGACCAATAACATTGGATAATACAATGGTCAAGACAAAGTTATTGAAAATACCACTAATGAGTTGTCCCTTGGAAACTAATAAAACATTTCATCCCTATTGCTATAAATACCAACTCATTTCTTCATTGAATTTATTATAAATTCATCATTATTTATTATCTGGTCTTTTTACCTCTGATGGAGTCCCCCCAAGTTTCCCACATTCCCCCATGGTCGCAACCTTTGATTTTTTTATGTTACTCTTTAAGGTAAGGGAGCATTTCACCCTCCTTTTTTAGTTAAGGCTTCTTTAATATTATGTCTTTTAGTATCCATTTTTGTATTTTGTGGTATCTTATTATATATAATTATTTCTTTCCATGTTATTTCCAAATGATAAGAGACACTTTTTTTCTCTCATCATGTCATTTTATAAATTTTTGAGTGACGCCGTTAGGCTGCTGAATTTTCATAAGGGAATTCTCAAACTTCTCTTTTCCTTTCAAATTCTATTTTATATAGTATGTCTATCAAGATTCCATACCATGTTCTCATTTCAATTTTATTCTGTCCATATACAATATTATGAGTCATTTATGAGTGCTTGACCCATACCCCCTATTTTTTAATGATTTCTAAAACCATGTTGTTTAGCCATTATGATGGAGAATTTTTTTCACAATGCCTCTCTCTTTTTCTCAATAAATTCTGTTATTTTGTTTCTGTTAATACACAAACCTATTTAATTTCATGGGTTATTCATAAATACATAAATATTATATATTTTATTCTGTAATTTACATACAAAACACCCTCATTCAAATTTCAGGGTTTTTGAATTACATAATATTCATGGGTTTAATAACTATTTAAAACATCAATATTTTGATATGAAACAAATTTATTTTATTAAATCTATGTTTTTTATTAAATGTTGGATTATGATATATGTGGCTCACAATAAACTAAATAAATATTTAATGTGCGCCTTGATAGCGCTCCTATGCATCGGGTAAAAAAATTAATCTCTAGAGATGAAATATTTTACGATACATTAGGGAATATCCATGGTAATTTTTATGAAACCTTGGGGATGGACCTTAGTGATATTTTTATGGATGTCTAAATTAAATGTTTTAGAAACCTTTTAATGTTATGATTCATGTATATATATTATTATGTTCGTCACTTTACATTTCCAATGTGTTTGTGTATTTTATTAAGTTCTTATTGATATCACAAGTAATGTGATTCCCTTGTTTACACCTAGTGGGACTTCTGCTCACCATTTCAATTGATGTATGTCCTCAGACTATGAGATGTAGTAATTTATCAATGGGTGAAATTTTAAATAATACCATCAAGAGCATTTAAATATTTTTTTATGTTTTTATGTATTACGTACCTTTTTTCCAAGACACAATAATTTAAATATTTTTTGTTTATATAATGTAATTAAAAGTCATGTAATGAGAAGGCTGGATTCAGTAGTTGGTATCAGAGGATAGTTTATTCATTTATGGAAATTATGATATGAAATATTATTGAATATTCTTATAGAAAATTATAAATTTAAAAAATATCCAGGTACTTTGGTGAAATATTAATTAAGTGGTTTCCAAAAAACTAGATCACTATCTAGACACGAACAAGTGAATGACACTCTAGTAAAAATGTATCTAGGTGTAAAACCTAAAGACACATCTTTGAGATAAATACAAATGGGAATTGAATCATGACAATTTTCCTTTCTACACTCATGGTTTGACACTCCAAAGGATATGTTTGGTCAATCAAATTCTTTTTATGAATCATTATGAAGGATCTATAGTGAACACTAATTGTTGTAACCGAATAATATGTTGAAGCATAAAATTTTCAGATAAAAAAAATACTTATTAGTGGAAATATTCATAAATGAAATAATATTATCATAATGGTTTTATTATTTCAGAAAATGGAGAGTAATAGGAGGAACCATGAAAATCGTGACCATAGTAGACCATGCACTGATAGATCTCTGATAGAAGCTGAAATGGAAACATTCATGAGAATGATGATCCAACTAACTAAGGTTATGGGAAATAAAATGAATCTTCCAAAGAGACCAATTTCACCATGAATGGAATAACTTATTATTGAGTCCATTACATGTCGATGACCACCAATGTTCAGTTGATCTATCGACCCATTGATTGTGGAAAAGTGGATCAACTATATCAAAAATATCTTTTATGTGCTCTACTTTTTAGAAAAAGATAATGTCACCCTATCTATTTTCCGCGTAGAGGCAGAAGTTGATCAATGGTGGGAACTGATTAAAAACATGATAATAAAAGTTAATGTTGAAACTATAAAGTTGGAAGTGTATAAAGGGGTCTTCTTCAATAAGTATTTCCCTCATTTGATGAGAAAAGTAATGGAGATGGAGTTTCACAAGATGATGTAGAAGGGGAATGAATCAGTTGAATGCTATGAGATGAAAATCCCATGATAATCGTGTTACAAATCAAGATTTTTCATGGATCTTGATCTGAAGGTAGATAGATTCTTTGGTGGACTAAGACCACATCTGCGGAATAATCTAGGAAACTATGACTGTGATAGGTATTAGAAGATCATGCAGAGTTCTATGAAAGTCGAACTGGTGTTCAGTGATACATAGTGGTCTCATTAATAAAATGATAAGAAATAATCAATGGATTCATGATTAGGGAGTATCATTGATCAGTAAAGAAGAGGAAAGAAAGTGCAACAATCCAAATGTAATAAATGCAAGAAGAAAAATTCATGGAACTGTCTTCTCGGCATCGAGAAGCATTACAAGTGTGGGAGATATGGATATATCTCATGGAAAGACCATATTGAGGTGAAGCCTCAACTTTCCAATAATAACAACAAATGGATGATAGTGAAAGCCATACCTGATGTCCAATGCTGCATGTGTGGACATATTGGTCACTTTTACAATCATTGTCCAATCCTGAGGACGGTGGAGGGGAATAACCATCAACATCAGAAAAGGCTAATGAAGCAAGTTATTGATTTTTCTATCATGACAGATGTTGTTGAATCTCCAAATGATGTGGTCAAAGGTACTCTTGTTGTTCTATAAAATATAGAAAGTACATTGTTTGATTCTGGTTCTACGCATTCGTTATTTCCTCCATGTTTATAAATAATTTAGAGTAAACCATTGAATTTCTATAAGTGGAGTTATTAGTTAAGAATCCTGATGGGATTACACAAGAATCATAATGTTTTATAAACTCTAATATTTACATTAATGAGTGAAATATTCTCCCAAATCTAGTAGTCATTCCCATAATAAAATTTGACATTATACTAAAGATGGATTGTCTCTCAACGTGTAATGCTAAGATCAAATGCCGATGAAAGGAAATCATAGTAGCCCTGAATGGGAAACCTACAACTATCTTTAAGGAGGGATTTATCAACCTAATCTTGGTCTATAATCTCATCTTATAAACATATATTTGGTTTTTATCAGTGACAAAGAAAAACTAAATAAGAGTATAAGGAGAGAAAATGTACCCATTTTCAAAGAATACATTGTAGTTTTTTGGGAGGAGTTACCCAGACATCTACTAGAATTATTTGAAGAGTTCTCCATTTAACTCATACCTAGATCTCATCCAATATCCAATACCACATATACGATGGAAAATTTAGAGTTGGTGGAATTAAAGAAGTGACTCCCAATTCTTTTCGAAAAGAGGTTTCTCCAAATTACTGTGTCTCATTGGGGATAACATGTTACTTTTAGGAAGACGAAGGACGGTTCAATGCAGCTATAAATTGATGATATATAACCTAATGATATCATAGTTATTAAAAAAATACCCTCTTCCATCAACTGATGACTTATTTAACAATGTCCAATAGGATCAACTCTTTTCTAATATTATTCCTTGATATGGTTATCATTAATTTAGTATAAAGAAGAACGATATTCCAAATATTCTTCTAATAATTAAGTGGGTGTTATGAGTTTGTTGTTATACCCATTAGATTGGAGAATTATCCCACTATTTTTATGCATTAGATGAATATGGTCTTTAAGGATTACCTTGATAACATTGTGGTATTTTTTATTGATGATATTGTGAAATATTTTAAAGTTCATGAGCTGCATGGGAATCATGTAAGGGTTATTTTTTAAACTCTATAGAAAGATAGGGTTTTTGGAAACTTTAGAAATTGTGAATTTTGGTTACAATAAGTGTCTTTCTTGGGAAAACATGCAACCAATTAAGAAATCAAAGTTGACCGTACAAAAAAGTTAATTGTGGAGTGGCCTCATCCTACATTAATAATTGGAATTGGTAGTTTCCTTATATTAGTGGGACATTATTGGAGGTTTGTGAAAAAAAATTCAAGAATTTCTAATCCACTAACAAAGTTTACATGAAAAGTGTTTAAGTTCATCATTAAAAAAAAGTGTGAGGAATGTTTTGAAGAGGTAAGTATGTGATTGGTAACTATACATACGCTAACCTTTCCCTCAAGTAAAGAATATTTCACTATTCATAGTGATGCATCTCTAAAAGGTATTGGGTGCGTCCTTATGAAAAATGAAAAGGTGATTGCTTATGCATCTCTATTGTTGATGACCCGAGAGAAGTACTATCCTACACAAGATGTAGAGGTTGTTGTGGATGTTTTTACTCTAATGTTACGGAGGCACAAATTTTATGGGGAGATGTTTGATATATACATAGACAATCAATGTTATAAATATATTTTCAGAACAAAAGGAATTGAACATGAGACAGAGGAGATGGTTGTAACTTCTTAAATATTACGACGGTTCAATTCATTTTCAACCTAGAAGAGAAAACAATGTCACTGATGCATTATGTAGGAAAGGCCCTGTTGTTTTATCCATGATGATGTTTCTAAGAAATCCCTTGATCCAATATTGAGTAAAAATAAACATGGGTATTATAATGGAAGGTACATCATCAAAACTATACAAAATGATTTCTCAAACATCAATAATATATAAGATAAAGAAATATTAGAATGAATATCCATTGTTATGTAATAGGTTTGTGGTTGTGAAGGATGGAATGATTCCTGAGTTCAATATTGATCAAGAACGTGTACTAAAATATAATACAAGACTTTGTGTTCCATATATTCTTTAAATAAAGAAGTAGATGATGGATGAATCTCATAGATTTTCTTTCTATATACATCCTAGAAGCATAAAAATGTATAGGGACCATCATGATCATGATGGTGGGATTATATAAAAAGGGAGTTTGCTGACTACACTAAAAGGTTCCTAGTATGTCACCATGTAAAGGAAGAGGTACAACATCCTAAATGGGTAATTACATCCACTACCTATACCATTATAGAAGTGGGTAAATACAACTACCGACAATGTCACTAGTATCCAAAGAACATCCAAAATAAAACAAGGTGATATGGTTTATAGTGGACCGTCTCATCAAATCTGCCCATTTAATATCTATATATGAATATTTATCTCTTGATAAATTTCCCATGATTTATGTGAAGGAAGTGGTAAGGCTACATGTTGTTCCAATTTATATTTTATAAGTTCATGATCCAAGTCTCACATCAATATTATGGAGTAGTATTCAACATGCTCGGTGTACCAAATAAAATATCAGTGTGGCCTATCACCCCCAAACTAATATTTAAACTTAAAGGACTATTCAAACCCTTGAGTACATGCTGAGAACAAAAAAAAATGGAATTTCAATGAGGATGGGATCAAAATCTCCCATTAGTTGAGTTCTCTTACAACAAAATATTATACACAAGCATTCAAATGGGAGCTTATGAATCTCTATATGGGAAGTGATGCAGAACTACTACTTGTTATGACGAAGAGGGTGAAGGAATGGTTCTTGGACCAAATATTGTGCAACAGATGGCATAAAATGTTCATTACATCTTACAATACATTAAGGCTGCTCAGAGCCGGCATAAGAGCTATATTTACAACCATCGAAGGGACTTGGAGTTTGATGTTTGTGACAATGTCTACCTTTGAATTTTACATTAGAAGATATTCATCTGGTTTTAAAATAAGGGGAAGCTTATCCCTAAGAAACATTCCCCATTTGAAATCCTTGAAATAATAGGAGTAGTGACCTATCATCTTACACGTTCTCCAAATATAGAAAAAGTTCATGATTTTATCCATGAATCCCTCGTAAAGAAGTACATACCAGACCCATTACTAGTAATAAATTTAGTGGTGGTTCAACTAGAACATGCCCTATCTTCTGAGGAGTAGCCTGTGGATATCATGGATCGTAGAGACATAGTTATACACCACAAAACTACCGACATTGTTAAAGTGTTTTAGAGGAAGCACAAATATGAAGATGCGACGTGTGAAAAAGAAGATTCTAGGAGGCAGAAGTACACACACCTTTCCTATTCTGAGGGTATGAGTTGAAATTTTGAGGATGAAGATTATAAAGGGGGTAATAATAGAATGACTTGATCTTTTGAATAATATTTTTCTTCCTGAATTTGTGTGTCATTTTTTTGTTTACTCAAAAAAACTATATCCTTAAATTAATTAAGTGAGTATAATTGAAATGATACCCTTGGGTTTCGACTATTATATATGATTTTGTTAATTATGATTGTTAGTCTATATGAATATTGGAAACTAAACACTTAATGTTATGATTATTGTTTAAAAATACAAATGATCATGTCAATAAATATAGAAATCATATTCGATGGACTCATCCTGTAGACTATGGCCATATGAAGCCAGTTTTTTCATCTTGGGAAGGAGGTAGCGTCACTGATATTTTCTTTCGATCAAGTGTAAGCTGATCATTGACATGTTAAGATTGAATGTAATCGCCTTTGTGAGAAGTTCATGATTATAGTAATTTCCACTCGTGAAACATTTTCGAGCCACCCAAATTTTCTATCACAATTTCACACCTTACACTGATATACAATGAAGGTTTTATATGGGGCTATGTAACGAGGCATTAGATACTCTATGTAATCCATTTGTATAAATAATTTTTTTAATATATTATTATGGTAAAATAACTATTGTTTTTGAATTTTAAATTTCAAAATAAACATCTAATGTATTTTTAGATATTTCTTATTATATATGAGTATTAAATAAAAAAATTATTTTAAAATAATTTTTATACTTTAAATAATTAAAAATATGAAATTATTTTTAAAAAATGGAAATACATAGTTGTGATCAGTATGAAAGTAAGAGTCTGATAAAATAAACATACTTTTTAGTGAATTGTAAATTATGAATAGTTATGTTTCCACTATGAATTAAAATATTCCCACTGGAATGGTGACCTCACATAATTAAGTATAAATAAAATTGAGAAATCTTGAATTGTAATATTATATAAAAGAATAAGTAAATAAAAATATCAGAAATGAATAGATAAGTATATATATTTTCTCATGTAAATTGTTTTTTTACATAAAAATTAAATATATCATATTCATAAAATTATTTTTATATGGTAGAGTTCATTTTTGAATTCATAACA
Source organism: Viscum album (assembly GCA_963277665.1). Lineage (NCBI taxonomy): Eukaryota > Viridiplantae > Streptophyta > Magnoliopsida > Santalales > Viscaceae > Viscum > Viscum album. The sequence goes on along the minus strand of OY728139.1, from coordinate 880,505,091 downwards.
TTGATTTTAGGTTAGGGTGATTTTATGAGATTTTTATAAACATCTATGTCTTCCGGTGAATAGTAAAAATACAAGATTTTAGTTTTTGGTGTGTTTTATGTCATCATAATGATGTATTATGTAATTTAAAATTCGGGTCGCCTCATTTGGATTTAAATTTCAGAGAATTTTTCCCATTTGGACAACACTATATGAAAATACTAGGGAAAATACCATGGTTTTGCAAATAGTACAATTGAGGTGTCCCTTGAAAATTAATAAAATATTCCCCCAATTTTTCTATAAATAAAAACCCAATCCATCATTCCCTATATTAAAACAACATCCTAAATAGAGTTTTGGTCTATCACCTCCATAGGAGTCCTCAAACCCCCAAGGTCCCAAAAATCATGTTTTTGATGTTACTCTTCCATGTATTGGAACCTTTCACACTCATCTTTCAGTCAAGACATATTTTAGATATTTCATTTAGATTTAATTTTTATATATTGGGTTTTGGGTTTATATATCCTTATTAATATCCATGATATGTACAATTGGTGAGTAACCCTTTTTTCTCACATCAACACATTTTCTGAATTTTTATGTGATGCTGTTAGGATGCCAAATTTTGTAAGGTAATTATCGAACATATCATTTAGTTTCAAGCTCTATTTTATGCCACATATATTTCATGATTCCATACAATTTTTTTATTTCAATTTTCATTTATCCCTATACAATATTATGTTACATTTATGAATGGGTGACTTATGTCCCCCCTATTTTGAATGTCTTCTAAAACCATGATGCATAGCTATTATGCAGTAAAATTTTCTTCTCAAAAAATATCTATTCTTCAAATGAAATTATCAAATTTTTTATGTGAATACCCAAAACTATTTTATTTTTAGGGTTTATAAGAATATATAAAAATCATATATTTCATTTTGAAATTTTCAAACATGAAACCCCCATTCCCATTTCCTAGGTTATGAATGACATAATGTTCATGTTTTTAATAACTATTTTAAACAATGCCATTTTTATATGAAACCCAGTTCATTTATTCTATATGGGTTATTTATGAAATTTTTTATTATGATATGTGTGGATCATATGAAAATGAAGGCATTTTAAGGGTGCTACCTAATAGTTATGTAACGAATTTGGTAAGGAAATTAATCTCTAGATATGAAAAGTTTTTTGATCCATTTGTGAATAGCATTGATAATTTTTATGACAACATATGGGTAAACCAAAGTGATATGCTTAAGAATGTATACATTAATTGTTGTACCCACATATTAATGATATGATTCATGTTATTTTTTTTATTTTGGTCCTTTATTTATATTTTACATGCCTTTATTTATCTCTTCATATTTTTATTGATATCACAATTAAACTAATTACCTTGTTTACCCTCATTGGTCCTTCTGCTCACCCATTACATTGATGAATGTCCTCAGGTTATGAGATGTAGTAATTGTACATAACATGGAAATTTTAAGAAGACGTTCAATAGATTTAAAATATTGGTTTGTGTTCTCATGTATTATTTACATTTTTTCAAATAAAATACAGATTAAACATCCTTTGTTTGTAAAATTTATTAAAAAGTTATATAATTAAAATGTGTGATGCCATAGAACATATTGTTGATTTGTAGGGAGAACTACTACATCAAAAAAGGATGATTGTCTAGTTTTATTCTTCCACAAATCATGGTGGACATTACGATGGAAATGTTTTTATATATGAGATATATTATATTTATACTGTCTTTATTATTCAGTATTTTTTAGTATTTCATTCCATTATGTATTCCATAATGTGAAAATATGAATATTTAATTTAAAGAATTGTGGAATAATGCCCCCTCAATGTGACATTACTCGTTCATGCCAAACATGGACCATATAATGGATAGTGTTAATGAAAATATATAAAATATATAACATTGATAATATACTGTAATTATAATATACTGATGTATCATTTAGTTTTCATTCCTTTAGAATGAACAGAAATGAATGTAGTGTTGAAGTGTACCTACGACCTACCATATCGACGAACAGTGCAATTAATCTATTATCTAAAGGAATGAAAACTAAATGATTTACCCAAAGTAGGATACATAAAACACCCAAAACTATTCAATAAACTAAATAGGAAAAACATGCCAAACAAGACATAACTAAAAATTCAGAATAGAATAATAGATTTTTAACATGACACAAGAGACCCAAAATTACAAAAGTATAAGAAAAAAATCCAAATACTGCCACATGACAAGGGGTCATCACCCATGAGTTGTCTCTACAACACCGCACTACATAAGCATCTTAAAACTCGAACTGCCATCTCCAAAAGCCTTTCCTTTACTTGTTTCAAACATAATATAGTATACTGACACCCAAGGTGTAATTAGGGTGTGATCCTAATCAAAATAGGATACAACCCAAATATTCCATGTGACATAAATTATAAGGTAAAAATCATGAATCTGCTATAAACATAGAATTGTAGCAAAAATTTCAAAAGGTGCATCATTTAAATAAAAAAAGTATTCAAAGTGGATAATTTTAACGAATGATTATATTTAAATAAAACATGTAGGATACTTAATTTTCCATCCAAATACACCAAAATCCATTGATAAATTCCAAATAGTTAATGATCACTCATCATGGGAACACCCCTAGGCACAAGATAGTGATGAGCCCTAGGTTCCCCACATCTCGGTGTGAAAGTAACCACACCAATATTTGTTCTCATGAATGAGACAATGTTAGAGAAATATCCCATAAACTAGTGGTCCCCAAAATCATCATCATCATAGTTTTTTTAGTTTTTTGAACATCAAACATTCTATGTGAAATAGGGAATAAATCACTCATGATCACTAACATGGTAGTATACATCCACCAACCCAGATACCTGGGTCACCCTCTTTTTTCTCAAACTTGTGAAACATGAAAAAATAATTACATTTACATCTAAAAACACAATTTATTTTCATATGATCTCAAAATGGAAGGAAAAAGTTTATTTCAGCAATTCTATAACTCAATCAAACACTTTGAATTTCTATAAAATAATTACACAATTTATAACAAATAATTACACCCAAAAACAATTTAAAACCTAGGTTTTAACTCCAAATACATACCAGTATTACAAAAAATAATAATTTATAATAGTAAATCAACTTTATAAATGAATTCCATGAATTATAAAACAACACCAATTGGTAAACCATATAATGCACAAGTAAAACACCCATTTTCACACAAAATTGGCACTTAAAAATCAACTACATAGCTAATGGAACCAAAAATAGTTTTCTCACTAAACATATTGAAATAGGAACATAATGGAATTATAAATACACTAATATAACTCATTTTATAATGTGTATATATGGAATCAACTACTATATATGTCAAAACACATAAAGCCTTCTACGAAACTTCAATCGCAGCACCGCTACACCACAAGTGAGTGAAAACGAACCTAAAACCACATGATACCACTAAAAAACTTAAAAAAACCTAGGTACAAAGCCATAGATTATAGAAATTTTGAGATTCATGATAATTTGGAGAAACCTTAAGGAAATGGAATGAACTAAGAAGTAAACTCAAATTATGAAAAAACATAAAAGAAACCACCCAAAATACTCCAATAGATTGATATACAGGTAGGAAAAAATTAAATCGGAGGTTATAAAAAGGATTTTGAGGTCATGTGATGACTAAAATGGGTGGAAATGAGAAAAAATGGATGATTAATGGATGAAACATATTATATTTTCAAATATAGAAGATTTTAAAAACCATTAGGAATTTTTCCCTAATACATAAGGAAGAAGAGCACAAATGAGGGAAAATGGAACTTGGGGGTTGGCCTAGTGTTATTGGTATATATTGAGAGGCGTCATTACTGAAAAATATAAAAAAATTGATGATATATAAATGAAATAAATTATTTTTTTTAACAGGAAATGGGCTCTCAAGTTCACCCAATAACTTAATAAATCACACAAATTTACAAATCAAATGTGTTCATATGGTGTCCAAATGGATATGGAGGTTTGAAAAGGTAATTTAGGCTAAGGAGGAAGTAGAATGCAATAAAAATATTGAAAAATAATGGATTTATAAGAGAATCAAATTTGGTTTTTCAATCAGGAAATGGGATCACAGTTTGGCCTAAACCATGATGAATGCCCCCTTTCTCCACACATTCCTGGAAAACCCCTAAAAATAGTAACTTAAATTAAATTAAAAATACCTATAAAATAATTCATTTATATGAAAATTCTCCCCAATATAATAACTTTCTGCCCTTATAAAATTAGCTTCAATCCTTATCAGATAAGAGAAATGGAAACTACTCTTCGACCCAATATTTCATCTCTCGTATCTCATGTTCATCAGTCCCATGCTGCTAAAAGACTTGAACCAAAGGAATAGTCTTCCAATGAAGAACATTTTAAGGTGTGTCCACTATACAGATAGGTTGCTCAACCATATACAAATCATGCTCTATATCTAACTCCTCCCAATTCAGTACAGGGGATGGATCCGAGTGGTACGTATTCAGTTGTGAGGAATGAAATACGTCATGGATAGATGTAAAATAAGAATGAAAAGATATCATATCTTTCACATTTCCAAAAAAATTAGTAATATCAATAGGTTCACCATAACTTAGTGTTAGCATGCCATGCTTCCCCAAATAGTGATGACCCATACAAGGGGCCACATTCAAAAACACCGAATCACCCACTGAAAACACTAGGTATCGACAACTCTGATTATGGGTTGATATCTAGATACTCTGAGATCCCACTAAACACATCCTGATCAACATGACCTTATTATATGTCTCAATCATAAGACTCTTCCTCAACATTTATGTCTCACCTACCTCAACCCAACATAAGGGGGACCAAAAAGGTCATCCATAGATTGCCACAAAGGGAACCATTCAGGTTGTGTATTGGAAACTATTATTTTATGAGACCTCATCCAATCCCAAAATGGATTTCCCAGAAACCTCCAATGTCTAAAACAAATTCTCATAGCTTGTCCTCCAAAATAGGATTTTCCCACTCTTCCTGACAATCCTTTTGAGGGTGTTATGTCGTACTCATCTTAATTTGTGACCCCAAATCCTTTTGAAAGAAATCCCAAAAAATAAGAGGTAAAACAAGGGTTCATACCTAAAACAATGGGTTATGGATCACCATGGATCCTCACAACTTTGTTCACATACAAACGAACTAATTCTTTTACTTTTCTTGAATAATTGATCCGAATGAAATGGGCCAATTTTTTTAAATGACCAATCACCACACAAATTTAATTATTTCCCCAAGGTATATGAGGAAATCCAACTTTGAAATCCATGGTATCCTTTTCCAACATCTAGGTAGGAAAGGGTATTGACTGAAGCAATATATAGGTCCATTTATGTTATTCTTTCACCTACAGACAAGTACAATATCTCGATATGAAGTCAGCTATGTCCCATCTCATACCTGGACACAAAAACTGTTGATGAACAATAGATTACATCTTGGGGGCACCAGAATGGATAGCCTATTGAAAGTGGTGGCTATCCTGAATCACCACCTTTTGTAGAGACAAGGCCTCACTAAGTAGACTTTGAACCATAAGATACCCTTAGGGGAATAATACTAATATGAAGAAGTCTTCCCACTATGAAGAAACTACCTTTATGGCTAACATAGCCCATCACAAGGCTACTCCCCCTGAATCAGCTTTACAAGGGAATGGGTCAACTAAATGCTCACAAAGAATGCACCTCCACTATGATACTTATTCTCCACATTCATCTGAGAAAATAGCCCCATCAGAGTCCACTGATCACTAGATTCCTTAAATCATGTACTGTTACACTTCATCTCAAGGCATCAGCCACCATGTTACCCATCCCCAATGAATAGATGATATCGATATCTAACCCCTACATGTACTCGGTCTAACACCACAGTTGTACATTAATATCCTTCTATGATGAGATGTACGCTAAGCTCTTGTGATCATAATAGACAAAAAAATTATCCAAAAAAGAGGTAGTGATGCAACTTTTTTATATCATGCATCTCATATAAAAGATCCAAGTCACGGTTCGGGTAATTCTTTTCTTGTGGACGGAGTTGGTGGGAGCCATACGCCACCACATGATCATCCTGTATTTGTACACCCCCGAGACACATACCTAAAGGGTCACAATATAGTTCATAACCATTTTGGTATTTTGTAAACATAAACATTGGGGGAGGTAGTCAACCACCACATTAGATATTTAATGGATTCTAGACAATCTAGGCCCCAAACAAATTCACCCACCTTCTTGTTGAGCACAGTCAGGGGTGAAGAAAGATTAGAGAAATCCAAAAAACACACATGTAGTTTTTTATAAGGCTGAGGAATCTCTAGAACATAAAAATGTTATTCGACTGCTCCCGTGACATCACTGCATTAATATTATTGGGATCCACAAATACTCCCTGATCTGAGATCACACGCCCCAGAAACATCAACTCCCTGATCCAGAAGGAGAACATAGACATTTTTTCACAAAGGTGGTGATCCATAAAAGTTCCCTGCACAATACTCAAATGTTTCTATTTTCCCCCTTAGATCCAGAGTAAACTATGATATTGGTCATGATTACCACAGAAATAGTTGAGATTCTGGTGGAAGAGCCTATTCATGAGTACCATAAAGACCGCATGAGCATCGGTCAACCTGATAGGCATGACCAAGAACTCAAAGTGGTCATACCTAATTTAGAACACTGTCTTAAGGATATATGTTGTTTTCCCCCTGATTTGGTGGTATCTCGAACTCAATTTTTTCTTAAAAAACCACTTTTCCCACAAAAACTAATAAAACAAGTTATATATTATGGGAAAATAATTTTTTTCTTGTTGCTTAACTTTTTCAGCTTCTGGTTGTCAACACAAAACTGGAGTGATCCATTAACCTTCTTTACAAAAAGGACAAAAGAATCCCATGGAGAGACGTTCAATAGAGTGAATCTTTTAGATTATAAATTTTACAAATGTATATTTGATTCCCTCAACTTAGTGTGGGATATATGATACAAGGGATGAGATATCGTCTATGTTCCCAATGCCAAATTGATCAAGAACTTCACATCCCCCTCTGGCGGAAAGCACAAAAAATCATCTGGTAATACATCCAAAAAATAATCCACTGTAGTAGTTATGCCAACCTCAGGAGCATGTCCATAGTCCTCTTGTGAAAGTGAAGACAACTAGAATACATGATTTACAAACACTGGTATTGGGGGTCCTGCATGACCCAACCGAGGATCACATTCCCCATTAAAAACCTATAGACAACCATCATGTTCCATGATACTCACCCACCACATATAGCAATCGATGTGAACCTGAAAATGCACTAACCAATTCTTTTTAAGTATTATGTGAAAATGATCAATATCAAAGTCAAAACGGTCCCACTGTATCTATACCGTAGACCTAGTAGGTGCATAGGATGGGAACATGAAGCCTTGATCCATCTTCTTAACAAGACGTGTCACTAAATCCATCGCAATAGAAAACAACTGTGTTCGAAAATTCAGCACGATCACAAGATGATAAGAGATAAATAAAATAGAAGAACTAGTATTAAAAAGTGCAGTAGCTATAGAATATGAAATCAAATTGGTACCACAGAGAGTCGATGGCCCTAGGTTTGATCCTATTGGTGTATGCACCACGAAATAGTGATTCCTCATTTCTACCTTATAAATGATTCTCACCTATGGATCTACCCTATGATTAATATTCCCAGAAGATGATTTGGTCCTCCTTCCATGAACACCAAACTGAGATCCCTTCTTCCTCGACAGCTCTAACTGAGCTGGCACTCCCCTGGAATCCATTGATCCTACCCCACTCTTATGTCGAAGGGCTATCCTAAAAAATTCATACAAGTTTCACTTTCCTCTAAACAAATAATTGTGCTTAGTAGGATATGTTCATGTTGGGTGGATATGCCCTGGACTCCAACGCTAGGGGCACACAATGATCATCACATCAAAATCCATAGATGAAATCTTCCTGGAATTGTGGCATGAACTGCCACCTCTTTTATTCCCATGATCCTCTCGCTTCCATTTCAACATATATGAAGTACCACTTCCCATCACTGATACTAACCTAGAAAAACTATAAATCCACTTATGGTCAATCGCTAACATCCAATCTTGGGTGTCCACATCATCATAATTCATCTGATTGAATGAGAAGATATCAGAATAAATTGATGTAAGAAAATCATCTCAAACATCTAGATCTTCATCCCCTCATTGGGTACTATTTCTATAGCATTATATACCAACTCATAAAATTATTGGCATACTCTATAACTAAAAGATACCCCTGAAAATGTTCCATAAACTCCTAGGATCTATCATGTTCCAAGACATCAGTGTAGTAATAGTAATTTAAGTCCACCTAGAAGTCATTCCATCTCATTTGTTCATACTACCCATGTTGAATTACTGACTCCCACCACCTACTGCTGGGATCCTCTACTAAAAAACATGCACATTTGACCTTGACCACCTCAGGTGTGTCTGTAAACTCAAACATGCGCTTGATCATTTTTATCCATTCTTCTACTTCTTGGGGTTTCATACTACCTCATAAAGTATGGGGATTGTTTGTATAGAAACACTTGGTATTTTTCCTTCACAAGACCATGTTCATATACTATACATAGAGAAATAATAGGATATTATCTCTATCCTAGAGCTTGGACATCCCAAACAACAGCTTCCACTAACCTCTGATCAAGCGGGGAGGGAGAACTCTATCCAGCATCCTCAGATGGGTGCATGGGTCCTTTCCTAGGAGGTATATTGCTAAAAGGAAATAATCACAAGAGTAATAATTAGTATAATAGTTATGAAATATTTAACCAACAACAAAATAATTAAATAAATCAAACTCATCATAACAACTCAATAAAAAACTACTTCACTCCTATTCAATGTCTATGTGTAGTCTGCAGCCTTCTTGTCAGACCTGAAAGGGAATTCTAACAAACAATATTGACATCCCATGGTGAATTGATGCATATAATCATAGGTGTGGGAAATTAACCATTCTTGTTTCAATAACTCCAAGCCCTGATAGGTCTCGAACATTTCTAAGAAGACTCATCCCAAAACAATAATATAACACAGAATGATAACCTCTTCTGATAACATTTTGTCACGAAACAGATCTGGTCTCCATCAAAACTGGTAATCGGCTTGGCCTATGGGAAGTCACAAAGGTCATTCCATATCCCGAAAATTTGTCACAAGTTCTCGTGTATCATAAATAATGGTTTGGGAATGATTTATCTATATTAGGATACATAAAACAACCAAAACAATCATTAAACCGAATATGAAAATTCATGCCAAACCTTCCTCAGTTAAAAATTATGAACATAATAAAAGTTTATTAACATGACACAAGAGGTTCAAAAATACAAAATTAATAGCAATAACAACCCAAAGACCTCCAAATGACATGTGGTCATTATCCCTGATCCATCTATATAACACCGCACAAAATAAGCTACTAGCAACCCGAACCGCCATCTCTAAAATCATTTCCTTTATATATATAAAACATAACCAACTACACTTATAGACAATATTATATGTATCAAGTGATCATAATACCAATAGTATTTCACCCAGATTTTTCATGTGTCAGGAATTATAAGATAAAAGCATTGTAAGTTTTATATAAAAAAATGTTAGCAATTCTTTCTAAAGGTGAATCTTTTAAATGAACTCAGTTTTCAGAGTGGGTGACATTAATGAATGGGTATATATCAAAAAAACTTTCCATATAATATATGTTCCATACAAAAACACCATAATTAAAATATAAATTTAAATAGTCAATGAGCAGTCATAACTGGAACATCCCTAGGCACTAGTTTGTTGTGAGTACCATGTACCTCGCATCTCAGTGTGAAAGTGACTAGAAAAAAAATATTCTCAAGCACAAGACAATATTATAGAAATCTCCAATAAAATATTGGTACCCATAATCATCATCATCATAGTTTCTTTAGTTTTCTCAACATCAATATTTTTATGTGAATTAGGGAGAAAACAACTCTGGATCACAAGCATGCTTGTACCAGTCCACCAACCTAGATACCTGGGTTCCCCTCTTTGTGCAAAAACATTTTATACATGATACCAAATAAATTTTACACATAAAAAAAATTTATTGTCATATACACACAGAACATTAGCTAAACATTCATTTCATCATTTGTATTACTTGAAAAAATTCATAGAATTTTTATAAAACAATTACAAAAGTTATAACAATACGTTGAACATGAATTTTTCTTAAACCTCTATTTTCACAAAAAATGCATAGAAATATTATATAAAAACATAATATTTAGCACTAAATCATTTTAATAAATACATTCCTTGAATTATAAAACAACACCAGTCGGTAGAACATGGAATGAACAAGTAAAACAACCATTTCCACACAAAAATAACACTCAATTATCAAATTCTTAGAATATTCTAGAAAAAATAGTTTTCACACAAAAAATAATGAAATATGATAGAAAAAATAAATATAAATCCATCAATATAAATATGTTTACCATTCTTACAAATAGAATCACTTACCATATATTTCATAACTCTCAAATCATTGTGTGAAATTCAACCGCACCACCAACGCACCACAAGGGAGTTAAAATGAATCTAAAATCACAATAGAGGACAAAGAAACTTTCAAAACCATAGGTACGAAGCCTTAGATTTTTTATATTTGGATATTCAAAAAAACTAAGGGAAACCTATAGGAAATGGATGGAACTATGAAGGAAACTTACTTACTTTTGAAACATTGATGAAATCTCCCCAAACACACCATTAGTTGGATCTAAAAGAAAACAAATTTAAAAAAGAGGTCATAATAAGGTTGAGGAGGTTTTTTGGGGACTGAAATAGGGGAAAGGCAAAAAATTAAAGATTTTGGAAAGAAACAAATTACCTTTTAAAATATTGATGAATTGTGAAACCTTGAAGACGTTTTCCCTAATACATGATGAATATGAGTTTTAAAGAGGAAAAATGGAAGATGGGGGAGCGCCTAGGGGTTTTGGGCTCAATTGAGAGGTGGAATGTCCAAATAATATTAAATAATTAATGAAATATAAAAGAAATAAATTATTTTTTAAAACTAGAAATTGGCTCATGGATTGGCCCAATACCTAAATTAGTTACCCAAATCCACATTGATTATCTATTCCTAAGTGGTCCAAATTTATATGGTGGTTTGCAAAGGGTAGGGTAGGAATTGTGTGCAAGTCTTATGGGTGAAAAACGTTTTAAAAAAATGAGTTATAATATAATCAAATTTTGTTTCTAAATCTATAATTAGGATCATGGTTTGGCCCAAATCATGAAAAAACCCCACCCCTTTCTACCAAAATACCTCAAAAACCCCCAAAAACAAAGAAAGAAATTAAATTACATTAAAAATACCATTAAAATAAGTCATGGATGTAACAAGCCAAACATTTCAATAAAATTTCTTTAGTGAATTTGTGTATTATTTTATTTTATACTCAACAAAACTATATCCTTCAATTAATTTTGTAAGTATAACTAAAATAATACCACTGGGTTTTGACTTTTATATGACCATTGGAAACTAAATTATTAAATCTATGATTATTGTTTATAAATAAAAGTGATAAAGGTTAATTAAAATAGAAAGAAGAGTCGACGACCTCATCCAGTAGTCTCGGGCCTTACAAATCCCGTCTGTTAGAGTTTGGGAATGAGGTTCCAACACTACGATTTTCTTTGGAACAATTCCAAGCTGAGAATTAACATGTGAAGAAAGAATAGAATCGACTAAGGGAGATGGTCAAGATAATAGTAATGACCACTCTGAAAATGTTGTTTGAGCAACCCCAAGATTATATGACCATACACACCTTACACTTATTTCCTATGCATGTGTTATAATGGGCTATGTAATATGGACTTATTTAATTTGTGTAATCCTTTCGTATAAATAAATTTGTTATTTATTCTTATGGTAATTTTTTTATTTAAAGTGTAAGGATAAATATAGGATGAATTTATAGATGTTCTATATTATTGATGAAATTTTGGAAAAATGGTATTCTGAATTTTCTGTATACTTTTTAAAATTAATAATGTAAAATTATTTTAAAAAATGGTCTTCTACTATTGTGATACATTTGAAATTTATAGTCTAATAAGATAAAATTAACTTTTAGTTAACTATAAAGTATGAATAGTAATATCACCCTAATAAATAATAATGTGTACAATGGAATAGTAACCTCACATAAGAATTTATAAATATAATTTAGACATCTTGAATGGTGAAGTGATGTAACAACATAAGTAAATAACTGTTTCAGAAATTATTTTTTATGTATTTTTTTATGGTAATTATTTTTTCTACATAAAATTAAATATCTCATAATTAGAAAATTATTTCCATAAATGGTGTTCATTTTTCAATTTATAGAATCTGTATTAGGCTAGGGTGAATTTATGAGTTTTTATAAAATATTTTTTTTAATGAATATTAAAAATACAGTTTGGAGTTTCGATGTGATTAATGACGGTATTAATGATTTAATAATCATGTAACAATTATTTTTAATTTGTGTATAGTAATATATGTTATGATGTTTCCCAAGTGGAAAATACCAAGAGAAAATACAATGGGAAATCACATGGTATTGCAAATACCACCGATGAGGTGTCCCTTTGAGATTAATAAAATATTCCCTCACTTTTTCTATAAATACCAACCAATTATTTCATTTCATTCATTAAAATTTATTATTCAATGAAACTCTGGTCTTTTCACCTCCCTAGGAGTCCTCCCAAGGATACCTTAAGCCCCCCAGGGTTCCAACCTTCAAACATTCGATCTTATCCTTTAATGAAAGGGAACCTTTCACCCTCCTCTTTTATATTATGACTTCCTTTATTTTTTGTCATATTATTTTTCATATTATATTGTTGGGGTGTGTTCTTATATATCCTTATTACTGTAAATTTCATTTACAATTTATGGCATACCCTTTCATCTCTCATCAATGGATTTTTGGAATTTTTAATTGACGCCATTTGGCTGCTGAATTTTTGTAAAGCGAATCACATCTTCTCTTTTCTTTCAAGTTTCCTTTTCATGTGGTATGCCAATCAAATATCCATACCATGATATTATTTAATTTAATTATTTGTACCATACATTATTATGAGTTATTTATGATTGGAGTACTTTGTCTTCTCTCCTTTTAATGTTTTCTATAACCATGTTGCATAACTGTTGTGCTGCAGAATTTTAATATCAAAATCTCTCTCTTTTTCACAATAAAATATCCTATTTTATTTGTTTGATATCCCAAATCAATTTCATTTATATGGGTAAAAATATAGACACAAAAATGTTATATTTGGTTTCGTAATTGACATACATGAATCCCTCATTCCTTTTCCAGGGGTTATAAAAGATATAACGATCATGTTTTTAAGCACTTTTAAAAAGTCACGATTTTAAAATGAAACCCATTTTTTTAATTCTCTATGGGTTATATATGAAATGATTGATTATTATCAATGTTTATCACATGAAAATAAAGACATATTAATGGTGTGACATGATAGTGCTCTAATGCATTGGTTAAAGAATTTCATCTCTATAGATGACATCTTTCACGATACCTTCATGGATAACTTTGGTAATTTTTATGACAACATGGGAATGGATTTGGGTGATATGTTCATGAATGTCTAAATAAAATATTTTATCCAAATATTCATGTTTTGTTTCATTTTATTATTTTTAAGATATGCCTATTTATCTATATTTTCTTGTTGATATCACTAAAGATCAAATGTAAATGGTTTAACATATTTTCCTTACTTGGCCTTCTGCTCACCCTTTGATATATGTCTCCAGGATATGTGATTCAGTAATTATACTTAGGATGAACCTTTTATGAAGCCTTAAAAGTGTATTTGAATAATTTTTTATGTTGTTTTCTTATATATTGTTCATGAATTCTAGGACACTAGACTTTAAAGATCCTCTATTTTTAAAATGTAATGAAATGTAATGTAATAAAATGAAGGATTATAGAGTTTATATCATAGGATAATTTAGTGATTTATGTAAACTAAGATATTAACACATTAGGAAAAACCCTATAGAAAATATTAAATATAGGAAAAATTTCTTGTATATTGGCGAAATATTAATTATATGGATTTAGAACAAATAAATTCATGTTTGGATACGAACAAATGGATGTGGCTCTGGCACAGATGTACCTAGGAGTGAAACATCTGACAAGGAGTTTCGACCTTTACCAAAGGTATCCCGGTACATGACAACAGGCCTTGCTACACTCATTGTTTGAAACATCGGGGGGATATTTTTAGTTAATCACAATATTTTTTTAATCATTATGAAGTATTTATTGATAAATGTAATTTTTTTAAAAAGAAGTTTTAGGACCTAACATTCTTAACAATTTAAAGATTCATTAATGATATATGTTTCTAACTATATTTTTTGTAGAAAATGGAGGGTAATAGGGTGAACTGTGCAAATGGTGACCATAATGGACCATGCGCTGACAACCCTCTGATGGAATCTAGAATGGAAACTGTCATGAGAATGATGAACCAACTGAATCAAGATATAGGAAATAACATCAATCAAGATGAGAGAACGATCTGACCACAAAGGGAACAACATTTAGTTGATTCCTTTATTCATCAACGACCACTATCCTTCAGTATATCTACTAACCCATTGATTACTGGATTGTAGATCAGCACTATTGAGAAGATATTTTCTGTGCTCTGTAGTTCAGAACTAGAGAAAGTCACTCTGGATATTTACCTCTTAGAGGGAGAATATGATTAGGGATGGGAGATGACGAAAAAAGGCCATGAGTGGATGTTGAAGCTTTGGAGTGGGATGATATTAGATGTATATTCTTCAAAAGTATATCCCTCGTTCGGTGAGAATAAAAATGTAGAAGAAGTTTCTCGATCTAAAGAACAAAGAGAATGAATTTGTCAGAAGCTATGAGATCAACTTCACAAGATATTATTTTTTTTCCTTAAGATTTGTCTTGGATCCTAATGGGAAGGCTGATATATTCTTTGGTGGATAGAGTCCTCATCTACAGAAGAATCTAGCCAAACGAGACTATGAAACCCTTGACGAGATCGTACAG
Source organism: Viscum album (assembly GCA_963277665.1). Taxonomy (NCBI): domain Eukaryota; kingdom Viridiplantae; phylum Streptophyta; class Magnoliopsida; order Santalales; family Viscaceae; genus Viscum; species Viscum album. Next base: position 880,489,753 of record OY728139.1, on the reverse strand, counting down.
AGGGCAATGAAGGTCAAAATGTAGTTCGGTGAGACACAATGGTCTCATAAATCTAATGATTAGAAGAGATCAATGGATCCAAGCCCAGGTAGGAGGTTTATTTAGAGAATAGGGGGTAAGCAAGTGTAACTTCCCATGTGTAATAAATTTGTGGAAGAAGAATTTTTAGAGATGGCTGCTCGGGAGTGGGAAGTGTTAAAAGAGTGGTAGATATGGACATATTTCAAAGATTTTTCATAGTGAGGTGAAGCCACAACTTCCAAACACTAGCGTCAAAGGTAAGATGGTGTAGTACAAACCTTATTTCCAATGCTATAAGTGTGGAAAACTTGGGCACTTTTCCAATCACTCTCCAAATCTAAAGTAAGTAGAGGGGAACCACCATTAGCCTTAGTAAATGCAAATGGTAAAAGTTAATTCTTTTTATCTCACAACATCTAATGGTTATGCTCTGAATGATGTTTTTGTAGGTACTCCTGTTGTTATCTCCGAGGTAGCATGTATTTTGTTTTATTATGGTTTTAAACATTCCTTTATTTCTTCCATGTTTTCAAGGAATTTAGAATCAACCCCAGAATTGCTAAAAGATGATTTATCAGTAAAGACACGTAGTGGGATTATCCAAGCATTGTCAGTATTTAGAAACTCTAGTATTTACTTTAGTGAGAATAATATTATCAAAAATCTAGTATTCATTCCCATGCTTGAATTCAACATTATTCTAGGGACAGACTGGCTCTAAATGTATAATGCTTTGATCAAATTTATAAGAAAGGAAATATAAATTGTTTTGAATGGAAAACCTATATTTATATTCCAAGGGGAGATTTGTCAACTGGATCTTTGTCTTGAAGGACCTCCAATATACTTCTTTATGGAGTTGGTCAGCGAAGAAGAAGAATTAAATTAGAGTATATGGATATATAATTTCCCCATCATCCATGAATAAACTGACGTATTTCTTGAGGAGTTACCCAGAACTACCCTTGAAAGAGATGTAGATTTCACCATTGAACTTGTACCTGGATCTCATCAGATATTAAAAACCCCATATATAATGGAAAATGGGGAGTTGGAGTCATTAAAGAAGCAACTAAAATATCTTTTGGATAAGGGGTTTATCCATCCAAGTGTGTCTCCTTTGAGAGAACATGTTCTCTTTGTGAAGAATTAAGATGAATCAATGCGTCTATGCATTGATTATAGATAACTAAATGGGGTCATAGTGAAGAAAAAATAACATATTTTATGAATTGATGACTTATTTGACCATCTTAGGGGGGCTCAATTATTCTCTCAGATTGATCTTTGATCTAGTTATCATCAATTGAGGGTGAATAAAAAAGATATTTCAAAAAATTCCTTCAGGTCAATATATGGGAATTATGAGTATGTTGTTATGCCCTTCAGAGATACTATTTCACCTGATATTTTAATGGATTTGATGAATATTTTTTTTAAGGATTCACTTGATTACTTTGTGGTAGTTTTTATTGATGATATTCTGATATATTCAAAAAGTTGTGATGATAATGATAAATATCAGAGGGTTATTTTGAAAGCTATATTGAATGATAGGGTTTTTGGAATGTTTCGAAAATGTAAATTTTGATTACTACTAGTTGCCTTCTTGGAGAACCTTGTAACTAATGAAGGAATCAAAGTTTACCCTGCAAATAAAAAGGTTGTAGAGGAGTGGCCTCAACCAATAAAAATAACTACGATTTGTAGTTTCCTTGGATTAGTGGGTTATCAAAGGAGGTTTGTAAAAATATTTCATGACTTTCTAATCCATTAAAAAATATAACTCAAAAAGGGTTTATGTTTATCTAGAAAAAGGAGTGTGAGGAATGTTTCCAAGAGATGAATAAGTGATTGGTTACTGCACCTATGTAAAATCTTCCCTCAAGTGGGAAATGATTCATTATTTTTAGTGATTTATCTCTGAAAGGGCTTGGGTGTGTCCTCATGAAAAATTAAAAAGTAATTACTTATACATCTCGACCGTTGATGAATCATGAGAAAAACTATCCAATGCATGATCTGGAGTTGGATTTGGTCATTCTTGCTCTGAATATATGGAGGCAATATCTTTTTGCGGAGAAATATGATATATACACAGACCACCAGTGTCTAAAGTATATTTTCAGTCAAAATAAATTTAACATGTGGTAAAGGAGAATATTGGGACTTATTAAAGACTATGATTGGTCAATTCATTATCATCCTAGAAGAGAAAACAATGTCGTTGATGCATTAAGTAGGAAATACCAAGTTGTCCTTTTTAAAATGAAGATTCATAATGATCCTTTTTTCAATTACCTAGTAATATTAGACATGTGAATTATAAGGGATGGGACATCATAAAACCTAACCCAAATGATTTCTCAATTTTCATTACTAGAGTAGATAAAGAAACTTCATAATGAAGATCCTTTGTAACATAAGAAGTATAAGGATGTAAAAGGATAAGAAGCTTACTGAGTTCAATATTGATCAAGAATATGTACTAAACATTTGCAAAAGATTATGTGCTATATCTATTCGAAAAATAAAGAAGGAGCTGATGGATGAAGCTCATAGCTCTACATTCCCTATATATTCTAGTAGCACAAAAATTTATAGAGTCTTTCATGATCATTATTGGTGGGATAATATGAAAAGGGATATTTTTTTACTACACATTATGGTTCCTGCTATGTCAGCAATTTAAGGAAGAGCGATAAATTCATAAAGGGGTATTGAAACCACTACGCATACCCGCTTGGATGTGGGAGAATATCACAATGGACATTGTGTCATAAACCAGCCCGAGTCGACCCTCAACTGGTCACAAGGTCCAGCCCACGATAAGTGCTGAGAGGTGTTCCCGATCCTCCTAGAATGGTCAAAAGCACAAAGGGAATAAATAGAGTTCACAAGGGAATGATTTCTCCAATATATTAAATATATCCAGAAAACCAAAAAATGAGATTTACAAACCAAAATACAATTTTATAAAAATTTAACAGAACATTATTTTTACAAGAAACAGAAATTACAACTAAACCAAAAATTCAATTGATCAAAACCGATAACCTACTAACTCCAGGTGAACCTACTGGTAACTCTCCATTATAATGATATCATGTCTCCCAAGGTGATCTAACTCAAGATGAAACCTGTACAAGAGATAAAAATAGGAAAATACTATAGGAGTGAGTTTTAAAACTCAGTAGGTTAGCCCGATTTTCTATTACCAATGAAAATCCTTTAAAATAAATGACACATAATTTTCATGTTTTAAATACAAATTTAAAGCTCTATTTTACAATTGAGGTCTCATTCTATAAAAAACATACTAGGTAAAAACTTTAATGTTTTATAAACAAGAATTCTAGTAATAATTTTCAAATCTGTGAAATTTCAAAATGAAAATAGTTTTCAAGAGGGAAGCTTTAAATAATATACACATTTAAATAAATCACACAGACTAATGAATCCATCAACCCAATACAACATATGCTGATAGTGAGTACAAAGTAGCCAATGAGCATAACTTAATAAAACACCCCTAGTCACTAGTTAGTTTTGAGCCCCATGAGCCTTCTATCTTGCTGAAATTAACCATAATAAATATATGTTCTCAAGCACATGTTCCACTTGTAGTATAAGTCCCCAGCCTTAAACCTTACTTAATATTGAGTTATTACAAGATTACACATTAAGTATCTTCTCAGATTTATATTTTTAGAGAATTAGATCATAAAACTTTCATTATATTCCATATTTAAACAAAGTGGTTACAAAAAAGTTAGTATTCATTTTTCCCATCAACGGAAGCATATTTAAAATAAAACAAGGATTCTTTCTTGATGCTTCCATGACACTATCATCATATCATGTACCATTCCCTTGACCTGTGAAAAACATTTCAAAAACATGGGATGAGCAAAAAAATCACAGTAAGGGTTATAAAAATATGGAAAGGAAACATGAGTACATATATACATAAGAATGAAATCATACATTACCCATAAAACATAAGCACATTAACATACCTCATCAAAACATGAATAAATCATAGAAATCATAAGACATAAAGGTAACTTGGGGCATTCATAACATTCATACGAAGGGAGTAACCCTCTTGGTTATGTTTGGAATACCCATCACAATATATTCCCTAAATCTATTCAGAGAAACCATAATGTTTAACTCCTTCGCGTTACCCAATGCATTGGAGAGCTATATCGGGCTCACCCACCCGTAGTTTATCAAAGAACCACCCGTCTTCAGAACAATGCCCAAGAACCATAACATAATCGTATCACATAAGAAATTCATAAAGGAAACATACCATTTCCACTTTTCAATCACAAGATATCAATGAAACACATTGATATAATAACATTATGAAAACCAGTTTCAATAACAGAATAAAAGAAACGTAAAAAATGGTATTTATTTTTCATTCAAAAAAATTTATTGCTTGTAGAGGAAGCTGAAATTCAAATAATGGTCACGATGATGGAGAAGTCGTTGTCGTCGCATATGTACGACAAAAAAACATTCCCTTTTGTCATTTAGTAAACACTTCATATAAAAAGATTCCTTTTGAACAATCGTAAAAGTCAAAGGGTTTATACACCATATAAAATAAAGTTGTGTATAAAACAAAATATGCCTCAATGAAAGGAGATTAGACGGATTCCCTTACCTCGTGTCTGACATGACTTGATCGTTCTTTAACCTCATGAATAATAAAACTGAGTTAATTTATACTTGATTAAGAACCTTTTTCAAGTTCATTATTCTTTTTATATAAATTATTACCATGTCATGAACACTATGTAATTATTTAGGATAATAATGGCCATTTTGTTGATCATTGGTACTTGAGTCAAAAATAAACTTTTTATAATTACAAGTTGTTCATGTGGTAAAATATCTATTATATACAGAATTATATTAATGATTCAGATATCATATATATCATATATATCCAGTATAATCATGAATTTATAATATTACATAACATTTAGAGATAAGAAATGACATGCACCATTCATGGAGACGGTAAGTCGTGCGTACGCATGAACGCTACTTCCATTTCTATTTCATATTTAATGGAATTAAAACATAATGATACATAATAGTATTTCAATTCCAGTATGGTATCATATATAATATCATTAAATCTATTCTTTATACGTACCACATATGGAATTAACGAATCAAATCACTTTGAGGGGGCGGTAGTCCACACTTCCAAAAATGAAGATATCGCGTATACCCATAATGGAAGCCATAAAGGTATGCCATAAATGAATAATACAGAATATTAAGGATAAAATAAACATATTATATATCATATATAAATATAGTGACATCTTAATGGCCACCTTTTAAGTTGTTAGAAGAATATTGAACAATCATTGTTTCTTGAGGCAGAAATTCGCCATCCACAGAAACAGTATGTTCATTAACCATTAGATGTAGGTGTGTGTAACTGTAGCTCGAATTATTCTTATAAAAACATCATATAATATTTAATATACTCTATTGGTTACAAAATAAATGAATAAAAATAGTTTAGGGGGTTGGAGAAGCAAAATAAAAGAAAAGAACACAAGTGAAGACACTACCTTAAAATCAGGTAACTCCCTTTGGTTTGAACCAAAAGTGTTTCTTGAAGAGCTTCCTGCCTAAGGTAAGGCTTCTAGGATGATGATAGGTATGTGGAGAGACAAAATGTCCAGATCTTGGCCTAGACAAAGGCTTGAGAGGTGTGTGTAAGGAGGTAGAGGTGGGGGCCTTTAATAAGAGGAGTGGAGGGGCACTCTTTGAAAGGTATACAATGTAATTTTATTTTCAAATTAGTTTCAGATTTTAAAGGTCCCACATTGATGTATTTTCAGGATAAGGTGATAAGGGTTAGAAATATACTCATCCAATATGTTTTTGACATGTGTAGGTCTTAGAGTTTACATTATGTTTTCATTTTATTTAAATCGTTAAATAATTAGGTAATCGCCGCATCATCATGAAGTCATAAATAATTTAATTTATTTAACATCTAAAAATTATAAAAAAAATTACTATGATGTAGTAAATAGTTTTATCATTCCAATGACTATTTTTAGTAAAAAATATGACTTGTAAAATTCCATGTAAATTTTTTTTAGTAAAACAATACATGTTTGTGTCATTTTTACTTTTACTTTAAATAAAAGGCATTAATGTCATTATCATACCCAAGTGGCTCCATGGGTTCCCAAAAATCGACCCATGGGTTTTATTGGTCATCCATGACACGTCCAATAAGGGTATAACATGTGTCAAGATCATTTCATATTATTAAAACATTATTTTTACCTTACACTACACTAATTACCTCTAATCGTGATTAAAAACATAAAAGTTACTATTCAACCAAAAATTATTTTAATCCAAATAAACCAAATATTACTTCATAATGACAACCATGTATGTAGGATTTTTTAAAATTAAAACACAGAGGTGGTAAAATTTCATTTAAATGAATAATCAGTTTTATTAAGTACCACTTAATGGTTTCACTATTCATCAAAAAATGTTGTCTTTCAAAAAATACCAAAACATCACCATAAGATATATTTAATATTGCGAATTCAAAAATTATGTCTATTTTAAAAAATTCAAAACATATAAGTTATAATAATTAATTTAATAATTAATTCCCGGTGTCAGAACAAATAGCGTGTTTTTATGAAACAATATATATCAAAAAATTGACACTAGTATAAGTCCAATATCAAAGTGAAATTAATTCCAATGACCACTATTGCATTAAATGGTAACAATATATTCTAATTTCACATTAAAACCAATTCAATAGATAATCTAATCATATACAAAATTTAGATTAAGAAGAGGTTTTGAATTAAAATACAACATTTTTTACTATTCAAAAAAATGAACATTATCAGAAAAATACCAGAAATTTATCCAAAGTAAATTTCAATTTTCTAATCATAAAGAATAAGTTTATTTTGAAAAATATAGGTTATAAAATTTTCAAAAGATATATTTAAAAATGGTTCACCATCAAAGCGCGGTAAAACAATCTTTTAAAAATATTAGAGTATTTCATGCTTTAGGTTGGATTTATTCTCATTTTAAGCCTCTAAAACACTAACTAATTCATAAATAGACATAGATAACTATATCTATTATTCCTTACTTACATGCGATGTTACATCCTCCCCCCCCCCTTTAGAAAATTGTGTCACCACAATTTATTTACTTATCGAATAAGTGGGGGTATTTATCCCTCATAGCATTTTCAGATTCCCACGTTGCCTCTTCAACCATATGGTTTTTCCACAAAACCTTTACCTGATGAATCACCTTATTTCGCAACCCTTGCTCCCTGGGGTCATGAATCCGGACTGTTTGTTCTTCATAAGAGATATTCTCTTCCAACTGAACTACCTCTGGGCTCAAAACATGTGATGGGTCTGGCATATACTTTCTCAACATCGAAACCTGAAAAACATTGTGTACCTGAGATAAACTCGGAGGTAAAGCCACTCGGTAAGCAACTGATCCAACTCTCTCCAAAATTTCATTTGGTCCAATGACCCTTGGACTCAACATTCCTTTCTTACAAAATCACATCACACTTTTCCATGGTGAGACTTTGAGAAAAACATGATCACCTACCTCAAAATAGATATCCTTCCTCCTGTTGTCCGCTTACCTCTTCTGCCTGCTATGAGCTGTTCTCATGTGTTTATGTATGAGCTTATCTTTTTCAACCAACTCTTCTACCAATTCTGGTCCCAACTGATTCCTTTCACCAACTTCATCCTATAAATCTGGAGTTCGACACCGCTTCCCATATAAGGCCTCAAATGGTGCCATCTTTATACTAGAATGAAAACTATTATTATATGAAAATTCAACCAAGAAAAGATGTTGGTCCCAACATCCCTGATAATCCATCGAACAATCACATAACATATCTTCCAAAGTCTAAATTTTTCATTCTTACTATCCATCTGATTGAGGATGAAAAGCTATACTAAAATTTTATTTATTACCCAACGACTTCTGAAGGCCTTTCCAAAAGTTAGAAGTAAACCTGGGATCACGATCATATACAATGGGACAGGGAACTCCATGTAACCTGACTATCTCTTTAAGATACAAATGAGAAAGTTTATCTATGGAAAATGTATCTTGTATAGAAAGGAAATGAGAGGATTTAGTTAAGCGATCAACAATAACCCAGATTGCATTATTACCTCGAGGTACCTTCAGCAATCCCACAACGAAGTCCATTGATATATTCTCCCATTTACACTCTGGTTCTAGTAAAGGCTGAAGCATCCCTTTCGGTAACTGCCGCTCTGCTTTTACCTATTTATAAGTCAAACACTTCATGTTAAAATAAGCAATATCCCTTTTCATTCTGTCCCACCAGTAATACTCCCGATGATCTCTATACATCGTAGTAATTCCTGGATGAACTGAAAACGGAGAACTATGAGCTTCACATAACAACTCTCTCTTCAACTATGAATCACAAGGCACACAAATCTCTTCTCAAAACTCAAACACAATCGTTATCAATGTTGAATTCAGGCAACTTGCCCTTCTGAACCAGCTCTACCTTTTTCTACAACTCACTGTCTTGCTTCTGTTCTTGCTTAATTCTGTCTGATAGAGAAGATTTCAATGATACCTGAAAAAAAAACAGAAGGACATCCTTTACCGACATCTTTTATGCCAAATTTCATCAAATACTTAACCAATGGATCCCGTTCCAAAGCCAACATTGTTAATGAAGCATTACTTTTTTTACTCAAAGCATCAGTCACTTAATTTTCTTTTCCTGGATTGTAATGAATTGTACAATAATAATCCTTGATTAATTATAGCCATATTCTCTGTCTCATGTTCAATTATTTCTGAGTGAATATATACTTTAAAATTTTGTGATCAGTATATATCTCACACTTTACTCCATATAAATGATGCCTCCAAAATTTTAAAGCGAAAACAACAACAGCTAATTACAAATCATGTTTATGGTAATTTACCTCATGAGTTTTAAACTATCGTGAAACATATGAAATTACTTGATCATTCTGCATTAGGACGCAACCAAGTCCTTTCAATGAAGTATCAGTATAGATAACAAACTCACCATTCCTGGAAGGTAGTGCCAAAACTGGATCATTCACCAATCTTCTTTTCAGTTCCTGAAAACAATCATCACATTTTTTTCTAGATAAACATAACACCCTTCAGAGTTAGCTTAGTCATTGGACGATATAACCGTGAAAAATTTCAAACAAACCATTGGTAATAGCCTGCCAATCCAAGGAAGCTACGAATCTCAGTTACATTTGTGGGTCTTGGCCATTCTTCTACAACCTTTGTTTTTTAAGGATCAACAATTATCCCATCTTTAGAAACAATGTGACCAAGGAATGATATTTGTTGCAACCAAAATGCACACTTCCTGAATTTCCCATACAATTTCATTTTTTTAACGTTTGAAAAATAACCCATAAATGTTTTTCATGCTCCACTTTACTTTTAGAAAACACCAAAATATCATCAATGAGAACCACCACAAACTTATCCAAGAACTCATGGAAAATTGAATTCATAAGGTCCATAAATACAACATGTTCATTGGTTAGACCAAAAGGCATTACTAAAAATTCATAATGGCCATATCTTCTATGAAATGTGGTCTTCGGAACAACTGCTTCCTTTACCTTCAACTGATGGTACCCCGATCTCAGGTCAAGCTTTGAAAAATACTGAGCTCCCTGGAGCTGATCAAACAAATCATTGATATGGGGCAAGGGATATTTATTCTTAACAATGATGTTATTCAGGGCACTACAATCAATGAAATGTCTCATAGAACCATCTTTTTTAAAAAAATAAAACATGAGCACCCCATGGTGATGTGCTAGGTCTAATGAAACCTTTATCTAATAAATCTTTCAATTGCTCCTTTAACTCTAAAAGTTCAGTTTGATCCATTCGATAAAGGGGTTTTGAATTTGTCTTAACATTAAGAACTAAGTCAATAGTAAATTCAACTTCCCGATCTGGTATTATTCCCGGAAACTAATCATGAAAAACATCCGGATACTCATTTACCACTGGCGCATCATTAATCTGAACATTTCCCTTGTTTTCAACGATATGTGCAAGGTAACATTCATTTCTATCTTTTACAAGTTTCTCGGCATGTTGATATTTATCAACAGTAAGGGTTCATTCATGTACACAAACTGATAGCATTTCTGAAAATAATCTTTTGTAGCTCTACAGTCAATCTTAGCATGGTAAATAGAGATCCAATCCATACCCAGGATAACATCAAAGTCTACTAAAGGTATAACCATAAGGTTTTCAAGTAGGTTCTTTCCATGGATAAGGATAGGAAGATACTTATAAATTCTTTTTGCCTCAACATTTCCCACAGGTGTTTTTACCACAAGTTCAGGAGTCATTTCATGAGATGGTGTTCCCATTTTACTAGAAAAGTTTTCAGAGATGAAAGAATGTGTAGACCCTGAATCAAACAACACACTGGAATAATCTGAAAAAACAAACAAAGTACCTGATAAAACTTTATTTGATGGCCTGACATCTGCTAAAGTTGTTGCAAAGGATTTCGCCACCCCTTTCTGCTTGTAGTCTAACTGCATCCCATCACTCGAGCACTTTTTCGGACACACATTTTCATAGAGACCCATCTTGTTGCACTTAAAACATGTCAATAAATGTAAATAAAATTTGATCTTACCATCAACTTTATCTTTTTCAGTGCAGTCAAGAGCCTTATGTCCTATCTTCCCACATCGGTGGCACTTTCCAGAATTCAGAAGACATTCCCTAGCATGCCTTTTACCACATTTATCACAAACTAGAAACATAGTTTTATTACCATCAGACTTTTTTGAAAAATTCTTCCCTTTCTCATGCCACCTCGGTATCTTCTTCTGTTGGTTGTTAAATAACAGTTGATCGTCGGAAACTCCATTTCCACCTTCTCAGCACATTGAACAAAATTTTCATAACTTTTGAACTCACCAGAAGCTAATGCCCTTCGATATTTTGGCATTAATCCTGAGTAAAAATGATTGATTTTACTGTCAATGTCTCGGATAAAATTTGGATCATACCTTGCCAATCGAGTGAACCTTTCTTCATAGGAAGCCACTGAGTCCTCCTCTTGCCTCAATTCTAGGAACTGTTTTTCCATCCTAAGTCGAACAGCTTTAAGAAAATATTTCTCAAGAAATATACCTTTGAATTCATCCCAGTCGAGAGCATCAATCTCATCAGTGTACTTGATATTTTTAACCATCAACGACCACTGATCTGATTCGCCCTCGAAATGGTAAAAAGAAAGACTAACCTTTTGATTGTCTTAACACCACATGACATCGAAAATCTTCTCCAGTGCTTTAATCCACCCTTCACCTAGAACAGGGTCAGATGATCCTCTGAATGATGGGGGATGTTGCCTCATGAAATGTTTCACCACTGACATGTTCCTCTGCGGTTGATCTGGCTGATCTCGTTCATGGATACCACCAACATTTATTGCTTAATTCAACTACACCATTATTGCAAAAAACTGTTCAGTTCCAATTCCGACCATCTCATGATGCTAATTCGGAAGGTCATTTCCTCCGGTATGCCTTCCTAGCACTTCCTCCCTATATCCTCTGTGGAGAACCATTCTGAACAAAAATTTCTTAGATGAAGAATCATGGAAATCTTCAAATTCTATATCATTTCAATTTGACCATAAAAAAAAATATTTTTGGATAATCATTTAATAGAATGATAACTTCTAAAGTTATATAAACTTACCTCTGATTCCAACTATAAGGCCCCAGCCTTAAACATTACTTAATCTTGAGTTTTTACAATATTACACATTGAGGATCTTTTCAGGTTTAGAGTTTTAGAGAATTAGATCATAAAACATGCATTACATTCCACATTTAAACAAAGTGGTTACATAAAATATAGTATTCATTTTTCCCATCAATGTAAAAATATTTAAAATAAATCATGGATTATTTCTTGACACTTACTTGACACTATCATCATATCATATACCATTCCCATGACCTGTGAAAAACATTTCAAAAACATGGGATGATCATAAAAATCTCATTAAGGGTTATAAAAATATGGAAAGGAAACATGAGTACATATATATATAAGAATGAAATCATACATAACCTATAAAACATAATCACATTAACATACCTCATCAAAACATGAATAAATCATAGAAATCATAAGACATAAAGGTAACTTGAGGCATTCATAACATTCTTATGCAGGGAGTAACCCTCTTGGTTACATTTGGAATACCCATCACAGTATATTCCCTAAATCTCTTTAGATAAACCTTAACGTTTAACTACTTCATTTTACCCAATGCATTAGAGAGCTATATCAGGCTCACCCGCACTTAGTTTATCACGGAACCACCTGTCTTCATAACAATGCCCAAGAACCATAACATAATCGTATCACATAAGACATGCATAAAGGAAACATACCATTTCCACTTTTCAATCACAAGATATAAATACAACACATTGATATAAAAACATTATGAAAACCATTTTCAATACCAAAATAAATGAAAAGTAAAACATGGTATTTATTTTTCTTTCAAAAAAAGTTATCGCTTGTAGAGAAATCCGAAACTCAAATAATGGTCATGGCGGCCGAGAAGTCGTTGTCGCCACATACGTACAACAAAAAACATTCCCTTTTTTCGTTTAGTAAACACATCGTATAAAAATATTCCTTTTGAATAATCATAAAATTAAATGGGTTTATACACCGTATAAATGGATGTTGTGTATAAAAATAATATGCCTCAATGAAAGGAGATTGAGACGGATTCCCTTACCTCGTGTCCGACTTGACTCGATCGTTATTTAACCTCCTAAATAATAAACTTGAGTTAATTTCTACTTGCTCAAGAACCTTTTTCAAGTTCATTATTCCTTTTATATCACTTATTACCATGTCATGAACACTATGTAATTATTTAGGATAATAATGGTCGTTTTGTTGATCATTGGTACGTGAGTCAAAAATAAACTATTTATAATTGCAAGTTGTTCATGTTGTAAAATATCCATTTTATCGAGAATTATATTCATGATGAGGATATCATATATATCATTTATATCCAGTATATTCAAGCATTTATAATTTTACATAACATTTATAGGTAATAAATGAAATGCACCGTTCATGGAGACGGTAAGCCGTGCGTACGCATGGACACTACTTCCATTTCTATTTCATATTTAATGGAATTAAAACATAATGATACATAATATTATTTTAATTCCAGTATGGTATCATATTTAATATCATTAAATCTATCCTTTAAATGTACCACATATGGTATTAATGAATCAAATCACTTTGAGGGGGTGGTAGTCCGCACATCCTAAAATGAAGATATCGCACATACCCATAATGGAAGCCATAAAGGTATTCCATAATTGAAAAATACAGAAGCTTAAGGAAAACATAAAAATATTATATATCATATATAAATATAGTGACATCTTAATTGCCACCTTTGAAGGTGTTTGAAGAATATTGAACAATCATCGTTTCGTGAGGCATAAATTCATCATCCACAGAAACAGTATGTTCTTTAACCATTAGATGTAGTTTTGCGTAAGTGTAGCTCTAATGATTCTTATAAAAACATCCAAGTATTTTTAGTATACTGTATTTGTTACAAATGAAATTAATAAAAATATTTTAGGGGTTGGAGAAGCAAAATAAAACAAAAGAACTCAAGTGAAGACATTACCTTAAAATCTGGTAACTCCCTTTGGTTTGAACCAAAAGGGTTTCTTGAAGAGCTTCCTACATACGTTAAGGCTTCTAGGATGAGGAGAGGGATGTGGAGAGACATCATGACCAGATCATGGCCAAGAAACAGGCTTGAGAGGTGTGTGTAAGGAGGTAGAGGTGGGGGCCTTTTATAAGAGGAGAGGAGGGGCACTCTTGGAAAGGTATAAAATGTTACTTTATTTTCGAAAGAGTTACAAATTTTAAAGGTCCCACATTGATTAATTTTGAGTATAAGGTGATATGGTTCGAAATATACTCATCCAATATGTTTTTGTCATGTGTAGGGATTAGATTTTACATTATATTTTCATTTTATTTAAATCGTTAAATAATTAAGTAATCGCTCCATCATCATGATGTCATATATAATTTAATTTATTTAATGTCTAAAAATTATAAAAAAAAAATTACTATTATGTATTAAATCTTATTATCTTTCCAATGAATATTTATAGTCAAAAATCTGACTTGTACAACCCCATGTACAAATTTTTTAGTAATATAATACATGTTTGTGTAATTTTTACTTTTACCTTAAATAAAAGGCATTAATGTCATTATCTTTCCCATGTGGCTCCATGGGGTCCCACAAATCGACCCATGGGTTTTCCTAGTCATCCATGAAACATCCCATAAGGGTAGGACATGTTTCAAATTCATTTCATATTATTAAAACATTATTTTTACCTTAAACTACACTAATTGCCTCTAATCGCGATTAAAAACATAAAAGTTATTACTCACCAAAAAATTATTTTAATCCCATTGAACCAAATTTTACTTCCTAATGACAAAAATTTATGTCATATTATTCAAATTCAAAAACTAAGAGGTGTAAAAATTTCTTTTAAATGAAAAATCAGTTTTTTTAAGTACCACTTAGTGGTTTCACTATTCATCAAAAATTGATGTTTTCAGAAAAATACCAAAACTTCACCCTAAGATATATTTGATATTCTGAATTACAAAACGATTTCTATTTTATAAAATTAAAAACATATAAGTTACAATAATTAATTTAATAATTAATTCCCGCTTTCAGAACAAATAGCGGGTTTTTATGAAACAATATATATCAAAAGATCGACACTAGTTTAAGTCCAATTTCAAAGTGAAATTAATTACAACGACCACTATTGGATTAAATGGTAAAAATATATTCTAATTTCACTTTAAAACAAATTCAAAATATAATATAATCATATAAATAAACTATATTAAAAAGAGGTTTTGAATTCAAATACAACATTTTTCACTATTCAAAAAAATGAACATTATCAAAAAATTACCAGAAATTTATCCAAAGTAAATTTCAATGTCCTAATCATAAAGTGTAAAGACCCGGAAATTTCAAGAAATTTTTTTTTTGTTAATTTTCTTTGGAATTTTACAAGAGCGCAGTTTCAGACGGCACCTGATTCCGAGGCCCGGAGTGCCCGAAATTAATTTCCGAAGTTTGGCTCGGGTACGTTTAGTGAAGGAACGAGCGGGAATTCCTAACTTTTGATCCGGTGCTCGGAATTGAAATCCGAGGGCACCGATGAACTCGCAGCGCCGATATTCGCTTAAAGAGACCTTTTCGGGAGTTGCATTTGTTGCGGGTTGAAAGTTAGTTTTGGGGTTTTTAGTTTGAGTTAAATAAAATTTGTGAAGAACAAATTTTATTATAACTTGATAAAACCTACCAAAGGGGGTAGAAAGTGGGACCCACACCCACTTAACCTTCCTTGGGAGGATTAAGTGTGGTGGGGCCAACACGAACCCCTAAACATTTAATATTCTCCCAACTTGCTTAACCCCTAATTAAATGACTTGAGTTACTTATTTAATTTTGGGAGTTAATCCTTTTGAATTTCAAACATTTGAAATTCTAGTGTGTTATGTGATAATAAAATAAGATGTTGTCTTATTTTATTTTGGTTGAATTGTTTGTCTTCTTGAGAGGTGGAGAGCATTTTCTTCTTCTTCTTCATCTCTGACGAAGATCACGAAGAACGCTCAACTTCAACGAAGAATGCGAAGAACGCCGTTCTTCAACGAAGAACTTCTCCACCGAAGAACACGGTCCATCCGCGACGCCATATCCGCGACGCGACGTACTTCTTCCGCGTCATCTCTTCCGCGACGGTTTTCCGCGACGAACGCCATCGACAACGAATCTTCCTCCGACGTCAAAGGAATCGACACCGATATTCCACGACTACGTCAACGTGCGACTATCGAGGTAGGGGTTCTTGAGTTCGTTGTTTTCTTTTTATTTGACTTTCCTCAAGACTTGACGAAGAACGCTTAATTTCCGACGAAGAACGCCGCTCCACTCTTCTTCGTCTTCCGTGTCAACGAGAGAGAACACCGCTTCTTCCTCGGACAACCTTCGTCGGCGTACGAGGTTTCGCCAACGACGTATCACATCGGACGCACCTCTTCGTCATCGGATTTGACGAACGGCTACTGCGACGCCCGACCTCCACGACGTCGTCTTCCGCGGAATGTTGACAATCTTCGAACCTTATACCAAGGTAGGGGTTGTTGATTTATTGTTAATTTATTCTATTCTTGCTCGTGGATCGCATGTCTACGTGAGGCTTTTGAATATATTTTATAAGTGTTATTGTTTAACGTGAGGGGGGCCGGACCGCACGAACACGGCCGAACCCCCCTCCTTCGTTCTTGTTGTTTATTCTTGCGGGTAGAAGCAAAGTGGTGTGGTGCCGTCGCACCACGCGGATAACCATGCAATTATTTTGTGCGGCGCCGTCGCGCCACGCCGAGGAAGAATCTTCAAGAACGCGACGCCGTTGCGCCGTGTTAAAAGGAATCAAGGCACGGTGAAGGGGCGCGGTGCCGTCGCACCACGCCGGACGACGAACACCGCGGCCGGTTCCGGACCGCGGTGGAACGAGGAGACCGTGGCCGGTTCCGGGCCACGGCGGAAGAGAAGACCGGCTGCCGGGCCGCCGGCGTCGGAAGCCGAAGGGGGGACCGGAATTTTCGGTCCCGTTGGAGAAAACCGGCCGGCCAGCTGGCCGGCCGGAAGGCATTAAACCGGGGGAATTAATCCCCCGACCAACACTCAAAACCCCCCTCATTATGAGGGGGGCTGTTTTTTTTTGAAGGGAAGGGGGCAGCCGGCCTTCCCCCCCCGGTTCCGCTCAATCAGGCCCCCCACATGGGGGGCGTTTTAAAAAAAAGGGTGCGGCACAAAGGCCGCGCCGCCATTTCCAAGAAGCGGGGGCTTAGCCCCCACGTGCAGCCACCCCGCGGCGACAAGCCGCCGCGGCCGGCCGCCGCGCCGCCCCAGGGGGGGGTCGGGCCGGGTCGGCCCGGACCCGGACCCCCCCGTTTCAAACCAGTTCCGGTCTTTTGGCCATATCATGAGCCTCGGACCTCCGATTGACGAACCGTCTGCGGCAACGCAATCCTTGGATCGAGACGGTCATTTCGGTATATCGCACTCAAGGTTTCGGATTACTTTGTGTTCGGCCGGGTTGGTTCGTTCACAAAACCAACCGGGCCCTCGGAGCGGAAACGCTCATATCTTGAGCTACGGACGTCCGAACGGCGTGCCGTCAGTTCTGATAAGTTCCTCTTAGTGAGACGGATCTTTTGGTATACTCCGCCCGAGGTTTGGACGCAGGTGGAGTACGGTCGGGTTGGTTCGTTCACGAAACCAACCGGGCCCTCGGAGCGGAAACGCTCATATCTTGAGTTCCGGACGTCCGATTGGCGTGCCGTCAACTTTGATGGAATCCTCTAAGTGGGTTGGAACTTTTGACATACTCCGCCCGAGTTTTGGATACAGTTGAGATATGGCCGGGTTTGGTTCGCTCACGAAACCAACCGAGCCCTCGGGACGAAAAGGCTAATAACTCACAGACCGGGCGTCCGATTGACGCGCCGTCTGTTACGTTGAGACTCCTTTGACGAAGCAGACGTATGTTGCACTTCTTCGTTGGACTTTGAGATACTTGGAGTATCGACCAGTAGCTCGTGGAGTGGACCCTCCCGGAGACGAGCGGGCGGGGGAGCGCTTGATTGTAGCGGCGGACCCGTGGTACTTGACAGTGGTGGTGCGCTTGGATGCAGCAGCAGACCCTTGGCGGTGGAGCGCTTGGTTGTAGCGGCGGACCCGCGATACTCTACGGAGTGTGTGTGCTTGGTTGTAGCGACAGACCCACGACAGTGGAGACGTGCGTGCGGAGTACGGAGACCGTGTAGTCGACTGAGACCTGATGACTGCTTGACCGACTCGACTTGGAGTGAGTCGACTAGCCCAGTGGACGGAGCGCCCAGTAGTTGGCAGCAGACCCACGGCGGACGGAGCGCCTGGTAGTTGGCAGCAAACCCGCGGTACTCGTCAGAGGAGTACCTCAGTAGGCTATTTGGGTGAGCGCCCGGTATTTGGGGACAGACCCTCAGCGGACGGAGCGCCCGGTAGTTGGCCGCAAACCCGCAGTACTCGACAGGAGGAGTACCTCAGCAGTATTAGGTTAGTGAGCAGTACCTCGGAGTCGTGACAGGACCACTGTACACTCTAGAGATGGGGCTCTTCAGTAGTTACGGTTTCGATAATAAAAATCCTGGTTTGAGCTGAGTCAATGATCTTTGTTTTTCCTCATGATTGAGATGGGTCGCTTGATAACTTAGGTATATGTATGGGCATATACCGGGGTAATAGTTATCCGTTGATTTCATAACTTGTTATAAACTGTGTGAACTTGTACTGTTATCCTGTGTGGATTTACTGTTTACTCTTCTTGTGGATTGGGTTGTTCTTGGGCTCGATGTTGGAGCCGAACGGAAATTTGTGACATAGGTATATGTATGGGCATATACCTAATCAATACTGGATGTTACTTCGTGATTGTATCCTTCATGTGGTTTATCCTTGTGGGTTTCGGGAGACCTTCGAGGGTCTCAGGGTCCCTACTGAGTATCTTATACTCACCCCTGCACGGGCTATGCCCGCACTTCGTTGTGTTGGTTGCAGACGATGGACAGCGCTGACTGCGGTTGAGGCTTACGGAGTAGGTCGGTACCCGGAGGAGGACCACTGAGCGGGACGTGCTCGGAGCGGACAGTTGGACCCGATGAGTTGTGGAGCTATCTGTACCTACCCTTCAGGTAGGATCCGTGGTGGACGATCCAGGAGCTGAGCCATCTGTACCTACCCTTCAGGTAGGAATCGAGGAGGACGTCCCAGGAGCCGCTTGTACTTCAGTTGCTGTTTTCCCTTTCGAGTTTTCCTTTACTTTACAGTTGGGCTTGTATTTCCGGCCCCTTTACTTCAGCACAGTTGTTTTAGTTTTGTGTACTGCTTTCCTTCCGCTTGTTACTCTGAGGTGCTTGTTTACTTTATTAAGGCAATGCCTTCCCTTTTTACTGGGATTTTACACCTTGGTGCTAGTCGCCAGCCCCTGGCCTATGGAAGGCGGGCTTGGGGTAGTCACGGCACGGGCCCCGAGGGCGGGTCGTGACAAATTGGTATCAGAGGCGGTCGGTTCTACCGCATACTCTGATCTTTCTTCTATGTGAAGCAATAGTGTTTAGTGTATTGAGTGTGGTTATCAGTTCAGGGAGTCCAGTGTTGGTGCGGCGGCCGACGTATCTGTACACCAGGACCCTGACATCTGATTTTCGACTTAATGCATGAAAACACTGATTGCGTGTGTATTTCCCAAAAGGTTTAAAGTCAGCTCAAACCAGGTCAGCTCACCAGGTATAAATCGTTGACCGTGACACAACTGTTCAGGATGTCACCATGCAGATAGTTAGCTAGAGTTCCGAGAGAGTTCTCGATGATGGCCCACCGAGCAGCGAGACTCTGGTGCAGGGCCCTTTTTCAGTGTTGGCACCTTCGGGTGGTGTACCAGCAGCACCACCACCCGTTAGGCAGAGGATGCCACTAGCTGACGGTGCACGCTAGCAGAGCGCGATGCACAAGTTCCAGCAGTAGAGGCCTCTGAGGATACGAGGTGAGACAGTTTTCCCAGGCAGCAGTGGACTGGATGGGGGCGGTTGCTAGAGTTCTACGCCTAGCTTGGATACTAGTAGAGCAGATGATGATCTTAGCTCCTGTTGTTTCCAGTGAGTGACCATGAGGTTGGTCCTTATAGTAATGAGGCTTCGGTACGCGAACCGATACCTGGGATAGTACCTACGGGTAGTGCGCCAGCTATGTCACTACCTGTTGGTCAGCAGACACTACCGGCGGTACCGGTAGCAGAGACTCACAGGCTTAGTGCGTTACATATGTTTTAGCACCAGATATCCCTCAAGTTTCGAGGTGAGCCTGACTCGTAGGCGGCTGAGGACTGGCTTGAGGAGGTGGTTGTGAGTTTTCTGGAGCTAATACAGCTTCGACAGTACGATATGTCGGAAGCAGAGCACTCAACGTGGCTTACCAATCAATCTTGGTACTCGTTGGTTACGTTGTGATCAGTTCTTTAGACTCGAACATCTGAGCGAAGTGTGTCTAAAGGACATCCGAACCATTACTTTTCCTCTATGCATTTCTACCTATGCTAGGATGCTAGAGAGAACCTTTGTGGTTGTGAACGTTAGCAGTGAAAGGCAGGAAACTAGCGCCAGTCTCAGAGACTCGGGCGTGTAAAATGTTTTAGGAGGAGGAAGTGCTAAGGACAGATGAATCTGCAGGGTAGCAGACGTGGAAGCGGAGCTTGGAGAGCAACATGTGGTGGTGTACATTTCGACATGTTACGACCACCCGACTTAGTAGTCCCCACCAGGCTCAGGGAGCAGGAGGGCTGGGGAGGAGAGTAGCTGCATTGCGGTCAAGGAGTGTGACCCAGGAGCTCTAAGAATGATTCGGGGTACGAATTATGTCTACTACGAGCTGCCATATCTATAGACATAGGAACCAATCATTCTACCCTTCAACGAATCATGTCCCAGACCTAGAGGTTCCGGGTAAGCCGTAGACTTGACCCTCACGTATGGAGATACCTTTGGGAGGAGACTCGATAATCACACTTACGTAGACGGTGTGATTTGACCTTGAGGTGAGAGTTTCGGTTGGAATCTCTTGGTGGCAGCGTAGAGGCCTTACGACGTTGATCTGGGTATGGTTTTGATTCACAAATCATACCCCGGTTGATTGTTTTAGGCAAACGTCGGAATGGGTTTTCCTTGGTCGGCGAAAAGGAAACCCTGGGCAGCACATGTTAAACTCAGGCATAAGAGGGTGTGACCGATCACTCTTGAGTTGGTCAACCCTACCCTTGTGGCAGTAGGAGTTTTGAGTTTCAGTTCTAACCTAAAAAGGGAAACCTCTTGAATTCGAGGGTGACGAACACGTTCTTATACGGTCTCAACCCGATGAGGTTTCGGAGATGTGGCCGAGGCGGCATGTTATCTCCGAAGTTCAATGGACCCTTTTGATCTTCAGCAGGGTAGGCGAGGAGGTTTACCGCTTGACCCTACCACCTCAGTCGCACCGAGTGCATAGTGTCCACCACGTGTCTCAGCTGTGGAGATACGTGTATGTTTCTTCACACGTCATCGACCACGGGGAGTTGGACGTCGATGACAAGGCGACAAGCACAGAGGTTCTAGTAGAGAACGAGGATCGATAGGAGCAGGTTCTACGTGAACGGTTGCTTCCTCTGGGGTGCTTCACGGGTAGCACGAGATCTTCAGGTGAGCATATGTGAGCGTAAAGCACAGTTGCGTGCTCATTACTACTTTGTTTCCCTTAAGTGTGAGTTGAAGCTTTACGGGGACGTAAAGCCCTGAGGTGGGAGTAATGTAAAGACCCGGAAATTTCAAGGAAAATTTTTTTTTGTTAATTTTCTTTGGAATTTTACAAGAGCGCAGTTTCAGACGGCACCTGATTCCGAGGCCCGGAGTGCCCAGAATTAATTTCCGAAGTTTGGCTCAGGTACGTTCAGTGAACGAACGAGCGGGAATTCCTAACTTTTGATCCGGTGCTCGGAATTGAAATCTGAGGGCACCGATGAACTCGCAGCGCCGATATTCGCTTAAAGAGACCTTTTCGGGAGTTGCGTTTGTTGCGGGTTGAAAGTTAGTTTTGGGGTTTTTAGTTTGAGTTAAATAAAATTTGTGAAGAACAAATTTTATTATAACTTGATAAAACCTACCAAAGGGGGTAGAAAGTGGGACCCACACCCACTTAACCTCCCTAGGGAGGATTAAGTGTGGTGGGGCCCACACGAACCCTGAAACCTTTCATATTCTCCAAACTTGCTTAACCCCTAATTAAATGACTTGAGTTACTTATTTAATTTTGGGAGTTAATCCTTTTGAATTTCAAACATTTGAAATTCTAGTGTGTTATGTGATAATAAAATAAGATGTTGTCTTATTTTATTTTGGTTGAATTGTTTGTCTTCTTGAGAGGTGGAGAGCATTTTCTTCTTCTTCTTCATCTCTGACGAAGATCACGAAGAACGCTCAACTTCAACGAAGAACGCGAAGAACACCGTTCTTCAACGAAGAACTTCTCCGCCGAAGAACACGGTCCATCCGCGACGCCGTATCCGCGACGCGACGTATTTCTTCCGCGTCATCTCTTCCGCGACGTTTTTCCGCGACGAACGCCATCGACAACGACTCTTCCTCCGACGTCAAAGGAATCGACACCGATATTCCACGACTACGTCAACGTGCGACTATCGAGGTAGGGGTTCTTGAGTTCGTTGTTTTCTTTTTATTTGACTTTCCTCAAGACTTGACGAAGAACGCTCAAGTTCCGACGAAGAACGCCGCTCCGCTCTTCTTCGTCTTCTGTGTCAACGAGAGAGAACACCGCTTCTTCCTCGGACAACCTTCGTCGGCGTACGAGGTTTCGCCAACGACGTATCACATCGGACGCACCTCTTCGTCATCGGATTTGACGAACGGCTACCGCGACGCCCGACCTCCGCAACGTCGTCTTCCGCGGAACGTTGACAATCTTCGAACCTTATACCAAGGTAGGGGTTGTTGATTTATTGTTAATTTATTCTATTATTGCTCGTGGATCGCATGTCTACGTGAGGCTTTTGAATATATTATATAAGTGTTATTGTTTAACGTGAGGGGGGCCAGACCGCACGAACACGGCCGAACCCCCCTCCTTCGTTCTTGTTGTTTATTCTTGCGGGTAGAAGCAAAGTGGCGTGGTGCCGTCGCACCACGCGGATAACCATGCAATTATTTTGTGCGGCGCCGTCGCGCCACGCCGAGGAAGAATCTTCAAGAACGCGACGCCGTTGCGCCGCGTTAAAAGGAATCAAGGCACGGCGAAGGGGCGCGGTGCCGTCGCACTGCGCCGGACGACGAACACCGCGGCCGGTTCCGGACCGCGGCGGAACGAGGAGACCGCGGCCGGTTCCGGGCCGCGGTGGAAGAGAAGACCGGCGGCCGGGCCGCCGGCGTCGGAAGCCGAAGGGGGGACCGGAATTTCCGGTCCCGTGGGAGAAAACCGGCTGGCCAGCTGGCCGGCCGGAAGGCATTAAACTGGGGGAATTAATCCCCCGGCCAACACTCAAAACCCCCCTCTTTATGAGGGGGGCGGTTTTTTTTGAAGGGAAGGGGGCAGCCGGCCTTCCCCCCCCCCCCAGTTCCGCTCAATCAGGCCCCCCACGTGGGGGGGGGGGGGGGCGTTTTAAAAAAAAGGGCGCGACACAAAGGCCGCGCCGCCATTTCCAGGAAGCGGGGGCTTAGCCCCCACGTGCAGCCACCCCGCGGCGACCAGCCGCCGCCGCCCCCTGCGCCGCCGCGCCGCCGCGCCGCCGCACCGCCGCCGCGTCGCCCCAGGGGGGGGGGGGTCGGGCCTGGTCGGCCCGGACCCGGACCCCCCCGTTTCGAACCAGTTCCGGTATTTTGACCATATGTTGAGCCTCGGACCTCTGATTGACGAACCGTCTGCGGCAACACGATCCTTGGATCGAGACGGTCGTTTCGGTATATCGCACTCAAGCTTTTGGATTACTTTGAGTTCGGACGGGTTGGTTCGTTCACGAAACCAACCGGGCCCTCGGAGCGGAAACGCTCATATCTTGAGCTACGGACGTCCGAACGGCGTGCCGTCAGTTCTGATAAGTTACTCTTAGTGAGACGGATCATTTGGTATACTCCGCCCGAGGTTTGGACGCAGGTGGAGTACGGCCGGGTTGGTTCGTTCACGAAACCAATCGGGCCCTCGGAGCGGAAACGCTCATATCTTGAGTTCCGGACGTCCGATTGACGTGCCGTCGACTTTGATGGAATCCTCTAAGTGGGACGGAACTTTTGACATACTCCGCCCGAGTTTTGGATACAGTTGAGATATGGCCAGGTTTGGTTCGCTCACGAAACCAACCGGGCCCTCGGGACGAAAAGGCTAATAACTCACAGACCGGGCGTCCGATTGACGCGCCGTCTATTGCGTTGAAACTCCTTTGACGAAGCGGACGTATGTGGAACTTCTTCGTTGGACTTTGAGATACTTGGAGTATCGACCAGTAGCTCGTGGAGTGGACCCTCCCGGAGACGAGCGGGCGGGGGAGCGCTTGGGTGTAGCGGCGGACCCGTGGTACTTGACAGTGGTGGTGCGCTTGGATGCAGCAGCAGACCCTTGGCGGTGGAGCGCTTGGTTGTAGCGGCGGACCCACGATACTCTACGGAGTGTGTGTGCTTGGTTGTAGCGATAGACCCGCGATGGTGGAGACGTGCGTGCGGAGTACGGAGACCGTGTAGCCGACTGAGACCTGATGACTGCTTGACCGACTCGACTTGGAGTGAGTCGACTAGCCCAGTGGACGGAGCGCCCAGTAGTTGGCAGCAGACCCATGGCGGACGGAGCTCCTGGTAGTTGGCAGCAAACCCGCGGTACTCGTCAGAGGAATACCTCAGTAGGCTATTTGGGTGAGCGCTCGGTATTTGGCGACAGACCCTCAGCGGACGGAGCGCCCGGTAGTTGGCCGCAAACCCGCAGTACTCGACAGGAGGAGTACCTCAGCAGTCTTAGGTTAGTGAGAAGTACCTCGGAGTCGTGACAGGACCACTGTACACTCTAGAGACGGATCTCTTCAGTAGTTATGGTTTCGATAATAAAAATCCTGGTTTGAGCGGAGTCAATGATCTTTGTGTTTCCTCATGATTGAGATGGGTCGCTTGATAACTTAGGTATATGTATGGGCATATACCTGGGTAATAGTTATCCGTTTATTTCATAACTTGTTATAAACTGTGTGAAATTGTATTGTTATCCTGTGTGGATTTACTGTTTACTCTTCTTGTGGATTGGGTTGTTCTTGGGCTCAGTGTTGGAGCCAAACGGAAATTTGTGACATAGGTATATGTATGGGCATATACCTAATCAATACTGGATGTTACTTCGTGATTGTATCCTTCATGTGGTTTATCCTTGTGGATTTCGGGAGACCTTCGAGGGTCTCGGGGTCCCTACTGAGTATCTTATACTCACCCCTGCACGGGCTATGCCCGCACTTTGTTATGTTGGTGGCAGACGACGGACAGCGCTGACTGCGGTTGAGGCTTACGGAGTAGGTCGGTACCCGGAGGAGGACCACTGAGCGGGACGTGCTCGGAGCGGACAGTTGGACCCGAGGAGTTGTGGAGCTATCTGTACCTACCCTTCAGGTAGGATCCGTGGTGGACGATCCAGGAGCTGAGCCATCTGTACCTACCCTTCAGGTAGGAATCGAGGAGGAAGTACCAGGAGCCGCTTGTACTTCAGTTGCTGTTTTCCCTTTCGAGTTGTACTTTACTTTACAGTTGGGCTTGTATTTCCGGCCCCTTTACTTCAGCACAGTTGTTCTAGTTTTGTGTACTGCTTTCCTTCCGCTTGTTACTCTGAGGTGCTTGTTTACTTTATTAAGGCAATGCCTTCCCTTTTTACTGGGATTTTACACCTTGGTGCTAGTCGCCAGCCCCTGGCCTATGGAAGGCGGGCTTGGGGTAGTCACGGCACGGGCCCCGAGGGCGGGTCGTGACATAAAGAATAAGTTTTTGTGACAAATATAGATTATAAAATTGTCAATAGATATATTTAAAATAGTAATCCATCAAAAGGAGATAAACAATATTTTAAAAATATTAGAGTATTTCATGCTTTAGGTTGGATTTATTCTCATTTTAAGCCTCTAAAACACTATCTAATTCATATATAGACATAGATAACTATATCTAATATTCATTAATTACATGGGATGTTACAAGTAGGTAGAATACACATAACCTAGTGTTCCACCACCAACTTCATCATCAATGTTTAGTTAGTGTTTTCATCGTCAACCATGTTATGTGAAACAGGGGCCAAACCCCACAGGATCACTAGCAAACTAGTAAACGTCCGACCACCTACATACCCATGATTCCTTTTTATGATCAATAAAGTTACCCATATTATCAAATACACCTTTTCACCTAAAAATTACATTACCAAACTATAAACACACAAACATTCTACAAACATGCTTCACATTTTTTTCACGAATCAATAAACCACTAGAATGGTTCGTAAAACAATTTCAAGGAGTGTAATGAGGCCTTGAACATAAAATACATTCAAAAATGATCTTTTAAAGCAATAAACCCATCAATAACATACCAAACCAGATATTTCCGCCCCAATTCCAATTAATAAATCACTTTCACTGACCATAACATTTCTTCAAGAGATAGAACATGGAATATAGAGGGAAACCATTTTTACCAAAAAATGCCAAATATGCCTTTAAGACTTTTTCAAAACAATCATTTGACCAAGTTATTCATTTCAATTTTAATAAGGAGGTGTATAAAAACCCATTATAGTAGAAAACCAAATTCATAAATTCCTTAATACACTTAGGTAACATATTTGAAACAAACCCATTTTCATAAGGATGTGAAACCTGCAATTTTCCAACAACTCGGGCCAAAACATTTTGTAAACCAAAACCCATTTGTTTGTTAAACAAAATCCAAATATTATATCCATATAAGAACCCAAAAATTCCATTAATAATTATTACAATTCATTTATAAATCTAAATTAATAATTTTTAAACCACACGTCACACATAAATTTCAAATGGGAAATTTACCGAACACATGACATGCCCTTTTTAAACAAAACAATTTATTTTAAGAACATGATAAGGAATAAAACACAAAATTTATGCCATATATAATTATAGATACTGTAGAATGATTAAAATACCATAATACATGGTATAAACCTCACAAAATATTTGTGAAAGATATCGAAACATTTAAACAAACACTTGGTGTGTACTTTTATGACAAAACAACTCTACCTTTCACAAAAAAAGCTTAAACAACCCTTTTTTAGAAGGGATACTCTACCTCAAATCCTTGACGTAATGGAAACACACACCGAGTATCACCATCCGAGGGTTTAAGAACAATAAACATATGAGGACTATACCCAAATTAATAAAAATACCATAAAAACTTGGGATAACCAAACCATAGTTATTACATGACAATGAAATAATATAAAATCAAGAAAATATTAATGGAGGAGGAAGAGGTAGGAGAAATGAGAAAGAATCTCACCTTGCCACATCAAAAACTCACCATAATCCATTAGATCTTCACCCTTAGAGAAAGGAGAAGGTCTTGGAACATCTTAGAGAATCACAAATGGTCTGGAATAACTAGTGAAAAATTATTTGTGGGATATATAGTATTAATTGAATGATTTATGGATGAAACAATTTACCTTCTCAATTCTATATGTTTTGAGGAAACATGCAAAATTCACCCTAATATACAATTAAAATGAGCTCCAATGAGAAAATATCAATAATTGGGTGAGTATGGGTATTTTGTTTTCGAATGGGATGTGGAATCACTCAAAAATAATAAAACATGGAAATATATAAAAGAATCAAATTATATTTTTAAAACTAGAAAATGGCCCATGGGCTGGAAAAATATCTAAATATGTTAACCAAATTCACTATGCTTATTAATTCTTATTGGGTCCAAAAGGATTTGTAGGTTTGAATATGATAGGGTAGAAATAAAAAGAAGTGTAATGTGTCAAAACGAAAAAAAATTAATGAGTTATAGAAGAAACAAAATATGTATATATATCTAGAAATGAGATCACGGTTGACCCAAATCATGAAGTAACCGCCCTTTCGTCAAAAACTCATAAACAAGAAATGGGGAACCCAAATTTTCATGATTAAATACATATGGTAGTTCAAAAATAAAAATTAATCTCACCCAACACCCAATAAAACGACCATGATTTTCAATGAACCAGATGAAAACCAAGACAATAAAAGAAAATAACCGAGTGTGACAATTCTCCCCACCATTAATGCTTTTAGTTCCCAAAAATCAACAACACTTTTCAACATAAAGAGCAACACATAAACAACTCATTATCAACATAATCTAGCCTCTAAATCTAAGAAAATATCATTCACCAAAAATGTAACATAATAATGTTTCCCAAACAAATCACCAACTCATATCCACTTCTGAAGAATCATCAGAAAGATCAAGCCACCACATCCACAACAAAGACAACAACTAGATTGTTGGGCCTTATCCCAATGAACCCAAAAATCACCCAAACCATAGTTCACTCAAAAAATCCAATGACTTGGGGTAGATAACGGAATGGGCTCCCCACCATTAAATCACAACTACCATTTGACAAATCCTAAAGGAAAGATCTTCGAGACCCTTATTGGGTCTCCCCACCGTTAGAGACCAACTAAAAATGAAGACCAAAAGAATTCTAAACGAACTCGAATTGGGACTCATCTGAACAGGACCAGCAAAAAAATCCAC
Organism: Viscum album; assembly: GCA_963277665.1. Lineage (NCBI taxonomy): Eukaryota > Viridiplantae > Streptophyta > Magnoliopsida > Santalales > Viscaceae > Viscum > Viscum album. The sequence continues at coordinate 880,461,058 of OY728139.1, read as the reverse complement.
ACAATAACCTACTAACCCATGTTAATAAGGTTACACCATAAGCATCTAAACCACCCACTCCTGAACGGATGAGAAAAGAAATGGGTCATCACAATCGACATGGATCCAGACCCCCACCAAATGGAGAGGGGAGGGAAGGGGACCAAATAATTATGCCACTAAAACCACAAAACAAACTATGGAACTACCAATATCTCTCCACCTACGAACAAGTAACACCATGACTGCACCTGATTTTCACATGTGGTCCACACATGGACATTGCTAAAAAACCCACAACAGCGAAGGCATAACCATAGAAAATGTGTGATGGGTAGGTCCACCACGCTTGTTCAGACAAAGGTAATTTATAGAAATAACAAACAATGCTAGAGAAATAGAAAATATAATACCACAATAGTGGAGGTAGAATCCAGTTCAAGCTCCCCAGACCTCTGTAGATTTCCTCATGGAATGAAAAGATACAGTTCAGGCATATGGCAGGAGCCCTGATTCATGAAGCATCTGCTGCACCATAGTAAGGGTGATAAGGATCACAACATTAAAAAAACATACATACTCAACCAAAAACATTCATCTAAATAGGAACTCATAGATACATATCATAATTATGTCTCACACCAAATGAGGGTAAGAATGGACAATAAATACGGGGAAAAACATCAAAATCACTAAACACAATTGCTATGTACAATAGAATTATCACGACCTAGAAGAACATTAAATCGATCTCAAGCATCTCTATATTCCAACAAACAGGCTGATGCCTCATCTGAATAGGTTCATTTAACATTTTAAATGAATTCTTAGGTTGATCAACAAGAAATATTCCCAATGGAGAACTATCAATGGGCACATCACAACATCAAACATATCTTTAGAAACCCAATGAACATTACTCCATAACTGAGCCACCAACAAGATCTCATCTCATGATACAACAAGAGTGTGACTTATAGATCACAAGTAAGCTTACATAATAAACAACTCTTCTAATACATATAAAAAAATATCCACATAACCATTGGTTTATAAATAAAGGCCACAATTTTTTATACTCAAAAAACATTTGAAAAAAAACTAACCTTGTGGGTTTCCACATTCACCAATGGTGTTTCATCCTATTTCACTCACATGAAAATTTATGTTCTATCCCGGGCACTCAATACCATGAAATACCATCCATTCATCCATATATCAACAAAATGTATCTATTGAGAACCCATCAAAACACTTAATGATGAAAAAAAAATCGCCATTAAAAAATAATTGTGTAACATCCAAAGGCACATTAACCACCAAATAAAAAACCATTTTTAGTTTTCACAAGACAATACACACTTCATCATGAAAAATTTGATAAAAAATCAATTTCATTTAATAAACCTTCCAAAGGAAACAATTTTATTCCCATTACCCTCTCCCATTTAAAAAAAATATTCAGCAATGTATATTTTCAATATCCGACAACCACAAATGACAAAACCCCTTTCTAGAAAAATACTAGCCTATCAAAACCAAATTTACAAAACCAGTTAATCATATATAAACACATTTAAACAGGACAAATTTGATCATTCAAAACAATATTAAATAATTAATTTAAAATTATTTACACATTCAAAACCTTTTATTTCATCTACCCACAAGTTTAGATTAGGTAAAATCCAATCCTATTAAATCATTTACATTTCCTCACAAAAATTTGTTAAAAAAATAGAACCTTCAAAAACCATTCCTATATAGTAATTTTTGAAAAAACATTTCCGCTTTTCAAAATCAAATCCTTCCTTTAAAACCCATTTCCAAAATTTTCACATAATTATTTTCAAAACAAAAATTCAGAATTCTTGAAATGACCCAAAAACCCACAAAAGAGAACTAGTGTCAGTGGGTGACTTGACCATATGGTTGGCAGCCATATATAAAAAACAACACCAACATAGAGAGACTTATTAGAACCATGAACAGGCTCCACATGGCTTTCCAGGCCCTTCAAGCTCATGGAGGCCATTAGTCAGACTCCCTTTATCATATCCCAACAACAAACAATCAACAAGAATAATGGAAACTAATAAAACCAGACATCTCGAGGAATCTTGAGGATCAGAACGAGCAAGAGATCATGACCCTCTTCCTACACATACCCCTCAAGTCCCAAAAATCATACTACATATACATTGACATACCCCATATAACAAGGGCACTCGAAAAAATCTTTGCTGAGAGCCAACCTCCATTGATACTATTTTGTCACGAACCAACCCGAGTAGACCCTGAACTGACCATAAGGGCCATCCCGCGACAAGTCCAATGAGGCGTTCCCGTTCATCCCAGGATGGAAAAAATAACCAAGGTAATCAATATAGTACACAAGTGAATGATTTCACCCATATATAGACTATCAATAAAGCAATGGAAACAAATATACATCCCATAATACATTTATATAATAACTGAACTGAACATTATTTGTACAAGAAACTGAAAGTATAACAAAACAAACAACTCAATTGATCAAACTTGATAACCAACTAACTCAATGTGACCCTACTGGTCACTCTCCTACATAATGATCACATGTCTCCTAATGTAATCGAACTCAAGCTAAAACCTACACAAGGGATAAAAATAGGAGAAGACTATAGGCGTGATTATTATAACTCCACAGGTTATCCAGATGTTCAATTCCCAATGCACATACTTTAAAATAAAAAGAAATATAAATTTAATGTTTTAAATAAAAATATAAAGGTATGTTTTCTAAATGAGGTCCCTTGTTATAAAAAAAATTCTAGTCAAAAACATGCATGTTTTATAAACATGAATTCTAGTAACAATTTTCATATAGGTGCAACCTCAGAATGAAAATAGTTTTCAAGATGAATGGTTTAAATAATTAAAAATTTTAAATAAATCACACACTCTAATTATTTAATCAAACCAACACACCATATACTGACGATGAGTAAAAAATAGCCAACGAGCACAACTCACAGGATCACCCCTAGCCACTTGTTATATGTGGGTCCTAGGCACCTCGTATCTCGGTGAAAGTACAAATAATAAATATCTTTTCTCATGCACATGAGAAACTATTTGGGATAATACCCACAACCTAGTGGTCCCCAACATTATCATCATTATATTTGTGTTAGTGTTGTCATCATCAAACTTTCTACGTGAAACAGGGTATAAACCCCACGGGATCACAGACATACTAGTACACGTCTACCCACCTAGATAGCTGGGATTCCCTTTATTTCTCAATCATGTTACGCGTATTTTAAAATACACTTTTCACATAAAAAATTCAATACCAAAACAAAAACACACAAACAGACTGCAAAAATTCTTCATATGTTTTTTACAAATCAATAAAACACTAAAAAGTTTCGTAAAACCATATCAAGGAGTATAATGAGGCCTTATACATAACATTCATTCAAAATTACACTTCTAAGGCCAGAAACCCATCCATAATATAAAAACCAAGATTTTGAAGCCAAAAAACCAATTAATAAATCACATTCATGTACCAGAAAATTCCCCCCCTAAGATAGAACATGAAATATAGATGGAAACCATTTTTTCAAAAACAATGCCAAACGGGCCTTCAAGCCTTTCTCAAAACTAACATTTGGCCAAGGTATACATGTTAATTTTATTAAGGAGGTGTATACACACCATTTATAGCATAAAATAATATTCATAAATCCCATAACTCACTCAGGGTACATATTCAAAACACAACTATTTTTATAATGATGTGAAACATTCCATTTTCTAACAACATGGGCCAAAACATGTAGTAAACCAAATCCTATTTGTTTTTAAAACCAAATAAAAATTGGAATTCTACATAAGGGCTCAAAAATTCGACCTGTCATTCTTCAAATTCATTTATGAATCCAAAAAAATAATTTTTAAATCACTCATCACACATAAAAGTCAACAGTGCAATTTACCATACACATGCCTTGCCCATTTAAAAAAAACAATTTATTTTAATAACATGACTTGGAATAAAACGCCAATAACATGAAATATTTTATTAGAGATATTGTAACATGTTCAAAATACTATAAAATAGGTTTTAAACCTCACAAAATTGTTGCGAAATATAGAAAATCATTTAAACAAACACTTGGTGTGCCATTTTATGACAAAACAACTCTACATTTTACAAAACAATGCTTAACCAACCATTTTTTACAACAAGAAAATTATCAAAAGGATGAAAAATAATAATAAACATATATATAAGATGTTAATGATAATTAAATGATGATACTTAAATGATAAAGGCACGTGCATGGGATATCCCACCTCAAATCCTTGGCGTAATTTAACCGCACACCAAATATCATCATCTGAAGGTTTATAAGCCCTAAACCTATGACGACTATCCCAAAATGAAAAAACTACCATCAAAAATCTTTTTCTAACAGAACCCTATGTATGAAATTACTAGGGGAGAATAGAAAACCATGAATTAATGAATGTTGGAGGAAGAGGTATGAGAACGGAGAAGAAATTTCACCTTACCACCTATAAAACTCTTCGTCTTCCAGTAGATATACACCTTTCGAGAAACAGGAATGGATTGTAACTTCATAGTGAGGCTCCTATGGTCTGTAAGAGCTATGGAAAGATGATTTGTGGAATACATAGTATGAATTGAATGATTTATGGATGAAACAATTTTCCTTCTCAATTCTGGAAGTTTTGAGGAAACCTGAGATCTTTCACCCTAATATTCGATTACAATGAGCTCCAAAGTATTAAAATAGATAATGGGGGTGAGGATAGGTATTTGGGATTCTAATGGGATTTTTAATCACCGAAAATTATTAAAAAATGGAAAATATATAAAATATACAAATTATATTTTTAAAACAGGAAAAGGGCCCACGGGCTGGCCCAATACCAAAATTAGTAACCCAAATTCACCATACTTATTAATTATTAATTGGTGTAAAATAATATGTAGGCTTGAATATATATGGGGAGGAAACATGGGAATTGGAATGAGTAAAATATGATAAGAAAATAATTATTTATAAAAAAACAAAATATAGTTTTACATCTGAATATGGGCTCATGGTTGTCCCAAATCATGAAGTAACCACCCTTTATCCAAAAAATCTTAAATAAGAAATGGAGAACCCAAATCAGCCTGATTAAACATATATCGTAGTTAAAGACTGAAAATATAACTCACCCAGCACCCAATAGAAGGATCAGGATTTTTAATGAACCAGATCAAAACCATGACATGAAAATGAAAAAAAAAACTGGGTGTGACCCTTTATCACGGGTCTCCCAAGAACATCTAAAGGAAACAATTCGATATGGGTTATTTGGGACCATATAACAAATACTACCCATTTTATCAATATTCAGGAATATTTCTCTATTGATCAAATTTCTAAGACATATGTGTAGGAATTGTTATGGTTTTATGGAGTTCCACTTTCTATTGTATCTGGTTGTGATCCAAGGTTTACATCAAAATTCTGGAGAAGTCATCAACACACTCCGAGTACAAGATTGAATTTTAGTATGGATTATCACCCCCAAAATTATATGAAATCTAAAAGATCTATTCAAACACTCTAGTACATGCTGATAACATTCTAAATGGACCATTAAGGTTGATGGGATCAACATCTTCTATTAGTTGAGATATCTTACAAGAACATCATCCACTCAATCATTCAGATGGCACCCAATGAAAATCTATATGGGAAGTGATATATATCTCCTAATTTTTTTGATGAATCTATTGAGAGAATGATTCTTAGGACTGATCTTGTGCACGAGATGAGAGAAATGGTATATGCCATACAACAACACATTAAGGCTACTTAGATTCAGCAACAAAACTATGCTGACAACCGTCGAAGGGACATGGAGTTTGATGTTGGTGAAAATGTCTTTCTTCAAATTTCACATTGGAATAGATGCATGAGGTTTTTGAATAAAGGTTATGTCAACCCTAGGTACTTCGGCCCCTATGAAATCCTTGAACGTGTAGGAGCAGTGGCCTATCGGGTTGGACTTCCTCCAAATCTAGAAGAAGTTCATGATGTCTTCCACATATCCATTTCTGGGAAGTGAATAAATGAACCTTCATGTGTACTAAATCCAATGGTGTTACAACTTGAACAAGACCTATCTTATGAGGAGGATCTAGTGGAGATCTTGGATCAAAGAGACAAGGTTCTACGCAACAATACTACCCACCTTTTTAAGGTGTTGTGGTGGAACCACTAATATGAAGAAGACACGTGGGAACCAGTGGACTCTATGAGGAAGAAGAACCCACACCTTTTCTCTTCTGAGGGTACGAGTTGAAATTTCTGGGAAAAACTTTCATAATGGAGGATGAATTTAATGACCCGAACATTTGAATAATATTTAATTCTTGAAATTCTGTATTATTTTATATTATACTCAACAAAACTATATCCATTATTAATGAAGTCAGTATAATTAAAATAATACCACTGGGTTTTTACTGTTATATGACTGTTGGTCAATATGACCATTGGAAACTAAATTATTAACATTATGATTAATTTTTATAAATAAAAGTTATCATGGTTAAATAATACAGAATGAATATTATATGGCCTCATCCAGTAGACTCGATCCATATGAAGCCCATCTTTCAAAGCTTGTGAAGGAGGTTGCATCACAAGGCCTTTCTCTAGACCAAACCCAAGTTAATCTTCAACATGTGAAGCATGAATGAAATTGACTAAGGGATAAGTTTATGTTTATGGATATCACCACATGGAAAATGTTATCTGATCCACACCAAGATTCCATCACTATAGCACACCTTACACATAGGTCCTATGCAGGTATTATAAGGGTCTATGTAATAAGGCCTTAGTTACTTTGTGTAATCCTTTTGTATAAATAAAATATTTATTTGTTCTTATGATAACATTTGTGTATTTCAAGTGTCCAGATAAATATAGGATGAATTTATAGATGTTCCATATTATTTATAAAATTTTAGAAAAAAGAGTATTTTAAAATTTTTTTGTAAACATTAAATAATTCATACTGTAAAATGATTTTCAAAAAATGGCCTTATTTAGTTGTGATTAGTGTAAAATTTAGAGACTAAAGAGATCAAATTAACTTTTAATTAATGGTATATTATGAATAGTATTGTTATTCTTATGAATATTAATGTAAAAAATGGAATAGTAACCTCACTTTAAAAAGTATAAATATAATTTAGTAATCTTGAATGGTGAAGTGATATAACAACATATGTAAATAACTATTTCAGAAATTATTAGATAAGTATTATTATTTTTTTGGGTAAATAGTTTTTTTACATAAAAATTAAATATATCCTTGTTAGAAAATTATTTTCATAAAATGGATTTCAATTTTGAATTCAGAGCATCCATATTAGGTTAGGATTAATATGTGAAATTTTTATAAATGGTTTTTTTCAATATATAGTAAAAATATAGTTTTGCGTTTCAATGTGATTAATGACAGCATTAATGGTGTAATAATATTGGGTGACTTTTGAATAGTAAGATGTGTTATGAGTTGTCCCATATGGCCAGTACCGAGGGAAAATACCATGGGCAAGCCCATGGTTTTGAAAATACCACTGATGAGTTGTCCTTTGGAAATTATTAAAATATTACATCACATTTGATATAAATTTCCACCCATTCCTTCTTTAATTTCATTTAGAATTCATCCCCAATGAATATATTCTCTTTTCACCTTCCAAGGTGTCCTCCCAAGGTTCCCTCATGCTCTTCATGGTCCCAAAATTCATTCTTTTGAAATTACTATTGAAGGTAAGCGAACCTTTCACCCTCATCTTTTAATTCACAACTTCTTTAATGTTAAGTCTTCAGGTTTCGAAATTATTATGTTGGGGTATGTTAGTATATATCATTATTACATTCAATTTCATGTAAAATTAATGATATAACCTTTCCAATCTCATGAAATAATTTTCTGAACTTTTAATTGATGTTTTTAAGCTACGAAATTTCTGTAAAAGAAATCACATTTTATCTTTCCATTCAATTTTCCATTTCATGTGGTATTACATTAAAATATCTATAACATTATATTATTTAAATTATATTCTATCTCAAACTGTATTATGAGTTATTTATGAGTGGGTTACTTTTGTCCTCTCTCTTCTCAATATTTTCTAAAACCATGTTGTATATCTGTTATGCTGCAGAATTTTCATTTAAAAAACATTCAGTTTTTTCTCAAGAAATAATCTTCTTTTAATTATGTGAATTCCCAAACCAATATAATTTCAATGTGTACTAATAATTTCAATAACTGTTATATTTTATTTTTGAATTTACATACATGAAACCCTCTTTCATTTTCCAAGGTTTATAAAAGACATAACGATCATGTTATTAAGAACATTTAAAACGTCACTATTTTTAAATGAAACCCATTTCCATTAATATATATGGGTAATATATGAAATGTTTGACTATGATATATTTGTATCACATGAAAATAAAGATAAATTAATGGCGTGCCCTGATAACGCTCCAATGCATTGGGTAATGTACTTAATCTCTATATATGACAAGTTTAATGATACCTTGGTGATAAACCATGGTAATATTGATGAAACCTTGTTGATGGACTATGGTGATATGTTCATTAATGTACAAATTAAATCTTGTAGCCAAATTTTCATGTTATGTTTCAAGTTATTATTATTATGAAATGAATCTTTATCTACATGTTTTTATTGATATCGGTCAAGATCACATGTAAACTGTATAAATCATTTTCATAACTAGGCCTTCTAACCACCCATTCAATTGATGTATCTATCCATTTTATGAGATGTAGTAATTATACATAGGATATTCCTTTTAGAAATACTTTCTAGGGGATCATAAGAATGTTTTATATTGTTTTTATGTATATTGTTCTTTATTTCCAACAAAATAGACTTTAAAGATCCTCTTTTTGTAAAATGTAATGAAATTTTATTTAATAAAAGGTCAAATGCCATAATGGATGTGACCGAGTAAGAGAATGGATGAATTCAAGGATATTTTTATCATGAAAAATAAAAAACTTTTTTTAATGGATTTTATTTTTTTGGAAAAAGTGGATATTGAGTGCCTCTATGCACATGTAATGTCTGGGTGTAATATATAATCGTTTTAACCTAATTATATTAATATGTAAACCTGAAAATATCCTCAACATGAATTCTTGACATAACCCAATATTCTGCAATGTTTACGACTGGGGAATTTTCCATTACATATACCAAAAAAGATATGGGGAAACACCACCATGGTGTTTTTCTTCGGACCCTTGAAAATGTCTAAAGGAAACAATGTTATTTGATTTTTAGTATATCACCTTAAAAATTCCTCACATTAATTTATCTCATATAAGATATATCTATTGATCACCTTTAAAAAATATACATTATTTAAGTTTTAATGTTCCACGGTGTACCACATTCTATTATTTATGATTGTGATCATAGGATTACATTGATGTTATGGAAAAGCATTGTGCATGATATGTTTATATAGTTGTGTTTCAGTTCATCATATCATCTTCATACATTTGAATAATATTATAAAAAATGTCAAACCATAGTCTATATGTTGATATCTTTTAATATAGACTTAAATTTTTATTTGGATGAACACCATCATGTACTTGATATATCTTTTAACAATTACTTTAACATGGGTATTCATATTGATCTTTCTGAATCCCTCTTTGTATGTAACTGTAAAACTCCAATGTGAAAGTATGAAGTAGGAAGAATAAATTAATTGTTGCCTTATCCAGCTATGTAAATTGTAGATAAATTATTGATATTTCAGCAAAACATCATGGAAGTTAAATTCCAATAGAAAATTAATAGGGAGTATCATCAGAAAAACCACTCAATTGATTTTTTTGGTTTATCTTTGGGAAATTTTTATATTTTTACATTCTTCAGTATACCTTCATTTTATTTAATGTTTCACTTTGAATCATCTCATCTAATCTGATATGACGTGACATTTACCATTTTGTGAATGATATCTTTGTAATTTCAATTTCATTTGTGATTGTTAATATTCTATTGAAATAAAAACATACTTATGATCATTTTTACATTTTAGTAAAAAGAATATTAATATTCTCATGCATTGTATATTATTGTTTCTTGAAAAATAAACTATTTCTTAAATATCGAATTCATTTTTATTGTTATTTTATTAACTATTGAATTATTGAGAAATATGTATCTTTAATTCAATATAGATAATCGATAAGGAATGTGTTTAATTAATTAAATCTATCATTCAATAGATTATAAATTATTTGGGAATTTATGAAATGTGTTAGGGATCATTTAATGTAAGCCATATGGGTTGTGGACCAGTAATGCAAGGAAAACGATGCATCGGTAGTATCTTAATTCATTGTTATGATTTCAAATAGATCCATATGATAACTATTTTAAACAACCTACACTATGGAAATAAAACAAATAGACTCTTTAAAGGTCATATCTAGAACTGGGTATCCTGGGAAGAATGGTTTACGACCTGCCTAATTATCCTACCAAAAACTGATATAACCTCTCCACACTATCCAACGAGCCTCCCCCTTAAGAAAATCCAACTACCCAAATGTACTCCTAGGAGGATTAGATATCCTTGGACTATGAATTCCATCTTACACCCATCATGTTCCAATTTTCCATCTAAAAAAGTTGTCCCAAAGAGATGCCCCTTCAAAAATATCCCTAGACAGGCAGGCCTAAATGGCCTACATATAGCCAAACGACTGCCCGCAAACCAATTCCATCTTCTTCCACGGGTCTCACAATGTGTTTCTACGAGTCCCAATGAAATCTACCAATACCACTGGCATCCCATAGAAAAATATTCAAGATCGCTTCCATCCCCTCCACCTCCCCTTACAAAATATTATTTGTAGAAATAGAGTGTATGGTAATGGAAGTTAAAATTGCATTCATGAAAGTGACCCACTGACCAAACTACATAAATTTTCTCTTCCAATTGTGGATCAACCCCATAATTCTATTGGTAATAACATAATACATGGATATATTGATAAGAACATTAGTAATAGGCACCCCAAGATACATCATCGGGATATGTTTCCTTTGGATACCGAGAATATCTTGAATTATCTGGCTTCTTCTACCCAAAAATTTATTGTAGATGAAGTAGCTTCACATCCTTGGATTCACATGATTCCCACCAAAATCAACATATATAGCTTAAATAATCAAAAGAACATGAAATGACATTCGGATAATATTCTAAAAGATAATTAGGTCATTAAAAACCATATTTTAAGAAATATGAACCACCCTAAGCTACTTGAACTGAAGCAGTCTTGCCACCTCTAGGCACAAGTTGATATTTGTTGAAAGGGAATCTTGTTCCAAAATAAAAATATTAAGGGGAAAAAGAGCTCTACCTTCCTCACCCCCTCACACTCTTGAAGAAGTGAAATACCTTTCTTATAAGAGAGATATAATGCCACGAAGAAGAGTAGCACCGAAAACATAGATCATAGAACCATTCACTTAACCAAAACCTCCTCATTTCACGAATAACAAAACTATATTCATACTTGTGATAAGATTTATCCCTGACTAGTTGAATTAAAACATTGGACCCAATATACCTTTTATTGATATCTTCTAATATCTCATTGGCTATGCCAATTTCTAATTAAATATTCCGCCCTTTCACAAATTAATTTTTTTATTGATAAGTAATGTGAGAGATAACTCCGCTAACCCTTATAGTAATAAGTATAGCTATAATTTTATAGGAAACATTAGAAAAATAATTCGACCTATAATGAGCTAGGCTAGATTGGTCTTTGACTATCAAGATGGGAACTAACCTATAGGATCAGGTATCTCTATTGAGTGATCCACCCCGAAAAAAAAGTCCTGAACAACTTCAATGACCTATTCCCCCAAATAATATCATACTGATAGAAATAACACCCCTGGGAATCCATCAGTGCCTGGAGTGCAGTTCAGGTCCATGTAGTGGATGACCTCCAAAATTTTATTCTCTTGGGGAACTTCTATGAGAGAGTAATTATGAAATCCCCCGACCATCCTAGGCACACTAACGAATAATTCTGCCTCATCCTCAGTTAAAATCATCCCTTACCTACTGCTAAGTGCCACACCCTCCCACAATTGTTCAAAACAATACATTTCCATGATACCGACCACATTAACAATCATTTTGTAAGGACCTTCATTCATTTTTATATTTAGCATCATTTTCTTTCCATCTAATAAACAAGCATTGAAGAACGAATTGTTGCAGTCTCCTTATTTCCAACATTTAGATCTTCATCTATCCTTGACATTCTTCTAAATTTCTACCAGATTATCCACCATGATGGAGATATTTTCACACGGTAATAAGAATGTACCTTAAATACCCAACTTATTCACTAATATACGTTTTACTGAAATTCACGATGTTGTCCACCGAAGGGTTTTAGAGTTTCCAACATTGAATATCCTATATCAAGTGCTAAAGATGGTTCAAAAGCCTGACCCAACACATTCAACCTCCACTTCCCCCGTAGAGATATTCAGAAATTCTATGAAACCTTCATTTTGATTCCATCGATAAGAATACCAGAAGGGTTGGTTGTCCACATCTCCCTTTCATAACTCTGCTATAATTGGGAAATAGTCTGACAATGAGTGATTCATCTGCGAGGTTGATCTAGAACAATATAATCCAGACCATACAGGTTGGACAAGAATCTATCACGGTGACTACATATACGGTGAGAACCCTTTTGGACGTTTTACCACATGAATGTCCACACATTGAAACCCATTTCAAGAAGCCCATTTTTTGAGCGATAAAACTTTTAAGTCCATCACATCATTTGTGGAATTTATAGAACCCTCGTCTTCTCAAAATTATCAATGATCGCATTAAAATCCCCACCTATTTACCATGGAAAACTGATTGGGTTAAATGCCTCCATGAAATCCCAATTAAATTTTCTACATTATGGATCATTATTGGAATACATAAAGGAAAAGAGAGTTTCCATACCTTTGAACATGACATTAAGTGAGAAATATTGATTCATAGAATCAATCAAATACATCTACAACATCCCTTTAAAAAACACCTAGATAAAGATGTTCATAGGGGAGGCATGTAAATAGAAACTAAAACCCGTCCTCCTAGAAATGAAATTCATCTAGTAAGTGTCCTGTTTAGGTTCCAGAATGGCCACTAGTGAATCTTGGAGATTCAAGGACTCTGAAGCCATAAAATCATATAGTTCATGGTTCCTCAAACCATGCACAATCTAGATAATCAAGCATAACATTAAAATGAATGAAGTTCTTTATTCTTTCCATGATTACCCACTCGGAGAAAAGTATGAATATTATAGGATTCTTTGGATAGAGAACGTGTGATTACACTGGAGACAGTCCCAGTCGAAATAAAATTCCTAGGTAGGAGTATATTTTGCTTCATGGGATAATCCAAACGTTATAAATAAACCAGTTGGACTATTATGCCGAATGATCACCCAGCTTCTGTACTTCTTGTAGAAGAGAAATCAACAACAACCTCTGAGGAGAGCACCTAGCAGAATGAACCTCCATAATAAGTTCTTTTGAAACTAGTTTATATTAAGGAACCACCAGAAAAGTGAAAGTTACAAAATTTGATGACAATAAGAACTTCTTCATCACCTTCCGAGATAGAAACTTGGAGTTCTGGAAGCCAGATGAAGCAGGGAAAATATTGTGCTGAGGTGACATCGACAACAAGATAAGGTCACCCCTACTCGTCGTTTCCATAGACAATGCCTCAACTGAAGGGGCCTATGACCTCATAGAGGGAGATAACATATCAGTAACACCAAAGATAAAAAAACATATGAACCATCATCCGAAAAATGGTTTCTCGCAAAAACGGCCTCAGAAGGGTCAGTCCCAAAGGCCAACATGCGGAAAGCAGTATACAAATTACTAAAGGCCGAGAAGACATGGGTTCCAGGATCCACCACGGGCACTACCAAATGTGGTGTAGAACCATAATATTTCAATTAGTGAAGCTCCATTCCACCCATTCCATAAATTACACTTCTTACCCCACATTAGGAGCCTCCCATGAGAGTTATGTCTTGACACCTGAATCTACGAGCACCGCTGAGACCAATGGCTATACCCCCACCAGTGTCGCCAATGTAGAAGCTTGAGCAACAGCCTCCCCACCCAAAAAATAATGATTCTAGGGCCACAACCTCATCCATCAACATAGATTTACAAAATTACCTTGAATTTCTCATGCTAAATGGCACTTGGGTGGTTCCTGAAACATTAGTTGCTGCATCCATTTGAAGCCATCCGAAGACCGAATAAGAACATGAGCCAAGAACATGACCACAATATCCATATCACTATAGAAATGAGTATTTTCTACCATACGAAGGTAATCCATGTTTCTATATGAACATATGAATATACCAAAGGATTCCCCCACCGCCTTCATAATGGAAGGGTTTTTGCAGTTGAAGGGGAAAACCAGACATCCTAATCCACACTACGGCCATGCTTGATTCTCTGCCAGAGTTACACTCCCAAGATCAACATGAATTTAAGAAGTTCCAGGATCCACAATGGTAGTTCTCTCAATCCTAGGAATCAATTAAATCCTCTGAGTAGAACAAGTGAATGCATAATGTCAACCTTGATAGTTCAGACACAACAGCCTGATGGTAGAGGGCCCAAGAACCCATAAACGACCAAAAAAGTCTTGAGGGGATTATAACATATAAAATTCACCACCAGGGAGAGTTGGTGATAAAAATATATATCTCAAAGATCGATATCCACCAGATCAACCACCGAGAATCCATAAAACTTAGCCCAACACTTGTTTTTCAACTAGATCACTGGAATAATAGGTAATGAGAATGCTTCATTTAGGTCTGGACACCCAAGGAATACCTCCATCAAGGACTTAATCAATGATATCTCATGCGCACTACCTGAGGGATAACAAATTGAAGACATCTCCCCCTCCATCACTGGAGAATAATCGATCTCCAGAGAGGCTTCCATCGTAGGACACTCAACCGGTAGAGAAGAAGAAGTCATCCTTTCCTACCCCATTCTGATTCAAGGAAGCAGCATGCGTAGGTCTACGAATGACCATGAGAATAAACTTAATTGATTTCTATAATGATTCCACTATCCTTATTGAGGATGTTTTTCTTCTCAATAAATATATCTAATTTTGAAAAAACCACATTCTTATATGTGAGGTTGTATATGTAATATCCCAATTTCATTGGACTAAGATATAAAGATACATTGCATGCCCCGGGGTATTAGTTTGTTTATTAATAAGGCCTTAACACATTCATTCCAACCTCATACATGTGTATGTGACAAATCTAGTTTTCTCCACTCTAAAAAATAAATGGAATACCACTTACCCCTTTATTTGGTACTCAATTTAAGGTGTATGTCTTAGTTTTTAAGGAATATCCTCCAATGGATAATAGAATATATTAAAATAATAAATATTGGCCAAACCATGTCTGAAAAGGTATGCTTTATCCTTTCATTAACCCAGTTACCCTATGGTGTATAAGGTGGAGTAAATTTAGAAATAAACCCAATCACTCTTAAGATGTCAATAAACTATTGGTTGTGATATTCACCACATTAATCAGATAATTACATCTTAATTTTATTTCCATGTTGATTCACTACTTCATTCGTGAGTTCATTTCAATTTTCAAAGGACTCAGACATATAACTCATCAAGTAGATATGTCTATATCTACTCAAGTCATTAGTATAATTTATGATGTAATAATATCCACCTCTAGACTACATAAACAATTGGTAAGACACATCTGTGTGTACCAATCCAAGATTCTATGTGGCCCATTCACCCTATCCACCAAATTGTGGTTTGGTCATTTTTCATTATAAAAATGCATTACATATTTCATTTTTTATCTTCGAATATTATAAATAGTTATCTTGATAGTGTTTTGTCAAACACTTCCTGTTTACATTACCATGATGGTGATGACATATCTGGATGTTATATGAGTCTTGTGAACATTATTTTTTATAATTTTAAAATACTTGGTTTTCATAATTTAATACAAAATACGTTTATTTAAATATGGCATACCATAACTTTTTTTCCATTATAAAAGAAAAAAATTCATTTCTAAATTTGAAAATAAACCCATGTGTATCTAATCATGATATAGAAATTATGTTATTAGAAACTGTAGGTAAATAATAAAAATATTTTAAAACCAAAATCATTTAAGATAGAAATTAATGGTTGTAATCACTAATGGCTAGGGCCACCAGACTTGCCCCATTTTCAACTCATTGATCCACCTCTCCTCTACCAATCATTTGAAATATAATTTGTTTATGTATTTGGATATAGTTTTGAGAATTAGAAGCTATATCTAATAATGAATATATAGATATTGAAATATTATATATTATAACAAAATAACCTTTAGATTCACCTTGCTTATGGGTGCAGTTCCTCTTACTGTGTCCTGATGTGCCGCACAAAAAACATACTGCTCATTTTTTATACAATTTCTCTGGATCTTATTCTCCTTCGAATTATTTTTCTCAGGTGCTTTAAACTATTTATTAGTCTTAGGAAAACTTTAATTATTATTCCTTTTCTTGTTCACAATATGTCTTGTGGCTTTATCATTCCCCATGTTACTATACATTTGGAGAAAGATTGTAATAAGTTTTAAAAGACTCTATTCGTTAATTCCCTTTTTGTAATTTGATAATAAAACTAAAGAATGTTTTGGGAAGTGATAATAGTTTGATATCTATATGTAACACATCAAGGAATTTAATCCCCAATATATCAAAGTGTTCAATGTATACAATAAGCCTAACTGCATGTGGTCCAGCTATCACAGACTCCTTATGCACTGTTGTAAACAAAGCATTGGATATCTCATACCTCTCTTGTCCCATAATCTCTTGATAGATATCATGAATCTGTGACATCATGCTCTTTGCCTCTATGTCCTCATGTTGTTTTAAAATAATAAATTAAAATGATGATATAATGAAACATTGAACATATATATAATCATTAATATGTTTCATAGAGAGAGATAACTCTATTTCACGTGCCTTATTACCAGGACCAACTGGAAAAATTTCTTCTAGCACAAACAATTTACATTCATGGCTATGTATAACCCGTAAGTGACTTTTCCACTTTTGTAAATATGTACTGGTGAGAAGGATATCTGTTTCAAGTATGGATTCCACTAATATGTTTGATGTAATTTTAATATTTCCTCTAAAAAATATTATGAGTATTACTTTTTAACATGTTCTTATTAAATTTAGTCAAATAAATAAATATAAAATAAGTTAGTCTTCTAATATTTTATCAAAACCTAATATCTCTCTACATTAATTTAAAAATATCCTAATTCATTTAATTACTAGTGGAAATGATCTATATTTTCCTTATCATTACCCCATCCATTGTTGGACAAGAAAAATCAATGGTTTTAAGTACGCAATCCAAATTCCATGTGCATTAATTTATAGTTCCATGATTCACAGAGTGGAGTCCCAAATCTGGAAATCCTTAAATTAGATTTATTCTACATTTTCCTCTCAGTTAAAAAATGTACTGGTTTTTAAGTAAACCCTTGATTTGAACTATGTAAAATTATCCCAAAACATAGATATTGACTTCATTGATAATTGAACAAACCCCATATTTGGAAAGTCAATCACTTTGAACAATGGTTTGTTTTTAACTTAATTAGTACAAGGCTATACAAACATAATATCTAAGATGGATGGTTTTTATCATTTATTAATAAATTTCCAATTATTATCATTATCTAGTGATTGTTAAAATTAATTGTATTTACTTAAGTGACTAACCATTTATTATTTAAAATTTACGCATAAGATAATTTATTTTACTTATATCTTTCATGCTTGTTATTTGCATTAATTTATGTGATTGTGAAAAAACATCCATAGGGAGCTAACCATGAAATTGACAGAAATATAATAATAAAGTGGTAAGATATTGAGCTTTTACAAATAGTTGGTTTATCTAGTGGTTAATAAAATAATCATTTACCTAGGGGAAAATATCATGAACCATTTATGGTTTGTGTTATAGCTTTCCAATTATCAACCAATGTTTCTTTCTTGGGTTGGTTTAATCCTAACTCCGTACTTGAACTACCTCAACTAGATTAGTAGATTGATCCATTACATATGATTTTACTGACATGTAAGTGAGGGAGAAAATTTTTACAAAAAATAAACCACATGCATGTAGGCCCTACATATTAGGAGGATTGAAGGCATTTCGACCAATAATTTAATTTAACAATAAATTAAAAGAAAACTGATCACATACAAAGGTCTAGTCTATTCTCATGATCATCCACAAAAATGAAATTAATTAACAATTTAATAAAACATGATATCAATCTTGAATCATTCTTATTTAATATAAATCACACACAAATCAATTAATAATCATCTTTAATTAATCAACTCATTTATCATGATTTTCAACTAAATTTTCTTTAGATTCTTATCCATTATAATTTAAAAGAAATTAAATAAAATCATTTAATGTTAACTATTTACATAAATATAACATGGAGTAAATACAATGAATAAATATCTAAATATATTCAACATTTATTTCCCCGTAAACCGTTTTACTCGTGGTGACATATAGCACACATGACTTATAATGTACTTTCAAGATGTGTATTATCAACTTAATAACCAGATGTAGTGCATTATTTTTCTTGTAATATTTCATGCATTAATGCGCGTAGAGAATCAACTGTAATATGAATCATATATTATATGAAAATCCATTAATTATAAATATGTTAATTAAACACACACACACACACATATTTAAAACTGATAACATGGTGTTTCATATCCACTTAATGACAATTTGAATTAATATGACTCATGGTATACCTAATATAAAAAATAAATTTTAAATCTATTTAATTTGGTATAAGGAAATGAAATATTCTTCTGAGCTACACTATGTGTACATATATCATCGTCATTCTAAGGTACGTGCATGGGGACTCAACAAGTAATGTGTAACTTGAAAAATGGAGTACATAGAGTGTCCAATTGGATAAACCCCATGTGATCTCGGATTTACATGACCACTAGTCAGGTAGGTCATGTATAGTAATACACAGCCTATCTATGACTCAAAGGGACAATATTTCATGTTTTTGGGATACACATAATGTACTCCAGTTGATCGTGTTACACCCTATACCAGTGAACACATTGTGTAAAAAATTTAATAAACCACATGTAACCAACAAATACGATTTAGATTAATTGGATAATTATTTTCCTGATTCATTAACCTCAAGTATAGGGTGTGTTATTTAGATTACACTATCCTTACTCATATGCAATCTGACTAGAATCCTTGACAATAATGGATAAGATCTTGAATTTTATTTCCATCATTTAATTTATAATATCCATTAGATCTGTTATAAATGAAGGATGAAACTATTGATCTCACGATTAATATTAATAGAACACTTAAAAATTAATTGAAAAACTAAATTAACATGTGCAAATACCAATGATATTTAAATAATTATAAATAACTATCTTACCACCCACATACCAATTATTGGTTTTGGGCCTAGTATAACCATGTCATGTGTGGTACCAAACATTTATTTTTTATATATTCAATGATCATTTCGAGATCAACCTAAAAATAAATGTTATGTTTAATATAATTGAATCAAAGAAGATATACCATATGAATCATGATGGAACCACAGAGAGAGAGCCATCACATATTATTTAGTACTAATTTAATAAAAAAATAATTGCATTTATAGAATTATTCTTTCATTGAGGAATCTAAATATAGATTTATAACGAACCGTAATTTTTTTGACTGACTGAAATTACAATTTTTTAGTTTTTGAAACACTTTTTGGTTAAGTGAGAACCCCCCATAAAAGTCACTTGGAGGATAAGTGAGAAGAAACATAGCATCACAAGTAACCATTAACGGGCTTGGCAAAGAACCCTATCTAGGACCAAACCCATCAAAAAAATACCACAAAAACATACAAGACATCACTTGGTGGATAAGTGAGAACCAAACCAAAGATCCTCCATGATCAGAAACTTCATCATCAGATCCGTCAACACCATCCCAATTTTCCAAGGAAACCATGGAACCATCCCAATGTGGGGGTGTGCGAAAAGGGAAAGGCTAAACGATATGAGGAGAATCATCAAATGAAATTGTCAGACCCTACAACCCAAAAACCGAACCCCAAAGGACCAAACAACGAAACAAGGGAAAGTAGGATAGGAAATTGGTCAATCACCGAGTGTTCCTGAGGTTGCCCTCTGCGACCTCGTATTGACATGGGAGAATTGGTTGACCCCGCCTATTCCGACCCTAGAGAAAACCAGAAATCAGAAATGATGAGGAGAGAACATCATCAATACCAAGCATTCATGCATCTACCATTCACATATGCGTACTAAAAATGGAAAACAAAAAATTCCCCTGCCTCAAAGACACCAGGTACCCATGCATTAATTAGAATAAGAACAAACACAAAATTAGAGTGGAAAAACCTCACCAAATCAAGCCCCAACACATACAATCTTAGATTTTATTTAGTGGTCATCCACACATGTTCCATAAATCATCAGGCATCGTAGAAGGAATCTCCAAATTATGGAACGAAAGATCCTTGTAAATGTGTATCCATTCATTGATCGTTGCGTTAATTTCTACAAAAGAATTATAATTGATCTGGTGGAGGAATATTTACCCCCGTTCTTGGGAGAGATATTGGAGGTGAGTGATTTTAATGGATTAATGGAATTCTTTAATTCTGTTGTGCACAATCCAAACAAATGAATTATTATACATATAAATTAACATAGTTGAGTTTATATGTTACTAGTGTTAAAATAAAATAATTCAACAAGTTCCCTTAATTATTTATTTAATCCTAATGAAAATACTATGTCATATAATAATAAAAATATTTTTATTTCTCGACATGCACTTTACATGAAAATTAAATTTTTATATTTTTTAATAAAATAATATTATGTATTTGTTATTTTATCACCAGACCCTAAATCGTGAACATTTATTCTTCCATGATATTTATCAAGTCTAGAATAATGATTATTTATTTATTAAATAAACATTATGACACCATTCACCAATAAATATATAAATATTATTTTTACTAAATAGAAAGAAATATTTAATAAATATTTGATTCACCTTATATTCAATCAAATAACCAGTGGTGGAATAATTACTAAAAATAAAACACAAATAATTATTAATCCACGTGTTATAATAATATTTATTCATCTTGTTAAATGTATTATAATAATATAATACTTAACTACTATTCTGGAAAATTTTAGTGTGTGACCCTTTATGACTCTTTCTCAGTGGTATAAGATGGCAAAGCCTAGTGTTCAAGGTTTGTTTCAAGAAACATTCTTAGGCAGCCATAGAGAATGATGTTAATGTCACAAAAAATTAATACATGGTAACACCCCACGAATTTATGAAAAGTATTATTTTAATATCATTAATGTCTTGTGTTGTATGCTACACCAAGATTACCTTGCGCTATACGCAATACCGTATTAGCTTGCAGTATATGCAACACTATTCTTGGATCGTGTTACACACAATTTTGATAATAGTTATTCTACGCAACATTGAGTATATATATATATATTCAATGTATAAATGAAATATGGTTGAATTCTGTTATACAAAACAATGAAGGATTCTTGCACAACACGAAACCTTGATTTGGCTTGCATTACACGCAATCGCGACCTTCCTCGATAGCGTGTGTTGTACGCAATACCGGGTTTTACTAAACAACGATATATTATTATAATATTATTATGAACTAGCCGTTTTGAATAATATTAACTAAATTTTGAATTTTATAACATTATTATTCGTCTTACACATTTTCTAGAACATGTTATAAGAACAAAATAAATATTTCGGGTAAAATAAGTATTTTTCAAAAAATACAGTTTTGCCGCCTTTTGATGGCGCACCCACTTAAAATCTATTTTTTGAAATGTTTATAAGATCCATTTGACAAAATAAAATTATTCTTTGGAATCAAGAAATAAAAATTTACTTTGGATAATTTTTTCATTTTATTTTGATGACTTTCATATTTAAATGAATAGTAAAAACACGCTATATTTTAATTAAAACAACTTTTTTCATCGTAATATATTATGTTGTTAAATTATAATATTGAATGCTTTTAAAGTATAAATAGAATATATTTTAAACATTTAATATAATTTATGTCATTAGCATTTATTTTACCCTGAATTCGTAGGTTAAATAAATTCAATCTTTTGCAATGTTTTAAAGAAAAAACCCGTTTTCTTTTGACAATGGGATTAATTTTAATTTAATTTATGAAACTTTTGTGTATTGAATTTCGAAAAATGGATTTCATATTTGGAATTAGTGGGTCCAAATTATGTTAATAAGCTACTTTTTATTTTTGGGCATTGTGAATAGTAACTACAGTAAATTTTATTTACTATAGTTAAAGGTAAATCGGGTAATTAAGGGTAACAATAAGATTATAAAATTACCCTAACACATGGAAAAATATTATTGGATGACTAAAAGTCGACCCATATCACCTAAGGGTGGGATTATATTCATTTAATGGGCTTTTTTCCACGAAAATAAGTTAATTATTATTAAAACATAAGAATGTGACAACATGTCACTTTCTTAAATCTTATAAGTATAATACTTTTAATTTAGTGATACGCTTCATGAAAATTCAAATATGAATAGTCTCCAGAAAGATAATAGAATTATATACATCATAGGAATTTATTTAGAATTTTTAGAGATTAAATAATTATCATTTATTATGACACAAAGATGATGCAGTAATTATCTTATTAATGAAATATTGACATAATTGATGTTATAAATACCCAAATAAATGCAATTTAAGACTTTTTATGAATTAAAATAATTTTATAGTTAACTATGACATGTTATTATTGATTTAATGAACTTATTTATTACTAATAATTCTGTTATGATTTTCACAGAAATCAATTACTAAATAGTGTCAAAATTGACATAAAATAGTTTTTAAAACAAATATTATATTATTAATTGTTATTTTATTCCTAAAAATCTGAGGTTCGGCCAAATGAATTAGATAAGGTTATATAGATTAATAATAAACAACTTGGGGTTCTTTTGGCTTCTTATAGTATGTTTAATAACATTATAGTATAAGAACGCAAGAAGACACAGTAAAAGTAAAATTATTTAACTTAATGTTAAATCAAAATGATAAGGTTAAAATAGGAACCTAAACTTTTCTAAATTCTATTTTATGAGAGGATTTTGACCCATTACCACCTTATCTTTTAAATAAATCAATTTAGAGCTATTTAAAACTGAACATGAGTTTATAATAAAATAATATTTTTAGTTTTTCCAAAGGAGCCCCTCACCTCCCTTATAAAAGGGCACCTCCTCCCTCTCCTACTCACACCAATTTGAGCCTTAAATCTCGGCCAAACCCTGCAAAATTCTCTTCTCCACTTGCCTAGAAACATCCTAGAGGTTCTGTTCTTCCTAAAAGACCAATTTTAGTGCCCTAAAAGGAGATCTCAGAGAGGCGCTTCAAAGAAAAGGTAATGTCTGTTACCGATTCTTTCAACTTTATTTCATCTTCCACTTCTTCTTATTAGGTTGTTTCATTATGAAGTAATAAAATCAGTATCACTCATATACTTATATTTTATTATAGGTATGAAACAATCCTATTTCACCATCTATCCATCCTACGGAAAACGAAATCACCGCGCGTGCGTACGTACGGAATACCGTCTCCACGACGTGATGAGATTCATTCTCCATGTTAACTATTTAGGAATGATTAAAAAGTACATATAAGCAATAATAATAAAATGAATGACATTATAAAGCTACAGTATTTATGTATATATGTATTTCATCTACTTAATTCCATTCAACTCAATGAGAAAACGAAAACAGCGTTCATGCGTACGTACGGCCTACCGTCTCCATAAACGGTGTATTTATATCCATTTATCGATCTATTATATATATGAATATTTTGAATATATATTATATATAAATCATTTTTTATATTCTGGAATTAAGTATCCATTATCTATGTAATCATATGAATAATTACAAGTTAAAACACGAACGACAAATGAGACGATTTTACCCAAAATGCTCTTTAAAATGGAAATTACAAAAGAACTGGTAATATAAAGTCATAAATGAACCATATATGATATCATAACAATGATTATGATTCTTTAATAAGTAAATGACATTATTTAAATCATTATACAGGAGGATCAGACACTTACGAAGCAAATCGGGCATAAGGTAAGGGAAATATCACAATCTCATTTTTATCCGAGATTGTTTATACTTTGGTATTTACTAGGGTGTATTTTATCATCCACATCCATGTTTCCTCAATATGTAATATTATTTCCATCCACCTAAGATTGTTTAAATCCAATTTTACCCTTATGTGAGTTTTTAGTAAAGGAGATGAAAGGAATCTTTTGTCGTTTTCGTACGAGGTACTTTTTGACTTTTCCGACAAAAGTACGAAAAATGTTTTCTTAACTTATACGGCATGAATGGATTTTTAAAACATTATTTCCAAGAATCTTCCTTCAAAAGTTTTAAAGATTATTTTTAATCAACTTCTTTTAGTTTATAATAGTATGACAAGTTAAGAAAGGAAAAGTTTTTTTGAAGCAGATAGTATATTTTCCTCAAGAATGGAGTTCAAGTGTTTATCAAAATTATTTTCCATCTAAGATAATAAAGGGTTCTGTTTTTATCCCTATTATTACATTGATTTGATTATTTTGTGATGAAATTATATTTTTATTAATTCCTTTATCTTATATGAATTGTTTTATGATGTCACGATGTTTAAGATTCCAATTTTTATTACATGGGGTATGCTATGATGTATGGTTTTCTGATTTTGTGGCACATATTAGAATGGTATCATTATGAGATTGGTGGTAACTATATCTCCCTCCAATGCATTGGGTAAAGATTTAATATCTCATGAGATATACATGGCTGGAACGGTAGGTTAAACCGGTTCAGTGAAACAGGACTGAAACGAGGGTGACTCAGTTCAGAAATTGACTTTGTCCACTAAGATAGTCTTGGCAATGAGTCTTGAATAATAATACATGATTCACTATGATTATGTGTGTATGACACAAAGTTTCATGTTTTAAGTTATGATTATTGGGATTTTATTTCACAACTATGATTTATCCCATGTTATGAAATTATGCTCTCTTTTGCAGGTTAATATTTCCAAAATGTTATGTTCTTATGAATATGATGTTATTGATATTTCTTTTGATTACCCTTAATGAGCATTTGAGATCACCCTTTTATGTTTTCTTTTCCCTAGGATATAAATAAAGGTTTTAGGTAAAAAAAAGGAAGATATTTATGGGAGATGTTGAAGATCATTTACCATGATTAGAAGATTATATTCCGAGTTTCCAAAGACTCTAAACTATTACGATCCTTGTGTGTGTGTTTTTGTTATGTACAAAGTATTCCACAAAAGTAATGTAATGTCCATGTACGTCATGCTTAGGGTCTCTACAGTTAGTATTAGAGGAAAGGTTTAATCAACCATTGGAAACTAGGATGCAAGAACATTAGTGAGATCCCTTGAGATATTTATAAGGTATGTATAGGGATGTCCCTAAGGATAAGTATGCGTATAAGATATTGTCCTAGAACTACAGTAACGATCATAGAATTTAACCTAAGATGTTAGATATTGAGGGTGCTCCCCCTTTACTATGTTGTTTTCCCTAGCATGATTTTTTCCTCTCACACTATTCTTTTTGGGTTTTAAAAAATGGCTGGAAATAGGAAGATTCATGATAATGGAGGATATGATGGACAATGGAATGATTTTCTTCATGAGAAACCAAATGAAACGGGATCAGGAAGTCCAAACATTGTTATTATTCCTAATCATGAATCTCATAATATGATCAATAATATCAACTTTGGTAAGTTTCCCGACATAGATAATAAGAGAAAGATGGAGTTTCATGATGATCATAGAGGAAAGAAAGTTTAATTTCCCTCATGTAAATCATGTGGGAAGAGGCATCAGGGAGATTGTTTCAATGGAACTGGAAGATTCTTTGGGTGTTGAAAAGAAGGACACAAAGCCAGTAAGTGCAAAGGAAAAGTTTTAGTTAACTCCATGGACATGGATAATGGTATTCATATGACATCAACAATGATTAGATGTTTTAAATGTGGAATATACGGGCATTATGCAGACCAATGCCCTAATGGAAAATCTCATGAAGAGAATCAGCATAGTCCTATGGGTAGTATTTATGTGGATGATGATGAGGAGACAACAAATGATATATGAGATGAAAGAAGTGTTGAAGCCCAGTCAGTTTTTTTAGAAGGTAGTGGAATGATTGTATGTTTATCAAGAGTTATGTTGTATAGTTAATGGTATTATAGAATAATGAATCATCTATGGATTGTTACACTATTGTTTTCCTAAAAGTATTTGAAAGTATATGTTGAATGGTACTAGTAACCATGGAATGTTATTCAGATATTTTTGTAAAGTAGATGATATGCGCATAATGAAGGGATAAAAAGATAATGATATGTTTTATTGTATTCATGAGCTCATGATTGATATAAATAATAAGTGATATCATGGTTTCAGTATAAATAATTTTCAGTTATTTGGTTTGTGGAAGGTGTTAACTATTAACTGCATTCATTTTTTCACTAAGGTTCAATGGGTATTCATTCTTCAAGAGAATACATGATTATGGTATTCACATGTTTGTAATTTTACCAACAAGATATAACTTATTATATATGGGGGATAAATGATGTCATTCACATGATTGTTATGTGACATTTCAAGTAATCATTTTCATTATACTATGATCTTGGACCGAAGTATTTTAGATAAGCCTAAAGATTGGAATGGATTATGTTGGACATAAGTTAGGATAGAACTTTTTTTTTCGTATTATTGATGGGATTTTATAGTAATATAGCTTTAGAAAAAGGACAACTTGCAGGACGGACGACAACCCATCGCGTCGGACAAGGATGTGGGAATCTAACCCACAACCGAAGTGTGACTGGCCTTTTTCACCTTCCACTAGCCTAAAAGAAGTCCCTGTTTAGTAGAAACTAGTTTTATTATATTAAGAAGTATTATATAATAAGTATAAGTCCATTTTAGGAACCATATATGATTAATCTCACTATAGATGGACTTATGTATTTTTTTGATAACTTTTCTATCCTTTTGTTTGAGACAGATGGAATGAACCATCATTTTATCACACGATCTGTGAACACATCACGAATGACAAATTCAACTTCATTTATTTACGAGATGATGTGGGAATTGTCCAATGAACGACCAATGGTGAGACTATACCAAAATCACAAAAGTATTTCTTCTAATTCAAATTTCATCAACTTAAGGGAAATGATATTGAAAACCAAAAATTTTGTCCTATTGCTCTTATATCTGATGAATCAGATGGTACCTTAGATCGTCACAAATTTATGGCTTTGTGATTGCTGGTTTTTCTATAGCCATGATCTCTACCACTCTCCATCAGAACTTGATGGTAAGATTTTTCTTCCATATAAATATTTTCACATATGTTCTCCTACGTGGAAACCCAGTGATGAGTTAATTTGGGTAACCGTTACATTTCGTACTTTAGTTTTTAAATCCATGTTTTGGTATTTCTTTTTACGATGTGGGTTTCTATTAAACAAACTTTCGAATAGTAAACCATTTATAACCCCGACGAATTTCGAGGGAGAAATTCATTTTAAGGGGGGTAGAATGTAACACCCCAAGATTTTATGAAAAATGTCCTTTTAATTTCATTAATTTCTTGTGTTTTCTGCTACACCAAGATTACATTGCGCTATACGCAATACCGTATTAGCTTGCAGTATACGCAACACTATTCATGGATCATGTTACACACAATTTTGATAATAGTTATTCTACGCAACGTTGAGTATATATATATATATATATATTCAATGTATAAATGAAATATGGTTGAATTCTGTTAAACAAAACAACGAAGGATTCTTTCACAACACGCAACCCTAACTTGGCTTTCATTACACGCAATCGCGACCTTCCTCGATAGCGTGTGTTGTACGCAATACCGGGTATTACTAAACAACGATATATTATTATAATATTATTATGAACTAGCCGTTATGAATAGTATTAACTAATTTTTGAATTATATAACATTATTATTCATCTTACACATTTTCTAGAACATGTTATAAGAACAAAATAATTTTTTCCGGTAAAATAAATATTTTTCAAAAAATAAAGTTTTGACACCTTTTGATGGCGCACCCACATTAAATCTAGTTTTTTAAATGTTTATAAGTTCCATTTTACAAAATAAAATTATTCTTTGTAATCAAGAAATAAAAATTTACTTTGGATAAATTTTTCATTTTATTCTGATGACTTTCATATTTTAATGAATTGTAAAAACACGCTATATTTTAATTAAAAACAACTTTTTTCATCATAATATCTTATGTGGATAAATTATATTATTGAATGGTTTTAAAGTATAAATAGAATATATTTTTACCATTCAATATAATGTATGTCATTATCATTTATTTAACCTTGAATTCATAGGTTAAATCAATTGAATCTTTTGCAATGTTTAAAAGAAAAAACCCGTTTTCTTTCAACAACGGGATTAATTTTAATTTAATTTCTGAAACTTTTTTGTATTGAATTTGGAAAAATGGATTCCATATTTGGAATCAGTGGGTCCAAATTATGTTAATAAGCTACTTTTTATTTTTGGGCATTGTGAATAGTAACTACGGTAAATTTTATTTACTATAGTTAATGGTAAATCGGGTAATTGAGGGTAAAAATAAGATTATAAAATTACCCTAACACCTGGAAAATTATTATTGGATGACTAAGAGTCGACCCATATCACCTAAGGGTCATATTAGATTAATTTAATGGACTTTTGTCCATGAAAAGAAGTTAATTATTATTAAAACCAAAGAATGTGACAACATGTCACTTTCTTAAGTCTTATAAGTATAATAATTTTCATTTAGTGATAAACTTCATGACAATTCGAACATGAATGGTCTCCAGAAATCTAATACAATTATATACATCATAGTAATTTATTTAGAATTTTTATATATTATATAAGTATCATTTATTATGACAAAAAGATGATGCATTAATTATCTTATTAATGAAATATTGACATAATTGATGTTATAAATACCCAAATAAATGTAATTTAAGGCTTTTTATGAATTAAAATAATTTTATAGGTTAATATGACATGTTATTATTGATTTAAGTAATTTTTTTGTGAACTAATAATTATGTTATGATTTTCACAAAAATCAATTACTAAATAGTGTCAAAATTGACATAAAATAGTTTTTAAAACAAATATTATATTATTAATTGTTCTTTTATTCTTAAAAATATATGTTTCGGCCAAATTACTTAGATAATGTTATATATATTAATAATAAAAAACATTGTGGTTCGTTTGTCTTATTATAGTATGTTTATTAACCTTATTGTATAAGAACACAAGAAGACACGGAAAAAGTAAACTTATATAACTTAATGTTAAATCTAAATGATAAGGTTAAAATAGGAACCTAAACTTGTCAAAATTATATTGGATGAGATTATTTAGACCCATCCCCACCTAGCTTCTAAATAAATCAATTTGGAGCTATTTAAAACTGATCTTGACTTTATAATAAAATAATATTTTTAGTTTTTCCAAAGGAGCCCCTCTCCTCCCTTATAAAAGGGCACCTCCTCCCTCTCCTCCTCACACAAATTTGAGCCTTCAAGCTCGGAAAAACCCTGCCTAATCCTCTTCTCCACTTTCCTAGGAACATCCTAGAGGTTCTTATCTTCCTCAATGACCAATTTTAGTGCCCTAAAAGGAGATCTCAAAGAGGCGCTTCAAAGAAGAGGTAATGTCTGTTACCGATTCTTTCAACTTTATTTCGTCTTCCATTTCTTCTTCTTAGTTTGCTTCATTATGAAGTAATAACATCAGTATCACTTATATACTGATATGTTATTATATGTATGAAACAAAACTATTTCACCATCTATCCATCCTACGGAAAACGAAATCACCGCGCGTGCGTACGTACGGAATACCGTCTCCACGATGCGATGAGATTCATTCTCCATGTTAACCATTTAAGAATGATTACAAAGTATATATAAGCAATAATAATGAAATAAATGAAATTATAAAGCTACTGGATTTATGCATATATGTATGTAATCTACTTAATTCCATTCAACTCAATGAGAAAACGAAAACAGCGTTCATGCGTATGTACGGCCTACCGTCTCCATGAACGGTGTATTTCATTCCATTTATAGATCTATTATATATATGTATTTTCTGAATTTATATTATATATAAATCATGTTTTATATTCTGGAATTAAGTAACCAAGATCTATGTAATCATATGAATAATTACAAGTTAAAACACGAACGACAAATGAGACGATTTTACCCAAAACGCTCTTTAACATGGAATTTATAAAAGAACGGGTAATATAAAGTCATAAGTGAACCATATATGATATCATAACAATGAGTATGATTCTAGAATAAGTCAATGACATTATTTAAATCATTATACATGAGGTTCAGATACTTACGAAGCAAATGGGACCTAAGGTAAGGGAAATATCACAATCTCATTTTTATCTGAGATTGTTTATACTTTGGCATTTACTGGGGTGTATTTTATCATCCACATCCATTTTTCCTCAATATGTAATATTATTTCCATCCACCTATAATTTTTTAAATCCAATTTTACCCTTCGGTGAGTTTTTAGTAAAGGATATGAAAGGAATCTTTTGTCCTTTTTCGTACGAGGTACTTTTTGACTTTTATGACAAAAGTTCGAAGAATGTTTTTTTAACTTATACGGCATGAATGGATTATTAAAACATTATTTCCAAGAAGCTTCCTTTAAATGTTTTCAAGTTTATTTTTAATCAACTTCTTTTAGTTTATAATTGTATGACACGTTAAGAAAGGAAAAGTGTTTTTGAAGAAGAAAGAATATTTTCCTCAAGAATGGAGTTCAAGTGTTTTATCAAAATTATTTTCCATCTAAGATAATAAAGGGTTATGTTTTTATCCCTATTATTACATTGATTTTATTATGTTGTGATGGAATTATATTTTTATGAATTCCTCTATCTTATATGAATTGTTTTTTGATGTCACGATGTTTAAGATTCACATTTTTATTACATGGGTTATGCTATGATGTATGGTTTTCTGATTTTGTGGCACAAATAATAATGGTAACATTATGAGATGGGTGGGACATATATCTCCCTCCAATTCATTGGGTAAAGATTATATATCTCATGAGATAGACATGGCTCGAACGGTTGGTTAAACCGTTTCAGTGAAATAGGACTGATACGAGGGTGACTCGGTTCAGAAATAGACTTTGTCCACTAAGATAGTCTTGGCAATGAGTCTGGACTAATAAGAAATGATTCTCTATGATTATGTGTGTATGCCAAAAAGTTTAATATTTTATGTTATGATTATTGGTATTTCATTTCACTACTATGATTTATCCCATGTTATGAAATTATGCTCTCTTTTTCATGTTAAGATTTCCAAAATGTTATGTTCTTATGAATATGATGTGATTGATATTTCTTTTGTTTACCCTTACTGAACATTTGATATCACCCTTTTATGTTTTATTTTACCCAGGATATAAAGAAAGGTTTTAGGTAAAAAAGGAAGATCTTTATGGGAGATGTTGGAGATCTTTCACTACGATTAGAAGATTATATTCTGAGTTTCCAAAGACACTAAACTAATACGATCCTTATGTGTGTGTTTTTATTATGTACTAAGTATTCCACAAAAGTAATGTAATGTCCATGTACGCCAAGATTAGGGTCTCTACATACATCATATTGATTCTTACATTGTAATTTAATCCCTTTATCAAAATATCTCATCCCAAGAAGGTTTCATGCTGATTCCATCAACCAATGTGTTCGATGTACCTTTATTTGACTTTGCATAATTATAACATTCCTATAGAACACTATGTACATGGAATTATTTTGGATATATAATTTCCACAAAAGGGCTAGAGATATAAGCATATGTTAATGAACAGAATAGATGTGTCCTTTTTTTCCTTATTCATTAATGTAATATTATTTGTTAGACACCCAACATATCCTACATCATTGCAAACATATTTTTTCATATATTTCATGGATACATAAATCTACATGTCTCATAGTAATCATTAATAATAATATTAATGTATAAAGGGAAATGCACACCTCTATAGATAGTAATATCCAATGACACATATACATGTGGATTTGTAACTAGAAAGTCCCATTTTCATAATATCATACTAAATATTATTAATGGAGTAAACCATGATAAGGTGGAACAATGTCCTATGTGTCACAAATCCTAATAGTTGGTATCATTTGTTTTCCTTAAATGATACATTTTGACTATAGAGTAGATATTTAAGAATAATATAGTTACACTTCTAGTTTCCCATCATAATGGGGTATTTCTATGACCTTTTTTTGAGATAGTTACTCTAAAGACATTATTACATTATATTATAATAATAAGAACAATCAATATGTGATAAGAAGTTTATTAATATTAAAAACAATGAATAGAAGTTATCATAATGTAAAAAGATGATTGTTCAAGGGAACTAACTACAACAGATTCCATGTGAGTTAACATTGATATAACTGATGTGAATGATTATGAAAATAAATTTGAACACCCTCCAACTACGTTTCAACCAAAAATATTCAACCGTGAATAGAATGGTGTATTATGCATGAAATCATGTAATGAAATAAAAATTAAATCATTATATGTGTTAGAAACAATGTTTCTGAAACTTGGGTATCCACAAAATTTGTAAGGTAAAAAATGGTGAACAGAATTCTAATATCCCAGTTTACAAAATAAAATTAGTTTATAGATATAAGAAATTTTTTCCAACATTCATAAGTAATAAAATATTATTAAACCTAATTTTAATCTCACAAATAATATAAGTAACCAGTTGACCATGCATTAATCTATTCTTTATTTTCCACACATACATAGAAATATGTTATTCTCCATGTGCAATCATCCAATAATAAAATATAACTATTGTTTCTATGAATTATTCCATTATATATGTGAAATTTCTATATGATAAAAATGGTAAAAAAAATATAACTATAATGGAAATTTATTTCACCCATTCATATATATTTGAAAATGTATAACATTTTCGATAATTCAATGATAAAAAATGTTATTATTTTTTATCATTGTAAATGTATAAACTAATATCATTGAAATCATGACGCAATATCATGTATTCACCAGGTGAATGTTCTTGAACTTCAGTTATACTAGTAACCACTAAGAATTCCAATACATCCTCACCTACATGACACCATCATCTTCTATTGGTTATTAAAATGCTTTTGGTATACCAGCTAAATTGTATGATCCTAAAAAACAAGGTTTCAGGTTGAGGCCTCTAGATATTGATGTTGATAAGTCCATAAAATTTTGTTAAAGTAACAAGGGAGTTAGTGTAACCCATCTCCACCAAAAATAACTTTGGTAGCTTATACCCATTGTGTGATAATTATAACATTCATTATCTTATGTTGTTGGATCAATGAGTTGAATAAGGATCCATCCCAGTTTAGGAGATACAAAATAAGCATCATATCAACTACCATTACTAGTTTTATCACAGTAGTGCCCCTAATTATCCGTCTCAAAGGACCACTTAAAAAATAACCTCCAAGGATGCACATTAAAAGGTTCATATGATGTAACATTGAGTGTGGAATGATATAGATAAAATGTAGTGAGATCATATATTTTAATCTAATAATAAATAATTTCGACATGTTCAATGGGTGGATAAAAATCGGGATCATATCCCAACTCACTCAGATCAGGTATGCATGCATATTCCTTCAGTAGACAGGGGGTGACATATATAACTTTCAAAAAAAATGAATCTAGTTGGCATATTGTTATGGAAGAAAGATAAAAATAAATGTCTTATATACCCATTTCAATCAAATACACATACCAATATAACTTATATCATAAGAATGTGCATGCCTAAATTCAAACAAACACATTGCTAAATTTTAACAACCTTAAGGAAACTACAGAACTATTCTTTTGGAATATTTAGATATTTGTAAAAATAAAGGGGCATGATCATAACCCTATCACAACTCCCAAGGAATAATATCACTATGATAATTAAGAAAATTCAGTTACATTGAAGCAATCACAAATTATTTCTTTTTTATAGGATGATTGTATAATATTCTTCTAAAGGATGAGGTACATGACAAGTCTCCTATATGAATTCAAACTAATTCTCACCAAATGAGATAGTCCCATGCCTAGGTACATGTGTACATTCCTTTTGTAAATTTCTTGTGATATTCACCAAAACACAGTACCATTCTCATATCCCATCTCTAACTAAGGATTGTTAGTACAATATGGAAATAATTTAAAAAGAGTCTAATATCCTTAGCAATGATGGAACTCATCATATTATTAAATCCTATGAATGATAGGATAATATACATACTTCTACTGATGAATGAATGTGATAAAATCCTTGTGAGGATATACATGATGAGATGCATATCATTTATCACATTCTAGTGGTCCATTGGCATATTCCATTGGGGGTGCATATTTGA
This sequence comes from Viscum album, assembly GCA_963277665.1. Classification (NCBI taxonomy): domain Eukaryota; kingdom Viridiplantae; phylum Streptophyta; class Magnoliopsida; order Santalales; family Viscaceae; genus Viscum; species Viscum album. The sequence continues at coordinate 880,425,923 of OY728139.1, read as the reverse complement.
AAAATGACCATACCCACATATTATCCAAGAATAACAATCATAATCATACAACCACACATTTGATAACTAATATTCCTGTTGATGATATAGAAGTTCAACGAAAAACTTTAGATGTATCTTTTAAATGGAATAATATCACCAATAAACCATGTAGTTAACAATATATTATTACTACAATAAATCTAATGGTTTATGTCCCTACACACCCATAAAATAATGGTCGTCAAATTCTTTCCATTACATTGAATAAGGTTCATATCCCTGATTTTCTCATTTCTAGTGTCCATGTGGTTGTATAATGAATATACATGACACCTCAAGGGATTCTCGATTATTAAACTAACATAGAATGATATAACAACCTAAATATTCTCATTTATGGTAGTCTTAGATGTATCACAATGACTCTATCCTTTATGTCCATCATGGAAAAAATCCAAAAGAAAAATCTATCTCGAAACAAGATATCCTCCCATTTCTTATACTCCTTTGTATAGAGAGGTTCTTAGAACTCTAAAACCATCATATAAAGAGGTTTTCCAAATTTTGGTTAACTATATATCGATACCTAATAAACTATTAGTTTTACATCATCATAGTTAGTCTAAAAGCATGTGAAGAATACTATGATGACTAATTAGGTGAAAGCATCTAATTATGATGAATAAGTGGATAATATAGACATTGGAAGAGAGTTGTTTGTTGGAAACCCAGAACAATGTTTTCTCTCATCTCCATATGATAATTATTGGATCCCATATGAACTAAAGAAATAATTCATGTCGTAACTACACTATAATATGTTGGTGGCTCATCCACATTCAATGGTTAGACACCTTCCCCATCTAGTATATAAGGGTCCCCATTAGCCCATACACATACTCTATTGTCAAATGGACCTTAAAAAAAATATTTTATATATAAGATAAGAATTGAAGATTATAGAGAAAATAAAAAAACATCCTTACTAACATTGAAACAGAAATCATCAATAACATATTTAAAAATTTCCACCAGATATCTGTATCAAGGAATGAAGATTTTATAGATTATTACACTTCACTAAATTCCTAGAACATCAAAACTCTCCAGATATAGAATCTTGTATTGTAATAGTTTTAGGAGAGTCCATGGGACCAGGTAAATAACCAGGAAGGTGATCAATATATTATTATCCCCCTTTATCAAGGGAGTAAAAAAGTCCCAAAGAAAGGGATAGTGCTTCCAACAGACTCCTATGTTTGGGAACATGAGAAGAACGGGAACACGTCATTGTCATGGAAGAATAAATTGTGTACTAGATGATAACCTCCTATAGAAAATGATTCCCATCAAAGTCCTCCATTAAATTCAGCCAATACACAAGTAAAATTGTGTAAAATCAAACCAATTGTAATAATAGCCACCACTGTGGTTTTCTATGAGAAAACCTATCACATATGGATGGGGTAACTTTTATAATCACCTCCACCCCTTCAGTAATCAAACCCTGATATGATATTGGAAATATCATGAGTGAATGAAAATCAATCCCCACTTGTAGGGATGTAGAATTATTGTTTTAGTGTCCACCACTAGTTTTATCACACCCCAAGAGGGTCTAGTAGAAATCATAGTGGTTATTTATAATCCAGATACTATAGTGCAAGGTGTATTTATATCCCAATTACCATATCGAGACCTACCAAAACATTGATTAGAATCATTGAATCCAAAATAATTGGATCAAAAATTCATAGTAGTTTCATAGAATTATCCCCACCGAAAATGGTTATGGAAGTTTTTATCTTTATCACCATCTTATAAGGAATTATTATTGTACATGTTTATATTTAAATATTGATGGCTAACATCCCATATATTCCTCCTATCATGATTCAAACCATTGTTATTTTTTCCCATTTGAAACCATGACCGAAAACTCAATTATGTTGACCATTCAAGGGACGATATAAGAGAAAATGACGATAAATGAAATCATATAACATACTATTCATACAAAAAAATGGTCCAAATAGAAACTATTTAGAGAAAAGGCCATGATGAAATGTTTAATGGGGTGTAATATGTTTCGAATCACTCTACCACTGGAAAATTAATAGGATAACTATCATTTTGTAATACACTATAGTGAATGTAATCACATTCAATGAATCAAATAATGTAGATGAAGATGTAAACCAATAGGGGAACAACATACTCAACAATTCAGAGATCTTAATACTCAAAATAAGTTTTTACGTATGTGGAAATAAGGAAAGAACCAAAACCCAACACCTACAAATGATGAATTTCCACCTACTCAGTGGAAAATTACCCGAGATAAAGGAATATGTATATAATTCTGAATCACAGCATAGATGAGTCAAAGATCCATCTATATAGTAATTACTATCACAATATGATAATAAGACAAATAAGCATAGACTAATTAATGTGGAACATCCCATAGTAATTATTTCCACTGGGTATCATCTCAAAATAGAAATTATTATCCATCAACCCACATATCAGGAGATATTTGATTCTCCAGTAGGATTTGTAGTTAAGAATGAGACCATATTTGGATATACAAAACCATTAAACATAAATATGGTTGTTGAGGATGATTGTGACTTCCCTCTATTTGAGAAATTCCCGCTTCCTCATCATGATGATCATTCCACCCAAGCATGGATCTAGAATCTCTATGATATGAAAATTATTCCAATACATAAATCCACTCACACACCCTATAGATTGGAGGTTATTTAGGAAGTTATACCTCAATTACATTGTAACACCACTGAATCCCGGAATTCTTGAATGGAAACCCTGGAAGGGTGGTAAATCTATTTTCACAATGAAAAGAATCCAAATCCAAAATAGTTGGATAGAATTTTTCTCTCACATAATTTTTGAAATCATATCTTCTCACCCATTACCATCTTGGGAGATCTAAAATAGAATGTTCCACACTTCATCTCATGATGTGGTTTGATGATGGGTGTAAGAGATCAACATGAAATTTCCAAAGTGAGATGTTTTTTATTGACTCTTGTATGGTCTACATTTATTTGGTATAACTGCTTTCATGTATTATATAATGATTATGGGAAAAACATTTTCATCGATTATTTTATTATTTCTTCTCCATGTAAAATAAAATGAAATCTTTAACTCATAAACAACAAAATACGTGAAAATGAAAGAGTTTATGACATCATCAGTATATGGAATGATTTAACTTATTACCCTATAATCCTTATCTCCCAAGAGAAACTATCGAAATTATTTTATGAAAATATTTTGGAAGAGGTAAAAGCACCTTTGATAAAAATGAATAATCATAGTTGATTCGATATGTTTGTAGAGATAACAGAATAACTAGAAGACTCTATGTAGTGATCTAGGGATAAATCATGAATCATGACCTCATAAGAGGGAAAAATTCTATGGATGGTAAATACATTAACTATTATAAAAAACATTCTATCATTAATTTCAATCACTTAATAATGCTTCAAGTAATCTAGATCCTTTCATGGAGAAGTAAAATCCACAAACGCACCCTTAAATATAACCAAAAAATAGGTTAGGGTTTCTGGGATTTTTAAGAATGAATATACAAAGGTAACATTTCCTAATTGATATGGTCCCTAGTTATTTATTTTCAAACATGGAAAATAACCTACACTTTATACCAAAGACCAAGAAACAAAAAAATTCAACCTCATTGTCTATTTTGAATACTTATAATTCCAAATGAGATTAGTCCACATCATCAATGATTCTATTTTCTTTAACAATGACCTAAAATGCATGGTTTTTTCTATAAATTTTATATTACAGTATAAATTAGTATTTTAGAATAGTGTATTCATTTCCCATCCAGAAGAAGAAAGTGATTGGAATGAATTTCTATAAATGCATAGAATGAAGAATGAAAATTGGATAAATTGAATGAAAGGTTACCAACCACTCACACACTAAGAGAACAACATCGGAACCCAATATCAATATCAGAACCTAGGGTTGTGGGATTTAATATAACCTCTAGAATTATATGTAATAATTATACATAGGAAACAATGTAAGATAAACAGTCTTATCCATATATCGTACAAGATCTAACTCTTGTATACTTCCCTCAATCAACATCTGATGAATGGGACAACCCCCTCCCCCATGGAACCATCATCATAAAAACTATACTTTTTTGTTCTTGTAACATTGTTCACATAATAGATCCATCTATGGATAACCAATAAACATTTTTGTATGATTTCCCTATAGTATGCTATGGTGATGGATTAAGTGGTCATAAAAATCGAAGATATAAGGGATGAAATGAGAATTGGAGAATAGAATAATTTGGTCACATCCCCACAGAATCCATATATGTATCCAACCCCCAAGGGATAGAACATTATTAAGACCATCAGATGCATGGATATTACTCACATCACATTAAAATTCATTCAACCACATTTATTTTACACAGTTACTTTGTGGAAGAGATATTGTCTAATCACCCAAGATAAAGTGGACGTTTGGTGAAACCTATACCACTAGAAGTAGATTCAACCATGACCTATCATTGATAAAGAATATTCACCTCAAAACCCTTAACTCTTTATCCATACAATAGAGAGAAACCCAATATTGAGAGGCACAAGCCTCAGGAACAAATGAACAATATTCGGAAACTTTTTGTGTCTCTAGGATTTATAGACATAAGTCTCTACATATGAGGTTTATCCAATAGAGACAATGCCCTCAGAATGCTATATCACCATATTTTTCATAGAACCCAATCTAGAAGAAGTTATCCAATAAAATATCAGGCCCATTTTTCTTCAATAAAAAACTCAATAATGTGACATTAAAATGTATCTTGTTGAAAATGATTGTTGGGTCTAACTTATACTGATTTGGGCCCTTCAAAATTTTGGATATATTGAGGGGGTATTATTTCTCCTAAACATATCCATTAAAGTGTATAATAAGATATAGAAAATGACTATTTGTAAGATCATGAAAATTTCATGGTTTTGGGATCTCATTATAACATTTTTTTATTGTAATAAAATAATGAAAAAAAATATTTGACATAAATGACAATGGATTCATAGCCACGTGGTGGTACATTCAAGTTTTAATCATTTATTGAAATTCCCCAACGAAGTTAATATTATAATAAGACATGGTGATAGCTACTACTTTGAGTATTAGAGATCCATATATGTTGAGTCATATTTTTACAAGAATAGTGTGAAAAACACATTGGTGGATGATGAAATATAGGTTTCATCCAACAATGTCTTTGGAAACATCGATTAAAACACATTGAGAATTATCTAAAATGATTATGTGATACCCATAATCCTAAAAGAGGAGGTATATTTAATCCCAATAAGTTATCGTGAAGAATAAAAACATCATTGGCTCATATCTATGTGATAGATATAATGCCATCTAATGTGTATAATTCAAAAGGGGATTAGGATAATACATTATTAGGGTCTGATAATTCCCTCACACCATTAATAAAATTTGATTACACTTATATGATATTCTATGGGACTCATGATATTTAGGTACCTTTTACCCTCGATGGTAGCATAACGGTGAAAAAGGTTCCCCATAATCTCTCTAGGATGACCTTTTCAGTTTAAGATGACAAAATCTATTCCTAAGGACTCTCCTACATTGATAATGTCATAAACTAATCTAGATTACCACTATGTATGAAAATTTTTCCAGAGACTAAAATATGGTTTAATAAATGGATGGCCTCCTTAATTCCCCTCTCACAATTTAGGAAGGTCTATCAACCACTATCTACGATCTAAAATAGGTGAATCTGATAATAGTGAAAGACATATGGTACACATTGATTAGTTATACCATGAAACATGAGGATAAAGAGATACATATTGAATTTCTAGAGCATCATTGACTTAAGACACCATTAATGAAACTAATTGAAGGATAATTTCTTATTGGAGATCACAAAACTTTTCATTAGTGAAATTGTTTTATTACAAATCAGCTTTTTTATGTATGAGTATTAATGGCATAATTAGAAAATTATTTCCATTAAGATGTGTAAAAAAAACCCTTACATTTCAATAGGGGATATGTTTATATTAGTTCATTCCCATTGGAATAAATAATTCTTTAACTAAATTAGAAATGCATCATGCATCACATCTTTGAGACCATCCTAGGGAAAATATTTGAAACTTTTCTCAATGGTCTGGTAGAAAACCCATTACAATGATTTTATCACCTCACAAATCTTCATATAATCTTTATCAAGTTGCATCAATATATTTTAATGATAATTTCATTAATTTAATCATTCAGAGTAAACATATAGAAAATAATTAGGCATTCTATACACCGCCTTGGAATCAAGGTCAATATATAAATTAACTAGTTCAATCCTATCAATGTCACCATCATAGAATAATAAATAAATTAGGGATATCTAAGGGGACCTTGCCTAAATTTAGCATTTCATAGCCAACATGGATGGAAAAATCTATCACAAACCCTGTTAATGAAGAAGGGATTTTCCTATTATTGATATGATTATTTCAATAAATTCTTTGAGAATCTAATGTTTTGCATTCTACACCCACCGATCATGATTCTTCTAGTTTATGTAAAGTTATATATATTATATGTTACTTCCTTATAAATGTATTTTAATACTCTACTCACAGAAAGAAATGATTTGGGGAATAAAAAAAACCAAATAACTCATAAAAATGATTATATTTACTGAGACTTGGTATTTTTATATGATGAATAACTTCCTATAACCTGTGTTTGCTGTGAGAAAGTTGAAACAATACTTACCACGTCATAGATTTTACGTGGTAACTTATATTGACTCAATCAGGTAAATCCTTGGACAGTCTAGGTGAACTGATTTTTTAGACTGATGAGCAGTTATTGTACACCAATATGATAGACATATTTTTCCCATAATAAAATTAATGGGAATGACTTGTCTTATTTACATACAAAATATCCATCCCTTTAAAGAGGACTAGTGGACACTGAACATCTAGTAAAATATGTTTTCTATTCCCATGATAATCCCCAATTCGTGTAGATGTATCATTATTTTATATCATAATGGCCGTTTAGTTAGAGGATATAAAACCCAAAGATCAACCAGGTTGGTCTAGGGATTGTATCTATTTACCCTCAACCAATTAAATTTTCCCTATTTTTCACACTATTTAATGGATACACTAATAATGTGGAAGGATGAAAATCCGTCATTAGTAGTATTGAAATATCCCTACAGCTAAATATATCCTACCTGAACATCAATGTGGATTTAGAAATATTGATAAAAAATAAACTAAGAGTATTCTGTCAAGAAGGAATATTTTCCCCTTTAATTAGTACATTAGAAGAGTGATGGTAGATTTTCTTTTTTACCAATATTATATTATTTAAATTGATTACAAAATGTGTTTGTGTATCCACTAGATCAAGCATCAATAGTCATGTATGACACCTATAAGAAGATATAGTTATCCATATCACATACAGCATTGTGGGATCCTTAGATATAGTTTTTGAAATTGAGAATATAAATTATGTTACTACTACCATAAAGCATGATGAACTGATATCCACCCCTATATGGATAGATCTCATCATTGAGTACCTCCAAAATGGGACCCTCTAATTCAATCGAGGTAAAATTAGTCTTACATAACCCTAATCTATGATTGTAAAACTTTATTATAGGACAAATGTGATAAAAAACCCTTATAAATGAGTATTTAATGGATTACTCCCCATATAAGTTGTATGGGAGATTCCTACCATCATTGGAGATGTACATGAAAAATCCAACAGAACTCATCAATCCAGTACTAGACACTCCCAATAAATTAAGAGGCTTTATTACTTCTAGGAAACAATGATACAGTACTATGTTTAATTTGAAAGGACATTTCATGCATTAATGATTCATGAAAACATCATCCATCAACCCCTATAGTTTTATATGTAATTAAATATTCTTGGTCATTTGATGTATAGGTTATTGACATTGTTGGACATATCACCTAGAAATAGCTAGGTAATTTAAATACAACCTTACAACTAATGACATATTTTCCCCATGTGATGAGGAAATAAACCTCAATGAATTTTGGATAAGGAATATAATCAACATTGTGATTCCTAGTGTAACTACATGCTATGGTTTTGTCACCTGATATTGAATTACAAGGGAACCAAATTATATTATACCTAATTAAAGAAGTTATATTAGGATTAAATCATCAAATTCAACCATTGAACCAACTATTATTTAGTAGAAAATGAATATATAGACACCTACAATAAGTCATTAAAAATTATTATTTAGAAAATGGTGGATGGGTACAAGATATCCTATCTAGATATAATTTTTCATGCTTTATGTTTTTCTTATACCACCAGGAACACATCCATATATGATACTCCATATTCATTGGTTTACATGACTAAATAAGTGATTCCCATAGAAGTCTATTTATCATCTATCTAAATATAGCTCTACTTACAAAATTATTATGTTGAAAAATTAAAAAAACCATACTGATGAATTTGAATGGATCAATGATAAAATGTTTTTTTAATAAATAACCTAGAATTTCATCAAAAGTATAATTTTTGGACATTCAATAATATGTTTCTCTTATACTTTTTTCTTTATGGAGATCTCTTTTTGTCTCTTTTAACCCTAATTTTACCTAGAAAGAAACATATAAATCTACAATCCAAATTGAAATGGACATAAATAATACGTAGGTTCTATTAAAATATATATTACTCATTATACATAATAGGTAGTGAATGTGTTATTCCCTACATCAAAGAATGGTTTATCAAAAATTACATTGCATAGATTCTATCATGGATCTCAATTCGTGGAAGAATGAATTCAAAATCATGACATCTTTCATTATTAGTACATGAAATTAAACTACATAGAATTTGTCCTTATAGAATGATTTTAAATCACACTAGTTTCATCTATACAACATGATGTTAGACTATATGGAATACATATTTACAGTTTATAAGTAAATTGAATAGTGGTTGTAATATCATAAATGATTCACTATATATGATATATATATATTTGAATGGGAAATGAATAACCCCAATCCTTATGTGTGAGTCAAATTCACATATGGAATAATCAATCAAATGAAAATGTTTGGATTGATTCCTTATATCACATGATATTTAGTGACGACCAAATACTAAATCTTGGATCAAATGATAATATAAATAAATAAATTTTTCCCTCTATATACGGTTATAACCTATGTGGAACATTTCCATTCCCAGACTATGTGAGGCTTGATCCCTGATATCACATGATATATAGTGATGGTAGGATCCTAAATCTAAGTTCCATATGTAATATATGTTGAAAAAATTTCAACTCTGTATATGTTCCAAAAATATGTCAATGTTTATCCGTTTCAGAACAATGTGTAGCTAAATTCATGCAATCACAAATTTCCGTGTGAAGCTCATATCACAAAGAATGGGTCCAGAAGAAATATAAACATAAACAAATGCACCCCACACCGATGGAATAGACTCCCATGGAGTTTTTTCCATTCGATAACTATGTGTTCCTTGATTTCTTCTATCACATATTAAATAGCGATTCACAGATCTAAAATACTGGTTATATCCACAATATAAAGGGTATAAATTACTCAATCAACACATGAGGCATATATGTGTAGAGTTATCCATTACATAACCAGAAGTGCATTGATTCATACTATCATAGGATATTTAGTGATTCATACATCTAAAATAAGGGGTCTATCCATAATATAAACTGAAAATGTATCCCACTTATGTGTTTGGTATTGACCTTGGTATATATTTCTCCTTTCATGAAATTCATGTTGCATGATTACTCCTATGAAATGATATATAGGGACACCTAGATCTCCAAATTCAGGTCTAGTAGCAATATAAATGGGAAAGATTCCCCCTCATTGTATGATTAATACCTATGTGAAAACTATTCCATTCATGAACTATATATAGTATGATTCCTTCTATCATAGGAAATATAGTTATTCCTATATCTACAATATTATATTTAGAAAAAAATATGAATATAAAATGTACCCCTACCTATACAATGATAACACATATATTGGACACCATCTGAGAACTATTTGAGGCTTTATCCATGCCATCATAAGATACCTAGTGACACTTTGATCCTCCATTCTAGGCCCATGTGTGTGTTTTCATCACACCCAATTGGGTCCTTACATGATATTCAGATCTATATTGCAGTAATTGTCAACATTAAATTGTAAACACCCCCATATATTACTGATCACCTGCTGTAATGAATCTTAATCAAATTACATGTTATCCATTGTTTCTCTCATCGATCATGGCTCATGTGAGCATAGGAAACTTAAAAAAGACATTGTGTACTGTGAAATCTGGTGGTTTCTTGGATAGAGTCCCATGTCCTAGTTTTGTGACATTGAACTTCATGTCATCATCCTAGCCACATACCATTAAGCAAAACAACAACACCTTTTTTACATGACATGAAACAACATTAAAATATATATTTATGCCAAATAGATCACTCATGTTAACTATGTATTAAAGAATCAAATGTTTTAACCATTCACCCTTAAACAGTATTAATTCAATATTTTCCTAACCTTTAGGCTACTATAAAACATCTTGAATATTACATTCCCCTAGAGAAAACAACATATCACTAATAACAATGTTAATACCAACCAAATAATCTAGTTAAAATCCTTATCTTAAAACCATAAGTTTCTTCAGCTCCCTTTTACCTAGTTATCCCATATATATAACATGTAATATGGTCTGGATAATCCAAAGGGACCCATTTATAATTTTATGATGAAATGAACAATGAAAAAGATCTTGGGACTTGAAGATGTTTTTCTTGGTTGATACTTACCCCATAAATCCCTGAGTTATTACCAAACTACATTTAATTTTTTCCTCTTCCATTATCAATGGTTAACCTATATACACTGTTTTCAAACTCAAAATGACTCAGATTTTTTTGGGTTATGATTTACACTCCCCAAAACAAAAAAATTTCATTTTTATAATGATGACATCAATGTTATTCCTTTTTGTATTGTGTTTATTAAAAATAATGATTATGGAATTCACTTCATATACCATTTTAATTCCTGTTATTTATCCCCTTAAAGTAATAAAATCTATAATATTTTAAATTACATTGGATACCCCCATTTCAGTCTTCATTCCCCAGATACATAAAATCCATTTTTCCCACATCGAATATGGATCAATAATTAATCATTGATTTATGCCTATATATTTCATGTCCTAGTGGAAATTCTCAAAACTAAGTTACATTTATATATAAAAAAAGTAAAATTATTTTTAAAATCATGATATATATTGTGAGACTACGATCTCAAATCCCAAGTCATGGCAGAATGAAATGAATTAAAATTCCCCTTATATTTATTTTTATTCAGAGTTGTTCCTTGGATTTTCAAAAATTACAACCAAACTTTTCCTAAATCCCATAATATAGGAAACCTAATTATTTCTAGATAATATATTTCAGGACCATCCTTGAATAATCATCCTTTGCAACGATGTCCCTCTATGAGAACATACTTTTTATAGAGACACCAATTCATACAAAAATCTAGGTACCCCCCAGCATTTTCCCTGTCATGCACTGTAATTTAGATCAGTCGAATGTCTTGTTTCCTATTATTCCAAATGCTGAGAATTACTCATGTAATCATAGGGAACCTAGAAACTTAGTTTATTTTGTTTTAACGATGTGATTTAAATCAAAAGATATGAAATCACATCCATGTCACATGACATTAAATTATATGACAATATCCTAGACCCTTGATGTTTATATTCATGAAATGATGTATTCATGTTGAATGGATCATCCCCAATAACGATTTTGTATTCAAAAATCACATTTTTATCCCTTCTACATTATATTTTTTTCAGTAAGTAGAGGAGTATCATTTAGGGATCTCAGATCATTCTTGAATATTACACTCCCTATGATTCAAATTAACATATTCTATCTCTGATTTGATACCAACCAGTTACTTAAGCTGATATCCTTCTCTTAGAATCCCATTGACCATAAGAACACTTTCTATTTCCCCCCAGATAAAAATATTATAATAAGGAATGCCTAGTCCAAAGGGACTCTTATAAGATTTTTAAAATAATTACACTATTCCAAATTGATTATTCTTAGAAGATATTTGGTCCATTATGAGTGAACCGCCATAAATCGGGGAGTAATTTTCCTAAATTTTAGGAATATGGGATTCATCTATTATCATTGGTTAACTTGTACATACAACTTACTCACTAACGTTATCATTTTTATTCTGAGGTTATAATTTACAAATTCAATAACCCTTCTATTAAAGAGAATATGGAGACTCTCCATGATTAACATTAGTACCTCAAACCCACTATTAATCCATGATTATGATATTGTATCATTTTACCCTTTCCTTTGAGGGTGTGCGTATTTTGTGGTGATAAAATTTATTAATGATATTTAATCCTATTGATTAAACGGATATGTTTCATTAAATTAAAATTCTTAATAATGTCTTAGTTTGATGAAATTAAATTGGATGACAACATCTTATCATGTGATATTAAACTACATGACATTTTGTCTATATTCCAAGATCTAAAATTTCATAGAGTGGTCCATACTATGTATGAATCAATACCAGGGATGAATTTTTCACCTTCATAATAGAAAAAATATTTAAATTCCCAATCCTATGTATGATCCAGATCTATATTGGGTGCCCATTATCCAACCAGGATGTCAATTCTAACTAATTGAAAAAGATAAAACGCCACTCTCCCATGCATAAGTTTTAGAGATACATAGAGAAATCCCCTTAAAGGATATGACTATAAAAATTTTACTTCCCCAAAAATTTTAATAAGGTATCCTTGGGAAGAACATCCATAAAAATTTCATATACTTTTATTTAAATAGGGCCCAATCATATAGACTGTCTCAACCGATATATGAGTTAGATCTATATATGGATTTATTATTCATGAGATAAATATTCACAATATCTTCTCCATCATATGAATACATAATAATAGTCATGTGAACTGATAAAAGGTGTTCCAACATCAAAATTACCTTGACCATTGAAATGTATCCCCAATAATTTCTTCATCAATTTCATGATGGTTCCTACATTCGTACTGCATGATACTAATCTTCACAGAATCCACAATCATCACATAATGTTAAACAATATAGAAAATGTGTCCCCACTTCATGATGTCAAATTATATAGAAAAATTCCATTTTCACTACTTATCAATAGTATATAAGAGCCTAACCCCATTCAACAATAGTTTGATGTTCTCTAATAATAATTTTGAGAACCACAATCCAAAAATGAAAAATTTTATCTTGAAAAAATCAGGATTCCAAAAACATTACATGTCACATGGAAAGGATAGATGATCCCTCTGTATGACCATATAAGAGGTGGATTTGTATAAAAGATTTAGACCCATCAAGTAGAATCAACATGTCTCTAATGGATGGTCCTTAATTTCCTTATTGTCCGTGATATCATCATAGTGATGATTTTCACCATAAGTGGATTTGTGACCATCTTGGTCATGACTATCCCGAACCATTAAACATGACCTATGAAACATGAACAGTGATTTAAAATATTTTCACATCCACATCAAAAGGATTTTATAGTACTCTTGTCCTTGGAGTTCCTAATTAGGATGAGGTGTGCCCTCTTTGCATGTCATTTCCATATACATCATGACCATAAACTTCCTAAACATTGCTAAAAAATGCATCTTCACAAACATGAGCATTTGATGGTTCAAATAACAAGACCATAAAATTGAAGTTAAAGAGACATAATATTATTTAATAGAAATGTACAGGAGAATTGAATACAAAATCAAGAATCATATAACTAAAATCCTCACCTCTAGAGTTTAGGAATAAATTCTATTATATATTAACAAGGAAAAAAGATCCAATTGACCATATATTGGACAAAATTAATGTTTATCTTTGATCATTGCTCCTTATGGTCTAATATTATGATAGAGTGATGATTTGTCTGATTACATCATAGTTTTACTGTGTTATGTATAGGTAAACACTACTTTTATGGTGCCAAATCATTTCATAAATATTAATTTGTCCTCAAATAACATTCATATTTTTTAGCCAGAAAGTCCTAGAGCTTGGTGAAGACATGCTCCAAAAAATTATATATAAAAAACAAGTAAATAGTACAAAGCAACTCAAAAAGCGGTGTCTTACACAACCTTGAGTACACAACCCCATTTCTATTATTAAGGACTAGATTAATACAATAATCAGAAAGAACAAAGGACCAGCTAGAGCTCGTCTCCATGATTGCTCTTTTAGAGAGCACATCAGCTACTTGGTTTGCTTCTCTGTACACATGATATTCCTCCAGGGAAAATAGCTGAATAGTCTTTAAAACAATTATACAAGCAGGGAGCATCTTCCAAGGAACATTCCTGGATCGCACCTTTAGAATCTGCACAGTAACTGAAGAATCTGATTTCATCAAAAGCTTTCTCCAATCATAATGATCAGCATACCTTATCGCATTTATCATTGCCCATATCTTAGCCTCAATTTCATGTACATTGCCTATGTAGTGGAAGAAACTACATTTAACGAAGCCTCTATAGGTCCTGAACACCCCACAACATCTAGCTAGTCCTGACGCACTAGAGGCTGCCCTGTCAACATTTACCTTGATCTAGTCAATTATTGGTGGGATCTGCAACAACCCAAAGTTTCATTAATGGAAATCCTTATTGATAGAAATTACCACAAGAGTGATGTTATCTGATCCACCCCAAGAGTCCGTCACCATCGCACACCTTACCATTAGGTATTATGTGGCTGTTTTAATGGGTTATGTAATGAATCGATAGTACTATGTTCATGTACATTTTTTTTATTTAATAATGTATATAAATTCTTTTCATTATTGATACATTTTAAATAGTTTTTAAAGTACAAATACTGTTTTTGGTTATTATTTAATTAAGAATTATATTTTATTAAATTAAGGTATTTTTGAATTAAATAATATTTTAATAAAATATTATTATTATTATTATTATTAAATTCATTTTTATTATAGATAAATGATCATATAATTTTATGAATGCAATTGTAATTTTTACTAAGGTTTGAACGCCATTTCTGTCAAAACCCGTGAATTTTTTATAAATTTCGGTTTTTATTTTAAAAGTGAAAATTAACTTATTTAGAAAATTATTTAGATAAAATACATGTTCTTTCTAGAATCAGAATGTTGATATTGTCCAATGGTGAATTTTTCATAATTTTCTGAGACAATTATATTTTTGGGTAAAAATTAAATACTGTTTAAATATATAATGTGTTTCATGACATCATAATGAACCAATATTGTTGTAATAAAATTCTAAAATCTTTATTTTTGGCCAATATATGTTATAAAATTAAAATAATGTGATTTTGGGTTTGTTTGACTTACTTTTCAATGCATTAATGGACCCCTCAAGACTGATTAAACATCTTGTCTTTTTAAATTATTTTCCATGGGAGTGTGACTCACCTCCACATAAGCAACACCGTTATTTCAAGAGGTTCGGACTTTGTCCTTATAAAATATTTTTTCCCTCTTCCCTTTGAATAAATCCATGGCATGGCTTGTGGTTTGGATTAATTTAATGTAAGGGGACCCCGACCTAAATAATAAATAATTCCCTCACCTTTCCTATATAAACACACCCAAGCTGACACTTCCTCCACACTCAAAGCCTTTGGAGTTCGTCCAAACTATTACCTACTCTCTCTATAATCCTCCCATGGTGCCCCAAGCTCCCAAGAAGCCTCTCACAAGCCTCTCTCTAGCCTTTGGAAGCACACATCCATGTAAGGGTTTTTTCTTCCCTTCTCATTTTTGTCCAGTTTTCATTATGTTGTTTTTCCCTTTTAAATTCAATTATGAATGTTGGGGTATGGTTTTGAATATCCCTCGTACTACCCTCTTTATGTTTTAATTATGGGAGACACCTTTCCCTCTCATTATATTTCTCCCATGTACACCCGTTACTATGTAGAAATTCTGAAAAGAACTTCTCTCTCCTCATTTACATTCAAGCAATACTTTTGTATCATGAATCTAAATTCCATTAAAATTGTTGGGAAATGTATCCATATGACCTCATTGCATTCCATTACATGTAAATATAATGAGGAACCCCTTTCTCTCTCATCAACCATTTCTATTCATTCATTTTTCACGTCGTTATGCTGCTAAAATCACACCGATTTTCTAATCCAATGCCATTGTTTAGTGAATACCATGGCCATTTTCTCCACCAAGGGTATTCACATTTATGAACATTTACTTATTTACTAAAAAGATTCATGTTTTAATTCCACATTTCTTTATCAAGTAAAAAATGATTATGTTTTATGAATCCATGTTTCATGATCCATGTGGCACACTTATGCATGAAATGAAATGTTTAATAAGGGTGCGCCCTTATAGCACTCCAATGCATTGGGTAAAGTATAGTATCATGATACGTCATGTGCAATGAGTGTTGAATCCTACTAATTCAAGTGAAATGAGGGTTTAATCATGCTTTATGTGCAATGCGGATTTACTCATGCTGCATGTGCAAAGAGCCTTAGCTAATGCTAATTCCACGTTAAGTGTTGTCGCCACATTTCCATGTTATGATTATCATGCTTTATCATGCATTTTTTTCCATGATTTTATTATGCTCTATTAATATTCGTAATGTATAACATGTATTTTTATACACATGTTATTCCATGTGTATTCCCTTATTGAGCTTTATAGCTCACCCTTTTCTTATGCATGTCTTCATGTTATCCCATGCAATTCTAAGTACGAGGGAATGTAGTGGTCATGTAAAGGTGGTTTTTAATAAAGATGTTGTATTTCATGATTCATGTTTTTATGTAATGATCCTAATCCCCAAAGACACTAAACCTCTCAAACTTATTTGTTGTATCAAGTGAAGTATTATGTAATGAATCATGTTTAATTTTGTATTAGAAGAAGGGTTGTCATAGTTGGTATCAGAGGATAGGTTTAGTTATTTTTGGGATTAGGATTAGAAAACCCTAGTAAAGACTTAGATACAGGACTATGTATAATTAAAACGTCCCTAGGTTTTGATGAGTTTTGAGTAAGTGGGTTATCAAGAAAATACATCCCTGTCTAGATACGAGCAGGTAGAGGCGACTCTGGACAGATGTATCCTAGGGGTAAAACACAAAAACACCGCTTTGAGATAGACTCGAACGGGAACTGGTGCATGACAATGGGCCTTGATGCACTTTTGGTTAAGACACTCCCGAGGGATATTATTTTGTATATTCACAAGCTTATTATGAAACCTTATTAAGGGAATTAAAAAAATTCCCCTAAGAATATATGTTAGAAAGTAGATCATGAAAATCCTAGATTGAAGCCTATAGACTCATGAGTTAAGGAAATGAAAGTCTATTTATAAGTCATCAAATTTTGCCTTTGGATTACCCTTTATGTGTTACCCCTAACGTTCCTTGTATTCCAGCCAATGGCAGGTAATAGGAGGACTCGGGCTAACAACCATTATGAATATCAGTGTGATGATTGTACTAATGAGATGCCCAACCCATTGGGAGCGGGAATCATGAACTTTGTCTCACTTCTCTCTCAGCTAACTCAAGTTTTGAATAGAAACATGGTTCAAGAGGAACGTTCAACCCCCTGAAAGAATGAACAAGTCGCTATCGAGAGCTTCATGAGACAAAGACCTCAAACTTTTAGTGGATCATTTGATCCAACGATCACTGAACAATGGATCAACTCCATTGAAAAGATCTCCTCCATCTTTAAATGTTCTGAACAAGATAGGGTTCTCCTGGAAGCTTATCTTATGGAGTGTGAAGATGATCAATGGTAGTCGTTGATAAAAAATATGAAGCCTGAGGAGGATATCGAGGCGTTGGAATGGAAGGATTTCTGGAAGATGTTTTTCGATAAATATTTTCCGTGCACCCTTCGTCTTTAGATGAAAAGGGACTTCCTTTCCCTCAAGAAAAATGATGAAGAATCTATTGGAGCGTATGAGGAAAACATCACAAGGCTTTCATGATAAGCTTCCGGCTTTGTCGTTACCCCCGAATACAAAGTTTACCGCTTCTTTAGTGGGTTGAAGCCAAGATTAAGAAAAGAATTAGTAATCCGTGACTTCGACAGCTATGAGGAAATTGTCTGATGTGCCCTCAGTGTCGAAATGGAGATCGTAGAATCACAGGGCTATCATGGAGAAAAGAAGAGTAAGGTGGAATTCAATGCTGGACATCCAATGGATAAATCCAATGGTTCTAAGAATATCCAGCACCCCAGTTTCCAAAAGTGCGGAATGAAGCACCCTAGAAATTTCCTTAAGGGGACGAGGAAATGATTCAAGTGTGGAAGAGAAGGTCACCTAGCTCCTAACTGTCATCAAGAAATACCCATGACTGCAACAGAGGAGGTGAACGATCCATTCGAACCTCAATGCATTTTTGAATGCTAGAAATGTAAATAACCGGCTCATTTTTCAAATTAGTGCCCTAATCCAAGGGTTTTCAGAGGCAACCAACAACCTCCAAGGTATCATGGAAGAGCTTTTGCAATCACATCTGCCGAAGTGAACCCCAACAATGATGTGGTGACAGGTATGCTAGTTATTCATTCAAGAATAGAAAACATACTTTTTTATTCAGGTTCTACGCATTCTTTTATATCTCTAAAGTATAGTAGAATAATCACAGCACCACCACAAATCATGGAAGTGAAGATTTCTGGGAGTACGGAAAATGGGGAAATCATTGCATCCAAAGAATATAAGTCCTCCCCTGTTATATTCTGTTGATTGAATTTTCTGGCGAACCTTGTCATACTCCCTCTGGTGTAATTTGATGCAATTCTTGTCATGGATTGTCTTTCCTTATATAGAGCCAACATAAATTGTCGGGAGAGGGAAATCAAACTCCATATGGAGAATCGACCCCCGATTCTTTAAAAGTGTAAGGTGGAAGATGAATCCCCTTTAACTCCATCATCTAATGCATGGATATTACTACCCTATGAGCATGCGTATCTGGCTCAGATGATTGAGTCCAAGGAAGAAACCATCCTTGAAGAAATGCATATTGTGAGGTATTTCGCAGATGTGTTTCCTGAGGAACGGCCAAGTCTTCCTCCTAGAAGAGATGTTGAATTCTCAATTGAACTTATACTCGGGGCTTTACCAATATCCAAGACTCCATTCAGAATGGCTGTTTTAGAGCTTGAATAGTTGAAGAACCAACTACATGAGAATATGGATAAAGGGTTTATACTCCCAAGTGCTTTACCATGGGGTACACTAGTTCTCTTCATCAAGAAGAAGGATGTGTCAATGCGGCTTTGCATCGATTATCCTGAACTTAACAAAATCATGATAAAGTACAAGTATCCTCTCCCATGAGTTGATGACTTGTTCGATCAGCTGCCTGGAGCACAATACCTCTCCATGGTAGAATTGTGGACGGGATGTTATCATGTAAGGTTGAAGGAGGAAGATATCCCCAAGACTACTTTTTTCCCAAGATACGGGCACTATGAGTTCATAGTAATGAATTTTGGACTCACTAACGATCCAGTAATCTTTATGGAATTAATGAATAGAGTCTTTAGAGATTACCTAGAAATTTTTTTGGCAGTCTTTATATATGATATTCTAATATACTCCAAAACAATGGAGGATCATGAGGAGCATTTAAGAACTGTACTGGAGACTTTGCACAAGGAGAAGCTCTAAGCAAAGTATAGAAATTGTGCGTTCTAGTTGAAGAAAGTATCATTCTTGGTCCATATCATCCCAAGAAATGGGATATCTATGGATCCCTCCAATATAGATGCATTTGAGTGATGGCTGAGGCCAACATCGGTAACAGATATCCGTAGCTTCTTGGGTTTATCTGGATATTATCGACTAATTGTGAGAAATTTCTCACGATTTTCCAACACTCTTACCAAGCTAAATATAAAGGGAATAAAGTTTTCATAGAGTGATGAATGCGAAGAATGCTTCAAGGAGTTGAAAAGTAGGCTTATCACTACGCCCATGCTCACTTTACCCACAAGTGGGGATCTTTTTGTTGTTTTCAGTGGTGCTTCAAAGAAGGTCTTAGGATGTGTGCTGATGCAGAGTGATAAAGTTATATCATATGCCTTAAGGTAGTTGAAAATCAATGAGAGAAACCATCAAATGCATGATTTGGAGTCGATAGCGGTGATCTTTTCCTTGATAATCTGGCATAATTATCTCTATAAAGGGAAATGTGAGATATATACTGACCACAAGAGTATTAAATATATATTCACAGAGAAAGAGCTTAATATGCGCCAGAGAAGATGGATAGAGATCATCAAGGATTATGACTGTTCAATCCATTACCACCCTGGGAAAGTGAACAAGGTGGAAGATGCCCAATGTAGAAAGGATCCAGTGATTCTATCAATGATGATAATTGAGAAGGATCCAATATTCTTAGACGTGATGAAGATGGACATGGTAATCATAAAGAAGGGAACAACATCAATCCTTTCACAAATGATTACTCAACCGTCTCTTTTGGAAAGGTTAAAGGATGGTCAAAAGGATGATGGGGGAATTCAAGAATAAGTGGAGGCTATCAAAAAAGGGAAATCCTTGGAGTTTAATGTTAATGAAGAAGAATTGTGTGGTTTGGGAAAAGACTATGTGTTCCATCAAGACCGAAGCTGAAGAAGGAACTTTTGGATGATGCACATAGTTCCAATTTCTCTATTCACCCAGGGAGCACGAAGATGTATCGAGATCACCGAGAAATATTTTTGTGGGATAATATGAAGAAGGAGATAGCTGAATATAAATCAAAGTGCCTGGTGTGCCAGAATGTGAAGGTAGAGAGGCAGAAGTCTAAGGGGATGATGCAACCATTTCCCATACCAGAATGGAAATGAGAGAACATCACCATGGACATTGTCACCAGACTTCCGAGGACATCCAAAGGCAACAATGAAACCTGGGTTCTTTTGGATAGTCTTACAAAGACTGCACACTTCATTTCTATTCGGGAGGATTTATCATTGGATCAATTGACATGGATATATATCCGTGAATTGGTAAGGTTTCATGGAGTACCACAATCTATTGAGTCTGACCAAGATCCAAGATTCACCTCTATGTTCTGGAAGAGTCTTCAACATGATCTGAATACTGAACTGAACATCAGTACGACCTATCTTCCTCAAACTGATGGCCATTCCGAGCAGACTATCCAAACACTAGAGGATATGTTGAGAGCATGCTCAATGGATTTTAAAGGTGGATGGGATCAACATCTTCCTCTGGTTGAGTTCTCTTATAATATCAGTTTCCACTCAAACATCCAAATGGAACCATATAAAGCCCTGTATCGGAAATGGTGTAGAACACCGGCATGTTGGGATGAGGTCGGTGAACATAAGCTTCTTGTTCCAGAAATGGTTGAAGAAATGGTGGAGAAAGTGAAAACCATTCAGCAACATATCAAGGTAGCCCATAGTTGACATAAGAGTAATGAAGATAACCATCGACGAGACCTTGAGTTTAAAGTTGGAGACATGGTGTTTCTACGCATATCACAGTGGAAGAAGGTCATGAAGTTTTGAAATAAAGGGAAGTTAAGTCCATGGTACATCAAGCCCTTTGAGATTCTTGATCGTGTCGGGGTTGTGGCCAATCGACTAGCACTTCCACCTACCGTGGCCAAAGTACATGATGTCTTTCATGTATCCCTCTTAAGGAAGTGCATGTCGGACCCTTCACATGTACTCTCTTCTGAGGTGGTACAATTGGAAGATGATCTTTCTTATGAGCTGCAACCAGTGAAGATCTTAGATCACAGAGAAAAGGTTCAACAAAATAATACAATTCCCCTCGTCAAGGGGTTGTGGAGAAACCAGAATTTTGAGGAAGCGACTTGGGAATCAGTGGAAATGATGAAGCTAGGTTACCCACATCTGTTTTAGTGTGGGGAAAAGAAAATTTCAAGGGATAAATTTCTTAAGGGGATAATATTGTAACGACACAAAGTATCATTAATTGAAATCCCTCTTGATCTAATTAAATATCTCTTTATGTTTATATAAAATGTCATCTTCTTTGGTTTTATGTTATGAATTTTGACCGTTGCTAATATAGCTGTTGAACAGTGATCTGATGATTAGTATATATATAGGGATTTAACAAATCCAATTTACTCAGACAAAAGAAGTTATGGCCTCATCCAGTAGAATTGTTCCATACGAAGCCCATTTGTCCGACCTCAGAAAAGAGGTGGCATCCTTGGGCTTCACTCTTTACTAAGACCACGTTGAGATTCATCATATCAAGCTTGAACGGGACTGTCTATGGGAGAAGTGGAAGTTGATAGAAATTACCAATCGAGCGATGTTATCCACACCACCCCAAGAGTCTGTCACAATCACACACCTTACCCTTAGGTGTTATGTGGCTGTTTTAAGGGGTTATGTAACGAATCGATAGTACTATGTTCATGTACATTAAATTTTTTATATAACAATGTATATACCTTCTTTTCATTATTGATACATTGTAAATAGTTTTTAAAGTACAAATAGTGTTTTTGTTTATTATTTAATTAAGAATTCTATTTTCATAAATTAAGGTATTATTGAAATAAATAATATTTTAATAAAATATTATTCTTATTATTAGATAAATTTATATTATAGATAAATTATCATATAATTTTATGAATGCAATTGTAATTTTTATTATGGTTTGAAGGCCATTTCTGTCAAAACCCATAAATTTTCGATAAATGTATTTTTTTATTTTAAAAGTTAAAATTAACATATTTTGAAAATTATTTAGATTAAATAAATTTTATTTCTCGAATCAGGATGTCGAAATAATCCAACAGTGAATTTTTCATAATTTTTTGAGACAGTCAAATTTTTGGGTAAAAATTAAATACCTTTTAAATATATAACGTGTTTCATGACATCATGACCCAATAGTGATGTAATAAAATACTATAAGCTTTATGTTTGGCCAATATATGGTTTACCATTAAAATAATGTGATTTTGGGTTTGATTTACTTACTTTTCAAAGAATTATTGGACCCTCAAGACTTATTAAACATCTTCTCTTTTTAAATTATTTTCCAGGGGAGTGTGACTCACCTCCAAAAAAGCAAACCCATTATTTTAAGAAGTTCAGACATTGGCCTTATAAAATTATATTTTCCTCCTCCCTTTTCAAAAAACCATGGGATGGTTTTTGGTTTGGATTAATTTAATGTAAGGGGACCCAAACCTAAATAATAATGAATTCCCTCACCTTTCCTATATAAACCCACCGACGCTCCCACTTCCTCCTCACTCAATGCCATTGATGTTCGTCCAGCCTCTTCCCTACTCTCTCTAGAATCCTCCCAAGGTTCCCCAAGCTCCCAAGAAGACTCTCACAAGCCTCACTCTAGACCTTGGAAGCACACTTCCAAGTAAGGGTTTTTTCTTCCCTCCTCATTTTTTTCCAATTTTCTTTTTGTTGTTTTTCCGTTTTAATTTCAATTATGAATGTTGGGGTATGGTTTCACACCTCCATCATTCTTCCCTCTTTATGATTTAATTATGGGAGTCCCCTTTCTCTCTCATTATATTCCTCCCATGTACACCCATTACTGTGCCGAAATTCCGAAAGAAACTTCTCTCTGCTCATTTACGTTCAAGAAATAATTTTATATCATGAATCTAAATTCTGTTACAATTGATGGGACATGTATCCATATTACCTCTTTACTGTACATTAAATTTCAATATTATGAGGAACCCCTTTCTCTCAAATCAACCATTTCTATTAATTCTTATGCCACGTCGTTACCATGCTGAAATCACACTGATTTTCTAAGCTAATGTCATTGTCTAGTGAATACCATGCCCATTTCTCCATAAATGGGTTTCTCCATTATTCACATTTACTAATTGATTATTATGTTTCATGTTTTAATTCTACATTCCTTTATCATGGAATAAATTATTATGTTATATGAATCCATATTTTATGATCCATGTGGCACACTTATGCATGAAATGAAATGTTTAAGAAGGGTGCACCCTTATAGCACTCCAATACATTGGGTAAAGTATAGTATCATGATACGTTATGTGCAATGAGTTTTGACTCATGCTAATTCAAGTGAAATGAGGGTTTACTCATTCTCTATTTGCAATGATGATTTACTCATGCTCCATGTGCAATGAAACTTGGATCATGAAAATTCCTTGTTAAGTGTTGTTGCCACATTTCCATGTTATGATTATCATGCTTTATCATGCCTTTATGTCCATGTTTCTCATGTTCTCTATTGATATGCCTAATTTCTAAAATGTATTTTATTCCTCATGTTATTCCATATGTATTCCCTTACATGGTTTTATATATCACCCTTTTCTTTTGCATGTCCTCAGGTTATCCCATGCAATGCTAAGTACGAGGGAATGTAGTGGTCATGTAAAGGATGTTTTCAATAATGATGTTGTATTTCAAGTTTCATGTTTTTATGTAATGATCCTAATCACCAATGACACTAAACCTCTCGATATTCTTTGTTGTATCAATTGATGTTTTATGTAATGACTCATTTTTATGTTTTTAATAAAAGCAGGGTTGTCATAGGATCCACCGGATATGATTGACCATCATGGGATTTCTTCCCCTATCACATACAGTAAGGGTTCTTAATAGTAGAAAATCAGACAGATCATTGTTCATTGAACCATATTGATTCACCGAAGCAATATTAATGCCTTGGTGAATCACTAGAGTACCCTCATTGAAAGATGGCCAACCCTTATTGAGGACAATGTTGTTCCGGGCCCTTCATACATATGAGATAACAGAAATGGCAGCAGTAGTGAGTATGGATTTTACCTGGTCACTACATTCTGCTTGAAAAACAGAGGTTAACAGAGCATTGATGGAGAATAAATCTAAATCCCAGTGGAATATTGCCTTCAGGTAACTCTAAAAATGTGCAAAAAATAAATATTGAATAAAAATATGATCAATGGTTTCATCCGTAGCCAAAAATAAATAGCATATAGAAGCAGTACTCAAACCTATCCGCTGTAGTGTAGATTGGATGGGTAAACTCTATTTCCAGATGTGCCTAATTAACAGAGCATCAGATGGTAAGATAAAAGGTTTCTTAACTCCCATCACCGAAGCAGGAACTCCAGGTTCCATGCCACATTGTAGTATATGGGATTCACGGCTGGAAAAAGATCCAGTCATGGTTGGCATCTAGATCAGAACATCATAATCATCATACTCATATGCAGCAATCTCATTCTGAAGATGAGATGGAATGATCACATAAGCCTGTTTATTGCCCAGTATATCAGAAATAGAAGTGTTCCTCAATAATAATGGGATATTTATACATTGTACAATTGGATAAGTAATCCAGTGTGTACTCCAATAGTTTATCTATGAGTTAGCACATACAAGCCATTTAGAATGTGACATGATATGAGAACAAGAGTTTCTGATAGATGTCCAGACAGATGACATCAAATACACCTTTTGCCTCTTAAATAGCCTGTCAACAAGTCTATCATTGAATAATTCCAATGAGGAATCAGTACTAGATAGAAGTATCCAAGTAATATTTTGAAGCAAATCATCATTGAATACCTTTACATCTTTAACCCCCATTCCTCCCATTGTAACTGGCTTAATACAATCCTTCAATTTTACAGTGAAACGGTTCCTCCGTTTTGTTGATCCAGTCCATATAAAAATCCTGGTCATACCAAAAAGATCCTAAAGCAAAGAAACTAGCCATTTATAGAGTGAGAAAGAGTAAAAAAACATTGAGGTGATAACTGAGTTCACAAGACAAATCTTTCATGCTTGAGACATTCTCTTTCCTATCCAATTGGATAGATGATTGGTGATTTTGAGTGTAGTAGCCTCCAAGTAGGCTCTTTTCACTCTTCCCTAGAATAAAGGAAATCCATGATAAATAAAGGGCGGTGTTCCCCTCTTTACACCAAACCTGTTGGAAATTCTATTTTTCTTCACAATTCGAATCCCTTCACCAAAGATCTTAAAGGATATCTTCCATCATATGACTTGTCCTACTACTTCTACATAGTGATTGAAGATAGTATTTTTACAAGAAATGGCTCTCCTTTCAGCTATGGAAAAGAGCAGAATATCATCATCATAGAATAAATAAGAGGGAGTGAAGCAATTCCTCCCATATTCCATCATATGATATATCCCAGAATTGACAAGATCATTAAGGATGATGCTCAAATAATCATCAGCCATAGAAAAAAGCCTACCAGATAAAGGGTCACCCTGTCTTACACCTCTAGAACATTTATAGAATACTCAAGGTGATCCATTGACCATAATAGGCAAACTATAACTTTTCAGGATGACATGCACCAAACCAATAAATTTACTTGAGAAACCATGCATACTCAGAACATTGAAAATGAAGCCCCATCTAATGGTATCATAGGCCTTTGAAATGTCATCCTTTAGTGCCATATTACCATTCTTAACTTTGGTTCTCATTATATTGACACACTCTGAAGCAGTAAAGAGATAGTTTTGGATATTTCTACCAGGTACAAATCCAAACTGATTAGTAGATATGACAGAACTTGCAATCTCACCTAGTCTTATTGCCAAAATTTTACTGATGACTTTTAGAATGGAATTCCAAATGGCCACAGGTCTTAAGACCTTGATATCTAGAGCATTATACTTCTTGGGAATCAGTTCAATGATTTTTGAATTCATCCCAAATGGAATGTATGAGTGATAAAAGAATTCCCTCACTACTTCAGTCACTTCATTGCGGAGGATATCCCAATAAACCATGAAAAAATTCTAAGAGAATACATCTGGCCCAACAACACTATCTGTGATTAAAGAAAATATATAATCATGTATTTAATTTGTAGTGGGGATATCAATAAGTCTTCTGTTCTATGCCTCTTCCAAACTAGGCTCAATGCACCTGATGATATTATCTGAGTTTTCCTCACCTAATTCAGAGTAGAGCTTCTCAAAGTAGACTATCATAGAATTAGGAATATCATTCTCAGAGGTAAATTTTTTTTCATCAATTCTCAAAGCTTTAAGGCTCCTTCTTGATTTTTTTCTCCCTATGGATGCAGTGGAAGAGCCTTGAGTTTCTATCCCCTTCTTTCAACCATCTGACATTTAACTGATTTTGAAGCAGATATTCTTTGAGGGACAAGAGACTATCAAGCCAAGAGGCTATTTGTATCTCCACTTGAGAGGGAATATCTTGAAGAATATTATCTTGCTGACACTCTGATAGAAGTGAATCAACCGCTTTGATATCTATGTCCAGGCTGGTGGAGGAATTTTTCCTCCATTCCCTTATTTTGCCTTTTACAATTTTCAATTTACATTTGAGGATATGTAAATAACTGCCATGTACAACCTCCTTCCATGTATCAATTACAGTCTCTCTATACCCCTAAACAACCATCCATGCATTTTTAAATCTGAAATGCAAAGGGGGTGATCTGATATTGCTAAAACATATGTCAATTAATATAGGATGATGGTCAGAATGCAGTCTGGTCAGAGTCAGGCCAGACACTTCAAGTCCCTCATTGTGCTCATCTATTTGAACCAAACATATGTCTAGCTTACTTTCCTGCCTTCCATTATGAGTATACATGTTCCAAGTAAAATCAACCCCAAAAATTTGCACTTCAGTTATTCTGCATTGATCAATACATGAGGAAAAATCCTTAGCTGATGCACGACAGAAACTACTCCCTATCTTTTCCTCCGACCTTAGAACTGTATTGGAATCACCAAGTACAATCCATCTTTTATCCATGTGCTCATCCATGATCAACATATTACTCCATAAACTTCTTCTTCTTATATATTGATTAAATGTAAAGACAATGGTGACACATAAAATATTTGAATGAAAGAAAAAATTCAGAGAAACAGATTGTAGACCACTTTGGAAGGATTCAATCATCACATTAGTGTGCTTCAGAACCCATAAAGACTCTATCTCATTACCAAGTTGATTGGCTGTAGTGAAAGAGTACCCCAAGGAAAACCTTTTGAAGGCCATCCAACTAGAAAATTTCTTCCTAGGATCAGAAATGCCAATCAACACTGGTTTATTGGTCAAAATGATGTACATTAGGGCTTTGACCATGGGAGAATTCCAAAGACCCTTACAGTTCCAAAAATAAGACATTCATTGATTGGAGGCTCGCTGCTTAGTACATGGTCCAACATAACCAGGTGTTATGCCTTTCCCTGAATCTTCCATAATTTTCTCTTTTGTTCCATTTGGAGAAACTCCATCCGGTTCTTGGGAACTTCATCATCATCAGACGGAGATGCATACTTGTTTTCTAAATTTACTGGTTTAGTCAGGGTGGCAGGGAGTTTCCTCCTTGTAGCCTTTGAAGATTGCACTTGGGAGAAGTCCCAATCTACCTATTCACTTCCATGTGCTGTATTAGCAGTAGCCAGTACAGTCTTGCTCTGATTCCCCATTTCATCTTTAATTGTCTCCTGATTCATAGGAGATCCATCATTCATAGCAGGTGATCCAGTGTCAACCTGTACCTCTGTGGTCTTTGGTGAGTCATCTTTTACCCTATGATCAGTGTCTTGTATACCAGGGTCATTTTTGTTCACCACTACATAATTCTCCATAGGTTTTTTTCCCCATCAAAAGCCTTGAATTTCTTCTCCTCATCCTTACTACCATTGGAGGAATCCAAATTATTTTGTTCAGTATTATCACCACTGATAATATTCAAGGCTTTCAGTGGATCCACTTTATCATCTACAACATATCTCACAGTAGTTTTAGTCTTTCACTAATCATTTTCTTTCCTATGATAGAATAGACCATCATGACCATTCATATTGCATATTGAGCAGATCTTATTCCTATTACAGTCAGAGATAATGTGCCCAAATATGTGATAATTTTAACAGATCTTGGTAATCCATTCATACCCAATCTCAAGGTTGATACTGTCATTTCTAGTGGTAAAAACAACCTGGTCAACCAAAGTTCTAGACATGTCATCCTCTACCATTATTCTAGAATAATGCCCAAAATTGGTGTTGTCAGTCTGCTTTTCCACCCTAATAGGATTACCTACAAATGAGGCAATGTCCCAAATTATTTGAGGGTGCCAATAATGCCAACTGAATTTATAAATTCGTACCCATACCTGAGCAAAGGTGTTTCTGACCGATCATGGATCAAAATTTCGATCCCATTCATGAATCTGAAAATACCATGGATTTTGGGAGATAGACCCTATGATCCAAGAATGATGTTTTCATTCATTAGTGGGGAAGACGACATGGTATAATCCCTTCCCCATCGCCGTCATCTTCCGGTCACTAAATCCCCATATATCCGCCATATGATTGGTAAGCTCATGAAATTTCCGTGGTATGACACCCTTTGGAATGATCACCTGAGAGATTATAGAGAAGTTTCATAATCTGACATGCTCCTCTACTGCGGCATGGTTTGTAGAGACATGCACAGTGTGCACTTTCCAGATAATCCTCCCGGAATTCCCTGCAACACAATCTATGAAGGAAAATCCTCCATTCTGCCTGGCCAAATCATCGAAGCTTTTCCCCTAATTTGAGATGTATTTGCTATCAAGATTATCCAATTTCCACTTCGCACCAAGATTGAAGAAGTATCGATGCCCGATCAGATCTTCATCCAACTGTTCAACCTCCTCTTTCTCCGTTGTATCAACATCTCAGTGCCTGGAGCTAGGGTTTTCATTGCTCGCCCCTTCAAGTGTTTCCATCCTTTCACGAAATTCATATTTTGTTACCTTAGTTGATACCATCCCATTCCATGAGTTGAAAACATTATCCTAGAACCCAATACACTTATTTCATTTATATCATTTCTCCCGAATAGCGTATTGAAAAAATTTACTCATTATTATAAATGAACCTTACGTGGACTCCTTAGGAAATGACAAAATGACAAAGAGATTGCTCCTAGATGGTGTTTGGTCCAAGAGAAATAGACCCCCTTTGTAACATCCCAAGTAATTAATGAATAATGGATATAGTTACTTATGTCTATTTATGAATTATATAGTGTTTTAGGGGATTAAAATGAGAATAAATCCAACCTAAAGCAAGAAATACTCTAATATTTTTAAATGATTGTTTTACTGCCTTTTGATGGAAAACCAATTTTAAATCAAACTTTTGAAATTTTATAAGCTCTATTTGTCAAAATAAACTTATTATTTATGATTGGGACATTGAAATTTACATTGGATAATTTTTTGGTATTTCTCTAACAATGTTCATTTTTTAATGAATAGTGAAAAATACTGCATTTTACGTCAAAACTGCTTTTTCATCTGTTTTTATTATATGGATATATTATGTTTTTAATTGGTTTTAAAGTGTAAATAGAATATATTTTTACCATGTAATCCAATGGTGGTCATTGGGCTTAATTTCACTTTGGAATTGGGCACAATCAAGTGCCAAAATTTTCATAGATATTGTTTCAAAAAAACCTGCTATTTGTTTTGACAATGAGAATTATTTTTTAAAATAATTATTTCAATTTATATGTTTGTAATTTGGTAAAATAGATTCAATATTTGGAATCATAAGGTCCAAATTATTTAATTAATACTCTTTTGTTTTTGGACATTATGAATAGTAACGACGGTAATTATCTTTAATTATCTTGATTAATGAGTAATCGGGTAGTTAAGGATAATAAAATAATATCATAATAATACAAAATGACCACAAAATGTGTCCTAATGCTATTGGTTGTCTCATGGGAGACCATACGATGCCTTGTTCCAAACTTGGGGACCCCTTGGAATCACTTTTGTGTGAATGTGACTTTTTATCTTTTTATTTTTTTAAAGAATGTTTAATATAACAAAGAATGTATCACCTGAGTAAAACATTTTTGAATTTGCCTACATAAATGAGATGTTGGACTATAAATAGTCATTGAAAATATAAAAATATTTCCTAAATCATAGTCCTTTTTTGATAATTTTTAGACATTAAATATATTAAATTATTTATGACATCATGAAGATACAATGATTACCTCATTATTTAACGATTTAAATAAAATGAAAATAAAATGTAAACTATAATACCTACACATCTCAAAAACTTATTGTATGAGTATATTTTGAACCCTTATCACTTTATCCTAAAAATACATCAAATTGGGACTTCTAAAATCCGAAACTCATTTGAAAATAATGTAACATTTTATACCTTTCCAAGAGTGCCCCTCCTCTCCTCTTAAAAAAGGACCCACCTCTACCACCATACCCACACCTCTCATGACATTGGATCGGCCAAAACCTACCCATTTTGTCTAACAAAATCCCTCTCTTACTCCTAGAATCCTAACTGTGGGAAGAAGTCTTTCCAAGGAAGCCTTTGAGCTCAAATCAAAAAGAGTTACCCATTTTAAAGGTAGTGTCTTCTCTTGTGTCCTTTTGTTTTATTTTTCTTCTCCAACCCCCTAAAATATTTTTATTCATTTCTTTTGTAACAACACCAGTATCTTCCACATACTAGGATTTATTTATAAGAAGGATTATAGCTACACTTACACACACCTACATCTAATGGTTAAAGAGCATACTGTTTCCGTGGATGGCGAATTTCTGCCTCACGAAACGATATTGTTCAATATTCTTCTAACACCTTCAAAGGTGGCCATTAAGATGAAACTATATTTATATATGATATATATTATGTTTATTGTTTCCTTATGATTCTGTATTTTTCATTTGTGGGATACCTTTATGGTTTCCATTGTTGGTAAACATGATAATTTCATTTTAGGAATTGCGGACTACCGCACCCTCAAAGTGATTTGATTCGTTAATACCATATATGGTACGTATAAAGGATATATTTAATTATATTATATATGATACCATACTGGAATTAAAATACTATTATGTATCATTATGTTTTAATTCCATTAAATATGAAATAGAAATGGAAGTAGCATTCATGCGTACGTACGACTTACTGTCTCCATGAACGGTGCATTTCATTTCATACCTCTAAATGTTATTTCATATTATAAACGCATGAATATACAAGATATATATGATATATATGATATATACACCATGAATATAATTTTGGATATAATGGATATTTTACCACATGAACAACTTGTAATTATAAAGAGGTTATTTTTGACTCAAGTACCAATGATCGTTAAAATGACGATTATTAACGTAAATAATAAAATAGTGTTAATGACATGGTAATAAGTTATATAAAAGGAATAATGATATTTAAAAAGGTTCTTAAGCAAGTAAAAATTAACTCAAGTTTATTATTTAGGAGATTAAAGAACGATTGAGTCAAGTCGGACCCGAGGTAAGGGACTTCGTCTGAATCTCCATTCATTGAGGCATATTTTGTTTTATACACAACCTTCTTTTATACAATGTATAAACCCCTTTGACTTTTACGTTTACTAAAAAGAAATCTTTTTTAGATGAAGCGTTTTACTAAACGATAAAAGGGAATGTTTTTGTCGTACGTATGTGGTGACAACGATTTCTCCACCTCCGTGACCATTATTTGAGTTTCGGCTTCCTCTACAAGCCATACCTTTTTTTTAAAGAAAAATAAATACCATGTTTTACTTTTCTTTTATTTTGATATTGAAAATTGTTTTCATAATGTTTTTATATCAATGTGTTGTATTGATATCTTGTGATTGAAAAGTGGAAATGTTACGTTTCCTTTATGCATGTTTTATGTGATACGATTATGTTGTGGTTCCTGGGCATTATTATGAAGATGTGTGGTTCCATGATAAACTAAGGATGGGTGAGCCCGATATAGCTCTCTAATGCATTGGGTAACATGAAGGAGTTAAATGTTAAGGTTTCTCCGAAAAGATTTAGGGAATATACTGTGATGGATATTCCAAACGTAACCAAGAGGGTTACTCCCTACGTAAGAATGTTATGAATGTCTCAAGTTACTTTTATGTCTTATTATTTCTATGATTTATTAATGATTTGATGAGGTATGTGATTATGTTTTATGAGTAAATTATGATTTAATGCATGGAATAATGTTTTCATTTCATATTTTTTAAAACCCTTACAGAGCTTTTATGCTCATCCAAAATTTTTGAAATGTTTTTCACAGGTCAAATGAATGGTACATGATATGATGATAGTGACAAGGAGGTGTCAAGAAAGAACCCGTGTCTTATTTTAAATATGTTTCTGTTTATGGGAAAAATGAATACTATCTTTTATGTAACCACTTTTTTTAAATGTGGAATGTAATGCAAGTTTTATGATCTAATTGTTTAAAACTCTAAACCTGAAAAGATCCTCAATGTGTAATCTTGTAATAACTCAAGATAAAGTAAGGATTAAGGCTAGGGATTTATAGTTGGTATCATAGGTCGGTTTAGATAACATTAGGAGTTATAATTCTATTATATGATTATCCAAAAATATTTTTTTGATCAAATTGAAATTATATAGAATTTCAATATTGCCATGTTTCTTCACCTAAGGTATTTCATTGTTAAGAATGTTTTTTCATAGGGGAAATAGAGAAACTTTTTTGGGAAGGCATACTGAGGGAGATGACCTTCCAAATCAGCATACTGAGATGGTCAGAATTAGAATTGAGCAGTTTACTACAGTGATGGCTCAGTTGAATCGGGTGATAAATGGTAGTTGTGTTTATTAATGATATTTTGGTGTCTTATAAAAGTAAAGAGGAGCATGAAATACATTTAAGGGTTATTTTGCAAGCCTTGAAAGAAAATAAATTGTATGGTAAATTCAGCAAGTGAGATTTTTGGTTGCAAAAAATTTCTTTCCTTGGTTACATTGTTTCTAAAGATGGGATAACTGTTTTTCCGGCAAAAACAAAGGTTTTTGAAGAATGGCCAAGACTCACAAATGTAACTGAGATTCGTAGCTTCCTTGGTTTTGCATTCTATTACCTATGTATTGTTAGAAATTTTTCATGTTTATCTAGTCCAATGACTAAGCTAACTCTGAAGGGTGTTAATTTTATTAGGACAAAAGAATGTGATGATTGTTTTCCGAAAATGAAAAGAAGATTGGTGAATGCTCCAGTTTTGGCACTACCTTCCAGGAATGGTGAGTTTTTTATCTACAGTGATGCTTCATTGAAAGGACTAGGTTTTTTCCTAATGCAGAATGATCAGGCAATTTCATATGCTTCACGTCTGTTGAAATCTCATGAGGTAAATTACCCTACACATGATTTGGAATTAGCTGCTGTTGTTTTCACTTTAAAATTTTGAGGCATCATTTGTATGGAGTAAAGTGTGAAATATATACCGATCACAAAAGTTTAAAGTATATATTCACTCAGAAAGAATTGAACATGATTCAAAATATATGGCTAGAATTAATCAAGGATTATGATTGTACCATTCATTACCACCAGGGAAAAGAAAATAAAGTGGTTGATGCTTTATGTCGAAAAAGTAATGCTTCATTAAAAATGTTGCATTTGGAACATGATCCTTTGGTTAAGGATTTGATGAACTTTAGCATAGATGTTTTTGGTGTAGGATGTTCTTCTGTTTTGTTTAAGGTATCAGTGAAATCTTCTCTATCAGACAGAATCAAGCAAGAACAGAAGCATGACAGTGAGTTGCAGAAAAAGGTAGAGCTGGTTTAGTAGGGTAAGTTGCCTGAATTCAACATTGATAATGTTTAGATTTTGGAAGAGATTGTATGGGCCTTTTCATTCACAGTTGAAGAGAGAGTTGTTATGTGAAGCTCATATTTATCTGTTTTCAGTTCATCCTGACAGTACTAAGATGTACAGAGATCTGAGGGAGTATTACTGGTGGGATGGAATGAAAAGAGATATTGCAGATTTTACTGTGAAGTGTTTGACTTGTCAACAGGTAAAAGAAGAGTGGCAGTTACTGAATGGGATGCTTCAGCCTTTACTAGTACCGGAGTGGAAATGGGAGAATATATCCATGGACCTCATTGTGAGATTTCTGAAGACACCTCGAGGTAATAATGCAATCAGGGTTATTGTTGATCGCTTGACTAAATATGCTCACTTCCTTGCAATATGAGATACTTTTTCCCTAGATCAACTTTCTCATTTGTATCATAAAGAGATAGTTAGGTTACATGGAGTTCCCCTCTCCATTGTATCAGATCGTGATCCCAGGTTCACTTCAAACTTTTGGAAAGGCCATAAGAAGTCGTTGGGTACTGAATTAAATTTTAGTACAGCTTTTCATTCTCAATCAGATGGGAAGTCAGAACGAAAAGTTCAGACTTTTGAGGATATGCTACGTCCTTGATCGTTGGATTATTAGGGAAGTTGGGACCAACATCTTTCTTTGGTTGAATTTTCATATAATAACAGTTCTCATTCTAGTATACAAATGTCTACATTTGACGCATTATATGGTAAACAGTTTCGAACTCCATATTTCTGTGATGAAGTGGGTGAAAGGAAGCTGATGGGACCAGAATTGGTAGAAGAGTTGGCAGAAAAATTTCAGCTGATACAGAAACACATGAGAATAGCTCAGAGCAGGCAGAAGAGGTATGCAGACAACAGGAGGAAGGATCTCTCTTTTGAGGTAGGTGATCAGGTTTTTCTCAAAGTCTCACCATGGAAAAGTGTGATGCAATTTGATAAGAAAGAAAAGATGAGTCAAAGGTTCATTGGACCATATGAAATTCTAGAGAGAGTTGGATCAGTTGCTTACCGAGTGGCTTTACCTCCGATTTTATCTCAGGTACACAATTTTTTTCATGTTTCAATGTTAAGGAAGTACATGCCAGATCCATCTAATGTTTTGAGTCCAGAGTTAGTTCAGCTGGAAGAAAACATATCTTATGAGGAACAACCGGTCCAGATTC
Organism: Viscum album; assembly: GCA_963277665.1. NCBI lineage: Eukaryota > Viridiplantae > Streptophyta > Magnoliopsida > Santalales > Viscaceae > Viscum > Viscum album. The sequence continues at coordinate 880,389,694 of OY728139.1, read as the reverse complement.
TTGACCACATGGAGTAGGTTTTACAAAATAAGGTGATTCATAAGGTAAAGGTTTTGTGGAAAAACCACATGATAGAATAGGCAACATGGGAATCTGAAAATGCAATGAGAGCTAAATACCCCCACTTATTAGATAAGTAAATAAATTACGGGGGCGCAATTTTATAAAGAGGGGAAGGATGTAACATCCCAAGTAAGTAATGAATAATATAAATAGTTATCTATTTCTATTTATAAATTCGATAGTGTCTTAGAGGCTTAAAATGAGAATAAATCCAACCTAAAGCATGAAATACTCTAATATTTTTAAACGATTGTTTTATTGTCTTTTGATGGAAAACCATTTTTAAATCAAACTTTTGAAAATTTTATAATCCCTATTTTTAAAAAAAAACTTATTATTTATGATTGGGACATTGGAATTTACATTGGATAATTTTTTGGTATTTTTCTAACAATGTTCATTTTTTAATGAATAGTGAAAAATACTGCATTTTACATCAAAACTGCTTTTTCATATAATTTTATTATATGGATAGATTATCTTTTTAATTGGTTTTAAATTGTAAATAGAATATATTTTTACCATTTAATCCAATGGTGGTCATTGGGCTTAATTTCACTTTGGAATTGGGCATAAACAAGTGCAAAACTTTTCATAGATATTGTTTCAATAAAACCCGCTATTTGTTTTGAAAACGGGAAATATTTTTTAAATTAATTATTGCAATTTATATGTTTGGAATTTGTTAAAATAGATTCCATATTTGGAATCAGAAGGTCCAAATTATGTAATTAAGGCTCTTTTGTTTTTGGACATTATGAATAGTAACAACGATAATTATCTTTAATTATCTTGATTAATGAGTAATCGGGTAGTTAAGGATAATAAAATAATATCATAATAATACAAAATGACCAAAACATGTGTCATAATGCTAATGGTTGTCTCATGGCCGACCATGGGATTCCTTGTTCCAAACTTGGGGACCCCATGGAATCACTTTTGTGTGAAAGTGACTTTTTATCTTTTTATTTTTTTAAAAAAAAAATTAAATATAACAACGAATGTATCACCTGAGTAAAACATTTTTAATTTTGTCTACATAAATTATATGTTGGACTATAAATATTAATTGAAAATCTAAAAAGCTTTCCTACATCATAGTATATTGTTTATAATTTTTACACATTAAATAAATTAAATTATTTATGATATCATGATGATGCAGCGATTACCTCATTATTTAACGATTTAAATAAAATGAAAATATAATGTAAAATATAAGACCTACACAGGTCAAAAACTTATTGGATGAGTATAGTTTGAACCCTTATCACTTTATCCTCAAAAGGCATCAATGTGAGACCTCTAAAATCCGAAACTCATTTGAAAATAAAGTAACATTTTATACCTTTCCAAAAGTGACCCTCCTCTCCTCTTATAAAAGGCCCCCACCTCTACCACCTTACCCACAACTCTCAAGCCTTTGGCTCATCCAAACCCTACCCATTTTGTCTCTCCACATCCCTCTCTTACTCCTAGAATCCTAACATTATGAGTAAGTCTTTCCAAGGAAGCCTTTGATCTCAAATCAAAAAGAGTTACCCATTTTAAAGGTAGTGTCTTCTCTTGTGTTCTTTTGTTTTATTATTCTTCTCCAACCCCCTAAACTCTTTTTATTAATTTCATTTGTAACAACACTAGTATCTTCCATATAATAGGATGTTGTTATAAGAAGGATTCAAGCTACACTTACACACTCCTACATCTAATGGTTAAAGAGAATACTGTTTCCGTGGATGGCGAATTTCTGCCTCACGAAACGATTATTGTTCAATATTAATCTAACACCTTCAAAGGTGGCCATTAAGATGAAACTATATTTATGTATGATATATATTATGTTTATTTTTCCTTATGATTCTTTATTTTTCATTTGTGGCATACCTTTATTGTTTCCATTATGGGTAAACACGATAATTTCATTTTAGGAAGTGCGGACAACCGCCCCCTCAAAGTGATTTGATTCGTTAATACCATATGTGGTACGTATAAAGGATATATTTAATGATATTATATATGATACCATACTATAATTAAATTACTATTATGTCTTATTATGTTTTAATTCCATTAAATATGAAACATAAATGGAAGTAGCGTTCATGCGTACGTACGGCTTACCATCTCCATGAATGGTGCATTTCATTTCTTATCTCTAAATGTTATGTAATATTATAAATGCATTCATATACTGTATATATATTATATATATGATATCTACACCATGAATACAATTTTCGATATAATGGATATTTTACCACATGAACAACTTGTAATTATATAGAGTTTATTTTTGACTCAAGTACCAATGATCGGTAAAACGACCGTTATTAACTTAAATAATAACATCGTGTTCATGACATGGTAATAAGTGATGTAAAAGGAATAATGAACTTGAAAAAGGTTCTTAAGAAAGTAGAAATTAACTCAAGATTATTATTCAGGATATTAAAGAATGATCGATTCAAGTTGGACTCGAGTTAAGGGACTTCGTCTCAATCTTTATTCATTGAGGCATATTTTGTTTTATAGAAAACCTTCATTTATACGGTGTATAAACCCATTTGACTTTTAAGTTTACCCAAAAGGCATCTTTTTTATACGAAGCATTTTACTAAACGATAAAAGGGAATGTTTTTTTCGTACGTATGCAGCGACAATGAATTCTCTGCCGCCGTGACCATTATTTGAGTTTCGGCTTCCTCTACAAGACATACATTTTTTTAAAAGAAAAATAAATACCATGTTTTACTTTTCTTTTATTTTGGTATTTAAAATGGTTTTAATAATGTTTTTATATCAATGTTTGGTATTGATATCTTCTGATTGAAAGGTGGAAATGTTATTTTTCCTTTATGCATGTTTTATGTTATAGGATTATGTTCTGGTTCTTGGGAATTATTATGAAGATGGATGGTTCCGTGATAAACTAAGGGAGGGAGAGCACAATATAGATCTTCAATGCATTGGGTAACACAAAGGATTTAAACGTTATGGTTTCTCCGAAGATATTTAGGGAATATACAATGATGGGTATTCCAAACTTAACCAAGAGGGTTACTCCCTATGCAAGAATGTTATGAATGCCTCAAGTTACCTTTATGTCTTAGGGTTTCTATGATTTATTCATGATTTGATGAGGTTAGTGATTATGTTTTATTAGTAAAGTTTGATTTCATGCATGGACTAATGTTTTCATTTAATATTTTTAATTACCCCTACTAAGATTTTTATGCTCATCCCAAGTTTATGAAATGTTTTTCACAGGTCAAGGGAATGGTACATGATATGATGATAGTGTCAAGGAAGTGTCAAGAAAGAACCCATGTTTTATATTAAATATGTTTCCGTTGATGGAAAAAATGAATACTATCTTTTATGTATCCACTTTGTCTAAATGTGGAATGTAATGCATGTTTTATGACCTAATTCTCTAAAACTCTAAACCTAAAAAGATCCTCAATGTGTAATGTTGTAATAACTAAAGATTAAGTAAGTTTTAAGGCTGGGGCCTTATACCCTTAAACCCATGTGCTATTATCCTATACAAGTGTAATACTTGTTTTCAACAATACCAATGATTAGTAGGTAAATATTAAAGCCCATTTTTAGTAAAATCAGATATTCATAGACTGCTATTTTAAATCCTCATAACCATATTATTCAAGAAGATTTTAGATCCCCGATGTTATATCCCCATGTATTTCACCCTTTATCAATGGATTAATGTTGTATTCCATTATTGTGCCTTTTTGAGGTCCCATGCCAATTGACTCCAAACAACATGGAATTGGTCATTATCTTCCCAATGTGAAATGAAAATTTCCTAGTCTGTCAGTCCATTCATGGATATCACATTTATAAATAACCATCATCATTGATCTAATTCATGAATCATTACAAATCATTCATACCCTTAGAAATAATCTAGGACCCCTATACAAGACCATGAACATAAAACCGATGGGATAATTCATATGTGATTATGAAACATTATATATATGTGCCTCCTCATAGAATTTAATCACATATAATAGCCTTTATACATATAAAAATTGTGGAAGAACTCAGTACATTCGAGATTTTTGGGATCATCATCATAATTTCTTCCTCATTCCATATTCACCAGTTTTAGGACCTAGACACTTGATTTTCATAACTCATATACAAACAACATAATTTTACACACAATACATAATATTTAACCACACATAAATCCATATGTGAAGAAGGATTCAGGGTTTCAAAACCCATCATGAATACCCATCCTTCATATATACTATAATAATGAAAGGTGTCATAACCATTCATGTGAATTAATTCATTGTAATATAAATTTATTATACAAGGTTTTTGAACAATTCATGTACACATGTTCTTCATAATCCCATCATTGATTATGGATCAAGAACCCTTCACGAATACCCACCCCTCACAACCATTAAGAGAAGGCCTAATAAAGAAGAACCTAAACTATATAAATAAGGGGAATGAGAAGAAATATCGTAATCTACAGCATCAAAATTTCTAGAAAAAAAAAGAAACTAAAATTCTATAAAAAGAGACCCTAGTTAAAATGACCTAAACTATAGAAATAAAATGATAGAGTTAAAGCACCCAAAAGTACAATAAAAGAAGGTTTGTGGTAGATGATCTTAAAAAACAGTAATAGAAGGTATGGGCTAAATGAACATAAAATAAAATAAAATATGTTATGATTTAAATTAAAATAAACTAGAGGTTGAGGATAATGACTCATTAATTATTAATGAAAAGAAAATACATCTTTTAGGTGGGTAGTGGGAGACCCATTACATATCCCGAAGGCCCAAGGGGCATTTAGCCCATTAGAAGGCCCGTATGCCCAAATTTTTGGCCCAAGGAACATTCTGTGAATACTGCCGCTATAGTTCTCGCTTGCTACTATATCGCACAGTACCCACCAGTACTATAGTGACCTGCCGCCACTACTATGGCCTACCACCACTACAATGAAGCAGAAATAATGTTCTTCAGGTTTAAATCTTGAAAATGACACCCTGAGAAAATGTTGAGCCTCTTCTCGCTAGACATACACTTATTATGGTCCATAAAATGATGATATCTAATGAAATGGAAGATTCATAAATCATGTCAGTTTGATTACGCATAAAATAGGGGCCAAAGAAAAGTTGATTTTCACACCCACTACTACTTCCAAATTAGAATCATAGGTGATTGTTACAGTATTATAAAAAATGATAGAAATTTGTTAGGGATGATTAGTTTTTAAAAACAATTTAAATCTATGCTGGATAAGTCAAATGAATTAAGAAGAAATTAATATTCTATATCTCTGAAATATATATTCACTGATGTCATTAGTTTAAACCAAGTGATCCCAGTACCACCAAAGAATGTAAATAAATGGGGAATCTCTTGTGAATAGTCATTAAGGATATATTGTTAGGATAAAATGTTTCGATATCATGTGATCAAATCTAGATGTTGGGGATTACATGGTATTATGAAAATTAGAAAATGTCCTCATTCCAGAGACTCTCACTTGGATTTATTGAGGAAACAATGAACTAGAAGTTTATAAATATATCAAAATAATGTATTGTAAGTTGAGCCTCCCGAATTACCCATATTTTGGTGAGAGGTGTACATTGAGCACATACCTTCCAGACATTAAATTTCATACACCATATATAGAGGAATAAGAGACTCAATTATAGAATAAAATTCTTCACAAACATTTGACAGATCAAAAATAAGGATCATTATATAAAAAATCAGACCTCTCACAACCTAAGCATGCTTCATGTTCTAATTTCTCTATGGTCAAATTATGCATCTGAGCATCCATTTAATAGAATTAAGATTTATTTGTTTAAGAACCTTCAATGATTCCTTTTTTGGTTATAAAAAATAATCTCTTCCACCAAATCTACATAAATCCTTCTAAATACTATATATTTTTATCTAGGATAGTGAAATATGTATCATGATGTAATATAATTTCTGATAATAAAATATTCCTACTTCCAAATCACAAAAAAATTATCAGAGGTTTTACTATTAGATTTTTTTATCCTTTGAGGGGGTCTCTCAATTTAGATCACCTATTTTTTCCCAAATCAGCCTTTGTGATACCCAATCCTTGATGATAAGATAAGGGAGTTCACATGTATAATGAATGGTTCAAGAGGTATGTATATGAATTATTCTTATAGATTTTATGAGAATCCCATGAGGTCAGACATGTATTCTAATCATTCAACTGAAACATCATCAATAACATATTTTTATGTGAAAACATTCTTAACATATACTACCTTGGTAATGATAGATTCGACACTATAGATAGGTCTCTTCCATTGGGGATCCATGGGTCCTACATCAACCCCATTACATTCATTGATAAGGTGTTTAAGGAATCATATGACATTAAACCTAACTAATCAGTTGATTAAATATACCACTCAGGTGAGCATACACCTAACCATGGGAATAGTCATGAGATAATAATGTTAAGAAATATAATGGTGGAGTAAAGAATTCTTCAAGTGTATCTTCAGACATCATCATAATCCAAATAATTATAATGAGCCTAGAATGTTTTTCTCCACCAACAATATATAATTTACAAGTATAAATCAATAGAATACAAAATAACTCGTGAGAAAATCAGAAAGGGGTGTATGGATTATAGCTAATAATCACTTCTATGTATGATGAAAGAACCATATAAAAAATAGTGATATTATATTACCAATTTTCATGTGAACCAGTACCACTGTAAATAAATATTCTAATAGGTTCCTGATATAACATTAAATTTAAACATTCAAACTAGATCAAAATATCAATGTCATCATTATGGATGAACAACACTTCCTCAACACCAAAATTTCCTATATCCTAGGATGAAATAAATCATCAGGGATTCTGGTAATATGATCATACTTATAATATAAAAAAGTCTCCCCTATTAAGAAAGAAATATAATGGGTATCTATTCCGATTTGTGACATTAACCTATTTAACATGGAACATAAAATAATAATTGAAATAAATAATCATCATGAACTTATTATTAATCCACTAAATTTTCAATTGATATACCAACACTAACATACATACTAATACTTCCATGTTTCTAGCTACCTTTTGAAACAAATACATAAAAAATGGAAAAACCCACCTCTAATTGATGGCATGGTGAATCCTCTAGTATCACTTGATATCACCATGGGGCATAGTCCATGGATTCACGATTGACAAATTAAGACCCTCATTTGTTATGAAAATGTATGTAAGTAAATTAACTACGGGGTATAATGGCTTTCCATGTCCACCTATGATAATGGAATACAATTATCCAATCATTGATGTATATGAGAAAAAATAGGTTCAACTCATTCTTTATCATCTCATAAACAATGAATATCATGTACCTATCAATGATTTCATTTTATTAGGCTTATCCCAAATTTCCATTATAAGAGAGAATTCATCATATATCTACTAAAGAGGAGTTATTGTTCAGAACTGGTAAATATTCCATAGGTTGGCCAACTTCCCCATAACACTGATGAAAGGTGTCAGTATTGGGACACCAACGTCAAATCAGTTCATTGAGTTTTTATGATAAATGGTATATAATAAAATAATAATTCCATTTCACCTCATAAATATGAATAAAATGTACTAAATTGGATTATTCTAATAAATCGTTCCTAATTGAGAATTTGCATGCACATTCATCATTGTGGTTACCACCTGGACATAAGTCCCTCTATGATATCCAACCACATTGGAAGATATTAAAAATAACAAACATGTATATTTGAGTAAACATAATCAATTGGATGATGTGAGAGATCGCTACTCTCTAGACCCATAGAGAATTTCTCTGACATATAGGGTTAAATCTAGAGCTGTTACATCATAAATTTAATGTCATAAAAAATATTCATTTGAAATAAATCAAGAGATGATGAAAACTAGTGATATATAATATTATAGTTGAGAAAATGAACTTCAATATTATCCAGTATAATAAATACATACAAGGTTTTCTTATGAGATATTGAGTTATTCTGATGATTAGTTGGATAATTTCCCATCGAATCCTTGTTTTTACAGAATACCTTGTACTGAGGGTTGGCGTTATGACCCCCTATAACTATTGGCCACATTAGAATAAATTATAAAAATGGATGAATTTTTGTGAATTAAAAATAATAATTCATATATCCTATAACTATTGAAAAATAGAAAAACAAGATCATATCTTTTACAACATCCTATGAATCCCATGACCCACATCAGAATTCATATTCCCATAACCTATTATTGGTCATGATAATCATGTGAACCACACAACATCTCATGATCATAGTGCTCGTTAGATGGAATGGGATCGTACGACCTTTAGATTTTCATGTGAACCAAATAATGATGATGTGATAAAGCAACAACATCGGTATTACATGTGAATCCTATGATAAGAATAAGTGGCCAAGAATATATTTTGTGGTTCAACCAAATTACATTGAATTCCTTCAAAGCCTATTTGGGAATGTATCAAGATAGCCTTATCAATAAATTAGATCAGAAAATTATATCTTCTTATGGGGTTATGGGATGTGTTATTATGAATTAATCACATGAGATATGAGGTCATTATAGTACATGATGTTTGAATCTGTGGTGAAATGAATGCCCCCTTAGAATCTTATTTAGATAACAACTTGTTGAATAAAAATTATATCCAAGATGAACAAAATATATAGAAAACATAGGCCTACAAAAGTCCATGGGACTCAGTCTATAATTTATAATATTTAGAACTAATTAATTATCTTAGATGACCTTGCTTCTGAGGGGGGCATTTTTTACAACCACCAAATAAGCATATGCAATTTTAGGGTCGATGAAATAGATGAATCATGGTTATTATATTCTTCAAACAATAAGTGACGGATATTCATGTCTACATGGAGATAGGAATGTTAGGATTCATGAATTGAACAACCACCAAATAATACATGAAATTAGATGACCCTAGAAACATCATGCAGATTGATTACTTTGATCATATTTATCAATTAATGATCTCCCAAAACCCCTTAAATATATCATTATGATCATAAATATCCCCATAATATATCCCTCTTCATCACTCAATTCCCCAATGACAAGTCTTCTAGATTATATGAACCTCAGTCATATGTTTTGCTCTTATCAGAAGACATATTGGTCAATTGGTTCTTGGAAATCCCCAAAGGCCAATTATAAAATTAATTATAAAAATGGTAGAAGATTAATGAAATGTTAGTTAAATTGATTTTCATCTGAATGGATTATAAGGCTAATATAGTCTATTCGACCAATATGTTGGATCCATTTCAACATGTCATCCATGTCATGTGAAGGCCTTAAAGAATATCACCTTTATTTTGAGAAGGATATCAAAAAATAACACTCAATCTTGTGGATACATGGTAGAAAATCAAATGGAGAATGTAAAAATTGTTATAAAATATGAATAAATGATGAAAAATATAGTATTATACTGTGAAGTTAAGATACATGTTTTCATATGAAATGGTTAGGCTCCTTATTTGACCATCCATTGATCATGTGAGGGACATGTTTTATGGAAATTTGATCTCATAAAGGGACTATATTCCCCTTGTTTGATATCAAGATGGTCCTTGGAAATGTCTTCATTGATCACTTGAATAACCTCTCTGATATGCATCTTTGTCTCATTATGACTCCTGAACAAATCAACATCATATTGTAAATCCTATTTGGCATGTCATCCCAAATATTTCAAAAACATTGAGAAGGCATGGGATCAATAAATCTGTACATTGGGGAAAATATATGGGTATTAGTTTTATCATATGACATAATGAAAACATCATGGATAACCCACAGCGAAATCCCAAAAACAATGTGATGCAAGAATACCTCCACTATCTAAATACCATATATGTGATATTTGTGTTGTGTGATGAGGCATATATTAATGGTGAAGAGGCCAATAAATTCATTCCTATCATAAATAACACAAAAATGGGAGAACATAGTTGAAATTGGACTTTTTATAGAATAAATCAATGAAATCAATGTGGTCTTCCACATGGAAAACCCAAAGAATGACTTATGATGTTATAAAACATGTATATAAAATTCACATGATCACCCAATTTATCACGTGAAGGACTTCGGGTGCACTATAAAAAATAATAAAAATTATTTCCACAAATCAAAATGTCTACATGATGTCTCATCATGACAATTATTTACTAACATATAAAAATTTATATAGTAAAGGATGTAAAATAAGGATTCCTTATACAAATGATGATACACATATTTTCGTGTGAGGGGGTAAGTTATAACATGTGTAATATTAATTAGTCATGTGAAAAAATTTGTACATGTCATATAGGTCATGAAACCGTATGAAAAAATGTCTTCTAAAAACAATGACACATCTAGACATCCTTTGAATTTATAGTTAGAGATCTAGGAATTGTCTTCAAGACACCAATGAAATATCGGTTACACACTCAAGGAATATCATTGATACAATTAGAATATTTCAAGTAGAAATCATGAATATATTGGTGGACGCCCCCAGACATGTGAATATTTTTTAGAATGAGTACATAAGCATGCTCCATTGAACCATGGGAGACCCAATCCCGGAGTCTTTGGTCATTCATTGCCCATTCATATGGGAAGTGTCCATAATGCATTAGAAATGAATACTAATAAAATCAAAATGGTGTTATGGGATTTTCATTCCTTCCATACATTCCCATCTAGAATCTCATGGTTCCTTCTCAGTATCCTTTAGATGGTATGTGTCAGATATCTTCTATTAGGAATCCACCATGGTTTTTGTCCCACCAAAACTCAGACACTCTAACCCCTAGGACATAAAATCCTTTGGGGGTATCATTATTCTTTATCTGTCAGCAGATTGAGATTCTAATGATACTATGATGAATTTTAATCCTACTATATGTATGATATGTACAAATCCTTCATATGTTATGACCCCTATATCAAACCACCTATTTCGGCCGTCTAGTGTACATGACCGTTATTTATACGGAGTGGGTGCAATGACGTAATATCACTTCTTTCCAACACTAATCTTGACTCAAGTTGGATTTGATATTTTCAATGATCATGTCACTATCTTCATAACCCCCCCACCCATACATTGAAGCCATATTGTTTAATCCCAACATAATGACCTGGTGTGACTTACTTATATAACGGAATGCACCTTGTTGTGTATATAGAATTCATTCACAAATTAATAATAACATAGAAAATAACCCTCAAAAGAATTACTTATCTATCACCACCCATCATCTTGTTGAGGGAAAATTGAAATACTAGGATTCATATTCTTGTTCTATCGAGGAATCATAGTATTCTTTCTTAAGGTTCAAGATCTATACTAGATTCTTAAGTGTTGTCATATTTTTCTTTTCCATATGACGTTAAACTATAGTACATGAAATTAAACAAACTAAAATTAAATTCAAGTCAAGGATCTCATAAGTTTTATAGATTTATAAAAATAGTTCATAACTTATACATAACAACATAAATATTAAAAATTAGACACTTCTACTCACTATCCACATTTTTTAAATAAATAATTTTAAACATAAACCTGCTTTTATTTCATGTATAAACATCAAAAATTTTACACTGATCCCAACCATTACTATATTATCCTTTATATCATTTGAAAAAACATTTCAAACATGGTATGTGCATAAATAGTTCAGTAAGGAATATAAGAGGATGAAAACTATTTCCATTTAAAAAACAAGTAAACCAAGAATACATTATCATAATGCAATGTTTTTCACCATTATTAAGTAGTAAAGAAACCTCATTGAATATAATCTCATGTAATACCATTTTTTTTATGAAAATATTTGTATAAAACCCATTGAAAGAAATATATAACATATAAAGGATACTTATGACAAATCATACTTAAAGGTAATAACTCTATGGTAGACATACATACATGTCACTCTTACAAATGGATTATCCATATGAATGACTTTCATTCCCAATGCATTAGAGCTTATCACGTAAACACCCATACATGGTTTATCACAGAACCACACATCTTTGGTTTATCACACAACCACCATTCCTTCATTTATCACATAACCACTCTTCAAATGTCCAAGTACCATTATAAAATTATATCACATAAAAGATTACAATTATCATCATTTCACTCATAAAAATTCATTACAAATCACATGAAAAAATATTAAGATATTGAAATAGTAAATCCACATTTCAAACCAATTTCAACACCAAACTAACCAAATTAGGAATAAGGGATTTATTTTTTCCTTTTAAAAACAATCTTCCTTATAGGGGAATCCAAATGTCAAATAATGCTTATAATGGCATAGAAGACATTGTCGCCGCTTACGCTAAAAACAATCCATTTGTATTTTGAAACGAACGTAAAATGATTCAACTTAAGATTCCTTTTGAAACCCAATAAATTAAATTACAATTAAAATGAGGTGATTATACTCCATATAAATGAAAGAGGTGTATATTATCAAAGTACTCCTCAATGAATGTAAATTGGCATGAAGTCCATTACCGTGAGTCCGACTCATCACGTAGAACAATTATATTCCTCAATAATAAATTATTATTTATTTATAATTTCATGAGAACCTTTTTAAATTTTATTATTTCTTTTCTATAATTATTACATTGTTTTTATAATCACATATTGTTTCAATATCATATCAAATGTTTTGTTGATATTCGTCACAAGAGTTTAAAATTAACATGGTACGATGTCACTAGTTGATGTGGTCATAAGTAAATCATATCCAGAATAGTATTCATGAAAAAATAATCAATTTTATTAATTAATCATACTTATTAAATAAAAACATTCATTATGGTTGTGAAAATGGATTAATGTTTATCTCAGGGGGATGGTAGGCCGAATGTATGCACGAGTAACATTTTCTATTTTTTGTGGATCATTATAGAAATAGAAAAATTAATATTTAAAATTAAAAATAAATAATATTATTATTTTAAAAAATAATAATCATTTAAATATTCGTATATATATTATACATGTGATGTGGTGATTTGAAATGATTTACATCACTTTGTGGAAGTGATAGTTGAAACGTATGCACGAACGATATTTTCATTTTCATGTGCATGGAAGTTACAAATATATCAGAGATATTATTCAATTAAAATTTTAAATATGTTTTAGATATCATATATAAACATTTATTCCATCATTATAACCAGTACCGAAAGATGGTATTGAAAAATGAACAATATAGTTTCGTGAGGCGGTAGTCCACTGTACACATGAACAAAATGTTCATTTCCTAATTGATGAAATTGAGAATGGTTTTGTAAATGATATTAACATAATAAAATATAATTATATTTAAGATATTGGATTTTTTATTTCATCTTATTCGATGATATTTAAAAGGAAGTAGAAGATTATATAAAATTGAAAAACATAAAAACTATACCTTTACTTTGGATGATCAACATTGAAGAACGCATTTACACCTCCAAGAAAGGTGTTATGACTAAAATAAATACTCAAAAAGTGGGGAGGGATTATTGGAAGGGGTGTAATTATATCATGACAGAACAAAATGTTTTTTAAAGTTTATGTATTAGATAAAATTAGGTAATTTTAAGTAGGAGTGTGGAGAGGAACCATTGGAAACTCTTAAATTATTAAATTAATATAAATTAATTTTTAAATTAAAATGACTCCAACATGAGATATATCGAAGATAATATGAAGATAGTTCCAAATCCACTCATCCAATAATTTTATAAAATGTATTGAATTTATATTAAACCATATCATTTCGATCTACCCTTAATTATTTTCTTCTATGTTTAATTGCAGTTGCAAAATTTTAAATGTTAAGGGGTTATAAGTTGAACTTATATGGGGTAAATTTCACATAAATGGATATTATATGAATATTTATACCTTCTAATTGACAATTTTTAATTTTTAAATAAGTGTTTTTATTATTAATTAAATTAATAATATTGTTTTTATAAATTATAAATAGGGTCAATTTTGATACTGTTCATTTCATCAACATTAAATAAATTCAAAATGGTGAGATAACTTCAAAAAAAATCCATTTTATAGACTTTTAATATTTTATTGTACCATATAAAATTCATGTATGGAATAAATTAGTTAAAATTATGTTTACTTTAATGTTATTATAAACATTTATTTGATTCTTCCGTTAATAAATATTTTATTGTATCATCATTGTGTCATAATTAAACTTTACTATTTATTTCTTAAAATTTAAAAATAAATGAACATGATGTAGGTAATATATATATATATTCATAATTATTCTTTATATTCTAAATGATCAATTATATTATTCTATATTAAATTGTTTTTGTTAATAATAGACGTGTTTAGGATATATTTTTCATTACTTTAAATTAAATGTTATAATTGTCATAATCGCAACTGAAGGGATTTTGAAGGTCAAAATCATGGACCACATATTTCCATGGTCAACCATAACTCATCCAATACAATTAATTAATGGGGTAGAATTATTTTATATTATTATAATTTTATTTTAACCCTTAATTACCCTATTTACCTATAATTCGAGTAAATAAATATAATTACTAAAGTTACTATTCATAATATCAAAAAATTTAAGGGACCTATTCAAATAATTTTTATCTTCCTATTCCAAATATGGAATCAATTTTTACAAATTCAAAAAAGGCAGAAATTAATTTAAAATTAATACAATTTTTGGAATAAGAAAAATGTGTTTCTAAATAAAACATTCAAAAGCTCACATAGTTTTTGAATTCTTTTTCATTTTGAAGTTGTTTCTAATGAAAAATATTTTATTAAATGATAAAAAATTATATTATAATACATTAAATCTAAGAATATAAAAATATAACTATATTAAAAAATTAGATGAAAATTATTTTTGAAATAAAATGCAGTGTTTTTCACTCTTTATTAAAATATTAATTATATCATAAAGATTACAAAATATCATCCAAAGAAAATTTTACTGTCCTATTTTCATTGAAGAAGTTTATTTTTTTCAAATAGAATATATAAAAATGATTAAATATATATTTTAAAATTGTTCTCTCTTAGAATTTGGTAAAACGACCTTTTAAAAATATTTGAGTACATTATGCATAAAACATTATTTATTTTCAACTTAGCCTCTCAAATTTATTTGATGATTTTAAAAAAATTATAAACATATATAAATATAATATAGTTAGTTTTTTTTTCACACCAACCAAATAGATAGTGGTTAACTACTATTTAATATAAATATATTAATACTATATTGTTTTTATGTGTAACTCAGTATTGTGTGAACATTTGATTTATGAGAAACCCATTATTGCATGTCGAGTATGCTATCATACATAGAATCTATTTTAAAATAAAATTATTATTTATTTCATAAATATTTTTAGATTTTAAAAGGCTTTATTTTATAATTATCTATAACATTTCATCCTTTCCCCTTTGGGAAATTGTGTCCTAAAAATTTTAATTACTTATCA
Source organism: Viscum album (assembly GCA_963277665.1). Classification (NCBI taxonomy): domain Eukaryota; kingdom Viridiplantae; phylum Streptophyta; class Magnoliopsida; order Santalales; family Viscaceae; genus Viscum; species Viscum album. The sequence continues at coordinate 880,373,968 of OY728139.1, read as the reverse complement.
AATAAGTGATGGTATTTATCCCTCATAGAATGTTCATATTTCCATGTTGCCTCTTATACTATATGATTTTTCCATAAAACCCTAACATGAAGAATAAACATATTCCGAAACACATTCACTCCACAGTCAAAAATCTAGACTGGCTATTCCACAAAATAAAGATTCACTTCCAACTAAACAACTTCTGGACTGATAACATGAGATAGATCCGAAATATACATTCATATCATTAAAACATGAGATAAATTTTCTACATTAGACAAAAAAGGAGGTAAATCCACAAATTATTGAAATAAGAAAACTTTATCTGGCATGTCATATGATCTAATAGATTGTGCACTCAGATTATCCTTTATATAAAAATGCATCACACTTTTAGATGGAGAAGCATTGGGAAAGACATGATTGTATACCTCAAATGAATGATCCTTACATTGGTCATCCACATAACTATTATGCCAGCTATGAGGTATAATCATATGCTTCAGAATCAACTAATCTTCCCTATTATTTCATCTTTCAATTCTTGTCCCATCACCTTCATTTCAAATACTCAATACCAAAAAAGCTGAAGGTTCAGACCGATTTAGATATAATGACTCAAATGGTGACATCAGTATACTAGACTAAAAAATGATATTATAAGAAAACTCAACAAAAAAATATTTGTATCTGACCTTCCCTAGTAATCCATTGAGTTTTCACGTATCATATCATCCCATGCCTACATTGTTCATTATGACTACCCATATGATTGAGGATGAAAATCGGTACTAAATTTTAATTCATTACCAAAAGACAGCTGAATGCCATTACAAATAGTTAGAATTGAACCTAAGATCAAGATTAGATACAATATAGAGGGTAAATCCATGTAACCAGACTATATCTGGGATACACAATCAAGAAATATAATCTACTAACAGATAATATGAAATAGGAATAAAATGAGAACCTTTAATAAATTGATCAATAATAAAAATGAATGCATAGTCACCTTAAAAAGTCATTGTTAATCCTACTTGAAATCCATTTATATATTTTCCCATTTTCCCTCTGGCATAATAAATGGTTGAATCCACCCCTTAAGTAATTAATTATATTCTTTATCCAATTGAAATATCATATATGTATGGGTAATGTTAGAAATATGTCTTTTTATTCCATCCCACCAGTAATACTCCTGAAGCTCTCTGTACATCTTATTGTTGCCCGGATGAAATGAAATTGGAGAACATTGAGCATCATATAACAAATAATTCTTTAAATTGAATAATAAGGAAAACATAATATCATCCAAAACCACATAACATATTTTTTATCATTGTTATATTTATGTAACCTACCTTTCTGACCCAATTTTACATTTTTTTCAACTCATTATCTTGTTATTCTTCTACTTAATTCTATTTGATGGAGATGATTTCACTGACATCTGAAAAAAAACAAAAGAACTTCCTACACCAAAAATTTCCAATGAAAAATGCATCAAATCATTGACCAAATGATATCCTTCCAAAAACACCATGGTTAATGTAAAATTATTTTTTGACTCAATGCATCATCCCCTTTATTTTCATTTCATGTATGGTAATGAATAGTACAATCATGATCCTTGATTAATTACATCTATCTCTTTTGTCTCATGTCCAATTATTATTTATTTATTATATAAACTAATGTTCTATGATCAGAATATATTTCACACATTACACAAAACAAATGATACCTCCAAATTTTTAATGTAAAAAAAACAATAGCTGCTGTCAAATCCAATGCAGGGTAATTTAACTCACTAGGTCTCACCTGATGTGAAGCATAATAAATCACCATATCATTCTGAATTAAGATACATGGAATTCCATTCAATGAATCATTATTATAGATAACAAATCACAATTCCATGTAGGAAGGGCCAAAACTAGATCACTTACTAATCTACTTTTTAGTTCCTGAAAAAAATCATTACATTCATTTTTTTCTAAATGAAAATAAATACCATTCATGTTAATAAAGAAATCGGGCTCTCTAACCGAGAAAATATTACAAAAACCTTCTATAATAACCTGTTATTTTATGGAAAATATGAATATATGTGATATTTTTAGGTCATTGCTACTATTTAACATCATTTTATAGAAGGTTCAACATTTATGCAATCTATAAGAAAATATGACCAAGGAGTGATATTTTTTTCAACCAAAATTTACACTTACTAAACAATCCATATAGTTACTTTTCATTTAAGGTTTTCAAAAAAATCCTTTAGTGAATATGATGTTACATATGGATTTTAGAATATCTCAAAATATAATCTACAAACAGAACCAAAAAATGATAAAAAAAAACTAATGGATACCCAATTCATGATATTCCTAAATATATTAGGGGTATTAGATAACCCAACTTGTATAACTAAAAACTCAAAATTCCAATATCTTATTTAGAGTGTTGTCATTAGAATGTATTCCTCCTTCACCTTTAGCTGATGGTACTCAAACCACAAACCAATATTCAAAAAATAATGTGCTCCCACGAGATGATCAGAAAAATCGTTGATATGATGCAACATATAATTGATCTTAATAGTTAGGTCATTCATGACTCGATAATAATTAAAATGCCTCAAAGAACGATCATTCTTTTTAAAAAAAAAGAAGGAATAACCCATGGTGAGGATATTGTATGAAGGAAACCACTATCAAGAAACTCTTTCTATTGTTTTTTCAATTCCACCAAATCCAAATGAGACATGTCATAAGGGTGTTTAAAAATTGGATAATATTTAGCAAAAAATCAATAGTAAATACAACCTCAATGTAAATAAAAATACTAAGCAACACATCTCAAAAAACATCTATAAATTCAATCACTACAATGATGTCACTAATAAAAAAATTATATTAAATAACATGAGATAAATAACATTCAATTCCATATTTAATTAATCTATCAGCATCTTGGTATGTTTTCAATGGTATGAAATTATTAAATAAAACATTCATGGCCTTGCAATCTATTTTATCTTTATAAACTAAAATCCAATCCATAACTAAACTAATATCAACATGAACTATGTAATGTTAAATAAGATTTGTAAAAATATCATCTCAATAATGATAATCAGAAGATTCATATAAATCATGGTATCCTTAATAATTTCACCTATATTTTTTACCAAATGTTCTATATCAAATTAATGAATTGATATTTTAAATTTACCTAAAATGCTATCATAAATGAAATATTGTGATTGTCCAATGTCAAATTGAGTATTGGTGAATATAAAAAACCATAACATATATATCACTATTGACATTTCATTACATTCCTAATCATCACACTTGTAGTAATAAGAAATATGACTCATCATACCATATCAAATACAATTCTCATACTTTGAGTGAAATTCCCCAATATTATTCTTATTACACACCTCACAAGAAGCAAATTTAGTTTTCTATCCTCAAAATTTCATTAAATAATTATTTCATATTACTGTCCACTAGATCACATCATTTTCTTGCTCTCATGAAACACATGATCATCACAAAACTAAACTTATTCCTTATCATCACATCAAAAAAGTTTCCAATTACTTTTTAACTCATTATAAGATAATTCCATTTGATATTTTGGTTTCAATAATGATTAAAACCGATTTATATTACTAAAAATATCCTAGATAAAATTTGGTACGTAGCTTGAGAATCTGGTGAAATTTTCATTATATATAGCCATCGAATATTGCACATTTTATCTCAATCCCATGAATTTATTTTCTATTGTAAGTCGAATATCATTAGGAAAATATTTTTCAAGTAAGATATTCTTAAATTCATCTGATTCCATGATATCAATCTCTTCATATACTTGGATACATTAAATAATTGACCACCAATGATTTAATTCATCTTTAAAATGATAAAAAATGCTAACCATTTGATTTTCTTAACACCACATTACATAAAAAATAAATTTTAGTGCATTAATCCACCCTTATGCTTGCACATGGTTAAATAATATACTGAATCATGGTGGTCATTAACTCATAAAATTCTCAAATGATGTTATATTCTTCTACGGTTGATTTGGTTCTTCTAATGAATGGAAACCACAACCATTTATCGAATTAGTTAACTGATCGATCACTATAACAAACTATTTAGCTCTGATTCCGACCTTATCTAGATGATTATTGGGAAGGTTTTTATCCTTTTTATGTCATCCGAGAACGTATTCCATGTTTTCTTTGCAAAAAAACCATTCTAAACATATATATCTTAGATGAAGTGAAATTTTAATAATCAAATGATATATAATTTCAATTTCACCATAATTTAAAAAAACATGTTTTGATATTCTATTTTCAATATCCTAACCACTGAATTTATCTAGGTCGACCTCTGATACAAACTATAACGCCCAGCTATATACATTACATAATCTTGAGAAAAGTTAATCATTTGAGTATATTTCACATCGACGATCTTTTTATGTTTATAGATTTAGATATTTTTTTCATAACTCATACATAACAACAAGAATATTACAAAGTAGACACTTCTACACGCTATTCATTCTTTAATAAAACAAAATCTTTTAAATAGAAACATGGATTTGTTTTGTGTTTAAACATCATAACTTTTACATGATGCTATACATTACCCTATTCTCCTTAAAATCATGTGAAAACAATTTCATACCTAGGATGAGCATAAAAATATCAACAAGGCATACAAAAATAAAGAAATTGTTAGCCATGATAATACATGTAAACTATGAATATTTTATCATAAATTAATAAATTTCACCATTATGAAGTATTAAAAACTATTTATTTATTATTAGATCATTCCTTATGCTTTTTGTAACCAAACGATTACCATAAAACCCATATAATGAATAATATAAAATATAAAAGAATAATAGAACATAATCAAACTTTAATTGAATAACCATGAGATTGAATTTCTTACGTTTCACTATTACAAATGGAATAGCCATACAGATGACTTCTATAGACATCACATTAGAGGTTATAATTTAACCACCCTTCAATTGTTCATCACAAAACTACCCATATTTGGTTTATCACATAACCATCCTTCTTTAGTTTATCACTTTACCACCCATCAATGTCAAAGAACCATTATGAAATCATATCACATAAAATAGTGATATTATCAACATTTCACTCATAAAGTTTCATTTCAAATCACAAGAAATAATTTCAGGTTATTGAAATTGTCAACAAACATTAAAAACATTTTCAATGCAAAAATACCCAAAAATGGAATAAAGAATTTCTTTTTTATTTTTAAACCATTATGGTTTATATAGGAATACAAATATCAAGAAATGATTAGGGCAGTTTGGAAGTCACTATCTCTGTATACATTAAAAACATTCCTTTTTTCATTTTGTAAAGAATTAAAATGATTTGAGTTAAAATATTCTTATTGAAAATTTATGATTGAAATTATAAACTAAAATGGGTTTATTAATCATAGTATAAAATAAAGAGGTGTACATTTTCAAAATATGCATCTGTGAAAAGTGATCAAGATGATGTCCCTTACCATGAGTGATACTCATCATGTAGAACCTTTATAATCCTGAACAATATACTTATATTAATTTATACATTCATGAGAACCTTTTTGAAGTTTATTATTTCTTTTATATCATATATTACCAAGTTATAAAAATTAAATAATTATTTATTTTCATATTGGATGTTTTGTTGATATTCGGTACTTATGTCGAAAATGAACATGGTTTGATGACATTAGTTTATATTTTCATAAGTTCAAAAAATCCATAATAATATTCATCACATAATCACTACTTTTATATATTAATATTACTTTTTTAATCAAACCATTAATTTATGTTATAAAATATCAATAATGATAGAAGCATAGAGATGGTAGGTCATACATATGAATGAATAATATTTTCTATTTTTTCATTGAACATTAGATAAATAAGGTAACTATCATTTTATAACTACAAAATGATCATAATATTATTAAAATTATAATAATATTTTAAATATACTGATGTATATCATAAAATTGACTTGGTGAATAGAAATCACTCACATCACTTCGTGTAGGTGATAGTTCACACATATTGACAAATGACGTTATTGATATTATGTTCATTAAAGGTAGGAACATAATTAAAATATTATTATTTTAAATTTATAAATATTTCATTAATATCATATATATACTTTTATTACGTCATTATATTCATTCTTGATATATGGTAATAAAAAATGAACTATATCAGTTAGCGAGGTTGTAGTCCACTGAAAAAATGAACAAAATGTTAATTTCCCTTTTCATGAAATTGGAGATGGATTTAGGTGATGATATTATCATAATTACATCTCATTATTTTTAGGATACTATAGTTTTTATTTATTCTCTGATAAAGAAAATTTAATGGAATTGGAAAAAAAATAAAACAAAAAAACTTTAAAACCCCAAACGTCTCCTTCAGATGATCACCATTGAATAACACCTTAAGACCAATAAGATAGATTTTCTACTTAAAATAAGGCCACAAGAAAGTGAGGTGGGGTTATAGGAAGGTTTTTTGGTAGATGAAAGAAAAATAAAATGTTTCTTTAGGTGCTATTATTAGAGAAGAGTGGGTACCTTTTAATAAGATAGGGTAGGATCACCCTTGGAAAATCATAAAATATTACATTAATATAAATTAATTTTTTCATCCAAAAGAATCAATCATGAGATATTAGTAATATAATATTTATATAGTTATAAATATTCTCATCCTACAATTTTTAGGCATTTATAGATTTTATTTTAAAATTTATCATTTTGTTTTATCATTAATTATTCTCTATTAATTATAATAGGGGAAACAAAATTTTAAATATTAATAGGCTATAAATGTAAAGACATGGAATTTCCATGGAATTTTTTTTCTTAAATACATGGAAATTTTATGAGTCCGCGAAAATTGACATTGTGTGATTCCAAGGCCCGGTGTGCCCGGAATCAATTTTTGAAGTTTTATTCGGGTACATTTAGTAAAAATATGAGTAGGATTTTATAACTTTTGAACAGTTGTTCGTAATTGAAATCTGAGGGCACTGTTGAACTCACAGCACCGATATCCGCTTAAGAAGACATTCACCTCGACGGTAGTTGGTCAAGAATAAAAGTTATTTTTTCGGTTTTAGTGAATGAATTAAATAAAAATAAGGTTTTGTAAACGACTTTTTATCAATTGGTTAAAACCTTCATGGGGAGGTTGGAGGTTGGGACCACCACACCCTAACCTCCCATGAGACGTTATGGAGGTGGGGCCCACCGGATGTCTAAACCTCCTCTTCTTGTTCATTGTGGTGGGGACCACACGAGTTTAAAACCACTTGAACTCCCCATTAAGTGGGGATAAACCTCCTGAGCTCCCTACTTAATGCTACAAACACCCCTCCACATTAATTTTTCCAACACACCAAATTAATGGTGCCAAATCCTCCCCTTTAATTTTTAATGTGCCAACAATGTTTTAAGTTTTTCATTTTAACATTATTGCCAACAAAATAATAGATATTATAATCTATCATTTGGCACAACTTTTCACATGGGTGAATTGAGGGGAGGATTATTGGGAGAAATCTACAAATGAAGAATAAAGAAAGAAGAATGATTTCTTCTAATGAAGAACGCCGTCAACGATCTCCTTTGACCTTCATCCTCGGATCCTACCAACGTGGAGAGTCTTCCACAACTGACCTTTCCTCCATATCGTCGTCAATGAGCTAACGTTTCTCAAGATTGGAAGTGTGTGCTAGACGTGACTAATGATGATCTCCTTCATCTTCTTTCCGCAACTTCATCTAAAATAAATAATCAAAGGTATGGGGCTTATTTTTGTAATACTAATTTCTTTATTTTTCTTCTTTGGATGGAAAGGAATAGTACCGGTGGTTGTAAAAATTGAAGTTCATCTTTCTTCTTACATGTTGACCCAAATTTTTCCACACTAAACGCTGAGGGTGTGGGCCAAACCAACATGGACCGACCCCTCCACCGTTCTTGTTTATGATGATCTTCGGCATGGCGATGAAACAATTAGGCGGTGAAGGCAGAAAAGAAAAAGGTCCCCTACCTACGTCCTCTGTCACCGCCACCGCCCTCACGGAATCCTACATCGCCGCCGACCAAACCATCCCCAGCCACCTGTTGGCCTTCCTGGTCGCCTCCTGTCCTACCCGGCCGCATCCCAGCTGCCTGCTGGCCTTCCTGGCCACCTCTCATGTGCTCGACAGAACTGCGCCGGCCCACGCGCCCCACACCCCACGTGCCTCCGCTGGACGAACCAGCCTCTGTCATTTAGGCTACGTCACCCAAGAAATGCATCTCATTGCGTAGGCCAAGCCAACCTCAGCCATCTGGGTCGAGCCACCAAGCCGCGCCTCACGCAGGCCAGGCCGAGCCGTCCTTCCGCGCTCATCGGGGTGCTTCCAGGCTGAACCGCCCTTACACTAACGTGCGAACGCTCCATGCCCTCACGACCAGTTTGAGACCCCACATTAATTATTGCCTTCGCAGCCTGCTGGGAGACGCCGATCCCAATGGGTCGGCCTAGACGATGTCGGACCGGGTCAGTCCGACCGGGTCGGACAAGACCCACGCCCACTATGACACCTTTAAATTATTTTTTCAATATCATTGGAACCATACTTTGGTTTGATGAACCGTCAGTGGAGATTGTAATCAAGGAATGTGACACTTACATTGAGTAGGCCCCACTGGAGTTTGGATTATTGTTGAGTTATGGTCAGGTTTGATCGTGCATGCATCCAACCGGGCCCCTGGGATTAAAAGACTAATACCTCACAGACCGAGAGTCTGATTGACATGTCGTCTGTTGCGTTGAGACCCATATGATGTGGAGGAACTTTGTAATACTTATTCATGGTATTTCATGGAATTTGATGTATCAAAACTTGGTTTGAGGAGTATATCCTCCTAGAATAAAGCATGATTTGTGTGGAAACCCAGTGTTTGGCTGCACTCTGACTACTGTTCTTGAATCCTATGTGGGTTCGACAACTCTAACGACTGTTACTGGATCCTATGTGGGATAGATAGCTCTGACTACTATTCCTGGAACATGTGTGGGTTCGACAGCTCTGACGAATATTCCTGGTTACTGTGTGGGTTTGATAGCTCTGTTTACTGTTCCGGGAACCTTTGTGGGTTCGACAGCTCTGACTACTGTTCCTGGATCTTATGTGGGTTCGACAGAATAAATGATTTATTGAATATATCTAATCATCTCTAACACTCTACATGAGTTTTATACTTGTGTGAGATGAGGCAGTAACTTTGTGTGTTTCCTCATTATTGAGATGGATTACTTGATAACATAGGTATATGTATGGGTATATAACTATGTGGGGTTATCTGTTGATTTCATAATTTTTGGTTTATCCTTGTTGGATCATGTGAGACCTTGAGGGTCTCAGGATCAATACTGATTATCATTATACTCACCCATGCACGGGCTATGCACGCACCTCATTGTGTTGGATGCAGATGATGAACATCGCTGAATGAGGTTGAGTGTACTAGGACTGGACGGTACCTGGAGGTGGACCACACAGCATAATGGTACATGGTGGTGACAGACAGAGTTAGAGTGTTACAGAGGCTATATGTACCTTCCCTCTAGTTAGGATTCCTCAGTGGATAATCCAAGAGCGATTTTACCATTTTACTGTACTTGTACCTTCTGTTTCTCATACTTTATATTTGGTCTTGTATTTTCGACCCTTTTTACTTTTCAGCACTCTTTTGTTATAAGGTTTTACATAGTGTTTTTCATCCAGCATATACTCTGTTGTGTGTGTTTTTAGGATATAATGGAAATTCCTTCCCAGTTTTAGGGATTTATGCTTTTGGTGGTAGTTGGCATCCCTTGGACTATGGAAGGTCGGCTTGGGGTAGTCACGGCATGAGCCCCAGGGGACGGGTTGTGACAAATTTGTATCATAGGAGTTGGTTCTACCGCAGAACATAGGACTCTGATCTTTTCTATGAGGCAATATTGTTAAGAGTACGGAGGGTGTTTTTAGTTCAGGGAGTCCAGTGTTGGTGGGGCGGCCAACATATCCATACACCAGGACCTTGACATCTGATATCCAACATGGTGCATGAAAACACTGACTGCGTTTCTGTTTTGAAGAGTTTTTTTTTGTGATCTCGTAGAGTCAGCCGAATAGGTATAAATTTTTAACTGTGGAGCACTTACTACTTTTCAAGATGCCTCCATGTAGACAGCCGGCCAGGGTTCCAGGATTTGTATGAGATGGGAGCCCACCGAGCGATGAGGCCTCGGTGTAGGGCCCTATCACAGTAGAGTCACCCGCGGTACCACTACCCATTGGGACATTGATTCCACCAGCCGCAGTAGCAGAGAGTGCACGCCGCCTGAGAGCATTGAATGAGTTCCAAGGCTAGAGGCCACCTGGGTACAAGAGAGAGACTGACCCGCGGGCAGTTGAGGATTGGCTGGAGGCTGTGGTGAGTGTCTTCAGACTGTTAGGGATAGAGGCAGACCTTATGGTGATCCTTACTATATTTATACTTCAGGAATCAGTAGGCAGATGGTGGATCTTGAAGCTTGAAGTGCCTGATGAGGCTACACTACTCTGGGTAGACATCGAGATCTTGTTTCAGGCTGAGTTTTTCCCAGCCACCTTATGTGCAGTGTGGATACATGAGCTACTTCATCTTTAGTGGGGTAGCATGACTATAGCACAATACTCAGTGAGGTTCACTGACCACTCGCGCTACTCCACAAGTATGGTGAAAGACCCATTCTTCATGGCATGAACAATCGAGTAAGGGATCAGGTGATAGATCAGGGATTCGATGATCTCCCTCGGCATCCCGACATAGGTAGGGGTGATGGTGCACGTCCACTTAGTGGATAGTTTCCTTGCTAAGCAGTCACCAATAGTGAGGCCCACCACCGGGCATCACATAGCGGAATATTTTGCAGTTGTTAGCAGACCGATGTCCCAGAGATCCATGTTGACCAGACCATCCGGTGGACGACCTCAAGACACGGGTTCATTTGTGGGAGGAACATGAGATATAGCCAATCATTTTTGGAACAAGCAGTGTTTCACATGCGGCGGGTAGGGCCACATGCCTTGTGACTGTCCATCCCACCGTTCGGATGATCAGCAGATAGTTGAGGGACCTCATAGGAAGAAGCATATGTTCGATCAAGGAAGTATTTAGGGAGCAGGAAGATGTGTTAGAAGAGTTGGCTAGGCAGCTGGTGTTGGATGATGTTATGAGATGTTACCACCGCCACCACCAAGAGGTCCACCCTGACTGTAGGGAGCAGGTTGACATGCGAGAGCATAGATCTAGGCAGTAGTGGCTTACAATAATGGTGCTCCAGAGATTATTTGAGGTAAAGTATGTGTCTACTCCACCATAGCTGATGTTCTTATAGACACAAGTGCCAATTACTCTTTCATTTCCACCACCCTCGTTCAGAGCTCAGATATTCCGATGGAGCCGTTGGCTCGATCCTTATAGATAGAGACTCTTACGGGGAAGATTCGATGATTAAGCACTGGTTACAACTGAGTGAGCTTACTCTAAGAAGCGATGGTTTTAGCTGGGATCTCTTATTAGTGGCATCGAGGCCTTACGACTTCATCATGGGTATGTAAGGTTTATCTACAGTCCATGCTCAGATTGACTATATTAGGCACAAAGTTTGGTGTGTCTGAATGGATGGGACTAGGTTCACCTTCACATGCGAGAAGGGAGCCCTTACAGTACTGGATGGACTTTCCTGGAGGGGTGTATATATGATCATTCATCAGTTGGCTGGCCTTACCCTCAGAGAAGTCGATGTGGAGAGTCCCACTTATTCTATAGTGGTGGACCAGTATACGAATTTTTTCTTTGATGATGTCTGAGGTCTATCTCCTCATAAAGAGGTGGACTTATATATTGACCTATACCCCAGGACGACACTGATATCTACACCAGCGTATCAGATGACTCCCACAGATCTTCGCGAGCTTCGGGTACAACTTGAGGACTTACAGGGGAAGGGATTCATTCAGCGTAGTGTTTCTCCCTAGGCATCCCAGATTCCATTTGCTAAGATGGCAGATGGAAGCTTGAGGTTTTGTGTCGAGTACCGTCACCTGAACCAGGTGGCCGTGAAGAACAAGTACCCAGTCCCATGGATTGACGACCTCTTTGATCAGCTGAAGGGAGAACAATAGTTCTCAAAGATAGACCTCATATTAGGCTATCACCAGCTTAGATTTTGAGACAAGGATGTGCAAAATACGACCTTCTGATGTTGGTAAGACCACTATGAGTTCTTGGTTATTCCATTTAGCATAACCAACACCCTATAAATGTTCATGGGACTCATGAACAAAATCTTCCATCCATCTATCAATCACTTTGTCATAGTATTCATTGAATATATTATGATCTACTCGACTACTGAGGAGGAGCATGCCTCTCATTTGTAGGTAGTACTGGACACACATCGAGAGAACTAGATTTATGGTAAACTCTTGAAGTGCCACATTTGGAACCAAGAGATACACTTTTTGGAAATGTCCTCTTGGAGGCTGGAGTTGTAGTGGATCCATTGAAGATTGAGGTTGTACTTTCTTGGGAGCCACCTAGGAGTTTGAAGGAGGTACTAAGTTTCCTGGGCATGGCTGGTTACTACCAGTGAATCATTCCAGACTTCTCCAGAGTTTCAAAACCCTGGCAGCCTTGACGAAGAAGGGGAAACCCTTCATGTGGTTGGAGAGATGCCTAAATTGCTTTAAAGAATAGAGGCAGAGGCTGGCTAGTGCCCCATCATGAAACTTCTAGAAGAACCCATATTGTATATAGTCTACTGCAACAGACCAGGGACGAGACTCAGGTGTTTACTGATGCAAGAGCGAGCAGTGATCACATATGGTTCTCGATATTTGAGACAACATGAGAAAAACTACACTACCTATGAACTAGAATTAGCGGCATTGGATTTCTCCTTGAAGATGTGGAGACACTATTTGATGTCCAAGTGTTTTATTATTTGCTCTAATTACCAAAGTCTCAGGTATATCTTCTCTGAGATGAACCTAAACCTGAGACAACGACATTGGTTTGAGTTCCTCCAAGACTCTGACATCAAGATAGTCAATTATTTTGGGATGAGGAATGTTGTTGTAGATTCACTTAGTAAGAGGTTTGGTATACAGCTGCAAGGCAAGGCGACATAGCACCTGGATGCTTTTCAGATATCATATGTGGATTGAGATGGTGCATCCTTCCTTCATACGCTTATAGTCACTCCACCACTTCTTCATCAAGTCAAGGAGGCACATTGTGGTGACACTAACTATGAGACACGACATGCTAAGATATCCATAGGGAATGCACCTGATGAATTTTTTGAAGGTGTGGATCAAATTATCCTCTTCATAGGACGTACCTTGGTAGCATCAGCACTTCAGGAGGATGTGTTGAGGGATTCCACACTTCCCCTCTAGCAGTAAATCAAGGATTGGTGAAGATGTATCAGGACCTCAGAAAACAACAATGGTGTCCAGGAATGAAGAAGGAAGTAGAAGAGTTTGTCTCTCGATGCCTCACTTGTCAGCATGTGCAGGCAGATAACTAAGTAACAGTAGAGTTGGTGCCACCTTTAGAGGTCCCAAAGAGCAAGTGGGATGGGATATCCATGGAATTCATAATGGTTCTTCCATTAACATTCATGAATAATGAATCTATTTGGGGGATTGTTGATAGAATCACCATGTTGGACTACATCATATAGATTAGAGAGCATGGTTTAGTAGAAAGTCTGGGATGCCTCTATGTGCAAGAGATTGTTCGGTTACATGGAGTACCTTCTTCTATTGTCTCCGATTGTGACACACTGTTTACATTCCGGCTATGGAAGGGGTTACAATAGGCTTTCAGGACACATATTCTTCTGAGCACTACCTTCCATCGTCAGACAGATGGCCAGAAAAAGTGGACCATTCAGACCCTTGAGGATATGCTCTGTGCTTGTATCCTCGACTTCGGTCGTGTCTATGAGGATTAGTTACCTTTGGTCAAGTTTGAATACAACAATATCTATCACTCCACCATTGGAATGGAACCTTTTGAGGCGTTGTACGGGAGAGCTTTCAGATCACCCTTATGCTAGAATGGCCCTGGGGAGTCAGCACTAGTGGGACAAAGATGGTTCAAGCTACCACAAAGATGGTGCAGATCATCCAGGAGCGGATGAAGACTGCATAGAGAAGGAAAAAGTCATATGTGATAGGAGACAGAGACCTATGGAGTTCAAGGATAGCGATCACATCTTTATACGGGCCTTAACTCAATATGGACTATAGATATTTTTCAGAGGTGGCAAGTTATCTACGAGATTCATCAAACCTTTCTAGGTCCTCAGTAGAGGAGGCAAGGTGGCTTACCGCCTGGAAATTCCCACTTAGTTGCATCGGGTGCATGATGTTTTTAACGTATTCCAACTTAGGAGATACATGCATGACCCTTCTCACATCATCGACCATGGAGAGATGGAAATCGATGATGGGGTGACGTTTACGGAGGTTCCAGTGGAAATTGAGGATCGACAGGAGCGGGTCCTATATAGACGGTCGATGCCTCTGGTGCGTATTCACTGACAGCACAGGAACCTCCTAGAGAGAACATGGGAGGGGGAGGCTCAGATGTGTTCTCAGTACCCCCACGTGTTCCCTTACTTCTCATTATAGCTTACAGGGACGTAACGCCCTGTGGTGGGAAGAATGTAAAGACCCAGAATTTCTGTGGAAAATATTTTCTTATATACATGGGAATATTATGAGCCCGCAAAAATTGATGCCCCATGATTCTGACGCCCGATGTGCATAGAATAATTTTTTTATGTTTTGTTCAGGATCTTTTAGTAAACGTACAAGCGGGTTTTTATAAATTTTTAACCGGTGCTCGGAATTGAAATCTGAGGGCACCATTAAACTCGCAGAGCCGATATTCGGTTAAGAAGACATTCACCTCCACAAGAGTGGGTCATGAATAAAATTTAACTTTTGCGATTTTAGTGAATGAATTAAATAAAAATAAGGTTTTGTAAACTTATATTTATTATTTGGTTAAAACCTCCATGAAGAGGATGGAGGTGGGGAGCACCACAACTTAACATCCCATGAAGGGTTATGGTGGTTGGGACCACCCGAGGTTATAACATCTGGAACTCCCCATTATGTGGGGAGAAACCTCTTGAGCTCCCCACTTAATGGTACCAACACCCCTCCACAATAATGTTTCCAAAACCTCAAATTAATGGTGCCAAGTCCTCCCCTTTTATTTTTAATGTGCCAACCAAGTGTTTACTTTTTCATTTCGAAATTCTTTCCAATGAAATATTTGGTATTATTATATATTATTTGGAACAAATTTTCGCTTGGGTGATTTGAGAGGAGGATTATTCTAAGAAAGCTCCCAACGAAGAATGAATAACGAAGAATGCGTTCATCCAATGAAGAACATAGGCAACGATCTCCTTCAACCTTCATCCATGGATCCTAAGGATGTGGATAATCTTCCACAACTAACCTTTCCTCGAAATCTTCATCATCGAGCCGACACAGCATGGGAATGGAAGTGTGTGGTGGATGCGACGAAAAAAGATCTCCTTCGTCTTCTTTTTCAACTTCATCATCGATCAATGATCTAACGTAGGGGATTTATTTCTGTAATATTACATTCCTTATTTTTATTCTTCGGTTGGAAAGGAATTGTTGCTGTGGTTGTAAAAATTGAAATTCATATTTTTTCTTCTTTGATGAGCCAAATGTTACCACCGTAAACGTGGAGGGTGCATTGAAAACCAACATGGCCTGACCCCTTCGCATTTCATGTTGATGATGATCTTCGGCATGTAGATTAAACGACGAGGGGACAAAGCTGACAAAGACAATTACCTCCCTACCCGCGGCCTATGTGACATGTGCCGCCCCCGTGGCATCCCGCACTGCCCCCAGCCGAAGCTGCCCCAGGCACCTCCCGGTTGGCCAGACCACCTCTAGGCCTCCTTCCGGCCTGCCCGGCTGGGCACAGGCCGACCGTCCTTCACAGCTACCTCGCGGCCTCCTTCTGACCTTGCCGCGCCCTGTCGGCCTACCCGGCCACCTCCCAACTTGCTCGGCCTCCTCCCATGTGCCTGGACGAACTGCGCCAGCCCGTGAGCCCTGCACATCACACGCCACGACTGGACGAACTGGACTCTATCATTCGGGATGAGCTCCCCAAGTGTCTACCCTCACTGCGATGGCCAAACCGGATTCAGCCATCCGGGCCGAGCCACTGAACCGCGCCCCACGCCTGCCTGACCAAGATGAGAATTTGTTCCCCTCGTAGCACTTCCGGGCCGAATCTCCCTTGCATCGACGCGTGGTCGCTCCACGCCCTCTTGACTGGTCCGCACCCCCACGATACTCATGGCCTTTGTGGCCTGCTGAGCCGGGCCTAGTGGGCCATACCGAATCCACTGGGTCAGCCAAAACTGTCTCGGGTCGGGTCGATCCGAAAGGGTCAGACCCGACCCAGCCCATTGCGACCCCTTTACATTCTTTTGGCCATATATTTGGCACCAGATGTCCATTTGAAGAACCGTCAGTGGCACTAGTAATCATGGAACATGACACTCCCTTTGAGTATAACCCACTGGATTTTGGGGTATATTTGAGTTACAGTCAGGTTGGATCATGCACAAATCCAACCGGGCCCCCGGGACTAAAAGGCTAATAACTCACATACTTGGCATTCGATTGATGTGTTGTTTGTTTCTTTGAGACCCCTATGGCGTGACAGACCTTTGAAATACTTCTTTGTGGTACTTCATGGCAGTTGATGTATCTTCACATGGCATGAGTATCAGACCCTCCCGAAGTCAAGCACGCTTTGTGCGGAAACCTTGTCACTCGTAGTGCTATGACTACTCTTCCAGGATCCTATGTGGATTTGATAGCTCTGAAGACTGTTCCTAGATCTAGTGTGGGTTTGAAATCTCTAAATACTGTTCCTGGGTCCTATGTGGGTTCGACATTGTTGATGACTGTTTCTGGAGAATGTGTGGGTTCGACAGATCTGTTTACTGTTCCTCGATCCTGTGTGGGTTCAACAACTCTAACTACTGTTCCTGGATCCTTTGTGGGTTCGACAGAATAGAAGATTTAGTGACTACATCTAATAATATCTAACACTCTACGTGAGTTTTATACCTTTGTGAGTTGAGTCAGTAACTTTGTGTTTTTCCACATGATTGAGGTGGAATACTTGATAACATAGGTATATGTATGGGAATATACCTTAGTGGGGTTATCTGTTGATTTCATACCTCGTGGTTTATCCTTGTTTGATTTTGTGAGACCTTGAGGGTCTCGGGGCCCCTACTAAGTATCGTTATACTCACCCCTACATGGGCTATTCCCACACCTCATTGTGTTGGATGCAGACGACGGATAACATAGACCGCGGCTAAGTGTACCAGGACTGGACGGTACCCAGAGGTGAACCACATGACATGACGATACACAAAGGTGCCAGACGACCGTGGAGTACTGCAGAGGCTATTTGTACCAACCCTCTAGGTAGGATTTCCCAGTGGACAATCCTTGATCAGTTTTCCCTTTTTCCAGCACTTGTTCCTTTTGTTTCGTATACTTTACAATTGGTCTTGTATTACCAGCCCCTTTTACTTTTCAACACTCTTTAGTTTTATAGTTTTAATTATTGTTTTACTTCCAGCTTGTACTCTGATGTGTAAATTTTTAGGATATAATAGTAATGCCTTCCCAGTTTTAGGGATTTACTCCTTTGGTGCTAGTCTTCAGCCCTTGGCCTATGGAAGGCTGGCATGGAGTAGTCACGTCACAGTCATTGGGGGATAGTTTGTGACAATAAATTTTACTTATAGGGAGTCAATTTCTAATAAATGGATAATTTATGAAATTTTAGACCTTATAAAAACCATTTTTTAATTTATAAATATTTTGATGATTTTTAAATCATTTAATAAAATATTATTTTTATAAAATATATATATTGTCAATTTTGGGAATATTCATTTCATTGAATTTAAATAAAATCAAAACCGAGACATAACTTTGAAAAATTGAATTTTATAAACTTGTAAAATTTCATAGTCTCCTATATAGTTTGTGGATGACATCAATTATTTAAAATTATATTTATTTTAATAGTATTAGTATCATTAAAGTGATTCGTCATTTAATAAATCTATTATTTCATAATCATTGCATCATAATTAAATTAAATTATTTATTTTGTGAAATTGTTAAATATATTACCATAATGTAGTTAGTATAATTATTCCTCTAATTAATATTAATATTCTAATATATCACTTATATAACTCCATATTAAATTAGTTTGAGTAATAAAAGACAATTTTATGAAATATTTTCTTTTAAATTAAATTTTATAAATGTCATAATCACACAAATGTGGCTTATAAAGGAAAAAATAATCGAATAAGGATATATTGTGTCATCCATAACTTATCCAATAATATTAGTTCATGTTGTATGGTATTTTTAATATATTATAATATTATTTTTACACTTAATTACCATATTTACCATTAACTATTTTAAATAAAAATAACTACTAATGTATTTATTAATAACTTCAAAAAATAAAATGATCCTATTTATATAATTTTTAAATGATTATTATAAATATGGAATCCATTTTTCCAAATTCAAAACACACAATTGGTATAAATTAAATTAAAACTAATCACGTTGATGGAATAAGAAAACTGTTTTTATGTAAAATGTTCAATATTTCACACAGTTTTTTGTATTCACTTTCATTTTAAAATTGATTCCAATGAAAAAAAATTATAAAATGAAAAACATATTATTTAATTATACTTTAAAAGTGATTAAAATGATAATATAACTATTTAGAAAAATTATAAAAAAAATCATTTTTTACTAAAATGTAATATTTTTTATTTTTCAATAAAATGTGATTTTTATTAGGACAATAAACAATTTTCAGAAAAAGTAAATTTTAATGAACCTCTTCAAATAAAGAAGTTTATTTTTTTCAAAAATCACATATTAATGAGAAAAAACTATATTTAAAAAGTGTTTTCCCACAACAGGAGAAAAAAACCATTTAAAAATATTAATGTATTTTTTTAAATCTGATTAATTCTCCTTTTAAGCCTCCAAAATTTATTGGATGACTGATAAAATATATAACAAAAATGTTTAGTCAAAATATAGTTAGTTTTTTTATTCATTCTAATACAATGGCTAGGCGTTAGTTACCATTACACAAAATAATTTTAATAATATATTATTTTTTAGTATAACTCAGTATTGGGTGAAACATAAAATTTTGTAGAATACCATTGATTATTGTCAAGAATTCTATCCGGAATATCATATATATTAAAGATAAATTACCATATAATTCATAAATATTAATAGTTTTGAGAAAACTCTTATTCAATAATTACATGTGATGTTACAACATTGGTTTTTGTTACCCATATAAAAAGGATTGGTAGGACACCTCATAAAGGTTCAGTCCCACCCATCAAACACCAATCACCATCCTATATGTTCGTAAGGTCTATAATGATTGGTTATAAAACCTAAAAATATAATACTCTAACCATTTAAAGGAAATAAATTGAAACTAATGGAGAACATCATATACATAAAATGTCTTCATAAATAGAGCAACCATTACACATAGATGGATTTAACACCTAGTAGTTTTATTTTGGTATCCATGTATGTGTCAGGAGTTAGAATAGATTATAAAATATATCTTAAATAAATTTGAATTTCCCAGTTCTCCACTCCTTTGTATTGATAGTTATTTATTATTTTTTGGGTGTTATGACTTCTGTACGAAATAGGATTCTTCTTCGACGACATTGTGGGTATGAATTTTTAATCTTCCTTTAACCTTCCAAAATACTACATTTATACATTTTCATGGAAACATGGTTGTACAAATGTAGTGTGTAGATAAAAGAACAAACTCAGCCTCTCATAATTTTGTTCCACAATATGTGTTGAGGATGTTGTGTCAAAACCATTAGTGGAGTAGATTTTGACCGATTTTGTGTAGGATTTATGATTAAATCTATCTATTTTTCATGAATATATGTTAGATAATTGTAATTAATATAATCATATGGTCAACTAACATCAAAATTTAATCAAGTACAACATGATCGGTTCTTGATTCCCAATTTTTATTCTAAAAAATCACTCAGAATGAAAAAGGATACTACATAAAGTGTAGAAATGGATGATAATTACGATTCTATTCAGGTCAATTATTCCCAAAATTGTCCAAGACCCATAAAGGATGAACCATATGTCACTAACATCTTCAAAACACAGGGGAATGATCTGGATTCTCCATAGTAAATTATGTTGTTTCTTTTGGTTATAGATGAAACTTATGAGGTTATTTCTCTTAGAGTTGTGTATCATATCCCCAACAATGTTCATTTGGACATCTATATAGTTTTGGTGTGGTCTGGTAATGGGATTTTTCCTAAATTGGTAGTTCATGTATGAAGATAGGGTGGTTAATTTGGATTTAAGGGTTGCATGAAATCAATTAAAAGATTAGATGGATCGAAGAATGTTGTGAAATGATCCATTCCAATAAAGACCTTGCCTAGATTAAATTAGAGTAATTATTTTTATGGATTGGTAACTGCAGAGAATGTCCTGGACAAAATTGAGCATGATTCTACATTAATGGAAGGATAAAGATCGTATAGACCAAAATAATATCATAGTGGATTTTGACAATCTATCAAGAGAAATTACACTAGGATTCATCAATAGATGGATTCATGTCCCTATAAAGAAGAAGAGGGTGAAATAAATCAAGGACATGGGGAGTTGCATTCTGGATAAGGGGAATAGGTCAAATAGGTGGATGGATTATTATTACTATCCCAAAACCCTGGAGACATGATGTTCTTCAAAATTTATGACCACGAAGATGGAACATGTCTTCATGGAAATGTATTTTGTGCCTCAAGATATAGTTATTAAAGAACATGAGAAAACATGTTGTTTGATAAATGATCCCAACCATATATAAGGAGATTATGTGGTGGATTTACTTTATTGTATTTTTAATATTGGATGACCAACATAAGGAAGAAACACATAAGACTCCAAAATGAAATATTACCAAACATTCATATGAAGGAATAATTGTGGTGGAATTTTTTATTTCGGACCCCAATATAGTAACTGATCAGATATATGATATGAAAATTCTCATTGACATAAATAAGGATCGACATGTTTAGATTAATAGTAATGACCTTATTCTAACATGATGATTTATCATATAGAGGTAAATGTGGAGGAACTGATTCAAAATTGGGAAAATATGACCTATAGGTTTTAAGACTTGATCAACGATGTCCCATAAAAAAGGGTTAATGGTCTTCAATGGAAACTATATAGGTAATATTCGCCTAAAAGCCTCCAAATTCTTTTAACAATATTTCAATTTCCTTTAGTACATGATGTTTCATAGTTTGAAATTGTATTGTTTTTAACTATTCCTTAGAAATGTGTGAAAATTATATAGCGTTAATTTTCAGTTAGTTTTGAGAGAGTACCAATGTAGGCCATAATCCCCCCCCCCACTAGGATGTGATGAGCTCAACCTACAATAATTACAACCATTGTGAGTTACTATGTTTTGTTAGCTCTGAACCCCCAAATGACAGTCATACATTAGGAATGTGTTTAAACATTGATATAGATATGGGATTTATTATTAGTTTTACTGATAGATTAAAATGGTAAAACCATAGTGAATTGTTGTTAAAATATAATTGAACCCCCCATAATCAATTATAATACCCCAGTGTTCAACTGAGAAAAAAATTGGTGAATTTAGCATGTAGTTAGTTAATTAAAAAATTATTAAATCATTTTAGGTGTCATAAATCATGTATCCCAAAACAGGGGAAAATATCATTATTCAGAAAATGAAATTGCTAACCCCTACATGAACCATTTAATTACAAAAAGAAATTAGTTTACAAACACTAGGATATGGTGTTTTTGACGTTTTAATGAATCACTATCATACCTAAAATATCATCATGAACAATAACTATAAAGGTCATGATTCCCATATATATTTTTTGGATAATTTATATCAAGGGACACATATCAATATCACTTTAACCTCACATCCATTTAATTGGTCATATAATCAAAATCCATATATCAAGGAGACACATCCCTAATCCAATATCATTTACAATTTATAAACTCAAATGATATGACCCCAAATATATGGTTTACATATATATATCGGCAAAACCATACCCAAGAAAAAAAACTCAAGGGTATTAATCAAAATGGGGAATATATATTAAAATAACCCTTAAATATTCAAGGTCACATACACATATATAAAAACATCTCCATATAATGACATATATCAGATAAATCATATAATTTGGTAGGGCTCTGTATGTTTCCAAAATAATATTATATTGAAAAAGAAATATTAATATATTTTTCACTCACTTAAAAACTAAAACCTATATTATATACCAAATATAGTATCACAATTTGATATAACCATACACATGTCATGTTAACATATATGGCTTATATAATTCTTGAACACATGCCTCCTGCTTACGTGAGACAAGGGACAACCATAAATCATTAACCTATTATATATTTCATATAAAGAAATATCTGAACCATTACATCAAATAGAAAGAAAACCAAATATTAACTCCATTGTAACGTAGAATTAATCTAACAGAGGTTCTCGATAGGCATGAAACATGTCGTCCATCCAAGGATAATACCAAATGTAACAACCATATACAATATCCAAAATAGATAGACACTAAAACTAAGTCTATGATACCAATTTATAACATTATAACCCAATATAATATATAATAAACATATTATATCATATCATGGACATAGTTTTTCCCCCATAAACTAGAGGATTTCTACTATTGGTGATTGACTAATGTTATATTCAAGAAAGACTTCACCCTACTCTATAGAAAAATGTAAATCATTGTCGAAGAAACATACAATCAATCATTACAAAACTCATAATAACAATTAACATAGGAAAACAAAGTCCAATCATATGTAAATAACATACCACAAGATACAATAACATGACTTATCTTAATGTCAAACATATTTGAAAAACACTAAAATCATCTCACATCAGTAGATCATATAGAATTAAGAAAAAAATTCAGTGAATTGAAAATAAGACTAGTCATGAGTCAAAACCTCAATAAATCTATTTTTATAATCAATAAGATCTATCCTATGTAACCAACATCGAGTCTCGACCTAAATATACTTATGATCATATGGATTGCACAATAATCATATCTTTAGGGAAACCTAACAAGCGTTTGAGTAAAATATAGTTATAAAACTCCAATAATTTCATTAACATATTAAGAATATATATTTCCTGAGAAACATGTAATGATCAACATAAATTAAATATACAAAATTGAAAAAATATAACTATTATAACCTTGATTTCTGTCAAAGAATTATGTTAGAGACTATACCTTGTTTAATTCATTTGAATGTTCCTCTTAAAATTTAACATAACTCTAATAAAATATGGAGTAAAATTATACCATATTATAGGAAAATATCATTAGTACCATCAACATCCGGATTTAAGATGATGTTGACCTTTGGTTACTTCAGGTTAAATCCATTCCCAAAGTCAAAATGAAACATTCTACTACTACCATAACCAAACATGAATATAGTGGGTCCAAAATAATGATTTTAAGGACCTGATAAACTGTACGGTGTTTAATAAGTGCACCCTTTTATTAATATTATTTAATTAAACTCCTATATTTTGTTTCTACTATTGATCCACATAATATTTACTCATATTGAAACCTTTTATGTAGAGATACTTAGTGATACGGAAGAATAAAGAATTTAAAAGGATCATCTGAAATTCATTATTTTTTTAATTTTAATTATTCCATTAAATATGGATCCTTCTCTATCTTAAATTGTATCTTATGAATGAGGAATAGTCACTTCCTCACTGATCCCACTATGTTCTATCATTTCTTACAGTCCACAGGATGATACAAACTATACAAAAAAGATGACCAAACTAATAAATTTACTCATCTAATTCAGGTTATCCTCTTTAATTAGTTGATCGATTCGTAGGTATTCACATTTATATATAGTAATGATCTTAAATTGCATGAATAAGTATATTGGTCTAGAACTTAGTAACCATTACGATATTATCTTTGTCTCCCCATTCTTCTTAAAACAATAGGGTGTAGTAATACTCATATTCAGGGAAGAAAACTCCTTAAAACTATTCTCACTCTTTCATATAGTGAAATATTATAATATATGAATTCTAAAAAATATATACAAGCATAAATTTTAACATATCATTTTTCATGTAGATATATATATATATATTATAATGTATATAAATTCACATTGGTTATCTTGATAAATACACATGAATAGGTAAATATAATGATCGTCTCTGTTAGGTACATTCCTCATTTCAATTTTATAATTAAATACCAAATTATTTACTGATTGATTATGGAAATAAGGACATTTTAAATATCCTAATGTAATTTTTTATCCAATTACCATTCACATACATGATAGGATCATTGTTATTCTCCTTCTACACAACCCATACATTCGTCAAATACTGAAGGTAACTATATTAAATCTAAATATATCATGAGTATTTAATTGAAATCATGATAAACATGATTAAAAACATGGAATAATTTCACCATCACATATGATCCATAAATCATCATTTTTTTATGGGTATTTTTAAATATTTATCAAAAACCCATTATTACTTATTTATTTTCATTTTTATTTATCATCGTCGTGTTATCATGCATGGTCATCCTCATGTTAATAAACATGACTACCCATATATTTTAGGTGTCATCTAACTGCATGTGACCTATATTTCTCAAATATATACTATAATGACTCAGATATTATATTTTTATATGCAATAAATTCCCATGAATCATATTTTATTCATTTGTTAAACTATTTTTGATAAATAAGAATAGAACTCATTTCAGCAACTATATTTTAAAAATATTGTTTCTTCCCATTATCACTCGATTCACATGAATTTAAAAAAATCATCATGAATTAATTCATAATTATTACTCAGGAAACCCTTATAACATAAATTAGTGGATATATTGGTTTTCACCAAGAAATTATTCATATCCATGAAGAGTAAATTAATCAATTGGTTGAGAAGATCATGTTGAACATCTGATCACTGTGATGTTGATGATGTTTTACCTGAAAAAATCATTGTTGATACCACTCATTAATATTGGATAAAAGTTATATTCTGTATAAATATAGATAACATAATATAGATAAAATCCATTTATATTCAACAACAATGTCTTTGTGTGGACGGTAACTACAGAAATGTTCCATTCAGTGAATGGTGTCTCTAATCGATGGGAACAGTCAATCCAAATATTTATTATGATCAATCCATATACATATTATGTAGTGTATTCTCATGTTCATGGTCTATTAATATTATAAGAATGTATTTATGCCGATCTTCAATACTCATGCGATTTATTTGAGTGTTTTTTGAAACAAAAGAATACATTTGGTTGACTATGAATAATAATATGGAGGCTTATGCATAATTGGATTACATAAGTTTTATTAAGTATTGTTTTAAGAACATTATAAATATTCATAAAAAATTCCCATATATATACTACCCCACATCTAACGTCCTCTTGTTGTGGCCTAATAAATTATAACATTAATTTCCCATTTCCTGTATAAGAAACATATAGGGTATATGATGCTAGTTTCCATCCTCCAATTCTACCTCATATGTAGAGTATAACATCCCCCTTTTTTCAAATTACTTCATACTCAATTGTGTGCCACTCGGGCACACCATAAACAAGATTGTCTCATAAAAAACAACGGCATATGAAGCCTTAGATTTGTTGAACTACCTTCCTCTTGGATGATGTAGTTATCGCAGCTATCTAAGGAATAATATTTATTTTCAGAACATATTTCCAAACATAATAAGAATAAATATGTTAAAAATATTCTTCCACAAGATCATGCTTTTATAAAATACATCATCTTCTTCTCAACTCATAGTTTTCCTACCCAATTAATTATTAAAATTTTAATCATTTAAAATAGACAATGTATGGATCTACATAAATCATATATTTAACTAGTATTTCCCCAACATAAAATGTATTGGCTCATTTCAATTTAATAAAATTCCTAGAATTAAAAAATTTTACTTTTTTTTGCTTTTATCAATAAGAACACATATAATTGATTGTCAATATTTGTAATAATTTCATTATACCCAAATTAAAATACCATTGAAATATAACATTAAATGGTGATTTTAATTTTTTTCATTTGAATTTCAGTGTAAAAAATAATATTCAATTTTTTTAGGAGAGTATGATGATTCAACATTGTTCCCATAGAGAAGAGATTATAGTTAGTATACTCTATGTCTATATGGGATATCATGATGTATAAAATAATATTGATAAAACCAAGGTCGTCTATGTTATCAATAGATAGTAATTAATGTGATTCCATGATAAAACATTCCTCATATATCAACTATTATATGTATACAATAGATATAATCATGTGTTATTTTTATCCTACACACATATGAATAATCATATAAACACATTTCATGTGTATGATAAATAAATCCCGTTTTTCATTCCATTTCCAACCATAAAAAATCCCACTGAATAAGAATGTTTGACACATTTAAAACGGGATTTTTAAATGAAAATTTATGTCTCAGTCCTCTAGTTTTTAAATCATTCAATAATTTCTAGATTCAATATGATTCAATACAATGACATATTATCCTTCCGAATTATCCCATTAATAACGGTGTAATTTTCTATTCACCAACACTATAATTGGAGTGGTATAAATATAAAACTAATATATATATATATATATGATATCAATGATTATTTTTTATTCAATAATTTTAATTTCTTATATACCATCAAACATTTTAATTATATAGAAAATGATAATGCCAATCATTCATCCGTGTAAACTAGAACCTCCATGACCGATGAGATCCGTTTTCAATTTTGATTAATTGGATTTTAATGAAGATATATTACATGAATATATATTATTTGGATAAAATAATAATGATTCTATATATGTAAATTATCATTTACCTTTCATTTGTTCCATTTTTTAAAATGTGAAAATAACATTCATCCAAAGGTAATAAATACCATCTCTACAAATAGTGTAATTCATCTTTCTATCCCAATATTTTAGGGCTGATTCTATATCACTAAATGTATTGAATATATTCTATAATTATATCATTATTAAAATTATATGACTATTTTAAACACAATAAATTTTTAGTTATCTGAACTAAATAACTCAAATGTTCATTAAAATGAAATAGATAACATATGAAACACTGCCAATAATACAATATTTTGCTAAAAAATTGGTTATAGGATGTTATAAATTTGTTATATATGATATTATAGATATATATATATGGTTAAATTATATAACAATAATATAAATAATTTTTTTATATAGTATCTTAAAATCACTTGGATGAAAATTTAAACTTGAGGAGGGGATTTTGTTCCAATTCACACTTTATTGAGATATATTTGGTTTTGTGCACGAATTTATTTTTATATAATTTTTATACTTCTCCGATTATTTATTTGAAAAATATATCTATTTATTCATGATGATTAAATTATCACATAAATTTTATTCTTTTTGTGGTTTATAATTTGAATGTAATCAGAGAGAGAATAATTAATTTTACATTATTTTTTGGGATTACTCTTAATTTTATTAATAGTATCTAGTAATATATCATTTAATAAATATATATTTTTAACAATAATGATATTTATTCAAATCAAAAAGATTTTTAAAAAATTCCCTTATTTTTTACAAGAATAATGAATATAAATGTTTAAAAGATAAACTGATCTAATTTCACTTTTAATCGGTTATATTTATATTCTATGAACATGTTTGTTTAATGTTCTGAAAAAAATCTATTTTTATTTCAAAATTAAATTTTTAATTATATTATAATTTATACATTAATTTTAATAAAGTCTTGATAGAATCATTATAATGTTTTCCAATATGAACAATTTCAACATTCTTTATTGAAAATGATAATAGAAGATTTCTTAACATAAATCATGTTAAATGATATTCACATTTCCATAACTATATTAAACTATTTAGAATATCTTACATATTTTAAAAGGTTTTATAATGATTAATATTCAACAGGATATTATTTTAATGTTTCACATCCATTATATCTAATTTTCCAAAATAAAAAAATTACTTCAAAACATAAATTTCTGATGATGTGATAGTTATATTTCATGTTTTATTGATATTGTGAAAATTAATATTTGCTTGAAAAATTAACTTTTATATTATCAATGTTCATTGAGAATTATGTTTCTATTAAATATTCATATTATTTGTATCATGGATACTTTTATTCAATAAAGTGGTAACTATTCTTGAATATGGTGTTTTTATATTAGTCTTATTTGATCCACTGAGGAAATCATTTTTTCGGTATTCTCTAAAAAATATGAGTATTTTTTGATAAGAAATATTTATAATGAAATAAATTTACCAGTAATTATACAAGGAGTTCATTTAAAATGTTTTTATGGGTTGGACCAACATATAGAAAACAGCACAATTCCTCGATAGGCCTATTGAGTAAAATGAGTTTGGTTCCCGTATAAAATGGGGATTTTCTTTATACCTACCAATTGATTAAAAAATCATGGAATAAGGTAATAAAGGTAAAGATATCATTGTTTCTATGGTTATTATTTCCATTATTATGAATTTACTTAATTGATAATTCAGTTATTATTATCACCAATATTATAACAATGATATTATCCATGGATTCATTTCATTCTCCAAATAGTGATTAAATGGGATGTGTGTTAAATTATTTATCATTCCATGTTGATTATTCCTTATTTATTTATAACTTATTCCATTGTTTTTTACACTTTCTAACATATGATATCAATCTCTATTTGTCTTCCATTCCCTATGATGTTGTTACGACCTGAATCCGGAGCCCCTCCACTGGTGCCCCATACTCGGTTCACCACATGACCTCAAGCGCGTTTCCCCGAATTCCAGAGGCTACCAACAAGCAGCGAGGGCATTGGTGAGTCAGTGGTGAAACTATGCCATAATTCAGTAATGTATAAAAGGTAAGAAAACAACAATAATCAGCAGAAGTAGTAAAAAACGTTCATAACAACAGAAACCAAACAACAGAATCATTGTAGATATATAACATCGATGACAACGATGAAGTAGGTGAAAGTATCTAAGGAAAATAGAAAACACAAAAATGTGCTGAAGTAAAACTGAAACCAAGTGTAAAAGAAAAACAAAGTAAGATCCTCAGCATCGCGAGCCCCGGGTCGGTCCCATGCTCTCTAGCTCCAGTACAATCAAGAACCTGAACTAGAAGGGCACTTCCCTTGTCTATACCTGTAGCAACATAGTCTGCTTGGTCCTAAAAGCATGGGCCAAACAGGGTGTGAGATACAATCCCAGTAGGAAATTTCCCAGAGATTTGTGCCTAACAGTCAATGAATATGAGGCATGTAATAAAACAAGAAGTAGTAAAATGAAAAGCACAAGCAGCTATAATCCATAGTTCTGACAAATAAAGTACACAAGTAAGTAGTCAATAATAAGAAGAAAATAGGTAACCCTCTGGGTATCTCTCACAGCCTAACCCCTATGGTTTAACCCATAATACTAGCAACCCTCTGGGAGGCACACACAGTCTCACCCCTCTAGTTCATCTATGTAACTAAGCAGACTCTATGGGGAAGCACTTACCGTCAATTCACCCTATAGTCTCATATTGTGCTAAAGGATCTCTCGTGAAGAACTAAACATCAATTCCCCCTGTGTCCCACGTTGAGGATCTACAGACTCTATGGGGAAGAACACAATGAAAATTCCCACTATAGTCTCGCATCGTAATTAAAAGACACTCTGGAGTAGACCTTCTGTCAATTCTCCCTTTGGTCTACTACTCTAGGTTCTCACAGTCCTGAGTACAACTAAACATGCTCATCACTTGCATATCATCCATCTAAACCTCATGAACTACTTGGATGTCATTCTACGGCTTAACAACAATAACAAAACAACAGTTACGCTATCCGACAACTGGGCAAGGCAATTGGCAAAATGCCCAACAGGCAAAACAAGCATGGAAAAGCAACCAGAGCACAATATAAATTACTCTACTCATAAGAAATAACCTCTACTAAAGCAAAAACGAAAAGAAGGCTAACATGAGGGGCAAAATAGGAAACACACAATACCCCATTCAAGGATATTGGTGTAATTTTCACAAAATACTCATCGACATTCAACAGAAAGGCACAAACCACCTACCTCGATCCAAGTATTTCCATATACGTGAACCACGACGATAGATTCCTCTTAGAACAATGTCGATCTGAGAAAACACACAAAAAATTCATCCCACGATAACATGGAAACGAGGAAGAATCAAGAAAAAAGGCTAAAGCAGAAGGAAGAACTCACCGTTGTGATTCCAATGCAATTGACCATGCTCAAATCAGAGAATGGACGGCGGGGCGGGAGCTCAGATAATATTCGGCCATACGGTCACTTCTGGGGGGACGAAATCTGGAGAAGAAGATGATTTTGGGGGTTAGGCGCGACCCCAGTCCGTTTAATGAAAAACAGAAAGTACACGACATGAGATTCTTGAGTACACGTTGTGTACATCAATTTTTCTTACTCCGAATTAACCGGCCTCCACCTCATCATTACACACCAAGTGTGTGGCCCGGACACGGACAACACATATCTTCGAGCTTGGAAGATTACATGACGTGTTCTCATAAAGTACAGGACGTGTACTTCTGAAATTTCTAGAAAATTTATTTTCCTTAAAAACTCCAGAAGAAAGGGAAAACATACCTAAAAAGAGACCCGAGTTCTTACAAACTTTTCCCATTAAATAAATTCGTCCCCGGATTTCTCTAATGAGGCGGAGAAGGAGAAACACCGAATAGCTCCGTCCACTATGATCGTACATTGGTCTCCCTCTCCCAGGTCTCGTCCTATACTCTCCCGTGCGGCCATAGCACTCGTACCAGAGGAATAGACTGGCCATGTAGAACCTTCGTACTGGGGTCAAAAATCCGGATAGGATGCTTCTCGAATGATTCATCCTCTTCTAGCTCGACTTCCTTGGGCTAAAAGAACTGAGATGGGTCTGAAAAGTAATTTCAGAGTTGAGAGACGTGGAAGACATCATGCATGGACCGATACCTCTAAGGTAGCTGCAACCGATAGGCAACTGGCCCAAATCGCTTCAAGACCTCAAACGGCCCGATGTACTATAGTGAATGTGTATCCTATCTCTGGATCCTATTGTGTCCCAACCTCGGTGCGACACGCAAGAAAACCTGATCACCGACCTCGAACTCCAGAGGCCGTCTCCGCTGATTAGCATAAGACTTCTGTCGAGACTGTGTTGTAGTCATCCTCTTCCAAATCAGCTTTATCTATTATGAGATCTCCTGAACAAGATGAGGTCCTAGAAAAGATGCATCTCCTGCCTCCAGCCATCATAAGGGTGATCGGAATGGCTAACCGTACAAAGCCTCATATGGTCCCATCTGAATGGTCTCCTAGAAACTGTTTTTGTAGGAGAACTCCAACAAAGGAATATGCTTCTCCCAAGAACCTCCATTGTCTATAATGCTAGCCCGGAGCATATCCTCAAGCACATGGATCGTGCGCTCAGACTGGCCATTAGTCTGGGGATGGTATGTTCTACTCAAATGTACATGTGTACCCAAGGCCTTTTGAAGTCCTTGCAAGAACCGAGAGATAAAACGTGCATCTCTATATGAAACAATAGAGCGCGAAACACCATGCAGACGAACGATCTTTCTAATGTAAAGTCATCCCAGATCATCGACACTGAAGGTCCCCTTTATCGGAATGAAGTTGGAATCCTTCGTAACCCTGTCGATGACAACCCAAACAGCATCATTTCCCCGAGGTGACCATGGAAACTCGGTCACAAAGCCCATCGCAACATCGTTCCACTTCCATTTCAGAATGGTTAACTTCTGTAAAAGCCCCATTGGTCGCTGATGCTCTGCTTTCAGCTGCTGACAAGTAGAACATTTCATGACAAAACTAGCAACATCCTTCTTTATACCTAGCCAGCTGTATTGGCGATGAAGGTCACAATACATCTTAGTGATGCCATGATGAACTTCCCAAACAGAGGAATGGAAATACCGCATCAACTCCTCACGTATGTCTACTGGCTCCCATACGCGTCCTTGGAAACGTAAGATCTCATCCTCTCCCACTGTCCATCCAGGAAGATGGTCCTCTCCTGACACACTATCCCATAGGACTAAGCCTTCTGAGTCTGATAGCTACCTCATCTATACCTGATCAAGTAGTGTGGAGGTAACCGCTACAAAAGATAGAAAAGTCTGTCCCCATCTGTCATGCACCTCCAGATGCATCTCAGAGAACAGAGCCATAAGTTTCAACTCACTATTGGCCTCCTGAACTGCCTGAATTTGTGTTCTCCTGCTCAACGCATCAGCCACAGAGTTGCCTTTTCAAGGTGTACAAGCAATCTCAAAATCAAAATACTGAAGATAATCGACCCACCAATGCTACCTTAGATTCAGATCACGCTGAGTGAAGATATACTTGAGGCTATGGTGGTCAGTAAAGACCACAAAGTGCTCTCCCAGAAGATAGGGTGTCCAACAGCGCAAGGTATAAACAACAACATCTAACTCCAAATAGCACGTAGGTTAGTTCCTCTCATGTGGCCTCAACTGTCGAGACCCGTACACAATGACTCCATCTCCCTGCATAAGCATAGCTCCTCGACCCATACCTAAAGCATCGCAGTAAACAGTGTAGTTCTTTCATGGCTATGGAAAGACTAGTATCGGTGTAGACGTCAACCTCCCTTTCAGCTCCGGAATGGCTGACTCAGAAGAATCTAACCATATGAACTTCACCACCTTCTTGGTCAAACCTTTCAATGGTGCTGCTAGATGAGAAAAGTCCTGAATGAAATGTCTATAGTATCCAGCCAGCCATAGGAAACTCCGAACCTGAAAGACATTCTTCAGCTGCTCCCAGGAAACTACAGCTCTCACCTTCTCTTGGTCCACTGATACTCCTGCCTCTGAGATGACATGACCCAAGAAGTGAATCTGATCTATCCAGAAGTGGCACTTTGAGTGTTTATCATAAATCTGATGCTCCTCAGTGTACTGAGAACGATCTCAAGATGTGTGGCATGGTCGTGTCGAGTGTGAGCGTACACCAAGATATCATCCACGAAGACCACGAAAAAGGAGTCCATGTAAGGATGGAACGCTCGGTTCGTCAGTGCCATAAAAACTGCAGGCGCGTTCGTGAGACCGAACAGTATGATTGTATACTCGTATAGACCATAACTGCTCCTGAAGGCTGTCAGAGGTATATATGACGGTCTAACGTGCAACTGATGATAACTGGACCTCAAGTTGATTTTCGAGAACACTCGGGTTCCTCGAAGCAGATCGAAAAGGTCGTCAATTCTCGGCAAGGGATATCAGTTCTTGACCGTCAACTGGTTCAGCATCTGATAATCCTCACAATGGCGAAGGGTACTGGCTGCCTTCTTTGCAAACAGGATAGGCGAACCCTAAGGAGAAGTACTGGGTCAGATGAAACTGTTATCCTGTAGCTCCTCCAACTATTTCTTGAGCTCCTGCAACTCATGTGTGGCCATCCTATAGGGAGGAATGGACATCGGTGACGCTCCGGGAATGAGCTCAATAGAGAAGTCTACCTCACGCTCCGGAGGCAAACCTGAAAAGTCTTCCAGAAAGACATCCCTAAAGCAATCCACCACTGGAGGAATGTCCAACTGTGGAGTCCCCTGATCATCCAGATAAAGTCTAGCAGTCTGGGTTGTCACCCCTCCTAGCCCAAAATGCTCGAGTCCTTCCCTACTCGCCTTAACGTCCCACTCTCCTTTATGAAGAAAGGGCTCACCCTCTGGTGAAACAAAGCTCACTTTGTGGAAATAACAGTCAACAACTGCCTGAAAGGGAATCAATCAATCCATGCCAAGGATGACATCATAGCCTGTAATCTCTAGGACATAGAGATCCCATAAGAAGTGATACCCTACAAACTTGATAGGGAACTCTCTACACTGGCGTACACTAGATGTCCTCATTCCCAAAGGTGTGTCTAGTGTCAGCGAGTTGGCAGAAGAAAAGACGCAGAGTCCAAGGATATCCACAACAGCAACAGAGATAAATCTATGCGTAGAACCAGAATCAAAAATGGCTGAAGATAAAACTGGGGCTACTAAAATCGTACCTCAAACAGTAGAAGGGTCAGGATCATGCTCTTGATAAGTCTGCTCCATGGCAAAAGACTGGCCTGTACAGTGGCCCTGTGCCCCTGGCAGACCACTCTGAGCTGAACCACCCGGCTGGTGCTAAGGAACTAGTGGCTGACCGCCACGACCCGACCTCCACCTCAGCCCGAACGGTCGGAAGAACTCCAGTTCCCCGACTGGTGAGAAACCGGCGGTGCTACTTCTGAACGAGGAGTCATGGAAGAACCTCGGTCACCAGCTGCAGGTGAGAAAACATAGCAGAAACGCTGAAGGTTACCCATCATGCCGCAAGATCGTCACTCTATGAGGTCCCTCTAGAAATGCAGCCTCGTGTGCCCTGTTTGGCCACACTGATAGCATGTCACCTGACTTCCTGATGATGCGTCTTGCTTCTTCAAATCACCATGCGTAGGCTCCCTACAGCACTTCTTGCTGTCATCTGGAGGATGGATAACTCTAGAAACAGAACTGCCCTGGCTTGTAGCTCTAGAGTCTCTCAGATTGCGCTTTGCAATCAATGCCTGATTAACGATGGAAGTAATGGAAGTCTGCTGTAAGATGTTCACCTGCGAGCGGATCTCCTGCCAGAGTCCATCCTCAAACTTCCTCGCCAAGAACACCCCACTCCCATCCTGAAGGGGTGTAAAATTCTATAGATCAGTGAAACGAGAGGAATACTCTATGACAGATAGAGTACCCTACTCTAGGCTCATGAACTCTAGGGCTCGATCGGCCCTCATGGTCTCCGGGTAGAAGTAGTCATAGAACACGCGCAGGAACTCCTCTCAAGTCAAAGACTGTTGTTAACCCGCTTGTGAGATCACATCCCACCACCTCTTGGAAAAGTCTCAGAGCATGTAGGTGGCGAGCTTGATCCACCTCTCTGGAGGTGTCTCTTGATGCTCGATGATAGTCCGCATGGCTTCCAGCCATGACTCTGCAGCCTGAGGTCCCCCCTCCCCCGAGAAAGTGGGAGGATGCTGCTGCTGAAAGACCCACGTCATGTCTGCCATAGATGAGGCAGGAGGCGGTGCTCCCTGGAAGGCCTGCATCATCCTCCTAAAACCTTCCCTAATCTGTATATCAGCACCCGCAACTGGTACAACAACCGGTGCCAAGGCTGGCTCAGCTGGGGGATCGACAAGAAGTCCCTGATCAGCCATGTCTAGTGTCTGATCACTGCCTGACGACCGATGTATTACCGAAGGACTTCTTGGAGGTATAGCTCTGAAAGATCAAAAGAACACATTAGATCAGGAAAACAAGGGGAGATAACACAAAGGTACAAAATGGGAACAGGGGAAGAAAAACATAAGAGTTTGACAAACACGACTACATGGCATGTATAAAACTACACGACGTGTCTTCTTAACCCACTAATGTGGGCGTGTACTCCTACCCTATATGTCGTGTACATTTCAATCTACACGGCGTGTACATGAAAAAGGTTCCCATGCCCGAGTCTCCTTACATGGATAACCCACATGGTCTGACTTAACTTGAGACTACACGACGTGTTCTTAACACACACAGCGTGTACTAGACAGGGCTTCAGCGACCCGTGTTTGGGAAACACACGGACGTCTACACAGCTGAACCTTTCCCGACGTGCTATGAATAAACACGGCGTGCATAGGCAAGGTGACCATGTCCCGTGTTGTTCATGACACGGCTGGGTACCTGGAAAAGACTACACGGCATGTTCCGAACAAACACAGCATGTGGAAAAGAGGGTAACACCGTCCTATGTTGTTCGTGACACGGCCGGGTACGTGGAAAAGACTACACGGTGTGATCTGAAAAAACAAGGTGTGTGGAAAAGAAGGTAATGCCGGCTCGTGTTGTTCGTGACACGGCCGTGAACGTGGACAAGACTACACTGCATGTTCCCTAAGGACATGACATGTTCTACCCGAGCTTCCCCAGACCGTATTGTTAGTGACACGACCGGGTACACGGCTCCGAACTTACACGGCGTGTACCAATCGTAAACAGCGTATTCTCGAAGTTACTCACATGACACCGTGTTCTGCTCACACGGTTAGTGACACGACCAGAAAACTACACAGCGTGTATCCAAAAAGGACACGCCGTGTATTTTGGGTTTTTCTGGGAAGTAGCTCAGAAACTGCTCAGACTCCCAGAAACACTAAAATAAGAGAATGAGGTGCCAAATTTTAATTCATGAGGGCCCATACTCCCCGTGAATCAAATATCGGCATCTCCTGTAGTCACATGCTAGGGAAAACGACATCTCTCTAACATAACAGCAGGGATTCTATCAAAGGTCTATCACAACAACATGCGTAATCTACAAAAATCCTATCACAACAGCATGCAATCGCTAATGCACCCTAGATGGCATGGCAAGAATGCATGGAATGTGAATTCTAGAAGTGCCTATATTAGGCATGAGATGGCATACCATTATATCATCGGGTTGCGACAGAAATAGAACTGAAATATCCAAAAAATAACTACACAAGTCATGCGAATCACTCTAGGTGAAAACATATCAACTATAAAACTCAAAACCAGCAAACTACAATTAACAAGGTAGTATAGCCTTTCCCTGTACACGGATTAGCTACTCCCAAGAACAGCTTAATACTAAGTACCTAATCCATCCTATCCAAGGCTAAAGTCTCCAAATAGTAATGCACGAGAAAAGAACTCCTTTGATACCACATTGTAACGACCCAAATCTGGAGCCCCTCCACTGGTGCCCCGTTCCTAGTTCGCCTTGTGACCTCAAGCACGTTTTCTCGAACACCAGAGGCTACCAACTAGATGAAAGGGATTTGGTGAGTCTATGGGGAATCTATGCCCTCATTCGGTAATGTATACAAGTTATGAAAACAACAGTAATCAGCAGAAGCAGTAAACAACATGCATAACAACAGAAACCAAACTGCGGAAGCATTGTAGATATATAACATCGATGACAATGATGCAGCAGGTGCAAGTATCTATGGAAAATATCAAACACAACAATGTGCTAAAGTAAAACTGAAACCATGTGCAAAAGAAACAAAAGTAAGCCCTTCAGCATCGTGAGCCCCGGATCGGTCCCATGCTCTCCAGCTCCAGGGTAATCAAGAACCTGAAGTAGAAGGGTGCTTGCCCTTGTCTATACTTGTAGAAACATTGTCTACATGGGCCCAAAAGCATGGCCCAAACAGGGTGTGAGATACAATCCAAATAGGCAATCACCCAATGATTTGTGCCTAACAGTCAATGAATACAAGGCAAGTAATAAAACAAGAAGTAGTAAACAGGAATGCACAAGCAGCTACAATCCATAGTTCTAACAAATAAAGTACACAAGTAAGAAGCCAAAAAAAAGAAGAAAACAAGTAACCCTCTGGGTAGCTCTCACAGCATAACCCCTATGGTTCAACCCATAGTACTAGAAACCCTCTGGGAGGCACACACAGTCTCACCCCTCTAGTTTAGTTTAAGATGACTCTCTGGGGAAGCACTCACCGTCAATTCCCCCTATAGTCTCGTATTGTGCTAAAGACTATGTGGGGAAGCACTCAATGTCAATTCCCCCTATGGCCTGCGTCGAGGATCTACAGACTCTATAGGGAAGCACTCAACATCAATTTTCCCTATAGTCTCGCATCGTAATTAAAAGACATTCTGGAGAAGCCCTTCCATCATTTCTCCATTTGGTCTTCTACTATATGTTCTCACAGTTCTGAGTACAACTAAATATGCTCAGCACGTGTATATCATCCAAGTAAACCTCATGAACTACATGGATATCATTCAAGGCTCAACATTAATAACAAAAAAAATTCCTCTATCCTACAACTGGGCATGGAGGCTGGCAAAAATCCCAATAGTAAAAACAATCATGGTAAAGCAACCTGAGCACAATATAAATTACTCTACTTACAATAAATAACCTCTACTAAATCAAATAATAAAAGAAATAAAATAGTAGTGGCAAAACAGGAAACACACAATACCCCGTTCAAGGATATTGGTGGAATTTCTACAAAATATTCATCGACTTTCAACAGAAAGGAAAAAACCACCTACCTCGATCCGAGGAGTTCGATATATGTGAACCACGACTACAGATTCCTCTTAGAACAACATAGATCTGAGAAAACACACAAAACGTTCATCCCATGATAACTTGGAAACAAGGAGAAATCAAGAAACAAGGCTAAAGCAGAAAGAATAACTCACCACTGTGATTCCAACGCAATCGACTGTGCTCAAATCGGAGAATAGACGGCGGGATGGGATCTCGGAGACGATTCGGCCGTACGGTCGCTTCAGGGCGGACAAAATCTGGAGAAGAAGATGATTTTGGGGGTTAGGCGCGACCCCGAACCATTTAACGAAAAAAAGAAAGTACACGGCGTGTACTTCGTGATTACACGGTGTGTGCTTCAATTTTCAGTACTCCGAATTAACCGGCCTACACCTCAGCCTTACACATTGTGTGTGTGGCTCGGACACGACCAACACACGGCTTCGAGCTGGGAAGAGTAAACGACGTGTAATCAGAAAGTACACGGAATCTACTTCATAAATTTCCAGAAAATTTATTTTCCTTAAAAACTCCACAAAAAAGGGAAAACATACCTGAAATGAGATCTGGGTTCATACAAATATGAAGAAGTATACTATGACTAATATAAAGGATGTGATATTTTTTATAGTGCTTGTATTTTGTAATTCAAATGTAATATGTGATCAATAGATGTATCCAAATTATTAGGACTACTAAATTGATTAGTTCATAATTTGAAATCATGTGTATCTTATACCAATTTAATAAAGGTGACATCTGCACTGGGTCATTGGATTTATAGAAGAAGATGCTTTCTGGACATGTTGGTAATATAATTTTAAATGAACAAAGATTACATTAGATTTATGGTAATTCCTTATAGTATTTGATATTTGTTTCCATTATTGGGAATTATATTTTATGGAATGGTAGTTATGATGAGTATGATATATATCTGTTTATGTAATTATTTAGTGACGTCTTCAAACATAATATAGGAAACCAGTACCCTTATAAAATGTAGTTGTTTCCCCAATCAGGAATACAATACAAATAATAGTGTAACTGAGATGGTCATGGCTATATTATGGTAGATGATTAAGGTTATAATGAAAAAATTACATATATGGGGAGGCCTATTTTTCAACAGACCATTAACATTATTTAGATAACATTATGTGATAAAGGCCATCATATATTAATAGAATTACTAATATTATAAAATAAGAACAATGAAACATGTATATAAATGAGTTATTCATGGATTTTAGATTTAACATATGATAATATTTTATTATGATACAATATTTTTTAATTATATATTTCTATCCATAGTGGACATTGATCCAGAAAACTAATTTTCTTGAAGAATTATAAGACATGGAAACGATGACTTTTAAAGTGATATTATCTTTGAAATACTTCACCTGAGTATAGTGAGCTGAAATGAAGATGAATTTAGACACTTTATAAAATATGGAAGAAAATAATATGGAAGAGTATGAGAATAACATCATAAGATAATCCAAAAATAATTTGGAAAACTTATATATTCTAACATGTGATAATGAATACTTCATTTAAGGTGAGAATAAAAATATTAAAATGGAACAACAGTCGAAAATGTTTTCATTATATGATGATATAGTTTCCTGTCCAATTAATATTTAGAATGAATTTTAGTGACCCTATAAATGTAATAGAAATTATGATAAGAAGATGATAGTTGAAAATGATAAAAAATGTAACACATCAATGAAGAAGAATTAAATGATGAAATACCAGTCATGTAATTCTCTTAAAAGAAACATCCAAGAATGTTCTTCAAGAGTATATATGTTTTTAAAAAGAGGTGATATAAAGGTTATCTAATTAATAAACATAGGTAAATGAAAGAAATAAATTCTATCTACTACTTAAAATGTAATGTGATCAGAAATTATTCAAAAATAGTTCTCAAGAATCTATGGAATATAGAATTGAATAATCTAAATGTGTATGGGAAACCATATGAAGCTACTATATTTGAAGTTAATATATCATGTTTTGTGGTGAAAGGTACAATTATCCACAAAAGTAAAAGATAAAAATATTATTAGATTCTACTTATAAATAAAATTTTATATTTTGATAAATTTATTTGGGTATCACATCTTTACCACAATGATTTTTAATTAGATGGTAATCAAAACACTTTACAGTGTGATGGTTTCATCTCATGTCTATTTATTCTCTTTGAAATTATTTTTTTAGAGTTTTATTCCTATAAATCATTTTATTATCCCATTGGTTGAATTTCATTTTATTTTTTTCATGGATTTTATCTCTCATTATATATCCCATATCAATTGTATGGGAGGGGATGTAACATTTGATATTATGAATCATCTTATGATAGTATATCAATAAGAGGACGGAACTGAAAGATAAATTGAAATTTAATTCTTTATATTGGTTTAATTATCTATTCATGAAGGATATTTATCTCATATTGTGGTGGTAAATCTCAACCATACAGATATACATACATTATGATAATTGTTTGATGTCTATATGGATGAGTTCTTATGTATTCTTCTGAATTGTAATGTTTATTTTTCAGTATAACTAATACATAGTGTTACACATATCTAAAATACTCCATATATAATTTTCATGATGATGATATTGGAATTGAAGATCAAACTATATAAGAAACGATATTAAGGAATTTATTCATTCTAGTTCTTCACTATGGGGTACGATGAGTGTTCTTTTTTTGAATAATGACGTGTAAATGAATCATTTTGGTAATAATCAATAACTTAAAAAGTTAATTATTAAGAAATAGTTCCCCCTACCTTGTATCAAGGATCTATTCGATCAATTATGTAGACCATATTAATTTTTTGATATTTATCTTCAATATATATTTCATTAGACAACAGGGAAAAGGAAGGCTATACCCTATATGGCCATCCATTTGTGGTTTGATGATTATCAATTTATAGTAATTCCATTTGTACATATCAATTATCCTTATATTTTCTAGGAATTAAAGAATAATGTATTTAGATATTTCCTTGATTATATTTGGAATTTATTATAGTCAATATTGTTATAAAATTTAATAAAATGTAAGATCTTGAAGAACAACAATGAATAGTATTTAAAACTATTAAGAAATAAATATTGTATGGTTAATTTTAAATTACTGAAAAATAAATTTTTTTAATAATTGATTTTCATGAAAATGTGTGAAACATCACATGTTCAATCTAGAAATAATTTGACACAAAAAACAATCACAAAATAATTGAAAACTAGTTTGAGATTATTAGACGCATTATCCTGACATAATGTTTAGTGGAGGGAGTGTACCTTGGTATCCAAAACATCCTTGATGAGGTATTCAAAATGATAAGTTATATTTTCATTATATTGAATATTCTCATCCACATTTATTATCCTTTAATTGAATCTGTGTGTCTAAATAATGTATTGGTGGTAGATCCACACACACTTCTATTTATTTGTTTCCATAAGAATAATTATCTCAGTCATCCTATCAGCCTCCTCATGAGATGACTTCATCGACAGAACCCCACCTCAATTAGATCTTCATAGTGGACAATAAGTTTCAATTCATTTTATTTTATCCCATTATCCTTACATGAATCCAACTGTAGGAAATCCACTAACTCCTTAGTGGTTTTGTCTATAAAATCATTGTAATAAATAATAATTACATATGTATTCATATTGTCTTCCATCAGATGAAACATAAAATCAACCATACCACCATCCTTCTCAATATCATTTGATTATATATATTTATCTATCTCATTTTCACCATGAGGACAAAAAATATTTCTCTTTCCCTAGATATTATTAGAAGGTTCAAAATAAAATTCCATTGACATATACATTTTGGAAGGCCTTACCACCGTTTTTTTGAAATGAGAATAATATTTTCCCTCTCAAATTTCCCCTTAATCACAATGAAACTCCCAAATGCATGTATTATTTCTTCCCTTTATTTCTCATTGTATTGTGATGTACCCTATCATGCCTTTCGTCTTCACTGATAACTATAAAAATGGATAGAAGTATCCTCTTTTAGCTCTTCTACATATATAAATTTCTATTAAATGGTGTAAACATCCCATTCGGAGTCCCTTTGATCCATATCCAATCATTTGATTTTGATAACATAAAAACAGTTACAAAGATTAATGGTCATCATGTTCTTGCTAAGACATGGCATGTTCATTGCATTCAACCAACCCCCTTGTACTGATGGAGTGATCTGCATATACTAATCATGGAATCCTTCCCTGGTTTACCGTATAAAAACATATTATATTAATCAGCCACCAACATGAACAATATCAACCATTGAGGAAGTATAGGGTAAGATGGTGTTAGGATCTAATGATTCTTTTGTGCACGCCCCCTCAGTACTCATAGGTTTTTCATTGTCTGTGCTATCAAATAATTACCATCTAAACTAAATTTCTCCCAATAAAATATGTTCTCCACCTTTAGATTAGGATTCAAGAGTCTTTCCTATTTCAATATAGATTTAGTCTTTATTGTATGTTTATTACCCTACTGATTCCTTTTAAGAGAATAGAAAATCTATGTCAATTACTCATGTTAAATTTTTAAGAAATTAACCCCAGGTTGATTATAGTATGCTTGAGTTAGGATCAATCTTTGTGACCCAAAAATTTACAATATGAGTAGTAGTTTATCCAAGACACAAAACTCACAACTTTTTTATAGCATAATTACTCACAAATGAAATCCACACACATCATACAATCTATTTATAATCATCTAACTTAACAAAAATATGCGTATATATTGTTTTATAGAAATAATTATGTCTACTATACGAACACTTGTATCAGTCTACATTATTACCAGGAATACAGAAAATATAGGGTGTTTTGGAAGGGTAGTGGGAGTCCTAGGAAGATTTACCACAGTTCTAAATAAGGGGTATCCCATTTCTTATAGAAGCTATATGTCCCTTATAATAATAAGAACAAGTTTCAATTACTTATTCACGGGTATCTGGACTAAAATTATTCAAGTCAAAATTTGAATAAAAAGGGATAATTGTGTTTTAGTAGTTAATAATTCCCATGGTCAACCGGTCTTATAGACTCTAATAATCGTATATTATCTTATCAAAAGTATCAATTTGAGGCTGATGATTTTTTAAATAATACACCACATTTATTTAGAATGGGGGAATGTTCTTATTGATAGATTAATGTGAATATAATTTCAACAACCATAAGGGATAATTTTTTAGCATGATTTTACATACTCTAAACTAATGTGGAGAAGGGTTTGTTGTCTAGGGTGATTAATTAAATATGGTATATGTTTGAATCCTCATATATAATGAAATAGTAATAGTATATTCCTTTTTCTAATTTATAATTCATGAGTGAAATTATCTTACACATGATTTAGTTCTAGTAGTGGTAATTTATTCCTTTAAGATATGGATGTCATATCAGAATGGGGAATGGTGTAAAATATATAATTGTCCAAAAATATTGAATTTTATATTTAACAAAAAATATTTGATTATATTCCAAATCATATGGTTGAAACTAATCAATGTTTATGTCCTTTTGATAAATTATACCCCATGAAGGAGATGTAGGTGGTTGATTCTCTGTGTTGGAAAGACCATGAAAGATTGTACATGATGAGTGTTTATGTAGATATTATATTTTTGGGTTAGAGTAATATAGATCATGAAATATTTACTAAAGGGGACAGATCATATATTTCTCAATTAATATATGACCATTCATCAACAAGTGGATTTAGAAGGCTTAAAAGGATGAAGTGGAATTTTAGAAAATGGTGAGGAATGTTCTATACCTAAAACATGATAATTATAAAATGATAAGGTTCATAAAAATAGTATTTTTCCCGTAATTAAGAATTTGATGAATGAACTATTGGTTGATGCTCATTGATCAAAATTCATTATCCATCCTCGATGTATAATGATTTCAAGATGTCAAAAGAATAATTTTTGGCAGGATAACATGAAAAGGGTTATTTTTGAGTTTGTATCCTAATACATGGTGTTTCATA
The DNA here is from genome assembly GCA_963277665.1 of Viscum album. Taxonomy (NCBI): domain Eukaryota; kingdom Viridiplantae; phylum Streptophyta; class Magnoliopsida; order Santalales; family Viscaceae; genus Viscum; species Viscum album. Next base: position 880,329,088 of record OY728139.1, on the reverse strand, counting down.
AATTTATTTCTACGAGACATAATTATAAGTGTATTTTATAACCATTACCCAAATTGGAATAGAAATGGGAAGACATTTATGTGTATTTCATCATTAGAGTCCCAAAATATATAAATAGAAAAAATCAATTTGGATGGTAATTGATTATCTTTCTATATTAATGATTTTTTTTAACTATTAGGGATGTGTTCTATATAGATCATCTTACTATGTGGTACATTAAATATGTTTTGATGTTGAATAGATTACCACCATCCATTATATCAGATCAGAATATGAGGTTTACCACAATGTTCTATATGATCCTTCAGTATGAATAGGACGAAACATTGTTTTTTAGTTGTTATTATCATCCTAAAATAGATGTATATTCTAAGAGGTCCATTAAAAATCATAAAGAAATCATGAATTATTTATCTATGTATTTGACAGTGATTTGAGGTGAAAATATTCCTATGGTATAATTTACTTCAAATAATTGCTTACCCTTAAAAATTTAGGATTCATCATATGAATCCCAAGATGGATGGAAGTTAACAAAACCAATGTGTTTTTAAGAATTTGTGGAAATAAATATTTGGGGGAATGATATAGTTGAGTAAATATAAATAATATTTTGGTCTATTAAAAAAATATTAGGGAATATCAGTGATGAAAAATTTCTAGCTGGTAATCACTAGTGAGATCTGGAGATTGATGTTGGTTACATTGTAAAACTATAAATATATCTTTAGAATAGTTTTAAGAGATATTATAGGAAAGTGAAGATTAGCTGTAGGTATATTAGGACAATTGAAATTCATGACCATATATAGATGGTATCTCTTTACATGGTGATTGTAATGAATATCTCTCTAGTTCATGATGTCTTCCTTGTATCTCTCTAGAAAAAGTAGAAACATGATCATTAACATGTGTTAAACATAGTGGTCATACCTCTAGAGAAAGATATAACATATGTTGAAGAAATATTAGATTCCCCATATCATATTGTGAATGATATATTAAATAATGACACTGACCTAGACAATTTTCGTTGTTAAATCATAAATTTGTGAAAGCTAGGTGGGAACCTGAATATCTTATGAGATAGAAGTATCCTTTTTAATTTTTTTCAAATTAATGGATTTTTAATGGTTACTTTATTATAAAGATGCTGTAATGAAACACAATAATATTTTATGACACATTTCTCATCAAAAGAATTTTATTTCATTGATAACATGTAATACACTAAACTCTAAGTTTAAATGAACAAAAAAACCAAAAAATATTATTATATTATATTCATCACCTATCTGTTGTATTTGTGGTTATGAATAATATTATCATTATTATGAAATGTATTTGTAAATATAAATTTTAATTTAAAATTAATTAGTAATTATTTTGTAATTTGTACATTTTTTTGAGTATAACCATTTTATGCATCAAGAATATGTTTTTACGAAAATGATTTATGTTGTCTTTGTTGTGTAGATATTATAATTATTTTCTTCTACCATTATAAAATAAAATTCATATAAATGGTATCATTTGGGATATCATAATTTTATTATTATCATATTTTAAATATTTGGGATATTTTTTCAAATAAATTATTTTTAATTATATAGTGAAAATAATGATTTTTGTGAATTTTTCCTTTTTTCTATTCAAATAATGAAATTTAAATAATATATTAATTTTTTTTTATTAATTTTATATAAGATCTATTTTTTAAAATAAAATTAAATTATTCCATTAGGATATTCATTTTCAATGATTTTAAGATAATTCATTTTTATGGTTAAAAACAGTACATCTAGAAACTAAATTCAAAAGTCATCTTATACACATATTTTTAGAATTTTTTTTAAAATTTATAGATTTTAAGGAGATGGATTTCTTTTCCATATTTGGAATCATTAGTCTTATATTTGGTAAATTTTTTCCTCTAATTTTAGGAATAATGGATAGAAAAAATGGTAAAAACTATCACATCAGTAAATGGAAAACTATTTAACTAGGATGAAATCAATGTGATAAGAGATTAATAATAAAAAATAATTTCAATAATTTCATTTTATGATAGGAAATTTCCCATATTCATAGAAAATTAGATGAAACATAATTTTTGGGCCACATGACATTGGTAATAAGATTTATATTATTTTAAGTAATAAAAACTCTAAAATTTAATTATATTTCATTATATTTCTTTATATTATCACATTGGTATAAGAATATGTTATTAATTAATAAAAACTAGTATTTAAAAAATAATTGTTTTATTTTTAGTTAGTTAATTTGATTTTAATTTTTTGAAATGGTACGATTACCATAAAATCATACACAATACAGACACATACTTGTTTAATTAAAAATAAATAAAAAACATTATAGTTTAATGTAATTAAATTTTGAGAAAAATAGTATTCTAGGAATTAAATAGATACAGATATAACATACTAGTGATTTTTAAATGAATTTAATTTGAATTCCAACATTTTTTTTGAAATTTGTAACACAAAATTAAATGAATAGTGTAAAAAATAACATTTAGGAAACATTTGGAAATTAATATATTAAAAAAATATTTAAAAAAAAATTTAAACTGCTAAAACATAGAAAAAATATGGTCTAAAATTTCAACCCTTGCCCATTTGTAATACAATTTACTCTAAAAGTGAAATTATAACCTTTTAATAATGATAAATTTTCTACCACTTTTAATGATACAATTAGTTAACCAAGGGATTATTCCAAATGAAATTTTTTCTAATGATATATAAAATAATCTAAATTGTACATGATGATTATATAAGTAACATATCCTCCCTATATTAATGGTAACATAACTTTGGATCCATTTTTCTTGAGTTATATAAATATTATATTATAATATCTATTGAATTTCTAAAATAGAACCTCTGCTCACTTTTAGAAGGACAATATTCTCTTTTTTCTTCACAACTTCTCAAGAAACTAGTACCAGCCAAAATCTTCCCAATTCCCATCTAAAAATATTTTATCATGAATTAAAGGTTCTGGTATTCTTTATATGCTTCTCCAGGGTCCCTTAATAAGGGATTTAAATTAATCCTACTAATGGGTTTGTAATCATATTTTTTAACTCTCTGAAATGTCATTCCTCTTAGGCATCACATAAATTATTTTTTCGTCAAAAAAATAAAAAATATAGTGTTTTAAATATAATTAAAAGTTATTATTACTATTTTGCAATAATTATTAATCTCTTTTTAATCCTATGGAATATGAAATCATTTCATGGGTGTATGTTCTAATTGTCTTATACACATAGCATTGTAATTCCCATTAAGTCACCAATTTAAATTAATGGTTATAGGGAAAAAACCAATTGTTATATATATATATAATAGTTATGAAATGAATATTCAATTTTAATAATATTGTCATATCATCCATATAACATTCCCATCCATTGGAAAACAACATCACTTGGGCGCACGTGTGGACCAACACTTTCATGAAGTGATGTAATCAATTTTTCATTTACTCTATACATGGATGGTAATTAATATAGATTACATTAATATATATGATATTATATAAGTATTCAAATCTTATTTATACAATATCTTTCTTTTTCCCATCTATTGAATATTGATAATAGCTTTCGCATATAGACATGGCATGTCGTCTCAATTAATTCTTTAATTAATTATTATATATATACATTTAATATTGTTGACTCTCCTTTCGTCACAGAATCTAAAGATTGGAAAAAGGGAAGATCTGAGATTAAAATGGTTCAACCTTTGAAGAAAACATCAATAATCGACAAAGGGATGAACAAGGAGAAATTTTCCCATATGTCGTGCAAGTTTCCTCATGGTCGCGCAAGTGGACTTGCGCGACGCACTTTGGCACGCAAGTGACTTGCGCAACCTAATTGATAACCGCCCGGTAACTGCCTGGGGTCTTCTCCTGCCTATAAATAGACCCTGTGGGCCCCCCATTCAAGAGGATTTTTTTTTTCAGAAACTCGGATTGAAGCTCCCGACTCTCAAGTCTCTTCTCAAAGCTTCCAGAACACTTCTAAGGTAATTTATTACAAAGAACGGAAGATCTGTAGAGAGGGAGGAAGGACTAAGTTTTGAAACGCATCAACACTTGCGTGCCTGAGTGGCCATCCCTTAAGAGAAGTGGCAACACTTGTGCGCCGCCTTACTCCTTCGATAGAACTTGCGCATCCCTTTTTTGGAAGAACCTCAAGAGGATTCTAAAGGCTTTAATAAAGAGTCGCTCAAGTATTTCAATGCTGGTTGAACATCGTGAAAGTACCCCACACATGTCGCGCAGGTATACATGGACAACCAATACTTGCGCACCCACGTAGTACTTTCATGCCTTCCAAGACTTGCGCGCCCCTTCATTTTTGGGTGCCCTTCTTGCCCGTTTTACCCCTATTAAGCCGTTACACCTATCCTATTCAAGATTCAGTCTTCAAGACACTCTTTAAATCCATTTATGGCATGATTTCTTGATTTGACTTCCTTATCTGAAAGGAATCCTGTTGAATATTTCTCAAAACATAGTGATTTATATACTAATGATTGAGAGTTTATTCATTCAACCTCATCCTTTAACATGAGAGAATCCTTAACTTGGGTCTCCTTTTCAGGAATAATCCCCAGTTATAAGTACTTTAATTTGGGCATTCTCCTCAGAAGTAAGCCCCAAACCTCAATCCATAACCTGGGCCTCCTTTTCAGGAATAAGTCCTAGTCAAAATCCCTTAACCTGGGTCTCCTTTTTAGGAATAAGTCCCAGTCAAAATTTTGGGCTTCCTTTTCAGGGGTAAGCCCCAAGTCCCCTAACCTGGGATTCGTTTTTAGGAATAAGTCCCAGTCATAAATTTGGGCTTCCTTTTCAGGAGTAAGCCCCAAGTCCCTTAAATTCTCATTAACCAGTTCTAATTTACATTTGATCTGGTATTCCTTCTCAGGAGTAAAACCCAATTATCAGTCCTCTCCTAATTTAGGTTTCCTTTTTAGGAATATGTCCCAAATTAGAATATTCAAATCTCCATGAAGCACATATACCTTTATGGACCCTTTTCCTAGATTTTAACCCTAATGTAAATCCTAACCTTCATTTATGGGCAGTCATACATACATAAGCCCCAAACCATTTCTTATGATTACATATTTCATTGCCCAATTGTCTATTTTATTACCAATACCTCTTGTTTCTCACACCAAGCATGACTCACGTGAGCTTAGAGACTAAATGTAATTATGACATCCTTGTTTGAGCCATCAATCATAAACATCATACTCCCTTACTCGAATTACGTGGGTTCTGATTCCTTTTTCAAAATAAAGGATATGTAGGCAGCCCATCTGTGGGTTCGATCCCAACTCTGAAATAATCCATGTCCTTCTGAATGATAATAAACTTCAAGTGCCCTACTGAGTGGCTTTAAAACCATCTTGGTCATCATAATGACCAAGATAATTTTATATAACTGTTTTGAAGGATACCATTGACCATGAATATCTAAATAGATACAGATGATTCTCTATTTATGAAGAACCTCGAATACATATAAAAGATTCTCTAAATTTCTTACATATTTAATCATTGATTGTAAAAATTTAAGGAAATCTCATTTTATACTTGGTAATGTAATAAGGATTCACGACCATAACTTAAATCTATACAGAGAGTCCCGGAGTAGACAATAATTCCCCTCAAAAAGGTGTGATGAGTCTGACCTCCCATCCTCTCGACCAAAGAAATTTTCCTAAGCCTCATCAGTCCACAAACTAATGAGCACCTGCCTTTGGAAAGTAGGTCCAAATGGATGTGGAATCATTGGATGTTTCCAGTTCTATGAAAAACCCGTTAGAAACCGATCAGAACGTTTGAATCTCCCATCCAGGAGGTCATCCCCAAATTCTGAGGGAAAAAAAATATGGTGAACCTGACGTGAATCCTTAACCAAGTTAAAATGATGTTTTACCTATTTGTTATGCCCCTATTTTAAACTCAATAAGAGGGCTAACAAAAACAATCATTGACATGTGTTCTCATCCGAAAGATGAAGTGGATTAATTTATCTTGATTACGTCTGTTATATCAAACATGCACTCTTTTCCAAGATCATCTGTATTTCCATAATGGATGCTCTCAAATTCACACCTGTGAATACTGCTGCTGCAAATACCACTACTACTATTCCTACTTGATTATATTCCGCTCTGAGGATGACATAACCTACTCAGCTTCTTCAACGCTAGGTATCTAATGCGCCGATTATGGAGTATCGTCATCACGGTACCATTCCAACTCTGGAGGCTGCCCGACAGGCCCTCCAAGTGAACAACTCACATAGGTCGTCTGGACAACGACGACCAGTGATCAAGAGGTAGGTGGTGCGGACTACCGTCTCCAATCGTTTCGGGTCGTTATCCCCAGAACACAATTTCCATTCACTCCCTTACTCTGAGGAAGTGAATGAGCAGGTCCCTTAGGGCCTTAATTCAAAAAGATAGGAGTCCTCCCTGAGGGCTCCCATCAATAATCGCCGCTAGACTTGTGTGACAGTGCACCCTCAACATTATGAGGGTACTGACTCCAGGCATTCAGATCAGGTTCCTTGAACCCGAGAAGGCAAGACGAACCGCCAAAGGCAGAATCCGGTTAACAATAGGCAGGTTTTCATCCCTGCCATCTCCGGAGAAGTCCACCAACCTAACTTGGTGGAGAACAATGAGCAGGCACACACACCTACCCGTTTTAATTCCACTGTCCAGCTGACTCGTCTGGCATCATCACGCCAATCCCGCTAGGCAATTCCAGCGGAGTACTATAGGTAGGAACATACAGCTGCTTATACATCATTATTTAGTCAGCAGGCTCACCTGACTACATATGATGGATCTCGTCAACCACGTTTGGTGAAGTGTAATGAGTAGGCACATACACCTGCTATTACTAATCAAGCCTACCAACAGTATCACTTTGTAGCGCATGGAGAAGTCAGTCGGAAAGCTCCGACAACAAAGAGGAGGTAGACACAACTCTCTGCCTCCACACTTGAGTACTGTCAGGATTCACTGACAGGAAAAGGAGGACAGGAGCAGGCACATACACCTACTCCAAGCCCGGAATGGACGTATATCCCTGTTCTGGCAGCTGAAGTCACCAAGCATATTTTTTCAATGTTGAAAGAGTAGAAGAAAATTCCTGCTCATATTCTGGATGCTTGCCAGGATATCATAACAGCTTCAGCATCATCTCAGGGAAAGACACATAAATCAATCCCTAGAAGTTGAGTGATATATCAACGTTTCACTCTGGAACAGACACACACATCTGTTCCAGTCCAAGAGGGTCATGGGGCATACTCCCCCATATCATACAGACAACCAAGTCAGGCACATACACCTGATTTGAGTGGAGATCATCAGCCTAACCTGACCATCTTTCCTGATCAGGCACATACACCTGCTCAGAGTAACCACTTTCGTTAACAAGTGGTTTCCAAAGAGAGTAATAAGGCATCTATGAAAAATATCCACCCATCATAGTCAGGAGATCAAAGGCCAATCTGTAACAAGGCCTTGCTTGATGCTAGAGTTCTTGAAGCACTTATACATTTATCTGTTGGAATTCAAGATTCTACTCCCTCAGTTCCCAATAATGGGAACATTAATTCCGATGGTCTTCAATAGACACTTCCTCATGAAGGCTTGCCTCGTGAAAATTCAGTCAATCTTGAAGTTTCATCTTCAGATGAGAGCCACAGGAACCCTCTGTGTGGTCATAAGACCAAGGAGCAAGAGATCTCATCTTTTGTTGTAACCCATTATGGTGGTCCTCCCCATGATGATGAATTTCGTTGCGAAAGTCCTCTCCGTAGTAGTGATTCACATTGCCTGGAAAATACTCCAGTAGACAATGTAGTGCCGAGAAAGCCCTCTTATCTTGAGGCACTTGCAAATGTGAAACCAGTAATGTCTGATTCTTTATCTCTAGCAAGTGAGATACTTTCTCAATTAGAAGATAGTCCATGGTGTAGTTCATTCTCCGAACCACCCCTAAGTCATGCATCTTCTAGTTTGATCAATGATCTCTCTACCAGTCTTGTTGAATCCTATGAGGCAACAAGGAAACACCAACTCTGGTCAAAAAAGGTAGAAGAATCTTCATTTAATGATGAAGAGGAAATGCTGAACATGAGGAAAAAACTGGCGAAAAGTGAGGTACCAGTCATGTTTTGGCCTTTGGGTGACTCCCATTATGACATTCCAAAAATGTTGATGGAAGTTGAAGTCCATGATATTCATCTCAACATATGGAAAAATCTTTGTCAATTGAAGAAGAAGGTATTATCTTATGATGAATATGAAAATAATCATGAGATAATAGAAGGGAAACAACATCAGATTGATTTGACATCTCTATTAGTCTCTCGGTATCCGAAGGCTGAAAAGAAGCAGAGAACCCTTAAACGTTCATGCCTTGGCGCACTAAGAAAATTGTGTTAGTTAATTGCCAATGCCCCATCTTGTGTTCATATCAGAGGATGGGGTGTTCATGGAGAACTACATTTCACAGTGCTTTCCAGACATCAAAGCCCGGCGAAAATGGTCTCATGCAATCTTATTGCCCATGGCCGGCCACCGTCAATGGGCTTTATTTGTAATCAAATGCTTGATCAAGAATAGGCTTCAACTAGTTCCTCTCAAAATCAAGCATATAGAGAACAAGTTGTTGGATTGATCCTACATAAATCAGACGAGAATATTGCCCAAGCCTCTCGTATGGAGAAAACACATCATCAAATGACAGAAGTTTCGGAAATCAACCAACGGTCTATTGAACCAGGTGATAAAAGTGGATATAGGTTAATGTATCCAAGTAATTTCTGAACTAAGATTCGCAAGATCAATAGAACTTTTAAGAAGGTCTCAGACATAGCATGTCAAGAGCCACCCCAGCTTGCCAGACTGGGGACTCCTTTAACCCAACCCTCATAATCAACAAATGGGATTCGAGAAGTTGAGCGGAAACAGCAGGAACATACCCAGTTCACGAGACTGGGGACTCTTTCAAATCATAAATCCCCTCCCCAGAGAATGTCGGTCTTTTATCGATTGGGGAAGAATCCCCAAGAGGAACGAAGAGCCAAATTATCAAGAGATTACCACCAAGTTATAGCTCTTGAAGAAGTTCCTAAAGGATAGAATAAACAAAAAAAAATGTCTCATCAAAGACATGAATGAAGAAAATATCATAGAAACGTTGATAGAGTAAATGTGATGCATTATGCATCAATCAATGTCATCAATTCTGTTGTTGCTAATCCACCAGAGGAGGCTCACTTAGGGGACTCAGATGAAGAGCGTCCTGCTCAAGAAAATGTACGCACCGATACAAATGTAGAAGGTGTTCGTACACGAAGTCAAAGGACTACACAGAACCTAGGTAATCCTTCGAGTAATCCACTTCCCTCTCTCCAAAAAGTATCCAAAAATGGGAGGGGAATGAATCAGGTTACATATCCTTACTATATAGAAGGTCAATCTCTCTCATTAGAGCAAAGTTTTGCACAATTGGAGGAAGAAATTAAAGAATTGAGAAGGTTGAATGCAGAACTACTTTAGAGTAGTCTTCTTCTTAAGAATGCTGGAGTCCGACAGCTGAAGGAATTTGTCGCAGCTACTGAGATGGATCAGGAATATCCTCCTTTATCAGTACACCCTCAGAGGTCTAATCCTATGGGTCATGGCCAACAATGGTTGGCATTGCTACCATCAGTTGCTGCACCAACCACCACATCCGTCCAAGCTCCAGTCATTGCACATAGCCAAGACCAAATTCAACCAGATGTTTCTCAAAAGTTAATAACTACTATTGAGTCATTAACAGATTGGTTAGAAACTATGGAATGGAAATGGGTGCATGTTCAACCCGAAAAGAAATTTTACCCTGAATGGGTAGATTCAATTTCTCCTCCATCCAGTTTTGGAAACCCTGTTTTCCCTACTTTCAATGGATTAGGCGACCCTAAACAACATTTGACACATTACGTGTCTTGTTGTGATCATATGATGGGAACTCCAGAGCATCAAGAAGCAGTGAAACTCAGATGCTTCGTGCGAACCTAGCAAGGACCAGGTTTTGTCTGCTATACAAGCTTGCAATTCCAGCCAATCATCGGATGGGAGGATCTTCGCCAAAATTTTCTTCTTCAGTTCAGCTCAACTTTTCCAAAAACGACAGTTTTCGATCTTACATACTGCAAGCAAAGGGAGAATGAAAGAGTCTCTGATTTCATTGCTCGCTGGAAGGGATTAACATATTCCCTAAGTTTATCACTCCCTTAGGAGGAGATATTGCCAATCTGTGTGGAAAATTTGTGTGACGAATTACGCACGCCATTGATCCCTTTGAAATACACAGGAGGGTTTCGAGACCATACTTCAATCGCTCAGCAGACTGAAGATTCCCTTATACAGGCTAAGGCTAAATCTCGTGTAATTCCATCAGCTCCAGGAAGAAAAATGGGTAAAGCGGAAACTGCTATAGTTATACATAAATAAGCGCCTGTACCTATTTCTTCTTCAAAACCTTCATCTTCTCGAAGGACTCCACCTCCTGAACGCCAACAACAAAGGCTGTTTTGTCCAATTTATCAAAGAGATCAACGACGAAAAAAATTTGAGGATTTGAAGATTAAAACATACTCTTTATGAAATGAGAATGTTCCTGGTTACTTCATTTCAGCTCTGGAAAATAATTTGGTTCAATTACCAGTGCCCAAAAGGCCAAACAAGGAAGGAGATGAAGACCATCCCAATTATTTCACCTTTCATCAAATGTTGGGACATCCCATCCAGGAGTGTTTTTTCTTCAAAGACCTCCTGCAAAAGATGGTTGACATGGGACAAGTCAAGTTAAAAGGTTCTTCGACTCAGGTAGCATGTGTTACTGCTATAGTTCCAGAGGAGGAAGGTGAATGGAAAGAAGTCAAAAACAGAAATGCACAGAAGTATCATGATTGGATGGTCAGAAAGACAATCAATCGGACTCATGCCATTTTGAAAACACAATTAATTAAACCAATTGTGTCTTCTGCCATGAATATTACGGTAAAACCCTCTTCGTCAGAGGGAAAGTCCTCAAAGAAACGGCTTGATTCAAATATGGAAAAAGAATCAGAAGAAGATGAGTAAGTTTCAAAGCCTAAATTGTCTTTGACTCTGGAAGATTTTATTCCATCTACTTCAAAGCCATGGGCACCGCCCCATCAAACGGCACAGCCTAAACAGGCTAACCAGGTAGAGTCTTTATCTGATGAAGAGTTAATCTTCGGTTCTGTTAATATGATTCAATTAACAGATCCATATTCCAGTCATAATTTCAATTTTAATGAGCCTGAATTCCCTGTATCAAATAAGGGAATCCGAGGAAGTTCCAGAGGTTCAGGATACAGGGGAAGACGTGGATCTTTCCGAAGCCACTACTCTAATTCTACCCCTGCTAGCACTATGTATGCAGCAGAAACATGTGGTAGAGCCCTTCAGCGAGATCAAAAACAACAAGAAAGTTCTTCTGCCAATATCCCACTCAGTCATGGCATAGTTATTTTGGAAGACCAATTGAAGGTTCCATCTTCTTTATCTCAGCAAGTAAATGGATATAATCTGTCTAAACTTCCAAAACCAAGGATGATTCCAACTTCTATTCCAATACAAGATGCATCAGCTTCCAAAGCATCTGCTTCCAAGGTACCTGCTAAACCGCAAATTCTAGTTGGGAAACACAGACCTCTAGATCAAATGTATGATATATTGAAACACTTGGCCCAAGTACCAGCCAAGTTATCAATTTTGGATGCTTTGAATCTGTCTAATGATCTTCGGAAATCACTCATCGAAGCTTTCTCAAGTCCTCAGGAGTTTGAAGCTGAAATTGCTGTAGCTGAAGTCTATCACATAGAGAATAATCCTGAAGAATGCCATGCAGTGATATCTTTTACTAATAAAGATGAAGATGATGTTGTGCATGGGCACATAAAACCTCTGTACTTATCTGGAAAAGTCAATGGTGTAGATATCCGAAGAGCTTTCATTGACAATGGTTCAAGAGTCAACCTTATGCCCATTCGTATGCTTCGTCGATTGGGCCTCACGGAATCTGATTTATCTCCTTCTACCATGATGTTACAAGGATATGATAAAAATTAACAAGAACCACTGGGTGAAGTTACACTCAGAACTCAGTTTGGAGATCTTGTATCCAATTCGGATTTCATGATTGTTGATCAAGATTCAGCTTTCAACGTCTTGCTTGAAGACCCTGGATACATCAGCATGCGGCTATACCTTCAACATACCATCAATGTCTCAAATACTGTTTCAATGGTCAAGTAGGAACATTGTATGGTGATAAGTCCCTGTTCAAGACATGTGAGTCTCAATACATTGAGGTGGAATTTTATCACATGAAGGGAAGAGATAAATCTACAATAAAGGAAATTACCAAAGTTAATGCTCTATATGGTTTGGAGAAGATTACAATAAATCCATTTACACATGTGAGTACAGATTATGTGTTACCTATCATTCAAATTGACAAAATAGGACCAAATCAAAATACTCTTATGGAAAGATCCGTAATGTCAATTACGATAATCGAGCCAGACAACATGGGAGAAGTTGGTAACCTACCAAACAGTGATGAAAGCACAATTGGTGACGTTTTCATTTCATTTTCTGAAATCCAACAGGTCTATACTTCGCCAATCAGGTCAGAAGAAGTAATAGAAACATCGGAGGAGAATAATGATGTCAATTCTCAATCCATCATCTCCTCTTTATTTCCCAAAGAAGACCCTTTATCATCAATAGGGTCGGAAATGGAAGATTATTCTTGTGAAAATTTTGACATCTCTTCTGATCATGAAAATTTCGTTTCGTCATTTACTATGGAAGTAGAAACGGAAGAAATAGCACATGATGAAGAGGAAGAGGTGATCTTAGATATGCACCTCCAGCATTTGAAGAGGGTATCTCTACCACTGTCGATGAACTCAGAGAAATAAATATGGGTACAGAGAATGATCCACGCCCCACTTTGATTAGTGCGGCCATGACTGTTCAAGAGAAAGAGATGTATATTTCTTCTCTAATGAAAAATAAAGATATTTTTGCTTGGAACAATACAGAAATTCCTGGGCTTGATCCTGATGTTTCTACTCATCATTTGGGTTTACCAAAATAACATCGAGGATTTAAGCAAGCCGCGAGAAGAACACACCCAACTTATGCTTCCAAAATTGAAGCTGAAGTGGATAAGCTGATCCAAGCTATCTTCGTCAGAGAAGTTTAGTATCCCAAGTGGTTGGCTAATATTGTCCATGTAAAGAATAAGAACGGACAAATTATGGTTTGCATCGATTTATGAGATCTTAATCGGTATTGTCCTAAATATGATTTCCCAGTTCGGATTACAGAACTCTTAATTGATGTGACGGCTAGTTTTGAAGTAATTTCCTTCATGGATGGATATTATGGATATAATCAGATCCAAATGGCCACATAAGATGAGGAATCTACAGCTTTTAGAGCCCCTCAAGGTGTGTTTTGTTACCGGGTGATGCCCATTGGTTTAAAGAATGAAGGTACAACATATCAACGCTCCATGCATCGTATCTTCAAACCTTTCTTAGGGAAGTTTGTTGAATGCTATGTAGACGATTTGGTGGTTAAATCCAAACAACGTTCTAATCACTTGGCTGATTTGGAAGTCATATTCCACAAGTTTCGACAACGAAATTTGAAGATGAACCCATTAAAATGTGCTTTTGGGGTAACGTCAGGAAAATTCCTCGGCTTTGTTGTACGCCATCGTGGTATTTAAGTCTATCCTGAGAAGACCAAGTCAATCCTTGGTATGTCGCCTACTCATAATTTGAATGAATTAAGAGGACTTCAAGGACACTTAGCCTATATTCGGCGTTTCATCACCAATTTGGCAGGAAAAAGTTTACCCTTTACCAAATTATTGAAAAAATGAGTCACTTACCAGTGGACTGAAGAATGTCAAGAAGCATTTGATGTTCTCAAGAAATACCTCTTGGGTCCACCAGTACTCATGCCACCTATTGAAGGAAGACCACTTATCCTCTATGGCAGCTCTAGAGCGATCATTGGGTGCCTTTCTTGCTGAAAAGAATGATGTTGGGAATGAAAATATCCTATACTATCTCAGTAGAACTATGCTTGAAGCAGGAACCCAGTATTCAAGTATTGAGAAGTGATGCCTGGAATTAATCTTTGCAGTTCAGAAAATGAGACACTACCTGCAACATCACGAAGTCCAATTGGTATCTCGCAATAATCTGCTCAAATTCATCCTTAGTTGTCCAATACTTACAGGATGTCTAGCAAGGTGGGAAGTTATTTTTCAGTTGTTCGACATTCAGTATGTGTCTCAAAAGGCAATAAAGGTCCAAGCTCCGGCTGATTTCTAGGCTGATCATCCTTCAGTGGAAGACACTTCTTCAGATATTGAACTCCCTGATGAGGAAGTTTTCTCTATTCAAGAGAGCCCTCAAACATGGGAAATGTATTTGGATGGTGCTTCCAGAAGTCCTACAGGGAAGAAAATGGAAAATCCTAAATTCAACAAAGTTGGTTTAGGAATTGTGCTTATTTCTCCAGATAAGGCAGTGTTACCTTATTCCTTTTTATTGTGGGAAGGTGTTACCAATAATGAAGTCGAATACCAAGCTCTTATCACAGGCATGGAGTTAGCTCTTCAAGCACAAGTGAATCACTTAAAGGTAAAAGGTGATTCAGACCTGGTAATCAAACAAGTCATTGGGGATTATGACATCAAAAATGAAGAATTAATCCCTTTGTATGATTACGTCAGAGAGTTAATGGCAGAATTCCCTTCAGAACTGACATTTTTTTAAATCCCAATATCACAAATTGATCAAGCTGATGCACTGGCTAATATAGCCACAGCTCAGGAAGATCCAAATCGAGACGAGACAACCATCATTATTGCCCACCGTCGTGCAATTTCACCATATGTTCAAGCCAAAACAGAGGAAATTAATGAAATTAGTCCCATTCCTGAACCGTATGGTCATACTACAGGATGGATGTCACCTATCAGGGAATACCTTCAAAATGGAACACTTTCAACTGATATAGCCGAGAAAGAACAAATCTGGCGACGTGTGGTCAATTTTACTCTTTATGATAGCCCAAACCACCTAGAGAAAATTCTCTACAAATGTGGTATTCATGGAGTTCTCTTCAGATGCATTGATGGTGAAGAGACAATGGCTATCATGAAAGAAGTGTGTGCATGAGTCTATGGTGCCCACCAGTCTGAACATAGATTGTCTGATCAAACTCAAAGGCTTGGATACTTTTGGCCTTCAATGATACAATATTGTGTTAATTTCACAAAGAAGTGTCATTCATGCCAAGTACACACCAACTTCATTCATCAACCTCCATAGTTTCTTCATACAGCTAAATACTCGTGGCCATTTGCCACATGGGGAATGGATGTGGTGGGACCTTACCTTTCAGCTACGGCCAAGTAGTTTATGTACATTCTTACTGCTACTGATTTCTTTTCCAAATGGGCAGAATAAGTACCTCTTAAAGAAGTCAGTTCTAAATGCATTGTTAGCTTCATCAATTCTAACATCATTACTAGATTTGGTGTCCCTCATACCATATTGACAGACAATTGCACCAACTTCTGTTCTTCTGAGGTGAAGAAATTGTATCAAGAATACAACATTAAATCCAACCATTCATCTCGGTATCATGTGGTGGCCTATGGCCAAATAGAAGCCTTTAACAAGACTCTTTCAAATATAAAAATATACTACAAAAGATGGTGGATAAATATAAGAGGTCATGGCCTGATAAACTCTTTCTTGCTTTATGGGCTCATCAGACTACCACCTGCAATGCAACGCAGTCAACTCCATATTCGTTGGTATATGGAACGAAAGCAGTCTTGCAAATTGAAGTTCAATTTCCCTCACTCAGATTAGCCGTTTGTGATCAGTTATCTACAGATGACCAATCTCAAAAGCGATTGAATGAATTAGAATGGTTAGATGAGAAAAGATTGTGCACTTTTCACCACTTAGAAATCTATCAGAATCGAATAGCACAAGCTCTTAACAAAAAATTCATATTCGTTCATTCATTCAGGTAGAATTGGTATTAGTTCTCAGAACTCCAATGATACCTGGAAGGAAACCTCCCAAGCTTGAGACAAAATGGGAAGGACCTTATTCAATACATAGGGTCTACTCCAATGGAGCTTATTCATTAATCTCAATGGATGGAGAACTCATTACTACTCCAACTAATGCCAGATTTTTGAAGAATTATTTTGTATAAACTTCAAAGTATTCGAGATGTCCCCATAACATGACACTAAAATGTGCAGCATCAGTTCGTCCTTTCTATATGACGTTAAACTATACATCAATAGTCCAGTATGACATTAAAATGCAACTTCGTCCCACACGACGTTAAACTGTGAAAAAGTTCCCTAAAAGGTCCTGTATGACATTAAAATACACCATGGTCCTCTATGACTTTAAACTACACCCTCCTTGGTCCAGTATGACCATATACTATTCACAAGATGTCCCCGCAATAAGACACTAAACTGTGCGGCACCAGTTTGTCCTTGCTATATGACGTTAAACTATACATCAACGGTCCAGTATGACATTAAACTGCAACTTCGTCCCACACGACGCTAAACTTTATAAAAGTCCCTTACGTCCAGCAAGACGTTAAATTGTGACGTCCTAACTACATGACGCTAAACTGTATAAAAGTCTTTTAAGTCCATAAAGACGTTAAACTACATAAGCATAAAAGGTCATGTATGACCTTAAACTGCACCATCCATGGTCTATGCATATGACCTTAAACTATTCACACTTTTTTCCAACATGACGCTAAACTGTATCGTCCCTTTTTCATCCAACATGACGTTAATCTGTGGAAAAAATCCCCAATGCATCAAACATGACGTTAAAATGGTGCACTCTTTTGTCCTCACTGAATGACATTAAACTGCACAGTTTCCCCCCTTTTCGTCCAACATGACGTTAAACTCTATTGTCCCCATCGTCCTAACTACATGACGCTAAACTCTACAGAATGTTCGTGATACGTCCTACATGACATTAAACTGTACTTTGTCCCTGTTACATGACACTAAACTGTGCAGCACCAATAGTCCTAACTTCAAGACTTTAAACTGCATAGTCCCTTCATATTGTCCCTGCTACATGACATTAAACTATGCATCGTTAAGGTTGTTTCTACCTCTTGTTTCTCCCAACGAGTATGACTCACGTGATCTTAGAGAAAACCTCAACCATAACACTCTCTTTATGCCGCTAACCATGTGTAAGTCCCAACAACATTTTTTAGGTCACTGTCCCCAAGAACAACTTGATCATTAATTAATTCTTTAATTGAACTACACGGACTTTGATCCTTGCCTTCTAGGCTGGGTATGTAGGCAACCTCCCAAGGTTCAATCCCAAAACCAATCTCTTCACATCGGTTCACCTCCATCTCATATGATGTTCATTCATGAAACCACCCCTAGAATCAATATATTTACATTGGTTCACATTCCTCCTTGTTATACGACGTTAAACTATACAACACTTTTGTTCTGTATGAAAATAAACTATAATACTCTTTGATTTCTTCATTTGAGAGGGAACCATTATTTATGTGATTTTTCAATCATGTTTCATTTCAAAAAGACCACGTGCATACATGGTAATGCCTAAACTTTTTATCTCGGGTTAAACCATCCTTGTACTAAAGTCCCCTTTCACCCTTCACATGTACGAACCAAATTTTTACAAAGGGTATATCTAGAAATACATGGGTTGATTCCCATCCTTATGGGATATGTAGGAACATTCAAGTTTCCCTAGAATCCAGCCCAAAGTCTTTTGGGTGTAACCCCAAATTTCACTGTCAGTCCCTTGGCTGAAAAGTCCTCATGAAAACACACACTGTGTATTCATTATTATGGTCTGAACTCTATGACCCTAAACTAAGATCTCTCATACTTTCGTCCTACACGACTTTAAACTGCATTTCAAGAACTACGTATGGCTTGATTCTCATTCTTATGAGATACATAGTGAAGTCAAAAATTTCAATTCAGGACCCATCCACAGCATGATTATGGTTATCATTGACCAATGTATCTCTATATACATTGGACAATACCCATCTTTATGTGTTATAATCCTAACCTTAAATATTTTCAGATCTTCATAACCCTTTTCATGACTTTTAGTCAAAAAAATGTCAAACTTCTAAGAATTCTTTTGCCTGACTATGCAGTACGTGCCCATAGGTGGCCTTGCATAAACAGTCCACATAACAGACTTGTCAGCCGAAGGATACTATTTATTTGACTATGCAGCCAATGCCGTTAGGTGGCACTACATAATTCAACCCCCTAACGGGTTTGTTAAATGATGGTAACTTCATTCTTGGGAAGAATGCCTCTTTTGACCTTATTTGTCTTAAATGACGGTATGTATGGATCTGCAAAAAAAATAACCATCCTTAACATATTTGTCCCATGTCCTTTTTCATGATCTGAAAGTATTCAAGTCTATGGTTTATACTCTCCATATACTTCTTCCCTATGTTTGGGTGAAACCTTCGTAGGAGTGATATCTATTCAATTCTTCGATAGTATTGTTCGGAAATATCTTCTCCATATTCAAGTACCTCTTTCCATACAACAAGTTCTATAATTTAGAAAATTTGAATCTCCATAAACATTCACTGGCTTTTAGCACTAGGAAAGTAAAATTCTTAGAGTTCTTTTTCCTGACTATGCATCACGTGCCCATAGGCGGCCTTGCATAAACAGTCCACATAACAGACTTGTCGGCCGAATGATGCTATTTATTTGACCATGCAGCCAATGCCCTTAGGTGGCCCTGCATAATTCAACCCCCTAACAGGGTTTGTTAAATAATAGTAACTTTATTCTTGGAAACTACTTCTTCTGATGTCTTTTAGCTCTTTTTCATATCATTCCTCAGATTCAAAAAATCTTAAAGCCATAGTTTACATTTTGTTCTCCCACATACTTGAATATGGTAATATGTTTTCATATAAATTGTCAAGGAATTGAATCAATTTATTATCCATTTTGTTCAAAGCTATTTCGACCTTAAACATTAGCCCCTTTATGTCTGGCGTTCATGACTTTAAACTTCCCACAAAAGACAAAGGAACTTTGAATAAAAGTCATGTTCTAGCCCACTAAGCATACATTCTGTATGATTTAGGTAATATTGATCAATTAAAAGATTCAAAGTTCATAGGTTTATTTGTAATAATCATAGTAAAAATCAAACTATGCTTACTAGGCCCATTAGCTTAAGTAAATTTAAAGCAGGTAGTGAAAGAATGCAGGTATAAATGATTGAAGATGAAAGTGTTTTTCATTGATGCACAGGAGATAAAAGGACATCCAAAGACTGGAGTCTCTTCTCTTTTTCAAGAATTACAATAGGCTTTCAACATAACTCTTCATTTGATTTAAGGCACCCCGAGCTTCATAAGCAACCACCTGGAATTCATTCATTCAACTTGATACAATAAGAGATGCAGTGATACCAGCTCTTCTTGGAACAATTGAAAATGAATGTTCTTGAGTGCGGTTTGAGAAAATTTTCTACTCATCAAACAGTGAATCTGTTTCTATCCAAGAGACTTGGAAGATGGATACATGGATTTGAGAATGGAGCATTGGAAGTAAAGATCCATTTGGAGAGAGTACTCTTTTCCGATATTTCTCTAATTCCATGTTTGTCTTCTCTCCACCAACCGACAGCGGAAAACATTTTAACCCATGGGTTTTCCATTTTCATATCTGCAAGGAAATGGCATGGAAAGAGAACATGAAAGTTCACACCATTGTTGTTGCTCTTAATGAACAGCATAACCGAAATAGAGAAGTAACAGTGCAACTGCATCTCAGGTGTATAATACTTTGCATTTGGAACATTGACTCCTTGAAGATGACCATGACCACACAGAGGTAGATAGATGCTCTGTGGAAAATTAGGATGATATTTCTTCAAGTACTTAGCCAAATCTGGGAGAGTGCTTTCATAGATATTGTAGTAATCATGTACAATGATGTTCATCATATGATAAATCTGCTTGCTATCCAGTTCATCAGCCATTCCAATTCCCTTGGGAATCACTGAATCTGCACAAAAGATGAATAAACTAACTCTTAAATGGGTTTATTTTTTCATAAAATTTGTGAAGAAATTTTGAATAAATGGCTAAGGCATTAAGGCACGCAAGTCTAAAAATTGGCGCGCAAGTGTTCCTGTGTCGTGCTAGTGTTTTACGTGCAAGTATAAACCACGCAAATCTAGATACATTGACAGCAGAATGCCATCAATGAAATATTGGAAAACAGAGCAACTTGCGCGGCTAAGATGACCTGCACGACGAGAGATCGAGAGGTTTGAAGTCTGGAAATCCAGATGCTTTGTACGGAGGTGAGGCCATGAATTTATAGACTAGGGGACCTATATGCGCGCCGTACCCAGTGCGCTCAAGACCTACGCAACACTCACTTGTGCACTGCCCTCTGCGCTCTGATAGACTTGCGCGCCACCTTTCTTTTGGATTAGTTTGATTTCCTCAGAGTCAAATCCTCTATTTCTCTCCGGATCCAACTCTGAGGGGGGACTTTTGTTGACGCTCCTTTTGTTACAGAATCTGAATATTGGAAAAGGGGAAGATCTGAGATTAAAATGGTTCGACCTTTGAAGAAAACATCAAAAAATCGACAAAGGGATGAACAAGGAGAAATTTTCCCATATGCCGCGCAAGTTTCCTCATGGTCATGGAAGTGGACTTGAGCAACACACTTTGGAATGCAAGTGACTTGGACGACCTAATTGATAATTGCCCGGTAACTGCCTGGGGTCTTCTCCTGCCTATAAATAGACCCTATGGGCCCCCCATTCAAGAGGATTTTTTTTCTTCAGAAACTCGGATTGAAGCTCCCGACTCCCAAGACTCTTCTCAAAGCTTCCAGAACACTTCTAAGGTAATTTCTTACCTAGAACAGATGATTTAAAGAGTGGGAGGAAGGCCTAAGTGTTGAAACGTATCAACACTTGCGTGCTTGAGTGGCCAGCCCTTAAGGGAAGTGTCAACACTTGGGCGCCGCCTTACTCCTTCGATAAAACTTGCGCGTCCCTTTTCTAGAAGAACCTCAAGAGGATTCTAAAGGCTTTAATAAAGAGTTTATCAAGTATTTCAATGCTGGTTGAACATCGCGCAAGTACCCCACACATGTCGCGCAGGAATACCTACACGACCAATACTTGCGTGCCCACGCAGTACTTGCGCGCCTTCCAAGACGTGCGCTCCCCTTCCTTTTTGGGTGCCCATATTGCCCATTTTACCCCTCTTAAGCCATTACACCTTTCCTATTCAAGATTCATACTTCAAGACACTCTTCAAAGCCATTTATGGCATGATTTCTTGATTTGACTTCCTTATCTGAAAGGATTTCTGTGGAATATCTCTCAAAACATAGTGATTTATACATTAAAGATTGAGAGTTCATTCATTCAACCTCATCCTTTAAGATGAGAGAATCCTTAACCTGTGTCTCCTTTTCAGGAAAATCCCCATTTATAAGTCCTTTAATTTGGACATTCTCCTCAGAATTAAGCCCCAAACCTCAATCCATAACCTGGGCCTCCTTTTTAGGAATAAGTCCTAGTCATAATCTGTTAACCTGGGTCTCCTTTTTATGAATAAGTCCCAGTAATAATTTTGGGCTTCCTTTTCAAGACTAATCCCCAAGTCCCCTAACCTGGGCTTCTTTTTTAGGAATAAGTCCCAATCATAAATTTGGGCTTCCTTTTCAGGAGTAAGCCCCAAGTCCCATAAATTCTCTTTAACCAATTCTAATTTACGTTTGATCTAGGATTCATTCTCAGGAGTAAAACCCAATTATCAATCCTCTCCTAATTTAGGTTTCCTTTTCAGGAATGAGTCCCAAATTAGAGTATTCAAATATCTATGAAGCACATATACCTTTATAGACCGTGTTCCTGGATTTTTTCCCTAATGTAAATCCTAACCTTCATTTATCTTGGTAGTCATACATACATAATCCCCAAACCATTTCTTATGATTACATATTTCATGGACCAATTGTCTATTTTATTACCAATACCTCTTGTTTCTCACACCGAGCATGACTCACGCGAGCTTAGAGAGTAAAATTAATTATGACATCCTTCTTTGAGCCATCAATCATAAACATCATACTCCCTTACTTGAACTACGTGGGTTCTGATTCCTTTTTCAAAATAAAGGATACGTAGGTAGCCCATTTGCGGGTTCGATCCCAACTCTGAAATAATCCATGTCCTTATGAATGACAATAAACTTCAAGTTCCCCACTGAGTGGCTTTAAAACCAGCCTAGTCATCATAATGACCAAGAGACTTTTTTATAAATGTTTTGAAGGATACCATTGACCAAGAATCTCTAAATAGATATAGATTATTCTCTATTGATGAAGAACCCCGAATACATATAAAAGATTCTCTAAATTTCATACATATTTAATCATTGATTGTCAAAATTGGAGGAAAGCTCATTTTATACTTGGTAATGTAATAAGGATTCACGAACATAACTTAAATCTATAAAGAGAGTCCCAGAGTAGACAATAATTCCCGTAAAAAAGGTGTGATGAGTTCAACTTCCCATCCTCTCGACCAATGAAAATTCCTAAGCCTCATTAGTCCAAAAACTAATGAGCACCTACCTTTGGAAAGTAGGTCCAAATGGATGTGAAATCTTTGGATGTTTCCGGTTCTACGAACAAACCCGTTAGAAACCGATCGGAACGTTTGAATCTCCCATCCAGGAGGTCATCCCCGAATTCCGAGGGAAACAAATATATGAATATAAATAAATAAATATTTAATATATATGTAATTTTGACAATGATTAATATTCTAGAATAATGAAACCATAATCAATGTACATGTAATTGAACAACCAAACAAAAATTCTAACAAAAACAATTCATTTAACACATGAATGAATACAAATATTAGCCATTTGTAATAAAATGGAGAGAAAATATTACAAATGGATTAGTTAAGATATTTTATATAATTTCATGTTTATATTATACAATTATAATAAATATAAACTTAACATAAATTATGTTAAAATAACATTCTATTGAATTTCTACACGAGGTAAGATATTTCTTCTCAATTTCCTCTAAATTGAGACATATTGGGTAGTACACCCTTATTCATTTTAAGGTGTTTTATATAATACACCAATAATTTAATTAACTTTAATATTATTTATTCATCATTAATAAGATATCAAAACAATTTTATTCTTTCATGGGATTATAATTATAATATTATTAAAGTTGTTAAAATTTACTTTACAATCACATTTTTTAGATTTCTCTTAATTTCCTTGATGGAATATTATATTATATCTAAGATTAATTATATTTTTCATAACCAAAAGATATTTAATGATATTTTATATACTATTCTATATTTAATTCTCTTTGGTATTTGAATTAATAAATTAAATGTTTAAAAAAAATCAGATTATTAAATATATTTTATTATGGTATATTTATCATCCAGGATTATATTTTATTTAAAATTGTTTTATCATAGTCCTATTTATTTTCAATAATTGTTTATTAATGAAATGAAATTTTATAATTTAAATTTCAACTGGTCTTAAATTGATCTCTCTAATGTCTTCAACTAGGTTTATTTTCATCCTTTTTAAAAAATTAACGATGGAATGTTCATTCAATGTATATATAATTAATGAATTTTCCAACTACTATAGTCATATTACACTATTTATATTTTTCAACTTGTTTTAAGGGTATTAAAATGATTTATATTTAATTATATATTATTTTAATATTTCATTTGAATTTTATTTTATTCTCCAAAAGGCACGATATTAGTTTTAAAAAATTGTTTTGATAAATTTATCATCATATTTATCTATTATAAATTATGTTCTCCAAAACTTTCTCTTCAAAAATTCACTTTATTTTGATCATAAAATTTTTTTAAATTACATATACCTTAAATATCTATATTCTATGTATCATGAATATGATTCATTCATAAAATACATAGAACTAAAATATATTGTTTTTATCTATGAATGTTATTTTATTGACTAGGAAAATATTAAATTTACTTATTTTATTCTGAAAATATATTTTTTACAAAGAGTATTTATTTAAAATTAAATTTATGAATCTATATATACAACATTTATTTTAACTTCAGTGATAGTTAAGGCTCATTTAAAGATATAACCTATTTATAATAACATGTTTCTTGTGAAAACAATATTTTTATACATCTTATAAATTTTTTTTTGGTGTATACCAATCGATCAATTAAACCTTCCTTAAATAAGGATTTTGTGGTAAAGATATAATGACATCTATGAAAAAAAATTCAATGAGAATTCTATTTTTCATTATCTATTATTTTACATCATTTATAGTATTGACTGATGGATTTCTTCCTCTACTTATTAATTAAGTAGAATATGTTTTATGTTATTTAGATATATATATTTATAATTCTATATATATTCATAACATATTTCACATTATGTAAAAATTACATTGAATATATGGTTACCATTTTTTTCCTTTGACATGGTTATAAAAATATATATATTGAATAATATCATGGATGTAAAAATGTCTCTTTATATATGTATTTTATATTTTTATTATAATATTTGAATCATGTATGTATCTTGTTATTTGTGAATTATAAATAGATTCGTCCATTAGGATGATATCTATAGTATCATATTCATTTGTAGAATTGGATCTTTTTTACTACATTTAGATATTATACACAATAACTTTACAAAAGTGACAACCTCAAATAACTCATTATGTTACCAACATGTAAAAAATATAAATAAAAATATTACATATGGAGGGACCTAATTATTCATCATAAGTTTAACATAGTCTATGAAATTCTTCTCAATATAATTCTATCTAATTCAAAAAAATTAAGATGGGATGTTCTATCATTCCTAATTGATGATAAATATTATATTATCTTCATTTCCTTAAAGACCATATAAATTTCACTAACTTCTATATGCACCGTTCATTTATTTATTTATTCATGTTATGGAATGATTGTAAAAAAGTTCATTGTGATTTTCCTAGTAGTTTATCATCATTCTCATTTTTCATGAATTATCATTTCACCACATGTGGATGACGTATCATAAGAATTTTTTCTAATTTTATATTACCAATTTCTTTATTTTATCTTTATCATATATCTCAGATTAAACCTTTTCCTTGGATATTTTTAATTGATAAGTCTAAATAATCAATCTCTCTAACTTGAAATAATCAAAATCATTGTACTTGTCATATGAATTCATAACATGTATTTGTTTAAAACTATTCATTGAAAAATAATTCATCCCATTTGAACTATAGTTAATTTATCCATGTAATATATTCATTCCTACATCATCATGGTGGCCCTATAGTCAATACCTTCCACACACTTCTTTTAAATATTCAAATTTGTTTGAGTGGATATATTTTATAGATTTCTAATCATATATTGATATCTTTGACAATTATTCCACATATTATTGATAAAGAACCCCTACTTTCTTTACAGTTTTATGGTAATTGTATATGAAAGTAGTTGGAATGTTATTTATATACATATCTTCTTAAAAAATAGAAAAACATATAATTGTGATTCTGACGCTTTCGTGGGGGCACACACATTCATCCGCTTGAGTACGAGAGGCACGAATTTGTTACCCCGCATTCCCTCTTTCCAATGGTGGGAGGCAACCGTTCCTTATTCAGGGACATTTGCTTTTTGATCGAAATGGGATGATGGGATGCTGGTTCTTCCTTTCGTGGATTCCTCCTCAGAACTCATCACCTAGTCCAGGTCTCCCAGGTAGATTTAATACATACTTCGTGAAACTCTTCCAGGTTCCATATCTTCATGGAATCTAGTAAATTACGCTACTTCTATCAAAAAATTCCAAAGGGTCTGGTCAGGGCAATAACCTTCGGTTAGGCGATTAGTCATGTTGGGGCATCACTGGCATGTCAGGATGCTAGGGGATTGGGGTTTCTGTCTTCTGTCCCTTATTATAGGGATACTCGAGGGCATGTAGGCCCATGTAATCCCACATCAATGTGGGTATCATATTCCATGGGCATGTATCTGGGGTTTTTCTGAGCTTCCCTTGTTTAACACAGGTTATGCCACATGTTTAACATCCAACGTAGATAGATCAGGCTGATCAGAACACTGACTAGACTATATCATACTAAGGAACCCCTAGAGTGAACACTGATATTTGGGCCATCACATGGGCAACCTCCCTAATGCTTTTATATGAAATGGGGAATTGAAATGTGTGATCCCACCAGGATGTGGCAACCTGGGTAAGGAACATAATTGATGATGGAGCCATTGATGGGGATGGTGAATGGGATGAGACCGTCATGATGATGATGGTGGATTTGGGCTGGAGCCTTGAGGAGGCTTCATATGTATCCCCGTAGATGGGAACCAAAGTCCATGTAGTTCCTTTGATGGTGGCTTTCCACTGAAAGAGGTCACAATGAATTACCGTTGAATGGGGTCTATAGTTTAATGTCATGTAGGATGGGGGAAAATCGACATTAAATGAGCCGGAGCGGCTGGATGTTGGGCCTAAACCTCGTGGAGGCTTCCTACGTATTGTACCTTAGCAATGATCAAAGACCACATAGTTCAAATGATGTGGGGATTACACTCCGAGGAAGTTCAAGGTGTTGGTGAATAGACATGAAGGAGGTTGGAAAGACCAGGGTGGTGTGCTTGAACCTCATGGAGGCTTCCTATGTACCATGCCTTGACATGGATTAAACTCCCTATAGTTTGGGATGGGTAATACAGTTTAATGTCATGCGGGATGAGGGAATTTGGGGATTACGCTCTGAGACGGCCCAAGGTTTTTGGGGCTTGAACCTTATTGAGTATTCATGCGTACCATTCCTTTATTTGGATCAAAGTCCTCGTATTTCAGGATGGGGTGTGAGGGTTACACTCTAGGCTGCCAATGGTGTTTGGGGCATGAACCTCATGGAGGCTTCCTACATACCATTCCTTGACATGGATCAAAGTCCCCATAGTTCAGGTGGTGTGGGGGCTTAGTTCACCGATGCGAAGATGTTCAGGACCGATGGATTGTGGTGGGCTTGAACCTCATGGAGACTTCTAACGTTCCTTACCATGGAAATTATCAAAGACCTTGTAGTTCGGCATGGTATGGGTCTTGAACCATGTGGAGGCTTCCTACACACTATTCCTTGACATGGATCAAATTCCCCATAGTTCGGAATGAAGGATATAGGTTAACGACATGCGGAACGGGGGGCGAACAGACATGAAGGTGGACCTGGGGTCCGATGGTTGTTGGGCTTGATCCTCGTCGATGCATCCTACGTACCATGCCTTGACATGGATCAAAGACCACGTAGTTCCGCTAGTGTGTGGTCTTGTTGTACCAACGCGAAGATGGTCAGGACCGATGGATGGTGGTGGGCTTGAACCTCAGGGAGGCTTTATATGTACCTTGCCTTTGTAAGGGTCAAAGACTTCATATTTCGAGATGTTTTCATGGTCATTTCTTACTCCAAGTCCACGTGTGTCGTGCTCAGTGTGAGAAACAAGAGGTAGCAGAGACCTGACAATCACATCGCGAAAGGTGCACCCATGAGATATGGAGTGGGGCTTACACATGGAGCGGCCTAGGGAAATAATTATTGGGACTTACTCTAGGATGGATTCCTAATGGTGAAAAATCCCAGCGGGATGGGGAAAGGGTGACAAGAACCCATATCCTTATCTCCCCTCTTGGTCCTTGGCACCTAGAAAGTGAGGAGGAGTGGGGATTCTACTTCCTGCAAGAAGGGCTAGGGGATTACACCAAGATGGTTGTCATTCCTCCACAATCAAATTCCACCCCCATAAGGAGGGTATAATCCCCTGTAGAGACTAGGGGGCATGGATAATGTACAAGGTGGGAGCACCCCATGTGTGAGGCACAAGGCCCAGTCATAGATTAACATCATGTGCTGAGTACGATGATTCTTCTCAGTTTAACATCTTGTAGATCGGAAGAGGTGGGTTTTCTCCACACCCCTAGGACGTACATAACTGGTGCCCTCTTCTCCTTGTGTGAGGGAAGGCACCAGCAACGCCGTGGTGAGGGGTGTCATGAAGAAAACCATCGAGGGGTCTATGTTAGAGTGGTTAGATAAAGAATAAACAGCCATTAGCGCACCCATGTGAAGAAGAATTAGTCGAAGAGATGCAATGGGTGGTATCGTCCTAGGGACATTGTTGTAAGATCGTGAAAACTTAGAGGGTCACACGAGAAAAGTAATTTCCAAGCAGTGGGGTCCATAGGCTGGGGCCTTGTGAAACTCTGTTGCTCTTCATGGCAGAGGGTAATTGTGAAGGGGTGTGCTTCACGAAGTGGGGTGTCTTCACCTTATCATGGGGAGGAGGTACATATGATAGGTGATTTGCGAAGTGGAGAGGCATTTGTGGAGCACTGCCTCATAGAACAAAGGTGCCTCATGAAACAAGGTGTCGGCAAGCAATGTGCTTCGCGAAGTACAGTGATCCTACCTTAGTATGTGGATCATGTTTACACAAAGGGTGTTTTGAAAATCATAAATGCTCTATGATGACACGGGTCCCCTTGAAAATCCCCTTCCTTCACAAAATCCATTAGGCTTCATGAAAGGCCACCATTTCAAAGAGGGGATACATATGAGAAAAACTGGAGGCACTTCATGAATCAGAAGTACCTTGCATAGCTCATGGTTCGAATAGCGGAAAGTTGCTTTGTGATTTGAGAGCTGGGAAGCAAAAAGGTCAGATTGTATATCCCTTCAGCTTAGGGAGGAGACCAGTATTTATAAGCAAGAGGGACCATAGAGCGGATCTCATGCGGTACGAAGAGGGACTAGGTTGCTTCGCGGCGGATTGTGAACATAAACTGTGGTCGTGGAGCATCCCACCTCATGGATTCGTGGTGGGATCGTGAATGTAAAAAGCAGTCGTGGAGCATCCCCCCTCCTGGCTTCACCGAGGGTTTGTGAACGTCATCATCGATCACGGAGTGTCCCACTTCTTTGCTTCGCGGTGGCCGCGGTGCTGGGGGAACTCCACGAAGGGGCTTCACGAGGCAATTCTTTGGGTCCTTTTTTGGGCATCTGATTTGTCCCCAATTTTTGCGCCAACAAATTCCCCCCCCCCCCCTCAAAATTGGAGGCGCGGAGAGATCAAGGGTCAATGTCTGTGGGAAATTGCAAAAAACCTCGGTCATTCGGGGTGTTGACTCGCAAAGAAGGCTCACAAGGCAGATAGGGGATGCACATGCCGAGCTCTCCAAAAAAACACTACGCTAACTGGACACCCCACGAAGCTATGAAGGCCATAAAATATAAAGAGGTGGCTTGAGATCTCTTTCTTCCTTTCCCTTCTTCACGACTATGTCTTCTTCTGCTCTCTATTCGCAAAGATATGTGTACTCCGCTAGTGTTCTCCGTGAATCGAGTCTTCGCGGCACCCATTGAGTCCTCGACTCCGTGTTTGTGCTCTATGACCCGGCTTTGAACGCCTAGGCCGTGCTCTGTGAATAGTCTTTGCGAACGAATTTCCTGAACACACACTACGGACAAGCTTCGCGATCCAACAAAAACAATGTCCATGTTCTAGAATCAAATGTCCCTCCAAGAAGCTACCCAGGGGGTCCTTCCGGATACTACCCAGAGGGATGAAATGTAGAACAGTTTGGGGCTAGGAGAGTATGTCCGGATCCATTTAGAGCATAGATCATTAGTGTTTCACTTGTCGGAGAGCCAAAAAAACTACCCAATGTGTAGGAGGTTTCCCTTATATGGATTTGTGCTGAGTGATGACGTCGTCATCCCTGAAGTAGGTAGGGACGAGCTTGCTTACTGGTTCCAGAGCATGCCATTCCATCACCGGTGGTTCAGGGCGCCCGATGGTCATACTCGAAAGGACATCATGCATATCATTTTCGACTAATTATACAATCATCTGAACAATGTTGATGGGAAGGAATTATAGTTGGAGATGTCCCCTCCTATGTACTGAACCATCCTCAAAGTGGTGCTGCGGAACCTGAAGAAGGGGTGGTCTGAGTAATGGGACCTGCGCCAGGGCAGAAACATTACGAACAATTGGGAATAGGACTACAAGGTAGGCGTCTCGTGCGAGGCAATCAGAGTGGATCTGTGAAGAGTGGGCATGTATGAGGAAGCTTGGACATCTTAGTTCAATATCTACCAGTCAAAGCAGCTAATGCCAGAGCTATTGAGCTGGTGGTCACCATGGACCAATACATTCCACTTGCATCACGGGGAAGTTGACATCAGCCTATGAGACATTCATCAGATCTCGAGGTCCCGATACTGGGGGTGATGTATGATGAATTCCTCCGGGATATGGGTGCGTGGGAGGATCCAGAGCAGATGCCAAATCTGGCGATGGCATTGATGGAGCTCGATCCCAGGGAGGATAAAGATGAGGTGTGGGATGTTCACTTAAAGAATTGTTTCAATAAGTTTCTGAACTTCCCGGT
Source organism: Viscum album (assembly GCA_963277665.1). Lineage (NCBI taxonomy): Eukaryota > Viridiplantae > Streptophyta > Magnoliopsida > Santalales > Viscaceae > Viscum > Viscum album. Next base: position 880,298,252 of record OY728139.1, on the reverse strand, counting down.
AGACTGTCAGTTCCCGGAGAGGCCTCGAAATTTCCCAATGGGGTCCTGAGCTAACGAAAACTCATACTGGTGGCTGTTGGAGAATAACCAGTGGAAGACCTGGGGGTTCAGCGTCAGCACTGAACAACATCCAATAGTCAGGCTGTCGGCATTCACCACAGCTCTCATATGTTGGTGGATTCTGCCGGTGAGGGAAAAAACATGGGAATGTAGCTAAGAACATTCATCATGGCATCCTCATTGGAGACAGGATGGTAGGCCATCCTAGGGATCACGATGCTCACCAGGTTGTACAAGATGCTATGGCACATCAACGAGGTGAAAAGTCCACATGGTATTTGGGTCGTTCCATCTCATGTACGGGTGGATGGAGGTTCACATCTGGGGGATTTATGAATATCTGAACCCCATCTATCCTCTAGGGTTGAATTTCTATGCCTCGATCTTGAATGCCTTCGGGAGACATCCGACCAAGCTGACCACACCATCGGTCCTAAACCGGGTGTGGAGGGTGGGGAAATTCGATTTCCACCTCTTCTCATTGCCGATTGGGGAATTCACTAATAACGGTCAGGAGACAGAAGGGCATCAGGCTTATATCATGGCCTTTAGAGTTGGAGTCCTAGTGGCCAAGGTGGACCGCGAACGTCTCTACGAGCCATTAACCCCACGCTGATTTGCATGGAAATTCTGGTTCCTATAACGGCTGACCCCGTGGGTCTACCTATGGGTGTGCTACGAGGAGCACCCGTGTGTGATAAAGAAGTTGTAGCTCATGTTGACACGAGATGATGCGGAATGTATTTCCTCTGTCGACTACTATCCTTGGGCTGGTAAAGGTGTATGACTAGACCTAAGAGGTGGCCTATCCAGGGGAGATACTGAAGCGGCCAACTATCCTGGCCGGTGAGGGTTCGCTTCCCAAATCTTAGGGTCGAGGCCAAAACACAGCAAGGGTATCCCACCGTGGTGAGGCTTCCGTAGCAGAGACACCCACACCAGTTGACAGGGACATAGTGGTGGCAGATCTGGCAGCGGCAGCGGAGCCAATGGTCCTAGAAGAACAGATTCATCCAGAGGGGTCGCCATTGAGAGTATTCCACCAGATTTTTACTCAGGCTCCGGGGAAATGGCTGCGCCATATTGACATGCCAGAGAACACTATATTCCTGGAGGCCTTGGACATCTGGGATGTAAAATTTCAATTCCTCGACTCATCAGAGTTATGGCAGCAACTTAAATTCCTTGCGATGGACCTTCCAGGGATTGGCCCCATTAGAGCCAATTTTGCAGTATCCCAGGTAGAGGCGGAGCAATACATAGCCTAGCTGGAGGACTTTATACATTCCTGGGCTTCCCTACAACCGATGACAGACCGTGTATGGGTACTTCTGGGTCATACAGTCCCTCTACAACTATTAGCTACTGACCTGAGGAAACGCTTCCATCTATCGGAAGAATCGGACGAGTCCTCCTGGGGTGATGAGGCTGGTAGAGAGATTCCACTAGAGGAGGGTGAGGTTAGTGATTAGTTCTCAGATCTAGAAGATTTTTCAGAGGCCCTCGAGTTAAAATTCCATGTTCATTCATTAGAGTCTTCCCTTAGGTTACTCTGGATTCCTCATCATCATATGCACTATATAGGAGGACCTTGGGCATAAACCTCATTCCCACCTCTCAGTGGGTGCCAACGTAGGACCATTGGGATCCATGCCCATGGATGCATCGATATCCATGATTCGCGGGGCTAGGAGACTTTAGGTGGCTCCCCCAGAGTCTACAGGGTTTCCAACCATATACCGGGGGCCACATCTCGGGGTTATGATGACATCAACCAGGGAACGAGACCAGGGATATCACATCTGTAAGTATTCTCTACCGAATTCAAAACTGACATCCCCAGACCAGGTTTACTGACATACATGTACCTATTTTGGTGTGTACAGTCCTTCAATTGGTCTGGTCTGCTGTAGCAAAGTTGGTTGGGGCTTCTGGTAGCACCCTTCCTAGGGGCGTGCCAATGGTCGTGGAGGTGGACATCCAGCCTGACCATACTTTAGCACTTCTAATCACTGGAGGGGATGCCAGTGGGACCATGCCTGAGATTATCAAGGTGGGATCCAAGGATAAGGATAAACCAGACAGTGCTGGCCCCACCACGCCTAATACAACACCAGATGTGGACTCGGCTGACGAGTTCCTAGGGGCATTCCCTGTATATGAGCCTGCTAATCGCGCCGACTAGGATGAGACAACCTATGACGAGGAGGACAACAAATTATTCCACCTCCGATCGTGGAAGTTGATCACGAGCTTCATGAATAACACAACCCATGATTTAGGGTTTGTTGGGATGGATAAACTTCTCTTGGAGCTACACTAAGTATGTGCTAGGGGAGTGGATGCCCAGCACCATCACATGCTCATCTGAGATTTTATGGTGAAAACGATTCAGGAGTATGGCCATGGCCTCAGTGTAGGATGGCAGCAGAGGAAGGCAGTGTACATCAAGATGCTCCGAGAGGCCAAAAACGAGGCTGAACGGCCGCAGACCTGGGCAGATGAGAATTATTCTTCTCTTGATGCACAATCATAGCTTGTCTCGCGGATGAAAGCCTTGATGGAAGAGGCCAAATAGGGCATCAAGTGAGCCTCTAAAGCAGATGGTCGTTATCCAGACTGGTGTGGAGTAGTATCAGGTCGTAGCTAGTGAAATGCACCCTCTCTCTATTGAGGACGAGAAAGAGGAAAACAAGCGGCATTAACTCTTGGATGCCACCAGCCGGAGGGTGGCGGAGCTGCAATGTTCCTTTTACGAGGTGAATATGTCCATGGGGGGATTCTACCCCTAGGTACTGTAATGATTACAAAACCCTAAATGTACATTCATGCTTTGATTGTTTGAATGTCATAGCTTGAATGATTTCTGTTGTTTACATTGGTGTATTTCACCCATATGATGTTTATGGAGTGTCCAATGATCATTCCCTAAGCTCACGTGGGTGAAGACTGATGTGAGAAACAAGGGATGACCACCTTATCACCCCATCCAAACGTAGGAGTGCAAAACAATGTTCGGGCATCTGGGGTTTCAAAAATTGATCTGGATTTTTGGTAGGAAATGAGAGATACCTAAATCGAGAATTAAGCTCTCAGAACAGCCGAATTACCATCTTCCTAGTGTTCTCATGTTCACAAACAGGGTAACGCCAGGGGTGCTGAAATAGATCCAAACAGATGGGAATGGCAGGCATGAATCACGATACCCAGGATTCAGAACATTGTAGGGGAGGCCTGACAATAAAGAATAACTATTGACCACATTCAAAACACATCATTATTATTGCATTAGCCTTGGGTGGGATAACAAATGAGGGTTTTCCATTGACCATGTACGAAACATAGGACCAGACTCAAAATTTCATTTTTTTAGTCTTCTAGAACGTTGGCCCAAGGCAAAAGGTGGGCCATAGGCCAAGCATCCATAGTGTTAAGGGGTTCCTCTAGATGTGAACGAGGAAGAGGGTCCGAATAAGGGTCATGAAAAGTGTGGAATCTAGAGTGAGGGTTTCATAGAACAAAATCCAACACTATTGAAATTACACCACCGTGGTGGAAGCACACTTGAAGGACATATCGGTTTGATGATGGATCATTATTTATTTCAGATAGGGTCTCTCTGGAAAGGGATCTGTCACATCCCAATGTGATCTTGGGGCGTTCTAAACATGTTCAGGGAAAATTTCCAGTTAAAAGGTTCCCCATAAGGGGTCGGGCTAGGGGGCCAGAAATGGGGGAGGAACCAGATTTATGATTCTTAGGGCTAGACCCTAGGAAAAATACTTGGGTGTCTCTACGTATCCCATGAGGATGGGAATCAAGCCGTACATAGTTCTGAAAGAACAATTTAACATCATGAGGGATGATGGGAAGCTTGGAATCGCCGGTGCACATCCTTCCAAAACTGATAAACCCACGTGAGTCATGCTCGATGTAAGAAACACAAAGTAATGGGGGACTTCCCAACATAGGAAGGAACTTGTTAGGGCGAACGAAATCGTGGTAAATTCTAGCCCAATGATGCGAACCCATCCATGTAGCACACTTAGACAGGTGATGAGATAAATATTAGTAAGTCAGAATTCCACTTTAACATGAGGAAGTGGAATTTTGTGAATCCTAAAACTCAAAATATGGACCACAATGATGGCAGCATGACGATGGAGGATAACTGTTAACCATGGCGGAAACGCTGCATCCACATCGTGTTATCCTGGAATGGGGATAGACAAATGAGGGTCGACCATTGACCATGCTTGAAGCACAAGTCCTGTCACAAATATCATCAGAGATCCAAAGGGGCGTTGGCCCAGGACAGTAGGTGAGCCGATGCGGCATGTGACAAGGCCATTAGGGGGTCCCTTCGGATGGGGAAGAGGATGAGGATCCAAATAATGAGCTCATGAAGCATGGACATCGAATGATTGGAATGTCCACATGAAAATTCCACATTTAGGTCTCTTTGTCAAACACGTCTAAATATGATAATGAGTCGTATTAGATAGAGGGAATCAAGTCCCTTCCCATAGGGAGATCTTAGTTTAGGGTCTAGAACTCAGACTATGGATGGTAGGAAATGAGGGAGTCATGTGGTGGGGTAATTACAAAAAACCCGACGTGAATGGGAAAAAGGGGTTCCGACCACCACGTGTTCCTTGGAGAGGTTTTAGGTCAACGGACTAAAAATGAGAGTTGATCTGGGGGTAAGGTTCACAGACGTTACTACCTACCCCATGAAGATGGGGATAAAGCTGCACGTAGTTCAAAGAGGTGGCAAGGAAATGTAGCAATTCCAGGGATAAAAGGGGTGTGCGGGCATGGCCCTCACACCAAGAGAAGCGGTGCTTGATAAATCATGTTTGTCCTTTAAGGTGAGTGTTATTTTTGTGAAGCGACAGGCCAAGGGTGGCAGGCCCTGGCATCGCCACAAGAATCAAGCCGTAGAAGGCGTTGAAAAATAGCATGACACATGACCAATACCAAACATGGTGTCCCCTCATGTGATGACATCATGATGCAATGCCATTTTTCATCATGCAGACAGAATGATATTGTCACTGTTTAGGGTCATGTGATAGGACTGGGAGGCAGACATTAATGTTGTATGGCTTGTACATGAAGGATTGTGAATGACATGATACAACATACCAAACGTTAATGAGGTTATAATCCCACACCACATCATACACAATTCTGAGAAAGGAGCCTCTGGCCAAGAGGCCTGAATATAGGTAAGATGGTAAGGGGCAGGAGAAACTAGATCCCAACTAAGCTGGATGCAAAAAATGAGATGTATGGGTGTTCCTATGTATCCCATAAGTATTGGAATCAAGACACACGTACTTCTGAAAAAGATCTTAGTTTAAGGACTTAGAGCGCGGATCAAGGAAGGAGTGAAAACCCTCCAATTGCAGACCTCAATCCGATTCATACGCCAACGTGAGTTAAACTCAGTGTGGGAAACAATGAAGAAATATTTATATTACAACACCTGGAACGTACGCCAAAGGAAAATCGGTACGGAGCCCCGAATGATGCCCATATCGCAGCTTTGGTCCTCTTAACATGCGGATGCACACTAAGGAATAATACCAAGAGTTTTGAAGTTCTATTTGGAAATGATGAGGTGTAGAAGGATTTGAATCATGTAACCGACATTTTGGTCTTAATGGGGTTGGCGTGGCGCTATAGGATAACTTTTGACCATGTTTGAGACACAGTATTCATATCGTGTCAGCCTGAAATGGGAGCAAGAAAAGAGCATCTACCGCTAACCATATTCGCAATGCAGGATTTGTATCAGCTTGTTGTCTGTGACCGTTGAGAACATTGGCATGTAATGGTAGGAGTGCACTTAGGCCTAGCATCTATGCCACTCCGGGGTCCCTTTGGGTGTGAAAGGTGATTGAAGCCCTAATGAAGGGGAACAGAGAGCCTGAAAAGCGTGTGGAAACATGTACGAGAAAAGTACGACATTATAGGTACTAAACAAGAGTACCCTTAGGAACATTGATGAACCACTGAAAAGGGTCGATGAGGGTGATCATGATGGAGAGGCACATGGCGTGGTTGGTACAATCCTGACATGAACGAGGACATAATCCCTTGCCACACCATATACTCCCCTCCCCGGGGAAGGGTATGTAACACCCTGAGATTTTATGTGAAATATATTTTTTTATATCTTATGTCATACAAAACACTAAATAATCTTTCACAACACACAGCACTGGCTTGGCTTGTGTTACATGCAATCACGACCTTCCTCGATAGAGTGTGTAGTACGCAATACCGAGTTTCACGGAACATCGATATATTGTTATAATATTATTATGGACTAGCTGTTATAAATAGTATTAACTACATTTTAAAGTTTGAGACATTATTATTCACCTTAAATATTTTCTAGAACATGGTATGGTAAAAAAATTAGTTTTTTGGTTAAAATAGGTATTTTAAAAAAAATATAGTTTTGCCGCCTTTTGATGGCGCTCCCACATTAAATCTAGTTTTTGACATGTTTATATGTTCAATTAGAGAAAATACAATTCTTCTTTGAAATCATGATATATAAGTTTACTTTGGATAAATGTTTCATATTATTCTGATAACATTCATATTTTAATGAATAGTAAAAACACGCAATATTTTAATTAAAAATATCTTTTTTCATCAGAATAATTTATAAGGTTAAATTATAATATTGTATTGTTTTAAATTATAAATAGAATATATTTTTACCATTTAATGTAATTTATTTCATTACCATTAATTTTACATTGAATTCATAGGTAAAAACATTTCAATCTTTGGCAATATTTTAACTTTTAAAACCCGTTTTCTTAACAACGTGATAAATTTTAATTTAATTTCTGCAATTTCTATGTTTTGAATTTTGAAAAATTGATTCCATATTTGGATTAAATGGTTCCAAATTATGTTAATTGGTTACTATTATTTTTTTGATATTATGAACAGTAACTATAGTAATTTTTATTTACTTCAGTTAAAGATAAATCGGGTAATTAAGGGTAAACCTAAGATTATAAAAATATCCTAACACATAAAAAAATTCTATTTCATGGATAAAAGTTGACCCATACCATCTAAGGGTCGGAATAGATTCATTTTATGGACTTTTGACCATGAAAATAATTTAATTAATATTAAAACCAACGAAAGTGACAACATGTCACTCTCTTAAATCTTATAAGTATAATAATTTTAATTTAGTGATAAAATTTATGAAACATCGAACATGAATAGTCTCCATAAATATAACAAAATTATCTACATCATGAGAATTTATTTATAATTTTTAGGGATTAAATAATTATCATTAATGTGGACACAATAGTGATGCAGAAATTGTTTATTTAGTGAAAAATCAATAATATAGTTTTTATAAAAATAACAATACCTATGAAAAGAACCAGAAACTTGACCAAAGATTATTTTTAGGGTATATCTATACCCTAATCATCCAATGGTCCATTTGGGGACCATTCAGAGCCTTATAAAACCGATTATGACATTTATATTATTTTATTTTAAATGATGTCAAAGATGTCACCTTCATAATTTAATAAATATAACAATTTAAATGTTTTAATTTTAAGATGATAAATTCATGTAAAAATATTATTATGAATGGTATTATATTTATCTTCATCATAGGATTTTATTTTTTTAATTTTTATGCAACAAATAATCATATTAAATAATTATACAAAAACGTGGTAGTAATTATTTTTTTAAGAGATATACCAAATAAATGATTTTAAAAATATTAAAATAAAAAATATACGAACAAATTAATGTTCCCAATGAATTTTTTATTCATATGACAAGTTATAAATCTATTATATATTTTGGTTTGAACATTTCTTCTTTGTGGTTTTTATTTAAATTCGAATAATGAATAGTGTCAAAATTGACATTATTGATATTTTATAAAAATAACATATAATTAAATTATTTAAAAACAAAAAATATATTTAAAAACTACAAATTGAAAAAATATATGGTCCAAATGGTTATAAAGTATAATTTTTTTTGAAATTGACACCATTTATTTATGTATTTATAAGTATTTAAAATTTAGATGTATATAACCGTAAATAAAATTTAATAGATTAAATAATGATAAATCAAGTTGATAAGGATTAAAATAAACATAAAACATGTCTAAATTTTACTGGTTTATGATATTACAATCTTATCTTATCTCATATTTGAATTGAGTTATTTTTGGAGGTCTTTAAATTGGGTTTCATTTTTTTATTAATTAATATTTTTTAGGTTTCCAAAATTGCCCATCTCCTCTCCTATATAAGGGCACCTCCTCCCTCTCCTCTTGACAACACTTTGAACATTCAATCTCGGCCAAACCCTACCCATTTCTCTTCTACTCTTTACTAGAAACATTCTGGAGGTTCTGGTTTTCTCAAAAGACCAACTCTAGCCCCTAAGAGAAATCATAAAAGAGGTGCATCGAAGAAGAGGTAATCTCCTCTACTGATTCTTTCAAGTTTCTTTCTTATTAAAATTCTTCTCCATTAGATGTTTCATTATAAAGTAATAATATCATTATCACTAATATGTTATTATAAATATTAAACAACCCCATTTCACCTTCTATCCATCCTACGGAAAACGAAATCACCGCGCGTGCGTACATACAAAATACCGTCTCCACACCGTGGTGTAATCTATTTTCCACCACCACCATACATGGATAGGTATAATGGTGTAAAGAATAACTATATATGATTATTATAAAATAATAATGATTCTGTGATACTATATCATCAACTCAAATTCCATTCATATAATTATGGGAATGATATCATCGCTCGTGCGTACATACAGATTACCGTCTCCACGGCGCGATAAGATTCATTCTCCATGTTAACCATTTAAAAATAATCATAAAGGATATATAATAAATAATAATGCTATATTTGACATAATAATTCTACTATATTTATGTATATATATATTTCATATACTTAATTCTATTCATGTTAATAAGGAAAGGAAATCATCGTTCATGCGCGCGTACGACCTACCGTCTCCATGAACGGTGTATTTCATTTCCTTCATCTATATATTATATATATGTATATACTGAATATATATGATATATAAATCATGAATTATATTCTGGAAGTAAGTAAATCATGATATAAGTAATAATAATATCAGGAACAAAAAATTGAAACATGTACGATAAAAGAAATGATTTTCGCCAAAACGCTGCTTTACCATGGAATTTAGAAACGAATGGGTAATATAAAGTCAGAAGTGAACCATATATGATATCATAACAATGAATATGATTCTGTAATAAGTCAATGACTATTTAAATCGTTATACAGGAGGTCTGAATACATATGAAGCATATCAGACCTATGGTAAGGGATAACTATTCCAATCTCATTCTTATCTATGATTGTTTATTTGTACGTATTTACTAGGTTTATTATTATCATCCATGCCCATGTATTCTAAAAAAAATATATTTATGTATGTTTGAAGTCCTTTTTTCCCGTTTTAAATTTTTACCACATGTTATTGAAGAAATCTTACTTTTGTTTACCACACGAGAAACTTTTTGACTTTTTTGACAAAAGTACGAGGAGGGTGTTATTTTTAACTTATATGGCATGAACAGATTTTTATGGTTTCATAACGCCTCATTTTTATGATGCTTCACCTACAATATTTCATGATTGTTTTCAAAAAAACCATTTTCTTTTAAAATTTCATGGCATTTTGTGAAAATAAAATGATTTTGAAGAAGAAAAGATATTTTCCTCAAGAACTCATTTCAAGTGTTTTGTAAAAACTATTTTCCATCTAAGATGACATTATATAGTATGATTATATTTCAAGTATAATGTCTCTATTATTTACAGGGATCAGTTCTTCTTATGATGAAATGATATCCATTTGTTTTATAAGGATTATGTTATGATGGGATGATGTTTATGAAACCCATTTTATTCTTTGGGTTATGATGAATGATTTATGTTTATTTTGTGGCACAAGTTAGACTGATTTCATTATGAGATAGATGGGACCTATATCTCCCTCCAATTAATTGGGTAAAGAGTTATATCTCATGAGGTAGACATTACTAGAATGGTAAGTTAATCTCGTTCAGTGATACATGACTAGAACGAGGAGTGAACATGATTCAAAAAGGGACTTTGTCCACTAAGATGGTCTTGGAAGCAATTCCATGGCTACTATGGAAATCATATCACATGCTTAATGGTTTCCACAATTACATGTTTTATTCCCATGCTATTTTATCATGATTGATGTTCCTTTATGATCTATGCCTTACGTACTGCCAAGATTTGTTTCACAACTCATGATTTTGACGTTAAAACTTTATGTTCATGTTTTGAAGTTCAAATGTATATGGTTTGTTTTATTTTTTCCATGCATACCCTTACTGAGAATTTGAGCTCACCCTTTATATTTTTCTTTTCCCCACGATATAAAGAAAGGTTTTATGTATGAAAAAAAGGTAATATCTTTATGGGAGATGTTGAAGATCTTGCACCATGATTAGATGGTTATGTTCCAGGTTTCCAAATTCATTAAACTATTACGGTTCTTTGGTGTCTATTTTTGTTATGTATTAAGTATTCTGAAAAAGAAATCTAATTTCTATGTACGTCAATATTTGGGTCTCTACAATTGGTATTAGAGTAAAGGTTTAGTTATCCTTTGGAAACTCGAATGTGAAAACTTTAGTGATATCCCTAGATATATTTATAAGGTATGTCTAAGGATTTCCCTAAGTTTTAATATAACTATAGTTTATAGTCCTATAATTATGTTGATGATCAGGAATAACCTAGGGTCAACCTAATGTGTCCTGGATTAAATAATGTGAGCTAAGATAGATATCCCATAAGTGACTTTTTATGATTATGTGGTTCCCCGTTATTTTAACTGTTTATTACACCATGAATTTTTGTTTTACTCAATGAAGGGAACCAGAAGGAATTGGTTAAAAATTGAATCCAATGGAAAAATTTGTGACTATGAGCAACAAAATTGTGTAATGACTTGAATGAAAGATTTTTTGATTATACCTAATTAGTCATCATGGTATATGATCAACATGGTGATCTTTTGTGGTATTCCTAATTCATCAAATAAGATAAAGATGGACTTTTATGCATGTTCAAATGTTTAGGATCATAGACAAATAAAGATTGATATTTTCTAAAAAATGGAAGAAGAACCTAAATGAATACATTAAATTGAGGGGAAGTTGTTATCCTTCTATAGAGAAGGTTCATAGAGTGACAGACTGTTATGGAGTTCAAAGTCTTATCTGTGGAGAACATGGGCATTACCCAACTCAATTCCCTGACCAAAGAGGTTACTTCTAAAACCAGGAAGGACTTATTCCATGACAATCATGGAAGAGGATGGATTGAAGTGTTTATGTATTTTTATTCATGAATAATGTTGTTGAGGTACTTTTATAGTATATTGTAATATCTATGTATTGGTCCATTGTGGTTTTCAATAAGAATATGGCATCGACAACCATGAAAAGTGATTGAACTATTTTTGGAAATCAGATGAAATGAGCATAATGAAGGGATAAAGAGAAAATGACATGTTTCATAGTATTCATGAGTTCATGACTAATATAAGGACAAAGTGATAACATTGTTTGAGTATAACAAAATTTTGGGATTTTGGTATGTGGAAAGGGATAACTTTTGGCAGCATTTAGGTTTTCACTAAGGTTCTATGGTAATTCATGTAACAAGAGAATACAAGATTAATTTATTCACATGTTTAGAATGTGATCACCAAGATATATCGTGTGATATATGAGTGATAAATGATGGTATTCACATTCTAGGTAGATGGAATTTCTAGTAATTGTTTTTTTATACTATGATATTGGACAGAACTATTTCCGATAAGCCAAAAGGTTGGAATGAATTATATTGGAAATTAAATAGTATTGTTTAAGTCTAGAAATTTTTGATATAAATTTTGGAATGTTATAATAGTATAGTTTTATAAAAATGACAACCCATAGGATGGGAGATAACCCATCGCACCGGACAAGACTGTGGGAATCAAATCTACAACTGAAGTGCGACAGGCCTTTATCACCTACCACTGGCCTACATGATGTCCCTGGTTAGTATAAATTAGTTTTAGTTTTTTATGTGGCATGATATATAGGAACCATAAATGATTAATCTCACTATAGATGAACTTATGTATATTTAATAGCTAATGCTAACCATTTGTTTGAGACATATGGAATGACCTATCATTCTATCAAATCATCTCCTAACACATCACGAATGACAAATTCAACTTCATTTCTTTAAGAGATGAAGTGGAAATTGTTCAAGGCAAGAACAATGGTGAGATTGTACCAAAATCAAGTAAGTATTACTTTTAATTAAAAAATTCTTCAACATTAGGGAAATGATCATGAAAACCAAAAATGATGTCCTAGTGCTCTCATATCTTATGAATTAGATGGTATCTTATAACATCAAAAATTTATGGCTTTATGATTGTCGGCTTTTTCATAGCCATGTTCTCTACCACTCTCCATCAGAACTAGGTGGTTAGGTTTCTCTTCTATATACATATTTTCACCTATGATATCCTATATGGAAACCCAATGATGGTTTAATTTGGGTAACTGATACGTTTAATACTTCACTTTTTCAAATTATTTTTAGTATTCCTTTTTACAATGTGGGTTTTTATGAAAGAAACCTACATGTAGTAAACCATTTATAACCCAGATGAATTTTGATGGCGAAATTCATTTTAAGGGGGGTAGAATGTAACACCCTGTTATTTTATGAGAAATATATTTTTTATGTCTTATGTTATATGCAACACCAATGGAGTCTTTCACAATACACAACACTGTCTTGGATTGCATTACACGCAATCACGACCTTCCTCGATAGCGTGTGTAGTACAAAATACATAGTTTCACGAAACATCGATATATTGTTATAATATTACTATATACTAGCCCTTATGAATAAAATTAACTAAATTTCGAATTTTATGACATTATTATTCATCTTACACATTTTCTAGAACATGGTATGAGAACACAATAATTGTTTCTGTTAAAATAGATATTTTTTAAAAAAATATAGTTTTGACGCCTTTTGATGGCGCAACCACATAAAATCTAGTTTTTGACATGTTTATAAGTTTAATTGGACAAAATAAAAATCTTCTTTGAAATCAAGATATAAAAATTTACTTTGGAAAAAATTTTCATATTATTCTGATAACTTTTATATTTTAATCAATAGTAAAAACACGCAATATTTCAATTAAAAACAACTTTTTTCATCGCAATAATTTATAAGGTTAAATTATAATATTGAATGGTTTAAAATTATAAATATAATATATTTTTACCATTTAATGTAATTTATGTCATTACCATTAATTTTACATTTATTCATAGGTAAAAACATTTCTATCTTTGGCAATATTTTATCTTTTAAAACCCATTTTCTTAACAACGGGATAAATTTTAAATTAATTACTACAGCTTCTATGTTTTGAATTTTGAAAAATGGATTCCATATTTTGATTAAGTGGGTAAAAATTATGATAATAGGTTACTTTTATTATTATTATTTGAGATTATGAATAGTAACTACGGTAATTTTTATTTACTTCAATTAATGAAAAATTGGGTAATTAAGGGTAAACATAAGATTATAGAATAACCATAACATGTGAAAAAATTCTATTGGATGAATAAAAGTAGACCCATATAATCTAAGGGTCAGACTAGATTCATTTTATGGACTTTTGAATATGAAAATAATTTATTTATTATTAAAACCAAAGAATGTGACAACATGTCACTCTCTTAAATGTTATAATAATAATAATGTTAATTTAGTGATACAATTCATGAAACATCAAAAATGAATTGTCTCCAGAAATCTATCAAAACTATATACATCATGAAAATTTATTAATAATTTTTAGGGATTAAATAATTATCATTAATGGGGACACAATATTGATGTAGGAGTTGTTTGTTTAGTGAAAAATCAATAATATAGTTTTTATTAAAATAACAATACCTATCAAAAAGACCAGAAACATGACAAAAAATTATTGGCCGAGTATCTCTATATCTGAATCACCCTTGGGTCTATTTGTACACCATTTAGTGCCTTATAAAACCGATCATGACATTTATATTATTTAATTCTAAATGATGTCCAAGATGTCACCTTCATAATTTAATAAATATAACGATTTAAATGTTGTTCTTATAAGATGAAAAATTCATGTAAAATTTTTTTTATGAAAGGTATTATTTTTTACTTCATAATAGGGTTTTATTTTTTATTTTTATTCAAAAATTTGTATATTAAATAATTATACAAAAATGTGGTAGTAATTATTATATTAAGAGATATACCAAATAAATGATTTTAAAATTTTAAAAATAAATAATATATGAACAAATTAATGTTCCCCATGAATTTTTATGAGGATTATGACAAGTTAAGAATCTATTAAATTTTTTGGTTTGAACATATCTTCTGTATGGTTTTTATTTAAATTTAAATAATAAATAGTGTCAAAATTGACAGTATTGATATTTTATAAAAATAACAAATTATTAAATTATTTAAAAATCACAAAAATATTTAAAAACTAAAAAATGAAAATTATATGGTCTACATGGTTATAAAGGTTCCAATTATGGGAAATTGACAACATTTATCTATGTATTTACATCAATTTAAAATAGATAAATTTATTTCCATAAAAAAATTAAATAGATTAAATAATGATAAATCAAGTTGATAAGGTTAAAAATAAACATTAAACATGTCTAAATATTATTGGTTGATGATTTTACAATCCTATCACATATCAGATTCTAGTTGAGTCATTTTTGGGGGGGTTTTAAGTGTGGTTTCATTTTATTATTAATTAATATTTTTAATGTTTCCAAAAGTGCTCTCTCCTCTCATATATAAGGGAACCTCCTCCCTCTCCACTTCACAACACGTTGAGCCATCATGATCAGACAACCCCTGCCCATTTCTCTTATCCTCTTTCTTATAATCATTCTGAAGTTCTGGTCTTCTCAAAACACCAACTCTAGTGTTTTAAGAGAATGTTTAAAATAGGTGCGTCGAAGAAGAGGTAATCTCTTCTACAGATTCTTTCAAGTTTATTTCTTATTAAAATTATTATTATTTAGTTGTTTAATTATAAAGTAATAAAATCAGTATCACTAATAAGTTATTATAAATATTAAACAACCTCATTTCACCTTCTATCAATCCTAAGGAAAACGAAATCACCGCATGTGTGTACGTACGGAATACCGTCTCCACGCCGTGGTGTAATCTATTTTCCACCACCACCTTAGATGGATGGGTATAATGGAGTAAATAATCACTATATATGATTATTATAACATTATAATGATTCTTAGATATTATATCATCAACTCCAATTCCATTCATATAATTATTGGAATGATATCATCGCTTGTTCAAACGTAAGGATTACCGTCTCCACGACACGATAAGATTCATTCACCATGTTAAACATTTAAGAATAATTATAAAGTATATATAATAAAATATAATGATATATATGACATAATAATGCTACTGGATTTATGTATATATATATATAAGTCATATATATATACTTCCATTCAAGTCAATAAGGAAAGGAAAACATTGTTCATGCGTACGTACGACCTACCGTCTCCATGAACAGTGTATTTTATTTCATTCATCTATCAATTATATATATGTATATACTGAATATATATGATACATAAATCATGGTTTACATTATGGAAGTAAATAAATCATGATATAAGTAATAAAAATATCATGAACAACAAATCAAAACACGTACGATAAATGAAATTATTTTACCCAAAATGCTGCTTTAACTTGGAATTTACAAATGAACGGGTAATATAAAGTCATAAGTGAACCATATATGATATCATAAGATTGAATTTCATTCTATAATATCTAAATAACATTATTTAAATCATTATACATGAGTTTTGGATACATACGATGCATATCGGACCTAAGATAAGGGATAACTATTCCAATCTCGTTCTTATCCGAGATTATTCATTCGTACGTTTTTACTGGGGTTGTTGTTATCATTAATGACCATGTTTTCCAAAAAAAACTATTCATGTGTGTTTAAAGGAATTTTTAACCATTTTTAAATTTTACCACATGTTATGAAAGGAATATTAATTTTGTTTACCGCACGAGGAACGTTTGGTCTTTTCCCAAAAAAGTACGAGGAAATTGATATTTTTAACTTATATGGCATGAATGGATTTTTACTGTTTCATAACGCCTTGTTTTAATGAAGCTTCCTCTACAAGATTTCATTATTTTTTTCAAAATAATACTTATCTTTTAAAATTTCCTAGAATTTTGTGAAAATAAAATGATTTTAAGAAGAAAATATATTTTCCTTAAGAACTCATTTCAAGTGTTTTGTCAAAATTATTTTCCATCTAAGATGAAATTATTTAGTATGATTATGATTCATGTATAATGTCTCTATTATTTACATGGTTTGATTCTTCTTATGATAAAATGATATCCATTTGTTTTATATGGATTATGATATGATGGGATGATCTTTATGAAACCCATTTTAATCATTGGGTAATAATGACTGATTTATGTTTGTTTTGTGGCACAAGTAAGAATGATTTCATTATGAAATGGGTGGGACCTATATCTCCCCCCAATTCATTGTTTATAGATTTATATCTCATGATATAGGCATAGCTAGAAAGGTAAGTTAATCTAGTTCAGTGATACAGGACTGGAAGAAGGAGTGAACTTTATTTAGAAATGGCCTTTGTCCACTAAGATGGTCTTGGCTGCAATGCCTTGGCTACTATGGATAACATATCAAGTGATTAATGGTTTCCACAATTTCATTCTTAATTCCCATTCTATTTTATCATGATTCATGTTCCTTTATGATTTGTTCCTTACATACTTCCAATATTCATTTTCACAGCTCAAGATTTTGACGTCAAAACTTTATGTTCATCTTTTGACGTTCAAATGTATATGGTTTGGTTTATTTTCTCCATCCATACCCTTACTGAGAATTTTATATCACCCTTTATATGTCTACTTTTCCCCATGATATAAAGAAAGGTTTTAGTTAAGAAAAAAGGGATGATATTTATGGGAGATGTTGAAGATCTTTCACCACGATTAGAATATTATGTTCCATGTTTCCAAAGACACTAAACTATTATGGTCCTTTGGTGTCTATTTTTTTATGTAATAGGTATTGCACAAAAAATAATGTAATTTCTATGTACATCAAGATTTGTGTCTCTATAGGGTAGGCCATGGGGCCAAGGTGAAATGGAAATTTCTGGGAGATGGGGTTGGACCTGAAGTCTATACATTTGGGTGGTCCTACGTATCTCATGAGGATTAGAATCAAGACACACATAGTTCTTGAAGGCACCTGGGGCTGAGATGCGCTAACGAGGGGGATGTACGACATGGAGAGTAACCCAATGATAATGGGGACATAATCCCACACCACACTGTACAATCCCATAAGAGTGAACCTAGGCCGGGAGGCTGAAAAGGATAGGGGGCCTAAGGCTGAAACTCAGTCGGAAAGGCCCGACCAGTCTGCAGTTTAATGTCTTGCCGTGAGGATGAGGGTCTGGGGGCCGAGAAAGCCAAGGTTCTTGAGGCTGAACCTCGATCGAAAAGGCCTGAAAAGTCTACAGTTTGACGTCTTGCCGTGAGGACGAGGGTCGGGGGCTTGAGAAGGCCAAGGGGCCTGAGGCTGGGTCTCCGTCAAGAAGGCCCAACCTGTTTTTAGTTTAACGTCTTATAATGCGGACAAGGTCTGGGGGCTTGAGAAGGCCAAGGGGCCTAAGGCTAGGCCTCGGTTAGGAAGGCCTAACCAGTTTTCGGTTTAACGTCTTGCAATAAGGACGAAGAAGGGGGAAGGTATCTCATCTGGGGATGTGTACAACACGATGAGCAACCCGACGTGAAGGGGGACATAATCCCATACCACGACATACAATCACATAAGGGAGAACCTGGGTCGGGGCCCGAAAAGGCCAATGGGCCTGAGGCTGGGCCTCATATGAAAGGCCATATGCCCACTTGTATGGTTACTTCCTCATCATAGCTCTTAAGTCCACGTGACCAGTGCTCAGTGTGGGAAACAAGGAGCTAATCTCGGCTCTTTCCATCATATGGGGGACTAAAAAATGGCTTTCCCTGACGGGAGTTCATTACATGGAGATGCAACAGGGTAGAATGAACCACTACACTCGATGTTTGGGACTTCTTGAGGTTGTTCCAATTTCACAGGACATCTGTTTACTAAGTTCAAAACACAGCATTCCTATAGTAACCAGAAATCGGAGCAACAAATGAGCATCGACCACTTAACATATTCGAAATGCGGGATTTGTATCGTCTTTTTGTCTGTGACCCTCAAGGAAGATGGCTCGTAATGGTAGGTGGGACCTTAGGCCAAGCATTCATACCATTCAGGGGCCCTTCCGGGTGTGAATGGTGATGGAAGCCCTAATGAAGGGGAACACAATTCCGGAAAAGTGGGTGGAAACATGTTTGAGCAGAGTCTGACATTCAATCCCCTAATCCAGAGTACCCTTTGTCGCATTGATAAACCGCAAAAAATTGTCTATGAGGTTGATCATAAGGGAGAGGCACATGGCATGGTCGTTTCAAGCCCTAAGTGAATGAGGACATAATCCCATGCCAAGCCATACACTCCCCTCCCCATGGAAGGGTAGGTCAAGGGGCCAAGGTGAAAGGGAGATTTCTGGGAGATAGTACCGGACCCGGTGTCTAGACATTCGGGCTATCCTATATATCCCATGAAGATGGGAGTCAATCCACACGTAGTTCTTGAAGTCCATGTCGTTTAACGTCATGTGGTGAGGACGTGGGAGGATAGAATAATGGGTAGTGGGAACATGGTGCGACCATTACAATCCTGGTATGAGTGGGGATAAGGAAGCCTTCTCTATATCGTGAAAGGATCCTCTAAGAGAACTATACCCAAGGGGGATATTGAAAGAGAAGATCTCATGGATGGGCTCAAGACGAGGCATTTTAGAATTCTTACGTTTCCCATAATGATGGGTATCAAACCATACATAGTTCTTAAAATGCAGTTTAATGTCATGTGGGACGATGCGCAGTTTAAAGACATGCAAGACTGGCGTTCAATTTAAGGTCATACAGGACCATCATGCAGTTTAGGGTCACACTGGACTGACAGTTTAAGGCCGTGTAGGACCATCAGTCTTAGAAAAAGTATTCATTTAGAAACATGGCATTGGGGGGAGGAGTTATACACTAACCATCCATGGTTACTAGGGAGTATGCTCCATTGGGGTAAACCTTGTGGACTATGTAAGGTCCTTCCCATTTGGGCTCCAACGTGGGTGGTTTCCTACCAGGGAACATTGGTGCTTGGAGGGCTAATAAAAGGTCACCTTGAAGAAAAGAGTGGTGGTGAACCTTCTTATTGAAGGCGTTAGCCATCTTGTTCTGATGCCTTCCTATATTGTGGTGGTCACAAAGCCTATTCTCATCAAGTGCTTCCAATTCAGCTAGACGGATTTAGACCACCTTATCTAGTGTCTTCTAGTCATAGACCAAAGTGCGTAACGAAGGCAGCTGGATATCTATGGGTCTGATTGCCTCAGCCTCGTACACTTAGGAATATGTTGTCACCTTGGTGGAATTACATGTCATCGTCCGATAGGCCCAGAGGGCGTTAGGGAGCTTATTCGGCCAACTCTTTTTGTTTTGACTAACCATTTTTTTCAGAATGATCGAGAGGGTTTTGTTGAATGCCTCAATCAGCCTATTCGCCTGCGCGTAATAGCGGGAGGTATGGTTTGAATAGATATTGTACTTGGAAAATAAATTCTTCAGTTCGGCCGCTCCGATGTTGGTACCGTTATCGGTGAGGATGACGTGAAGGACTCCAAACTAGTGAATGATGTTGGAGCTCATGAAGTCAACGATTAAATGGCCCTTGACCTCCTAGATCAGAACTACCTCTGCCCACTTGGAAATGAAATTCATGGTGGTCAGGATGAACCATCATTGGCAACCTGTCGCTGGTGGGTATGATCCTACAACATTGAGTCCCCACACCGCAAATGGACAGGAGTACATCGTGGAGTGGAGAGGTTCTAGCGGTCGATGAAAGAAGTTAACATGAACTTGGCATGCATGGAATCTCTTGGAGAACTCGATACAATCATGAATCATAGTGGGATAGAAGTACAGCAGTCTCCAGAATTGATGGGACAGCTTTGGCCCAGCCTAATGGGCACCACAGGAACCGGTTTGATCCTCTTACATGACCTATGGAATCTCAACCCCCTAAATGCAACGGAGGAGAAAACCATCAAATCCATGCTTATAGAGGATTTTCACAAGACTAGGACCACTCTAGAGGGAAAACGGTAGCATTCTAGGTCGGATTGGCTCACGCTCGGCCCGGTCTGTTGGGAGATTACGATTTTCAAGAAATTAAATAAAATGGGATCTCTAGTCGAGAGTCACTTCAACCACTGCATCTAAAGATCCTAGCGGTCCTGATGTGGAAGATCTGGTGGTAAGATGGCATACCTGCAAGCCATTTTCATCCTCTAGGGTGACAGGGGAAATGACTCTCCGGTGTGCCACATGTATAATCAGATCATCCTATTCGGGCTCTGTAAGTGATGCAGCCAGGCTGAACAAAGCGTCCGCTCGACTATTCTGTGACTGTGGGACATGGGTAACCTCTGGTCAAGAAGGGAACTGGGCCATTAGCTGGATGGTGTGTTCCAACAATAGTGTGAGCTCTGGTTTCCTGATGACATCGCCATCTTTGACCTTCTTAATGACATGTTCAGAATCCCCATTCACTTGAAAATGGGGTACATCGTTCTCGAGATCCAGCTCAAGGCTAGTGATAAGAGAATGATACCTTTCTTTTTCGTTGGTGCAACCTTCTGGTAATAGGAATCAGTAAAGCATATTGGCTTGCACTATGTTAATGAAGATAATACCCAGGCCCACCCTGTTGAGTTGAAGATCATTGAGCCTCCTACTAGTGGGGCTCTAGGAGGCACCTTCGATGTGCATCTGCCAACACTGGATGACATGATCTACTTAGAGGATCAACTCACTGGGAAAATCCAAGTCCAAAGACTAGTCTGTGGATGTTGGATGGGCATCCAGGATGTCTTCCAATGCTTTTCCCTTGATATCCTTCTGAGGCACAAACCTAATGTCGAACTGCTGGAGGATGACCACCCACCATGCTAGATGGCCGGTCATCATGGGGCAGTTCAAAATGTACTTCGGCGGGTCTAACCGAGACACCAGCTATACCTCATGGTGTTGTAGGCAGTGTTGCAATTTTTGTACTATGAATACCAATGCAAGGAAGATCTTTTCGATGAGGAGTATCTTGTCGCTGTATGAATGATCATACTACTGAGGTAGTAGAGACTGTTTTATATCCCCTCATTGTTCTTCTGACAAAGAAGGGAGCCGAGAGATCATTCCAGGGTAGTCACGTACATGACTAGTGGCTTCTCGGAGAAGGGAGGCATCAAGACCAGAGGCTGGAGCAAGTACTTCTTAATTTCCTTGAACACGGTCTGGCACTCTTCATCCCATTCATAGGCAGAGCCTTTATTCATTAGCCGAGAAAAGGGCTTACACTTTACATCCATATTCCCAATGAATCTTCTTATGTAGGCTAAGGGGATTTGCAAACCTCAAAGCTCCCGAATATTTCTCGGGGGAGGCATCTGGATAATTTCCTTGATCTTCATTAGGTCGATCTTGGTGCCTCGGTACCTGACAACGAAGCCAAAAAACTTCTCTAATGTGACCTCGAAGTCACACTACAATAGGTTGATTTTCAAGTGGTGGGAGTGGAGGAAAATGAACACTTTCTCAAAATCTTTGAGATGGTCATAGAGCTGGCAAGACTTGACCACCGGATCATCCATATATCATTCAACCAATGTCCCGAGGATTCTCTTGAATATGATGTGCATGGCTCGCTGATAGGTGTAACTAGAATTCTTCAGGCTGAAGGGTATAACCTTGTAACAAAAAGTTCCTTGGGGTGCCCTGAAAGTGGTGGAATCCTCATCCCCACGGGACATCTAGATTTGGTTATACCCAGAGTAACCATCCTTGAAGGATAGGTCTTGGAATCTAGCTGTATCGTTGATCAAAAATTCTATCACTGGAAGTGGAAAATCATCCTTCGGGCAATGGCGGTTGAGATCTCGGAAGACGATATAGACTCTGATATGTCTGTTCATCTTCCTGACCGGCACATTTTTGGCTATCCAATTGGGGTACTGGACCTCATTGATGAATTTGGCCCTGATGATCTTGTCAACTTCAGCCTCAACCATGGAACTGTGAGAAGGGTGCAACCTTCTGAGAGGATGCTTGAACCCGCGATGGTTAGTCGGGAGATGGAGGCGGTGGACGGCTACCAGAGGATATTGTCTTGCCATCTCATCGTAACTCCAGGGAAACATGTCAGAGTGCTGTTTAAGGAAGTCCACTTACCGATGCTTCTCCTTGAGGGACATAGAGACCCTGATCAACGTGGGTCTTGGATCCACCTCGCTACCAAGGTTCACCTGTACCAGATCTTCGACCGTGGGAGAGACACCTTCTTCAGAGGCATGGAGAGCATCCTATAGATCCTTTTCTTCACTTGCAGAGGAGGTATTTCCAGTGGGTGGAGCTTCCCTTAGTTCAGAAGAACATGACGGTTGACTAGGACTAGCCAGGACAATAGTAGGAAACATATTAGGAGATTCATGAACCACTGAGACCACATCGACAAAGGCAGTTAATCTGATCCCATCTGGTCTTTGTCCCATGGGGCCAAGCATGATGATATCAAATCAATAGTGGCACGTTGGATTGATCCGGTTGATCCTAGCCCAGTGAAATAGACACGTATGATGTATCGATGTGTCCATGTGGCAGACATCCTAGTATCGTATGGGGGTAGGAGGTTCATGGCTAACCTGAGCCTGGTTTGTGTAGGAGTACAAGGTGATTTTCCGCCGTTGCATGGACTTGGGAATATGCATTCCTCTAATACATGAGACAATAATGAATTTCCCCATGTTGGGGGTTGGGGAATCCAGTTGATGAATTGGGAAGACATCGGCGACATCCAGACCTGCCCATGGGTCAGTTGTGACCGGGGTCGGATAAACCTCACTTGCTAGGACCTTCTTATCCTTTCTATTGTAATCTTCAGCATCCAGATAATGGGATTCACAAGAGGAGAAGGGATATGCATCACCATGGAGTACTCCTACTCGACCATTTAAAAAGTAACTAAGGCACTGGTTATATGATAAGGGGGCTACCATGTGCAGGTGGATCCATAGCCTTCCCATCAATGCATTATACGCGATGTCCTTGGAGACAACCATGAATTCGGTACTGGCCACTTGGATACCGAACTAGGTCCTCAGACAGATCATGCCAACTCGGGTCTACTCTATCCTTTCATATCCTTGAATCCTTAAATCAGAGGGGGTCAGGTCGTCTTCAGATAGCCCCAGCTTTCGCAATGTTCACATCTCGTGATAAGGTTGATATTGGAGCTGTTTTCAACGAGACAATGATAAAACTCCACACCATTAAATTGGCAGATGATGTACAATAGGTGGATGTTCCCCTATATGGGATATTCTTTGTATTCTCTGGAGAATGAAATGATGGCCTGGATTTTGACGTTCTCAACTGCTTCAGCATGAAAGGCTTCTACAGCTGCCACCTCCATATCAAACTAGAGGGGGATCTTTAAAGCCTCAGTGAGGGCCTCATGAATATGTGACTAAAAGAGGAGGGCTTCAAGGATGGGAAGCCTTGCTGGGATTCTGGGAAGGTGCTTGATGACATCGTACTTCCATTCCAGGCGTGAACTTCTGCTTATAAGAAGTTTATCTTCGATTAGAGACATGGCGGGCCCTGCTTTAGAGACCGGTGACTGGATGGTGCTAAGCATACCCCACCGCTCACTATTCGAAGCCTAAAGAGTAGCTTCCGGATGAGGTCTGGATGATAAAGATTTCCCTATAGCAGGGTGAAGCTGGTCACGGTGCGACCGAAGTGGCTATGCCTGGTACAGTAGCACAAACGGAGTTTGATGTGGTCCTGACAACACCGGATGAAGAGTTTGCGAGTGCTGAGCTCTACGTTGAGAATGTTGTCTCATATTTGTGGGTTGAACGACCTAGATGGAGGTTCTGACTATTTTCCCTCGATGACCCATATGTCGGCGGATTCGCCGATATTGGCATCACTTGGGGACATTGGGGAGGTTTTCCTGGCGTTCCCCCTCATCGAGAGTCATATAGGGGTTTACCAACTCGACGGTATTAACTGAAGTGTACCCTTGACTGTCACTCATAGAATCATCCACCACTGGGTGGATTTTTGGGGGAATCCCATTATCAGGGGTCATAAAGTCACCAAGAGTGTGGGACGATGATGACATTGGTGGGCATGTTTCTTTTTCTTAAGCCGCTGATGCTTGCTCTTCTAGGTATAGGCCAACTGATATGATAATGCAAAGGTGGTGGTCGCCAGTTTTGAAGGCTTCCATTAATTCAGGCGTGCCCGAATGATTCCATGGGTGTGAGAAATTGTTTTGTGAGATATCCAGTCATCAGACTTTTGTGACCCGCTGTTAGAAACCTGTTGTCACTCACCTTCGCTGTCACTATCGTTGTCCGACCTCACAAAGACACCCGCTACTTGTGTCGAGGCCAGACCCAGCCTGACTATGTTCTTATAAATCTGGTCCTAGAGATATTTCATGAACAAATAGAATTGCCTGAGGGTGTGCCCCAAAATCCGATGATATGGGTAGTAGTTGGGGTGGTTGGTCAGATTTGCCTCTACCGGCCTAATTCACTTAGGCAAGCATACAATTCACTCCTCTAGGGTGCTATGGAAGTAACTGAGGACATAATTCTCACTAAACAAGTAAGTATGGTGTCTTCTCTTTGGATATGGAGCCCTGGATCCTGGCACTGACGAGGGGCCGGAGGGACCTGTCGAGGAGGGGGGCCCTTATTTTCTTGCTTGGGCAGTGGTGGCACATTACGCGGGGGCTACTTCTGATTCTAAGGATGCTGCGGAGCTGGAGGCTATCCCTAACGGGGAGGTCCTCTACGAGGCTACGAGGCAAGTGCCAGTGGTAGTAACTCTAGCTGTCTGGGGGATTCTATTTGAGCCATCGTGGTGGGCTCGGCCCTGGCAGCTCTCCTTGCTGGAATCACAGGGGGCAACAGAGGTGCCTGGCTGGCCAGTTGCAGGGCTTCCTCAAGGCGCTTGCCCTTATCGGAAAAGTCTTGGAATCCTCTATGGTAGTTCTGGGTGATCAGATAAGGAACTGGTTCTGTCTTGGTGTTCCCAGCGCACATCGTCAGTAATTTCTCCTAATTCAGTGGCATGTCGAGGGAGTATATGAGTCCCTTCAACTAGGTGATAAAGTCCGCAACTTGAAAATCAGGCCTTTTCTGGAAATTTAATAGGTATGTGATGCTAGTCTTCTAGGCGATAGAGCTAAACTGCTAGAGGAACAACCTGTGAAGGTCCTCCCAGCTGGTCACCGATCCAATGGGAAGCTGGTTGTAATAGACAAATGTCGGCCCCTCTAGTGTCTGAACGAAATAGTGGAGCATGGCGGTCTCTTGCTACGCTGGAGTCCCCAACATGGGCCCACACCTTGACTTGAAGTGGGCCAGATGTTGTTGTGGGTCCACCGTCCCATTTAAGGGGGAGAAGGTGGGATTCCTAAAACCTAGCGGCACTGACATATCATCCAACCATGCCAGATATGGCTTACCATCTGGTGGGATCACCACCTGCCACATTTCCATAGCGTCTAGGCGGGCGATGAGTGCTGCCACTGGATCATCTGGACGTGGGTCCCTGTCAAGACGGGGGTCCCTAACCACGAGCGTGTTTTCGGGTTCTTCAATGCATAGGCAAACTCAACGGCTCGTGAAGCGGCTAGTAGAGTGAACCTTGGGGCTGACAGAGGAGCCCGAGAAAGGTTCCTTGGATTTTCACGCTGTTCAAGAGGGTTTAGTGAGACGATATTATTCCCTCTTGTCATGACCTCCGGCTTCCATGTTGTCAGTAAATGCGGTATGATCAGGGTTTCTTGGGGTCTTCTCAGCAATAATTAGTTGTTCATTCCACTGAGGCCCCGGCCTAGGATCACCGTAGTCGGGTCATCACTCTGCAATAAGTTCAGCCATATCTTCCTCTACCATCTTCTTCTTCTCAGCAAGTTTTTGTCGAAACGTGGCCTTCTTGGGGTCCTCCATCTTCTGCATTGATGTGGACTGCTAGGAGTGATTGATAGCTCCGACATGCTCTTTTCCCTTACTAGCATTCCTTTTGAGTACCAACACCTCGGTGGGCGCAGGGAGACCTAGGAGGTTCCTCTAGGGATGATTAATTCTCCCCGAAGGGTCCAACAATGGTGGTACACAATCAGGGGGTAAGTCTCTGAGAAACTCCAACTCTTCCTCCTTTTCCACAACGTCGGCCATGTTGACCATCACCCTTACAGGGGGCTTGTTTTCAATATTGTATAGCTAGTCGGGCTACCACCATATAGGGATGAAGGGGGGGTAGCATAATGCCCCCAGCCATGGATTTTCACATGGGGGTAGCCTCCCTGATAATTTGTGGAGTCCCTTGATTCTCTAAACACGTTGCTCGTGGAGGGCCTCACAATGTCCTGGTGACTCAGGGCACTGGGCCACAGGGAGTGTGGCCAGATCGACTAGACGACATTGGTCACTAATTTCCTCAAAATGTGATTGGCTCCTAGGATAAATAACATTCTGATTGTAGAGACTGAAATGAGTTTCCTGGAGAGTGTAGCAAAAACACTCAACTTCCTATGGGGTGAGGGACTTAGGTATGAAGAAATCCTGTGCTAATGCAGGCGAGAACATCTCGGGGGAGTTTTCCGCTGCATGGATTCTCCAAAAGCTCCTCGGCTCAAATTCACGGTCTGAACCTTGATTGACCCACTCGCCAGCTAGGGGTGGTTGAGGAACTTACCATGGTACTGTGGGAGACCACTGGGATGAAGGTTCGGCCGGTGGAGAATACGGAGAACGGGCCGACTGGCTGCCGATTCGTGGGCTATTCTCCGAGGAGTGTAGCGACCTAGCCACTATGTCACGATATGAGGGGCTGACAGCCGTTGTTCCTGGCTTTGGGTCCAGGGCTACCGATGGTGGGTCGTGCTACTGCTCACCAGCCATTGGTCTCCAGAATAGAACTCTGTGATCTCTTGTGATGTTAGGAATCACTTCCAGCGATGATGGTGGTGACTTCATGATTTTAATTTGTGGGGTGGCCATATTTTCATCCTCTTGGATGAACCTGTGGAGAGAAGCATGAATCCTGTGGACCTCGCATTCCAGGAGAACCAAGATGATTCGCATGTTCCCTGTTTCGACCCTAGACTCGGATGAGTGGGGGGAGGGATCTTGATCTGAGTCGCACTCCGCTTCAGTGTCTAAGAAGCAAGCTAGTTTGATTTTCCTATAGGCCTTCCCAGGAATCATCTGTTGTTGGCAACGACCCGCATTCCTGCCCATGGGAGGCTCCATGGGATAGTGTTGATTTCCAACATGTGGTCCTTCTGCTCCACTGGTGCTATGGCAGAGAGGGATTCCACTCAAGGAATTCGGGGTGCGAGGAGCCCCTGGAAAAATGTAGAAGGTTACATGGGGAGGACCTCCATGAATAGAACCATAGCGGGACAAACCTATGCTGGAACTGGCAAGAGCATGGGGAGTACCTTCATGCGTGGTGTGGGTGGAGCGAGGTTGGACTTCACCCCTCTGGTTTCCAGGGTGAGGAGGACCTTCACTGGATATAGAGAGGATGTTGGGAGGATCCCCATATTGGAGAGAGACAGGATGGGTAACATCTCCACATCAATGGTTAGGGGCAAGAGGAAGGACTCCATACCCACTGTGATGGGCATGGGAGAGGCTCTCATACCAAACATCACCACCGCGGGGCAGACCTTCATTGGGACTAGGCATAGTGTGGGGCAAACCTCCATTCGGATTGGGGGTAGCACGGGGTAGACCTCCACGCCGGGCCTCAAAGGAGGGAAGGCATATACACTGTATAGTAGTGGAACGGGGAGGACCTATGTACATGGTGGAATCATTGCGGGTTGGTTCACGACGACCCCTGATCATGCCTGTGACCAGGAGAGTTGACCCTGCCTGCCTGTGGGGCGGCTGGGTCCTCGATCTTGGTTGGGCGTATAAGCGCCTCTACCCAGTGTGTGGAGGGACTTACTGGTATGCGTCAGTAGAGGCTCGGGCCATAGTATCCGTCGAAGTTGATGACCCTTGGCGGGCATCCTCCTCAACTCTTTCCTGATGCTGGGGTCGTGTCGGACGAACCTGGGCTGGTGGTGTAAGTGCATATCTTACCTACTGCTCCTCTAAAAATGTCAGATAGCGGTGCTGACGCAGCCGGGTGGGATCCCTTGATGGTATCCCCTGGATCGGGAGTCTGACCAGGCTGGGCCGTACGTCACTCACCTCATCAGAGTAAGGTAGGGAGTTGTGAAAGCGCTCCGGGTACAAGCTCCCGAAGCTGTTGAATGTTGTGGTGGGGAGTAGCGGCTCCCTGTGCGGCCCTTGGGGGTGGCGTTGATGGAGGGGCCTTGACGCTTCCAGTTCCAGGAAGGCCATATTATGGGTTGGTATTATGCCCTTCTCCTCATAACGACGTACAATGTCATCAATTCCCATTCATTGGGTAACATCTGATGGGAAGATGGGGCATGTGCACCCCACGGTCATGGGCGCAGAAGCTGTTGCGGAATAGGTGAAGGCATAGGAGCATCTGTGTTGGCGTTTCCCTTGCCCCTGTGTAGGAGGGTTGGTGGTAAACGCATTCATGTGGCTGTAATCGAATTCTTTAGATCAAAGAGATGAACTCGTTAGTGCTGAAAGGGAAAAGGAATCAATGACCAATTCCCCAGCACCATCTTCTCTTCCATGACAGATAAGAGGGATCCACGCTAACAACGTCACAAAACGGGATGTCCAACATTCTATTCCCCCAAAATCTGGCGAGTTTCACAACAGGAACACTATTTTCATGGCTGGACCCGGCACCGGATAGCTAGATCCAGTGACACGTCAATCATTTGATGCCCCAAGCACTACTAGTGTCTATTTTGAGGAAAATATCTTCACATAGGGATCACTATTTCTATTTCTGATACTTTTTCTAGGGCTCACACATCCATCATCTTGAGTTCGATAGGTGCGACTTTGTTACGTTGTGTTCCCTCTTCCCAAAGGCGGGCAGCCTCCATTCCTTATTCATGGACCTATGCTCCATGATTGAAACGGGATGATGGGATCTCGGTTCTTCCTTCAGTGGATTCTTCCTCAGAACTCGTCACCTAGTCTGGGTCTCCCTCATAGATTTAATTTGTTGTTCGTGAAAATATTCCCAGTGCCATATCTTCATGGACACCAGTTAACTATGCTGCTTTTGTCAGGACATTCCAAAGGTTCCGGTCTGGGCAGCAACCTTTGGTTAGGGGAGTAGTCACGTTGGGGCATCACTGGCATGTCTGGAAGCTGGGGGATTGGTGTGTCTGTCTTCGGTCCCTTATTATATGGCTTCTTGA
Source organism: Viscum album (assembly GCA_963277665.1). NCBI lineage: Eukaryota > Viridiplantae > Streptophyta > Magnoliopsida > Santalales > Viscaceae > Viscum > Viscum album. Next base: position 880,268,327 of record OY728139.1, on the reverse strand, counting down.
GGTCGTGGAAGCTTGAAAAATATCACATCGATCGTGGGTAATCATATGACATGGGCATGTATCTAAGGTTTTCCTCAGCTCTCCGTGTTTAACACAGGGTATGCCGCAAGTTTAACGTCTAGCGGAGACAGATCATGCTGATCAGAACAATGACTAGAGTGGATCAGATGGAGGAACCCCCTATAAAAAAACTGATATTGGGGCCTTCTTGTGGGCTTCCTCCCTAATGCTGTTATACTAAATGGGGAGTGGAATGGCATGATCCCATCGGGATGTGGCGGCCCGGGTAAGGAACATGATGGATGATAGAGCGGTTGATGGGGATGGTGAATGGGATGAGACCATCGTGAAGATGACGACTGTTTTTGGCTTTAGCATCGAGGAGGCATTATACTTATCCCCGTGACAGGGAATCAATGTTTGTGTAGTTCATCTGACGGCGGCGTTCCGCTGAATGAGGTCACAATGTCTTACCACTAAATGGGGTCTATAGTTTAACTTCATGTAGGATGGGGGTGAACTGACTTGAAATGAGCCGGAATGGCTGGATGTTGGGCCTGAACCTAGTGGAGGCTTCCTACATACCTTACCTTAGCATGGATCAAAGAACACTTAGTTCAAATGGGGTGGTCATTACACTCTGAGGCGGCCCAAGGTGTTGGGGAACCAACATGAAGGAGGTCGGAACGATAGGGGGTGGTGGGCTTGATCTTTGTGGAGGCTTCCTACGTAACATGCCATGAAATGGATCAAAGTCCATGTTGTTTGGGACAGGGAATACAGTTTAACGTCATGCAGGATGGGGGCATTCGGGGCATACGCTCTGAGTTGGCCCAAGGTGTTTAGGTCTTGAACCTTGTGGGGGCTTCCTACAAAGCATGCCATGACATGGATCAAAGTACCTATAGTTCGTGATGGGGTGTGGGGCTTACACTCTAGGCTACCCAAGGGGTTTGGGGCTTGAACCTTGTGGAGGATTCCTATGTACCAAGCCATGACATGGATCAAAGTCCCTGTAGTTTGGGATGGAATGGGGCTTGAACCTGAGGGAGTCTTCTTATGTACCATGCCTTGAAATGGATAAAAGTCCCGATAGTTATGGATGAAGGATCCAGTTTAACGTCATGCGGGACGGGGGGAAAACCGACGTGAAGGTGGACCTGGGGTCCAATGGTTGTTGGGATTGAACCTTGTGGAGGATTCCTACATACCATTCCCTAACATGGATCAAAGACCACATAGTTCAGGTGGTGTGGGGGCTTGGTGAACCGACGTGATGATGGTCGGGACCAATTGATAGTGGTGGTCCTGAACCTCATGGAGGCTTCCTACATACCTTGCCTTGGCAAGGATCAAGGACCTCGTACTTCGGGATGGTATGGGGCGTGAACCTCGGGGAGGCTTCCTACGTACCATGCCATGACATGGATCACAGTCCCCATAGTTTGGGTTGAAAGATACAATTTAATGTTATGTGGGATGCGGGGGCGAACCAACGTGATGGTGGACTTGGGGTCCGATTGTTGTTGGGCTTGAACTTCATGGATGCTTCCTACATACCATTCCATGACATGGATCAAATACCACATAGTTATGGTGGTGTGGGGGCTTGGTGAACCGACGCGAAGATGGTCAGGACCGATGGATGGTGGTGGGATTGAACCTCATGGAGGTATCCTACGTTCTTTGCCTTAGCATGGATCAATGTCCTCATAACTAGTGATGTTGTCATGGTCGGTGCTTACTCAAAGACCACGTGAGTTGTTCTCGGTGTGAGAAACAAGAGGCAGTAGAGACCTGACGATCACATCACGAAAGGTGCATTCATGTGATGTGGAGTGGGGCTTACGCGGGGACCAGCCCAGGGAGAGAAAGATGGGGACATACTTTTGGATGGAGGCCCGTTGGCGACAAAGCCCACCGGGAAAGGGAATGGGTGAAAAAAAACATGTCCCCATGCCCCCTCTTGATCCTTGGCAATGAGAAAGTGAGGATGAGATGGGATGTTACCTTCCGCATGAAGGGCTAGGGGCTTACAGCAAGATAGATGCCCTTCCCCCACAAACAAACACCACTCCCATAAGAAGGGTATCATCCCATGTGGAGAGCAGGGGCGTGGAAAATTTCCATGGTGGGGGTACCCCGCATATGAGGCATGGGTCAAGTCAAAGTTTAACATCATGTGCTGAGGATGATGATTCATTGCTGTTTAACTTCTTGTATCTCAGATTAGGTGGGTGTGCTCCATATCCCTAGGACATACATAATCGATACCCTCACCTCCATGTGGTAGGGAAGGCACTGGAAACACCTTGGTGAGGGGGTGTCACGGAGCGAACCGTTAAGGGGTCCACGTTAGCGTGACTTTGCAAAGAACCAATAGTCATTAGTGTGCCTATGTGATGAAGCATTAGGGGAAGTGACACAACAGGTGGTATCATCTAGGGGACATTGAAGTCACATCGTACAAACCTGGAGGGTCGCACCGGAAAAGGAATTTCTAAGAAGAGCGGTCCATAGGTCGGGGCCATGTGAAACTCCGTTGCTCCGCATGGCGGAGGGTACTTTCGAAGTGGTGTGGTTCATGAAGTGAGTTGCCTTAGCCTTAGCATAGGGTGGTGGTACATATGAGAGGTGATTCGTGAAGGGGATAGTCATTTGCGGAGCACTGCCTCACAAAGAAATGGTTCCTCGTGAAGCAAGGTGTCTGGAAGCAATGTGCTTCACGAAGTGCAGTGACACTGCATTAGAATGTGGATAATGTGTAAACGAAGGGTTTTTCATGAAGCATAAATGCTCTGGGATGACCCGAGTCCCATTCATGATCCCCTTCCTTTGCGAAAGCCCTTAGTCTCTGTGAAAGGCCTCCCCCACGAAGAGGGTATCAAAACGAGAAAAACGGGAGGCACTTCATGAAGTGGAAGTACCTCAAACAACTCATAGATTTTAGAGCGGAATGATGATTCGTGGTTTGAGAGAATGAAAGCTGAAAGGTTGGATTGTCCACCTTTTGGGCTCAGTAGTCCAAACCTCTATTGATTTTCTTCTATCTCCAGTTATGATATATGTAAATACATTATTTTTTTATTATTACATATAGGTATATTTTTTCCTCTTAGACATTTCTTTTCAATAGTGTGAGAGGATTCTATATTAACATTTAATTAAATATGGAAATAATTTATTGAATTATTTACCTCATTTTTTACTATGATATAAATTTCTTACCATTTAAAAATCACTTCATATTTTCTTCCATATTTTCATTATGATCACTGGACCCCTTTTAATGTTCAGAGTATTTTACATTAAAATTGTGTTCCTCATCCCTATCTGTTTCCACTTTCTCTATAAATAATTAATTTTCATCAGATACCTTATCGTTATATTTAAACAACATTCATTTTTATTTCCTTACATTTTTAGTAGTTACTTATGGGATTCAAATTTTTATTTTAGCTCCAACCCATGTTGTGTTGTTTCATATTAATTTTCCATTTATAATGAATATGATTCTTTGTTAACAAGTGAAAATAATGTTACTAAAATCATTGAATTTGTGGATGATTTAAATATCTATTTATTGCCCATAAATCTTCTAATCTTGGTATAAATTTATTTTTGTTTAGATCCTTTATATTTATTTAGGGTTTCTCTTTTACTTTATCTTATCAAAAGTCATTATCCTACATATTTGGAAAATACATTGAACTATATTATATATCATCATAATTCATACTTCTTGGTAAAAAAGCCTCACATTTGTACTCTGTCATGTGGTTGATCTGTATTACGCTTGAGGTTAATATTATTATTTTTATGTAATAACCCCCCACATTTAGTGGCTTTTGGAGGAGTATGTGGAGGGTTATACGGTGTTTAATTACTTATGATTGATCAACTACAGTTTTTTAACTGCCCTTAAATTTTTGTAGCTGTACGCATAGATAAACTATATAACATAAAGCATATAATGGGATGAGTCCCAATTAATAATAATTATCATTTTCCATTCCCAACATAACAATAATTAGGGATTAAGATGCCACCCTCATTCCACCCATGCTTCTCTACACACGATAGGGAAATGATCCTCTCTTAACACGTTCCCACATTCTCATATCCATGCCACCCGTGCATACCATTCCTGGGATTTTCTACTAAAAACCATCATCCTATGAATTCAATGTTCTATTGAATCATCAACCTCTTAGTAGATATAACTCCAATAGTTCTCTTAAGATGGATTTTTTTGGCCGATACTATTTTAAATACATAACCAAAATGTATGTTTAAGTCATAGGAATTATTGTCTTTAATATTTGATCAATAAAATAATATAATTTAAATATTTTTAATGACTTCAAAATAACTACTTCAAATGTTCTTTATCTAAAATAATCAGTTCATGGTTCTACTTTAACCATCTTCTTGACTGGTATTCTCTGACACAACACATATTAACTCATTAACAACAAATGAAAAATTTGAGCTTAAAATAAAGGTTACATAACTTTGTACCATCACACACTATCAATTTACATCATAGAAATTGTTAATACATCTAATTATTTAAAACAGTTTTAATGATATTGGTCAGAGTTGATGTTTCCCCTTGTTATGTATAATATTTTCATCAAACAAGTCAAAATGTATTCCATATTTGGTTCCATAACATATCATCATTTCACTAGTTCAGTGTAACACATTACCATAGGATTATTATATACCATATATACCATGGATAAGGAATATTACTTCCCTTTTTCCCTTAAAACACCATAAATAATCTCACTCTAAAAGCTGTTCTCCCTTATTTTCATCACACACAATTAGTACATTTGGTTAGAGTGGATCACACCCTTTGCATAATCACATATAATCATTACAATAGGTCAATAATTTTGAATAACCTTGGTCCTAGAACATATCATCATTTAAATAGGTTGTAGGATTTTGTTTACCCTAATATGGTCTCAGGTCGTCACTACCTACGATTTATAATGGTGGTCATACATGGTGTTATTAATGAAAAATAGTTAGTGTGGCACTCTAATAAACTTTTATTACCATCAATAGTTAGAATGATCACCGATATGGGTATATGATCAACAGCCATTTAACATACAAATCATATTAATTCATATAATATGAATAATTTCTTAATAAAATACATATATTGTCAATAGGGAAACAAACACATATATATTGCAAGGATCATATTGGTTGGAAACTCCATTGACCATGATATATATTTCCTATATTTGATACCTAAGAACATAAAATATTCTCATATTCCTCTCATAAAATCATACCACCATTATAGATTAACATTATAATTCTTTAATACCATTATAATTTATGATATATTTCTCTTCTAAAAATTTGATATCATTTTTTTCTTGTGGTACATAGAACCCAGAGTCTAAATGAACCATTACATTGTTTAAATCCATAACCAATCATTTTACAAAATATAAGTAATAATAACAAAAAAATTTGTATGATTTTTATAATGGATTTAGGTAATTTATATATAGTGATAAATAATTACAAAATTTATAGTAAATTCATAATAGGTAGAAAAGTTAATTTTTCACCAAAATATATTTTTATTGAATTTTATGACAGAATATTATAACAAATTTTTAACCACTATAATAGAAATTTTATAATTTCTTTATAATTTTTATAAAAACTTCAAATTTACCTTAAAATAAAAATTTTATGAATTTTCTGAAACAGTTAATTTTTCAAAGCAGAGTAAATAATACTTGTTTTTTAGAATGTGAATTTTTAATTCATGATTTATAAAAGTATATATATGGTTTGAAATGATTTATTGTATAATAAGATCTTTTATATTATTAACAATATAATAATGTTTTTTAAAATAAATATGACTTTGGATTTTGATATAATAACCCTTTATAATAGTGGATTATTTTTTCAAAAAACTACATGTCATCATGATTTTCTATTTAATTATAAATTAAACATTGCAACTTATATGAATTTAATTTAATAAAATCTATTAAATATTTTTAATCAGAATGATTAATATTATTTAATAAATTAAATTATATTTGTGGATATAATTAATATTAAATAATGAAAAATTTGTTACCAAGGCTGAAGATAAAACAGGTTTATCAGGGTATAAACCCATACATATTGAAATGATTTAAAATTATAACTTTCTAAGTAAAATATTATAGACATATTTGAATTTCATACTATTCAACTATTTATTCCCTATCAATTTTGAATAATTTTTAATGATTAATACATTATTATATTTTTATCTTTTATGAAATCCAATGTCTATCCTCTTCCTAACAAGATAAAGGACGCTTATCATTTTTATTATTTTACACTAATTTGAGTCAACTCGATTGACGAAACACTATATAACTCTCTTATAAACATAACTATACATGAATTAGTGGTTTTTATAATCTTAAATGTCCATTACATGGGTCTTTAAAATAGGATATAAAGGAGGAATACTGAATAGGTGGTTATCATGTTGCATGAAATATTTTAACTAATTTTATCTTATAATTCCTATAAATAAATCATATTAATAAGAAAATAATAAAAATATATAAAAATATATATAAATTAGAATTATTATTGTACACTAAGATCCTCTATTTATTTCATCAAATTAGAGGTTAATGTATCGCTCATGCATATATGTAGATCACTGCCACCATGTAGCAATGTAATTCATTTTCCGTCAAAAATTTTAATGACAAGTTATTATTATATTATAATGTTTATATGTGATATTTAACAACTAATTATAATTTTGATATTATAATATCATATCTACCTTATCACCTTCCAATCCACTGGAATATGAAAACATCAATCGTTCCTACGTTTGGACTACCACCTCCACGAAGCAATGTGAATCCTTTTTCATTTATGATTTACATGGATTGTACAAAAGAAAATATCTAAAGAAAATATCTGATATATATGATGTAATAATTATTCATGAATTGGTAATTTTTATTTACCTCTTTCTATTGATTAAAAGGATAAAACAATATTCATGCGTATGTACGACATGATGTCCCCCTGAATGGTGTGCTTTATAATTTTGTCTCTATCTTTTATAGAAGACAAAAAATACACATATAATTAATATATATTATTTTATTTAATATTTCTTACATTATAAATATAACTAAATCATTATAAAATTACATTTATCATAATAAATGAACAAAAATTAATTATAATAATGAAATAGTTCCCCCAAATAAAATGATTTTAATAAGGAATTATTAATAAATGGGTGTAGATATTTTATAATTGTATAATATATGATAATATATTAATATAAATTATTCCATTAAATATTTTTAATAAATTTTAAGATATTTTATAAAATTTTAGAGTTATATCGAGTCAATTAAAGCCTAAGGTAAATGATTTATGATATAATCGCATAATTTGACAAGCTTGTCTATGAGTAAGTTTCTGATGATGATGTTTTATAATGTATTTCTCAATAATCCATTGATATTTCTTCCAATATAGTTACTTATACAGATTGAATGTTTTACTTTCATGTTAAGACACTATTGCACTTGAAAAATTAAAATAATTATTTTATGGAAATCTAACTTTATTTCTATCTTTAGTTGAAAATAATTTATCATTTATATTAATGTTTTCTATAAATATTTTCCATATTGTTTATAATGATATCTTTTTATTTTTAATGTTATTTTAACACATGATTTATCTTTAAAAAAATATTTCAAAATTTATCATCAATTGTTAATTTGAAGGGGATAATTTTAGGTTTTTACAAAAAATGTGAAAATAATCATTATTTTAATATAAAAAGGTTTAATGTAATTTCCAGCCATCCTAAACACTCTATGGATTAATAAATCTATTAAAATATTACAAGTATATTTTCAAATAAATTTCTTCATTAATATATATAAAATTAATATATTTTAAGGAATATATTCCATGTGAAAAAATATATTACTTAATAAATGTTCCAATGATATTTTAATTAAATTTTTCATCAATGATAAAATCCTTTGATGATACATAATATTTAACTTGGATGTGAATAAATAATTACATAACGATTTATGCTTTTTATTTTATATAATTCAGATTATTTAAGGATGATTTTGTGAAACACATTTCATTCCTATGGGATAATTTAGTTTTGATAAAATCATTATGAAAATCATTTCACATACAGAGGTTATGCTGTTATAAAATGTTGAAATATTTATGAAACATATTTCCATTCCATCACATAATCAATTATTAATGTTTTATGATAATATATCACCCATACATATGTGTTTCATTATTTTATGGTGGGACTAGAATTATATATCCCTCCAATGCATTGGGTAAGGATGCATAAATCACATGATAATAAGAATTGGAATTGAAAGTGAATCATATTGAGTAAGAGACTTAGCCAACAATGATATTCATTAGAGTGAAACTTGACTAAAAATAAAATGTAATTGAGAGTAAACTCAATTCATGATGATAAACGTTGTACTGATCCTTGAATATGAAAATAATTTTCTATCCTTAGGTGCATGCTATAATAGTTTTAATTAATCAAATGTTATGCTCTGATTGATATTTTTCATTAATTAATTTGTGATTAATGTACTATAAACATTCATTATTTATCCAATTACTCAATATTGTGTTTATATATATATAAGGTATGTTTTTTAAATGTGAACTTAATGCTTGAATCCCCGTATAATTTTTTTCTTTTTAAGTAATAATTGATATATTCCTTATTTTCCATTAATAATAATCTTTTTGGCCATATGTTGATCCAAAAATACTGTCAAATTCTCAAATATTTGTATTCTCAAATATAAAAATATGTTTTACAAATGAACTATATTTAAATGTATTTTTTGATATTATTTATTTGAATAATTATTCTATTCTATAAGAATTTTAATTTTCAGTTGAATTTTAATTTTCTAATTTCTTCTATGAAATTAGAATAAGTTTGGATTCTATTATTAATGTCCAACATTTAATTAACATTATGATAGACATTAAAAAATCTATGAAAAAGGTTACTTCTGGGAACATTATTATTTGATTAAATGATCAGTTTGTGAACCTAATGTTTATAATTAACCAAAAATATTTCAATGTTTATGTTTAGGTTATAAACACACTGTTTAAATTTAATAAAAAAATAAAGATTAATATATGGTTTTTCTACTCCATTATTGGAGTTAGCTACATATTTTATACCATGGGCAGTGCAACCCAATGTTTACTAAGTCATTTGTTAGATTTATATTATTGTTTTTTTCAATTATTTCTATAACATTTTTCGATATTAAACTTCTTTAAAAAATACATTCAAATAATTATCTATGATTCCATATTCAATGGAAAAAAATTCATATTTATAAGGGATGTTTGGATTTTTGTGGGGATATAAAATAAAATTTCAAACATACTGAATATTTGAAATGATCATATTTATCAGGTTTGTTTCCTTGATGTTTTTGGAATGATGAAAATAAATATTCATATTAAATACTATGAGTGGTATCATATTAAAAAAAATATAATCTATCTAGTTATATAATAATTTACACCTTGGAGATATATTTTTTTCAATATACTTCTATTTAATTACTATGTTGCTGCAACTATTTCAACTTTCAAAAAATTTCTGTAGTTTCTTAAAAATTTATAAGAGCTGCAAATTGGAGGTGTTCATGTTTATCATCTGTAGAGTGTTCATTAAACCCTTTAAAAGTTTATTATTATTTCTTATTATGTGTATTTATAATATTTTATCTTAAGAACAGTGTTTGTTGTGAAGGAATGTATATTGAAGTTATTATATATACCTGTGACAAACTATTCATTTTCATCTAATAATACAATTTTGTCCAACTATATTTTAAAAAATGGTAAAAAATATTTTTTTTCATTATGTGTTTGATTCTTTTACATAGTCATGGTAGAGTGTCAACTTCTCATATTATGCTGTGTTTGTGAAGTTTCCCTATAAAATAACATGACTTTTTATAAGGAGTAAACTTCATATACATAGTTGTTAATGTATCGGTATAGGATGAAATATTTAGTGAAAATCATCACATTCATTGGGATAACATTAAGTGAGTGGACAATGGGTCTTCATTCCCAAAAATATTTTAATATTTTTAATCTCATATTTATATATCTATAGAATAGTATTTTTATAAAAAATAGTGCGTTACATCACATTGAATAAACAATTGTGAGATTAGATTTGATTTTATCAATTTTTTTAATTATTAATTAACCACATTGTGTATCATTATATTTTTTGACTTAAAAATTAGTTTCAAAATAGTTCACATAGAATAAATGTATTATGATTCAGTAATATTGTCTCAAAGGTCTATAGAAAAAAATATTTTTATGGAAGAACTCAGATAAGGAATATTGATTATTAGTGAAACATATTTCAATTTATAAGAATATAGAGGATGGAAAATAACATTCAATATCTTTTTAAATAATATTAATTTTAAATTTTTTATAATAATTTTCAATCCATGTTAAATTCATGGACAACATGAGATTTGGGGTGTTAAGAAACTAATTGACTATGGTGTGAACAAAAAATCATGGACTTAAATCATTTAAGGACTTATTCTAGATTAATTCAATATAGTATATTAATGATATACTGCATTTGGGATGTTGAATACAATTCATAGCTATAATAAAGGATTCTATCCTCTTATACAGTTATGGTATTCCATGGAAAAATAAATTCTTTATACCTTTATAATTTATGATATAGAAATAATTGCTCAAATTAATAGAATATATATATTAATATTCAAATGTTTTTCTTCCTTGAGAGCTATAATTACATAAAAAAGTTACGAATTGAATTTTATAATATTCTTATCATTAAAAGGTAATATAAGTTTCACTACAATCGTACCATCCAAAACTATCAAAAATAATATCAATGATGGAATTGATTTCCACATTAATAAATTATAGACCAAAAATAACATATAAATTATTAGATAACATATTGATAGAAATAGAGAATACATATCTCAATGTTTCATCTATAAAAAATGAGAAGAAATATGAGGAGGATGTGGTATCCTCAAATGATTTTGAATTATTTGATTCAAGAATGGAACTACCACATACATCAATAAGATATAATATGTTTTATTTGAAGAATTGATGATTCAAAATAACTGTAAATTATATCAACAATAATAGTCATAATCTCACAACATACTTATTATATTAATATTGATAGATGGGGCATATCAGATATAATTTCACCAAAAATGAAATATGTTAAAGCAAATTTAGGAATTTAATGAAATAACACACTACATGAATGATGATTATGACAAAAAAGTATCAAAATATATGAAGTATTTAAGCAATTTTTTTGGGACTCCAATATCCATTTTAATATGAATTAGATAAGGATCTATTATTTTCAAAAGATAACATGTTGTTTATAGATAAGAAAGAAGGGGTACAATCCTACTTTTATTCATCTTCTGATTCTGGATGTTTCACAAAAAATAAACTTGATACTGATTACTATACCCTTAAAGATAAAAATGATTATATAAAAAATAATATTTATTATATAATTAATATTTAAAAAACAAAATTATGTGAATAATATTTTATATTAACACAACAATAATAATTGAGGGAAAATTTATCTAATATGCTTCATGTTTTATGATGACTATACATAAAAATCTAGAGTTAAAAAAAGGATTATAATCCATAAATATTTTTCCTTATATACATAAAAGGGAATAATGATCCATAAATCTTATTCTTGGTAAAAAGATCATAAAGAATAAAATTATTGAATTGGATGTAAGGGTAAAAATATAAAAATATATAAAAATACTTTTTTCCCAGTTTTAAGATTCACATAATATGTATAATTAAATGTTTTTATTTTGGAATTAATGGCCATTAGGATTGAAAATTTTAATTTAAATATATATCCATTAGTGTAATAATAAAATCAATTGATTATAAAATTTTTTCCATAGATAGTTCAATACATTTTAATAAGAATTTGTATATCTGGGTAACTAGTTCCCATCATGGTGACACAATTATACACAAGAGAAATTTTGTTCCATAAAAGAGATTGTGCAATGGTAATGTTGGTAACATGCCACATGGAATATTTATATAATGGTAGATGAATGGTGGATATTTAACACACATTATTGAGTAATAATTTGATTTCTATAAACAATCAGATGTTGATGGTGTCTTGTATACCTACAGTGATAATGTTCAATGAATATTCATAATGTTTAGATAATTTGGATATCCAAATTAGATCATAAATAAAACATATTTATATGTTCATGATTCGAAAAATAGATCTAAATTTCTCAGTATTTTAATGATTGATTTAAGGATGAATTGTCAAAAAAATTAATGTTTTTGTTTTTAGGATAAACTGATTATGTTTAAATCACCTTTAACTAAAAAGTTTTATAGATTAGATCATAATGACTAGTATGAAATGGAAATGAATATTTTTGACTATTTAAATAAAATAATACCCAGTTCATCATATTATTTTTGGACATTTTAATATATATTTTTCTTCTATGTTATCTATGAGGAATTTAGTTTCATATTTTTTGTGACATAAAATTGATTAGAATAGTTTTTTGATTAAATCCAAATAGTTAACCATCTTAAGTCATCATTAAAATATATTAATATGATTACTACATCTAAACTATTTAAAATCACCCACATAGATTTATTTGGAAAAAAATAGTATAATTCTTTATTTTAATATCTAATTTTTTATATTGATGATATTAATTATTATTCTCTCATAAAATAACGAAATGATTTTATTCTATTGTTATTTCTTTTGAAAAAATTATTCATAATGAAAAATAATTCCGAAAATTTTAATTGAGAAGTTATTATGGAAAAGAGTTTGAGATTTATCATTTTAATAGTTTTTTTATAAATTTGAGTATTTATCATACATTCTATAATCCTGGAACTCCTCAAAAAATAGAACGGTAGAAAGAAGATATATGTAAACTAAAGCAATTTGAAAGAAAAAGTTTTAATTTCCAAATTATTCTTATATATTTTTTAGTTTAATATGTAAATAACACATTCCAAATCATGAATAAATTCTCAATAAGACATTTTTTTAAAAAACAACACATTATTTATAGAATAATAAAAAATCAAAAATTGAATACATTTATGTTCTCAGATGAAATGTATAAATATTTACCACTATGAAAATATTTGAGAAGTTTCATCCAAATTCTAATGATAGAATATTTGATAGGTATTATTATTCATCTAATTAAACTAAGGGATATAATAAATGTTTAAGGATAGTTAAATAATCTATTCATTTTATGTTTTATGAATTTTATTCAATTGATAATAATAAATATAAAATAGATGAAGTTACTAATTTTTTTGAATGAATTGTAACATGAATGGATTAAATATTTATATAAATTTAAGATAGAATATGAGGATAATCATCCAGTTTATGATTAATAGGAAATTGGTGAAACTAAAATTTTATTATCAAGAAATTATATTTGGTTAATGGAAAAAACATTAGTTAAATTTGTATGATCACAAAATACATGAGTTAGGAATATCAGGAATGTAAGAAATTATCTAAATTATCTTCCTTACTATCCTCGTTTAAACCTATCTTTTCACAAGAATCCACAGATGATGAGTGTTGGATGATAACTATAAAATATGAACTACACTATTTGATGTGAATTAGTGATTTGTAATTAGTGGATATTACCTCAAACCGTTCTGTAATTAGAACTAACTAGATCTTTAGAAATTTGGAATCTAGTGACATTATAATTATTTGAAACAATCATAGGATACTTTGAAAAGTATAAATACACCCCCCCCATCTTTTCACTGAACATGGTACTAAAACAACATAAACCAACTCTTGATGACAACCTGGGAAGGTTTAAGGAATCAAAACCTGTTATAGAGAGGACATTTGAGTCTATTATATAGAACAATGCACCATAACATGGGGAAAAAGAATCATATGGGATGATTAAAGCAATATTATAATTAAATTGGAACCCTTAATTTACACCTTCAGTGTGTTGTTGGTTGGGGTTTTTCACAAAAAATACATAATGGAATATTCCAACCAAAATATATAAAAGAGAGATACACTTAATTCCAAATATAGAAAAAATATTTAATTGATAAATAAACATGATATAATTTTGATTCATTGAATAAATGCACAGAAGACCATAATTGATTAATATATCAATTCCATGAATCATATGAACATTTTTTTAGAGGACCACATAATGAATTATCTAGGGAATTTTTAAATTCACATTTAATATAGCTTATATAGGGTGAAAAGGTCAGATATATTAAAAAACATTTATAATTTCCTATTAATATATTATAGAACCTAATTATCTTATGTTAATTGGTTGTTTCTTTTAATTTTTAATAGTAAACCCATTATCATATTTTCAATAAAAATTAAAATATTGAATTGGATGGAATGGAGGGGTTAAAATTTCATTCAATATTTTAGGAATGGTGAACATGTATTTTTATTACAAGGAAAAAACTCCAATTTTTACTGAAAATATAATTGATCAGTTATATTATTCATAAGCTCCCAATTCATACTAATAATATTTTATTTACTCCCAGTGATAGAAATATAATATTTTATTGATTCTTCCATTATATTTCACATGAAATTATCTTCCTTTTAAAAATGGTGACATTGTTATCATGAATCGTCATAAGCTTTTTAAAATATTTTCTTACCCAACATTACTTGATCAATTTGAATATAAATTACTTCATCTAACTTTTTTTATTAATATACCTCTTATATTATGAATCATGGATTCAACATTCTCACCCATCTTTATATTTACTATATTTTTCTTATTATGTTTTAAATCATTTCTATATGATTTATTTTTGTTGTATCTCTTAAGAAATCAACATTTATCATGGTTTATCATATTTACTAGATAGTAAAATCTCAAGATATTCTTCAATAACATTAATTATTTAGTCAATACAAAAACAAATTCCATTCAGTACCTAAAATGATTCTTTAACATAACACCCCCATTTTTGAATAAAATTTTTCAAGAATGAATTTTTTTAGAAGAGCCTTCTGACATTACTTGTTTACATTCTATAAATTGTCATTATCATAAATACAAATCCAATGAAAAATAAATATATAATCATGTACAAAAAGCCTCCAAACCATAATAATATTCACAAAATTCCAATGTTACATACTTTACTGAATAATTATTCATCTTAGAAAAATAATTTTACTACAAAAAATTGCCAATATTTGTCACCATAGGTTGTTACAAGTTTCTTCAGTATCATATATGAATAGTTTTAACGATTGAACCTTTATACAGAATAATTAATAAATGATTAAACACTTAAAAAAAGTAATAAAAATAATAGTTATCAGGTATTATTAAACATGAAAATCAAAACAACTATAAAAATTCAATATTGATAATAAATATTACTAAACATAAATGAAATAAAATATAATAAATTACCCCTGATAAATATAATAACTCTAAATGAAATCACATATAGTTCTTCATCCCCAAGCCAATGGAAAATGTTTATAAAATTGTAAAAAATTATATACCTACAAGACAAGTCCAATATTATAATCTACATGAAAACCAATGATGGACAAGTAAAGAGTAATAAAAAACCTATATATTTACTCATTGATTATATAAATTTATTTTCATGTAAATAACAATACATTATTTTTTAAAAATATGTAAATAATTTTATATTGTTTTATATAAATAAATAATAAAACCAAATAAAGGAATTGTAACATTACTTAATAAAAAAATTATCCTCTAAATTCAATACCATTTGATTTATTTTTACATAATTACTTAATGAAATATAATTTTTTTAAAAAATTTATCCAAATAAATAGAATTAAAATAACTTTTAAAAACCAAAATCGTTGTCATAATAATTTTAGAATAACTATTTGGACCCTTGATGAGACAATAGATGACTTAGCTCGTAGATACATCCAACATGTGATATTATATACTCCGTTGAAAAGTACCACATAATCTATTACTTGTACTATTCAAGAAAAAACCCATGAAATAAGTAAAATAATAAACCAGGGACAACATTAGAAATAATTAGTTATTTTAACAGTGATCACTAGAAACCCTTTTAGATACATAAGGATTCACTTAAAAAATAAAATTTAAAATGATTAGTGGTCAACTAAAATATTTATATAAACCCACATCATAAAAACAAAAACCATTTTTAAATACCCCTTACATATCAACAAAACATTTATCCAACATATATAATTAAATTATATTTTAAATCAAAATGTGTATAAGAAAAAAACTTTTATGAAAAAATTAAACACTTTGATATAAATTAAAATCATGCTATTATTATTGAAAAATAATTTAAAAGAATTAAAATTTATTTTTATTATCAATATAAATCCAAATTATCAATATTAGTTCTATTTATTCATTAATAAACCACATTAACATTATATCATATTTTTATTGTGCAAAATGCCTATGCAATTATAGGATTGAATATATAATATATGAAACCCCCTTTTGGATTTCACATTTCCTTTATATTGAAATAATGATGCATTATATAATAAAAAAAATAAAATATAGATTTTTTTTGTAATCTGATAAACTAATTTTAGAATATTATTCTATATATTGTTTTAAAAAAAAGAAAAAATATTGACCAAACATCAATGATGTTATCAAATATTATTCAATGACTTCTATTATTATAATAATATTATTTGATATATATTGAACAATAAAATAAGACTTATAAATAGTGAAAAATTAAAAATTATATTATCATCCATATGATATAAGTATAAATATTAAAAAATAATAATATGGAAGTGATGTAACATCATACAGAGTATAGAAAACTATAGGTAAATTCTATAAACATTATATACAATCCTTATGATTTTGGGTTTTTATTGTCTTACAAAAACCAATAATTACATTAATAATATGTGAGGGAATAAAATTACCTGATAGAGATAATAAATTATGTAGGTTGAATGGTAGGAAATACCATTGATATACCAAAAATACATAGGGAATCTTCTATAGGATGATGGACATTGTGTGGAGGGGGTACCCTACTCTCATGTTTCATCATCCCATATGGAGTAAGAGAGTGTCACCTATATTTTTCACATTGAATTCCCCAAATAATAATTTTTATATAATGATAATAATAATATAAAAAATATATTATGATATATATGGAATAATAATAGTAATAATAATGTAGCAAAATATTCATAACTAACAAATTATTAACTATAACAGTCCCCTAATCAATTTATTTCAAGAATAATATTCTATATAATAAAAATATATGTCAAAATTCCATAAAAATTCTTCTAACGCATAATATTGACATATATGATATAAAATATGTTTTTATAATATTGAAATCACCACTCATAGACAATATAGAAATAAATAATTCTAAATATCATCATTGTATAAATACATAATTAGTTGTGAAGAGTATCTTGAAGAACATAATCAAAACATAATTTTTCAGTCAATATATTTCAATTCCCTTTCACAATTCATTATAGTATAATACATTCATAAAATATTCCTTTTCATTGTGTAATTTCTCTTTAATTTTTTTTTTCATATGCAATGATCCCTTTTCCCTCAAATTATAACATTCCCAAAGAAACATAATTTTGAGTGGTATAATTTTTTCTCTCATATATATAATATTCTAGTATTGATGACTCTAAATTCCAAAAAAATTATAGGACATTTCTTGATCATTGTTTTATATTGTTTTTGATTGAAAAAATCCCAAACTATCAGTTTAGAAATTATACCCTAAATTAGAATAGACCATTCTCCCAATCTATGATTGATTTGGAATATTATTGTAAAATTTTTGAATATCATTATCATTTTAGATAATTTCACTTACTGAAAATTTGGATCATTCTATTTCATAATAACAAAAGATTAAAACACATAAAATATATTTTTTAATGAATATATCTATTTCAGATTCATGTTCCTCTTCACCACTTCTTTATCCCTATTTATCTAAAATTATATTCATCTTATAATTAACATTCCTTCGTGGATTTCATAACAACCATTATTTATATGAATATATTATAACTTATATCGTAAGAAAATTCATGAATATCACATCAATTAGTTGTAAAACTATTAGATATGAATGAAAAGTCCTCCATTTTTTGATTGAATTAATCTTTCATATTATTTTTTATCATAACCACCCACTTTTAAAGATGGAATATTTATTTAATGAAACTTCACATAAGGACGTTTATATATAGTTGTATTCCAATTTATCATTCCTCAAACAATTAAAAGTAAAATACCTAATTCCTTTTCTAAAAATCACTCCACTGTTAATTTTCTATTTTCTTTTCCTGACACCTATGTTAAATATCTCCGTTTATATGACAAGATCTTTTAAATTTTCATATCAATATATTATTATTAATTGGAAAATCCAACATCTTATATGACCACAATATTATTCTTGTCATTTTAGAAATATTTGAATGAAATTTCCTCCTTACCCTTGCTTTATTTATTAATAAAATAACATTTCCCACTTTATTATATAAACAAAACATATGTAATGTAATCTAGTGTAAATAATTTAAAATAACTTTTTATTAGGTGATGAAATATTTACTAATACACCTAACCACCCAGATTATATCAAATACATAACTAAATTAAAACAAATCATTACAATTCATTACCAATATCATTTAGTTTTTAATTTTTATGGAATTTATAAAAAGAATATAATATACATCTATATGTTTTAGTTAACAAATATTTTCAAATTATATATCCAATAGCTTAAGGAATAAAAATTCTTCAACATCTATTAAAAACCTCTAATTAAGTATACTCATCAAGAATCATCCAACATATTACATTTAATTATAATCTATAGAATTGAGAACAAAATAAATGGGTAATCCTAAATATCAGTTTGGGATGAAAAACAAAATCAAAAAAAATAATTGGTCTAACATAGGGAATTAAAAAATAATATGAATATAAGAAAATGATGATATCTAATTAACAGATTACGTGATAAAATGTACAATAATCATAACATTAAAATGTGTCTTGTTCAAAAAAATGATATATTAATAATAGTATCCCCAAAGAGCATTACTATAATTTTTTTAAACAAAAGTACCATGGTTTTTCAACATTGTATCATATAACATTACCAAGGTTTGTTTTAAGGTATTGTAAACATGTAATCTCTATAGATTAATTATATTTCCTATTTATTGGAGGACTCTTGGGAACACACATCCATATATTACAATAGGTTTTGATAGAGATGTTATAAAACATTATCAACGTATGATACTAAGGTATCAAAAACATGTTATCATTAGGGATTAAATCGTTACCCAGTTAATTATATATTTATTGGGGAACACCCTTTATATTAATAGATGTTTATGAAGAATATAAAGAAATCATAAATAATTATATCAAATAATAATTTTACAAAAAAAAAGATATGGGTTATATGATAATATACAACACATGAATAATCCTTCCAGAGAATAAATTTTGATGGTATAATAAGATATTATCATATTAATGAATAGTGGTTATGGATATCGTTGGAAAATACCATTATGAAGAGCTAAAAAAATATATTTTGAGATTAGAAAAACCCATAACCATTTTAAAGAAATTAATTAATAAAACTATAATAGTAAGGATATAACTAATAAATTGTAATGAAATTTAGAAGAGATATCATTGAAGAATACAAAGTTAGTAGAAATATGTTTTTGAATGAAAATAATCATAAAAAGAGTTTTTATGAATCTATTTTTATGTTATAAAAATATTTATGGGTTATCTTGGTATGTTCAAGAGTTATTTTCAAAATGGTTATGGTAAAAGATTTATGAAACAGTCATTTGAAAAGTAAACCACAATTATTGGTCCATGAAAATCTATAAATGTTAGGAAATAATTGGCAGTGGAAGAAAAAACATTAGATTATAAAAGGATGGAAAAAAATATAAAATATTTGATAAAATTAATAAAACCCTACATATTAAATATAATGAAAAAAACAACAATTATAAATTAGCATAATGGAAATTTTGTTGTCACATGAGATAAAAAATTTATTTTTGAAAAATAATTTATAATATTGATGAGAAAAGAATATATGGACATGGAGGGGAAACCATCATTAATGATGTTGGGATTATAATTTACAAAGAAATACAATATGATGAATATATTATGGAAGATAAAATATTTGGATTATAATTTGTCAAATCTAGAGTGGATGAGGAGGTTCCATTGAATATAATCCATTTGTGAAATCCACAATGATCGAAAACTGGTCTTCTAGAAAAAACATTTTACCCAATAAAGGGATTTTAGTTATAAAAATCCATTTAAAATTTTCTATATTGAAAATAGAAAGCCATTTAGTATAGAACATGATATGGATATTAAAGCTGAATGTCATAAATGAATATGGTACAATATTTTCATTAGGAAGAAGTCACACCATGGGATTTATAAGACTCTTCACAATAATAAATATGTCTTAAGAAATTAAATTGGGCAAAAGGAAGCCCTTTCCCTAAATTCTAAATTCCTCTAATGGTCATGAATAAAAAAATATAATAAAAATAACCCAAAAAAAAATTCATAAACTAATATATATTTTTATATCATTTTATATACATCATTTATATTCATTTTTATAGGTATATTAGTTAGTATTTATTTTTTTTCAATATCAGGTGTTAGTAATCAAAATTATTTATACAAGCCAATTTATAATAGTGTTTCACTTTATTATTCTCCTCATGTTCATCATTATATGGTAAAAAAGGTATTTAAATTAATTTTTTATAATTATTTTAAAAGTTTCAATTTAATTTTTATTTATTTTATTTATCATTCACGGTGATAATGTTTGTGAAAATCTTGTTATGTTAATTTATATTAAAAAATGGTGTTTTCAAAATTACTGACATAAATTTATATATTATGATTTTTGAAAAAATAAATTATTATTTATTTATTAATATCCAATATTATTTTAGTATATCTTTCCTTGATAGAAATATATTTCATTTTACCTACTGGTTGTCAAACTAACACAATAGAAACTTGCTTCAATCTATGTGAAATAATTATTATATATGAGAGTATACTATTTTTATATCATTATCACTAATTCATAATGAAATCAATATTTTTAAGGTGATGAATAATTATTAGGAAGATTTATATGTATTACATTATTGAAAAAGAAGTTATCACAAATAAAATAAATAAACTTTCTTCTTGGTATGTTCATTTTAGGGGGTATGTTTTACAATGATATAGCATTGGTATTATTACATCTAGACTGGTAAATTATTATTTCTAGATAATATATAATTTAATGAATAACATATATATTCATGAAACCAATTTATAGATCTATCTTAGAATGGGGACGATGAATAATGAAATCTTTCATTCTGAGTAGTGGTAGACACCACACATTAATGATAAGAACATTAATTATTTCAATTTAATGGAAGATGAATATGTAATTGTAATACCATAATCATAATAATATTTATTGTTATCATATTTAATGATTTATTTATATAATTTTTTTCAGAATGGTTTTGGATGATGGTGGATGAGAAGGATAATTGAACAAAGATAAAAGGTAAGTAATACATGTCATTAATATTTTGATCTTCAAATAAATGTCTTTTATAAATGATGTAATTGAGGAACATTTATAATGGTAGAGGATTCCAAATATGTAGTAGGAATCCTAAAAAATTCAATTATATAAAGTTTCATGTGAAATTCTAACACGAATACTGGAAAATAATGTTAGCTATGGTGTAAGAATGAAATTGAATGAAAGTTATTTGAGTTAATTGGGGAAATATTTGTTATATATATAGGTATATCATTACAACAAAAAGTGTATTCTATGAGGTATAAGGTTTAATTTTATGAGGTAACATTTGAGCCACATTTTATTTATCATTGTAAAACATTTGAACTTTTAAAAAAAGTCTCGGGCTTGTTTACATGTAATCTTTTTCTATGCATTGAGTACTTTTTTCGGTTATACTTTGGGGTTTGATCGGGTGAAAATTAGAGAAAAATGGAAGAAAGAGGGTAGTGTGTGGTCGACAAATGTATTTCCCTAATCGTGCTCCCAATCCTAGAAAACTGTGAGACCATAGACATAGAGGGTTTTCCTTGAGAGCGCATAGAATTTCAAACAATGAAACATAAAATAAAAAATGGTGCACACCTTGATGATGTGCATGAATTAAGTGAAAGGTTTGGGGAAACCATGCATCCCACGATTCAAACTCTACATACTAGATTTTAATACACAGAACATTAGTTTAAAAAATCCTAAATACCCCATTTCAACCCTAATTTTGACCTAACATGATCCATTTTTTCCATTTGATGATTTTGGAGACTCTTGAATACTTTTCAAGCAATCCTATCATTTGTTCTTCATGATCTGAAGCCTTTATTGAAAATATACAACCCTCTTGATAAGTCAATCTATTCTCATGTGGTTTAATTTTTTATCTTCCATATATCACTCAAATTTTGGATGGAAGTTACAATTTTTCCTATTAGATTAATATATAGAATTACATTAACAAGATCTTGAATTATTGAATCTAGAATATTTGATCTTGAATTCGGGTTTAGGATCCAAAACTCATTCGATGTTATTGCGATCTGTAAATTGGAAATCTCTACTAGGTGTTCGGTGACCAATGAATTTAGGTCGGTGGTCTATTATTCAAATATCATAGTACCGATATCAATTATTTATATCAAATTACATAATTTTTATTATATGATTATCAATTTTGATTCTTATATTTAATTGATTAATTATGATAATTATTTAATTAAAGTTTTTTCATATTTAATAATTAATTATTAACTTTATTTGGATATATTGAGATTATGAGTTGAATAATTATTTGTTTAATTAATTTTTAGTTCTTTTCAATTTTGAATTTCATTTTTAATTATTTAATTAATCATCATATATTTTATATAGTGAGTTGAATAATTATTTGTTGAATTAATTATTGGATATAGAGATTTTCAATTGAATAATCGATTGTTGAATTATTTATGGGATATATGAGAACGTGAATTGTGATAGTCTAATTATTTAATCAGTGATGAGATATTTGTGATGAATTAATTTTTTAATTAATGAAAGTATGGATGAGAATATGAAAATGTATAATTTGATTAACTAATTTGTGAATTAATTAATGTTTCATTATTCGATTATGTTATATGTTATACTAAAATGATTAATGGTAATAATGAAATTCATTGGTGATATAATTGTTTAGTGGGAAAATTTTAATTCACTGGTGACTTGGAATATGAATGGAAAAATGGAATTCAATTAGGAAATGATGAATGGTAGTGGTTTCATTTTGTCATGCATTATGAAATTTTAAAGGTAATATTCACATTCAATTATGATATGATGAATTGTAATAATGAAATTATAATCATTTATTATTAAATATGAATGGTACTAATGTCATTGTATTATGTAATAATGAATGTTAAAAGTGGAATTCAATTGTGTTTTATAAAATGTGAATGGTATCAATTGAATTAAATTATAAATTATGAATGGTTGTAAAGGAATTTAGATATATGATATGGTTTGGGTTTCCTTATTAACCATAGAGTGTAGTGTGGATAAATAAATAGTATTTAAATAAATGTAATTTTTTACCTTATTCTAATTATTTAATTTTTTATAAACTAAATTTCATATATTGAATGTATATTTCTTTAGATGACATTGGTGGTGGCCTGTTGAAATGTATTGACAACCTACTCATATGACCCAGTTCGTACCAAAATAGACTCCATGTTTGTAGGATAAGAAAAGGGAAAATCCTTATAATAGATTGCTTATTTGGGATGGATCACGGATGAGGGAACATGGCATTGTTCATGTCCATCTCGAGGGTTTTCATTGCCTATAATATTTTTCGATTTTGTATCTTGGGACATAATTTAACCTGAAATACCTATTATCCGATTATGATATTTTACATCTAGATTTTTTCATTTTGTGACAGTAATAATACTTTCGTTATGTCATATATTTTGGTTATTATTGCTTATTTATATTTTGTTTGGCATATTAGTCTAATAAAATGGGCATTGTATCCCCATGATTTATATTATACCATCCTTTCTAGTGGAAAGCATCTAGTATATGTGGAGGCGTTCTCGAGGTCATGTGGTGGTCCAACATGGTGTACTTGTCTGGGGAAACCATATAAGGAAATTATAAAGTTGTATGAGAAGATATTTTTTTTCATTTCATTTATCATCCTATTTGGGATTGGTATACATGATACTATGAAGATTAAGGCCCTATTTATGAGATTGTGAATGGGAGTAGCTAACCCATGTATGCGGGAAAATCCAAGCACCTATGGTGGGATTTTTTTAATGAGGTTTATTGTTATAGTTAAATACTTTTTTACCATGGGTGATAAACTTATTGTGTGATGAGATAAATATTTCTAGATTATCTGATATTTTGATCACAGATTTTTATTTCATGAGAGTTTAATTACATGCATCATTCTAGGATCTAATAGTGATTTTTGACATGCACCGCACTATACATGCATGGAAAAAGGGTATTGATTATGTTGTTGAACATGAACTATTTTTCCATTCTAGTGCATACTAAGAACCAAGATATATATGATTGAATTTTTGATTGATCAGTTACACTTTTTTTGTAAAATAATCTCTAAGGAAGTTTTCTGAATGGATCTATAGATGGATTTGTTAATTTTATATTTATAAATCCCAATAAAGATTTATATATATGTAGAGTTATAGGGTTATCTATATATTTAAAAGTATCTATTGTAGAATTTTATCAGTTGTAAGAACCACTTATAGGTCTGACCAAGATGGGGATAATGTTTTCATGGTTATAATCATGCAATAATTATATACAGTAGTTTATGAGGCGGTTGAATTCTGCACCACTCATGCTCCTATATAAGCTAGGTGAGGAGTATATTGTGTTTTATGATTCTTCTATAATTGGACATGGAGCACTATTGATGTAGGTAGATCAATTTTTTCTATATGGTTCTCGGTATTTGAGGCCACAAGAATAGAACTACCCTATACATGACATCAGGTGGGATATAGTGGTTTATTAATTAAATTATTGGAGGGATTATTTTTTGGGTAAAATTGTAATTTTTATGCAGATCACAAGATGTTGAAGTACATACTTTCATATAATTATTTTAATCTTAAATAGTGGAGGTGGGTTGAGTATATGCAGTCATTTTATTTTTAGCATGAATATATTCTTGGAAAATGAAACAATTTTACTGATGATTTAATCAGGAAAACATAGACACAATATTTTCAAGAACCTTGTGATGAGTGGAGAATGATGGATTTGTTGGCAGAGATGCATGTGGATGTCAAGGAGAGTAAAGAGCAGATGACTCTAGTATTAGTTTCAATGGAGTCTACAATTTTATTTGGTATTAGAGACATGTACTCTAAGTTTATGGATTTATTGACCTTTGGGTATATCCTTGATGGTGGGGAGATATATTTAGATTTTCCCATTAATTAGTATGTGATCATCTATCTCATGAATCAAGCTGTTGTGCTAATAATCATGTGGATGGAGTTAATACGGGAATTTCATTCTTTGAAGTTAGAAGTGAATTTAGGTGTAACCCAAATATACCATGAAATATGATGACAATTTTTATTATTGGGTATGAAAATGGAGATATCAGGGTTTATGACACGATGCTACACCTGTCAACAGGTAAAGACTAAGAAATAACGTACTAAAATATTACTAGAGTCGTTGCCTATTCTGGAATGGAAGTGGGACAATGTGAACATGGATTTTTTTGTTGAGTCTCCTAAGGACACCATGGATGAATGACTATATTTGGTTAATTATGGACCATCTAGAAAGGATACATCATTCCCTGCATATATGGGATATTCTGTTAGTGGATTAGTTGGGTTAATTGTATTTTTTGATATATAATTCATCTGAATGGGGGAGAAGACCTATTTTTTTTGTACCACAGATATATTTTTTTTACTTCATGCTTCTAGAAGGGATTGTAGATGGTGCTTGGTATGTATGTTTTATTCAGTACATAATTCTACCCACATACATATATGAATCCTAAATTTATAATTCAGGTGAAAAAACATATTCTTTGGTTTTTGGTTATAGACGTTAATGGGTATTGGTAGAAGTACATATTCTTAGTAGATTTTCCAACCCAAAACAGTTATTATGAAACAATTATGATGGAACCATACAAGGTATATTATGGTATGTCATGTAGATCACATGAATGCGGGATGTCTATAAGTGAGTCAAACCTTTAAGTACTTAATCTCATGTTAGAGACAACTAAGAAGGTTTACTTGATTTAAGAGAATGTGGACGTGGATTGGTATTAACAAAATTTGTATGCTAAAAGATAATTAAAACCCCTAATGTTTATAGTGTATGGCAGTTTAGTCCTTTAGGTGTCACCTAGATTGGTTCACCAAAGGATATAGAGGCATAGAAATTTGGTGTCTAGGTTTTTTGGATCATTTGATGTAAATGATAGGATCGAGCCAATGGGGTAACAATTGGATCTTCCATTGAGATACAGTTTGATGAATTATTTTTTCTATATGTCATAACTATGGAAGTATCATACTAAACATTTTCATTTGATATATGTTGATTATGTTGAGCTTGAGACAGATGATTCCTTCAAGGATTTTATGATACATGTGTTGGATTAGAATAATAATGTTTTTTGTGAAATGATTGTTCTTACAGTTCATGTATTATTGAAGCATGGGTGGATTCAATCGGTAAAATGGGAGAGATTATTGTATATGTGGACTCAGTTCCCAGATATCTTTTTAAAATGGAATCTTAGATAAGATTGGGAGTACTGCTTGAGGTAAATCTATTATATAGTGGAGATATTGTAAATCCCTATACTTATCTAGCTATGTATTGGGCTCGTTTACATGAAATTGTTTTAGGTGTTGAGAAATTTTTTTGGGGGTTTTCATAGGGTTTTTTTGGTATCAATTTGTGAAAAATGGATGAATGGGGATAGTCACAGTTGGCTAACAGTAATCCCTTACCATGCCCCATGGTCCAACAACCCATGTTACCGTGGAAAATAATGTTTTCCATGGTTAAAAATGGTTTGTTTAATTGTGAAACCTCAAAGGAGAAATTTTACAACCCCATGATGAGGTGTGTGGTCATGTTTCAATGTAATGGGAAACTAGGCTTGTTGAACAAAAAACCATGAATATAAGATTTTAATACCCCAAAAATAAATCTTAAAATTCCCTGAGCCTCGATATTAACAAATTTTCATCCATATCTTATTCCCTTATACCTTTTCATTATTTTCGAGCCTCATGAACATATTAAAATTTATTCTAAGCTATGTTATTCTTGATATTATTACTAGATTTAAGATCCACACCCATCACATTAAAATGATCTAATCCTATGTGGATTCCATCTTCTCTGCCACTTCTCCCTTATCACTTATAGATAATATACCATCTATGTTATTGGATCAATATCTAATATTATAATATATTGATATTGGATTATGAAATATTGATAGTTTTTCCCTGAATTAATGTTTAATATCTACACATCGTTATACGTCACTTTACACCACAAATTGGAGATTTCTATTTGAAAAAAATTTAATCATTAAATTGATGTAGGTGGTCTATTATTCAAGTCCTATAGTAATGATTCCAATTATGATTATGTAATTGTAAAATTTCTGTTATATGATATGAAATTGTGTTTCTTAGTTCAAGTTGATTAATTTTGTGAAATAATTATTTAATGGTTTGTGAATGAAGAATAAATAGTTAATGAAATAATCATTGAATATTGATATATTGAATTGAATAGATAATTTTTGAATTAATTATAGTAAATTTAGGATTTTAAAATTAATAATTAATTTTTTAATTAATTATGGGATATATAAGATTTTATATTGATAGATTTTTCAATTTATTACTTATGGGTTATTCAAATTGTGAATTCAAAAATAAGTTGTTTAATTAATTATGGGATATTTGATATTTATAAACTAATTTATCAATGAGATATGAAATATATTATATTAAATAACTATTGAATTAATTAATAGAAGGATGTGAATAAGAAATTGTTGAATTGGATTAATTAATTATTACAGCATTGTGATATTCTGATATGTGTGATATTGAAATGATGAATTGTAATAGTGGAATTCATGTGTGATATAATCAGTGAGTTGTAATAATGGAAAACACATGTGACATGAAATATGAATCATAATAATTTTATTCAATTTTTAAATGATTAATGTTAATGATGGAATTTAGTTCTGACTTATGAAATATAAATGTTAATAGTTGTATTCAATTATTAGATTATGAATGGTAATAATTGAACTCATGAATTTATTGTGAAACATAAATTGTAACAGTGGATTTCAATTATGAAATGATGAATGGTAATAATTGAATTCAGTCATGTTTTATTAAATATGATTGGTAAAAATAGAATACAATTATGAATTATTAATGGAAGTAATAGAATTCATATATATTATATGGTTTGGGTGTACTTAAGAACCCAATGTTTTATGTGGACAAATAATTAATAATTTAATAATCGTAAATATTTTTGGTAATTAATTGTTTTTTAATTTTTATAAATACACTATTTTCAATGGATATTGTTTTCAACACCATTGGTGGTGGCCTACTAAATTTTACTCATATCCTACTATGGATGCATTATCAGTACATTAATAAACACCATATAAGAAAGATGGTATAATGTCAAAGGAAATGTGATAGATATATGATTTGGTGTGGAGAAAGGATGAGGGAATCAGATGTGTTTTGGGACCCACTTTGATGTTGTAAGTGTCATTACATTTTGGTTTTTATTTTTACACCTCGAATGCCCTTTATCATGATATATCTAATGATCAGTTATGATGTTGTATTTTCTATTTTGTTAATTTTGTGATACTGGTACTATTCTGGTTATGTCATATATTTTGGTTATTATTGATAATTTATATTTTTTGGTGTATTAATTTAATAAATAAGGCATAGTCTACCAATAATTGATATTAGATTCCTAAAAAAATTTGGAACCCTATATTATATAAATATGCACACATAAGGTCACATGGCTGTGTAGCCCAGGGAATCAGTGTGTAGCACCCTTTCCCAGATGTAACACTTATATTAACAAATATTTATACTGACTAAAATATAATAGTGGTAGTTATTTTATTACATAAAATATATTATGAATCTTATTATCAAATTTTTATATTCTAAATATTAATTTTGACTTTTTTATTCTATATATTTTAATAAATTTGATTGTGTGAACTTTTAAAGTAAAAAATATCTTTCATTTAATAGGTGTTTTTATTGAAAAACATTTTCTAAATCATTGTCTGTTATTAATGATATTTAACAATTTTATCATTAAAATCATTGTCTATTTATTTATAAACATTGTTAAAAATTATATTAGAGTCTTCGTTTTAAAATGTATCCATTGAATTAAAAATACACAAAAGATAACAAATTACCAAACATATGAAAATTAACCTTTTACCTTGGAATCAAATATTTATCATTGTAACATAATATAATTCATTTAATTGAAATTTCTCCTATATCCTAATTTGAATATTTTGATTATAAATATTAAAATATTTTTTTATAATTCATTTTATTATCATGAATAAAATAAATTTTAATATAAATACACATAAAAAATATTAAAAATTTATGATAAATTTACCTTCTAAGTATAAAATCAATCACTTAATTTCAAGTTAATAACCATTATATGGATATTTAATAAATATAATTTATATATTTTATAATATTTATATTTTATCCTTTATTTAACTATAATATAATTAACATCAAATATCATGACATTTAACATTAATAAAATTAAAATTTTGTATAAAAAATAATTTTTTTATCAATTCTAATTGAATTATACAAATTATTTAGAATTAGATAATTTTTTTTATTTACAGACATAATTTATAATTAGGATACCTATATATTTACCAACTAAAACGAGGTTGAAATTATAATGGTTACTTGATATTTTGTGATTTTTTTATTTCGTTGACTTCTATGAAGTATGATATTGAATATATTATGTTTGAAAGGAGAAATTTTATTTTAAAATCTTAAGGCTTCACATCCCCCCTTTAATAAAATACAAAAGGAAAATTTTAATTTTATGTCACTAATTTGTTTGTCATGGATTTAAAAAATATATCCATAAATTATTATTATTTTTTTCCAAATGAGGTGAATATATTAATTTTATATAAAATACAATGAAATACAAAATTAATAATATATTTTTTTATTTTTTTTATTTTTCACTTAGAGAATTATTTAACTATTCCAAATTTTTTCAACAAATAAATCACAATAATAATTCATTGTGAAGTTCCCCTATTTTTACATTGTCATTTACTTTTACTCAAATCACTCTTAGTTCAATATAGGACACACTAGGATTAATTAGCTCACATTACTTATCTTATTTATTTAACATAATAAATAAAATAAAATGTATTTTATTTAGTATATGACAACCAAATAATTTTACTCAAGTGTCCATCCATGTGTTCAATATTTGTCCCACTCATTGTGCAACATATAAAACACTATGTGGACACCCAAACAACATTTTTAAAATTAATTACCCCTATGATAATAAGTTTTATAGCCACGTCAACATTCCAATTTCGGTATAGGGATATAATTTCTTTGTCAAACCCACAATCTCTAATTTAAAAAAACATGAAGATGATATCATATAATTCATTGTATCCCTTGAACCAATCCCTCGTTTTTTAATACTTTTTTCGGTCCTTAATTCTTAAAATCATGATTATAAACTCAAATAACCAATAGGTTTATCTATTACATTGAAATTATGATCATCCTTAACTAATAAAGCAATAAATTATCCTTAACTATCATCCTAACCTATAAAGTTATCTTAATAGACATATTATTCCAACTATGATTCCCTACACATTTGGATAATTTAATTATTTAACATAATATAAATATTTCATCACAAAACACTTATATATCTTTCCGAATAATAGATTAAGATAATTAGATAAAAATAGTAACTAAAAAATCATTTCCTTTTTCAACTAGAAGAAAATTTTAAATAGTATATGAATAATCTTAATCCATAATTTATCTTTAACATCTCCTTTAAATTTTCCACACGTGATATTGTTTTCAAACACAACATATGCATTATATTTACTCACAATCTGGGGAAATGGAGACAAAATAATTAGGTGAGCAATGTTTCCATGTAAGTGATAAATAATTGAATATTAAAAAAAAATTTGTTAAATTGATAATAACATAATAATGTTATCATAAGAACGTGATGACAAGTATACAAGGAATTAAATTATCATATGTACTTGAAACATAACTAGGAAATGTGAAAACAACATAAACTTCATAAATTCAACAAAAAATAACCATATTTCGTTACTATGGTGTCATAGATGCATATTAGAAAAGTATCTCTATATTGTATAGTAGAAAATTTCAAATTTATGTTTCCCATTTTTAATAAAAATTTCATCTCAATAGATTAAATTTTTACCGAATTTATTGTATATATATTAAGTTGAATCCATCCTTAAATTACAAAGGTCACTCACTAAGGTATAATAATACCTTAAAGAGTCAATTTAAAAATTTATCATTACATTTAATCTCTATAGATTAATTATTTACCAAAAAAATTGGAACATAATCGAGGATCATCATTCACATTTCTAATATTAGGTGTTCAAAATTATAAAATCATATATCATTTAATAAAATAATAATAATCCCAAAAATTAAATAGGATACAAGATAATAAAAAATATAATCACGAGTCATCGATAGAATTAAGGTGGTCGGTATCTTAAGATAATGCCATAAGCATGAATAGAGGGCTCTAACATCGATATAAAATACATTATCATATAGTCATTAAAAAATTAATTTGAAATAAGAAGCATCATTTACAATTTCTGAAACATTATCTTATTAATCTAGGAGAGAAATTATTTCATTGAGTAACCAAAAAGTCTAAGGGAATAAATTTCATTGTAGAATATAGTGTTTAAAGAACATTTTTTTAAATGACTGATATATAAATAAATTGATATTAATAAATATGTTAAACACTACTAAAAAATGATGATGTTACACATAATTTTCAAAATAAATGTTCAAAAAGGAGAAGTGAAAGTATTTACATTTGAAAAAGAATCATCAATAATACACTCATGAAAATTTATAACATTTTCAAAAAAATATATGATTTTGATGGAATAATATATTATTTATAATGGATAGAAAAGTATTTTATTATTTTCAAAATAATATTTTTGAAAATTCCTACAAAAAATTTGAAAAAAAAACATTAATTTTAATAGGAAAAATGGAAAATATAGTTATTATATAAGATGACCCATAATTGTTTCACATTAATGAAGTAGATCATTGGTGGGAAAAGATAATATAGATATAGAAATGATACTATCATTATTGATGAAACTAATTATTCTTAACAGTGATATACTTTTTGAGGAAAAGATTAATCAATATTAAAGTTATTCATCCAGATTAAATCCATGTATTAAAATTAAACATATCTATAGTGGAAGATAAAGTAGCATGTAATATAATCTTACTATAGACTAAATAAAATTGTAATAAGGGATTTCAAGTTGAAGAATTATAAATCAATGAAGGGAGTTGGGGTAAAAACCCCTTTTTATATTGTTATCCTTTGAATTAATATATTTTTAAAAGAGACCAATATATGGGTCTACAATCACCATTAATTAAAAAATATAGAATAAAAAATTAGTTAGGTCTTAATCAAAACATTTTAATGATATAATGGTTCAAAATAAAAAAATTTTGTCATTAATTTTAATTATAGGAACAAAACTGCTTAGCTTAATTCCTGACTTCCACTAAATTGCTTGAATCTATTGTAAAAAATAATACCATTATCTATCATATATTTAAGAACCATTTTTGTATATATATATAAATTTATATAAATTTATAATCATTTTTTTAATAATTCAATAATTGTTTATTTTTCCTTTATTATTAATTTTTTATATCGTTTGTGATTAGTTATAAGAATTTTGATGTAGCTTAGTAATAGAGTTGTTGTTATCCATTCCTTTAAATCATTTCACCATTCTAATATAAAAAAACGTTTTTATAATTTTTTTTATTATTATATAATATTTTAATTTTTTTATTTCATAAGTATGTTAGTTATTATATGTGTTGATGAATTCTATGATGATATTATTTTTGAAATTTATAATAAAGGAATGATGTTTTTCAAGTAATCAATCAAATGTTTCAATCGTTGTTAAAAACATTAATTATTTAAATATTAGTATAAAATATGATATTTTCAAAACCATACAATATAAAAATATAAACAATGGTTCATGTAGGTGCTTAAAATGACCCCAAAAGAACATTATTCCATCTACATGTGAGTACCACTATGAACGATATTATATTTTTATAACACTTTTAGAAAAATAGTCTATTTTCATTAGTTAAAAATTATTAAGGTGATTAATGTAAATTTTTAATATTTATAATAAGGATAAATACAATATTATAGGCCTTTAACAACACAAAAAATGGATTCCATTAGTACTAGGGAAACAATTACTACTAGAACGATATTAAAAGCCAGATTTTTTATCATCGCTAAAAAATCATTAATAAAGTGGAATACTATAGTGTGCTGTTACTACACACTAAAAAACCAGTGTAGTGTGCTGTAACAACACACCATATCATCAAAACCCCCAGAAATAAATAAAATCATGTACGAATACTGAATTTAAATTAAGAGACAACAATATAGTTTCTTTATCTTGGGTTTCGAAATGTTATACATGCTTTATATTAAAATGACACTTATATATTGAAAAACACATTTTCAGTCATACCAATTAAACCATGCACAATATTGATTTGTGTCTGATTCTAACACATCTCACCTGAATTATGGATCTTTTTTCTAACGTATCAAAATAATATTAATGTGTTTGCTCGGTTTTGAGAATGTTGCTTGTCTTCTGTTACTAAAATATATTTTTAAACAAAAAACACAAACATTAAATCATACTGGTCAAATCATGTGTTGGTTCAATAGAATAATAATAACTACATGACACAAATGAATTGTGAACAATTTTATTGCATTATAAACGAAATTTCTATTTGTCTTCTCATTTTCCCATGAGTGACACTTTTTGAACTAAGATGTTATGTTTAAAATGATGTTGGAAATATTAAGTCATATTGTACATACTGTGTATTGTATTTAGGTGAGGATATTTACTAAACATATAAAATGTCTTATTTATGTTTTTACTAATATATCAAAAAAATCCGAATGTTTTTTCTCAGTTTTGAGTAGATGATTTATTCTTTTTATTAATATTTATGACCATTTTAAATAAAAACATGTACATTGAGTTATATTGGTAACACCATGAAAAGTCTTGAGATGTGGATCATTCTTAAATTTCCAACCTATCTTATAGACCACATTCATAAAGTATCAACACAATCCAAATGAATCTACTTGGTTTTGAGTATATCAATTTTCTTTTTATCTAAAATGACATTTCTATCTACAAACATGCACATTGTCTCATACTGATGACATCGTCTATCGATTTGGAATGATAACGATTACTATATGTAAAACATGATTTTCAATCAATGATTTAATTTATCAAGAAAATATGAGCAAGTTTTCTTTATTTTTAGTGAGGTGAACTTTTGTTAATAAATAGTAAATTTAAAACTGATACCAGACACATTGAGTCATACTAGGCACATCATGAAATATATTGAGGTGTGGATGATTCCTACACATCAAAAATGACATATGGATCATTTCACTAAATAATTAAAACAATGTTAATGTGTTTTCATAGTTTTGAGTATTTTGGATTTCTTTTTTACAATAATTGATTTCAATTAAAAAACTAACTTGGAGTAATGTTCGTCACACGGTGTATAACATTGAGGTTAGGCTGAATATTAAATATGACAAATAAAAAATGTATCTTTTTCAAAAAGTATCAAAATATTCATAATGTGTATACTCATATTTGAGTATGTCACTTTTCTTTTTTCCTAAAATATCATTTTAAACTGGAAACATGCTCTTTGACTCATACTGATCAAATCATTTATCAGTTTGATGTGAAAATAATTCATACAAATCAAAAATGAAATATGAATTTTTTATAAATTATTAATAAAATATGAGTATTTTTTTCGATATTTAGTGAGTTTCATTTTTTAACTAAACTATCGATTATAAACTGACAACAAACACATTGATTCATACTGGGAACATCTTGTATCACATTAAGGTGTGGTTGATTCCTATATGATATAAATGACTTATGGATCGTATCCATAATGTTATGAAACAATCTAAATTAATTATATAGGTCTTATGTTTTTCAGTTCTGATTTTTATTAAAATTGATTTAATATTTAAATAATATGATGCATCTAGAGTCATATCAGCCATACATTGCTTCATATTGAGGTGTGGCTATTTCATACACATCTCAAATCACTTATGTAATGTTGTATTAAATTATAAAATCAATATGAATGTTTTTTCCCAGAATTGAATAGTTTAGATGTCTATTTTATTAAAATTTTTGAAATTTTTAAATAAAAATATGTACATGGAGTCATACGGGTCACACCATGTGTTAGATTGAGGTAAACCTAATTCTTAGACATCAGAAATCTCTTATAGATCATTTTCCTAATGTATCAAGAAAATCAAAAAAAAATTCAATGTTTTGTGTATGTTACTTGATTATTTTACAAAAATAGCATTTTAAACATGAAACATGCACTTTGAAATATAATTATCGCCCCATGTATCAGTTTTATGTGTGACTAGTTGATATAAATCAAAAATTACTTAAGAATCAAGTCCTTAAAATATCATGAATATCAGTGTGCATTTGGTTTGTTTTCAGTGACTGGAATTCATTGAACTAAACTGATGATTTTAAAATGATAATGATCAGATTGGGTCATGGAAGCAACACCATGCGTCAAATCTATGTGAGGTTGATTCCTCCACATCCCAAATGGCATATTGATCATTAACATATAGTATCAAAATACTCAGAATATATTTTCCCAGATTTTAGAATGTAAGTATTCCTTTTTACTAAATTCATGTCAATTTTATATAAAAAGATTAACTTGGTTTCATACATCACTTTTGAAAATTACACCAATCCGAATAGTTTGAAACCATTGGGATGTCCCCTAAAACCATTAGGATAGGGTATCTCAATGGTTTTACAAACCATTGGCATGATGGCTGTTATAAGAGCCCTATTCCAATAGATCTACAGGAAACATTGGTATAAAATGTCTAAAGTAAATATATTCCTATAGTTTCAACGAAACCATTGGGATATATATATTTATATATATGAATGGTCCAAGATCCGTTGGTATACATTTTGTCCATCATATAATCTATTCCAACCAGTTCAAAGAAACCTTTGGGATATAAGTATACCAGCGGTTCAAGAACCATTGGCATAAACTCTCTTGTATATAATATATTACAACGGTTTATGAAAAAAATGGAATATATATTTACCAATGGTTTAATAACTATTAGTATATCCTCTTCAACCATCAACCAATAGAATACCATTTTCACCCAACAACCAGTAGTGTACCCATCATCCTCTTGACTTCTAGAACTTGTACATAAGAATTCTGGAACCTTTAAACATCATAGTAATCTTTTAATCTTCTAGAAGCTATAAACATGACTCCACCTCTAAACATGATATCTTTCAATCAGTGAATTTAATGGATTTGTGTTTTGTGAATTAAACCAACCATTTTATGGAAATCCTATACATTACAAGTATGTTCATGAATGATGGTTTTTTGTACATCCAAGTATAGAATTTAGTAATGAGGTTGGTATCATCCATTTAATCAATGTATATTTATATAATTAATTATAGATTTATTTAATAATTTATGAAAATTTAATGGCAATGGGCTATCCATGTGGGTGGGGGTGTCTTGGGTGGTGGAGGTGTCCAGGGGGGTTGGGGGTTGTCCAAGGGATGGGGGATGTCAATTGGGGTGGAGGTGTCCAGGAGGTGGGGGTGTCTAGTGGGGGCTGGTATTAGGCAGGTGTCTAGGCGGTGGGGGTGTTGAGGGTGCAAAATATGTCTAAGGGGATGGGGTTGTCAATGGGGTGTCTAGGGGGATGAGGTTTCCAGGGGTGGGGGATTGTCCACAGGGGTGGGGGTGTCCAAGGGGTTGGGGTGTGTAGGTGGTGGGGGTTGTCCAAGGGGGTCATGGGTGTCCCAAGGGGTGGGGGTGTTCTGTGGGTGGGGGCTGTCCTTAGGGGTGGTGGTCATTATGGGGTGGGTAAGGGTAGTCCATGACGGGCTGTCTATGGCTTGGTGTGTCTATGGGGTGGGGGGCTGTCCACGAGGTTTTCTTAGGGGTGGGATGTCTAGGTGGGGAGGGCTATCCATTAGGGTGTGTTTAGTGGGTGGGGTGACCAGGGGGTTGGGGAGTCCATGGTGGTAGGTGAGGGCTCTCTATGGGGGTGTCCAGGGTGGTGGCATTTCCATTAGTGTAGGGGGTGTCCAGGGAATTGGGGGGGGGGGGGGGGTCCACGGTGGGGGTGTCCAGGGGGTGTTGTCCATGGAGGAATGTCCAAGGGGTAGGCAGTGTCCAGGGGTGGGGGTGTCCATGGACTGAGGGTCTCATAGGGGTGGTGTTGTATAGGGGTTGGTGGCTGTCCAACGGGGTGGGGTGTCCAATGGGGTGGGGGATGTCCAGGGGGTTATCCACGGGTGTTGGGGTGTCTTGGGGTTGGGGTTTTTCAATGGGTGGGGGATATCCATGGAGGTGCGGGCTGTCTATGCTGGTGGGGGATGTCAAAGGGGGTAATGGGTGTCCGGGGGGGGTTCCAGGGGGTGGTGGTGTCCTAGGGGGTCGGGGGAGTCTATAGGGGTCAGATGTCTAGGGGGTGGGGGCTTTCCATGGGGGGTGGGGGTTTCCATTGGGCAGGGGCTGTCCTTGGGGGTGGGGATGTCCAAGGGGGGTCAAGGGTGTCAAAGGTGGTGGGGGTGTCATGGGGTTAGGGTTTTCTAGGGGTGGAGGGTTGTCCAGGGGGTGGGGGTTGTCTATGGTGGTGGGGGTGTCCATGGGGGTGGGAGATGTTTAGGGGAGGGGGATGTCCATAGGGGTGAGGGTGTCCAGGGGGGTGTCCAGGGGGTGGGGCTATCCTTGTGGGGGGGGGGGGATGTCCAAGGGGGTTGGGGGATGTTGTCCAAGGGGATTTGGGTGTCCCGGGGGTGGAGGGAAATCTAAGGGGGTTGGGGGTATCCATGGGTTTTGGATGTCTGGGGTTTGGGTTGTCCATGGGGGTAGGGGTGTCCAGGGGTGGGGGTGTCCAGGTGTGTGTGTGGGGGGGGTGGTTTTCCATTAGGGGGGGGATGTCCAGGGGTGGGGGCTATCTAGGCGGTGGGGGATGTCCAAGGTGGTGGAGGAGTGTTGAGGGGTGGGGGTGGCCAGGGGGTGGGGGCTGCCCCGGAGGTTGGGGCAGTCCATGGGGGTGGGGGTGTTTAGGGGGTGGGGGTTGTCCAGCACAGTGGGGGTAGTCTAAGGGGGTAGGGGTGTCCAGGTGGTGGGGGTGTCTACGCAGGTGGGGTTTTCCTATGGGGTGGGGGTATAAGGGGTGGGAGTGGTCCAATGTGTGAGGGGATGTCCACGGGCATGAGGGTGTCCAGGGGGTGGGTGTGTCCAGGGTGTGGGGTTGGCTGTCTATGGAGGGTGTCCTGGGGGTAGGGGTAGGTTGTCCAAGGGGTTGGGGTGTCTGGAGGGTGGGGGTGTCCAAGGGGGGAGGGTTGTCCCAGGGGGGCTGTCTATGGGGGGTGGGGGGTATATCCGGGGGGTCTTACCAGGGGGTGGGGGATCTCCAGAGGGGTGGGGGATGCCCTGGTGGTGGGGTTGTCTAGGATGTAGGGTTTCTAGTTGATGTAGTGAACTATTATTGATGACTTGGAAGAATATTGGTGTAAAGGATGACTATTATACTTATAAATCACAACACACCTAATTGTAAACACACCTCGAAATATCATATCTTGATCAGATTTTATCTTCCACTCTAAATATCAGACATGATTTCTAATAAAACACACCTAATTGTAAACACACCTTAAAAATTTGACATACATACTTGTCTTATTGATGCAATGAGATGTCAACTGAGTTCTAATTATAGGTAGTGATACAAGGTGTAAATATTATATTTTCATTGTTTACAAAAAAAATTGTGTGTCAAATATGATCATATGTATGTTGTTCAGACATATGCGCTATGTTTCGATGGGACACTAATCATGGGAGTATGAGCCTTGTTATATCATTATGTGGTTGGTGAGTTGTATGAATGTTAAATTTTTATGTTATCTATATGGATAGTGGATATAAACCTAAGTGAGATTTCATTATAGAGATCACTTCTTCTTGGAAGGGTAAGAGTGAGTGTTGGTACGTAACATCACAAAATGTCTTAATGTGTCAAAGAAATTATACCTTACATATATGTGAATCCATTTTTTTGTGTATCGGAGTGGACAAGCCCCCTCCCCCTCCCTAGACAGCCACCCCCACACCCCAATATATCCCCCCTCCCCCTGCAGCCCCCTTGGACAGCCCACCCACCCTGGATAGCCCACACCCCACTCCCCCATCGTACAACCCACCCCCACCCCTGGACATCCCACCCCTGGACATGGCACCCCTTCCCCGCACCGCAGAAACCCCCTACCCAATTTATACCCATAAACAACCCCCTAGACACCCCCAACCCACCTAGACATGCTACCCCCACCCCCACCCAAACAACCACACCCCACCTCGATAGCCCACCCCACTCCCACCTGGAGATCCCACCCCCTCCCCCCCAACCCCCACCTAGAAAGCCCCCCCCCCCCCACACCACCTGGACAACCCACCCCCACCCAACCCCGACTAGAAAGCCCCGCCTCTCTCTGGATAGCCCACACTGCCTCCCCCACCTGGACAGCCCACCCCCTAGACAACACATACCCCTCTGCCAACTGTAAAGCCCACCCCACCCACCATGGATAGCCCACAAACCTCATTGGACATCCCACACCCCCTCCTCCACACCTCTACTTCCCCCCACCCCCAATAGCCCTCATATCACACTGGACAACCCACCACCCACATAGGCACCCCCCACCTGGACAGCCCCTACCCCCTTGTAGCCCTCATTAGATTAATTATATTCAAAAACATTTTTATTTATTAAGAAATGGAAATCATCATGAATTAGACATTACATTCCAAATAACCCATTGAATTTATCAAATCATGACAAATTATATTTATAAGGATCTATGGGTAACATAGGAAATACCATTGGGGAAAATGTAAATAACCAACATGGTTAAATATAATATAAAAATTGGGCCAAGAATTTAGGAGGTGACTTGGGTAATTTAACACTAAAACTAAAATGTTAATCATCATTAATGAATAACAAGAGAGACTAGGAATAACATAAAAATTCTTTAAATCTAATATGAATGAAAAAAAATCACTAAAACATAAACCAAGATTTATATAATTAACTAATCATTAATTTTTAGATTATAATTCAAAACACATAATTAGAGGGGGTTTTTTATAAAATCATGACATTATTTATAAAAACAATTCATTTGTTCAATTAAACGTCACATCCTATTATCACATCTCTATTCCATATAAATGTGTCAATTTTTCAAAGGTAGTTTTTATTTGAATTCATACCCCTCTAATTAATGTATGTGGATTGTTCGAGAACCAATTAATTCATTTATTCTTAAATTTAAGGGGGCACTGACACCGATCCTACCAAGAAAACCCCCACCGCCGGATATCCCACCTCCTCTCTCCCCCAACATCTCCTGGATAACCCCCCTCGGAAATCAATATTTCCAAATAACATCCCCCATCAAATAAAAATATTTTTACCTTTGTTTTTAAAGCATCTAAAACAGTTTAAAAATAGATTTTGAGAGGTTATTACCTAATGTGATGGTGCATACATTGATTTATCTATGGATGAATGACCACACAGAGCTCTCCTTTCAGCCAAGTCAAAAGAGAAAACATAAAAACCCAATACAGAAAAATAAAACAAAGGTTACACATACATATTATAAGTACATGAGAAAAAATTGATTGATTGAAGATGGATCGGTGGAAGAAGTTTTGTTGTTGCAAATGGAGGTTGGATTTAGGGCAGCAATCAAGCTGAAGGGGAACTGCAGCCCTGCTCATGATATAGGGAAAACATTCCTGATGATTTTAAAACAAAATTGGGATATATAAGTATTTCCCAACTGTTTAAGGAAACCGTTGGGATTTTGATGATAATTGACAACATTAGCCTATGATTTTCACAAACTATTTGGAAAACCCACCCTAGACATCCCTATACCAATATTTATACAAAACAGTTTGTATATGATCATTATCCCAATAGTTTTTTCAATCTTTTGGAACTGAAGCACTAGATAAGTGCAATTTCTACTAGTTACTATTATATCATGTGTCATATTGAGGTGTGGTTGATTCTTACACATCCCATATTCTAAAAATAAATATAACTACCAAGGTATCAATGTTTCTATTTTCATGATATTTTGAACTTCAAACACTACGTATTGAAAAAAAATTTAGGAGATATTTTTTCTCATTGTTGAGAATTAGAAGGGAATATGAAGCTCATGTTCCCATTGTATCTGGAGAAGTATCCACAATGGGAACATGATATTCCTTTCCTCTCCTGGTTTTCAACATCACGAATGTTTTTTTGGCTGACAACATCAAATAAATATGTACTATTGGATGCTTGGCCAAGAAAGGAATAGATTACATAATATGTGGTTACATTGGTAGAAAGAATAATTTTATCACTGTTATGGCTAGGTGTAGATAGTAGAAAGAAAAATATGACTTCCCAAAGGATTTGTGAAAAAATCTAAATATATATTATATATGAATTATACGTAAATTAACATAAAATTAGTAGATAAAATGATGGAAACATTAATTATATTATTAGTAGTAATTAACCTTTTCTTGATTTACATATTCATTATTGACAAATTTTCTTGATCCCATTTTCTCAGTTTACAGGATCAGTGCCTGATCCCTTGTGATTGTGATCAGCATCAGACAAACCCTCCAACTCAAACACAAGAATCCACTTGTAAACGAAAATAATTATTATATGATTAATACTAAAAAGCATAAATATGATACAATAAATTAATTATATGTATAATGATTTTACTAGGAAAACATTATTGATCATAAGGATATACCAATGGTAAACCAAGAATGATGATAAAAAATGAAAAAAAATCTTGTCAAACAATCAATCAATGAGTTGGGAGGATGAGGAGATATTAAGATACATTGGGTGAAATATTTAAATCATCAAAGAGAAGGTAATGATATCCTATTGGGTTCATAAAATTTTCATTTTATATAATAAATAAATATATATGCATAATATATTCATTATCGAAGGAGAATGCCTCCCAATTGTGAAAATTGAATGGATTGTTATAATTGATTCCTAAGGATGGAACAAAAAAGGAATGACAAAGAATTATAGTTTCTATATCAATGATTGTAAAAAAATATATAGTTTTTATTAGATGTGTGCAAATAAATGATGTGATTTTAAGAAGTATTAATTAGTGGGTTATAATTTCAGATAAAACTATATTTTAATCAACTAAAAGAAAGGCAATCATGGAGGAAATCAATAAATAAAATTTCATTTGTGATTAGAAATTATAATTGAATACACAAATGAGAAAGACTCTAAAACATCATTTTACCCAAAGTAGGGACTAAATAATTTAGAGAGTTTGAAAAATATGATAATTGGGTCACATCTATGCATGAGGATCATGATATGAAAAAGAACAATATAGCATGAGGAGCCTGATCTGAATAAGAACAACTAAGGATCATAATGGATCATGTTGGTACATATATTATTCCAAAAAATGAAAATAAGTTTAAAAGAACACTACTTTTTTATTTAATTTTTTTCTTAATTCTATAAAACTCATAACATAAAATTTCATTATTTTATAATGAAACCTTTTTTCTCATCTAATTGTGATATAGACATATATAGGGCCTCATATAATAACTAGATGGACATAAAAAATTTATTTAATCTCATGTTAGTAAACCATAGCATTCTATAGAGTAAAGAATCCATAGTGAACAAAGAATATCATTAAATTGGTAAATCTTAACTAATATTATTTACATGAAGTGGGATTCCAAAGGTGTAATGATCTTATCCATGAAAAACAATTTCTATTTTTTATAAATATATTCTATAATAAATTATTTACGAAATTTACATCAATAAATTTTAATATTTTATTTTATAAAAAAAGTTAAATATGGTGTTTTAAGCTTTATACACTAATATATAAAAATATTATTTAAATTTTAAATAATATAAATTTTTTTTCATTAAGTGAGTTACTTTTCAATGAAATTATGAAATTTAGAAAAACATTGATCAAAACTAAAGGATTGAGAACTATAAATTAAATCAATAATGTACTCTTCTTCTACACCACATAATGATACAATATTTGTTTTTCATCAAAGCCCATAATGATGTGGTTTTTCCATAAAAATGAATCATTCCAATTGTTTATTTT
This sequence comes from Viscum album, assembly GCA_963277665.1. Lineage (NCBI taxonomy): Eukaryota > Viridiplantae > Streptophyta > Magnoliopsida > Santalales > Viscaceae > Viscum > Viscum album. The sequence goes on along the minus strand of OY728139.1, from coordinate 880,224,031 downwards.
CTAACTATATTTTTATAACTAGAATCAAAATATCAACTATTTTTTATCTCTAAATCAGTTTTCTTGAATAATATATTCCAATGATTATAAAACCATAAACCAACATGAATTTTTTTATTGAAATTATGATATAGTATTTAAATTAATATTTAATAATTTAAAAATAAAAAATGAAAGCATTATATTTTTTCAAGGAGTAGTTAAATAAATAAGACAAAAAAAATAAAACACATATAATGTAGAAGAATAATTTGATTATTATATATCATAAATAAACCATAAATCTTTCCCAAGATTCATGAAATAGTTCACAATCATTCTAAATAAATCCATTAATTTTACACCCCATTTTCGTTATATTTATTTTGGGAAATAATTTCATAAATAATAATTATATAGATGTTTCCATGTCATAGATATTTTATCATCCAGTTTATGGAAGAAAAATCTATAATTATATTTCATATATAATGGGATAACCTTATTTTTTTGTTCCTCCTCATCCCTCTAAGTTCCAATTACATTTCAAAATAATATAAGACCCCAATTATGTATGATATTTCATCATCCAGGTGATTTACAATGTAATATTCAAATCATATGACCACAAAAACTACTATATGAATTAATTTCTCAAAAATTTATTATTGAAAAGGAATATTTCATGAAATATATGTATTGGGAGAATATTATACCCCACAACAACATGACCCAACAATGTGTTTGACTTATTTCAAGTTGTATAGTACAAATGTTATCCAATAGAGACCAACATGATATCGGGGAAGACAGTTCATTAATTTGTCTAAATGAAAATGAATTTTAGGTTTTTTATAGGATAGTTCAACTAGACTTTTTAAGATACAAAAATGTGTGTAGAGAAGTTTCACTGGATAACTGAGGGAATTAGAGATATATAAAATTGTCTTTCTTTCAAGTCATGGTTGCGTTCAGCCATTGATTTTCTGAAGACATGGATTCAAGGCATGGAATAGTTAGACTATTGATTTTTTCCTAGAATCAATCATGTATTTTACAATAAGGAGAACCGATACGTGGTGACTTCTTTAGATATCTTTGGATATTGAGAATTGGTTTGTTATGGTTATGGTTCTTAAGATAGATCATGACAATTTTATCAGCTCTTTAAAAAGGCATTGATAATGATTCATTTTTTAGTTGTAAATTAATATGCACAAAATAAGATGAATCTTTATCAATGCTCTATTTAGTGGTGATAATGATAGTGATTTATCAGCACTAATGAAGTATCGATAAAATATATCTTTATCATCTCTACAAAAATGATGATAAATACATACAATAATATAAGGATAAAATACTTTAAAAAACATTTTAAAAAGTTCATTATTATTATATATAATTATAATAAATATAATAATACATCCAAAAAAAATATTAATTTCATAAATTCCATAAGAGTTGTGGATAGATATTCCTCTTTATTAAAAATGAAATTTAATAGGAAGACGAACATAGGCAACCACTGTGGGCTAGGGAAAAAAACAAGAACAAAGGTATTTAACTTTCTCAAGAGTTGGTATTCATACAATGGTGAGTTAGGAGTCTACCTCATACATTAGGATTTTATCCCCTTGTCCGCTGCCTTTTATTATATCCACAGACAATCTCCATCATCCCAAGACACCTCCACAACATCAGTCCCCATGATTCTATGTCCAAAACTCTGTCATTTGTTTTCCAATCCTCATCACTCCTAGAGGCAGAAATCATGCTTAATGGTTTAAAAATAATACATAATTTTTCCCTTCACTCTATGAGATGGGGTTCTTTGGGATGGAAACACCCCTTCCATTATTTTTGGTATCATTATTATCTCCGAAATATGGACATAATGGGGGGTTTCTATCGATTAGAAGTCATAACAGTGGGTTGAATAGTCTTCCGATGAACTTCAATAGATGTTCCACCTATGAATGTGAAAACATTCAGAAAAGCAGGGTGGTGGACACCTATTTGCGGGTCTAGGATTTTTAGTATAGGTCATAGCCAATTTTAATGGTTTTGGTAGTGTTCATAAAACTAGAAACCTGGATTTTTTTTCGGTGCATGCGGTGCCTAGGAGGTGAACATTTGTTTATGAACAAATTTGGAAACTAGGAGAGAGCTGCTCTAAAATTTAAACATAAGGGATAGTTTTCAGACCCAATAATCACTATTTTTAGATGCATGTAGTGACTTTTCATCATTTTCAAGAAAAGTGTTGTCTCCACTTCCCACCTTAGGATTAGGTATCGAGATAATAGACTCATTTAAAGTTACACCATGTTTTTGCTGGGGATGCAGTCGAACATCCAAAATTATCATAATTTTTCATAAATTCCTTGTAATTTTAATGTAAATACACCTTTATAATTACATTATCAGGAGTAGATTCTTTTTACTCCTTGTTTGTTTTAGTATTTTTATTCTTTACCATGTTAGAGGTTGAAACCCCTAACGTAATTGTTTCTTTTCAATATCTTCAGGATACTCAAAATTTCTCCTACAGAAATCTCTTTTATCGGCTTGTTCTTATGCTAGAACCTCTTTTTATAATTTGACTATCCATAAATTCTATCTCATTTTTTATCTTTGTCCTTGCTTCTAATTTTTTATTATTTAAAAGATATACCTACTTTGGGTGAGTCGCCTTCTTCTGCTACATCATCCCTTGTGACATTGGGCTTTTTCGTTCAATTGAATAGTTTGAGGGTCAGTATCCTTCATATAAGAATTAGTAGAGTTAATATTGGGGATTATACTATGATCCTCGATCAGTCTGATCAATATGATATACATATTCTCAGCATGAACATTTTTAGATATTACAAATTATGGAGTAGAGTCATGAGAAACCTCATTTGTAGCTTCATCGATAGACTGGATAGTTGCCTCTTGGGACAATTTATTACCGTTTTTTCCTTATACAGTGAGTCCCATCACATATCATCAACATGAATCAAGAAAAAAATAATGTTTGAATGATATTTGGACCTCAAGTTTCCCATAATACAGAAACCACCACACAATCCAAAGGCACTTCTTCATAAAACTTTTGAATATTAAATTCATCTAATAGTTTGCGACAGAACTACCATATCAATTATGGTAGATTGTAAATCAATATCAAATATAATTCTTGAAAAATGACCATATATGAAATTTTTAGTATATAAATTCATTCAGATTGGAATGCATATCATAAGGGTGATGTCATATAGTACTTTAGAATTCCCCAAAACCCATTTTAAACCATAAATCAAAATCCAAACAAGGGAAAGGTTGTATTTAAAATCATGTAGACTAAAATTCAGATTCCATTCATGGAGCCTATGTTTTCATAGATTTAAATTTCTGGAATAAAAGATCAATGCATTACCCTTAAATTCAGCAAAGGAAAACAATAGTGGATAAACCCCTCTACCCAATTAAATTCATTTGAAATCATGAAATCCACAAATAGAATAATTAAGAGAGAGTAGATCAAAAATTTCAAAAGGCTTCATACAATTAGATTAAGAGATCAACGTAATAATAGAGTTCATACTGATATCTAAACACTTCAAAATCACTCCCTCTGAGGTAGGGACATGTGTTGTATTTTCTTTTCTGAGAATGCGTTGAGGAGTACTATTATTCAATAAGACAAAAAGACCTGTCAGAATACTATAGAAAACCCCATTTTGATGATAATAAAATATTTGTACCTATGATGCGACATTCTATGATTGATAATCGAAATGGTGTTGGTAACCATAAGTGAAACAATTTAGACCTCTTATATGGTTTAGGTTATCCAAAACCCCATTGAGGGTTGGTAGTTCCTTCTATTAATTCTCCATCCTCATAATTTTATAATTCTTCGAACATATTTTTATATTTTTATAATGATATAAATATTTTTTAGAAAAATAATATTTGTATAATTATATAAATTTATTTTATTATATATATATTGTAAAAATATTCATCATTTAAATAAATTTATTATAATTTTAAAATTATTTATTTATAATTATATGAATACATTTAAAACAAATACGATATATTTATTTGTAATTGTAAATATATAAAAACAATAAATATTCATTTATAATTATATTTTTTTATAAATATATTTTTAAAAATTTATTTTTCACATTATTAATGAATATTTAATCATATATTCATACATGATACAAATGAATAATATTGAATAACTAAAATGATATCAATATATTGAGAATTTGGATACGCTTGATTAATATAAATCAGTTAGAAGTGGTTATATATTGAAATAAAGGTGAATAAATTTTGAAAATACTAATATATATATATATAATGTAAATTAATTAAATACCAAAAAAATACAAGTGTGTGGGAATATATAAATAAAATTTATATATGAAATCAATATAATATGTTTGATCTGTGTTGTAATTTGAAAAATATAATGATGTTCATTTTTTTCAATCACTCGATGTAATTAGTCAGTATTTTCAATACAGCATAAATTTTAATTATAAACCATTATTCACTAAATACATTACTATTTAATGTAAATCATAAATAATATTTTTTGTTATATATATCATATTTATGTTCACTAATATATATATATATATATATATATACTATATAATATTTTTTAACGTTATCAACAATCATAATTTAATAAAATGTTTAATATTTTTCTCAATTTAATTTTTTTTATTTTAATATATTAAATTATTATTTCACATATATCTATATATTTAGAACATACTATTTATTAATATTTATTATCTATATATAGTTTAATAAAATTATTAATTTTTATAACTAATTATATAATTTAAATAAATTAAAAAATTATATTTAATATAATTGGTTTTTATTTTATATTTATTTCATTATTTCATATTATTTATTCAGACATTTATTTGTGCCAAAACATATTGATAAAAAATCCATTATGAGTGCTAAAAATAAAATTTCTGATAATGTTTATCTTTTATTAGTGCTAAAAAGCTTGGAAAATGAAACCCTATTCAGTGCTAAAAATAAAGCACTGATAATGATTCCATTTATGAACACTTTTTTCATGAACTAATAAAAACATGTGACATTAAACACAAATTTTTTAGTATTGAATATAAATGAAATTTGTTTTACATATATATAAATCAATTTTCCTTTTGGGATGTTTGTTTTAGGAAGATAGTATTAAATAACATCTTATTACTAATATTATTATAGAATGCCAACATTATATATTCCATAAAATAAAACATGGAATATATATATATATATTTAAAAAAATATCAAAAAACATAATTAAAGCATGATGACTAAAAAACTATTCGTTAATGTGGATGGTAGTACGCATTAATGCATGAGAAACTTTTTAATTTTTTGGATTGAATGAGTTTTTAATATATAATTGTGAAAAAATCAATATAACCAAATTTTAGTATATAATTTATAAATATTTATTTATGTAAATATGGTTATAATGTGGTTGGAGGGTGATTAATGAACAGGATAATAAAATGTTGTTAAAAGATATGCAATACATAGGTTTATAATTTCATTCATCACTTGAATTAACACATGGAACTGAAGTACTTGAAGATCTTTTTTATGCTATAGGATATAAAACTATGTATATGGGATCAATAATAAGTAAATTTGATATCTTTTAAGGTGATATATTATCTAGGGGTTTGGAATAAAATAGTTGGATGTGACCTGTTTTTATTGGTGATAAAGAGGCATAATACATGGAAATGATTTTTTGGTCAAGCGTAATATTATAATTGTAAGAGATTTAGGTATGTTTTTAGAGTTAATTTTTATTATAAATTAAGTTATAATTTTACAACATCGTAATTATATTCCAAATGTATCGTGTTTCTTAATAATTTAGTGTAATTAGAGCAACATTAGAATAACCATTTTTATAATTTTTTATCAGCATTGCAGTTTAACCACAATTATTATTTAATTACTAAATATTTTTTTATGAAACATAATTCCATATTTAAAAATTATTATTCCAAAATTAAATTCTATTAAATATAATTGAAATTCTATATATTATTATCTAAACTATTAAATTAAGACAAATAATGTTATGAAAAAAATGTTTTTAACTTTTATTTTTGGTCGCTAAGTGATCTTTATATAATTTTTTGGTTCTTAAAAATTAAATATTGGTAATTTTTTTGTATATGATTAATAAATTGTTTATATTATTTATTTTAAAATATATACACTTTAGTTAATGATATACCTTATTTAAAAATATTATGTTCATTTATAAATAACTGTTTTTCTATGGTAACTAAAATCTTTCAATGAAATTTCATTAAATGTAAAAAATTAAAATTTAACCCATGATATAATAATAAAATAATTATTTAAAATATTGAAATAATATTATTTTATTAAATTTCAAAAATTGATAATTATCAATTTTAATATATGATTTCATAAAGTAGAATATTATTTAAAGAAGCATGAATATTCTAAGAAAAAAAATAAATTTATTACATTATTAAAAATTAGTATTGGATGTGTTTTAAATTATTTTATTATAAATATTATCATTAATTTTCATATAGACCATCATTTATAGAGAAAATAATAATCTTTAAATTTCAATGAGAGGGAATTACTTTGAAAACATACTTTTAAATGTATATTTTGTTTATATGAGGTTTAGTTATACTAATTGAATTTAATGTTTTTATTAGTAATAAAAATAATAATATTATTTCTATATAAATTTCATAAATCAACTACCTCTATATTTATCCAAAAATTTAATGGATATATTTTAACAGTTATATTGAATTCTTCAATTCATCTTAATTTGATAAAGTAGGTGGAGACATTTGTATAGCACATAATGTTTTAATGTAAATTTTATATTTCATAATCATGGAGTATTTAAATATCATCCCCCAAAATATATTTTATCATAAATATTTTAGTTTTCACTTACTAATAAAATTGTTTGTTATATCTATCATGTAGGAAAAAATCATGATGTATTTCCATATTATGTTGTTATCTTAATATAATCAATGCCGCTATTAAAAACACCATTCCCCATATTCATATGAAGTGATTCCATTATTCTTCATTATAAAAAATTAATAATATTCCCTCTATTCCACACTTGAAGAGGTTTCTAGTTATGATTCTTCGTAGTCTTTTCATACATAAATACCCAATCATTTTGAAGTATTTTCTATATATTTCATAAATAAACTCCTAATGACCAAAATAATTTAGTATATTGAGAGACTTGATAAACAATATTCTTATTTTATGAAAGGTATTGAATATCTCTCACAAATGTAATCTCAAATATTACCCATCTTAGGAATTTCTTACACAAACATTTCATCATTACCTGAGAAAGGAAATGTAATTAATGGAGGGAAATAATTCATAGTTTGGGTAATCAAAAGAGATATCAATATACAATCATATAAAATACTAATATATGAATAAGAGTAGGTGATAATTAAAATAACAGAAGAATTTCATTCCCAACATTTCATCTATCATAAAACATAGTTATGTAAAAAAAATATCATTTAAAATATACAGTCATATAAGAGTGAGAATTCATCAAAAATAAATCATTATTCTTAATATTGTGCCATAAAATTATGGAACCATCTTAAATATTTAAAACCATCTCATATGTGAATGTTAAGTAAATATACCATCAACATATTGGATGAGGATTCATCCCCTATTTCCCATTTTTAATCAGGATTCAGCTATTTCCTTTTGGTGGTTAGGATAAACCTATATCATATAGTGGATTTGGAAGATCCCATTTCACATAGTGTACAAATACCAACTACACATTTCCCATTTTTATCTTAGAAGATATAAATAATTACCTAATGAATGGGATTGTGATATTTTACCAACAATATCATAATTGAAAACACATATAAATACTCAATAATATCATAAAAAGTCTTCTTGACATAACATAATAAGCAATTTAATGAAAAATAGATTAATAATAATTTCATCAATTTATCATTACAGATCATGTTGAATGTAAATGGGTTTCATACAAATTTTATGGATATATACATTAAACATCTAGATATCCAAATAGGATGAAAGTATTCAATAATATCCCTAGGAAACCATATCTAACATCAAAACTTGTCATATTAGATGGAAAAGGATTTTTACAGATCACAAGGGACATTTTTTCAGGAATACATCATTTCCATATCGAAAAATACTTTTTTAAATCATAAATAGTTATCAAAAATAATATTATTTAAAAATATAAAATGCCACAATCACAGAATCCCAAATATTTTTTTTTACTTATTTACATTGTAATGATTATAAGGAATCAAATATTAAATTTCTATTTATTTTAGCAGTTTTGGAATCAAAAATTACATATATGATACCCAAATAACGTTTGGAAATTGAAATTAAGACATAAAAGATAATAAATTGAGATGAATGAAATCATTGAATGATAATTAAAATATTTATTATTCACATACTATAGAAAGGATAAAAATACATTTGAGCTCAAATTTTCATGAAGGGTTTAGTATAGTAGAAGCTATTTTGAATTAATAATTAAAAATAAATATTTCAAGGTAATAATTTAATATTCATGCAAATAAATAAATAATTTATGAACATAAATCAATCGAGAGATAATTTAAATGTCAAAATATCGTTGATAGAATAAATTAACTGAATTATAAGTAATGTAAATTTTATATTTATTGGATTTCATGTCTACCATGCATGTGATACCATTACTATCAAGATCAATCCTTTATAAATTTTAAAATATTATGGATAAAAATTCATCTAATTTGGGAAATTGATTTGTATCATGAGATTATCAATTAATTAAGTTGATTTCATTAAAAGGTACCCAAATAATGTAGTGTATGTCGAAATATTTTCTCATGAATTGATTGATTGTTTTAAATTAATAAACAAATTTCACTATGAAATATCATTATTATGTAAAGGGTACAGATTTACCAATATTCCTCAAAAAAATACAACAACTCTTATTGTAAAAACAATATGTAAAAATGGAATACTGTATAGGAAATACTAATATACATCATATTATAATTTTGATATAATATAGATGTTTAATTTCCAATGAAAAATAATTACTAGTAAGTGATTATTTTAAGATATGGCAAAACAATATCCAAAAAAACGTGAGATTCCATGTTTAATTTGACCAGTTGGTAATTTTCATGATAAAATCCCTTGAATGAGATAATTAAAAGTAAATAAATATATATCCTTATGATAAAAGTATAATTAATATAATATATCAAATGATTTAGTATATATACCATATCATTTGGTAAATGGTGAATATAACATTTATCTCATGGATGTAAAAACAATAGATGAAAACCTTGTACATTATGTCTCATTTTTGTAAAAATTATAATATATATACATGTATAATATTATTATTCATGTTAATAAATTATATTAGAACAATATTAATAATCATTTTATCATATATCATCTTCTTATAATATAATTTTACCTATTTAGTTATAATATTTCATTATTCTCACTATTTTTGTTTTATTACCTAGTTTTTCAATATGTATTAAATTATTAATTTTCTTGATTTACATTGAACATGATTTTATTATCACAAAAATGTAAACTATGATTTAAATATTTTATATATTCTTTATATGTGTATTTATAGTAATCCATATTTTTTTAGATATGAAATTAAATTCATCTTTTAAGAATATGGTAGGTTACACATATATAGGGAAATTGCTTCCATTTTCATTATATATTAAAAGAGTGTACATAGAATATATATATTATAATTCCAATATCATATTAATTTCATATTTATCACATATGTTAACTTAATTCATCCATAATACATTCCTTTTATATCATGAACGAATCACATTGCTTTGAGGAAATGGTTGTCCACACGTCCACAAGTGATGTTATCATATTCCCCAAAAAAGCAATGCCTTAAAGTATGTGATATATAAAAATTTCAAAAGCATAATTAAAATAAAAATATAATATATACCATATATTTATTATAAATATATATATCTTCCCAACCATGAAATTTGGTAATGGAATAATGAATGACATTAGTTCGTGAGGTGATAGTTCATCAAACGCACGAACGATGAATGTATATCCCATTTAATGGATGTGTCTATGAGTTTAGGACATGAACATACAATTAAAAATATTATTTTATTCAATATACCTCAGATAATATATAAAAATGATATAAATGAAATTAATAGGTTTATGGAATAAATAAAACAATAGTTTTTTGATGAAGAATGTCCATCTTCTTCGAGTAACTCCTTTCGGTAAATACCGAAACAACATCCATGGATTTATTTTTTTCCCAAGAGAGGTATCTAAAATGAAGTTATTTATGTTGGAATCTCATTTGGGTGGGTTTTTTATCCAAATTTAATAATATTTGTGAATTAGTGGAAGGGGTGAGTTTCTTTTTTATAAAGGAGGATGATTACAATTCTTTTAAATATAAAAAGTAAAACACCATCCAAAGGTATCCCATATAACATTTCTCTCCAATAATAATCCAAATTTGAGAAAATTAAGTATATTTTCTAAATATATACATATAATTTTATTTTTACATGTTTCTAGGTCATTTAAAACCCTATGATTATGTTTAGTCCCTTTTCAATCTAGTTTTTCTATTTGTCACCCAAATAAATTGTAATTAATTTTACCAATATTTTTGGGAAACCATTAATTTGAAAATAGTAGACATTATAAGTTATTATATTTTTAAATATGGAATAATTTTCTAAAAAAAACTTCAATCACAAAAGTGACAAAAATTATCCTGAAATTAATCCTACATAAGGCATGGAAAAAGTGGTTTTTTAATTGAAAATGTTTTAAAGTGCGCTAATTATTTAAATATAAATTCAACATATATATTATTATAATCATATAAAATTGATTAATATATGTACATGAAATATAATGTTACATTAAAACCATTTAAAAATATAATTTAACCTTAAAATGTTTTTAAATGAAAATTCAATTGTTAATTAAACTTCATTATTGTTATTATTCATCACACAACAAAAGATGACAGAAAAATACAAAAAATTCACCCGAAGATAATTTTGAAATTATACAATCTAAAATTCTGTTTATTTGGGCATATTAAATTTATAAAGTTCAAATATATTTTTTTAACATAGTTTGTTAATTAAAAAAACAAAAAATGTCTTTAGAATAATATAGTTTTTTATGTATAAAATGGATTTGTTCTTCTCCTATGGATATAATATACATTCTAAGAATGTAAAAAACTATTGAATAAAAGAATCATTTATATCATTTATTGTATGTAATTAATATAATTTTTTATGTTAAAATTCATCTTGGTGTATGAAATATAATTTTATAAAATCATTTTCATTATATTCAATTTGTTTCATTTTTATTATTGATTAATCAGAAATCAATGAATTCGTATATATATTTTTACCTACTATTAAATCTATTTAATGACCCCAAATTTAATATCTAATTTATATCTTATTATATTAAATAATAATATTATAAAAATATATTTTTTTTCGGTAAAACTCAGTCTTATGTATCATGCATTCAATTGAATAAAATCATTTTTGTGTGTAATGAAAAATATCCTTGGGTATTCATATAAATAATTCAAAAAAATATTATCAGTGTAACATAATACAAAACGGTGTTTTCTATTATGAAATATAGGATAATAATTAAATTTATTCTAACTATAAAATATTGTATCTTCTTTGAGAATAATATTATCCCAACTTTAAATAAATTTTCATCCCCACAATTCAAAAATGGTCTTGGTAATCAAGGTGTTAAAATTCTAAAATTAATTATTTTTTAAAAAAAACATAGTAAATAGGGTTAATAATAAATAATCTTAAGAATTAGTAAATGTAAATTCATAGGATGCCAAAAAACTAAGCTTTTGAATATAAGTACATTAGTGATAACTGAGAAGTGGAAGAGAAATAAAACGATTAAGTTTGGATGTAATGTGACATAGAATATGCTCATGAGAAAGTTTTTTTACCATAACTACCTAACCAATATGTGTTAAAAGGATCATTTATATCATAAAAAATAATGATAATAGGACAACAATTTTGTTTCAATAATCATTTTCAATAGTAATGGTATTATATCATTCACTATGAATACATGTAAATATATGTTTCTATAAACATAGTATTATCCTTTTTTCCCTTGACCTATTTCAACTTTATTTCATAGCACATGTTATAGGATAGTGTGATGTAAAACACCAACCTATAAAATGTAATTTGATGTTCAACCTAATCAATTTTATAAATGGTTAAATTTCCCAAAATATTAGGATCAAACCCATATAATGAAGGTCATTGAATTCAAAAAATGAACTCATTAATATTCATAATGTTTATCTTTCTTGTCACATACAAAACATGTGAATAATTTCATCATGTATTTTCAGGAATCATTATAATAAACTATATTTACATATATAAATTTCTAAAACCTTAATTCATACTTATTCCTCATGTAATATATATTTTATTGGGTATATTTCTGAAATTCGAAATATCATATACTCTATAAATGATAGAATAACCACTTTTCAAATAAATCATTAATCACTTCCATGTAGATCAATAATATCCAATATAATTTATCCATATCAATCATCTCTATATAATACCATTCATTTTTAAAAATTGATACTGTTAAACATGTCCTTCAAATCCATAATTAAATATTTCTATAGTACAATCCTTTTATATATTAAATCTATTATAAAGGACACATTAATGAAAAAATACTCAAATTAAATAACTATTCCATCCAAAAAAAATAACAATAATCATTCCACTTCAATTTTATTAATATCCTATACTTGAAATTGATCCATTAGCTTCTTCAATGGTATATTATCCTAAAACATGAGGCATTCATTTTTTTGTTCCCTTTTTCTCTATAGGTGAAACAATGACTTGTTTTGTTACTTCATACCATTGCATTATTTAACATGATGACCCTTTTCTATATATTTATAAACAATACCCAATACCTTCAAACATTTCTCGTGGTTATTTTATTGCAATGTTCTAACAATGTGGATATTTATTCATTACCTTTTTCATTTTTGACATGATACGTTTTTCCTACTGTTCTTAATACCACATCTTCCCTTACCATCAATTGAATATAAAAGGTCTTTATAATTCCATCTATGTAATTAGGGAATATAAAATAATTTCTTTTTTATGATGAGAAATTCAATGAAGCCATCACCCTACAGATATTTTACTTAATACCATTAAATATGTGAACAAACATTCACTTTGTGTGGTGTATGTAATATGAAGCACACCTATCTAACCTTATAAAGATAGCTTCATAATATTCAACGAATTATTCTTCCTTTTCTTCATTATATGGAACATTCTCTTCATCACTATATTTTGGTCATGAGGTAAATATTTATCTAATAATTTCTCCATAAATTTTATCTAAAACTTGAGTTATATACCAGATTCCTCCTTAGTATTCAAGATCAATGACCACTATTGATCGACATCATCTTTTAGAAAATATAATTCTAGTGTAACCTTTCCCTTATTAATGTATCCCAATTATACATATACCTTCTCTAGTGACTGAATCCATTTTATAGATAAAATTGTATCATTAGTCCAACAAATGGATGGGGTCCTTTGTTGAATAAAGTGATCCAAAATTAAAGAATATAATTTGGAACATGTTGATCCATTCCAGAAATGTTATGTGTCACTACATAATTTAAGACTACAAAATATATCCATAAGAGTCTTAGTTCCAATACAAGATATATTATCTTTTTCAGTAGAGAAACCTCTATATTGTCCATGAGTATTGATTCCTTTTTTCCACCCATGTTCCATCTCTAAACAATGGACTATAATGGATTAAATCCTATTACCATGAAACATAATGTATAATCATAAAAATAGATAGATACATAACATTAACTAAAAATTATATGAATATATAAAAGTATAACTATATTAAATGTTTCATTGGGATGTTCTAATACCATTATTCTCAAAGTATAATTTATATATAAGTTCAAAAATCTATATTTTCCATAATATAGTTTTTAGGGTTCTATGATTCATTATTTGATTCCAACTGTGATGCCAAGACCCAAGAAGCCCGGATCATGTGCCTTAATATATTAAATTGTAAATATTACAGTGAATCAGATCCTTAATGATGGGTTAGTTTATAAGTTATGGAAAACAAAATTATATACATGATATCCATATTACATGGGGAAATACAAAATAAAGTATTATACATAATAAAATTATATCAATAACATCTTAGATAGTGTATTAAATTTTTTCTTCTTCATAACAAGGGGAAATTAATAAAATTTGGGTAAGATAACATTCTCAGTACAGGTTAAGTATAAATGAATCTATAATGAATTAATAATGAATAATATATATATTATGTTAATAATGTAACATTGTTTCCATTAAACCACTAAATTGATAATGAAAATGATTCCATATATAATGTCAAAAAATTTAGTATGTAACAATAATTACTGAATTATAAATTAATCTAATTCATAATTATTGGGAATCCTATCTTCCTCGAACACAATACCTTTACCTCAAGATCCATCATCAATAAATTATAAAAATTACTGGGTAAAATCCACACTGATTTAAATAAACGATCTTTCATATTAGGCCAACTTTGTATCAAAGGGATCCCATTAATTAGTCCAAAATCCATGTAGTTCATTTCAAAATCATTTCTCATATATCAATTTATTTATTTATATTAAAAAATATGTTTGTTATAATAACTCTGTATCGAGTAAAGGATTAATATTTTTCAATATATTCCCAGAAAATCAAATCACTTTCAAAATAAACAACATATTTAAATATAGTATATGATTTAAGAAAAAATAATATCCATAAAAAATTATGGATATCACTTATTAATATAATTTCAAATGAAAAATTCTCATCATAAAGTGATTATTTATGTGAAATGTAACAATCACAAAAGACTGTTATATTTCAAGATAACTTTTACCAATTGTTACTTTTTTACTTAATAAACCATGGATAAAATAATTAGAAGTAAAAACACAAATAACATGAAGATAAAAAATTAATGATATAATATAACAAAATGTTATGTATACACACCAGAAAAAAATAAGTAAGTGGTGTATATGACATTTATCTCATAGATGTACAAAGTGAGATGAAAAAACATTACCTTGCATTTCCTTTTGGGTGAACACAAATTAAAATCATATATAATGGTTTTAACCATTTTATTAACATATTTTAAATGCATATTAATAATCCTAACATCATATATGATTTTTTAATAATATAATAGTACCTGTTTCTAAATAACATTTTATTATTATCACTATTTCGGGTGACAATTGCTAAGTTTTCAAGTATGTTTTGACTTTTTTTTTGGATTCTATAACTCAAACCAATATTTAATAATATATATAATTCAATAAATTATTTAAATGTTATATATATTCATCATATATGTATATTTTTTAATCTATAACAATTAGAGATATGAAACTAAATACACTGTTAATGTAAATGGTTGGTTGTATGTACGTATGGATGTTCCTTCCATCTTGATATCCCATTAAAAGAAGGAAAACTAAATGATATATATAAATATATTATAATTAAATTATAATATCAATTTTCTATATGTTATATATGTTAATTAAAACCAACCGTAACATATATCATGTGCACTATGAATAAATCGCATCCCATTGAAGAGTTGGTAATGCACCAGTTCACAAGCGATGTTATTATATTCACAAAAAATAGAAAGCATGAATCTAAGAGTTATATATAAATTAAATATTCAAAAATATATTTTAAATATATTATATAAAATATAAAAAATAAAAACTCATTATTACCAACATTTAATGTTTGAAATAGAGGAAAAAAGATATTGGTTTGTGAGACAGTTGTCCATCATACACATGAATGGTAATTTCATATCCCATTTGATCAAATTGTGTTTGAGTGTGGGTAGAAAAAAACATAAAATTATCTTACTGTATTTAATATATTTTTTTTTATAAATTAATGATATAAAAATAAATAAATGGGGTTATTGAATAAGAAAAATGAAAGTGATGGTTGAAGAATGTTACGTCTCTTTGGGTAACTCCTTTTGTTTTATACCAACATAATTCCATAGATTCATTGATTAAAAAATAAAAGATTTTAAAATTAGGGTAGGTGTGCATTGAGCTTATTTAGGTAGGTTTTGGTCGATCCAAAGTTTTTTAGATGAGTTAATATGTAAAAGGGTTGATATTCTTTTTATAGTGGATGAGGAGTAATAATCATGTAAATATAAAAAGGTAAACACTATTAAGGGTACTATATTATTTAATTATCCTCTAATAATGAATAAAATTATATTATATAATTTATATACTCTAAATATTTCTATAAAATATATTTTGGAAATGTTTCTACATCATTTTTTCCCTCATTATTGATGTTAATACATTATTAAGATTATTTTTCTATTACTCAATGTAATGAATTTCAATTATTTTAACTGAATTTTTTTTCAAAAATATATGTTAACATTATCTAACATTATAAATTATTCTAATTTCCAATATGGAATCCTTTTTTTATTCAAATCTCAAATGTTGCATAAATTAATTTAAAAATAATCATGTATATGGGATGGCAAAGTGAGTTTTTAATTTTAAAATGAGAAAAAAATTAACTAAATTTTTATATATAATTTTAGAGAAAATAATATTCCAATAACCATATATGGATTAATATATCAATAATTAATCTAATTATACATTAAATCAAATTCAAAGTATAATTTAACATTATAAATTTATTATAAAAATCATTTTTTATTTAAAATTTTGTACTTTTCACTATTCATGAACAAAAACCACATAGAAAAATAAATAAAATTAAACATACGGTTATTTTGAAATTATATTTTAATAAATTAAATTTATTGGGTTATATAATATTTACCAATGTTCCAAAATTTGGTTTTATATTAGGTCCCCCATTTAAGTTGGAAAAAACGTCAATAGAAAAATATTATTTTAATACAAAAAATTGCAATTGTTCTAATCTTATGAATATAAAATATATTTTATAAATGTCAATGAATTTGATAGAATAAAAATTAATTAATAATATTTATTAATAATAATTAATTTAATTTATTTAGATAAAATTATCTTGGGTTTATAAAAATAGTTTTTTTATAAAATCCTTTCCTTCTCCTTCACGATGTTTAACCCTTGATGATGCTCACTGATGGATTTCCCTCCCGTCCGGGTGGAGGGAGGGGGGAAGGTGATTTGGCTCCACCACCACCGGCGTTACGGGGGGCGTTTGTTCCATTTTCAAACCCTAATTACCTTCTCGAATTTCCGTCGATTTCCCTAACCCTGAAAGTTCCAAAGCTTCATCATGGGGCCCCTCAACTTTTGATTTCTTCATCAGAATTCTCTTCGGAATCCAGATTCCATGATTTGACACTGGTTTCTCATTTTTCTCTATGAAGGCCCTCCATTGATGAGTTTGATCGATTTATGTTTAGTGATTTGGATCTGAAAGAACGTGCGGTTGTTGGGCTTCTTGATAATATCCATATGATGATTTGATTTGGCTCGGAGGAAGACTTGATAAGTGGCTGGTCCAGAGCTCCCCGCCAATGTAATGGATGAAAATTCTTCCTGATTCAATGGTCGTTGGATCTCTGTATGAATCAAGATCCTCCTTTAGTTGCGACCTGGGTTAGTCTGCCTAATATTCCCTTACCTTTTCAAACTCCTGTGATAATTTGTATGCTAGGGAATATGGTTGGATTTTTCCTATGTTCGGATGCTCGCACATCTTCTGTGGGTCATCTAGTGAACCCTTGTATTTTTATTGAGGTGGATGCCTCGAAGCCACCAGTAGACTGGATTTGGATTGTTGTTAGTGAGGAGTTCCACTAGAGGCATGATGTTGTGTTTGAAAAATGGGTTTATTAATGTTCGAGTTGTTGTCGTCTAGGTCACTTGGCTGGTCACTATCATCGTGGAGTCAGATACAGGAGATCGACTACTTCGGTGAAGAGGCCTGGTGGTGTTTTTGCTCAAGGACAGTCGGGGCCTGATGCAGCTAAGCATAACAATGCTGTTTGTCTGGGTGAGACATCTATGGGGATGCAGGCGTGGGCTTCACATAATCCATCTCTTCCTATGGTGTTTGATATATTGAAAAATGATCTCTCTCTGCATAGTGGTGTGGATCAGATTGAATAGGATGAGGCTGACCCTGGTTCTGGAGTTCGAGGCAAGCTGGGAGTGCCTGCTTCTTCAGGGGAGATGTTGCAGAATGATCAAAACCTTGTTGGTCAATGTTCTGCAAGAAGGTTTGTTAGTGAGATTATAAACAAAGGGAATGATGAATAGAAAGGGGAGGAGTTATAATTGTTCCTAGTTGATGGGAAAGCACATGGTGCACCTCTTGTTGGTATGCCCCTCAATATGTGGGCTGTTACTAGTTCTGGCAGTGGGGGAGTGCTGGAAGCATCTGCTAATGCATGGCATGTATCGCAGCGTGGGAAAACACTTCTTGGTCAGGATGATGAAGAAAGTGATGTTTGTGGAGTGATTAAAGCTGGTGAAGTTGGACAGAAGTATGGAGAGTTGGCTTGGAGTTCAGTTGATATGTAGGTTCTTGTTGAACCCATTATTCGTTCAGCTGGTAAAGACTCTCAGTTGCAGCTGGCTTCCGATTTTTGTCTGTAGATCACAATGGACACTTGCGACGGCTTTCAGGAATAGTGTTATGATGAGATGGATGGGTGCACTCTAATGAAGGATGGTCACAATATGTAGTTTGGAAAAGAGAATGTGTTGGATAAAAAGCTAGATGATGGTACTTTTTGTGTGGAGTCCCCCTATTGTTTGGCTATGATTGATATAAATGGGTAATATGAGCAGAGTCAGACCCTGACTGATGTTTTTCAAGAGGTGGTAATTTCTGGAAATTGGAGGGATGTCGTGGACAGTGAAAAAGAAAATATTTGTGGTTTGGCCAGGCCTTCCATTAGTGATGTTGTCAAGGATGGGAAGAAAAAATCTGGAAATGAGAAAAATCCCCTAGTTAAAAGAAGAACGAGGAAGGCTTAATCTGACTTTCCAAAGCCGGTGTCAACTAGGTCCGCTGTCAGACAATCCTATAAGGAGTTTTTATCCTTAGAGAAGAAGAATCTCACATGGAAATATGTCATGGTCCTGAAGCACTATGATAGCCTTGAATGAGAATCAGCAACTACGGAGGAAGTCATATATCATGGTTGTGGTGAGAGGTATGAATTCTTTGACATGTTACTGGTTTTTTGTTTGTTTTCTTGTTCAATGTACTTTTCCTTTCTTAATAAATGGTCAGAGTATTTACCTATGACTGAGCTTTTCTGGTATATTTTCGTCAGTTAATTAACATTATTAATAACTATACAATTTAATTATAGTCTATTTCTTTATGATATTAAATAATAATATTTAATAATATATTATTATAACGACCCATACTTTACATACATTTTTTATTACTTTATAATTTAAGCATACTAATTACAACATATAACAAAACCACAATAGGACCATTTAGGTATAGTGTCTTTAGCAATGGGGAAACATAAACAACTGGTTCATAAAGCATCTAAACTATCTCCCTTTTATTTTATCATATCTAGAGTCTCTTTTGGCATATCTTACTTAATACCCTTCTTCCTAACCTGGGGAAATGAAAACATAAAAATGTGTGAGATCAAATGCTCAGTAAGGGTAAAGAAAATAAATACCAATCACATCATATTCACAAGAACATAACATTTTGGAAATATTAACATGAAAAAGAAATCATAATTTCATAAAATGGGATAAATAATAGTAGTGAAATGTAATCCCTATAATAATAACTTAAAACATGAATCTTTGTTTCATACACACGTAATCATAGTTAATAATTTCTTGGTAGTCAATAATCATTTCCAAGAATATCCTAGCGGACAAAGTCCATTTCTGATCTGAGTTCACTCCTCATTTCAGTCATGTATCACTGAACCAGATTAACCTACTATTCCAGCCATGTCAATATCATGAGATATAAATCCTTACCCAAAGAATTGAAGGGAGATATAGGTCCCACCCATCTCATAATGATACCATTCTTATGTGTGCCACATGTTCATAAATCATACATTATATCATAACCTACGTAATAAAAATGGGATTCTTAAAAACCATGTCATCATAACATAATCCATATAATATAAAAGGACATAATAAAAATAATCATATCATAACATAATAAAATCATTGTAAAAATAGGGATTGATAGATGCAAAATAATTTTGATAAAACACTTGGACGTCATTTTTGAGGAAAATATACTTTCTACATAAAAACATTTTTCCTTTCTTAAGATGTCATAAATTTTAAACTAAAAGAATTTAATTAAAAATAATCATGAAAAATTGTAAAGGAAGATTCATGGAAATAATGTTCTATGAAATCATCAAAATCCATTCATTCCATATAAGTTAAAAAACATTCTTCTCATACATTGGCCAAAAAAGTCAAAAAGTATCTCGTACTAAAAATGACAAAAGATTCCATTCATATATTTTTCTAAAAATTCACTAATAGGTAAAATTGGATTTAAAAATTTGAATGAGGATATAAATAACATTACATATTGAGGAAAAATAGATTTGGATGATAAATATTCCCCAGTAAATTATGAAGTATAAAAAATCTCGGATAAAATTGAGATTGCGAGATTTTCCCTTACCTTAGGTCCGATTTGCTTCATACGTGTCTGAAACTCCAATATAATGATTTAAATAATGTTGTTGACTTATTCCATAATTGTACTCATTTTTATGATATCATATATGGTCATATTCATAACCTCTTATTAGTAATATTTCATTGTTACTTGTTATTCGGGTGTTCATTGCTTTATGTTATTATGCATGTTTTGTCGAATAAATTCTTATTATTCTTTTTAGGTTATAGATACATAATTTTTAGAATGGTACTAGTATTATATATATCATATTTATTAATTCAATTCATTTATATAATCATTATTCAATGAAGTTCATGAAGAACGAGTCGCATCACATCGTGGAGACGGTAGGCCGTACGTACGCAAGAGCGCTGATATCGTTCCCATGATCGTGGAATTGTATTGAAGTGTATATATGATATTTAAAAATAAATATCACTTTAATATAATCAGATATATTTATTATTTACACCATTATTCCCATGCATGTATGGTGGTGGTGGAAAATAGATTACACCACGGCTTGGAGACGGTATTCAGTACGTATGCATGCGCGGTGATTTCATTTTCCATAGGATGGATAGAAGGTGAAAAAGGATTGTTTCATATTTATAATAACATATCAGTATATGATTTATACAAATTATATTACTTCATGATGAAACAACTAATGAAGAGGAAGTAGAAGAATATATAAATTTGAATGAATCGGTAACATACATGACCTCTTCTTTGAAGTGCCTCTTCTTAAAATCCACTTAGGGCACTAAAGATGGTCTTTGAAGAATACCAGGACCTATAGGATATTTCTAAGTATGTGGAGAAGAGAAATATTCAGGGTTTGGCCGAACTTGAAGGCTCAATGTGGTGTGAGAAGGAGAGGGAGGAGGTGCCCTTTTATAAGAGAGGAGAGGGGCACCTTAGGAAAAAACGTAAAATATTATTTTATAATAAAGTCATAATCAGTTTTTAATAGCTCAAAATTGATTTATTTCGAATATAAGGTTGGTATGGGTCCAAATACTCTCAACCAATAGATTTTAGACAAGTTTAGGTTACAATTTTAGCCTTATCATTTAGATTTAACTCAAAGTTAAATAATTTATCTTTTACCGTGGCTTCTTGTTTTCTTCCACTATATGGTTAATAAACATTCTTTAACAAGACAAAAGAATGCCAAGTGGTTCATTATTAATATATATAACCTTATATAAGTCATTTTCATGAACCATAGTTTTTTTTGAATAAAATAACAATTAATAATATAATATTTGTTTTAAAATCTATTTTCTGTCAATTTTGACACTATTTGGTGCTTGATTTTTTTGAAAAGCATAACAGCATGATTAGTTGAAAAAAAGTTTAATTAAATCAATAATAACATGTCATATTAACCTATAAAATTACTTTAATTCATAAAAAGTCTGAAATTGCATTTATTTGGGTATTTATAATATCAATTATGTTAATATTTCATTAATAAGGTAATTACTGCATCATCATTGTGTCATAAATAAATTAAAATATTTAAAGTCTAAAAATTATAAATAAAATAAAATTATGTCAGAAATATTTATATCTTTCTAATGAATATTTATAGTCTAATTATCTTATTTATAACCCTATATTAAAAATTTTTTAGTTATGAAACATTGATTTTAACTATTTTAACTCTTTTTTAAATAAAATAATATTAAATGTCTTAATCTAATCAATGTGGATCTAAATCGTCATATTTTATTCCTAATGTTGTTTTTGGTCGAATTAAACTTATCCAATAGAATTAGGACATGTTTTAATCTAATAATAATACCATTTTTACCCTTAATTACCCAATTTACTTTTAACCGTGGTAAATAAAAGTAAGATGTTACTATTCACCTAAAATTATTTTTATCTTATTGAAAAAATTTTTACACCTTGATATTAACCATGTCTTTCAGAGTTTCAAAATTCCACTCACATAAGAGGCAAAATTAGGTTTTATGTAAATTTTCAAATTCTCCTAGGAGGTGGGTAAAAGATAGTGAAAAGTTCAATAACATTTTTATATATTTAAAATTATTATAAAATGACTCCAGTGAATTACTTTGAACTTATATGGGTATTATGTATCAATTTTTACCTAAAATAAATTTAAATAAAATATATAATTATTTAAATAAAAATTAGTTTTTAAATAGTAACCTAGTGTTTTAACTATTCATCAAAAATTGAATGATTTCAGAAAAATACCAAAAATTCACCCTAGGCTAATTTCGATATTCCGAATCCAAAATTGATTCTATTTTGAAAGATAAAATTTATAAAATTTCAAAAAGTGGGTATTACTAATCATAACGGGTAGTTTTAATAATATTTTAATAGCATATCATTCTTTAGTGAAACTCGATATTGCGTAGAACGCAAGCTATCGCGGAAGGTCGCAATTGCGTGTAATGCAAGCCAAGCTAGAGTTTTTTGTAGTGAAATATTCCCTAGAGGATTTATATAACATAAAAATAATATATTTCTCATAAAAAGCTCGGGTGTTACATTCTAACCCCCTTAAAATGAATTTCTCCCTCAAAATTCGTCACTTTGTAACCAACAGTTGAGGATACCTCTCCCTCATCATTTCCTCAAGCTCCCATGTAGCTTCTTATAATTGGTGGTTCCTCCATAAAACATTCACCAAGAGAGTGGTCTTGTTCCATAGGACTTTTTTTCTACGATCCAGAATCTATATCGACTGTTCTTCATAAGAAATATCTTGCTCCAGCGGTACAAATTCTGAGCTGAGTACATGTGAAGGATCAGGTATGTACATTCTTAAGAGAGATACATGGAACACATCGTGAAATTCATAGAGATTTGTGGAAGCACCAATTGGTATGCTACCTTCCCAACTTGATCCACTATTTCGAAAGGACCAATATACCCAGGGCTCAGCTTTCCCTTCTTTCCAAATCTCATTACTCTTTTCCAAGGAGATATTCGTAAGAACACTTAATCATCCACTTCAAACTCTTGGTCTTTTATTTGATTGTCAGTATATCTTTTTTGTCAACACTGAGATACTATTATGTGTTTTTGAATATATCAGACCTTTTCTTCCATCTCATCAACAAGAACAGGTCCTAATAGCTTTCCTTCCCCAACTTTATCCCAGCAAGATGGAGTTCAGAATTTCTTTCCATAGAGAGCTTCATAAAGAGCCATCTGAATACTGGAGTGAAAGCTATTATTATAAGAAAATTCCACCAAAGTTAGGTGTTAATCCCAACCACCTTTGAAATCCATAGAGTAAGATCTTAACATATCTTCTAGAGTTTGAATTGTTCTCTCAGACTGACCGTTTGTCTGAGGATGATAAGCTGTGATGAAACTCAACTCTGTATCTAATGTATGATGAAGACTTCCCCAAAACATCTATGTAAACCTCGGATCCCGATCAGATATAATGGAAAGTGGCAATCTATGAAATATTACCACTTCCTTCACATATATCCTGGCAAGCTGGTCCAGAGAGATATCTTCTCTAATAGTAATGAAGTGTGCCAACTTCGTAAGACAATCAACTATGACCCATATAGCATTATTTCCTTGGGATGTTTTAGGAAGTCCGGTGACAATGTTCATAGTGATGTTTTCCCATTTCCATTCGGGTATGGGTAATGGTTGTAATATCCCCTTTGACTTCTGTCTCTTAACTTTAACTTGCTGACAAAACAAGCATCGAGAGACATATTCAACAACATCTCTTTTCATTCCATCCCACCCAAAGTACTCTTTCAGGTCCCTATACATCACTGTTCTTCTAGGATGAATAGATAATGAAGAACTCTGCGCCTCATCCAGTAGCTCCTTTAATTCTGGGATGGGAGGAACATAAACCCGATTCCTGATCATTTTTATCCCATCACAATCAATGTTGAATTCAGGAACATTTATCACCTTATTTTGTAACTTTACATCTTCTTTATCTGCCTCTTTAATCATCACATTTATAGGTGGTTGAACATTCTTTTGAGAAATATAATAATTTTCCCCTTCCATTATAATTCCAAGATCCATCCTTTGTAAATCCATAAATATTGGATCTTTTGTGATCCTCGTCATGGATAAGCTAGCATGGTCTAGTCGACTTAATGCATATGCCACCTTGTTTGCTTTCCTAGGGTGATAAAGAATTGAACAGTCATAAACCTTAATCAGCTCCAACCATCTTCTTTGGCGCATATTCAGCTCCATTTGTGGGAAAATATACTTTAAACATTTATGATCAGTATAAATATCACACCTTTCACCATAAAGATAATGCCTCCATATTTTTAAGGAAAAGATTACCGCATCTGACTCCAAATCATGACTTGGGTAATTTTTCTCATGGATTTTCAACTGTCGTGAGGCATAAGCTATCAGCATATCATTTTTCATTATAACACACCCCAATCCCTTCTTGGATGCATTGTTGTAAATAAAAAACCTTTCTCCACTACAAGCCAGTGTGAGTACAGGTCCACTGGATAAACTTCTTTTTAACTCCTTGAAATTCTCTTCACACTCCTCTGTACAGGAAAACATAACTCTATTTCAAGTCAACCTGGTGAGTGGATTAGATAATCGTGAAAAATCTTTCACAAAACGTCGATAATATCCATCCAAACCAAGAAAACTTTGGATCTCAGTTACTGTTGTTGGTCTCGACCATCATTCAATAACCTCTGTTTTTGCTGGATCCAAAGATATCCCCTCTTTTGAGATTATGTGACCAAAAAATGCAACTTTTTGATGCCCAAATTCACACTTGGTAAATTTGGCATAAATATTCTCCTTTCTCCGGGTCTTCTATACAATTCTCAAGTGATCTTTATGTTCAACCTTGCTCTTTCAATAGAAAAGAGTATCATCTATAAAGACTACCACAAACTGATCAAGATAGTCTCTATAGACTCTATTCATTATATCCATGAAGATACCAGGGGCAATAGTAAGACCAAATGGCATCACTATAAATTCATAGTGTCTATTACTTGTACGGAAAGCCATCTTTCGTATTTACTCCCTTTTGAACCTTAATTGATGATACCCTGAATGAAGATCAATCTTGGAAAAGTATTGAGCTCTGCATAGTTTGTCAAATAAGTCATCAATGCATGGGAGAGGATATTTTTTCTGGATAGTGATCTTGTTAAGTTCTCGATAATCAATGCAGAGTCTCATTGATCCATCTTTCTTTTTAACAAACAGAATAGTTGCTCCCCAAGGTGATGCACTAGGGAATATGAATCCCTTATCAAGATTCCCTTGGATTTGTTTCTTCGATTCTTGCAACTCAATTGAGTCCATTCTATAAGGTGTCTTTGAAATGGGCACAGAACCAGCTATGAGTTCTACTGAAAACTCAACTTCACGATTGGTGTAAGACATAGAAATTTATCCAGAAAAACATCATCAAACTCCCATACAATGGATATATTCTTAATCGTGAGTTTCTCGCCAACTATTTGAGATAAATAACCATAATTTAGTGGAATCAAGACCCATAAGATAGAGGAAATTTCCACCGGAAGGTTATGTTTATCCTTGCACCGATAGACGATCATATATTGATCTGTAATATGAAATGTGAGTTCCCTTCTTTGGAAATCGATATGAGCTCCATATAAGCAAAGCCAATCCATGCCAATAATCACATCAAATTACACTATAGGAAGGATAACATGATTTGATGGAAGCACTTTCCCACAAAAATCAATCAGAGAAAAATTGAAAACATTTGATGTGACTGTTGTTCCATTAGGGGTTGTCACAGCTAACACAATATCTAACTGCTGAGGTAATAAGGCGATACCCTTAGAAAATTCTTCATATATAAAAGTGTGGGTGGATCAAGAATCAAACAAAAAATTTCTACATTAGATTGGTTGGTAAGTTTACCTTTCACCACTTCGTTATCATACTCCACATCGCTGATAGAAATTGCATGTGACATTCCTTTGTATTTAGCCTTATGAATTTTTTGACATCAATCATCATCAACAACCCTTTCATTAGGGCATTGATTAGCATAATTCCCCATTTCCTTTCACATGTAACATTGAATTGTACGAGGTGCATTCTATGTAGCCATTTTTTGTTCACATCACTAGACATATTCTTCCCATCATTGTGACATTCAAATGCCCAATGACCTTCATATCCATATTTGAAACATTTACGTGTCCCTTTAAGACAACTCCCTCCATGTTTCTTTCCAAACATTGAGCAAAAAGGAAAACTCATCTTCTTTTCAGTGTTCTCTTTAGATTTCCCTTCGAATTCCATTTTCCTCTTCTTATCAAACCCTTACGAATGATGGGTTACTCCAATCACCATATCAACCTTGAGAGCAAATCGAACGATTTCCTCATAGCTATCGAAGTCCCTTATGGATAACAACCTTTAATGAATTGGTTTTAATCCACTAAAGAATCGATTGATCTTACTATTAGGTTGGATAATAATCCTAGAAGCGTACCTTTCCAGTCTTGTAAAATTTTCTTTGTAGGGACCAACATATTCATCATCCTTTTGCTTCAGATCAAGAAACGCCTTATCCATATTTGTTCAAAGAATAAGAGGGAACTACTTACTGAAAAATAAGTTCTGAAACTCCTCCCATTCCATGGACTCAATTTAATTCTATTTCCATGTATTCTTGATGAGATTCCACTATTGATCAGCTTCTCCTTCCAAATGATATCCTGCTAAGATGACTTTATCATGTTCATAACATTGAAGAACTGAAAAAATAATTTCAGTGGTGCTGATCCATTGTTTAGCCATTAATGGATCAGTAGACCCAATTAATGAAGTTGGATGCTACCACATAAAGGATTCAACATAATGTTGGTCCTTCTTTTTCTCATTTGGAAGTCATGCATGATTCATAGCTTGAGAAAGTTGTGTGAGAATGGATACAATATTATGTATTCCATATTCCATAACGTTTGGTTGCTCAAGGGGACAATCATTGCATTGCATGTCGCATTTCGCATTAACACGGTTCCTTCGAGTTCCAGCCATTGACTAAAACCCAGAAACAAGTGTGAACAACAATAATTATAATAGTAAAACCAGATAATAAAAAATAAATTTTCACACTTAATGTCTTATCATAGGTTTTTCATGTCCATTTCTAAAACACTTATATTGTGTTCTATGCATAGATATATCCTTAGGGTTCTTACTAAGGCTTTCACATTCTAGTTTCCAAAGGATGACTATACCTTTCCTCTGATACAAACTATAACGACCCATACATTACATACATTGTTATTACTTCATAACAAAAGCATATATATTACAACATATAACAAAACCACAATATGACCATATAGGTATAGTGTCTTTAGAAACATGGAAACATAAACAACTGGTTTATAAAGAATCTACAATGTCTCCCTTTTATTTTATCATATATAGAGTCCCTTTTGGGATATATTACTTAATACCCTTCTTCCTGACCTGGGGAAAAGAAAACATTAAAAAGGGTGAGCTCAAATGCTCAGTAAGGGTAAACAGAAGAAATATCAATCACATCATATTCACAAGAACATAACATTTTGGAAGTCTTAACGTGCAAAAGTGATCATAATTTCATGACATGGGATAAATCATAGTAGTAAAATGTAATCCCAATAATCATAACATAAAACATGAAACTATGTGGCATACACACATAATCATAGAGGATCATTTCTTAGTAGTCAGGACTCATTTCCATGACTATCCTAGCAGACAATGTCCATTTCTAGACCGAGTTCTCTTTTCGTTTCAGTCCTGTATCACTGAATCGGGATAACATTTCAGTCCATCAATGTCTATCTCATGAGATATAAATATTTACCCAATGTATTGGAGGGATATATAGGTCCCACCCATCTCATAATGATATCATTCTTATGTGTGCCATAAGATCATAAATCATACATCATAGCATAACCCATGTAATAAAAATGGGATTCTTAAACATCATGCCATCATAACATAATTCATATAAGATAAATGGGATCATAAAAATAATCCCATCATAACATAATAAAATAATTGTAATAATAGGGATAGAAACAGAACCCTATATTATCTTATATGGAAAATAATTTTGATAAAACACTAGAACTTCATTCCTGAGGAAAATATCCTTTCTACTTCAAAAACATTTTTCCTTTCATAACATGTCATAAAATTTTAAACAAAAAAAGTAATTAAAAATAACATTGATAAAATTGTAAATGGAGATTCATGGAAATAATGTTCTATGAAATCATCAAAATGCATTCATGCAGTATAAGTTAAAAAAACAAGCTTCTCGTACTTTTGCCGTAAAATTCTCGTTCTGAAAACGACAAAAGATTCCTTTCATATATTTTACTAAAAATTAACTAATAGGTAAAATTGGATTTAAAAATTTTTAGGAGGATATAAATAATATTACATATTGTTGAAACATGGATGTGGATGATAGATATTCCCCAGTAAATTCTGATGTATAAACAGTTTCAGATAAAAATGAGATAGCGAGATTTTCCCGTACCCTATTTCTAATTTGCTTCGTACGTGTCCAAACCTCCTATATAATAATTTAAATAATGTTATTTACTTATTTCAGAATCTAACTAATTGTTATGATATCATATATGGTCATATTCTTAGCTTCTTGTTAGTAATATTTCATTGCTACTTTTTATTCGGTGTTCATTGCTTTACGTTGTTATGCATGTTTTGTCGATCAAATTCTTATTATTCTTGTTAGGTTATAGATACCTCATTAAAAAATGGTATTAGTGTAATATATATCATATTTATTCATTAAATTCTTTTATATAATCACAATGCAATGAAGATCTTGTAGAACGAGTAACATCACATAGTGGAGACGGTAGGCCGTACGTACGCACGAGCGATGATATTGTTCCCATGATCATGGAATTGCATTGAAGTTTATGTATACTATTTAATAATCAATATAACTTTACAATAATAATATATAGTTATTATTTACACCATTATGCCCATCCAAGTAATGTGGTGGTGGAAAACAGATTACACCACGGCGTGGAGACGGTATTCCGTACGTAAGCACGCATGGTGATTTCGTTTTTAGTAGGATGGATAGAATGTGAAATAGGGTTGTTTAATATTTATAATAACATATCAGTATATGAGTGATACTTATTTTATTACTTCATGATGAAACAACTAAAGTAGAGGAAGTATAAGAATAAATAAATTTGAAATAATCGGTAACAGACATTACCTCTTCTTTGAAGCGCCTCTTCTTACCCTCCTATTAGGGCACTAAAGATGTTATTTAAAGAATACCAGGACCTCTAAGATGTGTCTATGAAAGTGTAGAAGAGAAATTGGCATGTGTTTTCCGAGCTTGAAGGCTCAAAGTTGTGTGAGGAGGAGAGGGAGGAGGTTCCCTTTTATAAGGGAGGAGAGGGGCACCTTAGGAAAAACATAAAATATTATTTTATAATATAGTCATATTCGGTTTTTAATAGCACAAAATTGATTTATTTCAAATATAAAGTGGGTATGGGTCTAAATATCTCAAAAAATAGATTTTATACAAATTTAGGTTACTATTTTATCCTTATAATTTAGATTTAACTCTAAGTTAAATAATTTAACTTTTACCGTGTCTTCTTTTTTTCTTACACTATATGGCTAATGAACATACTTTAACAAGACAAAAGAACCCCAAGTGGTTAATTATTAATATATGTAACCTTATCTAAGTCATATGGTCTATCCTTAGATTTTTAAGAATAAAATATCAATTAATAATATAATATTTGTTTTAAAAACTATTTTATGTGAATTTTGACACTATTTGGTACTTGATTTTTGTGAAATTCATAACAGCATGATTAGTCCTAAAAAAGTTAATTAAATCAATACTAATATGTCTTATTAAACTATAAAATTATTTTAATTCATTAAAAGTCTCAAATTACATTTATTTCGGTATTTATAATATCAATTATGTTAATATTTCATTAATAAGGTAATTACTGCATCATCATTATGTCATAAATAAATTAAAATATTTGAAGTATAAAAATTATAAATAAAATACCATTATTTAAGAAATCTGTTTATCTTTATAATGAAAATTTATAGTAGATTTTATCTAATTTATAACCCTATATTAAAAATGTTTTAGTTATGAAACATTGATTTTAACTATTTTAACTCTTCTTTAAATAAAATAATAATAAATGTCCTAATCTAATCCAAGAGGACCTAAATGGTCATATTTTATTCCTACGGTTGTTTTTCATCGACTTAAACTTTTATAATAGAATTATGACATGTGTTAGGGTAATAATAATACAATTTTACCCTAAATCACCCTATTTACTTTTAATCGTGGCTGAAGCATTAATGTTGTATCTTTTTATGGAAGAGTTTTTAACAAACCCAAATGGGGTGATTGTTGGGCAGAAATCCCTCGACGTATCATTGAGGCATTTTGAGGTGATTTTGTTTTTTGACAAAGTGAACATCTGCATTGTGATTGTTGACAATGCAATCCATGACATACAAATTTGTTGACAAAAAGGATTTCATAGTGGAATGTCAAGTTCTAGAGCTTTTGTCAACGATCCATGTTTGATTCAAGAACTTCGAAAAAGGGATGGATGATCTGGAGGTGGCATAAAAAGAACAGATACAAGGTGGCATGGTTTTCTTGTGTTTTCCAAATTTTTGGGCCTGAAAATCGACAAATGAAGAAAAGTGTTTTTGGCAAAGGGACTTGCGCGCCGAGGTCTTGGAGGATAGGAAACATGCACGCCATATGTTTTTGAAGATCATATCATCAAAATATGGCAAAGGGATAAGGATCATGAAAGTTTTGGTGAGGTTGCACAGGTGACTTCTGCGCTGTGAAAAAGACTTGCGCGCCAATACCTTGGAAGCTTTAGAACTTCCGCGCCTATGGTTTTTCAAGATCAAAATAACAAAATATGGAAAGGAAAGTGGTTCATGCAAGTTTGGATGTGGGTCACGCATGTTCCTTGGAGGACAGAAGAGACCTGAGTGCCGAGACCTGGGCACCGAGGGTGGACTTGTGTGCCGTCACACAGGGTGGTCAATTTTCCAATAAATACTAGACCGCCACTCTTCATTTCTCACCGGAGTTCAACACTTTGAGAAATCAGAGATCCTGTCACACAGGTGTTGAAGTCATGCAAGTGGTGGTGTGTCACGCAAGCGGGACTTGCACAGCAAAGAAGGAAGTTGTGCGCCAAGTGTTAGTTGCGGACCTGATGTGGTTTAGGCAAGGAAGGAAGTGAGTCGCTCAAGTTTGGAGTTGGAAAAGCTTATGTCACGCAAGTGTTTGAGAAGGACTTGTGCGCTTGTTGTGACATGCACGGTGATACTTGTGTGCTGAGTTAGACTTGCGCACCAAGTAAGGTTGATTTCCCGGCCATACTATCGGGCCACGTGGAAGCTGGAAGATTGCCCGATACATTCGGTGCAAAGAGAGATTCATCTATGGGTGAATGTTGAGCTTCAACAGAGAATCTACATACAGAGGAAGATGTAATCCTTCGTGCAAATGAAGATACATATAGGTTTATAAACATTGAGTGGATCCTTTCCAGAGCAATGAGCGAAGGAAGAGGAAGAAGGTGATCCTCTCCACAAGTAGTGAGCCAGAGAGAGAGAGACATGAAGTGACCCTTGGGAAAGAAGTGAGATAACCCTAAAACTTTGTAATGGTAGTGAGCCTAGGAATAGAAGTGATCTATCACGAACCTTTGTATCCACATATAGTGAAGAATAATGAAATTTTGTAAAACTGACAACATGTCGGCGTATGCTCCTTGGATGTAGCCCAGTGAGGGTGAACCAAGTAAAAATCTTTGTGTCTGCCTTCTCACTTCCCTACACTACATTTAAAGCTTCATCATCAGATTAGGAAGAAAATAAGTTATCATAATAAACACACAAGTTCAAACAAACTGACCCTTGTAATAAAGAGGTCAATATCTAGTGGGGAAAAAAGAAATTTGAAAAAGAATATCCATACCCTGATTCACCCCCCCCCCTATCAGGGTATATAGGCCCATATTGGTCCTAAAAAAATGAATACCCACTATGAAAATGTTTCATTTATTGTAATTTTCTATGAGGGTTGTTTTAACATGGGAATATGTGTTTTTTAGAATTTCTCATTAATACAAATTACATTATGTGAAAGGGTTTTACAAAATGTATTTCTTAGACCCAGTGGTTTTAAACCCCACTAAATTTATGTTTTATTTCATCATGGAAGTATATTATCTCTATATCTCTTTCTTGAAACATATAGATACTCTCAGTGATTTTTGAGTTCTTTATTCCCTTTTATACAATCTCATCAAGCATATAATTTTCGTTTGTTGTTTTTTTTTTGGTTTTCTCATTTATTCTATTACTCTCTATTATAGTAGTGGTTGGTATTTACCATGATTATTTTTGGTGTATATATTTATCTTGTATGAAATATGGATTCCTTATTTTTTCTTATTCTCCATAATTCTTGTTGGTGTCACCGATTTAAATCATTTCTGTGATCTCCAAATAATAGTTGGTGGTCTGTAAAAACAATTTCAATCTATTTCTAAATTTCCTTAAAAAGTTAAATATTATAAAATTTCATTCAAATAAATTTTGTGATAATTAATTAAATAAACTGTGATGATAATCATGTGATTGTATTTAACTTTTTATTCCTTTTGATAAAATAGTGTTATAATATGGATAGATGGAACCCATATGGTGAGCTTCACCTTGAATAATAGTTGATTGGATAATGGAGTACATTGTTATTAAAATGGAATGAGACTATATGTGATTTTATTTTGATATATCCACCCTGGAAAATTACTTACATGGTTATATGGATTGGATCATGAAATCACATATGAGATAGTTATGTTCATAGGAATCTAAATGATTTAATACCTAAATAGATAAATGAAATAAAATATAATGATAAATGGTAATTTTCTAAATTAGCCCGTCCAGCTTATGACATTATATTTTTACACTTTCTCCTATGTATTGCGATTTGATTCATACTAAAATTCTCATATTAAAGAAATTTTCTAACTATTCTAATATTATTATATACAGGCCTCGTTCGGCCAAAATAATTATATAATTTTATTTTACTGTTATTCTAAAATTATTATATAATTGGACTTCCCTAGGATACTAAAACTCATACAAAATATTATATTCTCAGTATGATGAAATACTTATATAAACTACTTGGACGAGATTTCTAAAATTATTATATAAGGGGATTTTCCATGTTTTGGTTTTTTTCATTATTTGGTTTTACTATATATGTGATTTAGACATGAAATTGTGGTCCCAGGTGGAATGTTAGAGCTATATGCACAAAGATATTGTAGAATGGGGCTGAAGAAGGTTGATTATTGTATTATATAAATTGATAAATTAATATACATGTTATAAATTTATTTCATGGACTTATTTATCGTCCTTATTTTGTTTAGATATGGTGGTGTCGATCTACTGAATTTTACTCGCAGTATATTGAGGATTTCATTATGTACCTAACAAAATCACATGGATACAAGTTTATATAGAGGAAAAAAATATTTTTTATGATTATTCATTGCTATATGGGTTGGAATATGGTTATACGACCAACATGGGGCTTAGGATTGGATAAATTTTAGTTAATTTTTGTCATAATTTAGTTTTACTTTTATTATTTTTAGTTTTACTATCAGACACAATCAATATTGACAATATTTGATTCATTTTAATATTATTTTCATGGTTCACCATGTACCATCCAATTCAATTTTGTACTATTTTCACTGTTTTTAGTTAATATTATATTTATTTTATGGTTTAGTGACATTTTTTTGTATCTTTATAAAAGGGGTATAGTCTACCACTATGTAATGTAAACCGCTATACTAGTTGGTATCCCTTGGTGTAAGAGGAGGAAACATGAAGCCTTGTTTCCAGCCATATTTGACAACATGAGAGAATTCTTTCTCAATTTATATTATAGAATGGTATCAGATGAGAATGTTAATATATTATATTTAATTTTATTTTGTAAAGGGTATAAATTTGACATAGATATGTTGGTACTTTATAATAAACATTTAATGGGAGAAGATAATCCATGAATAAGGGGAAATACTAGTGTCATGGGATATGATGGTTGTTCATGATGTGCACATGTTAAAATACATATTATTTCACCTTGGGTGATTCACATTTTGTGTGATGCTATTATTTCTGTAGATTTATAATCATGGACTGATATATCATGATATGGGTATGCATGAATCGTGATGGGAACATACGAAAATATATTGAAATTCATCTTTAAGGATTTGAACATATTTATTGTTGGTGATATATTTTCATTTATGACCATTGCAATTAGATACATGTTGTATTTGATAAATGTAGGGGAAATATTTTTCATGGCATGCTAGTTCATTTATTAAACTATGTTTATAGATACCATGAGGTATTTTTCCTCTATTTTTTACATAATGAGATTAAATTATATTTTATATTGTGTTCTAAGGATTTCATTGGCCTGGTTTAGAAAATCCCCCCTCGTCATCTTCAAATTGAGAATTTAGAGAGTATGAACAAACAATATCTTAATGTAGTAGAATTGGATCTTCCTATAGATCCCGATGATTAGATGGATTCTCATTATAGTGAAATATTTCTGGGGGTAATTAAATCTCTTGACATAGAGACTATTAACACCATTCCATCAATATTATATATTATGAGAGAGTTTCAGCTGCAACATCTGCCTACATTCACAACGGAGTGAGTCCCCAAGGTATCCTTTTTTGGATTCAGATATTTTAGATGTACTTTATGAACATTGATACACCCACATGTAAGATGATGAATCTTGATACATATATTCTCTATTGACTAGACATGGCTTGGTGGGGCACTATAGAACAAGCTAAAAGTAGGATGAGTTGTCGTGGAAACACATTGATGTACAATTTTTGTTCTTATTCTATCTAGAGATATTGAGGGATGGAAAATATCATGAGTTCATCCACCTGACCTTAGGAGGGGATGTCAGTGATGTACTACACTAGACGTATCACCAACTTATAATTCATTATTCCATATTTAGTTCTAGATAATATCTATAGGGAGATACATTTTTAGAATGGGATTTTCAATAAGATCATATCACAATATAGTGTATTTCACTTGACTATATTTTCATAAGCGATGAGTTGAGTACTCATGATGGATGGGAATCAATGATAGGTCTTAACCAATGGATATGATATTTCAGAAGGGAAAACTAGAATATATTCATCTAATGGATAAAAGTGATGATATGATAGTAATATAATGGAAAAAATTGGAAAAGTTGTTAGGGAATTGTATAACCATATCAAGTCTATGTTCCATAACAAGGCTACCAATGTGGTATATTTAACCAAAAGAGGCCTCACTACCCATAACGTGCTTTCAAGAGTCTTGTTTGTGGAAGGAAATTCCACCTAAAGATGTTTTATAGGGTAATAAAAGAGAAAATAAAACATAAAGTGAACCAGGATATGTATTATAGTGAAGAAAAGGCACAACTAACACTAGTTATACAAGTAGCTACAAATCCACTCTATGTTTGTTGAGTTAGTGGATGTGGTATCATACTATAGGAGAAGCAGTACTTGGTAGTAGTTACAAGAAAATGATGTTTTTGGGAACCAGGGCATATAGGAATGATATTTTAATGTTATAAAGTCTACCTTGGGAATTTTAATACAATAAATTTTACTATAGAAATTAAAATTCATGTATAATCTAACCTCTCTTGTGTTTTATTTCATTTCAGATAATAATAATAATTTGTTATTTGTTATTTTTTTTAATTTTTCATCATTTGGATTGGGAAATCATATATATTTTTTAAGAATCAATATAATGTTTTGAGAATGATCAAGGAAGAAAAAATGATTCAATTAGTGAACTATGGAAATTGGTGGTTATTATTTCCATTGAGAACAATTTCTGGTATAAATGATAGGTTTCAATGAGATTCTTAATATTTTTTTTCTAGATCTATACCATGATCATATAAATTATTCTCATATGTTAGTTAATTTTCACTATCTAAAAAGAAGAGTCTATTTAGACTATGATTAGTGGGATCATCTGGATGGTTCTGTATGATGAATTCAGTTCATATTGTTCTATCTCTTACCAAAGATATTACCTCTTGATCTAGAAGCTAGAGGAATACAATAGGATGATTTTCCTCCAGTGGTAGACTATTTTTATAATTTCATTCATGATGATTTATAGGGCTTATATAGTGATCCTCACTTTTCAAAACAATAAAATTACATAACTTTAGGGTAATACTTAAGCGTTATACAAAAAGTTTCATAATGACCATAGTTGGTATAGTTCCTTTGGAAACATAGAAAACTAAAAAATCATACATATATGAGATACATCATATCCCACTAGGTTAATCTTGACTAGAACCCAACATAGACATATCAATAATAGTACATATAATCATAACCTAGTGGAAATGAAACATAACAGGGTTGATCTCAAATGAACAGTAAGGGTAAAAAGGGAGACATGTAAGAATAAAAATGATCATAAGGCTATGAGTATGTTATCATGAAGATATAATATCATATGCTGCATATCAATGATCATTACATAGGAAATAGAATAAATACGGGTAGTTCATAATACACGAGTCATTACGATACAGATAGCATAATCCATGAAAGTATAACATAGGAATAACACATAGAATTGGGGAAAACACATTAGCATATAATATTTTTTCAAATATAGCCAAGGCATCACTTCCAAGACCATCTTAGTAGACAAATTCCTTAGTGAACTAGGTAAACACTCGTTCCAGTCATGTATTACCAAACTGAGTGATCACTTATTCCAATCATTAATTAATAAACTGAGTAAACCATCATTCCAACCCTATATTACTAAACCGATTAAACCCTCATTCCAGACCTGTATTATTTAACGTAGTAAACCACTATTATAGCCATGTATTAATGAACTGAGTAAACCATAATTGTAGCTATTTAATACCAAACCGAGTAAAGCCTTATTGAAAACCTATATTACTGAATCGAGTAAACCATCATTCCATCCATATATTATTTAACCTAGTAAACCCTCATTCTAGCCCTATACTATAGAAATGAATAAACCACCATTACATCCCTTTCTATCCCATTATAAATAAATCCTTAACTAATCCATTGGAGTAAGATATAGATCCCACTAATCTCATAATGAAATCATACATACATGTTCCAAAAAACATTTCATAACCCATTAAATGAAATACATATCATAAACAGGTAAACATATCATAACTCTTGGATAGTGTTATTGGTTTTGTAATCATTTATTCAACTGAATAACATATAAAAGGGAAACATATTTTACATTTGTATAACCCAAGTAGGAGAAATGTGTTTCATAATGTCTGTGGAATTAAGTATTAATAGATCACATAAAGGATATGAATGAAACATTTAGATCATATCCTATATGGTATGAGTATCATTAATTTTTCTCATCTTAGATGTAAAATAATTTTGAATTCTCCTCTAAATAATTTTGTTGAGGAAAATATCATTTCATTTTTTAAAAAGGATTTATAATATATAATAAGATTTAAAAATAATTTTCCAATAAAATACCATGAAAATTTATAAATAAGACATTAAATAATTAAGAAAACCATTCTCCTTAAAGTATTTTAATTAAAGCAAGAAAACATTTTAAAACCCATAATCTTTGAAAACACTTTAAAACATTAAATAATGCATGAAATTGTTTTGAAAACCATTTCAATGAAAATATATTTAAAACATAAAACTAAATATTTAAAACATTTTAAAAATAATTTTTCATGAAAACTTATAAAAGAATATTGAAAATGTTTTGAAAACCATATCATTGAAATCACTATGAACACTTTTAAATAAGACTACAAAATATTTGGAAAAACATTTTCCATGAAAAAATATAAATGACATTTGAATCCATTTTTTAAACTATATTCCTTGAAAATAACTTTTAATTACATTTCCATAATGATAAAACGTTTTACCAATTTAATGTGAGCATCAAAGAAATGTCGGCTGGTAAATCCGTACATGTCTTATGTGTTAAAAATTGCATTCCATTTTCATTGTAATAAGGATAGAAAAGTTACTTTTTTTAAAAGATAAAGTAATATTTACTTGAAGAGATTGGTAAAGGAAAAAAATGGTCAAATATATTTTTGAAATTATAGGGTAATGGTATAATAATCTTGGAAACCCTTTTTAGAAAACCTCGAATTCTGACTTAAGAGATGGTAATGTGTGTCATTCCTAAAAAAATATTCTTAACTATATTATGTTCCAATATGTATAAAATTTTACCAAAATTAGTATATAATAAAATAATAGAGGATTTGGAAACTCATTAATATTATTGATATAATTATCAAAACATTTCATTAATGGAAGTATAAATGTAAACAATCTTGAGAATCAATGGAATTTTCTAAAAACACACTTATAACTTAGTATCATGGGACCATGATCTCAATTTAAGTAAAAAAATTAAATGAATAATATAGTATCAGGAACATATTTAAATTCTCGATATTTCATGTAAAATGGTTGTATACGCACCTCAAAAAAGTTTTTAGGTCCATATCAAAACAAGAATCTCAAAGAAGGAAAATTGATACAAGATATTTATATCGATTTGGTAAATTTTGAAATTTTGATTTCATGAAATAAGGATAATAAAGTTGTCATCTGAATACCCATAAACATATGTATAAGAAAAATTTAATTCCATCATATTTATTACATACACCACACCAAAGGAATGAATTGTGAAAAAATCTTGTATATCACAGAAATTAAAAGTGACATGAAATCCCCATTTATTTTTTCTAAAATATCACCATAATCAAACAAGCTTCATGTAGAATAAAAATAATTCTATTATAAATCATTTATATAAGAATAGTGTTATACATATTACTATATATTGTTTTATTATGACCTTATATTACCCACTTTTTAACTATCCAATGTTAATGTCTCACTTCGTGTAAAATTCAGTTTGTTCTCCGCATGTGACTTTTTTTACATCTTTGGTACATATACATATATCATGATTCAAGAATGTAAAAAGTGATATAAGTATCATTTATATAGATTATATTTTAATTATAATTATTTTTATAATAAATAATAATTAAATTGATTACACTGTTCATGGAGACGATATGTCATGCGTACACATGAACATTGTTTCTGTTTTTATTATTGTATTTATAGAATGTATGTAAATGAAATATGTATATATATTTATTTATATATATATAATTATTATAGTTGAATTATATATAATATATATCATGTAATTTCCATAAACCCATCTATAATACATTCTATGTGCTGTGTGAACGAATCATAATGCGTTGAGGGGCGGTAGTCTACACTTCCCTAAACGAGATTATCATATTAACACAAAATGAAAAGTAAATATATGTGTGTTTGTAAATGGAATAAATAATCATAAATAAATATTAAAATTTAATATAATACTTATAAATAGAGTGTACATCATAATGGACAGTAGTATTTTTGGTAAAGGAGAAATGAACAATAATCATTTCATGAGAAAGTAGTTCACCATACACAAAAATAGTATGTCCAACATCCATTAGATAGAGGTGCGTGTAACTGTAGTTTGTAAACATTGCATAAAAAATACAATTATATAGAGGATACAAGTATAATCACATAATAAGACAATTAAGTGAGTGGATTTGTGGAGAATGAAAAAAAATGGAATGAGCCTGATAGAAGACGTTACCTCTAAATCATGTAAATACTTTTGGTTTGTGGAAAAAGGCTTTCTTGATATGATTTATAACATATTATTGGATTCAAGGAAGAAGGGATGAATTTTGGGAGTCTATATAGGAATATATTTCATGAACTCAACATTTTAGAGAGGAGTGAGGAATCAGTAGAGATGGTAGCCTTTTATAAAGAAAGAAAATGACTCAATTGGAATTTTTAGAAACACGTTAGGTGTGAACATTTTATTACCTATAATAATTCATACCAAATAAAAAAATAAAGAATTCAAAGATTATGGCCTAACTATAGATATAAAATGGATTTTGGAAAAGTTTCTAGTTAATTTGGACCATTAATATTATGGTTTAGTCTCTAATTAAGCTTAATTGGTCCTTAAATGTTGTGATTAATTTTAATCACATTTACAAATCATTTTTGTCAAAAATTAACATTGTTTTATTAGATTCTAAATATTATCCTTAATAAAATTATGTCTGTGATATTTTTTAAATTCAAATAATAGAGGTGGAAAATTAAGAAAACTGTTAATCCTATAGATGGGATGAAATAATGGGGCTTTAAAGTAGGAAATGGTCTTAATGGTTATTAAGATTTTATATTCAATTTCAAAATGAAAATTATTATAATGAATTAAATCTTATTAATATATGTAATATTAGTCACATGATACCTTAAAACATATTCATAATACCATTTAGCATTAAAAATTAAATAATTAAATATGTAGTTTATAACTAAAAAGCAATAATTTTCAATATTCATAAAAAATGACGTTTCCCAGAAAAAATCACTTAAAATCACCCTAGGATAATTTTGATGTTATTAATTAATTTTTTTTTATTTTATCAAATTAAATTTTTAAATGTTTCTAAAAGTAATTTATTTTATTAAAAGTTGACAATCAAGAAAACAATATTTTTTACACAAAATGGACTTTGCCAAATATCATATATTTTATTATCAATATGTTTAAATTACATAAAATGATTATAAAAAATATTTGGAATGTATTTATTTCTATTACTAAAATATTTAAAATGTCTAGGTTATAATTATCTTATTTAATTAATTATATATATAATATGTTTCATAGATTTTTAGGGTTTTGTGCATTGTATACCATGTCAATGTTTCTTATAATGTCAGACAAGTCATTATAGCTTAGAGGACAAGGAAATTTGATATTTCAGTTGAAAGTAATATGTTACGTAGTTTTTAAATATATATAAATATAACTACCTATAGTGTCATGTGAAATTCAAAAATATTGGAAAGATAATTTAATTTGAAAAAATTAATTCTCAAAATCTCGGGGAGTTACATTCTTTCCCCCTAAAAATTCATCTGGGTTATCAGTGGTTTAATACATAAATGTTTCATTCATTTAATCCCATATCGTAAAAATGGATTCTAAAACATCACTTAAAAAGGGAAATTTGGAACCACAATGGTCCCCAAAAGAACATATAACTGGGTTTCCATAGCCTTGTCGGACATGATTGGTTGTCATCAGATATACATGATGTCATTTTTTAAAACCACACAATTATAATACATAAAATAGACATCCTTGAAATAATTTTAATTACTGATTATCCTTTTAATAATTGTTTTCAACACAAAACTAGTGTATAAATACTTCCTCTGAAGATTAAAATAAACATTTTATGAATGGTTAACCATATAACCCTTCTCAACAGTGAAAATTCCAAACATTAGAAATAGAGTCAAAAATATTTACTTAACATGGATTCCCCTATGTAACACAATCTATCTCTTGGTTTTCACATTCCATGAATGTGAATAACCTCATAATATATTCCCTTTAAACATTTTAATAACTTGAATGTCCATAAATCCTTTTCGAAAACTTGGATGATTCTTCAATCCAAAGTATATTGGACATATTCATTAAATCGAAAAATGTTGTAAATTTATTAACGGTATAATAAAAATAGATACAAAAGTCATTATTTTGTTTCAAGGTAATCAATATAATCTAATATAATTATTCATATCACATTTATCTTTATATATACACTATTATCTTATCATAAAGAAAATATTAACTGTTACTTTCCCTTAGTCGAAATATCATCTTGTCATAAAATCACTTCTCCATTCCATAAATAACATTCAATATAAACATAAAATTTTTATGGAAAAACTGTAGTGTAAAAATACATTTACATTTCATCATTCATATGTTTTGAATCCAAATACATAAATACATTATTACTTCCACATTATTCCATTGATAATTCTACCTCATCCTATTACATAATTCTAACATCACAGGTAAATAAAGATTATGAAATTTTCATATTTACTAATATTTTTGAATAAAATGTTAATATTACTTTAAAGGAAATTCTATGTTCGATGGTATACCCAATACACAACAATGAGTTTCTTTGAAATCTTATGTTGCACAATAATAATAAAATAATATTATTTTTAATGGTAGTAAAATCCTACATGTTGTAATGGATGGAATGGATAGAACTAAATAAAAAATTATTATATATGTTTGTTAAATATTTTAAAAATTACCAAATAAATAATAGAGGCTTAAAATACGAATGAATCTAATTTTAAGCATAAATATTCTAATATTCTTTAAAATGTCGATTTATCGCATTTTGATGGAAACCCCTTTTTGAATCTACTTATTGTCACTTTTATATGTTATATTTGAAAAAAATAAAATCCTTCTTTATAATAATGACATCAAAATTTACTTTGTGTAAATTTTTGGCATTTTTCCATTAAAGTTCATTTTTTAATGAATAGTGAAAAATGATGTATTTTAATTCAAAGCCTCCTTTTTAATCTAATTTATTTCTATGGTTAGATTATCTTTTTAATTAGTTTTAATGATTAATAATATATTTTTACCATTTAATCCAATGGTGTTCATTATAATTAATATCACATTGAAAATGTACATAAACAAGTATCAATCTTTTGATATATATTGTTTCTAAAAACACTCTATTTGTTTCAACAGTGGGAATTTAATATATAATTTATTAATGAAACTTATATGTTTTGAATTTGGTAAAATGGAAATCATTTTTGAATTTTGTATATCAAATATATCTTTAGGTGAATTTTTGGTATTTTTCTGATAATGTTCATTTTTTGATGAATAGTGAAAAATATAGCATTTTAATTCGAAACTTCCTTTTCATCCAATTTATTTATATAGTTACATAGTCATTTTAATTGGTTTTAAGGTGTAATTTAATTATATTTTTATAATTTAATACAATGTTGGTCATTGGATGTAATTTTACTTTTAAATTTGATGTAAAGACAAACCATTCTTTTGATAGATTTTACAACTTAAAAACTCGTCATTGGTTTTGACAACAGAAATTATTTTTAAATTAATTAATACAATTTCTATAATTGTAATTTGGTAAAATGGATTCCATATTTTTAAATAGAAGGTCCAAATTATGTAATTAATACTCTGGTTTTTGGACATTATGAATAGTAACAACGACAATTATCTTTAATTATCGTGATTAATTAGTAATCGGGTAGTTAAGGGTAATAAAATAATACCATAATAACATAAAATGACCCCAAAATTTTTTAAAATACTCTTTTTTATGTCATGTCTGTCCATGATAATATTTTTACCAAACATGAGGGCCCATGGAGTCACATGGGTGTGATTGTGACATTTATAACATTATTTTTGAAAAAGAAGAGAAATATAACAA
Organism: Viscum album; assembly: GCA_963277665.1. Lineage (NCBI taxonomy): Eukaryota > Viridiplantae > Streptophyta > Magnoliopsida > Santalales > Viscaceae > Viscum > Viscum album. The sequence continues at coordinate 880,179,340 of OY728139.1, read as the reverse complement.
AGGTTCGTATATTCTATGTTAACCAATTTTAATTTTGTTTACATAAAGGATATCATAGAATATATATATTCATTGGAAATATTAAAAATTTCTACCTTATGGTATTTGTTTATAATTTTTAGACATTAAATAAATTTATTTATTTTTGACACCATGATGATGCAGTGATTACCTCATTAATGAGAAATTTAGTTACTATGAAAGGATAAGGTATCATCTAAGACATAAACATATCTAAAACATATAGGATGTGTGTATTTTTAACCCTTATCGCCTTGTCCTCAAAATATATCATTTTGGGACCTTTAAAATCCGAAAAACATTTTATAATAAAGTAACATTTCAAGACTTTCCAAAAGTGACCCTCCTCCCTTTTATAAAAGGACCCCACCTCTACACCGATACTCACACCTCTCAAGACCTTGGATCATCCAAACACTGCTGATATAATCTCTCCAATTCCCTCTCTCACTCCTAGAAGACTCACTTTTGACAGATGTCTTTCCAAGGAATCCTTTGCCTCAACTCAAAAAGAGTTACCCGATTAAGAGGCAATGTCTTATCTTAAGTTTCATCCTTTTATTTTCCTTCTTCACTCACCAATATATTTTTAATATTTAATCCCATAAAAACAAAAATATCCTCAATATACTTGGTTTTTTTTATGATAAGTATTCTACCTACAGTTACACACACCCTCGTCTAATAGTTAAAGAACATATTGTTTCTGTGGGTGGGGAATTAATGCCTCACTAAACGATGATTGTTCAATCTTCTTTTAACACCTTTCATGGTGGCCATTATGATGGAAATATATTTATATATGATATATATTATACATATGTTGTCTATATGCTTCTTTATTTTATATTTAAAATATACCTTTATGCTTTTCATGTTGTGAAAATGTGATAATGTCATATGAGGAAGTGGGGAATACCGCCCCCTCAAGTGATGTGACCCGTTCATGAAAACCATGTTATTTATAAATAATGTAATTAATGAACTTATGTTACCTATATAAAATATATATTATACTAGAATTATAATATATCTATGTCTAATTTAGTATTAAATTCCATTAATATGACAAAAAAATGAAAGTATCGTTCATGCGTACGTACGACTTACCATCTCCATGAACTATAAATTTCATTTCATATCTCTGAACATTATGGAATATTATTAAATACATATATACTTGATATATATGATATTTAAATCCTTAAAACCATTCCGGAGATGATGTATTTATAACTACATGGACAATTCTCTTCAAACAAGTTCATTGTTGACTCTTGTACCAAACATCAACACAACGTATGATATGAACTCACATAATTATCTAATTATTATAACATGATAATATGTGATATGAATTGAATAATAAAATTTAAAGGAATTCCTTACAAAATTATAAATTTACAAGATTTTATCATTCGGGAATATAATGAAACGAACAAGACAAGTCAGACATGATGTAAGGGATTTCTTATTTCAATTATAATTCCATGATATTTCCTTTGTTCGCTAATTATTTATTTTATGTTGTGTATTATGTACTTAAATTTTATATATATTATCATTATTCTATTTATATTTATGGTATTATGTTATTCTTTTGGTTCTTATTTTCTTTTGGTCATACGACTCCATTTATTACAATGAGGTAAGGGGTTTTTATCTCACTATTCATTCCTGTGAGATTCATGCTATATATGTCACTATCTCATTTGAGTCGTGTATGTAATGCCCATTATTCTACTCTTTGTGTATTATACTTTCGTTTATGGGTATTTACATCTACGTTGTATATTCCTTCATTAATGGGGTGTACGTTTTGAAAGTTACCCGAGTTGGTAAGGGAACCTTTCACCCTCCTCTTTTTAAAAGAATTCTATTTGTTAGGTATTTTTATTTACATCTTCATAATGCTGGGATATGTTATTATATATCCTTATTTCTATAAATTTTATGTCCAATTGATTAGATACCCTTTCTATCAATCATCAACTCATTTTCTGAATTTTAAAGTGACGTCGTTAGGATGTCGAATTTCTGTAAAGGAACTTCTTAACCGAATTTCAATTCTTTGGGTTAAACCTCTACTTCTTGATTATGTCATACTATGAATATGTGTGGATGAACTCTGATTTTTTTACACTTAATAACCACTTTTATTGGGTGTATTTATATTTTTCAGACATAATTATGTTATTGATTTATCCTTAATATAAGAATACAATCTTTATATGGGACTTCATCTCAATCTCCTTTTACTGAGGAATCCTTTGATTTATACACAACTTTCATTTATAAGGTGTATAAAAACCTTTTGAATTTTTATTTCATTCAAAGGGAATTTTTTCTCTATGAAGCGTTTTACTAAACGAAAAAAATAAATGTTTCTTTTTTTAAATGTAAGTGGTGACAATGACCTTTTCCGCCGCAGTGAGTATTATTTGGTCTTTGGTTTCCTTAACATGCCGTAATGTTTTTAAACGTAAAATAAATACCATATACTCTTTTTAGGTATTTTTGTATTGAAAATGGTTTTTATAATGGATTTATTATTTCAATATATTAAAATTTTATATTATTTTTGCAATGATGGAATGTTATCTTGGCATTATGCTTAAGTTATGTGTTATGGTTATGTTATGGTTCATGGGAATTATTTATGATGTTTATTGGTTCCATGATAAAATAAGGACGGGTGAGCCCAAGATAGCACTCCAATGTATTGGGTAATGCGATATAGTTAAACGTTAAGGTTTCTACGAAGAGATTTATGGAATATACTCTGATGGGTATTCCAAACGTAACCCTGAGGGATACTCCCTACGTAAGAATGTTATGAATGCCACAATTTTCCATTATGTCTTATGATTTCTATGTGTATTTAAAAAATCATATTATTTCATGAGGTATGTTAAAAAGCTTATGATATGTTTATATTGATGATCTAATGTTTTCTCTCTTTGTGTATCCCTTACTGAGGATTTTATGCTCATCCCAAATTTTTGAAATGTTTTTCACCAGACATAAAGTGGAATAGGGTTAGGGATGGGATCAAGGAAAGACATGCTATCTAAAACATGGAACAAGTCAGGTTTCTTTTTTAATATTTTTTATTTTATGAAAAAATGGAAATTGAGTAGAAGTGTCTAATTTGTAATATTTTGTGATGAAATGGTTATGTCCAAAATCTCTAATACTCTAAACCTGAAGAGATCCTCAATGAGAAAAATTCATTTAATTCCAGACTATGTAATGTTATATGGTCAGGTCCTTATAGTTGGTATCAGAGGAAGGTTTAGATAACATTATAGGTTATGGTATTCTTTAAGCATAAGTGACACAACTATAATGGTTAGGATTTCATAAAGATTCATAGATTTTTTTTAAAAAGTGAATGAGTTTAAGATAACATGAATAATTATATCTTAGTATGATAGGATGATTTTACTAATATACTCACAATGACCTTTTTGGTTTTATTAAATGGATGGATCTAGCAGGCACCAAAGTATTAGTGTATGTGAAGAAAACTGTGACGGGTTTCTGAATGAGAAACTGAATGGTATGGGAGCTTCAATGAGAACTCTTGTGGTTATTCTCAACCAACTATCTTGATTCATTTGTAAGAACACTGTTTTTTCTGTAAAAGGCTTTGGAATATTCTTGATGTTATTTTATAGTAGTGCCTTCAGACGGTGTGCGATTCCGAGCCCCGGAGTGGCCAAAAATAAAATTTCAGTGCATTCACACTGGACATGCCAAATAAATGGGATAACTCCTAAATGGTTATCCGGATCAATGATCCAGGTGTACGGATGGGTCCAAAATGGGGTCTGTACCCTAGGAACGACATAAAACGTGCTAGCGCGGGATGTTTGGACCCCTCACTTGCTTTCAGAACGTTAAATGGGTAATTAAATTAATTAATTAATTCATTTAATGGTGAAAACAATTATCTCTTAAACGGTGACTCATATTGGAAAACCGAGATCACCGTTGAGTTTGGAGCGTGCCGTCTACCCTAGGAGGCGTGTAACTTTCGCAGGCGCGGCCAGTCTGTGAAAAATGGCCCCAATGGTGTTTTCATAATTTGGCGGCCTCGGGCGCTAAGTTTAATAACATTTCAATGAGGCCTCAAATTAAAATTCTGAGACTTCCGTTGTGCCCGAGAGGTGGTTTTTGTCCTAGGGTATTCTTAACCTCGACCTCGCCGGATGTTTGGGTTCGGGCCGGCGGGCGGGTGGTTAAGTGTTCTTCTATTTAAACACTTAACCACCCCACCTCTCTCCCCATTTCTTTATCTCTTAGCAGGATCTCCTCCTCCATCCTCTCCTCCTCCACTATGGATTGGTGGCTCTAGTGGGGCAGCTCTGGTGAGGCAGCTCTGGCAAGGCGGCGGTTCGGCGGTGAAGCTCTGTGCAACGCCCACGATGTAGGGTTTTGTTGCGTTTTTATTTCCCACACATCCATTGAACCTAAATTATATCCTAGAATTGTTGTTTTATCTTTTAAAAAAACCCATGGATGCATAGTATAATTTATGAGCTTTCTATCTCCCTTTTTGGAATTGAATTTGGAGTTCAGAGGAGGCCGCAACTGCTCATCGAAATTTTCCGGTTTTGGGGTTTTTCTGGCAGTGCGCACGATGGTTCGGCGGCTTCAGCAGGGCGGCGTGGGCCCTGGCCAGGTGGACGGCACTCTTTGGCGCAGTGGTGAGTTCCCTGGCCTGGCAATGGTTCTCTTCTGTGTGGCGGCGAGTACCGGCCGCGGCGGCTTCCCGCGGCACGGAGAAGGAGGACCGGCCGGCTGTGCCGACCTGTTGACTCATTAGACCGGGGTCGCGCGCCGCGACCCCGCGGGGGAAGCAAAGATCCACACCAGGCGGGTCTTCGCACGGAGGACCAACCAGACCTCATGGAAGGTCTGAGCGTAGACCCCTGGTCCATGGCCAGCCCACGTGGCTAAGTCGCGGGCCGTCCCAGGCCGGGCGGACCGGCCTGTCCAGGCCTATCCAGCCCAAGGGACGTTGCCCCCCTCGACTTTAGACACCCGTAATTTTCATTACGGGTGTCCGTTTTGCATACCATCTGTGGAAGTGTCTTCCTGGTACCAAGAAAAAGCAATTGAGATTGTTTTGGTAATTTTTAATTCTAGAAACTAGGGGCCTCAGAGGCACGACGTGTCTTTTAGTGACGAGTGTTTTTCCTAATATTCTAGTTTTGGACAGCGCAAACGCGTCTGATGTCCGATTTAACCATCGTCAATGGCGTTGGGACCCTGGAACTGTGGCAGAGCGTTCCATGGTGGTTTCAGGAGCTGGGGCTATAGTTGAGGCGCGGGCCCCATGACCCATCTTTCGAGTTGCGTGCAGCATTTCATGACTTTTTCATCAGACGTCCATTTCGGGTGTGCAAGCAGTCATTTTTGGGTGTTTTTCTGAGGGGATTGCAATGGTTCAATCCACCCACTATAATTCGGCAGGATGTTGTGGGCCCCATGAGGGTTGTTTGGGCGTTGACGGTGATTTTCCATCTCTATCACCGGGAGACCGTTTTAGACAAGTGAATAGTCTATTTCGTGTACTTTTTCGAGAGGATAGAAACTGCGCGATCCGTTTATTGTGTTTCGAGATTGGGATGCGGGACCCACGAAGCATCGCTCATGTGCGGTGCACCGAAATGAACCATTTTTTGGATATCCGTTGCACTCAAGTGAGTGGTGCTTTTGATGTGTTTTCCCAAGGGGGTCACAATGGTGTGATGCGCCTGACTGTTTTCGGGGCCGAGGCTCGGGATCACGGGACGTCGTTCGGGCCTGAGACAGTGTTGGTGACTTTTCCATCGGATATCCGTTTGAGGTGAGTAAGTAGTCTATCTCGCATGTTTTTACACGATGATTACAACGGTGTAATCAGTTCAGGCTAGCAAATCCTCTTACACGATCTCATTAAATGTGGAATGTGAAGGTACCCTGGTGACAGTTTTTCTACCATGTATGTAGCGGACCCTTGGCATGTGATCATGTGCACTCCCATGTGATTGATGTAAATTCGTGAAGAGATGTGGTTAGCTATGCCTGGGCCTTTGAGGAGGAGTTGTTACGTTATGTCTTCATGTTGACGTTGGGTGCCATGTGCACGATAGCCTTTGGGATTGGAACATGGTTTACTCTGGGAGTATACGAGAACATTGGGAGGTACATGTGGATGTTGGTACCTGAGAAAGTTTTTGCACTTGGTTTGGGTTGACATGGGGGGGACATGTCATGTGGGCCCCATGTGCGTGTCGTGCTCTACTTTATGTACTTTTGACCTCTCGCAACATAGAGGGTTCCTCTATTCTTGTTTGTTGACCAGTAGTGTTGAGTTTCCCCTCATCCTATTCTTGCTTGTTGACCAGTAGGGTTGAGTTTTTCCCCAGGTTCTATTCTCGTTTGGATGGAAAAGATGGTTTGGTTCCTCTATTTCTTCAGCTATGAGGGGTTTCAGTACCATGCCCTTTCACCGGACTGTAGCACCATTTGCGACTACGGGTGTTCGTACAATGTGGGTGTTTTCCCCACATTATGGGTTGAGTTGTCTTAGTCTGCATCGACAGTGACTCAGCGGATTGGAGCGTGATCACTTTGAGAGTCCTAAAGATTTTCTCCCATTTATTTGTGTTCCCTGGTAGTGTTCGTGTGCATTCGGTGTGACCAAAACTTTATGCGGGCAGCGATCCTCTACCCAAGAGGTTGTTTCCAGCAGGGCTGAGATCGTTTCCTACAGGGCTGAGGTTGTTTCCAGCAGGGCTGAGGGTGTTTCAAGCAGGGCTCGCCAGTGGGTTACCAATCAGCAGGGATGACCAGTACAGTAGTGTTCACCTAGCAGTAAAATCCAACAGGGATGGCCAGAGCAGTTTTGGGTTTACCTCCAGCGGGGCTGGGCAGTGGTCCCCGATGCCAGGCTTACCTCCAACCGGGCTGGGTAGTGCTCCCTGATGTCGGGCTTACCTCTAGCTGGGCTGGGCAGTGGTCCCTGATATCGAGTTACCTCCAGCTGGGCTGGGAAGTGGTCTCGTCTCCAAAATTAGTCGGGTCTCCCTCTAGTGGATTACACTATTACGGGACTGGGCAGTGTGGAACCCATCGACTCTTTCCGGGTCTCCCTATAGTGGGAACCTGTCGACTTCCAGGGACCCTCTAGCGAGGCTGGGCAGTGGGTCGCCTTTTGACTTTGAGGAGACCTCTCGACTGTAGGGCAGTGATGAGTTGTGGTTTGACGTTCCCCCATAACTCTCAAGTATGACGATCTTTTCCCCCGCCAAGACGCGTCCTTGTGACGTGACCTAAAACCATGGGGGCGAGTTAGTGCCGCCCAAAGAGGATAGTTTCGAGGTGTGTTGGTTTGATCCCCTTCACTTGTAGTTTGTGGCAGATGTGTGGGATGCTGGACATCAATGGTGTTTACTTCTGGGATTGTAGGCGACTCACTTTTTTGGGGTGAGCTACGAGATGGTGATCCCCTTATGATCTTGTTCGGGCTTCTTATTGATAATATGTATTTGTATATACCTTGTTCTAGTAACCACTTCTTGGGTTTGGTTACTCTCCCTCCAGGAGAGGCGAAGACGTGCGGGGTATGCTACGTGCTTTCTGTGTCTATATTTTCAAGGTTGGACGAGTCTACTCTCCTACTATAGGTAGCAAAGACTCGACGGGACGTTCATCTTCTCACCGTTTCCAGATCCTTGAAATTGGAAGAGTCTACCTTCTTTCCTCTTGTTGGGTTGAGCTGGACTCTCTACTATTACTCTTTACTTTACTCTTTTTTGTACTCCATTACTATTCCCCATTTGATCTACCGCCCACCCTTAGGTACCTCATTTTTTGATCCCTCGAGCCTTCGGGGTATCCAACTGAGTATTTTTATACTCAACCCTGCTTGTGCTTTGCCCTCACATGGTTTGCCCTTGCAGACGACAGACATGTTGGTCGTAACATCACCAGAGCTTAGTGGATCGGGAGCATGGACTGCGTGTGGTGATCAGGGTCGGGTTCTAGGTGGGGGACCCTTCCATCTGTTTTTCTTTTGTTTACCTGGTGCCGGGTTGTGGCACCTTTTTCATGGTTGAGTGTGACTTTTTTCCCTTTTCTTTTCATCTTTTACATTGTGCTGTTTAGTGTTCGATGCACTCTTGTGGTTATTTATAGCAGTGTCCATTTTCTTTAATTGTTTTTTCTTTTACCCTACACTTATGCATTGAGTTTTCTGCATGTGTGTGTGTATAGGTACTCAGGAAAAGGCCTCCCCAATTTGTTTACCCTTCAGCGCTTTTCGCTAGCCCCAGGCCTATAGAGGCGGGCATGGGGTTGTTGCGGTTCGAGCCCAGGTAGGGTTGGGTCGTGAGAAAGTGGTATCAGAGGTGTATCATTCCTTGGGACACTGTTCGGATGTCCCTAAAATAAAAGAAATTGGTTGGGATTTAGGGAAACAGTGTTAACGTGTCTCGAGAGTGACTCTCAAACCAGGGAGTCCAGTGAGGGTGCGGCGGCCGATGTATCCAATCACCAGGACACTGATAACCCTATTGTCAACTCGGCATGCTGAGACATTTGTTTCAGGGAAAATTGTTTTGTGCATCACATAGGATTGATTCTTTGATTGTCCTCCTTGAGTCAGCTCCCCATCGTTTATATTGGAATATACATATATGCTCATCTGACCACGAAACTCTTTGATAATATTCCGGATGTTCCTGCGAAGATAGCCAGCCATGATACTAGATTTTATTCATGAAGACGACCATGTGAGCTACGAGGACACAGTCCAAAACCCATCATGCGAGCCCCTTTCTTCAGGTGGGCCAGTAGCAGCACCCCCACCTGTTGTGCAGCAGACAGTTTTAGTAGAGCAGACGGGGCTTGAGCGCAGGTTGAGCGCGCTCCATGAGTTCTAGTGGCAGAGACCGTTGAGGTTCAGTGGTGAGCAAGACCCTTAGGTTACATAGATTTGGCTCGAGGCAGTGGTTCGCCTTTTCAGGGTTGTACAGATGTCGGCAAATCCGAGAGTGTCTTTGGCAGCCAACCTTTTTCATGGAGCAGCTTGGCATTGGTGGAGTCTGGTGACTCAGTTTGTTGATGAGTCATCACTTTCATGGGGCAACTTTCAGTTATTGTTTCGTGATGACTTCTTCCCCTCCTGCTTGAGCTCCTTTCGGATTCAGGAGATCCCATAGTTTTAGCAGGGAGGGATGACGGTGGCCAAGTACGCGGCTAGTTTCACAGACCGTGCGTGCTTTTACCCGGACATGGTCCACGATGATAACTTCTGAGAGCGAAAGTTTGAGCTAGGTCTCCACTGAGAGATTCGTGTTTACATAGTACCCTTGGGAATTTCCACATATACCGGGGTACTAGCACAGGCACTGGTGACAGAGAGCTTCCTTTCTCATTCTAGAGTTGGTGGTGGAAGCAGGCACATTGGAGCCGAGATGTATGTCGTAGCTAGCGGGCGTCAGCAAACAGATCCTCGATGCAGGTGGCTTTCTTACAACCAGACTCAGGGGAGTGGTCGTACACAATAATGGAGTCGGAGTGCACCAGTCCAGCCCGAAGAGATTCGGTGCTATGCTTGTGATTGGCGAGGTCACACGACACGAAAATGCCCAACCAAGCATGCAGAGAGCTTCGGGCAGGCAGCAGGTTCACCACCACGACAGAGGCGGTGCCATGATCAAAGTAGTACCAATAAGGGTGGTGCTAATAGGGGAGCGGGAGGAGATGGTAGTGGGGGACAGCTTTTCGAGGTCTTCTCATCACCACTAGGTAGTCCACGATAGGCTCAAGGAGCTGACAGTTGGGACTGAGGACTGCCGCGAGCTTTGGATTTCTACGACCCTACAGAGCATGAGGTGGCAAGAGGTACCCTCTACAGCCATTCTACTTTTTGTAGTAGAATTTTCAGACTCTGTGTGTGAAATTCCTTTCTATCTGATCCATTTTTGAGGTGTTACCATGGTGACTCAGGGCGTCGGCGTGGCCCTGTGTTGGTAAGGCAAAAAGTCATAGGAGATTTTTCTTTAGTCAATGGTGTTGACTCCTTTTCTCACCGAGAGTGTAAGAGAGTCTGGGTTGCAAGATTTCGACTATGGAATCTTGTGTGACCCATAATTATCTCAAAAGTAAGGATCATATAAACCCTAATGGTTACCTTTATAATTTTCACATGGACTTCCACATCGAGTTGGTTCTCTCGTACAAGAGGCATTAGAGAACTCACCAAGGTTCATGTGGTTGATCATGACTCCTGATAGTTGGTTTAGAATAACCACGAGATTGCTCATTGAATCCCCCATTTCATCCATTCTCTTAATCAGAGAACCACCACATTTTCCATCAAAACCATTGTCACTTTGGTTCCTGCTAGATCCATCCATTTATTAAAAACAGAAATGCTAGTGTGGGTATATAAACAAAATCATCATGTACTAATGAGGAACATAAACACTAAGATATACTTACTCACTCACTTTATCTAAAAACTATGAATCTTTCTGAAATCCTAACCATTATGGTAATGTCACTTATGCTTACAGAATACCCTAACCTCTAAAGTTATCTAAACCGACCTCTGATACCAACTATAAGGCCCCAGCCTTAAACCCTACTTAATCTTGAGTTATTACAAGATTACACATTGAGGATCTTTTCAGGTTTAGAGTTTTAGAGAATTAGATCATAAAACTTGCATTACATTACACATTTAAACAAAGTGGTTACATAAAAGATTGTATTAATTTTTTTCCCTTCAACGGAAACATATTTAAAATAAAACATGGATTCTTTCTTGACACTTCCTTGACACTATCATCATATCATTTACCATTCCCATGACCTGTGAAAAACATTTAAAAAACTTGGGATGAGCATTAAAAGCTCAGTAAGGGATATAAAAGTATGAAATGAAAACATTAGACCATGTATGAAATCATACATAACTCATAAACATAAGCATTTTAACATACCTCATAAAATCATGAATAAATCATAGAAATCATAAGGCATAAAGGTAACTTGAGGCATTCATAACATTATTACGTTGAAAGTAACCCTCTTGGTTATATTTGGAATACCCATAATAGTATATTCCATTAATATCTTCGAATAAACCTTAACGTTTAACTCCTTCGTGTTACCCAATGCATTGAAGAGCTATATCAGGCTCACCCGCACTTAGTTTATCACGGAACCACCCATCTTCATAAACAATGAACAAGAACCATAACATAATCATAACACATAACATAAGCATAATGTAAAGATAACATTCCCACATTTCAATAACAATATAACATTCTAAGATAATGAATACATTCTAAAAACCATTTTCAAAACCATTTAAAACATTTAATAAAGACAGTTTTGAATCAAAGTGTCCCACACCACTTTGATTCTTTTAAAATTTTAAACCATTAATATCCATATAAATAAATCCTTAAAACCATTTTGAAAACATGTATATTAATGAAAAATATTTATAATAATAAATGACTAAAACATTTAAAATGATATTTTAGTTAAAGGGTTTTAAACAAAATGGGAGACACTCGAATACAATAATTGAGGAATAAAATTTAATCAGAACATTATAATATCATGAGAATAAAGGACTTAATGATATAATATTCCAAAGGACAGTATATACACCATTTAAGAGTGAATTGGTGTATAACAACAATGAAGTCTCAATAGAAATGTAAAATGAGATGAAATCCCCTGTAAAGAAGGTAACCTTAAATTAAGGATAAATCCATCTCATAATTATCTGTGACAATTATAAATACACCAAATATTAGTGGATATTAAGTGTAAAACAATCAAAGGTCATTCACACATATTCAAATTAGGACATATTCAATAACTACATGTTGAACCCAAAGAAATCGAAATTGGGTTAAGAAGGTCCCTTGGTAAAATTCGACAGCCTAACGATGTCACTTTAAAATTCCGAAAATGAGTTGATGAGCGATAAAAAGGTTATCTCATCACTTGGACATAAAATTTACATCAATAATGATATATAAGAACATATCCTAGCTTTATAATATTTAAATTAGAAGACCCAACAAAATATGTCTTTTAAAAAGAGGAGGGTGAAAATTTCCCTTACCGACTTGGGTATCTTTCGAAGCATACACCCCATGAAAGAAGGACAATAAAAAATTAATGTAAATACTCATAAAATAAAGTATATTACACAAATATTAGAATAATGGGAAGTACATATACCACACATAGGAAATGGTTGTAAAAGTAGCATAAATCTCATGGGAATAAAAGTGAGATGAAAAATCCCTTACAAAAACTCGGCAACCGAACGACGCCACCTAAAACTTCCAAAAATGGATTGATGAGATCAAATAAGGTCTATAATCATATTAAAATAAAATTTAAATCAGGATTAATATAAAATAACATCCCAATCATAAGAAATATGATCTTAAAGGAATGACATAAAAGAGTGTACTTAAAAAGAAAGAGACGGGTATGTTCCCTTACCTCGTATCCAACATTACACGACCGTTCTTTAATCTCCTGAATAATAGACTTGAGTTAATTTATACATTATTAAGAACCTTTTTCAAGTTCATTATTCCATTTATATTACTGATTACCAGGTCATGAACTTTATGTAATTATTTAAGTTAATAACGGTCATTTTAACGATCATTGGTACTTGAGTCAAAAATAAACTCTTTATAATTACAAGTTGTTCATGTGGTAAAATATCCATTATATCCAGAAATATATTCATGATTTAGATATAATATATGTAATATATATCCACTATATACATGAATTTATAATATTACATTACATTTAGAGGTAAGAAATGAAATGCACCATTCATGGAGACGGTAGGTCGTACGTATGCATGAACGCTACTTCCATTTATATTTCTTATGTAATGGAATTTAAACAAAATGATACATAATAGTATTATAATTACAGTATGGTATCATATATAATATCATTCTATCTATCCTTTATACGTACCACATATGGTATTAACGAATCAAATCACTTTGAGGGGGCGGTAGTCCGCACTTCCTAAAATGAAATTATCATGTTTACCAACAATGGAAACCATAAAGGTATGCCAAAAATGAAAAATACAGAATCATAAGGAAAACATAAACACTATATATATCATATATTAATATAGTGTCATCTTAATGTCCACCTTTGAAGGTGTCAGAATAATATTGAACAATCATCGTTTCGTGAGGTAGAAATTCGCCATCCACGGAAATAGTATGCTCTTTAAACATTAAATGTAGGTGTGTGTAAGTGTAGCTCGAATACTTCTTATAAAAACATCCTAGTATATTTAGAATACTGTTTTTGTTACAAAATAAATTAATAAAAAGTGTTTAGGGGGTTGGAGAAGCAAAATAAAACAAAAGGACACAAGAGAAGACACTACCTTTAAAATGGGTAACTCTTTTTGAATTGAGCTGAAAGGCTTCCTTGGAAATACTTTTGCCCAAATTGAGGCTTTTATGAGTAAAAGAGGGATGTGTATAGACAAAATGGTCAGGTTTTTGCTGAGCAAAAGGATTGAGAGGGGTGGGTAAGGTGGTAGAGGTGGGGGCCTTTCATAAGAGGAGAGGAGGGAACTCTTGAAAAGGTATAAAATGTTACTTTATTTTCAAATGAGTTTCGGATTATAGAGGTCCCAAATTGATTTATTTTGGGGATAATGTGATAAGGGTTATAAATATACTCATATAATAGGTTTTTTACAATGTGTAGGTGTTAGAGTTTACATTATCGTTTCATTTTATTTAAATCGTTAAATAATGATTTAATCGATGCATCATCATGATGTCATAAATAATTTACATTATTTAATGTCTAAAAATTATAAAAAAATACTATGATGTTGGAAATATTTTTAGATTTTAAATGAATATTTATAGTCCAATATATCATTTATGAGGACAAAATAAAAAATGTTTTACTCAGGTGATACATTCTTTGTTATATTTAACTTTCTTTAAAAATAAAATGATAAAAAGTCACTTTCACACAAATGTGATTCCATGGGGTCCTGAAGTTTGGAAAATGGCATCCCATGGTCGGAAATCAGACCAAAATTCTCATTAGGACACATTTTGTGGTCATTTGTTATTATTATGATATTTTTTTATCCCTAACTACCCGATTACTCATTAATCAAGATAATTAAAGCTAATTATCGTCGTTACTATTCATAATGTCAAAAAACAAAAGAGTCTTACTTAAATAATTTAGACCATATGATTCCAAATATGGAATCCATTTTACCAAATTCCAAACATATAAAATGAAATAATTAATTTAAAAATAATTCCCATTGTAAAAACAAATAGAGGGTTTTTTTGAAATAATATCAATGAAAAGTTTGGCACTTTTTACGCCTAATTCCAAAGTGAAATTAATCCCAATGACCACCATTGTATTACATGGTAAAAATATATTCTATTACACTTTAAAACCAATTAAAAATATAATCTAACCATATAATTAAATTAGATTAAAAAGCAGTTTTGATGTAAAATGCAGTATTTTTCACTATTCATTAAAAAAATAAACATCATCAGAAAAATAACACCAAATTATCCAATGTAAATTTCAATTTCCCAATCATAAATAATAAGTTTATTTTGAAAAATGGATCCTTTAAAATGTTAAAAAGTTTGATTTAAAAATATTTTTCAATCAAAAGGCAGTAAAACAATCTTTTAAAAATATTAGTGTATTTCATGCTTAAGATTGTATTTATTCTCATTTTAAGCTTCTAAAACACTATCTAAATCATAAATAGTAATAGATAACAGTATATTTTATTCATTACTTACTTGGGATGTTACAAGAGGTCTCCAATACGCCATGTTCAACCCGTAATTTTACATTATTGAAAAAATATAGGACTTGGTCGAAATATGAAAATATAGTGTCTATTAGACATGCTTTTATCATATGATTTCCCTAAAATAAAAGGTGAACCACTAAGTAAACATAATTTTATTTTTGTCATTATAGTAAACTTTAATTAAATTCACTAAAGTGTTTATTAAAACACGAATATTAATTTAATTGAAATTATAAAATTATGCATTGTTATATAAATATATATTTTTTAAAATTATAAAACAATCATTTTTAGAAATTAATTTTAAATTGATCTCATATACGAGACGTAACAATGGGGTTTTAAAGTCCAATGATTAAATGTTAGGAATGTTCGTATTTCTAATTTAATGAGAAATTTATTATAATGGATTAAGTTAAATTAAAAGATTTAAAATTGATCTATGTATACATTAATCCCAATATAAAATTTAATTTAATAAAAAACAATTATATGAATATCCAGTTTTCAATTAATATTTTTTGTTTTCATTATTCATTAAAAATTGAAACATCTCGTAAAAATACCAAAAATCCAACAAAACTAAATTCAGATATTCTGATTTCAAAAATAAAAATATATTTTGTAAAATAAAAAATATATAATTTTTAATAATTATATTTACAATAGTTTATCCATTAATAGGATGTAGAATTACCTTCTATAAAGAGACATCTTTTTTATTCATAAAATTTTATTTATTCTTATTTTCTTCTAATCAAATATATTGTTGGACTGTGATGAAATTGGATTGAATATGTAACAACCTTAGATTTTATAAGATACATTCTTTTTAATTTCATTCATATCTTCTATTGTACGACACACCAAGATTATCTTGCGCTATATGCAACACCGTATTAGCTTGCAGTATACGCAACACTTTTCTTGGCTCTTGTTACACACAATATAAAGTTAGTTTGATAGAAGTTATTCTACGCAAAATTGAGTGTATATATATATATATATTCAATGTATAAATAAAATATGGTTGGAATATATTATACGCAACAACAAAGGAGTCATTCACTACACGCAACCCTGACATGGCTTGCATTACACGCAATCACGACCTTCCTCGATAGCGTGTGTTGTACGCAATACCGAGATTTACTAAACAACGATATATTATTATAATATTGTTATGAACTAGCCGTTTTGAATAGTGTTAACTAAATTTTGAATTTTATAACATTATTATTCATCTTACACATTTTCTAGAACTTGGTATAAGACCAAAATAAATGTTTCGGGTAAAATAAGTATTTTTCAAAAAATGTAGTTTTGCCACCTTTTGATGGCGCACCCACTATAAATCTAGTTTTTGAAATGTTTATAAGTTCCATTTGACAAAATAAAATTATTCTTTGGTATCAAGAAATAAAAATTTACTTTGGATAAATTTATCATTTTATTCTGATGACTTTCATATTTTAATGAATATTAAAAACACGCTATATTTTAATTAAAAACAACATTTATCATCGTATTATATTATGTGGTTAAATTATAATATTGAATGGTTTTAAAGTATAAATAGAATATATTTTTACCATTTAATATAATGTATGTCATTAGAATTGATTTTACTTTGAATTCGTAGGTTAAATCAATTCAATCTTTTGCAATGTTTTAAAGAATAACCCGTTTTCTTTCGACAATGAGATTAATTTTAATTTAATTTCTAAAAATTTTGTGTATTGAATTTGGAAAAATGGATTCCATATTTGGAATCAGTGGATCCAAATTATGTTAATAAGCTACATTTTATTTTTGGGAATTATGAATAGTAACTACGGTAAATTTTATTTACCATAGTTAAAGGTAAATCGGGTAATTAAGTGTAAATATAATATTATAAAATTACCCTAACACATGTAAAAATCCTATTGGATGACTAAAAGTCGACCCATATCACCTAATGGTCATATTATATTCATTTAATGGGATTTTTTCCATGAAAATAATTTTATTATTATTAAAACCAAAGAATGTGACAACTTGTCACTTTCTTAAATCATATAAGTATAATAATTTTAATTTAGGGAAAAACATCATGAAACCTAAAAATTGAATAGTCTCCAGAAATATAATACAATTATATACATCATAAGAATTTATTTAGAATTTTTAGGGATTAAATAATTATCATTTATTATGACACAAATATGATGCAGTAATTGTCTTATTAATAAAATATTGACATAATTGATGTTATAAAGGCCCAAATAAATGTAATTTGAGACTTTTTATGACTTAAAATACTTTTATAGGTTAATATGACATGTTATTGTTTATTTAAGTAACCTTTTTTGAACTTATCATTCTGTTATGAATTTCATAAAAATCATGTACCAAATAGTGTCAAAATTGACAAAAATTAGTCTTTAAAACAAATATTATATTATTAATTGTTATTTATTTCTAAAAATCTAAGGTTCGGCCAAATGACTTATAAAAAGATATATATATTAATAATAAAAAACTTGGGGTTATTTTGGCTTGTTATGGTATGTTTATTAACCATATAGTGTAAGAAAACAAAAAGACACGGTAAAAGTTAAATTATTTAACTTAGAGTTAAATCTAATTGATAAGGTTAAAATAATAACCTAGACTTGTCTAAATCCTATTGGATGAGGGTATGTAGACCCATCCCTACTTTATAATCGAAATAAGACCCTTTGGAGCCATTATAAACCGAATTTGACCTTAATATAAAATAATATTTTGAGATTTTCCTAAGGTACCCCTCTCCTCTCTTATAAAAGGGCACCTCCTCCCTCTCCTCCTCACACAAATTTGAGAATTCAAGCTCAGAAAAACCCTGCCAAAATCTCTTCTACACTTCCCTAGTATCATCCTAGAGGTCCTGGTCTTCTTCAAAGACCATCCTTAGTTCTTTAAGTGGAGGTTAAGTGAAGGCGCGTCAAAAAGAGGTAATATCCATTACCAATCTTTTTTAATTTCTTTCTTCTTCAACTTCTTCTTCTTTAGTTTTTTCATGGTAAAGTAATAACATCAGTATTTTTTATATACTGATATATTTTTATAAATATGAAACAACTCTAATTAACCTTCTATCCGTCCTACGGAAAAAGGAAATCACCGCGCGTGCGTACATACGGAATACCGTCTCCACCCCGTGGTGTAATCTATTTTCCGCCACCACCTTAATTGGATGGGTATAATGGTGTAATGAGTAACTATATATGATTATTATAAAGTTATATTGATACTGAAATGGTATACATACACTTCAACACAATTCCACGACCATGGGAACGATATCATCGCTCGTGCGTACGTACGGACTACCGTCTCCACGACGCGATGAGATTCATTATCCATGGTAACAATTCCAGAATGATTATAAAGTATATATAATGAATAATAATGAAATATATGACATGGTAAATCTACTGGATTTATGTATATATATATGTATGTCATCTACTTACTTCCATTCAAGACAATAAGGAAAGGAAAATAGCGTTCATGCGTACGTACGGATTACCGTCTCCATGAACGGTGTGTTTCATTTCATTTATCTATCTATTATATATATATATACTGAATATATATGATATATAAATCATGTTTTATATTATTTATGTAAGTAAATCATGATATAATTAATAATAATGTCAAGAACAACAAGTCCAAACACCTATGATAAATGAAACGATTTTACCCAAAACGCTTCTTTAACATGGAATTTAAAAACGATCGGGTAATATAATGTCATAAGTGTACCATATATGATATAATAACAATTAATATGATTATGTAATAAGTTAATGACATTATTTAAATCATAATACAGGAGGTTCGGATACGTACAAAGCATATCGTACATAAGGTAAGGGACATATCACAATCTCATTTTTATACGAGATTGTTTATACTTTGGTATTTACTGGGGTGTATTTTATCATCCACATCCATGTTTCCTCAATATGTAATATTATTTCCATCCACCTACAATTTTTTAAATCCAATTTTACCCTTAGGTGAGTTTTTAGTAAAGGATATGAAAGGAATCTTTTGTCATTTTGTGTACGAGGTACTTTTTGACTTTTCCGACAAAGGTATGAGAAGAATGTTTTTTTAACTTATACGGAATGAATGGATTTTTAAAACATTATTTCCAAGAATCTTCCTTTACAAGTTTTCAAGTTTATTTTTAATCAACTTCTTTTAGTTTATAATTGTACGAAATGTTAAGAAAGGAAAAGTGTTTTTGAAGCAGAAAGGATATTTTCCTCAAGAATGGAGTTCAAGTGTTTTATCAAAATTATTTTCCATCTAAGATAATAAAGGGTTATGTTTTTATCCCTATTATTACATTGATTTGATTTTGTTGTGATGGAATTATGTTTTTATAAATTCCTTTATCTTATATGAATTGTTTAATGATGTCACGATGTTTAAGATTCCCAGTCTTATTACATGGGTTATGCCATGATGTATGGTTTATGATTTTGTGGCACACATAAGAATGGTATCATTAAGAGATGGTTGGGACCTATATCTCCCTCCAATGTATTGGGTAAAGATTTTATATCTCATGAGATAGACATGGCTGGAATGGTAGGTTATACCGGTTCAGGGAAGCAGGACTGAAACGAGGGTAACTCGGTTCAAAAATGGACTTTGTCCACTAAGATAGTCTTGGTAATGAGTCTTGACTAATAAGAAATGATTCTCTATGATTATGTGTGTATGCCACAAAGTTTCATGTTTTTGGTTATAATTATTGGGATTACATTTCACTACCATGATTTATCCCATGTTATGAAATTATGATCTCTTTTGGAGGTTAATATTTCCAAAAGTTATGTTCTTATGTATATGATGTGATTGATATTTCTTTTGTTTACCCTTAATGAGAATTTGAGATCACCCTTTTATGTTTTCTTTTCCCCAGGATATAACGAAATATTTTAGGTAAAAAAAGGAAGATCTTTATGGGAGATGCTGAAGAACTTTCACCACGATTAGAAGATTATATTCTGGGTTTCCAAAGACACTAAACTATTACGATCCTTGTGTGTATGTTTTTTTATGTACTAAGTATTCCGCAAAAGTAATGGAATGTCCATGTACATTAAGCTTCGGGTCTCTACAGGTGGTATCAGAGGAAAGGTATAGTCAACCTTTGGAAACTAAGATGCGAAAACGTTATTGAGATCCCTAGAGATATTTCTAAGGTATGTCTAGGGATGTCCCTAAGGATAAGTATACGTATAGGATATAGTTCTAGAACTATGGTAACGATATTAGATTAAACCAAAGATGTCAGATATTGAAGTTACTCCCCCTTTATTATGATTTTTTCCTCTCACACTATTCTTTTTGGGTTTTAGAAAATGGCTGGAAACAAGATGATTCACGATAATGGAGGATATGATGGACAATGGAACGATATTCTTCATGAGCAACCAAATGAAATGGTATTTGGAAGTCCAAACATCATTATTATGCCGAATCAGCAATCTCATAATATGATCAATAAAGTAAAATTTGGTAAGTTTCCTAACTCGTCTAATAAGAGAATGATGGAGTTTCATGATGATCATAGAGGAATGAAAGTTAAATTTCCCCTATGTAAATAATGTGGGAAGAGGCATCAAAGAGAATGTTTCAAAGGAATAGGAAGATGCTTTGGGTGTGGAAAAGAAGGACACAAAGCCAGTAAGTGCAAAGGAAAAGGTTCAATTAACACCAGGGATGAGGATAATGGTATTTCTACGACATCAACAATGGTTAAATGTTTTAAATGTGGAATGTACGGGCATTATGCAAACCAATGCCCTAAGGGAAAGTCTCATGAAGGGAATCAGTATGGTCATATGGGTAGTATTTATGTTGATGATGATGAAGAGACTACAAATGATATGTGAGTTGAAAGAATTTTTGAATCTCAATAAATGGTTTAATAATGTAGTGGAATGATTACATGTTTATAATGTGTAATGTTGTATAAGTAATCTCATGGTACTATGGAATAAAGAGACATCTAAGTATTGTTACACTATTGTCTTTCCTTGAGTTTTGAAATTTTATGATTAATGGTACCAGTATCCAAGAAAGGTTATTCAGATATTTTTGGAATGTAGATGATATGCACATAATGAAGGGATAAGGAGAAAATTTAATATTTGATAATATTCATGAGCTCATGACTGATATAAGGAGAAGGTTATATCATGGTTTGTGTATATAGAATTTTTAGGATTTTGGTATGTGGAAAGTGTTAACGTTTAACTGCATTCATGTTTTCACTAAGGTTCAATGTGTATTCAAGAGAATACATTATTAAGGCCTTTGAATGTTTATAATGTGACCAACAAGACATATCTTATGATATATGGGGATCAACGATGGTATTAAATCTCTGGTAATCATTTTCACTATAATATGAGAGTGAACTAAAGTATTATGGATAAGCCTAAAGATTGGAATGGATTATGTTGGACATAAGTTAGTATTGTTTAAGGATAGAAGTTTTTTTCGATATTATTGATGGGATGTTATAGTAATATAGTTTTAGAAAAAGGACAACCTGCAGGACGAGCGATAGCCCATCGCGTCGGACAAGGCTGTGGGAATTGAACCCACAACCAAAGTGCGACTGGCCTTTATTGCCTACCACTGGCCTACAGGAAGTCCCTGTTTAGTAGAAACTAGTTTTATTATATTAAGGAGTATGATATATGATGTATAAGAACATTTTAGGAACTATATAATACTAATCTCACTATAGATGGACTTATGTATTTTTTTGATAACTTTTCTAACCATTTGTTTGAGACAGATGGAATGACCCATCATTCCATCACATGACCTGCTAACACATCACAAATGACAAATTCAACTTCATTTCATTAAGAGATGAAGTGGAAATTGCTTAAAGAATGACAAACGGTGAGACTATACCAAAATCACGAAAGTATTTCTTCTAATTCCAATTTCATCAAATTTATGGAAATGATCTTGAAAAACCAAAAATGTTGTCCAACTGCCCTTATATCCGATGAATCATATGGTACCTTAGATAATCAAAAATCTATGGCTTTGTGATTGTTGGATTTTTCATAGCCATGTTCTCTACCACTCTCCATCAGAACATGATGGTTAGATTTCACTTCCATATCAATATTTTCACCTATGTGGAAACCCAGTGATTAGTTTATTTGGGTAACCGTTACGTTTCATAATTTTGTTTTTAAAGATTGGTTTTGGTATTCCTTTTTACGATGTGGGTTTCTATTAAAGAAACATTCGAATAGTAAACCATTTATAACCCCGACGAATTTTTAGGGCAAAATTCATTTTAAGGGGGGTAGAATGTAACAACTCGAGATTTTATAAGATACATTGTTTTTAATTTCATTCATATCTTCTATTGTATGAAACACCAATATTATCTTGCCCTATACTCAACACCATATTAGCTTGCAGTATATGCAACACTTTTCTTGGCTCTTGTTACACACAATTTCAAGTTTGTTTGATAGAAGTTATTCTATGAAACATTCAGTGTATATATATATAGATATTCAATGTATAAATAAAATATGGTTGGATTATATTATACGCAACAACAAAGGAGTCGTTCACTACACGCAATCCTGACTTGGATTGCATTACACGCAATCGCGACCTTCCTCGATAGCGTGTGTTGTACGCAATAACGAGATTTACTAAACAACGATATATTATTATAATATTGTTATGAACTAGCCGTTATGAATAGTTTTAACTAAATTTTGAATTTTATAACATTATTATTCATCTTACACATTTTCTAGAACATGGTATAAGAACAAAATAATTTTTTCGGGTAAAATAAGTATTTTTCAAAAAATGCAGTTTTGCCGAATTTAGATGGCACACCCACTTTAAATCTAGTTTTTAACATGTTTATAAGTTCCATTTGACAAAATAAAATTATTATTTGGAATCAAGAAATAAAAATTTACTTTGGATAAATTTTTCATTTTATTCTGATTAATTTCATTTTTTTAATGAATAGTAAAAACACGCTATATTTTAATTAAAAACAATTTTTTTCATAGTAATATATTATGTGGTTAAATTATAATATTCAATGGTTTTAAAGTATAAATAGAATATATTTTTACCATTTAATATAATTTATGTCATTAGCATTGATTTTACCTTGAATTCGTAGGTTAAATCAATTCAATCTTCTGCAATGTTTTAAAGAAAAACTCGTTTTCTTTCGACAACGGGATTAATTTTAATTTAATTTCTGAAAATTTTGTGTATTGAATTTGGAAAAATGGATTCCATATTTGGAATCAGTGGATTCAAATTATGTTAATAAGCTACTTTTTATTTTTGGGAATTATGAATAGTAACTACGGTAAATTTTATTTACTATAGTTAAATGTAAATCGGGTAATTAAGGGTAAATATAATATTATAAAATTACCCTAACACTTGTCAAAATCTGATTTGATGACTAAAAGTCGACCCATATCACCTAAGGGGCGGATTATATTTATTTAATGGACTTTTTTCCATGAAAATAATTTAATTATTATTAAAACCAAAGAATGTGACAACATGTCACTTTCTTAAATCTTATAAGTATAATAACATTAATTTAGTGAACAACTTCATGAAACATTGAACATGAATAGTCTCCAGAAATATAATACAATTATCTACATCATAGGAATTTATTTCGAATTTTAAGGGATTAAATAATTATCATTTATTATGACACAAATATGATGCAGTAATTGTCTTATTAATGAAATATTGACATAATTGATGTTATAAATGCCCAAATAAATTTAATTTGAGACTTTTTATGACTTACACTAATTTTCTAGGTTAATTGCTGTTATGAATTTCATAAAAATCATTTATCAAATAGTGTCAAAATTGACAAAAATTTGTTTTTAAAACAAATAGTATATTATTAATTGTTATTTAATTCCTAAAAATCTAAGGTTCAGAAAAATGACTTAGATAAGGATAGATATAATAATAATAAAAAATTTGGGGTTCTTTTGGCTTGTTATGGTAAGTTTATTAACCATATAGTGTAAGAAAACGAAAAGACACGGTAAAAGTTAAATTATTTAACATAGAGTTAAATCTAATTGATAAGGTTAAAATAATAACCTAAACTTGTCTAAATCCTATTGGATGAGAGTATTTTGACCCATCCCCACTTTATCTTCGATATAAGACCCTTTGGAACCATTATAAACTGAATTTGACCTTAATATAAAATAATAGTTTGAGATTTTCCTAAGGTGCCCCTCTCCTCCCTTATAAAAGGGCACCTCCTCCCTCTCCTCCTCACACGAATTTGAACATTCAAGCTCGTCCAAACCCTGCCAAACTCTCTTATCCACTTCCCTAGTATCATCCTAGAGGTCCTGGGCTTTTTCAAAGACCATCCTTATTTCTTTAAGTGGAGGTTAAGTGAAGGCGCGTCAAAAAGAGGTAATATCCATTACCGATCTTTTTCAATTTCTTTCTTCTTCAACTTCTTATTCTTTAGTTGTTTCATGGTAAAGTAATAACATTAGTATTTCTTATATACTTATATGTTATTATAAATATGAAACAACTCTAATTAACCTTCTATCTGTCCTACGGAAAAAGGAAATCACCGCGCGTGCGTACGTACGGAATACCGTCTCCACGCCGTGGTGTAATCTATTTTCCACCACCACCATAATTGGATGGGTATAATGGTGTAATGAGTATTTATATATGATTATTATAAATTTATATTGATACTGAAATGGTATAAATACACTTAAACACAATTCCACGACCATGGGAACGATATCATCGCTCGTGCGTACGTACGGACTACCATCTCCACGACGCGATGAGATTCATTATCCATGGTAACAATTCCAGAATGATTTTAAAGTATATATAATGAATAATAATGAAATATATGACATGGTAAATCTACTGGATATATATATATATATGTATGTCATCTACTTACTTCCATTTAAGACTATAAGGAATGGAAAACAGCGTTCATGCGTACATACGGATTACCGTCTCTGTGAACGGTGTGCTTCATTTAATTTATCTTTCTATTATATATATATATATACTGAATATATATTATATATAAATCATGTTTTATATTCTGGAAGTAAGTAAATCATGATATAAGTAATAATAATGTCAAGAATAACAAGTCCAAACACCTACAATAAATGAAACGATTTTACCCAAAATGCTTCTTTAACATGGAATTTACAAAAGAACGGGTAATATAAAGTCATAATTGAACCATATATGTTATCATAACAATGAATATGATTATGTAATAAGTTAATGAAATTATTTAAATCATTATACAGGAGGTTCGGATACGTACAAAGCATATCGAACATAAGGTAAGGGAAATATCACAATCTCATTTTTATCCGAGATTGTTTTTACTTTGGTATTTACTGGGGTGTATTTTATCATCCACATCCATGTTTCCTCAATATGTAAGATTATTTACATCCACCTAAAATTGTTTAAATCCAATTTTACCCTTTGGTGAGTGTTTAGTAAAGGATATGAAAGGAATATTTTGTCGTTTTTCGTACGAGGTACTTTTTGACATTTCCGACAAAAGTACGAGAAGAATGTTTTTTTTAACTTATATGGCGTGAATGGATTTTTAAAACATTATTTCCAAGAAACTTCCTTTACAAGTTTTCAAGTTTATTTTTAATCAACTTCTTTTAGTTTATAATTTTACGACATGTTATGAAAGGAAAAGTGTTTTTGAAGCAGAAATGATATTTTCCTCAAGAATGGAGTTCAAGTGTTTTATCAAAATTATTTTCCATCTAAGATAATAAAGGGTTAATTTTTTATCCCTATTATTACATTGATTTGATTATGTTGTGATGGAATTATGTTTTTATGAATTCCTTTATCTTATATGAATTGTTTAATCATGTCACGATGTTTAAGATTCCCATTCATATTACATGGGTTATGCCATGATGTATGGTTTATGATTTTGTGGCACACATAAGAATGATATCATTAAGAGATGGGTGGGACCTATATCTCTCTCCAATGCATTGGGTAAAGATTTTATATCACATGAGATAGACATGACTGGAACGGTAGGTTATACCGGTTCAGTGAAGCAGGACTGAAACGAGGGTAACTCGTTTGAGAAATGGACTTTGTCCACTAAGATAGTCTTGGAAATGAGTCTTGACTAATAATAAATGATTCTCTATGATTATGTGTGTATGCCACAAAGTTTCATATTTTAATTTATGATTATTGGGATTAAATTTAACTACCATGATTTAACCCATGTTATGAAATTATGATCTCTTTTGCAGGTTAAGATTTCCAAAAGTTATGTTTTTATGTATATGATGTGATTGATATTTCTTTTGTTTACCCTTATTGAGAATTTGAGCTCACCCTTTTATGTTTTATTTTCCCCAGGATATAAAGAAAGATTTTATGTAAAAAAAGGAAGATATTTATCGGAGATGTTGAAGATCTTTCACTACGATTAGAAGATTATATTCCGAGTTTCCAAAGACAGTAAACTATTACAATCCTTGTGTGTGTGTTTTTGTTATGTACTAAGTATTCTGCAAAAGTAATGTAATTTCCATGTACGTTAAGCTTCGGGTCTCTACAGATTATATTACATGAAAATATTATAAAATACCTTAAGAAAATTTTAAATATTTAGTTTATTGAGATAAAATAGTGTTCGTACATAAAAAAATAGTTTTCATAGTAAATTAATTTCTTTATTTTCTAATTGTTATTATATTAATTTAAAATAAATTGATAAATGGAGGATTCATTTTGTAAACATGGGTAAATAATATTTTTAAAATTTATTTAACAATATTTGTAACATCTATTCTAATATAAAGGTGGTAACTATAATAGTATTATAATTACAGTATTAGTATTATGTTGTAGTTTAGTAAAACTATGTCTTGCATATAACCCAATATATCAAAGAAACTCAGCATTGTGTATAACATATGCCAATCATAGTGTTGCATGTACCATAAAATAATATTTTTGTTTCACGTTGGGAACACTAAACTTGATGTCGCATGAAACATAATCGAAACATACAGCATTCAGTTAAGATAAAATATAATCAGTGTTGTGAAAAATGTAGGACATTGAAAAGTTAAAATTAATTGGAAATAATATTTTATAAAATCGTTTTGTGTTACATTATACAACTGTAAAAATTATTTTCTCTCTCAAAATTCAACATGGTTATCAATGTTTTTATACATTAATGTTCCTTTCATTGTAACCCGTATATTAAAAATGAATACTAAAACATCCTTTATTAAAGGTACTCATGAAACACTATTGTTACCCAATATAACTTGTAAATTGGATTCCACATATGAGAACATATGTGGAAGGTGAAAAAATGGAAAATAATGATTAATCTGACCATTATGTTCTGATGGATGGTGATATAGAGCATGCTTAGTGGAAATTTAAAAATCACAAAGCCATAAAATAAAGAGGCCGAAAATACTTCCTTGATGTCATCACAAATTTTAATGGTGAGAAATTTTTTATATGAAAACCCTTTCTATAAAGTTGAAAAATTTTCATGAGAATATTTATTTACATATTTTAAGAAAAATATCACCCTTTGTTGTGCCTTGATCAATTTCCACATCATCTCTTATTCCTAGATATAAATTTGAATATTCCATTCCTAAAGCACTATCATATCATGAGATATATAAATATAATGATATTTTATTACATCTATCTTAATTACAAGAAATGCTTAGAACATGTTATCCAATACGCATAAATCTTTATATAGTTAGATAATAGATTGATCTCTAAAACATCAACTGATGTTTAACATAATACATAGAAGAAATGGTTATACTTTAACCCATCTGAAAGATGAAAGTATGAATCCTTAAAAATAAGTTCACTAAATTTCTAAAAAACTCTCTTGACATTGATCATCAATATATCATTAAGTGTCTCGTGGTTATCGCATATCAAAGATATAAATACATTCATCGTATATTCTCTTGATAAATATTAATAACGGGAATTTCTATAGAACCATAAAGAAAAAAATCATCCATCCTCAATCCAGGGATATATCTATAATTTATTGAATATATTCTATCGATTCAATATTTTGAAAACAAAATAAATAATATTATAAAATACATTTCCAATAAATCCTTCACTACTTTCAATTTAATAAGTGACATCCAATTTATTATTCATATCGATCATATAATTACCTAAGATGAACACAATTTTTTCAATGTATGGAACACATTAATGGTAACCATATACTTATCAAAATATTAATGTTCCATTAAATAACTTTTATTTGTAATAAAAAACATTCCATATATTTTTACAAATCCTTAATGGAAATTTGTTTTTTTCATAATTAATATGACATAATTCTTAAATTCCAATACATATAAACTTCAATAGTCCAACATCATTCATTAACCATTATATAGTATGAATTATTTTATTACTTAATACCCCTTTCCTAGATTATGAAATATGAATCTTGTATTGTGGTTAATTAAACTAAATTATGTGTATATTCATACCTTTTATATAATCATTATAATTAGAACATCCCACATCTTTTACATTTCATATTCGATCTCACATATTCAATAGTATACCCAATACTCAAACATGCTTCCTAATTCTCTCCATTAAATTTCCACATAGGGCATTGATTTCCATAATACCCATACTTTAAACATTTGAAACATTCAATGTTATCCTAGTTAATTCATGTTCTCTAAATTGAAAAAATAAATAAAGAATACTTTTAACAATAATTATCATAGAATAAAACAACATAAAAATTAAAAATTACTTATTGGATGTCTAAATAATGACACATTATTCTAAATATATAACACAATTTATGTGTATTTTGATAATTCCCTAGAAATATACTTAGATATATCCCTCTGGATCCCACAACGGTTTTATCAATTTAATTTCTAATGGTTGACCAAACCTCTCCTTTGATAATAACTACAGTGACAAAAGCATAATATAAATCGATATTACACAATTTTATATTATTATTCAAAAACTAAAAAAAATTACATGGCAAATGAATGTGATCAATTAGTGTATTTGTGAAAATGGAACACATTCATATAATTTTGTCAATGATCTTCAACATCTCACTTTATGATCATCTGCTTTCGTAATTTGACATAAAACCATTCTTTATAGCTTGGAAAAAGGAAACATATGAAAGGGGTGGGATCATTTTCATAGTAAGGATAAACAAGGGAGATATTTATGAATAAAATGAGAATTAGGGTATGTAAACATGATCATAAAATTAGAATATCATACCCTAAATATCAAATATCACAATCAATAGTGGGGGCATAATGATTTTCAGTTCACAGGAAATGATCCATAAGCGTGAAAATAATCATAAATCAATCATGTACCATATGATGATGTCATGTAATTTGTGAACCATCAAAAATATATAAAAACCCTCCATTTGTAAACGTTATCTAACAAAACCAAAAAAATGTGGATTAGGATACACCTATTTCTCATAGTGGATCAGGATTCACCAATTTACCATTGTGGATAATGGAAAACCAAGTTTACATTATGGATCAGGAAACACCTATTTCCTATTATTGATTAGGACACACTTGTTTCCCTATTTTTATCAGGACACGCTTATTTCCCATTGATGATCAATTATGTTAATGTGTTTCCCATAATTATCTCATTATATATAATTATTTACCGATATTATTAAAGAATGTTATATATCCCACCCTTTACATAATGAATTCATATATAAGTTTTCCACTAGATAATAAATCATTCATCATATAATGACCCATAAAAAGAGATGGGTATCATAAACATCATTTCCTAAACCAGGAAATTAAATAGGTATCATAATCACTCTATCTTATTATATATTGTGTAAAAGAGTTTGGTTTCATATTAACATCATCTTAAAATAACTCGTGAAATGAATATGGGTTCAAAAGACTTTTTTCATGGTATAACACATTGAAGGGAAATGGGTTTCATAAAAAACATTAAATTAAAAACATAATCCATTAATAAAGAGAGTTGTATCCATATATCATATTAATAAATATAACAAACTATATATAATGACATCATATTATATAGAGACGTATTTTTAAAGATCCCTTGGAGCATTTATTAATAGAAATAAAGTTTCATTATAAATAATTTATTTGGGATTAAATTTTTTTTCGAAATATATTTCCTTGAAACCCATTTGAAAAACATAATTTAATATATACAAATCATTTAAAACATTTTTTAGGAACATATTGTTTTCTCTATGAAAATAATTATTTTTCAATTAAAAACATTTTTGAAGACCTTTTCCATTAAAATTAACATTTAAATCATATATTAGAAGGTGGTGGAATTATGGTCTGGATGGTTGAGGAATTTGTACACACCAGTAACATCTCTCCCTCCACATTGTGTTGAGAAGGTGGTAGAATTTTACATGGCCTTCAGTGACAGGCCCAAAATCATAATTCTTATCAATAATTGACAAGGGGATTATGAATAGCTGGGGGATGATTCTCCCTTTGAAAATAAAAAAACCAACAAAATATTCACTACATGATGCATAATATAAAACAAATAAAA
Organism: Viscum album; assembly: GCA_963277665.1. Lineage (NCBI taxonomy): Eukaryota > Viridiplantae > Streptophyta > Magnoliopsida > Santalales > Viscaceae > Viscum > Viscum album. Next base: position 880,148,661 of record OY728139.1, on the reverse strand, counting down.
CTACAATAATACCATTTATATAAAAATAATACTACAAATTTTTACCATTGTGAAAGACTACAAAAAACTAATAAAATAGTTCAATACATCAAACAAAACTCAATAAAAACTACTTAACTCCAAAATATTATATTCTCCATGATCCATCCCTAGAAAAAAACCCAAGTATCACTATTCATCAAAAAATAATTATGATACATTAACTTATCAAGTGTCTTGATAAAAATTTTATTCAATAGCTCCAATATGAATTCCAGTTGTGTTTACTAAAACTCAGTATGATTTTCCAAAATGACTTCCCTACCATGTCAGTAGGATATAACAAATAGTGCATTTATATAAAAAAAATTATATTAAACAATTGAATATGTTTATCTCAATCCAAGTATCATAACACCGAAGTAGTTTTTATAATAAAATAATATCCACGGAAAAAAACTACATAATAATTTAAAAACATTTCACCTTACTTTTTGGAATATTCCATTTCAATCCACCAGACCACACATCCAGACATGCCTGATTCGTTATGATAGTCTCATACCCATGATTGGTTTTCAAAAATATACCAAGTCATAAAAAGGTAATTAAATTCCATGTTCCATTACACCTTTGTCATTGAGAACCAATTAATATTCCAACAAAGCCTCATAAAAGGAAATATAAACACACGCCAAACCATTATCCCAAAAAAATTTGAAACCAAAAAATTCATATCTTTTTCATAAAACAATTCCATTATTGAAATCACTTCAACAACCCATTTGAAAAAATTTAAATAAAATTATCCTTTTATTTAAAATATCTCAATTTAAATATTTACCTAAAATCCATCAAATCCATATTTAAAAATCAATATTTTAAAATCATGAAAATGAAAAAATGTTCACAACCACTTTCCGAAATTACTCAATTTCACCAAAAAATCAATATCCATCACTAAAGATGGTTATATAATGCTTCTAAAAACCAATTTTACAATAATTATCAATAAAAATCAATTTTATACTAATCCCTAATTTTCTAAATAGAGGAGTGTGACATTGAATCCACCTACCTTAGAAAACATGCTGAAAAAGGAAAGATGCTCAAAAATGTCAACAAAAATGTGTTGAAACTCCAAGAACCCACCTTAGATCACTTACCCTATAATTTTCAAGTCTAAATATAATTATTTTTTGCATAAATTAACTTATATTTATTCACAATGGATATAGATCTATGATACTGATATAGAGGAAGAAGTAGATGTGAGGAAAACAAATCATAACTACTAAGAATGATGAATTACTATGACTATTCGGCTTCAACGCACCAAGGGAAGCCTTTGAAACCCTTCCAAATCTATGATAGAATCCAATAATAATTTTAGTAATATCAAATAGCATGATATGGTTAGTATTGAAAAATATTGTATTCTAAATCATAATCTCAACCAAGATCTACAATTTGGGGATCTTTTTTTAAAACCATGCATTGTTTGTCACGTGGTTCGGAAAACCATGCGCTAACCATGTGCCAGATTCAATCGTTAGTAGGAACCCCTCATGGTTGTCATGTAGGGTTTCCAAATGATGTGGAAGTCATGAAAAATCCGATTGTCTCGTGTTTCATGATTTCTACTCACCTGCCAAATGTTTTGAATAAATCATGTACCTATTCATGCATCTTCCCCAAATCCTATATATCATTGTGCATAGTTTCATGGAGGGTTTTCATTGTTTCCACTATTCATGAACCATCCATACACCTATATAAAATCCCCAAAAAAATTACAAGGGATTAAAACCCTCCCATATATCAACCAAAATATTTATATACATAAAACCATAAATGAAGAGTTATTTAATCGAAACTGGGGGTTCTATATTCTCTTAACAATTTTTTCTTTTTTTTAAGTGGAAATTAAAAACCCATCATTTCATAGAAAGTGTTCAGGCCATTTTCTTTCTTTTCCTTCCCTTATTCCAATGTATTTTCCATGATCATACCATGATTACATAAAAATTATACCATACTAATGTTTTTTCTAGGCCCAAGAGTCTATTTAATATCAACAATCTATATTGGAATGTGCCCCAATGATGCATTTGGCTCTAGGTCTACATGATCTAAGCTGATCACATGGTCAGGATCAGGATGATAGTTTTTCTATTGATATAAATGGAAGATATTATGCACTACATTGAACCTTGCTACTGAATCCAACAAACAATTCACCTCACCAACACATTCTTGTATCTCAAAAGGTCTTATACATCAGGAATATAACTTGTATTAATTCCCAAAATGATGATAACCAATCCTTTGATAAATCTTTCGGAACACATGATCACTCACCTCAGGAAACAATAGTCATTGACGATTATCAACATATGATTTCTAATGACTCTAAGTCATCTCCAACCATTTTCAAATCAACTGAATATTCTATACTTTTTCTTGGACAAGGTGGAGCATACCAACCAGTGAAGGCTCACCTATTTCCACAAAAAATTGCAGATAATTAAAAGGATCATAATACAATTCTTTAAAAGGAGCCATATCAAGGCCTGATAAGTGTTATTATATATGAACACCCCCAATGACACGTATTACTCCCACATGCCACTAAAATCTATTACAAAAGCCTCCAACATGTCACCAGACATTTATATCATCCTTTATATTTCCAATACATCTAAGGATTATACTCCCATAACTTTTTTAACTGAGTCCTAGGGAAATTTTGAAATAAATTCTAGAAATGAAGTGTAATCCTTTGATAACATTCTGATACTATCAAAATTTCAAAACCATGCCTCTATATCACTTATTCGATATAGATTTTTGAAAACTACTCCCCCATATGATGATCTTGAATAGGGAAGAAATGTGCTAACTTTGTTAGTTGATCCACTATCACCCATATAGAATTGTGTTTCTAAACTATCCTTGGTATATCTATTACAAAATCCATGATTATCTTATCTCTGTTCCAAACAAGGATTGACAAATACTACATCATAAAAAAGGGTCACTAATGCTCTAGAAAAATGTTGTGATAATTAAAGAATCTCGAAACAATCATAGTCAACCTACATTTCATAATGACCCACCCAAACCATAATTTAAATGCCATATACATTTTTTTATAGGATGAACAACCCATATTGAATCTTGGGAAGCAATAAGTACTGGTTCCGGAATAGCCATAGTTACATCAATCCAATTTATGATCCACAACACTAACCCTCGTCCTTCTTCCATCCCTCAATGGTATACCCACCATTGAATTTTGAAATCAAAAACACACAATTTTAATGGTATTTCTATGCATCTATATCCATATTCACCAAATAAAAAAAATAAGAAACTATAAATAAGGTCATATATTCAACTTAGTATTCACATTCCAAGTGTATTTCATCTAAGACTGACATAAAATGTCACTCATTAGAGACCTCTTTTTCCAACTGAGCATATGAATTCCTATGTAATGCACCAACCACAATATTTCCTTTACCCAGTGTATACATCAACTAGAAGAAAAACATTTACTGAAACTCCATCCATCTTCTTTTATCTCATTCTATACCCTTTGTGAGATAAATGTTTTATTCTCTTAGGTTCTGTAAATATAGTAAATTTACTAACCAAAGAGTTAATGACTGAAAGCGATCAAATCATGGACAATGAAAAGTAACTCCAAATTTTATTGGGTAATTATTCACATCATCTCATAACTAACTTGATCCATAATAATAAAAATCATATCCTAACATGAGAACACATACCAACTCATATCCTAAAGCTTCATAATAAACAATGAACCCTTTCCCAGATTCTAAAAAATTCATTATTATTATAGATGTATGGAAATCATTAAGCTCAATAAAATATTCTGACATTCCTCATACCATTGAAATGGATTATTATTTATTGTAAAAGATATAATATGTGATTCTAGATGAATAAAATCATGAACAAATTATTAGTAATAATTTGATAGTATAAGGAAAATCTGTATCTTGAAGACATTATTTGGAAGCTTCCATGTGATTATATATTCTATCATTTTTGGATCTATATAAACCCCTTTTGTAGAGAATACATAGAAAATTAAATGTACCACTTGTATCAAAAAAGAATATTTTGATAATTTTTAATACACGTGATGATCTCACATTATTGCCAACATTGTATCCATGTGTTTTCCATGCTCATCCTTTATCCTTGAACATAACAATATGTCGTCCACAAACACCACCTCAACAGAATGATGGATATATATATGAAATATATGATTCATTAATTCCATAAATTATATTGATGAATTTCTAAGTCTAAAAATAATTACAATATATTAATAATGACTTTAAATATACACTGATGAATGATTTCATTGGTATATCCTTCTTCCTAACCTACAATTGGTGATGTCTTCGTCGAATGTTAATTTTGGAGAACCACTAGGGTACCGTAATTTAATTGAATAGATAATCGATTAATTGAATCAAATAGTTTTTCTTCATCATAAAATGTATAATTTTAGGATAATCCCACACATTTCCTAATAGTTATATCCACATTCTTTACAAACAAAACTTTTTTCTTCTAATAAGGATATACATGAAAAAATGAACCATTTTCTTTCTAGATCTTCTAACATCACCATAAATTCTGATAATTCAATTTTTTTATCCTCTAAGATAGAAGGTAAATATCAATTGTTCCCAAAATGAGAACAATTATAAAATCCACTTCATTTATAGGTATTCAACATGACGAATTTTTGGGAATGAAACTAGGAAACTATTGCAGAACTGCTGGAAAACTAATACTCTTCCTCTCTTATATTGATTACATGGTTAAATATCGAAACAATTATGAGATCATTACAACATAAATTTAAGTGAGTAATATAGTACCCACCATTATACAAAAACCTCCTATAATTAGATGATCAACTCAATCATCACTTGTAATGTAGAACTTTTTGGTATAACAGCCAATATAAGCCTTGAACATTGTCAAAAAATCCATACCAATTATTATATCATATACATTTGTCTCATTCATAGAGAAGTAATTTGTTATCTTGGATCTATTGACTATTATAGAACATTATCAACATAAAATCCATCCATTCTCTGGTCTGAAGATAAATTTTATGTTTATACAAAGAATGAAACATCTCAATGTTTAAACTCACCTTGTCAACCACACAAGATGAAATAATGTAATTGGATGCATCTGTATGTAGCCATGATTTCATAAAGGTATAATTAAAAATAATCAAACCTCCCACAATCAATGGTCTAGATTGATTATCCAGAATAACCTAATCAAATCCATATAAATTTTTTCTGACCTAACGTTGTTTTTTATTAAACTATTTATAATACACGTGTGGAGGAGTCAATGTATTCCTTGAATTTATATTCCCAGATCTATTCTGTTGACGATAGGTATCCTCCTTCCCTCGTCCCATGATGGCATATGATGCCTATGACACTTTAGAAATGTCCCGAACCCCCAACCTCAGAGAAATGTGATAGTAGAGAAGAAGATGCCCCATTTTCATACAATTGTCACCTGCTCTCAGTGGTTCTGTACATTCTAAATCATGTGATCGAACAAAAAAACTGAAAACATCCATAATTATTATAGGTTCTAGGAGGAAGATTTATCGATCTAGATACCTGATTTTGAGTCATCCATATACCTTGGAAATATGTTTCCCACACCATCTGGCTCCTAGAATTAATGTTCCCATAGTTTCCACCTAGGAATCATAATGCTCCCTCCAACTCTATATCTTGAGATGCCCCTTTTTCCAACTATCCCTCTATTGACCATCTATAAATAATTAAATCTAATGATCACCACAATCTTTTAACAAATCTCATGCCTCATCCCTGATTCAATTATGTGTGCCTTCAGGGACGCACTAATGGTAACATCAGGTGAAAACAACACTAAATTGTTTTATTTAGCCACATTTAACATGATAAAAAGATCTTATTACTTAAGGGTGAAAAAGTTTGTAATTTTTTTATTTTAAATGTGTGACGATTGAATTGTTTGTTAAAACGTTCATCAAAATACTGCTATGTAAGGCCTCCAATTTAGAATGGACGACAGAATACCACCCCTAGCATGAATTATCATCTATGATATACATCACTAGAATGAATTTCATCTCTGTTTGTGTGGTAATGAAATCAAATATATGGTTCGTCTTTTTTATCCACACCTCACTCTTCTTAAGTAATGAATTACCAAAAAAATCAGTGGATTGTAGCCTGGAACTAGATATAGTAATCTACATTCCTTGGTTCATCCCTTCTATTCCCCATGTCCATAGATTTAAAATCTTATAGTATTCTCTGAACCAGTTGATAGTTCACATGTGGCTGAGGTGAAACATTATTCTCATCATCTTATTTTGGATGATTCCTATTACGTCTATCAGGTGCCATTTCTATACAAACTTCTAACACAATAATTCTCACTCACTATCAGTAGGAGACATATGAATTTAAAATTTCAGTACATCATAAAATCACAATATCTATTTTTGAAATTCAAATTTATCCTATCTCAATAATTTTGCAAAAAATGAAATTTATTTTAAAAATACATCAATATTCAAAAAATCACATACATTCTCTTTTTTATAAATTCTTCAATTAAAAAACAATTTAAATATTATACAATAATTAAAACATTTCACCAAATAAAATATCATTACTAAAAATGAAATATACATGACTAGTGGTAATCTATTTCAATAATAAATTTCAGGATCTTTTTATTATATAAACCCATGATAATGAGATTCCACATCCTAAAACTTTCTCAAAATCCCTTAGGAACCCAACTCCTTTGTAACAAGATATTTAGCATAAAAAGGTTATCTATATCTTCTTATTCTCTACATTTCATGTCCCAAAAATCATACTCTTTTAAAACAACCTGACATAATGAATAGACCAAAATTCATATAATATCCCAGACCAAGAATACTGAAGACCAATTTTTAGGCATGGATCGAGCAAGCTGATACTTCTTGTAACATCCCACCCCTCTTTATTTTTTTGAGAAGGCCATGGAAAATAACATGGACATAGGAGACAAACCCATGATTCGAAAATCTGGTAATAAATTCTAATACCTTCATGAATATTTATGGAATGATATTCCCTTTGAAAATAAAAGAATCAACCAAACATTCCAACCACCACATGATGCATGATATAAATGATAGAAAACGTAAATCATAACATTTATATCAAATTGAACCAACCCAAATGTCCCATAGAAGAAGACTAAAAAACCATGAGAAATTAATGGAATACAAACAAAAAATATCAATTAAAACCACTCAACTCCATGATCGAACATGCTCCATGCTCCATCTCTACAAAATAGACTAAGTATTACTACTTACTACTAAATATGTGTGGTACATATCATTTTATTGTTTCTCAATGAATGAGTTCTTCAAAATAACTGATGATATAAATCATGGGTGAGTACTAAAAAACAATAGTATACCACCACATAAATTCCCTACTCACTCCGCTGGTATAAAACACATTATAACATTTGTATAGAACAATTTATAGAAAATATTGAAAACAATTTATCTCAATCCATTCTGTTTAACACCAAAAATTTTTTCATACTAAAATAATTTCCAATGGAATATAACCATGATATAATTTAAAATCATATCACATTTCATTTTTTTTAATTACATTCCAATCCCCCAACCTACACATCCACACATTTTTTAGGACAGTTTTAGGCCCATATGAGGTTTCAAATCGATCTACCAAATGATCACAAGGTAATTAAATCCAGTGGGACATTATAGTTTTGGATCCTAACACCAAGCCATATTTTAACTATTCATTGTAAAATATAATATGAACACATGATACCACATTTTTCCAAAACCATTTTGATCCAACTAATTAAAATCATTTCAATAAAATGATTATTTTATTGAAAACACTTCAACAAACCATTTCAACACATTTCAATAAAACAAATCTTTTATTGAAAACATATTAGTTAAAAAAATTACAAAATATCTATCAATTCAGTATTTTAAAATTAATATTCTAAAATCATTATAACTTTTCACTATTCACAACCACTTTCCATAATTCATTAATTTCACCCAAAGATCACAAACCATAACTAAAGAGATTTATAACAATCTTTTCCCACAATTTTGAAAATTATTTGTAATATAGAATTAATTTTATATTGATCCTTCATATTATAAATAGAGTCGGCGACATTGAATCATTTTACCTCAGAGAAAATTAAAAAAATGGAAGATGACATGAAAATGTCCATGGAAATAGGTTGAAACTCTAATAAAATGAATATATCTATTCCCAAATAATCAACAATATAAATATAATATTATTTAGAATCAATTACATTATATATATCTATAGAGTTTGTAGATATGACATACTTGGATAAAGATAGAGATGGAAAGTTATATATATGGAAATCCATGAAATACCAAAAAAAACAATGACATACCCTATGCATATAGACTCTATTAAAAAAAAGATAAGCCTTTAGGTCACCAAAATATATATGGGAGAAGCCTATATAACCTATGCTAGGAACAAAATATCATGTTAGGGTCCATTTGGGAAAACATGAGGCATCAAATCTGAATCCTGATCAGATCAACAATTTCTTGATCTGGTTTTTAAATCGTGCACAGTGAGGAAACATGTGTGATAACACTACTCCATATTCTATCTCATCATAGACCCTCACATTGTTCAATCACAATTCTTCCAAACCATACACCAACTATGTCAAATCCCACCATATCATGTTCTAATATTTCTCCTATGTGGCCTTATTATATGGAAATGTCATGTGCCTACCCATGCACATTTCCCTTAACCTCTGTATCATGCTGCATGGTATCTTAGAGGGTGGTTTTCAGTGACCATCAACCAACCAAGAACCTTTATAAAATAAATTAACATTTCAAAAGGTCTCCTAACTATCCTACACTTCACTCAATCTATTTATATAATTAAAAACATAAATTAAATGTTACATAATTCATACTAGGGGGGATAAAATGCTGAAAATTATATTCCCATAGTAATAAGTTTAGAAAAGTGCCCCTATCAGAAAAAGAAAAGAATATTTCCCTATTAATTTTTTTTAAAATGTTAGAGCATCGTTAATAAATTACTTTAAATATCATATTATAACAAATGAATTTTTTTTAAAACCTTTTAAAAAAACAAGATTTTCAATGAGTACATATTTCACATCAAATAGAGAGATAAATTAAGAGTTTTTTTCAAAAACATTATTAAATATATTAAGAAACAATGAGCCTAAAATGGTACCATTGAATGTATATATCATGAAATAAAATATTATTATAAAATTATTCAGATTATTTGAGATACATATCAAAATAATTCATTAATGGAATAATAATTATAAAAAATCTGGATAAACAATGAGATTATAAAAATAAACTCTTTCCACTTTGGTACATTTTTGTCATAATTACCACAAGAGAATAATATTAAATGAATCAAAAAATATCACCTAAATATTTATATTCATGATAAAATATTTTAATTGGATGTATATATTTCCCATAGAAGAATATAAGTGCAATACATAACATGTGACTCATATTTGGAAAATTGATACAAAAGTTCATTCCTAATTTGGTAAATTATGAATTATATACCCCAAGATAGAGGGAGATCGTCAAATTGATATAAAAATTCCAATAAATGTAAGAATAATTATAACTAAATAAATTCAGGGGCAGTATATACACCATATGATAAGAATAAGTGATGAACATAGAAAATATCTCAAAGCCAAAAGATATATGAGAAAGCCTTTACCTTGTGTCTTCAAAATATTTATAAATATTAAAAACTATTGTATAAAAAATATAATTTCATTATAATTCAAAAAAATTCCTATATTTAAATTTATCATACAATATAAGATATTATGATGACATTATATTAAATGTTTGTTAACAATTTTGGGTTAATGTATTGTTTGAGGTAATAACTGCTTTGTTTTTCGTATATTCTTTGACTTGTTATTCATGTTCATCTTAATTAGATCATGATAAAATTATTCAAAAAATATAAAACATGAGATAAATATCATATATCTTTAGTATATATATATTTATAATAATATATAAAATATATAAATATAAAATGTAATACACATTTCATGGAGATGGTATGTCTTACGTAGGCTTGACACCTCATTTTTTATCATTTTGAAATAAATATAGTAAATAATATAAATAAATAAATAAATATATATATATTAATTATATAATTTTCATTATTTCATTCAAATATTATAATTTTAATTAAAACTTCCTTAATACAATCAATGTAATGTGTGAACTAATCACATCTCCCCGAGGAGGTGGTTGTCCACACGTCCACAAATGAAATTATTGTATTCCAACAAAAGGGAACACAAAAAGGTATGTGTTGTATAGTAATTAAATGATCATAAAGGCCTTAATAATATGGTATATATCATAATAAAACTTTCTTCCATTATTACTCCCAACCATGAATGGTGGTAATAGGAGAGAGAATGACCTCAGTTTACAAGGTGATATTATACAATACACATGGTTCATTATTGTATATCACATTTGATATATCTGTGTATTGGTTTTTGTCAAAAAAATATCATGAAATATATCAGTATAATTTTGTTACTATAGTAAATATATAATAGTGGAATAATTATAATTTAGGAGGTGGATATATAAATAGAACAAAAGTTCTTATTGAAGGATGTTACCTCTTCTATGTGTAATTTCCTTTGGTTCTCACTAAAGGAATAACGTGGTTTAATTTCTTCAAAAAATTTGATTCTAAATTTTTATTTGGGAATTTGGGAGTCTATTTTCATAGGGGCCGGATGGTCTTAATATCTTGGGAGGTATGATGAGGTTAGGGGGTTACCACCCATTTATATTGGAGGAGGACTATAACTCTTATAATTATAAAAAGGTAAACACTACTGAGTTGTCTCCATTTCATATTCTTCCTTTGATAATTGTCCATTTTCATGGAAATGGTGGTTATGGTCGAAATAAGTTAGGAAAATGGATTTTGAACAAGTTGGAATGGTATGTTTACCCTTATTATAGTTTTTATCAAATAAGAATTTTTTTTTATATTAGTCACTGTAATTAAATTAAATTTCTTTAATAAATAATTTGGGAACAATAATTAGAACATAATATAAATTATATCTTATTCTAATTTAAATATGGAATCCATTTTTCCAAATTCTAAACACACAACATCCAAAATTTAATTTATAATTAATCCCATATAAGGGATGTAATAATGGGGTTTTAAAGTAAAATATATCAACTATTTGAAAAGTTTTTATATCCAATTTCAATGTGAAATTGATTTTCATTACATAAATTTTATTTATATATTTTAAATTTATTTAATTATATTTTAAATCCAATAAAAAATATAATATAAGTATATAAATAAATTAGAGGAAAATGTAGTTTGTAATTAAAATCCATTGTTTTTCACTATTCATAAAAAATTTAAACATCTCCTAGATTTACCAAATAATCTCCCAATGTAAATTTTTGCATTTCAATTTAAAAAATGAAGTTCATTTATTTATAAAATATTATTGTTATGATAATTATATTTAATTTAGGTGTGTCATTAAAAGGTTGTAATCTTACCTTGAAGACAAATAGATTTTTTTTATTTAGAAAATTTTATTTCTTCTTATCATATTCTTGTCATAATTTTTTATTACTATAAATAAATTTTATTAAATATATTAGATATAAATATTTATACAAACATTCATCAATATTTATTTATTTAAATTATTGATATAACATTTTGTTTTATCATAGAAAAATAGTTTTCATAGAAAAACAATTTCTTTATTTTCAAATATATGATAAATTAATTTATAACTAATTTATTACCAAAGGATTAACAATTTACACATTTTGAAAAAATATTTTCAATATATAGATAAAATTATTCATAAAATTCATTCCAATAGCTAGGTGGTAAGTAGAATAATATTTTAATACAAATATTAATAATGTATTGGAATTCAGTAAAACATATCATTACATGTAACAAAATCTATCAAAGGAACTCATCATCATGTGTAATGAAATCCAAAAATAGTTTTTCATTTAACAAAATATAATCATGGTGTTGTGTGTAGTGAATAGTTTTTAGGTTCTGGGTATAGTGGAAGTGTGTGATATGTGGTTCCCAACATTTCTTTTTTACCTAATTGATGGTCAATCTGATATTTATAATATAATGAACACCATAATCCATGGAATAAAATCTAATAACTATATAATGGGAAATAATTTTGGAACCTAGAGCGAGGATATCATTACATATTGTTAATAATAAGTTTAATTAGAAAAGAAATTACCTCTAAGAAATTATTTCTTCCATGATGAATATAATGATAGATCTATGTTTCATGGTAATTGTATTGAAGAAAAAAAATTAATATTCCTTTTAGAGGTGAACCCCACATGTTCTAGGATTCTATAGAGGTCGTATGTGGAGTCTCTAGGTGCTATCATGGAAGATCATTCTGCTTGCATTTTCTACCAAGATCACCTCGAGAATTGTTTCCAAAGAATTATCCTTGATCTAGTGGAGGATGATTTATCACCATTAATAAGAGATTTCTCAGATAATGGGGATCTCTAGGATTTATATGATCCCCTATGATTCATTGTGAAAAAACTGAATTTTCTCTTGATAAAATAACATAATTGGGTATTTATATTAATAGAGTTAAAATAAAGTAATTTCAAAAGTGCCCATAATTATTTTTTCAATCTTATAAAAATCCCATGTCAAATAATTATACTAATATTATTATATCTCCACATGCACTTAATTAGTGAATAATAACTAAATATTATTTAATTAAATAATATTAAATATTTATTATTTCTCACTAGACCATTAAACATAGTCTGCCATTCCACCTTGATATTTATCCGACATTAAATAACATATATTTAATTATTAAATATATTTCTATGAATTATTCTATAATAAATAATTAAATATTATATTCATTAAAACAGAAATATATATTAATTAAATATTCCACTTTTAATATATTCTCTCTAATAACTGGTGATGGAATAATTGAGATCATGCATGCATGAATAATTGTTATACCACATGTGGGAATAATACTTATTCGAAAAGTTAAATATTATATAATAATATACTATTTATCTGAGATTATATATACACTTTGTTTGTGATCATTTATGCCTCATTCCCAGTTTCATTAGACTATGAAGCCAAAAGTCCATGTTTGGCATCGAGGAAATGCTACGGCACCCATAGAGACACAAGTTAATAACTCAGTGGCATGTCACCTCATATAGAATCTTACCGTATAATATAATCATTTTTAACAGAATATCTCAAATGGATGAGGTTTCATGATAGTTCCATCAACATATATGCTTAATATCTCTTTTTTTGGCATTCCAAAAAAATATAATTACATAAAGACCATCATGTCCATGGATTTCTTTAGGATCTATCATTTCCATCCAAGGAATTATTATATAAACATAAATTATTGAATAAATGGGAAAAATATTTTCTCGCGTTATTCATTAATGCAATAATACTCATGATACACCCAACATATCCTACCTCACTATGGACATATGTCATCACAGTTTTCATCAATAAATCTAAGTGTGTGATTCATAATACTCGTTACTAATAATCATATTATCTACAGAACAATATATATATCATCATTTAATAACATCCAATGACACAAAAAAATTCGATTTCTTCTAGCATGTCTCATTCTAATAATATTCATACTAGATATTACCAAGGGGGTACATCATAAGAAGGTACATCAATGTCTTATGAGTCTCTACCATGTATTCTCAGTGTCATTTATGTCCCTCAAAACATATCATATGGCTAGAGAAAATATATTAAATAATAGTTTCCAAGAACATTAGGGTTCTCATCATAGTGGGGAACTACTGTGAACTTTTAGTATGATAACTACACTTAGGAAAGTATCACATACAATGTTACATTGATGAAAAATAATGATTTTTATAAAGAGTTTATTCATAACAAATTCCATGAATATAGGTTTATTATAATATTCCAAAAAAAAATTTCTAAGCCACCAACTCTAACATATTCTCACATTCATTAGAGCCAATTATAAATAAACATCAGTCAACTAGATGTCACATGATACTCGGGCTTCAGATGAGATATGCCTTTAATTATGGGGGTTTTTAAATACTCATTTGTGTGTAATCTACTAACTATAACTTCACCCCTATAATAGAAATCCTTTAAGATGTGGTACATCCAATGTATATGCATTATCTGTTTGTCTGACCTTTACTCTTTTTCAATATGAACCACTATAATATTGTCACAATACAATGTTCTAGGTTCTATTCTACTAGGTACCACATTATGATCTTATATGAATTTCAGAATCCATGCAGGTTCCATGACTGCATCATAATATGTAATATACTCATACTCCATTGTAAAATCAGTGACAACTATCTTCTTTGATCTCTTCCATCTCACAACTACACCAGTGAGACAAAAAATATATCCAAATTTCCACTTTAGTTTAATCTTCATAAAAACTCCAATTGGTATAACCCCAAATAACTATTTCTTCATAACCTCCATACACCAAGAAAATATCTTTACTTCTCCTCAAATACATAAGGATATCCTTAACCATAGTCCAATGTTGTTAACGATGATCTTCTATATATTTTCTTACCATAATCAATTTATAGGAATAATAATGTCTAGTATATAACATGGAAGACATGATTGATCTTATAGCTGAATCATATTGGATATTACTCATTATCTCTTTCTCTTACTGCATTTTAGGACACGTTTTTCAATGAATATGTAAACCATTTGACACTGGATGTTGTACTCTATTGGGGGGTTCCATACTACTTCTATTTAGTATTTGGTTAACCTATGTACTTTGAATTTTTCAATGAAACTTCCTGGATTTATCAAATTTTATCTTGATCCCTAGAATATTGGCTTCTTCTCCTAAGACCATTATGGAGAAACAATTGTTTAACAAGTCCTTAACAGATTATAATATCGGTATGTAATTTCTAATTTGTAAAATTACATCAACATATACTAATAGTTTAACCACTGAATTACCATTATTCCTTTTGTAGACACATGGATCACATTCGTTCATAATGAAACCAAAATGATTTTTAGTTTTATTGAATTGAATTATCCATGATCCAGATGATTTCTTCAATAGATAAATGGATTTATGTAAATGGGGAATTATTTTGGCATCACCTGAAGTCACAAACCATTTAGTTTGTGTTATGTAGACATCTTGATGAAGGATCACATTATGGAATGCAATTTTGACATCCATATTCTAAATCTCGTCGTCATGGGAAAATGTTATATAAAGTATGATTCAGATTGATGTATATAAGGAAACTATTGAAGAGGTTTAATGTTAGTCAATTCCATTATGTTGATTAAACCCTTTAGACAAAAGACAATCTTTATAGTTATGTACATTAGCTTCCATGACCATTTTCCTCTTGAATACACATTTTTAACTTATAGGGTTTAAATCATCTATTGCATTGAAAATTACCCAAACTTGGTTCTGATACATTGAATCCATCTCATAATTTACAGTTTCTGGTCATATTAATGCTTCAGTGTTCTCTACTATCTCCTAATATGACATAGTTTCATCATTGTAATAAAATAATGAGCCACCATACTCAGTGACCAAAAAACCATATCGCTCTTGATCTATTACCTATCATATGATCATACGAAGTACTTATGATTCAAAAACTACTTTCCCCATGAGAACCCATGGAATCTGTTCCTGAACCAACACTTTTATATCTTGAGAATCAACATTTCTGAAGTCAATCTTTTTCCCACAATCCATTTCTAGAATGTTACCCCTCTCATGAAAGACAAGTTTTTTATAGATAGTCACTTTGCTGGTTCATGGGTAATATATTTGGTGTCCCTTATATTCCTTTGATACACTAAAAACATACTCCTCATTCAATGGGGTGTTAGTTTTTCGTTTGAGAATGACTTAAAATACTCCTGGATACCCCTTACTCATGTATGTGATAAATTGGGTTTCATTCCACCCTATAACATGAAGGGAATTCCATTTTCAAATTTATATAGTACTCGGATTAATGTGTATATTGCAGTTTTAAAGTATTTACCCAAAATGATAGTGGAATATTTTCATGACTCATCATTGAACTTACCATGTCCTATAAGTTATTGTTACAACATTCACAAATAGCAGTCCACAATAAAGTATAAGGTAGATTGAGTTGAGATATAATCTATGTCTCCTTTAATATGTTGATGAACTCTTGGTTAAGATATTCACCACATTGATCTAATCAAAGCTTCTTTATCCCTTTAATAAGATGATTATACAATTCATTATTGAATTACATAAATTTCTTAATGAAATCATATTTATACCTCATCAAGTAGATATATCATTGTCTACTAAAGTCATCAGTAAAAGTTTTGAAGTATGAATATCCACCTCTAGATTTTACTTGAAATGTCCCAAACATATCAGTGTATACCAATCCTATATGTTTTGTGTCCCTTTCACCTTTTTCTACTAAATGGTGGTTTGTTTATTATTCCTTGTAAACAACAATGACAAATACCATGTGGTTTTATCTCAGAAGATTCTAAATAACCATCTTGATAGAGATTTGTTAAACTCTTCTCTTTTACATGAATAATACGGTGACACCAAAACTATGTGTTATATGATTCTATAAACATTATTTCTTATCCATTTCCAAAATTTGAATTCCAAAATTTAGTACATAAAGACCATTATTTAAATTCACCATAACATAACATATGTCATCCTTATAAAGAAAAAATATTTATTTAAATATTTGAATATAAACACATCTGTATATAAACATTACAAAAAATATGTTATTGTTAACTGTAGGAACATAAAAACAATAACTTAAAACAAAAATACATCTCATTGGCAATGTAATGTGATATTAGTCAATGTCCATGGTAGCCAGACATACACCATTTGTAGCTTACCAATCAACTTATCCTCTAGAAATCTTTTGTTCTCCAATTGTTTCCTCTATTTAGATACATATGTGACCACCAAAAGTTTTAACTAATAATTAATGTGTAGAAATGGAATAATTACACATGGTAATGAATGCACCTTTAAAATTCCCTTTTTTATGGTTTTAGTTCCTCTTCTTGAGACTTGGATTTCCACATTTCAAACATAATGCTTCATTTTCCTTTCCCTATATTAGGTCATTATTTATATTATAAGGATGGTTCTCAGAAGCTTTAGACAATTTATAAGTATCTTTCACCATTTAATTGTTCTTGTTTTTCTTTTTTCACCATAAAAACCTAATTTTTTTTCATTCCCCTTGTTTTTTTCCACTTGGATAATCACGTTTAGATGTTCTGAAACACTCTTCTCATTATTTGTTACATAATAATTGACAATAAATTTGTAGAATGTCTTAGGATGTGATGAAAGTGTGAGATCTATACAGAACTCATCTAGAAATTTAATCCCCAAGATAATAATACATTCAATGTAGATGATAGAATTGATAACATGATTCTCATCATTTGAAGACTCTCCAAACATAGTTGTAAAAAATAATTAGAGATATCATATCTCTCTTGTCTTGTTGTCTTTTAATAGAGACCCTGAGGATGAGACAACATGATATAGGAATATGAATCCTGATGTTTTTTTTAAAATCCCAGTAGACATGGATGGTAGATTGATGCACTGAACATCGGTAGAATCGTTCAGATGTTTCTCATAGAGATATGTCTTGTCATAACATTCCTTATTTTTAGGTACAACTAGAAATGGTTCTTCAACACATACAATTTTCTTTCATGGTGGAGGATGACACATATGAACCATTGAAAGACATAGAAATTTGTATCAGTGAGGAAGTTTTCCTACTCATGAATGGATCACAAGGATTTGTATGAAGTTAATATTTTATAGTTTCTAAAAAATAAGATGAACATTATTTTGGTATTTTATCTGATAAAATTAATACAAATAAATAAATTAAATATCTATTAGGCTAGAATTATTTAATTGAAACCTAATATCCCTCACAATTGATATAGGAATATCTTGATACTTTGATTTTCTATTAGAATGGATCCATATTCCCTTAATCATTACCCAAAATTTCTTTGGTCGAGTAACATTAATGGCTTTAGATAGTCATTCCCAATGCCTACTAAGTTAACTCATGATTCCTTGATATGCTATGTGGACATCCAAATCATGAAAATATTAATTAATATTTCATCAAACATTACCTCTCAATTACACTTAGTCTAGATTTGGTAGTCAACTCTTGATATAAACCAAGTATTGTCGACTCCAGACCTCATGTTAGAATTCCACGATTATTGAAATCGCCCCTACATTGGTTTCCCAAGAACTTTGAATTATTGATTGATATTAACAAATGTAATGGAAGTCTATACTAACTAAAAATTTGTTTAGTGATGTTATCCATATATGCTAAAATTTAAAATTATTATCTTTATCACATGCTTGATAATATTATGTGGGGTTACCTAAGTGATTAACCATGTATTAAATAATATTTAACCATAATTAGTTTTTTTAGTTTTATCTAGAATTCTTTTTAGTTCATTAATTATGTTATCACGACAAGACATCCATAATGAAATAATAATACGAATGATAGAAATAATTTAATTATTAGGTATAACCATGAACTATTACTATTTGATATCTTATGTAGTGGTTGATAACCTAACATTTGTCCTACGGGAAAACCAACTTGAACCAATAATGGTTCATATTTCATCTTTCAACATATCCACCTATGTATCTGTTCAGATTGGTTTTGGCTCATCTCAAAACCTTAACCACCTCCACCTTCTTGGGAGATCAATAAATTACATGTTCCATTTACTCAAACGTGGGAGATGGGGCAATGGGGTCTAAATTAAAGAAACCATGGGAACCCAGGTTATACAAAATATTGGGGAGAGAAGGCTTGCAGAACAATAATTATATTAATTAATAAATCAATTGAAACCAATAACATAAAAAAGTATTGTTCTAGATCATGATCATCCACATTAATTCAATTAATTACTCATTTAATAAAACTATCATTAAATTCATAATCATTTTTATTTTAGATAAATCGTGATCGAATTGATTAACAATTATCTTAAATTAGTCAATTATTGTATATTAATTATCATATGAAGTACCTTTATATTTTCATCCATTTTAATTTTATACAAATTCAATAAATTCATTTAAAATTATCTTTGTATAAAAATTTACATTGGAGAAAACACAATGAATACATGTTTTATTAATCCCAACATGTATTATATTTGTATAATGTTTTACTCAAAGGAATTATGGAATAAATGACTTATCATATACTTTCACAACATGTACTTTACATATGATTACGCAAATTATAAGATTTCCAGACACAATTTATTATTAAATGAATGTAGAGAAACAACTTGTAATACAACTCATACCTGATATGTATATCTGAACATTGCACAAATATTAATTAACCATTTGACATTTATGTATATTAAAACCTTTTACATGGTATGTCTTGTCATTATGATCACACACAAGAACATGTATCAAGATCGATATATTAAAATATATAAATATTGAATCTTCATAACATGGTATATGTACATGGAATGAAGATCTGATCTTTATTGAGTGTATAACTCTCACAATCTATCTAAGACACACACCTAGGGACATGTCATCTAACGAATGCCTCATAAAATTCAGATTACATGGCCTGTTTAATGGGCCATACACTGATTTCACTCCATGTTATATAGTTACTAGTCAGGTAGGCCATGTAGGGAATACAACAGTCTTCTCTCTACCAAAGGAAGTAGACACTTTGTACATGGGCTACATGCATGTATTCTAGCTTATCGTGCCCCATTTAATTTCGGTCAAGACGTAGTCTGTTAAATGGTTTAATTATTGCAATAATAAATGAATAATATCTCATTTATTTCTGAATCAAATCCTAATGCGTTGAATTTTGTTACACATTGTGTGGTATAGATTAAATATAATATACTATAGTATCCTCTAGATATAATCCTTTGCACCGACAAATGAGTTCCCTAATTTTATTTTAATCATAAAATTAATCCTTTCTATTAGATCTATGAGAAATGAAGGAGGAATAAACATATCTCACAATTCAGATTATAAGATCGATTAAAATTGTATTTATATAAAATATTATGAATGTGTATATCACCAATGATTTCTTAATAATTATAAATAACTATGTGCCTACTCTGATACCACTTGTAGGTTCTTATCGCATTGGAAGTGTGTGATGGTTGATTCCTACCTTTTCTTTTTTCCATAATCAATGATCAATCTAAGATATATATTTTGATAAAGTTGTGATCCACGGAATTGAATTAAAAAAATATAAAATTGATGAAAATTACAAAAATAAGGGAGAGTATATCAACATAAATTTTTTATAATTAATCTAAATAGATAAATAATTACCTCCAATGAATTCATTCATCATTATAGAATTTGGTGACAGATCTACGGTTCACCATCATTGAATTATATAAATCAAGTGCACATTTCCTCAAGAAGTGATCCACACTTGTTCAAATATTATCCTTATGTCAATGATGAAGTATACGGGTGCAACCAAGGAAGAACCTTATGATTGTGTCATCTGCCTTGATCACCTCTAGAATAATTTCCAATTCATTCCCTTTGATCTGGTGAAGGATGATTTATCATTGTTCATTGGAAATTATTGGAGAAGGTATCTCTCTAGGCTTGATAGGATCCTCTAATAATCATTGTGCACAACTGAATTAGGTATTGAAAAAATAACATAATTGGGTATTTATATTTATAGGTATTAAATAATTAAATTTCACCACTGCCCTTAACAATTTATTTAATCCCGTGAAATACCCATGTCAAATAATAATTGTAATATTATTATTTGTTGACATTATATTAACTTGAAAATTATAATTTAATATTATTTTATTATTTAATATTCAAAATGTTTTATTTATCATGAAACTATTAATATAGGTATTCCATTGCACCGTGATATTAATCGGTCTTTGAATAATGTATACTTATTTATTAAATATATATCACTTCATTATTTTCTAGTTAATAAAAAAAATATTATATTCACTACATAGTAAATAAATATTTATTATATACTCATATCATAAAATATTATCATAAATTACTAGTGGTGGAATAAATTTGATAAAGCATGCATGAATAATTATTAAACAACATGTGGGAATAATAATTTTTAAACCTATTAAATAATAAAAAATAATATACTATTTAATTGAGATTCTGGATACACATATTGTGTTACCCTCTATCTCTTTTTCTTAGTGAAATTAGGTGAAGAAGCCTAATCTCCATGGTTTGAGTCTAGGAACACACCATGGAACCCATAGAGGAAAAATTTAATTCCCTAATAAAATATAACCATATACGGATGGATACCATGTAATATAATCCCTTTTATCAGAATATATCAAATTGACAATGTTGCATGCTAGGGCCATCAACCTGTATGGTCGATATCCCTTTTTTTGGATTTCTATAAGTAGAACATGCCTATAGATCACCATGTACATAGATTTATTTATTCTCTATTATTTCTATCAAAGGTCCTAGGATATAAACATCCATTTATGTATACTAGAGAAAAATAATTTCTTGCATTATTTATTATTTCAATATTACTCGAGACACACCCAAAATATCCTACGTTACCATGAAAATCTGCCATCACGGTTTTCATCAATAGATCTAAGTGAATGACCCATAATACTCATTAAAAATAATAGTAATGTCTATGTACCGTTACACATGTCTGTAGATAGGAACATACAATGACACATAGAAATGTGGATTTCCAACTGGCAGGTCTCATTCCCATAATTTCATGAATCGTGTCTTTTCTTCTTTAGAAATGGATTATGGATTGTGTTTTCTGTCAATTCTCACATG
The DNA here is from genome assembly GCA_963277665.1 of Viscum album. Taxonomy (NCBI): domain Eukaryota; kingdom Viridiplantae; phylum Streptophyta; class Magnoliopsida; order Santalales; family Viscaceae; genus Viscum; species Viscum album. The sequence continues at coordinate 880,126,395 of OY728139.1, read as the reverse complement.
TAAGATCAAGATGTTTTATGGGAAAGATATCGTACAGTATAATCTAGATATAGATTTTAAGGTTGCCTCATTTCATAGTGTTTGAAAATTTTTGGTTTTAAAAAATCTAAAGGTAGATGCTCGAATAGACAAAGGTGGTTTTTTGGAAACAACTCTTCATGAGAATGTTGACGGAATGGTTTTTGAAAATAATGGGAAAATATTTTTAAATATGAGAAGCACCGTGAATTGTTATAGTGATCTATGTGATTACAAGAATTAGATTTTAGCAATGGTATGAAGGATTTAACGAACAAATCTGTGAGTATGACACGCATTGTAAACAACACAATTGGATTTTATGGAATGATCTATGGTTTTGACAAGCTTAGCATATGGAAATTTTACTTGGAACATCGTGATAGGAGGGAAAATGCGAAGATTATTTAAAATATATAGAAAATATACTAAGAGTTGGTGGAGGATTGTGAATGGATGAGCTTATAAAAATAAGGCTACCCCTCTTCTGTTCATATAAATATTTACATCGAAAATCTAAAATAACTCTGATTTTGTGAAGAAAGTGGATATCTGAGAAACAAGTATTCCCTACAAGCTTATGAATAGTGAATAGAAATGTTGAGTGTTGACTAATGCTAGTAGTGTGGATTAATGAATTATTCATTATGAGGGGGTATTTCACATTGACTCAATGAGATTGGAGAAGTGTTTAGTCCCATAAATGTAGGTTTCTTCATGAAGGTGTTTTGTTCGGTGATGGTAGGGTGCTTCAAGAAGGTAGTGAGTTTCACGAAGGAGCTTCTCAACTGGTGGTTTTGAATATCATCTTTACAATGAATAGGTATTTCAATGAGAATCAACATAGATCATTAGTGCAATCATAGAATCATTCTAGATATGGACAATGTCTCTAATGTGAATCCATTGAATAATCCTTGCAGTTAATAAAGATAGTTACAGTTATCTCATATTAGTGTGCTAGGGGTAGTTGATGGAAGTATATTATGGGACACAATGAGATGTCCCAATAATATTGTATGGTTAGTGTGCCTAGCATAGAGTGACTGTGTGCCATCTCTTCTATTACAAAACATGTGATGATTAAGGGATTTTGGTACGACTGACACACTATCGCCTGTGATCCTTGGGCTCTCCCTTTTTGCTGAATAATGGAAAATTTTTGTATGATCACTTTCTATATGGTTGTTTGTTTTTATAACCATTATAATTAGACATGTTTAATTGGTTCTTAACAACGTGGTTACAAGATCAATCACATTGGAAGAAAAATTTGACACCCTTATATACCCTTCCCCACTCATGGTGTTATGGGAAACTTCAATAGGTATCAGGGCTAGGTAGAGGTTTCTAGTTTTAAATCTATCCTATTTAATGTCTTTTATAATTCAGTTAATCTTAGGAGATTCCCCCTCTTTGATGGAAGAAACTTCTATATTAGGAATAATAAGATTTGACCTCATCTAATATCTATTGGAATGGAATTAGTCATTGCAACTACACATGGGATTTAGGTAACTGATGCAACAAGACTCTCCAAGAAATAAAACAATAAGAAAATTATTGATACAGATACAAAAGAAAAAATTCCATTACTACAACGTGTTCTAATAAAATATATTGAATCATAATGTGATTCTCCTCATCCTTGTCTATGTGGGAAAACCTGGAAAATACATATGAAGGTTACAACAATGTGGAGGAGTCCAGGCTTCATGTGTTTTGCAAGATGTTTGGTAATATAGTGATGCATCCTAATAAAAATGAAGATACCTTTTTCCAATTGAATTTCTTAAGTCGTATGAGAATGTTTTGGGCCTTTTAAAGATATTAAAGTCATTGAAATTAAAATAAAAATCTAGTGACGAATTTCAAATCTTAATAATATTATTGTTTCATCCCTATATTAAAGGGATCATACAAAACATTCCTTGGATGATCTTTTGAGCATTCTGGTATCATATGAACTGATAGGGAAACCAGCTGATTCAACAAGTCATGTTAGTAAGGATATGAGATTCAAAACCATGGAAAATATTGACATTTTAGGAGAAAGTTTTGATGATGTTAATGTGAAAAATAAACTTTTTTATCTCTTAGACAAGAAATTCAATTGAGGAAAATGGATATTTTACTAAAATCTACCTTTGGAAATTTTTTTTGTAGAGTTGGAATTATTTCCTCTTGGTTCTCAATGAATTTTGGTGATGAAGAAAATAAAGCATAAAACTAGTAGAATCCTTAGAAAATTATTTCTCAAAATGGGGAAATGAAACCTAGAATGAAATTATATATTTCCATGATGCATTACTCTTAGGTCAGGGTCATTGAATTTTGTTTATGGTTGAATTTTACCCCACATTCCCTCATTACATAGGTGAGAGACATTTATCACATCATCAATGATTTTTTCTCCTTGACTAAAATGGGATGATGGGATGTTGTTTATTCTTTATATGGATTCCTCCTTAGAATTCATAACCATGTATTGGTCTCCCTCATATATTAAAAGGCTATTCATGAACCTCATTCATTGTGTCATCTCTTCATGGATGCTAGTTTACTACTTTTCTTCTTTTAGTAAATTCTATGGGGTCAAGTAATAAAAGAATAATTTGATCAAGGGAGTAGTCAATACGAGCATAGATGGCCTGTATATACACTAAAACACTAGAACACCTAAATTCTTCCACATTAGAGGGCTTCTAAAGAGTGTAGAAACCCGAGGATTCTCACATCAATCATGGCATATCGAATTCCAATTGCATGTCTCGGATGGTTTCACTAATTTTCCATGTTTAACACGAGGTATATCTCATGTTTAGTTTCTTGAAAAGATAGATCAGACTAATTAGAATAATTATGATGGCATATCATGTATGTACATCCCTAGGTTAGAGAAACATTAAGTTTTACTAGATTTGTGGATTAGAATTCCCAATGAGGATGGACCTGATATTGTTTTTTCCCATAATGAGAAGATGTCACACCATGAAGGATGATCTGAATGCCACTGAGTTATGATCATAGAGGTGGAACCCAAATAGGGGAACACCAAGTATTACAATTAAGTGGGATTGATCCCCAGAGAGGCCTCCAACATAACCTATGAGGAGGATAGCTATTAAAACCCACATAGATCAAAGGGGTGATTTGGGGATTACATATCACTAGTGGCCCTTTGCAAGAGGATAAATATTGGTTGGAGGAATGGGAATTTCGTGGTTCTTATTAATGGATAGAATCCCATGTGATTCTAGAAACAATGATGATTTTTATGGAATGATCTCACCATGATGTGATGGAATGTGAAAGAATCGAGATGGGTATAGATAATGTGAAGCTGAAGTGGATTGATTTCAGATTGTGATGGTCTTGAACTGCCTGAAGGCTTCCTATGTATCCATGTGGATGAGAATCAAATTCCCTGTAGTACATGAAGTGTGATGGGGAGCCACCTAAGGAGGTAGATCATGAGAATGAATGTATAGATAAAGATCAGAAGGAAAAGGGGACCTAAAAATTTTGTCATGAACCTTCTGAGACAATGTTACATAGGGGAATTATCTTTATGGGAAGGAATTATGGGCTTGTAACTCAAAGAGGTGTTCTACATAGGATATTTAAAAGATAGAAATTTAAGTCCACATAGATTGGATGGGGGGAGAGAATTGGGGCGTACACAAGAACAAAGACTCAGAAACGTGCCAGAGGATTATGCATGGTTAGACGCCCTTCACATGGGGTTCAATCATGGTTGGGTGTATATGGTATGTTCAGCTGTTATGAATGGTTAGCGACAAGTCATAATGGATCAAAACACCTCAGGGGGTGGATACGGGGGATGTGTCCCGTAATGGTAAGATGTCAAGTCAAGAGGGTACTTCCCGAGAATGGATAAAGAGATATAACCATTGGTTGGGATTAAACCACAAAAATGATACCTATGTACCCTAATGCGATCAAATCCCAAGAATTTTGGTGAAAAATTTTTAACTACATATAGGATGAGTCAACTAACATAAAATATATGGGACAAAGGAGTAATGGGGAGTGTGGGAATTAAGACTCATAGTGGCTTCCTAGGTACCATGTATAGATGATAGGGATATAATTCATGTAGTTCAATGGGAGAGGACATAAAATTGGGGTTTACACATTGGTAGCGACCCAGAGACATTTTAGGGTTTATGCATGGTTAGCAGCACAAAGAGGTTTTGGGTCATGTGCATAGTTAGTGGACCAAAGATGTGTTGGAGTATACGCATGGTTACAAGACTAAATACATATGGTGGATTATTTATGGTTAGAAGACCAATATAATGGATTGGATACTAATAGTCTAAGCCCACATGAGTCGTTCTCATTGTGGGGGAAAATATGTAGTAGTAGTCAGGTCAGTCGTGTCATGAATGGGGTGGCCATGAGGGATGGTGTAGGGATTATTCATGGCTAGTGTCCTAGGGAGATGGATATGGGGGTTACTCTAGGAGATATGCCTAAAGAGGATCAATTCTAATTATAGGAGAACATAATTCCATGCCAGCAAGGAATGGAATATCTCACTCGGTTGATGACTAACGTGAATAGAGAATTAATGAGGTAGAACACCCCACGTTCATTTTAGTAGGATATAGTGTAGTTTAACATCATGTCATGAGGATGATGGTTATTTGATGTTTAACATCTTGTATCTGGGATGGGGATGATTCCATCCATAACCCCTGGAAAAACAGGATTGATACCTACCTACACATGGGGATTGGAAAGAATTGGTAAGGCCCAACATGAGGGGTGTAGATGAATGGCCGGTCTTGGGGTCCATGATAGAATGGTTATGCCAAATATCGAGAGACATTATCATACCTACTACAAAGAAATATGTTGGAAAACATGATATGGGAAACCACAAAGGGAATCATAATATTTTTGCATAAAATCCTAAAGGGCCTCACAAGAAAAGGGATAACAAAGTAGGAGGCCTCAATAAGGAAATATTGATGAAGATCTGGAGATTTTTGAAGCAATGTATCTTCAGGAATGAAGGTTCTCATTAAAGGTTTGATAAAAGGGTATCCATGATTAGAGGATCGTCATGAGGCATGGAGACCCATCCAATATAGGGGTAGTCATGGATTATGTGGATTCCTCATGAAGGATGAATTATCTATGAAGTCACATGTTCCCAAGAGTGACACCAAACTACCCAACGGTTTTGGAGTTTGATAAATAGAATCTCCACATTATGTGGAGGAAAATTTGAACAAATGGAAGTCTAGTTTGTGATTCTCAATTACCTCGATTGATGAATTTTCCCACTTGTTCGTGGAGCATATGGAGATTCATGAAATATGATTATAGAAGTTGAATGTTAAAGGTCGCGATTCTATGAGTTTAGGGTGATACATATATTTATATGAATAGGGAATCACGATGTTAATTAGTTAGTTTCAAAAGATAATAAGATTCCCAAATAGAGGTATTTCTATCAAAGTCACAAACTATTCCGTCAAGTGGCTTTATTGAGGTCTTGGAGTTTATCAAATCCATGGAGGAATCCATTAACAGGTCATCGAATCATTTTTGGTGGTTTTTAGACCCACTGAGACTTCCTTAAACCAGTCTTCAAGGTGTTCACAGAGGTCATTAGACTCGTGAAGGATTCCATCAACTGGGCTTTTCACTATTTGTGATGGTGGGGGGCTCGGTGATGGGGATTCACCAAAAAGTCCACTTTTTGTAATTTTTGTACTTGTGATGCTTGATTTTTTCCCCATAATGTATTGCTCATCCCCAAATTATCCATGGAATTAATTTCGTTGAAAATCATTGTGACCCCCCCCCCCCACTGAAAGTGAGATGATGGAAAAGGGTGTTTTATTAATGGGTGTATCCTCGAAAACCTATTGATTGTGAATCCAAATTGTGATGATGGTCTGTAGAGCGCGATAGTGAGGTCACTGTGAATCTCATGACTGTTGAGGGTTCAGCAAAGTTCAAAGGTTAGCCACCTATAAATTCTACATGAGGGTCCCCCTTGTTTTCATTTTTCCTTCATGAATATAGTGATCAATATAGAAAATCACGAAGCTCCATCACCCCTGCGAATACTCTCCATGAACCTGGTTCCTTAGACCGGTGATCCAGGAATGATGCTTAGTGAACTGGAGCATCACGATCTTTTATTTATCTTTGAAATGCCCCATGTTTATCGAGGCTCCATGATGTGGTTCTAGGAGAAGGATCATTGTGAAAGAGATTCACGAACAGAGATGAAAATTCAAATAACTCTATGAAGAATGGACAATCAGGATGCTTCCCAATAGTTTCTTGAGGATTCCACTCAATAAGAAAAACATTATGAATAACATCTTGATTGGGGGTATGTGTGGAGTCATTCTAATCTTGATTCCTTTTAGAAGTTGTAGATGGTGGGTAAATATTATTACACCATATGAAAGAGACAATTATTTTATGTATTTGGTCTAATAAACAATGTTTCCTACCCTAAGTAATGTTGGGATGAACCAGCTTATGGGTTCTAGGGAAAATAGTGTGAATACCAGTTGTTCTGATCGCTCGACGACCATAGATGGAAGGATCACACCCTTATCACAATCAATTTCCTTTACAACCGTAAAAAAAGAATTGATGAGAGTTACAAATTTCTATGTTATCTCCACTATGACATGTCACCATCCTCAACATGGGTCTTGGAACCCGAAAAAAGGATGGACATATAATTAGAAATTTTTCTAGGGTGGAAACTTCATGAAGGCCTGGGACTGGGCCTATTGCGTATGATCATCCACAACAGAATTTGGAGAAGATCTAAGTTGAGTAGTCCGGTATGAGAAAGTGTGAAATTACCTATTACAAATCTATTAAATTAATAAAATCATACTTGATATGATGATTTGGTGGTCATAGAGGACAAATACCTTTCATCTTTATCATCGGTATGTTGGAATCTACTTCTAGCACATCCACCCTATCTTCGGGATTCCCATATTTGGGGGAGATTTATAATGAAATTATCCTCTAATAGAATTCAGGTGATTAACTTGAGTAGAATATATATATGGATATGGTATTGCTAGACCTGGGGTCTAGGGTAGATAAAGATAACATAATGGTGAGGGATGTCTACATAAAGTATGGGTTCACCCATATTCAGAATTTCCTTCCATATAGACCAATTGGGGGCACCCTTGAAACATCCTGGGAGGCCTTGTACCGATCATAGAGGGTCTCAACAACACAAAGAGGGTTCATTCTATTGAATCTTTGAGGAAATTCAATAGCAGTGATGGGTGTACAACACCAATACTACACAACAACTGGTGGTTAGGTTGGGGGATTAATTTTAGTTCTCATATCTGCATGGATACTGCTAGTCAGAGATGCGCACATGGGGGTGTGTTTGAGAGCATTAATTAGGCATCTGGGATGGAAATGGGGATGTTTATCATCCTTGAGGTTCTATTGTTAGAAATGATGTATAAGGTTCTTTATCCTATCATCGAGGGGTAGAATCCACAACACATTTTCATATTACCCCATTTTCTATATCGAAGGGTTGAAGAATGAAAAGGGGATATGATTACATGAATACCATCCCCCCTATTATATCATACTTTCATTGGGAAATTTTGAATTTGGAAGAATGTTTACATTTCATGCTGGATCTGACAGTGGTGATGATCAAGATCTAGAGGGAAGAAAAATTGAAAACTCATTCATTCCACTCACCAACAATTGTGTTCAAAGATGATGGACAAGGATATGAGTATATGAATTTATATCTCCTAGAGTTTTGAGGTAAAGTACTAGAATCGTTGGTGGATTGTGATCTTATATTTGAACTAGACACCCAATATTGATTCACAATTTAGTTTTGGTGACTCCCATTATTGACCCCAAAGGTCTACCTAGGGGTATGTCATAATTATCACATGTGGGTGATGAAGAAATTGTTCCTCAAGAACATATATGAGGATGTGAATATGAAAATTGTGGTTCCTCAACCTACCATCGCTTATGTGCTAGTTAAAGATTATGTGAAATCCTGGGAGGCCCCCCTACTTGGGAAATATAATAAAATAGAGGAACACCTAGGCATTTGATGGAGTACCCCCTCAACCAAGAGGGTTGATCTAGATGATGATAAGAAAAAATTGCAGTGGTAGGGGTGATTTACATCATGGTGGTGGAGCTATAGTATCCGGGTCAATAGTTCGGAGGCCTACACCAGCCAAAAGTGAAAGAAGAGAAACAGTAGACGTCCCAATAGTTCTAGTGGGGGTAGAATAGGGTTTACGTGGATCCATACATAGTGTTTTTCAGAATTTCGATCAGGATCTAGAGAAGTGGCTTCATTTTTTCGATACACACAAGGATGTCGTCTACCATGAGGATTGAGAGTCTTGGGATGTTAATAATAAATTTATTAGTCCTTTAGATATGTTGGAACACCTTAAAATATTCATAAAAGAACATTAAAGAATTGGTCATGCTAGGGATGGGTTTCTATATCTTGGGAAGAGGGGGAGTGATATTTAGAAAAGAAGGACATAGTGAACACTCTGGGCACTCAACATCCAATGACTGAATAGGTGAATGTACTGATATACACAACATCTCCACCCCAACTATCTTCTACTGAGCTAGTGGAGTTTGTTCCCCTGCCCAAATAACTAAATGGGCCATGGGGAGAGCATTCTAATAGTGGGATTACATTAGAGGTAGTAAATGTTGAGACCTTAGAGGATAAATATTTGGGAGGATTCACTAAATATTTTGAGGTAAATTCTATAACAATCCCTTATAGTATCTCATTCAGTCTTATCCAGGTTTGTTTTCTAAAATTTGATCTTTAAAAGAGATCCTTATATGTAAGAGACCCTCTACCTCGGACAATGTTTTGATGTAGGGCGTGTAAGAAAATGATCTAGGGTCTATATAGGCTAGAGGTGTTACAGCAACCATGGTTGATTCTTTGGAATTTACAAACATCCAAACCCTATACAGGGGGCATTATCCTTGGATTCCAGTAATAATAACAAAAATATGTGATCAAATACCACTTGATTTATATAAGTTTCCTACCCTACAGTTTCACACATGTTGTTTCCTCAACTAAATTAAAATAAATAATATCTATTAGGAAATTCCTTGAAGTATCTATCACACTGTTCATGGGTATTTTCAAGGGTCCTAGGGATCCTTTCCTGACATAAATGCAGATTTATACAGATTTAGGTTCCCAAGAAAATCAAACCATAGAAATTGTGGCTACAAGCAGTGCCAATAGTGCAGTGGAACCCAAAGAAGATAGGAATAATATCATTGAAGTTAGATCTTGTTATGAAGATCAACCACATCATATGGATCCTACCATATATGATAGAAATCAAGAGTTGGATCCTACCGCTACACTCTTGGCCATATTTTTGTAGAATGAACTCGTTATCCCTGATGAGTTGGAGGAATCTAATTATGATGTGGTGGATATTTGGGATTTTCATCACTGGCCATGTATGATGGTCATGATTTTCATCAATAATATACAAAAATTAGAATGCATAAGTTTTATGGGATCACATTGCTCTCAACTATGTGATCTATGCGCTTTTGGGGTGGGTGAATGTGGTCTACAAATTCTAGTCCGATATTACATCACAAAAAAATGTAGGAGATTGATCATATCTTAAATGTATCCTAGCACTATAAGATGTCTACCAAAACAAAGAAACTCTAAGAAGTTGAATAGGAGGTTCATTGCTTGGAATCATGGATGAAAGAATGTTATTCCTTAACTAAAACACAATCGAAACTCATTTCATGAATGAAGGTCCAGTTGGAATATGTCTAAGAGAAGTTGAGGAAAGAATGATGTGAAGTTTCTAATCTCCAAAATGAATAGGATATAGTTAATATGAGGGATAATTTTATTCACCCTGAAGCCACCGAGGAATAATTGGAACTCATATGCCGACATCGGATCCTAGAGGCCACATGTCAAAAGGTGTTGGAGCTAGAATGATCCATTGAAGGATCAATCCAAAGTGGCTGTGTTTTTATTAACTAATAAAATATATTTTGTGGTTTATTTTTTATTTTGACCATCATAAGATATCTTTCTTATTTTAAATAATCATAACTCCTTTGTATTCTTGTGAAAACAAATGATCAATCCCTACGCCACGTGGGTTATTCCGTGTGTGAAAAACAAGTGGAGACCATTGAAATTTTTATTCTATATGATATTTCTATATTATCATCATCTTTATGGGGTCTTCAATTACTGACTTCCCACCTAATGCATTTTGGAAGAGGGACGTCATGGTTTTAGAATAGGTCTCTCAGAACTGCCAGCATTCATTTCCATAATGTGCACTAGTGTAGAAGTGGGAGAATGCCAAGGGTGCAGGAATCAATCTGACCAAAGGGTGGTAAAAAAGTGTGAATCACATGCATAAAATTCAGAACTTGATGAGGTTTGAATGAAGATGGAGGGAAAATGAGGACTTTTTTCGAGACACAACATCTACATCGTATTAGTCTAGGATGGAAACCAAAAAATGAGAGCCAACAACTGACCACATTCTAAAATAAGGGGAAAATTTGAAGTGTCATCCAAACCCTTTTGGGATGTTTGATACAAATGGTAGGTGAGATGAAATGGCATTTGGCCATTATTTTACGGCTCCTCATTCAGAAATGAAATAGGATTGGGACCCAACTATTGGGAACCCAATGAATGATGTGAACTGATCATATATAGGAAAGGACTCCAACACATTTCAAATTACCCCACTAGGACTTACCGCACATTGGTGATGGCATAACTGCCTATAAAATGATTAAACCTTGCTCTTAATAGGAAGACTCTCTGATGAGAACATAGATTCCTTTTATTTTTGCATCATAAAAATAATTACGGTGAACACATAGTTTAACGTCATAAGGAACAGGCAATGAATTCATAGTTTACTGTCATACGGTGAGGATGATGAACACAAAGTGTAATTTATTATGCTGAGGATCATGAATAGAATACATTAACATCATATGGAAGGACATTGAACTGATTTTAATTTCATACTGCCATGTCATTGAACAATAGTTTAAAGTCATGTTACATAGACAATGATGTTTATTCCTATAATGTTTCCATGGAATGGAGGAGATAAATCTAACGTTAATGGGGAAAAGGACTATTCTACACCATTAAATTAACAAGGAACTGATAGAAAGGCGGAATATATGATGTGGTGAGGGAAATAAACCAACAAGAATGAATGACAAGGATACCTACCTCTATAACACACATCCGTGTGTGTCTCATAGTTTAATGTTATATTATTTGGACCATAACTGAGGCAAAAGGGCCAAAAATATTAATGAACCTGTGGATGGAACCGAAGACAACATGATCTAGTGTCACTATATATCATATAAGGATGGGAATCAATCACCATATATTTTATAAATAATAACATAGTGAGAGACCACCACTAGTGGGTGAAATCCTTTCTGTTTTGGCAGTTGTAGTATCCCATAATTATCATGCAACCTCCTGAACTCACTCAAGTTAGGGATGCAGATTAACATTGTGCATTGAGGATGTTGGATCTTATTTTATGGACATAGAGTTTGGACCGTAGGGATCCTAGTTTATAGTGGTTGAGTTTGGACCATAGTGTTTGTGGGTGGGCCCAAAGATAGAGTGTTTCAACATCACTACGTATCATGTAAGAAGTGGAATCAAACTTCATGTATTTTTGGAATCCCATGTTGTTTAATGTCATGCAGTAAATAAAAAGGTGGTTTGATATGAAAATGAGAAATAATGTTACGGTAGGAATCAAGAATTATGATCCATGAATTAATATGTATCCAATATCGATGGGAATTAATCAACACATAATTCCTGAATGAAAATTTTTCCATGCATGTATGAACCATACACAAAAATAAGAGGCATTATATTTTACTTATTTATTATTTTGTTCTTTAGTTCACATTCCATTTTTTAGAAGCTGAACTAGGAAAAAAATCTCAGGTGTTGCAATGGAAAATTGTCCTTATAAAAGTATTGATAGGTGGTATGGTTGATAAATTGTTCCATGGGTGGTGTCCTCTCACGGTAGAACACTGCAATGCTATGTTGTTTTACATCATACGATCAGGATGATGGAGTATCTATTTAAGGTCATATGATATGACTGGACCAATAATTTTCATTTCGTGTGGAAAGGACAAAAAATATTAATTTCTTTTGGGATGGGGAATAATGGTTTATTATCATATTTCTTGGATGAAAGAGATTTTAGTTTAAGGTAATAAAACATGGACCATAATGGAATCTCATAATTGGTGTATGTTACACAATATCCCAATAGACCTGATGTGAATTAGGAAAAAAGTGGTCTATTACACTCATCATATCTCATAATAGAATAATATTCAGAAGCTCTTAGTTTAGGGTTGTCGAGTTTGGACCGTGGAGAAGAGCCTCAATAGGAATATGTGTAAGGTGGGGGAAAACAAACCCTATGTGAATGGAGGACAAGGAGGCTTAAAAGCACCACATATTCATTCCTAAAATTTTATGGTTATATATTACTATCTTGAAACATATACTTGGATGCTCAGTGTAATTTCATTATCATAGGACATGAACACCTACTTTAAGGTCATAAAGATAAGACCATAAGACAATGTAATTTTTCTATGTAGGTACAAACCAAACCATGGGCCCTATGACCATGTGAGAAATGCTCAATGTGGGAGAAAGGGGCATAAAAATTCTCAGGACATAGGAAGAAATATAGCAGGTGACTGGGGATGTTGGGTTACATATGTTCCAACTATGATGATCGGAATACTCAATGTCCAATGGTGAAAGAAGGGGTAAAGTCAGGGGTTTTTAAGTTCCATATATACATAAGTGTGTGGAATGGGATGTGTATCATAGTGTCTGAAATTTGGGATACATTGTGGGTGGAATAATGATGGAGGATAACTACTGACCTTATTCAAAACATATCATATGTGTCATGTATATTAGAATTATAACAATCTAATGAGTGTCTTCTGCGGACCATGTTTGAAACATCAAACCTGTCTCAAAATGGCATTCAAAATCTTCCACAACATTGGTCCAAGATGGTAGGTGATCCATGAGGCCAATAACCATGATTATATAGGGTTCCATTAGGCTTGAGTGATTATGGAGATCCATATAGAGGTTCACGTGAAGTGTGGAGATGGAATGATGTAATGTCCATGCATAACCAACCACTATAAGTCCTACACTGTTGCACATCAGAGCATGCATATGTGGAATATCATATAGAAGGATCTGAACAACTTCTTAAGGGATGAGCACTTAAGAGGGTCCTTATACCTGACAAGATAATGGACTAATTCCAACTCAATAGGATGGGTTGAAACAAAATTGCGTTTAATAAACCAAGGTCTAGACCCAAAGGTGAAATCTCAAGATGTTTTTATGTATCCAATAGAGATGAGAATCAAGCTACATGTAGTTATTTAATCACGTGCAGTTTAACATCATGTGGTATGGGCGTATGTGCCACAAAATTTACCATTATGCATCTATTATACTATGATCTCATTTTATAGTCATAGAGCTCTGAACAGATAATAAGTCCTTCTAAATGGATATACGTTACATGGAGAGGTAATGAACGAAATGTGAATGAGGTCCCAAGAGGCGCATCACCACTCAATATATTACCAAGGGATGGGTTGTTAAAAATAGGGATGGTCTCGAAGAAAAAATGTATGAGCATTTCTACATATCCCATGGACATGGGAATCAATCCATACATAGTTATCGAACTTCATACAGTTCAAATTCATGCAGTACGAATGAGGTAATGAGAGGAATTCTTCACGGAGGATCATTGTGAATCTCTATTAGCTTAAAATGATTGATAACCTAGGAGGTCTCAGAATTGCACCACAATCTCTTAAGGGGATCCTTGGCGAATAATTTGAAGGAATATTGTGGTTGGGCTATTGAAAAAATCCATAGTCATCCCTATGTATCTAATAAATATGGAATCAATCCATACATAGTTATTGAACATCGTGTAGTTTACCATCATGTGATAAAAGGTAAGGTTGTTACATAGTATATCATCGTGCAATAAGGATGCTGGGGGAAGGGTATCCCTAAAGGGATGTTAAGGCCCTTGAAAACTAAACCAGTCATTAATGTGGATCATATAAATTCAATTCACACCATGCATCGTAAGAGGGATCTCATACAAATGTGAAGAAAGGATGATAACACATCGGGTCCCAATGACTAAATGTCATGGAATTTCTACATATCCCATAAGGGTGGGAATTTTCCCATATTTATTTTCAGAACTCCATGCATATTAATGTCAGGTGATATGGATGAAGGTTATTATGCAGTTTAACTCAATGCAACTAGGACGAAGAAGCTCTTTTTGAAAGGTATTTCTTGAGGAAAATGGCATTGGTGGGAGGACTAACTCGCCCCCCAGCAATGGTGACCAAAGAGTATGCACTATTAGGGTACACATTGTGAATGATATACGGTCCATCACATTTAGGCTCCATCATTGGTAGCTTCCTACTACGTATCCTTGGCATCCTCATATAAAATACTATATCACCATGAAGGAAGAAGTGAGACATCTTTCTTATTGAAATATCTGACTATCCTATTTTGGTTCCTCTATATATTTTTAATGGATTGGAGCCTATTATCATTATGGGAATTGAGTTCATCTATAATAGACATTGGCTACTCTTTCTAACACCTTCGGATTGTAGAAAATCCTGCGGAGTAATGGGGACTAAATTTTGATTAGAAAGAATCCCACTATTTCACGCACTAGGGAATATGGGGTCACTTAGGTGGAGTTTCAAATAATCTTGTGATAAACCGAGAGAGAATTTGGGAGAATTTTTTATATAAATTTTATTTTTATGAGAAACCATATTATTTATAATTTTATAGAGGGTTTTGTTAAATGCATTAATCTATCCATTTCCTAGTTCATGGAGGTGATATGTAGGGTTGGAATGGTTGTTATATGTGGCATTCAATTTCATCAGCTCAGCTACACAAGAGTTGGTACTGTTATTATTTAGAAAATAATAAGGGACTCTAAATTGGTGGATTATATTGGGTATCACCAACTCAATGAGAGAATATTATTTTAATTCCTTGAGTATAATCACCTCTACCCACATGGAAAAACATCTCTTCGAGTCAGAATAAACCTTCACCACTGTGCTGTCACTAGAAGATATGGTCCCACGACATAGAGTCCCTAGACACCAAAATCCCAGGAAAACATGGTGTTATTGAGGGTCTCTATTGGTCAACTCACAAATTTTTCATGGATTTATCATGTGTGGAACCTCATGGAAAACTCAGTACAATGATTTTCCACGGTGGGAAAAGGTATCAAAACCATTAAATTTGATGATAGAGTTTCAACCCTACCTAATGGGATCCACAGAAACAAACATGAAATTATATAATAACTTGGGGGAATATCATATCTATGATGTGGAGGAGGATAATTAAATGAAATCCAAAATTTTAGAGTATCAATTAAATGATAAGATAAATCTGGATGGTGAACTACATTGCATACAGAAATATTTGCTCACGCTCGGCTCTATCTCTTAAGAGATTGTCATGCTGGAGATACTCGATGAATTGAGTTTTCCAATTGAGGGTTCATATATAGTAGAAGGGGGATCTTGAAGTCCTCATGTGGATGCATTGGTAGTAAAGTGAATTACCCACTAGTAATCATCGGTATCCACTAAAATGGGGGTGATGACCCTTCGATGCGCCACATGGATAAATAAATATATCCAGAAAGGATCTATGAGAGATGTGGCTATACAATTCAGGGAATCAAATTGACCACTCTATGACTAGAGAAAATAATTCACCCTTGTATTATAAGGAAACTATGCCAATGTTTGGTTATTGTGCTCTAGTGAGGGCTCGATCTATGGCTTCCTAACGACTTATTCACCATTGATCTACATGATGTGAAGTTTAGAGTCCCCCTTCACATATATACACGGAACATTAACCCTCAAGGTACATCTCGAGACCAATTATGAGATCATGATTCATTCATTCATTGTTGGTGAAAACATCTATCATTAATAAAAAATATGGAAAAACACATTGAATAAGCATAATAAAGAAGATAACATGGCCTACATTGTTGTGCCTTGGATCATGGAATCTTCTTCTAGTTGGGCTTCATGAGGAACCATCATAGTAAATTTTCTAACATGGCACCACTTGATCCAAATAGATGACATACTCTTCTAAAAATTCATGATCCAAGGACTTCAATATGGGTGCTGGATGGGCATCCAGAAAATATTCTGGTGTCTGGACCATGATGGCCTTCCATGGGATAAACCTAATGTCTAATTTCTAGAAGATCTTTTTCCAACATTCTCGGCATCTTTTCAAAATGGTATTATTTGGAATGTACCTTTGAAGATCCATGTGAGACAACAGTTGTATCTCATGATGATGGAGATAAATTAACAACATCTATAATGCAAAAACAAGCATGAGGCAGTTCATCTTGATTGAATAATATTTGTTCTATGTGTCAAGAGGAATGTGATTGAGATAATACAATATGTTCTTTGTCCCTTCATTATTCTTCTGGGTGAGAAGGTCATTGATGAATTGTTCGAGGGAAGTCATATAAAGGAACAATGAATTTTGAGAGACTGGTGGTATTATTACTAGAGGTTAGAGTGTATACTTCCGGATTTCCTTAAAGGTGGTTTTTAACTCTTTCTCCCACTAATGTACATAACCTTACTTCATCATTTTAGAAAAGGGATTACACATTTAAGATAGATTCGCAATAAATTTTTATATATAGGATATGTGGACATAAAAACCCAAGTTCTCTTGATGGTTGCATGGAGGAAGCATCTGAATGATGTACTCTATCTTCTTTGGGAAAATCTAGATGCCTCTAAATCTAACAAAATATATTATAAACATCATATAGGTGACCTCGTTGTCACACTTCAAGGGTTTCATCTTCAGATTGATATATAAATAGAAGACAAAAAACCTTCTCAAGATATCTATGATGGTCTTAACGTTGGCAGGATTTTACCACCAAATCATCCATATATAATTCCACTAGTGGCCCGACAATCAGTTTCAATAAGATGCACATTACACGCTGATATGTGTATTCCTTAAATCTTCAAAGAGAATGGTATTTCATGGATGAAAATGGTACCCTATAGAAACCTTATAGCAGGGGACTCCTAATCCATTGGGGCCATTAAAATATTATATTACCAAATACCCCTCCATGGAGGAGATAACTTGGAGTCCAATGGTGGAATCAATCAATAACTCCATCACAATAAGAGGAAAATCATCTTTCAGATAGTAATGGTTGAGGTCCTAGAAGATTATAAAGACTCATATCTATTTGTTTTTTTCCTGATAGGAATGATGTTTTCCAACAACATGGGGTACTAAACATCCATTAAGAAGTTTTATTTAATGATCTTAATAACATTAGCCACAACCATGGAGCCATGAAACTGATGAATCTTCTTGGGTGGTTGTTTGAACCTACGATAACTCACAAGGAGACCAAAATAGTGGACAAAGAACTAAGGATCCATTCCAAGCATCAAATCATATCTCCAATCGAACTCATCATGGTGCTTCATCAGAATTACTACATATTGAAATTTTTCCTCAACGAGAATAGCAGATCCAATCAATGATGGACTTCTGTATGTCTCAATATTAGGATTTACCTGTAAAAACTCATCAATGGTGGTAGAGACACCCTCATAAATGGTTTGAGAATTATCTTCCTAATCCAATTCCTCACATGAGGTGTTATGATCAAGAGGAAAATCATCCAAGCTAACTAAATATAGAGTAATGTTAGTTCTAACTCAAGTAGTGTTGGACCCTTAATCAGGGGACTCCTGCACAATTGAAACCATGGAAACAAAATATGTCTAACTTATTTCATCAGGACTTTGACTGAAAGGCTCAGGACTGAAAATGTCAAATAAGTGGTGGTGGGTAACCCTATGTCAACTTATCCTGGATCAAGAAAACTACTAGTTATGGTGTATTGTTTTTAAAATGGGGAGATCATCTTGATCCCTAATAGGGTTGATAGGTTCCGATATTACTTTTTCATGTATTTTGTTGGAGTGTGAAGTAATATTATGACATTCTATGTATCTGAGAACATGTGTTCCTCTAACCACATAATTAAATTAGTATTGTCCCATATCTAGGATCAGGTCCACTATAGAGACCCTAAGATTGAAGTACATGGACATTACATTACTTATGCGGAATACTTAGTACATAACAAAAACACACACACAAGGATCGTAATAGTTTAGTGTCTTTGGAAACTCGGAATATAATCTTCTAATCATGGAGAAAAATCTTCATCATCTCCCATAAAGATATTCATTTCTTTAACTAAAAACTTTATTTATATCCTAGGGAAAAGAAAACATAAAAGGGTGAGCTCAAATGCTCAGTAAGGGTAAAAAAAAGAAATATCAATCACATCATATTCATAAGAACATAACATTTTGGAAATCTTAACCTGCAAAAGAGAGCATAATTTCATAACATGGGTTAAATCATAGTAGTGAAATGAAATCCCAATAATCATAACATAAAACATGAAACTTTGTGGAATACACACATAACCTTAGAGAATCATTTCTTATTAGTCAAGACTCATTTCCAAGACTATCTTAGTGGACAAAGTCCATTTCTGAACCGAGTCACCCTCGTTTCAGTCCTGTTTCACCGAACCGGTTTAACCTACCGTTCCATCCTTGTCTATCTCATGGGATATTAAATCTTTACCCAATGTATTAGAGGGAGATATAGGTCCCACCCATCTCATAATGATACCATTCTTATGTGTTCCACAAAATCAGAAAACCATACATCATAGCATTACCTGTGTAATAAAAATGGGAATCTTAAACATCGTGACATCATAAAACATTCATATAAGATAAAGGAATTCATAAAAATATAATTACATCACAACATAATAAAATCAATGTAATAATAGTTATAAAAACAGAACCCATTATTATCTTATATGGAAAATAATTTTGATAAAACACTTGAACTCCATTCTTGAGGAAAATATCCTTTCTGCATCAAAAAAACTTTTCCATTTTTAACATGTCGTACAATTATAAACTAAAAGACGTTGGTTAAAAATAAACATGAAAACTTTTAAAGTAAGCTTCTTGGAAATAAGGTTTTAAAAATCTATTCATGACATATAAGTTAAAAAAAACATTCTTCGTACTTTTGTCGGAAAAGTCAAAAAGTACCTCGTACGAAAAACGACAAAAGATTCCTTTCATATCCTTTACTAAAAACTCACCTAAGGGTAAAATTGGATTTAAACAATTGTAGGTGGATGGAAATAATATTAAATATTGAGGAAGCATGGATTTGGATGATAAAATACACCCCAGTAAATGCCAAAGTATTAACAAACTCGGATAAAAATGAGATTGTGATATTTCCCTTACATTAAGTCTGATTTGCTTTGTAAGTATCCAAATCTCATGTATAATGATTTAAATAATGTCATTGACTTATTACAGAATCATAATAATTGTTATGATATCATATATGGTTCACTTATGACTTTATATTACCCGATCTTTTGTAAATTCCATGTTAAAGAGCGTTTTGGGTAAAATCATCTCATTTGTCATTGGTGTTTTAACTTGTAATTATTCATATGATTACATATATCATGGTTACTTAATTCCAGAATATTAAACATGATTTATATATAATATATATTCAGAATATACATATATATAATAGAATGATAAATGGAAATGAATACACCGTTCATGGAGACGGTAGGCCGTACGTACGCATGAATGTTGTTTTCGTTTCCTCATTGAGTTGAATGGAATTAAGTAGATGACATACATATATACATAAATGAATTATATTTATAATGTCATGTATTTCATTATTCTTGCTTTTATATACTTTATAATCATTCTTAAATGGTTAACATGGAGAATGAATCTCATCTTGTCGTGGAGACGGTATTCCATACGTACGCACACGCGGTGATTTTGTTTTCCGTAGGATGGATAGATGGTGAAATAGGGTTGTTTCATACTTATAATAACATATCAGTATATGATTGATACTTATATTATTACTTCATAATGAAACAACCTAATAAGATGAAGTGGAAGACGAAATAAAGTTGAAAGAATCGATAACGGACATTACCACTTCTTTGAAGCGCCTCTTTGAGATCTCCTTTTAGGGCACTAAAATTGGTCTTTGAGGAAGACCAGAACCTATAGAATGCTTCTAGGAAAGTTTATAAGAGAATGTGTCAGGGTTTGTCCGAGATTGAAGGCTCAAATTGGTGTGAGGAGGAGAGGGAGGAGGTTCCCTTTTATAAGGGAGGAGAGGGGCTCCTTTGAAAAAACTAAAAATATTATTTTATTATAAAGTCAATTTCGGTTTTAAATAGCTCCAAATTTATTTATTTCTAAGCTAAGGTGGGTATGGGTCTAAGTACTCTCATCCAATAGAATTTAGACATGTTTAGGTTCCTATTTTAACCTTATCATTTAGATTTAACATTAAGTTAAATAATTTTACTTTTACCGTGTCTTCTTGTGTTCTTATACTGTAAGGTTAATAAACATACTATAAGAATCCAAAAGAACCCCAATATGATTATTATTAATATATATAACCTTATCTAAGTCATTTGGCCGAACCTTAGATTTTTAGGAATAAAATAACAATTAATAATTTAATATTTGTTTTAAAAACTATTTTATGTCAATTTTGACACTATTTAGAAATTGATTTTTGTGAAAATCATAACAGTATTATTATTTCTAAAAAAGTTAATTAAATCAATACTAATATGTCATATTAACCAATAATATTAGTTTAATTCATTAAAAGTCTTAAATTTCATTTATTCGGGTATTTATAACATCAATTATGTCAATATTTCATTAATAAGATAATTACATTATCATCTTTGTGTCATAATAAATGATAATTATTTAATCTCTAAAAATTCTAAATAAATTCCTATGATTTAGATAATTGTATTATATTTCTTGAGACTATTCATTTTCGAATTTTAATGAATTGTATCACTAAATTAAAATTATTATACTTATAAGATTTAAGAAAGTGAAATGTTGTCACATTCATTGGTTTTAATAATAATTAACTTATTTTCATGGACAAAAGTAAATTAAATGAATATAATCCGAACCTTAGGTGATATTGGTCGACTTTTAGTCATACAATAAGATTTTTCCATGTGTTAGGGGAATTTTATAATCTTATTTTTACCCTTAATTACCCGATTTACCTTTAACTATAGTAAATAAAATTTAACGTAGTTACTATTCACAATGCCCAAAAAAAAATTAGCTTATTAACATAATTTGGACCCACTGATTCCAAATATGGAATCCATTTTTACAAATTCAATACAAAAAATTTTCAGAAATTAAATTAAAATTAATCCCGTTGTCGACAGAAAATGGGTTTTTTCTTTAAAACATTGCAAAAGATTGAATTGATTTAACCTACGAATTCATGGTAAAATCAATGATGATAACATAAATTATATTAAATGGTAAAAATATATTCTATTTATACTTTAAAACCATTCAATATTATAATTTAACCACATAAGATATTACGATGAAAAAAGTTGTTTTTAATTAAAATATAGCGTGTTTTTACTATTCATTAAAATATGAAAGTCATCAGAATAAAATGAAAAATTTATCCAAAGTAAATTTTTATTTCATGATTCCAAAGAATAATTTTATTTTGTGAAATTGAACTTATAATCATTTCAAAAACTATATTTAATGTGGGTGCGCCATCAAAAGGCGGCAAAACTGTATTTTTTTAAAAATACTTATTTTTCCTGAAAAATTGATTTTATTCTTATAAAATGTTCTAGAAAATGTGTAAGATGAATAATAATGTTATAAAATTCAAATTTCAGTTAATACTATTCATAACGGCTAGTTCATAATAATATTATAATAATATATCATTGTTTAGTAATACCCGGTATTGCGTACAACACACGCTAGCGAGGAAGGTTGCTATTGCGTGTAATGCAAGCCATGTCAGGGTTGCGTGTTGTGCAAGAATCCTTCGTTGTTATTTATAATAGAATTCAACCATATTTCATTTATAAATTGAATATATATATATATACTCAATGTTGAGTAGAATAACTATTATCAAAATTGTGTGTAACACGATCCAAGAATAGTGTTGCGTATACTGCAAGCTAATACCGTATTTCCTATAGTGCATGGTAATATTGGTGTAGCATACACCACAAGAGATTAATGTAATTAAAAGAATATTTTTCATAAAATCTTGGGGTGTCACATTCTACCCCCCTTAAAATGAATTTCACCCTCGAAATTCGTCAAGGTTATAAATTGTTTACTATTCAAAAGTTTGTTTAATAGAAACCCACATCGTAAAAAGGAATACCAAAACATGGCTTTAAAAACTAAAGTATGAAATGTAACGGTTACCCAAATTGACTCATCACTGGGTTTCCACGTAGGAGAGCATAAGTGAAAATATGGATATGGAAGAAAAATCTAACCATCAAGTTCTGATGGAGAGTGGTAGAGAACATGGCTATGGAAAAGACAGCAATCACAAAGCCATAAATTTGTGATGATCTAAGGTACCATCTGATTCATCAGATATAAGAGAACTAGGACAACAGTTTTTGTTTTCAAGATCATTTCCCTAAAGTTGATGAAATTGGAATTAGAAGAAATACATTCGTGATTTTGGTATTGTCTCACCGTTGGTCGTTCTTTGGATAATTCCCACTTCATATCTTAAAGAAATGAAGTTGAATTTGTCATTCATGATGTGTTAGCAGATCATGTGATAAAATGATGGGTAATTCCATCTGTCTCAAAAAAAGGTTAGAAAATTAATCAAAAAAATACATAAGTCCATCTATAGTGAGATTAATCATATATGGTCCCTAAAATGGACTTATTCTTATTATATCATACTTCTTAATATAATAAAACCAGTTTATACTAAACAGGGACTTCTTGTAGGCTAGTGGAAGGTGAAAAAGTCCAGTCACACTTCGGTTGTGGGTTCGATTCCCACAACCTTGTCCGACGCGATGGGCTGTCGCCCATCCTGCAGGTTGTCCTTTTTTAAAGATATATTACTATAACATCCCATCAATAATATCGAAAAAAGTTCTATCCTAACTTATGTCAAACATAATCCATTCCAATCTTTAGGCTTATCTAAAATACTTCGGTCCAAGCTCATAGTATAAAGAAAATGATTACTTTAAATGTCACATAAAAATCATGTGAATGCCATCATTTATCCCCCATATATCATAAGATATATCTTGTTGGTAAAATTACAAACATGTGAATACCTTAATCATGTATTCTCTTGAAGAATGGATTCCCATTGAACCTTAGTGAAAACATGAATGCAATTAAAATTTAAAACCTTCCACAAACCAAATTCCTGAAAATTATTTATACTCAAACCATGATATCACTTAGTCCTTATATCAATCATGAGCTCGTGAATACAATAAAACATCTCATTATCTTCTTATCCCTTCATTATGCGCATATCATCTACTTTACAAAAATATCTGAATAACATTCCATGGTTACTGGTACCATTCAACATATACATTCAAATACTTTTAGGAAAAACAATAGTGTAACAATCCTTAGATTATTCTTTATTCCATAGTACCATTAACTATACAACATAACTCTCGATAAACATACAATCATTCCACTACCTTCTAAAACAACCAACTGAGCTTCAAAACTTCTTTCAGATCATATATCATTTGTAGTCTCCTCATCATCATCCACATAAATACTACCCATATGACCATGCTGATTCTCTTCATGATATTTTCCATTAGGGCATTGGTTTGCATAATGCCCGTACATTCCACATTTAAAACATCTAATCATTGTTGATGTCGTAGAAATACCATTATCCTTGTCCATGGAGTTAACTGAACCTTTTCCTTTGCACTTACTGGCTTTGTGTCCTTCTTTTCCACACCCAAAGCATCTTTCATTTCCTTTGAAACAATCTCTCTGATACCTCTTCCCACATGATTTACATGAGGGAGATTGAACATTCTTTCCTCTATGATCATCATGAAACTCCATCTTTCTCTTATTATCTGAGTCGGGAAACTTACCAATGTTGAGATTGTTGATCATATTATGAGATTCCTGATTAGGCATAATAACGATTTTTGGACTTCTAGATCCCGTTTCATTTGGTTTCTCATGAAGAAAATCATTCCATTGTCCGTCATATCCTCCATTATCATGAATCTTCCTATTTCCAGCCATTTTCTCAAACCCAAAAAGAATAGTGTGACCGGAAAAAATCATGCTAGGGAAAACAACATAGTAAAGGAGGAGCACCCTAAATATCTAAAATCTTAGGTTAAATTATAATTTTTTTAACATAGTTCTAGGACTATATCTTATACGCATACTTATCCTTAGGGAAATCCCTAGACATACCTTAGAAATATCTCAAGGGATCTCACTAACGTTATCGCATCCTAGTTTCCAAAGGTTGACTAAACCTTTCCTCTGATACCAATAGTAGAGACCCTAAGCTTGACGTACATGGACATTACATTACTTTTGAGGAATACTTAGTACATAACAAAAACACACAAACAAGGATCGAAATAGTTTAGTGTCTTTGGAAACTCGGAATATAATCTTATAATTGTGGTGAAAGATCTTCAACATCACCCATAATGATCTTCATTTTTTTACCTAAAACCTTTATTTATATCCTGGGGAAAATAAAACAAAAATGGTGAGCTCAAATGCTCAGTAATGGTAAACAAAAGAAATATCAATCACATCATATTCATAAGAACATTACATTTTGGAAATCATAACCTGCAAAAGAGAGCATAATTTCATAACATGGGATAAATCATAGTAGTGAAATGAAATCCCAATAATCATAACGTAAAACATGAAACTTTATGGCATACACACATAATCATATAGAATCATTTCTTATTAGTCAAGACTCGTTTCCAAGACTATCTTAGTGGACAAAGTCCATTTCTGAACCGAGTCACCCTAGTTTCAGTCCTGTTTCACAGAACCGGTTTAACCTACCGTTCCAGCCATGTCTATCTCATGAGATATAAAATCTTTACCCAATTCATTGGAGGGAGATATAGGTCCCACCCATCTCATAGTGATACCATTCTTATGTGTGCCACAAAATCAGAAAACCATACATCATAGCATAACCCATGTAATAAAAATGGGAATCTTAAACATCGTGACATCATAAAACAATTCATATAAGATAAAGGAATTCATAAAAATATAATTCCATCACAACATTATCAAATAAATGTAATAATAGGGATAAAAACATAACTCTTTATTATCTTAGATGGAAAAATAATTTTGATAAAACACTTGAACTCCATTCTTGAGGAAAATATCATTTCAGCTTCAAAAACTCTTTTCCTTTATTAACATGTCGTACAATTATAAACTAAAAGAAGTTGATTAAAAATAAACTTGAAAACTTGTAATGGAATATTCTTGGAAATAATGATTTAAAAATCCATTCATACCGTATAAGTTAAAAAAAACATTCTTCGTACTTTTGTCGGAAAAGTCAAAAAGTTCCTCGTACGAAAAAAGACAAAGATTCATTTCATACCCTTTACTAAAAACTCACTTAAGGGTAAAATTAGATTTTAAAAAATTTTATGTGGAAGGAAATAATATTACATATTGAGGAAACATGGATGGGGATGATAAAATACACCCCAGTAAATGCCAAAGTATAAACAATCTCGGATAAAAATGAGATTGTGATATTTCCCTTACCTTAGGTCAGATTTGCTTTGTAACTGTCTGAACCTCCTGTATAATGATTTAAATAATGTCATTGACTTATTCCAGAATCATACTAATTGTTATGATATCATATATGGTTCAGTTATGTCTTTATATTACCCGTTCTTTTGTAAATTCCATGTTAAAGAGCGTTTTGGGTAAAATCATCTCATTTGTCATTCGTGTTTTAACTTGTGATTATTCATATGATTACTTAGATCATGGTTACTTAATTCCAGAATATAAAACATGATTTGTATATAATATATATTTAGAATATACATATATATATAATATATCGATAAATGGAAAGAAATACACCGTTCATGGAGACGGTAGGCCGTACGTACGCATGAACGCTGTTTTCATTTCCTAATTGAGTTGAATAGAATTAAGTCAATGACATACATATATACATAAATCCAGTATCTTTATAATGTCATGTTTTCATTATTATTGCTTATATATACTTTGTAATCATTCTTAAATGGTTAACATGGAAAATGAATCTCATCGCGTCGTGGAGACGGTATTCTGTACGTACGCACGCACGGTGATTTCGTTTTCTATAGGATGGATAGATAGTGAAATAGGGTTGTTTCATACTTATAATAACATATCATTATATGAGTGATACTAATGTTATTACTTCATAATGAAACAACCTAATAAGAAGAAGTGGAAGACGAAATAAAGTTGAATGAATCGGTAACGGACATTACCTCTTCTTTGAAGCGCCTCTTTGAGATCTCCTTTTAGGGCACTAAAATTTGTCTTTGAGGAAGACCAGAACCTCTAAGATGTTTCTTGGCAAGTGGAGAATAGAATTTTTCAGGGTTTGGACGAGCTTTAAAGCTCAAATTGGTGTGAGGAGGAGAGGGAGGAGGTGCCCTTTTATAAGGGAGGAGAGGGGCTCCTTTGGAAAAACTAAAAATATTATTTTATTATAAGGTCAAGTTCGGTTTTAAATAGCTCCAAATTGATTTATTTAGAAGCTAAGGTGGGGAGGTGTCGCAATCCGCTCATCCAATAGAATTTAGACAAGTTTAGGTTCCTATTTTATCCTTATCATTTAGATTTAACATTAAGTTAAATAATTTTACTTTTACCGCGTCTTCTTGTGTTCTTATACTATAAGGTTAATAAACACACTATAAGAAGCCAACAAAACCTCAGGTTGTTTATTATTAATATATATAACCTTATCTAAGTCATCTGGCCGAACCTTATATTTTTAGGAATAAAATAACAATTAATAATATAATATTTGTTTTAAAAACTATTTTATGTAAATTTTGACACTATTTAGTAATTGATTTTTTGG
Organism: Viscum album; assembly: GCA_963277665.1. Classification (NCBI taxonomy): domain Eukaryota; kingdom Viridiplantae; phylum Streptophyta; class Magnoliopsida; order Santalales; family Viscaceae; genus Viscum; species Viscum album. The sequence goes on along the minus strand of OY728139.1, from coordinate 880,098,983 downwards.
AAACTCATAACAGAAAGATTAGTTCGAAAAAAGTTAATTAAATAAATACTAACATGTCATATAAACCTATAAAATTAGTTTATTCCATAAAAAGTCTTAAATTATATTTATTTGGGTATTTATAACATCAATTATGTCAATATTTCATTAATAAGATAATTACTACATCATCTTTGTGTCATAATATATGATACTTATTTAATCTCTCAAAATTCTAAATAAATTTCTATGATGTAGATAAGTGTATTAACATTCTGGAGATAATTCATGTTCTAATTTTCATGAAGTTTATCACTAAATTAAAATTATTATACTTATAAGATTTAAGAAAGTGATATGTTGTCACATTCTTTTGTTTTAATAATAATTAACTTATTTGCATGGACAAAAGTCCATAAAATGAATCTAATCCGACCCTTAGGTGATATGGGTCGACTTTTAGTCATCCAATAAGAATTTTCCAAGTGTTAGGGTAATTTTATAATCTAATTTTTAACCTTAATTTTTCGATTTACCTTTAACTATAGTAAATAAAATTTAACGTAGTTACTATTCACAATGCCCAAAATTAAAAAGTAGCTTATTAACATAATTTAGTCCCACTAATTCCAAATATGGAATCCATTTTTCCAAATTCAATACAAAAAATTTTCAGAAACTAAATTAAAATTAATCCCGTTGTCGAAAGAAACCCGATTTTTTCTTTAAAACATTGCAAAAGATTGAATTGATTTAACCTTTGAATTCAATTAAAATCAATGCTAATGACATACATTATATTAAATGGTGAAAAATATATTCTATTTATACTTTAAACCATTCAATATTATAATTTAACCACATAATATATTACGATGAAAAATGTTGTTTTTAATTAAAATATATCGTGTTTTTACTATTCATTAAAATATGAAAGTCCTCAGAAGAAAATGGAAAATTTATCGAAAGTAAATTTATATTTCATGATTCCAAAGAATAATTTTATTATTTCAAATGGAACTTATAAACATTTCAAAAACTAGATATAATGTGGGTGCTCCATCAAAAGGTGGCAAAACTGTATTTTTTTTAAAAATACTTATTTTACCCGAAAATTTATTTTGTTCTTATAACATGTTCTATAAAATGTGTAAGATGAATAATAATTTTATAAAATTCAAAATTTAGTTAATACTATTCATAATGTCTAGTTCATAATAATATTATAATAATATATTGTTGTTTATTAATACCCGGTATTGAGTACAATACACGCTATTGAGGAAGGTCGCGATTGCATGTAATGCAAGTCAAGTCAGGGTTGCGTGTTGTGCAAGAATCCTTCATATTTGTGTATAACAAAATTCAACCATATTAAATTTATACATTGAATATATATATATATATATATACTCAATGTTTCGTAGAATAACTATTATCAAAATTGTGTGTAACACGATCTAAGAATAGTCTTGCATATACTGCAAGCTAATATGGTATTGCGTATAGCGCTAGGTAATCTTTGTGTAGCATGCAAAATAAGATATTAATGAAATTAAAAGAATATTTTTCATAAAATCTTCGGGTGTTACATCCACCAATCGGTTCATAAGGTTAATGAATGCATCAACCAAATTAACCCACTGGTCGACCAAAATATTAGTGTGCTCAACCTCATTGGTTTGAACATGCTCTTACATGCTCTTGTAATAGTCATCATATAATTAGTGGTATTCACTGGAGTCTATGGGGGATGCATCACCTTGGATCACACCCCACTCAATCATTGAGGAGTGTCTGGTGAATTAGTAATATGATGAGGGAACTATTGCATGAAAATGGATCTATGGTCTACCCATCAACGCATTGTAGGTTGTGGCATGTGAGACGAGAATAAATTCAGTAATGTAAATCAAGCCACCAAAATGGGACTTTAGGTGAATCATTCCACACAGCCTCTTCTTGTTGCTCTCATACCCATAGATGTCCAGGTCAGAGAGACTCTGTTTAGCATTGGACAGTCTTATCTTATAGAGTATCTGAGTTGGGATGACATTGATCCCAGAAACAATGTCGACAATGAAATGAAGGGAATACATGCCATTTTTCTATACATTGATGTACAATGGGCATATGTTCCTCAGTATTGGGAAGCCTTCATACTTTCTTGATGATAAGATGATGGCTTCTTATTCTACTCACTCAAATTCATCATCATCGAAGGACTTTGCATCTACTAACATTCAATTAACTATATGGGGATTTAGAATTACTCTATGAGAGATTCAAACATTATTTATGATATGAAGAGGGCCTAAAGTATTGAGAGATTTATTTTATGGTTTTAATGATACACAAGAACATCGTACTTCAATGATAGATTCAAATTTAATCCCTTAGTAAGTTGTTATGTTGTAGGAGGTATGACAGGTGCTAGTAGTCAAACTAGTGGGTTCCAACTAGTGATAGAAATTTCATGAACCTCACTAGGTAAACCATATAAGGATACTATAGAATTACTATCAGATGATTGAGGTCTAGCCACAACTAGGCGTGACTGATCATGACATGGTTTCAGCAGCTCTACCTGGACGAGAAGCATGAATGGTGGTGGAAGAGAATATGATGATATTGATGAGAGGACACTACATTAAGAAATATACAATGAACCGACTTCATTGTCCTAGTAGTTTTAAATATTGGCTAGAAGTAATGGATTGAGAATTATAATGGTTAACATCTCCAAAACATCGTTAATGATGGTGTCAACTGGGAACCGTGGGAGGACCCAACTAATTCTCCTCATCACCAAGGACCATGTAAGGGTTCTACAATTAAACATTATTCACTATGGAATACATATGATCATCTTTTCAGGAGTAATACAATACTATGAAAACTCTAGGAGCGACTCTCATCATGGGGGAATGAAATTTTTAAGTGTTTGGGTTGGATTCATCTCTAATTGGGGTCTCTAATTTTCCTCACGCTATCAGGACCTACTCTTCTGATAAGTGAAAGACATATAAGTGGTTGTATATGATATTGTGGGAGGGATATGGACAAATTCTAGGGGAACATTCTAGTGTGAACAGGAAAGAATGAAACCATGGAAATGGGCTACTTTTCTATAGGCTATCCATTAATCAGATTTCTCATACAAGATGTTGGGACCAGCTTCTATTCACATTCGATGACACTATCAGGATTTGTGGAAATGCACTCCACCTATTTTAGAGCTTTATCCAGTCTGACTACATTAGATTCGAAAATTTCATGAAGCCAGTCATTGTACAATGGTAATCATTTGATGGTGGTTCCAATGATCTTACAATAAGGGTAGTAGTAAGGGAGACCAGTGAGATCATCCTCCAGGGGCATCCATATTTCTGGATATTGCATGAAACCCTAAACCAAGGCACTCTAAACAAATTTGGGGATCTAATCTTCACCAAATGAGTAGGTCTAGCTTTTCATGTATGTAAAAGGAACTCTCAGAACCTTGTCCTGATGAGGGGCTAGATCCTAACAAGGGGGATAAATCCTAGATGTCATGCCCAGGTGGTGGTTCTTGATGGGATGGTATCATCAAATTAGTATGAGGGAGATGTTGGACCTAAGTCCAGGCCTTAGGTTATGTTCCCTGGAGAGGCTATGGATGAGTCTCTATCGACAATAATACTAGCTATATGGGGGCCTCTAACTCTGTTCTAGTAGAAATCATGACATTGGGGATTATTTTTATGTCAGATGTGGGAGGAAATGATCGTGCCTATTTATATGCTATAAGGACTCCTCTAGGTACTGAACACTGTCAACAACACATGGAAACCACAAGGGATGTTTTCAGTGATGAGAGATTGAACCAATTCAATAATAACATTACCCATGCACATAGTAATTCGTTGTTCTTAATAAAGAGTCTTATTGTGTGAATATGTGATCCCCTTCAACCTGGTGAAAAAGTCTATGACTCACTAATTTGGTAACTATTTTCACTTGAAGTGGTTGGAAATACTAGTCTTGTGAGAGGTGGAGCTAAATTGATAAGGAAACTGACTAGAGATATCATCTCAACCATCTATAGACCTGGTGGGTAAATACCTACACTAAAATAATTATGGCCCTTCCAATTTCTATATGAAACACACTAGAAAGTTAAATTCATACTGCACTAGTGTCCCCAACATAGGTCAACACCTTCAAATAAATTGTTTCTAAGGCTATAGTGGGTGCCACTTCTCATTGAAAGGGGAAAATATAGACTTCACAAAATCTGGGGGTTCCTATATTCCATCCATCAATGCCAGATAAAGCTTTCTATTTGGCGGAACAACCAGCTATCATGTATCATGTTCCTTAAGGTAGGAAATTAGAGAGTCCATCAGATAACCTCTACAGGGATTCCTAATAACTAGTGCATTAGTTTTATCTTGAACATGATAGGTAAGATTAACATCTTAGATTTCAACAAGATAATATGGTGGAGACATTGGAAGAATAATCTAAGGAACAACTAATAGAACTACTTTATCTGGGTCCCTAGGATGATTCTCTTACAGTTCAGTTGGGTTCATCAATTCATACCATCTTCCTTTGACATACACTCTATCTTATACCCTCTTGGGATGTGTATGGTTTTCATTATCAATTGGTGGAAACTCAATGGTAAGAACATGTGGCTTCCCATGATGCACCCATGTGGGATGGTTGGGATTTTACTGAGTATCACTATAATCTGGACGTCATCCTACAATGTTCTTATAAAGAATCACATCAATGGGAAATTTTTATTCGACATTTTTTGATGCTAGGTGAACATGGAGTGGTCTACCCTTATATTATGTACTAAACCATATAGGTTAGAATGATAAGAAATCCATGATGGTCCTCCACCCATGTTGGGGTCTTCACCTATGGGTAATGAGTAAGAGGGAAGCACACGACGAAGGATCTTTTTTTTTGTTGGAGTGTTATAATGCCTCAGGGATCGAATATATCCTACGCAACCCAAGGTTGTGCATCAACATATTCAGTCTCTTCTTCAGTTTCTATCTCATTAATTTTAATGAGCTCATCCATATTTACTGTGACTATGCTTGGATACATATCCTTGATATCACCTAGAAGGTATTTATTTCCCAGTATTAAGCTAAAGTGGAGAGTAGAATATTTCCCATATACATGAATCTACATCTAAGAGGATTCCTATTTGATGATCCTGTGAAGCACAGGGGAGGACTGAATGCATCTGTTATGAAAATTTTGGTTCCATATAGGGGATGAAGTGTGATGATATATAGAAAATTTGGATAATTCAACCATGCAACACTTTTGCAGAGGTCATTGAAGTGATAAGGGGACATGAAAACCCAAGATCTCTCAACTTTTTCGTGGATAAGGCATCTGAAAGATAGACACAATCATATCTGGGTAGATATCAAAGCCTCTATATCTAACAAAGAAGATGAGAAACGTCACAGAGGTGACCCCGTTGGTACACTTCAAGGGGTTCATTTTCAGTTGGATGAAGTAGAGGAATACAATCACTTTCTCAAGATCTTTTTTATGGTCTTAACACTGGTAGGATTTTACCCCCTAATCAAGCATTTTTCATTATAATCGAGAGCTAAGATTTAGTTTGAAAATGAATCACATAGCAAGATGATATGTGTATCTTGCATTATTCAAACCGATGGTCATTTCATGGATGATATCATACCCTATGTCACCCATAAAGAAGTGGACACCTAATCTTATGGAGCCATTAAAATCTGATATTACCTGAAATACCCCTCCCTGGAAAAGATATCATGGATTCTAGTGGTAGATTCGATCAATAGATCCATCATAAGAAGAGGAAAATCATCTTTCATAAAGTGATGGTTGAGATCCTAGAAGATGATAAAGGCTCTAATCTATTTGTTTTCTTCATGACAGGACTGATGTTTTCCAACTACAGAGTGTACAGAACGTCGATTAAGAATTTTTATTTAATGATATTACTAACATTAGCCTGAACCATGGCACTGTGAAATTGATTCATCTTCTTGGGTGGTTGATTTAGCCATCGATGACTCACTAGGAGATCAAAGTATTGGAAAGAGACCTTAGGGTATATTCCCAGCATCAAATCCTATCTCCATGCGAAAACATCATGGTGATGCTTTAGAATGTTTTCATATTGCCATTGTTCCACAGAAAGCATAGTTTCTCTGATTAGTATTAGACATCGGTATGTCTCGATATTAGGATTTACACGTACCAAATCATCTAAGGTGGTAGAGACACCCCCTTCGAATGTGGTAGACTTATCTTCCAAATCCTCCTCCTCACTTGAGGGGGTATGATCAAGAGGAAAATCATCCATGATAACTATATCTGGTGTAATGTGGGAGATGGCCCGAGCAGTGTTAGACCCTTCATTAGGGGACTTCTGCACATTTCAAACCTGGGAAACAAAAAATATCTACCTGATTTCATCATGCTTTATATGGAGGGGCTCACGCCAGAAAATTTCAAATAAGTGGTTGTAGGTATGTTTATGTCAAAATATCATGGATTGGAAAAACAATAATTTATGGTGTATTTTTGTAGGAATGGGGAGAACATATTGATACCTAACATGAGTGATTTGTTCTAGTATTGCCTTGGCTTGTACTGTGTTCGAGTACGAGGTAATCATCTGATATTCCATTTGTCTGGGAACATGTCTTCCCCTCACATAAAAATTAAATATGTATTGTCCCTTGTATGGGGTTGTGGCCTCCAAGTGGAGCCTGGTGGAAATTAATGCATCAACCAAATCAGTCCATAGGTCTAGCACGCTATTAGTGTTCTCAACCTCATGGGGTAGAACCTGATTTTCCTTGATCTTTTAATAGTCAGTATCAAAATAGTGGGATTCAAAAGTGTCAAAGGGTGATTCATCACTATGGATCACACCCACTCAACCAATGAGGGATTTTCTAGAGAATTAGGGATTTGAGGATGGATCTAATGTTTGAAAATAGAGACAAGGTCGACCCATCATTGCATTATAGGTGGTGTTCTACAATATGAGCATGATTTCAGTGATGAAAACTAAGAAAACAAATTGGGTAATTAGGAGAATCTTTACACACTGCCTCTACTCGATTCTCTCATAACCCTAGATGTTCAGGTCTGAGAGACTCTGATCTGCATTAGATAGTCCATGCTTATGAAGCATCCAGGTTGGGATGATATTGATCCCAAAACCTATGTCCACAGGGAAACGATGGGAGTCCATACCATTAGGCTAGACATTAATGTACAATGGGTATATATTCCCCTGTATGGGTTATCCTTCATACTCTCGTGAGAATTAGATGATGGCTTCTCATTTTTCTCGCTCAAATTCATCATCATTAGAGGGCTCCACGAATATAACATTTGTCTTGAACTGGATGTGGATTACTAATTCCTCTACGGGAGATTCACACATTTCTTATTATAGGAGGAGGGCCTCATGTGTTGAGATAATTGTGGTAATGTGGTAATGATTCTTAAGAACATCGTAGATCCATGATATATGTAAATTTCCTCCATTAGTGAGTTGTTATGTTACAGGTGGTATGGTAGGTTTTTCTAGACAAATGGGTGGGTTCCAACTAGTGAAAGGAATATCATCTTCCTCACTAGCTAAACCACACAAGACTACTACTAGATTACTATCAGATGACTAATTTCTGGCCATAATTGGGCACGGTAGACCGTGAAATGATCATAATAGCTCCGCCTGGTCGAGAAGCCCAAATTGCGGTGGAAAGGAATCTGACAGGATAGGATGGGAGGACTTTACATGCTGAAATCTATAATAAATCTACTGCATAGTCTTTGTAGTTTCAAAAATTAGCTATTAGTGATGGCTTGAGAATTCCAATCATTCACATGTCCACAACCTCATCAATGATGAAATCAATTGGGAACATTGGGAGGACCTAACTAATACTCCTCATCACCGGGGACCACGTAAGGTACTTCCAATTCAACAGTATTCAATAAGGAATACTTATGATCATCTATTAAGAAGTCGTCCAATACTATGAAAATTCTATTAGTGACTCTCATCTTGGTGGATTGAAATATTCAAGAGTATGGGTTGGCTTCTGCTCTAGAAGGGGTCTCTTCTTTTCCTCACGATATCAGAACTTACTATTCTAAGAATATAATGACAGAGAAGTGGATGTATAAGCATTAGTGGGATGGGTAGTGAAAAATTCAAGAGGAACATGATGGTTTAAATCGGTAAGAATAACACCATGGTAATGGGCTACTGATTTTTAAGATAACTATTAATCATACTTATGATACCTGATGTCGGAGACCAGCTTCCATTCACATTTTATGTCCCTGTTGGGATTCGTGGAAACACATGCCACCTATTCCAGGGCATGAGCCAATCTGACTAAATTATTTTTAATATTTTAATGAAGCCCAATCCTTAAATACATAGAATCACATGATGGTGTGTCCAATGATCATTTGGTAAGGGTATTAGTAAGGGAGATTAGTGTGATAATATTCCAGGGGAATCCATATTTTTGGAAATTTCATGATTCCCTGAACCAAGGAACAACAGAAAAAATTGGGGATCTAATCATCATCAAATGAGTAGGTCCAATTTCTTATGTCCATAAAAGGAACATTTTCAAACTAGTAAAAATGAGGGGCTAGAGCCGAACATGGGGGCTAATGAATAGTTTTCTTTCCTAGTTGGTGGTGCTTGATGGGATGGAATCAACCAATAATGATTTGGGATATGTTGGACAAAAGGCTAGACCTGAGGAAATGTTCCATGGTGAGGCTATGGATGAGTCTCTATCGATAATAATTCTAGCTAAATGGGGGCCTCTAACTATGTGATAGTAAAAATATTGACCTTGTAGATTCTTCTTAGATGAGCTGTGGTAGGCAATGAGCATGCCTATTTACAACGCTATAAATCCTCTTCAAGGAACTGTGCCTTGTAAAAAAACGTGGAATCAACAAGGGATGTTTTGAGGGATGAGTGAGTGAACTAATTCAATAATAACATTCCCCAACCACATAGTCTGCATCTTTTCTTAAGAAATAGGATTATTGAGTGAATATGTGAGGCCATTACACTTGGTGAAAAAATATGACTCGGTCATTTGGTCATTATTTCCACTTGAAGTGGTCAGAAATACTAGTCTAGTGAGTGGTGGAGCTGAATTGATAAGGAAATCGACTAGGGAGATCCTCCCAACTATCTATGGACCGATGGGAAAATGGATACCCTATAAGTGTGTGCACTCTTCCAATGTTTTGATGAAACACCACCGATAGGTGGATTCTTAATGCACTGGAGTCCCATCATATGTCAACACCTTCAAATAAAGTTGGCATGATGCTTTAGTGGGTCACAAATCCCATTGAAATGAAAAAATATAGATTTCAAAAAATCTGGGGGTGTCGACATATCATCAATCCATGCCAGATAAAGATTTCCATTAGGTGTAACTACCACATCTCATGTCTGACATGCCTCATGGTGGGAAATGAATGATTCCATCAGAAAACCCGGATGTGGATTATTTCGAACTAGTGCATTAATATTCTCTTCAACATGATAGTTAAGATAATGTTCTTGCAGGGTAAATAGATAAGATGGTAAAGACACTCGAGGAATAATATAAAGAACCACTAGGGAACCGCATTAGCTAGGTCTCTAGGATGATTCACTTATAGTTCTGGTAGGTTCAGCAATACAAACCATCATTGTTTGACATATGTTCTAGCATATACCCTATTGGGATGTGAATGGTTGTTGATAGAAAAAGGGGGAAACTCATTGGTTAGAACATGTGGCTACCCATGATACCCCCATGTTGGATGGATGATATTTTAATGAGGATCATCAAAATCTGGGCGTCATCTTATAAGGTTATCAGCAAGTAGCTCATCAATGAGCCTTTTCTATTCGACATGTTGTTGATGCTAGGTGACCGTGTAGGTTTATACCCCTGTCTTCTGCACTAAACCAGATGGGTTAGAAGGATATGAAATCCAAGATGGTCTCTTACACTTATTGGGGTCTCGAACTAGGGGTAATGAGTCTATGTGCGCCACACGACCAAGGATATATCTTTTTGGGGGTTTTATAATGCATGGGGGATCCAATATATCATATGACACCCATGGGGGTGGATCATCCTATTCAGACTCTGTTTCAGGATCTACCTCTTTAAGTTTAATGAGGACATCCATATTGAATGTGACTACTCCAGGTGACATATCGTTGATGTTACCTATAAGGTATTGATGTCACATGATTGAGCTAATGTGGAGAGCAGCATAATTCCCATATCCCTGAATCTAAATGTATGAAGATGACACTTTGATGATTCTGTGGAGGAAAAAAGAGCACTTAATGCATCTATGATGAAATTTTTCATGATAGGCAGGCAATGAAGGGTGTTGATCTATATGAAATGTGGCTACTTCAACCATGAAAAAAATTTTTCTAAGGTCATTGATGTGCCCCCAACTCCTCCAGCACATGGGATCTCTGAATGCATTTGGGGTGGTGGTTGGTCATAACATCTATGATAACTGGTTCAATTCAAGAATTTCCTATCGACTTATTCCCTTAGAATTGATTTTTGGCTATTGTTTTAACAATTATTCATAAATGGGTTGTGTTGAAAGTGGGTTCCCTAGACCCAACATGTTTTTTAATTTTATTACTACTAAATGTATTTAGTTTTTTATAAAAAATGTGTTTATATTTCCATAATAGTGTAGATACTTCAGTATCCACTATGTTTATGGAAATATCCTTAGATTACTTATCGAATAAAAGGGTTATAGTAGATCCCATGCTATAATGAGAACCATGAGATGCCATGGAAGTAATCTTAATGTAATATCCTATGGTCTAGTTACATCATTCTGAAAGGACACAGATGATGTGTGTCCATCAGGGGATGGGTGATCATAAGCATTCAGACTTTTTCTCATGAAGTTCGAACTTGATGATCTCTAGAAGATGACATCATGAGGACATAACCACATAATAGGAACACATGTTTTAGGTGTCATTGGTCGTTCCTATCTATGAACATGTGTAATGGTCTTTAGATTTGAGATCAATGTCAATGGATTTCATTTAATTACGTACAATTGATGCAAGGTGTAAACCATGGTGAAAACGTTATAGAGAGGTAGTTTTTATCTGGTACGTCATTAATGGCATGACATTGATTGAATGATCAAAAAAGGATTTTTCACTTCTGAGTTCAAGAAGAGATATCTTGGCCGAGGATGATTAGGATGGTTGCACCATCATTAAATCCATGGCCAGGGTAGTCGAAGGTAAGACCTTCCGGAAAAATCAACAAACAAAATAAAGAAAATAAATAATGCTGACACTATTGTGCATTCTGCATTATTTAGTTATCAATGATGAAGAGTTTATATAACACAGACCATGTTTGTAGGAAGTCAGTCAGTGCTTTGACATTGCCTTATCTATATAGGGGGATCAATGGGTTTCTAGACCTCGGTCTAGGTCGATAGATATTATTCACTTCTATTGAGGTAAGGGACTAGTGGGTCACACACAATAGCTTCTTGAGAATTTTCCCTATTCTGGGAATCGGAATATAGAACTTGGTGGGGCATTCCAAAGGTTCTGAGCACTATCCAAGTTCTATTGATCACCAAAGATTAAATAAATTCATTAATAATTCATCGTTAGAATAATTCGTTGACTTTTTTATAACAAGTATTTACAAGTTATATAGTAAATACAAGTATAAATATTATTCGAATGGATTTTAATATCTTCAAATTTTTCAATATTAGCCAGAGGTATAAGTTGAGTTAATGACTCAAATTAATCATGTAATATATTTATATATTACTAGTAAGTGATAAATTATAAATATTATTCATGGACTAATTTTATTTGTCATAAATAATTATTTATAACACTTATATAGCAGATGTCTATTACATGGGGCCCGAGAATCCATAGCTCGTGTTTTAAACACTCCCTATATAAGTGAGAGAAAGGCTATTCCATGTTTCCTATTCATGAGTTGAGATTGAGAGATTCTCTCTCCACCTAAAAACTAGAGAGAGATTCTATCTGGAAAAGGACGCTCATCAATTTCATCCATCTTAGATTGAAGCTTCTTCCCTTGCAGCGATCGTTACTGTGCTGAAGTGAGCGTCAACGATCCTCACTAGCTCTCAGATCTCGATGAACGGTGCGAGAGCAGATTCGAGAGGCGTGTGTGGAGAATCTATTGGGCTTCGACATCAGAGTCTTTGAGCAATGATCTTCATCATCCTACAATATGCTTTCACACATCAGATATGAACCAGGTACATGTTATATTTTTTTTGTGCTCTAACTAATCAATGTGTGGTCCTCAAACAATACCAGAATAGATCACCAGCGTCGATTTAGTAATGACACTCTAGTAATGCCAAAAAATTTAATTTCCTGGCCCATCGGCTTCCGCTGCCCATTTCGATACCTTACACTAGTATCATAGTGTCACTTGATTTTTCAGAGTCAAAATAAAAATTAAATTTCATAAAATTAAAGTATGGGGGTTAAATTGGTAGCAATGCAACCGACTGCATGTCGATCCATTTTCTAATGGCCATGTTATGGCCATTTGAAAAGTATAATCATATCGTCTCATCAGTTTAAATTGACTTTTGATTAAATTTTGGGGAGAATGCATTTTTATTTTTATTAATACGTTCTTCAAAATACTGAAATCTTGCCAGGCTATGGATGTAATCCCGTTGCCGGAACTAATCCCGTAATATAAGTTTTAGGAGAAAAATAAAATAACATTACAAAATTATATATTTTATTTTTCTCAAATAAAATATTATTTTCAAGACTAGGGGTCATGTCCAGTCCTTTTTTAATTTTTAAAATTTGAATATATAAAAAGGAGGACCAAGACCCCATTTTGGGGTCTTCTTCCTTTTATTTTTTTAAATAAAAAAGGACATGTGGTGGAATTTTATTAAGGGAAAATAAATTAAAAAAGGAAAGAGAGACCCAAAGGGGTCTCCTCCTTCATGTGGTGCACAAGGGGTGCAACCACCCCTTGGACACCCTAACTACCACCCTTGTGCACCAAGCCTCCTCCTCCCTGAGCCCAGCCAGAGCAGCCGCACCACTTCCTGGGGGACCTTCGCACCGCCCTGATATCTGTTAGGCTTACTACTCACATCTTCTTGAGCTGCACCAGCTAGCAACCTCACGTTGGTCCCCTTCACACCACCCGAGCTCCGTCGGGCTGCCTACTCATGCCACCCAGAGTCGCATCGGACCATCGCACAACTCCCACCCTGGCTACGTCACGCCGCTCCCGAACTCCCTCTACATCAATCCACTTCACCTAGATGAATTCGGACCACCTAGTCGCGTCGCGCTACCCCTAGCCGAACCTTCTACTCGCGCTGGCTGAGAACCACACTGGCGACACCGGTCCAGGCCCTGCCGGATCAGGCCGCCACCTCGTCGGATCACCGGAGTAGCGGGCTTCCAGCCATGTGGCTGGCCGATATGCATTCCGGCCCCCTATCGCTCACTTCCGTCCTCACAAAATGTTTCTACTGCCGTTGGGGTCACTGGACCGAGTAGTCACTTCGCGGTCTCATTGCGGTCACATTGTGGTCACGCCGTTGTCACGCCATGGTCAGGTCGCGGTCACACTGCGGTCACGCCGCTGTAATATCATGGTAATTCTATAATTGTTCCTACTCCAGGACGACACCCAGCAACATATCATAGTCCTTTCGGTCTCCCGGGTAGAGGTAACCCAGTTCTAAATTTATTTTAATTAATCTAGTTATTTTAAATTAAATTAATTAGAATTTGTTTGGGGGTTTAAATTAATTTGATTTGAACGATTAATTTAATTATAATTGAAAATAAATTAATAGTTTAGTTTAATATTAGAATTGAAATTAAATTAACATATTAATTTAATTTTATTGTTAAATTAAATTTATTATTTAATTTAATTTTGGAAATAAAATTAAACAGTTCAAATTGATAAAAATAAATTAATTGAATTTATTTAAATTCATTTAATTTATTAGGACCCCCAGTAAGGTGTACATTTATTTTCAATTTAATTTTATTAGTGCTTTATATTTACCGACTAGTCTTGAGAAAGCAACCGAACTGTGCATGTATGGTATGAATTTATTTATTAAATTCTTTGTTAAATTCATGCAATGATTGTAATAATTAATTAGATAAATGACGATCTGCGAATCGTCTCTTTTAATTCAAATATGTATAATGGAATGTGTGTCCAATGCATGAGATGTATTTTGTACCCCTAGACCCCCTCACCTGCGTGCGAGTACATTTGTAATTAAATAATGGCGATCTGAGAAACAAACCCACCAAGACACGGCGGTAAACCAGACGGAAGCTGAGCGCAATGCACTAGAAATGTTGCAACATGAGTCAATTTTAAACTCATGTATGGATTCCCCTAGGTCATGATTGATCCGTTATGGATCAATCTTTATAGAATTCCCCAGAAAAGTTTGATTGCAAGATTTACTTTATGAATAGCTTATTATTTTCTGTGTCTGCGTGATTATTGCGTGATCACATAGAATAGTAAACAAGATAAAATTCATAAAGATGTGATGAATTATATTCTATTGCATGATCAGTTGTGAGTGTGACAACCCCGTTTGAACATAATAAATAGATAATGATTATATTCGTCAATAAATATAAAAATCCCTCAATGTTATATTAAGTCTAAAAGCCTTCCATTTCTCACATCTAAACAAAACTGGATGTTCGGGTGCTCGTCATCCATATTTAAGGGTGCCACTTTCTACCAGAGAGTTTTCATGAGTGAAATTGTTCAACTTATCTAAAGTGCGTAGTCAAGGATTAGCCATAGTTAACTTGCTATCACTTTAGAGGCAAGATGTTGAGGGAATAAAGTTCATATTTTAAAATATGTGCCTTCACTCAACAAAAAAAAGGAACAACAAGAACCAGTGGCTGGATAGTCTAGTGCCTACCTTGAAACCCTCCATGTAGTGGCATGACCTTAGGTTGTAGACTACAAGGGAGGTTTCAAGGATCCTTGAAACTAGAATACTCAAGAGATAGAGTATATCGAAACTAATAGTGAGGGATATTAAGGTTTTATAATACAGTCGGAGACATTGAAATTTTATAATAATTTATTAATCATAAATGTAAAAAGGTAATCAAGGGAAAGTACTAACTGGTAAATGTATATCTGATGTAGATTCCAAATGGAAATCACCAACACCACAAGTACTTTATCAATTCAATCGATCTAGGAAAAATAAATTATCCTGACTGGAAATAACATCCAGGAGTGGTATAGGTGCTTGTGCATAGTACTACACCAAGAACAGAAGTTATATGTGCTGGAATCCCCAATTCCTTCTGATCCTCCATAGGGATCAAGTATGGTGGAAAAAGATAAATGGACAAATCATGTAGACAATGCACTTGATGTACAATGAATTTTGTTGTCATCCATGTCCTTCCAATTGAAAAAACAATTCATGAGGATGAGGACGCCTACAAGATTCATTCACATCTCCAAGAACATTATAAGGAGCGGTCCATGCAAGAAAGGTATGAGATCTCAAGTGTGCTTTATAAGTGCAGGCTAGAAGAAGGGAACCAAGCCAGTCCTCATGTTATCAATATGATTGGGTATATTGAGAGGCTATAAGCGCTTCGGTTCGAACTGAACCATGAACTAGTAGTGGATCTCATTCTTTACTCATTACCATCAATCTTCTCGACTTTAATTGTCAATTATAATATGAATGATATTGAAGAGTCACTCCCGGACATTTTGTCTTTAGTTCTCCAAGCTGATAAGGATATGAAAAATACAAATTCACTTATCCTTGTGTTGAACAAGAAAAAAAGGGAAACGAAAAGGGGTCTAAGGCCATGTCAAGGACAAAGAAACCAATGCATTATCATGCAAAGAATCCAATGATTCAAGGGAAAGGTAATGATCAAGAATCTATCTACATTAGACATGGGAAGAATGGACACTGGAGGACGAATTGCAGAGGTTGGAAGAATAATCAAACAGATTCCTCTACTTTAGTTATTTTTTCATAGAATGTAATCAATCATTATCTAAAAGTTGGGTATTGGATATGGAATTTGGCTCACACATTTGTATTCATATACAGAAACCAAGTAGGTTCAAGAAGATTGAAATAGGTCAAGTGGATCTCCAAGATGCAAATGGTGCAAGTCTGGAAACCTTGGTAGTGGGATACTATCACTACACCTTTTCAACAGGATTGGTTCTATTTTTAAACAATTGCTATTATGTAACATCTATTACCGGAAACATTATAACTGTATTGAGTCTAGAGACTATGGGTATTTATTTTATGTTTGGAAATAAATGTTGACTCTTTTATAGGGATTACATATGTTGTGGTATGGAACATCTTAACAATAGTTTATATATGATGGAAGTGGAAAACTCAATAATGTAAATCCATAACAAAAACAACAAACACGACCCAAATAACACCTGTATATGGCACTTCAGACTTAGTCATGTAAACGAGAAGTAATTAAAAATATTGAAAAATGAAGGGTATCTAGATTCCGTACAATTAGAACCCTTAGATATATTTCAAGATTTCTTACAAGGAAAGATGATCAAATCACCTTTCTCAGTAAAGGGTGAAAGAGCCAATGAAATGCTAGAATTAATACATACTGATGTATGTGGTTCAGTTCCAGTAGAGGCAAGAGGTGGTTTTATATTTTTCATTACTTTTTTCAATTACTATAGTAGGTATGGATATATCTAAGTTTTGTGGTATAAGTCAGATTCCTTTCAGATATTTAAGGAATACCAAAATGAAGAAGAAAACCAACTTGGTATGAAGATAAAAGCACTTCACTCAGACCAAGGTGGAGAATATCTTAACCAAGATTTCATTGCTCACATGAAGGAGTGTGGCATAATATCCAAACACACTCCTCCTTATTCACCACATTGGAATGGTGTTAGGTAAATGAGGAATATGACCTTTATTTACATGGTCTGGTCAATTATGATTCATTCTACCCTTCCATTATCCTTTTGGGGATACACCTTGCATACATAAGCATATAAACTTAACCATGTACCAAATAAAGCTACAGAAGGGATTCCATATCAGTTATGGTATGGAAAGAAACCCAACCTGACACACATGGGTGAATGGGGGTGCGAGGCATTGGTCAAGACTCTACCAAGTGACAAATAAGCATCCAAAAGCATTGAGTGCATCTTTATAGGTTATCCTAAGGAAACTAGATGATACTACCTATATAACTCTTTAGATTGAAAAGTCATTGTGGAAAGATACGCCACATTTCTATAAAGGGAACACATTTCTATTGGAAATAGTGGGACCAAGATTGAATTCGATGTAGTTAATGCTCCATATGCATAAGAGTTGGTAGAGGAACAATCACCACATGAACATGTGGAAGAAGAAGTTTTTACTTGGACACATATACTATATAGGTCTATGTGGGAGGTTAGAGAACTAGAGCATCATGGTATTCATGTCACCGAGTCAGGAGAAAAATTTGTCCATCAAGATGATGAACCTCTAACCTATATGGAAGTAGTAGAAGGAAAATAATCTACTGAATAGAAAGAAGCCATGAATTCTGAGATGGAGTCCATGTACAAAAATCAAGTTTGGATTTTGGTTTACCCTCCAGCTGATGTAAAACCCATTGGATGAAAATGGGTATTCCAAAATAATCTTGACATGGATAGTGAGGTTAATACCTTTAAAGAAAGACTGGATGCAAATGGTTTTAGGAAACGTCAAGGCATTGACTATGATGAAACCATCTCACTAGTAGAAATACTTAAATCCATCAGAATATTTCATGCAAAAACATAATTTCATGATTATGAATGTTTTCAAATGGATGAAAAAACTTCTTTTCTAAATGGGAATTTGGTTGAAGGTATCTATATGACTCAACCCGAAGGGTTTGTTAAGTCAAAGAATACCAGTAAAATATGCAAGATGCAGAGATCCATTTATGGATTAAAGCAGAAATCAAGATCATGGAATGTTCGTTTTGATGAGGCCATAACATATTTTGGTTTTATCAAATATGAAAGAGATCCTTGTGTCTATAAAAAGGTTTAAAGGCATGCCATCATTTTCCTAGTATTATATGTTGATGACATATTAATTATGGGAAATGAGGTGCAAGTCTTACAGTCAGGTAAGACTTTGTTAAATGAATCCTTCTCCAGGAAATAATTAGGTGAAGAATCCTACATTCTAGGGATAAAGATCTATTGAGATAGATATCAAAGTATTCTTGGGCTAAGTCAGTGTACATATATTGACAAGGTCCTCAAATGGTACAGTATGGAAGAATCCAAGAGATGATTGTTACCTATGTAACATCATGTAAATCTCTCCAAGAAAATGTGTCCTAAATCACAAGAGGAGATTGAAATAATGATTAGAGTCCCTTATGATTTGATGGTGGGTTCTATCATATATGTCATACTATGTAATAGGTTTTATGTCACCTTTTCTTTAGGCATGGTGGGTAGATTTCAAGCCAATCCAGGAGAGCTACATTGGAGAGCTGTAAAAACTATCCTAAAGTACTTGAGGCATACTAAGGATATGTTCTTGGTGTATGGAGGAGATATAGAACATGTTGTGAGGGGATACACTGATGCTAGTTTCCAGACAGATCATGATGATATGTGATCGTACTCAAGCTACATCTTTTTCTAGAATTGTGGTTTAGTGAGCTGGAGAAGCTCGAAGTAAGCTGTTGATGCTTATTCTACATAAGAGTCTTAATATATTACAGCTTCTGATGTAGCAAAGGAATATGTTTGGATACATAGATTTATCTCACACATTGGTATTGTACCTAGCAGTTCAGACCCTGTACTAGTATTTTGTGGTAATACTACTATAGTGGTGCTTGCCAAATATCATAGTTCTCACCAATGAACAAAGAATATTTTTTTGAAGATTCATCTCTTGAGGGATTTTACTCAAATAGGTGATTTTACAATTAGTAGAGTAGACAAAGAGGACAACGATGAATACCTCTAACTAAATCCATTTCTCAGCAGAAGCATGATACAAATGTGAGAGCCAACAGATTGAAACCTGTTAGCATTTGGCTCTAGTGGAAGTGGGAGTGTTAAAAGTATAAACCCTAGACCCAACTTGTTTTTTACTTTTATTATTTCTACATGTATTCAATTTGTTATAATACATGTGTTTATATTTCCATAATAGGGTTGATGCATTTTCATCCACTTTGTTTATTTAATTTTCCTAAGATTACCTGTCACGTCAAAGGGTTATAGTAGATCCCAGGATATAATGGGAAACCTGAGATTCCATGACTGTAATCATAAAGTAACATCCTATGGTCTAGCTACAGCATTTTTAAAGGACACAGATGATGTATGACTATCAGATGCTAGGGGATCATAAGCATTGATACTCATTCTCAGGAAGTTCGCACATGATGATCTCTAGTAGTTGAGATCATGAGGACAGACCCGCATAATAGGAACACCACATGTTGTAGTTTTCATTGGTTGTTTCTATCTATAGACATGTATAATGGTCTTTATACTTGATATCATTGTCAATATATGTCATTTAATTACGTACATCTGATGCAAGACGAAAATCAGGGCGACAAAGTTGTGTTGAGCGAGTTTGTATCGAGTATGTCATTAATGGAATGGCATTGATTGAATGATCACGAAGGGATTTTTCGCTTCCATGTTCAGGAAGAGATATCACAGTACTGGTTGATTAGGATGGTTGCACCTTCATTAAATCCATGCCTATGGTAATGGAAGGAAAGTCCATCCGGACAAGTCAACAATGAAAATAGAAAAATAAAGAATAATGACAGTAGTGTTCATTATGCATTATTGAGATATCGATGATGAAGAGATTGTATTACAAAGACCGTGTTTGTAGGAAGGCTGATGATGCTTTGACTTTTCTTTATCTATATAGTGGCCTCGATGGGTTGCTAGACCCTGCTCTAAGTCAGTTGATATTATTCACTGCTATTGAGGTAAGGGCCTAGTGGGTCACAGACAATAGTGCCTTGAGAATCTGCCATATTCTATGAATAGAAATATAGAACTTGGTGGGACCTTCCAAAGGGTCCAAGAACTATCCAGGTTCTATTGATCACTAAAGAATAACTAAATTCATTAATTATTCATGATTATATTAATTCATTTAATTTATTTTTAACATGTATTTACAAGTTATATATTAAATACACGTATTAATATTATTCAAATGAATTTTAATATCCTAGGTTTTTTTAATATTAGAAGGAGGTATAAGCCGAGTCAAATACTCAAATTTATTACGTAATATATTTATATATTACAAGTAAGAAATAAATTATAAATATTATTTATAGACTAATTTTAATTTTCATAAATAATTATTTATAACACTCATATAGCAGATGTCTGTTACACGGGGGAAAGAAATCCATAGAGCGTGTTTTAGAAACTCCCTATATAAGTGAGAGAGAGGCTATGCCATGTGTACTATTTATGTGTTGAGATTTAGAGATTCTATATCCTCCTAGAAACTAGGTAGAGAGTCTCTAAATCAAAGGAAGATCATCAAGTTCATCCATCCCAGATTGAAGCTTCTTCCCTTGCGGTGATCATCACTACACTAAAGTGGGCATCCAAGATCCGCGCTAGCACCCAGATCTCGATGAATAATGCACGAGTATATTCTAGAGGTGTGTGTGGATTATCTAAAGGAATTCGACATTGTCGTCTTCATGAAGCGATCGCCAGTGTCCTACAATAGACTTTCACATTTCAGATATGAACCAGGTACAAGTTCAATTTATTTTGTGCTCTGAATAATCAACGTGTGGTCCTCAGACCATACCTGAATAGCTCCCTAGAGTCGATGTCATAACGTCTCTCCAGTGATGTAAAAAAATTTAATTTCCTGACCCATCAACTTCTGTTTCCCATTCTGGTACCTTACAGGTGGATGGGGAACCTGCATGGACACTGATGTGGACTGCTACGAAGGAGGAATGTCTGGTGGAGAAAACATTTTCTACATTATAAGCATGATGCAGTTTGGGCCATCCCCTGAGGATGGTATTTACCACATCATCATTTCACTATAGGACATGGCGTTGACCACTACATCATGTGTGGGGGTTGCGGTTGACGGTGGTGGATCAAGCTAGTTCTCATCACCTATCACACCCTAAATCTACTATTTGTAATCTCATGTCCTTATAGAGAATAATCATGGTGATGATAAAGAGATATTCATAGAAAGAACAAGGATGAGAGACAATTATTTCTCCTCCTCCATGTACATATAGTGTTTTAAGGATCTGTTACATGTCACCTGTCGAGAGGATAGAGCTCACATTCTGAGCTCTTACCCCCCATTTTGACAAAGAGGATCCTGGAGAAGGATCCCTCATAAAGTCTGTTTCTACGGCATAATCAGAAAAGGAGACTAGATTGATGATGATCTAACAGTTCATAGAGATATTCATTTGGGGGTGAGAAATTTCCCTATACCTCAAGATGGTTCTTCTGGGTAGAGTTCATCATTGACATGGGGATGACCTCCATGCGGGTTGGTGCTTGAGCGGGGAGTACCTCTACTTGATCTATTTGTGAAATGTGGAGTAACATCATATTAGTTTTCATTAGAGTGGGTAGAACCTCATATATGATGTGCTGAGGTTCAAGGATCACCCAGGAATATGTCCAATGGAATATTAGAGTACCTTCATGGTGATTTATTAACATGTGGTTAGGAACTTTGTGGTGGGGAGTGATGGAGTGGGAAGGACCTCCACACGAACTGGTGAGAACATGAGGAGGACCACCTTGTCTGCCACTAGCTTCATCGGGAGGACCTCCGGAATAATTGGAAATGACACCATGTGTAGGGTATTTGTACTAATTGATATAGACATGGGAAAGATCTTCATGTCGACCATCGATTAATTTGGGAGTACCTCTGCTTGGATGGTTTTTGGGGTGTGTATGACATCTGCTTAAACCTAGACTGACATTAGGAGGACCTTCCCAATGATGATTTGAAACATGGGGAGGACCTTTGTATCATGTATCATAGGATTGGGGAGGACCTCCATTCTTGGTGTGAGAACCGGGAGGACCTACACACTGGCTGGTGATGGAATATAAAAGACCTCAATACCAATACTCATCATCATGGGTCAACCCATGATGGAGGATTAACATTTTAATGACTGATAGAGTCCACCCATACTGCTTATAGAGTGGTTGAGGTCTTGATCACATTTGGGAATTCAACTACCATACTTTTCAATATAATGTAACTAGTAATATTCATCAATGGTGGAATGAGACACTATACCTATTGAAGATTATTCCCCCTAATTGGCTTCATCCTATGCTTGTACATGACATTGGCATCTGGTCACCCGAACTGGGGTCATCTGAGAGGAGGAATGTGCCACCTGTTCCTTGTCCTATGAGACTAGTGAGGGTAGTGCGGATAGGGCCTAATGGGATACCTCCATATCATCTCCTGGGAGGTGCTTCTAATTTGGATGACTAATACATCCCATACCCCATTGTCATAGAGGAGTAATTCGTAGGAATGTTCTATGAGAGGATCCCAAATTATTTGGACGTTTAAGTGGTGAGTTGTGGATCCCTACGTGACTCTTAGTGGTGGTAGTTACAATGAGGCACAAAAGACTGTAGGTCCTAATAGTCCATATCCTTTATGGGAATGACCCCCTACTATTCATATCATTAAATGAGAACACCTATCACCCTCTTATAAACAATATCTGAGGGTGAGATGTTATGTGGTTTCCTATTCGGCATGGTTTTGGATGATGTTGTGGTGGAGGTGGATCCAGGCGGCACTACTACATTAACATTCCTCCTACCCCTATGTCTGCTGGCGGGGGGCAGGGGAATTGGTATCCTATAGCTTATGTCTTACAATGAAGGAATATTTATCCATTAGTATTGACATTAGGAAAGTAATTCCTAAGGCTCTAACACTACTCAACCTTTCATGGTTGGAGAGAGAGATCCACACTAATAATGCCACATACCTTAATGCCCAAAGATTAATTTCCCTGAATTCTGGTGAGTTTCTTGAAAGGAACAGTATTTCCATAGTGGGAATTTTTATTAGATACCAGGACCTTGTGTCACACTCATCTTTCATTGTTTCGAGTGCTACTAATCCCCATAGTTATGGGAGAACTAGTCCACAGCATGTTCATAATTTCTATTGGTGGCTTGGCAGGGCGTTTGAGTTCAATAATTGACCAGATTACCTTCATAGATAATCTACATAGTTTAATGAGAAAATATTCATGATTCATTCAACAATTTTGATTCCAATGATTTCCAATGGGGTGTGCCTTCCTGGGTCATCATTATCAACACATGATAACTGGTTTATTGTACCCTACACTCTCTATTTCCAATGGTAGGCAGTATTCATCACTTCTTTAGTGAAGTATGCTCTTTGATTGAAATAGGGTGATGGGGGTTTCAGTTCCTACATCCATGGTTTCCTCCACATAAATCTTCACCTAATTTGGATCTCCCTCATAGATTAAGATTTTGTTCATGAACATCATTCCTAGATTCATCTCTTTTTAAATTCTGGTTAATTACAATACTTCTACCATGACATTCTAAGGGGTCAAGTGATGAAAGAAACCTTAAGTCTAGAGAGTATTCATGGTGGGCATCGATGCAATGTATGGATACTAAAACATTGTAAAACATGAATTATTCCTCATTAGAGTGCTTCTCATGGGAATAGAAACTCAAGGATTTCCACAACGATCATGATGTATCTTATTCTAGAAGCATGTATCAAAGGTTTTCCTCATCTTCCCATGTTTGAAACAGGGTATTTCATGGTTTTATTGTCATTCGGATGTGAATAAGACTGATCAGAAAACATATGAAGGTGGATCATGTAGGTACATCCCTAATAGGGATAACCTGGAAGGTTTACTGGATGAGTGGATTAGAACACAGAATGTGGACATAACCAATAGTGGTGTGTCCCATAAATGGATGATGTCACACCATGAAGGACGATTTGAACACTACTAGGGGTCAATCAGAGTGGTGGGTCCCAAATAGGAGAGCACAAAGTTTTACCATTGGCTGGGATTGATCCTCATAGAGGCTTCTTACGTAACTTGTGTATAGGACAATGATCAAAACACATGTATTTCAAAGGGTTGATCTTTGTGCTCCATAAAGATAGTATTGCTTTAAAAGAGGATCAATCTCGGTTGGAGGAATTTGAGTTACATGATGATTATGTATGTTTAGCTGCCTAGGTGTGTCTAGAAGTAGTGGTGTTGTGGATGGCATGATCTCACTGTGATGTGGTAGCATGATTAATAATCTCAATGGGTACTAATAAATTGATTTTTAAATGGATGGATTCTGGATATCAATGGGATTGAATATCAAGGAGGCTTCCTACATATCTCAATACCTGACAATCAAAGATCATTTAGTTTAGCAAGTGTGTCTGTGAGTCACCTAAGGTGGCGGTAAATGAGAATGAATACATGGATATAGAATTAAAGTAAAAGGGTCCTCCAGGGTAGGGAATGACTCTCCCAAGACATATGGATCTAGGGGGTGGTCGAGATGGGAATAAATGATGTGATTCAACCACAAAGTGTCTTCCTATGTACCCTATTTAGATTATAGGGATCAATGTACAAAATGTTTGGGATGTAGTCAAATAATTGGGGAATACACATGAACAAAAACCCAGAGATGTTTCAAGGGCTTACATATGGTTAGAGGCCCATTGAATAAGTATTACTCTAGTCTTGATAGATTTTATATGTTCGAGGATTACATAGGGTTATCAATCATGGATGATGGGTCTAAACACATAAGGGGGTGGATCCGGGACATGTGTACCATAAAGGGAAGATATCACATCATGTGGGTACTTACCTAGGAGGGAGCACCATAGTTTACAATTCATTAGAATTGAAACTCAATGAGATTTACGACATTCTCAAAAGGGGTCATAGACTACGTAGTTCAGAGAATGATGTTTAATGTCATGTTGGACAAGTGAACAAAAATGAAATATATGGTACAATTTGGTTGTGGGGAGTGATGGGATTGAACCTTAGAAACAGTTTCTATGTACCTTACTTAGAAGTAGGGATCAATATCCGCATAGTTCGACAGAAATGGGAATCAAATCGAGGCATACACATGGAAAGATACTTGGAAACATGATATGTTTTTTTCATGGTTATTATCCCAATGACATTTTGGGGCTTACCCATGGTTAGAGGAATAATGACTTGTTGAGTAATATACATATTTAGTGACCCAAATAAATTTCAGGGCTTATTCATGTTGAGTGGCCCACAAAAAGTTGGGTAATAAAATGGTTAATGGTCCAAAAAGGATTTCAGGTCCACTATTACTCTATGATCATGAGATTCATGCTCAGTATGAGAAACAAGATGTATTAGTAGACCTAACAATCGTGTTGCAGATGTTTTATCCATGAAGGATGATGCATGGATTACACATGGCTAGTGTCCTAGAGAGACAGATATTGTGGCATACACTGGGAGAGAAGACTGAGGAGGATCTAGTACCATGAGAGGATATTTTCATTCAATGAATGAAGGGTGGGGAAGTTCTCAATCCAATGTAGACAATTGGGTGTGAATAATGACCAAGGACAAACACCCCATTAGAATTTCATGGGGTGAGACTACAGTTAAACATCATATGTTGAGGAATATGTAGCCTGGAAGTTTAATATCATATATATAGGACACGGATGATTCAATCCTTAACCCCAAGACATACATGAATGATACCTTATAGCACTTGGGGAATGGAAGGAATTAGCACAACCCTATAAAATGGTTCTGGTGGAAAGATCAATTGTGGGGTCCATGTTATCATGGATAAGAAAGAGCCATTATTTTACCTATTCCATAAGAAATTAGATAAGAAAATCAATAAGGGACAATGGATGGGAATCTAGAATCCACTGCGTGTAAGCCTGGAGGGCTGCACAAGAAAAGGTACCATTAAGAAAGAGGCTTAATGGTGCATTGGTGCTTCACGAAGAAATAAAGAATCATTTTGGGAGGTTCTCTACAGAGCCAAGAAAAAAGGGTCTCTCTGAAGGGAGTATATTTGTGAAGCATGGAGCTCCAACCTAGGAAAAGGATATTCATGTATTTGGGGGGTGGTCCATGAAGGTCGAACGCTATGTGAAGACCCGATTGACCAAGAGGGATTCCTACCATTGTGATGGCCATGGAACATCATATAGGGAATACTCAAATTATGTAGAGGATAATGGGAACAAATGAATTGTGGGTTCATGATCCTCAAATACCATGAGCGATGAATGTTATCATAAGTTTATAGAACAATGGTAGCTTCAAAAATGGGATCTCAGATGGAAAAGGGTTATAGTAGTGATGATGCAATGTGGGGTTGAGCCATATCTTTGTAGGTACTCGGCATAGTGATGCTCATAGGTGAAAAGTGAAAAATACTAAGCGAGGTGAACAAAGGAAGATCCAACTTACTTGCAAAGAATTTGGTCAAGGGGCTTGGAAGCAGTAATAGAGAGAATCAGTCTTGTGGATCCTTCAATCAACTAGTCCTTACAGAGTTTTGAGAGGTCATCAAACACACGAATTCTTCTATCAACTAGTATTCATGGTGTTCTTAGAGGTAGTCATACTTATTTTTTCAACTAGGTTTCGAGTCATTCGTAGTGGTGAACGTCTTAGAGAGGGAGAATCAGGACACAAATAACTTTGGTGATTTTGGAATCGGGATACTTGAGTTTCTCCCTAAATGGATTTGGCCTTTATAAATATATTCAGAGAATTAATTTTAGCACAAATAATACAGAAAGTTGTATACTATAAAGGTGAAGGTGATGATGAATAATTTTTTAGTAAGAAGAACAACTGCTTAAATATATAACTGAAACATCAATGATGGAAATAGTTGAAACATTAGACCCATCAAAAGATATATCTATATATAATTAGATGATTTTTAAATATAATAACATGATAAAACTTTAAGATTCTCTTAGTGAGCTTGATAATCAATGAAACATAAAAAATAGAGAGTAGTCATGGAAGGGTCATAAGAATATGTTGATTGACTGGAAGAAAAAATTAATCGACTAGAAGAAGTAGTAAAAGAACATTAAACATCACTTAAATACTCAAAATACATATTATAAATTATGGTTACAATAGAAGAAATAGAAAAGTTCATCAACAACCATACATCCAAATAGGATGATAAATCCAACACTATTTTGGGAAATAAATAATATTTTTTTCCTCTTTAGAGTAAACATGAAACTGAATAAAACTCAAAATAAACAAAGAAGAAAATATAGTTCAGATGATTCTATGATGTTGAGCTACTAGAGAGATCTAAGAATGGTTCTGAAGGTGTAGATAATTCTTCGAATTATCGAAGATCCACATTCAGGGAAATAGAGGAATTTAATGTTATTATACATAATCAAATGAGATAAATAAAATATTCCAAAATAAAGGCAAGTGAAGGTTGAATGTATTGCATAGTTACCTGATGTTATAACAATGAAATCCTCAAATAAAACTAAAAAAAGAACTGAAATACATCCCCAGGTATCCAAAATTGATCAACAGTCAACGTGTTATACTAAGGATGGTGACATGAGGAGGAATAGAAGTGATAATGTGTTTCTTATTATGAAATTTCTATTTTGTGGATATCAAAGTCACAACATGTCATACAAGGAAATGGTATGGAGCTATTTCAATGGGGATGATCTAGGAAGGAAAAAAATAACGAATTCTTATACTATATCGTATAGTATATATAGATTTTATGGATATTTTATTGAATTATCTAACATTTGATATTATGATATTCATTGTAGTCATAATAAAGTTAGAACTGATACATGCAGAAGTCAAAGATTTATCAATACTCACCAACCAGGTTGTGTTTATATTACAAATATGTTTTTATTTTTTATGAAGAATATGATTATGATGAACCAATACACATTGAAAAGACAGTTTAAATACTATCATTATCTTCCACTTCTTAATGTATTTCATAAAGGAAAAGAAGAATGTCGATAAATCCAATCTTCCACTAAGACACTCTTAATGCAACAATTAAAACTAGCACAGGGGTTCTTGATAGCAGATGCTCATGTTGTATGATAGGAAATTTCGAGATATTAAAAACAATTATGAAAAGGTTTGATGGATCTGTAAGTTTCATTAATGATGGTTCTTGGAATATAAAAGGTTTTGGAATTACTAAAATGGCTAATGGAGAGTGGAAGAAAAAATAAATTCTCTATATGGATAGTTTGCATCATAATCATTTGAGTATGAGTCAACTATGTGACTCGGTACTAGTGGGGAAATTTAATAAAAATTGTTGAACTATTAGAGGAATGATTTGGACATATTTTAAGAATGAATGTATCATAGATGGAAACTTATATCATGGGGATAGTAAATATAACAGTTGCTACTTGGCGGATGAAGAATAAAACAACTTTTTGCATTGTTGGTTGGATCACATTAATCAACATGATATAGAAATGATATCTAATTTGAAGATAGTCATGAATATCCCCAATATGAAGTGTGTATGAAATATGACTTTTGATGCTTTGATATAATGTATGTTGGTCTACAATTCATATCTACCAAAGAAGAAAAGGGAATAAAATCTTATTGATCTCATCTATATAGATGAATATGGTATGATAAATGTTGTTAGAACATATGGATAAAGGTACCTTGTTCATTACATTGATGATTATGGTAGAATAGATTTTGCGATGGTTATACACAAGAAATGACAAGATCTTGATTGCATGAGAATGTATTAACATATAGTTGAAAATTATACTAGACCAAAAATTAATGTTATCTGGTTTGACAATATAGAGGAATCCACATCCATTGAGTTTCAAATTTACCTTGAGAAATAAGGAATACAGCACGAGGGGTATGTCGTGAGAACCCCATGTCAAAATGGATTTGTTGTGTGCAACAATTGATAGGTGAACTATAGGTCCATAACTATGATGATTTAGAGTCATATCTATCGCCATTACTAGAAAGATGTTGTTCACGATATAGTGTATATTCAAAGTCAAACTGGGTTTTATATGGGAGAAACTAAGACACCATTTGTGTTGTGGAATAGAATGAATCCAAATATCAATTATTTTCAAGTTTTCAGATTTAAATTATTCATTTGAAACAATGAGTGAAATAAAATCATGTATTCTGATGTTGCAGTTGGAGGAATATTCCTTGAATATTGAATGGATACAAAATCCTACAAATGTTTCAACAACCATATTGGATGAATTATGGATAGTAGTGGTTTCATGATCATTTAATATAAGACATCAATTTCCATGGGGGAATATTATGAAAATGTGATTGAAAATGTATAAGATATTGGATGTGTAACAGATTCAAATGATGAATTAGAGGAAGGAGTCTAAAAAATTTGAAGGTCGCAACATGAAGTTGATTTAGAAGAATAATCAGAAGAGGAAACCATAGCTGGAGAAAATTCTTCTAAACCTCACTGGGGAAATTGAGGAGAAGAAATTGATCAATCGAACATTATTGGGGATTTGATAGCACTCACACAGACCATAAGAAGAAGTAATAATGAAACTTTTTCCCTTCTAATCAATTATGGAACCAACCACTTTGTAGAAGCTTCAATGTATAAATCATGGGTAAATTCAATGAATGAACAGTTAGTTTGGATTAAAGAGAACCAAACATGTGATGATTTTGAGAGACCTAAAAGTCACAATATGAATAGTATGAAGTGTATTTTAAAGAATAAATTCAATAAACATGGAAATGTTATAAAAAATAACGACTGATTTCATTGTAAAGTATATTCATATAATTAAGGTGTTGATGTAGAAGAACCATTTTCTCCAGTAGCAAGACTCGATTCAATCAGTCTTTTTCATGCCATGGAAATTCATGTAAGAATAAAATTTATCAAATGGTTGTAATAAAAAGTATTCATGAGTGGTGTTCTGGAAGAAGATGTCTATATTAGAAAAAATAGTGTGTTTTCTTCTTAGTAATTATGAAATTATGTTTTTCATATTAAAGAAGGTACAATGTTTTCTAAAATAGTCACCACTAGTATGGTTCTCTCAGCGGGATTATTATCTTATAATGCTTTAATTTAAAATTGGAGTAGTGGAGAACAATATCTATGTAATGAGTTATCATAGTGAATTGTTCAGGGTACTGGTTAATGTAGATGATATTATATTTTGTGGAAGTAGACATGTATCAATTGGTGAAATTTCCAATCACATGAAATCATGATTTTAAATGTCTATAATTCATAAACCGACATACTCTATGTGCCTAGAAGTGATTTAGTGGAAAGGCCACACATTTATTTCTCAGGAATAGTATTTTAGAGACTTTTTGAACAAATTCAAAATGAATGACTCCAAATCAATATCGAAACTGATTATTTTTGGGGAAAAATAGGGAAAGGATGAGGATGTGACAAATGTAGATACCACAATGTACTGTAGAATCATTAGAAGATTAATGTAGATATTCTCAATATGAATAGATATTGTCTTTCCAATATTATTAGTATCCCACATTTAATGTAACCTGATGGATGAACATATAGTGGAAAGGAAATGAATTATAAGATACATTCAAGGTAGTCACAATTCTGGCTTATACATTGCTGTAGGAAGAGAAATAAAACTGTTATAATTTTTAGATACTGATTAGGATAGATATTTTATTGATATAATTTCACAACTGCTGGATATTTCATTATTGGAAATAAATGTGTGTGTATGTTATGTATGAAATAGGAATGTACTTAACTTAATACTATTAACTCTGAGTATATCTCTACTAGAGAGGCATCCACTCAAAAAATATAGATGATGAAACAAAAGAATGGTATTTGTGATGTAATTCCCCAATCATCCATAGTACTTTTCCCTTTGAAAAATGCAATATCCGGCGTAGTAGACGACTTCGAGATTTTAACAAACTACGACTAATCAAACTAGTCGTTATGAATAGTAATACCCACTTTTTGAAAATTTTATAAATCTTTTATTTTAAAAATGACTTCATTTTTAGATTCAGAATATCCGAATTATCTTAGGGTGAAATTTTGGAACTTTTTTGAAAACATACAATTTTTTTTGAATAGTAATAAAAATGAAATTTTAATTAAAAAAACATTTCAAATCTAAATAATTTATAGTGTAAAATTAAAAATTTCAATTGTTTTAATGAATCATTATATTATATTTTTATAATTTAATATAATTTTAGTCATTCGATGTAACTTTACATTTATAGTTGACATAAACAAGATTGAATCTTTTGATCATTAATATTTCAAAAAAACACGCTTTTTATTTTGAAAACAAGAATTAACATTAAATTAATTTCTTCCACTTCTGTGTTTTGAATTTGAAAAAATGGATTCCAAATATGGAATTAAGAGGTCCAAATTTTGTAAATTTGTAACTTTTATTTTCATAAATTAGGACAAATTACTTCGTTAAATATTTTATTTTCCATGGTTAAAGGGGTAAATCTGGTAAATAAAGGTACAAAATAGTATAATAATATTATTAAATTACCCAAAAACCTATCCAAACCCTATTGAATGATACATCTCTAACCATGGGAATCATTGGGTTGATTTTTGGATGCCATAGAGCCACTTTAGGGTGATAATGAAACATTATATTAATTAATTTAATGTATAGACAAAAAGACATAAACATATGCCATTTAATAAAAGAATTTTTGAATAATGTTATTTAAGTTATCAATTATATTGGAAATTTTCATTTGAAATATAAAAGGATTTCCTATATCATGGTATTTTTTTCTAATTTTTATATATAGAATAAATAAAATTATTTATGACATAATAATGATGGTGTGTTTACCTCATTAATGAATGATTTACATAAATGAGATTATAAAAAAAATATCCAAACCCTATCCAATTATTATTTGATTATTTTCTTTCTTACAGGAGTCATCTTAACTTCAACTTTAATGAGATTTGGACATTTCAAAACTGAATATAATTATATAATAAAATAATATTTTCTAATATTATTAAAGATCCCCTCCTCCCCTTCTAAAAATCCCTCACCTCTATCCCATTTCTCACACCACTAAAGTCATTTGGCACCTCCAAAAACTACCCAATTAAGCTCCCTACATACCTTTATTCCTACTAGAAGCTTTAACATATGTAGAAGCCACTTAAATTCAGCCTTTTGGTTCAATTCAATGGTTGTTACCCGATTTTAAAGTAACATCTCCTCTTAAGTTTTTTTCCTTTATTTTACTTCTCCATCCCCTTAAACTATCTTTATTCATTTATTTAATTTCCATAATTATATACATAATATACTAAGATGTTTTAATGAGATGGGTTTTAACTAAACTTACACACACCTCCATCTAGTGGGTATAGAACATAATGTTTATATGGACAGTGAACTACTGCCTCACGAAATGACAATTGTTCAATCGTTTACTACCACCTCTTATGGTGGCCATTGTGATGGAACTATAATTATATAAAATATTTGTGTAATTTATTTTATCTAAAATATTATTCAATTCTCATTTATTTCATTCCTTTATTCCTTTCATTTTTTATATATACGATAATTTCATTTGAGGAAGTGTAGACTACCACCCCCTCAAAGTGAAATGAATCGTTCATACCATACATGGAACGTATAAAGAATGGTGTTAATGAACATACATAACATATATAAAATAATATATTATAATGGAAACAAAAATACCTATGTATAATTTTTCCTTATTTCCTTTTAAAATAACTAAATGAAATGGAAGTAGCATTTGTGCATACATACGGATTACCGTCTCCAAGAACGCGATGAGATTCATTAACCATAGTAACCAATCATGAATAATTTTCATTTGATTATTAAAAATAATGTTTAAGAACATAATATCATCTTGTATAAGAATCAAATACATCTTATCTATAACAAAATGTCTTACATAACAAAACATGTAAAGTAAAAAATGTATCAGTTAACACCCGAAATAATGATGCTACTAAAATATTAACAAAGAAATACTAGAAGATAATATATAATAACATATATATATATGTGGTTCTTGTGTAATTTAATAAAAATTATTTAATTATTATATAGGATATTAATGCACCCTCGACCAAGGAAAAGTACAAAGTAAGTATTAATTTTACAATCTATTTATTATCCGAGCTTGTTTTTATGTAAGTATCTACTATGTCCTATTTATCATCCACATCTGGGTTTCCAAAAAATGTATTTCAACCATTTTTAATAGTTACTATACTATGGTTTAAATTAATTTATAACATTGTTTGACTTTTTATAAAATTAATTCAAATAAATTGTTCTGTCATTTTCCAAAAAATGTACATTACGAACTTTTTGAAAAAGTAATGTATGAATGTTTTTTTATGTTATATGGCAGGTGAAGTAATTATTCACCATTATAACTTCTTTTAATCTTCCCTTAAAATATTAAAATAATATTTTCAAAATTTATGTTTTCTTTTATAATTACATGACTTATAATTTATTTCAATATATAAAGAAATATTTCTCTCAAATAGTTTTGATTTCATCTATCTAAACATCCTTTAAAAGATTTTATACTAGTTTGTTGTTGATTTATAATGATACAAATCATCCATATTGTATTGAAGAATTTGTGATATGTTTGACTGTGGATGTGTTATTTTTATACCATTCATGATTTATGGTTAATGTATATCATTTCATAATCTAGTTTTAATATGAATGTTTATGTTTTGATTCAGTTGTTTCATATGAGGAATGCAATGGAATTATTAAGTGACTGGTGGAGTCCGCTATAGCTCCTTGATGCATTGGTAGGTCTAATGAGCTAACCTAGTGTTCTAGAAAAAGTCATTGAAAAAAATATTATTTTTAGTCTTGGCACGAGGCCTTAACTATGTGGCTATGATGTCTGTCATTATACATTCCATCATAAAAAAATTAGTTATTGATATTACATTTGATTATTCGACTAGTAGAATATCCATGGTAATATGTAAATGGAATTATTGTATTTATCTTTTCAATATTATAATTATTTTTATGTTTAAAAGGCTTTTGTTTTAGTTGTATACATTGCCTTAAATTGTTATGATTATTTTTGAAAGTTTACACTATATTGTTATCCTTACCGAGCATCTGATATCACCCATTTTTATGTTTTATTTTTTCTGATGATGTGAAAAGTATATTGTGACTGACCTACAGGTATAGTCCAAGGGATATGAACGTTTTCAATTGAGAATATGTTGTTGATGTTTTTTTATTTTATAATTAAATGTTAAACATATGAATGTATCTAGTACTCCCAAGCCTACTAAACTGATAGGTCAATCGGGACAAGATCCCTTGTGATCATGACAATGTTATGTAATAATGCATAGATATTGGGTAACTGGGGTCCGGCGTTATAGTTGGTATCAAATGATGTTTAGTACAATCGTTGGAAACTAGATTTAGATAAACTCTGATTAGAGCATCGTACCCTAAGATAGACTTTGAGGATTGGTATAGATGAACTTCCTAGAATTTTCTAAATGTAGATATTTTTGAATTTTCCAAGTAATACATCCCTATATAGAAACGAGAAGGTTGAGGTGGCTATAGAACAGATTTATCTAGGAGTTAAAACACCAACAAGGTGTTTCGGGCATGACATGAGGTATCTTGGTACACGACAATGAGCAATGCTACACTCTTTTTTACAACACACCCAGGGGATATTCTTAGGATAATTCGTATTTTATTTACAAACCATTACCTATAATTTATGATAATATACCTCCTCATAGAAATTTGGTTTCTAATTATGGATTATATCCATAAACTATTCAATTTATGTTATGTTTTTTACAAGTTTGGAATTATTTATTTCTATTCATAAAATAATGTAGTGTATGATGTTTTGTTGAAATGGAAACTAGTGGAAGGAATGGGAACCGTATCAATGTACGTAATCCATGCAGGGATTTCCCTATGACTTATGGTAATTATAGTGGAGATGGTGATGAAACTGGGGCTAATCAGATTATCACCATAATGGGAAAACTCACTTAGGATATGAATAATAACCACACCTATATGGAGAACATTGATCCATGATGCAGACAATCAATGCAAGACCGATTCGAGAGGCAACAACCACTAATAGTCAATGGGACTAAAAATTTATTTATATCTTAGCAATGGATATGTTACTTAGAGAAACACTTTCATGCATTGGGGAGTAGCGAAAGGGAAAACTTTTTCAAGGGAGTTTATCACCACAAGGGAGATACAGATCAATGGTGGTAAATAATTCAAAACCCAAAGGAAGATGCATAAGTATCCAATATGTAATGAAGGGAGTTTAAAAGATTTTCTTAGAAAAATACTTTCCTTGTGACCATCCATCAGATATAGAAAGAAACTCTTTGAGTGTGAGGAAAAAGAAGGATAATAATGTCAGAAAGTATAAGGCTATCTTAACATGGTTAGCAAGGAATTCACCCGATTATAAAAGTAATCCAAGGAGTAATATTGATCAATTATTTGATGGGATAAAACAATTTATCTATCGAGCATTAGTCTCACAATCCTTCTCATTATACAAAGATATTTTCTCATGTCTATCAAGATAGAAAAGGAATTCTCAAAGTCTAACGACTGTAAAGAAAATAAAGGGAAGAAGGTATCTGATGAAAACTCTGGAAATGGAAATAAAGGGAAGAAAGGAAATTTTGAATCTCCATCATGAGGTAAATGTGGGAATAAACACCTTGGTATTTCCTGAAGGGAATGGGAGTTTGTTACAAGTATGGAGAAAATAGCCAACAAGCTCATGATTGAAAGGGATATAAAAACGCTGTCAATGTTGAATGCTATAATTGTAATGAAATGGGGAAACATGTAAATGAATGTCCAATGCTCCATAGAAACAAACCTCATAAAATCCCAAGGTAGAATGACCAATCTTATGCAATCACTACTGTTGTGGTTGATGTTCTGACAGACTTGGTGGCAGGTTGTTTAATTGTTTCCTCATGTTTAGCTGATTCATTATTTGATTTCGAATCATCACATTATTTCATATCTTCCAATTTTTCTAAGAGAATTAGATATTTATAATTTAATTTAACAAGATTGTTTTTAGGAAAAACTCATAAGGGAAGTATCATTGCAACATATTTTTTTGAATCAGTTCTAATTAGAGAACATAAATGATCTTTATATGTTGATCTCATCATCATACCCATGATTAAATTTTATATAATCCTCTATATGGATTTTATTTCTAACCATGATGTGAAAATTTATTATAAGAAGAAGGAGGTTAAAAATTTTGATGTTGATAAGAAGTACCTTATATTTAGAGCAGAAATGTCACCACCAGATTCTTATCTAGATCCTCCCTCATAGCTCTACTAAATTCAATTATTTGTGAGGAAGGGAATGAAATAACAATGGTTATGGAAGTAAATGTTCAAATAGAGGACATACCTATTATTAAAGAATATGTTGATGTGATTCCAGAGGATTTACATGGACATCATCTATAATGAGAAATTTGGATTTCCATTGATTTATTTCCCTGTTCAAGGCCCATATCGAAGACCCCTTATAGAATGGCTACTATGGAATTAGTGGAACTAAATAATCAACTAGAGGAGTTTAGTAATAAAGGATTTATTCTCCCTATTATTTATCCATGGGGATCCCCTGTTCTGTTTGTTAAGAAGAAAGAGGGATCTATGAGGTGGTGCATTGACTATCGGGAGATGAATGCTATAACAAAAAAGAACAAGTATCCCCTACCATGCATTGATGATTTATTTGATCAACTTCATGGGGCTCAAAAATTTTCAAAGCTTGAACTTCGATCTTCATATCATCAATTGTGTGTGAAGAAGGAATACATTCCAAAGACAACATTTCAAACCAGGTATCAACTTTACGAGATTACATTAATGCATTTTGGACTGATTAATGCACCCTATATTTTCACAGATCTAATGGATTTAGTTTTCAAGGAATATCTTGTTTAGATTGTAGTGGTATTTATTTGAGATATCTTGGTATAATCCAAATTCTTTTAAGATCTTAAAAATCACTTGTGCACTATTTAAAAGCATCTTATAAGAAATGCATTATATGGGATGTTTAGTAAGTGTGAATTCTGGCATTAGGTGATTTCATTTCATGGCTATATAATCTCTAAGTATGGAATCTATGTTGATCCATAAAATACCATGGACATCCATGAATGGTAAGCACCTTCTCGTATAACTGAGGTACATAGTTTTATTGGTCTTGGAGTTTATTATCAGTGCTTTGTGCAGAATTTTGCTCGATTGGAAATCCCATTAACCATGCTCTCGAGTTGATGGGGTGAATTTTTTTTGACAAAAGAGTGTGAAGAATGTTTTGAAGAATTGAAGAGAAGATTATTCAATCCTCCTATATTGACTCTACCATCAATGAATGATAGGTTTTTTATTTATAGTGATTCTTCAAAGAAAGTTCTTTGTTGTGTCCATATGTAGAATGATTGGATTATTGAATATGCATCATCACAGCTAAAAATTAGTGAACAAAACTATCCCACACATGATCTTTAGTTAGCAGCTGTAATCATTTCTCTGAAGATATGGAGACAGAATCTCTATGGTAAAAAATGTGAGATTTATACTAATCACAAGAGTTTGAAGTATATTTTCTCACAAAAAAAACTCAACATGAGGCAAACGAGATGGCTTGAACCACTCAAGGATTAGGATTGAACCATACAATAGCACCCAGGGAACACAAATAATGTGGAATACGATTTGAGAAGAAAGGATCATTGATTTTTAAACAAGATGAGAGTTGAAAGGGATCCTATGTTCATATATCTAGTGCAGATAGATATGGGAATAATAATTGAAGTTGTAACATCAATAAATTTTCAAGTGGTTGCTAAACCATCTTTTCTATAAAAGATAAAAAGTTATCAGACTAATGATGAGGAGTTTAAAAAAAATAATTGTTGTGAACGATGAGAGATTAATCAACTTCATATATGAAGATGATATTTTGAAATGTGGGAAGAGACATTGTGTTCTTGACATACCTGATCTAAAAAGGGAATTTCTGGATGATAAACATTGCTCAAATTTCCCTATACCCCATGGTAGTACTTAGATGTATAGATATTTGAAGGAACATTTTTGTTGGGATAACATGAAGAGAGAGATTACTAATTATGTGTCAAGATGTATGGTTTTTCAAAAATTAAAATCTGGTAGAAAACATTATAGAGGAGTCATGAAACCTCTTCCCATACCTGAGTGAAATGGGATTTTATTACTATGGGCTTTTTCATGGGGCTACCAAAAACTCAAAGAAGGAATAATGAAATACGGTCATTTTTGATCATCTTACCAAGTCAACATATTTTCTTGAAATAAGAGAATATTTACCAATTGAATGATTGGCAAGACTATATATTAACGAGCTTGTAAGACCTCTTGGAGTACACCTCTCAATTTTTTCTAATCATGATCCCCATTTTACATCATGATTCTAGAAAAGTCTTCAGAAAGCCCAAG
The DNA here is from genome assembly GCA_963277665.1 of Viscum album. NCBI lineage: Eukaryota > Viridiplantae > Streptophyta > Magnoliopsida > Santalales > Viscaceae > Viscum > Viscum album. Next base: position 880,060,086 of record OY728139.1, on the reverse strand, counting down.
ATACTAAACTTCGTTTAAGAACTGCCTTCCACCCTCAAACTGAAGGAAAATCAGGACCTACTATTCAAAAATTATGATACATGTTGAGATCTTTCTCACATGACATTAAAGGTAAGTGGGATCAGTAATTACTTCTGGTTTATTTTTCCTATTACAATAAATTCAATTCAATTTTTCAAATGGAACCATATGAAGTGTTATATGAATAAATATGTTTCACACCAACTTGTAGGGATGATTTTGGTGAAAAAAAAAACTCATAGGCCCAGAACTTGTAGAGGAAACAATGGAAAGGTTGAAGGTAATCCAAACCCATATAAAATTTGCTCAATGTAGGAAAATTATGTATGAAAATAACTGAAGGAATGATTTGAAATTTAAAGTATAAGATCATGTTTTCTTTAAGGTATCTCCCTGGAAGAGAGTTATAAGTTTTGGTAAGAAGGGTTAATTAAGTCCCAAGTACATTAGACATTTAAAAACTCTAGAATTAATTGGGGATGTATCTTACCATTTGGAAATACCACCATGTCTCTCCAATGTACATGATGTGTTCAACGTATCACTATTTAGAAAATGCTTGCCAGACCCAATGCATCTAGTCACTTATGAAGAAATAGAACTAGAACTCGACATGTCTTATTACAAAGTTCCTATAAAAATTCTTCATACTAGAGAACGTGTTTTGAGAAACTGGACGACTCGTCTGGTGAAAGTTCTATGGAGAAATATCTAGGTTTCAAGAGGCAACGTGGGAACCCGAGAAACATATGTTGAAGAACCACCTGAATATTTTTATGCTATAACAGTCTAGAAATTTCAAGGATGAAATTATTTAACGGGGGGAAGAATTTTACACCCCATGCATCCACAATACTCTTCCCTTTGAATAATGCAATAACTTTCATTCTATGCCACTTCGATATTCTAACTCACCATGACCAATCAAACTAACCATTATGAATCGTAATACCCACTTTTTAAAATTATATAAATTTTTATTTTCAAAATGGAATTTATTTTTGTATTCTTAATATCACAATTATCTTAAGGTAAATTTTTGGAACACTTCGAAAAACATTCAATATTTGATGAGTATTGAAAAATACAAAATTATAAGCAAATAAATCTTTTTTAATCAAAATAATTTATAGTGTTAAATTATAAATTTAAATAATTATTAAGTATAATTAGATTAAATTTATATCATTTAATATAATTTATGTCATTGGATATAATTCCACATTTAAACTGAACATAGACAAGTGTCAATCTTTTGAATGTTATTATTTCGTTAAAAACACACTTTCTGTTTTGACAACAGAAATTAATTATAAATTATTTTCTTCAACTTTTGTATGTTGAATTTCTAAAAATGGATTATATATTTTGAATCAAGATTTAAAAATTTTGTAAATAGGAAACGTTTATTTTTAGACATTATGAATAATTACTTTGGTAAATATTTTATTTACCATGGGTAAAGAGGTAAATCTTTTAAATAAGGGTAAGAAATAATATTATAATAATTTTAAATTACATTAACATGTTTCATAACCCTATTTATTGATACATGTCCGACCATGGGAATCCTTGAGTCGGTTTGGGGACTCCAATGAGCCACTTGACAGTGATAATGAGACTTTATATTATCTAATTTAAAACAAAGACAAAAATGAAATAAAGATATATATTTTAGTAAAACAATATTTACATAGAGATATATAGATTATATCTTTGACTAAGAATATTTATTTTGAATCTGGTATGTTTTATTACATCATGGTATTTTTTATAATTTTTAGACATCAAATAAATAATATTATTTATGACACCATAATGATGAAATGTTTACCTCATTAATGAATGATTTAAATAAATGCGATTATAAAAATTAAAACAATATAAAAAACCAGTCAATTATTATTAGATGATTTTATTTTATCTTACCTTATACCTTAAAGAGTTTTGGACATTTAAAAACAAAAAATAATTATATAATTTAATAATATTTTCAAACATTCTTAAAGATACGCCCCCCCCCCTCTTATAAAAACCCATCAACTCTAAACCATTTATCACACCTCTCAAGCCCCTTTTCTCATCCATCCTCTACACAATTAATATAACTACATCCCTCTATTCCTCCTAATATCCTTATCTTAGGTAGAAGGCACTTCATGGAAGCCTTATTTTTTCAAACCAAAACGAGTTCACAATTTAAATGTAACATCTCCTATTAAGTTATTTTAGTTTATTTTACATATCCAACCCCCTAAACTCTCTTTATTCAATTATTTTATGACAACACCAGTATCCTCAATATAATAGGATGTTGTTCAAAGATGTATTTGAACTACAATTACACACACCTCCATCAAATGGGTATAAAATATAATGTTTCTATGGACGGAAAACTACTGCCTCACGAAACAATGATTGTTCAATCTTCTACAACCACCTATTATGGTGGCCATTATGAAAGAACTATAATTATATATGATATATATGATATTTATTTTATCTTTAATCTTCTTTAATTCTCTTATATCGAATAACTTTATTTTTTCAAGTTGTATATATATGATAATTTCATTTGAGGAAGTACAGACTACCGCCCCCTCAATGTGATATGACTTGATCATACCACACATGGAATATATAAAGGACGGTGTTAATGAACATACATAATGTATACAAACTATTATTTTATACTAGAATAATAATATACCTATATATCATTTTGCCTTTTTTCTTTTTAAAATATTAAAAATGGAATGGAAGTTGCATTTGTGCGTACGTACGGATTATTGTCTCCATGAATGAGATGAGATTCATTCCCCATTGTAACTATTCATGAATAATTTTAATTTTATTATTAAAAATAATTTTTAATAACTTAATATAATTCTGTATATTAATAAAATACATCCTATCCATAAAAAACATGGCTTAAGTAAAAAAACATATAAAGAAAAAATGAATCAGTTAACACCAGAAACAATGATACTACAAAAATATTAACAAAGAAATATTAGATGATTATATACGATATTGTATTTGTGTATATGGGTCTTTTTTAACATAATAACAATTATTTAACTATTATACATGAGGATAATGTACCCTCTACCATGGAAAAGTACATGGTAAGGGATAATTTCACAGTCTTTTTATTATCCGAGGGTGTTTTTACATAAGTGTCTAATGGGACCTATTTATCATCCACATCATTGTTTCTTAAATATGTATTTCAAAAAAATTACTATTTATTAGACTGTGGGTCAAAGTCAATAATACACTTTTTTGACTTTTTATAAAATGGTTTGAAATAAATCTCTCTATCGTTTTCCAATCTTGGTACATAATGTCCTTTTCAAAAAAATTAAGCTAAGAATGTTTTTTTAACTTATACGGTGAGTGCGGTTATTCTCTGCCATTATAATTTCTCTGAAGCTTCCCTTACAATATTATAAGAATATTTTATAAATAAATGATATCTTTTTTAATTACTTGAATTTTAAATTATTTTAAAATAGAAAGAGATTTTTATCTCAAATTGTTTTGATTTCATCTATGTCAACATCCTTTAATGGATTATATACTTGTTTTTAGTTGATTTATTATGATACAAATCTTCCATATTGTATTGATGGTTTTTTTATATGTTTTATAGTGGAGGTGTTAATTTTTTACCATTCATGGTTTATAGTTAATGTAATTTCATTTTTTATGCTATTTTTAATACTAATGTTTGTGTTAGGTTTCAACCCTTTCATGTGAAGAATAAATTAGATTTAGTAAGTGACGGGTGGAGCCCACTATTGCTTTTTGATACATCGGTAGGTCTCATGAGACAAACTAGTGTCTTAGAACAAGGCATTGAAAAAAATTTATTTCTATTCTTGTTACGAGTAATTGACTGTGTGGTTATGATGTCCGAAAATATGCTTTCAATAATTATGAAATTAGTTGTTGATATTACATATGATTATTCAATAATTATAATATACATGTGAATAATTAAATGGAATTATTTGATTTATCATTGCCTTATTATTCTGAATTTTATGTTTAAAAAAGAATTGGATTTAGTTTTGTACAATCTATTAAATTTTTATGCTTATTTATGAATGTTTTTGCTATATTGTAATCTTTACCGAGCATTGGAGCTCACCCCTTTCTATGTATTATTTTTCCCATGATGCGAAGATGTATATTATGACTAATATATAGGGATATTCAATGGGATATGAATGTTTTCAATGGATACAATGTTGTTGTTGTTGTTTTTCATTTTATAATCTATTGTAAAACTTATGGATTTATCTAGTACATCCAATACTACTAAACTGGTTGGTCCTTCAGGATATGATCTCTTGTGATCATACAAATGTTATCTAATAATTCACCAACTCTAGTTAATTGTGGTCAGAGTGTTATAGGTGATGATATTATCATCATTATTGAATGAACCATATTGAAATCATATATCACATAATAATTGGTATATTTGATTAATGAATTATTAAAATTGATCATGTTGGAACTGAAGAACAAGGGGATGACATTCTGACCACGCCATTGGAAATACCTATGATTGAGAAGCATTGGTTTAACCTTAGTGTTTGGCCCTTAACATAAACATGATGTGGGTATGGATGACCCCCTCTCCATGTTGTATTAATATTTTTAATCTCTTTTTATATGTGATATAAGTTTATGGGAGAGATACAATATAGTGGGACTATGTTATTTAGAACCATAAGTACAAATCTGGTTCTTTGGGTTTATTTCCAAAGGTGGATAATAGAGAAATTCAAAGAGTTAAAGCCGGATAGAATTATGAGTTACAATGTGGGATAATAAAAATAGGTAAAACAATTCAATGTTATGTGGAAATATTAAATTATTTTCATAGAAATAATTTGGTATTACAAAACACGAGAACACAATTCATGATTACCCTCTTGTTTTTTACACTTATTTTTCGTCACAAAGACTTATTTTATTGGTTGTTTTGTTTCTTTCATATCAGGTTATGATTGTGGCTGGTGATTCATTCAATTTATTTGGAGATTTCAAAATAACTCAATGGTTGATATTGTTGGAACTAAGGCCGTTATTTGCAAGAATTTGAGTATAAATTGTGTTTCTTATCAATACTCACATTCAAGATCATGGGATTTTGAAGGAATGAGATTAAACAATATAATTTGGATATAATATTTTTGGTGGAATCATAACTTAGCGTTTTCCAAAATCATGGGTTAAAAAATACAGGGGATGAGGCTAGCATCACAAATGGTAGTTTTCTAGAAACAACTCATCATTAAAATGGTACATGCATAGGTTTTAGAAAGACTGGGATGATGTTATAATAGATAATCAATATAGTGAATAGTGAATGTGATCTCCACAATTATAAAAATTGGGGCATCACATCGTAATCATTTTTTGGTGGATGTCGCTGTGATTTTGACTTATGTAATGAATGTCACAAAGGGTTTTGATGGAAATATTCATGGTTATGAAAATAATTGCGGATGGAAAATTTCTTTGGATCATCGAGACAAGAGGAGAACTACATAGACTTATTTTAAAAATCTAGACCATATTCTAAGAGGTGGTGGAACATTGTTAATGGACATGAATATAAATATAAGGATACCTCTCTTCACTTCATACAAATATTTTCCTGGAAAACTAATAATTCCTCTAATTTCATGAAGCCAGGGGAGATCTACGAAACTCATATTCCATTTTAGCTTTAACATCATGAAAATAATTTTTGAGTCTTGACTGATGCTAATTATTTTTATTAATGAGTGCTTTGTGATGAACGGGTATTCTGTGTTGACTTAGTGAGATGCACAGTGGTAGTTTGTTCAATGAAGATAGGGTCCTCGTAAAGGTGGTTTGTTCCATGATTCCAGGGTGCTTCACAAAGGTAGTGAGCTTTTCAAAGGAGATTTTTGAAGGGGAGTTTTGAATAACATTTTTTCAGTTAATAGGGATTTCAATGTGAATCAACTCTGGTCAAAGGTAAAAGTATAGTATGGTTCTAGATAAATACAATGACTTTAATTCCAATCAATTGAAGTCAACTTCAATTTGATAATCATAGTTAGACTTCTCTCAAAGTAGTGAGCTAGAGGGAGTTGATGTCTATGTTCCGAGGGACACAGTAATCTACCCCTAATATTTTATAGAAAAAGATTTCCATGAATGGAGTGAATGTATCCGAACTCTTATATTCCACAAATAGTTATTATTATTGTATTTTGGTATGACTGATAGACTATCAACATATGTTTCTTGGACGAGACCTTAGTTTTAACCATGTTAAATTAATGTGTGATCTTTTTTCATATGGTTGTTTAATTTTATTCACATTCCCATAAAATATTTTTAATTAGTTCCTACCAATGTTGGAACATGATCCATTACTTTTTATGAAAATGTTAACACCCTAATTAACTTGAACCCTCTCAAGGTGTTCTGGGTCATTCAATAATATCCCTAATATATATTACCAAGGTAGTACACCATGAGAAGGTGACTTAAAATACTAAGAGTATCCCCCTAGATAGCCTATATAATTTGTGTCCCTCACATGATATATTCTCACCGTATAACAAATATTCAAGAATAATGTCATACCACATCCAGGTTCTCATCACAGTAGGGAACTTATATGACCTATTAGTGCTAAAACTATTCATAGGAAATTATCACATGCAATGTTTCATAGAATTATAATCATGACCTGATAAAGAGTATATTAATATTCCAAACCACAAATAAATATTTATCAAAATGTATATAATAATAGAGTTTTAGGGAACCAAATCCAACCCAAGTAACTTTTTTTTAAACACAATCCAAACATAGTGCTTTTATATAACAATAGCTATATTTAGTGTTCTATAAAATGAATAATATTGAAAAAATTAAATTAATCGAAAAAAATATTTTCCAAAATATTAGTGCTTCAAACTAATCTATGTGAATTTCGAGATCTTTATTTCCTTGTAGACATTTATACTATGTGTATGATCCCTGGGGAGTTTTTTCATTGGTTTTCCCCTCTCTTCTATTACCCTCTATTATAGAGGTGGAGTCGTCTTACTGGGGTTGTTTTGGGAATTGATCAATTTATTGTGTGATTCATGGTTTTTAATTTCAGCTTATTCAATTTTTTTGGCATTACCCCTTAGATTTGATTCCATGGTCTCTAAATAATTATAAGTGGTCTATACATCCCCCATTAGTCTATTTATAAATTTTTTATGTATATGAAATATTATGATATTATGCTGACACAACATGTACATTATTTAACTATGAAATATGTGAAAATAATAATCTATTTGGAATACCCTTTAGATCTATTTGGATCCAATAGTGTTTTATCCAGGATTCTGGTAACCCATAGGGTGGGACTACCCTTCAACAATGGTGAACCGAATAATGTCTTATAGTGTGTTTAGAATGACATGGGACCTTTGGTGATTTTCCTATAATATAATCACTTTTTAAAATTTATTACTTGATTATTTTGAATAACTAGGGAAACATGATATGATATGGTCATGTGAAAGGCTATAAATATTGTTAATGAACTATCCTGATAAATTAATGGGTATTTAAATGAAATTGTTAATTGGACAAATTAACCCCAGTGTTTTGTGATGTTATATATGTTATACTTGATAATATATCTTATGATATGATTAATCAATAGATTATTATATAAAGGGAATGAACCAGTTATGTATAAACTCATATATAAATGGATTGGCTTGGTTTTTATCATATTTTTATATAAATGGATTGGACCAGTGTAGTTAAATGCATATATAATGGGATTGGACTGGTATGATGAAGTTATTTCATAAATATCTTTGCCTTATATGATAAATTGATTATATAAAAGGCCAACCCAAATTTATAAAATTATTATATATAAGGATATACACATTTATGAAGTTATTCATATAGTTCCTCAATCTATTACATTATTATTGCATGAACATGTTGTTATAGTTAGTATGGATGTTCTTAATGCTCATAGATATTCTATCATGGTTGTTCTTTAATGCATAGGTTATATTATTCTAATGTTTCAATTGTTTAGGTCATGAGGTCATCCCATCCTACCGAGGTGTCTCAATGAACTATTATTGTGCCTTGCCTCTAATCCCTCTTGATGAGGGGAACATTTAGGCACTGGAGATGCTGGTTTTTCTTCATCTATTCAGAAAGAGATGCATCTATGGCTTTGAGAACCCATGGTTTCAGATGTCATTGATAGATTAAGAATCGATCTATGTATTAAGAATGCTTTTGTAGGGAGATGGAAATTATTCAGGTCACTCCTCCTCATTTGATGAGATGGTGTGATCATGTAGCAGTGGTTCCACTTTGTAGGCTGTTGAGAATTAATTCGATGTTCTGGGAGTCAAGAGTGGGGATAATTCTATAGTGGTAAAAGAGGTTTTTCCTCCTCATACTATAGACAATTTTCATATCACAAGTAGATCATCCCAAAATCAGTTTTTTGTTATGAGATAAGGAGAGTGTCATAATTTTGAGGAAGGGAATGATCTAAAGGCTACCTATGAAGGGAACCCTTTCAGCAGTGAGGTTTCTCAAGAGGATACAGATTTGACTTCAGACTCCCATACAGAGTCCAATGTGTTGATAATGAAGGTGGACAATCATAGATCCCCTTTATTAAAGGGTAAGGAGACTATCATAGAGTAACAAGTATTTATTAAACACTATCAAAGGACATGATGAAGAAATGATTATTCTAATTTACCTATTCTCCCTATTACTAGATCGTCAAGTGAAGATAGAATACCTCCAATGGATTCCAAAATTATAGACTATAACCCATCTCACAATGAAAAAGGCAGCAAAATGTATATATTAGAAGAGATAGCTAGGGAACTAGAAACATAAGTGGGTGAATCTCCTATAATCAATTAGGAAAATGCTGAAAATAAGGTTTTGGAATCCAATATCTCCTTGAGTGGAAATGAAATGATGCAGTGTGATTAATATGAAACTATTTTCAATTGAAATGAATAATTTTTGGAGATGGAAATAGTGATCAACACTACGAATGAGGAATTTGATAGGATAATTGGGATTCATATTCCAATAAATCATAACAAGGATCTAGGCTCCTAGATCAAACAATAAAGTAAGATTTTTGGCATGGGGATTCAATGATAATAAGACTACTGTGGAAGAGTTCAGCCATACTTGGGACACGATGGTTCACAAATATTAAGACCACATTAAAGATGACCATGATGAAAATATTACTCCTCTCCAATTCATTCTCCAAACTGCTATGGTTTCTAAAAGCATAAATTGCAATTCAAATATTTAGATATTACGTAGGGTGTTGGTTAATGTTCTGTTGGTTAATTGTCTTGGTTAATTGTCTAATTGTGTTCTAGAATGGTTTTCCACTTTTCCTTAAATGATCTTGTTTATAATAAAAATAATTATCATGGCTAATTCATGACAACATTGGGTACCTAATTATATTACAAGGATGCATGTTTGGATAATTTAGATGGACATTATTGATGATTGTTGTTTTTTTGTTCGATTGGAGCATAGAGAAAAGACTGACATGGGATCCGAACTATGGGATTCATATCATAATTCTATCCTCAAATAATATTAATTTTATTTATTTTAGTTTTACAATTAGAATCATTCAATCCATTAATTACATGATTAATTATTATTTGGATTACTTGGTTCACCATTTATCTTATAGTTGAATATTGTACTATTTCCACAATTATTCATAACAGTGAAATTTATTTATTTATTAAATTATATATTTATGAGTTATTTTAACTATTTACAAGGGGTTATATAGGCCCCACTCTTTCCTTTTCACCACCACTTCTAGTAGGTGGCCTCTAGTGTATGGGGAATCATGTTTGAGGACTAGTAACCAACCTGATTTGGCCATATGAGAGAGTTCCATATTATGGGATATTAAAAAAATTCAGACAATTTTTGGATTCTCCATTCATTAAAAAAATTATAATTTATAATTAATTTTTAAAATAATTTAATTGTAATGATGGAATGAAATTCCTTCTCTTTTTAATGTGTTATAATAACTATTCATTTCAAAAACAATTAAAAGAAAAACAATAATTTTTTCGGAAAACTATATAATGATTCCTTTTATAAAATTTCTTAAAAAGTAAAAATGGGTAATATTTTTATTTAATAAACTATTTTGATAAATTTTCAAAAAAATTGAAATAATTTTTAGAAAAAAATATATTTTAAGAAAATGGATTTCTATCAGAAGTGGGAAAATAAAGGATTTCATTAAAAAAAATTTGTTGAACAACTGAGTACATGAAGATAGAAAAATAGAGGGAAATAGGTATTATCATGACATTTCAAAAATATAATAAAATTAATTTGTTTCTTGTGATGTGTATCATAATATTTCATCAGCAGAATAATAACCATAAATACTCCCAATAAACATTGGGATAATGTCATTAAACCCTTAAAAATTGGTTATGATTTTTATCTTAAACACTATCAAAGAGTGATAATAAAATTTAAATAAAAGAAACAATAATTTTCATGATAATCACAATAAAATAAATTCATGGGAAATATATAAAAAACATAATATTAACACATGTTCAATATAGAATGTATGTCCTAGAAAATAAATGTGAGATGGAAATCCCTTACCTTATGTCTCTACTACCATCATACATATTCAATAAATTGGTATAACAAATATATGTCTTTATTAATCAATTAAATAAAAATAATCATATATATCCTACCATATATAATATTTTTATGACCTTTTATTTCAACAATATAGACAATTTGACATTAATGTATTTTTTGGAAAATAACTGCTTCTTTTTCCGAGTATGTTTTCATTTTTTATTTTTGGTCATGAGGATATGATCAGGTTCCATGAGATCTATAATTATAATAATAATATAAATATCATATATATTTATTATATATGTTCTTAGTGTTATCCACATGTGTAATAAATATAAAATTAAATACATTATTCATGGAGATGATAGCTCGTCCGTATGCATTAACATTGTTTAGATTTTTTCTATGAAAGAATCATATATAATTTATAACCTTTTTGAATATTTTATATTAAATATATATGTAATTTTATTATATAAACTTGTCCTTAATACCATCCATGTGATGCGTTTTCTTGAACAAATCACTTCTCTTAAGGATGTGGTATCCCACCAATATATGAACATCACTATCTTATTCCCACAGAATGGAATGTAAGAAAGAATATGTGATATCAATTTCTCATAACAATAATTTTTTCATAATTAACATATATAATCAAAAAATTCTTCCCCAGATCTGTCCTTGATATTTTGGGATGGAAAATAAAAAAAATTCAAAATGTGGTAGTCATCCATATACATGAAAGATGATTTCATAAAAAATTTGATAGGAGATAATGCTGAGTTTTGTGATTACATTAATATAATTAAAGAAAATTATATTTATTATATTTTTGTAGTTAAATGATCATGTTTTAATAATAATTGATTGATGTGGAGGAATAAATACAATAATGTTCTCAATTATGAATGATACATATTATTGGGAAACTCCCTTTGACTGCGCCAAGATGGTACATAGGATATATTTATGATGAAAATAAGTATTCATGGATGATAGTTTGAAATTAAAGATGTTATTGGGGAAGGTATTGGTGAAATCAAATATTTTTAGATTTCTAATATGGAGAAGAGAAAATGCGGAATTTAATATGTGAGTTGAGCAGAATTCTTGTAATTTTTAAAATAAAGTGTGTAAACATGTTTTTCACATGGTTAACTCAAGGTCATTAAATCAATATGATACCATAACCTTATTCAAGATTATATTTTCTCAATAAATCATTTACTGTTTTAGTGGTCCTATTTCATAGAATTTAATCTATATAATCCAGAATCATCCTTGGTTATTCCCAATAATAATGATCATGCTCTAGCGGTATGAGCTCTATGTTTAGTAAATGTGATGGATCAATTTTGTTCTTAATTTAGATAGATACAATGAAGATATCATGTAATTGAGAGATATTTGGTGAAATCACCATAATATAGGCATCTATTTATTAATGAACAATAATATCAAACAGACTAAAATAAATTGGTCTTAGAATTCAATTATATCTTTAGCACAATTTTTTCAATTGGTTGGGCTTCCACAAATTTCTACCTCATATATTACTCTAGTAAATTATGATGAATTTTTTATTCCTTAAGAACTAAAATAAAACTAGATCTATATAATAATGATAATTCATTCCATATATATCTAGTTATCAACATACCAAAATTGTTAGCACTGGCTGACCAATATAGGAAAATAATTATATGGAAATTTTTAACATTAATCATTAAAACCTCTTACAATTTTCAACATTAACATTTTCATAAATTCTTATACTTGTGACCATTCCAAAAGATTACAAAAAAAAATTTACAATGAAGGAAACTGAATTCCAAAAATTATCTTTCCACAAATCCTCCAAAAAAACATGAAGTTTCTCTTAATTGTAACATATGAAACATTAGAATACCAATATTGTGTATTATCCTGAAATAAGGTAAAAAATTAATTACAATAAATTTTTATTGAAAAAATGAATGATTAATTATTCTGTAAATTAAAAATATTCTCTATATGTATTCCATAAATATGAAAATGTTTTAAAATCCAATAATGATTACATAAAACACTATGTGAAATCAACTCTCAATCTGAGAAACATAATCTAAACATTATAAAAAATATTAACGATTATCTTTCCTTTAATAACATGTTTTATAAAAAATTAACTATTCAATAAAATTAATTTTCTTGTAATTTTGTATAATTCATAATATTATTTACAATCCATAATAAAAAACATATACAGAATAATCCTTATATATGCCATGATTTTTATTGCATAATTATTGAATTCCCATATATAAACACATTAATTTCTCAACATCATTATAAAAATATTAACTAGGATTCATAATATTATTTCTAAATACATATATACTGTATTATAAAATATGAATCATGTATCAACATTCATCATCCAAAATTTATTCATTCATCAATATTTAAAACAATAAATATTATTAAAATTTCCCATTATTTTCTGAAGTGATCCCTTTCCCTTTATCTTCAGTAGTATAACAATTACTAATACCACCTTTTTTTTCATATCATGATATTTCCACCTAGAAAATTAAATTTTATAATTCCCATATATTCTATAGTTAAAAAATTATTCCATAAAAAACAATATATGGAGACAAATATTCCCATCCATTGAGGTAATTGAACTATTAATTTTTTTTTTGGAACTTTCTTTCGTTGTCTCCTTCTTATCTACAAATAAACTATCTTCTAATTACATTGCGACATTCTATAGAGTGAAATTTCCCATATTATTGACTGATAGTAACCTAAAACATATTTCCACGACAGTTTCCACCACCTGATCTATCAATGAACTCTACCCTCTAATTCATTGGTGATTTCATGAATTTGTTTTGGTTTTTGTAGTTAAAAAAATCATTATAATATTTTTCAAATAATCACAATTTTTTACACTCCATCCATCAACTCATTTATTTTATCCTCAATACATTTTGTATCACATTATTCATTAATCCTATTATTCTAAGTTCCCACCAATGACTAAAACAAAATAAAATAGTGTAAGAAACAATAATCATATTTAAAATACTAAAAAATCAAGGAAAAATATTATTGTATTTTTAAATAATAAAACCTTATTTATAATCCATTATATCTTAGAATTAACCTAGTTCATTTGTAATAAATATTCAAATCCTTACAAAGGTTCATGTAGAGACTATGAGTTTCCAAAGCTTTTATATAAGGACCCATCCTTAACCATTATATGGTATTTAATTTTAGTCAAGCCTTTTTTATTTCACTATTATGATCGTTTTAGGTATATAGTTTTAGATATTGATTTAATAAATCATACATTATAAAACCTCAAGATAAAATGTGGTCACTTTTGCTTACTATGCATTTTTCAATGTTATAAAAATTTTAAAATAAAGAAATATTTGGTATAAGTAATGTCATCATGACTTTCAACATGAATCTGTCTATTTTTTATGCATCATTACATTGTATGAAAATAATATAAAAATGTGGGATGGTCATGAAACTTGTGTAAGGGGATCAAAAATGAAGGAAAAGTATTATTCCTGTGAAAAAATGAAATCTCATGAAAACATGTTCAAAATGTACCACATTTCAAAATTAATATGTATTAGTTACTATCCTTTAGAAATAAACTCAATTCATACACTTTTTATAATCAAAAGATTTCCATAAACACCATAACAATCATAGAAAATGCATACATGTATCATGGGACATAATTATACTTATCATTCATATAAATGGAATATATATGTAGACGAATTCCCAACATGCCACCATTATAAGTGGAATAATTGTACAATCAACTTCCATACCCAATGTATTGGCAGACTATCATGGAACCACATGTCGTTGGATTATCATAGAACCACCAATAATTGTTTTATAATGTAACCACTAATCAAATATATATATGTAAATTTATATAAACATGTAAAATATATTAATTTTAAACAAGATACTATTAAAAATTAATTTCCCCCCATAGGAAATAATTTGATATTATTGAAATAATAAATCCATATTCAAAACCCAAAAATACCTAGAAAAGGGAAAAATGATTTATTTCTTTAAAAAATGATAGAATATAGAATGTAAAAAATAAAAAATAATTGTCACAGTGTTGAAGAATTTTTTTCATTGTATATGTTTAAAATTACATATCTTTTTTAATATATGGATAAAGGAAACTATTCCATAAAAACAAAATAATATTTATTTTTAAAAACATTTTAATGAAAATAAGAATATATATAAAATTTAATATATAGTCGATTTATATATATATATAAATAAATATTTAAATTAATTTCATGAATATTTATTGTGAAATAAATTCTTTAAATATTCAAATTGTCCCATACCACATTAAAACATTTACATTGAAATGACATTAAATTAAAAAATTTAAAAATCATTAAATAACATAAGAATAAAGAAATTCATGCTATTATATGTCAATGTGGTGGTATATAATACTCATTGAAGATGGTGGGTGTATAACATCAAAATATTCCTCAATTACTGGTTATTGAGATGAAGCAACTTACCATTAGTCTTTGTCATCACTTTTGTGATCTATCTTGTTAAATTATAATTTTGTGTTAATTATTTATGATATTGGGAACATTATTAATCTCTATTATTAATATTATGTCTCTTATTTTCATGTTACAACAAATACATAATTATTAAATGCTATGTCTGTTGTTTTGATGATATTTGGTACATGAGTCCAAACATTCATTTGAATGATGTCTGTGTAGAAACTGTTCATTAGTACATCATCTCCAAACTAATTATCATGACACAATTATCACACACACACACAGAAAAAGATATATATATATATATATCAATTTTACCATTTAATCCATCAGATAATAATGGATATGAAAAATGAACTATGTTGAAATCATGGAGACGGTAGGTCCTATGTACGCATGAATAATGTTTCATTTTCTCAATAATCATTATAGAAAGAAGATAAGTAACATTTTATCTTTATAGAATTATGGTCAAATAATTATTATCATATTAATAATTTAAATATACTTTTATATGTCATCCATGTGATGTGGTGATGAAAAAAGAATCACATCTCTTCGTGGTGGTGATAATAGACATATACAAGTGAATGGCGTTGTCTATTTTCTATACATGGAAAGGTAAAAATAGAAATGATTTATTAAATTTTAATATTGATAATTATTTCATTAATATCAATTATAATCTATAATTCCATCATTATAACTATTCATGATTGATATTAATGGAAAATTAATAACATTGGTTCTTCGAGCGGTAGTCTTACTTACACAAAAATGAGTAATTCGTCTTCCATCTGAAGGAAAAAACGATTAATATGAGTTATGAAAAAAAAATATTAGTAAATTTTGGATAAAATAGGTATTATGTATCTTTATTTATGAATGATATTATAGAAATTTAAAATGAAATAGAATAGAAAATCTTGATTAAAAATGATACCTCTTCTTTGGACAATCTCAGATTCTTAAAACATTAAGATTGCTATAGTTTGTGTTATTCCTAAAATAAGACCAATATAATGTGGGGATGCATTCTAGTAAGATATATTTACATGTAATGGAAAAAATGTGTTTTTAAGTGTTTTGAATCGAGAAGTTGTGGTATAGATTTATAAATGAGGGGAGGGGCACTCCTGGAATTTAATAAAAAATATTAAATTAACATAAATTAAATTTCTATATAAGATGTATAAAAACAGATTTATTTAGAATGTAGGATGAATATGGGTGAAAATAAATTCAACAAATTAAAATGTGGAATATTTTTAATATTTTTTCATCATTATCTTTTTGTTTTAACCCTTTTTTAAAAGTGTTTAATTATAACTCTGACAATATTAATTTTTACTCTTTTAGGGTTAATATAGTTACTGTAAAATTACAAAAGAATAATAAATCAATCAGGGATAAAATTTTAAACCATACCCAATTCATTTTTATGATATTAGTATGGATAAATATTTTATATCATATAATTAATTATTATTTATATAAAATATCATTAATGTAAATTTGGATACTATTCATTACATTGATTTTTGAAAAAATCACAAAAATATGATCTTGTCTAAATATCACTTTTAATACATCCATAATCTGTATAATTAAATAATTAAATTTTTGGATGACGTGATGTATCTCAAAAAATATTTATTTTAACATTTTTAATATAATTTATTTGATATTTCTTTTACAAAAATAATCATTGCATCACTATTGTGATACAATTTAAGGTTATCATTTATTCAATAAAATTTAATAATAAATTTTATTGACAGAGAAAAATAATTTATATTTCAAATGAATATTTATGTTAAATTATATTTTCTAAATTACGACATATTAATATTGTTATACTTATTCAAAATATTTGTATTACAATTTTGACTTTTCATAAAACAAAAAACATTAAGGGGATTCAAGTCATTCACATTGCACTAAGTAGTAATAAATTAGAACCACTAATTATTTTTGTTGAAATTCACTCTTAAGGTAATATTATAATAGTTTTATGGTTAATTGTATAATATTTTGAATATTGTTTTACCATTAATTACCCAATTTACCAGTAACTATGGTAAGAAAATTAATACCTTCAATATTGATACTGTGAAAAAAAAAACACTATTTTAAAAGTTTAGAATTAATGATTTCAAATTCAAAATAAATTTTTTTAATATTAAAATTTAAATATGGCTGACCTTAATTTAATATTTTTCTTGTAGATGGGGAGACAAAGATGGTTTTTACCATGAAAATTTTCTAAAGAACGTAATGTTTTTATATCCAATTTTAATATGAAATAAATTAAATTGATGTAATTTGGGTATAAATATGAATAAGGTATCTAATTTTACTTTTAAAATAATTTAAAATGTAATTTATAATTATAAATTATTTATATGAATTGTATTTTAATTGAAATGCATAATTTTTTAATTATTCATAAATTTGAATTTTTTCAAAAAAAAGACCAAGAATTTTTAACAAATTAAATTTGTATATTGAAAATTAAAAAAATTATTTTTATTTTGTCAAACAAAATCCATAAATTTCTCAAGTATTAGTTTAAAACATGAAGACCATTAAAAAAAGATATGACTGCTTTGTAGAAAAATACAGTTTTCAGCATAAAACTTTATTTATCATACACTATAGTGACCATATTATCTCTTTTAATTTAAAATTACACTCTAATATATATATATATATATATTTGAAAAAATATGAAAAATAAATAATCTATCAGTTCATTGGATGCTACATTCTTCCCCTTTTTTTAATTTTCATCCTCTCAATATTATTCACTTATTAAATTTATGGAGATATCATTCCCTCATAGCATTTTCCTATTTCCATTTTAACTCTCCAATAAAATGGTTATTCAATAATTCATTAACCTAATGAATCATCTTATTTCACAACACTTTCTATCTAGGGTTAACAACCTAAACATCATATTCCTCATAATAATCATTATCTTCATATTTAACTACTTCAAGGATAAAAATGATATGAACCTAGAATATTTTTCCAAACATTAAATGTTGATATACATTATGTACATAGGATAAACTCTGTTTAAATTCAATTTGATATTGAACTGATTCAATAATCTCTAGGATTTTACATGGTCCAAAGAATAGTGGACTCAACTTCACCTTCATACCGAAACCCATCAGACTATTCCATGAAGAATATTTGAGAAATATGTGATCACTTAATTAAAATTAATGATAATCCCTATGGTTATCCACAAAACTTTTATGCAAAATATAATATGTTTTTATGTAATTTTGGATCAACTAAAAAATCTATTCCATTTTCTCTAAAAACAGTGGTCTTATTAAATTCCATTCTCCTACTTCATCCTAAAATACTATTATACAAAACGATATTTCATTTAATGCCTCAAATGATTCAATATGTATACTAGAATGAAAAAATTTATTATTTAAAATCTCAAGCAATGAATTATCACAATCCTAATATACTAGCTAATCAATTGATAAATAATGAAGCGTATATTCCCAGGTTTGAATTGTTCATTCATACTATCCATTAGATTTAGGATAAAAAGTTGTACTAGACTTTAATTTAGTACCCAGTAACCTCTTTAGTACTTTCAAAAAATTAGACATGAACTTGGGATCATAGTTTGATACAATTAATAGAGTAACTCTATTTACCCTGACTATATTCTTTAGATATATTCTAGAAAAAAGATTTAATGATTTGATATCTCAAATTGGATGGAAATGGGACAATTTAGTCATCCAATCAAAAAGAAAATAAAGTAATATTACATTGAGATGTATTTGGATATCCTACCATGAAATACATTGATATATTCTATAATTTCCACTCATGAACTAGCAATAGATTTAGAATTCCCTTTATTAGTTTTCATTATACATTGACCTTCTAATAATTCAAACACATTATGGTAAATTAATTAATATCTATTTTAATTCCATTCCACTAATAAAACTCATGAGGCTCTATGTGTATCTCAGTGCTACCCAGATGAATGGAAAACAGAGAATAATAAGCATTAGCAGAAATTATTTCTTCAACTATTAATATTAAGGTCCAAATATTTTTCCCATTTTGTAAAATACCATTTTCATCAATAATAAAATTAGGAAACGTGCCCATATAAACATATTATATATTTTCCTATATTGATTGATCCTCCATCTGGAATTTAATTAATCATTCAGATAAAGATGATAATACTAAAACCTGTAAAAATATAGACTATGTCCTAGTATCCATAAAATCTAGTAAAATATATATCAAATCATTAACCTAAGGGTCACATTCCATACAAAACATGGAAAACACATCATTAATTTTTCTACTCATAGCATCAGATGCCATGTTTTAATTTTTAGGATGATAATGAATCATACAATAATTATCTTTGATTAGTTATATACATTTTATCTATCTCATGTCCAATTTGTTCTTAATGAATATATAATTTATTTAATTTTTTAATCATTATATATTTCACAGTTTACACAATAAAAAATATGACCCAGACTTGTTAATTAAATAATAATGGCATCTAATTCTAAATAATGTGATTAGTAATTTATCTCATGAGGATTCCCCTAATTAGAGGCATAAACAATGAAACAATCATTATTCCCTATTACACAAATATTTACATTAAATTAGTCATCAATATATATTAAAAATTCACTATTACTAAAATGAAAGGCCATTATGGAGGATTTACCTTTTTTTCCATTTCATGAAAACAAACATCACATTCACCTCTCGATATAAACTTAACTCCATTATGTGTTAACTATGTTATAGTACAAGTTAAATGAAAAAAATGTTAAAAACTATCAATAATAACCTTCTAATTGGAGAAAATTATTAATCATTATAAAATTTGATTGACATATCCAATATTCAGAAAATATTGTTCTTGAGGTTAAATAGTTTTTCCTTATATATAAGAAATATGACCATGGAATAAATTTTATTGTATCCAATATAGAATTTACTAGACTATCCATGTAGTTTCTTCTGTTTTATGGTATTAAAAATAATTCATAATATTCATTCATGTTCTTCTTATATTTTAGAATATAAAAGAAAAATCATCCATAAACACATCTAAAAAATAGAAAATGTTGATGGATTAATATATTCATAAAATTCATAAATATAGAAGGTGAATTAGATAACACCAAGGGAATATCTAAAAATTCATAATGCCCATATATCATTCGAAATGGGGTATTCAGATTGTCATCCACCTTCACCTTTAGCGGAAGGTACCCATAACTCAAATCAATCTTCAAATAACACTATGCCTCTTGGAGAAGATCAAAAAAATAATTAATATTAGAAATTTATATATTTCCTTAATAGTGATGATAATAAAGATTCTATAATTAATGAAAAGTCTCATGGAACCATATTTCCTTTTCACAAATAACAAAGGAGCACCCATGGTGAATTCTTTAAATGAATGAAATCGTTATCAAGTAAATCATGGAACTATTTTTTTAATTTCACATTTTGGGGTTTTTTAAATAGGATTAACACTAAGAACTAAATAAATAGTAAATTTTACTTTATGATCATAACAACACCAGAAAATCCACCAGTAATGCATACTTAAATTCATTTACTAATGGGATGTCACTAATAACATCAATTTCTTTCATTACAACAAATTGATCTAGAAAACATTATATTCAATATTTTATCATTTCCTCATCATCTTGGTATATTATAAAAGGTATTAAATCATTAAAAAACCTACTTGACACTAGAATCCATTTTTTCATAATAACCTGTATTCTAATCCACACACAAATATATATCAAACTACACTACGGGATGTTCAACAATATTTGAATCAAATACAACCCCACTAAACATAGTAGATATTTTCCTATATGTATTTTTTACTTTAATACTTCTAGTTAGAATATTTAAAAAATGTTAAATGTCTTATTAATGAGGTGATATTTAAAAGTTAAAAGAAAAATTATTTGAATTGTATGAATATGAATATCCATAGTTAAACAGAGTTTTGGAATAATTCAAATAAACCTAAACATATGTTACAACAATTCATTTTATATCCCATCATCTAATGATGTAGTAGTTAAATATTTTTCCACACCCTTTTTCATTCAATCTTGTCAGCTCCCACCCAAGGTAATCATCTTTGGACACACATGGGAATAATTCCCAAACTTTTTACCACTAAAAAATCTAACCATTAGGTTTTCAATAATTACATGACCATCCTCCATGTTTTCCTGATCTAAAGACCAATCACACAACATCAACTTCACTTACTATACATTTAAATAAGTTACCTTATAATATTTTTACAACACTTATTAGAAGTTGTGATTTTGGTTTTCTTATATACAATGTTTTTTGAAGAACTCTTTCCCATTTACTATAAACTAGACCTATTATTTTTTCTAATTTTCATGGTACACTCTATCATTAAAAAACTCCATCTCTACATTATCAACACATTAAACAATTTTATAAAATATTTTAATATCATGAGATAAAAATACCCATGTATATCATGAAATAAATCAAATTACCAACTTCTTTATCTTACAATATATATCCTGGATAAATTTGTACTTACCTTCCAATGCAGGTGAATATTTGTACATATGAAACCATGAAATAATCCTCATTTTTTTCAATTAAAAGAATTAGTTTCTGTCTTATGTCAAACAGGATTAAGAAAATATTAATCATATTATATATTCAAAAATTCATCCTATTCATGTCATCAATCTCTTCACATTATATGAAATTCTTAACCAGTTATCACTATTGGTCAACTTCACCTTAAAAAGTGAAATTTGAAAGTGTTTCTTTTGGTGATCTGAAAAACCTAGAAAATTGAATATATTTTTTAAGGACATATTAAATTCATTAGATTTCATGGTATTATATTATACAATTAATGATGGGGGATTTTTTCTCATAAAATTACCTACTACTATCATGTTCTGCTACAGTAAATCTTTTTTCTCTCTTAGATTGACACCACCACCATTTATAGATCATGTCTACATATCAATCACTTTATTAAACTATTCTATTCCTATTAAAAAATCTAATGATGTTTATTTGGAAGTATATTTTCCTATCATTTCATTTTGACTAAAAAATCACTATTTACTCTAAAAAATCATTCTGAACAAACATTATATAGATATATAAAGATGGTAATCTTTAAAAGCTATATCAATTAAAATAAAACATAAAGTTAAAAATTTAAATCTAATGTTATCAATATTATCCTGAACTCTAATGTTATCTAGATTATTCCATTGATACCAATTATAAGGACCTATCCTTAACAATTACAGTATCTTATGTATATGTCAAAAATTTAATTTCTTTCCCTTTAAAGATATTTTCAAGTTTAAATTTTTATAAATATAGGTCAGAACTCTTACATTATAGAACATCAAAATAAAAAAAATTCACCTCTTATTACTATAAATATTTCTATAATTTAATATATTAAAATTAAAACCATGAATTCATTCATGGAAAATATTCTGTTCTTTAAACAAGAATCCTTCAATTCTATTAAAAATCATTAATTCATTTGAAATAAAATATTAAACATGGGATGATAGAAAAAACAACTGTAAGGGACACACAATGAAGTAAAACCAATAGTTTTATTAAATCAAGAAATACCATGAAATATTTACCATAATGTAATACATTTCTCCCTTCTGAAACATTACATTCAAAATAACCACATTTATGACCATATTTTTAATCATGATTTTATTATAGCAGTGCACTATAGTAGCACTATAGAAGTAGTAAAACTATAGCATTAGTGACACTGTAGTGGCGACAGCACTGTATCAAGTACAATAGTAGCCCTTGTACTATAGAAATACTATTCATTTAAGCCCACATTGAGGCAAAAAACGGGCTTTCATGCACCTTGTAAATTTAGTATGTAATGGGTCTCCCTCTGCCAAGTTAAAATAGGCCTTTTATTTGTTTTAATAATAAAATGAGGCTTTGGCCCCATACTTTTAAAAAACATAAAGGTATCTTAGGACACAATTATACTTTTCATTCCTATAAATAGAATAACCATGATGTTAACATCCATACATGTCACTCTTAAAAGTGGTATCACCATATTGTAAACATACATACCCAATGAATTAGAGGTCTATCAGGCACCTACCCATCTTAGGTATATCGTAGAGAAACCAATCATTTTTTATCATTTAACTAGCCAGAAAATACTCATGTAAAATTATATTAACAAGGTAATGCATTCAATTTTCATCATGTCACTCTAGAAATTCTATTTTCAATCATAAGTAATCATTTACTGATTTTGAAATAATCATATGCATTTTTAGAAACCATTTTTATAAAAAAGCTTCCATGAAAAGGGAAAGATGAGTTTAATTTTTATTTTAATAACATGAAGTCTTACAGAGTAATACAAATAAAAATTAATGGTCTTGGAGGATATGATTTTTTTTGTCTCTGTATACATTTAAAATAACATTTTTTTCCTTTTGTAGAGAAATTCAGAAATTTTCTACAGAAATCAGAAAATGGTTAATTTTTGGAAAATGTTGAATGAAATTAAAAATAAACATAAAATATCCTTTACAATTTTTTTATATCCATATAGATAATGAAATAAAATAATATAAAGAATATTTATTTTGAAATAAAATCATTTAACATTCATAGTTTTCAATACCACTATGATACATTTAAATCATAATCCTCGTGAAAGAATATCATTTAACAAGACAGTAAATAACATTAGAATAAATTCATTCATGATATTAAATTTTAAAATATCTTTATAGGTACTTTATAAATTATGGTGGTTGCATAACATCAAAATATGCCTCAATGAATGGAGTTTGAGAGTAATTCCATTACCCTGAGTATGATTTCTCAAGTATGTTCTCTATTGTCATTAATAATAAGAATATTTGAATTTTTTAATTTCATGATAACAATTACATGTATATTATTCCATTTAAATCATTTATACCATGTTATAAAAGTTACTTAATTATTTATTTTTATGTCATACATTTTGATGATATTCAGTAATTGAGTGCATGTTTTTTTAAATGATATGTTTAATTAATTCCAATCTTAGTTCATCATATAATGAATAATAATCATGAGAAAATTTTAATTTATATATAAATATATCAATTATACTTATAAATTCATCTATTGAATATGGATCTAAAAAATGATCTACATTAAAAAATTAGAGACGGTATACTGAATGTGTGATGTCCGAGACCCAGATGCCACTTAATCGGTGCCCTGAGCCCGATGGGCCACATTGCCTCAAGAACATCTCTCCCAAAGATAGAGGTTTTCGACCAGCAATGGGGGACTAAGTTGTGTTTTTGAATTGACTAATACCTCATTACCAAAGTTTATCACAATAGACAAATATAAACATAGGAAAATAGCAGAAGCAATATAAGTAAATAGAATACAAGATCAAAAATAGCGACTATAGTAACAAAAACTGAAATAACTGGAATAACATACATGTATACAACAACTAATGATGATATGTTAGGTCACTATTAATATTGAAAACATGAATACATGAAATTAGGAATAACATGTTTCACAATGTAAAAAAGGAAATCAAGGACTTTCCCAAGCATCCCATGCTCTGGCTCGGTCAACTGCTATCAAGCTCCATTCTAAACAGCATGAAATCATGTGTTTAAAGTCATATGATTTGCTTTTTCATCATTGTCATTCATGAAATCTTCTATGGGTACCAAATAGCACCCAGTGAGTGTGTGAGATATATCTCAATATGCCACCAACAACAGTGTCTGTAAAATTTGGCATGTGTATTAAAAATGTAACTATGTGAATGAATGCATATATAATGTAAAGAAGTATAATGTAACCAAATACTCACATAAGTGCATCATCCCTCAGCTGTTCTCTGAACATAACCAGTCCATTAATTGGTTATTACCCATTTATAAATATTTCAAATGTTAATAATAGTGAATTTTCTTAGATATGACAAGGAAACATATAATGAAATTTTTTAATGATGTTCCAATGTAATAACAAAAAAATTTAGATCTCAAGGGGTCTAAATTAGTAATGACTGTGTCCTGGGTAAGGGTTATATTTTAATCCATAGATAATAGTTAATGGAATTCCACAATTGGATTCCTATTGTGTCCAAGGAGTTCATCCAGGGAAAAATAGGGATATGCAATGACTTGGCCTGATAGGCTTTAACCATGGAAGATAGTTGTCAATTTTCTATCCAAGGACTATATCCAATGAGTCCTTTAATAATATTATAGTCATACTATGGTTTAATACATGGAATAAAAATAATAGAAATGGATTCAGATCAAGGTGGGTCTCTATATAAGAAAGTTGTGTCCTTGAATCAGAATGGGGTTATTGAGTGCTCAAGGCATTCCCTAATAAGAATCCAAGGTGAGCTCGAGTAAGGAAATTTTTATTTGACAATAAATTCATGTAATATTGACTTTCATTCATGCCTTTGGTTTCATTATATTTATAATTTAAAATAGAATGAAACCTTTTTAAAACATTTTAATTTATATTGAAGAATTTATGATTCATTCCACTAGCATCCATTAATGTGGTAATGGGTGCTATGGACATGCAAACTAATAATAATTAACATTTAATCTGATCAAGTCATATACTTAGAATAATTTTAAATTTCCATTTCAAATTTATTTATCAATTAAAGGACTTACCTTTGTTAGGTCAGGTGATAATCATACATGGTACATTCCATTATGTAATTCACAATATAAATCAATATATTTAAAAATGAAATGATTATACTTAGAATGATTGATCCACGACACACCCAAACGGTGGATAAATGTGTCAAAACACCAAAACAACAATTATGTCAAAACATCCTATATGAGATTTGTTCCATTATAAGAATAACTAGAAATAAGTAATTACAGATGTTGAAATAACATAACCATGCAGTTCTAATGATTATAAGCATGGAATCTAAATTCTATTAACGGAACCAAAGGAAATATTTTTGCCCCACACGACTATTCCAAAATCAAGGAACATGAGTGGTGATTTATAGACCACAAACATTAAGGTTTCACAATCTTTATCCTCCCTTATCGGGCTCCAATTTGGATTTTAATGGACTAGATTTTAGAGAAAGGGAATATGATCACACCTAGAAAATTTAGTTGAGAGAATGATAGGATAATAATGGATAAGAGGACGTGAGTACATACCATTGCACATCCAATGTGAAGAATGGAATCTAGGTCAGATCCCAGATGAATGATATTTTTTAATCCCTATATTAGGCCATTAAGGAGAAAAAAATGATAGAAAATAGGTTAATCCCACTAGATTATGGATTTGGAAGAAGGATAGGACATAATGATATTATTAAGGGAGAAAGATCCATTTTACCCACAAATTAGCATGTTCATAATTTGGCTGCATGGTTTTCCAAACCGTGTGTCAACCCTACATAGATACCTAAGAAATAAAGTGTACATTCATGGATAGTCCACACAGTCTCAAACCAACTATATGATATGGTTCTGTCCAAAAATAGATGATCTCCATGGTTTGGAAAACTGTTCACCAACCATGCACTAACCATGCATCATGGCCAGTTTCCCAAAAATATGGGTATAGGGATCCGAACAAGCCCTGAAAAACCCATAATTACATTTTAAATCATATTAAGCATCCCTTTTTGGTCCAAAATAAGTCATTAGAACGAAATTTAAAGGATCCATACCTATGTGAAAAATTCAGTTCTTATAGTCTTTCCCTTAAAAGAACTCCTCCCTGAATTCACCATCAAAGGCCATAAAAACACAATGTGAGATAAATTCTAGAAACTAAGAACTTATATAGGCCTCTCACTCCCATGTCCCATTCTACACATGTCCATACTTTCATAGCATTCGTACTATAGAGACAGACCTGCCAGAGTGAACCTTTGTGCTCTTGTCGACGATGTGTACTGGATAATACTCAAATGTATCACCAACATCTAACAACACATTGATAGGATAAAAGGTGTGATTTGGATAAACAAGATAATAGGGAAGCTGGGAGACACAAAATACATCATTCATGGTGCTATACCTTTGAGGTAGTAGCAACTGATAAGCTACCACCCTGACTCTCCCCAGAATATCAAATGGCCCTACATAACTAGGTGATACATTCCCTTGTTTCTATAACCATCTATACCTAATAATGGGTGATACCTAATGGAAAACAATATCCCCAACCTCAAACCCTAGAGTTCATCAATAGAGATTAAAATAATATTTCTATCAAGAAAGGGAAGTAGTCATTTAATTTATGATATGATGAACCAGCTCTGATGTATCCTAAATGAGATGATGAAATAGTAGGTCTGCCTCACCTACCTATAGCCAACATAGAGGTGATTGAAATGACCAACAACATAAGGCCTCAAACAAATCTATATAAATTTTCTCCTGAGAGCTTCTATTATATAAATACAAAATGAGACGGATATGATATTCCTAAGAACCACTGAATATAGGGACGCATGCTCGAATCATATCCTCTAGAACCTGTATTTTCCATTATGATTGTCCATAGTCTCTGGGTGAAAATCTATGCATAGAAGCACATTTGTTCTCAAAAACTTCTGCAATACCTTATAGAACTGTGATGTGATATGAGCTTCCCTATTTGAAATGATATTACATGGGACTTCATATTGTCGTATGATCTCATAGACATATATTATTTCCAAACCATTAACTAAGAATGTCTCCTAAATAACAATTTAGTGGGATGATTTATTAATTCTGTCAATTACACCCCATATAGCATTGAAACATCTATAAGACCTAGGTAAACTAAAAAAATCCTCAGTAACAAATTCACATTTCCATTCTGGGACATGAATCAATTGTAACATGCCATTATGACACTTTTTCTCAGCCATCTCCTGATGATCGGTGGAACATCTAGTGATAAATCCTATTATCTGATATTTCTACATAGGCTGCCAATAATAGCATATCATGTATCAATACCTCTTCGAGATTCCTAGATGAACTTCCCACTATTAGATTTGGGACTCATTCATTAACACCTCTATTATGTCTATTGAAACCCAAGAACATCCATGAATACAAAGAATATCATCTCAATCTAATGAAAAATCTGGAGTTGGTTCATCTAATTATTTACATTCAAATATTACTAATCCTTCATGATCTGAAAACTATCTACCCTTCACCTTCTCATGGATAGATGAGTTAACTATCAAGGATGAGAAATAATACTACTCGTGTCTTTCATGAAACTCCTAATGTTTCTCAGAGAATTGGTCCATTGACATCCATTCATCACTGTCTACCAATACAACCTATTTTTTTCGACTCAACATATCTGCAACCACATCACCCTTCCCCATCATAGAGGATTGATCAAAACCAAAGGATTGTAGATATTATTCCAATCATTATTTCTTGAAGATGAAGACATAATGTGAAAATATATATTTGAGGCTCTGGTGGTCATTATACACAACAAAGTTCTGACCTAAGAGATTGTGTATCCAAAAATATAAGGTGATGATAACTACTAATATCTCGATGTCATGTGTGGGTAATTTCACTAATGAGTCCTCAACTTCTAAGTTCCATATGCAACAACTCTATAATCGTGCATTTGCACTACCCCATGGCCGATTCATGATACATCATAGATGATGGTATAACTTACACCTATCTCAGGACGAATTGAAATATGTGCTAATACAAGCCTCACTTTTTGCTCTTGAAAGGCTTTCTCACATGCTCTTAACCATATGAATATGACACCCTTATTTGTAAGACAAGATATAGGTGAATAAAGGTTTTAAAAGTGCTTTGGGAAATTCTAATAATATCAATCCATCTTAAGGGAACTCCATATTTCTAACACATTCTTGTGATTCCCATAGGAAACTATAGCACTAACATAATATAGGTCAATAGATATTTCTAATTCCTATATTACTTGACCCATGTTGTGATCTCAGTCAATCTAGATGTAAAAATTAGAAATATTGGAATAAATTTGATTCCCTCTTAGCGTACTCAAAAAAATAGCTGGGTTTTTATCATGGTATTTATGAGTATGATAATACACCAAGATGTCTTCCACATATAAAATGACCAAATAATCCATATAGGGGCGGACCACCCTATTCCTTAATGCGATGAAAACATAGGATGTGTTTGTAATAATTAACAACATAAATTGGTACCCAAGAAGACCATACTTGCTACGATGTGTTATACGAGGTATGTATAATGGTCTGACTCACGCCTAAGGATAACACAATCTCAATTGATTCTAGAGAAAAACCTTGTTCCTTGAAGATAGTCAAAGAGTTCATCTATTCGAGGTAGTGGACAATAATTCCTAAC
Organism: Viscum album; assembly: GCA_963277665.1. NCBI lineage: Eukaryota > Viridiplantae > Streptophyta > Magnoliopsida > Santalales > Viscaceae > Viscum > Viscum album. The sequence goes on along the minus strand of OY728139.1, from coordinate 880,030,241 downwards.
GGTAAGGTGGTTAGACCATCTATAATCAACACATAGATGTATGTTTCCATCAGCCTTCTATGTAAAATTCTTAGAAGAACCCCAAGATGATGTACTGGGTTATATAAAGCCTATACTCTCTAAATACTATAAATTGTCACTTGAGATATAGAAGATCTATTGATTCCATATTAGAAAGAAGAATAGACAATGTAGATGCTCTTAGATCAAGCTCAATATTAAAAGATACCTCTCTATTAAGAGGTAACCCAAAACAAAGTTGGGAATTACATCCCCAAAAATATCCACTACTAGAGGGAAATATGCTTTCATATGTCATGATTCTTCAAAAAAAAAGATTTAAATTTTGGGTGATCACTACACCTAAGCCACGATGTTCTGGTCTATCTCTACGAACATAGACATCCCACTTACCCTTAAATAGATAACTCCTGACCTTTGGTGAGGTAAATGGTACCCTAAAGTGTTATCAGTCTATAAATGCATGACAGTGAACCAACTAGTCCATCGTCAGTATGACATTGAAGCATTTCAACTCACGAACAATGAGGATCCATAATAAAGAGTATCTTACTTCCTCAAGAAGAAGTCCCTACATTAGTGTATTCCATCTGTTCATACCCCAAACGCCTTATCTCAAATCATTACAATGTAATAATACATTATCTTTAGTCCAAAACATTCGAAAATAGATAATGATATTAAATAGTACAAATCACCTGTATCAAAAAATGAACATACTATAGTAGATGCCTCTAGGATAGTAGCTCATACTATAAAAGGTCCCACGTCTTGATCCTTGTATGTCATCTATAGTGAATGAAATTGACCTAATCCATATCTTTGTTCAATATAATGTCTACAAAAATCATAACAGATCAGTTGTCACTTCTGGTGATTAGTGTTCCAGCTTCGACAAACCAGAATTCATCATAGGCTAGTTCTGTTGCTGTTATTCAAACTCCCCACATGATGTGGTATAAAATAACATACTTTTGAAGGTGGAGAAATCACATATACTTTTCAACTAAATGATATTGGAATGGTCCTACAGAAATTCTATAGATACCCATATACCAGCATGCCTGAAATTATATTGCGTATCTAACCCAATGAAGCTTTTGGTTCCCCATCATCCACACAGACGACACACTATAGATATTTTGAAATACGAACTATGGTTGTCCCTACCCATATGATAATCCTTGAGATAATGTTTATTAACACAGAATGTACTATTGGCCTACCGTGATAGGGATCCTCTATACCCAGTATTATTGTCGTACATCCAGTTTCTCTTAGTGATAAGTTCCTGATTTACTATCTAAGATAAAGTAGGCAGGTGAATGTCATTCACATGCGTATAGATGGCATTCTGTACCCCATCTTCAATGCATCTAGAATACGAAATCTCATCATCTGATAGAATCATTTCAAAGAGCTGTAAATCTGTGAAACATGCTGAATATTATATAACTAAAATTGAACCGTATTCATGATGCCTGAGCTCTCTAGATCTGTCAGCTCTCACCATCTGAGGAAAGAACAGATCATAGAATTCAATCTGGAAATCAACCCATAACATGCCATGATAATGACTGATCTAGGAATTTTCATCCCACATAAGATTGGATAAATCCCAAGGAATGTATGCAGAAATCATGACCCTCAACATTGGAGGAATCTCCAAATTCACAATGATAGATAGAGTGGCTTATATCCAAGACTCAGTACCATGTGGACCACTATCACCTTAAAATGATGGAGGATAATGTCTCTTGAACTAATATGTTTGATCATCCATTTTATGTGACTTCCATGGAGCACCATGTAAAGACTAAATTATATGTAATATATTATTATGAACATGTGAATCTGTTCCCAGATCAGGTATATTAGGTGGTGCCTCGAGTGGTACTATTGGAGGTATGACTAATAGATCTGAGGAAACCATGTCTGGATCATGGTCGTCACCATCCTCCGGGCGTATGATACAAGGAAATCATGGTGGAATTGGTCTCATAATGCTGAGGACACACCACATAATAATTTTAAGAAGAATAATATAATTAATTTTAGAAGATAAATGTAATAAAACTCACTACCCATGGCATAAAACCCCATTACCCCCTAATATGGTTACGTATTATTAAGTGCATATGTATATGTTTCATTTTTTTACATTTAATTACCAATCTCACTCCTTTACCTTTGATAATGATGAAAACGCAGGATAAGCATGTGAACCCAATTCATTTTAGATGTCATGATTTTATTTCTAATGGATATTTATTTCTGGTGAATCAGTTAACCTACACCTTATCACTAGAAATGCCAACCATTTGTGTGTAGCATAATGACTTCACTCACAAAATTACTCATCCAAACCGATGAGTGTCCATAAACCTCATGAATTGAGTTAGGTTATCCCTATATCACAACCAAAATTAATATATGTATATTAAAAATATCACAATATCACTCAACAATCACATGCATATAAAATAATGCCAAATTGTGAAATTCACCTATATGGCATGGCAACATGTATGACATGTGAATTAAAGGTTCCTATAATGATTCATGTAATAATAGTCCATGACATCATATCATCAGGATAAGAATAGATGAAATACACAATCATAATAATAATAATCTATAACTACACATTGTAAGTGTTCCACCAATGGTTGAAATAATGTCACATATAGTAGACAAAATAGAATAACAATTATATTTTGGGTAATATAGATTTTATCTCAAACATGGATTCACAATGCCCTAGAAGATTTTTTGAACTAGTTCCCAACATTACTTTTCTCAAATCTATTGTCTCAAAATAGTAATGCATGAATGGAACCACCACTAATACAACATTGTGACATCTTTGACAAGGATTCAACTTAATGGGTGCCCCGTGCACAGTGGGTCACATGGACTCAAATGCATCTCCCCAAAAACAAAATCCTACTAACTATTAGTGTGGGAATATGGTGTGTCTATTGGGAGACTATTCCCTATTTAGAAAAGTGTTCCAATGTGGATAAATAAAAATATAGGCACATAGTTGAAGAAATACAAGTAAAAAAGGAGGAACAATGGAAAATAGAGACAGCAGTTACAATAACTAAAATAACATGAATAACATATAAGTATAAAACATCTAATGATGATAATTCATCTCACTAGAAAACTATAAAATATGGATACAAGACAATAGAATTAAAATGTTTCGTAATGTGTAAATAAATTCAATGACTATCCAAATAATATAGTTCTCCAAATTGATCATCTACTATCCAGATCCATCCTAAATAGAAAACAATCAATTGATCCATGATGTATGCTCCATTGTTCGACACCTTAATTCATATAATCTACTCCAGGTAACAAATAGTGCTTGGAGAGGGTGAGTAGATAAATCTTAGTGGGCCACTACAAAAGGTTTCTATGACATCTGGCCCGTGTAATGGAATTATAACAATGTGTAATCATACATATATAAATTAAAGAATTTCAATGTATCTAAATACTTATGTACCAAATTCATCCCTTAGCTGGTGTCTAAACATTAGCATTCCATTAATTGATTAATAATAGTTTATAAATAAGTCACATATTAAGAATAGTGAACATTACAAGTTATGACAAGGTATCCTGTAATGTAATTTAATAATGGCGTTCTTATGCAAGAACCAAGGCAATATAGACCTCAACGGTCTCCAACTTAGTAATAACTATATCCTGGATAAGGGTAAGTGTGTAATCCATCAACCATTTTCCAAGGCATTCATATACCTAAAAATCCATGGAGTTCATCCAAGGTAAAATGGGGCTATGTAATGGCTTTGCCCGATGGGATTTAATAATGGTACCAATATTTCAATGGTAGATCCATGGAGTGTATCCAATTAATCCATTAATAATATTGAAGGGATTCTACGGTGTCATACCGAGCATCCAAATAATAAACTTTTATCATGATCTAGGTGGGTATCAACCTAAGAAATCTGTATCCTTGAATAATAATTGGGTTTCAGATTGCTTAAGGAATTATTTGATAATAATCCATGGTGAGATAGAGTCAATCAATTCATGTTTGATAATGTAGTCATGTAATATTAAATATGGTCCAAGACATTACATTCATTTTCTTTATAAGTTTAAGTATAATTAAGCCTTTTTAAACCCATTTAAGGCATATTCACTAATTTAAGGTTCATTCCATCACCGCGCATTAATTCGGTATGTGGTGCTACAAACATGCAACTTGTTAATCATTCACATTTAATCCATTCAATCAATATACATATTATACATTCCAATTTCAATTTAACATTTAATTATAAATTGAATAACTTATCATATGTGGGTAAAGTGGTGAGAATAAATTTTATATTCCATTATACAATTCACAGTCTAAATCAATCCATTTAATATAGAAAATCATACCGTTAGGATGGTAATGCAAATGAAAACTCGAACGATAGCTCAAAGTGTCAAAACACTAAAATGACAATTTTTTCAAAACATATTACATGGGATGATGAGAATTATGGGAGTATACACCATTATGAAATCACTTAATTGGAATTAAAATGACCATATGGTTCTAATTATTATAATCATGTCATAATATTCAATTAATATCACCTAATGAAATCAGAGGGTACCACATGACAATTCCAAAATCAAAAAATATGAGGGATGAGTTATAGACCACACGCCATAGGTTTTTAAAATCCATATCATCTAATACTGGACTCTTATTTAGATTAAAACAGAGTATATATAATAAAAATGGATAAAATCTCACATCTTGATAACTAGGTAGAGAGAAATAGAGGAGAGTAACTATGAAAAAATACTCGGGTAAATAAGGTTGTGCATGGAATGTGATGAATGGGAGCTCCATCAGACCCCAGATGAAGGAGATCATTCAATACCTATATTAGTACTTCAAAGATCTCAAAAAGAGATAAAAATAGGTTGTTTCAATTGAATCCCATATGAAGAGGAAGGAGTGGACATAATTAGACCATTATGTGAGAAAAGTTCATTTTACCCAGAAATTAGCCTATTCACAGTTTGGCCACACGTTTTTCTAAAATTTACGATGAACCTACATGGGTACATGGGAATGAAAGAGAACTTGAATGGTTTTGCCAAATGGTCATGCACTAACAGTGTGATATGGTTCTTCTAGAAAATTGACCATCCGTGCAGTTTGGAAAACTGTGTACCAACCATTCGTTGACCGTGTAACACGGAATGTTTCCCAAAAAGATGGTTTCCCAAAACCTAACATGCCCTACAAACCCATAAAACCATTTCAAACACATTATGTATCCACTATAGATCCAAAATAAAAAATTACAGTGAAATATATAGGATTCATAACTGAGTAAAAAATTGTGCTCTTATATTATGTATGAATGAGCAAATTTCCCTTTTTCAAAGATCATTATGGAATGAAGGGGAGTATTAATTTATATTTAAAGAATTATATTAAAAAATTATTTTCATATTAATAATTTAATTATACTTATATATCATATATGTTATATGGTGATGAAAATATAATGACATCACATCATGGAGGTGATAATTTACAGATACTCATAAACACCATTATCATTGTTCTGTGCGTGGAAAAACAATATAATAAAAGATAAATAATAGTTTATTAATGAAAAATATTTCATGAATATAATATAAAAACTATAATTTCATTAGTATAAATTGTATTTATGAATGGTAGTGGAAACCAAATTAAATTGGTTCACGGGGTAGTTGTCTGTCTTACACATGAACACCAAATTTGTTTCAAATTTAAGGGAAAATGACATGTATGCGGGTCATTACAAAAATAGGATAAATTCTCAATATACATAGGGTAAATTATTTATTATTTTATTAAGGTTTACTAATATTTTAAATAAGTTTATGAATAAATAAAATATAATACTTTGATTTAAAACTAATTGTCTTCATTAGATAATCTATTTTCCTTAACACCACAAGACCACTAAGGGAGGTGTTTTCCTAAAATAATATTTCTATAATTCAGTGAGTTATTATATAATGGGATTTAGTTATGTATACTATGTACTGAATATGTTATTATGTGTTATTAAAATAGAATAATAGGTGCACTTTTAAACGAAAATGGAGGGGCGCTTTGGAAAGTTGTCAAAATATTGAACTAATATAAATCAATTTTTGGTTTAAAATGACTCAAAAAGATTTAATTGTATTATAAGGCAATAATTTCATGAAATAAATACTAATAGTTGAAATTTGGAATATTTTTACTATTTTTATATCCTTATCTTTGGGTTTTAACTATTCTTTGATCAATTTAATTTAAACCATGACAAAAATAAATAATTAGTTTTTGGGGGTTAATATATATACTATAAAATTGAAAACAAACCATACTTATATTAAAGATGATTTTTAAATCCTTATCCAAATATACATTAAAAAATTAATATTTTTATCAATTATATATCATTTATGAAAATATTTTTTATACTAAAATATCATTAATGTTAATTTTAACACTATTCATTACATTGATTTTTTAAAAATTTAAATAATGTAATATAACTTCCAAATAACTCTCTTAATACATACCAATCATTTCAATACAATATATACAATTTTTTAATGACATAAAAAATCTCAAATTATATTTATTTTAATATTTTTAATATCATTTATTTGATATTTTTATGTGTAATATAATGAATACATCACTATTTTGATATAATTTAAGGAAAATATTTATTAATGAAATATTAAAAATAAAAATCCATGATAAATATATTTTTTTTCATTCAATTTACTATTTATTTTCTATAATATCTTTGGAAAGACCATGTTTTAAAAAATTTATACTTATTAAAAAACATTATCAAGATAAGTTTGACATTTTTTAAAATAAAATTCTATAAGAGGATTGAAGTAATAGAAGTGGATAAAATAGGTCCTAAATTTAAATGAATTGTGATTTTTGTGTATACTAAATCAACCAATAAAAAGCGGAAAAATATTAGGATAGTTGTTTTTTAATATTTATAGTTTTATTTTAACACTTAATTCACCGATTTGCCCTTAATCTTGGTAATAAAACTACTATGTTGACTAATCGTATTTTTAAAAAAAAAAAAAACTTACCATACAATAAATTTTTACATTCTTATCCCAAATATGGAATCAGTTTTTCAAAATGAATATATTGAACTTGTGAAAATAAATTTAAAATTTTTCTCATAGACGTGGCATGAATGCGGGCTGTTAAAGTGAAAATGTCATAATTTTTGAAAAATTTTTATATAATAGTTTAATATAATATAATTAAAATGTATTAAATTCGATTAATATATTTATAATTGATCTAATGTTACATTTAAACAATTTTAAACTATAATTTATCATTAGAAATTATTTTGATAAAAATTTATTTTTTGATTAAAATGTATTTTTTTCAGTTTTGATAAAAAAAGAATAATTTATAAACAACTACAAATTAAAAATATTTAAGTCTTGTTATTCCATTTTAAAAATAATTTTTACTTTTTAAAATAATATTTATAATATTTATAATATTTATTTTTAAAACAAGTGTTTCATTAAAAGGTGATGAAATAACTTTTTGAAAAAAATTATATTTCTATGCATAAAATTAGATTTATCATATATGAAGCTGATCATTACATCCATTTTAAAATTTTATTTAATACCCAATTCATAAATATTAATAAATTTTAAAAATTGTTATTCTATCATTACTGGGCTTGTTATAATATACATACATGAGTGTCCAACCGGCTATTTGGTAGGGCTCGTTATCATTCACTAGGTGATGATTGTGTTTAGCTCAAAACATGTTTTTTGGATTTATTACCCCTTAGTTCCTCTATTCTATAGCCACATACATATTTAGAGTCCATATATGGATTTAATTTATATGAAAACACTCAATGTATATTTAACCAAAATTATAGGATATTTTCCTATACTTTGACATGTCCTTAGACTTATCCTTATATGTATCCATAAACATATCCATTGAAATATCCCTATAGATATAAATAAATTGTTATCCTCATTTTTATATATTTTTCCTAAACATGTAACACCCCACAATTTTATTTATTTTTAAATACATTATGTTATGAAAAATAATAATTTAAAAATAACAGTTTGAATTAATAATTCTATTTTTCAAATTTATATCATTGAAATTATTTTTAAAATTAGATACTATTTTATAGAATTATTCTATGTAAAAAAATATCTTTACAAGAATATGTGTATTTAATTATTAAAAAATTCGTTTTTATCAATAGATTATAATATATATTTACTATTATAAATATTTTGGTAAATACTAAATTAGGTAATGAATATATACACTATTATTATGACACTATAAGATTTTATGGTATGTTTTTCCCTAAATATATTCAATTCATTAGATAGCTTATATGCACATAATTCTTAGTCTCTATGAAACAATACATTGTTTTAGTTATAACCTAGTTGTTAAACTTAAATTTTTGACTTTTGTGTTTTTAATTTCAAAAAACAGACATACACTGTTGCGTTTTGTAAGATATTAAGATTTTGATAGAATCAACATAAATATCGGTGAATAGTAACTTACCTTCTTAATAGTAACATAACCTTATGAATGGTAACTTGAACCTTATGAATAGTAATGCAGCATTATGAATACTAACCTCATCATCAATGAAAAATATTTTTTAAATAGGAAAATCGTACCACCAGAAAAAAAACCAAAAGGATCAAAAGTTCCAAAAGACACAAGAAAGATCTTGGGGGTCTAAAGTAATTAAGACAAAGATCATCCCCACAAATAAAATTCACCACCTCATGATTCAAAAAGAGTGTTCTAGAAAATCAAATGATATCGGTCCCTTGATCCATAACAGCTATGGATGCAAGATGGTCCGCACCCTTGTTCCTTTCCCTCCATGTGTGAACCACAGAAGTGTTGTTGCCAAGAATGAATTTACATTTTCTGATGATGTAAACAATCGACCATAGAGTGAAAACCTTTCCATGAATGGAGTCATGTATAATCATAGAATCAGTCTAAACCTGAAAGAGATCAATATTCTCCGGTTTTCAAAACTGTAATCCGATGAACATCGTTGTTGCTTCTGCTTGCAAAGATTTCACTTGTCCATAGAAAGAAGAAAGAGAAAGAAGGGTGTTTCCTTTGAAATCATGAACCACACCACCATCACGGATGATCCCCTCCACGCACGAACCATCCACATTAATCTTGACACTAGAAGAAATATAATTCCATCACTTCCACTGTCAATTATTCCCTCTATAACCAAAATTGTCTGGGGAAACGTTGCTTTTCGAATATCTCATAGAAGGAACATCTCCCTAGTTGTGGATAACATTATCCATATCCAATAAAAGTAACCTGGTTCCCATGATGATGGATCTACTAGTGTATATAATAAATTCATAACTAGCCCTGGTTTTGGCTTTCCAGATGCACCGTCAAGCTACATTCAAAATGAGCACCTTCCCTAGTCTTTCCACAGCTGAGTTATCCATTCCAAGGAACCACTATTCTAGGAAAGTTCCGTTGAGACATGTATTATAATGCTGACCAAAAAATCACCAAAGACGCTCCAAATCTCCTTAGACTATTCATTGTCAAAAAAATAGGTGAATCACATACTCCTCTTGATGGCTCATATAGAAGTGGCATTTATAGGGAAGATTAATACCCAAAATCTTGACCTTATCATCGGTCAGAATATCCTGATTTTTGATTCTCCATGTAATATTAATATATTTGGTTGGAATCTACCAAATCAATACAATACTATTCCAAAAATAAGGCTGTTCCTAAGGGAAAAGAGTAGTCCAAATGTATTTTGATGTTAGAACCCCGAGATGAAGGGTGTAATCATGCACCTATCCTATTCTGAATTGATGCGAATTAGATCAAGAATTCCATGTTGATCCCCATCCAGAACATCATGAAAAATGCCAGGATGCATACTGGCCTCTTTAAATGTAATCTGAATGACCTGACACCCAGGGAAACCATGCAAGGATCTTGCCTAATTGTGATTCCATATAAGTATGTTCTCTTCACCCACAATCCACCGGGAGTAATCGTGGAGTGTCAGAATGAGAAAGTACATCGTCGGCTAGAAATGGGACCCATGGCCACCCCTATAAGGGCATGCAGCTATTGAAGCCATTATTTTCCCTAAAGAGTACTCTCTTCCACTACGTCACACACAATCCATTCATTCATACAGTGCATGGTGTCAGAATGTTTCAAAAAAATTACTCCTCCTTCTAGAATAGGTCTCGCCATCCATTGCCATGGAGACCAGTGATGCTTGTTTTTAGATAAACCATCCGAGATGAACTGCACCAGTATTTTACCAATTATATCAATGACCCCATCAACACTTTAATGGAAGATAGAGCATGGACAAGAATTTTAGATAGGATACTATTGACAAGGTTAATACATCCCCCAAAGGAGAGATAGTGATTCTTCCAACTCACCATATGGATATTTATTCTACTCACTATCTGATCAAAGCCATTTATTTACATTATTCCAAAAGATATTGGGGCACTAAGGTAATCTAATGGAAATGATTATTTATTTATGTTAAAGACATTGAAAAAAGTAGAGACCCGAGTAGTTCCACATTTATTAGAAATTTAAATGTTTCTCTTTGATCTGTTAATGATATGGCCACTCCAGAAACAATGTTCATCCATATATCAATTGATTCCACAGGAAGACCTGCTTTTTTTATTTGTGAAAATTATGGGGCCATCTGTAAACATCAAAAGATAAATAGAGGGATGATTCATTTTCTGTTGAAAAGGAAGAATATCTCCAAAAGAAACTATCCTGTTGATTAGCCGGCTGAGTGTGTCCTACATCAATATAAAAATTTTATGGGAGAGTGGGTCACCTTTCCTTAGCCCACGGCTAGCTCTGAAAATACCATGATATTTCCCCATGAAAGTCACAGCCAACCAAAAAGAGCTAACACATCTAAAACTAAGGTTTGAAGACATGTCAATGAAACCCCTCTTCAAAATCACCCAATTATTGAAACTTCCCTTGATCCTGTCCTATGATTTATTAATATCCACACATATTTCCATATTTGATCCATGATTCTTAAGATTAGTATCTCTAAGCATTTCTTGCATCATGGCAATATCCCCCTAAATCGACCGACCTCCAACAAAACCATGCTTCTCCAGTCAAACCCACCTAGGAGTATATTAAGAGAGTTGTGCATTGATAAATCATGAAACAAATTTGTAGGGGAAGTTATGCATCCACACCGAACTGTAGTGATTAATAGAGGATGGTTCATTAATCATTGAAACATGAAAAGAGTATCAGCACATGATATCCTAGAAGGATGACCGGTATTGAAAAATACATTAATGACTGCCAAATTTGCCTCCTTCAACACCTACCAAGACCCCCTATAGAATGAGCCAAGGAACCCATTGGTTCCCTGGGCATTTTCTGGATTAAGATATTTCCAGGCATAAACACCTTTTCAACCCCATGAATGGAGTCAAAGAATGTATTGTCCTCAATGGAATCATGACTGGGAATCTCCTCAAAATGTGTCATACTCCCACTCGGATAGTCATTCATCTTGCTAGAGTAAGGACCCACCATAAGTTTTTGAAAAAAAATGAGAGAGACAATTTTCCAACCACATCTCTATCATTTGTGTAATATCCATCCTCCACCATAATATTTTGATTAACTACAAAACTCCTCTCCTTAATACATGAATGAAAAAGGGATATATTATTTTCACCTTCTTGCATTCATTTCACCTTTGATTTTTCCCTTTCTATCTTTTCCTGTTTGAGAATAAGATCTTCGAGGATGTATTTCTTGATCAACAAATCATGAAAAACCAAGTCATACCATCCTTCCTCCAGGATGAGGTCTAGGCATTCCACTTCTTGTTTAATGTTGTCAATGTCCTGATCACTTGTATGACTTCCTTTTACCCAAATCTGCAGTCGCTGTTTGAGCCCACATAATTTAGTTTGAATGGAAACCCTAGAATGACACTGAGTCCATTCATCCAACACCTCTCGCACAAGATAGTTGTACCCAGACGTGTTGATCCAGTATTTTGATGACTTGAAAAGGTCTCTCCTCGTTTTCCTATCATCCAAAGACACTAACAGGGGGAATGATTAGAAATACCCAGTACCATATGTTCCACCCTCACCAATGAATACATGGATATGGTATAACAGTTGTCTAAGAATTGATAAATATGACTCCAAAAACGCCTATTGCCATTCTGGTTATTATACTAGGTGAAGTAATCCCTGCAATAATCTATGTTCAAAATCCCCTTTCCGTCCATGAAATGAATGAAGTCAATGCAGGAAACACGAGGGAAAACACCCATGCCACGATTCTACTCTGGGTCGGAAATGATGTTGAAGTCTCCACCAACAATCCAGGGATAGCTCTCAGGATCGATGTCACTAAGATCATGCCACAAATTCTATCTTTGGTGTGCATCATAGCTCCCATACACAAAATAACAAAAGAGTGATTCGTTCCTAGTGGTTACCTACAATTTAATAAATTGGTCTCCTATTTGAACCAAATCCACATCGATCTACTTACTCTAGGAGATCCAAATGTGATGATTGATCAGATCAGAAGGCCTAGCTGCATGATTATGAAGTTTTCATTTAAAAACATTAATTTTATCCAGATGTTTTTATGCTCCAATACCGCCACTATAACAACCTTATGATTCTTAACCTCAATGTCTAAAAAATCTGTTTTCACCGAGGCCCCATTGCCACAGGAATTCCAAATATGGATAGGTATCATTGAAATGATATGTGCATGGTTTTGGGCCCAGGGGATATAGTCATCACATTTTTATTATAAGAACAATAATTAATAAATTTTTGTTGAGCTCTCGTATAGATTCTAGAGAAAAATTATTGATAGGTTATGGCCAAAGAAGACAATGGGGAACATGAACTGTCAGCATTCCACTTATTCTTACTTTGAGGATACAAAGAGGTAGAGACTTGTTCGTTAGAAATAGGGAAAACCTCAAGTAGTTCATGCACTCCACTTGTATGAAAATAACAGATAGATCGGGATTGGTTGGGAAAGAATCCTTTAAATACATTCAGGGACCAATCCACCTTGATGTGGGGAGAACATGTAGTGGAATGTATAACCTCCTCTTTTCCCCTTTCATTCGCCATCCTAAACACTTGTCAAGTTGTTATAAAGGCCATATTCTTGACCCTAGCCAACAAGCATGAGAATTACAATGATTATACGACCATGAAACCTTTATGTGGGACTGGAAAGGTTTGTAAAATCCAACAGATGAAGGTGGGTATAGATAATACATGAAGGATTCATAAACCATTGATAAAGACACACCTCTTTCACTATCGAAGGATGTATCCCTAGATACACAATTAGAGGATATAGCAGGGACCGTCAAATCCTGCTCCTCCACATAAATGTTTTCCAATTGGAATGTTAGGAAGGCTCTGTTAGATGCCACCTCTGAGAGGGGAGAAACCAGTTGTCCATTACAAGGAAGTTAAACTCGATTGTCTACAAAGACTCGTTTGAGGTTAGTAAACTCGACTCGCAGACTCGGCTCGTAGAATTGTAAGAGTCTACATCAATAATAAAAATAATTATAAAAACCACATCAATAACAACCTCACCACATTAGTTTTTTAGTGATTCATAAACGAGCGTACCACAAATCGGCTCCAATCTTTGTCTGATATAAGGGCCAATTTGTAGGTAGATATTGCACACCTAAAAAATTTCATACAAAAAAAAAAATAAATCAAAAACCCACAACGTTAACAAACTAGAATCAATGAATCAATCTCACACAATTTCGATTAGAGGAATAACATCAAACACCTGTTGTGCACATAGAAACAAGTCTCTCCATATGTTGTCGAATCCATCTTCCCACTTTCTTCCTTCCATGATGGATGAAAACGCTCCACATTGAATTGTTGTATATTAATAGCGATGATGAATAAAAGATGCAGAAGAAAAATGTTAGAAGGAAGTGAAAAATGGAGAATGGTGAGGGAGAATGGTGCTCTGCAGGGGAGTCGTGAAGCAGATTACATAGATAATGGTCCGAGTTCAGATGGCTCACAACCCTCTAGACGTCAACAACATTTCCCTTCTTACACTAATCTAAACCACCATCTGTAAACTGCCTGTCACCGCCACTAGTGCATGGGTTGGTTCCATGTTCATAATTATCAATCCCTACGAAGGTGGTTTGGATGAGTGAAAAGAACACTAATCCTAGGCGCTCCATGCCTAAAGAAATATACCAATATCTAACCTGCAATCAACGAAAAACTAGTGAACAAGAGTCTTGGATTGGTACTTCTTCAATCGGTATTGGGTGGATACAAACTCCTTCGCTGATCTGGCCGCAGGTTCCATTTACGTCGACCTAGGTTTCAATTGGCGAACCCATCATCATCTCTTACAATCGGTTTATCAATCAACATCAACCTATTTCCTTCGAATATCCACTCTGCCCCTCGAGCCACAATCCTTATACTAGATCATATTTGACCAATTTTGAGAGGATTCGGTGATAAAAAAGTGGTTGTCTATTCAAACTTTAGAGTCCGCGAGTCTGCACGCATGAACGAGTTTGTTGCAAGTCTTCTAGTTTTTCATCGATGTTGACAAAAAATGATTCAGCAAGCAAGTGGAATCGATGGGAATACTGAATCCATAAACTCGTATGACTGAACGAGTTGAATCGTGAGTTTGAATAACTTGGTTGATTATCACGATGACCCATTCAGAAACGTTTCTTCAAATGAACCTGAAGAAAACATACAGGAAAAAACTTGGGAAACACATGGTAGACAATATCCTAGTTCCACACCAGTGAATCTTGTACCTTCAGGGGTATGTGGCCTAGAAACGGTAGTGATACGTCTAACTCCACATAAATTTGGGCCCTAGAGGACATAATAAAACTTCTCATATGATCATCCACACAAAAAAATCTCTTAAGAGAGTCCCCATCCTCTTTGAGAAGATCATCATTAAAAACGAAAGCATGAGCCCTAGGAGACAGTTCCATACAACATCGCAAGAGTCTTACCTCCCTCTATGAGCCTTTAGCGACCATCAGGCGAGGTTGAAACTCCATTTTCCCATATAGAACAAAGGATTACACCAAGAAAGCTTTGAATCTGTCTCCGAGGACAATGGAATATAGAAAGAGTTCATGTGAAAAGACGATATTTCCACTTGATCCGCAAGACCCAAGGACTCCACAAACCAACTGAAAGCCAAGAGGGGAGGCTTAGAAGTTCAAAAACACACCACTAGAGTCCACTTCAAGTCACTCACTAAATTCATATATACCCTCGAAGGAAAATCCACTGATAGATGTGATCTGTCTTTGATTATTTTAATGATGAACAAATGAACATCAAGAAAATCCGATCACAAAGGCTCGATAAGCGGACTTCATAGCGCATTCTTGAAGGACGTGACATCCCGACGATCCCCCAATGGTAGTCCCGACTAGCTTTGGGAAGACAATCCCTCTAGGGGACCCAAGAGGGTAGAATCAGAAGGATCCTGCATAGAAATCGTTCTCGAGAGAAATCCGGAAAAATGCGCAACAGAGGGAAAAATATTAATTAAGTGATGCTATATTATTGAGAATTTTAAAAAAAATTATAATTAATAATTTAATTAAAAAGGGAGTTTATAAATATTAAAATATATTCATAAATAAATATTTTGTTTCTTATGATATATGGATTATTTAATAATACCTTAGATAATTTTTTAGGGTACTATAAAAAACAAACAAAATAGGAAACTATATATTTTTTGAGTAAAAGGTGATTGTATTTAAAAATTAAATTTATCATATTTATAAAATTATTTTTATAAAATAGAGTTCATTTATGAATTCTACACATCTAAAAAATGTTACGGTTAATTTTTTGGATTTTTCAGGAAAACGATAATTTTTGGCGAATTGTAAAATATGGTAATTACTGTATAAATACAACCTAAGATAAATACATAATTCCCTACATCATGGATAATGTATGCTACCATTATTTAGAACTCACGTTCACTTATTAATATTTTTTTCACTATAATCATTACTATTTTTGTATTGTAAAATAATAAAATAATGAAGAAAATGTTGAGAAACCACTCCTCTCCTCCTTTATAACCCCCCTCACTTCCTCTTATCTTCAATACTATAAAACCTTGTTACTTTTCTAAATTCTAATCACATACAATCCCAAGATCTTCCCCCACATCCATAAGCCCTTGGTTTTATAGAAAACCAAAACCTCTCCCATAAAAAGGCTCCCAAGTAAGATAACTTCACAAGGTAAATTACTCTAGTCATTTATTTAATTCTAGTTCCTTTCTTTTCATTTTTCAACAACTCCATTTATCAGAAAATTTCGATAACTCCAGCATGTTATATGTACATTATTACTATTGTGATACTGGAACAATTCACCATCATCTCTCATTTTTCCTTCTTTTATAATAGAAATGAAAACACCATCTGAGATATGATTAATTTATCACATTCAAGGATGGCAGGTTTTCAACATATATTACTGTCTTCAATATCAGTCACAAAACAATTTTGATGGTTGAAATAGAATATAAAATATTTATTACAATATATTTATTATTCTGAAATATTTATTTTCTCATGATATTTATTCATATGAATTCATTGTGATAAAAACCCACCAATTAACCCAAATAATTATCATTATAGTTTAATATATTGATTTATCTTCACTCCCAAAAACCAAATGAATTTTATAACCATGTAATATTATATATTATAAAAAAATTAATAAAAATTCTATTTTTTAAAACAATTATCATCATACATTTTTATCCTTACACGTAAATCGATCATGAATACCTAGGTAGATAACCTCCCAAAAAATAAAATTGAACCTATTCATCCCATCAATAAGTCCATCGATGAACTTAATAAGGCTATAATAAATAAATTATATAGATAATTCGTTCTATAAATTCCAATTAGTGAATTTAATTTTGTTATCAAGGATACTAAGATCATGTGAAGAACACCATCATAAAAAAGTTAAGGGTTTTCTACCCGAACATCCATTTTAATTTGGTTACTCTTATTCTCTACTTACCCAAATTAAATTATTATTTATTTATATATAATCCTCATAAATTAGTTTATAATGTTCTATATATGTGTACCAACCATAATCCCACTTTCATTTATTGGGAGTTATACGTTTTAAAAGTTCTTTCAACAATTCATCCCAAAATACAATCCTGAATCAAGGAAATTTCTCAAATTCTTACGTATTTCCAAGGAAAAAATATAATGTATTTTTTTGGAAAAACTAATCTATAAAAAATCAATAATTATATAATGAAAATACTATGTTACATAAATTGTTGTTTTATACAAATATTATTCAAAAAGAACTCTTTTTTTTGACGTAAATGTGTATTTATCCCTAGAATTTCCCAATGATTTTATAAGAGTATATTCATCTATTTGTACACTCTTAGTTATGTATTATTTTTATTACTATTTTAGGAGACCATATACCATCTTAAATTTAATTTTAAATTATTTTCCTAATAGTGGATGTGATATCTTAGAAACCATCAGATATTTACTCTGAATGATTAGTGTTCATACTTAATGTTTGGGGAAAGTTATTTAAATTTCATTTGGTAGTTCCAATATGAATATATATGTTGTTTATGTTTATCCCCATTAATGTGTGTAATGAATTTTACTTAGTAAGTGACTTGTGGTTACCTTTATATCCCCTCCATTCATCATTAGGCTACATGTGTCAAACTATGATTTTCCACGAGGCCTTGAAAAAAAGGTTATATATGGTCTCGACACGAGGCCTTGATAGTATGGTGGTGATGTCCTACATTATGCATTCCCTAATTTTGACAAAATTAATTGAATATTGATATTTTTATTTGAATAGTATAATATCCCTGATTATGCTTTATTGTGGAATTATTTTCTCAGCTCTTATTCCTTCAAAAATGTGTTAAAGTTTACTTTTTATGGAATGCATTTTCTGTTATTCACCATGCCTAATATTAATTTTTATGATATCTTCTATTGTATTCTTTACCCTTACTGAGAAATTGAGCTCACCCATTTCTTATGTTTCATTTTCCCATGATAGGAATAGGTATATTATGAATGACATAAATGGATAACCTAGGAGATGGGGATGTTTTCAAATGAACTTATATAACTTATTTCATTTCATGATGAAATTTTGAACTTATGTATTTATCTTTTCTTACAAGACTTCTAAAATAATTGGTAAATAGCGATTTTGGACATTTTAATCATTAAAATAGATTAAAATAATCCACTAACTCTTAGTTCTGGGGTCGGGGCATTACAGACCAATTCCTTTGATACCAAATGCAACAACCGGGTATTTTCATAAATAAATATCCCAAAATTTTCTAAGAATAATCAAAACAGTACATAAATGTATACTCAGATACCGTAATATTTTAATATCTCTATATACTAGAAACAAAATAATTTTATCTCATAAAAGATCATAAATATATCTATATCACCCTAATATTTTACAGTGTTTATCTTCATTAATCAATTCTTGTTATTCGATAGATTATGTTTCATGCAACTCCAATCTGAAAAAAAGAGGGATATAATATTAAATATTTACATGACCATGTGAATAGTAATATGAATCATTGGAATTGTAATATATACATAAGAATAATAACATTACCTATTAATGTATAAATAAAATTTATGTATCTCATAATTGAATATATGATATATTTATATTATGGAATAAGAAAATAAATTTTTTAAAAATGATAAATTATGTGCTCGAATATTTTTGAATCGTAAATGCATATTTAAAAATTTATAATTAATATAAATAATTAATAGAAACTTTATTATGATAAAATAAGTTTTTAAATAGTATTTGTATTTATTATAATAATAATACAATTTTATGAGATCATATTTAATTTTTCAATGTGTCCTCAAATCATTTATAATACTAAAATCATTATTTTACGAATAAATTATGATTTTATTCAAAAAGTAAATATCATACATTTGGAAAATAATTCTCACAAAATGGGGACCATTTTTTAAATCTGCACAATGAAAAATTGTTGGGGTCAATTTTTGAGGTTTTTATCAAACAGTGAAATTTTTGTGAATAGTGAAAACCTCCAATTTACAGTATTTAACATTATAAATGAATAAGTGAATTTTTTATTCACATATTATATATGCACAAATTTTTTTATATTTAATTAAATGATTAATTTAATTAGTCTATGATTCATCACTATTTACAGTATTGATCCAAAATGATAAACAAATGAAAACAAAAATAAAAAAACTCACATCTCAAACCCTATAAATACCACCCCTACTACTACCTCCTCTAAAGACATTTAGGCTTCCTAATTTCTATCAAATTTAATATCCAAGATTACTTCCCGTGTACATGACCTTATTTTATTAAAAAATTCAAAATCCATGTTCTTTATGGTGGTTCTCATGGAGACAATATTCAGGATGTAAAATCCTCTTTCTTTCTCTTTTAATTTCTTTACTTTTGTTATCTTATCTACACCTACCCTTTCCAAATTTAAATTATACTAATGTATCATAAAAATACTACAATATTATTTTTTTATATTTAATATCCATAATAAATACTCTTCTCTTCTCCTTTTTTAAAAAAATGAAATCATCATTCGTGATGTTTTGATTCCCCACCTTCAGGGACCATGCATTTTCATTTACTATCAACACACTCAAGGATAGTCATTTAACAATTATTATATTTAAATTAATATTAAATATAAAATTATATATTATTTCATATTATGTAACTAATTTATAGACATTATATTAAATATACTGAAATTATTTTGTGATGGTCGGAAGAAAAAACAAAAACCAACCAATTGTTCATCATTAATGACTGATCTAATGAATTTTCCACATATTAAAAAAATGTTATATGAAATAATTAAAAATTATGGATTCAAATTAATACCATTTATTTCTAGTTTTAGTGTTTTTCTTCCTATAGAAAATTACTATCAAAATTATACAGAATGGAACCAACATTAACATCATAAAACGCATGCTCTTGGAAAAAGAAAAATAAATATTATGACTCTTATAAATTGACATAAATGAACTAAATAAAATTATAATTAAAATAAATATATGTTTAATATTTTCTAAATTAAATTATTAAATAATATAATTTTTTTATCTAAAAAATTATGTTCATGTGAAGAATACTTTTATACCTACGGTAATGTTTTATCATCTCCCTTTTTACTTATGTGAGATATATGAATTATTCCCCATTAATTTATTTTGTGTCTGCAATTTATATATAAATTATATATATAATATCATGAATTTCATTAACTTCATGGTACTAAATGTTTGAGTTGATAATTATTACTTTCATTGGGCGTGCGATTGAACTAATTACAAGGTGGTAAGGGAATCCTTAACATAGATTTCATTCAATAGGTTAATATTCTATTTGATTTATTATTTCATGATAAAGATATGTATAAATTGGTTTTTTATTATATTATGGTGTATCATCATTGGTTTTATTTTTATTTATATTGAATACACATAATCTATTATTCGTATTAATGATAATATCCTAGTAAGGGACTTCATCAAATTTTTCTTTTATGGGGGAATATCATTGATGTTATAATACTATTTCAATTTCATTTATGTATATATTTATACTTTTTATTTATGATCAAAATTAATTTAATATTTCATTAAATATACATATTTCTTGTATCTATGATATTTTTATTGTTATAGATGTGTTTCGTTTTTTCATATGGTATTACATTGAATGTAATTCAATTAACATGGGAAATAATGAATAATAAATATATATTAATCAATAAGGATGTTTTTTTGAAGTACATATTTATTCATAGATAAAATGGATATAATTAAATATATGAGAAATATTTTTGACATGAAGACATAGGTGGGGTCTCTTTATGGATCACCCCTCGATGCATCAGTAATCCCATGAGATGACGATGTTAGCCAAATGAAATTGGTTTTACCCATAATTATAAAATACCATTATGAATTTTTTTGGGTAGAGGTTCTATGATTATTGAGATCATATTACCCAAGTTATTAAGAATTTAATTAATTAAGTTTTAAGTCATTATTATCCAGTTGATTTTGTTATGATATTATCCATGGATTCATATTGTGGTCAATTTTTTTATTAAACGGAATATGTTTCCAATCATTTAAATTTACATGATGAATACAAAATGTCCTGTCATGATTGAAATGTTTTTTCATAGTTGTAATATACTTACGATGTATATAACTTTCCATGTTGATTATTTTTCATTTATTATCTAATCAGGAAATATTTTTTTAGTTTCTAACCCAAATTCAACATTTGAGGTCATCCTTTGACATTATCCCCATTTCCTTATTTATGAATCTAAAATTATTGAATGAGTTAAAGTATTTAGTAACATTCATTCTTTATGTTGTTTATTTTATTACCAATTAACTAAGAGTACAATATTTGTATCTAGTTCTTCCAAACTACAAAACTATTCATTCCACTGTGATTTTAATTTTGTATCTATTTCCAATGTAATAAAGCATGGTGCATGATCTGGAATACTAGATTAAGGGTATTCACATTAGGTCTCAAACAATGTTTAGTATAGATAGTGTGAACTATATTTTAAAAAATATAACAAATTTGAGAACTATTATAATTCTTTATAGTATATGACCCACCTTTACAACTAGAATTTTTTTTAATTGATGGCTCAATAATCATTATGATTATCAGTTATCTCAGTGTGTCTCATTATTTAGTGATGCTACCTAATGGAAGGAAATTAATATATACCCATGGAAAATGTTGGGATCCCCCTAAGAAAGTCAAAATATTTAGTGTTTTTGAAAATATAATCATGCTCATATAAGGATATCATACTAAGGTTATGATGAATAACCTTACTCGAATGGAGTATAATGATGCTTCATGACATGACACACTTATGTTGGATCTTTTCACGAGATAGTATCAACTGACCTTTCAGGGGACTACTAATCCAATGATAGCTAAAAATGGATCATGTACCTCGAAATGATATTTTAATCATTGGGGTAAATTGAAATGAATAGGTTATAGTGGCAGTATACTTTTCCATGGGATAATCCAACCAATAGTTTTATTTAATCTAGAATTCTATGTAAAAATAAGTAATATAACAAATGGAATGGATATTTTTTATAGAATCATTCTTCCACAAATATTTATATCTTTCTTAGCTTACATAAATAAATATAAAATTACTTAACATAATGAAAAAGGATGAAGATAGTGTTTTAGGCCACAATTTTACCTTTAAAACACTAGGAAGGAATTATATATAATACATACATGATCCATTAGTCATGAATGATAATTTTATTTATGGCCTTGTGAAAAATCTATAAATGGAATTAGTTTTCCAAAAAATATTCAGCCTATGATTAAATAGTTCTATGTGCCATAAAAAATGAGAAATATTTTATAGATCATATTTATTCAAAGGAAATCAATAGAAGAATTGGTCTGTGGATAACAATTAGAATTTAAAAGAACCATATAATGTAAATGGAATTACAAGATTTGAATATACTGAAAAATTACAGGAAGAAGCAACAAGGGTAATATCTAAATGTTAGAATAATTCTTTACAAGTGTGGAAAATGGGTTCATATATCTCAAGATTGTAATGGGAAAAAAACTAATGGTATAAAGTTCCTAAACTATAAATAAATGTGCTATTAATCAAACCAATGTATCAAGTGTCAAGGGAATCATCCAGGTGAGATGAAAAGGTGAGATGGAAAATCTTATGGGATCACTATTGTTGAAATAGAAGTTCCCAATGATGTGGTCGAAGATCCATAATCCATTCAAAAAATTTATCCAATTATTTATTTAGTATATTATAATAACACTATTTTTTGTCTACCCAATTTTCTATGATATTTATACATTTGTATTTTATTTTATAATGGATTTTTCTGTCAAAACATCTATGGAAATTATCATTTTTATAATGATATGTCAGCCAGTCCGCATTATGAAACATAAAAGTTATTTATTTTATTACTTTATCATAACACCTTTGGTTGATTTTGATATAACCTCTATATTTACTAGATTTCAACAAATGATGCAAACAATTTTATTGATAGTTGAAGGAAATTATGATATATAAGGATGACGTAGAATTTATTATCACTAGTGAAAATAATCATCATATAATTCTTATCTGGATCAACCATTGGTAGCTCTACTAAATGAAATTCATATGATAGAAGAAAAAAAGAGGGATGGGTAAGGTGGTATTCAAATCAAAGATGTATCAATTATACATGGATATAATGATGTATATCATGAAGAATTTCCAAGAATAAATTTCAGGCCAGGAATCCGAGTTTTCCAATGATTTAATCTTTGATACAAGAACAATATCGAAGAACCCCTATATAATTTCGGATGTGGAATTAGTTGAGAGGATGAAACCACTAGAGGAGTTCAATAAAAAGGGATTTATTTTCCCTAGTGTTTCTCTATTTGGAGACCATATTCTCTTTTTTATGAGTTAATATGGATCCATGAGGGTTTTCATTGATTATATAGAAATAAATGTAATTATGATAAAGAGTAACTATCTTATACCAGAAATTGATAGTTTATTTTATCAAATTTATAGATCTCAAAAAATTTCCTAGATTGAACATTAATATGGATGTAATAAATTGTGATTAAATATGGAATTCATTCCGAAGAAAATTTTTTAAGTTTTATGGAAATTAATAGTTTACAATAATGCTGTATAACCAATTCCATGAGATTGATTTACCACATTACCCATAGCACGTATTCCCAAAAAATAGGGGTTTTCGACTAGTAGTGGGTGTTTATAGATAGATCATTTTGAAGACAATACCAACATGTAATACTGACACTGTAGATACAAAAAATATTAAATAGTAGTGGAAACAAAATACAATAGAAAAATGTTGTAAATATGTAAAACATAATTATATCACAGCAGAAGACTAAATAACTTGATAACATAACAAAAAAAACTAGAAAGTATTGTCTAATACATATATAGATGAATGGAATGTTTATAATACAAAAATTATCAAGTATATAATAGAATGATATAAAATAGTATAAAATAAATCAAAATAACTAATAATATCACCATATGGATCTCAGTCCAATGCTTGATCCTCTGTTCCTAAGCTACAACTAATTAATAAAACTCAATAACTAGTAGAAAGGTATTTTAATTTTCCAATACATATAGAAACATAATCTTCTCAAGTGTCATGGGAAACCCATGTAGGGTGTGATATAAAAATATAAGTAGGGCATAAAAAACAATGTCTCAATGTAATCTCATTAGGGGATCATAAAACAATAGTGAGAAGGTATAAATACGAATGTAAAACAATACCTAATATACAAATAACATCCTACTAAGGTTCATAAAGGAAATCTAGTTGGTCTACCTACATCATCCCATTGATAGTATGTATAATCATGAAAAATTATTTTTATATAGTATAAGTACATGTATAGAGAGATATTGATATATATTAGGGAGGATTGAGATATAATCACCGCCATATAATTCCCAAGGACGTTCTCACGGTCTATCCCCTAAAAAATTCCACGATCCCTCAATATCTATTGGCATGCATGTACAAGCAGGACAAGGATATGCACAATATCATCCATCTCTTGGTATAATCTCTCAGTATATCCCCTAGTTTCAGTTATTGGAATGATCAGGATGTACCCAAAGGTATCCATCGCTAGGGGAGCTCTCACATTCTATCCAATAGATCCAACTTGGAACCTACTAAATTCTCCCCTCGCAAAGACCCTCACAGTTCCTTTGATGCACACCCTAAAAGGTATAATTATTTATCACACTTAGAATACATGATTATTTTCCTTCTCATTCATATCAATATAATTCATACAAATAATCATATTAAAAATATGATTGCAACACATTACCATTTATTTCAGGTCATAAATCCTCTCATAAAAAACCAAGGAAATAAAAAATATACTTCATGACACATGTTAAAAAACATATTAATTGTTACTATATCCATTTTCAAGTAATTAAAGGCATCACATTTAATGTTAATCTATTAAAAATTCATGAACCATGGCATGGGTTAACCATTCAATAATCAGGATCATTTATAACTAAACAACACATTCATATAGTGCATTTTGATTAAACAAGAACAAGGGAAATGTTATTCTATCCCATGAAACAAATAGTTTTAAAACCAATTGATTTTAATGTATGTAACCATCATGATTTAACTATTAAATCATTAAATGAATATCATCCCAATAGAGTAATTCATCCCTCCAACGATCATCTACTCCAATTTTCCTAAACATGAAAACTTGGTTTATAATGTACATGTTTCATGTCCATCTCATTTTAAGGATTCAAATATCACATTTAAGCCATCATAACCAGGTAAATTTACCTCAATCAAGGTATATAATTCATGATACATGACCATTTCTAATTTAAAGGTTTTTTTGTCCACAATTATAATATAGGAAACAAATAATGTTCCCAAGAAGACATTTCCAATTCAATAAAGGAAACCCTCCCTTGCAGTGTCTTGAATTATATTAAAAACCTTATAAAAAGAATATTTCATACAAAATGCTTGTTGGAATTCAAATTTTGTTCTGAGTATGTAGGATAATTTGTTCAAAATAACTATTTTCAATGTGGAACATGTCATATGATGTGAAATTATGAGCAATTAAAAATATTAAGAAAATATTTGATGGATTAGTAAGCTTCAGTAATGATGGTCTTTAAATATAAAAGGTTGGTGAATTACTGAATCATCTAATGGAGATCAGAAGAAAATTTAATTTCTATATGTAGAGTGTTTTCATCACAATGTCTTGAGTGTGAGTAAACTATGTGACTAAGTACTACTGGTGAGATTTAATCAAAATGGGTGAACTATTAGGGGAATGATATGGAATTCTCTTACAAAATAATATCAAAGATATGGAATCGTATATTAGTTAGATAGTAAAGAAAATATTTTCTAAAAGACAGATGAATATGAAAACAAATTTTGGAATTGGTGGTGGGATCAAATTATTAAACATGATATAGAAAAGCTATTTAATTTCAATATAGTCAGGAATATCCCTAATATGAAGCATGAACAGAAGAAGACTTTTGACGCTTCGATAAAATGAATGTTGGTCTAAAAATCTTATCTTTCAATGAAGAAAAGGGAATAAAATCTTATTGACCTCATCCATGTAGATGTATATGGTCTGATAAATGTTTCTAGAAAATTTAGAGAAAGGTAACATGTTCATTACATTGATTATTATAGTAGAATATATTTTGTGATGGTTATACGTTGGAAATGAAAATTTCTAGATTTCATGAAAATATATTGGCAGATATTCGAGAAGTTTACCAGACTGACAATTAATGTTATTCGGATTGACAATGTAGGGGAATTCACATACATTGAGTTTGGAAAAAACCTAGATAAATATAGAATACAACATGTGGTTCATGTCGTTAGAACACCCTGAAAAATGGAGTTGTTGAGTGAAGAAATTGATAGGTGACCATTAGGTGCATAACATTGCTGATTGATAGTTGTATCTCTCGCCATTACTAGAAATATGTTGTTCAAGATGTAGTGTATACTCAAAACCAAATAGGGAATGATATAGGAGAAACTAAGATTTCATATGAGTTTTGGAATGGATGGAATCCCTGTAAGAATTTTTTTCATGTTTTTGGATGTAAATGTTTCATTTTAAACAAAGAAGGAAATAAATGAAATTATGTTGTTCTTACATATGAATGAATATTTCTCGGATATTCAATAAATATAAAATCGAAAAAATGTTTCAACAACCATCATTGATGAATTATGGGTAGTTGTGGTATCATGATCATTGAATATAATACCACAAATTCCATAAGAGTATATTATGCTAATGTGATTGTATATGTTAATGATAGTGGACATGGAATAGATTAAAATGAATTATTATAGGAAGGAGTCCAAAAAATCAGAGGTCAGAACATGAAGTTGATTCAGTAGATGAATCAAAAGAGGAAGCCCTAGGTGGATAAAATTATTCTGAAACTCACATGGGAAATTGAAGAGAAGAAATTGATCAATCCAACATCATTGGGGATTGGACATCACCCACACAAACATGAAGAAGTGATAAAAATGAAAAAATTTCCTTCTATTCAATTATAGAACAAACCTCAATGGTAGAAGATTCAAAGGATAAATCATGGGTGAATGATATTAATATAGATTTGGTTATGATTGACGGGAACTAAAAATGTTATCTTTTAAAGAGACCTAAAAGTCACAATATGATTAGTAAGAAGTGGATTTTCAAGAATAAATTTTATAACATGGAAATTTATCAAAAATATGGAGTGATTGTTGTGTAAAATATATTCTCATCATGAAGGTGTTGTGGTTGAAGAAAAATTTTCTCCAGTCTCTACGCTGGAGTCAATCAAACTTTTTCATTCCATATAAAATCAAATAAGATTCAAAGTGTATCAAGTGGATGTCTAGAAAAGTTTTTCTAGAACGGTGTTCCAGAAGAAGATTTATTCATTATAAAACTACTGGCATTTCATCATATTAATGATGAATTAAGGTTTTTAGATAAATTAAGGTACTATATGGTCTAAAATAGGCAGCATGGGTACGATACTTGCTGCATGATTCCCATATAATAAAGCATGAATTCAAAATTATAGGAGTGGATCACAATATCTATGTAAAGATTTATCATAATGATTAGTTCAAGGTACTAGTTAATGTAGATGATATTATATTTCAGGGTATAAGACAAGGATTAGTGGGTGAATTTTCCAATAACATGAAATCAAAATTTAAATGTCAAAATTAGTAAACCCACATACTTCATGGGGCTACATGAGATTGTGAGGAAAGGAAACACTTTTATTTCTCAGAAATAGTATGCTAGAAAGATTTTGAAGAAATTAAATATGCATGACTATACACCAAGGTAGAATTTGATTACAGTTGTGGAAAATATGGATTAAATGAGGATGGGACATTTGTAGATCCCATTTTGTATAGTAGAATCATTGAAATAATATTGTATCTAATCATAAGATAAATAGATATTGTATTAGAAACATTCTTAGTAGCCCACATGCAATGTAATTTAATGGATGAACATTTAGTTGAATGTAAAATAATCATGAGGTACATTAAATGTACTCACAATTATGACTTATACATTGAAGTAGGAAGAGATAGAGAACTGTAAGCATTTTCAGATACTGACCATGATTGAGATGTTATTGATAGAATTTCACATGTGCTGGGAATTTCATTACTAGAAAAAAAATATGTGTGATGGTTGTGTATGAAATAGGAATGTACTTATCTTAGTACTATTAAAACTAAGTATATATCTTCTACAATGGATTTCACTTAACATTTATGGTTGAAGAAACAAATGACTGATGTTGGTGATGAAATTTCCATCATTCTTGAATGAAACATATTGAAATAATATATCAATTCATCATGGAAAAATTTGAACAATGAATGATTAGAATTCATCATGTTGGATCTGATGAACAGGTGGATGATATTCTGAACACACCATTGGAAACACGTGTGTTTGAAAAACATTGGTTGAACCTCAGTGTTCAGCCACCTATAAGTGCATGAGGAGGTTATTGGTGATCCCCTATTATAGTTGCATTAATATTTTTAATCACATTTTTGATGTGATATTGGTTTATGGAGGAGATATGATCTAGGGGGACTGTGATTTTTAGCACTACAAGTACTAATTATGATATTTGGTTTTATTTCCAAAGGGGATAATAGAGAAATTAAATGAGTTAAAAGGGGAAGAATGATGAGTTACATTGTGAGATAAAGCAAATAGATAAAACAACTCAATGCTATGTGGAAATATTCTAATATTTTCTGGGAAAAAATTCAGCATTCCAAAACATGAGAACCCAATTCATGATTCCCCTCTTGTTTACTACTTTGATAAATTCTCAAATAGACTAAGAGTGTTGGTTGTTTTGTTTCATGTGTATCAGGTTTTGAATGTATCTAGTGCTTTATTGAATTTTTCTGCAGATTTCCAACCAAATCAAGGGTGGAGATTGTTGGAACCAAGGGTGTTATTTTCAAGGAATGGAGTACACATTGTGTATTTTTTATCAATACTCACATGGAAGATCATGGAGTTTTCAAGAAAAGAGGTCTAACAGTATACGTTGGCTACAGTATATAAGGTGGAATCATTTCATAGGGTTTTCCAATTTTTATTGGTTAAAAAAACACATGGGATGAGGCTACCATCCCAAATGGTAGTTTTCTAGAAACAACTCTTCATGAAAATGGTACTGGAATAGATTTCACAAGGTCTAGGAATATGATCTAATAGATAAACTACATCATGAATGGTGATGGTGATCTCCACAATTATAAAAATTGGAGCGTCACGTAGTAATGAAATTTTTGGTGGATCGCTCTATGATTTCCACTTGCATCATGTATGTCACAATTTGTTTTGATTGATATATTCACGGTTATGATGAGCATAGATAATGGAATATTTCCATGGAGAATGGAGACCAGTAAATCACTACAAAGATATAATTTTATATTATCATAAATCCTCTATAAGGTGGTGGAACATTGATAATGGCCATGTGTACCAATTTAAAGATACCCCTCTTCACTTCATAAAAATATATTCCAGGAAAACAAAGAATCTCTCTAATTTCATGTAGCCAGGGGAGCTCTACAAACATGATATTCCATGTGAGCATAAGAATCTTGAAAAGACTTGATGAGTCTTCACTGAAGCTAATTCTCTTTATTAATGAGTGCTTTGTGATGAAGGGGTATTCCCTATTGACATAGTGTGCTTCACAAAGGAAGATTTTTCAATAAAGGAGGGGTTCTTTATAAATTTTGTTTATTCAACGAATCTATGATTATTCACAAAGGTAATGATATTTTAAATGAAGACTTGTGAAGGTGAGTTTTGAATAACATTTTTTCAATTAATTTGCATTTCAATGTGCATATACACAGGTCTATGGTGAATGTAGATTCGAATTCTAGATAAAGACAAAGTATTCAATTCCAATCTATGGATGTAACCTTCATGTCGGTAAACTATGATACACTTCTCTCAAAGTAGTGATCTGGAGGGAGTTTATGGAAGTATTCCAAGGGACACAGTGATCTATCCATAAAATATTATAAACGCAATGTTCTAGGAATAGAGTGAATATATCAGAAATTTTATATTCTTTAATTAGTTAGTATTATTGGGTTTAGGTACAACTAATAGAATATGTACATGTTTTTCTTATTATATTCCTTCATGTATAACTATTTTAAATTTATGTGAGATCTCTTTTCATATGGTTGTTTATTTATATTCACATTCCAAACAAATTGGTTTAATTGGTTCTTACCAATGTGGGAACAAGATCCATGACTTTTGGAGAAAACGTTGACACCCTAATTCACCCCTCCCCTTTCAGGGTGTTCCATATCCCTCAATAATACCCATTCTATATATTACCAAGGGATAACACCATTATAATGTGCCTTAAAATACTATGAATATCCCCACCAGATAGAATATATCATTTGTGTCCCTCACCTGAGATCATCCAACAATAGAACATATATTCAATAATGGATTCATAGTACATACATGTTCTCATCATAACTGGTAACTTCTATGACCTTATAGTGTGACAATTACTCTTAGGAAACTATCACATAATATGTAACAAAGTAGAAAAATCATGACATCATAAGGATTTTATTAATTTTCAAAACCATGAATAAAATGTTATCATAATGTACATATAATATTTTTATGGGGAACCAAATCAAACATACATAACTTCTTGTTTCAATTAAACACAAGACAAACTTATTGGTTTTATATAATAGAACCGATATTTAGTGTTATATAAAATGAATAATATTGAAATGATTAAATTAAATGAAAAATTATTTCCCAAAATATTATTGTGTTTAACTAATCCATGTTATTTTAGAGTAATTTCTTTCCTTCTGGACATCTAGACGATGTCTTTTATTCCTTGTGAGTTTTTTCATCAGTTTTTTCATCTCTTCTATTGCTCTCTATTATATAGTTGGAGTCGTTTGACTGAGTTTGTTTAGGGTTTTGATCAAGATTTTGTGTGATTCATGGTTTTTAATTTCATCTTATACAATTTGTTTGTTATAATTACATATTGGATGTGTTTCAATTGTCTCCAAATATTGGTAGGTGGTCAATACACTCCCCTTTAGTCTACTTATAAATTTTTAAAATATGTGCAATATTATGATATTTTTCTGAAACAACATGCACATTATGTAACTATATAATAGCTGAGGATAATAATGTGTTTGGAATACCCAATGGATCCATTTGGATCCAATAGTGTTTCATCCAGGATTCTGGAAACCCATAGGGTGGGCCTACCCTTCGACAATGGTGAACCTAATAATATCATATTGCATTTTTAGAATTATATGAGACCTTTGATGATTTTCTTTATAATAAAATCACCTTGGAACATTTATTACTTGATTATTTTGAAAATCTGGAGTAACATTATATGAAATTGTCATGTGAAAGACCTTGTATTTGGTTAATGAACTATCTTGATAAATTAATGTGTATTTAAAAAAAATTAATTGGATAAATTTACCCTTGTTGCTTATGATGTTATATGTGTTATAATTGATAATATATATTATGATATGACTCATCTTAACATGATTATGTAAATGGAATGTCCCAGTTGGGTAGAAATTTATATTTAAAGGGCTTGGCTTGGTTATTATCAAATGATTATATAAATGGATTAGACTGGTATAGATACACGTATATATAATGGGATTAGACTGGTATGATGAAATTATTACAAAAATGTCTCATTATAGTATGATAAATCTCATATAAAAGGGCTAGTTAATATTGCAAAAATGATTAATTATAAGGGTATACCCATTTATGTTTTAACACATGTAGGTCTTCAATCGATTATGGGATTATTACATGGACATGTGGTTGTGGTTAGCATGACAGTGCTTAATGTTCATA
Source organism: Viscum album (assembly GCA_963277665.1). Lineage (NCBI taxonomy): Eukaryota > Viridiplantae > Streptophyta > Magnoliopsida > Santalales > Viscaceae > Viscum > Viscum album. The sequence goes on along the minus strand of OY728139.1, from coordinate 879,997,763 downwards.
GATATTATATCATGGTTGTGCATTGATTAATTGGTTCTATTTTTCTCGAGTTGTAGTCATTTTCATGAGGCTAGCCCATGCCACTGAGGTGTCTTAGTGTACTCTCATTGTGTCTTTCCTCTAATCCCTCTGGATGAGGGGAAGAATTTATAAACTAGAGATGATGGTTTTTCTTTTTCTATTATAAAAGAGGTGCATCTGAGTCTCTGAAAACCCAATGTTTTAGAGCTCTTTGATAGATTAATAATTAATTTGTGTATAAATAATTGTTTATAAGAAGATTTAACTTATTCATGTCACTCTTTTTCTTTTGATGAGATGGTGAGACTGGGATGTAGTGGTTCCCATGTGCAGGCTGTTGAGAATTAGAAGGATGGTTTGGTAGTCACTATTTGGGAGAATTCTAGAGTTCTCAAAGAGTTTGATCCTCCATTTACTGTAGTAAGAGTTCATATCATATGTTGATCATCCAAAATTTGGTTTTCTGTTCTGGGAGAAGGTGAGTGTCAAGGTTTTGAGGAAGGGAATGGTGTGAAGGATTCCTATAAAGGGATCCCTTCTAGCTAGGAGGTTTCTCAAGAGGATAAGGATTCTAATTCGGACTCCCTTACCGAGTCCAATGAGGTTCTCATGGTAGAGGACTATATTAGATACTATTCAAGAAAGGGGAATAACACTATCATAGATTAAGAAGTATTTATTAAACACTCGTGATGTTTTTGAAGAAGAAAATATTATTCAAATTTACCTAGTCCCCCTATTTCTAGATCAGCATGTAAACACAAGCTACCTCCAATGATTTCCAAAATTGGAAACCACACACTCTCTAGAAAAGATAATGTTTTTTAAATATATTTAGTGGAAGATATATAATGGGAACTAGAATCACATGTTGGTTAATCTCTTTTTATCAATCAAGAAAATGCTAAAAACAAGGTTTTAGAATCCAATATCTCCCTGAGTGGAAATGAAATGATGGAGTGTGATGAATAGGAAACTATTATCAATTGAAATGAAGAATTCTTTACGATGCAAATAATGGTCAAAACTAAGAAAGAAGACATGTACTCAATGGTTGGGAGTCATTTCTAGATATATCATAACAATGATCTAGGCTCATGGATAAAATAACAAACATAGAATTTTGGCATGAGGATTCAATGATATAAAGACTATGACAGAAGAGCTCATCCATACAAGGGAACCGATGGTTCAAAAATATAAAGAGATCCTTAAATATGACCAGGATGAAAAGGTTAGTGCCCTCCAATGTATTTTCCAATGTTTTATGGTTTTTAAAAGGCTTAAACTAAAATTCAACGATTGGGATATTACTTAAGGTGTTGGTTAATTGTCTGTTGGTTAATTTTATGATTGATTACTGGACTAGTTTCCCAGTTTTCCTTAATGGTTATTATTCTTAATAAAAATAATTATTATGGCCTATTCCGGCCAATGTTTGGTACCTGAGTCGATTACAAGGATACATTTTTGGATAATTGAAATGGAAATTATTTTTGATTGTTGTTTTCTAGATGTATTAGAGCATGGAGAAGGGACCGACATTCTGATCAAGAGTATCAGATATTTCCTTTATTCGTATCATCATTTAATATTACTTTTATTACATTTAGTTTTACCATACGTGTCGAATACCATCATACACATTTGAACCATTACAATAATAATGATAAGTTTATAATTAATATAATAAATAAAAATAATCATATATATGAAACCATATATGATATTTTTATAACCTTTTATTATATATTTATTAATAATTTGATGTCAATGTCTTATTTTGGGAAATAACTACATCGTTTTCTGAGTATGTTTTCATTTGTTATTTATGGTCCTTAGGAAATGATCAGGTTCCATAATATCTATAATTATAATAATGATATAAATATCATATATATTGATTATATATGTTCATAATTTTATCCATGTGTGTTATAAATATAAAATTAAATTCATTGTTCATGGAGATGATAGGTCCTTCATATGTGTTGGCATTGTTTCCATTTCCAAGAAGGAATTAAATGAAAGGTATATAATTTACAATTTTTTTTGAATATTTTATATTCCATATATATATATATAGTTTTATTATTTATATTAGTCTTTATTACCATCCATGTAATGTCTTTTCAAGGAACAAATCGCATTGCTTCACGAGGCGGTAGCCCACCAACACATGAACATCACTATAATATTCCCACTAAATGGAATGTAGTATATCATATGTGATATAAATTTTTCATAAGAATAATTTTATAATAAATAACATATATATACAATAATGTTTTCCCAATATATATCCTTGATATTTTATGATGAAAAAGTAAGAGAAAAGTGTCACGATGTGGTAGTCAATCGTATACATGAATTATCATTTCATAAGCAATTTGATGGAATAGGATGATGATTTTTGTCATTAAAGTTATATAATGACAAAAAATTATATTTTTGATATTTTTGATGTCAAATTTTCATGTTTTAGTAATAATTGAATGAATTAGAGTAAGAAATAAAATAACGCACTCAATTATGATCAATAACTATTCATTGGACAACTCCTTTTGACTATGCCAAGAGGATACATAGGATACCTTTATGATGAAAATAAGGATTCTAGGATGAGATATGGGAATTAAAGATGTTGTTGGGGTAAGAATTTGTGAAATAAATGGGTTTGGATTTATAAAGCGGAGAGGAGATGGAGTGGCCTTTATAAGTGATATGAGTGGAACTCTTTTAATTTTTGTAAATAAATAGTGTGAAAAAGTTTTTTCACATGGTTAATTCACCTTCATTAGATCATTAATATCCCATACACCTTCTTTAAGATGTTTTTTTCCAATAATTCATTTATCGTGTGAGTGGTCTTGTTTCATTGAATATTATCTATGTGATCCAGAATCATCATTGTTTATTCCCTATAAAAATGTTCATGTTCTACTAGTATGACTTCTAAGTTTAGTACATGTGATGGATCATGTATGTACATAATTAAGAAATATTCATTAAAGAGATTGTGGAATTAAGAGAGATTTGGTGGAATCACCAACAGATAGCCATCCATTCATTTATGAACAGTAATCTCAAGTGGGCTGATATAACATGGAATTAGAATTCAAATATATAATACGCGCAATTTCACCCATTTTTCGGGATTCCATAAATTACCCCTCATATATTACTCTATAATATGTTTATGAATTTTTTTCCATTATGAACTAAAAGATAACTAGATCAATATATGAATGATAATTCATTCTATACATATCTAGTAATCAACATACCAAAATGGTTAGCACTAGATAAACAATTTGGTCAAATCATAATATGGTAATCTAATAAATTAATCTATAAAAACTCCTCCAATGTTCATCATAACCCATTTCATAAATTCTTATACTTATTCCCAGTCCCAATGATTATAATAAAAAATGTTACAATGAAATCCACTTAATTTAAAAAATGAACTTATCACAAATCCCCCTAAAAACATGAATTATCTATTAATTGCCACATACAAAACATGGGAATACCATAATTGTGTATTACCTTGAAATATGTTAAATATGAGAACTAAAATATATATTTATTGAAAAAATTAATGATTAATTATTCCATAAATAAAAAATATATTCAAAATATATTCCTTAAATTCGATAATGTTTTAAAATCTAATAATGAAAACATAAAACACTACATGAAAAAATAACTTATATTTTCCAAGATAATCAAAACTACCCAATTTTATTTATCGATATAAATCATCTCTCTTTCCAAGAAACATTATCTAAACATCATAAAAATATTAAAGGTTATCTTTCCTTTAATCATGTGTTTCATAAAAAGGTCACTATTCAACTAAATAAATTTTCTAAATAATTCGTATAATTCATAATTTTATGTCCAATCCATAATAAAAAAACATCTACAGAATAATCCTTATATATTCCAGGATTTTTAGAGAATAATTATTTAATTCCCATATATAAACACTTTAATTTTTCCACATCATTCTTAAACTATTAACTAATATTCATTATATTATTTTTAAATACATCATTAATACATTATAAAATATGAATCATATATCAACATTCATCAACCACAATTTAGTCATTCTTTAATATAAAAAACTTTTATTAGATGATCATAATCCTTTCATGTGTGATTCTTAGTCACTTCATCTTCAATAGTATAACCTTTACTCATACCACCTGGTTGATTCTCATCATAATCATTCCCCCTAGAAAATCTATTTTCATAATTCCTATACATTCTATAGTTCAAATATTATTCCATAAAAAACACCTTATAGAGATAAATATTCCCATCTATTGAGGTAACTGAACTATTAATTTTATATTTGAACTCTCTTACATTGTTTCCTTCTTATCAAAAAATAAACTATCATGTCATTACATTACATCATTTCTTATAGTTCCTCTTCACACATTATAGAAATATATGAACCAAAATCAAATTTCCTATGTAGTTTCACCAGCTGAACTATCAATGAACACTATCCTTCCATTAATTGGTTATTTCATGAATTTATTTAGGTTAATTTTGATTAAAAAATATCATTATAATTTATTATGAATAATAACAATTTTCTACACTCTAACCATATTCTCATTTATTTTTTAATAAATAACTTTTCTGTCCCATTCAACATTAATCTAATTCATTCAAGTTCCCAACATTGACTAAAACCAAATATCACAGTTTACAAAAAAAATAATCATAGTTGGAATACTAAAAAATATAGGAAACAATTATTGTATTTGTAAATAATGAAACCTTTTTTTAATCCATGAAATCATAGAATAAAGTTATTTCATTTATAGTGAATATTTAAATCCTTGAAATAGTTTATAAAGAGACTATAAGATTCCAAATTATTTCGATAAGACAATTCTTTAATCACTATATAGAATTTAATTTTACTCATGTTTTACCACTTTTATGATTGTTTCTGTTTTATAGTGTTAAATATTTTTTTTCATAAATCATATATTAAAAACCACATGAAAAAATTTGGTAACATTTGATTGGTATCCATTTTTCCAGGTTATAATAATATTAAAATAAAGTAATATTTGGTTCAAGTTGTGTCATCTTGACTTTCAACTTGAATCCTTCCATTTTATTTCGCATCATTATATTATTTGAAAAAAAATAAAAAAATGTGGGATAGTCATGAATCCAGAGCGTGTGGTACAAAATGATGTAAAACTATTTTTCTTCTGAGGAAATGAAATCCCATGAAAAATTTATCAAAATGTAATGCTTTTCACCTTTAAGAAGTAATAGTTACTTTCCTTTAAAAATAAACTCATTTCTTACACTTTTTATTATCACATGATTTCCATAAAAACTATAAGAATCATAGCTAACACATACAGGTTTCATGGGACATAATTATACTTATCATTTATATAAGCGGAATAACCATGTGCTCTACTTCCAGACAAGACGCTATTATAAGTGGACGAATTGTATAGTCACTATCCATACCCAATGCATTAGAAGATTACTATGTAACCACATGTCTTTGAATTTTCATTGATCCACCCATAATTGTTTTATCATGTAACAACCTATAATATTTATATGTAAATTTATATAAACATTTAATTTTTTTATTTTAAAAATGTTACTCATAATAATTCAATTCCACTCATTGGAAAACATTTCCTATTATTGAAATAATATTTCAATATTCAAAACCCATTATCAAAAAAATACTAAGAAATGGGAAAGGGATTTTATTTTTCTTAAAAAATATGAAGGCATATAGAATATAAAAAATATAAAATAATTGTCATAGTGTTCAAGAATATATTGTCATTGTATATGATTAATATATTATATCGTTCTTTATATATGGAGAAAAGAAACTGTTCCATAAAAACATAATAATATTTATTTTTGAAAAAATATGAAATAAATAAAAATATACATTTAATATAATTTATGACCAATTTATATAATTATAAATAAATAATTAAAATACAATCAAGAATATTTATTTTGAAATAAATTCTTTAAATTTTCAAAGTGTCCTATTACACAATGAAAATTTTAAATCATAATCCCTATTAAATAAAAACATTTAAAAATAATAAATAAAAAGATAATAAATAAATTCATGTTATTTTATGTCAAATTGTATGTATATACTTCTCATTAATGATGGTGGGTGTATAACATCAAAATATTCCTCAATGAAATGTGATTGAGATGAAGTCTCTTACCAATAGTCGCATTCGTCACTTTCATGATCTATCTTACTTAATTATAAAATTGTTTTTATTAATATATATATATTTATAACATTATTAATGTTTATTATTCATGTTAAGTATCTTATTTCTATGTTATAACAATTACTTAATTATTTAGGACTACGTCAGATGTTTTGATGATATTCGATACATGAGTCCAAAAATTCATTTGAATGGTGTATATGTAGAAATTGTTCATTATTACATAATATCAAAAAAATGATCATGAAACAATTATCAAATATATGTATATATAAATTTTACCATTTAATCCATCAAATAATAATGGTATGAAAAATGAACGATGTTGAAATCATGGAGATGGTAGGTCGTATGTAGGCATGGATAACATTTTCTTTTCTCAATGATCATTATAAAAAGAAGTTATGTAACCTTTTATTTGTACATAATTCTTATAATATCATTATTATCATATTAATAATTTAAATATACTTATATATATCATCCATGTGTTGTGGTGATGAAAAAAGAATCACATCGCTTCGTGGAGGTGATAATAGAAACATACACGTGAATGACGTTATTAGTTTTATAAGCATGGAAAGGTAAAAACCAAAATGATATATTATATATTAATAATGATAATTATTTCATTAATATAATTTATAAACTATAATTACATCATTATAAATATTCATGAGAGATAGTAATGGAAAATGAATTACATCAGTTCGTTAGGCGGTAGTCTTTCTTTACAAACAAATGAGGAAATATTCTTCCATATAAAAGAAAAAAAGATAAATATGAGTCATGTAACAAACATAATAGAATCTTAGTAAATTTTGGATACTATAGTTATTATGAATCATGGTTTAATAAATTTTTTATGGAAATGAAAGAACAAATAGAATAGAAAATATGGATTAAAAATGATACCTCTTCTTTGGATAATCTCACAATCATAAAACATTAAGACGGTTATGGTTTGTGTTCTTCCTAAAAGAAGACATATATAATGTGGGTATGGATTCGATTAAGTTATATTTAAATGTAATCTCCCAAAAAATTTGGTTTTTATTTTTGATGAAATGATATGTTGTGGTGTCCATTTATAAATGAGGGGAGAGGAACTCTTGGAATTTAAAACAAACATTAAACTAAAATCAACTAAATTTCTTTATAAAACATCGAAAAACTGATTTATTTATAATATAGGATGATTATGCTTGAATGAAAAGTCAACCAATTAAAATTTAGAATATTTTGACTATTTTTTAATCATTATATTTTGGTTTTAACCCTTTTTAAAACCTTTTAATTTTTACAGTGACAACATGCATTTTCAGTATTTTTTGGTTAATATATTAACTATAAAATTACAAAGGAATAATAAATGGATCACGGATAAAATTTTAAACCTAATCCGATTAATTTTTATGGGATTAATATCTATAATAATTTTATATCATATAAATAATATTATTTATATAAGATATCATTAATGTAATTTTGGATTCTATTCACTACAATGATTTTTAAAAAAACAAGAAATTAAGATTTCTTCAAAATAGAACTTTTAAAACAAAAAAAAGATATATAATTAAATTATAAAATTCATGGATTACCTCAAGTATCTCAAAAAATATTTATTTTATTATTTTTAATATACGGTATATGATATTTCTATTACGAAAATAATTATGGTATCACTGTAGTGATGTCATTTAAGGTAATCATTTACTCACTAAAATTAAAAAATAAATTTATTTTATAGATAAAAATAATTTTAATTTCAAAAAAATATTTATTTTAAATTATATATTCTAGATTATGAGATATTGAAATTGTTATACTAATTCAAAAAATTAGTATGACAAGTTTGACTAATCATAAAATAAAAAACTACAAGGGGCTTCAAGACATCTGTAACACCCCAGGTAAATAAAGAATATGACATTTTCATATGTTACCATATTTTTGAATAAAATATTAATATGACTTTAAAGGGGACGCTATGCTCGATGGCGTACCCAACACGCAACAACGAGTTTCTTGGGAATCTTACGTTGCACTCTAATAATAAAATTATATTATTTTAAATGGTAGTTAACATGTAGCTGTTGTATTTGCGGGAATGTATAGAAACAAATAAAATATGATTATATATGTTTTTAAAATTTTTTACATTTATCCAATAATATATAAAGGCATAAAATACGGAAAGAATTCAATTTTAGGCGTATATGCCCTAGTTTTCACTAAAGGTTCACTTATCACCTTTTGATGGAGAACTATCATTAAATATAGTTTTGTTCACACTTATACATCCTTTTGGACCAAATAAAACTCTTCTTAAGAATTGGGACATCAAAATTTACTTTGTGTAAATTTTTGGTATCTTTCCGATAAAGTTCATTTTTTAATGAATAGTGTAAAATGTTGTATTTTAATTCAAAACCTCTAATTAATCTAATTTATTTATATGATTAGATTATCTTTTGAATTGGTTTTAAAGATAAATTAGAATATATTTTTACCATTAAATCCAATAGTGGTCGTTGGAATTAATTTCACTTTGAAATCAGACTTAAACTAGTGTCAATCTTTTTATACTTATTGTTTCTTAAAAACACGCTATTTGCTCTGACAGCGGGAATTAATTATTAAATTAATTAATGTGACTTATATGATTTGAATTTTGTAAAATAGACTTCATTTTTGAATTCGGAATATCAAATATATCTTAGGGTGATGTTTTTGGATTTTTCTGAAAAACTTCAATTTTTGATGAATAGTGAAACCACTAAGTGGTACTTATAAAAACTGATTTTTCCGTTTAAATGAAATTTTGCCATCATTGTGTTTTTAATTTCAAAAATCTGACATACATGGTTGTAATTAAGATTTAAAATGTGGTTCAATGGGATAAAAATAATTTTTTGGTGAATAGTAACTTATTATGTTTTTAATCGCGATTAGAGGTAATTAGTGTAGTTTAAGGTAAAAATAATGTTTTAATAATATGACGTGAACTTGACATATTTCCTAACCTCATTGGATGTGTCATGGAAGACCAAGACAACCCATGGGTCAAATTGGGGACCCCATGAAGCCACTTTGGTTGGAAAATGACATTAATATCTTTTTATTTAAAGTTAAAATAAAAATGAGACAAACATGAAATGTTTTACTAAAACAATTTTTTACATGGGGTTATACAAATCAGATATTTGACTATAAATAGTCATTGGAAATCTAAAAAGATTTCCTACATCATAGTATTTCTTTTATAATTTTTAGACATTATATATATTAAATTATTTATGACATCATGATGATGCAGTGATGACCTCATTATTTAACGATTTAAATAAAATGGAAAGATAATGTAAACTCTAAGACCTAAACATGGACAAAACCAACTGGATGAGTGGATTTAGAACCATTATAACCTTATCCTCGAATTATATCAATGTGGGACCTTTTGAATCCAAAAATAATTTTAAAATAAAGTAACTTATCTTTACTTTCCAAGAGTGCACCTCCTCTCCTCTTATAAAAGGCCCCCACATCTACCTCCTTACCCATACTCCCAAAGCCTTTGGCTCAGCCAACCCCTGCCCATTGTGTCTCTCCTATTCACTCTCTTACTCCTTGAAGCCTCACTTTGGGCAGAATTCTTTCCAAAGAAGCCTTTGAGCTCAAACCAAAGGGAGTTACCCGATTTTGAGGTAATGTCTTCACTTGAGTCCTTTTGTTTTATTTTTCTTCTCCATCCCCCTAAACTCTTTTTATTAATTTCTTTTGTAAAAACTACAGTATCATAAATATAATATGAATTTTTTATAAGAAGGATTAGAGATACACTTTCACACACCTACATCTAATGGTTAAATAACATACTGTTTTCGTGGATGGCAAATTTCGGCCTCCCGAAACGATGATTGTTCAACATTCTTTTAACACCATCAAAGGTGGCCATTAATATGACACTATATTTATATATGATATATTATATTTTTATGTTTTCCTTAAGATTCTGTATTTTTCATTTTGGGCATACCTTTATGGTTTCCATTATGGGTAAACGCGATATCTTCATTTAAGGAAGTGCGGACTACCGCCCCCTCAAAGTGATGTGATTCGTTAATGCCATATGTAGGATATATAATGGATGGATTTAAAGTTATTATATATTATTTTTTACTTTAATTATACCATAACTCTATATCATTATTATCCCATTCCCTAAAAATATGAAATAGAAATGAAAGTAGCGTTCATGCGTACGTACGACTTACCGTCTCCATGAACGGTGCATTTCATTTCTTATCCCAAAATGTAATGTACTATTATAAGTACATGTATATAATGTATATATATGATGAATGATACATATAAAAGATGAATATAATTCTGGAATTAAAATATACATATCTCTCATTTAGTTTTAATTCCATTAATATGACATAGAAATGAAAGTAGCGTTCATGCGTACGTACGACTTACCATCTCCATGAACGGTGCATTTCATTTCTTACCTCTAAATGATTATTTAATATTATAAATACATGTATATTCTGGATATATATGATATATATGATTTCCAAATCATGAATATAATTCTGGATATAATGAACATTTGACCACACGAACAACATGTAATTGTAAGAAGTCCACTTTCGACATAAGAACCAAATATCGACAAAACAAAAATTTACTAACTTAAATGATTACATAATGTTTATAACATGGAAATAATTTATCTAAAAGGAATAATGAACTAGAAAAAGGTTCTTAATAAAGTGTAAATTAACTCAAGTTTATTATTCAGGACGTTAAAGAACGATTGAGTCATGTCGGACCCGAGGTAAGGGATCCTACTCCCCTCTTTCTTTTTAAGTACACTCTTTTATGACATTCCTTTTAAAGCTCAACTTTCTTGTTATTGGGATGTTATTTTATATTAATATGACTGTAATTTTAATGTTCATGTGATGAGAGACCCTATTCTCCCTCATCAATCCATTTTGGAAGTTTTATGTGGCGCCGTTAGGCTGCCGAGTTTTCGTAACGGATTTTTCATCTCACTTTTATTCCCGTGAGATTTATGCTACATTTGCCACAATTTCCTTTGAGTGGTGTATGTACTGCCCATTATTTAATTCATTGTGTAATATACTTTCTTTTATGAGTATTTACATCAATGTTGTATTGTCCTTCTTTCACGAGGTGTATGTTTCGAAAGATACCCATGTCGGTAAGGGAACCTTTCACCCTCCTCTTTTTAAAAGACTTCTTTTGTTGGGTCTTTTAAATTACATATTTTTATGTTGGGATATGTTTTCATCTATCCTTATTGATGTAAATTTTATGTCCATGTGATGAGATACCCTTTTTTTATCTCTCATCAACTCATTTTGTTGTGACGCCGTTAGGCTGTCAAGGGAACATCTTAACCCAATTTCGATTTCTTTGGGTTCAACATGTATTTATTGAATATGTCATCTTTTGAATATGTTTGAATGACCATTGATTGTTTTACACTTAATATCCACTTATATTTGGTGTATTCCTTTGCCACACATAATTATTCAATTTGATTTATCCTTAAACCAAGGATACCGTCTTTGTAAGGGACTTCGTCTCAATCACTATTCATTGAGGCATATTTTGTTTTATACACAACTTTATTTTATATGGTGTATAAACTCCTTTGAATTTTACATTTATCCAAAAAGGAATCTTTTTTATATGAATCATTTTACTAAACGACAAAAGGGAATGTTTTTTTTCGTACGTATGCGGCGACAACGACTTCTCCGCCGCCGTGACCATTATTTGAGATTCAGATTCCTCTACAAGCCGTATCTTCTTTTTAAAAGAAAAATAAATACCATGTTTTACTTTTATTTTATTTTGGTATTGAAAATGGTTTTCATAATGTATATATATCAATGTGTTGTATTCATATCTTGTTATTGAAAGGTGGAAATGTTATGTTTCCTTTATGCATGTTTTATGTGATAAGATTATGTTATGGTTCTTGGGAATTGTTATGAAGACAGGTGGTTCCGTGATAAACTAAGGGTGGTTGAGCCCGATATAGCTCTCCAATGCATTGGGTAACTTAATGGAGTGAAACATTGAGGTTTCTCCGAAGAGATTTAGGGAATATACGGTGATGGGTATTACAAACGTAACCAAGAGGGTTACTCCCTACGTAAGAATGTTATGGATGCCTCAAGTTACCTTTATGTCTTATGATTTCTATGATTTATTCATGATTTAATGAGGTATGTTAAAGTGCTTATGTTTTATGGTAAACTATGATTTCATTATTATGTATATATGAACCCATGTTTCCCTTCCAAATTTTTATATCCCTTACTGAGCATTTTATGCTCATCCCATGTTTTTTTGAAATGTTTTTCATAGGTCAAGGGAAAGGTACATGATATGATGATAGTGTCAAGGAAGTGTCAAGAAATAATCCATGTTTTATTTTAAATATGTTTCCATTGATGGGAAGAATGAATATTGTCTTTTATGTAAACACTTTGTTTAAATGTGGAATGTAATGAATGTTTCATGATCTAATTCTCAAAAACTCTAAACCTAAAAAGATCCTCAATGTGTAATCTTGTAATAACTCAAGATTAAGTATGGTTTAAGGTTTGGGCCTTATAGTTGGTATCAGAGGTCGGTTTAGATAACTTTAGAGGTTAGGGTATTCTTTAAACCTAAGTGGCATAACTATAATGGTTAGGATTTCAGAAAGAGTCCTAGTTTTAGATAAAGTGAATGAGTAAGTATATCTTAGTGTTTACCTTCCTCATTAGTACATGATGGTTTTTTTTGATATACTCACACTGACACTTCTATTTTTAGTGAATGTATGGTTCTAGCAAGCACCAAAGAGACAACAGGTTTGAAGGAAACTGTCGTGGTTCTCTGATTAAGATACTAGATAAAATGGAAGATTCAATGAGGAAACTCGTGGTTGTTCTAAACCAAATATCAAGGAGTCATGATCAACCACTTGAACCATGGTACGTTCTGTAATGCATCATGTACGAGATGACCAATCGATGTGGAAGTTCAGGTAATAATTATAATGGTAACCATTAGAGTTTATATGATCCTTACTTTTGAGGTAATTATGCGTTATTATATGATATGCTGGAAAATGAAATGCATGAGATAAACTTGAGGTTAAAATATGTTATGATCCATTTTGATGATTTTATCTCTTTTTGGGGAATGATTTATGAATTATATAGTTTTGGAAAAAGGACAACACGCAGACCGTGTGACAACCCGTCGCGTCGGAAAAAGCTGCGGGAATCGAACCCACAACCAAAGTGCGACTGATATTTATCACCTACCACTGGACTACGTGAAGTCCCTGGTTAGTTTGACTTATTTTTTTTAGTTATATGATTTTATGAATTAAGAGTAAGTTGACTTTGTGTTATTTATTAAAATGATTAACCTATCATGGAGGATATGTGATTAGGTTAATTACTTTTCAATATGAGACTTTAGGAGCAACTGATATTGTTTGGAGATAAATGTTACAATTTAACTTGGAAGACTATGTGACTTAATCCTTAAAATATTTGGGTTTCAATCTTAGATTGGTTTACTTTTAATAATTTTATGGACAAAATGTTTATCGGATGGTCCTCGCTGAACTTTGGATTTTGTTGGACAAATTTTGGAGATTAAGCATACATTTTCTTTTTAGTGGGTTATCCTTTTCTGGATTATCTGACCTTTTACTAATATTTTTGGTTTTGGTTTTGGTTAAAGCCTAATGATATTGCATGTATATAGTTCTCTTTGGGTGGATTAGGTGATTCTCTAGAAGTTGATTATAGTACTCTTAATGCAAACAAGTCTCCCTAAATACTCGTCTTTTGGAAAAAAAAATATGAGTTTGATTAAGGAATCTAATAAAAGTTAAGTCAACATGATAAGTGATTATGTTTCCCTATGAATAAATTACTCAATAAAAAGTAACTTAAAACAAAAATTTTGTCTATTAACTTTTCCTACTGGGGAATCAAATACCGTTTAACCCATCACAAGTTTGTGATTTTCTTGTGGTTAACTTTCTCCTAAACATGTTTTCTATCACTCTCCATCAGAACATGACCCTATGTTTTCTCCTCCATGTCCATATTTTTCTACATGGAATCCTAGTATGGGTTAACTCGGGTGACATTTGTACTTATCTTCCTTTATTTTAAAGTAATTGTTTTACTGACTCTTGTTCCGATGTGGGACTTTCAAGGATGTTTCAAAGCTCAATTTTAAAAATTGCGAGGATGCAATTCCCAAAAAGTGGGGAAGGATGTAACACCCCTGGTAAATAAAGAATATTAAATTTTCATATTTATCCATATTTGTGAATAAAATATTAATATGACTTTAAAGGGGACTCTATGCTCGATGGCGTACCCAACACGCAACAACGAGTTTCTTGGGAATGTTACGTTGCACTCTAATAATAAAATAATATTATTTTAAATGGTAGTTAGCATGTAGCCATTGTATTGGCGTGAATGGATAGAAACAACTAAAATATGATTATATATGTTTTTAAATGTTTTTACATTTATCCAATAAAAGATAAAGGCATAAAATAAGGAAAGAATTCAATTTTAGGCGTATATGCCCTATTTTTCACTAAAGGTTCACTTATCGCCTTTTGATGGAGAACTATAATTAAATATATTTTTGTTCACTTTTATACATCCTTTTGGACCAAATAAAACTCTTCTTAAGAATTGGGACATCAAAATTTACTTTGTGTAAATTTTTGGTATCTTTCTGCTAAAGTTCATTTTTTAATGAATACTGTAAAATGTTGTATTTTAATTCAAAACCTATTTTTAATCAAATTTATTTATATGATTATATTATCTTATGAATTGGTTTTAAAGTTAAATTAGAATATAATTTTACCATTAAATCCAATAGTGGTCATTGTAATTAATTTCACTTTGAAATCAAACTTAAACTAGTGTCAATCTTTTGATACTTATTGTTTTATAAAAACCCGCTATTTGCTCTGACAGCGGGAATTAATTATTAAATTAATTAATGTGACTTATATGATTTGAATTTTGTAAAATAGACTTCATTTTTGAATTCGGAATATCAAATATATCTTAGGGTGAAGTTTTGGTATTTTTCTGAAAAACTTCAATTTTTGATGAATAGTGAAACCACTAAGTGGTACTTATAAAAACTGATTTTTCCATTTAAATGAAAATTTTCCATGTTTGTGTTTTGAATTTAAAAAATCTGACATACATGGTTGTCATTAAGAATTAAAAAGTGGTTCAATGGGATAAAAATAATTTCTTTATTAATAGTAACTTATTTTGTTTTTAATCGCGATTGGATGTAATTAGTGTAGTTTAAGGTAAAAATAATGTTTTAGTTATATGAAGTGAACTTGACACATGTCCTAACCTCTTTTTATGTGTTATGGACGACCGAGAAAACCCATGGGTCAACTTGGGGACCCCATGAAGCCACTTTGGTTGGAAAATGACATTAATATATTTTTATTTAAAGTTAAAGTAAAAATGAGACAAACATGAAATGTTTTACTAAAACAATTTTTACATGGTGTAATAAAAATCAGATTTTTGACTATAAATATTAATTGGGAAGATAATATTATTTCTACATCATAGTAGTTTTTTTATAATTTTTAGACATTATATAAATTAAATTATTTATGACATCATGATGATGCAGCGATGACATCATTATTTAACAATTTAAATAAAATGGAAAGATAATGTAAAATATAAGACCTAAACATGGAAAAAACCAATTGTATGAGTGGACTTCGAACCATTATCACCTTATCCTAGGATTATATCAATGTGGGACCTTTGGAATCCGAAACTCATTTTAAAATAAAGAAACTTATCTTTACTTTCCAAGAGTGCCCCTCCTCTCCTCTTATAAAAGGCCCCCACCTCTACCTCCTTTCCCACACTCCCAAAGCCTTTGGCTCGGCCAACCCCTGCCCATTTAGTCTCTCCACTTCCCTCTATTACTCCTTGATGCCTCACTCTGGGCATAAGTCTTACCAAGGAAGACTTTGAGCTCAAACCAAAGGGAGTTACCCGATTTTGAGGTAATGTCTTCACTTGAGTCCTTTTGTTTTATTTTGATTCTCCAACCCCTTAAACTCTTTTTATTAACTTCTTTTGTAACAAATAAAGTATCATAAATATACTAGGATGTGTTTATAATATGGATTAGAGATAAACGTTCACACACCTTCATCAAATGGTTAAAGAACATACTGTTTCCGTGGATGGCGAATTTCGGCCCCCCGAAACGATGATTGTTCAACATTCTTTTAACACCTTCAAAGGTGGACATTAAGATGACACTATATTTATATATGATATATAATATTTTTATGTTTTCCTTAAAGTTCTGTATTTTTCATTTTGGTCATACCTTTATGGTTTCCATTATGGGTAAACGCAATATCTTCACTTAAGGAAGTGCGGACTATCGCCCCCTCAAAGTGATGTGATTCTTTAATGCCATATGTGGGACGTATAAAGGATGGATTTAAAGTTATTATATATGATTTTATACTGTAATTATAAAATACCTCTATATAATTATTATCCCATTCCATAAAAATATGAAATAGAAATGAAAGTAGCGGTCATTCGTACATACGGCTTACCGTCTCCATGAACGGTGCATTTCATTTCTTATCCCCAAATGTAATGTACTATTATAAGTACATGTATATAATGGATATATATGATTAATGATACATATAAATTATGAATATAATTCTGGAATTAAAATATACATACCTCTCATTTAGTTTTAATTCCATTAATATGACATAGAAATGGAAGTAGCGTTCATGCGTATGTACAGCTTACCATCTCCATGAACGGTGAATTTCATTTCTTACCTCTAAATGATTATGTAATATTATAAATACATGTATATTCTGGATATATATGATATATATGATATCTAAATCATGAATATAATTCTGGATATAATGAACATTTGACCACACGAACAACATGTAATTGTAAGACGTCCACTTTCGACATAAGAACCAAATATCGACAAAACAAAAATTATTAACTTAAATGATTACATAATGTTTATAACATGGAAATAAGTGATATGAAAGGATAAATTAACTAGAAAAAGGTTCTTAATAAAGTGTAAATTAACTCAAGTTTATTATTCAGGACGTTAAAGAGCGATCGAGTCAAGTCGGACCTGAGGTAAGGGATCCTACTCCCCACTTTCTTTTTAAGTAAACTCTTTTATGACATTCCTTTTAAAGATAAACTTTCTTGTTATTGGTATGTTATTTTATATTAATCTTACTGTAATTTTTATGTTCATGTGATGAGAGACCCTATTCTCTCTCATCAATCCATTTTGGAAGTTTTATGTGACGCCGTTAGGCTGCTGAGTTTTCGTAAAGGATTTTTCATCTCACTTTTATTCCCGTGAGATTTATGATACATTTGACACAATTTCCTTTGAGTGGTGTATGTACTTCCCAATATTTTATTAATTGTTTAATATACTTTCTTTTATGAGTATTTAAATCAATGTTGTATTTTACTTCTTTCACGAGGTGTATGTTTCGAAAGATACCCATGTCGGTAAGGGAACCTTTCACCCTCCTCTTTTTAAAAGACTTATTTTGTTGGGTCTTTTAAATTACATATTGTTATGTTGGTATATGTTCTCATATATCCTTATTGATGTAAATTTTATGTCCATGTGATTATATACCCTTTTTTATCTCTCATCAACTCATTTTGATGTGACGCCGTTAGGCTGTCAAGGGAACTTCTTAACCCAATTTTGATTTCTTTGGGTTCAACATGTAGTTATTGAATATGTCATCTTTTGAATATGTGTGAATGACCTTTGATTGTTTTACACTTAATATCCACTTATATTTGGTGTATTCGTTTTTCACACATAATTATTCAATTTTATTTATCCTTAAGCCAAGGAAACCGTCTTTGTAAGGGACTTCGTCTCAATCTCCATTCATTGAGGCATATTTTGTTTTATACACAACTTTCTTTTATATGGTGTATAAACCCCTTTGACTTTTACGTTTATCCAAAGAGGAATCTTTTTTATACGAAGCGTTTTACTAAACGACAAAAGGGAATGTTTTTTTTCGTACATATGCGGTGACAACGACTTCTCCGCCACCGTGACCATTATTTGAGTTTCGGCTTCCTCTACAAGACATAACTTCTTTTTAAAAGAATAATAAATACCATGTTTTACTTTTATTTTATTTTGGTATTGAAAATGGTTTTCATAATGTATTTATATCAATGTTTTGTATTCATATCTTGTTATTGAATGGTGGAAATGTTATGTTTCCTTTATGAATGTTTTATGTGATAAGATTATGTTATGGTTCTTGGGAATTGTTATGAAGACGGGTGGTTCCGTGATAAACTAATGGCGGGTGAGCCCGATATAGCTCTCCAATGAATTGGTTAACGCGAAGGAGTAAAATGTTAAGGTTTTTCCGAAGATATTTAGGGAATATAATGTGATGGGTATTCCAAACGTAACCAAGAGGGTTACTCCCTATGTAAGAATGTTATGGATGCCTCAAGTTACCTTTATGTCTTATGATTTCTATGATTTATTCACGATTTTATGAGGTATGTTAAAGTGCTTATGTTTTATGGTAAAGTATGATTTCATTATTATGTATATATGTACCCATGTTTCCTTTCCATATTTTTATATCCCTTACTGAGCTTTTTATGCTCATCCCAAGTTTTTTTGAAATTTTTTTCACAGGTCAAGGGAAAGGTACATGATATGATGATAGTGTCAAGGAAGTGTCAAGAAAGAATCCGTGTTTTATTTTTAATATGTTTCCATTTATTGGAAGAATGAATATTGTATTTTATGTAAACACTTTGTTTAAATGTGGAATGTAATGCAAGTTTCATGATCTAATTCTCTAAAACTCTAAACCTAAAAAGATCGTTAATGTGTAATCTTGTAATAACTCAAGATTAAGTAAGGTATAAGGTTGGGGCCTTATAACATCAACATGGCTCTAAGAAGTCATAAATTTGAAACCCTAATTATTTTGGTCCAAAATCACCCATAATGTAAATCTATAATAGTTTTTATGGTAATTTATTAATATTTATAATATTATTTTTAGCATTAATTACCCTATTTACCGTTAACGGTGGTAACAAAATTGATAGGATAACTATTGATATAATGAAAAAAATAAAAAAGATACTTCTTATATATTTATAATTAATTATTCCAAATAAAAAAAATTAAAAATTCACAAAATAAAAATGCCTAACGATAATTTAAAATTTCTTTTTTATATGGGGCCACAAATAGGCTTTTAATAGTTATAATGTTCTTTAGATTGAATTGTTTTTATATAAAATTTTAATAATAAAATAATTGAAATGATATAAATTAAGATAATATGTGAATAAGGTTTGTAATTTTACATTAAAACAAATTTAAAATATAATTTATAATTATAAATTATTTATATTAATTTTTTTAATATCTAAATTGCATTATTTTTTACTATTAATCAAAAATGAATGTTTTCAAAAAAAGGCCAAAACATTATACCAAATTAAATTATGATATTCAAAATTAAAAAACTGAATATTATATTTTCAAATAAAATCTAATTTTTTTCAAACATTAGATTTAAAACATTAAGAAAATTAGAAGGTGATACAACTGCTTCATAAAAAATACATTTTTGATTAAAAAACTTGATTAGTCATACACTCTGTTGACCATATTGTACCTTTTAATAAAAAATTTCTATCTAATTTACATATATATGAAAAATTATGAAAAATACTTATTCTACAATTTAGATGGATCTTTAGTTCTTCCCCCATTTTATTTTTTTCATCCTCTCAATTTTATTCACTTATTAAATTAATGGGGATATTATTCCCTCGTTGAATTTTTAGATTTCCATGTTTCCTCTTCAACAAAATGGTTATTCTATAAAACATTAACCTAATAAATCATCTTCTTTCATAACACATTATGTCTAGGTTTAATAAATTAAACTTCTTATTCCTATAATAATAATTATCTTCTTATTGAAATACATCATGGATAAAAAAATGAAGTGAATCTGGAACATTTTTCCTAACATTTAATGTTGATAAAATATTTGTACCAGGGATAAAATAAGTGAAGAATAAATTTTTTAGGAAACTGATCCAACATTCTCGAGGATTTCATATGTTCCAATGAATAGTGGACTCATCTTACTCTTCATAACAAAACACATCCGACAATTAAATGGAGAATCTTTTTAGAAATACATGATAACCAACATTAAATGAATGATCATCCCTATAGTTATCCACATAAATTTTATGCAATATCTAATAACTTATTATGTGATATTGGATCAACTAAACATTCTCTTCCATTTTATCTACCATCTAGGTTCTTATTAACATCTATTCACCTACATCATCCTAAAATCTAATTATCCAAGACAACATTGCATTTAATTCCTAAAATTATTCAATTTCTATACTAGAAAGAAAAATGTTATTATATAAAATCTCAACTAAAGAATTATCTCAATCCCAACATACAAGTTAATCAATTTAGAAATAATGTAGTTTATCTTTGAAGGTTTGAATCATTTGTTCATACTATCCAGTGGATTAAGGATGAAAATTTGTACTATAATTTAATTTAGTACCCAGTGGCCTCTGATGTCCTTTTAAAAAATTAGACATGAGCATGGGATCAATGTTTGATATAATTAATAGAGTAACTCCATGTAACTTGTCTATATTCTATAGATATATTCTAGAACGGTTATTTGATGATTTGATATCTCTAATTGGATGGAAATGTGACGATTTATTTATCCAATAAACAATAAGAAAACTATTTATTAAATTGAGATTTATTTGTATATCCTTCCATGAAATACATTGATATATTCTCCAATTTCATCTCATACACTAGAAATGTTATAAGAATTCATTTTGTTTTCATTATATATTGAGTTTCTAATAATTCAGTCACAATATGGTAAATTTAGTAATATAAATTTTCATTCCATTCCACTAGTAAAACTCATGATGCTCTATGTGAGTCTTAGTGCAACCTAGATGAACGGAAAAAAGAGAACAATGAGCATCAGTAGAAACTCTTTCCTCAACTATGAATCTTAAAGCCCAAATATTTTTTCTCATATTGTAAAACACCATATTCTTCAATAATAAAATTAGTAAAAATACCCATTTTAACATATTCTACCTTTTCCTATAATGATAGATCCTCTTTCTTGTATTTAATTTATCATTTGGATAAATATTACAGTACTACAAACTATAAAAATATAAAATATATACCAATATTTGTACCATCTTGGAAAAATTATATCAAATCATTATCTTAAGGGTAACATTCCATACGAATTATGGATATCACATCATTATTTTTTCAACTCAGAGGATCAATCACCATGTTTTAATTTCTATGATGATAATGAATCATACAATCATAATCGTTGATCAGATTTATCAATCTTTTCTATCTCATGTTAAATTATTTTGGAATGAATATATTCTTTATATTTTTTGATCATTATATATTTCACACATTAATCCATAACAAATATGAAAATAATTTTAAATTAAATAATTATATCTTCTGTTAGGACCAATGGGGGCATGTGTACCCTGAGAGGAGGGGTGAATCGGGGTATGGATATTATTTTTCAAAATTCAGTCTTCCCCAATAGATCATGAAATCATTATTACAAGGGTCACTTTGTTTGAACTTGTGTGTTTATTATGACCACTTATTTTCTTATTTATCTAATGATGATGCTTTAAATGTAGTTCGGGGAAGAAAGCAGGAAGACACAAAGGTTTTTACTTGGTTCACCCTCACTGGGCTACGTCCATGGAGCATACAACGACGATGTGACACAGTACCAAATCCACTAAATGTCACTACCAATAATGTTTGGACTAGATCAATTCTATGCCCCAGATCACTGCCTTTACAAGGTTTAGGGTTAGCTCACTACTTCCCAAGGGTCACCCCCTATTTCTCTCCCTCTTGCTCACTACTGGTAGAAAGCATAACCTTCTTCCTCTTCCTTTTCTCACTGCACTAGGAAGGGGTCCACTCACAGTTTATAGACCTGTATGTCTTTTCATTTATATGAATACATACATCCTCAGTTGTTGATAGATTCTCTATTGAAGTCCAACTTTTATCCACAAATGAATACCCATTTTTCTATAAACACTAGGGAATTCTTTTGGAAATACCTTGGAAAAATCACCCTACTTCGTGAGGCTCCCAATTTAACTAATGTAAAACAAGCCTTCATGAAGCTCCTTCCTTTTCGCAAAGCACTCTCGTGAAGCACTATTGCAATTCTCATGTCATCGCAGAGCGACTTCCCTCGCGAAGATCACTGGGCCAATGCGTAGCACAAAACTTTCATGGAGCTAGATTAGAAACTGCAAAGCTCTTCATTCGTGAAGAACACTGCCTTCACGAACTACCTTAGCGAACCGAGAGCAAAATATTTTCTCTGAAAATTCCCTCTAATTCTTCTGAGGGGGTCGAGAACTATTTATTGGAGATTCCACCAACCCTCAAACCTTCCGTGGGAATTCAACGGCACATCATCTGAAATCACAAAGCTCTGAAGTTCCCGTCAAAGTTCTCTCAAAATCGCGAAGCACCATGGAAATTTTCTGATCGCGGAGCTCATCATAATCGTGGACCATCCCACCAATTCTATTGCACCTTTACTATGAAGCTCACTTGTAAAGCCCTTCGGCACCACAATGCTCATCAATTCATCCATTCGCGAAGCATGACGTAATCACGATGAATCACCACCATCACTATTCTGGTCTTCATGAAATCCAATCCATGAGCTTATCTTCACAAAACTCATGCCTTTACCATATTTAGATAAGATATTCAAGGATATCCAAGTATCAGGATGCTCACCAAACTCCAAATTTTGGACCTCAAAAAATTTCCAAACAATGGAAAACGGTGCCACCTTATACTACACTTTTTGTACCACCTCCAGATCGTCTATTCCTTTGTCATGTTTCTATTTCAACATGGATTGTCAACAACATCACTGGAACTTAACAATTCACCATGAAAAACATCTTTGTAAACTAACATAATCAACCCAAAAATTCTACAATGTTACCTTGAGGGATTTTTTCCCAATAGCTTCTAATTCCAATTCATGCATTTGGTAATTTATCTCTTGAGGATTCAAATTATGAGAGGCATAAATAATTACAAGATCATTATGCATTGTTATTAAAAATATTTACTTTAAAATATTCATCAATGAAGATGATAAAATCACTATTTCTAAAAACCAAGGCCATTCTATTGGATTTACCAAATTTTTTTAATTTCTATAAAAAACATCTCATTCACCTTTATATATAAACCTAACTCCATTACATGATAACTATGTTATTTTTATATAGTAGTAAGAAATAATGTCAGAAAAAATTCAATAATAACCTTCTAATCCATGAAAACGATTATTCATTATAATATTTGATTGACAGGGACACAATTCAACAATTTAGGTTTTTGTAGGGTAATTAGTTTTGCCTTATTTATGGGAAATATGTTCATGGAATTAATTTTTTGGCATCCAATATTAAATATAACTAAACTCTATATATAGTTTATTTCATTTAGGGTTTTCAAAATAACACATATTTTTCTTTCGTGTTCTTCCTGTATTCTAGATTATACCAAAAAATCACCCATAAACAAAACCAAAAAAATTAAAATAGTTATGGATGAATCTATTCATTATATTTTTTAATATAGAAGGTGATTTAGATGACACATAGAGAATATATACTAACAAATATTGCACCTATTTCATTTGAAATGTGGTATTAATATTGTCATCTTCCTTTAACTAAATCAGATGGTGCCTATAACTCAAATCAATCATTAATAATTACTATTCCTCTTAGTGCAGATCAAAAAAGTAATTAATATTATGAAAGGAGATATTTTAAAAAAAGTAATGATAATCAATTTTCTATAATTAATGAAAAGTCTCATGGAACCATGTATCCTTTTCACAAATAAAATAAGAGCACCATGTGGTGAATTACTCATATGAATGAAAACATTATCAAGTAAATCTTGCAACTGGTATTTCAAGTACACATGTTCTACCTAAGACATTTGATAAGGGGGGTTTTTAAATAGGACTAGCACCAAGAACAAAATAAATAGTAAATTGAACTTATTTATCATAATAGAAACAAAAAATCCACCAATAATGCATCCTTAAATTCATTTACTAATGGGATGTCAGTAATATTAACTAATTCATTCCTTTCAACAAAATTATCTAGAAAACAGTCTTTTCAATATTTTTCTATTTCCTCAAAATCATGGAATATTATAAAAGGTATGAAATAATAAAAAAACGTAATTTACTTTGAAATCTATTTTATATTGATAAACTGAATTCCAATAAACACCCAAATACATATCATACTCCACTACGGGAAGTTCAACAATATTTGAAACAAATAGAACCCCACTAAACCCAACATAAATCTTACAATAAATCTTGGTTACTTTAATTCTTCTAGTTGGAGTATTTAAAAAAAAGATCTATGACTTATTCATAAGGTGATATTTACAATTTAAATGAAAAATTGTTAGAATTGAATGAATATGAATATCCATAATCAAAGTATTCGAATAATTCAAATATACATAAACATATTTTCCAACACTTCATTTTATGTCCCATCATATTCTAATATAGTATTAAAATATTTTTCCCACACTTTTTAATTCAATATTGTTTCTTCCCACCCATGGTAATCATCTTTGGACACACATCAGAAAAATTCCCAAACTTGTTTCCTCTAAAACATCTGACCATTAACTTTTCATTATTTACATGACGATCCTCCATCTAGTCATGAGCCATACGACCAATAATAACACATCTACTCCACATACCAAATAGTAAAATAAATTCTCTTAGAATATTTGAACAACAATTATTAAAATTTGTGAATTTTTTATTGTTAGTTCAAATGTTCGTTGAAGAATGCATTCCCATTTACTACTAACTAGACTTATTCTTTATCTTGTTTTTATGGTTCACATGATCAAAAAAACTCCACTTCTACTTTCTCATCACCTCAAACAATTTTATCTAATATTTTGAACACATGAGAAGCCAATAACCATTGATATCATGGAATAAATCATCTACAAAACCTATTTATCATACAATCAATATCCTAGAGAAAAGTTTGTACATACCTTCCCATGCAGTTGAATTTTTTAACATATAAAACCACCAAATGTTACTCATTTTTTCTCTATTAGAAGAAATTGTCTTCCTTCATAAGTCAAACATTTTTAGGTAAATATTTCTCATAGAATATATTATAAAATTAATCTTATTCATGGAATCAATATCATCACTTTCTCTGATATTCTTAACCAATTATCACTGTTAGTCGGCTTCCCCATTAGAAGATAAATTAGAAGGGGTTACTTTTGGTGATCTAAAAACCCCATAAAATCGAATATATTATCAATGTATTTATTCCATCGACAATGTTGCATGGATTTATATGATCCAATTAATGATGGGGTTTTAATTCTCATAAAATTACCCACTATTATCATGTTCTTCTACTATAGATCTTTTTTTCACTCTTAGATAGACACCACCACCAATTATAGTCCTTGTAAACCAATCCAAAATTGTAATATACTACTCTATTCTAATTATAACCAATTATGGTTGTTTATTTGGAAGTATATTTTCTTTTCGTTTATCTTCCACTAAAGAATCACTAATTACTCTATAAAAAACCATTCTAAAAAACATTATTAAATAAATAAACTTGGTAATATTTATAATCTATATCAATTAAAATAAAACATAAAGTTAAATATTTAATTCTAATGTTACTAATATTATCTTAAACTCTAATGTTATATAAACTATTCATTTGATACTAATTATAAGGAACTAGCCTTAAAAATTACATTATCTTATGTCTATGTCAATAATTTACATTCTTTCACATTGAGGATGTTTTCTTGTATAAATTTTTATAAATATAGGTGAAAACTCATTATTTATAAAATTAAATAATAAAATATTTAACCTATGATTATTAGACATTTTTCTATAATTTAATACATAAGAAACCATGATTATTTTCATGGAAAATATTCTTGCCTTTATACATGAATCCTTCTAATCACTTAACCAACATTAATTCATGTCAAAATAAATCTAAAACATGGGATGAGAGAAAAAAATTTAAGGGATTCAAAATGAAGTAAAACAAATATTTTATTTGAAACATGAAAGATAATGAAATATTTACCATAATGTAATAAATTTCTCCCTTAATAAAAAATTACACTGAAAATAACCACATTTTAACCATATTGGTAGTCAAGATATTATTATAGTAGGGAGTTGAAGTAGCACTATAGTAGTGTTGGAACTGCACCAGCAGTGACATTGTAGCTCTGATAGTACTATAGTGGGTACTATAGAAACCCCTGTATTGTAGAAATACTATTAACCGAAGGCCCCAATGGGCCAAAAAATGGGCTTTCACTCCCATTGTCCTTTGGGTGATGTAATGAGTATCCCTCTACTATGTCAAATTAGGTATTTTCTGTTCTTTAATAATAAAATGTGGATTTTCCCCCAACATTTTATAAAAACATAATGGTTTCTTGAAACAGAATTATACTTGTAATTCTAATAAAT